>OW386548.1:6249431-9073624 GCA_936435175.1 Glyphotaelius pellucidus | reverse complement strand
GAGGGTGACGACCGTAATTATAGAGGGGTAAGCAGAGAGGATGGACTGCGTTATTTACTTAAAAAATAAATTTTACATTGAAAATTTCTTTTTTTAAAGGAAAAAATAAAACGCGGTCCATCCTCTCTGCTAACTCCTCTATAATTACGGTCGTCACCGTCGTAGAAGCAGACAGCAATGAAGCGCGTAGGCGACTGAATCGGTATAGGGTTTGTTGCGCAAAATCACCTTACAAAAGCTAACCCATTTCGGTTGCGGCCGCGACTGAGCCGATATAGTGTTTGTAAGGTGATTTTGGACAACAAACCCTACCCCATTTCAGTCGCCGCCGCGACTGAACCGGTATAGGTTTTGGAAATACGCGGCCCGGGTCCCGGCAGACACCCACAACAGGTGAAGGCGAATTGTAGTGGAGAGACGGAGAGGTAATATCGCTAATAACGGACCGCGCGGATAACGGGCTAAACTGGTCCCGCGGTCGGAAAGTGAAACCACTCCTTTGTGATGTGAAAAGACTTTCACACTTTCGATATTTGGTGTCTCGTAAGTCGTAAGCTCGCACAATGGACTCTCGTGTTGTGTTGTTCTTCGGGCTTTCTTGCAAACACTGATATTCCATTAGCGAGCCGCCATTCTGCCAATGCGTTCTCCACCACATCGTAAAAATGTTAATATGTTGTCGACACTGTCGGGAATGGGTTTTCTCGATTACCACAACATGAACATCGCGAATCTCCATTGTCGGTCATCAGGAAGTTATTTACTGTGGGAAAATTAGAAAGTTTGTAAAATAAAAGTTGTGTTTTCGTAGACAAAACAGTACATACTTTCTATTCATAGCATGGATTCTTTTTGTCAACCCAAGTTGTCGGCCGGCGTAGTCCAGCGGTAAGGCTCTTGACTCGCATTCCAAAGGTTGTGGGATCGAATCCCGGCGTGGCAAATAAATGTTATTTGATTAATTTGTGTTATTTCACAATTTATTCATTTAAAATAACTTATAGTATATTTGCGGCACGTTCCAGAGTGGAAGATACTCTCAGTATCGCCCTGGTGTAAGACCACCATTCAGAATTGAAACGTTGCTTGAAATGGCTTTGACCGTGTTTGGTGACCAGATCTGAATAGTCAGGTACTTCCCATCTTCCTCTTCCCCATCTCCTTCCCCTCCCCACTACCTTCAGCCTCACAACATACCCCAATTGGGGATGCCATAGTCTCACTGGCTCAGTTGAGCAGTTGGGACTCTTGTGCGGTATTCATATAATGTTTAAAAGATAAAAATAAAATATCTGGATAAAATGACCTTTGATATGCTTCTCTTTATCAGTTAGATTTTACAAGAGGCCCGAAAAAAAATCAATATTTAACCCGTTTAATCACAGGAGACCAAATTTATCCCAGTTCACATATAAATCGTTGTATCTCCCTTACTGTCATTGTGAGAAATATGATCTTAACCCTTCGAATAATGAGAAAATAATATCTATGAACTTTTGCCTGTCAAAGTTTGCACGCAAAAATTCTCGGTTCTTCCCATGCATTTCAAATGTTCATTTTTATTGGTTATTTTTTAATCTTTTCGAAAAAAAAAAATTGTTCTAAAATCTAGATAAAATAATCTTTCCGATGTGCTTATCAAAAATTAAGATTTTTGTTTTAAAATATTAAATTTTTTATGTAGAAAATGTGAATTAGCTTAAAAATTACGTACCTGGGGTCTCCCCAAAAAAGTACATAAAATAAAAGAAAATTAAAATTTTAAATACAGATTCCCTTTTTTAAGAAAATTTGTAATAAAACTATCACTTCACTTTTTATAACATTCATACAATTTTATTTTTAAATTAATTGTTTATTACGTCACACATTGGCGCAAAATAAAATCGTCACTTATGATCGGGTTTGTAAAATATCTGATCAATATAGCTCGTTTATTTATAAGGCAATAAGAAGCAATATTTCTTTCGCTTTCAAATATAAAAGAAATCACAAAGTTTTGCTTGACAGGAAGAGAGATATCTAACTTTTAATGACGCTCGGTCGTTCTGGGACAATCTGGGTCTCCTGTTATTATAACGGCATATGATGTTTTGGGACAACTAGGGTCTCCTGTGATTAGACGGGTTAACGGTGTTGGAGAGTTTCTCCAAGAAAGAGGAAACTCCACGCTTTATATTCAAATCTAGAATTCAACCATAAAAAAAAAAAATTGCACCTCTAACGTTGGCTAAAGAAGGTGGAAGCGCAACACGGGCATAAATTAATATTTCAAAACTTTGAAATTGGCATGACAAGTGACATTTGAAGTCATAGACAATAATTTTCTGAATTATTGTTCAGGCTGTTTCTGCAAAAAGAAGCATTATTTTTAATTCTCTATAGTGGGGAATTTTTGAACACGAATTTTTGAACACGAATTTTTGTGAACTGCAAAATGTCTAATACTCAAACACGTAGCAACAAATCAAACCTCGATAAAGAGGACAAGCAAAATATGGAAGAAATTTTCGAATACATTGATAAAAAGTTTGATTCATTGAAAAAGGATATAATTAATAAAATAGAATGCCAGACTACAGAATCCATGAAAAGTATTGAATACATAAGTGCTCAATACGACGATATAATTAAAAAATTGGATATGTATAACAGCCAAAATAAATTAATTCAAAATGAACTCGAGAATATAAAAAAAGAACAAATGGAAAAAAATGCTACAATAAAGAAAATGGAACTTAGACTAGATGAAATTGAATATAAATCAAATGTCAACTACCTGGAAATTGCAGGAATCCCACAAAAAAATGGAGAACAGCTGGTGGAAATTATTAAAAAAGTCGCATCTGCAGCAGGAATACAAATCAATCACGCTGATATCAGCAATGCAACCAGAACTACAGACCGAAGGTTTAATGCTCCACCAAAAATCCTCGTAAAATTTACGGACACTAAACAAAAAGACATCCTTCTATCCAAAAAAAGAGAACTAGATCTGGATTTATTAAAGGATTTGACACAAGAAAAAGTATACATCGGTGAAGTTATTAGTCCCTACAGAAAAGAGTTGCTTTGGAAAGCAAAACAATTAGCGAAAGAAAAGAATTATGAATTTGTTTGGATTAAAAATGGGAAAATAATGGTTCGTAAAGGTCATGATCAAAAAATCCTGTACATAAATCACCTGGACGACCTCAATAAATTATTTTAACAAAACTTTTACTTGAACAAACCAAACTGAAGTACTGCGAACATGGATAAGAAAACAATAATTACAAACGAACCAGATAAACTCTCAACTCTAAAAAATAATTTTAATATATTAAATAAAAACATACGAAGTATCAATAAAAACTTCGATGAACTTCAAATATTAATTAAGAATCTAAAAATAAATCTAGATATAATTATCCTCACTGAATGCTGGATAAAGGAAAAATATTCACCCTTACATATAAATAATTACATCTCCTATGCAACCAACTTGAATTACACAAAAAATGATGGTGTGATAGTGTACATTAAAGATGACATTAAAACTGAAGTCAATGAAATAAAATTCCCTAATGCAAACTGTTTGAAAATCAAAGTAGGTGATGAGACCACCATATTAGCTCTGTATCGATCACCAGCTACAACTAATATTAATCAGTTTCTTGAAACACTTTCTAATGAACTCAATCTTCTAAAAAGCACAAAAAATGTCTTCCTTATCGGAGACATAAATATTGACATATTGGAAAACGGTCATCCCAATAGAACTGAATATCTACTAACACTGGCTTCCCATGGACTTAAAAGTATGATAAATGAACCTACGCGTGTAACTAATGACAGCAAATCTTGCATCGACCACATTTTCAGTAAGACTATTAAAACAACTTACTCTATCATATTCACCTCTACTATAACCGACCACTATACAACAATATTATCCATTACAAAAAAGAAAATACAGAGATCGCAGCCCTACCCAATTATCTTACGGAAGACAGAAACCGAATGGAACGAAGTTAAACAAAAATTACTTAATACTAACTGGATAAGCCTACTGGAGAACCTTGATGCAAATAATGCCTGGAGTAAATTCATTGAATATACAACTCATACCATCATGTCAAATACCAAAACAATAGAAAAAAAGATTTCACATAAAAACCAACATCTGAAACCATGGATAACTCAAAGCGTTATAAACTGCATTAGGAAAAGAGATGAACTACACAGGAAAGTTAAATTAAATCCTTGTGATATTTTTATACAACGATACTACAAAAGATACAGAAATATTTGCAAAAATGTTGTACGTAATGTCAAAGAAAATTATTATAAAAAGAAAATAGACGAATGTAACAATGACCCGCGCAAATTATGGAAGATCATTAATGAAATTACCAATGGAAAATCATCCCAATACACGAGCATTGATGAATTAACAATTGAAAATGCCCAAATCTCTTTCTCAAAGCATCCAGACAAAATTCTCGAATATGTAAACGAATGTTTTATTAATATAGGGTCACAATTAGCAAAGAAAATCAGACAACAAATAACTAGCATTTTACCAGAAGAAAAGGAAAATACGAACCAGATAGATAAGTTAAAGTTAACTGTTGTAACCAATACTGAAATAAAAAACGCATTTGCAACCCTTGATGCTAATAAAACATCGGGAAATGACATAATTTCAAACAAAACTATAAAACAATTACAAAATGAACTGACCTTCCCTTTGACATACCTGGTCAATCTGTCAATATCTACAAGTGTCTTCCCTTCATGCCTTAAAAAAGCTACAGTTATACCTATACATAAAAGTGGTAGTAAAAAGGATATTTATAACTACCGACCCATAAGTCTTTTAAGCTCCTTTTCAAAAATCTTGGAAACTGTAATGAAAAAGCAGATTGTTCAATTTCTTGAACAAAACAAATTACTATCACCATCCCAATATGGCTTTAGGGAAAATCTAAGCACCAATGATGCCATAGAAAATCTAATAAGCAAAGCCATAAAAAACATAGATGATGGGAAAAAATGTTTGGCTTTATTCATAGATCTTCAAAAAGCTTTTGACACGATTGACCATAAAATATTAATATCAAAGCTAAAAAAAATAGGAATGGCCGAAACAACAATGAACTTATTGGAGTCATATATAACAGGGCGAGAACAACAAGTACAAATTGGCAAACAAAAGAGCAAACTACTATCTTTAAACTATGGAGTCCCTCAAGGAAGTGTACTGGGTCCGATTCTATTCATTATCTATATCAACGATTTAACTAACCTTACCATTAAAGGAAACATAATCAGTTTTGCTGATGATACTGTTTTATTATTTCATGAAGAAAATTGGACGGATACATTTAATGTGGCTGAACAAGGGCTTAGCGCACTTCAAAATTGGCTTAAAATCAACTCGCTTACCCTTAATATAAGCAAAACTAAATATATAACATTCTCAATGAACTCAAGAAGCCAACCAATAAAATCACTAAAACTAAAATTACACGAATGCCATGGAAATAATATACAATGTTACTGCCCCATCATCGAAAAAACACAAAATATAAAATATCTCGGAGTGATAATTGATGAAAATCTTAGATGGGACCTACACATCAAAGGAATTACCGAAAAACTAACAAGCCTCATATATTTCTTCAAAAATCTAAGAAACGTCGTAAATAAAAAGGATATGAGAAAGGTCTACTACGCTTTGTGTCATTCTCGAATTGAATATGGAATTATAGGATGGGGATCTGCTACACATAAGTACATACATAACCTTAATACGATTCAAAAAGGAATCATAAAGACCATATTGAAAGTACCCATTAGAACGCCTTCAATTGAAATTTTCAATAGCTTTGATGTACCAAATGTGCAACAAATATATGCCAAAAATATATTATTAAAGCTTTTCAAAAATACTGAATCTTCCACTAGACCATGCATGCATAACACTAGGTCGAATAAAAATGATGTAAAAAACATTCCAAGTTACAAAACCACATTCGGACAAAGAAACTACACATACTTTGCAACTAAACTTCATAACATCCTTCCCCAAGACATAAAACTAATAAAAAATTCTAATGTATATAAATCAAGAATAAAAATATGGCTGAAAGAGATCAATGAAAAAACCCTAATGGAAACACTAAAAACGACATAGAAGACAAATGAAATATATTTAAATAATTTTAGTCCGCCTCGGCACAGGACCCCCTAGTGAGGAGGACTAAGAATTGCAATATTTAACGTTAAATTCATCATTTTATTTTGTGTGTACAATTATTCTATATAGTTGCTAATAAAAAAAAAAAAAAAAAAAAAAAAAATAATAACACAAAAACCAACCTCTATAAGTTTTGAAGGGCCAATTAATCTATTTTCATTTTTTTCGCGAGCCGTCAGGTTAGGGTACCTTCAGCTCGACATTGTTAAATTTGTAGTATCGGTTTTAACAGTTTGCGGTTATTGCGATTTTATTGCAAAGTCGAAATATTTTAACCTTCTGACAAAATATGCCCGAGACCTGAGTGGTTAAAGCGAAATTCAAAACAAAATGGTTTCAATAATGAAACTTGAAATGGATGAAGGTGATTGTTTACAAATATAAATAACTATTATTATTAGCTGTTCAATCATCATCAAACAGTATTAATAGCCTTGCGTCTGCGCAGTTGAAATTTAAGAACCCAGCTTTGAGTGCATGTTTGACGCCGCTCCGTACGCACCGCGTCACATAAAAATCTATGTACGTGAAGTTTCAAACAAAGCTACCGTTGTAATTCGGTTTCGAATTCAAGAATTCGTCAAAGGATGGCGCTACTTACGTTAGCTGATCGCACGAGGATGTGACTCAGGCAGGTAGGTATAAGTGCTACGGATTTGCGAATTTGAGTATCTCTCCGGATATGGAAAGATTGACGGTAATACTTAGAGTTGTGAATAATAGTATCTCGCGGCTATATATTATATATGACGTCATTGTCTTTCGCGGTTACTGTGTCCCGGTAACTAGCTGTCACTGGATCACAGTGGATCCGAGGAGCCGGCTATTTTTGGAACCGGGCCTAGCAGCACAAACCTGCGGAGCGGGTTTTTAACTGCTAGTCAATCTTATCATTATTGATCTCGGTTTAGTGAACGAAAGTTGCGTATTTAAAATCGTCTTCTGCGTGAAAAGTGTATGATTGCTTTCCAATAGTAGTTCCGTATTCAGAGAAAGTTATTACCTTTTTATTATGGTTATCTTTTTATTAGGGTACTTTGGTTAGCGAGGCAATAATTATTCTGTTCACCTGTGTAAAACCTGATGGCCCAGAATTTGGAATTTAGTGCAAGACACTAGGACGCTTAGACTAAGATAACATTATCAATAATTATTTACATACAAATAACAACAGCTGTAGAGCAAAATATCCCGTTGACCTGGTTAATTCTATGTTTTTTGTTTTCGATTTTAAATTTTTCAGTGCCGATGGCGCCCTCCCCCCACATTTTATTTATTTATTCAGATTGAAAATTCTTACCCCCTTAAAAAATTGTCCACCTGCGTTTTGGTACCTACCTGTGTTGTTCAATGATAGACATAATTTAGAGCTAACCTTAAGGGTCTACTATTCGTATTTCGACCGATTTCTTACATATCTCCCTTAGACATTTGAAGTTTTTAAGCTCTTAAAAAAATATGTGTTATGTTTGAAGATAACATCTAGACACGTTCCACGCCGAAACGCAAATTATATGAAATTCCCTTGATAGAAAAAAATCACAAAGTATGCTCCGAAAATTATTTAAAACAAGTCTATTTCTTTTATTTTACAAGTTATATTTGTGAAAAAATTCACAATGTTTCTTTAAATGATACCTAAGATACGTTCCACGAGATTTTTGCTCTATTTTAAACGAGTCATGTTTTATTAAGCTTTTTCGCAATTCTCGCTGCTATATTACGACTTAAAATATTAGCGCGCTCTGTCCAACATTCGTAATTACGTATCTCTCCATCTTCTTCTTTTTCAGCGCCGTGCGTTTCAAGAGTGCCGCCTTAAGAGGAACCCGGGCGGCTTTTGTCCGAACAAACGTATGCCCCAATTTCCTCTCTCAATTTTGACTACTGCATTTTTTTAAAATATCGACAGATATCGACCACCGGCGCATCGGTAAGTTTTGATTTTTTTGATAAGTTACTTCTTATAGGAGTTAGGACCATCCAAAAATCGTTAAATTGCCTGATCTTAACGTCATCAACAGACGCTAAGTATACAAACTAGACAATGTATTTAAAAAAGGAAACATACAGACATAGATTATTTTATTCTAATATATTTGGTAAAAATTCTTAAAAATCGGTCCAGTTTTGGAGGACAAAAATGAGGAATGCCAAACCTCGATTTTGATTTTTTTTTCAATTCAATTCAATTTCTTCACTTTAAAAACATAACAAAATTAAAATTTCAAATCGTTTTTGAAGTAGAGAAAACATTAAGATTCAAGCATATTTAAGCAATTTAAACATCAATGAACAATTTAAACATCAAAGACAAACAGCTGTCTAAATTGTGCTTCATCGATGTTAAACAAACTGATTTGAATATCTAACTATTTAACAACAAGACTGCTCTCCCGACTGGCATAACTATGATGATTTTTTTTAGATATTATCAGCCTGAGGTGCAGTTGTCCCTTTCGCTCAGTATCCGGGAGAGTAAGAGCAATTGTGATAGCAATAGTTTGGTAAAATACCTGTTGTTCAAATTTATCGGTGACCGGGTTTCCTCTTAAGGTCGTTTCATAAACATCCTTAAGGGGTCCAAAATTTTCCAGTCGTTTAAAATAAATATCAACTCTACTTTTACCACTAATCTTCTAACAAATTTAATATCTCTAGTAATGGAGGGTAAAATAACAAATGTAAAATCATGCGATATTCAGCATTTTTTAAATATTTCTGCGTGCAAATTCGTATCTTCTCCAAGCATAAACTTTCTAATAAAAGTGTGTTTATCGGAAGTAACCTGCCAGTATGTTTTCTGTTTGTAAATACGACGAGTATTGACGGCCGGCGTAGTCCAGTGGTAAGGCTCTTGACTCGCATTTCGAAGGTCGCTGGATCGAATCCCGGCGCGGAAAATAAATTTTATTTGATTAATTTGTGTTATTTCACAATTTATTCATTCAAAATAATATAAAGTATATTTGCGGCACGTTCCAGAGCGGAAGATACTCTCAGTATCGCCCTGGTGTAAGACCACCATTCAGAATTGATACATTGCTTGAAATGTCTTTAGCCGTGTTTGGTGACCAGATCTGAAAAGCCAGGTACTTCCCACCTTCCTCCTCCCCTTCTTATTCCCCTCCCCACTACTTTCAGCCTCACAACATACCAATTGGGGATGCCATAGTCTCACTGGCTCCAGATGGGAGCAGTTGGGACTCTTGTGCGGTATTCATATAAAATTAAAAAAATAAAAAATTAGGTAGAGTCTAGAAACTCATAACAAATTGAAAAACCGCGCTCTACAAGTTATCGAATTAATAAATGATTGTTTATTATCTATGTAAAAATTAAAACGCGTTTATTAGTAAAGGGGAGAGCGTTCAAGAGAAGTATGTTATATTTCGGGAAAATCAAATCTTAAAACAAGAGTAAACAGTGTTTCTCTCGCGATCTTTTCACTACCATATTAAACATCTCAAAGTCAAGTTCGGCATGATCGTGTTCATTTCCGATTCAGAAAGTTGTAACAGTAGGATGTTTAATATGTATAACGACTATAGTTGTGTGTGTGTCCGATTTGTCGTGTGTGTGTGGGGGGGTGGGGGGAAGTGTTACGTGTGGTGAGTGAGTTCTGCTTCCGGCGATCTTATTGAGAGCACTCTCACCGCTAATGATTTATCTCCATTTGTCGATCAATAAGCAGTTTTATTAACTGGTAGTTAGTTTTGTGAATAATAGACCTGGCGTCCAAAAATGTGTGTTTCTAATTTTCTCTTTAGTAAATCAAAACTGAAGTTTTCTCTGAAATCAAAAGATATGAAGTACTTGAATACCTTCCTACCTACTTAATTATAATTGTTAATACAAGAGTCACTATCTCAATGACAATTATTTTTTCAAACTTTCTTCAGGCAGGTATGTAATAGGTATATTGAAAAAATGCGAATAAGAAAGTCCGCAATAAATAAATGCGACGATTTCACAACGGGACGTACAAACAAAACAGGGGGAAAATAATCCTCTCAGGGCCTATGGGGGCGTTCAAGTATTACTTATCGCAATTTTTGAAAATTTTTGACCCTCCCCCCCCATGTAACGCGCCGTAAGGTTTTTCTGTACCCCCCCCCCCCCCCCTCCCTCTCCCCCTCCCTAAACGTTAAGTAACACCCAAGTGACTATTGATTTGATTTTGACAACGAAAATAAAATAAAAATGATGTACAAACAGTCGAGGGATTCCCCGTAAAACATAAACCAAAAGGGTTGCCAACTTGGGAGAACAAAATAAAAATGACGTACAGTACAATCGAGGGATTCCCCGTAAAACATAAACGAAAAGGGTTGCCAACTTGGAAGATTTTAATTCCCTAGTTTTTTATTTAAATAAAAAAACATGCTACGTAACGCGTTGTTCGTTAACCCCCCTCCCGCCCCGGTACGCACAGTAACGTTTTACAAGACCCCCTCCCTCCAAATTGCGTTAAGTAATATTTGAACGGCCCCTATGCTATCTTTGGGGTCGCTGTGTGGAGGGGGAGGAAGGAGAGGAAGTTCTGGGAAGGAAAGAGATGTGAGGGGAGGTCAGGAATCCAATCCAATTTTGTCCAGCAGTGACGGAAGTATGAATCCGGTGCAAGGCGATGTTCCGAGAGAGTCTTGCTGGAGAGGTCAAAACGTCTCCCTCAACTGGTCTCTCCTGATCCGGCCTGCCACGCAACTGGCCGGCAGACGCATCCGCCGCCAAGACCCAGACAATCTTAACCCTTATGATCCCGGGCACCCCTGTTAAGTCTTCAAGTAACGAACCACTTGGGGTGACCTATGGCATAGGTTTTAGTTATCCAATAAAAGTTCCAAATTGAAACTGCATTTCTGGAATCTGAAAATGATTGCAATGTTGCTCGTCTTTCTGAAAACACATATTCAAATGAAATTAAAATTTAGTTTCCGATTCCACGCTTTCCTTTAATGATACAATTCGTTTAGCCCTTATGTACTTTTATTTTTAGCAATCATTCGGTGAATTTTGCAATTTATTTTAATAACATTACTGAATCATATTACACCACTGCCATTAGCAATTAGTCTTAGCTCGAAGATTGAACTGAGAGTTGCCGATGGAATTACATCATCACCATCAGAATAATTGTACGGATAGCTTTGTTTTCTTTACGTCTTTCGTTTACTCAGAATAACATTTCCACATTTGTAAATATTGAGTTCTGTTCGCTGTTCAGTAATAATTATTGCTGTTGGATTCTTTTACCGCAGTGTTCCGTGTTGCGCTTCAGTTAGAAAGGCAGCTTTCGGCTTTTCCATGTAACTATAAGGAACACTTGGCTGTTGCGCTGCAGTACTCAGTACTTACGTACGTCAGTGGCGGTTCGTGCTTTGAGGCAGGGGAGGCTGTGCCTCCCAAAAAATAGAGAAGAAAAGAGAAAAAAGGTTTAATTTTTTTATTTCTATTTTTTTAAATTTAAATTTATATACATATACATGCAATATATTCACGAACAATTACATTATCAGGTTTCAATAGATCAAACACGAATCATTAAACATTTACATGCAACACTGATCAGAAACTGCACCAAAATTTATATGTATATAATATATAACTTTTACGAGAGTGTGACCACTCGTGTGCAAAGGGAAAAAAATTAAGAATTAAAAATTATAATTTATACATATATGTACATACATAAATCAGATACCTAAACAAAAAAATATATATAAAATAAAAATAAAAATATAAAAAAAATTGTTTATTTAGTGTTGCTAATTTATTATGAATGTGATTTTAGGTGGCTAAACTTTATAAGACATTACTATTCAATTCATTTTTAAATTAAACATAACTAAACATACAAAATATAGTAAATTTTTCAATTAAATGTTACCAATTTATAAATTGTATAACATTTCAAGTTACTGCAGTTTAAATATTACCCATGCTTATTTTCATATTTTACTATAACTAGTTGTCTTTATATAATGTCACTCATCACGCCGGCCACATGCAGATTTCTGCTCGCCGCGCCGAATACTGCACAACGCAGTACAATAATACGCCAGGGAGGCAGAGATAGGGCCCGCCTCCGAGAGCCGCTGATTTCATGTGGGCGAAGGGGAGTAGAGAAGTCACATGGAATCGAAATGTATGGTAGCCGTTGCGCGGTCAAAATACGAGCTCTTCCGAAATAGAAACGATCATTTTCGATTAGCGTTAGTGCTTTAGTTACCAAGTTTTGTTTGGTTTTGTGATTATTTGTGATAGTAGTACCTACGAAGCACGGCTATTTGGATCGATTTAGCAGGGCGAATTTTCAGTTGACGGTCTATCTTGTGTTTGCACATTGTTATTGTAGTTTGACGTAAGTAGTAGTTCCGTTGTTTTTGTCTAGGTTAGGTTAGGTTAGGTTAGGTTAGGTTAGGTTAGGTTAGGTTAGGTTAGGTTAGGTTAGGTTAGGTTAGGCTAGACTAGACTAGACTAGGCTAGGTTAGGTTAGGCTAGGCTAGGCTAGGCTAGGTTAGGTAGGTTAGGTTAGATTAGATTAGGTTAGGTGTAGGTAAACATAATGCTTACTATAAAAAAAATGTTTGTGCCTCCCTACTTTTCAACCCCGCAAACCGCCACTGGTAAGAACTGGCATGCTGGCATTCTGGTGTACCGCAGCATGCAGTACTGTACATATACTGGTTTGTTACGGAGCCGATACTAGTTGCATATCAGATATGTGTGTCACATTTCCTGGTCTGCTCGGATATTTGCCGCCGCGACGGGTTATGGAAGCTGCATATTTTCACTTCCATATGTTTTCTACGTCATTATTGACTTCTACACATAGAAAGCAGATAATTAACACGAAGCGAGTAGGTATATTATGAGAGTGACTGGTTTTTTTCTAGCAGACGGTCAGTAATACATATTTACGTAGAAAGCAATCATTTTGCGATTTGAAAAAATGTTAATACCACACAAGAGTCCCGTCTGCTCCCAACTGGGTACGGAACCCCAATTGGGTATGTTGTGAAGCAGAAGGAAGTGGGGAGGGGGTGGAGACGAGGAAGAGAGACGTGGGAAATAACCTGGCTAAAGCTATATCAAGCAACGTTTTAATTCTGAATGGTGGTCTTTAACTGAGAGTTAAGAATAACTTCCACTATGGAATGTATGGAAAATATACTAAATGTTAGTTTTAATTACAAGCTGTGAACACCTCAGCAGAGATTCCTCTAAGGTGTAAAAATATAGTTTTTTTGTTTTTAATAGAAAAAAATATCACCGGACAGCAAAATTACAAAAATTTTTGCATTCCAAATATGCTCAGGAATCGCTGGAAATATTGTACATAATGTATAGACATTTTTAACCCCTCACGCCTCGGGTCGTAAGATTCAAATAAATGGAATATTTCTACTCATCCGAAAACTAAAAACTGTTTTGGAAGGTGATGAAATACGCTTTCAATGTTATAATTCGAAATAAACATAATATTTGAAATATAATTTTTTTTAATGCAAACAAAACACTTTTAAAAATGGCTCACCATACGTTTTTTCTAACTAAACTTACAGATAAAGAAAAAAAAACACACGCAGACGCATATTTTATTAGTCAAATGTAAACGTTATCGTCAACTTTCTTTTTTGTCGTTTCATGTAAAAATAATTAATAAAAAATTCCCAAAGTTTCATTTTTTTTTTTCAAATTGCCGTCGGAAACTTTGGTTTCATAAAGGTGTACATTTTAATTATTTTCTAATTGCCGTCGGAAACTTTGGTTTCATAAAGGTGTACATTTTAATTATTTTCAAATTGCCGTCGGAAACTTTGGTTTCATAAAGGTGTACATTTTAATTATTTTCAAATTGCCGTCGGAAACTTTGGTTTCATAAAGGTGTACATTTTAATTATTTTCAAATTGCCGTCGGAAACTTTGGTTTCATAAAGGTGTACATTTTAATTATTTTGTGGGTTAACTTCATTTCATAAAGCGTAGTATTTTCTCTTTCTGATACAATTAAAACAAACATATTAAAAAAACCTGTAAAAGACTCGGATCAATTGCTAGCAGAATGTACACATTAAATTTTTTCCTATCAATTGATACACTCAAAATAATTTATATGTCACTAGCAGAATCAATAATAAGATATGGGTTAACAATATGGGGAAATACTACTGTAACCAACCTGAAACAAGTACAAGTTGTACAAAACGCAATTGTAAAATTATTAGTTGTCCCTAACATTTTCAAACAAAGACACAATACTCCGTTGATGTTTCAGAGTGCAAAAATTTTACCTGTGAAGGCAATACTATGGTATAAAATTATAATTCAGCATATATTTACCCCGCAGCATAAAGAGAAACTAGATCATAAATATAGCACTAGATTCACGCGTAACGACGGGTTAATAGTTCCGAAATTTAATAATAAGTACGGACAGAGAACATTTGAATACAACATACCGAAGATATTTAATTTATTACCTGACAATATAAAGCAACATAATTCTATGAATAAGGTTAAATATATGGTGAAAAATTGGTTATTGGAAAAAGAATATTTATTTTGATACTTATGATAAAATTTATGAAAAAATGTTTAAACTGTAGATAAAAGATGTAAATTATAACTTTAAATATATTTGTAAGTAATTATAAGTACCTGCTGTCAAGCCAATTGCTGATTGTTGATTTTTAAAATAAATAAATAAATTTAAAAAAAAAAAAAATTTGATCATATTTCTCACCATGATAGTAAGGGAGACACAACGATTTCTACGAGACCTATATGTGTTCCAAAAAGCGAACAAATTAGTCTGAGGAGTTCTAATAATAATGCTAATGTAGCTAAATACGACGAAGCTTACATTTATTTTAATAGAAAGTTAATGATAAACATAACTATTAGAAAGTGTGCCTGTTAATATTTGTTACAAAATATTTTAGCCAACATTTTTTTAATTTTTTTACTCTCGCTGTCCCTTTACTGCCTTCATCCCTGGATCTCTAGTGTCATCCTGGGTGATTTTATCAACTTTTGGAATCAATGGTCTGAACGACGTAATAGAGCTTTTTATCGACTTGAAATTCGCTCTTATTCTAACCATACAAATGATAAACGCGCGAAAACAAGTCATGTTGACATCTTTTCTATTTGTTTTGTCACATTTTACGAAAGAAATGCTTTATAATTTACATATTTATTATTTGTCATGATTTCTCGACTCTGCTCTCTTTTTGGCCTTTCATACCTGCTAGTAATATAATTAGTCATCATTCGATTGGAGTTATTTTCTATTTTTTATTTAAATCTCGCAAAATTATTTTACTGTCGATTTAAAATTATAGGATACGTCTTAGAAGTTATTAAGTTGGTACTAAATTTTGTAAGAATATTAATTTAAAAAATCGATGAAACAAATCACGAAATGCTTGAAAAACAGTAATTATTTGTTTAGAGACAGATTAGCACGTTTAATAAAATATATTCATGCTTATTTCACTTAAGACGGGTTGTTTCACATTAGTTGAACAATTCATCACATTTCAATGTTAATATTCAAAATCTGTGGAGTGCCTATTCAAGTTCTGTTAATCTGTTATCATCCTAGTACTGTGAAAGAACCAGCCTATGTGAAATAATCACAGAATGTCACAACTTGAATTTCAAAGTTAAAATTCAAGTTCTGTGAAAGTTCTATTCAAATTCTGTTATTTCGGTTGTGTGAAACAATTGGTTATTGATGATATAATATTAAAACTCTAACCTTTACAGAACTTGAATTTTAACTTTGATGAATTGTTCAAATTCTGTAACTGGCCCTTAGGACGGAATGTTTTACGGAATTTGAACAATTCATCAAATTTGGAGTGAAAGTTCTATTTAAGTTCCGTTATTATTTCAGACTTGTCCATGCTGACATAAAGAACAGAACTTAAATAGAATTATGAAAGAACTTGAAATTTTACATGAAATATGATGAATTGTTCAAATTCTGTAAAACAAAATGTCATTAGGAATATTTCACGAATTTTAGTTTAGTACGCATAGAAAATTTCTTCGCTGGGCAAAAACGCATTTTATTCCATAATTATTTTGGACAGATTTGATATAATATTTTATTTTTGAGCGTTTTAATTGTCAAAACAGCTAAAGAGCGCATTGAACTGTTGAAATAATTGTGTATTACAATATTTCCTCCAAGATAATAATAACAATAATTTTGCGCAGGTGCCTACTTGTTTCTGGTTTTAAATCATTTACATAATACTTCCTGCTTAATCAATTTGCTTTCACGTAATTTGGCGAAGAAAATAACGCATCGGTTGTCTTCCAGATATCTTTAACGTTTTTTGGTAAATTATGAAAAATAAAAGCAGTACGTATAACTAAAAGAAACCATCGAAGCGTGAGGCTGATGAATAATGGCATAATGAGGAGTTGCGAAGTGCTCAGAAGATAAT
Organism: Glyphotaelius pellucidus; assembly: GCA_936435175.1. Taxonomy (NCBI): domain Eukaryota; kingdom Metazoa; phylum Arthropoda; class Insecta; order Trichoptera; family Limnephilidae; genus Glyphotaelius; species Glyphotaelius pellucidus. The sequence continues at coordinate 9,056,914 of OW386548.1, read as the reverse complement.
GGAGTTGGAGCCCAGCAGAATAATCGATACTGCATAACTCTGTTTCTCATTATTATTAACTACTATTTTATTTTTTTATTCACAAAAGTAATTTAATGCATTATCTAATTTTAATTATGTAATCATGTATTTTGTTCTGCTTGGTTTTTATTGTGCTTTTGCGTGACAGGCATTGACGTAATATTTCATTATGAAAACAAATATTTGGTGTTTACATGAACAGTTATTAGTTATACATACTTCCATATCCATACTCCATACTAATATTATAAATTCGAAACTGCTCGAGTTTGTTTATGACCTTTTCACGCATAACACAATATAAAGACATTAATAATTCTTTCACCAGTATAAAGCTAAATTATATGCGCAGACTACAGGTTGTATATGATGGTAAGCTCTGGCATTATGAAATTATAAATATTAATATATTACATTTGTTATACGTTTTCTGTCGCTAACAAAAGCGAGTTTTTGCTAACGTCAGAAAAAAATCTTTTCCATGGAAACAATGTTGAAATATTTTTGGGCTCTATGCTGGTAGGTACTCAGTCTACTGGTCAGCTACTACTGCAGAAAATTCAAATATTAGAATTCGTTTTTTTTTTGGACAAGCTTGGAATAAATGTCAGATGATAGTTCCTATATTAAAAATATAATTCGTAACGATTATAAAGACTGAATGATAAATAGAGTATTTTTATTATATTTACGAACTTCCAAATATTTAAATAAAAATAAACATCCGAAATGTTTGTAAGCGCATAAATTTCGAACGAATGAACAAAATTGGATAAGTAATTCTTTTTTTCTTTGAGCTATAGCATTATGAAATTTAGGTGGTAGGCGAAATGTTTGAAAATTGAATGTAAGGGAATGAATATATGGAATGCGGGAGGGGATGGGGGTGGGGGGGGGGGGGGGTAGATAATTGATAAGTGCAAGCGCTACAGTAATTTCCCGTAATACCATGCGAGCGAAGCCGTGGGGAAAAGCTAGTGTTATTATAATTTGCCTTGTTCCGTGGGATTTTGTCAGAGTTGGATTGTCTGTTTGCAGGGCTGGACAGTATTTGAATTACTTGTAATTGAAATACGTATTTTGTATTTGTATTTCAATTACTTCCTAAAAATGTGTTTTGTAATTGGTATTTCAATTACCTGATGCTGAGGTATTTTGTAATTTTTATATCAAATACTTATGGCTTCAAAATACATTTTTAAATACATTTAGCGATCTTAATAATGATAATGAAAAATAAATTAATATAGATAATACATAGACTAAAAACGCTAGAATCCAGAGCAATTTATGTTAATATTGAGAATTAGCAACACTGTATATCAAAGCAAGTATCTTGTCAATTGTCGTTTTCATCGTTTCGCGGTATTTATTCATGAAGATTATTGATAATTGATAATGGATGATCGACTTCCGTCAAAACCACAAAACTTTATAAGTGGAACGGAGATGAGATGTGTCTTCTGAGCAATATGATTGGTCAATTTTTGCACGTCTCTGTTTCATTCTGCTTCACTCAGCCTTGCTTCTATGGAAACGCACCCGTAGGTTTTACACCATCTCTTTTTTCAGCCCGGTTCCCCTAAGAGACCAAAGACAAAATTTTGTCGCATTACGCGATCGCTATTTTCATCTCTGTTCATATTTACGATTTCAATTGGCATCAGTGTAAATAACACATGAACCATGTTGTATGCTGTGATAGGAACTGAAATCGTAGATATGAAAATAGTGATCGCGTAGTACGAAAAATTTTGTCTTTGGTGTAAAACCTACATTAGATAAGGGCAATTACAACAATTTATTGCAACCAAATGTTCTTGTATTAAAACCAAATGTATTTTGTATTTTGTATTTGAAATTAAAAAATGTTTAAAATACTGTATTTTGTATTTCAAATACACGATTTGAAAGTATTTTGTATTTCGTATTTTAAATACATGCGAAAAAGTATTTTGTAATTTGTATTTTAATTACAGCAAAGCATGTATTTTGCCCAGCCCTGTCTGTTTATCGTATTTCTGCTTTCATTGCTATTTGTCTGTACAAACTGCCCTTTGCCAATGTGGACATCTTCAACGACGTGTTTTGTGCCTTTACAAGTTCCTACATCTCTGTGATCAAAACAATATTAATATTGTCTCTGAAAAATATTTTTGACACGACTGAGACTTAAACTTGGAACCCTCCGCATCCTAGAAACTGTCGTAACCACTGAGCTATCTTGTCAACCTTCAAACTCGTGTTTCTCCAATACAGGTGTTTTTTAGATTAACATTGCTTCATGTTTTATTTGCTACAGGCTACATACATCAACTTAATAACTAAGCAATGTTGGTGATTTAGCACTTGGTTTTTTTTTGTCAAAATATTTTTTCTGGTGTGCCTCAAGGATTAATTCTAAGGCCATTTCTATTTTCCATTTCATTCAGTGACAACGGTTAAGTCATCTGTTTTTCTAATTTTCAAAGACGATCGCGAAGCATTTCTAAAAAAATATACATTATACGCCTGTGTGACGAATCTAAAATTTGGGATGTTGTAGATATATTTAGTTCAAGAATATCGCAATATAATCTTACTTTACAACTTAAAAAAAAATCAAATAAATATGATTTATATGATGAAATGTTTTAACTCTAGATGTGCAAAAGAACATACGGTCAATGGCTGATATGATATAATTTTTTTCTTTCTTAGTCTCATTTTTATAAATAAATTATATAAAATATACAAGTATTTTGGACTTTGCAACTTCTCAGACATTGACGACCTTCCTATGTGGAGTTGCTTAACGAAATCAGCCACATTTCAATATCTCCAAATGTAGAGCTGAAATAGTAAAGGTATTGTTGTTTGTTCCAGATGGGCCGTGTCCACCGTTATGACGCGCCAGAACGTGGTCCCCCCATCCGCCGAGGGTCCCCCTTCAACCCCCGCCCTAATCCCTCTCTGGGACCTCTGCAACCACACACAAGGAGAGGTCAGTACACTAAATTCAACACATATCCTTCTTGAATACGCTTCCATTATGAAGCAGGTACAATCTTAAAAGCAACATTGTGATATTTTGATCGGATTTTGTCAACAGTGTACTAAATCCGAGTCTTCAACACTTTTCCTTCTTAATTTATTCTGGAGTATAATACTTACGTTATTGTTTTCCAAACAGATCACCACAAACTTCGACCAGGCGACAGATCAAGCCGAGTGCTTTGCTGTGAAAGACTTCAAGGAAGGGGAACAAATCTTTATATTCTACGGAGTCAGAACTAATGCATTCTTCTTCTTGCACAACGGGTAAGATCCTATCATTCAGAGTATAAATCTGTAAGTAAATTTTAACTGAAGTGCATTTGAACAATAACAATATTTCTCAGAAATTCAAATGTAACATTGTCATCAAACGACCATTCAGCGCCATTTTTTTGAGAGTTGAAAGGTTAAATGCTGATTCTAAGAGGGTTTCGTTACATGATAGTTCTTCTGCTGATTACGATTTGTTCTGACTGTCAATTCTGACAATTCTCAAAACAGTTCACAACTGTCAAAAAAACAAAATGGTGGTGATCGGCCATTTGATGACTTTGTCACATGTGAATTTTTCATATCACGTGTGAATTTCTGCAAGTCTAAATTATTTTTTAAATTCATATTCCTACATGAGCGTAGTACCTATTTAATAATTTCTAACCCAGTTGCTTCACAATAATTCACATGTGACAAAGTCATCAAACGGCCATTCAGCACCATTTTGTTTTTTTACAGTTGGAAGATTCTAATTATTCTAAGTCCATTTCATCTTCTGAACAAATTGTGATCAGCAGAAAGGACAATTATCATGTTAAGCATGTCAGCTTATGACAATTTGATAGAAAGTTGAAAAGCACAAAAAAACAAAATGGTGGTAAATGGCCATTTGATAACTTTGTCACATGTGAATTTCTGCGAAACAACTGGGCCTTATAGTGTCACGGCCATTCAAAAACAAGCTGATGATGACTCTTCCTATTTTCAAATGAATGATTTTTGTGTTGTTTCTAGATTTGTGTATCCAGAAAACCAGGAAGACAGCCTGGAGGTGGTACTGGGCACGAGCCCCCAGGACCCGCTACAGCCCCTGAAGCTGGCCCTGCTGGCGCGCCTGCCTCCGCCCCCCTACGTGCTGCGCGCGCCCCCCAGCACACCCCTGTCTCCACCCCTGCTGGCCTTCGCCCGTGTGCAGCAGATGGACAAGGGTGAGTCTCGTTCTATGCCCTTCGAGTATAGCAGGAACCGCTGCAGCCCCTGATTATAATAATTCAGGGTCGTCCAAAAAAGTATCTTGTAAAATTTAAAAATTAAATAAAGTGTGTTTTAAAGATACCCTATTTATTTATATTAAAATTTATTATAAACGCAGAATTTTTTTTTTAACTTTAGACAGTTTTGGTACGAGTTCTCCTGTTGCACGGCAAACATCTGGGCGATGTCGACTTCCCTCCAGTTACGCTGAATGGAATATTTGTGAATTTATCTGAAAACTAAAAACTGTTTTTGAAAGGCGATGTAAAAAGCTTTAAAATTTTATTAGTAGGAATGACCATGTAATTTTTTAAGTATAAAAATTTAAATGCAAACTTTAACATGACTCACCTATTTTTCTAAGTAAAGTTATTGGTAATGAATAAAAAAACCATATTTTATTAGATTAGAATCTAGAAACGTATGTTAAACCTCACTTTTTTGCCGTTTCATAATTTATTTTCAATTTGCGGTTAGAAAATTTGGTTTTATAAAGGTGTACGTTTTAGTATTTTTGTGGATAACTTTTAGATTTAAATATACAGGGTGTTAAGGTACATACTTGACTTACTTTAACCTGTGATTCCTGGCATTATTTGAAGTAAAAATTTAAATGTAATTTTGGTCTCTGGTGACATTTTTGAGGTTTTTTTTATTCTACAAAAAAAAAAACCTCAAAACTCAACCTTTTTTTATAGTAGGTGTTGGATAGTTGGGGGAAGGTTAAGAGGTTGGGCGGTTACTCTGGTGAGTGGCAGTGACGACATGCTGAAGAATTTTTTTTTGTTTGATTTTGAACAAAAAAATTTTGAAAAAAAAAAGTCGTCGAAAATGTCATTGTTTCATTTACGTTTTTTTACCCCAGATAATGTCAGGAATCACTGGTTAAAGTAAGTCAAGTATGTCCTTAACACCCTGTATAGCTCAATGTTTTCTCTTTTCAATACCGTTTAGCACGTATTTCTCACTATGATAGTAAGGGAGACACAATGATTTCTATGAGACCTATGTGAGTTGTTTCAATAAGCGAGTAAATTAACCAGAAGGGTTAAGATAACGCCACATGAAAAAGTTCATACCCAAGGCTTCTAGGTAGCCACAGAACAGGACCATTCCTACCAATCCAGTGGCCAGGAAATCTGTTCTAGAGAGCTTGTTGCATGTTAACCCTTTGATTAGTGAGTTATTTTTTGCCATTTACATTGTAGGAGGGAATTATTTTTCAAGTTTTTCTTAATTTTGTAATCGATTTAATTAATTATCTTCTTACCTTTTTTACTACACAAGTTAATTTCGGAGATTTTTTTATTACTATAACTTTTTCTTATTGCATTATAAATTATAGTTGGACAAATTCAGTGGTTCTTAACAATTTGCAAAAAAAAATTTTTCAATAAAGTCGTACGGCCACATGTATGCGGCTATACTCTTCAAAGGGTTAAGGCTGTGAGGCAATGCTCTGTCCTGCTGTTTTTCAATAATGTAATTTCTTTATTACAATTTTAAAAATTATTCCATCATTTTTTTTTTGACTGGATCGGTTTTAGACGTCCAACTTCAGACTCGTACATTTAACATTTTTTAATTTTACTGGTATGATATAATATTCAATACGAATTCAAATCTACAGGCAATAATTCGATATGCTATTATGTAACATGTACACTGTACTGCACATTAAAAAAAATAACCCAGATTATTAAAAACTAGTTTCTTCCAACAAATAGCATATTGCAATCAAAGTGATATTCCATAAGCCAAACTTATGAAGCAAATCAACCTTCTTCAATTTCAATCGAGTTAGAGGTAAAAATAATGAGCCTTTTGCATGATCATTTTTTGTAGTGCTTTGATTATTCGTGTAGTTTCAGCTTCCTTCAATAGATGTCGATAGCTCAGTTAGTAATGTTGGTTAAAGAAGGAGATAGCGCAACACGGCATAACACCCCAAAAATAAATAATATTAATTGTTGTGTATTGGTTTATCATTTGTTGAATTCAGATTTGTACTATTATTTTTTTTTTAATTGCTGCTTAGTTCTATTTTTTTTCTTCATTTTTCTTAAATATTCTAGTTTACATTCAGTTAGTCTTGTTTCTAAATACCTATCTATGAACATTAATAATTGGTCTGTTTTTTTATCATCCTCTTATGTTTATTATATTACTAACACTGTTTATGTTCCTTAAATAAATAAATAAATAAATAATACTTTTGGCCGTGAAAATCTAAAATCATATCAGACTTTATTTTATTTAGTGGATTTGAAACCCTCCGTTTTCAGGTTAACAGAAACTACTCCCACTTTAATCTGAGGGTCTCTTGCATTATATTTACACATTTGACAATTTCCTGAATTCTGAATAATATTAATTCTGAATTTAAAATAATATGAGATCGACAAAAATGACAGAAAAGATATAGGTCCCAATGGCCGAGTTGGTTAATGGCTGGTGTTCCGTGATTAAATTGGTGTTCCGGTAAGGTAAGAGAACCTGGGTTCGAATCCTAGTTGCGATCGTGACCTTTTTATTTTTCTATGTCTTGTTTCATGTTTCGTTTAGATTATTAGTGTGATCTTCTTCTTTAATGATAGATTTTTAATTATTTCCCCCCAGAGGAACTGACTGGTTGGCTCTCGGGAGAGGCCCACTCGGAGCTGCTGGCCGAGGGGGGTGTGGAGGAAAAGCTGGACCGGCGCGCCCTGTCCTTCCTGCAGACGCGCTGCGGTCTGCTGCTGGCCTGTCTGCAGAGGGACGCCAAGGCCAGGGATGCACCACCTGAGGATGGCAGTCAGCCTAACAGGTTACCTATTCACAATATCCAAAACTAAATGGTGTTAGATCAATATTTATAATAAAGAATACTTTGAGATCCCTGTTGAAACGTGAGATCCCTGAGAAACTCTCCAAAAAAGCGAAGCTAGCGGTCCACAACGGAGTGCTGGTACCTACACTGATGTATGGCAGTGAAGCATGGAACTGGCAGAGGAATGATGAAAGTAGACTGAATGCTGGAAAAATGAGATCCCAAATGGTAGAAGAAGTCAGGGATGCTCGAGGAAGATATGGCACAATCTAGTGAATTAGACACTTGAGTCGGGCCATGTCAAAAGTCAGAATAATAGAAGAGTATGTATGAGACGATGTATGGATGTGAATCAAGCAAGGAGTATATGCCAAAACCGAGTTATTTGGCGATCCGTCCTCTCTGCCTACCCCTGTGGTAAACGTTGTGATGGTTGGTTAGTTAGTTAGTTGAGATCCCTGAGGCTTTGTGTGGCGAAACCATGATTGTGTGAGAAATGTGAAGATTCGCAAATAATGCAAAGCTGATGTAAGCATAATGAGTAAGATTAGGAAAGGGATGCTTAGATGGTTTGAGTATGTAGAGCAAATGGACGAAGAAAGGGTGTAAGGAGAATGTAAGACGCGTATTTGAATGATGTTGGTGGGACGCCCGAGGAAGACATGGCATGATCAAGTGAATCAGATACCTGAGTCGGGTCATGTCGAGAGTCAGAATAATATAAATAATGATTTTTTTTTTCTCTTCTATATAACCAATGTACAATAACTGTTAAAATTTGAAAAAAAAATACATATAAAACTTTATATTACAACACATAAATACTTGTCACACATAAACATAAATAAACACGTAAACACCTCAGCACAGGTTCTCCTAGTGAGGTGTTCACGAAACATACAACAATACCTACCCACAGTTTCACCTTCACAAACCTACCTTACACCCAACATAATAAAATTATAAAGGTAAATACTGTAATGTATAGAAATAAATAAAATAAAAATAAAATAAATAAAATAGAAGAGTATGAATAATGTATGAGATGATGTATGAAAGTGTATGAAAGTATAGAAGTGTGTGGCGAAACTGAGTTGTTTGGTGATCTTTCCTCTCCGCCTACCCCTGCGAAGTGTTGTGACGGTTACTGAAAATGGTTAAAACAGCTTAAAATGACTTTCGGTATGTCTAGTAACTTGATGTTAATAGTCAATTACATGACAATTGATCTCCCAACAGTCGGCCCACCCGGCATACTTATATACAATATGAAGTAAGTTTAGGGAAAATAAGTATATATACTTACACAAAATATAACTAAGTGTCCCGAAGGGGCGTCCAAAGAGGATGCTCCGCCAAATAACCAAGGTATAAAACATATTTTCATTCAAACGCATCAAGGATAAAACTACTTATCTATATACTGTATCTGTATAAACCAGCATATAAATATGTATGTACAAAAAATCGACACTCTTAATAAATTCGTATGTTATCCAAACCGACTTATTATTAATGGTCCAGTCAAGGAAGGAGATGTATAGTTCGTGAGCAGGAATCTAAGCGATTCCTTCAGAAACTTGTTTAGGGTGCTTAGGGTGTGAACATACTAAATTTCCTGACGTCTAGGTGGTGAGACTTAATTTTCGAAATCCAGCCGTTTTTGAGTTACACGCTCCACAAATGTAGATATTTTAGAAAAAATCATTTTACCTCAAATTTTTTTGAATATTTTAGACAATATGAAGGAATGTTTGATGAAAAACGTGAGGTAAAATGATTTTTTTTCGAAAATATCTACATTTGTGGAGCGTGTAACTCAAAAACGGCTGAGATTTTGAAAATTAATTATTGTGTAGAATAAAAGTTGTAGATAATTTTATGAGCTTTTACTTATTTTAAGAAAATTTTCCTCTGCGACGCACCGTTTTCAAGATATAAGCGGAAACCCGAAAATTTGGACTTTCCCCCTCCCCTCCCTCCCCCCCTAGCTCACCACCTAGACGTCAGGACTTTTAGTATGTTCACACCCTAAACAAGTTTCTGAAGGAATCGCTTAGGTTCCTGCTCACTACACTACACCTCCTTTTGGATCATTCATTGACTGGACTAAAGTCATATTGAAATTGATTTTTGGTTTGAAATTGGTAAATAATGCACAAAAAATTATAACTTTATAATAATTATATTTTAGGGGGCCAACTGTCGGGGTATCAACTGTCGGGGTATCAACTGTCGGGGTATCAACTGTCGGGTCACCGAATGGTCGGGTACTTTCTAACCTTTATTATCCCTCTGATACTTCCTCTTAACTATTCTTCAATTGGGGATGCCAAAGTCATCTTATGTTTTGTTCACCCGATATAACTAGACATTGTCTGTCAAATAAGAGTAGAAAACATAGGAGGGCGCCGCGTTGATCAAATGCCAATACTAAACATTTAACTCATGGTGTTAATGTAAAGCTGTGTAACCTACATTTTTTATAAAAAATTAAAAAGTCATAAGAGTGAAAAAAATATTTTTTCATTGTAATATAGATACTCACTGATCTCAAAATTAGAATTGCATATGGGTATTTTATTATTATACCTTTTCAATTTTGTGTTAACATAATGAAGAATAACTATATTGTAATAAAATATAAAGTACAGTTTAGAAATTGCTCACATTTATTTTATACTAGAGGCTTTAGATTGTGTCTCTAATTTTAGATCTGAATATATTCATTCAGTTTTAAAAGTAGTGTAACTAAACTCACCATTAGTAATTCTTCCTTTTTATTCACTGTTAAATTCAAATTTATGTTAAATTGAAGCAAATCACTTTGTAAAACACTGTTTAATCAAATTTATGTCATTAATTAGGTACCTTAACAACAGTGCTTCTTCGATTTAATTTTTTTTTCTTTAAGAACAAAAAATGTTTTTTTAAATTGTGGCTTACTGTGCTCTGTATTTTCAGTGTCATTGTACTTTAAAATAATATTTGACAGTTAATTTGGTGTTGCCAGCCCACAAACTTTGTAGTTCCACTTTTAATATTTTCTACTCTTATTTGACAGACAATACAAAATATCCTAAAATGTTCCACTTTTTCATTATTCCAGGACATTGGTGAGAAAACTGAAAGAGTGCGAGATGAACATTCTGCAGAGTGCTATTGACTTTATAAAGCAGAAGTTATGACAACCTCCGTAAAGAAGCCAACATTTCTACAACCATGTTTTACATTTCTGTGTTATTTATTTTTACTAAAGTCTTATTATAATACTATTATAATTATTGTACTTAAAGATATATTTTTACGCTAAAGACTTTGAAAATGCTTTTATGTAATGAATTATGTTTTGAGAGTGACTGATTGATATATTTATCTAATATTTGATGGTGATGCCTACTCTGGTGGTGTTTTTTGTCTTTTTACAAGTGCTGTGGTTACAAATGTTTGATTTGTAATCCAAATTTTTTTCAAATAAATTATTATATTATAATATGTATGTATTGATATAGTTTGTGGCTTTACTAAAGTTCCTTGTTCTAAGAATGACTTCTAGAAAATAAATCAATAATTTGTCACATTGTGTTTGCATATTTTATTCTTCATCAATCATCACATATTTTTTTTTAAACATTTGAGGGAGCGGTCGGAAGCGAGTCGTAGAGACGGGTGATATAAATAAAAGGCAGTCAGTCGAGTGTTGTGAGTCGAATCGTTTATTGTTGCTACGTAGCGATGGTCGATGTGCCAGGGGTGTAGACGGATGAGTAGACAGTGATGGTGCATCGTAAGATGTGGTGATGGTTAGGAAGCTGCGGTGGGGAAGATCACGGGTTTTCAGGTCACCAGCGTATTTCTCGACATCAGGAGCTGGAGCTACTCGCAGGGCAGGAAGAAACCTTGTGAGGCGGTGAGGATGGTTGCACTCTGAACAGAAAGCGCGGCGGGCTTTGTTGATGCGGGTGAAGGCATCTCATGAGTCGTGGTGTTGGACCGGACTGCGAGACAATGGTTGAAGATGTGGGCTTCGAAGGTGTTGCAGAGGGCCCGAGAAAATGCCGTAGTTCTCTGTACTCTGTACTTCTGGCAGGTAGGTGTTGACTGACTAGACACGACTTAATGAAAGACTAGCTGCGGCCGGAACGCTGCCGCTTATATATCCGATCGATTCAGTAATTTTCCAGAACAGTAAGTAATATGACTTGAGAAGGTTCTCGAATGTACTTGCCGTTGTGTTCGTAGGCGCCTGTTGAATACAGACCTTTCCAGGTGGTAGCGGAATAATAATTAAGGTCGATCGGCGAGAAGTAAGTACATAGCCACCGTGTGAAATACTGTTTACTCCAGTACGTGGTTAAGTAGGTAAGTAGCTAGCCAGCACCGCAGGAATATGTAGGCAAGTCCTTAGTGGCTTGTAGACGATTCTGGTGTGTTTTTTGGTGGCGAAAAAATAATGGTGTGGTCGCCACACATTAAAACACCCAAAAGTGTGTAGATACTTTAGTGTTAGTAATAAATGCAGTTTTCAAAATTCTTTATTTATTCTGTTTAATATCATGTTGTATAAAAATAATTATTAATTCTTAAAATTAGTCCAGTTTTAAAATAAAGCGTACAAAACATAATTTAATATTTGCTAATGAAGGGTGGCTTCAAGTTAAATGAATCAACTAGCAATATGGAATGCAATACATAATATATATATGCTGTTAAATAATGTACTCATTAGCATAGAATGCAAAATATACTAGCGTACATTTGAGTCACAAAACATGCCCACAAGGCACTTCTTGTAATATTCTTTATTCTGTGTTCATTAAAGTGTGTTCCTACTACATAAAATGAAAAGCTGGTTTGCCTTTAACTTTAAGTATCCACCCTTAGATTGCATTATCGTGAAGATTGCATTTTGGCTAAATTATTTCATATTTACAATTAAAACTATCTACCTTTGTTTCAATAATCACAGATTTCAAAGCTCCTATCGATACGCTCTGCAAGTACTTATGCATTAAACATTAATATAATTAAAAGTTGTATTTTTATAATAAGCCAACATAGAAAACGTTAAAAATATGAATTTTTCCAAAATGTGAAGCTAAGAGATATACATGTTTAGCATCACTCACTTCAATAGATTTAACCACAATATTTAGAAAAATTCTCCTTCCTGAATATTATTTCTCATGATAAGCAAAACTTTGCCGTACTACTCAACTTATACAGCCTTACTAATAAACAACTGTCAAACAGTGTTTTAGTTACATATTGAATAAGGTCTACAATTTCTATTTAGAATTATTACTAATAAAAAAATGTCTCTGTGCCGCAAAAGAACTGGCAACATTGCATTTTGGCAATCATAATTTTCATAATTTCTATTCCATTGACCAATATTAAATTCACGTGGTAAGTCTATTAAAAAAAATGTTTCAGAAATAACCTTGCTTTTTTCGATAACATGAAACTAAATTCACAACAAGACAACATTATTAATGGATAAAAACTAACAAAAAATAACACAAATAATCGTAAATATAATGAATTATACTAATATAATAGTGAATTAGTCATTAGAATAGAAATTATGAACTGTTTGCAATGAAGGCATTATCAGACAGTTTGATAATGCTTTCAGAGGGTGAAACAGCTGTCACGCGTAATAATAATTACATAGCAGAACTTGTTTATAAATAAACTGTTTTTATTAATTGATTAGATTATAAGATTTTTAAATGACAAGTAGACCTCTTTGACAGTATAAACTATGTATATCTTTCCATGCACTATTTTATGGCTATTATATGTTAGTTTTTATTTTACGTTTCTATTATTAAGGTTTTCACGTACACGGTCGTTTATCAATTGAATAAAATTTTCACCATGTTTATTAGTAAGGCTGTTAGTAAATATGTTTCCATCTTATCGGCCATTTATGAAAAAGAGGGAGTTATTCAAGGTGTAGAAAACCTGGAATTTTGTTGCCGTTTGCTTAAAGAATTGTGGATTTATTGCAATTGCTTTTATTATGTATTTATTGCCTTTTAACAATGAAATACGAGTTTGCCTTGCCAATATAAAAAAACAGATCATCTACTTCTAGCAAATGTTATTACAATAATTATATTATTGGTAAATAATTACCAAATAATGTGGTAAATACATACCAAAAAAGATAACAGACGGACGACATGTTATTCCATTGTTTACAGCACTTTTTTTTTTTTTTTTTTACTTTAGCTCCTCAAAGGAGATCCTGAGAAAATTCCCTCAGAACCTACATCATCTTTGGGGATGTCGTGTGGAGGGTCTTTTTAGGGAAAAGAAGGAGTGGTAGTTCTGGTAAGCAAAGCGGTATGTAGGAATATGTGGGTCAATGTGTCCAGGAGTGGCAAAAGGGAGGCTGTATCCATCCATGATGAATCCATCCCTCCCACTGTGGCGCAAGGCGATGGATAGAATGAGTCTGACTGGAGAGGTCTAAGATAGGTCTCCAAGGAGTAGTGAGGGAGGAGAGGTGAGGCCTCTTTCCTCGTGGGGCCTTCAGGGAACGACGAGAGATGAGGTATTCTTCCCTCGTGGGACTTTCAGGGAACCAAGTGGACTGGAGAGGAGAGACAAGACCTGGGAAGACGCATTGTGGAACCAGAAAATATAGCTTCATTTCCAGTGAACCCTGGTGAACTTTATTAAAGAGACTGGGTTACTGTCAAAGGAAAGAGGTAAAATAGGAGATAATACAATGGGCCTATAGCCAAGTGCTCACGGGAACCACATGTAAACCGTCTCCGCTCTTTGAAAAAAATAGATCTCCCGATCTGACCCGTCACGCAGCTGGTGGGCAAGTGCATCTACCGCCCAGACCTGAACACACCACTCCCGATGAACCCAGACACTTACTAAGTTACCAAAAAAAGCGAAGCCTTATGTTGTCTTATTTCAATTGTATTATTACAAAGCTTCAAGAGAAGATAAGTTTGAATGAGACAGACATAAAGGAGGAGATTTATTTGGAGAATGATTGATAAAATATACTTATGCTATTTATTTTAGAATGACAATATTATCTGACAGTGCACTATTAAATAAAAATCCTCACATCATGTCTGAATCCGTTCCGATGAAAGATAAATACATCTAGATAAAATATATTTTTATAAAATTATCTTATCCTATTTTAATATTAACAGCTACATAATTATTTAGACATATTTTTCATTATAATTGTAGAATGTATTAATAAGAAGTACATACACATCCAAATGTGCCAAAATATATTTAAAAGTTAATTAACACTGATCCACTTTCATTGTTCAATAACTTCATTTTTACCGTCTGCCCAATTTATAAGTTGACCATCACTCTACACAATGAAATGTTAGGCCTAATATCATCTCATGTTATAAAGAGCTTGTGGTTTCATCAAAAATTATTATATAAAATATATCAATTGTCCAGTTGAACAGTCAGGCATCTCCAAATATTAAGTTCTGAGATGATAAGGAAAGCAATACATATTTGAATTATCACCATAAATCAAATATTATTTACATATTAAATATGCTATAAGCATAACAGTCTGATTCATTAGTATGACATTTTGAAATTTCCTACCAGTACCTAATCCAGAAAATATCAACATTTTGTTTGATTCACTGTAAGTTTTTGTGCGTTATAATGGATTTGGTGGTGCTTGTGAGTGATTAGTATTGAGTATTGTACCAGATAGAAGGTACACTTTCACATACATATATACTCAACTCAAATTTGGATTTTTCGGAGATATTTGACTTTATCAACTGAACGATCGATATGTACTCAGAAGGTAGCCATTTTGTATATGGCGTCACAAAAAGCTGCCAGATTCAACATTTTATTAAAAAGATAATATTTTTATCTTGATTTATAAAATAGAGCGATTAAATTGCTCCGATTGAATTGATGAACAGATAATTTTCTTTTGAGATGAATGTTGAGGTGGCAGACTTGTTAATTAAAGATTTATAGTTAGCTTTTTACGGCCTAGGGGCCGTAGCCGTGCATTTGCAATTCTGAAGAATTGTGCCCACGCACGGTACGAAGCACTGCAATTACAGTGTTGATCTTATACAATAATTTTGCCTCTGGAGATAACCTTTACTGGGTTAATTAAAAACGAAAATAAAAGTGTCACTTTATCAAGTGTGATATTGTCTGTGTTAGATTTAACAAAAATGTCTTTTTATTTATTGAAGTTTCTTGCCGGCCCCTATGGGTTAACTTTAGTAATTAGTTCATTCGGCTATTGCCAGGTTCTGTGACTGTTTTTTTCTCTTTAGTGTGTGTAATTCTGCCCAGGGTCAACTTATAATGAAGACATTTACACACAACTGCTGTTATAAGATGCGATGAGACCTGCATGTCTACTTGATCCTGCCCTTGTGTTGCACATAGGACTCGAACATCTCCTCTCCCCCGGAGAAGGCGGTGGCGCGTCGTAGCCTGCGCCACGCGGCCGCCAGCGCACCGCCCAGCAGCGCCAGCACAACGCAGCCCGTGGCCACGATGGTCGTGAACATGGACGAGCGCATGCATGTCTGGTTAGGGTCGGGGGTCGCTGTGATTTCAAAGACATTCATTTTAGTCAATCTTTTTAATTGATCAAACTTAATACAAACAAGTTATTGAAAACATTGTAACTCTTGATCAAACTTGCCACATACAAACAAGTAATTGTAAACTGTAACCCTTGATCAAACTTACTACAAACAAGTCATTGTAAACATTGTAACTCTTGATCAAACTTACCACATGCAAACAAGTCATTGTAAACTGTAACCCTTGATCAAACTTACTACAAACAAGTCATTGTGAATATTGTAATTCTTGATCAAACTTACTACATACAAACAAGTCATTGTAAACTGACATGGTGGAATACATACAGATCATATGGCTTACTGCAAGAAGTCATTAACTAAAAAATGTTGAGTCTGGGGTAATCAACTTTAAAGTTTCAGCTACCTTTTAATCAGTTGTGTGTATCCAAGTTAACATATTAACAAATTTGACTTTTTTTCAAACATGCATCTATAGGATTTAGCCTGCGAGAGAATGAGATAGAATAATTGGCCTCCTCTTTGTGTGGTGCTTCGTAGCCTCCCCACTCTTGTCTACATTAGTTTTCTGAAGGTTTCACTTATACCGCATGCAAACTGCATACTTGTATTTATTCAATCTATTAAAACTGCTTTTATGTGGGAATTTAACTTTTTTGTTTTATACAAATTATGTAATAAGAAAATAATAATAGAAACTGCACTAAGAAAGTGACTTTTGGGTGGTAATGCTTTTAGTGATTTTTATATATAATTTTTAGCCACGTGCATTTCCGCTCATTATCCCGCTTTCCAAAGTCATTAAATTAAATCTTACTGATTTTCTATCAATCATTTGTATTATATGCACTTATTGACTATTAAGATGCTCAATTAGATATAAACAATGTGTCATTCGACATAATGACTTATTTACAGCATGAAAAAGCATGACAATTCAGGTAAATTGGTACTTCAAACTCAGTTTTGACAAAAATGTCACTTAATGACTTATGGCAGTATACTTATGAGATATTATTTATTGTATATTATAAGTAGAGGGTGCATAGAGAAGTGTACTCACTGCGAGTGTTGTTTCTGGCGTAGTCCTCTTCGTCCTCCCCCTCTTGCAGCACCCGCAGGGACTGGAACAGGTTGATGTTCTCGGAGAGTGCGGGGGTCACTCCCCCCTGCACGCCTCCTTCTCCCTCCGCCCCCTCCACACCCACCGCCCCCTCCAAGGCATTGCTCTCGATGGCCCTCTTGCGCACGCTCTTCACATTCCTCCAGTGACATGGCTGCGTCTGGATAATGGATATTTCATTATTAGAAAGGGGATATTTACTTCCTAATGCTACTGGCATCAACTGAGGACTGGAGAGGAGAACTGGTTGAGGGATACCTAACCTAGACTTCTCCAGACACTCTCTCGACCTATTGCCTTGCGTCGCAGTGGAAGGGATGGAGTTATACATCCGTCACTCCTGGAAACACTGACACCCAGATTCCTACCCACCACTCAAACCTTTTTCCTTCCCAGAACTTCCTCTCCTTCCTTTATATAAAAATACCCTCTACGCAGCATCCCCAAAGATGACAAAGTCTTCTGGGTTGGGCTAACATAAAAAAAAAAATTGTATATAATCTCCCATATTTATGTAGTTTTCTCAGAATACCTAGTTATATTCAGAGAAATGATTTTTTTAAATGTATCCATACGGATATGCTGACATTTTAGAGATTAATTAAGGTAAGTATCTTTGTGTTCGTAATCTTGTAGAAAGTGGTACTAACCGGACAGCGCCCGTGGCACATGCGCACGTCGCACTCGATGTAGAGCGCCGGGGAGCCGGTGAAGCGGAATGTCTTGAGGTATGCGAACACTTGCGTCTCAAACACGCCGCTCTCCGACCACGAGCCCCGAAAGCGCGAAATCAACTTGTCATCCACCGGGCACCTGAGGAGAACAACACAAATGATACCATAAACACAGAATTAAGAAGAACACAAAAAATGCGTTGAGGACTTGTTTCATGATTCAGAAGTCAGGCCAATCATTTAAAATAAAATATAGTATATTTGCGGCACGTTCCAGAGTGGAAGATACTCTCAGTATCGCCCTGGTGTAAGACCACTATTCAGAATTGAAACGTTGCTTGAAATGGCTTTAGCCATGTTTGGTGACCAGATCTGAAGAGCCAGGTACTGCCCCACCTTCCTCTTCCCCATCTCCTTCCCTTCCCACTACCTTCAGCGTCACAACATACTCCAATTGGGGATGCCATAGTCTCACTGGCTACGGTATTCATATAAAAAAAAAATCAGGCCTTAAATTTCCAAATAAAAACTGGGTTTTGTCATCATTATGAAATTAAAATGGGATGGCGATATAAAATGTCAGGCAAGTGTGAGAGAGACAGATCATGCGCAATTTTTTTTTTTTTACATTATCTCCACACAGGAGGCCCCGAGGAAAAAAAGATTCCCTCAGGTTGGATGTCAACTTTGGGATTTTGTGTGGAGGGTCTTTTTAAGAAAAATAAGGAGATAGAAGTTCTGAGTGGGAAAAAGGTAAAGTGGGAGGGGTGGGTAGGAATCTAAGGGTCAGTGTGTCCAGGAGTGTCGGACGTATCAATCCATCCCTCCCACTACGGTGCAAGGCTGAGAGTGACCAGCTGGAGAGTTCAAAGGGTCTCCCCAAACTGGCCTCTCTCGATTCAGCCTGCAACACAATAGGTTGGTAGACATATCCACCGCCAAGACCTAGACATACCTCATCCCATGTTACATTAAATTGTCATTTAAGTTGTTGCTTTTACTTGCACAGTTAAGGCCTTCGTTCTCGGAGAAACTGAAATGAAACCGGTTGTCAAAGCAGCAGCACTTTTGCTTGTGTGGCAGTTGCTTTTCAGTTGCCTTGTTAACCGATTGCCATGGTAGTGCTCACGAATTTCGAATTGCGTTGACAACTGTTTGATTTCAGTTTCTCCGTGAGCAAAGGTCTAAAGTTTTTTCAATCAGATTTTCTTTGCCGTTAAGTACAAGTTAGTTTGAATTAGAAGATTCATTTTCATTATTTATTTATTGATATTGACACCGGGAAGGAAAAATGGCTAAAGCACCATACAGCGGTGACATTAAAGATGAACCTACACAATAAGCTGTATTATTAGATTCAATAAATGAAAGTTTTTTAGAGTTTGTTCTGGGAAATTTTATAAAAATTGATTTGATGAACACAAGCACAAACAAAACATATAGCTTTCTGTGCATGTTCATCTTTAATGTCACAGCTGTATGACGTTTTAGCCATTTTTCCTTTCCAGCTTCGATATAAGTTTACAAAAAGCAAAAGTGATGAAATGTCACCGATACGCAAGCATATTATATATACATGTATCCATCGCTGATGAAGGAATAGTTCAAACTAAACTAATGATTGATATTTACCCGAATTCATCTATCAGCTGAATCTTCTTCGTTCCTCCATTGTGTGCATAGCAATCATTCACCACAATATCAAATCCATCTGAAAAGTAAACAAAACATATATACAATAAATTCTAGGGAGGGCG
Source organism: Glyphotaelius pellucidus (assembly GCA_936435175.1). Classification (NCBI taxonomy): domain Eukaryota; kingdom Metazoa; phylum Arthropoda; class Insecta; order Trichoptera; family Limnephilidae; genus Glyphotaelius; species Glyphotaelius pellucidus. Next base: position 9,037,649 of record OW386548.1, on the reverse strand, counting down.
GAGTAATCAATCTAGAATTTCAAGGTCATTTCATTAATTGTGTGGCCATAACAAGTGTTACGTGTTTTATAGTAGGTAGGTTTTTGTTGTACTAACCGTACTTGCTCCTCATGTAGATGATGAGCGTGAGGGGGTCCCCCACCCTCACAGGGCCAGCCACGCGGGGGCCCGCAGTGCCGTAGCCCGTGCGGATCTCCATGTAGCACTCGGGGGGCTGCAGGGTGAATACCACTGGGTTGCCCGTGGCTACTCTGTGGACATATTCATAACCTAAATGTACATACCGTATTAAATAATAAAAGGTTGTGCATATTACAGTTTGTTGCATATGTATTTGTTGATATTGACAGGTTATTAGGTGGAGACTCACTCTACGTCCAGGAAAGGGAAAGTGACTGTCTTCCAGAAATCGTATCCATACTCGCAGGTGACCTTGAAGTGCTCATCATATTCCTCCTCGATCAGCGGGTTGTACTGCACTGTCACCGTGTTCCACATAAAGTTTTTCTGCAATTCAATGTAGTACAATTTAATATATTAGATAATGCAATGTACACAGTATCCAGAAACTCTTAGTACAAATAGGAACTTTTTTTGATTTGAGCTTTTGTTTTCGAGTAAATCGACTCTGAAGTTGGTATTTTTAGGTTAAATTTGTAAAAAATTGGTCGCAAGGGGGTTAATATCAGCTGTTTAATGTATTTTAGATGCGTGGAAGTGTAGAACCGGCTTCAAAAGGTTTTTAAGCCCTACTAAGGGGAAAAGGAAAAACCAAAATGCTCAGATAAAAAAAGAGGTTTTTGGGTTCTCGATATCGTGATTAATAGGGGCTCGAGGATAGGATAGAAGAACGCTTGAGATAAGGCACAATGAGCTAGGAAGCAAGCTACCAGGTGAATGATGGTATGTAATAAGTAATTTAATAATTTACTAACAGAAGGAGTTTTCCTGGGATCTTCATGGCGGGTGTTCTTGCCGAGAGTCCCGCAGCGGTTAAGCTGGATGTAGAACTCGTAGTAGTCTCTGCCGGAGCCGTTGATGTACATGCACTCTGGGTCATATGCGTATCCTGAAACACAAACAGTTGGTAGTCAGCCAGTTAGTTAACCTTGACAATACCAGGGAGCCAGGTGCTTTAGAAGATGTATAACCCTTTCCGGCCGGCGAAAAATATCCGAATTTTGATGGGCCTCACCAGTAAAGCTCTTAATTCTGATTCCGTGGGGTTTAGCGACTTACTGGTTGAAACACAAGCGCGCGAAGGTACCCTGCATACGCAGCACCTGCACGTTTGATCGACACCGGTGTGGTTCCCAAGATTTATTTGCTGTCAAGATTTTTTTAAAGACAAACTAACGATCGTATGAAGCCGGTCGGAAAGGGATAATGCAACTAATGGAAGTAGCAGTGACTTACCCGCGGAGTAGACCAACCCGGCAAAGGAGCCGTTGAAGCCGACTCTGATCTTCATGTACTCGTCCTGGCATTCAGCTTCGATATCTGCAATTTAGAAGAGAATCTTCAATACATGGTCAATAGCCTGGTGGATAAAAATGTTTGACTGGCAGTTGGACAGATTGAGATCGATGCTTGCAGTGGGTAACTGACTCACTCCTTTTTTAACACAAATTATGTTTAGTGGAGAGATTGGTAATCCAAATCTGGTATAAACTTGAATACCTGGTTATAAATTTTGCCAGCGAGGTAATCACGAAATACATTTCTTGTTTCATTTAAAATATGTTTTAATTATTATATGTATTACAATTTTGACATTTTAAGAAGATATGTGCATATAAAAAAGATGTACAATATTTTCTTAGTCCTCCTCGCTCGAAGATCCTGTGCTGAGGGGGACTAGGTTTTGGATAGAGGGTTTTCAGCATCTTCTACGATATAATTTCATGGTTTGTATAGTATTTGTTCAGTAACTTCTATGACAATGTTTTTAAAATACTAGTCGGTTCTCTTAATAATTCCTTAAGGGGAGCCATAAAAATTCATAATCTGTTCTTTCAAAGATGGCTTTATATAATTATTTTAGGAAAAAACACTCTGCATGTAATGCTTTAAAATATTATGTGTAACACCCATATGGCCAGCAATGGGGCGCAATAGGAGATTAATATTAAGAAGAAGGCTTTTCCAGTAGAGGAATGTTTCCATATCTATGGACACTTCCGCCTATCTCAAGAGGGAATAAAAATTATTATTGTAACCGCTGTAAGTTAACAGTTTACCGAAATACAAACTATTATTTGACTTTACTCTGCATAAAGGCTTAATCAGACTAAGCTAGTAGTTTAGTCGAGTGGCGAGTAACTCGCCACTTGACTCGCTGAAAATCGTTCGCATTACTTTCAAGTAGAGTGCATTTGTGCCCGCCGCCCGTTGCAAGATGTCGGCGGTTGACGGGTTGCTACAAAGCAAAGAAAATATGCTAATTAAGCATATTGTAATGCTTAGAAGACGTGAAATTTTAGAAGAGGTGGAAGAATAAATTAGTAAAATGAAAATAAATAAACTATAGACACGAAAAGAGATTAATAGCAGCATTAATAAATAATTTTGGTGCTCCAAAGCCACGACATTTCCGCGCGTCTACAAATGAACTTTGCTGAAACGGTGGGTTTGCGCATGTTAGTGTGCGGAGACGCGTGGAGAGGATCGCTACTCGCCGAAAAAATAGAACGAAATGGATTGAATCGACTAAAGAGCTGACTAACCCACTCTACTAAAATTATGGTGTTCGGACGTGTTTTTACTACTATACTCTCCACTCGACTAAAATACTCTACCAATGCAAACGGGTCATAAGTAGTTAGTGTTAGATGAATTATTTGTTTGTGCCTGTACATACGCAATATAAATATAAGGTTTTGTCAGTATGAAATCTCAATTCTTTCAAGAAAGGCATACGAATACAATATTGTATCGGTGATTCAATCCAATATCGCATTTGTAAGACTTTCTTGCAGTGGCGGTCGGTGACTTTTATGTACCGGATAAGTTGGCCGAGTTTTCTACCTATTTTGAGAATTAATATTTTGAAAATTATATCTTAACCTACGGATAGTGGATGGTGAGTAGTTAATTTTTGTTTTAATTTTTTTGATACTGAGTGGGAACATCAATATAATATAACTGCAAAAATGTGTACAATATAGCAGGTAATTTTATTCACATTCTAACCTTAAACTTCACAGCAAAATTTTTATTAATAATTTGGTAATACTAACGCTGTACTCTGGTGGTGTTGTACCGAAAGCGCCGATACTCGCGGTCCCAGGATTCTGTGGGCAGCCGCCACTCCAGGCCATGGCTAGCCGCCTCCTGTTCCCCACCTTCTCCTCGTTCCCGTTCCCTCTCTCGCTCCCTCTCCCGCGAGCGCAGAGGCGGCACCGCCACGTAGGATGAAGAGTCGGACAGGAACACCACCTGAAACATCATATAGCCTTTCATTCCACTGTCTTCTGTTGGAAAAACTAGGATTCCTACGGCTGCGTGGGCTTTTTCATATAAAACTTAAATTAGCATTTGAGGTCAAAATACCCAACCAAATTGAATTATTATTTTTTTAATCAAAAGGTGTAGCAAATATCTAGTATGGATATGGGCTATTTTATTTATTTGTGTTATAAATTGTAAAATATAGGCCATTGAAGATTGTTCTTGATTTTAGACGCAATTTCAGAATTTTTTGTGAGTTAATGATAATTAATAAAATAACATAGCCGTTATTTCTGGTGACTGGACAACTCAGAATAAAACCAACTCAGAACCATCTCAGATAAGTCATTTGGAGTGATCCTTTTATTTAACAGAGCCGGGAGCCTTTTATTTATTGCCATACATCCCTGCCATAGGTCACCCTTGTGGTTTGCTATGATGGGTGACTTAGTAGGGGTGCCCGGGTTCGTGGGGGTGAAGCTCGTTGAGATCTTGGCGGTACAAGCGTTTGCCCACCTCCTGCGTGGCGGGCCGGATCGGGAGATACTGGTTGAGGAAGACCTTTTTACCTCTCCAGCTGGACTCTCGACCCTTCGCCTTGTAGTGGAAGGGATGGATTCATACGTCCGTTACTCCAGGATATTGGCCTCCAGATTCTATCCACCCCTCGTATCTTTTTACTTACCAGAACTTCCTCTCCAGCCTTTCCATTAAAAGACCCTCCTAACAGCATCCCCAAAGATGAGTGAAATAATTTTTTCAGGCCCTCCTGTGTGGAGCTGATGTAAAATTAATTTATTGATCTACATACAAACTGATCAAATCTTTTTCCTTCCCCAGAACTTCCTCTCCTTTCCCTAAAAAGCATATTTTTAGGAGATATTACCAGGAGCACAAGCATGTTAAAAGGCAACTCATTTTTTTTTTAATATTTTCTTTTGTCAACGAAATTCAATATTCCAAACAACCGAAAAATTCTGGCATTTTACGGCGGTATCCGGAGTGCAGAAGTCAGCAGAGTAACATTCGATAGGTAGCACAATAAAAAAAAGTCAATTTTTTCATTAGTTAACAAGACCACAACAGAAAATATTTTTCTTTTGGTTATTAATTACTTTTTATTTATTTATTACACACATTAAATTTTTGGTGTGAAGGCACTCAAACAGAAGAATTATGAAAAATCTACCAGGGGGCCTAGTCTCTATCTTTCACAACGTCCGTACGGCAGGTTTAGCTACGTCACAAACGCATTTTAACCCTCCTCCTATCGTGCTAAAACTTCCTCGCGCTTCAGTACCGTACACTCAGTAAATATTTATATGTGTTGTTATTGTTTAATCCAACATATAAATGTATTGCGGAGGAATACCTAAAATATGAACTCTATTTTTAGTATATTTACAGTACTTATAGACCGTTTCCGCTTAGTTGACAGCACCCGCTACTGAAGGTTAAACCACAAACGTGCTGGTTTGTTAAACCGAAAGATAGAGAGTAGGCCCCCAGGAGCACAAGAGTTTGGAGAGGTCAAATGTATTTAAAACAAACGCCTAAAATATCTATCTCATGCAATTCATATGACTCTGGATGTATTTATATTGCCGAATCGTAGGCGCAGAAGCCATCCAATTTGCCATGCGTCGTCACTCAATAGGCAAAAAAAAAATGAAAAATCTACCAGGAGCACAAGAGTTTGTAGAGTTCAAATATATTTAAAACAAACGCCTAAAATATTTAACTCATGCAATCAACATGACTCTGGATGTATGTAGATTGCCAAATCATAGGCGCAAATGCGACTAGGAAATGGAATTTAGCTAAAGTAACGCAGCTTTGATTGCAGACATCTGTCCTGAATACTACTGGACAGGGTTTTAACCTGGTAGGTACACTTAAAGCCAAATAGAGCGCCAAGGGTAATGCAATAAAATAAGGTTGGGAACCGCAGAACAAGAAATTAGTTCTCTGATTTATAGAATGCAGGTCACCGTAAGAGCCAAAGATCAGATTGTTTTGGACATTTAACTAACTACAATTTGAAACCACCATGTAGTACTAATGTAGTACAAAAAATTATATACATCTTTTTTCCTTTAAATAACGCACCGTCTGGAGCCAATGAGACTATCGCATCTTCAATTGGAGTAAGTTCTGAGGTTGAAGGTAGTGGTGGCGAGGAGAAGGGGACGAGAAAGAAGTTACTTGGCTATTCAGATCTTTTTTTTCCATTAGCCCTACACAAGAGGCCCTGAGGAAAATAATTCCCCTTAAGGCCTATGTCATCTTTGGGGATGCTGTCTTTTGAGGAAAGGAAGGAAATGGAGTTGTGAGAGGGAAAAAGGTACAAGGGGTGGATAGGAATCTGGGGGTTAGTGTCTCCAGGAGTGACGAACTTATGAATCATCCCTTCTTCTGTGGTGCTCCGGGAGTGTCCTGCTGAAGAGGTAAAAAGGTCTCCGTCAATGTGTCTCTCCCGATCCGGCTTGCCACCCAGCTGCTGGGCATATGCATCCACCGCCAAGACCCGGAAAAACCTCAACCCATGAACTCGAGCACCCCTACTAAGTCACCAAACATAGCGAACCATGATAACCCACACCACTGCCATAGGTCACTCCAAGTGGTTCGCTATGTTTGCTGATTTAGCAGGGGTGCCCGGGTTTTTGGAATGAAGTTCGCACGGGTCTTGGCGGCGGATAAATCTAGCCGGATTGAGAGAAACTGATTGAGGGAGGTGTCCAGCCGGACTCTCTCGATCTATCGCCTTGCACCGCAGTTGGAGGGAAGGATTCATACGTCTGTTACTCCTGGGCACACTGACCCCCAGATTCTTCCCCACTCCTTTGCTTTTTTAATTTTTCTCGTAATTTTATTTCCAGAACTTCCTGTCCTTCCTTTCCATAAAAGACCGTCCACCCTGCATCCCCCAAGATGATATAGGCCCTGTGAGATTTATTCTCTTAAGAGCCTCCTGTGCGGAGTTAAAATAAATAAAAAAATAATTGATCTTCAAACTAAACACAAAAACCACACACAAATAAGATGTTTCGTAATGTTTCGTATGTACCCATCTTTACTAAAGAACTTCATTAATCATCCAACTTATCTCAAGAGGAGTAATGTGCCCTGATTTGATGACATTCAAAAATGTATAATTTTATTGTTCCCATTTTAAGAGTGTTATTGTATTCTACAGAAAAAGTAATTAATTATTGACCTTACAGTGTAGCGTTTTGCAACATTCAGTGTATTATTCATGTCTTATCAGTAGTTGATCGAATTTTCTTGTTGGCAGAGATACCATCCCATTTCCTTGACAAGTTACGCCACTGGTAGCGGCCCCTTCCTTCGGTCTGTGGTAGGTATCTGGCCTCTAGGCTGGGCCTCCTCGTGGGGCCACCGAGCACCGAAGAGCCCCTCCACCCGCTGCTATTGTCCCACCCCCACCTGCCGACATAACACCACATCACAGTCAGCGCTTCTCGCAGACAAAAGGAGAGCTTCACGGCCATTTTTCCACTTCTACCAGCCGCAATATGAGTAGACTCTGAGAAAATATGTTGTTTAACAGAAGCCCGAATCAAATTTTCACCGATTCATGCATTCCAAAACAGGATTTTGGGGAGCGGTGGGGATCTTAGGAAGAAACACAGTCGCCGAGAAATTTGAATAATAGTTGATTTACAAAACTGTTGCTATTACTGTCGGTGTTATCCCTCCCCCCAAATACTGAGCGAAAGGGAAAACTGCACCTGAGGCTGACATTGCCTAAATAAAATCGTCAAATCGAGGTTTTTTTTTCCCCATTTTTCTCTTTCTAAACTAGACCGATTTTAAAGATTTTTTTACCAATTGTATAAAAAGAAAATATCCCATGTTTGTACGTTTGCTTTTTAAAAAAATACATTGTATAGTTTGTTCTGTTGTTGGCGTTCATACCAGGAAATTCTAATGATTTTTGGATATAAAAAGTACCTTAGGGGGCATCCATAAATTACGTCACTCCTTAAGGGGGGAGGAGGGGTGCAGAGAAGTGTGACATTGTATACGGGCATACGGGGGGGGGGGGGATCATCAGCCTTGTGACGTCACATGCAGTTAGGCTTACAAATCCACCTGATCGTACGAATTTTCCAAACCAATGAAATCCATGAAGAAAACAATGAAACCCGTTCTTCCACACACATTCCCGTGAGTGAGTTTATGAAACCAGGCCGACACTTCGTAGTATCCCATTTGGCCCCTCCCCGTAAGCAGAGAATTCACAAAAATATATCCGTATCCCGATTCGCCCCTCCCGAGATTGCATTCGACACAAAAACATTCAATCTCGCCCCCTCCGTTGTGGTAAATATGACTGTGACGAAATACCTCAAAATATTACCAGCTAATATCACTTTTAGTAAAATTGCAAAACATGATGTGATGTCACACTAGGGTGGAAGGGGTCTCACAAATGTGACAGCGTGTGACAGGGATGGGTAAAAAAATCATGAAATTTGTGTTACGTAATTTATGGATGGCCCCTTATCAAAAAAGCGAAATGTACCGGCACGCTAGTTTTTTTTTTTTACAGTTAATACCGCACAAGAGACCCAACTGCTCCCGTCTGGAGCCAGTGAGACTATGACATCCCCAATCGGGGTATGTTGTGAGGCTGAAGGTAGTGGGGAGGGGAAGGAGATAGGGAAGAGGAAGGTGGGGAAGTACCTGGCTATTCAGATCTGGTCACTAAACACGGCTAAAGCCATTTCAAGTAACGTTTCAATTCTGAATGGTGGTCTTACACCAGGGCGATACTGATAGCATCTTCCACTCTAGAACGCGCCGCAAATATACTATTTATTATTTTAAATGAATAAATTGTGAAATATCACAAATTAATCAAATAAAATTTATTTGCGCACGCCGGGTTCGAACCCGCGACCTTCGGATTGTGAGTCGAGAGTCTTGCCTCGGGACCGCGGAGGCCGTAGTTAGGCGTGCTTGGAGGCCGTAGTTGTCGATATCTTTAATAATATATTAAAAATTATTTGCACTAGTGTCAAAATCCAGAGAGGAAAATGGGGAATACTCTATTATACATATAATATTGAATACTCGCCGCTCTGTTTCCTCTTAAGAATGGGACATAATTCCCGAGGGAAACTTCACGCTCAACGTCTTCTACATGGATTTACATATAAATAAATAATTAAAGAAGGTCACCAGAAGAGATGTCCCGAGAAGACCCAAAACGCACCAAGCACGCCTAACTACGGAGGCAATTGAAATCCACAAAAATCCAATTAACATTAAAAAAGACGACGCGCTACGGGACTAAACTTAATAATTATTGGTATCCGATAATTGACGGTTTTATGAAAACTTATTTATATTTTAAATTAACTGATTGTAAAGCATCTGTAAATATCTGTAAACAATCTACGAATACACATCTGTTCTGATGATGGACACTGTGACGCTGTGTGAAACGTTGGCTAAAGTAGGAGGTAGCGCAACACGGCGTAATACCCCAAAAATAAATACCGACTTTTGGTCGTGAGAATCTCAAATCATATCAAATTAAAGAAGGCATTTACATAAAGGTTGTATTATTCTAATATGCCTTTAGCCCAATTCGGAGAGCGTGCATAAAAATAACGGGCGCATAATTTGACTGTGGAAGGTTAATTTCCTCCGCGCGATGGTTCGGAACAGATGCGCGAGATTAGGCAAGGGACTTCCCGCCGATGCAGCTGATGGTTCGATAGCGGCAGAGGCCGGAGAAACCACGTGGCCTCCGTGCGCTAATAGTGCCGCTGACTAGCACCTCCACACCTGACACACAACACACTGTCTCACTAATCTGCATACCTACTGCCGCTAGAGCTAACTTCAAGACTGCTCGGAGACTTGGACTGGCTACTTCGATGACATTGAGCGAGTTTACAAACTACTATCTGGGAAATTCACTATCTGTTAGTAAACTCCCTCAATATCATCGCCATTACTTGCTAACTAGCAGATTGTGGACAATCTACGAAAAAAGTTGAAAGGTGGTCAACTTTACTCGCTACTCGCTCAAGATGGCAGCCTACCAACAGCTGATTTCGTAACTGTCAGAATCAGTTCACGCGGGAGCCGTAATCTCGCTACTGGCTAGCGTGTGGCGCTAGCTGCGGAACTCAAGTTTTCTACAAAATTTCGACCGAATTGGTTCGCGCGAGAGTCGTTATTTTAGATGCTACTGTCGCTACTGAGCGAGTAGACAGTTTTGTGTGTCATCATTACAATCTCCCTCGCCGATTCACCCGCTTTTAAACTTACCGGCTACTAGCTTGTAAACTCGCTCAATGTAATCGAGGCTCTAGAGCTAATTTCAAAACTGCTCGGGGACTTGGACTGGCTACTTCGTCCATTCTTATTCGGACTAGGCAAGTAGTTTAGTGGAGTGGCGAGTAACTCGCCAATCGACTGACCAAAAAGCGTTCACATTACGGTTGAGTACATTAGTAAGTGGCGCATTGGAAGATGAAAATGCAGATTGTAATGGATATTTTAGAAGAGACGGAAGAAGAAATTATTGAGACGAAAGTAAAGAAACTATAGATATGAAAATGGATTATGTAACAAATTCTCTCAACCTTTCTCTTTCCGGGGGAGCGCGCTGTCCACTGCGCCAAGGTGTCGATATTAAATTCGGACACTTTTTAACTGTTTTACTTCGACTAAGAACCACCCATATTATCTTCATTTTCTTAACGCAGAACTTTTCTTAACTTCTTAGAGAGGCCCGGGTTCGCGTCCCAGAGGTGCCAATTTCTTTTTCTGATTTTTCTGTTTTTAGATTTTCGATTGAGTTTCGCTCATAGTGTTTTCATTTAATTATATTTTATTCTTCTTTTTGCTCTCCTGCAAAATTATTATTTTGTCGATTATCCTTCAAATATTAATTGTGAAATCTTGTGTTCGTGGATTCTCATAGTATATTTGAAGATATTGGTGTTTTGTTTTTTATACTCCTCTAAGCTAGTACAATTCCTAACAAAAGAGTTTTGTCGTCTAAATGAAAGCGCTCATCTCCACAGAACCCTTGCTGATACTTTATAGGAATGCAGAAATGGTTCATCAGCAGTAATGATAACTGGCGTTTCATGTGAATTCCTCGACTATTATAATAAATAACAGTTGAGGGAACCCGTGAACGGAAAACGCCGGAAATTACCTTTTCCCATCTCCTCCTTTACTCAACTTTTCCAACATAACCGCTACATGAAATTAATCTGTTTTACACGATGTAAAATGTAAACATAATTCGACAAAATGTTACTCACGTTTTGTCACGGAAATGAATAATTTAGTACGTATTACGACAGTAATGTAACAGTTAACAGTATAGTTATGAATATTATTCTCACCATTATAATTCCCTTGGAACACGTTTGTTAAGCAGCTGATAGCACACAGACCGTTACCCTAATTTAAATGTGAAACTATTCATGAGATTTAAACAGCATTTAAGTATATTTCATGCAGAATTCGTATAAATTGTTGCTTGAAATGGCTTTCGCCGTGTTTGGTGACCAGATCTGAATAGCCAGGTACTTTCCACTTTCCTCTTCCCTATCTCCTTCCCCTCCCCACTACCCTCAGCCTCACAACATACCCCAGTTAAGGGGGCCATAGTCTCACTGGCTCCAGACGGGAGCAGTTGGGACTCTTGTGCGGTATTTCATATAAAAAAAAAACTTAATTTTAACCGTAAACAGCCAATCAGAAGTTCTGCGAAGTTCGTATTTGCGACATCTATGGTTATAATAGATAAAGCATTTCAATATCTTCGTTTTAAAATAAATGGCTTGCCAAGGAAATGTTTTAAATAATTACAATAAATGTTTTCCGAATGGTAGGAAAATGTGGTCCAATTTTGGACCGCTATCAATCGCAGGAGAATAAAAGTGGTCCATTTTTCGACCATAATCGCTCCAGTGGGGAACCTAATTTATTTGACTGTTGTTTGTTCGTTAGCGGCCTGCAGTCGTGCTCGGGAGCGATGACAAGTTACCGACATTTTTGATAAAACCTCTATCGATTGACCATGCTAGGGGACCAGGATTATGTTTATATACTGTAAATTGCTGTTTTAACAATTCTATACTTTTTAATCCTTTTTTGTATGCTTATTCTAATGATTTACTATTTTGACATAGTTGCAATTTTTATGTGAATACCGCACAAGAGTCCCAACTGCTCCCGCCTAGAGTCAGTGAGATTATGGCATCACCAATTGGAATATCTTGTGGGGCTGAAGGCAGTGGAGAGGAGAATGTGGGGAAATAATTGAGTTCATTCGACATTTGCAAATATTAACGTGATATTAAATGTGAAAACATTTGATCGGTCAGTGGCAGAGTTTGGGTCTGTTTGGGTTCCCCCCACACTTTTAGTTACGGGAATGTTGTTTGCATATAGGAATGTACCTACACATTGAGAAAAAAATATTTGGCTTTTATAAAAAGTCCGTAATTCGCGCAATTTTAGATTTATGATCTCTCATCGTGTTTTATGGGTGTATTCATCTTTCAAAATTAATTAATAAGTCAAAGCTCCCCAATTGCATTTTTGTTATTCTTCATGCGTGAAAAAGAATTTCACGCATGGGTTTTCATAGCTTTTAAAATATATATATATTTTTCAGACCCCGAGGCCTTGGAAGCCTTTTGCCCTACATTCCTATTGGATCCTACCCTTGAACTTATTTTTAAAGATAATCTCTACACATTTACCAAGTTAAAAAGTAATTACCTATATGAAATTCCCTCGACAGAAAAAAACGCAAAGTATGCTTCGAAAATTATAAAAACCATCTAGTTCTATTATTTAACATGTTATAGGTTTGTTGTTCACAGTGTTTTTTTTAAATGCTGCAAGACATTTGTCGAGAGGTTTGCGCTCTGTTTAAGCCGCGGCATACCCCATTTCTAACTATTTTAAATATGTACCATAAACACTTTAAATTTGAAAGCTCTTAAAAAATATATATTATTCTTGAAGATAATATCTATACATTCCCTACGCCGAAACGCAAATTATATGAAATTTCCTCGATAGAAAAAAATCGCAAAGTATGCTCCGAAAATTATTATAAACACGCTTGGTTCAGTTATTTTACAAGTTATTTGTATGAAAAAAATCACAGTGTTTCTTTAAATGCTGTTTTAGACAACCCCCGTGAGATTTTTACTCTATTGTAAACGAGTCGTGTTTTATTAAACATTTTCAAAATTTTCGCTTAAATATTATCGTTTTTAACATAAATGATCTCGCTCTTGCTCTCTCTAAAATTCTATTTACTATCTCTCCATCGTCTTCTTTTTAAGCCACCGCTATCCGAATTTCGACCGATTTCTTACATATCTCCCTTAAACATTTGAAGTTTTTAAGCTCTTAAAAAAATATGTTATTTTTGAAGATAATACGTTCCACGCCGAAACGCAAATTATATGAAATTCCTTCGATAGAAAAAAATCGCAAAGCATGCTCCGAAAATTATTTAAAACAAGTCTGTTTCTATTATTTTACAAGTTATATTTGTGAAAAAATTCACAATGTTTCTTTAAATGATACTTAAGATACCTTCCACGAGACTTTTGCTCTGTTTTAAATGAGTAATGTTTTATTAAGCATTTTCCCAATTTCCGCATCAATTTTGTCATTGAAAATATTAGCGCGCTCTGTCCAACATTCGTAATTACATATCTCTCCATCTTCTTCTTTTTGGGCCGGGAAGCGTTGCCTTAAATGGGTGCAGTTTAAATAAGCCATGTTTTATTAAAAATTTTCGCTTACGCCAATAAATTACAATTGTTTTTTTAGCGTGCTAACATTCATATTTAAATTCAAATCGTCTTTTTCTTCTTTTGAACCCTTACTACGGAGCCTTAATCCGTGATTGTTGATGGTAACGGTGGCTGGCGCATGGGCCATGGAGCACGTGTATCATTATAATATTATAATATCCGATTACTAAAACAATATAAAGATCGCTCCGAGGAGATGGAATACTTTCTCCTTCTAATTTTCCCAGACTATTCGCGCACAATAACACATCTCCTTTGTACCCAGTGGAAAAACACTCGTAGTCAGTATTATTACAATCGTTGTTTCCGTCAGTAAAACTACGTCCCAGAAGTACACTGACTCTTGATCCCAGCATATGATTATTCATATCTTTACCGTTAATAATAATAATATTATGATGATTTTTATAGCGCCATCTTTGGTAAAAGTCACTTCAAGGGCGCTGTACAAATTTAAGATATATTTCTACAATGCTATCTTACTTCTAACTACAGACTAGACAAACTATTGAAACAACTCATGGCTAACAGATTGCATCCACCGGTTCATCGATCACTAATATAAAACTATTCATTTGACCAACGAAAATGTCCGTCATCTTACAAATACCTTTTGACGTTTTTCACAGAGTTTTAAAACCTAATTACAAGCCTAGTTTTTGCAATCGGGAAATGAGTAAACAGTAAAACAATATCGTTTAAAATATACGTGCTTGCAACGTGTTCAAACCCTCCTCCCGTCGGCCTCAGAAATCTGATTCAAAAACAACATAGTACCTATACATATATTCTTGGAAAATACCATATTATTATTTGCGCCAATCTTTTTTAGCAATCTGACTATCCCTATTAGCAATGTTAAATAAATAATGTTTTACGGTGAGCAAAGATCCCAAAAACTTTCTGTTTGGATCATTTCGATAGCGCCGTTTCCGTGAGAAAATCACCTCAAGGGTGCTAATAAATATTAATTACGACATACTCTTAAATACGCATAGTTACCAAAAACAACATTTCAATTTAACTTAATTATTGTAAGAAAAAAATGCCAAAGTTTCGGGAAGTCGAAAAAAATTGTCAAATGATACTCACAGTAGATAATATTTCTATCAAAATGGCCGCAAACTGTAAGGATAATTATCCGAATGAAACTATTATTTAAATGCATTTTCCGGCAATTTTAATATATTTTTTACAGTAATTTAGTTGAAATAAAGTATTGTTTGGATAATTACGCGTATTATGAGTAACTCCCCCCCCCCCACCCCCCGCCAGGCGGGAACGTGAATTCTATAGCCATGCCCTTGCTCGTAAAAATTAAGGTGATCGTGAGCACGGTGGTGGATGCTTGGCTGAAAGGTGATGGATCGAGTTCGAATCACTTAGCCACTGGAGCGCTTTTTGCCACAATGTGGCACTATTTAAAATACCTCGGATTGCATTGCTGCCAATTTTGGCAAATTTTACCTTATTTGTGAGTAATTAAGTAGAAGTTTACGATCTTATAACATTTTTTTAATAAATCCTACAATGATAATCGACAAAATATATGTGAATTCATTGGCTTTATAGAACATAAATCAGTTTGTATGTCTCAGTATTAAAATTCGGAGGTATGATTTTTTTAATGTGGGCGGAAAATATTCAACATGATTACAAAAAAATCTCGAGCAATCGGAGAAAAAAGTTTTAAATTGCGCTGTCGCTCCAGTATTCCAGTATTTGTAGCGGATATTCTATTTTCTACACTTAACTAGTTTATTTTATTTATTGGTTACTAGTTCACACGCGTAGTAACCAAGTTTGTAGAATTAATGTTTGGGATATAATATAGTACAAGTTAAAAAAAAAAAATTATTCAAACAGGGAAGTTTTAGTTGTTCAAAGTATCAAATTTTATCGCTGTTCTTTTCGAAAAACTTTTCAACCCGCTCAATCTATTGTTAATTGTACCGACAGAACCGTTTGAGTGATTCAGGAGTTCATATTTCAAAAACACTTTAAAACCGTTAGATTTTTGTCGTGATTCGAGCCAGTATTTTTTCCGGAAAATTTGGTGACTAATCGTGCGTAACCCATAAGTTCAAGAGGTATAGAATTAGAAAAAACTACGTCGAACGAAGGAATAAGACAGGGTTAGTGGACTATAACTTTTCACTGTGTTTAAATAATCTAATGCAAAAAAAACACATCGATCAAAGGGACGAGACAAAGCGGACTATAACTTTTCACTGTGGTTAAATAACCTAATGAAAAAAACACACATCCATCAAAGGGACGAGACAAAGTGGACTATAACTTTTCACTGTGGTTAAATAACCCAATGAAAAAAACACTGGATAATTTTACAGTTATAAAGGGGGCGATTCTTTCAATACGGTCAAGAAACACTAAGATAAATAAATCATCATCATCATCTTCGTCCCCTTATCCTATTCGGGTCGGGGACCCATTGCATCGACAAGGCTCCTCCATACGTCCCTGTCTTGAGCTGATTGTTCGGCCTCCGACAATGGCAGTCGCATCCTCTCCTCACACAGCTTCTGGAGTTGCCTCGCCCAGCTGTGTCTGGGGCGGCCCACTGGACGTCTACCCTCTGGAATCGCACATAGTATCTTCCTCGGAATTCGGTCATCAGGCATTCTTAGTACTTGCCCAAGCCTCCAAGTTGCGATTTTTCTATGAAGAGTAGCAGTGATTCAATGTTTAGATCATCTCGGATCGTCGAGTTTCTTATATGATCCCATTTCGTAACGCCTGCCACTCCTCTCAAGTACCTCATTTCGGCAGCTTGGACTCTAGAGCGCGTTCGTTCGCTTAGCATCCATATCTAGTGGCCGTAGGTGAGCGTCGGGCAATATACCGTTTTGAACACTGCCATCTTTGTGTTGATACTAAGCTCGGCTTTCCTTAACACTGAGCTGTAGAGAGGACGCAACACACCGCTTTCCGCACTAATTCTTCGATCAATTTCTCCGTCTTGCCGTCCATCGCTGGAGAATTCAACCCCGACATATTTGAATCTGTCCACCTGTTTCAACTGTTCCATTAGCGAGTATGTTGCACTGAGTTTGGTCCCTTCCTATAACCATCACCTCTGTTTTTGAGGTACTCATCTTCATTCCCGCCGCCGTGCACTCTTCGTTGAATCGATTGATCCACTCTATAAACAAATAAATAAATATATATCCTCATCATATTGAGATCCTCGCTATTTACGCCCTAAACTACTAATAGCACCACCGTGTTGGTACTTAGTTCTCGTGCTTCAATTTGGTCCCACTTGGAGACAATGGGAGTGAGGTGAGGAGGCAATGTGGGACCGCTTCCCACATTAGCAAGAGATGACACGCTCTTACTGCTAACTGCCAACCTGTAAAGTCACTAGGTAATGTCTAATGACTGGCTAATAACCGCTTGACTCAAACTATTACGATGAGTGCCCGTCAGAAGTGATAATGCTGCGAAACAGCCAGTTCTCTCACAGCTTTCAGCACAGTGGCGGTGAGAGTTAGCTGTGCATGTCTCCCCAACCTTACGTCTATTCCACAGCTATAAATCTACATCGTTGTTAGCTACGTGCAGTGATGCCATGTCTCAAAAATGAAAAACTATGTTTCAGGGATCAAAAAACCTTGTTTTACCGTGTTTTTAAGGATAAAAAAACTATTTTTACAACTTTTGAAGGTCATTTCCTTCAATGTAATAAATCATTGAAGAAGAAGATAACATTAAACATCTAAAAGACAATATGAAAGAGAATAAGATACAGAAAAATAAAAAGATAATGGTCGCAACTGGGACTCGAACCGAAAATCTCTAATACCAATAATATGGAAAAAATATGTCGAAGATATTACTGTTAATCTGGAATATGAAGTTTAAGTAAGAGGTGGCAGTAGCCGAATTGGTAAGGCATTTGTCCCTTAATTAATAGTGCTATCTGCTTCTTCAATGATAAAAAAAAAAACATGTAAAAAAACATGTATTTCGTAAGCTTTTTATTGATAATTTAAATAAGAACATAAGCACCTAAGTAAATAACCTAAAATGATTTAATAAAAACAATCTCAATTTGGGAGGCGAGAATGGGTACCACCGCCTCGGAAACCATTTATTGTATATTCAACACCTCTGCCCTTACCCGACAAACGTTCCCAGAACCCCTTCCCAGAACTCCCCTTCCCTTCTTTTCATTAAAAAAACCCTTCACACAGCATCCCCAAAGATGACATAGGCCATGAAGGAAATTATTTTCCCAGGGCCTCCTATGTGGAGCTCATGTAAAAAAAGTCTTTTTAAATTTTTCTTTTGAAAAATAGGAAAAACTATTTTAAAAAAGAGATTTTTTTTACCAAGTTTAATTTGTAGTAATCCAAACTAAATAAGAATTTTAAAATATAAAAAACTTTTTAAACAAATTAAAAAATAAGTTTTTCAGATCGATGTGATTGATGAGGGAGAAAAAAATCCCCCACAAATACAATAATATTTATTTCTGTATTTTACAGTAGCTAGTGTAGGTAGGAACAATTAACGTTACTTAAATGATATGTATATTCATTTCTTCATACATATATTGTGAACCTGTTCTGACGTTCATGAACCACATTCCTGAATTAAAGATTTCCCTATGTGATCCATGCTAAAAATAACTTTTAATCTCATTCAAAAGTCCTTCTTTTTGATGACCTGTAAAAAACCACAATAAGGTATAAATGACCCAAAAAACTATGAAATCATGGTATATTGATTCATGTATCTAGCAACATTGGCTTCGTGCGTGCTGTAGGACCCCATAGACACGATATAATTTTAGAGAATGGACAGGGGTAGTTCTTACCTGATCATGGCTGGTACTCTCCTCGGAAAGCGCTTCTCTGGTTTCGTTCTGAAAATGATAATTAATTCCATTAAAACATATTTTTAAATGTGGAGATCTGAGTAGGAGTGGAGTAATGAGTAAGATTAAGTAACGGACGCTCAGACGGTTTGGGAATGTTGAGCAAATGAACGAAGAAAGGAATGTAAGGAGAATATATGACGCAAATGTAGATGTTAAAAGAAGTCGGGTCACCCAAGGAAGACATGGCACGATCAAGTGAATCAGATACTTGAGTCGGGCCCAAGTCAAGAGCCAGAATAATCGAAGAGTATGTATGAGACGATGTATGAATGTGATTGAGGAAAATAAAGTATGCCAAGACCGAGTTTTTTTTGGTGGTCCGACCTCTCTGCCTATCCCTGCGGAGAAAACGTTTAAGAGTTAGTTAGTTAGTCATATTTTTGTCAAATTTCATTCTAAATATTACACAGCCAAACAATGTTTATTTTTCAAAAAGATGTAATTTTTTATGCATTTAAGAATATGCAGGAAACGAACGTCGAAAAAGCACGTTTTTTTATGAATTTTCAGTAAGCATGTATTTTTTTAAAATTTTCACTATTTTTATGATTTGAAAATTTTCCGGTCAAAAGTATCTATTATTGTAATTTATTTTTGGGGTATTACACCTTGTTGCGCTACCCCCTTCTTTAGCCAACGCTTCGATTACACATTTTCTCTGATGATGCGCACTATAAGCGCTGTCCGACGTTTTGGCTAAAGAAGGAGGTAGCGCAACACGGCAAAATACCCCAAAAATAAATCACCTTAGTTTCAATAGTTTTGTTTTTAATATGATAACAATTACTCGATGTACTTGAAAAATTCACAATTTCATGCTACAATAAATTTAATAATATTTAATTTTCCTCTGTCTTATATAAAATTGTTGAGTTAATAAGTTAATAGTTGAGGCATATTAAGCTTTTAATGCATGCTATAATATATTATTAAAAATATAATATTTTTAAATATATATAAAAATATTATTTATGTGATTCTATTAATATTATTATTCGTAAATTAGTTTAATATAGTGAGGTTTTTACATTATCTTTGCATAATTATTGGGCCGAAGAATTCCAATAAATAAATCGCTTATGTCAATATGAAAATGTCAATTAATATTTTAATGTTTGAGGCTACGTTTATTACGTGTCTTCGATATTTAGTATTGTAATAAGAAATGTGGTTTTTACGGATATGTTGGGCGTAATTATATTATTTCATGAAGAATAAGGTACTTAATGTGTTTTAAATATAAAAATAATTTGTATTACATATTTTGACCGTTCAAATTTGACGTAATATTATAATGATTAAATAACGTATTTCTAAAAATAATGTTACGGATGGAAAAATATTTTTTTAATTATTTATCCAATTTAAATTTTTTAAGTACGGTGCAATTTTTTTTTCTAAAACCAAAAAAAACTAACATTGAAGGGTTAATAATCACAATTTTGTATTTTAAATAAAGATTGATATTTTAAATAATTAAATTTTAATATCACACATGAAAATGTTAATAAAAAACTTACCGGAACCTTTTGATTCGAAATGTCCACAATATTGAAATAATTCGATATTCAGAAAAAATATTCTTTGATCATTTTGTGTAGGGAATTAATAAGAAAACTGTTACTTTAAAACACCGAAGTGTTGCGTCAAAAATCCCGCCATTTTCACAATTTTTAGGATTTTATCCATAGAAATAAGTGTGAATATTTGAGACAAACTTAGATTAATATTTTTTTCTCTTCCCAACGACGAACAAATCTCAAATCTCTGCATTATATAAAAAAAGTTTTGTTAGATTTCATTATACATTTATAATGTATGAACGCCCCAGTCAGATCCGTCCTGCAGAAGCTCTAATTGAACATGATTTTCGTGGCTAGTAATGTCCTTCCAAGGCTTGAAGGGTTTTAAAATTAATGTGTAAGTTGTGCAAACCTTAGGGTCCCCATCTAGGAGAAGATCCCCGTCTCCGGAGCCCGGGTCCAGCGCCAAGTCAGCCCCGGGTAGGGGTCCCAGGGGGACCAGGGGGTCCAGGGAGGCAGGGAGCTCCTCGAGCTGCAGGGGGGCACGCGCCGGCCGCCCCACGCTGGTGGAAGAGGCCATGCTCACTATACTCAGCTCGGTAGATATTTCTACCTCGCTCACAACAGGCTGGAATATAAACAAACAAGGTTAAAATCTATTGGAACTAGATTCCAAATATGACTGCTATTGACGCCAATGACATTATAATACAAATAGACATGTTATTGTCTCATAAAATTACCCCAAAGTGTTGCAAGAAACAAACACCTCTATACGTTTCCAGTAAATTCTTTATTCAAACGTTATTCTGTATGACAAAGAAATAAATTCATAGATTAAGAAATGGTTGTTTCATAGAATTTGAACAATTCATCAAATTTCAAAATTAAAAATCAAGTCTTGTGATAGTTCTGACCAGAGTGTGATAGTTAGAGTCAAATATATGTCTGTTAATTGTTTATTTCATTTACAGTTCATATAATGTTCATACCTTTTTACATCTTTTGTTAATACGATGTGAAAAAAAATATTCGTTTATAAATTTTTTTTAATCTATTCTAAGTAGAATGGAGAATCATTTTAACTGGAAATATTTTAAATTGTTTTCAAGCTTTTGCGACAATCGTCGGCGTCGTACGGCTATTCAAAAATGATTTATTAATATTATATCTCACCTTCAGAATTAGGAGAAAAATGTAAGTGGATGTCCAAACCGTTCGCCATCTGTAATAAGAAAAAACAAATTAATTCAGGTATTATATTCTCCAATTACTATCTTCCAAATATCACTATACTAGTAATTATTATGAACCATTTGAATGGAAAGTACCGCCCAATCATCCTTAAGTGGAACGTTCGCGCGGCCAGTTTCGGCCCGTTTCATACAAATCTTAATTTTGAGTTTGAGATCAAAATACCCAACCAAACTGAAAAGTAATTTTTGTAATCAAAAGGTATATCAAATATCTAACCCAGATGTGAGCTACTTTATTTATATTTGTTTTAAATTATAAGATATGCCATTCAAGATTTTAATGTTTCATGGTTTTAGAGCCAACTTGGGCAAATATTCGTGAGTAAATGAAAAACATTTGAAAAAATAATTTTACTACGTTTGTTTCAAAATATAATGAAAAATAAAATAAAAAATAAATCTTTTTTTAAAAATGCATTTTTTTAGTGTTAATTTTAATATGTAAAGGACAAATTTTTGTTTAGCCGTAAATAGGTAATTTAATAGGTAAATTTACACCCATCAAAATGATTTCTTTTATTAATTTTTATTTTATATTTCATAATATTTTTATGATAAATATAGTAAAATAATATTTTTAACGGTTTTCATTTACTCTCAAAGAATTGACCAAATTGCTTCTAAAATCATGAAACACTAAAATCTTTAATGGCCTATATCTTACAATTTAAGGCAAAAATAAATAAAGTAGCTCACATCCGTACAAGATATTTGATATACCTTTTATATTACAAAAGTAATACTTCAGTTTGCTTTGGTATTTTGATCTTAAATCCAAAATTAAGATTTATATGAAACGGGCCGCGCAAATGTTCCTCTTCATTCGCAAGCTATTTCCATCGAAAGGTAAGAAGAGCGCCAAAATATAATAATAATAATAGATTAGGCCTCTCGTACCTAATTGCAATCTAAAAATAACAACGCCCAAGAGTAATTTCATCGCACCATTCCCCATCGAATTCCGATGCCTCGTTTTGAAAGCCTACATATAAATTCAAGTTTCCTACAGTATAAAAATAATACACAAATTTATCGCTCGAATCCCACGCTGTAAATGTTAATTTTATCGGCCAATAGGAGGTCGAAAAGCATCGCGGCACAAGATATAATACAAGCTTCTAAAAACGTATGCCAAACCAGCAAAGATGGTTCATTTTGTGGTAAAAGTACTGTCGCAATTTGTTGCGTGACTTACTTGTATCATTAGAAAGATATTTATCAATTATTTTTTTATCTTAGGTATATATTTTTTTAATATTCATTTAGCTTATTAAATTGTTGTTGACAAAATCAGCGAGAACCACTACCTAAATTATTTCTGACTGCCTCTATTTCGTGTTTGAAAAATGTTGACAAAGTTAATCCAACCAGCGTTGGAACTTGCTGGAAGACAAAACAAATTATCAAACTCCTACCATGACACTTCGTGGAGAACAGTTATGTAGCTGCTTTATTGTCATACATTTTCTTTCTTTTTTCTCTTTCTCTGCAGGTTATGTATTATATTCGACACTACTGTGTTTTATATTTCATTTTGATTATCATTGTTTCTGTTATCACTACAAGCATTTCCGTCTAGTAATAACTAAACATTGATAACTCATGCTGTGAACATTTCTAATTGGAGTGTTAATATCTATGTACATCCCAACGGCAATTTTATCATTGTAATAATTGTTAACGCTATGTGTTTCAAAAAATAAATAAATAAGACGAATTTGCTCCATGAAGCAAAGAAAATGTAAAAAGTAATGTTTCTTCCGATCTTTCGACAGCGAGATAATGCACTTTCTTTTTGATAAATGTTTACATAAACCGATATTTTTGATTTCGGTGTTAATTTTAAGGTTCACACGCCCTGTCTAGATAATAATACTTGGCTGATGAAGAAAGGTGAAGTGAGTATCCGCTGTCCGCTTTTTTATTCATTAAATGAAGTGCGTGCTTCCATGGAGGATGAAAGTTGAATATGCAAGTTCAGTGTAAAAGCGAATCTCTGTACTTCGATTCCCAGTTCCCATGGGTGCCGCGCGGGCCCTCTGCCAAGGGCATTTTGAACAATGGGCACGTCCAGAACTCATACCGCTAAAATCAAAACACGGATCCATTATCCATATTGCATCGGTCGGCAAACGATAAAGAGAATATCTCCGTATAGGGTTCAGAAGAGGTGATTTATAAGAATTGTGCAAGTGAATCAAAACACCTTTAATCCAAGGGTTACGTGCCCCCACAACCCCCGTGTGAACAATACCGACTCCTGAACATTCTAGGCTCCTGGAGCACGTGACTCAATCTTCACAAACTCCTTTGACTTCACAGGTGAATTATTATTAACCACCCGACAGTTTTTCTTCGGAAATTGAAATGCAATTTTGTTATTTAAGTGGATTTCTCACGCCTCAGATCAAATTGATTGCCCCCCCCCCCCCCACTTCCCTATCTTTCCTGTAGCAAAAGTTATTTGATGAATTAAATTTTGCAAAATCTTCATTACATTGGAGTAACTACTAATACCAAACTGTATGGCAGATTGTTCAATGGATTCAGGTGACAAAATAATGTATACCTTTTGTGTGACGCCAAGTCTCGTGTTCTGGCGATCTTCAAATTAACAACGTGTTTATTAAACATCAACAATAAGAGTATATACAAAATTTTAGGGTTTTCTGTGATCTTTGCTCAATAATAATCAATATATATATTTTTTTACAGTTAATACCACACAAGAGTCCCAACTGCTTCCGTCCGGAGCCAGTGAGACTATGGCATCCCCAATCGGGGTATGTTGTGAGGCTGAAGGTAGTGGGGAGGGGAAGGAGATAGGGAAGAGGAAGGTGGGGAAGTACCTGGCTATTCAGATCTGGTCACTAAACACGGCTAAAGCCATTTCAAGTAACGTTTCAATTCTGAATGGTGGTCTTACACCAGGGCGATACTGATAGTATCTACCACGCTGGAACGTGCCGCAAATATACTATACATTATTCTAAATGAATAAATTGTGAAATAACACAAATTAATAAAAAAAAATGTTTTGATTTTTTTTTACATTCGCTCCGCACAGGAGGCCCTGAGGGAAAAAATCAGAGTGTGCAATTCACACGCGGTAGAAGTTTAGTCTTCAGAGAGACTACGAAGCACTTATTTTATCACATTTTTTCCATATATTTGTCGTCGAATTCCGGTGCACCTTTTCCTGTACATTTGGTCATCTTATTAGTATTTATGTTTTCTTCTTTGGAGTCGCTAGATGTCGCTTTCTTTTGTGTTTTCTTTCTGCCTGTTCATTTTGGAGTGTACATTTTTGGATTTCGAAAGATTTGACCCTTAGTCCGCTGAATGTCCTGCCGCTAAGGTTCGTAAGGCGCTCCATACCACTAGACCAGTGATTCCCAAAGTGGTCCAGGTGGACTCCCAGGGGTCCACGGGAGACTCGACGGGGGTCCACGTAGACATGATAAAAAATGGGGGTCCACAAGTTGTAAGTGGGGGTCCACGAAAATTTATCTGCAGGCTTATTCTCTATCTTTTGTGGGATCGTTATCGAGATAACCGATGTGATCTCCTGTCAGAATTGTGTGATTTTTACATATTTTAGTTTAGATTGTTTTAAACATGAATTCCTGCAAGAATGCATGATTATTTATTCATTTAATGTACGTTGTATATAGGGAAAAGCAAATAAATCACACAAATAGATAGTTCACTAGTATTTCGGTGAAAAATGGTCATTTTGAGACCCATCCCGTGCCCATATCCCATCCCGCCTCCCATCTCACATCACATTACCCCCCCCCCCCCCTCCCCCTCCCCCTCCCCCCGTTGTGACAAACCACAACTCCAGCTCTATATGCAATGTTCAGTGCAACGCGTGTCGAGTTTTGGGAATATGGTAGAAATGTTGCAGCAGGGGGTCCACCGAAACCAGTAAAATTTTGAAAGTGGTCCACGAGAAAAAAAAGTTTGGGAACCTCTGCACTAGACCAAAGGAGGCTTGCATGGGACCGTGGATTTATCGTATTATGTTGGAACCGAGTACCCGTGAAATAAATAAATATTTTATTGCTCATCTCATTCTCTCGTAGGCTAAATCCTATAGATGTATGTGTTTATCTCTTTTTAGTGTCGCTCGCTTCCGTTTCATCGAGTTTCAAATCACAATGGTGCTAAAGAAGTTTTCACTTCAATAATATCCTCAAGGCCTATAACATCTTTGGAGACGCTGCATGGAGGGACCTTTTAGGAAATGAAGGTGAGGAAGTTTTGGAAAGGAAACAGGTATGAGAGGTGGGCAGGAACCGGGGGAGAGTCCTAGATTTATCAGCATTATTTTCTTCTTCAACGATTGATGGGTACAATCTTCAAATAAAATTGATTGAATAATGGTTTTAAAAAATCAGAACTGAGAGTTATGATGGTGAAAAATATTACTTGGTTTCGGGAGTTGTCGTTTTAGCGTGATAATTGAGACAAGATGAACAAATCAGTTCTGGTCTGAACGCCGTGCCGGAAGAGAATTAGCCCAAAGTAAAATGTTTCCAAGTTCAATGTTCCTTCTTCTGTTGACTGCTTCATATCTCCCGATTTCTTATTGATTAATCATCATTTTCACTGAGGATCTGCTGCTCAATTTATTATTGTGTTACCTACTAATTCAATTATCTAGTTAGGTACGCTTACAGCTGAGATTTAATGAACCGTCAGCTGGAAGTAGATATCCTGATTCAATATACAAACAGTTTAGGGAAAATACGATATACCAACATACACAAAAAGCAACTAAGTGTCACTGAAGGGTGTGCAGAGAGGATGTACCGACAAATAACAAAAGCATAAAACAAATGTTCATTCAAATGCCTCGAGGATAAGACTATTTGTATACTGTATATAACTGTATATAACTGTATATGGCTAACTCTCGAGGGATTACCTGTCAAGTTACCATATATTGTATACACGGTGTCCAGAAGCTCGTAGTACAAGCAGGAAACTGGTAAATCTACACCACATTTGGAGTCGATTTTGAATAATAACGTTTTGTTTTTTCGTTTTCATTTCAATTATAAATCACGTTCGACGTTTTCATTTTTTTTTTGGTCAAATTTGAACGAAGTCGGACGTTACGGGGTTAATATAATCTATTTATGGTCGAAGGATAAACCTCAGAATCAACCCAAGGGCGGGGAGTGAATTTCAAAAACACATTTCCAAATTATTATGTTTTTTAATGTCCACATGAAGCAGCACCAGACCTCAGAGGTGGATGCAGACAAACAATGAAATATTTACATTGAGGAAATCATAATGGCAAAACAGAGTAAAAAGTTCAGAACTTAATGTTTTTCTTCTTCTTTAATTTGTATGGGGTTTTTTATCCAGTTAAAAATTTTTCCTCATAAAGCACAATAATGTAACGTAAATTCAGTCAAGTAAATACAAGCATCGGATGGTAATAGTAATAAGGCCAAATGAGCCGCAGTACTAGCAGCAGTCAGCTAGAAACATGAAAGGGTATTGTTATAAGTCCTAGCTAGTTAGAGGATCTAGAAAGAATCCATTAAAAAAATAAAAAAGGGTAAACCTCAGTAAACCTGGCTCCAAAACTTTTTAAGCCGTATCGATTACAATAAAAATTGATAAAAATCTTACATATGTCTAGCAAAACAAACACTTCAGGCATCAAAAGACGACAATACATTTGTCACAAAATGAACGATCTTCGCTGGTTTCACATATGTTTTTTCATACATACGAAGCTTATGCAACAATTTTACATCAAGACGCGGAGTTGTATTACGAAA
Source organism: Glyphotaelius pellucidus (assembly GCA_936435175.1). Classification (NCBI taxonomy): domain Eukaryota; kingdom Metazoa; phylum Arthropoda; class Insecta; order Trichoptera; family Limnephilidae; genus Glyphotaelius; species Glyphotaelius pellucidus. The sequence continues at coordinate 9,010,865 of OW386548.1, read as the reverse complement.
TTACTCTTAAGTTGTGTTATTTTCAGGTTAGAAGTAAGACATGAGAGGATTAATCTATTGTTATTATCATGGTGATCCCAGCTACCAGGTTCGTCTGATTTTATCATCTCTATCACCTATCTATACAGATTGAGAAATATCCCAATTAGACAATGTCACTTAGATCTCTCAACGCTTCAATTAGTTTTCTGAGAAACAGTTCGGTATTTATTTTGTCGCAGATTAAGTTTTCACCGTTGGACAATTAGCCGCTCTACGTTAATTAAGTTTTTTTTTAAATTTTATTGAAGAGTAACCTTTTTTTAACAGAGTGAATAGATCACTTAAATGAACAAAGGAAATAATTCTCTAGTTGTAAATTAAGAATCGAACCTGTTTATTGGTGAATAATTTGCAAAAGCGTGTTTTTGTTAAAGATTATAAGATTTTTCATCAAGGCCATTAGTAGGTAATTGAAAAAATATATATAACATCCCTTTGATTTCTAAGAAAAATGGGTAAATTTGATGTCTAAAGCAATAGCTTGTTTTAACATACGGCGGCTACAGATATTACTGATCCTCTACAAAAAGCCCAAGAAATGGTAATACGTGTTATTAACAAGCAACCGACAAGATACTCGTCCATTCGTCCCTTCATCGCGTACAATGTTTTAAATACACGTCTGCTCCACTTCAAATTTATGATAACCATTTCTCGTACAAATAGAACAAAAAAACACGCCTACAATATAATTTTGACGGACTCCGTGGTCGAGGGGTAAGGCTCTTGACCCGCAATCCGAAGGTCGCGGGATTGAATCCCGGCGTGTGCAAATAAATAATAATCAAGCAAATGATGCATACTTCCAATCTGTTAACTTCACTCGACATAACACAGGGACATCCCTGGCAAAACGGGTTAAATAAAAAAGTAACACTCGTACAAGCGGGGGGAAATAGGTGTAGAGGCTTCAAAAAATAAAATTATTTCATAAATCGATAGTAAAACTATTCAAAAATATATTCTGAAAATTTCAAACCAAAATTCCGCGCCGTATAAAAGTTATGAGCGTTTGAGTGAGTGTCCCTCGGTCGAACTACTACTCTTTTACTGCCACTCTTATTTTCAAACGCGTTTTTCTCAAAACTCCTTTTTTCGAATTTGTGTAACCTCTAACTCATATAGTTTTTGTTCAATCGTTTTCAAACTCAGCACATATTTTTTTTATATAAATGCGCTCTATTTGAACCTCAATCCTAAATAGTATCTTTATTTCAACTATTTTTGAATTGCAAAAAAACGTACAAAATGATGGTAAAAAATCGCATAAAATTTTCACATTCATCCAAAAAATATTAATTTTCGATTTTTTAATGAGGAGTGAGGTTCAAATAGAAGAAACACTTCTAAAAAAAGCAAATCTTCTTGAAAAACTGATTTCAAGTAAAAATTGTGACCTCCAGGTGTTACACAAATTGCCCTGCCGGATGGCGACTTTATCTCCGTTATTTTTTGAGGAAAATATTTGAAAATTTTAGAATATACTCTTGTAATCTGTAAAATGTGTCCAAAGTATAAAGGCTCGTTCACACAGAGCTATAAATCTGCGAGCAGATATCTATTGAACCGCGAGCGCTTATCTTTTGTACTTCACACGACGTTATCAAATATTTCTTCCTGTGGTAGGAGAGGGGGTCAGTTGAATTAGGGAGCGGCAACGGAATGCGCATTTTTTGTACTGAAATCTGTCAACTTGACATCTGTCATCCACCGGTCTACGCAGCTCCGTAATTACCATGACCCCCTCTCCTGTTTTCGTTGGAGAGGGGGAGACTTATCTTTTGACATATCGCCTCTGGAGCGGTTCCGTCGTAAGAAGTATATTGTCTATGATTAGGCGATTAAAACCGCTTAGATGTGAACGGTCTGAAGGGATTGTATGGAGAGCGTTATTTGGCGTGCGATGGTCTTATATTTTATAGCTGTGTGTGAACCAGCTCTAAATAAAATATATCTATTTATTCCTTAAGTGTTAAAAAAGTCGTAAAAATAAAAATACGCCGTTCTACACCTATTTCCCCCCTTAAAAAACGGAATGATTGGAGGAAAAAAGAAATGTAATAGTTTATTATGAGCCTGGAAGTCCTGAATGTAGAGGTCTCGAGAGTGGTGTGTGAACCGCGCGTGGAGATCCATTTAGATCACGTGGCCACGAAATTACAATAAAATGCTAAAGGTGCAATAAGCTGCCCTTTGGTCGTGAGTCTCGCGGTGATTAAAGTTTGCGAACAGAGAACAGAGAGTAGGTACCATTGCAGAAAACATTCCCTCTAACCACTTTCAATAATATTCGTGCGTTCTCTTGTGATATTATATACACTAGTTTAGTTTATTACTTAGCCCCAAGGTTTTTGAAAAAACCCTTGACTCTGTGCAGAAACGGGCGGTCCGTTTGATAGATTCGCCTATCATGACAAACGGAATTCAATCTTTAGAGCGCAGGCGTCAGATGGGAATGCTGTCCTTGTTCTACCGGTGTTTCAATTGAAGATACCAGCGAGGAGCTACGAGGAACTAGTGTCTAGGAAGAACTACGAGGAACTAGCGTCGTTGATCCCTTCGGAAACTGCCACGCCAAAAGCACTTGGGCACCGTTGACACTACTTGTCACATGAGAACGAATTGTTTCTACGTCCTTTGGTTGAACTACATTACTCTGTGTTTCCTCCCTCCTCTCTTCAAGACCCACTTTCAATCTCTCCTCAAAAACATCCACCACAAAGCATCCCCAAAGATGACTAGGCCCTGGGGGAGATTCTTTTCCTAAAGGCCTCCTGTATGGAGTTAAAGTTATTAGAAAAATATTATCAGATAAAAACTTAAATCTGTTATCTACCTAACTACTTACAAAATATAACACTAAAGGTGATATTTCTCAAAATCGCTTCTATACATATCATTCAAATATTATTATTATTAATAATTCGTAATTTGGGAGGCGGGTATGGGTACCGCCGCCCCGAGAGCCATTTATTGGCTAACCAGCATCTCTTCCATAAGCGACCCCAAGTGGTTCGCTACGTTTGGTGACTTAGCATGGGTGCAGGGTTCTTGGGATAATGTTTTATATAGGTCATGTTTTTCTCATCGCTAAAAGTACCAGATTAATCTTTCAATTTTGGGGTGTTGAGCATTGTTTTAATGTCTATCAGCCGTGCAAATAAGAAAAATATAAGTGATAAATAATAATAACAAATTATAATATTTAAATGATTTGCATAGCGCCGTTTTTGTTAAAATCTCCTCAATCAATACCAACATAAATGTCTTAAATTTTTTCTTCTTCGATATTGGTAAATTCACTTTGTAGCTTCATTTTAATTAAATTAAAACAAATCACTTTGTATAATTTTGATTAAATAAATGGTTTATATAAAGTGATGTGTATAATTTTGATTAAATAAGCGGTTTATACAAAATGATTTGAATAATTTTGATATAAGTGGTTTTTACAAAGTGATTCGTATAATTTTGATTAAATAAGTGGTTTACACAAAGTGATTTGTTTTCATTTTCATAAATTGTTTGCATTACACAATCTATGCCTACATCACAAAGAGTATAGTAATGAATAGTGTATATATACATAATAACATTCTCTCTTGTAGAAATCTTCCATTGTAATTTTAACGAAAACACATATGAAATCTCTGTTAAAAATGTATTAATATCCCAACTAAACCAAACTCCATAAAATGTAATTTATTTCTTTGATGAAGAAGAAATTACTAACAAATCTAAACGATAATATGAAAAAGACACAGAAAAATAAAAAGGTAACGGTCGCAATTGGAACTCGAACCCAAAAGCTTTTGTCTTATCGAGAACTTATTTTTAAGTCATTTTTTTATCTCATATTTCAAATTCAGAATTAACAATATTAACTTTGACTAATTTTCCCCACATTTTTGGCTGCTACCTATAAAGTTCTGAAGTTTCTAAAGGTGTCCCATATAAATTAAATCAAAATAACTTTAAAATTGATTTGCTTTTACTGTGCACCTCTCAATCCTTCCTTTCCAATGTTTTCTCTTGCTCGAATTAGATCTAACAATTATAATTTATGCACCGTTATCAGCTGTAGGTACATTTCAGAAAACATTATTTTACGAACGACAGATCATTTTGCTTCGCAGTTCTCATAGTATAAATAGCGGTAAAAAGATAATGTGTACTAATGCGACATGTATGGCTCGAGCAAATCAACGCATTGTTTTCAACTATGCGACAATGGGAGAAGAAAAACGTTGATGTGCAGTGCAGTAGTGTGTACCCAGAGTACCTGTTGTAGTCTGCGCCAGGTATGAATTATGAAGTGTGCTGGAGAATTATTGCTATCGTCACGCCAGGCTGACGCATGTTCGTCGTTTTTACAGACTCTTTATCACTTAACCGTCATTTCTTGAGATTAAACACTTTACACACAGTACCTACCTGGTATTACCTATTTCTATCCTGTCCTATCCTGTCTATCCTGTTAGACGCACACGTTTACTACGAGGGTTGGTCAAGAATTAAAGACCTTTCCTCACTTACGGTGACGGGAACAATATTTCCCAAAATACGATGGAACTAGCCTATAGCTCAGACTCTCCCCTAAAGAGTTACCGTGATCCGGCATGGTGGCTGCTTCAGTGCGATCTCTGCGTGCGCTTGAGATGGACGCTCCGCAGTTGAATCCCGCCGCCTGCGAGGTGCGCTGATTATTCGCTTTCTCAACTAAGAGGGAGTCCGTCCTGTTGAAGTTGTAAGCTCCAGACTTAAGTAAGTCTACCACACAAACGATTTTGAGGGAAAAAATGGTGTATGCAAATTGGGCGCTCGTTGGGTTCTCAAAATGCTGAAGAGCAAAATCGTGTGGAAAGCGCTAGAGTCTCTTCGAACTATTTTTCCAACCAAGGCGAGGTTTTTTTGGGTTGAAACTTAGGTTCACCATCTAATTCCGGAATCAAAAAGGCAATCAATGACATGATTAACATGATTTTTCTTCACCTGAAGCAACATTTGGCAGGAAAGCCTTTGGAGAACGACTAGGACGCGAAGGAAGAGGTGATAACATTTTTGGCGGCGGATTTCTACGATGAGAGAAACAAGGCCTAAAACGGCTTATCAAGTGCATCGATCGTAACGTGAACTATGTCGAAAAATGGTGGGGATACGTACCAAAAATGTCAAATGATTTTTTTAAATACAAATTCTTCCCGATTTAAAAAAAAAATAAAAAATATTTTTTTAAATTTAATTTTTTTATTTTTTTAAATTTAATTTTTTTATTTTTTTTAAATTTTATTTTTTTATTTTTTTAAATTAAAAAAAAGTTAGAACGGTATTTAATACTTGGACAACCCTCGTACATAAAGGGTGCATATTCTAAAGTCCGTTGCTCCGTTATCCCTTCCGAAGTTACAAATATTTTTAGCATTTACCAGTTACACATAACTGTTGGACCAGTTGTTTCACAGGATTTGAACAAAAAATACTAAAATTTCAAAGTCAATTTTCAAGATCTGTGAAAGTTCTGTTTAACTTTGACGGAACTTGAAAAATAACTTTTAAATGTTTCAAAATTATTTTGAAATTATATGGAAACTGTTCACCAGCACCACCTACAGCTACTTAATTTCAGAGTTTATTTTTCTCTCTAATGTAATAAAAAATATAATTAAATGAATACATACACAAACGTTCTTAATTCTTATCGTATTTTTATTTTTCGCAATAAACATAAGTCACATGTAAATCAATACGGTAATAAAAATTATGACATTTGACCCGGAATTAGCGCCGTGCTTTTTCACAGATAAAAAAAAATAACGCTTGCAAGTGACAAAACGAAACCAAGCTAGAATAATATTAAGAAAAATTATTTCATTGCAAAGCTATTTTATTATGGCCAAATAGTTATAGGTAAAGTTTTCAGTAATTTATTTATTTTTCATTAAAAAAGTCATCAAAAAAATATTTAAAAAGATGGAAAACAAAGTGTAAGAGAATAGAAAAAAAAAACCAAAAAAATAATGCACTAGTTACCTAACTAATATATTTCACCATCCTCCTGATAGCTTATCCATACGATAAATAATATATAATTAAATAAATAAATATTCGCAACAGGTAAAAAACCCAGCTAACTTTTTATATATTCAGGGTGTTAAGGGACGTACTTGATCACTTTAACCAGTGATTCCTGACATTATCTAGAGTAAAAAATGTAAATGTAATGGGTCTCCCGTGTCACTTTTTTCAAATTTTTTTTCACTGGTCACTTAGCCGAGTAACCGACCAACCCCTCACTCCGCCTCCAACTGTCCAACACCTACAATTTTTTTATGTTTTTGAAGAAAATTGCTTGAACTGATGAGCTTCCGGATACCACAATGTAATACGAGATCAGGATTTATTTCAGTGCATAAATTCTGGGACTAACTACCATATGTATTCCTCTTTGCCCAGAATACTAATGCAGGGAAATAATTATATCAAGTCAGTGGACATCTTCAATTTATCTTTAAACAAATATAAAATATTGTTACTGAGTCAATTTACTTATGTACAATAAATACTGTTTATTTCTTATTATTCACGTGTAAAAGGCCCCAAAAAGGGCGTTAATAAATAAATAAATAATTTTATTGTAATTGGCGTGCGCAAATAAATTTTATTTGATTAATTTGTGTTTTTTCACAATTTATTCATTTAAAATAATAAATAGTATATTTGCGGCACGTTCCAGAGTGGAAGATACTCTCAGTATCGCCCTGGTGTAAGACCACCATTCAGAATTGAAACGTTGCTTGAAATGGCTTTAGCCGTGTTTAGTGACCAGATCTGAATAGCCAGGTACTTCCCCACCTTCCTCTTCCCTATCTCCTTCCCCTCCCCACTACCTTCAGCCTCACAACATACCCCGATTGGGGATGCCATAGTCTCACTGGCTCCAGGCGGGAGCAGTTGGGACTCTTGTGCGGTATTAACTGTAAAAAAAAAAAAAAATACACAGAAAAGCTAGTAAAAGCTTCAATTTAACCGTAGCATTTTTTTGATATTCATACTATAAACCGATTAGTCATAAAGATTAATCTAAATAGTATCTAAATAGGATTTCACGTATAGCTTCATCTTAAAAGCCCGTTTCTACCGAATAAAGTAAAATTTTAAATATTTTTATCTTTTTTAATTCAATTATACCCCCTTCTATATATAATAAATACTAATAATACTAAAAATGATATAATTATTAAAATAATATAGACGAGATGAAATCTGTGTCCGAGACACCGTGAGCGAGTGGACGTGTTCTGCCGTTGGGTTCGAGTATATGAAGGTTAATCGAAAATGTACGTTATCTTTGGATAATCTATGAGGAGGATGGTGAAATACCCCCTAAGAGCGTGAATATTATATTACATCATTATAAAATAAATCTAAGCAATAAGGAACTCCAGTCCAATTTTTTTTTTTTTAATGAATAATGACCTTAAAATTTAAATAACTGCATATTTATTTTTATAGTTAGTTCAAATAGTTAAAATAAATGTCAAAGTTTTAATTTTTCAAGATCCCCGAAAACCACCGAATCTAGTGTGACATCATCATGACCAACCGAAGTACGAATTTTGTAGGCAACTGGAATCAGCTGATCGTCGCCGGCCATTTTGAATTTCAGCATTGGAGCGTTTTATGGACGCGGTGACGTCACGCCTCACAAATTCAATAATACCAACTTGACAGGGTGTTTTAATGAACTGTTTCAAAATGGACTTTTTAATATTTTTTTAAAAACTCTACGTTAAATATTATTTAATACAATTTATATATTCAGAATCAGCGTTTATTGGTCTATATGAACATATTTTTTTAAAGCCATAATATTTTTCACTGGAGTTCCTTATTCCTGTCATCCAACTTGTTATAACCTCACTTATAGCTGTAACGTCATTGCCAATTTAAAAGAACTTACGACTTCCGAAAAGGTTTTTTCGTTCTGCATTGTCTAAAGACCTGAAGACATTACGCGGCGCGGCACATGTGTAATCATTACACCTGCGTCTATTATCATTACCGGTACAGGCACATACAGGTGCGGTAGGTACTGGTACTTGCTTATACATAATCACGTAGTATAATGATGTATAAGTTGAATAGAGGAGTCCACTAAGGGGCGCATTTGAAAAATATCGCAAATATGCTCCAAAATTATTATAAACACGTTTTATTCACTTATTTTAGAAGTTGAAAAAAATCAGTGTTTCTTTAAATGCTTTTTAGATGTTCCCCAGGAGATTTTTATTCTATTTTAAACAAATTGTGTTTTATTAAACATTTTCTAACATTTGTATTTACATATCTTTCCATCTTCTTCTTTTTGAGCGGGTATACGCAGTAGGTATACGGAGCCTTAATTCACCTTAAAACGATGGTTTACACCAAAGATATTGAAATATAAGAGATGTGCTATCTGCAGTTTTTACTGGGTGGGACTGTTTCCTGGCGTCACCGATATTGTTAACCAAGAGTTCTTTTCGACTTCGAATTCAGATGACATTTATTTTTCTTGTTTTACTTTTTAACGAGCATAAACTAAATTATTTTTCTAGCTTACCACGTAGTCCATCATCACACGTAACTACCGGAAGAAAAAAAAAACTGTATTAAGCCATTTCAGTTTTTTTTTTATATGAATTTTAGAGTATTTATTTGACCATTTTCCATGAAATATTAATAGAAAAGAAGCGATATTCTTTTTTCCATTTTCTATAACATATTAATAGAAATGAAGCTATTCGTCTTTAGTAAATTTTCCTCGAGACCAATAATTTTTTTTTAGCATAACTCGACTTTGATGCGCCTTTTTCTTCTAACATCTCCAAAATATAGATCAAAGGTAGAAGCTCTGTAAAAGTCAAAAAAGCAGGTAAGAGCAGACAAATTCTATAAGAAAATATAGATAAAGAATGATTTTATATGAAAATTGTTTAGTATGGAGGTAAAAATTGGTACACAATTTTGAAAATTTAATCAAACTTTGGCAAATAATTGTAAATATTGATAATGGTTTCACGATTTTTTAATGAATAATAAAAGTAATATGGAATAAGCAAATTATTAAATATTTAAATACATTTGAAACAACATACCGCGGACTTTAATTTTTCTTTCAACCTTGTTTCTCTCCGATTCTAAATAACACCACGACAAACATAACGAGCGAACAGTGTACGTACACCCGAAAGAGATGGGCCGCAGGGAGGCCGCCTGGCACATTCAAAGTGTCGTGTTTACAGCGTTGCCACGTGCGCGCGTATTGTTTTAATTTTTTATCGATGCGAACATAGTACTGTGGACTGTTTTCTATGCTGTGAGTATGTTTTTGTACATAAATAAAAACATAGTTGAAATCTTTGTGTCTAGACAGTCGGGCGGCCGTAACAGCACTTCTCTTGTATATCAATATCTTTAGATTATACCAATGACACTGACCTTTTGTGATTACTAGTTCATACCTGCCAACTCTACGCTCACAGGTCACTAACGTAATACGAGATCAGCGCCACAAAGTCTCCAGCGAATGGGCAATACAATGTACACTACGTTCAGTGGGTCACTCGTCATACACTAGACTAGACCCAGACTGCCATCACGAACCAATTATACCATCTATTCACAATGTCGGGTCAACGTCTCGAGGTAACAACACGACTGTTTAGATATTATATTCCGTCGACTTCCGCTATCTTGCGAATTGAATAAAAGATGGTATCGGAAAAGCGAGAAGTTCATTCACATTATTTGCGACAAAACGTAAAACTATTAAATTTTGAATAAGGGTTTAAGTATTTTAACCACGTTTTTTTGGAGAACTTTATTCGTGAAAGTGAAATTATTAAATTAAATGGATCATAATAAACAACTGGTTTCAAAGCATCCATCGACCTTATAATAGAATTCGATAGAGATAAAAGTCTAAAATCGTTTAAAAATATCTATTGTCCAGTTGATTACATCCAGATCCAGACATCTCCAAATACTGTTTTACATACTAAATATGCTATAAAGTAACACCGGGATTTATAACGGTCCGATACATTAGTTTGATTGTGGTCTTACTACACCAGGGCGAAATTGATAGTGTCTTCCACTCTGGAAAGTGTCGCAATTATACCACATATTATTTAAATTAATAAATTGTGAAATAACATTGATCGATATAACAATATTTACTTAAATTTAAAAAGGCATGCAATATTATTTCATAATACGACGAGAATGTTATTTAAAGAGTGTTAAAAAGAGAAGAAACCACGCATTCTACCTATTTGAATTTAAAAGTATATCATAGACATAGACTTTACCGGAAAAATTTAAATTCTATGAAATAACATTTAGCATTCGAAAATATTTTTCAAGGTTCGCAAATTTTATGATTTTTTTTTAAATCAATGAAAAAAAGTAAAGTGAAAATATGTTATGAAACACCCCAAAAATAAATAACAATTTTTTTTTTAAAAGCTTTAAAAGCTTTTGTAAAGTCGATTTTTTTTTAAATTGCCGGCAACCCGGAAATATAACATTATCATATACAAACTAAGTAACCCGCTTCACAAGATGATGTCTGTTCTGAGACGGGTACATGTATACATATGTATAAATGTACACATACATACGTACATACATATACACATTTTTTTAAAGAAAGACAAACATTCCCGGGTTACGAATAACCCAGCAATGTTTAAAAATCTCCCACCACAACAAGCCAAAAATGTTGCTTGGATGGGACCCTAACGATGCCCACTCAACCACTGACCGGTCTGTAATACTATAATCCGAAAGACTCCTCTCATCTGCTTTCATAAACAGTATTTTATAATAGGTTAAAAAACAGTGAATCTACTAATGAAATTGAATGTCAAGCGGGAATATTTGATGACATAAATTTAGGGGGAACAGATGGAAATAAAACCCAATCAAGTCTTAACATTAAAACGTGATGCCCCTATTTGACCCATTCGCTCTCTTAAATTTAGCGTGAAATCCTATGTTTGTTTTTATAATTTTATTGACCTAGTAATAAACGGCTGCATTACCTTGAAAAGTTCCACCGCAATGACGGTGTAAGAAGTCTGTCTGTCGGGTGCATGACAAAGAATTAAGATAACCTAAATATATAGCATTCATTTTAAATTTAAGAATCTTCTCTTGATGGAGTAATATTTTGATTTATTTCAGGACAAAGAAAACTAAATTCGAGGTTTTTGATAATGCGCAATCGTCTGGCCTTAGTCACAGTCCGATAATGATCTCAATAACAATCATATCAGGCATCACCACAATCATTCACACATCAGGAGAAGAACACCAAAAACCGTACAATCAAGGTCTCGTCCCTAAAGGGGAACGGCTGCGCGGCCCGTTTCATGCAAATCTTAATTTTGTATTTGACGCCAAAGTACCTAACCAAACTGAAAAATTATTTTTGTAATAAAAAGGCTTAGCAAAATGTATATTTTTTATTTAATTGTGCTTTAAATTAAAAAATATAAACGTCATTAAAGATTTCAGTATTTTATGATTTAAGAGGCAACTTGGACAATTATTTGTAAGGTAATAATAAATATTTTAAAAATTACTTCATTTATTATAAAAATATGATGAAATATAAAATAATAAAAAATTAACAAAGGCAATTTGGTGGGCATAAATTTTAATTATATATGACCTATTTACAATAGAATCACAAATTTGTTGGATATTAATTAAAATTACCCGACAAAAAAACGCATTTTAACGATATTTATTATTTTATTTTTTATTATGTTAAGGGGGGGGGGGGATAAGGTTTTAAAGGCTAAAAAGAGACATGTTTTCATGATTTTTTTTTTGGAGCTATGAATAATGTTGGTTTATTCATTTTATACACACTTTATAGTATGACATCTGTAGTATCTTTGAAAATTTTTTTAATTAAAAATATCAATAAATAAGTCCGTGAGAGCGAATCTCCGGAGGTGCCTTGAAAATGCGGTGAACATCATAACTAGTTAATTAATCATTTTAAACAAAAAAAAATCGAAATGTGTTTAAAAGGTGTTATGTTTTTCTAGGTAGTGACGAAACGTTTTTTTTTAAATTTTTTTGTTTGCAGCATGTTGAAGTCAAAAATGCGATATTTGTTAAAATTTCGGTGAATTTGTTATTATAAATTAGTAAAAAGACAACTCTTTGTCACTACCTCTTGATTTGTGTGTAAAAAAAGTGTACAAAATTTCAAAAGGATCGGTTTAGTAGATCTTGAGTTATAATGTTCACGAACTTAAAAAATTTTTTGCGAGAAAATAGATTTAAAGTTTTTTTATACTCAAAATATACTTGAATCGAGCAAGAAGACCGGTCGCTTGAAACGCTGTATCTTCGTTGGTTTTGCTTCGATTTACTTGAAATTTTGACACAATACTTTCGACATGTTGTACATTTAGAAAGAAAAAAAATTAAAAAATGAGTTTTAAAACCTTACTCCTTAATACAGTAGATAAGGCAAGATATTTTTAACCAACAAAAAAATTCCGAAATTGCCCCCAAAGTGAAGCAAAATAGAATTCTTTAATTACCTACGTATCGATCGTCCAGTTGATTAGTCAAACATCTCCAAATATGTTTGAGATAACGAGAAAAGTAATATTCGAATGCTCACCATACATCAAATATAATTTCCACGTGTCTGTGTTTTGCGTATTAAATATTCTATAAAATAACATCGGGAGGCATATCGGTAAATTAGTAAGATATTTTGAAATATACCACTAATGAACCAAAAACATCAACATTTTGTTTAATTCACTACAAGTTTTTCTGCATTATAATTGATTTGGTGGTGTTTATGAGTAATCCGAGTATTGTACCAGATAGAGGATACACTTTTACACACAACTGCATACTCAACTCAAATTTAGATTTTTCGGAGATGTCTGACTAGTCATCAAGTCAATTAGTACGACATTTTGAAATATCCTACATAACCCAGAAAAAATCAACATTTAGTTTAATTCACTACAAATTTTTCTGCATTATAATTGATGTGGTGGTGTTTATAAGTACCTACCTAATTTGAATATTGTACTAGATCATAGGTTCTCAACGTGGGCGATAACGAACCCTTGGGGGCGTTTCAGACCTTCGGAGAGGGGTTAGAAGACCATGAGAAGATTGGGAGGCGTTTCAGACTTTCAGGGGGGCGGTAGGAGACCAAGAGAAACCCATCCCACCTCATCCCATCGGGGGCCATCCAACCACAAAAATATTTTCCCTATCCCATTATGCCCCCCTCCATTGTGGAAAATGTAACATCATCGTGGTATCCCATTACGCCCCCTTCGTCGTGGTATCCCAATACGCCCCCTTCGTTGTGGCAAATAGCAAATGTAACCCTATCGCGGTATCCCACTAAACCCCCTTCGTCGTGACGAGTTAGGGAGCGCTAGAAATAAAAATGTTCTGGAAGACCGATATCATCATTTAAAACAAAAATAAATAAAATCAGTACATATCTGTGCGAAATATTTAATACAACTTTTGATTAAAAAAATATTATTCAGTTTGGTTGGGTATTTTGGCTTGACATCCAAAATTAAGGAGGCACTATCCGAATTTTTTGCAAATCTCCCGTGAACATTTGAAGTTTTTAAGCTCTTAAAAAAATATATTTTATTTTTGAAGATAATATCTATACAATCCCCACGCCGAAACGCAAATTATACGAAATTCTCTCGATAGAAAAAATTTGCAAAGCATGCTCCGAAAATTTTTATTTTCAAGCCTGTCTCTATTATTTAACAAGTTATATGTATGAAAAAATTCACAGTGTTTCTTTGAACGTTGTTTTAGACAACCCCGTGCTCTATTCTAAACGAGTCGTGTTTTATTAAACCTTTTTACAATTTTCGCTTCATTTTTATCGTTTGAAATATTAGCGCGCTCTCTCCAACATTCTTTATTATATATCTCTCCATCTTCTTCATTGCGGGCCTTAAGTTTTGTATGAAAAAATCTCTCTCGAGAGATGCTTTGGTTCGGAACTGCCGCCCGTTGAATCTTCATCGCCGCTGTTGTCATGACGTATTTATAGGAAACGAGCAGAATCTCATGATACAGCCGTTGCAGCATTTTTACAACAGAAACTGTGAACACAGCTGGAGGTGTAATTTATCGCTTCAAGTGACAACATGTTCTGTTGCCTTAAATATGTTGTTTGCAGTCACTACTTACCACTTATTATTATTATAACTTGTTTTATTGTTTCGACTATCAACAACAGTTCACATGTCATTATGTATTATGTACTTGCCAAGAGTATAACATATGATGCTATATGTTACAATGAACTTTTGAGAGGCAGAACAAGGCGCATCACGCAGGCTTTGTTTACTGCCTTAGGTTCTTCATACACACCACCTACACGACATATAATCTGAGCTAAATTAAGCTATCTCAATAAAATCTTGCCTTTTCAGCGAAAATACAAACGAAAATAAAATCAGATATGATTTTAAATTTTCACGGCTATCAAGATTATATTTTAGGGTTCCATGACAATTGATCCGCCGGCATACTTTTATAGGGTGCTGACTTACTTTAACCAATGATTCCTGACATTATTTGGAGTTAAACTTGTTAATAAAATTTTGGCCTCCGGTGACTTTTTTTATCATTTTTTTTTCTTCAAAATCAAACAAAAAAATTTACAGTTTACTTACCCCGCCTAACTATCCAACACCTACCATTTTTTATGTTTTTGCAGAAAAAAGATCCTTAGAGCAGGCTCCATTAAAAAACGTGTAGAACAGACTCAGCATGCGGCTGTGTATTAGAAATGGCAATCGGTTTGATTGTCAATCAGACGGACCGCCCTCCGTTGCACAGAATACATACAGAGTAGATTTATCGAGTATTGTGGGGCTCCAGCTCAGATGTGGCCCCCAAATTAAATTCTTGGTTTGTTGAGATTTGTATTGGGTTAGCAGCTAGTCACTATTGAAGAATCTGCAAGGCCTATATAAGACGCCCAGTTTCTTGGAGATTAAAAATTCGGGCATGAAAATTTTCATCGTTTCATAATTAAAAACAGATACAAGATTTTCTGCTTTCCGGCAAACTTAGGTGACCCCACGGTTGTTTTCCGGAAAATGCAATAGCAGTAATATTACAATTTTTTGTGCATTATTTAGCAATTTTAAACCTAAAATCGACTTCAAAACTACCTTTAATAAAAAGGCTGTACGGATATCAAAACGGACTTATTTACAGTGACGATTATTTGTAATTATACTTTGGTATATACAGTATATATACAAGTAGTTTTGTCTTTGATGCATTTGAAGGAAAATATTTTTTATACTTTTATTATTCGGCGGTACGAGCTCTCTGCACACCCCTTCAGGGATACTTAGTTATATTTTGTGTAAGTAGTATTTTCCCTAAACCGACCGTATATTGTATATAACGGTGGGGCAACTACTATCAAGGAATCAACTGTAATGGAATCCAAAGTTACAGACGTATTTATGACAAATCTAAGAAGAAAAAAACATGCAGAAATTTACATAACTCGTGACCAAATATCTCACCACATATCGACATTCTAAACTTTGTGTAGATTGTATGAAAACTTTTTGTTAGAATTTAAAAATAGTCTTTCGTTAATTCTACTTTTGATGGCTACAAAGATTGCATGACGCAAGTGTGTCAAGCTATAAACCCATCGTCCAAATAAAGAATGTAAACCAATTTTTTTCTCAATTCATAAAATGGTTCAATGCTTTCGCTAGTATTCCTAGAACAGAACGTAATGAGGTTAAGCTGTATTAGGTATATAAGTAGTTCTAGTTAGGTGTATAGATAGTTCTAGTTAGAGAGCAGAGATCGCCTTGTGAGGTGGTAGCGGCAAGTTTATGGCCACGAAGTTCCGGAGGCTGACCACAGCATTACCTCACACGAATAATTAAACATTCAAACACTTTTGTTTTCATTCAGAACGGACCAGTGGCGGTTTCCCCTAAAGTGCGGTGAACTCCCATAGAAATATAAGTATTATAAATCATAATCCAAATATCGTGCTAAAAAATCCACCCGTCTGGACGATACTTGTTCTGCCCCAGAGCGAGTCCGAAACGAATCTCAAATCTCATATGTGCGTTTTGAATATCTGCACCTATGGAATCTTCCGTCATATTTTTAGGTACATGCAAAATGTACTAGCGGCGTCAGAACGGTAGACCTGCAAATTTTGAGAATCTACCAGCTACCTGAGGGCGCAGCACCTAAACGATTTGTTTACACCAAATTTGTCCGGAATAGTATTTTGCAAGAATCCGCAGATTTTTTAAAATATGATTATCGTGTATTAAGTTGTTAAATATAAGTTAATCAGAATATGTTATTTTTGTATATTAAAATGCGACAGTTCTTAGCATACGCTGTTGTTTTCGTATTGAAAATAATTTTTTGTAGCTATTTAGTCGTTTTTTTTTTTTAATTTATGTAAATGATAATGTATTACAAAATAATAACAATAATTTTTATAATATGTAATTTTCGATGAGTTTAATAAAACTCATTTCAGGAAAGACAATATTTTACAATTAAATGTTAAATTTATATAAGAATTTGAATTTAAAAGGGAGTTCTGAGAAAAAATTTGAGAATTTTAAAATAACTAGACAGACAGACGAATATTTTATAGAAAGATGTGCAAAAGTAAGAGAGTTCCAAAAAAATTTGTGTCTGTCGAGAAATTATTCTTTAACACCTTTTGCCAATGTTTTTTGTTCTTAAAGGCCTTCGCTCACGGAGAAACTGAAATGAAACCAGTCGTCTAGTTAACAGGTTGACAATGGTAGGGCTCATGAATCTTGAATCGCGTTGACAACTGGTATCATTTCAGTTTCTCCGTGAGCCTTAACTGAAAGTTTTAGGTTACTACGTAATGCGTTGTATTTCGCATATATGCGAATTGTAAGGAGTTAATTCCAAATTTAGTTATGACTTTATATTCTTTAGCCACAGGCATAGCCATTGGCATGGTTGAAACGAATCGCCGAATTGAATATAGTCACTGGATTGCTAATTTCTGGCGCAGTAACGTGATGAAATTTCTTATAATTTGGAAAAGACCAGACCAGATGATTTTTCCATAAATCTGAGGGATTTTTTTTTCACTTTTTAATCTCCGATTGAACTATTAATGAGATAGGCCACGAACCGCCACTGGAACGGACGAAAGGGGAAAACCTTCCTCTGCCCGAAGCCGCACACTGAGCTCTGCGCACTGGACCGAAATTCTGCCATTCTAACTAGGTTAAGATGAAGAAGGTGCTTTATACATTACATACCTCCACTTTATACTTACGCTCTAATATCGGATCTGCGATGAGCTGTTTTCATTGATTCTACCATGTGGAAATTTGAATATTTTACGTGGGTGTGTTAAAATATAACACAACTCATATTCACCAACGACAATGCAAAGGTATGTAAAAAATTACATCATGTTGCATTTATTTCTGCGTTGATATTGTTATCTTCGTGAATCTATTGCTTCATGTAGGCACCTACATACATTTAAAAATTTAATCTGGCGTTTTAATTTGTACCTATGTATCTGCATGTATCTTAAATCATCAGCATAATAAAAAAACACTGTATATGGTTTGATTTTTATCCCCAAGGCTCTAATTTGGGCCCACTCCTATTTTACATATTTATGATCAAGATAGTTGTAAGCTTGGTTGCATATTATATGATGTAAACACCACCGTATGAGTATTTAAAAGAAAGAAATGCATCCGTGATAAGATTTTCTAAGTAAATTAAATTGCATTTTTAAGGCTGCGCTTTTTGAGTAAGTGGCTCCTGGGTTGAAATATTATCGCCGATTTGTGGTTGATAAAAATAGTGTTTTCATTATTATTGTTGATAGTCACCTAAATTTTCAGTTTCTAAAGCCGAAATTATTCATTACGTATTAAAATTACCTTTAAAACTCGTCAAATGCCACGGGAAAAAACGAAAAAATTTCGCGATGTATTGACTTTAACGTAATATTTTGCAGGTTAATTTTATCCTATCCTATGTAATATTTACTGAAACACATTCCTTGAATACTAAACTATGCATAAAAACAATATTACTTGCGTTTATTTGATGAATTTATACGTTTTACGATTAAACTTATGCTTTGGGGTGCATTCGTTATACTTAAACACCTCTTCTTTTTCTGCCCTATGGCTCCGGTATTAACACTATAATATAAGGTCTGCAAAAATTATGGTATGTACTTTACTTATTGTTAATTATGTTAGCTGTACAAAAGATCGCTTAACCACAAGCCCTTACCCTTCGTAATTGGTTTGTTTTGAAAAATACAGGTTTTTTGAATTTGAATTATTTTTTTAAATTTTAACATTTTCAAACTATTCCTTATGATTTTTAAAAGATTCAAGAAAAGTTTAATTCTATAAGTCTTCAAGCGATGATTGACGACAATTTTAGCGAATACAACAGAAATATTGTACCTATTGAGGGTAAATATCTCCACGCTCGACGCTCGGTGAGAAATAAAACCTCAACGTAGTAGAAGTAAAAAATCTTTTGGCGGGATTTCGCACAAGATATTTCTTTTTTTTAAAATTTTTTTTTATTTTTTTTAAATAATTTTTTTTTTTATATAATCAAAAAAGTCTAGCAGCTCCCGTCTGGAGCTAGTGAGACTATGGCATCCTCAATTGGGGTGTGGTGTGAGGCTGAAAGTGTGGGGAGTGGAAGGAGATGAGAGAGAGAGAGGAAGGTGGGGAAGTACCTGGCTATTCAAATCTGGTCACCAAATACGGCTAAAGCCAATTCTAGCAACATTTCAATTCTGAACGGTGATTTTACACTAGGGCGATACTGAGAGAATGTTGCACTGGAACGTGTCGCAAATACACTAGGTATATATTATTTTAAATGAATTGATTGCGAAATAACACAGATTAATCAAATAAAATGTATTTGCCCACGCCGGGATTCGATCCCGCGACCTCCGGCTTGCGAGTCAAGCGCCTTACCCCTAGACTACACCGTTCGTAATTATTTGTTGTGTTAGATAAGTATTTGGGCTGAATTTTTTGAAGGTGCATATCCTACCAACATTATTAGGTATCTACTAATTTATTTCATGCAATTACAAAACAACTAAGTACCAAGAGCAAGTGGAACTAAGAAATCCCATATTTGAAGATGGGGTAAAATTTCAGAACTACGCCTATTTATTAATATGCACAAATTATTAAAATAAAATTTCGTTTCAATTGTATTACAAAAAACAACTATTTACGTCGGGGAAGACGGAAACCAATATAAACTTAGAGGAAAATGTTTTTAAATTAAATAAGTGAAATTGTAAATTATTGCAAGTTTTTTTAATGCTTTTCACCCCAAAGTAGTGTTCTAGCCAGTGTCAAGTATTTGTAAGGAAACGGAGTACGGGAATTTTACTTTTGGTATGTAATGCATTAAGGCAGTGGTCCCCAACCCCTGGTCCGTGGACTGGTACCGGTCTGTGGATCAAATGGTACCGGGCCGTGGTAAGCCTCTGCTTAAAAATCAAATGACGTAAAAAAAATCAAACATACCCATTAAAAAAAAAGTATAATCAACGACAAAAATAACTATTCAGTTGAAAACCCCTTCACGCCAAGTTACCGCCGAAACAATACCTTCGAAGTAAAAAAACACGACTGGGCTTTCATCTTGCGCACTTGCATATATAACGTAAAGAGCTCGAGTGAGACGCAATGACGTGAGTCATCGCTCTTATATTCTGCTTGCCCAAATGCAAGTTTTATTGAGAACATGTGACATAGGAACTAACACGCGTTTGTTTTTATTGGTTAATTTATTCCCGTTTTTCAAAAAAATACTTGTATTGCGACCAACGAGAGCTCATTATTATGTTAATAATTATTTTAATACGTTTGTAGACGTATAATGATGGCTTAAACGTATAACCTGTATTTACTATATTTTAAGAGATTTAATATATTTATAATTTACATTTTTGAGGCGATGTGTACCAGTTTATAAAATACCAGTTTATAAGATATTCTGTTATGAATATAAGAATTTGTGCAGTCGTTGTGGAATACTGCAATATGATGCCTACCTACCTAACTAATTAGAGATTTAGTTATTAATCTTTTCATAATCTTGTTATTGGTTTACCATTTTCATTTCGTATCATGTGCTATTTCTACATCTTCTTATATAAGTAATCCATAACACTAGAACAATCTGTACTTCCAAATACACACTTCTCCTTGCCGTTGTTTGAGGCGATGCGCGGTGCAGTATACAGGCTTGGTAAGTAAGTACTCGGTACCTTCTAAGCAGTTACTACTAGTGGTACTGTTGGTAGTGGTCGGTATGTCGGTTGGTAGGTTGGTACGGAGCCGATAGCGCGGCTATTCCATTCCAGTCCAATTAATCTGATTGCTCAATCTGCCATCATTGTTCTGCACAGTCCATCATATCACACAACAATACCGGCCGCTCGCACACTGCTACATGCATACACACACAAATACATGTAGGTACGCACTTTCAGACCAGCTCTGCTTTGACCGATATACGTTCCCACCACTTAAAGTCTTCCTACTTACATGTTATACGTGATTCACACTGCATATCCCAAAATAACCCCTATCTATTAATATGAAATCAAAGACAATACCTGAAGTTTCAACTTAAATAAAAATAAGAGGTGAGTTTTATAAAAAAAATATTTTTACGATAGCTCCACACAGGAGGCCCAAAGGAAAATAATTTCCCTCAGGGCATAGGTCACATGTGGGGATGCTTTGCGGTGGGTCTTTTAAAATAAAGGAAGGAGAGGAAATTCTGTTAAAAAAGGGTATGAGGTGCGGTTAAGAATCTGGGGGTCAGTGTGTTCGAAGTACGAATCCTTCCCTCTCACCGAGGTACAAGGCGATGGGTCGAGAAAATCCTGCTGGAGAGGCCAAATGATCTCTCAACCAGTCTCTCCCGATCCGCTATGCTGTAAGTGGGCAGATGAATCCGCCGCCAAGACATAGACAAAACTCACCCCATGGTCTCGGCCACACTTGCTAAGGTCACCAACGTGGCGAGCCATTTGAGGTGACCTACGGGGTGGCGGTACCCATATCCACCTCCCAAATTGAGCTTGGAGTGATTTAAATTTCAAATAAAGCCATTAACAATTATAGACGGAATAACGTTGTTAATTTTCGTTTTGATTTAAACTAAATCGGCCTTAGGGACGGCTTAACTATAATACCAACGTTTAGCCGTCGCGTAAAAATCTAATAAGACTGATTCTACCCGTACCTATTACCTGGGTCCCTACCTCTGTACCTACTACTTACCCAATCCCCCGGTACCAAATCTGAAAATTGCTGGCTGAGTTGACATCGAGTTTGGGTCCCACCCAGGCGTTGCGTGCTCGATTCCTGGGCTGGCTAAATCCTCGATCACGACACATGCAACATTTTCCGCTTGCTGCGATGGTAGTAGGAGATTTTCAAGTATTGTCAGGTTATTAGGCTGTCACATTTGTGAGACACCCTCCCCCTTAGCGTGAAATCACACGTTTTGCAATTTAACACGTAAAAATAATAATAACTAGTAATATTTTGAAGTTTTTCGTCGCGGTCGTATTTACCACAGCAGAGGGGGCGAGATGGGATGTTTTTGTGTCGAATCTAATCTCATTCACTGCGTGGGAGGGGCGAAGTGGGATACTACGAGTTGTCGGCCTGGTTTTTGGATGTTTTCTTTCGTTTTGAAAACTCATCCAATCAGACAAACATATCAGGAAAATTTAAGCCTAACTGCACGTGACGTCACAAAGCTGATGACCTTCCCGTACGCCTTGTCACACAATGTCACACTTCTTCACACCCCTCCCCCCTCTTAAGGGTCTACTATTCGTATTTCGACCGATTTCTTACATATCTCATTTAAACATTTGAAGTTTTTAAGCTCTTAAAAAAATATATGTTGTTTTTGAAGATAATATCTAGATACGTTCCACGCTGAAACGCAAATTATATGAAATTCCCTTGATAGAAAAAAATCACAAAGTATGCTCCGAAAATTATTTTAAAGTTATATTTGTGAAAAAATTCACAATGTTTCTTTAAATGATACTTAAGATACGTTCCACGAGATTTTTGCTCTATTTTAAACGAGTCGTGTTTTATTAAGCTTTTTCGCATTTTTCGCTGCTATATTACGACTTAAAATATTAGCGCGCTCTGTCCAACATTCGTAATTACATATCTCTCCATCTTCTTCCTTTTCAGCGCCGTGCGTTTCAAGAGTGCCGCCTTTGTGACGTAATTTATGGATGGCCCCTAACCCGGGAATGTTTGTCTTTCTTTAAAAACAGAAAATACTACGGTAGGAACTAGTCGTAACTGGCAACTAAATGAACATTTTCTGTTTCTACACCACCTTCTTCATACGAGCCCGTAATAGCTCTAACGCAGCAAGTTATTAATCTACTTAACCAAACTATTTAAAAAAAATCATATGTTTAAGCAAATATAAAGTATAGATATGAGCAACTAGAATTCGTTTTTCATGTTTTTAGAGAAATTTTTGCTGCTTTAATATATATTTTTTATTTGATATTCTGAAGTATAAAACTCATACAAATTTCATACAATTACTCTTCGCAACTTCAAATGCTGATATCTAAAAACTATACTTTTTGACTTAATATACTAAAGTAAGCGTGGTGCGAGTCGTTTCTGAGTTAAGACTTAGTAGATTTTCTTCCTCGCCCTAGGTAAGTAGGCATAGGTTTCTCAATAATATAACCGTTTGCACACTCAAATCAATGAAATGTGTGAAATAGTGAGGTTTTGCACGCATGCCCGAGATTACCATCAAATTGATTGCGATAAATCAACACGGCATTTTGGTGAGGAATTATGAACCAGGCAAACGCGATAGTGATTTTCTTTGTTTTCCCATAGAACTTAGAGGATGTAGTAATACCATGAGTGCAAATTGGCCCCTCAGCAAGTAGATATTAAAGTACCCAATATTGTGGCTACATTGGGATAGTTCTATCAAATACTATGGACTTAAAACTTGAACAAAATGTCGTTCGTTATGCAAAATAACTGGTTTATTAATTAATGGAGGTGAACTGACGAAGCTCTTAGAATCGAAAGATATCGTTTACGCGATCATCGTATAGTTAAATAATTCATCTAAGACGCGATCAATTTATTCAGTTCGATCTTCAAGAAACGAAAATGGTTAAAATATGACTAAGGATCTCATTAACTAATCATCTCCCGTTTAGTCTCAAAAAGTACACGAGAAACGCTAATGTATATTAAAATTAGAAATTGTCAATTTATTAGAATTTTTAATTTTTAAAGAAGTCGTTTGATTAAAATTGTAAATCCATAGACAGACCCCCAACTGCTGAAATCGTGTGACGATTTCTTATTTGTTCCCTGTCAATATCGGTCTGGCTACCAACAGTGCGATCTTGCTCGTGAAAACGGTATAAAATCATCGGTAGTTACGCCTATCCATCCGATATTGTTAAGTTATCGATTTCACGGTTGTCATTTTTCACTCGCCATCAATTAACGTCTATGAGGGGGATAAGTTCTTAAATAAAAGAAACCACGAAAGAATCCAGCATCACAAAATACTACGTTCAGTTGAATTTAAAAAGCAGACATTTTTTCTGAGATGTTTTGCGTACAGGCGCAAGGTATCTCAGGAAATTATTTATTTATTTTTACATTAGATTCACAGAGGAGGCCTAAAGGGTAATTATTTTCATGTCACCTTGGGGATGCTGTACGTAGGGTCTTTTAAGGAAATTAATGAGATGAGGTTCTGGGAAGGATGAAAGGTGGGTAGGAATCTAGGAGTCAACAGTGTCCAGGAGTAACAGACGCACCAAGACCTGAACAAACCTCACCCCGTGAACTCAGACACCCCTGATGTCACCAAACATAGCGAATCACTTTGGGTAATCTATGGCAGAAGTGTCGGATATCCAATGAATATTTACTGAGATTTAAAAATCGCATAATTTAAACAAATAAATCAATTTTTCTAATCAAGCCGGCACCTCTCGAACTTAGAGTCTAGCACTCTTACGGTTGCGCCACGCATTGGACGCTCTATTTATGGACCTACCTAAGGTGAGTTTTTGTTCAATCCTGTAGTAATAACAGTAGGAAAACTAGGCTTTGAAACCAAACACCCCGAACTAAACACGCCTTCGTTTGCCACCATTTGGATTTCCGACAGCGATAAACACACCTACGACTTATCGGCAATAAATCGTATCAATAATGTAGTGGATTGATCGGAAGACAAAAGCAAAAGTAGTCGAATGCTTCTATTATAACTCAAATGGTGATTCTTGTATTATTATTATTTTTTTATTGTGATATAAATAATATGAGTTTATATTTATACAAATATATTTGACAAAATATTATATTTAAGGTCATCATTGGTCACGTATACGTTATCAGAAAAGAGGAGCTCTTGTGCCTGACAAAGGAGCCACGATTTTTACTTAGGTTGTTTGTTATAATATGTTTTGAATTAAATATTTACTTTTTAAAAGTATGTCGATTCGATGTAATAAACCATCGCTTTATCGTTATTTATTTTTGAGGTATTATGCCGTGTTGCGCTACCTACTTCTTTAGCCAGCGTTTCGGACTGCGTTACAGTGTCCATAATCAGGGCGAATGTCGGCAGAAGAAGACACTTTTTCGTCAGATATTTAGATTTATTTTTGGGAATATAATGAGTGTTGCGCTACCTCCTTCTTTAGGTAACGTTTCGGAAGGGTTGTAGTGTCGATCATCAGGACGTTGACTAAAGAAAGAGGTAGCGCAGCACGACATAATACCCCAAAAATAAATCACGATTGTACTTTTGGCCGTGAAAATTTAAAATCATATCTGACGAACCATGTCTTGATATACTCGTATAATGCCCACATTCTTGTACATTATTTAAATTGAAATTATTGTATACTGTCTACGTTAATTCATGTTTTTTACATCACTCCACACAGGACAATAATTTAAGAAAAATAATTTCCCTCAGATCCTACGCATCTTTGGGGATGCTGTGTGGAGGGTCTCTTTGATGAGTTAAAGTATTAAGGAGTATTAGTAACATGTATCTTGAAGAGACCCTAGAAGGGATGAAATACACAGACGGTCAAGAACGAGCTAGAGAACAAGTCGTAGAAACGACCCATTCTCATGTTAAAAAGTCAACCGTGTACCTTTTAAAAATTGAAAATCGTTTTGTTGGCTTATTTTAATTTTCTTTTGACGACTTAAAAGCCTGAATTTCCGGATTTTTTAATGAAATGAAATGAATAATTTTATTTCATATATACATTTATTAATTAATTTTATTAATGCATTTAAATTAAGTAACAAAAATACATGTGAAATATAACTCTTCAAAACAAAAAAAATGTCTTGAAATTATAAAACTTCCAGCATCCAACAAAAAAACATTGCCAAAGGCTCTAAAAGGATATTTTCTCAGCAGATTTATTAACCGGTGACGAATTTAGCTGTCTTTCTTTGTAACTCTTGTATATTCTCTCTATAAGTACTAAATATAAATACTAACTGTATCAAGTGTGTCTATCTGTTTTAAAATCTATGTACTGTTCATTAAACTCCCATAATCTGTTTTAAAATTTATGTACTGTTCATTAAACTCCCATTTAAATTCGTGTTCTTGTGTAAAAATAATTTTCTTTTAGTTTTCTTTTACTTTTTATTTTATTTCTTTAATTTTGTTTTATATTTATATTGTCGTCCTTTCCGAAATGAGTTTTATTAAACTCATTGGGAGTAATGTATTATAAATGTTATAAAATATATTATCACTAATAAATAAATAAATAAAAATTATATTTATTTGTTTTATTTTAGTAAATTGTACATTTAAGTTTACAATTTCCTAATTAATTATATCATTTCATATTTCAAACTATATTTTTTCTTGTTCTATGTATCTCCTACAATACATTTTGAACTTTCCAATTGGTGCGGCCTTTAAAGTTTCTGGTAGAGTGTTGTATAACTTCATCCCTCTGTATAGTAAACTGTTCTGCGTATTCGTTTTGTTTTTTTTTTGTAGTGTGATATCCTTGCAAGTCCTTAGTCCAATATTATGTCTGTGAATGTCCTTGTTGTATATAATTTTATAACATGTTGTTCACTATTTTATGGATAAATATCATCGTGTGCAGGGTCAACATCTGTTTCACGGTTAGCCAATTTAGTTTCTTTAACATTTTATTTACTTTTGAGAATCTATTTCGCTGAAGTATTATTCTCATTGCCCTGTTTTGGAGAATTTGAAACTTATTTTGTTCTCGTTCATTACACAGGAAAAGGATAGTTGAGCAGTAGTTAAAGTGTGGAGCAATAATTGAATTGTAAATAGTGACAAAATAAAAATAATATAAAATATAAAATAAATTAAATATGACAACCCTACATTTCTTGATCTCTAAAATAGTAAAAATGTAGAACTACAATTTTAAACAGCTCTACTGCAAAACTACAAAATCGCACATCTGAAATTGTTCTTCGGCACCGTCGGTATCGTCTTTTTTTAATATTTTCATGCCTGATAAAGGCAAAATTTCGTTGGCATCTTGAATACTAATAAAATGTTACTTAGTAACTTTACAATTTACTAAAAAACATTATAAGAGTAAATTACAGGTAATATTTTTTGCATTCGCGTATGGTTTACTTAACCCACATATGATTGCGCACATTTCGTACAATACTAGGCAAATTTTGCTTTGTTGCGCAAGTTCACTTGATAAGTGACCTCCGTGTTACGGATAAGATCGCTGAATATGAGTACTGACGAAGGACGTCGACAAATTGCGTCGGATTGAAAAATATCAGAGGTATTTACAGATCCGTTGTTACACGGTGCCAATTTTCCTGCACGCGTTCGAGACTTTGCATTGAGAGCGGGCATTGAAAGCAAATTCGATAAACCAGAACGAAGCAGCAGAAATATGACTAAAGATGAAGCTATACGTTAAATCCTATTTAGATACTATTTAGATCAATCTTTACTACGAATCGGTTTATATTATGAACATCAAAAAATATGCTACGGATATATTGAAGCTTTTACTAGCTTTTCTATGTATTGAAATTACAATAAAATTATTAATTACATAATAAAAAATATAAGCGTAAACCACTAAAAAAAATGTTTTTGCATGATTTAACTATGAAGTAATATAAGAAACAATTTTTTAAAAATACCTCTTTATGGCTAAGACTATTTTTAAGGTTTTGTATGTTCTAACTTTTTTCATTCTTATAAAATTATGCACAAAATAAATGAAAACCACTTTTTCGCTTACTTGCCTCGTGCAAATTAGACGCTCGATTTCAAATTTTGAAGGTATGAGAATTGAAATATTTCTAGCATTTATATTCCTCTTAAGATACGTGGCAACACAGATCACAAATACGATAAGGAGATAGACCCCCTGAAAGTATGAAGTTTGGAATACCAGCATAACTTAGATTCATGCTACGGAACAACAAGTTCCTACTACATTCCGATTTTTTTAAAGTTAGATCCACACAGGACGCCCTGATGAAAAATCCCTCTGAGCCTATACCGTCCGTGGGGATGCTGTGTGGAGGGTGTTTCTAGGGAAAAGAAGGAGAGGATGTTCTGGGAAGGAAAAAGGTATGAGAGATGAGTAGCCACTCGAGCTACAGTGCGATTTCTCTCTCGAGGTCTCCCTCGACCAGTCTCTCCCGATCCGGCCTATAATGCATTGGGCAAATGAAAAAACCTCCCCCACGAATCCGGTCACTCCGGCTAAGCCACCAAACGTAGCAAACCACTTTGGGGTGACCTATGAGGGTGTTGGTTAAAGGATAGTTAAAAGATGTGAAAGATCATAAGGATGTAGAACGAAGGATATTTTCATGTTTAAAAAACGTAAACTAGCGGACAGGTGGTTAAGTTGTATTATATATCTTCCGGTTGACTTAAAACTGCGAGAAATTCAGAAGGATGTTAGTCAATCCATAATATAGAAATTTTTCCCTTGTGATTAAGTAATTAAACGCACTTTTAAAATGAAGGGATGGATAATTGGAAGTTCTATTATCTTTCGTTCGTATTTATTTATTTATTTAAGGAACATTAACAGTCTTAGTAATACAATA
The DNA here is from genome assembly GCA_936435175.1 of Glyphotaelius pellucidus. NCBI lineage: Eukaryota > Metazoa > Arthropoda > Insecta > Trichoptera > Limnephilidae > Glyphotaelius > Glyphotaelius pellucidus. The sequence continues at coordinate 8,982,510 of OW386548.1, read as the reverse complement.
AACATAAGAGGATGATAAAAAAAAAACAGACCAATTATTAATGTTCACAGATAGTTATTTAGAAACAAGACTAACTGAATATAAACTAGACTATTTAAAAAAATAATAAGAGTACAAATGTGAATTCAACAAATGGTAAACTAATACACAACATTAAAATAAGTATGATTATAACTGAAATAGACTGCAAAATAGGGATTTGGGTTGGGAAGGGTAAGGGGAGAAGAGGGATAAGGGAAAGTTGCCAAGTAATATAAAAATATTAGATACAATTAATTTATGTGTTATTCGCACCTAAAATGTTATACAGTGAAGTTCTGTAGCGACAGTAACTAGCAGTAAATACGTCAGCACGTGTGTCTATATTTGCAAATTTGTTGTTATAGTCGTTACACGTCCTTTGTATAAATTCATTTTGATTGGAATTGGTGTTGCATCTATCAATAGAGAAAAGGGTATTTTGTCTACTTTATCGAATGGACGTGTGGAAATTTATTTTGTTTAGCAAATCCGGGCAGTCAACTTTTGAGTTAATAATTTTGTACAGGAGCATCTGATCAGCGACAAGCCTCCTGTTGAGTAGTTTCGTGATTCGAAAATGTTTCTCGATTTCGTCGTAAGAGTTGTATATGTTGAATGATTTAAAATTGAGGAATTTGAGACTTCGCTCCTGAACTCTTTCTAACCTGTTAACATAAACAATATAGCGCGGGTTCCAAACCTGTGAACAGTATTCCAGTTGAGGACGAACATGTGAATTGTAGAGAATCAGATAAGTCTTAGTGTTTTTGAAAAATTTGCATGTTCTCAGTACGAAATCCAGACTTTTTGTTGCTTTAGTGACAATGTTATCAAAGTGCTTTTCAAATGTAAGTTTAGAGTCCAAAATAACACCGAGGTCACGTATATAATCTTTATTTGTTAACTGCAATCCAGAATTATAATATATAATTATAATATGTATCTTTTAACTATCTTGTCTCGTAGCTTATTAGCAAGCACCTCCCTCTTATTTAACTTTTCTCGTAACTTATCAACAAACACCCCCCCTTCCAATATGGTACAGCTTGACCTTGTCGAGTTAGGAAAAATTAAGCCAAATAGATTACTTTTCATAATTTTGTTATAAATATTAAAAACTAACATTGCCTTCAGAAGATAATGGTTGTTTCAAGCATGCAAATATCTTGTAACTTCAAGATACAATACTGAAGATGTATTCATTAATCCGATTTCAAATGCTGTAAAATATAATATTATTGATGTTTTTTTACACAACAACTGCAGATATAATTATCAGCCATCATTTAAGGGAACGCACAGACAATAACATTTAGAGAGATAATGCGGCATGCTAATTGTTTTTACCGGCAAACCTTCTATTGCCAACACGCATAGAGTTTCCTTTCTTCAAGTGCAAAGTAATTATAAAAAAATGACGGTATTGAGGTTTAGAAACACCACTATTGTCTATGTTCTCTAAAACGGAGATAAAGAAAACGAAAAGATAAAATATTAATAATTTATTTATTATTTATTTATTAGGAATTACAATAATTAGAAATGAATACAGAATATGCATAGTTAAGAAAAAATATTCATTTGCCAAAAAATTTAAAACTACATATTGAAGTGACAACATAACGTAGAAAAAGAAAACTTCATATAGAAGGCATTTTGAACTGAAAAAATAACTAAGTAAAGTACGTTACAAAAATAAATTTTGAAATCCAAATCCAAAACAATAATAAATTTTAAAAAGAAGTTAACATTGATGAAGAATATAAACATTCAAAGTATATTTGATTATAATCCAACTGAGAAGCGCTGACAAACAGCTTTAATTAAATAATGTTTGTATGTTGATAAATTTTCAATATTTATCACATTATCAACAACATATTTATTACCAAGCACATGCAGGCGATTTATAATGGAATATAATTCAGCATTAGATCCTGTATTATTACAATGATAAGGTAATTTGTGACGAACTGATCTACTCGGTACATGAAAACATATCAACGAAAGAAGTTCAGGGGAGTTCAACAAATTATTAACAATTTTAAATAAATAAAATAAATCAGAACAATAATAATAAATATAATAGTAGAAAAATTGTTTAAATCTTACCTCGATGTCTTGTGGTGCACCGCGTTCAACATTTTAAGGTCAATTTTAGCGAGTTAATTTATATTAAACTGTTCTACTTCTTATCAGGAGTGGTTTTAAATCAATCAATTGAACTTAACACTTATTGAAAGTGGAAGAATATAACATTGAAAGAAAAACAGTCGTTGAAATCCACATTGTTTTAAAACACAACTCATAAACAAAGAATACCCGCAGTTCACTGATATTTAAGCATGATTAAAATTATAAACTGTCTGTATTTTTCACAATTATATTCGAAAGAGTAAATCCATTGCTAGTTAGCACAGTCGGCGTCTCGGTCTCCGTCGGGTTTTGTACTGACCGCGCGTTGGTCTCACGCGCTAGGGACGCCGTTACTTGCGAAAAGTCGGCGTAGCGACGCTCAACTACGCTCGGTAATAACCGCCGTCTGCCGCTAATAGCAGACACGGAAAGTGTTGTGCTGAGCTGATGGTTGTTTGCTGGTGGCTGTTGGCGTGCCGACTGTCGGAGGTTGAGTGAGAACTGAACACAGTCTGCGCAGAACGCAGCGGTCTCTTCCCTTGGCCGTTACCGGAATGCAGAATTTCCACGGGGGAAGGAAAGGGTCACAAGTTCACTGCGGAGACTAATCGCTTCAATTCGCCAGTCGATTGGCTGTTGATTGATGTGGAACTATTTCGGATTGAAATTGCAGTAAGGGGATTAGCGATTATGTCGAATCGATGAAGCTTGTAATATTACGATGGATATCAGAAACAATTTGACTTTTCACCAGATATGGAATACTGTTGGTGTACCTATGTTGTAATTTTGTAATAATTATTAGACCTTTATTTAGTAGAAATCTACTAATTTTTAACGCATAATAATCAATGGTTTTAACCCGACCGCTTTTGTTTGTTACCTGCCGTTTCCGATTTAAGATGGTGGCTGAATTGGGTACGGATATGATCGTGGGTCCTTCTACGAGCTGTCAAATTGAAATCATCAATTTTATGATACTTACCGGCCTGATAAAAGTTTATAAACAGAATTGTCATTGATATGATGACAATTCTTTGAAAAAATTGTATAATTCCTTTGAATGTTTTAAGTTTCAAAAATTTGGTTTACAAAACTTGATGTTATGATTTCAGAGGAAATTTTGATTTTGATTTATTAAATAAGAGAAAATTAAAAACATATTTTTTGGAGTCGAGGTCTACTGCTCACATAACAACTAGTTATAATTATTTACACTAATAACGGTTTAAAAAACATCATGCTATTTAGTTATTAAGACAGTAAGACAGTTTGTGAGCTCTATCTGAAACAGTTTGACATTGCCTTCTGAAGGCAAAACAGCTGTTATAAAAACTAAAGTTTTTTTTTTAAATAACTTTTTCAATCTAAAAAAAATTCTTTAATACTCACACGTTTTTACTTTACGCGATGGTTTTAATACACCGAAAAATAGTGTTTTCAAGGAAGATTGCATTAAGTACCAAAATGTGTATAAAAAGATCAAATGATTCGTATATAAAAGTTATTGTGATTCAAACCGACTCTGGTTGAGAGAGGGTTAATTGATTTGTATTTTTTTTACAAAATCCGTCGCATTTAAATCGTTTTTTACGGTGATTTTCTAAACAATGGACTGACTGGATTTATACGGTATTCGTACGGTAAAAAATCCGTCAACTTTTATTATATTCTTGATATTTATTTTATTTAGTTGTTAAGTAATAAGTAGGTGTTAGGTTAGGTTAAGTTATTATTAACCATTGAACAAAAAGTATTATTCAAGATATTGGTAAAATGTACGAGAAATTACGTATTAGGACATTTAGGTTGGGGTAATTAGGTATTATTAAGCAGGTAAGAATTTATGTAATCACTGAAATTTGCAATATTTCACACGAAATTCTTTATTTATTTTAATTTACTTATCTCTGGCTGTAATTTTTTTTAAATCTATCTTTTTGCTTGCCTGTATGGCAATAATAATAAGAACTGACATCCGACAGCATCAAAATTTAAAACTTTTATTTAGCAATTTTAACAAATCTGTATCAATAATTAAAAGTTAGCAAGTACTACTTATTCGATGTATGTATGAATATTCTTTAATCAATCTTCAATTAATCCGACAATTTTCTACATGGAGACAGGAACTACAATTCAGTGAATATGTATGTAGTTTCAATGTCTATCAACAGATGTCATTAATGTAGGTGGTTGTATGTATATGTCTCAACAGAGGTCAGTAATGTCGTACTATACGAGAGAGATAACTATCACCCGAGAGTTAACGAAGATAGTCGGTGATATCGGATCGTCACCCTCAGTGACCATTTTCCCCGCTGTAGATTAACACAGAGCATCTTTTAGGACGGACGTTAAGTCCAGTTAACTAATAGTAATAATAATAAAGTTTTATTCCAGGATGTGGGGAGGATAGTGCAATCCCACACGTCCCATATGATTGTACATATTTATATAATATATTTTATAACATATTTTAATATAACAGATTTTTTTAGAACGTAGAATAGGAAAAAAATAAAATAAAAAAAATTTAAAAATTTAAAACGAAAATTAAAAAAATAAATAAGTAATCAACTCTATCAATTCTATTCTTCACTCAGAAATGGGGTTTGGTGCTGGAACGCTGCGGTCACCACTGCATTGTCAGAAGCCATTAGCCGCACCCTGGCTCCAGTGACCAGATGTCTCATTAGACCGGCGAATCCGTGCAATCCTAGTTCAGTGAACATTGTCGATGCACTGCTATATCTTCTGAATCCGAATATAATTCTACATGCATCATTATATTGGATCCGGAGTCGTTCCATCGAGGTGGTTCGGTAGTTACACCATGTTTCGCATGTATATAGATTGGTGCAAAATGCATTGAACAATGTTTTTTTTTACATGGTTACTGCATTGGAAAAATCTTCGGGCAATCATATTGGACAATACACTGATACTTCTCCTCTGTCGTTCAATATCACCATCATCCGAGAGGTCTTCAGTGACGATGTGGCCCAAGTATTTTACATTCGTTGATGTGCTTATGTTTTCCTCATTGAATTGTACGGGGAGCATCTTCTCGAGAGTTTTTCCATGGTGGAATGCGATTAGTTCCGTCTTCTTGGGGTCGTACATCATGTTGTGGTCATTTGCATAAATATACATTGTAAATAAGACGATAACAAACACGACTCATAACCTGACGAACCGACGTATTATTAATCTCCCAATCATCCGAGTAGTATTGTTCTTCATATAAAACAACAATAAACCGCAGAGCAGTGGATATATATATTTTTTAATAAACACAGCGTTTATTTCTCGAATTGGTTTTTTCGAAGCTGGTCAAATAAACAAGTAAACACTCCTCTATTTACAGTAACTGCCCCAAATAAATAAATGAATTAGATCTGCCGCGACTGGAGCTCGATTTGACGCCAAAATAATTAATTACACAATACCAAAGCATGCCAATAGTTAATAGTTCTTCACCTCTTCTTTTATTGGAGCATCCTGTACCACTTTGTTTATTTTTATATTGAAATAATTAAAGCAAACAATAATAAAAAAATAAAATAAATTAAGTAAAAATAGTAATATGTAATGTTATAATATATTTATCAACCATTTTTTTTAAATTTTTTTATTATTTATTTAGCAATGGTCAAGATCACCCATTAAGGGTGATCTTGACCATTTATTAAAATTAGTTACCTGTTTTTAAAATTAGTTACATTTTCAGTATTTTTTAAATTAGTTACATTTTCAGTTTTTTAATATTAGTAGTAATAGGTACCTATGTCTTTATGTGTGGGTAAAAATAGTTGGAATTTCAGAAAAAGTTAGTAATCTTTTTTACTCCTATCATAATGTAGAATCACCTCCAGAAGTTAATGAACTTTACCCCCGGACAACCTGTATATGAGTTATGAGTTATCCATGTATTGCTACATTAAGCATAGGATATGTTTGAAACTTTCAAATTACCTTCTTTCCATTCTCGCGAAGGTTTTTTGATTATTACAACCACATGACAATAAATCTGAAAATCATTACAAAAACTCTTACGAAACTGTCAAAAACTTCAAAACCTATGGTACTAACCAAAATCGAATACTTTGAATCTAATCAAAAATTATATTTATTTTAAATATGTACCTATGTCATGTTAGGTACCAAATTTGATTGATTGTTCTTAAAAAATGAATATTTGTAATAGGAAATTTGTAAAAAAAATCGCTATATCTGGCATAAGAGCTGTTTTAGAATCTGAATATATTGAACGCGGGAGAGAGGAGGGGATAGCGGGAGGGGGTTCGCGGTAGAGGGGAGTGGGAAGGCGGGGAAGGTGGAGGGGGAACGCGCCTGGGGAAGGAGACATGGGAGTGGAAGGGGATGCGGAAGGGGAACGGGACGAACGGGAAAAGACATGCAGGGAGAAACAACTTCTTTATTAGTGGCATTGCAACGCATACCGGGAGCTCGCTAGTTTATTTATTATAAAATTATAACTTTCTGTGCATTAATTACAAATCTGTACATTATTTACATTATTTCAAACCTAAAATCGATTTCAAAAATACCTTTAATAATAAGTTAGTATGAATATACAACGAATTTATTAACAGTGTTGATTTTTTGTTTTTACACGCTGGTATACACAGTATGTAGATATGTAGTTTGCATTTCTGAAAATACGTTTTTTTTTTTTTTTTTATATGAATACCGCACAAGAGTCCCGACTGCTCCCGTCTGGAGCCAGTGTGACTATGGCATCCCCAATTGGGGTATGTTGTGACGCTGAGGGTAGTAAGGAGGAGAAGGAGACGGGGAAGAGGAAGGTGGGAAAGTACGTGTCTGTTCAGATCTGGTCACCAAACACGGCTAAAGCCATTTCAAGCAACGTTTCAATTCTGAATGGTGGTCTTACACCAGGGCGATACTGAGAGTATCTTCCACTCCGGAACGGGCCGCAAATATACTATATATTAATTTAAATGATTTGATTGTGAAATAACTAAAATTAATCAAATACAATTTATTTGTCACGCCGGGATTCGATCCCGCGACCTTCGGATTGCGAGTCAAGAGCCTTACCGCTAGACCACGCCGGCCGTTTATACATTGGTTACTAGGCGATACATTCTCTCTGTTAAGGCGCGAATGAACTGTATGCGGTTTTAATATCTATTTATTATAATTTCACTTACCCAAAAAACTGCTTCCTGCATTTCACTTATTCTTATTCACCAGGAAGGTAAGTGTTAGTTAGGAAAGATTTGGGAAAGGATTTGGTGATATAATGATGACAAGCGAGATCAGGCGGGCGCCCGGGCGGCGTGGCGGAAATATTTTTACTTTGCGAATGATTGCGGATTATACATTTAGTAAAGCCATGCAGCTTTTAGAACTTGTGTCCTTTGCGGCGAGGTGAGAACAACTGAACTCAATATTTTTTTTATTTCTTTTATATATTCAATAATATTATTATTCTATTTATAAAAATAGTTTATTTATAAACAAGTTCTGCTAGTTAATTATTATACGAAATAAAGGACACAAACTCAATCTTTTAGAACAATTAGAAATTAACAAACATTTTAATAATTCTACAGCTATTTTAATAAACGAGCAAACAAATATAATTCACTCACCGTTGTTAGATATGTTCAAACCAATAAGTCATCATTTGGGAATAATTCACATTATGAAAAATGATTGGAGTTTTAACGACCTTAAACTTAATTATGCAGAAAATAAAACCATGAGTCATCATTTGGAAAAAATCATATTAGGAATAATGATTAGAGCACATAACGACCTTCAGTCGAATTTAAACAATATAAGTAATTGGGAAACTTTAAATAGGGTAATAACCATTAACAATTTCTGTCAGTTTACTCATAAGTTAAAAATTAGTCATCAAAATCCTATCTAGAAATAACATAAATACCTCGTGTGTAGGTGGCATGGCCACAGTTTGATAATGCCTTCAGAAAGCGAAACAGCTGTCACGTGTAATAATAATTACCGAGCAGAACTTATTTATAAATAAACTGTTTTTATAAATTGAATAATAATATTATTGAATATATAAAAGAAATAGAAAATTAAAATGGAGTTCTACAAATTAAACTTGATAACAATAAATGAACTCAATAAGGCAGAGGGCACAATAGATAGTTGCCAAAGAGCAACATGCAACAATAAAAGCGTGAACACTCTCTGCACACCCTTTGGGGACACTCAGTTATATTTTCTGTAAGTAGGTATACCGTAATTTCCCTAAAACGACTGCGACTTGTATATAAGGACGCCGGGGGGCCAACTGTCATAGAAACAAATATTTTTAGGTGCTGGAAAAGGGACTGATTGATTACGATTGCACTGTAGTAAGTAACGACAAATAGATTACCAAAAAATTGTTTCTTTGTCACATTAGTGTGTCGGAGGAGTGCATTTAACTTAACCGTATTTGTTTTTTGAACAATCTTCTCTTGTTTTTTCGAGTGTCGTTTTCCGGTGTAGTTTTACTAAACACATTTGACAAATAATTGGACACACAGATCGGGTGATAACAACTTGTCACGTAATGTTTCTTTTCAGTGTGATAATTTTAAATAAGAGTTTTTGCAGTCTGGAATCATTGCTACTATGGAATCCCCATAGGGGGAATGTTCTGAGTTTAAAGAAGTTTGAAAGGGAAGGAGATGAGGAATACGAAGGTTGGCAAGCACCTGGCTATTTAGATCTGGTCACTAGACGAGGCTAAAGTCTAGGTAAAGCTAAAGTAAAGGCTGAGTACATTTGCGACACGTTTTAGAGAGGAAGTTACTCTAAGAATCGCCCAGGTGTAAGACAACCTTTGGAATATTTGGGAGGCGGGAATGGGTACCGCCCCTCCGGTAACCATTAAATGGATAACTAACCCCCCTGCAATAGGTTAACCCAATTGGTTCTCTATGGTGACTTAGCAGGGGTGCTCGAGTTCATGGGGTGAGGTTTGGAATTTAATTAGGATTGGAACTGACCGCGTATGACCTGGACACACTGAACCCTAGATTCCTACCCACCCCTCATATTTTTTCTTCCGAGAACATCTTTTCCTTCATTTCCTTAAAAATACCCTCCACACAGCATTCCCAAAGATGATATAGGCTTTGAAGGAAATCATTTTTCACAGGACCTCCTGTGTTTTTTTTTTTTTTTACGTGAGCTCCACACAGGAAGCCCTGAGGAAAATGATTTCCCTCAGGGCCTATGTCATCTTTAGGGATGCTGTGAGGAGGGTTTTTTTAAGGAAAGGAGGGGGGAGAGTTCTGGGAAGGAAAAGGGTTTAAGGGGTGGGTAGAAATCTGGGGTTCAATGTGTCCTGGTCATCCGCCTCCAAGACCTAGACAAACCTCACCCCACGAACCCGGGCACCCCTGCTAAATCACCAAACGTAGCGAACCACTTGGGGTGACCTGTGGCAGAGGTGTTAGTTATCCAATAAAGGTTCTCGGGGCGGCGGTACCCATTCCCGCCTCCCAAATTGTGAATTGTGTGGAGCTAATTATAAAAAAAAAATGGCTTTAGCCGTGTTTGGTGACAAGATCTGAATAGCCAGGTACTTCCACGTCTTCCTCTTCCTCATCTTCTTCCCTCCCCTACTTACCTTCAACCTTACAACACACCCCAATTGGGGATGCCATAGTCTCACTGGCTCTATACGGGAACAGTGGGAACTCGTGAGCTACTCACATAAAAAAAAGTTACTTCAATTTAAAATGGTAATCTCTCATGACACTAATCGGGGCGAAACTAAAGTAATTTGTGGATGTGGAATGAGATGCAAACATATCGTTATTTAATTTAAATTATTTGCTTAAAGACCATACAAATGTTGCCCAGAGAGGCTTCGATAGGCAGCCTCTAAGTTCAGAATCAAGTAACTTAGAATAATGATCTCCAAGTTAAGCCCCACTTGACTCCAGTGGCAGTGTTCCGGGCAAGGGATATACTTAACTAGTTTGGTTCCCCATAATCACCTAAACAGTAGCTGCAGTGTAATGTAAGTCGACAGGTAGACTAGAATGTGATCCGCTATGTGCCATAATATCTGCCGTAATACCCGGTCCTGAAGTCTGTTGGTTCCCACGCTTCCACCATCTGATCCGGTGCCAGCTCCGTACTAGGAAGTAGGAAACAGACTTCATTTATCCTTCAACATATAAAAATGCCAAAATCGTTATTTTTTTAATTTATCGACAATAAAAGCCAGTGAAAATACCTTATTAGCGGAATAATGTTTAAAATTTCAGAGCAGAGGTTGAGGTGGGATTTTGTCGCATGCTATTTACTAACCCTTTACGCTTAGTTCACAATTAGCTATATATCTGCGAGCAGATATCTGTTGATTCGCGAGCGCTTATCTTTTGTCCTTTCACACGAGGCTATCAAATATTTCTTCCTGTGGTAGGAGAGGGGGTCAGTCGAATTAGGGAGCGGCAACGGAACACATATTTTTTGTACTGAAATCTGTCAACTCGACATCTGTCATCCACGGGTCTAGGGAGCTCCGTAATTACAATGACCCCCTCTCCTGTTTTAGTCGGAGAAGGGGAGAGTTATCTTCTGGGATATAGCGTCTGGAGCGGTTACGTCTGAGATGTGTATTGCCTATGATCGATCTGCGCTTAAAAACGCTTAGGTGTGAACGGTCTGAAGGGATTGTATGGAGAGCGTTATTTGGCGTGCTATGATCTTTTATATTTGATAGCGTAGTATGAACCAGCTCTTATTATCACGACATTCTTTAATATGTTGAAAAAATTGATGCTCTTACGTGACAGATAAAAAATAGATTATCGTGACTTAGATGCCCCTTAAAAAGTATTAAAACTGCTTTACACGTGTACATAATAATAAACTTTCGATTAAAATGTAAAATATTAAAATGTGTGTATTCTTAGTGATCCTTGTATCGCTACAAATATAGATAATAGGCATAAAAATCGCCTGGCAAACAGTCTAGAGGTCACGATTTCAAGTGCAGAAGTGTTTTATTTATTTATTGTGGGAATAATTTTAAAACAAAGAAAAAAGTAAATTAATTGAAAATGTAAAAATAAAATTATATTTTTAAAAAGTTGTTTCTTATATTATACTAGCTTTTTTACCCGCGGTTTCGTTCGCACGGTATTAAGAGGAAATTACTGTAGTGCTTGCACTTATCAATTGTCCCCCCCCCCCCCCCCCCTCCCCCCTCCCGCATTCCATAAATTCATTCTCGATACATTCAGTATTCAAACAGCTCGCGTGTAACCTAATTTTATAATGCCAGAGCTAGTAATAAAAAGAATTATCCAATTTGGTTCAGTCGTTCGGAAGTTATGCGCGTACCAACATTTCGAAGATTCATTTTTATTTATAAAGATATATAGATATTAACTATGACGCCTGAAATAAAAAAAATATATATATATCAACATCGTTTCCACGGCAACGATTTGTTTTAGCAATAACTCGCTTTTGTTAGCGACAGAAAACGTACAAAAAATATAATATATTAATATTTATAATTTCATTACGCCAGAGCTTACCATCATATACAGCCTATAGTACTCGCATATAATTTAGCTTTCTATTGGTGAAAGAATTTTTAAAATCGTATTTTTGTTTTATGCGTGAGCAAACAAACACTCGCAGTTTCGCATTTATAATATTAGTATAGATGTTCTTATATTTCTAATGAAAAAACACAATTTAGAGTTGTTTACGCTTAAATTTTTTATAAAGTAATTAATAATTTTATTTTAATTCTACTCAATGGAAACGAGAGGAAATGCTTCAATTTTTTGTATTTATAATGTAAACCAATTCGTAGTAAAGATTTATCGTAAATATTGATTTAGCCTTTATCTTCGTCATTTGCCGCTCGTGCGCCGGCGCACACGCCAAAATGTTCAAAAAAAATTATTTTGGAATGCAATTTTAACCCTTATGTATAAAGAAAACGTATAAAGAACAAGGTCAGAATCGGGTAGCAAGGAATGTGTTTCAGTAAATATAATATACGATAGCATAAAATAAACCCACAAAATATTACGTCAAAGTCAAAACGATTTTACATTGTTTCGTCCTTGGCATTTAACGATATAACTCATGAGGAATAGTCCGCCCCTGATGAGTCATGTCGTGAATATTCCGGAGCAATAATCGCTTTTTCTTACGGAATTTCTCCAGCGCTGATACTTTGCAGTCAACGCGAATTTTCTCATTCTTCCGCTCGTCTTCCGTGATCTGTCCGCCTACTGCCTTCTTCAGACTTCCGACTGATATCTTCAACAGCGCAGCGGCCACAGTTAGCGGGCTGTTAACATATTATAGTCCGGTCAAGTTAACTAGAAAAATAGGGGTCAAACAGCAGAAATTCTGAAAGAGCTGAAATTTGGTAGAGACTTTGAGTACACCATTACAAATGAAATACCAAATATCCCCATCGATCACATACCCGCTAAAAAAGTTATTCAAGGTCAAAAGTCAAAATTTTCTTGAAATAACTTGTTATTGATGTCGAGATGGATGCAAATCTTCACATTACTGTTGAAAATATTATAAATAATACTATTTCGTACATTGATATTGAAGATGATGGAACATCTGAAACATTACTTCGTTAAAAAAATGCGCCAAGTACATACACTACCTCACAGGTGGTGTGGAAATGTGTGCATATCATATAGAATGTAATTCCTTCAACCTTTAGAATCGCTATATCTCAGAAATGGTGATTCTTAAGAAAAAAAGTGTACGACAATATTAGTAGATAATTGTATGATCTACAATTTTTATTGTGGCTATTTTTTGATATGACTTACTGTTTACGAGAAAAATCCAGAAAACCGAAAATTTTGATTTTTAACCTTGAATAACTTTTTTAGCGGGTATGTGACCGATGGGGATATTTGGTATTTTATTTGTAATGGTGTACTCAAGGTCTCTATCAAATTTCAGCTCTGTCAGAATTTGTGCTATTTAAAATGTTTATATTGACCGGACTATTAATCACGGATGATTTCAGCCACAATTACATCTCATCTGCTGGGAAGCTGACCTTGCATAATAAACAATTTATCCGCAGTAAATTCAGCGATTTGAAAGGGATTGTAGGAGTAAACAAGAATTTTAATAAAATAAATCTATAAATCATTCAAACTAATGTTGCACGCTTATTTTTTTCTCGTTTTACATGAATTACTAAAAAATGTATATTAATTCAATTTGGGAGGCGGGAATGGGTACCGCCGCCCCGGAAACCTTTATTGGATAACCAACACCGTACCATAGGTCACCCCAATTGGTTCGCCACGTTTGGTGATTTAGAAGGAATGCCCGGGTTCATGGGGTGAGGTTTGTCTAGGTCTTGGAGGCGGATGACCAGAACACACTGAACCTCAGATTCCTACCCACCCCTTAAACCCCTTTCCTTCCCAGAACCCTCCTCCCCTTCCTTTCCAAAAAAACCCTCCACACAGCATCCCCAAAGATGACAAAGGCCCCGAGGGAAATTATTTTCCTCAGGGCCTCCTATGTGGAGCTTATGTAAAAAAAGGGTTTTTAATTGTCTGAAATTGGTCTGAAATTGGTCTGAAATTGGACATTGCCAAATTAAATTCTCTCCGTAGTCAATAATCCTCATATTTTGGTGTGTACCACTAAATATCTACACTTTGTTATATACAACGAGATATATATTTATATAAAATTGAAAGTACGTTTGCTTGCTTGCTTGCTTGTTTGTTTGTTGTTTATGTATTGCTATATTCAGTATAGGAAATGTTCTAAACTTTCAAAATATCTTCTTTCCACCCTCGCGAAGGTTTCTGAATTATTACAACCACGTGACAGTACGTCTGGAAAGTTTTTTAATCATTACAAAAACTCTTACGAAACTGTCAAAAATGTCGCAATTTGAGAATGACATTTTGCAAACCATCAATAAAATTGTTCAATCAAAATTCAATTTTCGAACAAACTCTTTAAATTAATGGATTTAATTAAAGTACTCACCTATGATATTTACCAAAATCGAATTCTTTGAATTTAATAAAAAAATATGGGTATTTTAAATAGTTACCTACGTCAGGTACAAAATTAGATAGATTGTTCTTATAATATAAAAAAAAATAATGTGTGTAATAAATGAAAAATTAAAATTTGTATTAAAAAATTACAATAGGTGGCACGCGAGCTGTTTGAAAATCGAATGTACCGGGATTGAATATATGGAACGCATGAGAGGGGAGGGGAACGCTAGAGCAGCGGCGGGGAAGGTAGGGGGAAAACACGTGAGGGGAAGGGGACATGGGAGGGGAACGAATGGGAAACGACACGTAGGGAGACACAATTTCTTTATTAAGTGGCATAGCAACGCATGCCGGGAACTCGCTAGTATACAAATAGTGGTAAAACGTGAAATACTCATAAAGCATAACATCTGAAATTCAATTAATTAAGTATATTTTTCTGTGAAAATGTTCTCCGGTGTTTTAGGTCCCCACCTAACAATATCTAAATCTAAAAACCGTATTAATGAGGTTTACTGTAATGAACTACATAGAGTCTTATCGTAAGATTTATCTTTGTATTTTAATGTGTTATATTTTTGAAGCGTATTTACGTACAATATTTTTTAGAGAAAGATTATTGTGGGGAAAATGGGAGTTTGGAAAAATGATGAGATTTTTGATACCATTAAAAACATGTGGTGAAAATGGTGTAATAACAGGATTGTGAGAACTGTGAACAATGAACAATGAACGAAATGATAAGAACAGGAGAAATTATAGGATCCGTGCACTATATAATCTTAATATATATAAATGAATGTATATGTATAGGTGACCGGCCAACTCGGAATGAAACCAACTCAGAACCATCTCGACATTAAGCCGTCAATGTGTGAGTTTTACTGTGTATTTTGGATAATCATGAGTAATAATTTGATTTATTTTTTTTTTTGAAAAATTTTATTATTATAAATTTTATTTTATTATTTTTACCAGGGAATGTTTAGCTTTCTTTTTAGTAAAAAAAAAATTAAATACTCACGGGAGCCACTCGTTCTAAAATCCTGTTTAAATGCTACAATAACCGAACTGAGTATACGAAACACTCGCTTGTACCTAGATTACATGAAGTTACTAATATATATGCAGATGTGGCGGATCTATTTAACTGCACGGAAGCTAGGGTACAAGAAGGCCATACTATCAAATATTTTCAATCAGTATTAATTTTATTTGCACTGTAGAATTTTATATGTAATTGTATCTCTGGTGTCATTTCTTTATCAAAAGCCACTTTTGTACTCTTTTTTATTATTTCTTATTTAACTATGATTTTGTGATAGATAATCCGTGTTTAAGTAAATAAACTCCCATACCAATCTGATAAATAAAAATGTTTTAAATCTAACACTGTATCTTCTGCCATTCATCCTACAGGCAACAGGCAACAGGCAACAGGCAACAGGCAACAGGCAACAGGCAACAGGCAACAGGCAACAGGCAACAGGCAACAGGCAACAGGCAACAGGCAGCAGGCAGCAGGCAGCAGGCAGCAGGCAGCAGGCAGCAGGCAACAGGCAACAGGCAACAGGCAACAGGCAACAGCCAACAGCCAACAGCCAACAGGCAACAGCCAACAGCCAACAGCCAACAGCCAACAGCCAACAGCCAACAGCCAACAGCCAACAGCCAACAGCCAACAGCCAACAGCCAACAGCCAACAGCCAACAGCCAACAGCCAACAGCCAACAGCCAACAGCCAACAGCCAACAGCCAACAGCCAACAGCCAACAGCCAACAGCCAACAGCCAACAGCCAACATTGAAGTACCCACCACTGTCCCGCCCCGGTATAGGCGACTTGTGGTCGCCCCTTCGAAGCTCTCGCAGGAATCTATTTTTTTTAATGAACGGCTCTACTATTTAATGAACGAATCTAGACCTTCAATGTCCCTGCATACTTTGTTAGGTGGCGGAAATGTAGGATCGCCTACAGACTGTACTGCAATGGTCAGTATACTTATACTACAGGTGTTAGTGGTACATAAGAAATACGATATAGAAAACAAAAAAATTAATATTTCAGCAACCATCATGAGTTATGCATGCAGTTGCTGATGAACGGAGGGAGACCACACACTCCAGAGCTGCAGGCATCTGTGTATGGAAAAGAAAAAAAAAAGCAATGAAATAAGTGTAGATATACTAAATTGAAATAGAAATGGTGAAAGTAACCAACCGGCGACCGGCAGTCTCCGTGAGAATGAAGAAGGTCGTGTGTCCAACGTTACGACATCCAAAGGAGTCGTCCTTTAGCCAGCCAGCCGGTGGTGCCTAGACGACGTAATTGGACGACCATTCAGAAGACCCTAGGGAGGAAAGCGTCGGGTAGCCGGAGGCGGGACGGACAACCTTCGGACGCCGCTCAGTCTTTCCCCCAACCCTTTCATGTCAGGGGGGGTGGCGCGGGAGCCGGGTGGAGCCCACCAAGTCCAACAGGCCGGCCCAAACAAGTAAAAGCCAACAGCCAACAGCCAACAGCCAACTGCTAAACAAATAGACTACAACGAATCGAAGCACCATTAAGAATAATATACGTTTACTCATTTATTGATATTATTATTAGGTAGTTTCGTGCGAGTGCTTTATATTTAATACGCATTTTCCCATCACAATATAACGGCAGACTTCAATCTGAAATCATTCGGGAAAAAGTAATCGAAATGACAATCATTGCACGGAGATAAAGTAGTCTCCGCCTCTCACACTGTTTCCGTAATGGACCGGATAAGAGGCTGTATTACAGATTACAGGTAATTCAAATGACTGGGAAGCGTTTCTTCAGTCAGTACCTACCACAGGTTTGTCATCATGAATCATCATTTCGGCGCTGCAGCTAAGAGTCCCACTCGCTTAATAATAGTTGCCGTTACTTGGAACTTCCTGGGAATGCGTATAATTTAGCCGCTTGTTTGCGTAATATTTTAATAAGAGTTAGGTATGTCTGTTTGAAGGTCGGAGGAGACAAAGCAATGAACAAAGTACAGTTGACTTTGAACTCGTAAAAGATTCACTAACTACGCTCTCTCCCACGAGAGTATTGAGAATCTAAAAGTTAATAAGCAAAACTTCTCATACTAATTCGGTACGTTTTATATAAAATCGTGATAATGCAACCTTTTTATAATTGTTACTGTAAACCTACAACAAGGGCCCATTTAAGGTGCCGTTTCCTCGTTCGAAAAGAAGAAGAAGGAGAGATATTTAATTATGAATGTTGGAGAGAGCGCGCTAATATTTAAAATGATAAAATTGAAGCGAAAATTGTGAAAATGTTTAATAAAACACGACTCGTTTAGAATAGAGCAAAAATCTTGTAAGGGTTGTCCAAAACAACATTCAAAGAAACATCGTGAATTTTTTCATATATATAACTTGTCAAATAATAGAGACAGGCGTGAAAATAAAAAAAAATTGGAGCATACTTTGCGATTTTGTTCTATCGAGTGAATTTCAAGTAATTTGCGTTTCGACATAGAGAATGTATAGATATTATCTTCAAAAATAACGTATATTTTTTTAAGAGCTTAAAAACTTAATTTATTAATGTTATTTAAGTTATTTTTACATTTTTTGTTTATTATTTATCAAAATTTACCTACTTTATTTATGTGTATACTGCATAAGTCCCAACTGCTCCCAGTCGCCTGGAGCCAGTAAGATTATGGCATCCGCAATTGGGGTATGTTGTGAGGCTGAAAGTAAGTAGGGAGAGGAAGGAGATGGGGAAGAGGAAGGTGGGGAAGTACCTGGCTATTCAGATCTAATCACCAAATAAGGCTAAAGCCATTTCAAGCAATTTTTCAGTTCTGAATGGTGGTCTTACACCAGGGCGATACTGAGATTATCTTCCATTCAGGAACGTTCCGCAAATATACCATATATTATTTTAAATTAATTAATTGTGAAAATAAACACAAATTGATAAAATAAAATTTATTTGGGCACACCAGGATTCCATCTCGCGTCCTTGAGATTGCGAGTCTAGAGCCTTACCCCTCGACCACGGAGGCTGTCAAAAAACTGTTTTGCGTATTGGATTTGTTCTTTTTTGGTAGCCATTTTTATTGCACGTCTTTGCGTTATGTCTGTGATTTGTGAATACAGCAGATGATGAAGATATCGCTATACCTTGTCGGGTTTCAAGATGGTTTTAAAGGCATATTTGTGAGGTTCATCAAATTTTCTAAGGAATTGGCAATTTAATCCCGGCCTGACTGATCTACGCTACTAATTTATTAATAGAGAACTCGAGTCCAATTTTTTTAAATTTTTTTTTATGAATAATGAATGACCTTCTAACTTAAATAACTGCATATTTATTGTTATTTTTATAGTTAGTTTTAATAGTTAAAATAAATGTCAAAGTTTTAATTTTACAAGATCCCCCGAAAACCACCGTGACGTCATCTGGCCCTGTGACGTCATCTGCCCAAAAGTTTTAGTTATTTTCAACAGATGTTGTCATTTTGTAAGGAAGAAGTGATGAAACTATTCAATAAATAAAACGTTATTTAGGTGTAATTATTTATTTTTTATATTATATTTATTATATTATTATATTTTTCAATATTATTATGGGAGACTGGTATAAAAATTGTTTGAAATTATTATTTTTTTAGCTTTACGAATCGAAATCAATATTAAGGAAACCGAAGTATGAATTTCGTAGGGAACTGGAATCAGCTGCTCGACTTCCGCCATTTTGAATTTCAGCATTGGAGCGTTTTATGGAAGCGGTGACGTCACGCCTCACAAATTCCATAATACCAACTTGACAGGATGTTTTAATGAACTGTTTTAAAATGGACTTTTTAATATTTTTTTTAAACTCTACGTTAAATATTATTAAATAAAACTTATATATTCAGAATCAGCGTTTATTGGTCTATATTAAAGCCATAATATTTTTCACTGAAGTTCTCTATTGTATCAGTATATCCATATCTATTTATATCTTGGCCATGACCAATTACAACCCCTCTGAGACACTTAAAGATATTGCTCTGTTTGTATGTCGATATGTATCTAACAATTAGATTCTGGTTCAAATAAATTTCTTTCAAATGAGTTTCTCTCGGGGACATCACCATAATCTCCTTTACTGCAGTGCGAGCCGCACCAACTTAATTTTGAATTCACCCGTGGGGAGAGTCACATTCCCAAACGCATCAGTGGATCAAAAGATCGATATGTGTTCATGTCGTATAAAGCATTAATTTATTTATTTTTTAATTCGAAAAACTCCATTTAATTTTTTTTTAATTTAATTTTTTTTCTTTTACATGAGCTCCACACAGGAGGCCCTGAGGAAAATAATTTCCTTCGGAGCCTATGTCATCTTTGGGGATGCTGTGTGGAGGGTTTTTTAAGGAAAGGAAGTGAAGGAGAGTTCTGGGAAGGAAAAGGATTAAAGGGGTGGGTAGGAATCTGGGGTTCAGTGTGTCCTGGTCATCCACCTCCAAGACTTAGACAAACCTCACCCCATGAACCCGGGCACCCCTGCTAAATCACCAAACGTAGCGAACCACTTGCGGTTAGCAGGGGCGATTTTTTTAAAATTTAAATTAAATTTAAAAAAAAATCATAAACAGCATTTTAAAAGTTTTCAGCATTGCAAATAAATTGTTTAAACGGTACAATTCTAACGACTCAGACCCTAAATCTGGGCGTCTAGTACAGTGAAATGTCATTTCTTCCAGTGCAACTTCTACTAACATCAGACGTCACCACCCACAGTAGTCAGTAAAGTAACTGGTTAGCCAGTACTAGTCACAGTACTGCCAGTAAAAGGTCCACCGCACACGATTGGATGCGGCAGGGCCCCGCGGTGTGTGGCAATGGGACCAATCTACCGCGATTTCACACTCTTCAATAATATAGCCAATAATTAATATTCTCGTGAGACTAAAGAGGGATCTGCGAAACTAAATAACATTAAGTTAACCACCTAATGAATATTGCTTATTGCCCATATTGATTAAATACGTCGTAATCCAACGCAAGATTTAAGATGAAGCCACAAGTCAAAAATGTACATATTCTTAGTGCGCCTTAAATCGCCACGAATGTATGTAATAGGCATAAAAATCGCCAGGCAAACGGAGTCTGGAGGTCACGAATAACTTAAAAAAATTTAATCAATTTTTTTTTTACAGTTAATACCGCACAAGAGTCCCAACTGCTCCCTGTCTGGAGCCAGTGAGACTATGGCATATGTTGTGAGGCTGAAGGTAATGGGGAGGGGAAGGAGATAGGGAAGAGGAAGGTGGGGAAGTACCTGGCTATTCAGATCTGGTCACTAAACACGGCTAAAGCCATTTCAAGCAACGTTTCAATTCTGAATGGTGGTCCTACACCAGGGCGATACTGATAGTATCTTCCACTCTGGAACGTGCCGCAAATATACTATTTATTATTTTAAATGAATAAATTGTGAAATAACACAAATTAATCAAATAAAATTTATTTGCGCACGCCGGGTTCGAACCCGCGACCTTCGGATTGTGAGTCGAGAGTCTTGCCTCGGGACCACGGAGGCCGTGGAAACTGATGCAGATAAATTTAACGAAATTTATTAACTATATATTTCACCAGGAATCTAATAATTCCCGGTTGGTATTTAAAAAAATGTTGGCATTCTCGTCGTATAAATTTAAAGGTGTAATGTTTCTATCTGCCTTGCAAATTATTTTGTGCATTTCTGAATTATTAGCTTTCCTATGGAAAAAAGTTATTAGCATATTTCTACCTGATTGTGTTTCAAAGAAGTTATTTTAACTATACCTCTACCTCTTAAATTTCTAGGTAAATTAATTCGTTCTATAGCTGAATTTGGATGATGGCAATTAAACTTTGTTAACGTAGTTCTAATTAATCGTTCTAAGCTATCTAAATCTGTATTCGACCATTTAATTACGCCAAATGAGTATTGCCCAAGTATTTTTATTATTATTTTTATTTTTATAGTGGATGAAAATTGAACTAAAGATTCAATTACTTTCAAAATGAAAATTAAATTGGGTAATATGAATTTTTTTATAATATAATATTATCATCTTACATGTATTATTTTTATTAAGCGTTGACACTTTATCACGAATACAAGAAGGAAGAAGGAAGAAGGTAGCAACCCAGTACTTAAAATAATTTTCCTTAAAAATTGCTTTTTTTACTTGCTAAACAAAAAGGCATAACAAATAATTTAATATATTTTTATTCGAATTATTGATTCTATGACAGATGAGCTCCCCACCCCTCCATAAAAAATATGGGAGGCTATAGAAAAAACAATGTTCTCAAAGTGGGCGGTGGGCAAATTAAGGTTGAGAACCTGTTGTAAATTACAGGCGATAGCTCATAAACATCGCAAATAACAGAAAGAGAAGTTACCTCGAAATCCTCAGCGGCAGTTCCATCGGTTGAGTGTCTGCTAAGATGTACGAATCAGATATCATTCAGTTAAAATAATTAACAAAACTGCGTAAGTATAGTTTTCTTCATAGCGGTAAAATTTACTAACTAGGTACCTGAACATAAACACAATCGCTCGATTAATAATGTTGCATTGTTTTCATTTCGTCGGAAACCTGCCGGAGATATCAGTGGGAGTTCATCAACGGCTTATGTATGAACCTAGTGTGAGCCTAGCGTGAATACCAGCATGAGGCTAGTAGTATTTCAAGCCAGGATAGTACGCTACTACGCCGGTGTCATATCCTGGCAAGATCCTTGCTTATGAGGCTTTGCACAAACCAGAGCGGCTTACATGATGCTAGGAATTTGAAGCCAGCATCATTGCAAGTAACAACATGTCCAAAGAACAATACACTAGCCGATCATTTAAGTACTAGCTTCGCCGGCCACACGAAGCTAAACACAAAGCCAGGATAGTAACTACGTTGGTGGGAGCGCTACTAGCGTAAATAATAGAATCGCAACCTATTAAACTATCCTGGCTTGAGATGCTAGCCTACTGGCTTCCTAACTTCTCACTATATGATTATTAGGTTAAAACTATAATATTTATGATTTAATTTGTGCTCTGCTACCTCCTTCTTTAGTCAAGTTTCGGACAGCATTACGGTGTCCATCATCAAGGCAGATGTGTAATCGAAGATTGTGGTGAAGTGTGTGCTTATGCACGTAGTTAATGCTACCTCACAACATATCACAAATCGAGATGCTAGTCTCACGGGCTCCAGACGTTTGGAAGCAGTTGGGGCTCACATAAAAAGTGACAAATGATTTTTTTTTAATTAAATGAAGACATTATGAGCGAAACTCAATCGAAAATCTGGAAACAGAAAAATCAGAAAAAGATATTGGCACCTCTGGGACTCGAACCCAGGACCTCCCTACTTTCCGGGTTGGGAGGTCCTGGGTTCGAGTCCCAGAGGTGCCAATATCTTTTTCTGATTTTTCTGTTTCCAGATTTTCGATTGAGTTTCGCTCATAATGTCTTCATTTAATTAAATATTACAGTTTGAGGTTTTACTCATAAAGTTAAAATAATAAATAATGATTTTTTTTTACTTTAACTCTACACAGGAGGGTCCACGGCATATTTGGGGATGCTGTTCGAGAGTACTTTTAGGGAAAGAATGGATGGGTTTATACGTTCGTCACTTCTGAACACATCGACCCCCAGTTTCCTACCCACCCCTAGTACCTTTTTTCTTCCCAGACACCCTTTTGATGTGGTGGAAATTTTTCGAACGCCGTTCGCGATTTAATAAAATTTGCAAATTTGAATTGTACGTTTTGGGCTCATTAGAAAATTGCGAAAGGATTCTCGTAAATACTGTGATCGATTTGAAAAACGAACCACCGCTCTGAGTATAGGCACACAACACATATCTGCTTTGTCACGCGCATAGTCTAGCAGACACCTTTATTATGTATGCATTATAACCGAAGTGTATTTTGTGAACTGTGATGAGACGAGTCGGAAATTTATTTTTTAGATTCGCAGAAATTTTGGGAGTGCGCCGCTCTTCCGCACATTAGAGCTGGCTGCCACTTAGCAGCTTCCAAAATTACTGTCCTAAAATGGGAAAATATTCTTTAGGTATACAAAAATTAAACTCGGCCACCCTGACATCTTGGCAATTGCCGAGCATTTAATTGAAACCGATTACTTTGGTCCTGAAGTCCTGGAATATCCAAAATACATAGAGCACGCCTAATTACGGGGCAATTGAAATCCACAAAAATCCTATTAATATTAGGTAATAGAGACGGCGGGGCTATTCGGAGTATTCGGTAATTGACGGCTACGCCAAAACTTAACCCAGAAAACTATATTAAATTATACTATAATACCAGCTTGTAGAGGATTGGAGATGACACTGAACGCAGTCCGAAACGTTGACAAAAGAACACGGCATAATACCCCAAAAATAAATCACGAGAATTAAAAAAATTCTTTCAAAAACTTTAATATGAATAAAATAAATAAAAGATGATTGACACTGAATTTTCTGGTTGATGCTATCTCAAGTCCGCTGGTCTTGGTTTCGTAATGAAACTGGTGGAATGTTTGGAACAACGCTTTCGGCAGCCGTCGGTCGCTTCGCTGGCACCAGTATTATTAGTTGCTAATAATAACAGTAATAATATAATATTATTAATTATCCTCACAGGTAACGAGTGAAACATGTGAGCTGCAGCCGGAGTTGGTGCGCGCTGTTGGCTGGACAAGTGGGTGAAGGTCCAATCAGCTCATTCATATTTCGGAGGCTCTATTTGATGCACAAACATCAAACACAGAACACAGAATAGAGCATTCGTTCTACGTACAGATACCACGAAAGTCATGTACATTCATTATTTAATATCTTCTTCTTCTACTTCCCCTTATCCTATTCGGGTCGGGGACCCATCGCATCGACAAAGCTCCTCCATACGTCCCTGTCTTGTGCGGATTTTTCGGCCTCCGTCCAAGGCAGCCCCATCCTCTCCTCACACAGTTTCTGGAGTTGCCTCGCCCAACTGTGTCTGTCGCGGCCCACTGGACGTCTACTCTCTGGAATCGTACTCAGTATTTTTCTCGGAATCAGACATTCTTATACTCCTAAGTCAGCCGCTGCGGAAAGCATCTGTACGATGTTCACTTTATACCATCTGTCAAAACGTCAAACCAAACAAAAGTTCGCAAGGTAACAAACAATAAATCTAGTGAATTTTAAGTGTCAAATTGAAAAATTCGCCGGAAATCAAAGTGTTGCCATATAAAAAAAAACAAATTAGTGTGGAATTTTACAAAATTAATTGAATATTTCGGGGACGCAACATTTCCATATAGTGACGTCACGAGCCCAAAAAACGGATTTATTTATTTAAAAAAGAAAAAAACTTTAAATTTCTAAAAAAAATTATTAGCATTTTCGTAATCTTAGTAGAAAAATCTATCCACACGATTTTATCCAAGTCATTATGAAATCCATGCAAGTGGCCTATTCTGAATTGTTGAATAATCATTGTTTTATTTTTATTAAAGTCTTAGGTCCATAGGTTCTCAACGTGGGCGATAACGCCCCCTTCTGGACGTTTGAGACTTTCAGGGGGGAAGTAGAAGACCTAGAGAAATTTAGGAGCGTTGAATGGCACGGTGAAGGGGTGGGCACGTAAAAAAATATGGTCTTAAAAGACAAAAAACACGCTATTCACGTACTAATAAAGCAAAGTAAACTTTACTATTGGTTAATTTTTGTTATTGTATGTATTGTAATCATTTTTATCACGTGTGCGAAAATTCAAATATTTTGATAGTTCGGGAAGCGAATGAAAATTGAACTGAAAGATTTCATTGCATTCAGATCTACAAAGTATATATATTACAAAAAATTGCGTTTAAAGGGTGTTTTTTTAGAGGTATACAAATTCAAAATGAAAAATAACACATTAAAATAATGTTAATGTCTATGATATTGGCTTTATTTAAAAGATAATTTTATGCCATTATTGTTTAAATGTGATTTCGGGCATATGAGCACCACGGCTAGATCAAATGAAGCGCAATCTTGAAGTCCAATTTTCGACAATTTTATCGAGCAACTGGGGCCGTATGTCGGCAAAACCACGGGGAATGTTGACTTCCAAATGGTCCAACGTCTCTGGTTTATCAGCATAGACTAGTGACTTCACATACCCCTAAAGAAAGTAATCTAATGGTGTGAGATCACACGATCGTGGAGGCCTAGACCCAGATCTTTCCGCAGAATCTTCCACAAAGTGGATGGGCACAGCTGCAATTGCTGTGCACGATGGCAAATCGACTCATTTTCTTCTCAACACTACTCTTCACAGCAGCAATAACTTCTTCTGTGCGCACTGTTTTGTCGTCTTTGTGGATGCGTATTATCCACTAGAGTGTACGTGGTGCGTAAACGATCCATGATCTTCCGAATAACTTGCTCGTATGGATGATTATGTCGACAGAAAATGTAAAAAGTAGTGCACGATAAGTTTGGCAAACCGAACCATGATTTTCAAAATAAATTTGCACAATTGGCAAGCGCACGGTCTGACGTCAGTCTATTCATAGTGGAATGGCAAAACGTACTGACTACAAATCAACTGTCAACTGTCAAATTGACAGTCTGTAGAAACAAGGTAGCCAGTTTAAAAACCAAACCTCTAAAAAAACACCCTTTATAACATGCTAAAAAAATATATTCTCAAAGTGGGCGGTGGTCAAAATAAGGTTGAGAACCTGTATGTAAGATAAACATATGTGCCAGTGCTTTGGTAAAGTCAACTGAGACTATAAAGCAACCCCAAAGGTTACCTTAAAAATACCTTTCTTATGCAATATTGGTCAATAGCAGAATCTTGCTCCGAGTAACCGGAAACCTCAAAACTGAAATTTTAATTGTATACAGGCATAATTTTTTTACGCAGATATCACACACTACTCATAATAAGGGTGGAACGAAAGTAAAGTAAAAATAAAACCGATTATACAGATTTATAAGACGTTATCAGGTAAAAAATATTTTTTTCACTTTTATGCCTTTTTAATTTTTAATAAAAATGTAGGTTACACAGCTTTAGATTACCACCATGATTATATTTTTAGTATTGCCATTTGAACAACAGTGGCGCCCTCCTATGTTTTCTACTCTTATTTGACAAGCTGTACCTATTGATATAAGTTTTTTTAGTTCTTAGAACAGAAAAAAATAGTAATTGGGCGAAGAAATAAAAAAAAAAACAATACAAAAAATAAAACAGATTTTTTAATGATTGAGCGCTTCCTCCTCTCAGGGGCGAAGTTATTAAAATCACGTTCCATTCTTTATTCGAATTCTAATTTCGTCAAAATCAATCACCGTTACTCGGATGTGACGTCACGTCGCTAATAAACCCAACTAGATCACTAAAATATAAATAATAATAATAGGTAGTGGAAGTCGGTTGTGGTTGGCAATAGTGTCGGCTTTGGCAAGAGAAGTGACCGTCGAGGTGTTCATTAATACATTTTACAATAACACCGCCGCGGCCGGCAGATATGATATTATCTTGTTTACACGAAACAACTTGATTCACGATAGATAATGTGCACTTGCACCACTCTTCCAGACATGTGTAAGTCCAGGGCCGGACTTGGTTATACTTGGTTAATCTATATATATATATATGTCTCGTATAATATATCTCACTTATTCACTATCTAGATGTTTATTTATTTATTGTTTGAAACATTTACAGAGTGTTAACGATTATTACAAGAATAGAATTGCCGTTGGGATGTACTTAGATATTAACACTCCAATTAGAAATGTTCACAGCATGAGTAATCAATGTTTAGTTGTTACTAGACGGAAATGTAGTGATAACACAAATAATGATAATCAAAATTAAATATAAAACATAGTAGTGTCAAATATAATACATAACCTGCAGAGAAAGAAAGAAAGACAGGGTATGACAATAAAGCAGCTACATAACTGTTCTCTACGAGGTGTCATGGTAGGAGTTTGATAATTTGGTTTTTGAGATTATTTACATGTTGGACAGACACAAAAATTAACGTGGTAGTTAGTTACAGCATTAATAATGACAAACGATAAATAACATATTTACGAGAAAACAGTTTTTTTTAGACGTACAGTATTTTGGCGAGAACACATCAGAAAACATATAATATTTATACGTACATCCCATGGATGGTTGTAAGTCAAAATTTTCGATTTTATATTTTATCTCTGAATAGTAAAGTGATTGTGATTATCTATGCCCCACGAAAACCGTATTTAAGATCACTCCATCTCCGCGAGATGTCGCAAGTTTTTCTTTTCGACGGGACTGCTTATTCATAATTTGTTTTCGCTCTCCTGAAAAAATTACTTTTTTGACTTACGACACTTTTCTATGGGATGTGCCAGATTTATGTATCAGTCGCTTGCTTCTAAAACAACCACATCAGTTTTTTTTATTAATTTTATTTATTTCACGAGGCCTTGTATAAAATACGGCTCTTTCAGCATGTTTAATTGGAAGAAAAGCAATTACGAAAAAATCTTTTCCTGTCAAAGTTTCTTTTAAAATTCGGAAGATAATCCAATTTTGCGGCTAAATCGCAATATATTTGTATATATATCGAAAACTGATAATGGCTCTTTTAGAAAAACGTCACATACGAGAATATTATACATCTTTCTAATATACTCGTACATAAGCTTTTGAACATTTTATTTTATTAGCATTACATCTAATAACTCCACACAATAACAATACCCGGAAGCCTGTAGATTGTGTCGTGCATCTCACTGGAAGACCAGGAAGATCTTCACCGCCAGCTGACATCAAAATCATCAAGTCTCCGCCCGCTGCACGTCGATCACATCCCAACCCACCTTGATGTGACATACGTGCAGTGGCGTGCAGAGTTTTTGATCAGGGTAGGCAGTAATACGTTCCTCTTAAGTTGTCTAATTTAGGAGTCTCCCCACACTAATTATTTGTTTTTTTTTCTATAAAAGATAACCGAGAAAACCCATTGTTTTTTTTAAATTTCTTAAACACCATTATTTCCTCCACTACAACAAGTTTCACAGGTTAAAATTTCCAATTTTATCAGATAATTCACAATTAAAGTACGACAAACGTTTTTGAACAGACAATTTGCATTTATGAAAGACAACTAGTTGATAGAAATAGAAAACAACAAATGTTGTCACTGATTGCCATTTTTTTGCTAATTTTGTTCGACAAAGCACTGCCTGATGCTAACAAAAAAACCTCGTAGAAGCAATTTTTGTTATTGTTTTTGGGGTGTTATGCCGTGTTTCGCTACCTCCTTCTTTAGCCAACGTTTCGGACAGCGTTACAGTGTCCATCATCAGGGCAGATGAGACTGTAACGCTGTCCGAAACGTTGGCTAAAGAAGGAGGTAGCGAAACACGGCATAACACCCCAAAAACAATAACAAAAATACTTTTTGGCCGTGAAAACCTAAAAACATACCTCGTAGAAGCAAATTCAAAACGACAGTTCTACGCTTTGCTCTGTGCATTTCGTAAATATTGATATTATATCTTGTATGAAGTTAGCTCTAAGCAGAAATAATTCCTGCTTTAAGCCGCATTTTAGTGAGGCAATCGGAGGGCGCGCGTAGTTTCTAGTTACAGTTTATGCCACGTTTGTAGTATGCCGTTTGGTGTGGCGCTCGCGTAGTTACGGTTGCTCAGCTTCTTCGCGCTTATTTTTGAAAGTGTGTATTTATTTTTAGCAATAATTTAATAAATTATAATATTATTTACATGCTTATGTTTTACAAATACGGTAAAGTAGGCAGTGCTTATGTGCCTATATGGAGTGCACGCCCCTGCCTACGTGTTATTCATCCCATCATAAACACAACTGTCTATGACCTACGTAATTAAGATATATAGTAATCCATAACACCTTTCATTGCAAATCTCTGCCATTACCCACAATAGATACAAGATGAATTGTAGGGGCCACATTAAGCAAAAGAAAATGTAATAATAGTAGCAAGTCATAAATGAATTATAAAAATAAATGTTTCTCTATTTGTCAAATTTTATCACTACTCTTCGTTCGATTCACATTTCTAGTTTATCGTCATGAATCACCTCCAATTCCAAGTCCGATCCTGTGCGCGATGTTTTGTATTAAATGTATTATTATTTATGCATTTGCAAAATGCGGACTTTCTTTAATCAGATTATTATACAAAACACAATTCGGAATGTTCCTGGGCTCGCTAACACTGGCCGGGTGTTGGGTCAATCGCCCGCCCGAATCATGTATTACATTGAGTGTATCTAGTAATTATTATAGTATTATGCAAATGTAGAATATTAATTTGAGGTCCTAGAATAATACAATGAAAAACGCATTTAACGCACTATAAAAAGTAGGTACCTTTAACCCATTGGCCACATAATTAATGAGCTAAAATATTGACCTTCACCAATGAATTAATCTTGTACCAAAAATTGAAAACCTGCATTGATGTATTAAATCTATTGTAACTTTTGAACTATATGTCCAAATGAATTAATTTCATAAAATTTGTTTATATATTAGATTAAGGTAAAGAAAAACATAAAAATTTAAATTTAAAAAATACTAAAATATGTGTAAATAAGGATACAAATATAACCTTCTCTTTTTTAGTTTTTTTCACATTTTTATTCATTAAGTTACAAAAAAACATAATATTCATCAAATCGAACATTAATAATTTTTGTTTTTTACACACATGTATACTAATAACTAATAAAATAATTTTGTATGATAGACCTCATAGCAATCAGGGACGTGCAGGGTCACTGCTAAAGGCCTAGAACCACTCGTAAATTTGAATAAATTAAATGGCGGCTGGCTGCAAACAACACGTGCCCAACATTTGTACACGGTTGACATTAGTCACATGAGAACGGGTCGTTTCTACGACTCGTTCTTGAGTTCGACAGCTCGGCTGTGGAACGATTTGCCAGCCTCTGTGTTTCCTCCCTCCTACAACATGGGTCTCTTCAAGACCCATGTCCACTCCTTCCTCTCCTCAAAACACCCTCCACACAGCATCTTCAAAGATGACATAGACCTTGAGGGAAATTATTTTCCTCAGGGCCTCCTGTGTGGAGTTAATGTAAAAAAAAAAAAAACACTTGGAACACAAATATCGGAGAAAAAACATAATAAACGGTTCCATGCCAACTGGGAATAATGTCAACTCAACACCTCCTTTAAAAGTCATTAAAATCTATGAAAAAAATAATTTTAAATTAGCCGATAACCCTAACCTAACATAACCTATTTAACCAATTTTTAATATATACATTTTTATCACTCTAAATGACTTATCTGAGATGGTTCTGAGTTGGTTTCATTCCGAGTTGGCTGGTCACCATAATAAACATATTATTTCCAATTCTACGAAATGAATGATAAATTACCTACGAAGCATTCGGCATTAAATTTTTTTTCAAAAAAGTCACTGTCGGGCTGGTTTTCCGTTTTTTGGCGGACCTATTCTAGCCCGGCGGCGCGCCGGGGCTTGTGGTTAAATACCTGAGTTGCACACCCGGCAGGCTGCCGGGGTTTGTGGCCAATGGGTTAAGAGGAATGTACTCAACCAGGCGTTGGGAACTGTAATATAAGCGACGCCCTTCACAGCTTTCACAATATTTTGACCTCTGATACAGAATGTATCCACATTTGGAATTATATGATTGAAATAAAGGCGCCTCCGTGTTCAGTGTTCAGTGTTCAGTGTTCACGCTAATAACAGTTTCATGGTAATATCGTACAAAGCTCGACCTTCCTAATTAAAAAGTCGTAAATCAAGTCAGTTATGTCCGATATACTTACTGACTGGCATCTTTTCCACCGCATTCATTAACTTTGTAAAGTCTTTATAATAATAATAATTGATTTGAAAACTCTGAAAACTGGGCAATATCCGTCTCAGCTGTTAATTATATTTAAAAATATTACTAAACTTAAATTATTCGTATCAAATACTTGCCACCACTACAGCCAATGCTATTAATTGTAGGTAAATTCTTACCTTCTACTGAAATAATCCTATTAATTGGTAATTCTTTCATTGTTAATTTTGCGTTAATTAAAGTCTAATTAGTGTGAAGTCATTATGTGAAGTTTGGTTTTAGTATATATTTTTTTACATTAGTTTGTTTAGAGATTGTATGCGCGGCCCATTTCGGCCAGTTTCATACAAATCTTAAATTTGGATTTAAGATCAAAATACCCAACCAAACTGAAAAATTATTTTTGTTATCAAAAGGTATATCAAATATGTAGTAAGGATGTGAGCTACTTTATTTATTTTTACTTTTAATTATAAGATATAGGCCATTAAAGATTTTGGTGTTTCATGATTTTAAAGGCAATTTTGACAATTATTTGTGAGTAAATGAAAGACATTAAAAACATAATTTTACTAAATATTTACTATATAATATCATTGATGTCGCTATTCCAAATTCCTGTAATATTCAAAAATCTGTTTCTGAAAAAAATTAGAAAATATACAGATTTAGGAAATGAGATTAAAAGAATTAGGCATTCTCAGACTATAAAATTAATACCATTTGTTATTTCGGCTACTGGCATTATACCTAGCTCTCTCATTCAAAATTTAGGCGTATTAGATTTGTCAAAAATGCAAAAATCAGTCATATTAAATACATGCAGGATTACGAAAGATTTTTTAAATATTTTTATTGAGGGATCAGTAGTATTTATCGGTCCAGTTAGGAGTTCTATCGAGCCAAACCCTCTGATATGAAAATATCTGGAGTCGGTGAATTATTTTCCCATTTGGTCTCTGGTAGGTTGACATGTTGTTCTTGTATTGTTTTGTATTTATTATACTTATATAGTGCAATTGCATAGCGTGGATTGACTAGATGATCATTTATGGAAAAGTGTGTGGAAGGGTTAAGTTTTTCCTGTGGAGAAGATTTAACCCGGACGTAAAGTCAAATGAACAATTTTTACAAATACAATGAAAAATAAAATAAAACATTGTTAAAAATGAATTTGTTGGGTAGTAATTTTAATATGTAAACGACAAAATTTTGTTCCGCCGTAAATGGGTAATTTGTATTTTAAATTTACAAGCATCAAAATGGATTTTTTGTTTAATTTTTATTTTATACTTCTTTATATTTCAATGATAAATAAAGTAAAATAATTTTTTTTGTAACGATTGCCCAAATTGCCTCTAAAATCATGAAACATTAAAATTTTAATGGCATATATCTTATAATTTAAAGTAAAAATAAATAAAGTAGCTCACATCAGTACTAGATATTTGATATAACTTTTAATTACAAAAATAATTTTTCAGTTTGGTTGGGTATTTTGATCTTAAATCCAAATTTAAGATTTGTATGAAACTGGCCGAAATGGACCGTACCAGTAATTTTGAAAAGTCTTCTCTAATGAGATGAGTTCACAGTTCGTGGTGGACACCACGCGAACTAGCGGTGGTTAATTGACTCATTATTTGTTACGGAGCATTCAGCGGAAATATAAACTTGTCTTTCATAATAATGGCGAATATTAGCATAACAGACATGCCAGCACTTGGCACTGGTGCTGGTGTGATGGAGGACCTTGATCCACGCAGCCAAGGACGAAGCAGGAGAGTTGGGAGTTGGAGAATTGTTCATTTTCTGATTAAAAAAACAATCGGGGCAAGATAAAATCTGAACAACGAGGCCATGCTTGTCCTTTTGTTTACTGAAGACCCCATTGGACCCTGAAAGTGAACTCCGATAGAGAGAAATTAATGAAGCCAGGCTCTGGGACACTGGTACACGGATGTACTCTGTGGGGCACGCGGGGTAAACGCACGCATGGGGGATATTATTATACTATTATCTAGAACAAGTAGAGTACCTACTCTCGGAGTAAGATTAGTGACGAATTCAC
The DNA here is from genome assembly GCA_936435175.1 of Glyphotaelius pellucidus. Taxonomy (NCBI): domain Eukaryota; kingdom Metazoa; phylum Arthropoda; class Insecta; order Trichoptera; family Limnephilidae; genus Glyphotaelius; species Glyphotaelius pellucidus. The sequence goes on along the minus strand of OW386548.1, from coordinate 8,949,311 downwards.
CCTTTGAAGCAGATAGAGTGAAAAGTAATCAATGCGTCGAATGTGTTATCATCAATCATCATTGGCGCTATAACCCTCGGAGAGTTCAGAGCGGCGATTCCGGTTCCGATAAGGAAGTATCCTTAACCTTTAAATTAACGACTTTTTTTTGCTGTCATCCGAGAGAACAGGGGACGGATTCTGGTAATTTATGCTTGTCTAGGGACATGTTCTTAGTGTACCTATCTCCCTCATTTTGGCTTCGTCGTAGACTGGAGCGAGTGAGATATCTGCGTAGTGATCGCTATCTACGCGGCTATCTCTGGTTTGTACCAAAGCTGACATGAGGCGGATAGGTATATTGGGGACATGTTCTTGGCTAGGGATGGAAAACGGGAACCCGCCTCCTGGAATCGCAGTCAACAAAAGAGAAATTCATTTTAATTTTGGTTATTTATTTTTGGGGTGTTATGTCGTGTTGCGCTACCTCCTTCTTTAGCCAACGTTTCGGACAGCGTTACAGTATCCATCATCAGGGCAGATGAGTGATCATCAACTCATCAACTCATCTGCTCATCAACTGATCAACTCATTTGCCCTGATGATGGACACTGTAACGCTGTCTGAAACGTTGGCTAAAGAAGGAGGTAGCGCAACACGGCATAACACCCCAAAAACAAATAACAAAAATACGTGTGGCCGTGAAAACCTAAAATCATAACCAATTCATTTTAAGGTTAAGGACAATTTCTCATCCTTAAGTAGAGAACCGGAATCGCCCCTCTGGACGTTTCTAAGAAATCTCCACTCCTGCCGGTCTTCCGCTGTCCCACTGCAATATGGAATGGTGAGTGTCCAATAAAATGGTGTTTGGTTTTAGCCCCCACAACACCCATCGAAGGTTGTTTCAGTTTCATTGGGTAAAGGTTTTACGAGATTATTTTTCCTTACGAAAAGTGCATACGGTTGCCCCAAGAACCTCTACATGGGAACGTGGCGATAATTGCACGTGTAATCAAGTGGCAGCGAGCACGCGAAAAAAAACCCATAAGCGTGTGAATACCCACGCGTTTCTCATTTGGATGAGATAAATATTATGATAAATACCCGCTTTCAACCAGCGTTTAATTTGCTTACGAAATACTTCAGGAGGTACAATGCCCGGGGCCTTGTGCCATACCATCATAAAATAGGAAATAATAAAGCAAAAATACCTACCTACCATCAGTATTAATTATTCTACCTATCATTATTCTTAAGCCTCGATGACATAGAACGAGTTTACAAGCTACTATCTGGGAAATTCACTATCTGTTAGTAAACTCGCTCAGTGTCATCGTATTACTTGCTAAATAGCAGATTGTGGGCAATCTACGAAAAATATTGAAAGGTGGTCAACTCTAAAGTGGTATTTGCCTAAAGATGGCGGCCCACCAACAGCTGATTTGATCAGCCAACGTTGGTTAACAACACCTCTGCCATAGGTCACCCCAAGTGGTTCGCTACGTTTGGTGATTTAGGAGAGGTGCCCGGGTTCATGGAGTGAGGTTTGTCTAAGTCTTGGGGGCGGATGACCAGGACACACTGAACCCCTGGTTCCTACCCACCCCTTAAACCCCAGATTCTTACCCACCCCTTAAACCTTTTTCCTTCGCAGAACTCTCCTCTCCTTCATTTCCTAAAAAAACCCTCCACACAGCATCCCCAAAGATGACGTAGGCCCTGAGGGAAATTATTTTCCTCAGGGCCTCCTGTGTGGAGCTCATGCAAAAAAACTAGCGTGTGGCGCTAGCTACGAGCTGTCAGTTTCCTATAAAATGTCGACAAAGTTGCATGGCGCGTGAGTTATTATTTCAGCTGCTACTGTTGCTACTGAGCGACAGTAGCAGCTGTCAGTTTACAGTTTTGTGTGTCATCATGACAATCTCACTCACCGATTCACCCGCTTTTAAACTTACCGGCTAGTAGCTTGTAAACAAGCTTAATGTAATTGCGGCTTTAGGGCGATGTACCTCGGCGAGTAACATCGGAACATGCGAAATAAGGTTGAAATTTCCACTCAACACCAAGTGTTTTGATTTTTTTTTAAATCGCCAAAAAATAATGTTTTATTTTATTTTGTGAAGTTCAGGCACAAATATTAAAATGTTTTCGATCATAATAGTCTAAGGAACTTAATTTTCCAGAATTATACATTAAAACATACCAGAAAAGGGGTTTGTTAGTAGGAGATTTTGAACTTCAAAGCAATTCTTGTAAGCCTGATACTTTGTTCTTTTCTGTAAAAAATGTTCGGTTATACCGAAGGCCATTAAGAATCTTTGATATTTCGATCAAATTTTCAAACCAAAACACATGATTTTGCATTGCTTCGCAGTGCATCGTCTAACATGTGAAGATTTTCTCGATTTCATGAGATCCCGGTGCACAGCATTGGGATCTCATGAAAATGAATTATTAATTAATTTTTTTTTAAATCATTTACTTCATACAGGAAGCCCCGAGGAAAACAAATTCCCTCGGGGCCAATTTTTTTTCAGAGGTGGCTGCTAAATTCAGCCGTGGGGCGCACTTGCGATTTTTAAGTACAGGGTTAGCAGGTGTGCGCTATTGAATTATATATATATTTTTTTATATATGAACATCTCACAAGAGTCCCAGCTGCTCCCATTTGGAGCTAGTGAGACTATGGCATCCCCAAATGGGGTATGTAGTGAGGTTGAAGGTAGTTAGGAGAGGAAGGAGATGGACAAAGGAAGGTGGGGAAGTACCTGGCTATTCAGATCTGGTCACCAAACACGGCTAAAGCCATTTCATGCAACGTTTTAATTCTGAAAGGTGGTCTTACACCAGGGCGATACTGAGAGTATCTTCCACTCTGGAACGTGCCGCAAATATACTATATATTATTTTTTATTAATTAATTATGAAATAACGCAAATTAATCAAATAAAATTTATTTGCCCACGCCGGGATCCGATCACGCGATCTTCGGATTGCGAGTCAAGAGCCTTACCTCTCGACCACGCCGTGGGCATATGCGATCCCTGTACAGTACGCTCAGCTATTGAGAGGCTTGACCCTGGCTTCGATGGAGCCGCCGTACCGTAGAGCTGGTCACTTAGAGTTACACCAAGCAAATCAATGGAAGGCCTGTTGGGAACATTTAAAATATTTTGTTATAAACACTAATATTCTCAATCCAAATATTAATTGATTTAAGTTTAAATCGCGCGTGAGAAAACTACATAAAGAAAAACAAACCAACCTTCCTTCCTTCAAATTTTTCGAATATTTATCATTAATTGCATCGGCATAGGAATTGAATTCAAATGATTCTAGGTAATTGCCCGAAATTATCGGATATTGTAATCAAGCAATAAATCTCTGAGAGGCGTTGTTTGTGTTTATAGTAGCCCAATGACGTGTAATTAGATGGAGTTGTTAGCACAAGATGAACATTATAATTCCGAAGAGAAACCCATTACTTTATCGACCGCAAGGTTACAAATATTTTCAATAAACAATAAGGAGATAGTTCCACCGATTGAGCGCGAATAATGGCCATGCAAGGTGTTATTTGAGATCCGACAGCGGACATCAGACATCAGAAACCAGACATCAGAAACCACCAGACATCATGGGCAATGAAGTGTTTTTAATTTGCCCACTGTATCCCTTCCCCAGAGCAATAAGAAAGCACTGTAAAGAAAAATCAGATACTTTTGTTTTTGAAGTGAAAATTTCATTAGCACCGTTGTGATTTGAAACTCGATGAAGCGAAAAATAGCGACACTAAAAAGAGACCAACACATAGGTACATCATAAATATAAGATTTAGCCTGCGAGAGAATGAGATAGTATAATGGGTCTCCTCTTTGTGCAGTGCTTCGTAGCCTATCGGTTCCTCTTGTGCGATGCTTCGTAGCCTATCGGTCTCCTCTTTGTGCGATTGTTCGTAGCCTCTCTACTCTTGTCTACTTTAGTTTACTGAAGGTTTATCTTCTACCGCGTGTAAACTGCACACTCTGATGTTTTACATTTTTTATTTATTTTTATTTATTTATTGTATCTTTACATTGCAGGTAGAAATGTTTACAAAACAATTTGCAACCTCACTAGGACAAGCCTGTGTTGAGGTTAACAATTCTACAATTATCATATACATATTCGTCAGAACTTTTATTCAAACAATTTAAGGTCAGAAGATTAAATGCATTATACTTCTACCACGCAACATTACAAATTTATAAAGATGATATACAAAATAAAGTAACACCCTTTAAAAATAACAGAAATCTCAGACAAACGTCAATACTTCCAATTCTTAAATGTAAAAAAACAATAGGACAGCAAAATCATAAATATCTCGGTGTCAATTTTTTTAATTCCCTACCAGAAAAAAATAGAAACATGTACACTAACATAAAAGAATTTAAAACAAACCTTAAAAATTATAGTGAAAATATGAAATGAGTTATACCAAATAAAACTATTAAGATAACACCCCCCCCCCCCATACACACAAGCCCTGCTTATTTATGGGGTTACATCAAATATATATATTATGTAACTAATTATTATATAGAATCATTTTAAAATACATGTATCTATTTATGATTCATAATAAATAAAAAAAAAAAAATTAAAAAAAATGTGAATCAGAAAAAAAAAAAAAAACAAAAACATTAGCTCCACAAATGAGGCCCTGAGAAAAATAATTCCCTTCAGGGCCTACGTCATCTTTGATACTGTTTGGAGGTTATTTTTTGGAAAAAAATGAGAGGAAGTTCTGGGAAGGAAAAAGGTATGAGGGGTAAGTATGAATCTGGGAGTCCATGTGTTCAGGAGTGACGGAGTATGAATTCATCCCTCCCACTGCGGCACAGAGCGACGGGTCGAAAGAGTCCGGCTGGAGAGGTCTAGGTTAGATCTCCCTCAACCAGACTCTCCCGATCTGGCCCGTCATGCAGCAGGTGGGCAAATGCATCCGCAGCCAAGACCTAGATATAAACCTCACTCCACGAACCTGAGCACCCCCTGCTAAGTCACCAAACGTGGTGAACCATTTGGGGCGACCTATGGCGCGGGTGTTAGTTATCCCATATTTATAGCATTTTCCGCAGATTAGTCGTGAAGGTATTGTTTCATTGAACCGCTAACCTACATAAATACACGGTGTTCGGAAACTCGCAGTACAAATGGGAAACTGGTGAATCTGCATCATATATTTAGGAGTCGATTTTGTCAAAATTATAACATTTTTGATTCGAGTTTTCGATTTCGAGTATTAAAACGAGTTCGAGGTTGGAATTTGTTTAGGTCAAATTTGAAGAAAATCGATCTCTGGGGGGTTAATATCAGCTGTTTATCGACTTTAAAATGACGAAAAAACGATTAAAAAGTAAAAAAAAAAAAACAAACAATCTGGTTTTACCTACCTATATAGGTAAAACCAGATTGTTAAAAAATACAATTTTGCATAGAAATACGTTTACGATCAATTTACACTAGTCGGGTAATAATAATAGGGGATGAACAAGTCAAACACGAAGATTAAGTTTCTTTTCCCCGATTTAATTATTCTCTTCTCTATCTTCAACTTTCTCTGTTTTCTTATTACTGTCTTCATCATCCTACTCTCTGTCTTCCTTTTTTCATTAGGTACTATCCTCTTCAGACGCTCATAACTGGCCATCAATATTGACTAATTGCATTATGTTCATAAGGAGGTAGGTATCAGGCATCAGGTATCACTCACCAGCATCTTGACACCGGCCAGTGTTACTACAGGCCATTGTTAGCGGATTTACTTTAAAACCTCATTTAACTAAGGTCAAATTAATTTCACACATCGTACTCCCGCGATGTATGGAGATGGAGGCATTGCCTCTGCCAACTGCCAATAGAAGATAATAGATGCTATCAGCGACCATTCAAAACCGAAAATCTTTAGAAATGTAATCGCAACCTTTGGAATTGTTAGCGCTATTTTCCGGCTGGGTGGAGCTGTGACGGACTCCCTCCATTACAATATATCTTCCACATCTTTCACCTAACAGCTAGGAACAAGGAGGCTGCGTCATTGCTCTTCACAGATGCGCAAATTATCTAAAAGTAACATTATTTGCATCATTATTTGAGCAAATAATCACGGAATATTAGGGGGTTAATGCTTTTGGTGAAAGATATTTTGTTACATTTTTCCAGGCTAAGGAACGGTTGGTTATTCGCACAATATTAATATCCTCTTGCAATTCTAGTCTGAATTTATAGTTTTTAAAACACGTGACTGTATCATTGATATACAAAATAAACAAGAGAGGTCCGAGATGTGACCCTTGCGGAGTTCCTGCTGGAATGCTATAGAAACCCTTCTCCAGAGGCAAATGACTTCATCAGTTGATGTTTTTAGTTGCTCTCAAGGCCGGACTCCTGCCAGTATCTTGATTGAATTTTTGTTAATCCCCATGTATCCACTAAACAATATATCAAGTATCAAGTAGTGTTGCTGGTGGATATTTTTAGATTTTTCACCAAAAAAATAGATGATTCCAGGTAGTTTTCGAAAAAAAATTGAAGAATCGGTTTGCACCACAAGGATTAAACAAAAAATTAAAATGCGAAAAACATCACCCATAAAATAATTAAGTTCGCTGGCCACAATTCATACGTTGCCTCGCGAATACTCTCCTATTATTCCGTCTCTTGACATGACCAGATTTAGTACACTATCACCGAGACACCAGCTAAATTCGAGTGTTACTGGATAGAGCAAAAAGAATAGTAAGGGACACGATCGATTGGAGATTTTATAACCTCCTCGGATTTTTTTAATCTAAAATTAAATAATGTAATTATTTTACTTTCAGGTACCTACATAAAGGTAAACTGTAGAAGGGTGAGGTTGTACATTTTTCCACTTGCAATATAGAAGTAACGCAGGTTTCTCTGTGACAGTAACATTAGCAAATTGTTTTACTATGTATTTGATGGTCGTTAAAAAAGCAGTGTAAATATTTCTTCTAATAGTCCAGACAAAAAATTTGCATAATCCAAAAATAACAGCAGTAATACATTGTTTTAAGTCTTTATACTGCTAAAAGACATGGCATTTTTGCCCAAAATGTAGATTATTAACAAATAAAAAATCTTTTTTTTTTTTTAATTTTATACATTACTTCTAATATTTAAATTAATAGCTAATAATAATAATAATAAGTTATTTTATCAGCTAAAATTGCTCGAGCAACTTTAAGAACGATATTTTTCATAAAATTTACAGAGATAAGAAAATTGAGAAAAAGTGGGTAATCTGCGGCCTCACGCATAACTGGAAAATGCAATGTGCAAGTTCTCAAACAGAATTTGCAGGAATGGAACCTCAAATTCAGGGTCAAGAAACAGTGCCATTATCATTAAAAAAGGAAATAAGATGTCTTCTTCTCAAGATGGTCCCTCATTGCTGAGGATCGTGAACCTCACTTCAATTTCCTTTGGACAAGGCTCCTCCACTCCTAGCGGTCCTCTGCTGCGTGGAGAACTGCGGACAACTACATAACAGACACCAGTAATACCTAAGTCACTCCAGCGTATTCCTGACCTTCCTCTGATTCTTTGCCAGTGACTATGAGTTTACCCAAGTTGAAGTTCTCAGTTTGGTGATCTTAAGACACGTTGTAGGCAGATAGTTGATAGCCTATTTTGGATCCCTAGTTATCCTAGAATCGACACATATGTGCGTCTGGCTGTCCATGGAATCCCGAGTATTTTTCTCCGGCACCACATTTCGATGGCCACTATCCGTTTTCTTTCACTGTCTCAATAGCTTGTTCGCATTGATCAAGTAGTTAGTCGAGTAACGAGTGTACTCGTTACTTGACTGACCAAAATGCTACAACTACTAAATTTATGGTGTTCGCACACATTTAGTTACTAAAATACTAGCCTAGTCTGAACGGGTCATTAGTAACCATGTTTCCACATCATAAAGAAATACGAGGAAAATCAACACCCGGACAAGTCTCATCTTGGTAATCTTCGTTATGTCTCTGTCACTACATCTTTTGCATTTTACTCATGGCATCTTTTGTCATGCAAATTCTTCTTTTTACTTCTGTTTCACAACCTCCTTCGTCACTTACAGAAGAGCCTAAGTATGTAAAGTCGTACGCCTTTTCTATGTCTGTGAGAGCATTATTTGTTTTCACAAAGGTGTTTGTTTGCCCTGTCGATCACCATCAATTTTGTTTTGGCCTTATTGATCAGTAGTAGACCTAGATTACGGCTTTCTTCTTCTATTTTAGCAAGGGGATGGTTCGTTTTTAAATAAAAAAATTAGAGTTAGAATAAATAGCCTTTATTTTCATGACAAAATGCTTTCTCATAATAATTGGAAGCTTCATAATTCTGTCAACAGAAGGAAGTCCGGTATTCCACAGAACACAGCGATACAGGAGTGATGGAGCGGGCACAATACGGGATGAGACGACACAGAAGTTAAGGACCGGGAACAATAGATGAGGAGATATATATAAGTGATGGGAAGGGAAAAAAAAGAGACAAATAGACATAGGAGTGACGAATATTGTGAAAAATATGAGATGAGATGACACAAGAGTGATGAACTAGGAACAATATGAGATGAGACGATACATAAGTGACGGTTTGGACGAGAAGTGACGACACAGGAGTGACAGCCTGGAAACAATGTGAGATGTGACGCCACCTAAGTAACGGACTGGGAACAATAGGGAAAGAAGCAACACAGGAGTGACGGGATGGGAACAACATAAGATGAGATGACGAAGAAGTGGTAGAAAGCCTTACTAATAGACAAATAGTAACACAAGAACAACTATAATTATCATTATCAACATTTACAACACCTTTACAAAATAAATAACAAAACAGGAATGACTGAGAAATCACAGTCAATCACTTGAAAAAGGTTTAAAATATAATTTTCTACCCCATGGTATTTAGTTATACAAACACAAATATATTTCATTGGAGAATAATTGTGATGTATTTTATTCTGGCTTCTGCAAAAGGTTGATTGAACTAAAATTTTTTGTTTTCAAATGATTGACCATAAGATTGCTGAAACCTTATGCACTTACAAATATAACACTATACTCTTCTGTATATATTTTCCTAGTTCATGGTAAAAATACATAAAAACTGGAATCATATTTAGTCTAGAGCTTACGTTTAATGAAGTGGCCGTAGTCATAAGAGATTATAAATATTGCATAAAATAAGTAGACACAAATGCCGACATCGTGTCGGTTGGCTGCCGGAAAGTCATCACTACCATTAGTGATGATGACCCTAATTAAGGTCACCACTACCATCAAGTGATGATGACTCTACTTAAAGTCATCACTACCACTAAGTGATGATGACTACTTAAATCACTACCACTAAGTGATGATGACCCTACTTAAAGTCATCAATACCGTTAAGTGATAATGACCCGACTTAGCCGCCCTACCTTTGGGTAATTTTCAAAAAGTAGGTAAAAAAACATCAGGTTTTTTAAACGGTTATACAAACCGCGTCACTTGCATAGAGAGTACTGCTGACTAGCGGCATTACTTGTATGGGAGAGACAAAAGTACCCGTCCCATGTCCCTTAGCTTCGCGATAGCGCAGGAACAAACTTGATATATACAAACGTATCACGCACGTTTTGTGGGTTTCGGGTATAGTTATTTTTTTACCTGAATGTACGTGATATGGTTTGTTGCATTCGGGCGATAATATTGCGGACATATCACATACATTCTTATGTGTAGGGCGGTTAAAGTCATCACTATCACAAAATGATGATGACTCTACTTAAAGTCATCACTACTATTAAGTGAGGATGACTCTAGTTAAAGTCATCACTACCATTAAATGAAGATGACTCTACTTAAAGTCATCACTACCGTAAAGTGAAGATGACTCTACTTAAAGTCATCACTACCATTAAGTGAAGATGACTCTACTTAAAGTCATCACTATCATATATTAAGTGATGATGACTCTACTTAAAGTCACCACTACCCCACAATTGAGCTTTGACTACACATAATATGTACCTACTTCATTGACCGCAAAATCCACTTCACAAAGCACATCTCCCGTGGAAAAGCCACAACAGGTTACATAATATGCTAATTTCAATTTATTATTAGATATTTAATATTACAAATCATCTAAGGCCGACATCTCAGAACTATGATTTTATAAGATCGGGACTTCTGTCAGCAAACTGACGATTCTTTAAAATAAATACAAAAATAATCATTTTTGAAAAAGAAATGATTTAATAAAATTATTTATAAAAAATTCCTATATTCAAATAAATGGAGATTATTCTCTCAAACTACAAAATAAATGCATTTTGTTTAATTATTAAATATAATCAATAAGTCCCGAGGGTCCTGAAGAACAATGTTGAATCTGCTAAAAACGTGTTGTTGGTTTTTTTGTTGATTTTTAAAAGTCTCTGTTTCCAAAATTTTTAATGAAATGCAAAATATCAAAACAACACTATATTTCTTGATTTTAAAAATTGTAAAATTGCAGAAACGAAACTTTAAACAGCTCTTCTGCAAAACTACAAAATTGCACATCCGACATTATTCTATGGGACTATCAATATGAATTATTGACGACTTCAATGAGAACTGTGCTAGCTGACATTTTGGAAAAATATTGTAAATATTGCAAATCCAAAGCAGAATGTGATCCATTGTTATTGCGGATTCTTTATCATTATCATTTTGATTCAAGTTATTACGTTATAATGTTCAACGGAATAAACAAGAAATTATTCTCGATCTTTTATCCTGGCTAATTGATAATGCACGGTCAGCACAGTTCAACTGCGAGCGGTCTTTAAATATCGTAATATCTCACAACCATGAATGGTCGTACGCCACAACTATGGTCCAAACACTCACAGGCACGAAAACAGCCGAAAATAACCGATATTTGAAACTTATACATGACAATACATCTGAAAAGTTTTTTAATCATTACAAAAACTGTTACAAAACAATGAAAAATAAAAATTTTATAAAAAAATTGTAACAGGTGGTATGCGAGCTGTTTGAAAACTGAATGTACTGGGACTGAACATATAGAACACGGGAGGGAAGTTGGCGAGATGGGGAGTGGGAGAATGAAGAGGGAAGACGGGGAAGGTGGAGGGGGAACGCGTGAGGGAAGGGGACATGGGATGGGAAGGGGCGGCAGAAGAGGAACGGGATGAATGGGAAAGGACACGCAGGGAGAAACAATTTATTTATTAAGTGGCATTGCAAAGCATGCCGTGAAATCACTAGTGTATTATAAATTACAAAATGTAAAAATATTTTTATTTATTTAGATTTACATACATATGTATAGAATAACTAGAGATTTTAACGTCATTTTCCAATCCTTCCACAGACAATATCAGTTAAAAAAAAGTTTTTAAAGACTTATTTAAGAAGCTGTAATTAAAAATTATAAAAATGGAGTGATTTTGGACCATAGCTGTGTGAAATTATGATAATGTAGAAAAAAAATAACACGCGAAAAATGTAAATGCAAATTTAATGTTTTTCCAACTTATTATCAAATTAAAATAATTTTACAAGTGCACAACACATAAAATCTCAAAAATCACAAAACTTACAAACACAAATAAAGTTTCCAATTGATATCTTGTGCATTGTGTTATTGACCCTTTGCTTGTGTGCTTCCTTATGGTATTTACATGTTGGGCTAACAGAGCACGCTATGAGAATAGGTAATAATATGACCACTACAGAGATATCAAACGTGGAAACAACATATATAAAGCTAAACATTCGAGGACAATAATCATGTAAAAGATAAAGATAAGTACTCTCTCACTAATTCGCCCCCTCAAAAATCGGGCAAGAGTCCAATTAGTGAAAGCAGGGCATTATAGGACATACATATTATAAAGTAAGCTAAAAATGAAAACGGGTAAGTCATAAAAACAAAAAAAACATCAAGTGTTTCGTAATGCCGAATTAGATCTCGACAGGTTTGTTAGAATTCAAACTTGTTGGTTGAATTCGCACATTGGATACCTACATTGGCCGATAGCCGCCCACCGATAGCCGTCCGCCAATAGCCCCTGTCGGTTGGTCTGAAAGTGTTTATCGTTCCCATCGCAACGCTATTGGACTTCTTAACGTTATTTATTGTGACAAGCCACTCGACTCACCAATCGAAAATACTGCCTTTGTAAGAGTAAATCATAACAAAACTATTAACGAGTGCCTGTGGTCATAATTAAAATATGCAAGCGTCGGCACGAAGGATCCCAACTTACCTGATGCTACATAACCTAATCTACTAATTATGGAAACCTTTCTCCTTTGTCCAGAATGTTGGGACTTGTCAACGCAAGTCAAAGCATTGATTTTTTTGGCATAAGCCTAAATGACTTTCAGCAGTCGATACGCAATGTGTAATTTTTAAAGCCATTTAAATCCTTCTTCACCCTTTTTATATTATATGTTGTCATCGCTCTTCATTTATATGTGCTCTTCTTTCACTGTCATCTCTGTTTCTTATACGTGTTATTATTATGTTGTTAATGGACCATTTGCCCGCAAAAAATAAATAAATCTAACGTGAGAACCCTTGTCAAATATCTTGCTTTTGGTTTAGGCAGAAACCACATCAAGATCCACAGGTATTGCATGCACAGAGCGGACATTCATTGCCATTCTAACTCCTTGTAAGGTGGTGCCACGCGCGCCTACCTTACAACAAGATCAATCATTCATTAAATTTTAATTTTTTGGCATAAAAAGTTAAGGTATTACGTTTACGCTTGCAAGAAGACACCATTTTGTAAACTTATCCAAACAAAAAAATCGAGTGCAGTTCACACGCGGTTGAAGTGAAACTTTCGCCCACAGATTCTCAACCAATGGGAGCATTGAAAAGTGAGGTCATAATCTTAGCGGCCAATAAGTGCAGTTTAACGCTTTGTAGGCACTGTAATGCGTCATTTCTGTTTCAAACCTCAACCAATAGGAGCCTTGAAAAGTGAGGTCATAATCAAAGCGGCCAATGAGCACAGTTTGATGCTTCGTAGGTACTGCAATGCGTCATTTCCGTTTCATCCGAATTTAAATCACAACAGGGCTAAAGAATTTTCGTTATTTGTTTTTGGGGTGTTATGCCGTGTTGCGCTACCTCCTTCTTAAGCCAACGTTTCGGACAGCCTTACGGGGTCCATCATCAGGGCAGATGTGTAATTCATGTGTGTAACACAATTACACATCTGCCCTGATGATGGAAACTGTAACGCTGTCCGAAACGTTGGCTAAAGAAGGAGGTAGCGCAACATGGCATAACACCCCAAAAACAAATAACGAAAATACTTTTGGCCATGAAAATCTAAAAACTTATCAGGGCTAAAGAAGTTTCACTTCAAATACATGGCAGAACGAAACAAACAGAAATACACGCGACAGTTACTAGAATACACAGAAGACTAACAGAAAACTAAAATGCACTAAAACAACAATAATTATTAACCCCGGCGACTGGTAAATGATCAGCGAGAGCAAGCTAGAAGGCGGTATAGCAAGTGAGTAACTGAGTGTGCAAGAGTAAGAAAACCCAACTGGCGAACAATGCTTGGCACTCGAATCTAAGCGACGGACCAGTGAATTTGACATACAAATATCGGCGAATTACAGAGCTTAATTTGCTACAACAATAATTATTAACCCTGGCGACTGGTAAATGGTCAGCGAGAGCAAGCTAGACGGCGGTATAGCAACTGAGTGTGTAAGAGTAAAAAAACCCAACTGGCGAACAATGCTTGGCACTCGAATCTAAGCATGCGACGGACCACTGAATTTGACATACAAATATCGGCAAATTACAGAGCTTAATTTGGTATTTTTAACTAGTAAAAATAAAGTTGGATCATGTGCGGTAATTGTCAGATTATCAAGCGGCAGATTACTGAGAGAATACTGTGTTATAATATCTACAAACTAATAATATGCAAGTTCTCAGGTTGAGATCAAATCAATATTTCACATAATATTTTGGCAAGCGTTGGCTCAGTAACGAGGTATTTTCATATAATTATCAAGATTTAATTATTTGAGAAAACACAAGAATAACATGTGAAAGCGTTTAGCTATAAGAGTTGTGATGGAATGTATTTCTGGATATCTATACATGTAGTCGCACATATTCTGCGAATCAATTTACTAATTTAAAAAAAAAATGTTTCAAGTTGACACAGGTACGGGAGTCGGTAAAGATTGGAATTGTAAAGGACTGACTTAACCCTTTGTCTTCTATTCTCGTTGAAAAGAATATTTTATGGCCTTGAGGGATAGTGATGCACTACACAATAACCTGCGAAGATTTCTCAATTGAGTCGATATTAGATATTAAATTTACTGAGGGATCAATAGGAGTTGATCATTGCATGGGATCTTTTAATACAGTGGTCCCCAACCTTTTTATCACCGTGGATCGGTCTACGTTTGATAATTTTACCGTTAGGATTAAGATTTTGGTTAATCCATCAATATACATTAACAAATGTATTAAAATAATTAAAAACATAATAATAAGCTCCCGTTGGTCGCAATCGAAGTATTTTGTTGATAAAAGGGAATAAATTAACCAAAACAATCCGTCACGTATTCTTAATAAAACGATTCCACTTGCATTTGGGCAAGCAGAATATAAGAGCGCTGCCTCACGTCATTGCGTCTCACTCGAGCTCTTTACATTATATATGCGAGTGTGCAAGATGAAAGCCCAGTCGTGTTTTTTACTTTGAAGGTGTTGTGTCAGCGGTAACGTGGCGTGAAGGGGTCCCCAACTGAATAATTATTTTTGTCGTTGATTATAAAAAAAAATTTATTGGATGTGTTCGATTTTTTTACGTAATTTTGATTTTTAAGCAGGGTCTTGCCATGGCCCGGTGCCATTTGATCCACGGACCGGGGGTTGGGGACCACTGCTTTAATAGACCGACTGTTCCTTGATTAATTGTTGCAAATGTTACACATAGATAAATTGGCCACCCACTGTCAGATAAGGATAGGTACGGATAGTTGGTTGGGTGGAGGAAGGGAGATATATATCTGCATCAACAATGCATATAGGCATATATAATATTTTTAAAGGTATAAGTAATACAAATGGTGAGAAGCGCAGGCTTATAACAATAGTAATTAGCAGTTAGTTAATGCACTGTTCAGATTGGAAGTAAAAAAAGAATCTGGGAGTCACTTTCTAGCCAATGACAGCCTCTTAAAAGTGTCGATAATTGTTTTCAATTGTTCTCATTGGATAGAAAAATATGTTAGGTGTTTTTTTACGCCCAATCTATTTAGACAACTAAACAAATGGCTTTGAAATGGAAGCCAGGATTCCATTAATATCATTTTTCAATAGATGTTAAGATTAAACTAGCGCAATAAAAAGTAAGAATATTAGCATTAGTTTATGTATGTATGTATTAGCAATAGGAAATTTGTTAAGTTCTTATTTAACATTTAAACTTTGACTGGAAACTATGAAATATAGTTTAAAAGCTACATACGTAATAATAATATCTGAAATGCGTCCAACTGAGTCCACATAAGAATGAAACTTTGAATAAATCTGTTAAGGCGGATATATAATATTATTTATGAAGAATGTGCAACAGCAATACTAAAGTTACATAGCAAATACTCATAGATAGATAATGTCATATGTTATATTGTACACAACACAGTTACGTAGAAATACTAAGTACTAATTGACTCCAAATTTGAGCTAATGCGAATTTTAAGAATTGTTGACATCTAATCTTCTCAATCTTCGTGAAACTAGTTTCTGCTTTGAAGATAGTCAATCACACATCAACTATATTAATCACCAGTCCAGGGTCGATTGTGATCGATCCAATCACTTTGATCACAAACCACCGAAGATCGAGCTATCAGCATCGGTGATGGGCGTGAGGAGCGATCATAGATTTATAAATTTTGTAGATGGGGTGTCTCGAGTCCGATTCTCGCGACAGAGAGATAGAAATGGTTGCTGCCTGAAACAGGCTGTCCTAGTTCCAGTTACCGGAGGCCACTTTTTTTTCCACTGGTAAATTTTTGTAACAGTTACAAAAATAACTATTTGCAGTCAAAAAAATTATGTCAGGCGATCCAGTGACAGCCAAGTCACTTGGACAAAGATACCGATTAGGAATATCTTTTATTTACATACCTATGGTCTACATCAGTGATTCCCAAAGTGGTCTGGGTGGACCCCTAGGGGTCCACGGGGACCCGACGGGGGTCCACGTAGGCGCGACAAAGAAATGGGGGTCCACGAACTGGTTTCGATTGAGACCCATCCTGTGCTGCATATCTATATCCCATCCCACCCCCCCGTCTCATATCCCATTACGCCCCCTCCATAACAGAGCGACTGGCGTACAGCGCACGTTGTTGTACCGGTTATGCATGAGATCTTAAAATGCCCAGCTAGGCAAGGGGGGGGGGGCGTAATGGGATATGGGTGTACTGTACTGGGATGGGAACATACCCATATCCCATTACGCTCCCTCCATTGTGGCAAATATAATCTCAAATACTGGTCCATTTTGCCCCGTTTGAAAAAGTTGTAGATCCGGTACTGCTCCGTTGTGACAGACCACACCTCACACCTCACCATTCAATATTCAGTACAACGCGTGTCGAGTTTTGGGAATATGGTAGAAATATACCAGCAGGGGGTCCACCGTGACCAGTAAAATTTTGAAAGTGGTCTACGAGAAAAAAAAGTTTCGGAACCTCTAGTCTACATCAACCCGGTACATTGATCAATCGATCAAAGATCAAATCCTTTTGACCCGATCACTTCGCCAGTGGGGTGTGATCGAACTGGGTCACATTGATCGACCCAGGACTGTAAGTACTCACCAGCTTTGAGATTATCACTCTAAAATAATTGTAAAAAAAATATTAAAAAGCATTTGTGCTTCAGAAAGTATTGTGGTTCGTGAGTTTGTGCTGTTGAATCCATCATATGAATATTTCATATTATGTTTAACATTCTTACATCTATTCAGCCATTTCATATTACAAACTACTAGGGACACGTCATAGCCTCAGCAGATACAAGAGTCATACAATACAGAGTTATTGAAGACAATACATATTTGATTAAACACATTGCTTTTTCTTCAATCATAAAAATAAAGTAATTTCCATAATATAGTTGACCCCTCAGGCCTAGGGCATGTTCTGTTAGTAGGTCAAAATATTTCTGCTTTGCAATAAAATCCTAATAAATGGAATATTTCTGAACATATCCGAAAACTAAAAACTATTTTTGAAAGGTGACAAAATACGCTTTCTAATTTTCTTATTAGAAATAAACATGTAATTTTAAATATAAAAATTTTGAATGCAAACGTAGACAAGTTTAAAAAAATAGCTCACCTTACGTTTTTTTAAACTAAAATTACTGATAATTAAGAAAATAAAAACACTTTATTAGACAATTATAAACGTTACCATCAAATCAGGGTTAATCAAGGTCAGGAATAAAATCGTCCCCCCTGACCATAAACTAGATATATTTTATTCATTGTATAGATATTGAAATTGTTTAACGACGTTAGCCATTATTCATGATATCGTACTTAATTTTCGAAACTCTATTTCCTGAAGTTCAAACCTGTCCCTATTCATTAAAAAGCAGCCATGTTGTTTTCGCGCATAATTATTAACGATGCTTAGCTAGGGACTGACGGGCTGCGCCAAATTAAGCAGATTTTAGTCAATGCGAACTGTCACAAATGTCGCCTAATAACTAAAATTGTTGACAAAAAAATAACACGTCGATAACGGGTTTCATTCTAGGGCTCCAGATTATGTTTTAATATATAATACATATTATATAGGTATGTATGGTTTGAACAGCGCATTAGTTTATAATAAAGACAATGCTACAGTACATGATTTAAATAAACTTATTTCATCAAAGGATCTCCAAAGTGAAGAGATCATAATTACATACGTCATCCGCCTTTTGACAAAACAGTTAGGCAATATGAGAAGCATCATATTATTTGGGAAAATGTTTTGGAATTAGACAAGAAACGTTTAGTGATCAACATTATTAAGAAATAAGTTATGAGCAAGAAACTAAAAGGTGAATTAATCCATCGCTCAAGCAAAAGTGTTGTGCAATTTAATAATACCTCTT
This sequence comes from Glyphotaelius pellucidus, assembly GCA_936435175.1. Lineage (NCBI taxonomy): Eukaryota > Metazoa > Arthropoda > Insecta > Trichoptera > Limnephilidae > Glyphotaelius > Glyphotaelius pellucidus. The sequence continues at coordinate 8,931,074 of OW386548.1, read as the reverse complement.
AAAGTACAAATTTGGCACAAAACGTCTAACTGTTTAATTTATTATAAGGTAGAACAATTCAACAATCTTAATCGATTTATATAATGAAGTATGGTAATGGGAACAATGCGAATCTAGACAAGATTCACCGAGCCGAGCTCTTGCCGCCAAACTCACCACCGAGGCTCTGTCATTGTAGTTTCTGATACAATATATTACACTTACTAATACAAGCTTTTAATATTTTGGATGAGGAAAAAACCATTCGAAAATGATATGTCTCTTAGAAAAAAAAGATTAGATTACTTTAGCATATATCTACTTACTTTAGCTAGGTAAGTGTTCTGTACGCGCTAGCACTACGCAAGAACATTTGAACTTAAGTACAAGATGGGGTATTGAAGAATAAATGCATTCTTTTCATCGGATAAAGGACTGAGCGTGTCTTCTGCAAAGAGAAATATAAGACGGTACTGTTTAGATACTTGTATCTAACACATTTACTTGCCTTCCTAATACTAAAATATAAAACAATAAAAACATGGCGCAGTTTGTAAAAAAACTAAAACAAAATAACGGTACATACTACTAGTAGCTTGTTTACAAATCAGTCTCTGTCTTGCTGCTTGTCCTCCGGGCTCCGGCAGGCTGCTCGGGTTCGGGGAACTCGTGCGCCGTCTCCGGCGTCCAGCGCGAGCCATTCAGCAGGAACTGCTTAACATTGTGCTCCATGCGCGCCAACTCCTCCCGCGAGTAGGAGCGCGTGGTGAGCTGGCAAGGGCCCATCACCATGGAGACCTGCGGAGGCGGGGCGGGACGGCCCTTCTTGCGGCGCGAGTGCTCCACTTTGGCGGGGCGTGGGAAGTCTCCGCGCACGTGGTGCATCTCCTCTAGCGGTGGCGCCCCGGCTCCACCCGCATGTTCCATCTCCAGGTTCTGTTGCACCCACTGCGCCACACGAATCAGCTGCTGCTTCTGCAACACGGCTGCGCTATCGTCGCTGGACAGCGAGCTCGAACTCTTCTCTGTGGAGGTTTCCTTTTTCCAATCCTTCGGATTTTCCCCAGCCAGATTCTCGGGCAGGGTTTGGTTGGCGATGTTTCTCACTATCTTCTTGGTGATTTGGTCGACAGTATTCTCAGTCAGTTTATTCAAGTCATCTGGGTCAACCTTGGCCACATCCTTGACGATGTGGTTGATGACCTGGCGCGCCGTGCCGGGGACCCGGGGAGTATTCCCGTAACTCATTTTGTTATCTCTGGTAATTTTACCAGCAGGTTGCGCCTTTAAATTTTTCTCATACTGGTCAAAGTTAAACACTTTCATGTTGTGAATTGAGACCCTCCTTTCTCGCTGAAAATGCTCAATCTTTTCGTTTCCATTCATATTTTGGGTAACTTCTAACCTGTTGTTGACTTCTGTTTTTTTATCTTTGGATTCAAAGACCGTACCGCTATTCTCTTTGGAGGCATTTTCAATAGGGACGGTAATTTCGGGCTTGTATTCGATGGACACGTCGGTAGCTTTAGTTCCCACACAAACTGGGAGAGTAGGATCAACCCCAAACAGTAGTTTATCTATAATCTCGGCACTCTCATTACTTTTGTAGCCACTCTCCGGCTTCTCGCATATGTCAATAGGCTTACTGAGGGACAGCTCTTCATTGGGCAGATCTAGGATGGCGATCTCTTCTGTAGTGGAGAACATGGGACTGATGGTGGAGGTCCCGAGGAAAGGTTGCGGGTAAGAGAGGAAGGGCAGGGGGTTGTCCTCTTCGGCGGGGGAGGTGTGGGGGTTGCGGGTCTGGCGGGTGTAGAGGACAGGGGCGATGTTGGGCTGCGCATTGTCCAGGAGGATGTTCTTGGAGCCAGCTTGCATGCGCAGGGAGCAGAAGCGCGGCCCGGGACCGATGTGGACCTTATTAGACGAGCCGTTGTGAGATCCATTGTTTTTCCACGATCTGCTGGTGGAGGATGTTTTACTTTCGGCTTCGTTGGAACTTATCGAATTATTACGGAAATTATTTGTAGTTTCCATAAAATTGAGATCGGCTTTTGATTTTGGAAGGTAGTTATTTTTACATTCGACGAGGTTAGGAATTATAGTTGGGTTTTCAATATCGGCAAAAGTAACGGCGACATCGTCGGCCACTCGGATGGTGCTAACTAATTTAGGGGATAGGGCGACGGGCCCGCTCCCCTCCAGGTCAATTCCTTTGGTATCTTCTTCGGATTTCCCATAAAAGTATTCCGTAGCGGCTTTGCTTAGAGTGGGGACAGGTTTGGTGCGATCGCAGAGGCGGTGATGGCCGGAAATGGGCTCTATGGCTGGGATTTGGAATTCATTTTTCAAATTCATTTCATTGAGATTTTCACCAATTTTTTCCATAATTTGTTTGTGCTTTGTGCTAACTAGTTTTACAGTTTCATCAACCTGTTTAATATTTTTCAACTCCACCACGCAAGGCTTTATGACGGGACTTTTGTTGGTGTCTGTATTTTCTATCCGAGTCAAATTATCCTTCTCCGGGCTTCTAGGAGAAAGTTCATCTGGAACCACCGTATCTGGGGCTTTCTGTAGAGGAGGAGTTGGACATACAGAACTCTTGTCCAGAGTGGGCTTAGCGGGAAGCAACTCCACAGTGGAGTTACATTTGCTGCAGAGGCTATCTGGGCGCTGCGGCAGGGTCTGGGTGGAGACGGTGAAGTGGCTCTGGCTGTAGGAGAAGGGGTTGGATGACTTCTTGAGGCAGGTGCAGGTATCGCAGTGCTTGGAGATAGTGTTCTGCACACTCTCCTCCAGGATTTTGGACATGAGGGAAGCGGAGATGTTGAACTCAAACTCGTCGGGATTGATCTTCTCGGGAGTGGTGGGAATGGTTTTGGCTGACAGTCCCGTCGGAGACTCCTGGTTCAGCTTGGCCTTGTTCATGATATAGGAGGACACCCTGGCCTGTGTTTCTATTGGTAACTGAAATTTTACACCAATAACTTTAAATTATCTCATTATTACAACAAAATAGATGAAAATAATAATTTTCAATTTATAAAACTTAATTCTGTTATTTCAATGATTTGATTGATGCATGCCAAAATAATTTGGTAAACATTTTTTTTACCTACATAAATATGAGGGAACAAATAACATTTTATTACCGAAACAAAAATTGCAATAAATTGTGGAAATAATGCAATTTATTGAATACGTAATACGAAATCATTTGCGCACGAATATAGGAAAGGCATGAAATACGATGGAAGAAATGTGGACGATAGATAAATAAATTAAGTGATAAAAAGCAAATGAGATCTAAAAATAATAATTATTAAAAAATATTCTTACGGTATCAAATTTCTGCGACACGAAATGGTCTGGTTTACATTGCAAGAGCTGTATGGCTAAGTTCATGTCGTTTTTGTAACGCTCCTGAAAACATTACGCCAATCACTACACACATCACACAGGATTATATCATGTTCATGCTCAAACACGCCAGCGCCACGGCTCTACGCCTAATGCCGGCCCTCAAAGCTTAGTTACCGTTACAGAACCAAATACAATTAGTTTTACAATGAATGTTAAATAATCAGTGATGCAAACAAAGCAGCAATTTAAATAAAATACATATCACATGGCATCACCATCACGTACATGGCATTTCCATCGTATATGACATTACACATCATGTACATGAAATTACACATCACGTACATGGCATTTCCATCATGTACACGAAGTACGTGATGGAAATGTATGTCATATACATGATGTACATTTCCATCAATACATGTCACTTATATATGACACTACACATCATGTACATGGAAATTCCATTGTGTACATGACATTACATATCACATACGTGACATAACACATCATGTACATGACATTACACATCATGTACATGACATAACACATCATGTACATGACATTACACATCATGTACATGACATTACACATCATGTACATGACATTACACATCATGTACATGACACTACACATCATGTACATGACATTACACATCACATACATGACATTGAACATCACACATGACATTAAACATCAAATATATGACATTACATATCATGAACATGGAATTGCCGGCATGTAAATGACATTACACATCACATACATGACATTACACGTCACATTCATGACATCAACATGGAATTGCCATCTGCATGACATTACCATCAAGTAAACGGCATCACACAAAATGAGAATGAAGTATGTCAACCCCAAAGGTGTTTAAAAATCATGGTTCCAACTTACATCAACACTGCAAAGGGTTTAATTAGAACTTTATTTTTGTGGGCTACGGCACAAGTTGATACATAATTTTTGGTTTGGTTTAATTATTAATTAAAAATACTCTTTAAAACTTGCGCCTTAAGATCACAGATTGAATGCAATTATTTTGACAGAACACACTGTGTTTTATGCTCACACTGCAAAACTTTAGGAGGTAATATTTCTATTTTTGAAAATGACAATTCATAGTGGAATTCCATTATAATATATTATAATAAAAGCAAATATAAAATAAATAAATAATTCACATTACTTGTAAGGTTTTTCCCTGAACAATATTGAAGTGAGCTACAAACCCAAGGTAACTAGCCCACCGGAATTACCAAAATTTTTAGAAATTCGACAAACGACTTAGTAACAAATGTAATTAATATAATTGATTAAAATCCTTTAGACCACCCCGCTTCCCCTCCCTCATATGTTGTGTATATAAACTGTAGACCAAGAATAATTTGTACCAGTCTGAAGATGGCTCTAGCGAGCTGAAACCGGTTACGGTCAATAAAATTAAAGTGGAAAAAAGTTTTATATTTGTTTTTATTATAATATATTTAGGAGGTAATTCTTTCGAACAGAGCAATTTTAATATAATATTTTAGATTTAGATAATAGGTACTTAGAATCTGCCTCTTTCGGCGATATGTCCCAGTTTTCATATTTTGAGTTTGAAACACGTTGCATACTCTGAGGCGCCTTTAAACTATCTGACTAAAGTAATCCAGAATAATGAGTAAATAAAAGATTAGGTTAGGTACTGACATTCTCCTTGTGCAGGCCGGTCATGTTGTAGTTGCTCTCGGCCAAGCGCACCGACAGGGTTTCCACGTCGCGGGCCAGCTGCGACTTGTCCGAGGAGCACTTGTCTGCCATGGCCAGTAGCCGGTCTTCCAGCGTTTGATTCACCTTCTGCACGCGCTTGTGTGACTCGTACAACCTGCAAAAACATCAACACAACGTCAACATCGCTGTCGTCTTCGGTATTATTAAATTTAACAAAGCCTTCAATAGTGTAACCTAGAACTTGTGGGGAGATTAGCGGAGAGAGATCACAAACTCATTAGCATGGATATTTATTTTCACTAAAATAATACATATATTTTCAAAACCTCCTCTCCTATGTGATTGCCTACACTGATTTTGAGCCAAAATATCAGTAAAACATTACCATTACGGTGAACAACTGCTAGCACCGTAATATTTAACTGATCTCTGCTAGAGGGAGATACACTTAATTACACAACAGTCGAAATTATAAAGTTTGTAATTGGAACGTGAAAACATTAAAAAATACATTTATTTATTAATGCCTTTTTTAGGGGTTTTTACAAATGAACAGGTAAAATTATTGTTACATAAAAGTATTTGTAACAAAGTGTGTGGCACCTCTAATGCTTGCCCATTGACATTTGGGCGTTGGTTATATTGCGAGCCCTGCAATATTTTGGAATGCAACAGTTGTTGATCCTGCACAGATTCAAATCAGCAGATTTGAAAAGAAAGCCAGTGATTCTTTGTGGAGCAGCCGAGAGCTTTGGGGCGGACCTCTCGACCGCAACACGACGGATCCTTTTTTGAAGATTGCTAAGATTGTGATGTGTACCCTGGTTGTCATACTCGCCATCTTGGGAGCTGACTGGAAATCATCCTGGAGGGATGATTGGCATCCAGAATCATCTGCACCTTCTGCTTCTGGAGGGTCCTTTTGGCTGGGAATCAATTCTCTAGTCCTGCCCTTCTCACAATGAGATATTCGTTTCGCAAAAGATTTCAATTCTGCTTCAATTCAACTTACCACGGTATCAACATGAACTACTAAACCTAAGCAAGCCCTTTGCCAATGCCTTAGTAATTTAGGATGTCATTTTATTTTAATATATATTTGTATTTATAATACCTTCTTTTCTTTGAAAAACATTAACCTATTCCTTACATCTGCCATGCGAGTCAATCTACTCATAATAATCTACCTTGTACATTCGTAGCCTCAGTCTTACTTGCCCAACAGACCATTTTAGTTTTTGTTCAATCTCCACTTTAAAATTAAAAATAAAGTATAAAAAATGATTGTTAATCACTTAACTAAGAAATATTTAAATTGATGCGTCCTTTGTCTTTACGGAAATAGCTTTATCTTACACCTATCATAATTTTTCATTGAAATAATGACAGAAAACCTTATCTTCCTGCAAAATTTTCTAATGGTCTGTTGGACAAATACGAACTAAGGTGACGCATTGTTGCCACCTCATCCCCGGTAACATTATACAGTATTATTTAATGGACAAAACTGATCCACTGAATTGGTAAAATTATTTCCCTCCATTAGTGTTCAGGGCAAAGAGGAGTACATATAGTAGTTAGTCCCAGAATTTCTGCACTGAAATAAATCCCAACTTCTAGTAATCTAATACTACGTAGCAGAAAAAAAAAAAAAAAAAATTCTAGACTACATCATTTAAAATTTTGTATAGACATAAGAAGTGAAAATCCTTCTGCCTGAAAATTTAAGCATTTAAAAGAGTGTTGTGGTTCAACAAAATTTCTGTAATACCCATTTTAAAACTTAAGGGGATATTCTAAACTAGAAAAAAAAAGGAGTTTTTTTTTATATTTCCATAGTTTAGATATTCGAAAATATCTATTTTAAAGGATTTTTCGAAATTCGCGCATTATTTTAAAAGTTATAACCATTTTATTGTCGCTGTTTGGACGTAATCCAACTAGAATCTAAATAGAACAAAATTTGAAACGCATTTTTCTCAAAATTACTTTTTTTGAGACGGTTGACACGATATCTCTGACACGAAGTTCCGCGGAACCGATTTACTTGAAATTTGGTGCGAGCCTTATCTACACTATCGCCCCTACCAGAACTATAACAAAATTTCAATTTTGACTATTTAAAAAAATTCCGAAAAGTCAAAAAAATTGGTAAAAAAAGTTTTTTGCGAAAATATTTTTTTTGTTTCCGAGGTACGGCTCCAGACAGCACCTGTCTGGATTAAGAATTAATTTGTTTTTTGTTTTTCTGATATTACTAGGAGGGTTGCAATCGTGTCAACCATTTTTTGAGACCTGCACCATTTTTTTGAGACCCCCCACTTCAACACCCTATAACTTTTTGAATTTAAAATTTTTTCGTTTGATTTTTTTTTGTATTCTGTAAATAATATTTGGCTATTAAAAATGTCATTTGTTTTTTTTATTGCACCTGAAAAAATACCTACAATTCATGCTTCTAGACTAGAATACCCTTAAGTAAGAATTTATTTTGTATTCTTTAAATAGCTTGTACATGAATATTATAATGTGGGTTCCAGAAATGAAGAACTGTACTCAAGTTGACTGCTAACAAAGGATAACTTCTAATTTATTCAAATAGAGCTACAATTTAGAAACAATAACTATATTTATTAATAATTAAAGTAAGTAATAATTTTATAAACGTCTAATAAAAATAGAAACTGGCTGAACGGGTGTATAAAAGTATATGTGTGAAGATGGTCAATGGACTTTCTTGTATAACTATTCTTTGTCGCGAAGTATTATACCATCGCTTGGCTTTATGCATTACTTCAATTTGAAGAAGAATGCAATCGCTTACAAGGGATTTACTTCACTGCAGAGAATGAGAAGATTAATAAACAGTAATGAAAGCTTGAAAGAAAGCTCATTATGGACCACATAGTTACATACTGAGGTATTGCGCTATATAGGTTAACAAGAAGCGAATTTCTTTCATTTGGGTAGTCAAAACATAAGTCGTCAGAAGCATTATTTGATTAATTTTATTTGACACAATAAGATACAAGAGAAGAATAAACCAGATTAGAAAAACACATTCACATTGTTATGATAGTTTACCGAGCAAACTAGTTTCTGGCGTTCTGTTAACCCCTCGGATCCCGGGCTCATTCCGTCTGAAGGTCAAAATATTTCCCCTTTGCAATAAAATCCAAATAAATGGAAAATTTCCAAATTCGTCCGAAAACTAAACTGTTTTTGAAATGTGGTGTAATAAGCTTTCAAATTTTATTTTTATAGAAATAAACATGTACTTTTTAAATAAAAATTTTTGAATGCAAACATAAAAAAGTTTTTTTCGTACTAAAATTACTGATAACAAAAAAAAAATAAAAACACATATTTTATTAGACAAATGTATTATAAACGTTATCATCATCTTTTTTATCATTTCATTTAAAAATAATTAACAAAAAATCCACAATGTTTCAAATTGTTTTTTTCAAATTACAAATTGCATTTGGTTTTATAGAGGTGTACATTTTAATTATTTTGAGGTTAACTTTGAGATACGAATATCATTGCAGGAAAGCAATCTGCTGTAACCGCCACTACCTATGTAGATACTTTTTATATACCATTTTGAAGAGGTTCTTTTTCTGTGTCGACCTATCTGGGTCCCGAGACTATACAACGATAAATAAGAACTGTACGACGTTGGAAAACTAACCGTTTTGTCAAGTCAACAATTGAACAATTTGTTTTTTTGGCTATTACAGCAGTATTGCTTTCTTGCGACGACATAAAGCGTGGTTTTTTTCTTTATAACACCGTTTAGATCATATTTCTCACTATTATAGTAAGGGAGACAAAAGAATTTCTGAGACCTATGTGAGTTGTTCTAAAAAGGGAACAAATTAGCCTGAGGGGTTAAAACTACTTATCTTCAAGATTCATAAAGTAAATATTTACCGTTACAAAAATAAACTCCTTCAGCGTGTTTTATGTTTACGATACATTATTTATTCTTAGAGCTGTAAAATGGAATGCTAATAATAAAAGGTAGGATATTGTAAAATTAGAATATGAGCATAAAAAATGTTATGTTGATAAAACAGCTGGCGCTAAAAGATTGCAGAGCAGACATTCATAAAGCACATTATTGTTTCGAAAGATTTGAGAATCACATTTGATACGCACCTAACATTTCACGTCCACATAGAAACGATCTGCAGCAAAGCTTTAAGAATGCTAGAATTTGTGCTAAGCAACTCCAGACATTTTTGTAGCTCGGCCGCAATTCGCGTGCTCTATTATAGTTTAGTACGTAGCATTTTCGAAAGTGGTTCAGTAATATGGGGACCAATGGATTTAACTTACTCTCAAATGATAGAGAAAGTACAAAAAAGTTTCTGAGATATTTATATCTTGGAGACTTCGGATATTATCCCCGGTTATATCATCCATCAGCCTTTTTGTCCGGCATGCTGGGTATTAATAGCCTCGCCCATAGAAGGAAAACTGCTTTGCTGACAACAGCACATAAACTTCTAAACGGTAACATCTGTATTCCCGACATAATAAAAAAAATTTGAGTTTTATGTCCCCGACAACTTCACAAGAGCGCGCAGACACAGAACTTTTGTTGTTCCGAGGTGCAGAACTAACTTACTTAATAATGCCGCTTGGAAAAATGATTCTGTTACTAAATTACCTGTCCCCTGATATCGATATTTTTCAACTAAATATTAAAAAATTCAAAAACGCTATTATTACTTTATAAAATACTAGCTGGTACCCGGCATGCGTTGCCATGCCATTTAATAAATAAATTGTTTTCTCCTGCGTGTTCTTTCCCATTCGTCCCGTTCCCCTTCCGCCTCCCCTTCCTCTCCCGCGTCCTCTTCCCCTCTCGCGTTCCCACTCCGCCTCTTCCACCTTCCCTCCCCCCACTCCACTACCCCTTTCCCCGTCCCGCGAACCCCCCTCCCAAGCTCCCCTCCCCCCTCCTAGGTTCCCCCTCCCAGATTCCCCTCCCCCTCCCGGGTTTGCCTCCTCTCCCTCCCGCGAACCCCCTACCCGAGTCCCCCTCCCGCATTTCATGCATTCTTTCCCGGTACATTCAGTTTTCAAACAGCTCGAATGCCACCTTTTGCATATTTCATAATGCCAGAGCTCACCAGTAGTAAAATCCAATTAGGTGCAGTCGTTCGTAAGTCAAGCGCGTAAATACATTTCGGCGATTCATTTTTTAGAGATAAATAGTAACTACGATGCCCGAATTAAAAAAAATATATATATATCAACATGGTTTTCACGGCAACGATTTGTTTTGCCTTTCTTCTGACGTTAGCAATAACTCGCCATTTTCGACAGAAAACGTAAAATAAATATAATATATTAATATTTATAATTTCGTAACGCCAGAACTTACCATTATTTATAGCCTATATTACTCGCATATAATGTAGCTTTCTATTGGTGAAAAAAATTCTAAGATCGGTTTATTAGTTTATGCGTGAAAGCGTAACAAACAAACACACGCAGTTTCGCATTCATAATATTAGTATAGATTTAGAATTTTAGGGTAGGTACTTTCTATTACATAATTCAATTTTACCAAATTCTGACACAGGCATTTAAATACAATAGCGAGTTCCCGGCATATGCTATGCCACTCAAAAAGAAAAAAATTCGCTCTACTAACCCTTTCCCATTCGTCCCAGATGATGCCAGAACTCACTATACACGTATAGAAACCATCGCGGGCTTGCACACATCAAATCCCCAAAGTTTTATCGCAATCGGATGAACGGTTTAGCAACGCAAAACCTCACACACATAGACAGAAACAAACACATTTTCTATAGATCAGTAATTTTAATATCAAAAATGTCAGTTGAGCATTTTTAAATTTTTTTAAAGAAAACATTAAAAAAATTTGAATTTAATTTTTTTTTTCTAATTTCTAATAAACCATATATTTAAGCGTATTTCACCACCTTTCAAAACCAGTATTTAGTTTTTGGATACGTTTACAAATATTCCATTTATTTGAATTTTTATTGCAAAGTCGATATATATCGAAACATTTATACCTTTTGACAAAATACGCCAAATTTTTGAGGGGTTAAGCTTTGAGCTTTAACCTTAAGCTTTGAGCTTTAAGCTTTGAGCTTCAAACTTTGATATTTAAGCTTTTTAATCACAAAACTTAAAGCTCAAAGCTTTAAGCTGAAGGTTTTGATCTCTAAGCTTAAAGCTCTAAACTTAAAGCTCAGGCATAGTGCTCAAAGCTTATGGCTCAAAGCTTAAAGTTCAAAGTTTTAACCTCAAAGCTAGAAGCTCAAAGCCTAATCTCAATGCTTAAAGCTCCAAACTTAAATTCAAAGCTTAAAGCTCAAAATTAAAGCTCGGTACACAAATCTCAAAGCACAAAGTTTAAAGCTCAAAGCTCAAAGCTTAAAGTTAAAGCTCAAAACACAAATCTCAAAGCACACAGCTCAATACTTAAAATTCAATAGCAAATCTTAAAGTTCAAAGCTTAAACAACACGTAAAGCTTAACGTTGAATGCATAAAGTTCAAAGCTTAAAGCTCAAAAATCAAAGCTCAAAGCTTAAAAGTCAAAGCTTAAAGCTAAAACTCAAAGCACAAAGCACGGCTTGCGTTGCAATGCAAAGAAATCAATTGATTCTCCTTGAATGTCCTTTCCCGTGCGTCCCCGTTCATCTCCCGAGTCCCCTTCCCCTTTCACGTTTCCCTTCTACCTTCCCCGCCTTCCCATCCCTCGTTTTCCCACCCACGTATCCCACCTCCCCCTCCCCCCTGCCTTTCCTCCTTGCCGCTAAAATATATGTAATAAGCACATTTTCATTAATTCAAATTTAATAACGCAAGAACTTGCCTTTATCCTTTGCGGGCGTGCGCACAACAAATCACCAAAGTTGATGAACGTTGGATGAACGGTATGGCAGCGCATAAAATACGAACAAACAAATTTTAATTTTTATATATAAGATAGGAAAGATTTGATTGTTGGTGTCCTCTCGTACGGTCCGTACCCCAGTGACGCTTACATCGTATAATACTTACAATTTTAAACTCGTGATATCTTTCAGATGGGATGTCCGAATTGAATAATTCAAAAAGTAATATAAAGGCATTGAAGCAGTCTCGAATATAAAATAATTTATTTTGATAAAAATTAATACGAAGATACAAATAAAGAGTCTTTTCTAGCGGCGGCATTTCAATTAAATTTTTAAAATAAAAGAACACTTATTGTGGCGTAACTATAATAGTTAGACATATGCTGTTGCGACATTTTTTGTAGATAATGATGTGTTCTGCAAAGTCGTAGTACATTATTTTATTCTATCATCAATGGTTTTCGCAGCGCACGCGATGTAAAGAATATTTTAGGTAATTTTTTTACACCTTGGGTTACATTATTGGAGTTTTAGTAAGGATCGCTAATTTTTTTTAAATTATAATATAGCCTATGTTACCCGGGAATAGTGTAGCTTCCCAACAGTGAAAGAATTTTTCAAATCGGTTCAGTAGTTTCGGAGCCTATTCGATGCAAACAAACAAACAAACAAACAAACAAACAAACAATCAAATCCTTCCTCTTTATAATATTAGTATAGAAAATGTATATTTGTTATTGGTTGTATAACTGTAAATGTACATTTGAAATAAAACAAAATAAATAAACAACCTTACTTTAAAAAAAAACACTTGACGACTGTTAGACGGTGTTTTTGTTATACATATAAAGACTGTACATTTTATTTTTTGACGCTTTACAATAAGAAACGTCATTATTACGTTGGAAACATTGAACTTCGGTAGATCTGCATATGCGCGCATCAGCCATGTTTTTTTTTCACACGCGATTTATATAATGTTTTTGTACATAATTTTCATTCTAATGACTAATTCACTATTATATTAGTATAATTCAATATAATTATTATTATTAAGTGTTATTTTTCATCAGTTTTAATCCTATAATGTCTTATAGTTAATTAAGTTTTGTTAACAGTTAAAATAGGTTTTTCCGAACCATTATTTTTTATTTAATTAAATGAAGACATTATGAGCGAAACTCAATCGAAAATCTGGAAACAGAAAAATCAGAAAAAGATATTTACACCTCTGGGACTCGAACCCAGGACCTCCCTACTTTCCGGGTTGGGCGCTCTTATCCACTGAGCTAAGGTTTCGATATCCAATTCGGTCACTTTTAACTGTACCAACTTTTAACGCATATTAACGCGTTAAGAAAAATTAAGATAATATGGGTGGTTCTTAGTCGAAGTATGGTACAGTTAAAAGTGACCGAATTGGATATCGAAACCTTAGCTCAGTGGATAAGAGCGCCCAACCCGGAAAGTAGGGAGGTCCTGGGTTCGAGTCCCAGAGGTGTAAATATCTTTTTCTGATTTTTCTGTTTCCAGATTTTCGATTGAGTTTCGCTCATAATGTCTTCATTTAATTAAATATTACAGTTTGAGGTTTTACTCATAAAAAGTTAAAATAAAAAATAATAACATTATTTTTTAATTTAATGACGCCACAAAGTGAATTTGCGAATTTTGAAGAAACATTATTTTTTAATTGACTTTTCCTTGGGAGTTTAATAAAACTTCCATGAAGGTAATGTTATTTAATAACATAAATCCTTTATAGTGTAATAAATACAAATTCGAGAAATCAACATTTAAATTGTGCAAAAATTAATCCAAAATGTCAGATTTTTTCAGTTATTCTTGGGGCTCCACAGTCGTTTATCAATTGAATAAAATTTTCACAGCGTTTTTTAGTAATGCTAAAAAAATATTTTAACATGGTGGATTACACTATTCTAAAAACTGTACGTACATAAGTACGCAATAATCATAATCAGACTTTAGAGTAGTTTTACTATTATAAGATCCTTTACCAATACTTTTACAGAAGACGTGTCTTAAACCCATGCGTAAGTGTGTTAGCATCCGTTTGAAATATATTATTGGCTGAACGATAGGGGGCAGCAGTGCACTTGCTTAAATCTTGTACAAACGGCAACATTTTGACCAAAAAGATAGAAAGTTTGCGAAGTAATATTTTTTCGTTAATTGTCAAAACATGGACGTGGCATTCCTTTGCAATCACAAACCAAATAAGTTATTATATTATCAAAGTGATGGAACATTACAAAAACTTAAACCCGATTAAAAAAAAAATTTCGAACGAACGGGATGAGAAAATAATATTTAATAATTCGTACAACTTCGTGATACTGAAGAATGTTCTGACCACTTAGCCACGAGGGCGGATATTTCGCATTACCACAGCCGTTCTGCATCTGGAATGCTATGACTTTACTCATTTTTCGAAATTGGTACCCATAAATTAATTTATTTTTGAATAGGGTTAATATAAACCATCCTATACGCGAGAATCTTATAACGGTAAAGTATTTCTATATTTTAATGACCGACCGAAGGTTCGGTTTCGCTTTCGGCAAGTTTCGGCAAAAAAATCTAGTTTTGGCAGTTTCGGTTTCCACAGAAAATCTGCCAAACCTTCGGCCGCACCAAAACTCTGCGTTCGTGAATTATCGGACATCGTTCCGATGACTTCGGGTGAATTAGTGGCTCATGTGTTACCCGCCATCATCAGCTGAGTTCACCGGAGCTGTGTGTTTGTATTATTTCTCGTGCATATTTTTTTATAATTTTTGTTTGTTTTATAGCAGTAATATCAAAAAATAAATAATTATTTTTTCACATACTTCAATTATTGTATTTATTTCATTTAACACATTTTAACTGTCTGTATAACTGTAAAAAATAAGGCAAATTTCAGTAAACAATAAATTTTTAACATGTCTAAAAAAGTTTCGGTTTCGGCCAAAACTGAGACAGATACCAAAGATTCGGTTTCGGTTTCAGTAGAAAGTACTGTTTCGGTCGGATACTAATTTTAAACATAATAAGAGGTTACTCTACAGCTCCAAAATTGTTTTGTGAAAATATAACATCTTTAGCGACTTATCAAGTATATATTTAACCACTCCGGTATTTTGCGATTATGCAAGTTTTTTTGTCTGTCAGATTTATAAAAACTTTGTGTTAGTTCCGCTTTGCAATCAAAGGTCTTGAAACATTTCTGAATGTAGCCAAATATTAATAACTGTTTTTGAAAGGTTAAAAAATAAGCTTTCAAATTTTTATATTATAAAGAAATATTTACATTTGTAAATATTAAATTTTAGAATGCAAACATCAAAAAATTGTAAAAATGACTTATGTGATGTTTTTATGTGAAAACGGTACTAAAATCAAGGATTATGTAAAGAAAAAAACTTATTCTATTGAATAAATGAATAGTTAAAAATTTTGTAACCTCACTTTTTACCATTTCGTACAAGAATATTTTTAAAAAAATTAACAATATCTAACGGCTCGTAGGCGATTTGGCGGGTGAAAACTGTTTCTACAAAATAAGTTTTTTTATGTACTTCTATGGACAATTTTGAATAGAAATATGAAGCTCAAATTAATATGGATCTGCTACTTTTTGTTTTAGGGTTGTCTAAAACATTAACAGAGTTATAACGATTTCTGTGGGAACACACGCATTAAATATAAAACATGCTATTGTTAAATTGCCGTGTAAACAAGCTTACGAGTCTGAGTGGTCAATAAAGTATTTTCACTGTTTTTTTTTAATCCTGAAAAAATTACGATAATGAAAGTATTGTAACTTTATTTTTACGTTGATGAATATATTTTCTACAATGATTTAAAATGTGTCATTTTCGATTTGCCGCCAAAAGGGGCCATCCATAAATTACGTCACACGAATTTCATGATTTTTGACCCCCTCCCCCCGTCCCTGTCACACATCGTCACATTTGTGAGACCCCCTCCCCCCTAGTGTGACGTCACATATTTTGCAATTTTACATCTAAAAATAATCAAAATTCAGATATTTACATGTGACGTCACAGAGCTGATGACCCCCCATACCCCTTGTCACACAATGTCACACTCCTTTACTCCCCTCCCCCCCCTCCCCTTAAGGTGTGACGTAATTTATGGATGGCCCCAAATGACAAAACAATTGTTTTTATTTGTGAATTCGGCAGTGTTGATGTCACACCAGGCAACATTGTCGACAGCCGTCTTAACGGTCGGTGGCGGTTTCTACTATGTCATATATTTACTAAATGTCATTCAACTTTTTCTGAATGTGCAGTTTTTAAATCAATAAAACTACACATTTTTAGTACAATTTGTAAGGTTTGTGAAAATACCCCAAAATGTATTTGTTTATCTTGGGTACGGAATTAAAGCAACCATCAATCAGTTGAATAAAATGACAAGGTTAATCTCTGAGATTTTATTCTTCATTAATTTTACAAGATGGGGTATTTTACAAGATAAGTGGTATTAGTCATTGCTGTTTTCAAGATTTGGAGCGTTAGTTTCTTAAATCTAAAATCCAAAGGAATTACTTTATCAGCATCTACAGCAAAATTTTTGGAATTTGAACATCAAAAAACAAATTCAATGAATTGGGTTAGTGTTGGGTTTAAAATATTCAGCATAAGAATGAAGAATAATAATTGGAATGCAATTCTGAAGTCTAGTTCCCAAAATAATGTGCATGTGCATTATTAAAAGTTAGATATTTCTCTTTCTGTCTGCAAACATTTGTGATTTCTTTTATGTTAGAAAGCGAAAGAAATAATGCTTCTTATTGCCTTAGGAATATACGAGCTATATTGGTCAGATATTTTACAAACCCGATCATAAGTGACGATTTTATTTTGCACCAATTTGTGACGTAACAGACACTTCATTTAAAAATAAAATTGTATGAATGTCATAAAAAATGAGGTGACAGTTTTATTACTAATTTTCTTAAGAAAAGGAATCTGTATTTAAAATTTTTAGTTTATTTTATTTTACTTACTTTTTCGAGGAATACCCAGGTACGTATTTTTAAGCTAATTTACATTTTCAATATCAAAATTTTAATATTTAAAAACCGAAATGTTGATTTCTAATAAACACATCGGAAAGATTATTTTTATCTAGATTTTAGAACAATTTTTGTTTTTGCAAAAAAGTTAAAAAACAACCAATAAAAAGGAACATTTAAAGTGCATGGGAAGAACCGGGAATTTTGCGCGCGAATCTTGACAGGCAAAAGTTCTAGATATTATTTTCTCATTATTCGAAGGGTTAAAACTAGCACCTCACCAGGCCAATGAAACAAAGCTAGGAAGCAAAGATCATATGATTTCTCTAACCCTTTGTAAAAGGCAAAAAATTTTAGAATTGTGAGGGGCCACACTAGTAAAGCTCTTAGTTACGAATCCAAAGGGCCGAGCGACTTACTGGTTGAAACACGTGCGTGTGAAGGTTCCCTACATAAGCAGCTCAAGCACGTTTGATCGACACCGGTTTCATTCCCAAAAACAGATTGATTTTCTGTCAGGATCTTTTGGAAGACAAAGGGTTAAGGAAGAACCAATATTTTCAGCACTCACTACACTGTTCTAGATAAATCTCATTAACTGAGAGCGCAAGAACAGAATTGTGATGTCACAAATAAATCTTCGTTGAAGTCGTACCTGTCGTACTTCTCCCTCCAAGTGATGAGCTGGCGGTCTAGGTCCGTGGCACGGGCCGTGGCGCGCCCCACCTCCCCCCGCAGCGCCTCTAGCTGCCCCTCCTGCTCCACCGCCTCCCGTCGCAGACGAAGCACCTCCACCTCCGGGCTCTCCCCATCCTCCGCACGCTCCTGGGGGACAAAGGACAAACCGCCAACTGATAAAATGGTCATTCTTCAGCAATGTGCCATATCTATGACTAACAATGAAGGCCTCCGTGGTCGAGGGGTAAGGCTCTCAACTAGTAATCCTGAGATTGCGGGTTCAAATCTTGGCATGCACAAGTAAATTTTATTTTATTTATTTGTGTTATTTCAGGCACTTTCAGATTAAGATACTCTCAGTATTGTTCTGGTGTCAGAAATTAAACATTGCTACAAATGGCTCTAGCTATGTTTGGTGATCAGATCTGAATAGCCAGGTATTCCCCGATCTTCATGTATTCCGCCATAGTCTCACTTGCTCCAGATGGTTGGGTGCAATTGGGACTCTTGTGCGGATTCACATAAAAAAAAATGACTCCACTAGATGCAGTTTTAATATTGTTCATGATTTCCAAGAGAGAGCTCTGGAAAACTGACCTAACAA
The DNA here is from genome assembly GCA_936435175.1 of Glyphotaelius pellucidus. Classification (NCBI taxonomy): domain Eukaryota; kingdom Metazoa; phylum Arthropoda; class Insecta; order Trichoptera; family Limnephilidae; genus Glyphotaelius; species Glyphotaelius pellucidus. The sequence continues at coordinate 8,912,777 of OW386548.1, read as the reverse complement.
CTGATAGATTCTAATGCAGTTCATTTTGGCTACCGATTTAAGAATGTGCGGATCATTAGCCATTTTAGTTACATTTTCAAAATAAAAATATAATATGAAAAGAAAGTTATAATTCTGGATGAAAGAATTCTCCAGAAAGATAGAAAAATCATTTAGAACATTAATATCATATTAAGAATAACAGAAATAGAAATGGCGGACTAAAACTAAACTAAGCATCTCAATTTCAGAGTTAAAAACTTCAAATCGGCAATTGTCCAAAAAAAAATTGATAAAGTACCGATACGAGACGGGAGTATTATTATTAGCACAATAGCAAAAGTTACATACAATAATGTAAACAAAATGTGTCTTACCTTCAGAGGAGATGCTGGCTGAGCCATGTTTGCAGAATATCAGATATTACAAGAAATGCACTAACATCCCTTAATTAAATTACACATCTTTGCAGCGAGGCATGCTGGAAACACATCCCAGCCGTCATTCTGATCAATAATGAACCAAGAACAATTGCGTAAAGACCAATGTTACTATTTTTATCCTTTATTGTGAAAACACAAAATGGCAGACTAGAGTCTGGCGTTCGGAATGATTTTTGCGCTGATTGACAAATAAATTTTACTTTACTTTATCGAAAAATAGAAGTCCTTATTTACAATTGCACTCCATCTGAATAATATTCCACGAACTTACGACAAAAGGAAAACGCAACGAGTACACTCGACTGCATTATTTGACATTGACAATTTGACAGATGCCAGGCGTAACCATAGAAAAGGTTTTATCATAGATAACCAATCTCGGTATAATAAATAATTTTACCGAATCATATACGCATCTTTTACTCCATATCATCTCCGCACGGTCGCAGAAAATGTGTAACACGGTTAGCTTATCGAGAGGGTAGAGCGGTGATTGCAGGGCCGTACTATTCACAAGGCAGTGTAGGCAACTGCCTAGGAGCCCCGACATATTAAATCCGGCCCTGCCAGGGCCGTATTATCCATAAGGCAGTATAGGCAACTGCCTAGGGGGCCCGTATCGGCTAGGGGTCCCTAGGGTAAAGGGGCCCCAAGACGTGCATTGCCTGCCCGACATGTTTAATCCGGCCATGGGTGATTGACTAAAAATTCATGACATAGCTTGCAGTCCATGTTCCACTGGAGAGATTTGAATTAACTGCAATACAACTGACAGTGTTTCACGCGTTTTAAATTTCGAAAGCAGCCTGACGAGTTTTTTTTTTTGAAAAAGGCCCGTATGAGCTAACCTTGTTAAACGTATTTTCTACGAACATTACCATCTCCGTCCTCCGTCTCCGTACCGTACCATCCGGGTTTTTTTTTTAATTGTCTATAAAATTAAATGTGCCAAACCATGGTCCACAGGTCCAATGACGTGTATGTAGGGAAATTTCCCTCAACAGGGAAGATTTTTTTTTGGGGCAACGGGAAAAAGATAAAACTCCAGGGAAATTCTGAAATGTAAACATTCTGGGGAAATTTCAAATATTCTAGGGAATTTTTGAAATATCGTGAGAAAAAAATCGAAGTACTTAAATATTCTAGGGAATTCTTTTTTTGAAATTCTCTAGCCACCCTCCCCCTTTGGGATAAGAAAATATTGGGGAAATTCTCTACTAACCTCTCCCCAGCATTATCACAAAAATATTTTTAGGAAAATTGGTACTGAGAACCTCGTATTTACAAACTAATTTTGAAATATAGAATCTAGGAAAAAAAATTGAGTTTGCTAAATTTATTGATTGAGACAGATTTCGGTAACAAGAAAACAACTGGTGTACAAATTAACAAAAAATTAAATGATGCTTGAAGTGACTGCACCGGCATTTCGTTTTTTAAATAACTAGATTTAACCCTTGCAATGCCGACCTCCCGTGATCTTATTCGTATAATGTATAATATTAATCGCCCGCCGTATACCAGCTGCCACCATTTCCTTAATAACTTTGTTGTTTTTTTTTGGAAAACAGTGTTTTTGTAAATTGTTACACCTTATAAGATAATTTTTATTCACATTTTTATAAATAATTTATATATAATACATCTGACTTGTGTATTTACTACTTATATTCAGAGAAATGTTTTTTCTTTCCATTGTTATAATAAAAAAATAATAAAGAAATTCAAAAATATTTTTTTGTTTCATTATATTTCCTTAAGATTAAACGTAACCTACGTTATAATGTACGCATTAACAGATGGCACCAATTTAATTATTTTAGGTTAAAACACTTTTTGCAAGTTATGCTATAAAATTTATAGGTGAATTAATTGTTTGCGCCCTTGCATTTTCAATATGAATATGAATAAATAGTTTTGTCCATAAACAAACCCAAATCTTTCAAGAAAGGCTTACAAATCCAATTTTGTTTCAGTGACTCAATCCAATATTGAATTATTTAGCCATCTGTGAATATAAAGTAGCGTAGATTATAACGTAGGTTCCCTTTAACCTTATGGGGAAATAAGTGATTCTCACATTAAATAAATAAAAAACTGTAGTCTTTCCTGTAAGCAAATACTTCCACAAATATACAATGTCAAAGTTAAAATGAATGTATTTTTGTATTTGACAAATCAAGAATGAATAGTACCATCTTGCATTATTTCTTTACCAGGTGAATAAAAAATATTAAAGATTACCGTTATGTTAACAAATACAATAAAATCAGGGAAAGTGCTGCAAACCACTAGCAAATCCATGATGGATTCGTAGGCAAGCTAAAGGTATAAACTTCAAAAATCCACAGTGGATTTCTCGGTACACGGTACATGTACTGGTTAACTAACCAGATCTACTTACTCCAATACTCTGACACCAGCAAACATTAATTTGTTTGTTTTTTCAACACTTGCACCAGATCTGCACATGAAGAAAATGTTTTTGAGGTATTAAAAAGTCAATGCTTTAATTAAAAAAATTATATATTTATTTCAGTAGAAATATTCCATAAATAATAAATGTTTGTACATAATTTTACACAAAATATTTACATAAAAATATAAAATATGTATTATCCGGTTCCATGCCAACTGGGAATAATGTCAACTCAACACCTCCTTTAAAAGTCATTAAAATCTATGAAAAAAATCATTATAAATTAGCCGATAACCCTAACCTAACATAACCTATTTAACCATTTTTTTATATGTATTTTTTTATCATTCTAAATGACCTATCTGAGATGGTTCTGAGTTGGTTTCATTCCGAGTTGGCCGGTCACCGTATTATCCATAAGCTAAGAGCTATTTGCTAATCAATAATTATTCTACCTTGAAAAAGATACTTCTTATAATGTACATAGGCATGTTATTTTAAAATCACAGTGTAACTAAGTATGCAGGTATAATATGATAAAACAATATTTCTTAAAAAAAAACGACTGCATAAAACTAAACACGAAATATGACAAAATTATAGAAAATATGTAAATGACAGAACAATTAAATGCTTTACATTGACAAAGGAAAGACTTCAGCATAATATATCTTTGTAATTGAAACAAAAATATCAACATCGATGATTATAAAATTCACATTAACCGTTTATGAATAAATATTTTTCAAGAAAATATGTTGCTAATACAGTCAGTTTTTACCTAAAATTAATTGCTTTTCCGTTTGTGCACTGTGAAATCAACTAATCATACAGTTTATGTGCAGTACTTATTTCAATTTCGAATATCAATATTACAGCCTTTTCCCTCGTAGAGAAATGCTTTCAAATTCTCAGTGAGCAGCTCATAAAGCAACGGATAATCATACTATTATTAGCAGTTAAAAACCCGCTCCGCAGGTTTTGCTACTAGGCCCTGCAGGCGGCTTTTGATTCGGCTTAGCCCAGTTAGTGTTGGTGACCATTTTAGAAATCCAAAACGAAAATACGAACTGGCTTAAAAAATAGCCTGTTCCTCGGGATTCACTTTCATCCAATGACAGCTAGTCACCGGGACGAAGTAACCGGGACAGGCAATGACGTCATATGTAATATATAACTGCTTGATACAACTGAGAACTGAGTATTACCGTCAATCTTTCCATATCCAGAGAGATACTAAAAAATTCCCAAATTCGTAGTACTTATACCTAGGGGGGGCATGTCCCCATGCGTCCCGCTAACAAAAGTGGCGACATCTTTTGACGAATTCTTGAATTCGAAACCGAATTACAATGGTAGTTTTGTTTAAAATTTCACATACACAGATGTTATTTGTGGCGCGGCGCGTATAACGTGCATCAGACATGCACTCGAAGCCGAGTTTTGAAATTCAACCACGCAGACGCTACCCTATTAATGCTGTTCGATGTGACTGTGCCACAAAGAGTGTACAAACAACTCTCAAAATTATATACCATTCTATGTCAAAACTTCCATTTCACAAAAATATAGTTGTTCATGAATCCAATAATAAGAAAATATTATACCTAGTTATAATAAATAATGTTTAATAATGAGAATTTATTGAGAGTTACATTTTATTTATAATTCTCGGGTAGAGAAGAGATTCAAATGTAGGTAAGTGAATAATTACTAACTGTAAGTGAATAATTACTACGCTTAAATAGGTAAGTGGTAATAATAATTCAAATGAACTCAGTTAGTTTTTCTATCATACAAATATGTAGATACCTAGTTCCTTCATAATGTAACATTTGTTGTACACTTTGGACAATCTCGTTGAAAAAAATACTATCCACGTATCCAATTTATTACTTATTGATAATATTATCTGAAATTTTGTTAAGAATAGAAATTAATAAATTCAGTCAAAAAGTTACACACCACAACTGAGACGTTACCTATTTTATTACTTACATAGCTTCACAATAAAAAGAGATTCTTTATTATTTTTATACAATTTGTCAAAGTTATAACATAATATTTTGAAGAAATAAAACAAATCTTCAAAATTTAAAACTTATAGTAAAAAATACATTTACAGTACATAGATTTTACAAATACATATTTACTTTTATTACAAAAATACAAAAATATGCAATACAATGATTGTAGGTGTATTGCAATAATAAACACGATGGTATAACTTTGTTTAATTCCACTTTTTATTTTCTTATCCAACTAGTTTCGGTTCAACCTGAACCTTCTTCAGGGAAGAATAAAAATATACTGGTAGTATATTTTTATTCTTCCCTGAAGAAGGTTCAGGTTGAACCGAAACTAGTTGGATAAGAAAATAAAAAGTGGAATTAAACAAAGTTATACCATCGTGTTTATTATAATGTATTCCCACAATGTGTTTGCTACATGTGAAAAAATATTGCAATAATGTTCGAGACTCGAGATTTTGGACTAGAAAAGTTTATTCTGTGCAATATGATTGCGCTGAATTGAATAAACTAACAAATGTTAATAGAATGTCAGATGTAAAAGTAGATATAAACCACATTACTACAACCATTGTCACTTTAACCATAAAACTGGCAGCTTTGAGCTATAATATTGACTACTTAAAAGTGGGAATGTTCACAGCATAAAATATTCCTCATTCCTGGGTATTCCCAATACCCAGGGCGCACTTAAGAATACTCCGCAATGTTTTTTCTCTTTTGTTCAAATTCACGCTGATCAGATGTGAGACACTAAAATACAGTCATGGCCGCACACTCTATCAGATAGTTGTGAGTAATAACTCAAATCTCTTCTGTCAGAGAACAGTTAACTTCCAGTCCCGCCACTTGTGGGAAGTTGTGAAACACCGAAGGAAGCAATGAATACGTTTACCACAGTAATGAGGAATATTCCTATGACGGTGAAGTTATTAATCTTATCGGCCTTGCAAATGTCATCGTGATGCTTAACATCATAAGTACTGTTAACAATGAGTCCAACACCGACAGCGATCTGTAAACAAGAGACCAACAATATATTCTTATTCCTGAATGTGGCTGCTGGAGTCCTAGGGCCGCCGAGCTACAATTAAAGATCCGAGGACAACATTAATGACAGTTATGAGAAAAACTCCTATTAAGGTGACATTGTTATAATAATTAGCTTTACAAAGGTCATCTTCGTTTTTCACATTATATTGGCTGTTTTTGAGAAGCCCCACCGCGACTGCCACCTACAAAATAAAATACCAGTTGGAGCTTTTATTACTTCCATTACTGATGTAATAGAAAATAGAACTAAGCTAATTATTTCATCAGAACTGCTGATTATTAAGAACAGAAAATGAGCAGATTCCCTGTGACGAGTATTGCCAAAGGTCTAAAGAAAAGTTTCAGGGTCATCTGGGTCTGAATAAGTCAGGTGCAAGTGTCAGAAAACAATAGTTGAAAAGCTTTTGTTATGCTAAACAATAGAAGAGCTATGTTTTAATAAAATATTGAGATGATTTGTGTAGTTCCACTTTTGTGAAAAGTCATCTCAAGGGCGCTCTGCCCGTTGCCATTACATATTCATTTTCAGGTTTTAAATTCCATTAATCACATTTTACTGGTCTAGCAAAATGTTTTGATGGAGGGGCAGTGAAATAAATGAGTATAGAATAGCCTGGCTTAGTTAAAAAAGGCAAGGGTATATAGGATTTATTACCTGAAGTATAAGGCTAGCGGAGATGAAGATGAGACTGGGTATGTAGTATGGGTGATAGGTACTGCCGGCTTCTAGAACGTAGCGCAGCTGATTGGCATTGGCGGACAGCAGTGCCAGGTCCATCATGCCCTGTGCCAAGTTCTTCTTCTGCTGGTATACGTTCACATCCGGGGTCACACGGGGAGGAACCTGCAATCAACCACATGCTCACTTAAATTCATAATATTCAAGTAACTAAGCAGATCCAATAAAATCTTATTGAAATCATTCATATTAAAATGGTTCCATGCCAACTGAGAATAAATTAAACTCAACACCTCTTTGGAAAGTCATTAAAAGCTATGAAAAAAATAATTTTAAAATAGCCCGTAACCCTAACCTAACGTAACCTTAACCATTTTTTTATTTTTATTTTTCATCACTTTTAATGACTTTTCTGAGATGGTTCTGAGTTGGTTTCATTCTGAGGTGTCCGGTTACCGGTTAAAACAGGGGTATAACATATTTGCATAAAATGTTAAAAAAATTGTGGGGTGACAATTTTTTGGCGATTTTTTATTATGTGTGTTGAAACTCTATATTGATGCAAGTATTGGAATTATACACTGTATCTTACGCTCATATATGGAACTTTTCTACGAACGATACACAATATACAGTCGATTCTGTTTAATTGGGACACATCTTGAAATAGGATTTGTACTTAGTGTATAATTTGTAGAATAAAAGTTTCTTGAATTTGATATCTTTTGTTATTTAGTGCAATGAAAAAGAAAACCCCAGAAGTTTAGTGATATGAAAGTGAAACAAAAGATATAATTTATTTTTAATCATAATAAAGTAAAACTTACGGCTCCTGGTGCGAACTCCGGGGCATACGGGAATGGTGTCTCGGATCCGAATCGCGGGGTGATGCCTGGCAAAAAGTTATCTGATAAATAAATAAACAATTAAATTTAGTATAACAATAATGCATGCATTACTTACATAATAATAGGAGGCATTCTGCAGTGACAGAACTAATAATAAATAAAAACAATTGTTTTCTAATATTACAGAATCAATGTCAATGAATCTATTCATATTTTTCTGTAAAGAGGTGGTACCTTACAGATATTTAAAATTTTTTGTCTTCTTTATGAAGAAATTAATACGTGCACACAGGGCCAGCCCTGAAGAGCTATTCTCTATCTTTTGTGAGAACGAGATCGTTCTCCCGCGAGATATCCTGTCAGATTTGTGTGATTTTCTACAGCTGTTAAATGAATAAATAATCATGCAAACATGCAGGAATTCGTATTTAAAACTACCCAAACTAAAATATGTGACAGCTCACAGCTGAAATTTTGACATCGGCCCATAGAAAAAGCAAATAACAGCCGTAGAAAATCACACAAATCTGACAGGACATCTCGCGGGAGAACAATCTCGTTCTCACAAAAGATAGAGAATAGCTCTTCTGTGCAGGTGCCAGGCGCAATTTGGTTCAGGACCGGCTTTTCAAGTACACAAGCAATAACCTATGTAATTATTCTAAATTGTACTAGTAAAAACAAAAAAGTGCAGTACAACAGCATATATGTATAGTACTTTCTGACTTAGTACTTAACATTATTCATAAACTGCCCATTCATTGATGGTACTAATTTAATTATTTTCAAAATAAAACGCTTAATAATAAAACACATTATGCTTAATAATATTAATACAAGTAGTTTTTTTGAGCCCATACATACGGTATATGAATATGAATAAGCAGTTTTGTCCATATAAAAACTTATTTCTTTCAAGAATTACAGGGATACAATATTGTATTTGTATGCTTTTCTTGAAAGAATTGGGTTTTTAAATGGATAAAACTATTTATTCATACTAATTTTCTATAGGTTCAGGCACAAACAAATAATAATTATTCATCTTCATATTTCAAAGCATAACTTGCAAAAAGTGTTTTTTCTTAAAATAATTAAATTGTTGCCATCTACAAACGAGCACTTTAAGAATATTTTAAAGTTTATTAGCAGAAGGGTAAAAATAGCGACAAAATAAGACAAAAGTTATGTGAAATGCTACTTTATGAAGCAATGAAATCCAAAACCAAAAAGTGCAAAACATAAAACATGGCGGGGTGTGAAATTGTAAATGAGGTCGCTTTGAACCTAATAATTACCATTGTTTCCATTTCCAATCCCGTCTACCTCATCTCCGTTTGTCCAGATCTTCTCCCCGTCCCCTTCCCCATCCCACTTGGGCTTGTGGTCCCCTAGAAGCGGATAGTCCGACCCTGGCTCTAGCGCACCTAGTAATATGATAATAGGACAATGCTCATCATGCACGATATTATGTGGGGACAAGAAAACCAGCCAGTTAAAAGCGTGAACGAAGACAGCATCAAACTTAAGACAAAACGAAATTGTGATTATTGGTGATTTAAACGTTAGAATGTTGTGAAATGAATTAATGTTTTGTGGTAGGTAGGAACTTTCTAGGAGTTAATGCCAGCAACGTAACTTACAGCAAAGTAAGTGAAAAAAATAGTATTTTTGAAGTTAAATAGTATCGCAAACCTTTTTAGAAACCCAGTTGTTTCTTTGAAATTCACTTATGCAAAGTCATGAAAAGGCCATTTAGCGCCATTTTGTTTTTGTGACATCTGAAAGGTCTCCGTTAAAAGCCGATTCTAGGTGCGTTTCAGCTGTCTATCCGATTGCAACAAGCTGATAAGCTTAACAACATGATAGTTGTCCTCTTCTGCTGATCACAATTTGTTCCAAAGCAGAAACGGATTTACAGTCGGCATTTAACTGGGACCTTTCAACTGTCAAAAAAACAAAATGGCGCTGAATGGCCATTTGACGTTACGTTTGAATTGCTGTGAAACAACCCCTCATTTAGAACTAACTGCTATACTTAAATTTGTGTATCAATAAACTCAGAAGTAAGAGATTAGAATTCCTATTTCTTCTTATATCTCTCTATTATATGTCTATCTATCTATCTATAAAAAAATGTATAACGTGACCGTCTTCATGGGATTTTGAAAAACTACCCACATTCACTTTTCCCACCCCTAGCAGAATAAAGCCTGTGCACAGCTGGGTGCTTCATCGAATAATAATGTATACTGAATATAATTTATACAACCCTTCCCATCACCTCCATACTGTTAGTTCCTGTTATATTCACTATTATTACGTAAACACAAACTATTATTTTCGTGGGAATTTAAACAAAACAATTATATACAAAATGCTTCAATTAATAACTCACGTGGGTGTTAATGAAAAGGATTCGATAGAATAAATACAAATGAAGGGGAAAAATGCAAAACAAATCATAAAAACATGACAAAATAGCTTCACAAAACTAAAATTACAACTCAACAGTCACATCGTTGTTGATTCTGCAATATGTTGAATGAAAATGTATTTACTTAAACAATTTTTACAATTGATTTTCTTCGTATCTAGGTTCAAGTTCCAGTCTAGCATACAATATTTTAAAAATAAAACATATTGCAGTCTTACAACAGTTTGAATATATGGAAGGATAGTATTAATTACCATCTTCGTCCCCCTCTTTCTTCTCTTCGTCTTCAGTGTCTCCTCCCTCCCACTCCCCCTCCCCCTTGCCAGCGTCCTCTCCCACCCCCACCCCCTCCCCCTCACCGCTGGGCGGGGAGCCGAAGAAGGCATCATCCACCCCAGGGTGCGCCTCGGCTGTTTTGGGGATGTCGCTGTCATCAGAGAGGTCGTCCATCTCTGAACCTGAGAAAATCAATAATAATGCAATTTAATAAAGGTGATTCATTTCATTCAGGTGACACGTGACAAGACGGTGCGTGCATGGATGGGAAATTTAAGATGGCGGATTGCTGGATACGTTACTCTACGTTATGGTCTCCCTTTTACAATATTCATTCCGACAACATTGAAAAGATTCAACATAAGTTCCTAAGGTATATAAACTATAAATTGCATATTCCTGTACAAAACATTGATTAAAATTACCTACTGGATAAAATGTCCAAATTAAAACTTTCAGAAAGAAGAATAAACACAGACTTAATACTATTACACAAAATACTGCATTACAAAATTGACTGTCCTGAATTGCTTCAATTAATCAACATCCATATTCCCAAAAGATCTGGCCGACATTTATTATCACAACACCAGGACACTGTCTTACCAAAATTCCCCAATTCCGAGACTTCACAGCCTCGGAAATAAATTTTCTGATTTAGCAGATATATTTTACCTTACACATAACCAGTATAAATATTGTTTATTCCAATTCTTCTATATATCTAGGCACAAATAGACGTGTATAACTTTTGCAATTTTTTGTTTATATTCAATATTTTTTATGTGCTGTTTACAGCTTTTTTTCTCATTATATTATATTTTCTTTATTGTTTTAATTTTCAAGCACTTAAAATAAATGTGTACTCAACTTATAAATTAGAATGTAAAAGCCAATTAGGGCGTGCAATAAATAAATAAATAGATATGTTGGGTTTGGTGGTCCTATAAAAGTTTGATTAAAGGGAATTATTTTCCAAAGCAGTTGTGTTTAAACGTTTCTTTAAATTGGTGAAGTTGATACCAATTGAAGTGACTACCTAACAAATTTTGAATTATAGTACACATTCAATCTCAGAAGTACTCTAGAATCTAGAACACCCTTGTAGGGTGAAAGCCTGAAACATGGGTATTTGATACAAAAAAGTACATATTATCACAGAATTAAGTCAAATGTAAACAGGAATAAATATATTTGAGACGAAGGTAAGCTGCTATACGTTATGGCCCAGTCAACATCAGTTTATAACTAGGCAGGCATTTCAAAATTCAAGATCAATTGATATTTTTTTATTATTGAAGTTGTTGTTATTATTGTTTGTTGTTCTGATATAATACCAAAAAACTGATCAAACGATTATCTTCAATTTTCCTATTGAGATACTGTACCAGCGTGTAGTATTCTCCCCTTTGTATTGTAGCTAGGTTTTGGACAACCTTACTATTTCATTTTCTCTAGACAAAAATAATTATACTAACTACTACTGTTTTAACCACTTTTTATTAATCAACTTGTTTATTGACTGATGGTATTTACCAAGATATAATGTTTACAATATTAAAGTGGTTAAAATGGCAAATATAGAATTTTTTTTTAAATATTTACACTACAATGAATTTGATAAATAAATGACTTTTCTTTACCAGCAAGAGGAGGCTGGGGGTTGTTGGCGTCCCTCTCCAGGAGAGGTTGTGCTCTGTTATTGTTGTTATTGTTATTGTTAGCACCTTCCGTGATGACTAGTGTGAGTGGCTCAATGGCCGCTCCGGCGGAGAGGTCACGGCGGGGTCGTGACAGCGCTGGCAGCTTATCATCAGTTGGAATCTGGAATCGAGAACACCTATTGGTTTACTTTTTATCTATGTTGTGTTGCCAGTTATGCAAATTACCTTGAAATGCAAAGAAATTCATGTAATATTAATATTTAATCATTGAACAAGAGGATAATACAAATAAATCTAAATGAAACATAACATGAAACAGAATGATACAGAGACACGGTCGCAACCGGAATCGAACCCAGGATTTCTGACTTACCGAGACAACTCCTCTATTCAAATTCGAAATAAACAATATCATCTTCAACTAATTTTTCCCACATTTTTTGGCTACCATCTTTTTGAATGTTTACAAAGTTCTAACGAATTTATTTGAAACCTAGATAAACGTCTCGTAATAGTCTCGGATAAACGATTTTTAATGGTCGAGTGAATACAGGCGTTGTCCCGGTACGACATATATCCTGGGTTTGATTCCCAGTTGCGATCGTTACCTTTTTTTATTTTCTGTGTCTTGTTCTTTTCACGTTTCATTTAGATTTATTAGTATTATCTTCTTCAATGTTTAATATTACATTGATGGATATAACCTTAAAAAGTTATTCCAATAAACCTAATTATTATTAGTATTTTTTTTTCTTCACCTGGTATTTTTTATTGATTTTTAATCTCTGGTACTCATACATATAAAATGTAAGAAATGACAAAAAAATAATAATAAATGTATAATTAAATTAAATAATTTCATATAATCAATGATTGCCCCTGGACCATAGGCAATTTTAATAGCTCATGATTTTACATTCGTGATTTTTTTAAGAGACAATTTCATTACCGGGTTCATGGGGTGAGGTTTGTCTAGGTCTTGGATGACCAGGACACACTGAACCCCAGATTCCTACCCACCCCTTAAACCCTTTTTCACACAGCATCCCCAAAGATGACATATGCCCTGAGGGAGTTTATTTTCCTCAGAGCCTCCTGTGTAGAGCTCATGTAAAAAAAAAAAAAAATTATCGACAACTCGGGTGTTTATTGAGTTATACAATCAGGAAAAAAATAATAAAAATACATTACCCGCCTCACTAGACGATGTCTGTTCTGAGACGGGTAGCAATAATCGTTATTTTCCTAATAAATTAATCTTGTTATTCCGTTTTCAATATAATTTAAAAAAAACAATTTGAATGACATAAAATAAAATTAGCATTTCATAAAATCAAAATACATGAAAAATACAAAGAAAGGAGTGCGAAATAGATACATATAATAAATACATGAAATAATTTTCTAAATTAATAAAAAATTCAAAAAACTTTCATAAAGAGTTATGTAGACTGATGTATGTATTTTTGTAAATATTTTCGAACAAGCAAAGGATTTTAACAGCAAAATTCGCGCAATATTGGGGTCGTTATTTTTAAAATTAAGTAGATTTTATAATAGTAATTTTAAATTCATAATTAGTGTATTTAAAATCCTCTTTCCCATGGACACTTGTTTAAAATTAACAAAGAAATGCATGAAAAATGTTAAGTACATATTTTTGAAATTTTGGAAAGCGAAACAGGATATTTCGTCCTTCGTCCTGGATCATAAAAGTTACGATAACATTTTCCCTATTAGTGAAACCACAGACATACACACACGTACCTAAATCATATTATGAAGACGTACGTCGACACGAAACGCAAGTCGTATTTACATACGAGTATATCACAAAATACAGCCCAGTGAAAAAATAGTTTTTTATCGGGAATTGGGTATCCTAACTCCTAACCTCAGGAAAACCCGCATAAATCAAGTAAACCTTGCGTTTTATTCGCGGTTAATCCATTATATATAATTACGTGATTATTATTATTCAATAATCGACAAGTTCTTGGAAATAAAAGTTCAACTTTTCAAAACAATTATTATAATCCATACTTCCATACTAATATTATAAATGCGAAACTGCTCGAGTTTGTTTATGACCTTTTCACGCATAACACAATATAAAGACTTTAAAAATTCATTCACCAATAGAAAGCTAAATTATATGCGCAGACTATATTTTGTATATGATGGTAAGCTCTGGCGTAATGAAATTATAAATATTAATATATTATATTTGTTATACGTTTTCTGTCGCTAACTAAAGCAAATTTTTGCTAACGTCAGAAAAAAATCGTTTCCATGGAAACGATTGCTACTGCTTCAGAAAATTCAAATATTAGAATATGTTTTATTTTTTTGGACAAGCTTCTGTTTTGGAATAAATGTCAGTTCCTACATTAAAAATATAATTCTGAACGATTATAAAGACTGAATAAATGAACTGAATAAATAGTGTAATTTTTTATTATATTCACAAACTTTCAAATATTTAATTAAAAATAAACATCCGAAATGTTTGTAAGCGCATAAATTCCGAACGAATGAACAAAATTGGATAAGTAATTCTTTTTTTCTTTGAGCTATAGCATTATGAAATTTAGGTGGTAGGCGCGATGTTTGAAAACTGAATGTAAGGGAATGAATATATGGAATGCGGGAGGGGATGGGGGTGGGGTGGGGGGGGGAGATAATTGATAAGTGCAAGCGCTACAGTAATTTCCCGTAATACCATGCGAGCGAAGCCGCGGGGAAAAGCTAGTATTGTAATAAATTATCAGAAAGAATGCACGGCACAAAAATTCCGCATTTTTTAAAATAAATTAAAATGTTCTAAGCTCGGCTGTCACCTGAATATTTAATGTAATTTTTACAGTATCGCTGTAATTTTAATGACTTTATCGCTGTATTCTAAGCCAAGTTCATCTACCGTGTACTACATCTCCATTGTATACAGTTATAGAGAATAATTGAGCAATTTCACGGCCAAGTTGTCCGGTGTTTATTCTTTGGAAAAACACTTGATATTTTAGTCAACAAGTTCATCTAATCGCATAATTTCTATGGACTGAAAAACCGTATATCTCAGATTGCTGAAGTTTAAAATAAAGAACTATTTCTCTGAGTCCTATAAGCGTGCTGATACTGCTGATTACTTCTATAAACGTCCCTTACTAAAAAATATCAACAAAATTTGATTTGAATTTTTTTATCTTTCATCATCAGTTAAATCCCATACGTTCAGTCCCGGTACATTCAGCTTTCAAACAACTAGCGTGACATTCATTTTTAGACACATATATATTAACTACGACGCCTGAAATAAAATTTCCCGCAAATATATCATCATCGTTTCAACGCAACAATTTGTTTTGCTTTTCTTCTGACGTAAGCAATAACTCGCCTTTATTAGCGACAGAAAACGTATAATAAATATAATATATTAATATTTATAATTTCATAACGCCAGAGCTTACCATTATGTACAACCTATATTACTCGCAAATAAATTAGCTTTCTATTGTGAAAGAATTTTTAAAATCGTTTTATTGTTTTATGCGTCAAAGCGTAACAAACACACGCAGTTTCGCATTTATAATATTAGTATAGATAACTTTGAAAATTATATTTAAAAAATCACGGAAATACCAAAATGCGAAGAAAACAGGTTTCTTAAGAATAACTTTGAAAGGCCTTGATTTTTAGGACGCAAAAAATGCTATACAATAATTCAATAAATCAGTATTTTCACTGTCGTATACAATGACTGACATTCAACATTTAGTTTTATGAATGTAAAAAAACATTTACATTATTAAAGTGAAAACGTTTTTTTTTGTTAGCTTTGTCTTTTTTTAATAAAATACAATTTAAAGAAATGTAGATGGAGCCATTAACTAGCGGCCGAGAATTTAAATTTCGTCGAACGATGATCTTGCGATTATACAGGGTAACGGTAAAGGGCGATTCCGATGAGAAAGATTAATTATTCTCCATACCAGCATTTTAACATAATAGCTCAATATCGATTTTATTTCATTCCAAATTTGCTTTGATAAATACCCACATTCGAAAAAGCTCAAACTCGTGATGATTAAAATTATTAGAATTACAATTAAAATTATGTACTGTATGTAATTAAAATTATTAGAATTACAATTAAAATTACGCAATTTATATAATTATTGTTTGATTTTATTGTTTATGATTTGATTACTTTTTGTTTATGATTTTATTTGAACTAAAATTAAAATTCTGAAAAGTAGGTTTCCCAAATAATTTATTGATTTATTTTACTGCACGTGATTTGAAATGTATGTTGTAGATATAATACAAAATTTGGTTTGTAAATTTAACAAATCTGCCAACGACCTACGGTAAAACATTATTGTACTTAAAATAAACATATTTTCTCAAAATTTAAAAAATAGCTCCACTAGATAAAAGAACAGTCTTTCGAAATCAATTTATAATTTTTTTTTGGAAAAGAATCTATACTTCTAAACGTTGATTTAAAAATGACATATTTCCGGTTTTGTCTGGTTATTCCTTCTTATGCAAATTAACCCACACGCTTAACACAAACGAGAAGCGCCCATTAAAATAAACTAATATTTTTTGTGAATAGCCAAATGAGTCGAGTTCTTTTGCGTGTTGACTTTTCTGAATAAAATTGAAAACGTGGTGTGACGATTATATGAGAGAACCGGTCTCAATTCTACATACCCCCTAACATAGGTGAGAATAGATAGATACTTACGATGTAGTTATACTTGGATAGACGTCTACCCACACAGAACAGTGAACCTTGTAAGTTGTAGGCAGATGCCTACCTACCAATGTACTATTTATACATTTGACGAAAACGATTGGGTATTTCTCAGGCAAATTTTCAAATAGAATGAGCAAAACGTTTCATTTCTTAGAGTAGGTAACGGCTATGCTTTGAAACATTATCAAATATGTCTTTAAGGCGACGCTTCCCGACTCAAAAAAAGAAGATGGAGAGATCTGCAATTACGAATGTTGGACAGAGCGCGCTTATATTTTCAATGATAAAATTGAAGCGAAAATTATGAAAATGTTTAATAAAACATGACTCGTTTAAAATAGAGCAAAAATCTCGTGGAAGGATCTTAATTAGGAGTATTCTTAGGAATTTTTTCACAAATATATCTTGTAAAATAATAGAAATAGACTTGTTTTAAATAATTTTCGGAGCGTACTTTGCGATTTTTTTCAATCGAGGGAATTTCATATAATTTGCGTTTCGGCGTGGAACGTATCTAGATATTATCTTCAAAAATAACATATTTTTTTAAGAGCTTAAAAACTTCAAATGTTTAAGGGAGATATGAAAGAAATCGGTAGAAATTCGGGTAGCACCAATTTTTTTGAGTTTAAGCAATGCAGATTTTATCATCTCAAAAAAATATGTAGGTAACAATGTTTTACTTTCTGATCTTTTTTGTTACTGCCTAGAAAGAGCATTCGAAACTAATTGACTTTACAAAATACAGAGGTGTGATGTTTGTGTTTACGTCTGTAACAACCGGAAGAATAAAACCTTGGTATTTATCTACCGATATAGTAGGAAGGAACACACCTGTTATTATTGTAATAGCATCTAGTAGTGTGAGATGATGCGCTGTCGGCCTGTATTGGTTATGGACCTGCAATGCGCAGTGATATCACTAATATCATTGCCGTTGTTGCTCTTTCTGGTTGGAGTAAACTGGATGACCTCTTGCGAGGTCGTCCAGTTTACAAAACAAACTGATATACGAACAATGAGGTACCATTTACCTTCCTACCAGCTTGGGGGCCGTTCAAGTATTAGGTACGTAACGCAATTTGAAGGGAGGGTAGGTCTTGTAAAACGTTACTGTACGTTACCGGGGTGGGAGGGGGGTTCGAACAACGCGTTACGTAACATGTTTTTTTATTTAAATAAAAAACTAGGGAATAAAAATCTTTCAAGTTGGCAACCCTTTTCGTCTATGTTTTACGGGGAATCCCTCAATTGTATTGTACGTAATTTTTATTTTATCCTCCCAAGTTGGCAACCCTTTTCGTTTATGTTTTACGGGGAATCCCTCTACTGTTTTGTACGTCATTTTTATTTCGTTGTAAAATCATATCAAATTGGTAAAAATAGTCACTTGGGTGTTACGTAACGTTTATGGAGGGGAGGTACAGAAAAACGTTACGGCGCGTTACATGGGGGGGAGGGAGAGTCAAAAATCTTCAAAAATTGCGTTACGTAATGCTTGAACGCCACCTTGCGTGCTTGTGGCAGCTGGTGACAGCTTGTCTGACCAACAGTCTACTGGACATAGTACAGTGAAACCACGCGCGTTGTCTCAGTAACGCATCTCTCTTTTAATTCACCAGGTCTTGACGGAAAAATAGCA
Source organism: Glyphotaelius pellucidus (assembly GCA_936435175.1). Taxonomy (NCBI): domain Eukaryota; kingdom Metazoa; phylum Arthropoda; class Insecta; order Trichoptera; family Limnephilidae; genus Glyphotaelius; species Glyphotaelius pellucidus. Next base: position 8,894,545 of record OW386548.1, on the reverse strand, counting down.
TGCGTTCATGTTCTTATTAATAATATTACAATCATATTAAATAAAATATTATATTCGAAGCGCGCTCAGTTGTTTTAAAACAATCATTTGGCCGCTGAAAAATTCAATCCAACAGTTACGTTTTTAGGTTAGGTTTGACGATGAAAATTTTATTATTGGTACTGCTGACCTATATTGCAATTGCGTTGTTAGCATGCATCGCTGTCCATTCTACGTTATTATATCTACCTGAAAACTACCAACACCGGAAGTTTCCGATGGCATAGCAATTTGCAACACAACGTCTATGTCGCTAATCGGACTACTATTAGGTTAATGGAAACCCAACGGAAAATGATAACCAAATATTCTATTTGTACAATTGCATGGAATTCTAAAATGGGTAACTTACAAGGTTGATGGAGTGGTTGCTGTTAGAGTGGCTGTTGTTAGGACTGGGGTGCAGGTTGGTGTTGCTGTGATGGGGAGAAGGGGTGCGCGATCTGCCCGCCGTGTGGGGGGTGGCGCGGGTTCCCACAGCGGCGTGGTGGGGGGACAAAAGGTGTGCCCCATTCCTTCCATTCCCTCCATTCGTGTGGCCCCTTGCGTGGTGTGTCCCGTTGCCAGCGTGACCTCCGTGAACAGGTGAGGCGTGGGCGCCGGCAAGGGGGCCCCGGTGCCCCATGGGGCTCTCGTGGGCTCCGTGACCCCCCGCTGGGTGGTGTCCACCGGGTGGGTGGTGCGGCTGGGGCGATCTGCGGGACATCTCGATAGTGGTGTGACCTTCGTGAGGCATTTTCAAGCAGTCAATTCAAAGTTTAAAAAAAACTGATTCTACTTTCCGCTGTTTCCAAGTTTCAGCGTTTATTTTTAATTCACCAAATATCTGCAACAAAAAGAAAATATGCACATTAAAATCGTGTTCAGAATTGGGCAATATCGCCCAGGAGTGTGATGTAACGATCCAGGAGTGTGGTAGTGACATAAGGACAATCTGGGGTATTGAAAGGCTGCAAGAAGGAAAAAAAAACTAGGGAAAATAATATGTTAGCTGTGGGAATGAGCCAATAAGTTCTGGCAACTCAGGCTTTGGTGAATAAAGAAATTTATCAAGAAAAATTCCATCACGATTTGCACAATGGACCCCACGACGTGTATTGACTTACTGAATTCATGTCTTGATGGGTTGCTTGGTAACCGGCACCGTTTTTTAAGACTTAATTTGTCGTGATATTGTCTCATCTAGCTCAGAGGCGAAGCTACAATACATTGCGTACACATCACAAGAATGTCTTCTACTTGCTAACTGCCTATGGTGTCATCTTTAAATAGATTCCCATTATACATGTTTATTCCAGGCACAGTAGTTTTCATATTTTAAATCAGAGGTTCCCAAACTTTATTTTCTCGTGGACCACTTTCAAAATTTTACTGGTTTCGGTGGACCCCCTGATGTAGCATTTTTAATTATTACCATATTCTCAAAACTCGACATGCGTTGTACTGAATATTAAATATAACGCTTGATATGGGCACGGGATGGGGCTCAAAATGACCATTTTTCACCGAAATAATAGTGTACTATCTGCCTACATTGACAGTTAAAGCCAGGTCAACATTTTTGTTCTTTACTATCGAAACCAGCAGGCTTATGGATAGGCTTTAAGATAAAATTAGCGCTAGTTGGTGCAAGTCGCCCTTAGTGAATGATGTGTTAAATATGTCAACAATATAGTCATTACCCAAATTTTGTATACGGCGAACGGGCGTATACAATTGTGATTCTATGTTGGACTTGTCACAATAGAACGGTAAATATTGCCTCGATGTTGATTTGTGAGGTATATGGAAAGAAATTATTACTAACTGTCAATTATTGTATTTATGTAAACATGTTAGGTTAGGTTAAACTAGAAGCAAGGTATCGATGTATTAAAGTAAAAAAATCAAATAAATCAATCAATTTCTCTTTGCTACAAGGAAAATAACTCTAAAAATTACCTGTACCTGCAAGAAACAAGAGACAAGTATATCGTGAAAGATAATGTAGCGACCTAGGTCAACAATTTACCATGTAATATATCAAGTAGAAAATGTCATCAACATGTGTGTCTACAAAATAATGACAGCACTATGTATACTGTATATGATTACGAGAATATGGATTAAAGTCACATGAGCGCCAACTCTGGGGAAATTTCTTGGGATTTCCAATATCGCTCTCCGCAGAACCCGAATACTTCCTGAGAAGTCGCTGTTTTGGGTTTTTCAGAAATGACGCATTTGGCCAATACTTTTTTAAACAGTTATGTACGCTCTTTGTTATTAATTTATTTTTATTAATAATAGCTTTTTTGCCCGCGGCTTCGCTCGCATGGTATTAGGAGTAAATTACTGTAGCGCTTGCACTTATAAATTATCCCCCTCCCCCTCTCCCACATTCCATACATTAATTCTCGGTACATTCAGTTTTCAAAAAGCTCGCGTGCCACCTAAATTTCATAATGCTAGAGCTCACCAGCAATAAAAAAAAGAATTATCCAATTAAGTTCAGTCGTTCGAAAGTTGCGCGCGTAGGTACCAACACTTCGAAGATAGATAGATATTAACTATGACGCCTGAAATAAAAAAAATATATCAACATCGTTTCCACGGCTACGATTTGTTTTCTGACGTTAGCAATAATTCGCTTTTGTTAGCGACAGAAAACGTATAAGAAATATAATATATTAATATTTATAATTTCATAACGCCAGAGCTTGCCGTTTTATACAGCTTATATTCTTCGCATATAATTTAGCTTTCTATTGGTGAAAGAATTTTAAAAAATCGTTTTATTGTTTTATGCGTGAAAGCGTATCAAACAAACTCGAGCAGTTTCGCGTTTATAATATGAGTATAGATAGATAGCTATTTTTTCTAGACAGTAAAAGCCTAAATATTTAATCATATTCGACGTTGTGTTGTTAAATACCCAAAAAGGGCCGTTTAACTGAGTTAAACATGTTTAGCGAATAAGTTCTGTCAAAAATTTTTAGGTTATTTCTTCGATTTCCGATTGTCTAATATATGAAATATGTCTAATTTATTAATTTGTATTCACGATGGACATTTGGGTTTTGTATTCTGACGTTGACGAAGAAATTATAGATTTTATGTAGGTAGATCGTTTATAGTGAGAGAAGTAAATACAAGAACAAATTTATTTGAAACACTCTACAGTAAAACAATCTTTGTGAAAGAAATAATTAAAAAATAAAAAATATTCAGAAAATGGTTTTATTTTTAAATCTAACAGTAAAATCTCTTTTTGCATCATTTCGTAGTAATGTTTGTTTCTTTTATTTTTTCTTCTAATTATAGATGATTCATTTGTGCTCAATTTCTATTTGTGGTGACTTTTTGTTCCTATCTGAAACACTCCATTACTTTCAAAAACAAAAATTGTTCCTCCTTCGAAAAGTTATGAGCTCCACATCGGGATTTATTTATTTGGGCACTCATTTTCTAGATCAAAATAAAATAATAAATTACACAACCACAACATAACCTCAAAATATTTTTATTTTTGACACTCGTAAATTTAAGCACCCCCCACACGCACACTTCGGAGCAAACGTGCCCCTCGCCACTACAGGCCGCTGCGTAGAAAGTACGTGTGGGAGATGCTAAGGAACTACGTAACTGTTTTACCGACGCGTTAAACGGCGGTAACTGTTTTACCGACGCTTAACAACGTTTAACTAAATAGCCACTGCAACTGTGTGGTGCAAGATGGAGTTAAACGAATTTAAGTTAAATGTATTTAGTGACTTAAATTCGTTTAGTTAAATACAATTTAAGGTAAAATTAGCGATAGTTGGTGCAAGCCGCCCTAAAACAAAAACACAGTTAAAAACAAAATACTCCACCATGCAAGATGGAAAAACTGTAGGCTGGGAAAAGTACAATACCTGTGAAATAAGTCGAAGCAGTAATTGGTTTAATTAAATTTGTTGGTCTTCTTTCTGATATAAATTCTACTATGACTTGTTTATATTTAGGGCGGCTTGCACCAAAAGTTAAATTTGGTTTAAATATCAAGTTAAACACATTATTTGATTTAAGTCGACTTGGCGTCTTGCACCACAAAATTTAAGTCGTTAAATGCATTTAAGAACTGTCAAAGTTAAATACCCAAAAAGGGCCGTTTAACTGAGTTAAACATGTTTAGCGAATAAGTTCTGTCAAAAATTTTTAGGTTATTCCTTCGATTTACGATTGTCAAATATTGCTGAAATCTGTCTCATTTATTAATTTGTATTCACGATGGACATTTGGGTTTTGTATTCTGACGTTGACAAAGAAATTGTAGATTTTATAAGTAGACCGCTTACAGTGAAAGAAGAAAACACAAAAACAAATTTATTTGATACACTCTATAGTAAACAATCTATGTAAAGGAAATAAATAAAAATATTCAGATCATTGTTTTATTTAATCTAGCACCAAAACCTCTTTTTGCCTCATTTCATAGTTGTTTGTTTTCTTTTATTTTTTCTTCTAATTCTATACATATGATTCATTTGTTTCTTGTGCTCAATTTCTATTTGTAGTGACTGTTTTTGTTCCTAGCTGAACCAACTCCATTACTTTAAAAATTGTTCCTCCTTCGAAAAGTTAAGAGCTCTCGTTCGGGATTTATTTATTTGGGCACTCATTTTCTGGACCAAAATAAAATAACATACTACGCAACTACAACATAACCTCAATATTTTGACACTCGCAAATTTAAGCACCCCCCACACGGATACTTCGAAGCGACCGTGCCCCTCGCCACATAGGCTGCTGCGCACAAAGTGTACGTGTAGAGGGGTGCTAAGGAACGACGTAACTGTTTTACCGACGCGTTAAACGGCGGTAACTGTTTAACTAAACAGCTGTTTAACTAAACAACTGTTTAACTAAACAGATTTGGTTATGCTTTTGATTTTGATTGTGATTTTGATTTGGATTTTGTTTTTGTTTATGATTTTGTTTTTGTTTTTGTTTGCACATATATGAAATTCAAAATAAATAAATAAATAATTTGTGGATAAGGCAGCGACTAGCTGACCTTACGTGAGAATAGAACACTAAAACGGGTTAGTAATACAATTAAACAACTCACTCGTAGTTTTCTTCCCCTTACAAAACATTTGTTTCCTTTTTTGTACACAATCAATACCTGTCTCGGATTTGCTGGATTATATTAACATTCATGAATACGTTTCTTTATGGTTTATTTAAAGTCTTTCAAATAGGCAGTTGTTTTGTTTTATACTGCATGCTATATCTCAGTTGTACTACGTACCTAGTATATTATTTAGTTTCCACTTTACTTTCTTAAGGGGGTATTCTAGTCTAGAAAAAAAACAAAACATTTTTTCTTCATGTTTCTAAAGTTTAAATATTCAAAAATATCTCCTTAAAATGATTTTTCGAAATTCGCATCATTTTAAAAGTTATAACCATTTTAATTTCGCTGTTTAGACAGAATCTAACCAAAATCTAAGTAGGACAAAATTTTAAACACCTTTTTCTCAAAACCGCTTTTTTAGTGACGGTTGACACGATATCTCAAGTTCTACTAAACCAATTTACTTGAAATTTGGTGTGAGCCTTCTCCATACATTACTTTATCGCATGAACCAGAATAATAACAAAATTATATTTTTTACTATTCTAAAAAAATTCGGAAAGTCAAAAAAACTGGTAAAAAAATGTTTTTTTTTTCAGACAGGCGCCATTTAGCGAAAAATAATTTTTATGACTTCTCCGAGCATTATCTTCTCTGCATAGCAGCATTTGTTTGGATTAAAAATATTTTTTTTTTTTTTTCGGGTAACTAGGAGGGTTCCAATCGTGTCAACCAGGGCGCGCCATATTTTTGAGACCCCCCCACTTCAACACCCTGTAACTTTTAAATTTTTTCTTTTGATTTTTTTTGTTTTCTTTAATGTTTAATAAATATTCGGTAAATTAATGGCGTCAAAAATATTATTGTTTTTTTATTGCACCTGAAAAAACACCTACAATTCATGCTTCTAGACTAGAATACTCCCTTAAGAAGAAAATATAATTTATTTATTTATTTATTTATTTATTGTATCTTTACATTGCAGGTAAAAATGTTTACAAAACAATTTGCAACCTCACTAGGACAAGCCTGTGTTGAGGTTAACAATTCTACAATTAACAAAATAACACAAAATTATACAGATATTGAAAGAACAATATTGTTGCATTTCTTACAGGTTAAATATTATAGTGAATTTGACTGCTTGCTACTTGTAAGTTAGGCACTCAGGTGTTGGTATCTTTATCAAAATGTTGGTTAGTTGGAATGATTTACATACGTTTTGTAACTGATGCGATGCCAAATTGTCAAGTTAGGAATAAAATCACTATTATACACTGATAATATTGAACGACCGTAATATAATATAATAGGTGTACTGTATATAGTATCTGTATGTTGAATAATTGCATAAAATCCATTTGCTCTAAATTTATATATTATTATATACAATAACACAAATAAATATTTGATAAGAAATATGAAAACAATGTGAAAATTTTTGGTTTCAATGTAGTACTTTAGCACCTACTTACATTTCTTACCTATATTATTAACAACGTAATCCGAAGGTCCTCGGAAGCGGTAGAAACGAGGACATAATATACATAGATAGACCATTAACGGCGTCTTATTAGGTACCTACTATTATTATCTACAAACTTTTCCTTGGGCATTTCATTATAAAAGCTGTAAGTGTTACTAAAAACGGTATCGAACCGTGATCGTAGAAATTATTAGATATCGACAAATATACACTTTTACTTCTCGCATTGCTAGCTCAATCAGGGAGTTATTTGTCTTATTTGCAGTTCGTTGATAACCGACTTGCAAAACAACGCTCCACAGGTTTTGGAAAATGAAAGTGTAGATTTAGGTATAAAAAATACAGGAATATTTGTAAATACAATATCTTTTGCTATAAACATATCTCGCTGGGACCTACAATACAGCAAATGATTCAACGCTTCTAGGAAAAGTTTTAATCTCTGTGGACGAATTTGGAAGTTACTTTAGTGATTTTTAATCGATTTCATCTGAGGTCAAAACTTATAATTATAACAATAATAAAATTAAATGCGTGTGATTAATTGGAAGGGAGATATCAAAACCAAATTTTCAACTGAATGTTTTATCGATAACTGGAACAAGCTTTTCGCAGAAGGGGTATTATACGCAACACCATGTACGTGGATGGTTTGAGCAAGTGGCTAAGAGCTCAATAATTGGTTGAACAAACTTCTGTCATTCGCGAAGCATAAAAATTACAAAGTAATCTTCAAAGGAATACCGCTTCGTCATTCGAAGAACTCCGCCCACCCCTCGAGACATTCCCAACGAATAATAATATTTGGCATACCGCCCGTCGCACTGAGAACTAGACAAGTGTCTTGTAAGTAGTAAGTGGTACTACGTAATTTCTTACCTTTGCAATTCTCAGAATCGGAATGCTCTATTATGATTCTCTGAATTGGAATGCTCTATTATGATTCTCTGAATTGGAAAGGTCAAAACTGACCCGCGTGTTGAATGCTAAATTCACTTTTGTTTCATTTACTATCGCGCCAATCGATATACTCGTACGAGTATGCACTATACGGTCGCAATAACAAGCACATGCTGGCACCCACTAGCGTTATAATAGATAGACAGATACACACATATTATTCTATCCATTGTTATTGTTGTTGTTTATGTGTTGCTATTCAATTCATCGATTACACGTTAGTTATTTGTTATTGTAGTGTCGGGTAGATGAAGCCGTTTTATGAGTTTATTTGATTTTAAACCGATGTTCAAAAACACATGTAAAATACGCGCAATTGCTACAACAATCGTGGTATTCAATTGCACAATGGCATATCTATATTATAAGAACAGTGTTTATGCAAATCCTCGCATGACAATGCGTACCAAGGGTTTGATGATAATTGTCTGGGTTTTTTACAAGAATGGTAAGCCCTGAAATTGGTATCGACAGGAAGAGATCGCAATGGACTCTAATGATTCATGGATGTGGATTTCACCCGGGGAAATACAAAATGGCTAACCTAAATTCTGTTATTTAGAGCAGTGGTCCCCAACTTTTTTACCACCGCGGACCGGTCAAACCGAGTTGATTAATATTTTAGATTGTGTTGATATTACACGTTATTATGTCACCTAAAAAGTAAAACTAGTACACATAGCCTCAAAAATGTAAATATCTCTTAAAATATTCAGGATTCAGATTTTGGTTAATCCATCATTATACACTGACAAATTTATTAAAATAATTATAAATATCAATAAGCTCTTATTTTGTTGAAAAACGGTAATAAATAAATCAATACAATCAAACGCGTGTTGGTTCATGTGTCCCGTATTCTCAATAAAACGATTCCACTTGCATTTGGGCAAGCAGAATATAAGAGCGGTGACTCACGTCATTGCGTCTCACTCGAGCTCTTTACGTTATACATGCAAGTGCGCAAGATGAAAGCCCAGTCGTGTTTTTTTACTTCGAAGGTATTTTGTCGGCGGTAACTTAGGGTGAATGGGGTTCTCAACTGAATAATTATTTTTGTCGTTGATTATTACATTTTTTTATTGGGTATGTTCGATTCTTTACGTAATTTTGAGTTTTAAGCAGGTCGTTACTGCGTACCATTTGATTGGGGTTGGGGACCACTGATTTAGAGTATCTGCAATTTTAATATAAATCATCAATAATAATATCAAAATCTTTGGATATTTCATGCATCATGAAATAATTTTCATGCAATATATTTAATTTCCATTTTCAACGTAACGACGGGTTAATAGTTCCGAAATTTAATAATAAGTACGGACAGAGAACGTTTGAATACAACATACCGAAGATATTTAATTTATTACCTGACAATATAAAGCAACATAATTCTATGAATAAGTTTAAATATATGGTGAAAAATTGGTTATTGGAAAAAGAATATTTATTTTGATACTTATGATAAAATTTATGAAAAAATGTTTAAACTGTAGATAAAAGATGTAAATTATAACTTTAAATATATTTGTAAGTAATTATAAGCACCTGCTGTCAAGCCAATTGCAATTGGCTTAGCGGGACAAATAAATAAATAAATTTAAAAAAAAATAATTTAAAAAAAAAATAAGAAAAATATTTTTTAAACGCGTGTTGAAACTAGCGTGAGATATAGAGGACAGGTTGTTTCAAAGTTATTGAAATGTAATATTGTCACCAAACGGACATTCAGTGCCACTTTGTTTTTTAACAATTAAAAGGACCTCGTTAAATGTCGATTAGTCCGTTTCAGCTTCTGAAACTAAGTTTTGTTAAGCTTGCCAGTTAATTACAATTTGATAAAAAGCTGGGACGCACCTATAATCGGCGTTTAAAGGGGATCTTTCAAATGTCAAAAAAATTGTGCTGAATGGCCATTTGATGACAATGTTACATTTCAATATCTGTGAAACAACCCGTCTTTAGTATCTCACACGAGTTTCAACACGCGTTTAAAAAATCTTTAACTTACTGAAAATGGAAATTAAATATAATGCATGAAAATTATTTCATGATGCACGAAACTTATTTCATGATGAATGAAACTTATTTCATGATGCATGAAACTTATTTCATGATGCCTGAAACTTATTTCATGATGAATGAAACTTATTTCATGATGCATGAAACTTATTTCATGATGCATGAAACTTACCCCTTAAAAAGTCCATAGGTTTTAATAAATAATATTTTGTTATTACTATTATTGTATATTTCAAATGTCAAAAAAATAGTGCTGAATGGCCGTTTGATGACAATGTAACATTTTAATATCTGTGAAATAACTGGCGATTAGTATTAGATTATTATAAAATGACAACAGTTTGTTTAGAATAAAATGTCACCGACGAACCGAGTGAGATAATATTCCTTGTTTTGTTTCGATAACTTGTGTGGAGTGTGACCACTTCCTTCGGATGTTGTACTGAAGCCGACCACACTAAACATCTAATTTTACAATCATTATACTTATTTGAAATCCTAGAAGACATTATAACAGTCAAGAGGTACCCACCGAATGCTAGAAAAATTAGGCAATTGACCATTTGTCTGTTCCGCAAATTAAAAACCATCAAAATAGTAGGTACTCCATAATAAAAAAAATCGCAAAGTGTGCTCCGAAAATTATTAAAAATACGTTTGTTTCTATTATTTTACAAGTTACAGTTGTGAAAAAATCACAATGTTTCTTTAAATGGTTTTTAAGACGCCTTCTACGAGATTTTTGCTCTACTTTAAACGAGTCATGTTTTATTGAAGATTTTTACAATTTTCGCTTCAATTTTATCATTTAAAATATTAGCGCGCTCTGTCCAACATTCGTAATTCATCTTCTTTTTTAGCGGGGAAGCGGCGCCTTCATGACTCGTGACTAATTTTCCTTACCAGAAAAAACTATGAACAAAATAATAATTTGCACGAAAAGTTTTGTTATACACAATTTTTCTTGGAAAATAACGAAGGCTGATGGTTTCGTTAATAAGTTATTATAAATCTATCCCTTTTCAATGTCTTCCAGGTAAACGTCTTAATTTGACCTTATATGACCAACACATAAGTGCGCTTTCCAATCTATAACTGTAAAGCTGTCCCAATAAAAAAATTATAAATTGATTGTGAATTTCCTTTACCAGCATTCCTGCTTTATATATACCACCTACAAAGGCCACAAAAATTTATGTAGTTTTTGATAAGTATTAATTATTTATTATTGATCTTAATAATATTATTTAAGCGCCTGCTTTTCACCGCAAAGAAAAACAGCGGCGTTTTTCTTATCTTTTACCTCCCGTTTATTTTTGGTTGCGGTGTATGCACGACTGCACGAGTGTGTTTACCATTCGGACAATTATTTAAAATTAGGTGCGTAGGTACTTATCTTTTGTACCTTAGTGAACAAGTACTAAAATTCAACATTACTTTTAAGAGCCATTAACCAGCGGTCGAGAATTTAAATTTCGTCGAACGATGATCTTGCGATTGTACCCTTGCAACGGTACAGGGCGGTTCCGATGAGAAATATTAATTATTTTCCATACCAGCATTTTAACATAATGACTCAAATCAATTTTATTTCATTCCAAATTTGCTTTGATAAATACCCACATTCAAAAATGCTCAAACTCGTGATGATAAAACAATTGAAATTATGTAATTGATGTAATTATTGTTTGATCATATGTATTTACAAATTTTCAACAATGTCTAAGCAAAATTAGAATGTATTTTTTTTTAATAAATTAGCTTGTAATACCGTAAATAAATATACAAACTGAAGTATTTTCGTCACAAAACAAGAGCGGATCTTTTTTATGATTTTATTTGAATTAAAAGAAAAGTAGGTTTACTAAATAATTTATTGATTTATTTTACTGCATGATTATATGATTTGAAATATATGTTGTATAATACAAAATGAGTTTGAAAATTTAACAAATCTGCCAACGCCTTATTGTACTAAAAATAAACATATTTTCTCAAAATTTAAAAAATAGTTTTACTAGATAAAAGAACATCCTCGCGAAATAAATTAATATTTTTTTATGGAAAAGAGTCAATACGTCTAAAAGTTGATTTGAAAATGCAGCAGACCTCGGGTCCAAAAATAATATTGCTTATTTTCTCTTATTTAATAAAGCGAAATAAAAATTTCCGCAGATATCATAAAATTTGAAAGAAGATACTTAAATTAAATAACCCCCACTTAAATACTAACCATATATTTTTGTAACATTATTTAAATTGCAAATAACTTATTACTTAAACAATCTCAATGACAATTAATTTTTCAATTTTTTTTAATGTAGATAGGTACCATAATATTAAAAAAGCGAATAATCGAAATTAGAACGAAGATTGCATATTTGAAAAAATAATTTTTATGAATCATTAAAACGGGCATCATCTTGAAGCGGAAACGGAACTTTTCGTTATTTGTTTTTGGGGTGTTATGCCGTGTTGCGCTGCCTCCTTCTTTAGCCTAAAAATACTTTTGGCCGTGAAAATCTAAAAACGTATCCGGAAACGGAACGTACAAACAAATTTACAGACAGACAAAAAATAAAACGGTCGAGTCAAAACAGAACTTCGCTGCGCTCAATCAACTAATAATGCCCATTAAAATCAACATTTTTTTATAAAGACGTACATTTTTTTATGTTAACAAAAAGCCCATTGATTTTGCCGCGAACTTCAGCTTAGTGTTTAGTCTCACACTAGGCTAAATCGATAATCTAAAAGGGGAATATCAAGTTCGCAAGGCTACTGTACATACCAATGATTAATAGTTTTAAAGAATGTTAAGAAGTTGCGCCTGTTTACTGGTAAGCCTTTTAAAAACACAAATAAGTTTGCAAATTAATAGTTTTCAAGATAAAGGCTTTTAAAATACTGTTTATCCACTCGAGTGTTCGAGTTAAATTTAAATATGCGTCCAGCGCCCGGGATATCTGAGCGTCCGATTTGGAATTTTCCTGCTTTTACTAAAATAACCATTACTCCGAATTTTATTAGGGACACATATAAACTGCTTATAATATTAGAGAGCCATTAAATGCACCTATATTTAACTCCTTCCCCCCCTTTTTGGAATTCATGAAAAAATTATAAAAAATTGTTGAATTTATAAACGCATGAATTCTGTGTATTATTTGCTTTAAAATTGGCGTACGTAGAACCTATTTAGAGAATATTAAATATTATGACTTCTGTATGTTTTCTTTGGCCTAGTTGATAATCCCAGTTATAAATTTAACTTCGAACGTGCATTTTTGAATATGTAATACATGATCAATGATTTGTACGAAAATATATTTCAATTTTTTCAGTTCGTGAAATGTCAATAACAAATAATTCAGAAGAGATGCAAGATATCTCTTCTTGAAAAGTGAAAATACTAAGTTATCTTTACGATTAATCAAAGTATACAAATTTCAACAAATGTTTAAAAATATCTCTTCAAAATGGTCACATTTTGGGCAGCGAACGCTCGAGTGTGTTCACAAATTGGCCAAAATATGACCAAAAACGCTCTAGTGACTGATTATATTGGAAACACTGCATATATAAACCGAGTTCGTAGTGTGGGCGTGTCAATTTTTATTGTGCACAATTCTTTTAAGCACAATTGAATCATGTGAACCTTCAAAGTAAGTCGTAAAACGGTTTCAAGTTTAAATAACATTGCTTTGTTTGTGGGTAAGTCTGCAAACTGATGCTGTTTTCGTGGTCTTCAAGTTATTGTGTATTACATATTAAATTTGTATCTTCATCGCTGCCCTCTTATCGCAGACGTTCATGAAATGAAAGTAGCACACTTAAACGGTAAAATAACAGTTAAAGAATATTTGTTCATTCGCAATCATTACGTATTCTGGTTTCATGAAAACAGCCAGGAAAACTGGTTTAAGCGGCATGACCGCAACTAGTCAACCGAACAATATCAAAGAAGACATGGCTTTTCTGACGTCATTCCAATTGATCAAAATAAAGCCAACTAAAGTATTGAAACTCTGCTCTTGGCTGAAAATAAAACGAAACACATATTTATATGCTCTAAAGTTATATTATTTTTTCTGTCCTTGGCAAAAAACCGTATCTTTTAGTCGTTAAAAACATTGCATGCACTTGGGAGATATAAATATCTATCTATAACATTCGGGTGAAAAGGTTATCATTATATTCGTATTTTTGAACCAAACAAGAACACCACTCATTAATGTGTTTATTTTTTACGTACGAACCAGGGGCGTAGCTACCGCCGTATCAGCCGTATCAATGATACGGGGCCCCCGGGCTTCTGTTTCTTTTGTGAGAAATCTTTACCCTTCATTTGGGCCCCCCAACTAATTTTGATATAGTGCCCCTCCAAGGCACGCTACACTGCTGGTACGAACTGATCACGCACACGAATGCGTTCGTATGTGGAAAACACCGGCAAATACGATTAACAACAGTGTTGGGTTTTATAAATAGTTATTGTAAATAGGTTTTATAAATAGCGTATTGTGTCAATTGCTACGAAACGAGAGCATGTGGGATTCGAAGCGCGACGCCCAGCAAATTTAATATTCCACAAGCCAAAAATAATGTGTCGTCGGGAAAAGCTCGTAAATTGAGTACACCACTAACCTGTTTTGTATTTGGGTCCAGATGAACAAAACAATTCGCACTTTTATTTCCTTTTGTTATTTTATTATTATTAACTGAAACTGAAGTGAATTATGGTGATTGTGTATTTTGACTGTCCGCAATCAACGATCAACAAAGACAGGCGACTGCCTGACTGAGCGAGACGGACTTGCGACTTGTCACTGGCGAAGAACTTGGCGGAACTGAGGAGTGTGGACGCGAACTGCCGACTATAACACAGTAGCGCCAGGGACCACAAACCTTCAACTGGGGACCGCGAGCTTCCGAGAATAAACAAACATAGCACGCTGATGTCTTCGCTATTAAAATACATACGAGGAAAATCTTAATGCGATAATTCACGTGGACTTGCTTTCTACGAAACAAGCAACACGAGCAACATTTAAAAAAAAAATATTATCCCTCACAAGAGCGCCCCTGTTTCTACATTATAAAAGGTAACTATATCGCCCAGTTGGGTAATGTTGTCTAGGGTTAAGCGGAATCTAAACGCTAGAAATATTTCGATTCTCATGCCATACAAAAATTGAAATCGCGCGTCGTATTTGCACGAGGCAAGTAAGCGAAAAAGTGTTTTTTATTTATTTTGTGCATAATTTTATAAGAATGAAAAAAAGTTAGAACATACAAAATCTCAAAAATAGTCTTAGCCATAAAAGGGTATTTTAAAAAAATGTTGCTTATATTATTATATTATATTCATAGTTGAGTCATGAAAAAACATATTTTTTAGTGGTTTAAGCTTTTATTTTTTGTTATGCTAATAATAATCTTATTGTAATTCCAATTCATAGAAAATCTAGTAAAAGCTTCAATTTATCCGTAGCATATTTTTTGATGTTCATATTGTAAACCGATTCGTCGTAAAGGTGGATCTAAATAGGATTTCACGTATAGCTTCATCGTTATAGGAAGAGATCTAATAATGCGGGTTTTGAAGAGGCCCGGATTAAATGAAGAAGGAAAAACAGATTTCTTTTACATGAAAACGAATCGAAGACACTTTCTCATGAATCCAACATCAACAATAAATTGCGAGCAGGTGTTCCACTTGTATCCGTCAGAAGAAGATTTAATGGATTCTTTTTTAATCCACAAAATAGGGACAATCAGGACAGCGTATTTAAAATTCCAATGATTTTGAATAAACTCAATCAGCCTTACTGAAAAAACGTCGTAAGTATTTTATTCAATTGATAAACGACGTTTATGTGAAAACATTACTAATAAAAACTGATAAAAATAGTTCATAGAAAGATATATAATCCAGCCAAAGAGGATAGTTTATCTGTTGTATGTACCTAATTTTAACAACTTGGCATGCGCCTATCGAAGTTCAATGTTGCCAACATAAGAGCTGGTTCACACACAGCTATAAAATATAAAAGATCATCGCACGCCAAATAACGCTCTCCATACAATTCCTTCAGACCGTTCACACCTAATCGGTTTAAGCGCAGATCAATCATAGACAATACACATCTTACGACGTGACCGCTGGAAAACAGGATAGGGGGTCATTGTAATTACCGAGCTGCCTAGACCGGTGGATGTCAGATGTCAAGTTGACAGATTTCAGTACAAAAAATGTGCATTCCATTGCCGCCCCCTAATTTAACTGACCCTCTCTCCTACCACAGGTAGAAATGTTTGATAGCGTCGTGTGAAAGTACAAAAGATAAGCGCTCGCGGTTCAACATATATCTGCTCGCAGTTTTATAGCTGTGTGTGAAAGAGCTTTAATAATCACATTTTTTTATTAATAATAATCCGAAAAACAAAATGTACCGGTCGTTAAGTATTTGTTAGTAAGGCTAATGTGTACGTAATGGAAGCATTTTCAATTTAAACAGAAACTGTATAACACGATTATTTAGATTTTTTTTTTGTTATTTGTTTTTGTTAGTATGAATCCTTTAGATAAAGAACTGGTACACGGTTTATAATATTTACGACGGAATATAGGTAATTAGATACCTGTAAGTAACAGAAGAAAAATAATAAAACTGTCGTGAAATCATTACTATTATCTCTTGAACTTATTGAAGTCATTTCCAAATTTATATCGGATAGAATAACATCAAATTTAATTTAATTTAACTAAACTTATTTATTTAACTAAACAAACTACTTAGCTCTGCTTCGACTTATCTTACCAATGTATTGTACTTTTCCTAGCATTATATTTTTCCATCTTGCATGGTGTTGTTTTTAGTTTTGATTTTATTCCGTTTTTACTGTTCAATATGTTTACATTGATAATTTAAGAGCAGTTGGAATAGTCCAGGATTACCGAATTTTCCCTTTGTTTATTTTTTGTCTCTTGAGTTTTTTGTGGACCTTATACTACGAAAAAATTTACACGAAAATACTTTATATGCCAAGATATATTGGATATCTAAATATTAACTTTTTTTTAAAGAAAGATCTTCTGGCTGGCTAAGGACTTAGCCAGCCAGAAGAGTGATTCTGTTTCTTTTTTGGATACGGAATAGATTCGTGTCATCGTGTTTTCTCCCTCCTACAACATAGACCTCTTTTCAGACCTAGGTTCACTTGGATCTTCCTTTCCACAAAAAGACCCTCCACACAGTATCCCCAACGATGATATAGGTTACGAGGAAAATAATTTCCTTATGTGGATTTAATGTAAAAATCACATAAATATGTAATTAAAAAAAACTTTTTTTTTGTAAATCACTTTTACATTAACTTATGTAAATAAATCACACATTGCAGTGATTTTTGGTGAAAAAAAATTCAAAGTTCTTTGTTCCTACTTTATATTAACATTTACGTCTTTGAAAAAACGACTCCGAAAAAGTTGTTACAATTCGGAGCTCTCAGTGGAACCACAATTAATTAATTGTAATTTCATTTCTGCGTTCTCTTGTTGGCAATCCATGGCCGTAGTTCCCCGACTGTTTCATCTCCCCTCACCCCACCCCTCTCCACAAGAGAGTTGTGAATCACCCGAAGGCTTAATAATATTATGTACGTAGGACGGTGGGTACCTCTCTTCGCCACACTGACCGGAAGTCTATCACATCCCTCGGCCGGGAATCCCGGACGATAGGCGGGAAACACGCGACATTGACGCCACTACGATACGAGTAGGTACTAGATTTGGGTTTTTATTTATTTATTTACGGATAAATAGTCCATTAATAACATAACAATAACACGAATAAAAAAAAAGAGATGACAATGAAAGGAAAGCACATATAAATGAAGAGCATTGACAAATTATAATATAAAGAACATTTAGAAGACTACAAGACAAAGCTTGAAGATGGATTTAAAAAAAACTTTAAAAATTACACATTTCGTATCGACTGCCGAAAGTCATTTAGGCTAACACCAAAAAATTCAATAAATTCAAATAATGTAGACAATAAGATTCAAATCCCATCTTGATTGTTTACTTTTTCAACTTGATATTGATTCATTTAATGATTGGTGCAAAATTAAATGCATGGAACTAAATGTTGATAAATGCAAAATTTTGTCCTTTTACCGAACCAAAAAACCTATTCAGTTTGATTATAAACTAAATAATGTTTGTCTCTCTACTGTCACATCTATCAAGGACCTTGAGGTCACTATAGACTGCAAACTTTCTTTCCGTCATCACATTAATAACATTGTTAACAAATCCCTTAAACTACTCGGCTTCATTCATAGAATTACTTTAAACATATAAGTACACTTAATACTCTTTACTGTTCGCTGGTTCGCCCTCACCTTGAATATGCTGGTGTCATTTGGTCTCCTTTCTATGCTGTCCACATTTGTCACATCGAATCCGTACAACGTTGCTTTCTACGAGGAATCGCTTGGAGATTAAGACTTGAAAGAAGCGAGTATGATGAAATTGAACAAACTTTAAACATTTTTTTTTTAGAAAAACGTAGAAAGGACACTGATCTAATTTGCGTATTCAAAATTATCAACATTATAAAATTCAATGGGTATCTACGTACTCAAACTCTGTACAATTTAAAAGATTACACTGGTAAAATAATAAAACTACTGATATTCTGCGGTCGGATAATATACGAAATTACAATATACTTATTTAATTACGTAACTGCCATTATACTTCCGGTAAACCTACAGGTGAGGTTAGGTTAGACATAACGGTAGTTAGTAATTATGATAACGTATTCATTAAATGTTTACGTTACATGCACGCGGTACACGTGCCTTCTTAGAATACGTATGATATTAACTGGGTAATGTTGACTCAATAAATCTGCGGTTGAGGTGAGAATTTCGGAAATTATAACCGTTATATAATAATGAATAATTACAATGATTTTTTTTATTTTTGAAAAAACATATTAGTATGAATCTTGAACTTATTAATGAGATTATTCTAACATACAAAATTTAAAAATTATAATATAGTATCAATTAACTGATGTACGTCCGATTGGGCAACCTTCTCTTTTTGAGAGCTTCGTGACAAATTGGTATTACCCAATTTGGGAGGTGAAAATGGGTACCGCCGCCCCGGGAACCATTGTTGGATAACCAACATCTCTGCCATAGGTCTCTCCAAGTGGTTTGATATGTTTGATGACCTAACAGGGGCGCCCGGGTTCATGGTTTTGTTTTTTTTTTGTTTTTTTCGGATCTTGGCTGCGAATGCATGGGCCCACCCACTGCGTGGCGAGCGAGAGGCTGGTTGAAGAAGACCTTTTGACCTCTCCAGCCAGCCTCGACCTGTCGCCTTTCAACGCAGTTGGAGTGATGGATTTATACGTTCATGCCCTGATCCCCAGATTCCTACGCCTCTTATACATTTTCCTTTTAACCTCCACTTCTTCCTTTCCTTAAGAGCCTTTAACCAGCGGCCGAGAATTTAAATTTCGTCGAACGATGATCTTGCGATCGTACCCTTGCAACAGTAAAGGGCGGTTCCGATGAGAAAGATTAATTATTCTCCATACCAGCATTTTAACATAATAACTCAATATCGATTTTATTTCATTCCAAATTTGCTTTGATAAATGCCCACATTCAAAAATTCACAAACTCGTGGTGATAAAACAATTAAAATTATGTACTTGTAATTATTTTTTTATCAAAAGTATTTATAATTTTTCTATAATGTCTAAGCAAAACAAAAATGTTTTTTTTTTTAAATATATTATTTTGTAGAACTGTAAATAAATAAACAAACTGAAGTATTTTTGTAACAAAACAAGGGCGCGGATCTTTTTTATGATTTTATTTGAACTAAAATTAACATTCTGAAAAGTAGCTTTCCCAAATAATTTATTGATTTATTTTACTGCATGATTATATGATTTAAAATACTGATAAAAATAGCTACTGTGCAATTGTGCGTGTTACCGAGAACCTTCGCAAGTAGAATAACAGTTATTAACCGCTCGCATAATATGGCAATGACAGAAAGATAATAAATTCAATTATTTTTGCTGGGTTGTGTGTATTTTCATAACAGTGGGTTCGGCTCGGTAGAACTCCTAACTGGACCGATCCTACTGATCCCTCAACATAAATATTTAAAAAATCTTTCGTAATCCCACATGTGAGTGGGATTTTCGTATTAGGTATTTAGGAGGGTAGTATGTAATAGATGGTTCCATGCCAACTGAGAATAAATTCAACTCAACACCTCGTTGAAAAGTCATTAAAAGCTATGAAAAAAATAATTTTAAATTAGCCAAAGACCCAAACCTAACATAACCTATTTAACCAATTTTTTATATATTTTTTTTTATCACTCTAAATGACTTAAGTGAGATGGTTCTGAGTTGGTTTCGTTCCGAGTTGTCCGGTCACCGTAATAGATAGTTTATCAATATAATATATTATGTACCTTCGTGGCAGGGCAGTTATAATGAATATAGGTAGAATTAATATATAAAAATGAATGTTTCTTTGTTTGTTCACTATGCGCTCCTAAACCATTCATCCGATTGCGATGAAACTTTGGTGATCGGATGAACGCATGCCCGCGATATTTTCTGTAAATAATAGTGAGCTCTGGCGTTATGAAATTATTTCTTGCACTTTTTCATATAGCTTAACGGCAGTAAAGGTAGGCGGGAAGGGGAGGGGAATCCGGGAGAGGTGGAGGGGAATGAAGGGAGGACTTCGCGGGAGGGATCGAGGGAGTGGGTTCGCGGGACGGGTGGAAGCAGAAAAGGAGAGGGGGAAAGGCGAGGAACGTGGGAGGGAAGGAGGAGGCGGAAGCGGAGCGGACACGAACGGGAAAGGACACGTAGGGAGAAACATTATCTTTATTTAATTGGCAATGCAACGCACGCCTGGAACTCGCTACTACAGACATACAAATCGCTTGACGAACGGTGTCTAGAATTGGTTTTTATTTATACGTGAATAATTTTGTAAGAAAGAAAAAAGTTAATCTAGAGAAGTTCTCCTAACTTAGCCATAAAATTGTATTCCTTTGTTATATCTTGTATACGTAAACACATTTCAATTGAATATATATATTTTTAGTAGTTTGCGCTTGTATTTTTTACGAAGTAATTAATAATTTTATTTTAATTCTGCTCAAGCGAAACTATAGGAAAAATTCCAATTTATTAATACATATTTTTTAATATTCATAACGTAAACATATTCGTAGTAAAGACGAATCTAAAGAAATTCTTTGCCAAGCGAACAGACAAAAAAAATAAAGGCTTCAAGGTGTACCTGTATCTTCCAGAGGCATGACAGGTGGACTTAAAACAAGCATCCTCCAGAATTCGTTGAACTCTCCAATGTACAGAATACAGAGTACAAAGTACGTAGATTTGGCTTCAAGTGGATTTAACTAGTGTTCAAAGATCGTTCTAAAATAATTTATCATGCGAAAAACGGTTTTAACGTTGCCGATAAATTCACTGTACTACTTAAATAGATATAATAAGAAATGGGTTTCATTTTAAAATGGCTTTTTTCTTCCTTCCTAGCACTTCTCCCATTAGAACTCCATAGATCATCCTGAAAAAAAAGGGTCGAATAAACACATAAAAAAACTAAAAATTGATAATTAAACACAATTATTATTTTATAATCTAAATGAAAATATGAAAGAAAACAAGACACAGAAAAAAACAATGGTCGCAACTGGGACTCGAACCCAGACCTCAAACGCTATTCAGGTTACAAACCAATTCTTAGAATGATTGTTTCCAATAAAAAGAGTAATTGCCTATAATATGGAAAAAAGAACTAGTTGAAGATAATATTAATGATTCTAAATATTTGAAATATGAGATTGACAAATATGACGGTTTGACAGAAGGTGGCAATAGCGAAATTGGAAAACGCGCACGTCCCGGTTAGACGAGAGGTCTGGGTTCGAGTCCCAGTTGCGACCATTGTTTTTTTTTCTGTTTTTCTGTGTCTTGTTTTCTTTCATATTTTCATTTAGATTATAAGTGTTATCTTCTTCTTCAATGATATATTCGTTGATGGGAATAACCTTCAAAAGTTATAAAAAGAGAGTTTTTCTCATAAAAAATTGAACAATTATTATTCATTTTCATATGGAATAATTTTAAACAAGATTTTTTCGACTTTTTGTCCGGGTTAAATCCTGCCCACAGGAAAAACTAAACCCTTCCACACACTTTTCCACAAATGATCATCTAGTCAAACCACGCTTTGCAAGTGTGTAAGTATAATAAATACAAAACAATACAAGAACAACATGTCAACCTACCAGAGACCAAAAGGGAAAATAATTCACCGACTCCAGATGTTTTCATATCAGAGGGTTCGGCTCGGTAGAACTTCTAACTGGACCGATAAATCCTACTGATCTCTCAATATAAATATTTAAAAAATCTTTCGTAATACTACATGTATTTAATAAGATTGATTTTTGCATTTTAATATATAGATTCATTGACAAATCTAATAAGCCCACATTTTGAATGAGAGAGCTAGGTATAATGCTAATAGCCGAAATAACAGATGGTAATATTTTTATAGTCTGAGAATGCCAAATTCTTTTAATCTCATTTCCTAAATCTCTATATTTTCTTATTTTTTCAGAAACAGATTTTTTAATATTACAGGAATTTGGAATAGCGACATCAATGATATGAGTTATTTTTTTAAATTTTGTCATGTAAATTGACATTTTTTTTCTGTCTGTTAGTTTAGTTTTATCATAATATATTTTATAAAATTCATTTTATAAAAATAAATTTGGTTCGTATTCATAATATGGTACCTACTATATTACGGCAGTCAATCAAGTTATGTTTAATTATCAAACTTTGGTGAATTATTTTTAAAACCTGATTGTGCCTAAATGTATACTCGGACGGCGCTAATATGACGGCCTCCGTGGTCCCGAGGCAAGACTCTCGACTCACAATCCGAAGGTCGCGGGTTCGAACCCGGCGTGCGCAAATAAATTTTATTTGATTAATTTGTGTTATTTCACAATTTATTCATTTAAAATAATATATAGTATATTTGCGGCACGTTCCAGAGTGGAAGATACTATCAGTATCGCCCTGGTGTAAGACCACCATTCAGAATTGAAACGTTGCTTGAAATGGCTTTAGCCGTGTTTAGTGACCAGATCTGAATAGCCAGGTACTTCCCCACCTTCCTCTTCCCTATCTCCTTCCCCTCCCCACTACCTTCAGCCTCACAACATACCCCAATTGGGGATGCCATAGTCTCACTGGCTCCAGACGGGAGCAGTTGGGACTCTTGTGCGGTATTAACTGTAAAAAAAAAAAAAAAATACAGAACATCATCATTAGTATCATTACTATAATAATAATAAAAATTACTATTGTCATATAAATATTATATCGCGTTGAATTATGTAGTTAGTTAGAAAGTGAAATATAGTATAAATACTTTTTTTAAAATAATAAAAAACAAAACTCAGAGGTCTTGTGCGTGTCTGACTGGTCTTATCAACTATCAATTATCATTTTATAAAATATATCTTCCTTGATTTGTTATGCGGGGAATCTCGGTGCAATTAGAGTTAAGAAACCATTAGTGTAATTAATAATTAACTCGTGTAATTCCTGCAGTGTGTAGGGGTCAGTTATGTCCTTGTATGTATTCCGGGAATGTGGTGGGGCCTTCCAGAAATAATTACGTATTATTCTGATATTGGAAGGGAGGTACGTAACTAATCTAACATTCTTGCTAGTATAACTAACTATGTTACGGGAAAATTTTGTTTTCTACATATATTTATTGAAAACATACAAATCATCACAAATTACATTCTTATTAACTAATGAAAGTGTGTTCTCACTTTAAAATTTTGAAAATAAAGGACATGATATACAATATTACTTAAGTTGGAGCCATGCGAATTAATGCAAAATCATACAAAATCTTAAATTTTTGGTTTGAAATTTGATCGCTTAGAAATATTTTAGAAGCTTTAATTAAATACTGCAAATAGAACACGTCATGGACGTCCCTAGACTCCGTATTGCTTAAGATGAAGCTATAATTTGGGAGGCGGGAATGGGTACCACCGCCCCGGGAATCTTTGTTGGATAACCAACACCTCTGCCATAGGTCACCCCAAGTGGTTCGCTACGTTTGGTGATTTAGAAGGGGTACCCGGGTTCATGGGGTGAGGTTTGTCTAGGTCTTGGAGGCGGATGACCAGGACACACTGAACCCCAGATTTCTACCCACCCCTTAAACCCTTTTCCTTCCCAAAACTCTCCTCTCCTTCCTTTCCTTAAAAAAAACCTTCCACACAGCATTCCCAAAGATGACATAGGCCCTGAGGGAAATTATTTTCTTCACGGCCTCCTGTGTGGAGATGATGTAAAAAAAAAAAAGTGAAATATTATTCAGATTAATCTTTACGAAGAATCGGTTTACATTATGAACATCAAAACGGATAAATTGAAGCTTTTACTAGCTTTTCTTTATATTGGAATTACAATAAAATTATTATTTACATAACAAAAAATATAAGCGTAAACCACTAAAAAAAATGTTTTTGCATGACTTAACTATGAACTTAACTATTCACCATGAAGTTATAAGAAATTTTTTTTTTTAAATACTCCTTTATGGCTAAGACAATTTTTGAGGTTTTGTATGTTCTAACTTTTTTTCATGCTTATAAAATTATGCATAAAATAAATAAAAACCACTTTTTCGCTTACTTGCCTCGTGCAAATAAGTCGTTCGATTTTAAATTTTGAAGGCGTGAGAATCGAAATATTTCACGCGTTTATATTCCTCTTAAAGATTACATATAATTTCTGCTTACTGTTTAGTTCCATGTGTGGACGTACTTGACTTTATTTGTATGTTTGTCTGTGCGTCAGCTGTTTTCCCAAATAGAACAAATACACAAATACGCAACGCGAAGTGAGCAAAGCCACAATAAGATTTAGCGACACTTAACTTAAGTCACCATCACGATGCTATGAATTGAATGAGATTTGGCTTACTACTATTATTTAGGTTCAAGGGGTGAGTTTTGTCCGGGACTTGGCGGCGAATGCGTCTGCCCAACAGCTGCATTGCAGGCCGGACGGGGAGAGAATGGTTGAGAGAGTCCCTCGGAACATCGACACGTGGGAGGGATGGATTCATACGTCCGTCACTCCTGGACACTCTGACCCCCAGATTCCTATTCACCCCTTACACCCTTTTTCTTCTCAGCGTTTCCTCTTCTTCATTTCCTAGAAAGACCCTCCACACAGCATCCCCAAAAATGACATAGGCCCCAAAGGGAATTATTTACCTCGGGGCCTCCTGTGTAAAAATGTAAAAAGCTAATGTAAAAAATCAGAGTGTGCAATCCATACGCTGTAGAAGTGAAAGCTTCAGTAAACTAAAATAGACAAGAGTGGAAAGGCTACGAAGAGGAGACCACTAGGCTATGAAGCTCCGCACAAAGAGGGGACCGATTATAGTATCCCCCACACGTAGAGTTCGGAGCGGGACGTGCCCCGCGCCACTTCAGGCCGCCGCGCAGAAAAGTTTCACAGTGAACTGCGCTGTAAACCGTTATCTTACTTTCGGTCTTTACTTTTCTGCGCGGCGGCCTGAAGTGGCGCGGGGCACGTCCCGCTCCAAACTCTACGTGTGGGGGCTACTATTCTCTCGCAGGCTAAATCCTATAGATGTATTTGTGTTGCCTCTTTTTAGTGTCGCTTTTTACTTTTTCATCGGATTTCAAATAAGAACGGTGCTAAAGAAGTTTTCACTTTAACTTTAACTCCATCGTCTCCACGTCTCTACAACCTTTCGTCTCCAGTTCTCAGCTTCGGGTCTTTCCTTCCTACTTTACCTGCGTGGGGTTCCGCGCTGTCAGCCCAATTAAGTAGGTATACGTTATTATTATTTCGCTGTGTGATGCAATATGCTGGCATCCGACGAGTCTGGACAATTTAGGGGATTCCTAGTCGTCAGGTTGATTTATTGCGGAATAGGTTAGGCATACTCTCATCGATAATAGTAGCGACGAAAGTGAATCATTATTGCAAGATTCTTTGACTTACGAGGGATGGGAAGGCTGA
Organism: Glyphotaelius pellucidus; assembly: GCA_936435175.1. Taxonomy (NCBI): domain Eukaryota; kingdom Metazoa; phylum Arthropoda; class Insecta; order Trichoptera; family Limnephilidae; genus Glyphotaelius; species Glyphotaelius pellucidus. The sequence goes on along the minus strand of OW386548.1, from coordinate 8,868,747 downwards.
TAGAGGTATTGAAAGAAGGGTAAATGCAGGTAAATCCGTTAATGGAGGACTAATTTTTGGCGCTAACAAAAAACAACGGAGTGATGGTACCTAACCTGACGTATGACAGTGAGGCATGGAACGGTCAGAGGAAGGATGAAAGTAGATTGAATGCTGTAGAAATGAAATCCCTGAGGTGCATGTGTGGTAAAACCGTGTAGAGACAAACCATGTGTTGTAAAACCGTGTGAGAAATGTGGAGATTTGCAAAGAATGCAAGGCCGATGTAAACGTAATGAGTAATGAGTAAGACCTTCAGATGGTTTGGGCATGTTTAGCGAATGAATGAAGAAAGAAGTGTAAAGAGAATAGATATATGACACAAATGTGAATGGCAGGAGAAATCGGGGACGCCCGAGAAAGACATGGTGAATAAGGTGGGTCATTTAACAAAAAATGTTATTTTTAAATTAAGAAAAAAAGGGTGCCAAATGGATTCAAATCGAGGTGTTTCAATTTTTTTCATTTTTCTGATACGATCTTCTTCCTCCGGATTCACTTCAAAGTTTTGAAAATTTTAATCTTTTTTGAAAAAAAAAACCTTTTTTAATTTTTTTTTTAACAAACCATATTTTTGTAATCTTCACATGCAAATGTAGTTTATTTTGACAAAATCATTTACAAAAAGTCCCAAAATTGAGTCTCGCAAAATAATGCGGAAATTTGAGAGTAAGAAGGATTTTGCTGGTATTTGAATACACTGCCTTGAGATAATTTGAATTACATTCAAATATTTTTTAATAAATACATCAAAATATTCCCTCTGTTACGTGTTTTATTAAAAATAGTTCATTTTTAATGGTTTATCTAAAAAAATTAAGATTTAAAAAGGGTGTGTTTTTCTCTATAACGTGAATTTCGAAGTCAATCCGGAGGAAGAAGATGTTATCCAAATATTATTAAAAAAATTACGTGATTTTATATCTCCATTTGACATCCTTTTATCACTATTAGACAAATCAAAACAAGAAAAAAAAATCCCCACACAGTCGTGACTCACCCTAATGGCGAATCAGATAATTGAGTCGGGCCATGTCATTTTATTGTTTTTCATTTACACAAATAATTGCCCTAGTTGCCTCAAATACATGAAACACTAAAATCTTTAATGACCTATATCTTATAATTTAAAGCAAAAATCAATAAAGTAGCTCACATCCGTACTAAATATTTGATTTACCTTTTGATTAAAAAAAAAATCAGTTTGGTTGGGTATTTTGATCTTAAATCCAAATTTAATATTTGTACAGATATTTAAGACTAGAAACTAGCCGAAATGGGCAGCGCATACGTTCCCCTTAAGCCACTCAACTAACAGCCAATAACAATGTTAATCGAACCACAAAAAAAAATAAAGATTTAAGGTAGAAATGATCTGTTTTGATTTTCTGAGATCATAAATTAGAGGTTTCTTGCCGCTTTTGTTGTTGGATTGATTGGACGGAGCTGAGGCGGGCGGGGGGGGAGTCTTAAGGAATTAATTAAATGAAGGCGGAAAAAATAATGCCGGTAACTCGTCTCGTTTCAAAAACAACGATACCATGAGCCATTCTCAACTCCAAGAAGCCTAGACGTCTAATTAAAAGTTAATCTAGTTTACAAAATACCCAGAATAAATGCTATAAAACAATAATAGATTCATGCAGTTTGGAGTAATTCCCAAGGTATGATGACTGGCTCGCTGTTTTCATAGTATTTATTATTTACATACAACAAACACAGTAGTCGTAGTCGTCACACACATGTGGTTTTATAATATTAAATAATCCGATTAATATACTCAACACAACATACCTACATAACAAGTTTAGTAGTTATACCTGCGTTTAGTAGCTATACCTATAGGTGCGTTTAGTAGCACTAACTAATTTTTTTTTTTTAAGTTTCTTTATTCTTTGAATTGTTTGTTACATGAATTGGGGATTTTTCGACCACCATACTAGGCACATGCCTGTGTTGTGGTAGTCGATTATCAACAATATCTGTGTTTAGTAGCCATATATTTGCGTTTAGTAGTGCTAGCTATTTATCAACAATATCTGTGTTTAGTAGCTATATAGGTGCGTTTAGTAGCTCTAGTTGTTTAACAACAATATCTGCGTTTAGTAGCTCTAACTATTTATCAACAATATCTGTGTTTAGTAGCCATTTAGTTGCGTTTAGTAGTGCTAGCTATTTATCAACAATATCTGTGTTTAGTAGCTATATAGGTGCGTTTAGTAGCTCTAGTTGTTTAACAACAATATCTGCGTTTAGTAGCTCTAACTATTTATCAACAATATCTGTGTTTAGTAGCCATTTAGTTGCGTTTAGTAGTTCTAGCTATTTATCAACAATATCTGTGTTTAGTAGCCATTTAGTTGCGTTTAGTAGTTCTAGCTATTAACTACAATATCTGCGTTTAGTAGCTCTAACTAATTATCAACAATATCTGTGTTTAGTAGCCATATATTTGCGTTTAGTAGTTCTAGCTATTTATCAACAATATCTGTGTTTAGTAGCTATATAGGTGCGTTTAGTGGCTCTAGTTGTTTAACAACAATATCTGCGTTTAGTAGCTCTAACTATTTATCAACAATATCTGTGTTTAGTAGCCATATATTTGCGTTTAGTAGTGCTAGCTATTTATCAACAATATCTGTGTTTAGTAGCTATATAGGTGCGTTTAGTAGCTCTAGTTGTTTAACAACAATATCTGCGTTTAGTAGCTCTAACTATTTATCAACAATATCTGTGTTTAGTAGCCATATATTTGCGTTTAGTAGTGCTAGCTATTTATCAACAATATCTGTGTTTAGTAGCTATATAGGTGCGTTTAGTAGCTCTAGTTGTTTAACAACAATATCTGCGTTTAGTAGCTCTAACTATTTATCAACAATATCTGTGTTTAGTAGCCATTTAGTTGAGTTTGGTAGTTCTAGCTATTTATCAACAATATCTGTGTTTAGTAGCCATTTAGTTGCGTTTAGTAGTTCTAGCTATTAACTACAATATCTGCGTTTAGTAGCTCTAACTAATTATCAACAATATCTGTGTTTAGTAGCCATATATTTGCGTTTAGTAGTTCTAGCTATTTATCAACAATATCTGTGTTTAGTAGCTATATAGGTGCGTTTAGTGGCTCTAGTTGTTTAACAACAATATCTGCGTTTAGTAGCTCTAACTATTTATCAACAATATCTGTGTTTAGTAGCCATTTAGTTGCGTTTAGTAGTTCTAGCTATTTATCAACAATATCTGTGTTTAGTAGCCATTTAGTTGCGTTTAGTAGTTCTAGCTATTTATCAACAATATGTGTGTTTAGTAGCCATTTAGTTGCGTTTAGTAGTTCTAGCTATTTATCAACAATATCTGTGTTTAGTAGCCATTTAGTTGCGTTTAGTAGTTCTAGCTATTAACTACAATATCTGCGTTTAGTAGCTCTAACTAATTATCAACAATATCTGTGTTTAGTAGCCATATATTTGCGTTTAGTAGTTCTAGCTATTTATCAACAATATCTGTGTTTAGTAGCTATATAGGTGCGTTTAGTAGCTCTAGTTGTTTAACAACAATATCTGCGTTTAGTAGCTCTAACTATTTATCAACAATATCTGTGTTTAGTAGCCATTTAGTTGCGTTTAGTAGTTCTAGCTATTTATCAACAATATCAGGGTTTAGTAGCATTATGGCTGCGTTTAGTAGCTTGCATTTTTTTGTTTTTCATTATTTAATTTTCAGAAATTTCGACGATTATTTTCTGTTTTATGTATGTAGCAGGTACATAATTAAAAGTATAAATAAATTGTATCAAAATTATAAAGAAATATTAGTAGACTGGTATCAGAAGATTACGTCATATCAAAATTGTCCGATATTTGTGTTGAGATATCTCTCGTCTCTTATAAATTTCAGGTATGGTATTTTTCATTTCTGATGACTGTTCATTAATACAGGGTTTTTTGCATTATTTCCAGTGGGTTTCCAACCCAACCTTCCTCTAACTAATTCTCTAATTTTTAACTCATTTTCAGAAGGAGAAGAATGCGAAAAAAAAAGTTTTTAAGCTAATCTTTTTTTTCCTCTGTATTTTTGTAGGTACCTTCGTAAATTTTTGTCTTTCTGATTATATATTAATTTTTGTTGTTTTTTCCTATAAATACCATATAACTTAATAACCATCACGCCGTTTCCCAGTATGGTTGGCAAGGAGGATGGACCGCCTAACAACTCGGTCTTGGCACATTACGCTTCTTAATTTTACTGATTATCTTATACCTGTAATTCCTGATAGATTGTTTTTAAGAACCCCTTGGCAAACTGCTATTAAGGGGTTACATGGGTTTGGTAGCCACGAAAAAAGGCACGTTTCCTAAATTTAATGCATGAATTATTTTATTCAAAATGTTGAGCAAATTACAGAACAACTTCTCAACAATATTGAAAAAAAATTTTCATAAAATAATCGGGAAATTCAGCCGGTGGAGCCTGGTTTTCGGAGATCCCTAAAAAAAGTGTCCTCGCGGTAGGCAGGATAACTCATGATAGTTTCTTCCTTAAGTTTCTTCTTCATTTAAGGCTCCAAAGACTAAGAAGCCAAGCACACGAGTACCGAAGAAGGTTCTAACAGGACACCCGGGAGGTAAACGAAAGGCGGGCAGACCTAGGCTAAGATGGGAGGATGATGTCAGGAAGGATGCCAGGGGACTACTTCATGTTGCAGATTAGAAGACGACGGCCGAGGTCAGAGGGCGGTGGAGGCTTATCCTGAAGGAGGCCAAGGCTCGAAATGGGCTGTAGCGACATTGAAGAAGAAGAAGAAAAAGAAGAAGTTTCTTCACAAATTAAATTTTTTTCTGTTATGTGTTATTTTACAGTATGTGTTAGTAGCTAAGTATAAGCTGTCCCTGAATGAAGAATTTCTAAAAAAAATGAATTAGGAATTTTTGGCAGAGTGTTATGCAAAAAAAAAAAATTTTTGGTACAATTTACACTACGCGTAGCCTTGTAAAATTATATGTAGTAGTAGAAAAATAAAATCCTTCAATCAGGGACTGGTCAATGCTATTTTGAAGAAGTGTGCCAAATTTCAATGAGATCGGTTCACTGGTTTTTGAGAAATCCTGTCTACTGACTTCAAAAATGGTGTTTCGAGATAAACGCGATTGAAGTTTCAAGTTTCAAAGTCTTTCCCAACGGGGCGGGGGATTCGCAAAGGTTCCCTCTCCTAGATTTTTACTCCGGTTGACTTGAAACTTTAGGAGAATATTCTAGACGTATTTTACTATTAAAGGGAAAAAAAGTCAATTTATTATAAGAAAAACTCTCTTTTTATAACTTTTGAAGGTTATTCCCATCATCGTAATATATTTTAATGGAAAAAAGAACTAGTTCTTATAGTTAATATATTTTTAAAGAAAAAAGAACTAGTTGAAGATAATATTGTTGATTCGATTTGAAATATGAGATTGACAAATATGACGGTTTGAAAGAAGGTGGCAATAGCAAAATTGGATAACGCGCACGTCCCGGGTTAGACGAGAGGTCTGGGTTCGAGTCCCAGTTGCGACCATTGTCTTTTTCTATTTTTCTGTGTCTTGTTCTCTTTCATATTTTCATTTAGATTATAAGTGTTATCTTCTTCTTCAATGAAAAAAAAAGGTTTTAAAATTTTTCGAACCCTTTATTCTAGCTGTTTAACGGGACAAAATTAATGAAAATACATAAGATGTTTTAACCACCATCCCCTCTCGCCAATGCTATCACAACCATCCCAAATGTTCCAGTATTTACAATACAGAATATAAAAGAAACACACACACATACACACACACAACACGCATCTCGGTTCTTCCCCAGTAGCAATTCAGAAGTTATAATAATTTGACACTAATTTGATATGATTCACACAATATTATTCGTATCTACACTTCAGTAAATAGTGTGTTTGAGTCCAGCATTGCCATTGTCGTTTTTTTTTACTGTTCTGTGCTTTTATTATCTTCCTCAGTGATAGTGAACACAGATTAACATTATTACTTTAAAAATCAGGATAATAAGGAACTCCAGTGAAAAATATTATGGCTTTAAAAAAATATGTTCATATAGACCAATAAACGCTGATTCTGAATATATAAATTTTATTAAATAATATTAAACGTAGAGTTTGAAAAAAAATATTAAAAAGTCCATTTTAAAACGTGTCATTAAAACACCCTGTCAAGTTGGTATTGCTGGATTTTGGCGGCGTGACGTCACCGCGCCGCGTCACCTGGGTCAAAGTTGTATAGAAATGTAAGACGCAAGCCGTTCGACATTCCGTGTTATTGGTATAAACCTCTATAAAGAGATTTGGACATATAATAGATTTTGTTTTTATTGAAAAATTATTTAGGCCTAAATAATTCAGTATCAAATAAAAGTATCTCTATTAGTTTATTTATATTATTTAAAATATTCAAAAACTCTAACTGTACAAAAAACGACCATAATACCCAGTAAAACGCTCCAATGCTGAAATTCAAAATGGCGGGAGTCGAACAGCTGTTTCCAGTTCCATACAAAATTCATACTTCGGTTGATCATGATGACGTCACACTAGATTCGGTGGTTTTCGGGGGATCTTGAAAATTTAAAACTTTGAAATTTATTTTAACTATTAAAACTAACTATAAAAATAAAAATAAATATGCAGTTATTTAAGTTAAAAGGTCCATTATATTAAAAAAAATTAAAAAATTGGACTGGAGTCCTCTATTGAAAACAATGCGTCTATAACCCAGGTACAAAATGATGTAAGAGGAAAAAATGTTTTCTTTTGATCAATTGCTTGCAATCCTTGAGAATAAGGAAAATAGCACAAAAAAATTAATATAATATTAAGCTAACGTAGGTAAACCCCTTAATATCTTTACTATCGGTAAAGCTACTAAACTTCTTTGTATCAATCATCTTTGATTTGCGGTATATTCAAGAAATCTGTGATATACATAATTATGTTTATTAAAGTCTAAAGGAGGTCAGCACGAAAGATCGAGAAAATACTATATCGATACGATATTGACTAAATCCTTCATAAATGGTCAGTTATCAATGTTTGCGAACACAGTCAACAATTTATTGATAAGAGATATTCCGACCGACGATTGACAAATTTCAGCGCGGCCTCGTGCGTGTCTGATAACGTTTCAATTTACAAAACATTATGAATAATGTCGTTCGTTATGCAAAATAACGTTTATAAATAAGGTTTATAAATGAATGGAGGTGAACTAATGAAGCTATTAGAATTGAAAGAAATAGTATACGTGATCCATAAACGTAATTAATTAATTATTCAGTTCGATCTTGGAGAAACGAAAGTGGTTGAAATCTGACCAAATACTGCATTAACTAATGAACACTTTATTTTTGTTATGTTATGCCGTGTTTCGCTACCTCCTTCTTTAGCCAACGTTTCGGACAGCGTTACAGTGTCCATCATCAGGGCAGATGAGTAAATGATATTGGTGAGAGTGTTTACTTATGTGTGTCGAAGCGATACCGTGCTGCCAGCTCCATTTCTCTACGAGCTGGTGTTGGAAAAAATTCAGAATGGTTTTTTGCGTTTAGCTTTGGTGTAGCCGTCAATGGACACTGTGGACACTGTAACGCTGTCCGAAACGTTGGCTAAAGAAGGAGGTAGCAAAACACGGCATAACACCCCAAAAATCATAAAAAAATACTTTTTGGCCGTGAAAACCTAAAAACATACCTGACGAACTCCACTTTAGTTTAAAAAAAAACATGCGAATGGCCAAATATATATTAAAGCTAGTATTTCAATTCGAATGGTCTATTTAAAATTTTTAAGTAGCGGTTTGACAAAGGTGATCCACTAGTCCTGAAAAAAATCAACAACGGAATCCACGCCTCTTTTGGGAGGGATTTAAAAATGACGCGCTATCGGCCTTTCTGCAGATGGCATCATAAGGATGAAATTCGCAGTTGGGTAACGCCTCTATTAATTTTATTTTGTGAAATTCAAGCACAAATATTAATTTTTTTTCCAAAGAACTTAATTTGCCACATTATATAATAAAACTTTATCCGAAATGGATTCATTAGTAGAAGATTTTGGCACTAGAGAGTATTTTAACAGACCTGATACTTTATTTTTTCCAGACTTAAAAAAGTACTTATTAAAAAATTACTCGACTATTTCCAAGCCAAGATGTGTTCTACTTGCAGTATTTAATTGAAGAATTTATAATATTTCTAAGATCAAATTTTCAAACCAAAAACACATGATCTTGTATGATATTACATCAATAGACAGATTTGCTAGTGTTGCAAGCGTGAATCGATTTCTTATTTATTCCCTGTCAATATCGGTCTGGCTATCAACAGTGTGGCCGTGCTATAAAACGGTATAAAATCAACTACAGCTACGCCTATCGATCCTATATCATAAATTTATCGATTTCACGGTGCTAGACCTCCTGATTGTCACTAAACTTCACGGTGGCCGAATCATGTAATAATCACAATTAATTCACAACCATTATACAAATAAACGTATACGGTTTACCTAAAGTTAATAGGTGGTTGGACGTTTGAACAAGCGTTGAAGAAATATATTTTGGAATACATCAGTAATATTAATGTATTTGTCCTCTATCAACACTAACTTGTGGTTTCTGCATTTATAAATTGCTTTATTGGCGGTAAACACGATGTTTTATTTGTTTTTCTTCGATGGGAAAAAATTCCATCAAACCGAGGAATGTTACCAGGAAAGCGGTCGTTGTTTCAAGTACCTAATTTGGTTAGGTACATAAGACATATGATGACCTACAATAATTATAATTTATTCTTCCGAATAAAAAATATTTATCCGCAACCTGAGATATTACACAATATATAAATGCATAATCACGAGCCTTCGCTTCGCTGAACGGAAAAAATGCGTTTAAAAAAAGATATATTTCTTCACTGAAGAAAATATTAGCGACCGTGAAACGAAAATTTGAAACAGATTTGATCGCATCTAGGAATTGAACCCGGGACCTCAGCCTTACCGGGGCTTTGCTCTAACCTCTGAACTAATTCGACCTTGTCCATCTATTTCTTACTTTAATCAAGAACTTATCATACTTCAATCAAGAACTACCAATATTATCTTCACTTTATTGGCTGCTAGCTAATGTATGAATGCAAGATTATTCCCGAAATAAATGCAATCTAAATAGTATCTTGGATAAATTTATCAATTTTGTGCGACATGTATTGACATTTTACAAGTCTAGGAAGAATATTATTTTATTTAGAGCAGAATCGCTAATATTGACTTCAATGAACATATATTTCAATTTGAGGTTATTCTCATTAAGTTATTCCAAAAATATCAAAATATAATTATTTTTGATAAAAAAATCTTGTTTAGAATAGTATAGGATAGGGAAACATTAGCTCAGTTAGTTGAGTCGCGGCCCGGAAAGCCAAAGATCCTGGTTTCAGGTCCCAGATGTGCCCATATCTTTTTCAGATTTTTCTGTTTCGAGATTTTCGATTGAGTTTCGCTAATATTGCCTTAATTTAATTAAATACTACAGTTTGAGTTAAAAATAAAGAGAGTTAAAAATAAAAATAAACTTCCTTATTTATTTATTTACGCTCGGGCTTTTACTGATATAAACACATAATATTTTTTGTAGATACTTACAAAAAAAATAAATAATTGGAAAGGTCCATAATATGTAAAAATTGATAAAATGTCCCTATTAAAACTTTCAGAAAGAAGAGTTAACACAGATTTAATATTATTACATAAAATACAGCATTACAAAATTGACTGTCCTGAATTACTTCAATTAATCAACATCCACATTCCCAAAAGATCTTGCCGACATTTACTACCCTTTTACTTTAGCAACACCAGGACACTCTCTTACCAAAATTCCCCGATTCCGAGACTTCACAATCTCGGAAATAAATATTCTGATCTAGGTGATATATTTCACCTTAAGAATAACCAGTATAAACATTGTTTATTCCAATTCTTTTATAAATCCAGACACAAATAGTCGTGGATAATTTCTGCAATTTTTGTTTAAATTGAATATCTTTTTATGTGTGATTTCTTATCATTTTTAACAATGTATTTTATTTTGTATTATATGCTATTGTTGTTATTTTTTTCATTACTAGCTGACCCGGCAAACGTTGTTTTGCCTGAATTACTTTTTAAATTATAATTGAATGACTAATATCGCTATTTAAAAATATGGGTTGATGGTAGAAGGGTGAAAATTTAGGGCTGTATGTATTTTTAATGTCTCACCATAAAAAAATAAAAATAAAAAATTTTGTCAAAAAAATAAAATTCGAGGTGAACCACCCTAAACTTTAAGGGGTATGAAAAATAGATGTTGGCCGATTCTCAGACCTACCCAATAAGCACACAAAATTTCATCAAAATCGGTCCAGCCGTTTCGGAGGAGTATGACGATAACTAACACAGTGACACGAGAATTTTATATATTAGAGATATCATAATCTTTTTTGTTTTAGTTTTAAAGTATTAAAAAGTACTGTGATACTTAAATTATAAACAAAGAATGTAAAAGCCCATTAGGGCGTGTAATAAATAAATAAATAATATCAGTAGATAAAACTGGGTATAAAACTGGGTCCCACCCAGGGATCGTGAGTTCAATTTCTCGGCTGGCAAGTTCTTTATCACAACACAAGCAACATTTTCCTCTTATCGTGGTGGTAGTAGGAGATTTGAAAATTATTGTCAAGTTATTCCTAGCCCGAGAATATTTGTCTTTTCAGGGGGTATTCTCCATCCGAATCCTTATGTTCAGTTATGTTTCAAATACCGCAAGTACGGCTGTTGGCTTGATACTGTTGTTTGGACAAGTCTGCGATGAGTCAATGGTACTGGCCACAACTGAGTGGTGATTGCTTTGAGGTTAAAAGGGGACTTACTTACGTGATGTATCATGAACTTCGGGGATCCACTGCTTGCGATCAACTAATTCAACAAACATATCGAAATTAAATTCCATTACTGATGAAATTCTTAACTGAGTGGCAAGTCCATGACCAAGATGTGAGAGGCATAGATCCCGGCAAATAAACATAATTGATTTTATTATGTCGGTATTTTTCTAATTTGGAAATAATACAGTATTGTTAGGAATAACTTATTAAAGTTTATAAACCCAAAATTTAAAAATATATTATGGGTAATAGGTAATTGAGCACAATGTTAGCAATTCTTAAATTGAAATATTTGATCGATATAAATCATCGAATATAATTAGGCCTCAGTAGTTAATTAGGTTGTGTTGTTTCAGGTAAAACAAGAGGAAATGTGTTGAAGTGCTAATGGGGACCGTTAGCATTATAATTTTAGTGTCCATCCATATCACATTTCTGTATTTACCCCTTTTTTCATTTCTTTTTATTTTGTATATTTTTTTTCTCTCATTTATTTTATTTGATTTTAATTTCTTTTAATTTCATTCAACTTCTTTTAACTAATTTTCTTTTCATTTAATTCTTTAAAATTCATCAAATTTATTTTAATATCCTTTAATTTCTATTGTTTTTTTTTTATTTCTTTTAAATTATTCTATTTCTTTTAATTTATTTTGCTTTCTTTTAATATACAATATATAACAATGTATAACAATTTCTTTTAATTTATTTAAATTTAATTAATATCTTTAAATTTTAAAAAATTTCTTTTCCTTTAATTAAGATACTAAAATAAGTTAAAATTCCTGTCATCTCGGAACGGTAATACGCGTTTTCGTTCCGCGTCAAAATATCCCCGAACAAAATATCCTCCGACAAAATATCATACGGACAAAACATCCCCCAACAAATAACCTAACCTAACAAAAAAATGGGACAAAAATAATACAGATACCCTGTAGTATAAAGATAATAAATTATTATTCAAAAATAGTAAAATGGGACAAAAATAATACAGATTACAATAATTTATTGTCTTTACAGGATGTCTGTATTTTTTGTCCCATTTTTTTTGTTAGATTAGTAAAGTTAATTTTGTTAAGTTTTAGTAGATATTTTGTTGGAGTAGATATGTTTTGTCCAGGAGACCAAGGCTCGAAATAGGCTATAGAGCCATCGGAGAGAGAGAGAGAGAGAGAGAGAGAGGTTTTGTCCGTAGAATATTTTGTCGAAGGATGTTTTGTCGGGGATATTTTGCCGCGGGATGAAAAGCCGCAGATCCCCTCGTAAGCCCTGTGAGCCCCAACCAAACAAAAGATTATCTTTATGTTAATATAAAATAAAAAATGATAACAACGAAATGATAATATTTCAATGAGAGTTATCCATACTATACTATATACTATACTATATACTATATACTATACTATACTATACTATATACTATACTATATACTATACTATACTATACTATACTATACTATACTATACTATACTATACTATACTATACTATACTATACTATACTATACTATACTATACTATACTATACTATACTATATACTATACTATACTATATACTATACTATATACTATACTATACTATATACTATATACTATACTATATACTATACTATACTATATACTATACTATACCATACTATATACTATACCATACTATATACTATACTATACTATATACTATACTATATACTATACTATACTATACTATACTATACTATACTATACTATAATATTATAAATGCGAAACTGCTAGAGTTCGTTTATGACGCTTTCACGCATTACCAATAAAAAGACTTTGAAAATTCATTCACCAATAGAAAGCTAAACTATATGCGAAGACTAGAGTCTGTATATGATGGCAAGCTCTGGCGTTATGAAATTATAAATATTAATATATTATATTCGTTATACGTTTTCTGTCGCTAACAAAAGCGAGTTATTTCTAACGTCAGAAAAAAATCGTTTCCATGGAAACGATGTTGATATATTTGTGGGCTCTAAGCTGGTAGGTACTCAGCCCCCTGGTCAGCTACTTCTCCAGAAAATTCAAATATTAGAATATGTTTTGTTTTTTTTGGACAAGCAAGGAGTAAATGTCAGATAAGAGTTCCTACATTAAAAATATAATTCATATTAACAATAAATAGTGTATTTTTTATTATATTTACAAACTTCCAAATATTTAATTAAAAATAAACATCCGAAATGTTTGTAAGCGCATAAATTCCGAACGAATGAACAAAATTGGATAATTCTTTTTTTCGTTGAGCTATAGCTTTATGAAATTAAGGTGGCAGGCGAGATGTTTGAAAACTGAATGTAAGGGAATGAATGCATGGAATGCGGGAGGGGGTGGGGGTGGGTAGGAGGGGGGATAATTGAAAAGTTCAACCGCTTTAGTAATTTCCCGTAATACCATGCGAGCGAAGCCGCGGGGAAAAGCTAATTTAATAATATATTATTATTCATCGAAATAATTGAAATAATACTAACTAACTAACTAACTAACCATCACGCCGTTTCCCCGCAGGGGTAGGCAGAGAGGACGGACCGCCAAACAACTCGGTCCTGGCACACACTCTTTGCTTCACTCACATTCGTACATCGTCTCATACATACTCTTCTATTATTCTGACTTTTGACATGGCCCGACTCAAGTATCTGATTCACTTGATCGTGTCATGTCTTCCTCCGGCGTCCCCGACTTCTTCTACCATTCACATTTGCGTCATATATTCTTCTTACACTACTTTCTTCGTTCATTCGCTCTACCTACATGCCCAAACCATCTGAGGGTCCCTTTCTTAATCTTACTCATTATGCTTACATCAGCCTTACATTCTTTGCGGATCTCCACATTTCTCACACGATCATACATGGTTAATAAAATATGATCTTGTGGCGATTGGGAGACTGGGGATCTGAAGAGCTGGGAATATTAGATGTTGTGGCTAGTGGCTACCTGTCGTATGAAAATCAATATTAAGTATGTGATGCAAAATGCTACAGAGCAGGAAAAAACCACTATCATTACTTAAACATTCTTCAGGAATTTTAAAAATAATTCCATGTGCGATCACTCTGTCTTATCGTAATAAATCACTACCAGATAAAGTCAGCGCTCGGGAAATATTTGTGTTTTACTTACTGATTACAATAAATAAAAATTTCACAGAAAAAATATTCATCTTACCCAAAAATTTGGCATTCCCGAGTGACTAGATGTTTGCTTCTTGTGACTCCACTATTGATGTTTATAATAGGTATCGACTAGGACAAAGGCGTAAAAAATAATTTTCTGTTAAAATATTACATTATATATAGGTATTTACGTTGGCGATTGTCTGAATTATTATTTTTTTTTTACATTAACTCCACACAGGAGGCCCTGAGGAAAATAATTTCCCTCAGGGCCTATGTCATCTGGGATGCTGTGTGGAGGGTCTTTTGGAAGAGAGGAAGGAATGAACATTGATCTTAAAGATACCCATTTTTTAGGAAGGTGGAAATACAAAGGCCGGCAAATCGTTCCACAGCCGAGCTGTTGAACACAAGAACGAGTCGAAGACTAAAAAAAAAGTATAAATATAAGAATAAATTCAATGTTTTCATAGTCCTCCTCACAAAGCTTTCTTATTCAGAGGCGGCCTGTATTTTAAAGTGTTATTTAGCACCGTTGTGATTTGAGACTCGATGAAACGAAAAAGCGACACTAAAAAGAGGCAAAAACAAACATCTACAGGATTTAGCCTACGAGAAAAAGAATAATCGGTCTTCGAAACCTCCCCTCTTGTTTACTTTAGTTTTATGAAGGCTTCACTTCTACCGCGTTTGAACTGCACAATTGTTTTTTGTCTTCACAATGTTTACAAGTTAATTATCACTAAGTTCCTTTAGCCATGTTTTTACTTTAGTTTTAAATGTATTCTTCCATTATTTTTTGTTTGTTTGATTTGGTAGAGCATTATATAGTTTCGCGGCATGAAATTTAATATTTTTCTGTCCAAAAGATGTATTCGAACTGAAAATATTTTGGCTTATTGCCCAGGTTGAATATTTATGTTGGGCATTGGAGTATTCAATTTCTTTAATTTTTTTAATTAAATTAAACATTTTCTCAATGAAGCTTTTGTACAAAAAACTGGAAAGTTTTAAAAGTTTTCCGGAACTTTCAGAATTGTCATTTTGAACTATGTTGAGTCGTTCAATTGTTTGGTGACCCATCCTCTCCTCCTATCAAATCAGGGAATTGTGATGGCTACTTAGCAAAAGCATTTTTTTAATATAAACCACAAAATGTCTCATAGCGAAAAAACTCCAGCGATAAGAAATTATTTGGCCACAGTTTAGTCACCCGATAGTCCACTGCCCACAGAGCCCATGTCCAATGCGCGTTGTCTGAATACTAAAATAGTGTAGACTGTAGACGCAGATTGTATACGCAGGAGCAGTCAGCGCTATCAACAAGCTGTCGCAGGTCCTGGTCACTGGTATCCTGCGGTAGGGACGTCGCGCCTTGTCTGACCTATCAGCTATATCCTGGAGGCTTACCTACCAACAACATACGTAGATTTGCGCCACATCACTCGAACCGATGTACATTATCTGCGTCATGGTTCGTTCAGCATATTTAACTTTTATATATTTTATATATTTAATTTTGCATTTAAGCAATGCTATAAAATGTGATTTTAAAATTGGTAGATACTGTTAGCAGCATATTTAAATATTGCCACCTCACACGTCTGGTTCGCTCATCTGCCGCCAGAGGTACTGCTAGCGCCTCTGGCGGCCAACCGGGAAACTACTCCAGCTACTGCGGTCGGTAAAAGAGGGAACTACTAACTCCCGCGGATTGGCAGGACTGGCGCAGAGCTACCAACAGAACGGACAGGTAACGGCAGTGAATTCGAATGGTGGAACGTAATGTTGCCGATTATTGGAAGTTATTATTTTCATGTACCGTGGAGACAATATATTTCATTCTAAATATTTAATTAGCGTTTTATTATTGCTAACAATACTATAAGTAATACATTATATCCAATCAATATGGCCACCTTACGTGGCTTGGTGTCCAGTTTGGCTTGTAAGAACCAAAATTGTCCAAAATTCATAAATCAAGAATTATGGATAACGCTGTATTTTTACTCACAAGCGTTACATTCCTTTTTTAAATTAAATGTATGATAGTAAGGGGGTATTTCACCATCTTGCTCACAAGCACTACCAATAGGATAAAGCATTTTTTCGATTTCACCATCCTTCAAGGATGCTTATGTGGGTAGATAAAGTTTATTTTTATTAATTGGTACTTTGACCAGCCAGTAACGTTTACCGGGTACAAATTAGCAAAGTTTTCTACCATATTAGCAAAGTTTTCTACCACGGGTTCAATAAATATGACAGACAGCTGCTGTCAAATCGTATTTGCATTACCCGAATTTTTCACGATTTCTACTTACGAAAATGCCGTTCTTGTAATCCATGACCAGCCTAAAGACAAAAACTCTCAAACACTTGGTGTGTTATTTTAATATATATATATTGAAGAATAATACAGAATTGTAGTACTTACATCATATTTCAACAACAATAACAAGTATATTAGGTTTTATGTCATTCTATAACCATATAAATTGCATTCCAACAATTTCCAACAAATAATAATTTCATTGTTGTCAGCCGGAGATTTTGTTGGTGTCTGCTTGCAGATTTATAAAAAGATAGTCGGAGGCTATTGGATATAGCCGTCCAATGTGTATTCGCTTCCTTCTGGACCCGGCTCTTTTAAAAGGTTTTTATAATTTGACCCAGTTCCCGAGGGTCAAGGGATTATGGACTGCAATCATGTTGCAATGTGACCAAGTAAGTACCTCTGAATATCATACTACTGTAAAGGATATTTTTACAATCAATATTTGTACTATCAATGAATTCACAGGAACAGGGAAGGTATATAAAATGTACCTATATCCTCACTACACACCTGTAGTATTCATTTCCTTATTCCAACAGTATTCGATTTCCCCAACTGAAAAAACCAAGTACTGAAATGACTTTCTTCTTTCAGACGGAGAAAATGCCGAAGTAACCTTAACCAGTAACTGCTACAGAAAAGGTGTCTTCTCCAGGTGGACGTGCTGATTGAAGTGATTCTGTATGAGACCCTAGAAATTTTGTACAACTGTGTTTTAAAGAGTAGATTCCCTGTACTTTTATTGTGAAAAACACTTATTTAGCTTTATGGAAACTGTAATAAAACTTCAGAATATTTTGGTATATCTGTACAATATATTTATTTAATAACATGTGAGAGAAAAACATTTCTCTTTGTAAGAACATACCTAATACGGTAGATTATATTTAGTTTTTATAAATATATGGCAACAGGAGTCAGTGGGACGACGGCAGCCATAATATTTTATAATATTGTATGGATGAATATGAATGGTACAGACAAGTGATTGTATATTATTTATAATCATTCTCACGCAAGGTCATTTAATAGATGTTGCCCCATGTGTAGGCACGGTGGGGCATTTGCCAACTCTGGCTGGGCGATGCATGACCTCTTAGATTGTAGACCAAGTTGCGTTTTCAAATTTACAGCACTTCAAATGACGGTTTTTCCGTCTTCCGTTCATGTTGATAGAGCCCAAAGCATGAATATGTTGTCGAAGCCTACTGTTTTTGGTATCTACTCTAGATTTTTATTTTTTGTCCCACCCTAAATCAATACCTAGCTACACCCATTTGTTCAACTACAAACATTACAAAAATTTCAATGAACTAGAACTAGCTAGAGAATAACTAGCTTCGTGTTGGGAACACCTTACTAAATGAATATTCTAGATTGTAAAGTTAACAATACATTCTGTTTTATATAATCATTATGTTAGCAGCTCTGGAGACTCTGGATGGCTGATGGCTATTCTTTTAGTCTTCCTCATCCACAACGCACAGCGGTGTACTCCTCAATTGCATTCGGTTTATCTGAAAGTAATAATAAGGGATAAAACATTCATGAAACACTAACCACCTGCCACATTCCACCTGTGGATCAATGAGAATGCTCACAAATCAACAGCCAGTTGATTTGTGAATGGAGGGAAATAATTATGCCGAGTCTTCAATTTATGATGGTCCGATGCTTTGTGACCCCCTTGCACAACGTGTGAAACGCTTGTAAACTGTGCGACCCAAAATTTAAGTTTCTTTTTTTTTGTAAAAGCGCAATGAAACCATGCATTATTTTAATTCAATGGCAAGCCAGAATTTAACAATAAACAAATACAAAATATTGTTACTGAAGTCGCTCAGTTGTACATAATATTGTATATTTTTTACTATTTCTGTGTAAAAGTCCCTAAAAAGCGTTTTAATAAATACAATAGGAAATGTACAGGTTGATTTTTAAATATGCAATGTAAATGTTTTACCTAGAGCAGAGGCATCGATATTCCAGCCGCTGGTGGTGCCTCTGGTGAGGGAGATCGTACATTTTATCATCGTCTCTATGTTGTCCAAGGGAACAGCGTTGCTGGGTCCCTATCTGATGAGGGTGCACTTTTGTCTCTCCAGTCCCTCATATTTCACTTTAATGTATTGGTTCACCTGAAGGCTCTGCAGACAAATACACAATAGATGTTAAAGACACTGTACCTAAACGATTTAACAGCAGAAAATCACAAAAAATAGCAATGAGGAAAGAAGAAAGAGTAAAACATTTTGTGACGCATGAATTAAGACAAATCTACAAATTCAACTAAATTCTTTAGTAATATCACTCAATAATCAATAAAACATAACAAAAACCCGTTGAACTTACCTTATAGTTTGCATAAATAAACCAATCCCGTTCGTAAACAACAATAAACGAACACTGTGTTGACACCATGTTGACACTTTTGACGTTTGTGATTTCATAGAAACAATGGCGTCTAAGACAGGCGTGGCAGTAGACCAAAATAGCTACTTGGCACCATATTTTCTGTGGTGAAATGCGCACGGGTTTTTGAGCATGATTCTCCTACCAATAAAGTTATGTGACCGGTAGTTAAGAGCAACATTTAAAGAGATTGGTGAAATAGCCCCTAAATATCAGATACTGTCGCTTCTAAATAAAGTAATTCAAACTAAAGACAAATTTATTTACAGTAGGACGGAGGCAATGTAAAAAAAATAATATCTACGTGTTTGCTGAGGACGCCATCTGCAGACGTTTTCATCAAGCTAACGTGAAGTTTTCTGAACACCAACGGTTTATAAATTAAGAATTATGGATAACGCTGTATTTTTACTCGCAAGCGTTACGTTCCTTTTTAAATTAAATGTCAGATACTGTCGTTTCTAAATAAAGTAATTCAAACTAGAGACAATTTTATTTACAGTGGGATTGAAAAACGGAGGCAATGTAAAAAATGAATATCTACGTTTTTGCTGAGGACGCCATCTGCAGACGTTTTCATCAAGCTAACGTGAAGTTTTCTGAACACCAACACGGTTTATAAATTAAGAATTATGGCGTCCTCAGCAATAATGCTGAGGACGCCATCTGCAGACGTTTTCATCAAGCTAACGTGAAGTTTTCTGAACACGAATGGTTCTAGTATTTTGCTTCGAGTTGAGTCGCTTTTATCAAGAGATGGCGAAGGTGGGCAATATGAGATTTTTACGAATACCAGATAACTGACAAATTGCAACCTCCCAGCTATAATATTTTGTTTCTAAATAATTATAATGAATATATGAAAAAATATCATTATGATCACGGATAAAGAAATAATAAGAACTGTGGTCAGAATAATTAAGGTCCATTTTTCTCGTGAAATATATTAATTATCTTAATATATAAAAGTGAATGTTTCTTTGTTTGTGCATTATTCTTTTCTAAACTATTCATCCGATTGCGATGGAACTTTGAAGATTTGAAATGCGCGTGCCCTCGATGGTTTCTATATACATACTGGTAAGCTCTAGCGTTATGAAATTTGTACAAACATTTTGCAATAGGTGGCATGCGAGTTGTTGAAAAAAAGGTAAAGTTCATATAGTTTAGCGGCAGGGTGGGAAAGAGGGAGGGGGAGGATAATCCGGTAGGAGGGAGGGGAAAGAAGGAGGGGGATTAGCAGGATGGGGGACGAGGGAGGGGGGGAATAGCAATGATGGAAGAGATATGCGGGGGACGAGGCGGTGAAGGTGGAATGGGAACGGAGACGAGGGAGAAATAGCTTTATTTATTAGCATTGCAACGCACGCCGGGAACTCGCTAGTAATATTATAAAAAAATATTTCACTGCATTTAAAAAAAAAACATATTTACAGGGTGGATGTCTAAAGGAGGGTGTATCAATCATAAAAAATAATGTAATTTTACTTTTTCTTAAATGCAACCAATATAATACTTTTTTGTAATACAGTATAATACCTCCTCACTAATCTTATTATTACAACCCGCTATATAATCAATGCAGGCTTAAGCTCTAGGAAATTTTTAGCGTTCAAAAAATACATTTTTTTTACGTGAAGACTTACAGATATAAACTGTTTGTAATGTTAGAGAGCCATAATGCACTTATATTTTATCGTTTTTCGCATATTTTTAGGATTAATAAAAAAATATTAAAAATCGTTAAATTTATAAACTCTACATTAATTCTTGCGAATTATATACTTTAAAATTGCCGTAGTAGGTAACCATTTGGAGAATATTAAATAATATAAAGTCAATTGTGTCGTCTATTTCTTAGTTGGTAATCAAAGGTATTTTAAATTCGAACATGCACTTAAAAATGTAAACGCATGGTCCATGATTTGTAAGAAAAAGTATTTTAATAAATAAATAATTCATTAGACTTTGTGATTAATCGAAGTATACAACGCGCGGGAACTTTTGAAATAATTCCAATGTTTTAAAATATTGCTTCAAATTGCGTTCGGTGGCCAAAATGCGGTCAATGAAGAAATATTTTTGGCCACATTTTGGCCACCGAACGCTCGAGGATGTTTGCAAATTGGCCAAAATGTGGCCAACAACGCTCCAGGGACGACTTTTGTAACTCTTCATTTAAATTTTAACCATGGTGTGTGATTATATTTCGTGTGATTATATTACACTGTGATTATATTACGATCTCGACTAAGGCAAAATTTTAACGACTAGCTCTTGGCCGGTGACCGGACAACACGGAATGAAACCAACTCAGAACAATTTCAGATAAGTCATTTAGAGTGATAAAAAAAATATATATAAAAAATTGGTTAAATAGGTTAGGTTAGGGTTATCGGCTAATTTAAAATTATTTTTTTCATGGTTTTTAATGACTTTTCAAGGAGGTGTTGAGTTGACTCTATTCTCAGTTGGCATGGAGCCCTTTTGACTATGGTATACAATATTACTTATATTGATCATGGTTATATTTTTGGCAGTAGCATTATCCAAAATATTATAAATAGGTATGATATACCAAATATGAACTGTATCAATATACTTGTTCGATGACTTGTTGGATATGTGATTTTCCGGAAATTTTTGATCTTTGTTTGATAAACTGTTCCAAGCAATGTGAACAGGATCCGTAAAACAAAGGTTTGGATTAGTTTTACAACAATCTGAAAAGACAGGTTTTAACATCATCTACGAATATTTCGTCGCATTAAACATTTTTTAACAATTTGCTTTGACCTCATTATAAATTAGTGAACACAATTTTTTTTATAAATTTGTCCAAGATTTATATTTAAAACGTATTAAATTTATGGCGTTAATTTAGTCTAATTAATACCAGACTGTCGACACAGAATAAATGAGTTATGATCATGTCCAGCCGGCGATATCAGAACAGAGGCTTACTCAGAACTTAGGCCTAGCTCTAAAGAAAGATTCGCATCATTATCAGAGTTTGTTTACTGTCAGTGCTGAGAGGAACGGTTGCGCGGCCTTTTTCATAGAAAACTTAAATTTGGATTTGAGGTCAAAATACCCAACCAAACCGAATAATATTTTTTTTTTTATCAAAAGTATAGTAATGTGTTCTTATTTTAAAAAAATATAACCTATAGGTATAGGTTATATTTTTTTTAACAAAACAAAACTTGAACCATGATGATGCCAATTGAAATCGTAGATATGAAAATAGAGGTGAAAATAGCGATCGCGTAAAGCGAATTTTTTTCTTTGATCTCTATACGGGAATTGGGCTGAAAAAAGGGATGGCGGAGAACCTACTATTAGCCTTGGTACATTTGAACGAAAATATGTTTTTTAATCTTAAAAATATTATATTTCTTTTAACTTAATAAATAAAATAAAAAAAAAATTAAAAAAAATGCTAAAAAAAAAATCTTGTTATTTGATGGTTCACCATGTCTGCATACCCCTCGGGGACACTTTATCATATTTTGTGTAAGTAGGTATGCCATATTTTCTGTTAACCGACTGCATATTGTCTATAAGTATATGCCGTTCAAATCAAGTTTTATTAACCTTACATTTCCTCCTGAACATTTTCCCCTCCATACCTAACGACTAAAATCTCATAAAGTGAACTGAACTTCTTTCGTTGATATGTTTTCATGTACCGAGTAGATCAGTTCGTCACAAATTACCTTATCATTGTAACAATACAGGATCTAATGCGGAATTATATTCCATAATAAATCGCCTACATATGCTTGGTAATAAATATGTTGTTGATGATGTGATAAATATTGAAAGATTATCAACATACAAACATTACTTAATTAAAGCTGTTTGTCAGCGCTTCTCAGTTGGATTATAATCAAATATACTTACAATGTTTATATTCTTCATCAATGTTTACTTCTTTTTTTAAATTTATTATTGTTTTGGATTTGGATTTCTAAATTTATTTTTGTTACGTACTTTACATAGTTATTTTTTTAGTTGAAAATATCTTGTTG
This sequence comes from Glyphotaelius pellucidus, assembly GCA_936435175.1. Classification (NCBI taxonomy): domain Eukaryota; kingdom Metazoa; phylum Arthropoda; class Insecta; order Trichoptera; family Limnephilidae; genus Glyphotaelius; species Glyphotaelius pellucidus. Next base: position 8,845,813 of record OW386548.1, on the reverse strand, counting down.
GTATACGTGTATATGAGGTTTTCTTTTTCTTCATATTTGTATTTATAATAGCTTGCTATTTCTACTTTATGCTGTCACTTCATTGTGTACTTTTTAATTTTTTGGCATATGAATATTTTTTTCTTAACTATGTATATTCTGTATCCATTTCAAATTATTGTAATTCCTACGTAAAAGCCGTTAATCGGCGTTAATTCATAATAAATAAAAATAAATAAAGTATTCTTCTTCTTATATCGTTAAAATATTTTAAAAATCATTAAGAAATAATGTCGAGCCGCAGAATAAAAAAATAAAGTCCTCACGCTTTTGCAAATTAACCACTCGCGGTGAAATTTCTGTTGTTAGGTTTGTCCACTAATCTAGTGTTATTGACCTACCAAGTGCCAAGTCACCCGCATTGAAGTGAAAAGTGAAGTTTGCTCTGAGGTGTGATGATTTATGCACATCGGTAGGAAGCAGAAAGGTGCCAATCAAGGAGGTCAACATCTGAAAGTTGGAATACAAACATGGCCATAATATCTTACTCTCCGGCCGCACGAATCTCTCTCTTCTAATGTTGTTTTGCTTTCTGCTTCCGAGAAGTGTTTACGTAGAATTTGCGGAGAGTATTATAAATAATTGGAGCTTACAGTTTTCTAATCCCTGCTGTTTTTATTCCGAGAATGACAGAATTGTAAAAGTCCAATAACCCTCTATGAATTTATTTACAAACATTTACCAGATAATGTAAGTATCTTGTTGTCTTTCTATGAATGTTCACTCATATATTTTGCAACAATCAAAGCAACCCGATTTCCAAAGTAGGTCATACAAGATAGAGTAGCGCTTCATAGAAGTAGGGTGTTAAAATACAAGGACAATAAAGGCTTAATTTAGGGATTGAAGAGACATTGAATATGATACACTAAGGGGGCATCCATAAATTACGTCACACCTTAAGGGGGGGAGGGGTGTAGAGTAGTGTGACATTGTGTGACATTGTGTGACAAGGTGTACGGGGGGGGGGGTTCATATCACATTTGTGGCGTCATATGCAGTTAGGCTTACCAGATGACGGAATTTATTTTAATTTATGTCCGTCCGATTGTACGAATTTTCAAAACGAAAGATAACATCATCAGATGTTATCCTTTGTCAGATGTTACAGCAAGTAAATGTTTGTATCAATGGTAGGTATTTATCCAATTCTTTAATACATTTTTATACTTGCTGTAGGAGGATGTATTTTTACAATCAATTTCTGTAGCCTTATAGAGAACGTTATATATTTTTGGTGTAATAAAATATGCATGTCTTTGCGCAAGCCTAGTTTGACACAGTGGAACTTCAAATACATTATTTAACCCATTACTAAATCGCTTTTCATTACTTTGTTTATCAAGAATAAAAATAAATAATGTTTTTTTAAATATCTTCAAACTTTGCAAATTCACTTTGTGGCGTCATTATTAATAAATGAAAACAAATAACTTTGTGTACACCACTATTTAATTAACAATATCGACATGTTTCGAAAACTATGTCGATATTGGTGTACACAAAGTTATTTTTTTTCATTTGTTTTTTAAATTTACCCAGCTTTTTGTCGTTTTTACGTTAGGTTAGGGTTATTTCTTTTTTACATGAGCTCCACACAGGAGGCCCTGAAGAAAATAATTTCCCTCAGGGCCCATTTCATCTTAAGGGATGCTGTGTGGAGGGTTTTTTAAAGGAAAGGAAAGGAAAGGAAGGGGAGGAGAGTTCTGGGAAGGAAAAGGGCTTAAAGGGTGGGTAAGAATCTGGGGTTCAGTGTGTCCTGGTCATCCGCCTCCAAGACCTAGACACACCTCACCCCATGAACCCGGACTGTTTTAATTTATAGACTGTTTCAATTTTTTTTTATTGAGCCTTTAATGACTTTTCAAAAAGGTATTGGTTTTGAGTTGATTTGATTCTGAGTTGACATGGAACCGTTAGAAAGAGTCATTAGAAATTATTTGAGTTTACCGTGCTGAGTGAATAGATATGTTTCTCATACTTAAAATAATGCCAATTCAACTAATTTTTATTTTACTTTTATAACAGCCACCTGGCATATTATAATATGTAGGTGTTTTTAAATATAATATTGTAAAACATACTATCACTAACCCGAGTAAGGTAGTAACTTGAATTCGTGCCTTGTGACAGGATAGCCGGGTGATAAAATATGTAAATCAGAAGAACATTTAGAAATTTTAAAGCGAGGCCCGATCATAAATAAAGGCTCCAAATTAAAAGGCTGAAAAACAATACTCTGAGTACTGTGGGGCTCAAAAAATTCTATTGTTTTTGTGGGGTTTACCGGTCATAAAAGGATTCATCTGAAAAAAAAAAATTAGATTAATTAAAGTAACTCGTGTTAGCCCAATGGTCGAAATTCGACCATAATTGTAATGTTTTTTTATGTTTGACATTCAGTAAGACCATAGACAAATAATATTAAAGACAAACAATATTAATCTATTCTCAATTTGACCATAGACTTTAACAATAAACAATAAAGACGCGAGTGTGTGTGTCAAATACATGGTAGTGTGTGTAATGTTTTTGTTATTGATTTAATCTATTTTTATGCATAATTTAAAAAAAATATTAGCATTCTGCACTCCTCCTCTATATAAACTATAAGTGTGCGAAATTTCATACTCCTCCGTCCGCGCAATTTTCGTAAAAAGGGGCACAAAGTTTTGGCTTCACGTATTAATATTATGATGATGATGATGATTTCAGAATAATTAATATGTTGCTCAGTTGTGATCTTGCTGAAATGTTTTGATAACAGCTAAATTTCTCGAACGATGCAATGAAAACTTCCACAACTTTGATTTTATATAAAAATCTCGCGTCACGATGTTTGTTCGAGATAAACTCCGAAACTACTTAACCGATTTTGATGAAATTTGGCTTTAAGTGTAATTTGGTCCAAAATAAAAGATACGTTGGTTTTTTATCTCGATTATTGTTTGTTATAGGACAATACTCTATAACTATTTGTAAGTTTCATAAGTTTATAACAGATGGCGGTGTGATTTAATTTATCGATACAAAACTTGATTATATAGGTTGGGTAACCATCCAGTAGATGTCATCGTGTTTCGATTTCACGTCGCAGCAACGCGGGCCGGGTCAGCTTGTATATATTTAAAAATCTCGCGTCACGATGTTTCTTCGAGATAAACTCCGAAACTACTACCGATTTTGATGAAATTTGGCTTACCGTGTGTAATTTGGTCCAACTTAAAAGAAGGTTAGTTTTTTTCTCGAATATTGACCACAATATTTTTTATTGCGAATTAAATGTTTGTTATAGGATAATGCTTTATAATTATTTGTAAGTTCCATAAGTTTCTTACAGATGGCGGTGTGAGTTAATTTATCGATACAACACATCTGAGTTGGGTAACCATCCAGTAGATGGCGTTGTCACAGCAACGCGTGGCCGTGCCGGCTAGTTAATTATAAAGTTTCCACATTAGCTCCTTATAGTACGGCGTCGTTACTTATTTAATTGTTTATTTATTTAAATAATATTATTATACACCGGTACGGACTTTTACAAGCATGTGATTACGTAATAATTTTATGGAGTAGTAATCATAAAGTAAACATGTTAGAGACTTTTGAAATGTGGCTTCACCGGAGAATGCTCAAGGTCTCATGGACCGACATGATCACCAAAGTAGAAATTCTCAGGCGGGCTAAAGCAGATAGAGAACTGCTCACATTAATAAAAGTCAGGAAAATTTCATATCTGGGTCACATACTTCGAGGGGAAAAGTATCACTTGATCGAATTAATATTGAAAGGCAAAATAGAAGGTCGCCGAGAGCCTGGTAGGAGACTATATGTCTTGGCTGCGAAATATACGAGAGTGGACCGGCATTAGAAGTGCGGAGGAGCTATTCCGGGCAACACAAAATAGAGAGACATTTTCCAGAGTGATCGCCGACGTCAGGGGGACCTGATAGGGCACACGAAGAAGAAGAAGAATCATATAGTACCTAATATATGACATTTAAAGTATATAGAACCCATGCAGATGAATAGCGTTATGCTAACATTGATTATTATTATTGAGGTGTGTTGTTATAGCCTTCTTATTATCATCTACTATTTCCGAGAAAGTATTGCCAACCGCATTTAGTATATCTAAATGACTCACTCAGATATTGTTATTGCAATTAAAAAGAATTTTAGATAGAGTTGTTGGTATATGGAAGGAAATTATGCTTGTTAAATCAGGACAGTCTATAATACCTACCATTTACAATTTTTAAAATAAAAGTCAATCTTTTTGGCCAATATAATTTTGTTGTTGTCCAGGTTTGACCAACATTCGTTGTTAGACCTCTTCTTGAAGATAGTGCATCGATTTTAGTTTTGTCTTTATTTAAAATGTAATTTTGGAGTGTGGTTTGGTCAACGATTTTTGTTGCAATTTATTTTCAATATTTCTTGGTCTTTGGTTTGAATACCACTTGCAGCGGTTATTTGTTGAATCATTTTTCGAGTCATGTTTTTTTAGTTTTAATTTGGGAGGCCGGTAAAGCCAGGTAACCATTTATTGGATAACCAACTACTCTATCTGTCGCGAATCTGAAATAGCTATTGCCACGATTATATTTAAAAGTGTAATTATTACGCTGTAATATTACGTAATCGTAAGATAAGATATGACTCCTACCTTATTTCTGAGAAGAAGATAGTTCCAATGAAAACAATTAAAACGCATACTTAATTATGTAGAGAAGTATTTAATTAACATCGAAAAGACACTGAATTTATAACATCTAATGAGAAAGTTGAATTTGATGATCCAGTTTAATGTATATCTGAATGTAATAGAATATTTCAGTTCAATTTTCATCCACTTTCCGAACTATCGAAATACGTAAAATTTCGCACACGTGATAAAAATGATTACTGTACACACAATAACAAAAATTAAAGTTTACTTTGCTTTATTGGTATGTGATAAGCGTGTTTTGTTTATCTTTTGAGAACATATTTTTTGCCTGCCAACGCCCCCCTAAGCCATCTCAACGCCCCCCAATTTTCTCTGGGTCTTCTACCGCCCCCTGAAGGTCTCAAACGCCCAAAAGGGGGCGTTATCGCCCACGTTGAGAACCACTGCTCTAAGATGACACAGGAAATATATAGTATAATAGGATCTGAAGGGAATTATTTTACTCAGGGCCTCCTTTGTGGAGCTAACGTACAAAAAAAAATTTGTATTACGGTCTTGTATGTATAAAAAGTTATGTTTAATAACATTAATACGATGGAAGTGCTCCACTTTATTCTGTGAATGCTCGGATTAAAGACAAAGGCTTTTTCTCTGAGCTGGAAGGTTTAGTGTGTGCCTTGTGTTTGTGTCCACCCGGTATCAAATCTCGTTGACCCACACGCCGCGTTGTGAACCGGTTCTTCTCCCAAAACATTTCTTTGGGGCCGTACTGGGGCCTTAAAACGTCTATTTTATTTTAGTTTACAAACGGTTTAACACATATTTTATTTAAATAATTATATGTTACATGGTTGCATGAATCAGTGAAGTTTTCGTATAAGATTGATCATTACATACAGAAAAATCATAGATGATTAAAGAAAACATTAAGTGGAGTTAGTAGAAAAAGAAATTTAAAAAAAACCTAGAAAGTATGTCGGATGGATAGTGTGTAATTACACTATGTATCTACATAAAAATAATACATATTTACATCATAGGATGTTTAAAGATAAGATAAAAAAAATCATCACAATGTGAATGAGAAAATAACAGCACGGGTTTAGGGTTTGTAATTAAAAATTAGTTTAATTTTTTTCTAATATAAGGTCAACTCGGGTAAATGCGTCTTTTCAAAAATAAGCGAAAATCCATTAGAATTAAACAACCATTGCAATTTATTACTTAAAGACCATATTATTACTGAAGTTTCAAACAACTGAGGCATAGATGTCTCAACACAACACAAATGTGGAATTTTCACCACTTTGACGATGAAAAAAACAATTTTGTCAAGTTTGTTTAATTTCGTTACAAATTTATTGAATAAATAATTCATATGTGGTATTCAAGTATGCACCTTTATATACCTTCGCATTTTTTCTCAAAAAACAATGCACAAACTTTTGTTTTCTGAGGAAAAATCAAATTACATTGAAAAGTATATAATAATTACTACCAGTACAAATTTCAAGTAGGTACCTACACGATTTGGCAAAAAAAATTTACCATCTTTAGTTATTTAAATTTACTCTACTATTTTATTAATTTCCCAATATTTGAACAATTGCGTTCCCACGTAAGTAGGTACTGGCTCATTTGTAATTGTATTTATATAAATTCGGCAACTTAAAGCCTTTGACAAAAATATGGATGCAGCATTAAAAAAATTCATTTGATTTTCAAAGGAATTAAGTAGGCACTGATTTGAAATTGAAATTCTGATTTGAAATCAATTTGAAATTCTGATTTGAAATCAACATCATAAAACTTCCTATTTACATCATGAATGCAGCGACATGTAAATCCACGGAATTTTTAATGTATTTAATACCTACCGGTACCTACCTTGATTTCATTTTAACTGGCCACAGATTTAGGCATTCTCAAAGGTACGGTTTTCACGTTGATTTTCGTCTAGACGTCAAAATTTTAACACAAAATAGTGGCATATTTTTAATGGATTGCCACCGTTATGATATGATATTAAAGTTGTACGATCTCCAGTCCTGGAAATTATCCAAAAACATCTCGAGCAGCATGCATATTTTTGACGATATCTTCGACGGCTTAATGTACATCCAAAATCCAAACAATTTTGTAACATTGATACTATTCGCATTTCATACATAACGCTAGTGAGAAGCATTTTAGAATATAACTCTACGATTTGGGCTCCACATTAAAATATCCATATTCAAGCGATTGAAAAAGTCCAGCATAGATTCCTTAGGTATATTAATTTTAAATTAGGTATTCCAAGAGAATCAGTTGACTATAATTTGTTATTAAACTGGACTGATCTCGTAAATTTATCAGATCGCAGAAAAATCTGTGATCTATTAATATTATATAAAATAATTCACTCGGTCTTGGATACCCCTGATTTAATAGAACTAATACGATTTCATTGCCCTGGTCGCGCTAACAATAGACTGACTCTACCGTTCTACTATAATAACACACATACATTATCACATTATTACTCACCAATCAGTCGATTACACATTTTGGGAAATGAATATGCTAACATCGGCGACATTTATTTCTTAAAATTAGCGCAATATAAATATGCACTCAAAAATTATTTTTCCATAATGTAACTTTATATACGCAATATGGACATGTTGAAATGAAATGATGATATTTCTCATTTTTATTTCTTGTTATTTTTTGTTGTGATCCACAAAATGATTGTATGTTATTTTTAAGTTTAAAACTACTATAATGTAATGATATTATTTTTCTTACTTTTGTACTCTATTATATGTTTATTTATAAAAGGCAGTATAGCCGTTTATGTACTTAAAATAAAAATAATAAAATAAAAAATGTCATATTTTCCTCACTCTCGCCGTAATTTTTTCTGATAGTGACATCAGAGGTATGTGTCTTCAAATCTTTTTTATCTCCAAAATTATCGGGTGTTTTGAGCCAGTTTGTGGGTGAGTACACAGAGTATTGTTATAATAACACTAATATCGCGTCTCGCGCCAAATCGCGGCTTTTTGAATGTAGGGCTATAGTCAAACAGAAACCAAGTGCACTCTCGAAATTTCAAACGGGGAAGAACGTTCTTCCCCGTTTGAAATTTTGAGAGTGTACTTGGTATCTGTTTGACTATGGCGTGTAATATAACAACCACAACCCCACGCCGAAACGCAAATTATATGAAATTCCCTAGATAGAAAAAATCGCAAACTATGCTCCGAATTTTTTTTTATTTTCAAGCCTCTCTATTATTTAACAAGTTAATGCTAAATATGAAAAAATTCATAGTGCTTCTTTGAACGTTGTTTTAGACAACCCCCACGAGATTTTTGTTCTATTCTAAACGAGTCGTGTTTTATTGAACGTTTTCACAATTTTCGCTTCAATTTTATCGCTTGAAATATTAGAGCGCTCTCTCCAACATTCGTAATTACATATCTGTCCATCTTCTTCTTTTTGAGCCGGGAAGCGTCGCCTTAAAGAGGGCATTTATTATTTAAATTTCCAATTCACCTCTGGTGGATTTTAAAAGTTTATGGAAAATCATTGAACCTCTCGAGGAGAGAAAAAAATGAAACAATAAATGTCGGCCAGTGGCGGTTCGTGATTCTCACATTCCCTCGGCTCGACAAAACCAACCGCTGAGGAGATCGTTAAACACACATTACCAGGCGTAAGAATGGAAGAACGGAAACGGTATTTATGATTTATGCTGATTGATTTATCTTCATTACCAAGGCAGTGGCGTTTCATAATAGCAACTACAACTGTGTTTATTAAAACAACGGATTAGAGTCATGTAGGAATACTTAAAAGAGCTTTTCGGAAATACAACGTGAAAATTAGAACATGAACTTCCAATTCATAAAAGTAATGTGTGCTGTTATTTATTGAAGCCATATTAAGGTTTATGGTGATAAAAGAATTCATAATCTACTCTTTCGTAGATGGCGCAAGTTTATTTATACAAGATATGCTTTTAAATATTTATTGAAAATGAATAAAACTATTTATTCATTTTCATATTGCATATGTACTGGCGCAAACTATTAATTCATTTTAATATTTTAAAGCGTAAGTTGTAAAAAGTGTTTTTTCTTACAATAATTAAATTATTTTTTTTTTAAGTATCACCTTAATAACGTTTCAGTATACATTGTAAAATACTAAATAAATAATTTAAACAGTTGACAACAAAACAGAAACATTAAACATTCACAATTACGAAACTTTGAAACTTTGTGCACATCTCAAACTCTTAACTAGGTGGTAAAAACGGGAACTAGTTGTTATAAATAAAGGCATAAAATATTTTTATAGTCTTCCCGAAGAAGTAAAAAAATGACAGATATCAAGAAAAAGGTCAAATTATTCTTAAAAAATTAACAACCATAACAACACCAATCAAAATGCTGCAACTTCATTTCATGCCATATTATAATTTTTAACGTTACAACATCCTAGTACTTAATTATGTAATATTTTTTTAACACTCTATTATGTAATTTATGAAATACTCCTACACCAAGCTCAAGAGCTAGCTCTCTTAATTGGCGTAGAAATCTTTGAAAATGTGTTTTTCACTGTTTTGTTTTTACCATAGTATTATGTTCATCACTGTTAACAATATAATAACTTAAACAATAAAAAATAATAAAAAAATATTAACACAAAGAAGACGCGTTCAAAATTTATAGCATAGCGAAAATATGACATAACATTACTTTTATATTGGATTTTATACAATCTTATCGTTTTTCCGTTAATTTTAAACTGCATGTTTATGAAATTAAATAGATAATTGTTATTTTGTTAAATAGGTACCTCCCTAGTTTTTTAATAAAATTATCTTTAGGAAAATAGTAGTCGCTTCTCTCCCCGCCAATGGTTTAGCGAGTGACGAGGATGCCCCGTTATGTGGGCTTTTGGGAGAGATGTATAAAATCAGCTACCCGAGTTGGGATCCCTCAGTTTTTCTAGCTGTTTTGTGATCAAACGAGTACTAATGAAGTTGTGCGGAATATTTTTGTTTTTGGCGCTGGTAGGAGTGGCCACTGCGGCCTCCATCGGCCAGCAACCCAAACAGGAAACCAAAGCCTTTACGTCCGAGCTTGACTATGGCTTCGTGGCCACCTTGCCCAAGTCAGCCATCGGCTCCGTAGTGGACGACCAAGAGAACTCTCTGGAACCCCAGCCAATCATCAAGCCAGCCCCCGCCGTGGTGGCTCAAGAAACTCACATTCCCGTTACCGTCGTTCAAGAACCAGTACAAAAGGATTCAAAGAAACCTGAAGCTGTCAAAGTTGACGTGGTCGTGGAAAAGGTTGTACCCAAGCCAGCAGTCGTAGAGATTAAGGAAGAAAATCAAAATATCCCCCAACAAGCAGAATCAAAACCAGAAGACAAAAAGCCCAGTGATTCCAAAACACCCGACCAAGAAGATGAAGAAAGTGACGAAGAGAAAAAATTAAAAGAGGCTGCTAAAATTATCCTGAAGGAAGAAGTTAAGGACGATGCTAATCTCGAGCAAACCAGACAATCTGATGTGGCCTCCGTTCCAGTGGTTCCCGATGTCTCCATTGTCCCCGTTGTCCCCGCGACCCCCATCACCCAGCCCCCCAACATCATTCAACAAGGGATCGCTAATATTCAACAAGGAATATCCAATATTCAAAATTTCGGCCAGGCAATCACCAACACCATCGCTTCGATAGTCGCTCCCGCTAACACCGACACTTCAAACCAATCTTCCCCGCCCAACTTGTTCACAAACATTCAAACCGCCATTCAAAATATCGTTCGTCCACAGTCGACGTCCAGTGATTCTGTTACCTCTCCGGTAACCACTCCGCAAAATGGAATTTTCGCAGGAATCCAAAATTTCTCGCAAGGAATCAGAGATGGAATTGTTAACATGCAGAACACCTTCCAAAGCTTCCTCAGCAACCTCCAGCCTCCAGGTCAGGGCAATACCAACCGCAACACCACCAACATCCTCGAGCAGGGCATCCAGTCCTTACAGCAAGGAGTACAGAATGGTCTCCAGAACCTCAATAACACCATCCAGTCAGTCACCAATCCTTCTCCAGACAGACCGGGCTTGATTCAGGCAGGTATTCAGAATCTGCAACAGGGCGTGCAGAATATTACCACCGGGATTCAGAATATCATCCTCCCCCCTGTGAATGCTGACGGCTCCCGACCCGGAGTCATCCAGGCCACAGTGCAGACCCTTTCCCAGGGCCTTCAGCAGGGCGTCCAGAATCTCAACAACACCATCCAGAACATCATCAGGCCCGCAGAAGCTAGCGTTGATGCCGCCAAGCCCGGAGCGGAGGTCCCCGCAGAGGCCGCCGCCACCCCTGTCACCAGGCAGACTCTCGAGCAGGCCTTTCTGAACGAACTGAAGGCCATCAACGCCACTCTGGAGGCTGGTGTTCAGGCTCTCACCAGAAGCCTCGAAGGCATGACTTCCGAACAAAATGTCGAAGTAGTACCGGTAGGAGAGGCTGTGATAGTTGACGCGTAAGTAGGTCAAATCAATTAAAAACTTAGAATTTGAATATTTTTTGCCAAAATTTTCTACTGCTATCATTATTTATTTGCCGTACGATAACGGAATCATATGTTGGCCATTGTAAAGCGTATACCGGTTTCTATAAAAATACAACGGTAAGTATTTACAAAGCAACCGACACTCGTTGAGTCAATCAAAATTTCTTTGAATAATCTTTAGGAATATATTTATTATTCGTGCCATGTAACAATAAACTACATGGTAATTAATAAATGTAGCTGTTATTATATTTGTGATCAATAGTGTCGAAAAATATTCAAATGTATAGATAGCATCAAGAATCGTCAACCTAAACTAAATTATTTCAAGAAAGCGTATTTATATTTTCTGAAAACAGAAGAAAATTATTTATTATTGATTTAAGTTATAATTAGTTGTAAGAAATGAAAATTTTGTACGAACAAAATAAATACATTAAAAAAATCATTCATCCGTTTATTTATTTACCCAAACACCACCTTACAACTCATACTGTAACCATTTTCCCACTTTTTCACTGTAACCACTTTCCAACTTTTTCACTGTCACCATTTTCCAACTTTTTCACTGTAACCATTTTCCAACCTTTTCCCTGTAACCATTTTCCAACTTTTCCACTGTAACTATTTCCCCACTTTTTCACTGTAACCATTTTCCAACTTTTTCACTGCAACCATTTTCCCACGTTTTCACTGAAACCATTTTCCCACTTTTTCACTATTTTTCAACCCTTTTCGTGTTAAAAATAAACTTGGTTTGGTTCTAACATTATTTATAAGATAAGTAAGTTTGTTTCTAAAGCAAAATGCGTGAAGCCGGACGTCGCACGTCGGTCGATGAAGTGCACGATAAATGAAAAGCATTTTTGGCCCCGACGCTGTGTGAAGGGTTTTTTAAGAAAAGGAAGGGGAGGAAGTTCTGGGAAGGAAATAGGTATAGGGGTAGGTATGAATTTAGGGGTGATGTAACCAGGCGTGACGGACGTAGGAATCCATCCCTACAACTGCAAGGCGATGGGGTCGAGGGATTCTGACTGGAGAGGTCAAAATACCTCCCTCAAACAGTCTTGATCCGGCCCGCCACACAGCGAGTGGGCAGACGCATCTTGCGATCACCAATGCAGAGGTGTTGGTTATCCAATAAGTGGTTCCCCGGGCGGCGGTATCCACACCTGCCTCTCGCATGGTATAAACGCACGATGGTTGGTTCCCCGATAGTTGGCTCCCCCAGCGTACCTACTTATATCAATGTGCAGTCGTTTTAGGGACAATACGATACACCTAATTACACAAAATATAACTAAGTGACCCGAAGGGATATGCAGAGAGGATGTACCGCCGAATAACAAAAGTATAACACATATTTTCATTCAAATGCATCAAGGAAAAACCTGCTTCTCTATTTACTGTTTATTTATTTGATATCAACGGTATAAATATACCTACCATAAGCACACACGTCAGAAAATCATAGGAAACGTATTAGAAACAGTAAATAAAGATTATAACAGATAATTGTGGCGTTTGAAAGAGAAATGACACCAGAGACGCGATAACTTACCAAAATCTACAGTACAAATAAAATTAATATTCATTGAAAAGATTTGATAGTACAGCCCTCTTGTACCTACCTTCCGTGCAATTAAATAGATCTGCCACATCTGCATGTCTATTAGTAACTTCATGTAATCTAGGTACAAGCGAGTGTCTTATCAGGACTGTCTATTCTACCATTTACAATTTTGAACATAAATATTAAGTCGTGTATAATCCTTTGATCTGAGTCTTAATAAATTTAATTCTTTCGTAATTATAGTTTATGTTTTCAACGGGAACACCGAGTTTAAAATTAATGTGTCTTAGAAATTTATGTTGAATTTTCTCGATTGAATCTGAATGTATTTTAAAATGGAGGGACCAGATCGAGGAGTTATATTCGACTTCACTACGTACCAGGGATGTATTCAAAAAATTTTGTGTTGAAATATATATACCAGCGCATAAGTACAAAAATTCGACACTGTATAAATTCGTTTGACATTCATATACCAAGTCGATTTTACGTTTGAAATTGGTAAATATTGCAAAAAAATATAATTTTATAGTATGGGTCGTTTTTCTTTTTAACCTACATAAAGTTGTCTCCATCAGTTAGTGGAGAAAAATTCAACAGAATTACCAATATTATTATTTTATAATTACGTTCATTAAAATTTACTGCACTAAATACGTAACGACTGTGTATAACGATATGTGTTTATTTTTTGTAGTAAAAATTACGTGACAGAGGTGTAACTCCTCGTGATAGAAGTGCATTTCATACAAATCACAGCTGTCTTCTGCCACCTCGACTTGCGTGTATTCTATAATGTTACAAAAAAATGATATGACGACATAAAATATAAAACAATTTTTAAACTCCAAAAGGTATAACATACCAAGTAACAGCGATTATTATTTTTAATGATGTTTAATAAAATGTTTTTTAAAATCTCATAAACCTTGTCTCCTACAATTTTTATGTCGTACGACACTCCTGTTACGTGGGTTTTCATTCGAAATAGGTATACACGCAGCTTGTGTTTGTCACCCCCAATAGGCATTTTAGGCCTCCTTTCCCCCTTGCTACAATTTCCCCTCTGAGATCCAGAGAGATTCATGTTAGTAAAAACAAAATGTGGCGGATTGGTAGAAATGTGACAGAGTGGTAAAATTTATGTAGGTTAAAAAGAAGAACAACCCAAATATGATTTCGGGGGGCCAATTATCGGCGGATCAACGGTCGGGTCATCTTCTTGTGTACATTAGCCAACTGATTCCAACAAACGAGTTGCGGTATTTATCTTTAAGTACCTACGTTGAATGTTATAAAATAATAATGACCGGTGCCGCCCAACCGGTAAAATTTTCGCCAGGTGAAAAAACTACTTTTGGTGCTATGTACATACGTATATACCTTGAATTTGCATTATATTTTTCAGATTATTATGAAAAAACTTGATGAAGAAAGAGACATTATACACGGGATCCGGAAACTCATGGCACAGTAAATCTATATCACATTATTGGGAGTTAATTTTGTGGTACAACTTTTTTTTGGTTTGAGCTTTCGTTTTCGAGTTCGAAGTTCGAATTATTTTGTAGACAAATTCATAATAATCGACCTCTACAGTTTGTTAAATAAGAGTAGAAATTATAGGAAGGCGCCAGTGTTGATCAATTGGCAACAGTAAAAATATAACTCATGGTGAAAATGTAAAGCTGTGCAACATATATTTTTGTAAAAAATTAAAAAGGCAGAAAAGTGAAAAAAAAAATTTTTCATTGCAATATAGATCCCCACTGATCTCAAAATTAGAATTGCATTTAGGTATATTATACCTTTGCAATTTCGTGTTAAAATAATGAAAAATAACGATATTGTAATCCATACTAATATTATAAATGCGAAACTGCTAGAGTTCGTTTATGACGCTTTCACGCATTAACCAATAAAAAGACTGAAAATTCATTCATCAATAGAAAGCTAAATTATATGCGAAGACTATAGTCTGTATATGATGGCAAGCTCTGGCGTTATGAAATTATTAATATTAATATATTATATTTGTTATACGTTTTCTGTCGCTAACAAAAGCGAGTTATTTCTAACGTCAGAAAAAAATCGTTTTCATGGAAACGATGTTGATATATTTGTGGGCTCTAAGCTGGTAGGTACTCAGCCCCCTGGTCAGCTACTGCTCCAGAAAATTCAAATATTAGAATATGTTTTGTTTTTTTGGAGCAAGCTTCTGTTTTGGAATAAATGTCAGATAAGAATTCCTACATTAAAAATATAATTCGTAACGATTATAAAGAGTGAATAATAAATAGTGTAATTTTTTTATTATATTAACAAACTTCCAAATATTTAAATAAAAATAAATCTCCGAAATGTTTGTAAGCGCATAAATTCCAAACGAATGAACAAAATTGGACAATTCTTTTTTTTCTTTGAGCTATAGCTTTATGAAATTTAGGTGGCAGGCGAGATGTTTGAAAATTGAATGTAAAGGAATGAATGTATGGAACGCGGGAGGGGGTGGTGGTGGGGAGGAGGGGGGATAATTGATTAGTTCAACCGCTATAGTAATTTCCCGTAATACCATGCGAGCGAAGCCGCGGGGAAAAGCTAGTAAAATATAAAGCACAGTTTAGAAATTGCTCACATGTATTTAATACTAGCGTTGTCCGGGCTTTAGATCATGTCTCTAATTTTAGATCTGAATATATTTAACTCATTCAGATCTAGAAGTAGTGTAACTAAACTCACCATTAGTGATTCTTCCTTTCTACCTAGTGTTAAATTCAAATTTACGTTAAATTAAATGAAAGGAAATCAGATAAGTTTTTAGATTTTCACGGCCAAAAGTATTTTCGTTATTTGTTTTTGGGGTGTTCTGCACATCTGCCCTGATGATGGACACTGTAACGCTGTCCGAAACGTTGGCTAAAGAAGGAGGTAGCGCAATACGGCATAACACCCCAAAAATAAATAACGAAAAAAAAGAACGCAAATCACTTTGTAAAACACCATTAAATCAAATTTATGTCAAAGTAGGTAGGTACTTTAACAACAGTGCTTCTTCGATTTATTTTTTTTCTTTAAGAACAAAAAAATGTGTTTTAAAATGTGATCTACAGTGATACATAGATTCAGAGTCATTAAAATAATATTTGACAGTTAAATTAGTGTTGCCTACAAAATAATTGTAGTTCCATTTTTAATATGTTCTACTCTCAGGACGGGTTGTTTCAAAAAATTTGATGGATTCATCAAATATTTGACGTTAATTTTCACGTTTTGTGTAAGTTCTATTCAAATTCTATGATTATTTCAGTTTTGTAAAGCAACTGTTCTACAATAATGTAATAACAAAACTTGAATAGAACTTATACAGAACGTGAAAACCAACTTCAAATATTTGATGAATCCATCAAATTTTTTGAAACAACCCATCCTTAATTGACTACATCTGGTTGTTTAGTTTCTGAATTCTTTTTGGATTTGTGATCAAAATACCCAACTAAACTGAAAATTTTTTTTTTTATCAAAAAGTATATCAAATATTTAGTACGGATATGAGTTACTTTATTTATTTTTGCTTTAAGTTACATGAGAACGGGTCGTTTTTTCGACTCGTTCTTGAGTTCAACAGCTCGGCTATGGAACGATTTGCCGGCATCTGTGTTTCCTCCCTCCTACAACATGGGTCTCTTCAAGACCAATGTTCATTCCTTCCTCTCCTCAAAAAGACCCTCCACACAGCATCCCAGATGACATAGGCCCTGAGGGGAATTATTTTCCTCAAGGCCTCCTGTGTGGAGTTAATGTAAAAAAAAAAAAAATAAGATATAGGCCATTAAAGATTTTAGTGTTTCATGATTTTAGAGGCAACACGGGCAATTATTTGAGGGTATATGAAAAGCAATAAAAAAAAAAATTTACTATATGAATCATAAAAATATAATGAAATTTTAATTTTTAAAAAATAAATTTAGAAGAAAAAATCATTTGGATAGGTATAAATTTAAAATACAAATTACCTATTTACGGCGGAACAAAAATTTGTCGTTTATACATTAAAATTACTACCCGAAAAAATGCATTTTTAAGGATGTTTTATTTTTAATTGTATTTGTAAAATAAAGCCCAACTGGAAAGGTCAATGGGTCTCCCCAAACCAGCCTTTCCCGATCCGGCCCTTCAAGACCTGGGCACCCCTGCAAAGTTACTAAACATTGTGTAGCACTTGGGGTGACCTATGGCAGAGGGGGAGAGGAATGTTGTTATGTTATAAGAGGGAACACAGAGGCCGGCAAATCGTTCCATGTGAGAAATGTCAACCGTGTACGTGAAACTAATATTGTGCGAGATTGGCGCGTATCCCGACTATGATATTACAGACATTATCGGATCGATTATCTGGTTTACTGTGTGATGTAGAAATCACTAGTTTCCTGCTTATATCACTACTTTCCGGACCCCATGTATAGATAGATACTAGGTACGTAAGATGAACAGTTAGGCACTTTCATTTAATTGATCTTTAAAAATGATAATTTAATGTTATTGAGACTTGATTTCAAGACCAAGCATGGTTGCTGTAAGCAAATATGGAGATCTGGTTGGATTGTTGAGTAAGAGGAACTATATAGAAATGAAAGTTGCGAATTAAGTGCGTAATATATAATGTTTATGATATCTCAACCTGAAATCTTCAAGCATTGGTATTTTTACAAAATTAACTTTATTTTGTACAATTCAATAAATTGATGTAGTTTTTGCGATAATGAAATACGATAACTTATCCCGACTCGATGAATCCAAAACATATTTTTACCGGTGACCGGATAACTCAGACACATGCAACTTCAACACCTCCTTTGAAAAGTCAATTAAAGTGATGAAAAAAATAAACAGTTACATAAAATATGTAGGTTACTTCAGGTAAGGTTAGGGGCTATTTTATTTAAATTAACTGACTTTTGAAATTTCATGATTCTGACTTTTTGTAGTAAAACTTCTTTACGTACGCTTGACTTGGGGAGTAAGCTGCTGAATGCGTGACGAGAGCGTTACGAAAAGTGTCAGGCAAGGCGAACGGAAGTTGAGAGGGAGATATAAGTGATGATAGAAAGAGAGAGTTACGTTTCGTATATTACTGTAGGGGCAAGAGAGAGAGGTGCGAGCACACATTTTCTTTCTCTCTTTCTCTCATAGCCAGTTACGTTTCGTATTTTTAAGACTGTAGGCGCATGAGAGAGCAGTGGGTGCGCACTTTTTCTGTCTCTCTTTCTCTCATAGAAGTTTTACTTCAGTCGTGTGGCCTAAAGCACACTCGTATTTTTTTTATTAGCTCCACACAGGATACTGTGCTTTGCTGAGTGGAGGGTCTTTTTAGGGAAAGGGAGTAGAGGAAGATCTGGAAAGGAAAAAGGTATGAGGGGTGGGTAGGAATCTGGGGTTCAGTGTGTGCAGGAGTGGCGGACAAGGCGATGGGTTGTGAGTTTTCATGGAACAATTTTTATCCTTATCTTTTTAGGTTATTTTCTCATTCGTTTACTCACCCTAAGGACCCCTATACTGATTACTGCAGTAATTGGAGAATCATTGTGGAAAAATAAACGTAATAAAAACAAAGTTTTTTTTTACTAGTCATCTGTTTTTAATTTATTATTTCAGGAAAATGCGTGTATGTATGTGCGTGTGTGTGTGTGTGTGTGTGTGTGTGTGTGTGTGTGTGTGTGTGTGTGTGTGTGTGTGTGTGTGTGTGTGTGTGTGTGTGTGTGTGTGTGTGTGTGTGTGTGTGTGTGTGTGTGTGTGTGTGTGTGTGTGTGTGTGTGTGTGTGTGTGTGTGTGTGCAAGAGTATAGCAAAAAGCATTGTCATAATAGTCAACGATTCTATCTGCAGAATTTCAGCTCGATCAGACGTCGGGAAATGGGTTAATTTTCACTTGCAAGATATCAATGGGTGTATTACCGCACACGCAGCAAAAATGCGGTTTTTGATGCAGATTTTAGAAGATTTCTATACTGTTTATTAGAAAATAATATTATGTTTTTAACAAAAAAAATATTCTTCTAAATGCAGGGAAAATAAAACATGTTAAAATCTTTAAAACAAATGCGTAAACAAATATTTACACAACCTCTAAAAATAGCTTAAAGTTCGATTATATCTTTTAATTCTAAATACAGGAGAATTATAAAAATATACATCATCACCACATCAATGTTTTCTAAACGTCTGTTGAATAAAATTATTTTAAAAAGCATTAAAACAATGCATAAATAAATTAAAACAGTTTTTCAATATATCGATATTGTCACTCGCATCACGGCACTATAAAAACCACGACGAGTTTTTTCTAGTCAGTATGCGAGATGATTTCAGAGTTAGAGGACGTCAAATTCTATAAAAAATAAATACGTAAATGTGTTGGCACATCAGAAAAGAGGTCAAACTAAAGGAACGTCGTTATGTTTTTGTGTATTGTTTCAGAACCAAGTTGACTTTTTTACTAATAGCGGCCGACCGGCCACGTCTACAACATTAGTACCCTTTACACACAGAGTTCGGAGCGGGACGTGCCCCGCGCCACTTCAGGCCGCCGCGCAGAAAAGTTAAGACCGAAAGTAAGATGACGGTTTACAAACGCAATTCACTGTGAGACTTTTCTGCGCGGCGGTCTGAAGTGGCGCGGGGCACGTCCCGCTCCGAACTCTGTGTGTAAAGGGTACTATTGGGTCTTGAACCAGCGGCGTGTAATGTCTTAGGGTGCCCCTTCACCAGAATCGTATTCCTAGTTTTGTTTATGTATTTATTTAGAAATTTGTATTGTGCCGCTGTTGAATCGGGGTAAATTCTGACATTGTTCTTGAGAAGACCTCGTTTGCTTATAGCCCAGTCAATGTACGCATTGAACTGGAACAAGCTAGGGGAAAGCTGAATTTTTGCAGATGGATAGCACTTCTTACAAGGAGTATTTTCCAAAAACTCCCCTCCCCCGCTTGCTTCCCCTCCTGTCCCCTGCCAAACTTTGCAATTTTAGAGTTCTACAAAATCCATTAACTTAATCTTAAACTATAATGTACATCTGAAAAAAAATTACACTATTACACTATTACACTTCTTAGAAATCTGTCTAAAAATAAGTTTTTGATTTATTTTTTTGTTATCTACTACGGTTTGGCAAATAATAATGACATTGTCGCAAAAAAAAAATTCTTTTTGTAAAATTTTGATTTAAAGATGAATTTTTTTTTGTATGAGGGAACACGCAAAAATGTTTCAAATAATCTATTTGCCAAATTTAATAAGCTTTAAAACGATATATAACATTGCTTACTTTTATCTTTAATACTGGTCAAAATCCGACTCAATAGCAGGGCGGCAAGGCGTGCTTAGCGGTCGGGCATAGCCCACCGTGCTTGCAGATGACCGATTTGAGTTTGGGTAGGTAGGTATTTATAGTTTTAAATTGAAACACTGAGTACTTTTTAATTGATTCACAATATAAAAATGCTTTAACACTTTAACGCGGTTCACAATGTTTCTTTTATTTCACGGGGAAAAAGTGTATCATGAGAGTCATTGCAACTTATTTTGACGCTTGCAGCACCTGTAAGAACATAGACTCTTACAGCTCTTGCATAAGCGAGTCCTTTTAGCACGTGTATCACTGTGGGACCTCCGTACACAGATTTCCATAAATCTTCTAGCCCACTTTCTTCCGTGATCCAATACATCCCAAATATGACATTTACAAATGAAACTTGAAAAGTTATTTTGAGAAGAATTTGCTCTAGTATCCTTGTATGCACGCAGTTCACCTTCTTAGCTAGCAGTTTTGGATGCTACAGCTGAAGACATGGTATTTATGGCGTTTAAAATTTCACACGCAATTGAGGAAATTTTAGAGATTTGATCCTGATTTGACGTACCGGGAGAAACAATTTATTTCTTTGCATTGCAACGCATGCCGGATACCCGCTACTTAGTAATAAAAGTCATTGCATATTTGTCGTTTGGACTGCCTCACACTTCCCTCTAATAATTGAGTGTGTACATCGAGATGACAAGTCCTGGGAATAAAAAATGCTTTTTAAGTAAACCAATTTTTATATGGATTGCCTTCTTTCCGAGCTTATCGTTCCTAGAGTAACAAGGTCGATGAATATTCGTGATCCTTCATATATCTTAGACGCAGTAGTATGTAAATAACGTCAATTAGGAAAGCGTCGTTTAGGTTTCGACGAAATGCTAGTTGATTGAATAATTAGTTTTTCGGTCCGCCCCGGGCGGCACTTTTAAGGGGCGGCAAAATTTCATAATAAATAACAATAATATCTTGTACAAATGTTAACCATTTTATTTCATATTTTTGTCGCACCCACGAATTGGACCGATTAAAATAGGCATGGAATTATTCATTACTTATTATGAAACGAGACCGGGGAATCCCCTTTCTTAAATTGTGTAATTATGTCATTTTAATATTTGTAGTGGCAAACAACACCGTATGTAGTGAATTGCAAGAATTCCCCGAATTTTGTGTTGCGCTCGGGTTGTTTATGACTAAATAATCAGTGAAAATGATCGAGGGAGGTCCGTGGGCGATCATAAAACCATCAACGTGTTCCGAGTGCAAAAAGAAGAGGAAAACCATTTTTGTGTTCTGGATGTAGTATCAATTATAGCTGACACATTTCTTAGGAAAGCATTCTTTAATTCGGAGTGTTGTTATAAAATTCTACTTGTTCCAGAGGCGTAGAGCGGGGGAGGGGGGGGGGGGGGGGAGGCCCACACTGGGCGGAATTTTCATTACTTATTCTGTGACAAAACCAGAGAATCCCCTTTCTTTCAATGAATGTATAATAACGCTATCTTGATCACTGCGACTGGCAACACCATCTGTAGAGAATTGCAAGTATTCCCCGAATTTTGTTTTGCGCTCGGGTTGTTCATGATGACTAATATTCAGTGAGAATGATTGAGGGGGGTCCATGGGAGATGCTTCGATAATTCTAAGTGTTCCGATGGATCTTCGAACCATCCATGCGTTTCAAGTGCAAAAATAGGAGGAAAACCGTTTTCTTGTTCTGAGTGTAGTATCAATTAAAGCTGAGGTCTCGCGTGCAGAATAACTCTTAGGTTAAAATCTGTTTCATGTTCCGAATGATCTGTCAAAATTCCAGTAGCGTATTAATCTGCCGACGCATTTAAAAAAAACGTTCTAATATTTCGAGTGGAATTAAAAAAAAAATTTCAAATCATTCTTCAAAATTCGTAATTCGTAGGAAAACCATACGAATCTTATGAGAATACTACTAATTAAAGCTGGGGGCTCGCATGCAGATTCACTCTTAATTTACAAACAGTTTTGTGATTGGAATGCAAAAATCCAGTTGTTGAAATCTGCTGACACATTCGAACGGAAAAATTCTCTTATTTCAATTGCATTCTAGGTATGTGCTGCCAGAATCAAAAAGAAACCATTTTCATGTGCTTAGTGTAGTTTTAATTCGCCGCAAATATATTTAACAGTTTTGGTCTTCAGAATGTAAAATTTCTGTTGTGGATTCATCTGCTGACTCATTTCGAAGGAAAACATTCTCTTGTTCGAAATGCAGTTATTTAAATTTAGTTTGTGCTGCCAGAAAAAAAATATTTTCATGTTCTTGGTGTAGTTCTAATTTGCCGCATACAGATTTAATTTAAATCAGTTTTGTGTTATAAATATAACGATAAATTAAATAACAAGTTTCAGATTCATCGTTTACCGATTCACTCTTAATTTAAAACCAATTTTGTGATCAGAATGTAAAATTCCAGTTGTGGATTCATCTGCTTTTATTTACACGAACTCCACACAAGAGGCCCTGAGGAAAATAATTTTTCTCAGTTCCTATGTCATCTTTGGGGATGGTGTGGAGGGATTTTTAAAGGAAAGGAAGGAGAGGAAAGTTCTGGGAAGGAAGCGGGTTTAAGGGGTGGTAGGAATATGGGGTCCAGTGTGTCTTGGTCATCCGCCTCCAAGACCTAGACAAATCCCACCCCACGAACCCGGGTACTCCTGCTTAATCACTAAACGTAGCAAACCACTTGGGGTGACTTATGGCAGAGGTGTTGGTTAACCAATAAAGGTTCCCAGGGCGGCGGTACCCATTCCAGCTTGCCAAATTATTGCTGACACAATTGAAGGAAAAAATTTCTTGTTCTAAGTGCAGTTATAAAATTCTATTTGCAGACTATGTATGTGCCGCCAGAATCAAAGAAAATCCATTTTTATGTTCTGAATGCAATTATTTTAATTCACCGCACACAGATTCAATTTTAAACAGTTTTGTGTTCAGAATAAAAAGGTAAATCAAATAACAAGTTTCAGTTTCATCGTGCACCGAGTGAAGCTTTATATTTGAGCTGTTTACCAAATGCTGTGAAATTCTGAGAAAGTGTCTATTCCGTGTGTTAACTATTATTTGGGGACTCTTATTTGGAGATGCGAAATCCTATTACATGCATATCATTCTCGATTTCCGAGAGCGGTTATAATTTTGTAGTAGAATTAATAAACATGATTTTTATTTGAAGAATACCGTCAAATGTAATAATAAAAAAATGGCATATAATGAGGTCGTAATAAATGAATAGGATTTCCCCCCCCCCCCCCCCCCCGGCGCTTGAAATTCTAGGGTTGAAGTACCCATATAGAGGGTGCGGCAAAATTTTCCTCCGCCCCGGGCGGCCGACATCCACGCTACGCCACAATCGATAAGCAATCATAAAATCATGAACTTTACCACGAAATTAACATAAAACATGCACATACAACTTAATAAACATAATTCGAAAGACGTCCATTATTAAGCGTTTCATGTTCAAATCTTACTCAAGGGTACCATCTAGTCTAGTAGATTTGTTCGCTGCTTCGACTTCGTAGTATGTTCTCCAAGCGCGTAGCGTGTTCCCCCGTTTGACTTTACTTCATTCCTCTCCACCTCGAAAATTTATTCCGTTTTCGTAAATTCCCCCTTAAATAAGAGTATAAAATATAAAAAAATGGGAACTACAAAATTTGTAGACTGGCAACACCAATTTACTTGTCAAATATTATTTTAAAGTGCAATGTCACTGAAAATACGGAACCTGTACACACATTTAACGCTTAACTTGCCGTTCGTCCGCCGGTGTACTATCGGCGCAAGCCAAAATAATCACTAAAAAATAATTTTGTTATGCGATTTTAACCCTTATGTATAAAGAAAACGTGTGAAGAAGAAGGTCAGAATCGCTTGGGGCATTCTTGTCATAAGGTATAAGATACCGTGAACCCACCTAGAGCAGCGATATAATTTCTTTGAAATTGTTTATGACACGGCCTGCGTGGCTGCGCGCCGCTCGGCTGGACAAAATGGCGGCTGTCAAGTCTCGCGTCGCGGGCGACGAAATGATCGTAAAACGTATAAATTCATCGAATAAACGCAAGTAATATTGTTCTTATGTATAGTTTAGTATTCAAGGAATGTGTTTCAGTAAAGATTACATAAGATAGCATAAAATTAACCTGCGAAATATTACGTAAAAGTCAAAACATCGCGAAATTTTTTCGTTTTTTACATGTTATTTGAAACGTAGTAAAAAGTATAAATTCATTGAATAAACGCAAGTAATATTGTTCTTATGTATAGTTTAGTATTCAAGGAATGTGTTTCAGTAAAAATTACATTAGATAGCATAAAATTAACCTGCAAAATATTACGTTAAAGTTGACGTTTTTTCGTTTTTTCCTGGCACGTCAGGGGAAAACATTTTTTTGTTCTAAAAACAAAAAATTAAAATCGAAGAAGCACTGTTGTTGTTAACCACTGGAACGACCACGCGAAATAAATAAATTTGCCTCGATTGCTAGAGATTTCCAGAAGATCATTTTTTAAATTTTTCGCCAATATAGATTTTTTTACATACGCTCCACACAGGAGGCCCTGAGAAAAATAATTTCCTTCAGGGCCTATGTCATCTTTGGGGATGCTGTGTGGAGGTTTTTTATTATAATTGCAATGACAATTTTTTTCACTTTTATGCCTTTTTAATTTATAATAAAATGTAGGTTACACAGCTTTAGATTACCACCATGATTATATTTTAGTATATTTGAACAACAGTGGCGCCCTCCTATGTTTTCTACTCTTATTTGACAAATTGTACGTCCAATTTACAACAAAGTGACACGAAATTTGGGAAAATGTACATTGTAAGCATAAAGGTTAGTTAAATAAATATAGGTATAGTTAAATAAATATATATCAATATCATTGTATATATATATCAATGTAAAGGATGGTATATGAAAGCAAAGACAAACAGAGAAAACACAAGAAAACGTAAGTGAAATAGAAGTGTCAAGTCAAGTCAAGACTTTTCTAAAATTAGAGTGAATATAAAATACCTTCAATTGTTTAGTGAGTGACAAAAATCATTATAGTACCAAAAAATCAAGGTCTGGACGTGAGTTGAGTTCTACACGTTGTGGACCATTCTGGACAGTGGCGATATTTCACGAAAACAAAATTGAAATTCTAATACCTAGGTGTATTTAAAAAATTGATCACTCTCAAAAGTCTCAAAGCAACTTATTTCAGAATATTTTTATTGGCCTGTTACAAATTGTAACTTACAATAACTATATACAGGATATAAATTAATATTGATCTTTTATTGTATTTTCATATCATAAAAAATTTCTAACATCTGATTTAAACAGCAAAAACAAAGGAAGATGAATCGGTTATTTATTTATAACAATGCAGGTACTCTATGATTTTAGACAGCAAACATTTTCAGGCGCTTCTAACGGACCTATTCAATGATGGATGTAAGCCCGGTTTGAGTCTCGACTACTTTGTAAGTCACGTTATCATTTTCTACCGCAAGGTGGCACTGCGCGTCAAGTGAAAAAAAATCAATGATTTAAACGGCAAAAACAAAGGAAGATGAATCGGATATTTATATTTAATAAATAAAATAGACCAGACTGTAATAACAATAAAGGTACTCTATGATTTTAGACAGTATATTTTCTGGCGCTTCTAACGGACCTATTCTTCAATGATGGATGTAAGCCCGGTTTGAGTCTCGACTACTTTGTAAGTCACGTTTATTTATTTATATAATTGAGACACAAACAGGATATTTACAGAGCATTATTTTGGTTTAATGTATAATAAATTAAGATACAAATATAAATATCCCTAGACTAATGTGTCTACAGTAATAACATTAGCGTATTCACAGACACATGAAAAACAATGTAAGTATTTTTTTACATAATTTAGAAACTTAAATAGAAAATTTGAAATACTTGATAGCTACATAATATTTAAAGTGTTTATTAAAAATAATAAAACAACATTTTAGTTGCACAAATCATGGAGACATTTCTTAAAACAAGTAAAATTATTCACAAAAATATCTATTATAGAGTGTGATTTAGTGAGATCGTTGTAAGATCGTGACATTCTAGATATGGGATTAAAGTATCCCGTATTATTGTTAAAAATTTCGGTCCAAAATAATATGTCAAATTTTCTGGTAGATTTGGGCCTGGCGTATAAATTGATTGTTACTAACTACTAGGTTGTTAACAATTTTATAAAACATTAAGGGGGTATTTCACCATCTTGCTCACAAGCACTACCAATAGGATAAAGCATTTTTTCGATTTCACCATCCTTCAAGGATGCTTATGTGGGTAGATAAAGTTTATTTTTATTAATTGGTACTTTGACCAGCCAGTAACGTTTACCGGGTACAAATTAGCAAAGTTTTCTACCATATTAGCAAAGTTTTCTACCACGGGTTCAATAAATATGACAGACAGCTGCTGTCAAATCGTATTTGCATTACCCGAATTTTTCACGATTTCTACTTACGAAAATGCCGTTCTTGTAATCCATGACCAGCCTAAAGACAAAAACTCTCAACCACTTGGTGTGTTATTTTAATATATATATATTGAAGAATAATACAGAATTGTAGTACTTACATCATATTTCAACGACAATAACAAGTATATTAGGTTTTATGTCATTCTATAACCATATAAATTGCATTCCAACAATTTCCAACAAATAATAATTTCATTGTTGTCAGCCGGAGATTTTGTTGGTGTCTGCTTGCAGATTTATAAAAAGATAGTCGGAGGCTATTGGATATAGCCGTCCAATGTGTATTCGCTTCCCTCTGGACCCGGCCCTTTTAAAAGGTTTTTATAATTTGACCCAGTTCCCGAGGGTCAAGGGATTATGGACTGCAATCATGTTGCAATGTGACCAAGTAAGTACCTCTGAATATCATACTACTGTAACGGATATTTTTAAATCAATATTTGTACTATCAATGAATTCACAGGAACAGGGAAGGTATATAAAATGTACCTATATCCTCACTACACACCTGTAGTATTCATTTCCTTATTCCAACAGTATTCGATTTCCCCAACTGAAAAAACCAAGTACTGAAATGACTTTCTTCTTTCAGACGGAGAAAATGCCGAAGTAACCTTAACCAGTAACTGCTACAGAAAAGGTGTCTTCTCCAGGTGGACGTGCTGATTGAAGTGATTCTGTATGAAACCCTAGAAATTTTGTACAACTGTGTTTTAAAGAGTAGATTCCCTGTACTTTTATTGTGAAAAACACTTATTTAGCTTTATGGAAACTGTAATAAAACTTCAGAATATTTTGGTATATCTGTACAATATATTTATTTAATAACATGTGAGAGAAAAACATTTCTCTTTGTAAGAACATACCTAATATAATAGATTATATTTAGTTTTTATAAATATATGGCAACATTATCAGGAGTCAGTGGGACGACGGCAGCCATAATATTTTATAATATTGTATGGATGAATATGAATGGTACAGACAAGTGATTGTATATTATTTATAATCATTCTCACGCAAGGTCATTTAGTAGATGTTGCCCCATGTGTAGGCACGGTGGGGCAAGGTGGGGCATTTGCCAACTCTGGCTGGGCGATGCATGACCTCTTAGATTGTAGACCAAGTTGCGTTTTCAAATTTACAGCACTTCAAATGACGGTTTTTCCGTCTTCCGTTCATGTTGATAGAGCCCAAAGCATGAATATGTTGTCGAAGCCTACTGTTTTTGGTATCTACTCTAGATTTTTATTTTTTGTCCCACCCTAAATCAATACCTAGCTACATCCATTTGTTCAACTACAAACATTACAAAAATTTCAATGAACTAGAACTAGCTAGAGAATAACTAGCTTCGTGTTGGGAACACCTTACTAAATGAATATTCTAGATTGTAAAGTAAACAATACATTCTGTTTTATATAATCATTATGTTAGCAGCTCTGGAGACTCTGGATGGCTGATGGCTATTCTTTTAGTCTTCCTCATCCACAACGCACAGCGGTGTACTCCTCAATTGCATTCGGTTTCTGAAAGTAATAATAAGGGATAAAACATTCATGAAACACTAACCACCTGCCACATTCCACCTGTGGATCAATGAGCATGCTCACAAATCAACAGCCAGTTGATTTGTGAATGGAGGGAAATAATTATGCCGAGTCTTCAATTTATGATGGTCCGATGCTTTGTGACCCCCTTGCACAACGTGTGAAACGCTTGTAAACTGTGCGACCCAAAATTTAAGTTTCTTGTTTTTGTAAAAGCGCAATGAAACCATGCATTATTTTAATTCAATGGCAAGCCAGAATTTAACACTAAACAAATACAAAATATTGTTACTGAAGTCGCTCAGTTGTACATAATATTGTATATTTTTTACTATTTCTGTGTAAAAGTCCCTAAAAAGCGTTTTAATAAATACAATAGGAAATGTACAGGTTGATTTTTAAATATGCAATGTAAATGTTTTACCTAGAGCAGAGGCATCGATATTCCAGCCGCTGGTGGTGCCTCTGGTGAGGGAGATCGTACATTTTATCATCGTCTCTATGTTGTCCAAGGGAACAGCGTTGCTGGGTCCCTATCTGATGAGGGTGCACTTTTGTCTCTCCAGTCCCTCATATTTCACTTTAATGTTTTGGTTCACCTGAAGGCTCTGCAGACAAATACACAATAGATGTTAAAGACACTGTACCTAAACGATTTAACAGCAGAAAATCACAAAAAATAGCAATGAGGAAAGAAGAAAGAGTAAAACATTTTGTGACGCATGAATTAAGACAAATCTACAAATTCAACCAAATTCTTTAGTAATATCACTCAATAATCAATAAAACATAACAAAAACCCGTTGAACTTACCTTATAGTTTGCATAAATAAACCAATCCCGTTCGTAAACAACAATAAACGAACACTGTGTTGACACCATGTTGACACTTTTGACGTTTGTGATTTCATAGAAACAATGGCGTCTAAGACAGGCGTGGCAGTAGACCAAAATAGCTACTTGGCACCATATTTTCTGTGGTGAAATGCGCACGGGTTTTTGAGCATGATTCTCCTACCAATAAAGTTATGTGACCGGTAGTTAAGAGCAACATTTAAAGAGATTGGTGAAATAGCCCCTAAGAGGTCATTTATATTACGTCTTTTAACTAGACTCTCTAAATTGAAATGTGTAAGTCTTTGTTCGTACCCGTCTAGAAGATGGTAGACACCTGACCGGTAAGACAAAATCCGTGTAAATTTCCTTTGGACTGATTCAAGTCTAGATACCTGTGAAATATAGTGTGGATTCCAGACTGTTGACCCGTACTCAAGAACACTACGGATTAATGAATTAAAGAGAATTATTAGGCTATTAAAATTCTTAAACAGTTTGGTTGATCTTACAATGAAACCAAGTAATTTATTTGACTTACTCACAATGTATTCAATGTGTTGGTTGAACGTTAGTTTGTTGTCAAATATAATTCCTAAGTCTTTTATCGACTCAACTGTATCCAGATCGTGACCACATATGCTGTAAGAATATAGAGTTTTGTTGGTGTTCTTGGTGAAATTAATAACTTTGCACTTAGGTATATTTAGTTCCATTTCATTGTCAACACGTTATCATTTTCTACCGCAAGGTGGCACTGCGCGTCAAGTGAAAAAAATCACACGAAAGATAAAATAAACTAGCCGTTAAAATGTAAATGGTAGGTAATGCGCGTTTTCATCTCGCGACAAAATATCCCCGACAAAATATCCTTCGACAAAATATCCATCGATATTAATACTCCAACGACAAAATGGGTCTCCATTACGCTGAATTCTTTCATATATTTTTGAACAATAATTTTTTGTCTTTACAGGATGTCTGTGTTATTGAAGTGAAAACTTCTTTAGTACCGTTGTGATTTGAAACTAGATGAAATGAAACTAGAAAATGAAAAAGCGACACTAAAAAGAGACAAACACATACATCTAAGGGTTTTAGCCTGCGAGAGAATAATCGGTCTACTCTTTGTGCGGTGCTTCGTAGCCTTCCCACTCCAGTCTACGTTAGTTTTCTGAAGGTTTTTTTTTTTTATTGTACAACAGATAAATAATCCAATTACCGTACAATTTTCTCATTTTGGCAATCTTAAGAAAATGATCATTATACAAAAAAAATCTTAAGGCTATCTAAAGAAGAGTTGTATACATCTAGTGTTTTTGATATTTCGTTCAACGGTACCATTCCTCTTGTTATGCTATGCTGTGCTAGAACATCTGTTCTGCCGTATGGTATTTTGAACAAGTCGTGTCGACGACTACGACTGAAGTTTTCAGGCATAGTTATGGATTATGTTAAAACTAAGAATTGCAAGATTTGCATAACGTCTAGTCAAGTAACTCTATATGGTGCATGAACCTCGGATAAGTTCCGTGCATTCGCATATAGATGTACCTAAGGAATTTTTTCTGGATTTGTTCCAGCATATTAATATATTTAGTCTGGTGTCGAATCCGCACACCACTAGCAGTTTCACTTATGCCGCGTGGTGAATTTTCCTATTTTTGAACAATAAGTTATTGTCTCTGCATTATTTTTGTCCCATTTTACTACTTTTGAACAATAATTTATTGTCTTTAGGTACGGGATGTCTGTAGGTATTATTTTTGTCCCATTTTACAACCTTTGAACAATAATTTATTGTTTTTATAGGATGTCTGTATTATTTTTGTCCCATTTTACCACTTTTGAACAATAATTTATTGTCTTTCCAGGATGTCTGTATTATTTTTGTCCCATTTTACTACTTTTGAACAATAATTTATTGTATTTACAGGATGTCTTTATTATTTTTGTCCCATTTTACTACTTTCGAACAATAATTTATTGTCTTTACAGGATGTCTGTATTATTTTTGTCCCATTTTGCTACTTTTGAATAATAATTTATTTTTGTCAGTTAATAATTATTTTTGTCCCATTTTGCTACTTTTGAATAATAAAATAATACAGGATACCTGTATTATTTTTGACCCATTTTATCAGGTACTTTTAAACAAAAATTTATTGTCTTTACAGGATGTCTGTATTATTTTTGTTCCATTTGTTTGTTAACTTAGGTTAGCTTAGGTTAGGTTTTTGTAGATATTTTGCTGGGGAATGTTTTGTCCGTAGAATATTTTGTTGGGGATATTTTGTCGGGGAATGGTTTGTCGTGATGTAAACGCGCGGAACAAATATTGATTATTCTATGACATTTGTATTTGATTCGCATTTTAGTTAAACACAAGAACGTTATTAATTCCTTCTAGTGTAAAATCAATTTATAATTAACCACAGGTACCTAAGCAGATTGAATTCGATCTGTTGATTTGATGATGCAGGCAGGTATTTGAAAATGAAAATGTTTTTTATGGTAGTAGAAGTATTTATTTTTTATTTGTAAAGGTTAAAATAAATTTTAATTATTTAATCACTGAAGACTAGCGACTCTCAATCGAAAATATTAAACAGAAAAATTAGAAAATGATATGGTCACATCTAATCTTTTTCTGTTTCTAATTTGGGATTGGGGGTCGCTAATTTTGTCTACAGTGATTAAATATTAATATTACAATTTGTTAAAATAATTTTTTTTTTTAATTATTTTTGGTTATTCGTAACCTTGGAATGTTTGTTCTGAATAAAGAAAGCAATAACATCTATAATCTATAGGATATAATAGGTATCTATGGGCCCAAAGAAAATAGTGTTATCAATAGTAAATGGAAAATCCTGGCTTGAAACTTTTTTGAATGCAACAAAATGTATTGCATATGTATCATCATGGCTAAAAAGTAATAGACTCTTCTTAAATTACAGCAAAACTTTTTACCTAACTTTTTATAAAAACAGTAAAAACAAACCCCCCAATAACCTAAAAATTAGAATACACAATGCTAACTGTAATCAAGTAACATGCTCTTCTTGCTTTGAACTTGGAAAAGTTGAAAAAATCAAATATTTGGGTATTTATATTGATACAAATTTAAATTGGCAATCACAAATTAATAATACCGTTTCTAAATTAAGATACCTTACTTACTTATTTTACAGACTTAAAGAAGTACTTAATATTGAAAAATTAAAAATGATTTATTTTTCTCTGGTGCAATCTTCACTCATATACGGAATAATAGGATGGGGTGGTGCGCTTGATGTATTTATAAAACCTTTACAAATAACTCAAAATTATATGATCAAAGTTATGTACAATAGAAACACAACATTTTCGACAGATGCACTATACAAAGAAGCTAAACTATTCAGTCTCCGTAAACTATTTATACTGCAAACTATGAAATATATCTTTAAAAACCAAAACAAATTCGAAAAAAATGAAAATAGAATCAACATTAGAAATAATAATGTTTTTTATATCCCCCAAACGAATACCAAACAAATGCAAACTCACAGCAGTTTCATTGGACCTCGTACTTTCAATCTTTTACCGAAAAATATTCAAGTGACAACTAAACTTCTGCAATACATAAAAGAGTTGAAGTCGTGGCTTGACAATGTAAATATTGAAACATTGTTTGCTTAATTTGTATCACTTTTTTTTCACAAACAGTACACTTATTATTACATTATGCACTTATTGTTACATTATACCATTATTGTTATATTATGCACTTATTTGTTACATTATACCATTATTGTTACACTACTTCACTTAATGTACAATTAGTATTACACTTAATATTACACTATACACTTACTGTTGCACTGATGTATGCTCATTTTGTGCAAAGCTGTTTAGACAAATTTTAATCATGTTTTTGCTTTATATGCCCATTGTTTGTTCTTTCTAGGTACAATAATAAAATATATTCAACTATATTACCCACGCAAAGGCTGCGCCTTAGTGGGTTCCCATTATTCTTTTTATTTTATAATATTGTATGCATCAAATGTAAATTTTGGGAAAAATAAAGGAAAAAAAAAAAAAAAAAAAAAATTGGGAGGCGGGTATGGGTACTGCCGCCCCGGGAACCATTTATTGGATAACCAACACTTCTGGCATAGGTCACTCCAAGTGATTCGCTACGTTTGGTGACTTAGCACGGGTGCCCTGGTTTATGGTGTATGGTTTGTCTGGGTCTTGGCGGCGGATGCGTCTGTCCACCAGCTGCATGGCGGGCCGGATCGGAAGAGAATGGTTGAGGGAGTCCCTTTGACTTCTCCAGCCGTACTCTCTCGTAATATAGCCTTGTACCTTGCAGTGGGAGGGATGGATTCAAACGTCTCTGGACAGTCTGGACACACTGACCTCCAGATTCCTACCCGACTACCCACTCCTAATAAACACCCTTTTCCTTCCCAGAACTTTCTCTCCTTCTTTTCCTAAAAAGACCCTCCACACAGCATCCCCAAAGATGACGTAAGCCTTGAGGGGAATTATTTTCCTCAAGGCCTCTTGTGTGGTGTGGAGCTAATGTAAAAAAAACAATTGTCATTGTATGGGCCAGTTTTTTCTCAGAAATTCTAGTGTAATTCATTGTTGTCTATGGTTATCATTGACAGCTGTCACGTATCATTCTGCTCCGTTAAAATAGTGAAATTTTGTAGAAAAACAAGTTAATTTATAATATATATATATATATAAAGTGATTTTAACAGTGGCATCACAATGTTGGTGAAAATTTTGTATATGAACGGTCGCGCGCAGTGATTATTGTATATTATTGTCGCAAAAATTTACCGGGCGATTCTGAGCGAAAGGCGGGTGTCTTCGCCGTCGTTAACCCGTCATGGACACGGCCATTGATAATATAAAAACCGAAATAAAAAAAAATAACCACAGTAAAAGATTCAAAAGCCAAAACGAACCTTGAACTGAACGTTAATATATTAGAAGGGCTCTGGAAATCTGAAAGAATTAAATACCAAGATGAAATAATCAAACTCCAAAAAAAATTTATCGAAAATCATGAAGAACTCACCAAGTTCTATCAAAAAGTAAAAAAGAAAGTCCACAAGAAGAGAGGTTCTCTATAATAATCTCATCATCAAAAAAATCAACAAGAGCCGAAGAAATATGTAACAAGATCCAAAAAGATATAAAATTAAACCAACTAAAGTTAGGAATAAATGGTTTACGTAAAAATAAAGAACAAATCATCACATCATGCCCAAAAAAAGAATACGCGAGTACTCTTACTGAAGAAATTAAAAAACTTAACTATAACCTGAAAGTTCAAGAAATTAAAAAGAAGAAACCTAAATTAATAATTAAAGGTCTTAAATCAAACCTACCCGAAGAGGAAATGGTCAACGGGATAATCACACGAAATGAAGGCATTCAAGACATCATAAATAAAATTATTCTCATAACAGAATTAAAATATAAAAATTTTAAGCAAAATCAACACGATGACCCGGACCAAGAAGATGAAAAACAGTACAAATCCTCGAACTACATCGTGGAAACCAGCGGTACAATGCGAAAAAGTTTATTAGCTTTAGGAAAATTGAACATCCAGTATCAAAGAGTCAAAATTATAGATTGTGATTCATTGACACAATGTTACCATTGCTGTAAATTTATGCACACAGCCTCCAGATGCCTACATCGAACCAATCCATCGATATGCCCTCATTACGCAGGTGACCATACCCTCGCCAAGTGCCCTGAAAGAGAAAAAACACCCAGTTGTGCAAACTGCACGTCTCAAAATAAGAAATACGGCGAAAAAAACAAAACAGATCACCAAGCATTTAGCAATTTATGTCCGTACAAAAACAAAATGCTTAAAGTAGCAAGGGACAGAATTGACTTTGAATAAAAATGGCCGATTATTTACAAAATGTACTAGACAAAAAAAAATAATATTGACGAAAAAATATACAACACCTTCCAAGAATTCTGTATCCATCAGAACGATCTCAACCGCAGCCCTCTAATTCTACAAATGAATATAAGAAGAATTGAACGGAACATAGATGAATTTCTTGCTACAATTAATAATGTTCCTCAAAAGCCGGCATGTATAGTGTTAGCGGAATCCCATTCGAGTGGTGAAGTGACGTATAATATATCTGGATATACTTTCGTATCAACGGCTAAACAAAAACAGTGGGATCGGTATAGTATGTTCGTACAAAATAATTGTGACTTTTTATGCTTGGAAGAAATTAAAATGAACGGAACAAACTGCTTACGTGTACAAATTAAGTACTACAACATAAAAAATTGATATTATCTCTCTGTATAGAACGCACTCATCTACTGTATGCTTGTTTGTGGATGAATTAAGACAAGTGTTATTAAAATTTAGGAACGCGAAAGCGATAGTTGTAGGTGACGTAAATTTAAATATATCGCACGACTGTACATCAAGCAACAAAGATAATTACCTTGTAACGGTTTTACCTACCGTTTTATCCTTTTACTTGTCCGCCATCCAAAAGTAATACATATTGCTCCCATATTTAAAATAAAATATTTGATCCCTTTCGGAATGTGGGTAGTTCAATGAAGGGAGACGGAAATTTTCAAGTAACAAGATGCAGATTTATTTAAGACTCAATTATTACAAAGGTAGAGCATGAATATTATTTAATGAATCTACAGGGGTGTTTGATTTCCTATGGTAAATCAATTAATGTTAAAACTTGATTCTCGGAACATGTGGTATTACCTAAATGGTTGCATTACAATAAAAATCCTGAAGGGCGCCTGTATAATAACTATACATATTTAGAAAAGGATTATTGAAACGCTAATGCTAAATTAAACAAAGTTAGAAATTATCTCATGATGATTAATTAAAATTATTTCGCTCACGCGTATTGTGGCCATGACCTTCGACAGCTTGAAGTCCAGCTGTTCAACCACGCACTCTCAGGAACCAACTGACGAAACTTCACGTCACTACTTCCTCCTGCCTGTATAATAACGGCCGGCTGTAAATACTCTCAGGCAAACGCGTGGCTAGAACACTAGAATTAAGTCGCTAGAAATAAGCAGGTACTGGCCCCAAACTGCTGCAACCTAAATATGATGACTGAGATGAATTATGTACCGTGTATGAAGTCTCACACTAGAAACGTTAATGGGCAACGTCCATCATGCACTGATCATATTTTCACTAACATTAAGGATATTAATAATATAAACTCTGGTATTATAAAAACTTCGATTACCGACCATTACATGACTTTGTTACATTATAATTCACCTCAGACGACAAATCAACATAACGGACAAACTGATAATAATAACAAAGAAATAACTGTCATTAATTTCCAATCTCTAAAAAATAAATTGTCCTCTGAATTATGGTTGGATATACTCCGAAATGATGACGTCAACGAGTGCTGTAAAATGTTTGAAAATAGATTAACAAATTATATAAATGATTCAAAAAAAAAATATTCATAAAGGAAACTCAGCAAAATTTCGGAAAATCAAACCGTGGATAACACATGGTGGGTGAGATATGCTGTTGTGCAGAGTGGAATTGTTATGTCTGTGTATTAAAAATGACCTTGATTGTGTTTACTATCACTGCTTGAAAAATATGGTAAAAATAATGGCATGGAGAGGAAAGGACTCACCGAAAAGGAATTTGTAGGCTGGCCCTAGTCTGCTTTTCTCCATCCAATATGCACACACAGTGATAGGCGCGAATTATTTTTATTTTATAAAACACAGCGGAATTAGGTTAAAGGCGGAGCGAGCACAAAATGGCGTGTTGTTGCTGCGGGCGTTTTATTACAGACTCTGAATTAAGGAAGGACGGGTAGGCAATGGATGGGTAGGAAAAAGGAATTGGCAACAATATTACTACCAAATCCCAAGCAGTGACAGTATGTATGTGTAAGAGTAGGTATGTATAAGTGTAGGTGCGTGTATGGGCCTAACCACATGGACTTGTCGTGTCTGTTAGACATAAAGAATGGCTTTACAAAGAAACTAAAAAAAACCGTTAGACAAAAATTTAAATAATCATTTTGAAGAATACAAAAATAAATTAGCTTCTCTTATAAAAAACACTAAAGAAAAATATTATAAAGATAAACTTGATGACTCCGGAAACGACAGTAAAAGAGTTTTGACAATAATAAATGAAATCTTGGAAAATAAACAGAAAACTAAAAACAATACCATAAAGAGCATAATACAAAACAATAATATCATAAATTGTCTCGAGGAACCTGAAAAAGCAGCAAATGCATTTAACGATTTCTTTGCAAACGTTGGAAAGAATCTAGCTGAAAAAATTTCTATTAAAAAAAAAATTTTTTTTTTGAAAAACTCCGAATACAGAAAATAATCTAGAACTTTTCGAACCAACTAATCCTTCCGAAATTATACAAACTATATCAAAAATGCGAGGCGGTTCTGCTCCGGGATTTGACGGCCTTTCCGTAAAAATACTAAAAAACATTAAAAAATTTATTTCTACACCAATCTCTCACATAATAAATAATAGTTTTAAGACAGGAGTTTTCCCGGACACATAAAAAAGCAGTAATCACACCAATATTTAAATCCGGTAGTCCGGAGGACGTTTCTAATTATAGACCCATTTCGCTCTTATCGAAAATTTTTGAAAAAATCGCTAAAAAAAGACTAACTGCATTCACAAAAAAATTCAACCATTAATAAAAATCAATTTGGATTCACAGAGGGGAAAAGTACCCAAGACGCCATCGCTAAAATCTCATCTAGTATTCAGAGTACCCTGGACAAATCAAATAAATGTATAGGAATTTTCATCGACTTAAAGAAAGTATTCGACAGCATTTCCCATGAAAAACTTGCTTTAAAATTAAAAGAAAACGGCATTGACCGCATAGCCCTCAAATGGATAGTAAGCTACCTAACAGAGAGACCTAAAATAGTAAAATTAAACCAATCATCTAGTACATCTCTCACAAGTAAATTTGGCATCCCTCAAGGTACCGTCCTCGGACCATCATTATTTCTAATATATGTGAATGACGTTTTCCAACAGGAAATTAAAGGTGAATTAATCTCTTATGCTGATGACACTGTATTGTTAATAAAAGGTCAAACATGGGAACTAGTTAACAAACTAGCAAATGAAGATATTAATATCTTAAAATCATGGTTTGATAATAACTTACTCACACTTAATGCAAAAAAAACAACATAAATATGTCTTATTCTCCTTACAGAAAATACCTGATCACAAAGTCAATATTATAATTATGTTTATTCTCCTTACAGAAAATACCTGATCACAAAGTCAATATTATAATTTACGACGAAAAATGTGATCAGACATACTGTAATCAACATAATACTATTTGTACTGTAATTAACTCTTCTACCGAAATTAAATATCTCGGTGTGATTATTGATCAAAATCTGTAGTGGAAAAGTCACATTTCAGAACTAGTGAAGAGCATAAGGAAATGTATATACATATTTGTTAGATTAAGAAATATTTTAAATGTAAAAATAATCAAAAACGTGTACTACGCCCTTGTTCATTCTTTACTTATCTACGGAATTATAGGTTGTAGAGGATTGGGGAGGATCTTTCAAAAACAATCTAAACTCAGTAAAAGTTTCGCAAAGAATTATCATTATAGTAATATTTAAAAAAAAAATCTACCTTCTCAACAGAATCACTTTTTAAATTGTTTCCAGTACCAAATGTCGATGACATATTCAAGCAAGCTTCCATTATAAAAATGTGTAAAGAAAAAAATAACAAAGAATATCGAGAATTTTACAAACTAATGAGAAATGGAAACCAATTTATTACACCTAATTTTAAAACAACTCAAATGCAAAATCATTATATTTACCAAGCCATAAAAAACTACAATAACCTCCCTCCTGAATTGCGCTGTATCATCAACCAATCAGAGCAAATAAATAAAAATAAACAATTTTTCAAAAAAACTTACAATAAAAAGTAAATATTTTATACAAACATGCTATAACTTACAACCTAATTAAGAATCGTGGCTCCCCTATCAGGCACAAGAGCTCCTCTTTTCTGATGGGGTATAACATGACCAAAAACGACCTCTATTATAGTGTTTTGTAAAATGTATGTGTATAAATGTAACCCATGTTTTTTTATATTACAATAAAAAAAAATAAAAAAAAAACCTTGTCATCAAATAATTATGATTCAGCGATTCGTTTTTTATCATTTGAAAAGTCCCCGATAATGCAGATCCTAGATACGTTAAGTTTTCAATTAAATTGTAATAAATTGATAAGCTTAAAAACACAAATTTCTCCCCACCGCTGATCACAGTTTGTTCAAAAGCTGTATTGTTTCAACTGTAAAACAAAAAAAAAACGCTGAATGACCATTTGATGACAATGTTACATTTGAATTTCTGTTAATTTAAGCATTTTGAATTTGTTGGTTGTCGTTCACAGAATGTGTAAGAAAACTCCGCCCCTGTACTTACTATATATACGATTGCATTTAAAGGATTTTCTCTTTAATCCAACTGCTTTGCTGTCATCATCATGAGGCTGTACACCTGTTTGATTTTAACCATTTTGGTGGTTCCCTTCGAAGGACTGGAGAACACTCACGACTATTATGATGGAACAGAAATTGGAGAAGAATTAAACCCAAGCGAAGAAATTTCATTTGAAGAAAACTCTGTACTTGTGGAAGAATCGGAAAACCTAAAATCAAAAGCGGGAGGAAATTCCAAAACAGCACTACAACTTTACGAATTTGTCTCCACGATGAGCAACGAATATATGCTAGTGCAGATTGCATTGAACCAACTGGTCGAAGATCTTCTGAACCATCCTTTTAATAGTAAGGACGCCGCAAATTCATTTAGCAACTTCAGCGCGGTGCTGGAAAAAAGCCTCAAGCAGATTGAGCATACGTCGTCGCGTTACAGATTCAAATCTACGGAACCTTTAAATCTGGCGGCCGAGTTGGTGAAAACAGCGCTAGAAACGGCCAAGGAAGTCGTCGACAGCTTTGGTGAGATGTCCACCCTGGAAATCTTCAATAACGAGAATATTGAATCTATCAATGAATGTATCGCCAAGTTTTCCGGCAAGTCGGTGCAAGTTGATGATCTGCTCAAAGTCGCCGTACCTCGCGCTGAAGTCATTGCTTCCAATCTCGTGCAGAAAATGGGGATGATGTTTCCTCAAATTCTTCATCTGGTTCTCAATATTCTGGTGTCCTAATATCTGAATTCCAGAATAATCACGTACAAGGCCGCTAATTAATGGAATGAGGATGATCGGCACTATTTTACTATATACATGTTATATTATCATTTTAAAAAATAATGATTCGATTCACAGAATATTCGTTTCTTTAATCTCCTTATATTTTGATGTATTCCTTGCATCGATGTAGTATTGATATTACGATATTATTGGTCTATGGTACAGTATCGCAATCAATTCAATTTAGGAGGCATAAATGGGTACCCTTCTTAAATGACCACCCCGGGAACCATTCATTGGACAACCAACACCTCTGCCATAGGTTGCCTTGAGGGGTTTGCCTCGTTTGGTGACTTAGAGGGGATGTCTAGGTTTTTGGAAGCGGACCTACTACGTGGCGGGCTGAATCGAGAGTGATTGGATGAGGGAGACCCTTTGATCTCTCCAGCCGGACTCCCTCGACCCATCGCCTTGCACCGCAGTCGGAAGGGTGGATTCAGACGTCCGTCACTCCTTCGTACGATGACCCCCCGATTCCTACCCATCCCTCATACCCTTTTCCTTCCCAGAACTTCCTTTCCTCAAAAATACCCTCCACACGGCATTCCCAAAGATGACACAGGCCCTGAGAGAAATTATTTTCTATGGGGCTTTCAGTGTGAAGCTAATATTAAAAAAAAAATCTAAAATTCTCATTTCGGTTGTGTGTCTGTGATTCAATGAACTGAAAGATTTTTATAATTGAAATTAAAACACTTTTGCACATTTTTCCACTTGTTTATGAATTTTAATATAAACAAGTGGAAAAAAGTGCAACAGTGTTTTAATTTCAATTATAATACAATACAGGGTGTTAAGGGACGTACTTGACTTACTTTAACCAGAGACTCCTGAGGTTATTTGGAGCAAAAAATCTAGATGACATTTTGTCCTACGAAGACGTTTTTTTTCTAAAAAAAATTAATAAATAATACTTTTATCACTGTCAAAGAAGCGAAGCTATCAGTCCACAATGGAGTCCTGGTACCTACCCCGATGTAGTGAGGCATGGAACTGGCAGTGGAAGGATGAAAGTAAACTGAATGCTGTTGAAAAGAGATCCCTGAGGCGTATGTGTGGTAAAACCATGTATGATCGTGTGAGAAATGTGGAGATCCGCAAAGAATGTAAGGCTGATGTAAGCATAATGCATAAGATTAAGAAAGGGACCCCCAGATGGTTTGGGCATGTAGAGCGAATAAGCGAAGAAAGTAGTGTTAGAAGAACATATGACGTAAATGTGAATGGTAGAAGAAGTCGGGGAAGCCCGAGGAAGAGATGGCACGATCAAGTGAATCGGGCCATGCCAAAAGCCAGAATAATAGAAGAGTATGTATGAATGTGAGTGAGGCAAAGAGTGTGTGCCAAGACCGAGTTATTTGGCGGTCCGTCATCTATGCCTACCCCTGCGGGGAAACAGGGCGTTATGATTAGTTAGTTAGACCAATAGTCCCCAACCTTTTTAACGCCGCGGACCGGTCAATGTTTGATAATTTTACCGCGGCCCGCAAAGTGGGGGGGGGGAGATAGGAGGGGGGAAGTTGATTGTTTATATTTTAGATTGTTTTGATATTATTTTATTTTTATTTTTTTATTTGAATACCGCATAAGAGTCCCAACTCCTCCCGTCTGGAGCCAGTGAGACTATGGCACCCCCAATTGGGGTATGTTGTGAGGCTGAAGGTAGTGGGGAGTGGAAGGAGATGGAGAAGAGGAAGGTGGGAAGTACCTGGCTATTCAGATCTGGTCACCAAACACGGCCAAAGCCATTTCAAGCAACTTTTCAATTCTGAATGGTGGTCTTACATCAGGGCGACACTGAGAGTATCTTCCACTCTGGAACGTGCCGCAAATATACTATATATTATATAGGGGCCATCCATAAATTACGTCACACCTTAAGGGGGGGGGGAGTAGAGAAGTGTGACAAGGGGTATGGGGGGTCCAAAAGTCATAAAATTCTACGGGGGAGGGGGTCTCACAAATGTGACAGGGGGGGGGGGGTCAAAAAATCATGAAATTCGTGTGACGTAATTTATGGATGGCCCCTTATTTTAAATGAATAAATTGTGAAATAACACAAATTAATCAAATAAAATTTATTTGCTGGG
This sequence comes from Glyphotaelius pellucidus, assembly GCA_936435175.1. Lineage (NCBI taxonomy): Eukaryota > Metazoa > Arthropoda > Insecta > Trichoptera > Limnephilidae > Glyphotaelius > Glyphotaelius pellucidus. Next base: position 8,803,209 of record OW386548.1, on the reverse strand, counting down.
ATTCTATCCCGCGACCTTCGGAATGCTAGTCAAGAGCCTTACCGCTGGACTACGCCGGCCGTCACGTTACACGTTATTATGTCACCTAAAATGTGTAACCAGTACACACTGTCTTAAAATAAACAATAAGAAGCTCTCGCTGATCTCAATAGAATTATTTTTTATTTTATTTTAAATACATATACGGCTATACTGCCTTTTATAAATAAACATATAATAGAGTACAAAAGTAAGAAAAATAATATCATTACATAATAGTAGTTTTAAACTTAAAAATAACATACAATTATTTTGTGTATCACAACAAAAAATAACAAGAAATAAAAATGAGAAATATCATCATTTCATTTCAACATGTCCATATTGCGTATATAAAGTTACATTATGGAAAAAATAAAAAAAACTTAAAAACTGAAACCTAAAAATAACATACAATTATTTTGTGTATCACAACAAAAAAGAACAATGAGAAATATCATCATTTCATTTCAACATGTCCACATTGCGTATATAAAGTTACATTATGGAAAAATAATTTTTGAGTGCATATTTATATTGCGCTAATTTTAAGAAATAAATGTCGCCGATGTTAGCATTTTCATTTCCCAAAATATTTCCCAAACTGATTGGTGAGTAATAATGTGATAATGTACGTGTGTTATTATAGTAGAACGGTAGAGTCAGTCTATTGTTAGCGCGACTAGGGCAATGAAATCGTATTAGTTCTATTAAATCAGGGGTATCCAAGACCGAGTGAATTATTTTATATAATATTAATAGATCACAGATTTTTCTGCGATCTGATAACTTTACGAGATTAGTCCAGTTTAATAACAAATTATAGTCAACGGATTCTCTTGGAATACCTACACGGAGAGAAATCGATTTCTGCTCTAACGATAAATTAACAGGCCCAATTAATAAAAATATCAATCTAAGGATATATTATCAATCTGCTCTGATAATATATCCTTATACTGATATTAATATCATGACGATCCCGAAAAAAAAACGTTATAACAATATAAATAGACTTTATTTAAATATCTCAAAATGTCAAATTGTTAGATTTTCTAGAATAAAAAATCCAGTGATATTTAATTACAACATTGATAACAATGCTCTTCAGACATTAATGCAAATTAAAGACTTGGGCATCACTTTTCAATCAAATCTTTCATTTGTTAACCACATAACAGAAATCTGTAATAAGGGCTTAAAAATGTTGGGGTTTATAACTAGGCTAACTAGAAACTTTAACAATATAAAGTGTATTAAAATGTTATATTTTGCTTATGTTAGAAGCCAACTTGAGTACAATTCTCCTGTCTGGAATCCTCATTATAATATGCACGTACAAGCTGTTGAAAGAATACAAAACAAATTCTTACGTTTTCTAAATTTTAAAATGGGTATTTCAGCAAATATGTTAAACTACAACACACTTTTAAACGATATGAATATGCTTAAATTGTCAGACAGAAGAATTTTCACTGACTTGGTATTTTTATATAAAATTCTAAATGATTTAGTTGATAGTCCGGTATTACTTGAATTGATAAGCTTCCGAATTCCACTTCGTAATACTAGAAGTCAGGATTTATTTCAGTGCAGAAATTCTGGGACTAACTATCATATGTATTCCTCTTTACCCAGAATACTAATGGAGGGAAACAATTATCCCAAGTCAGTGGACATCTTCAATTTATCTTTGAATAAATTTAAAATATTGTTATTGAGGCAGTTCAGTTATGTACCATAAAATGTTTTTTCTATGCTATATATGTAAAAGCCCCGAAAAAGGGCGTTTATTTATAAATAAATAAATAAATAATATTAGTAAATAATTTCATGCCTGATAATTTAGCATGACAATTTATTAATAAGATATTTGTACTTCGTCATAATAATTCAACGTTATTCAGTCGCTGTGTTATTTAACATGACATCCTGATATTTATGCGGTACAACCTCCTACCTTTATTTTATTTTAGTAAGTGACTCATAAAAAATCATTACTGAACGAATAGACATCTAATATTTCCTGATAAATTATCCGTACAAAACTGCAATATCTTAAGGCGGAACTCCTGCGCCAGATACACATGAAAACTAGCTTGAACCCCACTATAAACGTTCTTTGTTTTCCGTCTCCTGCGTTTTTTTAAACATGGTTTGAAAGATTGGTGTGAACAGGTGTGAAGTTCGCGCGGTCACACACTTTGAATTGCTAGTGGCCTGTCCACGAGTCCACGCGTCCACGCGTACGCAACTGACTTGACGTTTGACGTTTAGCGTTTAAATAAATGTTAAAATATGTTCCGATGAAGAAGAGATGCTACATCAGGGAGAAAACAGAGATATTTTAATAGATGTTTATTTACCAGGAAAGATTTCCGACTAATATCAATTATTATGACCTAAAGTCAGTATTTGAATTTCGAATGCGTAATTAATTAAGCATTCGAAATTCAAACGTCAAAAGTCGAGTTCTGTTAAGAAATTTAGCGATGATATTGTAAACGAAATATAAAGGAGAACACGCAGATTTCAACTTAGACCTAACCTACCTAACTAGATTTTTATTAGGTATTTATTTATCAGGGAAAGAATAGAATACCTATTTTAATTGGTCATTTCTTCCGTGTCTCTGAAACCGATTTATAAATTAATAGACTTTATTTACAAGTGAGATCACGAAAGATATAATCATCATTACGACAGTATTTATTTGGAATTTAAAGTCATAATTAGGTATTAGGCTCGCGCGGTTGACATAACCCCAAACGTCATTCGATTTACCTCCGGTACCAACCGCTTCGTTCGGCTCCTGTAAAAATATGAACTTATTTCCCCCCCCGCCGGCCCCGCCGGCCCCGCCTGCCTTCCCGCTCCCGCTTCACCCACTTCAAAAATAATATTAATATTAATATTTTTAATATTCGTTATTATGTTATAATTTTATTATCAAATATATTTATTATATTGTATTTAGGTATCATAATATTTTAAACTAGTGATTATTAAGCTTGCTCATTGCGCATAACCTCAAAAACTTGTTCGGTTTGATTCTCCATACATGACCGCATCGCGCGGCTCTTGTAAAAATATGAACACATTCCCCCCGCCAGCCTTCCCCCTTCGCCCGGGAGATGAATGTTTTCCGTCGGCTGTGGTAAAGGCCCGTCTCCTGCGCCGGAATACACATGAATAGTAGCTTGAACGACACTATAAACGTTCATTGTTTTCCGTCTCCTGCGTTTTTTGAAACATGGTTTGAAAGATTGGTGTGAACAGGTGTGAAGTTCGCGCGGTCACACACTTTGCTAGTGGCCTGTCCACGAGTCCACGCGTCCATGCGTACGCAACTGACTTGACGTTTGACGTTTAGCGTTTAAATAAATGTTAAAATATGTTCCGATGAAGAAGAGATGCTACATCAGGGAGAAAACAGAGATATTTTAATAGATGTTTATTTACCAGGAAAGATTTCCGACTAATATCAATTATTATGACCTAAAGTCAGTATTTGAATTTCGAATGCGTAATTAATTACGCATTCGAAATTCAAACGTCAAAAGTCGAGTTCTGTTAATAAATTTAGCGATGATATTGTAAACGAAATATAAAGGAGAACACGCAGATTTCAACTTAGACCTAACCTACCTAACTAGATTTTTATTAGGTATTTATTTATCAGGGAAAGAATAGAATACCTATTTTAAATGGTCATTTCTTCCGTGTCTCTGAAACCGATTTATAAATTAATAGACTTTATTTACAAGTGAGATCACGAAAGATATAATCATCATTACGACAGTATTTATTTGGAATTTAAAGTCATAATTAGGTATTAGGCTCGCGCGGTTGACATAACCCCAAACGTCATTCGATTTACCTCCGGTACCAACCAACCGCTTCGTACGGCTCCTGTAAAAATATGAACTTATTTCCCCCCCCCGCCGGCCCCGCCGGCCCCGCCTGCCTTCCCGCTCCCGCTTCACCCACTTCAAAAATAATATTAATATTAATATTTTTAATATTCGTTATTATGTTATAATTTTATTATCAAATATATTTATTATATTGTATTTAGGTATCATAATATTTTAAACTAGTGATTATTAAGCTTGCTCATTGCGCATAACCTCAAAAACTTGTTCGGTTTGATTCTCCATACATGACCGCATCGCGCGGCTCTTGTAAAAATATGAACACATTCCCCCCGCCAGCCTTCCCCCTTCGCCCGGGAGATGAATGTTTTCCGTCGGCTGTGGTAAAGGTTACGCCGAACGATTACTTGTTTGACGGCCATTGCCAAATTAATGTCAAAGTTTTAAGGTTAGTTTTTTCTTCTTCTCTTATTATTCCAAAATATTATTAACACATGACCCTGAAATAGGTTCTGAGATTCTTAGTTTGGGTTTAATTAAAAAAGGAAAAAAAACTAGCCTAAAAAACTATTTTAATATTATTATGTCAAAACATGGCGAGAAGAAAAGATGATAAATTGTCTGTTTTTAATGAAATATCTACTAAAATGCATTATTTTCCAATTTCGGAAACTGAAATACTTACTTTTCATTATTATCAAACCGATACAAGTGTTTTTGAAATAAAAAGTGCACATTAAGCGTGTCCCTATTAGGTAAATATTTAATATTTACCACTTTCTCTCTTCAGTTGACAGTTTCATTTATTTGGTTTTATATTGAAAAACATTAAGTACTTTCCGAATTTCTTATGTTTACAGAGTGACAAGGCTGGACATTATTCAAAACTGATTTGTCAAAATCCTTTTTACAACGCCAAGATGTAAAAATTAGTTGACGCTAAAGTAAAATTACCATCGAATCAATCAAATCCAATTAAATACTTTCAATATGTGATGAATATAATTATGTAAGTATATTATACGATATAGGATATTATTTCTTCAGACACTTTTCAAAGTAAAATACTTAGTTTTAAGGCTCTGGAAGTACTGAATAGGACAGGAGAGAGGAGTATTGTATACCACATCAAGTATTAATAATTTATTTTGTTTACAGAATGACAAGGCTGGACATTATTCAAAACTGATTTGTCAAAATCCTGCATTTTACAACGCCAAGATGTAAAAATTAGTTGACGCTAAAGTGAAATTACCATCGAATCAATCAAATCCAATTAAATACTTTCAATATGTGATGAATATAATTATGTAAGTATATTATACGATATAGGATATTATTTCTTCAGACACTTTTCAAAGTAGAATACTTAGTTTTAAGGCTCTGGAAGTACTGAATAGGACAGGAGAGAGGAGTATTGTATACCACATCAAGTATTAATAATTTATTTTGTTTACAGAATGACAAGGCTGGACATTATTCAAAACTGATTTGTCAAAATCCTGCATTTTACAACGCCAAGATGTAAAAATTAGTTGACGCTAAAGTGAAATTACCATCGAATCAATCAAATCCAATTAAATACTTTCAATATGTGATGAATATAATTATGTAAGTATATTATACGATATAGGATATTATTTCTTCAGACACTTTTCAAAGTAGAATACTTAGTTTTAAGGCTCTGGAAGTACTGAATAGGACAGGAGAGAGGAGTATTGTATACCACATCAAGTATTAATAATTTATTTTGTTTACAGAGTGACAAGGCTGATTATTCAAAACTGATTTGTCAAAATCCTGCATTTTACAACGCCAAGATGTAAAAATTAGTTGACGCTAAAGTGAAATTACCATCGAATCAATCAAATCCAATTAAATACTTTCAATATGTGATGAATATAATTATGTAAGTATTTTTATTTTATTTATTAAGTTAAAAGAAATATAATATTTCGCTTTCTTAACTTAAATACAGAGCATATTATGTAGTAGTTTTTAATTTTGTTCCAAAATCTTAAGTTTAAATAGTTTTTTTTTAAAGGTTTTTATATTCTCTTCCGTTTTTAGATTATCTGGAAGGAGATTATAAATGTGAACTCCCTCGTGGCCAATACTTCTCTTGCCACTTTCAGTCTTGACTGTATTTGTGTACAATTTATTGTGTTGTCTTGTATAATGTTCGTGTACTTGTGATGTTTTTATAAATGTTGTGTTTGTGTGTATAAGTCCATTTTGTATTTTGTAGATTAAAAGACATATGTTATATTCGTACAATGTTCTTATTTTCAAAAGGTTCATTTCCTGGTATAGTTTTTTTGTGGGAGTGTCTGGGTTATAGTTGAAGAGTTTCTTAATAACTTTGTTCTGTATTATTTGTAAGTCGTTTAAGTACGTAATGTATGTGTTTCCCCATATTTCTATTAAATAATTTAGGTGGGACTGGATTAAGCTAAAGTATAAGCCCCTCTTTACCTCTGTTGGTAGAAGATGAGCAATTCTACCAAATACACCAATTAATGGGATGATTTTTGTTTTTAGTTTTTCTACGTGTTGTTTAAATGTTAGATGTTTATCAATATATAAGCCCAGGTATTTTTCGCTATCTAGAATATGTAGGTCTGTTTCTTCTATTTGTAATGGTTTATGCGATGGTATTATTCTTTTAGGTGAGCTTAAGATCATGTAACCGGTTTTATTAATATTTATTGTTAATATATTTTTTATTAGCCAATCGTTTAGTACATTAAGATCCGTTTGAGATTGTTCTAATAGACTTTCTAAGTTTTTGCCGAAGTAAAAAATTGCCGTATCATCTGCGTATAAGAAGATTTCACCATGTAGTTTTAGCTGACAGATGTCATTTATGTATATTTGGAATAAAAGTGGCCCCAGTATTGATCCTTGTGGAACTCCGTAGTTTATACTCTCGAGTTGACTGTTTTTTATCTCCTATGTTAACACATTGTTTTCTGTTGGATAGATAGGATTCTATTAGTTTGATAGCTTGACCGGTTACACCTGTTTTTTCTATTTTTTTAATCAGTATTTCATGACTTACGGTGTCAAAGGCTTTTTGAAGGTCTACGAGAATGGCTATGACATAGTTTTTATTATCTATGCTAGTTCTAAGTTTATTTATAAGATCATTAGTTGCAGAGAGAGTATTAGATTTTTTTCTGAAACCGTATTGTTTGGCATATAGAAATGATTTTTTTTTCATAAAGTTGTCTAGCCTATCGTATATTACTCTTTCATATATTTTTGATAGAATCGGTAGGACAGAAATGGGCCTATAGTTAGATGTTTGAGTTTTCAAGCTCCCTTTATATATTGGAATAACCCTTGCAATTTTACAACTGTCCGGAAATTGACCTTCTTTCAGGCTCAGGTTAATCAGTTTAGTAAGTGTAGGAGTTAGTAGTGGGGCAAGTTTTTGTACTGTTGTACATTTTAGTTGATCATGTCCAGCACTCGCGTTTGATTTTAGGGATTTTATAATAGCTAATATTTCGGGTTCAGTTGTGGGTTGTAAGTATATTGATTCCGCACTTTCATACTTTAATGTAGTTTTACCATCCAGCTTATGGGTGTATTTATTGATTATGTTATCAGCCAAAGAAGCGCCAATATTACAAAAGTAGTTATTAAAGTATTCGCATATCTTGATGTCTTCTGTGATGATTTCATTACCGTTCTTTAATTTTGTACATGGTTTACTTTGCGCGTTTGTTTGGTTCTTGATGATGCTGTTTATTACGTTCCAAGTCTTTTTGGTATTATTTTCATATTTTTTAAATAGGTTGCTGTAGTATTGTTTTTTTAAGTTTCGTTTTTTTATAGTTATGTCATTACGTATTTTAGTAAATTCTGTTTTTAGTAATAGGTTACAGGGTTGTTTTTTGATTTTTAGGTGCAGTTTATTTCTTTTTTTAATCATTTTTAATAAGTCCTTTGTTATCCAATCAGGAAGACAGGTTTTATTTGTTTTTATTGTTATTGAACTGTTGCAATTAATTTTGTTTATCAGATAGTTTACAAAGTTATTGTAGTTCAGTTCCGAGTCCTCATTATTGTTTATAGAAAAGGGGTTTTGTCGGATATCCTCCTCTAGTTTATCATAATCAATTTTTGTATGTTTGTAAGAGGATTTTTGCGAGTTTTTTTTAGTGTAGGTATGAAGTATGTCAAGAATCAATAGGTTGTGATCAGATATTGAGGTGTCACAGTTTGTTATAGTATACGAAAGGTTTACGTCTGAGATGATGTGATCAATAATGGTGTTGGTGTTTTCTGTAATACGTGTTGCATGTAATTTGTTTATTTTGTTCATTATAGTGAAATCGTTTGACTTGATGATTTCTGTGTATTTACAAGTATGTGTGTTTGTGGAATCAAGTAAGTTGATATTGAAATCCCCCAGTATTATGGACCTTTTGTGAGTTTTCAGTTGTATGTTTAACTTATCTAAAAATTTTGAAAATTGGTGTTCGGTTTTTTATATATCACTCCGATGTTTAAGCTAAGTTTGTTTAAGTGTATCCAAAGGAAGTTGTTATCTGGATCTACTGTATTATCGATTAAGTTATATTCTAAGTTTTCTTGAATAAATATGGATACTCCACCACCGATGCCCTCAGGTCGGCAGGATGCTTCGTGTTTATAGCCTTCAATATTGATGAATGGTATATCCGTTTCTTTGAGCCAAGTTTCTGACATAAGTATGATGTTGATCTTATAGTCAATTGATTTTAATAAGCACAGGATCTCGTCGACTTTTCCTTTCAGGCTTCTAATATTTAGGTACAGGAATGAAATTGAAGTTTGATTTTTTTTTGTCCCCAACTGTTTGTAGAGAGTTACGTCATCTACCCGTTTATGTTGTTTTTTTGATTTTAAACAGCATGTTTTAATATGACTGGTGTGTTGTTCTTCTTTATTGTTATAAGATGTAATTTCGTCCGTTAAATTGGTGATTTTTCCGGCAACATCGGGATCCAGTTTTTTGGAGTTTGCGTATAAGTAGTATTGTAAGTAGATTTCGGTTCATAAGTGTCTATTTCCTGCTCGATATTGTAGCACCTTTTCCGGTGGTTATGCTTAATTATATCTATTATGTTTGTTCTTACCACACTCATCGACTTCGATATATCGTATTCATTCATTTGGTCGTAGAAAATTGGCCCGATGAATCGACAGTGATTTTTGAATACAGAAGTGTGAGATCTTATTTCACGGTTGAGTTTTGAAACATTCAGGTAATTATTTTTAGGTACCGAGTGCACAATAACATTGGTATGTTGAAGATTATTAATGATCGAGTATAAGTGACTAATTATATTTTTTGGCGACTTTTCATGTGTCCCAGTAAAAATAATTACGAAATCTTCTTTTGTGAGGATTTCACATGACTGTAAGATGGTTTTGCTTACTTTATCTACAGTGGCACCGGGATAAATATAACTCTGGCATTCTATTTTGTTTAAATTTTTCTCAATACTTCGTCTCATTTGCCTTCCACCCTCATCTCCAAAAATGAGTACTTTGGATTTTTTTTCTTGCGGCGGTATTGCGAAATCCACTGATTGATGGAATGTTTTTATGTTTTTTTCCACTGTGGGAAGCTGATTTGTTTCGGATCTAAGGGTGAGGAGCGGTTGATTACTGTTTGATGGTGTAATGTTTGTTAAAGAATTCTCCACTTTTTTTGTTACATGCTTTATTTCACGTATGTTTTTATCTATGTTTGTAATTTGAATTTTAATTTCTTGTTGAAAATTTTCGAATAATGAATATATCTTTTGAGACATCTCCTGGAAACTTTTGAAGTTTTTATTTAATTGATTAATTATTGAATTCAGTTTATCATTATCACCTGGTGGTTCATTCTGTTGTAGGGCTTCGTTCACAGATGTCTCTGTTAGTTCCTTTTCATTATGTTGTGGAGTTTTGTTCAAAGATGTCTCTATCATTGTTTGTTGAGAAGTTTTGTTAGTTTCTTTGCAAGATGGGCACTTGAAACTTTGTTTATAGTTTTTATTCATCTTGCGAAAATTGATTTCCGTTATATGACAACATATGAAATGAAAATTATGCTTACATGTCGTGCAGGATAAATTTTCGTTGTCATATATTTGGGTCTTGCACGATTTGCATTCCATCTCTGTAGATGATTTTCACAGTATTTATGAATAGTTATTTATGTTAAATATGTTAATAAGTGATGGCAGAGGATTAGATGGTTTGATTCCTTTTCACAGTACAAGGCACAAGGTTTCTAGTGTTTATTTGTTTAGAGCAAAAACAATAGTACCGTTTGACATTTGACGTTTGACATACGTTTTTCAAGTTTACTTTCTTTCACTTTCTCTAGCGATGATTTAAACACCGTTGACGTACGTATTTCAGTTCACAAAACTAAAAACGATATATTGTATTACTCTACCAATTTTGTTTAATCTCGGAAGCAAAATCGCGTAATTATTTAATTATCAATCGCGTTCGAGCTTACAACGTGTGCGCACGCTACCTTCTTGATTATGTATAGGGTTAGTTAGTATATTATACGATATAGGATATTATTTCTTCAGACACTTTTCAAAGTAAAATACTTAGTTTTAAGGCTCTGGAAGTACTGAATAGGACAGGAGAGAGGAGTCTTGTATACCACATCAAGTATTAATAATTTATTTTGTTTACAGAGTGACAAGGCTGGACATTATTCAAAACTGATTTGTCAAAATCCTGCATTTTACAACGCCAAGATGTAAAAATTAGTTGACGCTAAAGTGAAATTACTATCGAATCAGTCAAATCTAATTAAATACTTCCAATATGTGATGACTATAATTATGTAAGTATATTATGCGATATAGGATATTATTTCTTTAGACGCTTTTCAAAGTAAAATACTTAGTGAATGTTTTTAAGGCTCTAGAAGTACTGATTAAGACAGGAGAGAGGAGTGTTGTAATTTATTTTGTTTACAGAGTGACAAGGCTGGACATTATTCAAAACTGATTTGTTAAAATCCTGCATTTGACAACGCCAAGATGTAAAAATTAGTTGACGCTAAAGTGAAATTACTATTGAATCAGTCAAATCTAATTAAATACTTCCAATATGTGATGACTTTATTTATGTAAGTATTATGAGATGTAGGATTTTTTTGTTTAGACGTTTTTTAAAGTAAAATATGTAGTGAATGTTTTGAAGGCTCCGGAAGTGCCGAATAAGACTGGAGAGAGGAGTCTTGCTTCTACTACATCATTTCCGTATATTTCTGAATGTCTTTTGTTTACAGAGTGACGATGCTGGAAAAACTGACTTCACCAAGGAAGGAACGCAGGCGGATTATTGAGTTCGGCTCAGCCCAAAGAGCTAGCAATCAAGCATAAATTAGAGAAAAACTTTACCACTTGTATCCTAAGTAGTATTGTATGTAATATGTATATTACAGTATTATTGTGAAGCGCCTTTGAGGTGATTTTTCACAAAAATGGCGCTGTATAAATTATCCAATTCGCAGAGCGCCATTATGATGTGGTATTGTAACTAGGGCTGCGATCTAGTAATGAAAAAAGGTTTTTGTAAGTAAGAAGTACAACGAAATAACTTAAATGATAAAAATAATTGGATGATTTATAGAACACTGTCATCTCACAAGGGCAGCTCAGCGGTAAAATGCCTGGTGTCTGCGGTCTAATTAAGTATAAACTCAATCACCGATTACAACAGTGAAAAAGTTTACTTCCTTTACAAAGTGAAAGATTTATGAAACAAAGGAAAAAAGCTCTATAAATCATCATAAGTATAATTATTATCATTGAAAGTCATCCTTTGACCAGTCCGTATTCTCGTTATTTGTTTTTGGGGTGTTATGCCGTGTTGCGCTACCTCCTTTAGCCAACGTTTCGGACAGCGTTACAGTGTCCATCATCAGGGCAGGTGTGTAATTGTGTTTCGGACACTGTAACGCTGTCCGAAATGTTGGCTAAAGAAGGAGGTAGCGCAACACGGCATAACACCCCAAAAACAAATAACAAAAATACTTTTGGCCGTGAAAATCTAAAAACGTATCAGTCCGTATTCTGCTTTAGATATTGTACTTTTGTAAAGTATTACAATCTGTTATTATTTACCCTTAGTAATTTGAGATACCACATTAATTGAATTTTATAATTTACACAAAATGTCATTTATGATGAGTAATTAAATATACACTATATAAAATTTCACTCTTTATGAATTATTTTCTAACAAACCTTCGTCTTCCCTATCTCCTTCCCGCTCTCCAACCCCTTCAGCCTCGCAACATACTCCAACGGGATGCCGTGATCCCACTGGCTCATTGGAAGATTTTATATAAGATTGTAAGTATTTTTAATTTGTTTCATTGTTATGATTATTTTTGTGTACTGCCATGTTAATTACCATTGCTTTTGATAAAGTTATACGACTTCTTGCATTTTTAATGATTGCGCTGACATTCCATCATTCCATTCCTAGTGCAGTTAGGACTGGAATGATGAAATGTCAGTGGAATCCTTAAAAATGCAAGTAAGAAGTCGTATTTCTATCAGTACAAGAGCAATTAACATGACAGTACGCATAAGGTATTAGTGCAAGAACCTAACAAAATATCAGAAAAACCTAATAAAGTATTAGTTTTAAGAACGAACTAATTATCAGTATTTTACTTGCAGAATATCAGTAAGAACGAATGAATGGTTAGTAATTGCCGAAAAAATATAAGGAGAACTGTCAATATTTTCGTAAAAGAACTAACAAAATATTAGAACTACTGTTAAAATAGCATGAATCACTCCTGCTATTCGTAATTGTAATGCGAAAATATTAGTATTGTCATGCTGGCAGCGTTGAAATTGCGAGCCGTCATGATAATATATCCGTAAAGATTTTGAATTTTGACAGTCCCGTCCGAATATTTATTAGGACGCCGTTTCCTGTTAATTCATTCGTAAGAACTGCAATACCGTTTTTAACCGTATTTCCGAATAAAATGACAAGAATTCCGAATAAAGTCGCAAAACATTTTTCTCCGTGTAATTTAAAATTTTGTTGGAAAACGGAAATAAATTCACCAACACAATCAAACGCGTGTTAGCACCTGTGTCAAGTATTCTCAATAAAACGATTCCACTTGCATTTGGGCAAGCAGAATGTAAGAGCGGTGACACATGTATTGCGTCTCACTCGAGCTCTTTACGTTTATGCGAGTGCGCAAGATCGAGTGGAAGCACAGTCGTGTTTTTTTACTTCGAAAGTATTGCGTCGTAGGCAACTTGGCGTTGAGGGGTTCTCAAGTGAATCAATATTTTTTGTCGATAATTATTTAATTTTTTAATGGGTGTGTTCGATTTTTTGACGTAATTTTCATTTTTTCAGCAGGGTCTTGGGCGGTTCGGTACCATTAGATACACGGACCGGTGCCGGTCCGCGGACCGGCTATTGGGGACCACTCAGACAACGACAACGATTTGTTCGAACGGCACATTGATGGGAACTTCACGGAATTTTTCATATAAACTTAAATTTGGATTTGAGATCGAAATACCCAACAAATCTGAAAAATATGTTTTTCAATCTAAAGGTAGGTACAGCAAATGTCTAGTGGGGAAGTGTGCTACTTTATTTATTAATGTTTTAAATTATAAAATATACGCCATTATTTGTGAGTTAAAGATAAATAATTAAATCATAATTTTATTTTATTTTCAATGCAGATATAATAAAAATAAAAATTGTTAAAAAAACATTTTGATTAGCGTATATTTAAGTTACAAATTAATGACCGATTTCCTTTAGAACACAAATTTGTCCTATAAACGGTGTAGCAGCACGTCGATACTCGAGTGATTTGAACCAGTTATTCCTGAGTATATTTGGATAAAAAAATGTAGAAGTCATTTTGCTGTCCGACGATATTTTTAAAACCAAAACAACACACGTCTAAAAGAAAACGATTTTTTATGATTTATTTTTCTTTTTAATTTTTTAGTTTTTTATTTATTTCATTAAACCAATAAATAGGCTGTGATTATTTTTTTAATATGTATAATTGAAAGTCAAAATTGTCCCTAAAATCCTGAATAGCCTTTATATCAATTACAATTTCTTTATGTTTTGATTCATATGTACAACCTGGCTTTTTTACTGACAGTGGCAGCGTAAGGGAGGGGGGGGGGGGGGGGGTACCAAGCACCAAGGGGTGCCAACGACAACTCACTAGTACAGCCAAAGAATGCACACAAAATCTCCCTCTAAAAAGACTTATCAATAAATAACTACCAACTCTTGTACCTAGCTACTTACATACAAATATCATATTTTGAAACGCATCGAAACTACATTTTAATTTTTTTTCGAATATAATTTCTAATTCCCTAAAACAGTGGTCCCCAACCTTTTTGTCGCCGCGGCCCGGTCAGCGTTTGATAAGTTCACCGCGGCCCACTCAGGGTAGGGGGTTACATTGGGGGGGGGGGGGGGTCATATTGGGGGGGGGAGGGTAACATTGAATGTAGATTTTTTTTAAATTTATTTTTAAATAAGGAAATATTATTTTACAGAGAAATATAAAAATTAAAAACAAACAGTAAAGAAAAATGTATTAAAAATAAACAATAAAAAATAATAAATTGGGTTTTCTCACCATAAAGAACAAGGTTCTTGTGTTTGGGGAGGGAAAATTCGTTAAAAATATTTATTCACAATAAAATATAATATAATTTATTTTTAAAAGAATTAATAAAAAAATACAATTGTGGTACATAGTTAAACTATAGTGACGAATAAAAGTAGTGAAGAGAACAGAAAATACAAGGTTAGTGGGGAAAATTAAGAAAAAATATATAATAACAATGAAGGATTATTCCAGACGTTTCAGATAATTTATTTTGGATTTATGGGTATTTTCTTTATTTTTAAGGCTCAACGGGAAGGTTGAAAGTATGTTTTTCCTTATATAATTGTCGATTTTTTCAAAAAATTATTTTGATTTTTAAGCAAGCGGCGCGGCCCAGTACCATTTGGTCCACGGCCCGGTATTGGGCCGCGGCCCATGGGTTGAGGACCACTGCCCTAAAATAACGAGTTTACTTTGCTCTTGGTCTTGTACCGCGCGTAAAATTGAGCGCGATGTGTTCGTGGTGGCTTTCGGGAGAATAAGTAATAGCTATTACTGGTCACTGTAAATAACAGTAACCAGTAATAGCTATTCACCGGTACAAAGTAACCGAGACAAGTAATGACGTCGTATGTAATATATAGCCGCGTGATACAACAAAGTATTGCCGTCAATCTTTCCATATCGGGAGAGATACTCAAATTTACAAAATCGTAGCATCGTAACGTTCTCATTCGACCTGCTAACGGAAGGGGTGCCATCCCTTGACGAATTCTTTAATTCTAAACCGAATTACAACGGTGGCTTTGTTTGAAATTTCACTTACACAGATTTTTAGATGTGTAATCCCAGCACCAGCAATGAAAACATCAAAACAAGAAAAGAAGCATCAACACTCATACCAGCTTTGTTAGACTTCAGTTTTCTGTGCTATCTTTCCTTTTGGTGTGAAGTCCTAGAAGAAGTTAATCAGACACAAAGGTATCTACAAACATCTGGGTTATCATTGGAAAACTGTGTAATAAAAATCTCTTAAAATTTTCTTCAATGTCAAGGTAACCGAATATTGGAAACGGCTATTTGCCACGCAACAAAAAAATGTGAGGACTTAGACATTCCGATTAAAGGAAAAGAGGAAGGAGGAGATTTCGAAAACGTATGCCTGGAAAAATAGCCCGAGATGCTGGACTTACATTAGCAAAGGAGCTGCAGAGCAGTGGCGTGACGTGGGTGTCAGCCTCCCGGGGCGGAGGAAAATTTTGCCGTCCCCCCTAGGTATTTCGAATTTTGCCGCCCCCCTATATATGTATTTCAAACGTAGATTTCCTTTTTTTTATAACGACCGCATTTTTTATACGACGGTTTTTATATCACATGAATCGATTTTCTTCCAAAAAAATCATGTTTAAATTCTGCTACAAATTTATGACTGCTCTCGAAAATCGATAATTAATAAATGGTATCCATGTAATAGGATTTTGCATCTCGAATTTTTACAATGTGTTTATAACACGATGCAGGTTTCTTAAGATTGATTTTGCGTTAGAGAAACAAAATAATAGTGACACATGGAACAGTCAATTTAAAATTTTTTGCAGCGTATGGCATGCAACTCGAATGTAAAACTTGACTAGGTCCACTATGAATCTGCAACTTGTTATTTAATTTATCGTTATATTCTGAACACAAAACTGGTTTTAAATAAATCTCTATGGGGTGAATTAAGACTACACTCAGTACATGAAAATGGTTTATTTTTGATTTTGGCAGCACATTCATATTAGTTTGAAATTAGAATTTTATCACTGCACTTCAAATAAGATAATGTTTTCCTTCAAAATGTGTTGAGAGATGATTCCACAACTGAAATTTTACATTCTAAATACAAAACTGGTTTAAAGTAAATCTGTATGCGGTGAATTGAAACTACACTCAGAACATGAAAATGGTTTCTCTTTGATTCTGGCAGAACACACATAGTCCGCAACTAGAATTTTATTGTAATTTATTCTGAAATTTTGCCGCCCCTTAAAAGTGCCCCCCCCCCCCCCCCCCCCCCTACAGCTATTTTAGAATGTCACGATAGATTTTACGAAGAACTAGACCGTCGCTACAGGGCAATGGATTTTATTCTGGTTACATTTCGGCTTGAAACGTTGGTAACGTCACCAGAAGAAGATCTTCGTGGAATGGCTCGAAATCTGTTAAAAATTTATGATGAATTTTCAGCAGAGGATATCGTGTTGGAGATTTTACGATTTGAAAGCCGCCAACATTTCTGCCCAAGAACCGGTTCAATGGACTACATTGGAGCTTCTCAGATTCATTGTAAAATGGGGCTATTCTGAGTCTATTCCAAGTTTAGCACTATGTCTTAGATTTTTTTTAACAATTTATGTTTCGGTGGCTTCATGTGAAAGAAGCTTTTCAAAGTTAAAATTAATAAAATCTTACTTAAGGTCCACGATTTATTAATTGAAAGAAACAGCGAAATCAACAATGATAATGTGATCGAACGTATAGAAAAAAAAGTCTCGTAAGTATTTGGTGTTTTATTTTAAGTAGGGGTGCTCAGTACAAAACCGCCCCGGGTGCCAATCTACCCTACGCCGCCACTGTTTACTGATACCAATGTATTGATATTTTTATGTTTTGTGTAAATTTTAGTTTTGTACAATCTTTTGTTTTATATTATTTTTTGTTTTATATTCCTTTATTATAAATTTTATTATTTCAATTTTTTTATTACGCTTTTTTCATTTAAATTCACAGGGAGGAAGTCCATAATTGGTTTTATTTTGGCTATACAAACATGTACAAACTGAAAAAATTTAACTGTCGATTTCCCGAAAATAAATAAATAAATAATTTGGTCTGAAATCCAAATTTTAATTTTGTATGAAATAGATCGCGCTGCTGTTCCACCATTTGTACTGGAAGTTGGTACTACCTAATAAAAATATAATTGATTTATTAGAAACTGTTTACACAAATTTTCATAAATTATTCCGGGTGACTTAGGTTCTTACCACATTTATAAAATAGTAGATATAGTATTGTGTTCCGCGAACCTCTCCTCTCCCACGTTTACTTTCCACTTTCCCCGCATTCCCCCCCCTCTATCCCCCTCTGTCCCTACTGGATTCGCCTCCCCCTTTCGCTTTCCGGCCATGCCGCTAAACTACATGAAATACACTATTTTTTCAAACAACTCGAGCGCCACCTAGTGCAATTTTTTTATATAAAATCATAACGCAAGAGCTCAGTATGTACAGAAACCTTGGCCTGCGCACTACAACTCATCATAGTTTCATCGTAGTCTGATGAATAGTAGGTATAGGAAATAACTTCATAACGCCAGAGCTCACTATTATAATAGAAATCGCCAGTTTCATCACAATCAGATGAATGGTTTAGGAGCACACACGGGACAAGTAAAGAAACATTTATTTTTTTACATATTAATATGTTTTAACTAAAAAATAAAAACACATGCGCAGCTCCATTTTTGTGATTTTTTTTATTTATTTAAGTACTATATTAATTTCACCATATATGGAAGGCAAGATAAACATTAAATAGATGTAGGTACCTAGATTATTTTCTTATTATTTAGTTCTCCTCAAGGACTAAGAGGGAATAATGCTAACGTTTTGGAAATGTCGATAATAATTTATTTTGGCTTTTTTCCAGAGCATTCTGCATACGATTTATAAATCTTCAATTTCTTTCAGATTTTTAAAAGCGCTAATACTCACATTATTATTACAGCATGTTTATCTAAATAAATAGTACAGTTTTAGTTTTAGAAAACTATCGGTAAATTATCTACAAAATTCTAATTATTACTAGGAGGCAGAATGTGGAGGCAAAACGAAACTTCCAGAGCCGCTAATTATTAAAGGCAAAACAAATAAACTATCGTTATTTGACACATTGGAGGACCCACCACTTACCCGCCCTGGTATAGGTAACAGATGGTTACCCCTTCAAGGCTCTTGCAAGGACTCTAATTTTTTTTATAAAAACGAATCTACATTTAATAAACGAAACTAGACCTCCATTGTGCCCGCATACGTTGTTAGGCAGCAGTATGCAAGTGCTTGCTATGAACATTGTTAGTATCAAAGAAAAGTATAAAATATTACCTAAACCTCTTTTGGGTAAGGAAAAATAAAAACAAATGTAGGCATTATGCCTACCCTGCCTGACCTTTATGCACATATTAGCAGAAGACATAAAATAAAATAAAAATAACAAAAAAAAAAGATGGATGATAGATCCAGAAAACAGAGGAGGCCATCACAGATCGCCTGGCAGTCCTGTTGGGTGTGTCGGAGATCGGGCAGGCCGGATACAAGGTTCGGATTCCGCTCCCTTAAGCCGACTTCCCGGTGGTGCCTCGACGAGGAATCGTTATTTGACAGGTCTAATTTGTTTTATGGGGTCAACAGGCTTAGCTAAACAGATAAAAGATAATTTGGTTTTGGCCTATTTCAGCATATCGCTCGCCATACATTCCTAACATTTTTGCCTCCGCTTTCGTCCTCTTAATTATTACGAAATATCACAACGATGAAACACGTTTCGCATGACAATTATCAATTTATCGATTAATGGAAATTAAAAAAAAAGTGTTGCCTATAAGTAAACATGATGTTATGGGCTATTGTTATTTTAAAATCAATAAACAAAAAATACACGGCACGCGCAAAATTAAACACGAACATAATTGTTTGTCATGAATGCGATAGGTAGGTACGCATATTAAAAATGAACACACTTAAGCACTCGGACCTGTAAGCTTGTTTTCACGGTAATATAATATTACCAGACATATGTATGAAAAAGAAGATTTTGAATAGGTAAGTAGGGGGTTTTGAACTTTATTCAGGGAAAAAAAAAAAATTCTTAGTAATATATTTTATAGGTATATGCCATCGACCAAGTATGTGCCTACCTTTTCTAATAATTTAACTTTCATTGCATTTCTACCATCAAACCGATGCGTGAGACAAATTAATTTGCTATGATACGAATGAATTAATCGACACAATATCATTTTGCATAATAAAAAAAATTGTTATCCAATTCAAATTATAATTGGTCGTTACTCATTACTACCATTGAATGCATAAAATGGGATTTTTGTGTCGACGTGGTTTATTACCTTTTTGTGGCCCGTCGAGATTCCAACTTCGTCATGAGATTTCTGCTTTTGGCATTGTTGTTAGTCTTTAACATCAGGTTCAGATGTGTGGCGAGTCCGTTGAATGGAATACCAGTGGGAACAGTGTCTCAACGAGCGATCCTCTTGGATAGATCTGCCCCCGTTGGACCGCTAATGATCTATTATCGACTTGAAGGTCCAACTCTCTCCAACGCACTGATCTCTGCAATCCCTGTGGGTTATGGTAAACCAAAAAAATTATCCAATATCGGCGATCATTCTCAAAAGTCTCTCGGTGTTGCTGATTATGGTAAACTTCACCATAACGTAATCCCTGTTGATCATAGTAAACATCATTATGTAACCCCTGCGATTTTCGGTGGCAATTCAAAAACACTTGAAGATGTTGGTGATCACCCAGTAATCTCCACTGATAATGAAGAGCATCATTTAAAGCCCGTTGTCCATCGGAGGCATAAACTACCCAAAATCTGTAATCATTCTCAAAACTCTGCTGATCTTGGTGAACATCATAAAACTCCTGCTGACAATGAGGAGCACCAATTATCAAACCTTGATGACATTGTTGAAAATTTGACTTCAGCTGACTTAGGAGAATTCATATCCTCTGTGAACAGTGAAGAAACCCATTTAACTTCTGCTGAAAATGAGGATCATGATTTAACATATGATGAAAAAGTGGAAAATTTAGCTCCGGTGGACTACGGAGAACATCAAATAATCCCTGCTGACAATGGGGAACGTCATTTATCGCTTTCTGATGTCGGTGAACATCCTAAAACTCATGTTAAGAAATTCTAAGTGTTCCCTTTTACGCAGATGACCATCACGATTCCTCTACTGGTTGTTGATTGTCTTGCTGATTGTTTGACTACGAATACACTGTTGAGTATGGCGGAGATCGAGAAAATTTATTTTGGAGCGATTCACTTTCCTTTCCCCGTCCTCTCCCATTCGAAGACATTTATTTATGTAACCATTTGGTGCTGGAAGGCAGCGTTCACCACCGTGTTGTCGGGGGCCATTACCCGCATCCTGGCTCCCGTGACCCGGTGTCTCATCAGGCCGGCGAATCCATTCAGTCCCAGTTCTGTAAACATTGTTGATGCGCTGCTGTGCTTTCCTTATTCAAATATAATTCTGCATGCGTTATTATATTGGATCTGGAGTCGTTCCATAAAATGTACCTGTGAAGTGTTCAAAATAAATTTGTCTCTATCAAAGCATTGTTCTCTACTCTCCTATGATTATCTACAGAATATGGTTTACGTAAAAAAATTAGGCGATGAGTTTTCTGAACGTTCTTGAAGAAACACGCGATCATCTTGAACCACGTTGTCCGCGATAATTCCGCCAATCTCTAATGGTTTTAATACCTCTAAAATATACATAGTCTTTGTTTTCAATTTAATTTGATAATAAGAAGATTGTGATTTACATTAATTAAATTAACCACGCAGAAAGTATGAAGACTTAAGCGACACTATTTGGCCTGTTTCACACAAAACTTAATTTTGAATTTGAGGCTAAAATACACAGGTAATTTAAGACATAAATTTTGCTTCATTTTGTAGGCAACTTTGGAATGCTTTTGAGAGTTAATTATACTAGTAATGAAAAATAATAAAAAAATAAACAAAATAAATTTTTTAAAAACAATTTTTGGGTAGTAATTTCAATTTACACTCATCGAAATGCTTTCTTAAAAATAATAAAAATAATATCCATACTTTACTATACTATATACTATTACTGTATAATTTAAATTAGCTAGGGCTCACACCTCTCCAGACATTTCGATTTGTTGGTTTGTGTAAAGTTAATTAATTAACAAAAGAAATTATCAATAGATGTCAGGAGACGCAAACTCCCTTCAGACAAGACCGCTATAAAAGACCTAGGTTTAGGTTTTATCTCTCTCTTCTCTTCTCAACAGCCAGCCTTCTTAAATAAGTAAAAGTAAAATCCTTGGTCTGTCTTGGGTAGTTTGGGTCTCCGAAATTATTCACAATGTAATTGGGAATAAAGCAAAATAAAATGTCACGAGTCCTTTGAAAGTTTCCTGAAGCTGCCTTATTATTTTACGAAGTTCCTTCTTCCAAAACAAAACATATGATCCTACGAGTCGGATAATTTAACGCGAGTGATTAAATTAGTAAAGAAGAACCAGCACTGAAAAAAGGAACAGCCAACATGCAGTTTCCAGCATCCAGCAAGCAGCAGAGGCCATCAGCGATAAAAAAGGGCAAGTGACCAATCCATATCCATACTATCTACCTTACCATTAAAATCCTTAAAAGCAAAAAAAATCAATGACATCAATATTGTGCATTACTCAAAAAAAAAAATTGTTGCAAGCCGGTATGACAAAATTATTGACAAAATTATTGATTATTGACAAAAACTACAGCAATGTTTTAAATTTCGAGATTTATAAAGTTTGTTTGAAATTTTTATTTTAAATTAGCCGCGAAGTCAATAAAGCAGTTTTTGTTGGAAATGCTCTATGGGCGATTGAATAAAAATCAACGGGATTCATCTATGATTAACGACGTTGGTAAATTATTGTTGTGTTATGACAGTTCGGGAAGTAAATAACTAAAATTTGGGAAGTTATCAGTGCGTATATTATATGATTAATAGTGATTAAACGGTGATTGCGATAAAATAATTGGATAACTTTGTAAATTGTAAGTACACATCTGATTAATCAAAATGGATTTAAAAACGCTGATCGCTCAACGGGGCGCTTGTAAAGGCAAAATGACAAGGTTCAAGGAATTTTTAAACAAAGATTCACTGACGCAAAGCGAACTAGAATTGCGTATAAAGCGTTTCGAACCTTTGCTAGATAATTTTGAAGAAATTCAAGATAGAATAGAGGCATTATCTCCCGACGATGTTGAAGGCGACCGAGCGAGCTTTGAAAATGATTATTTTTGTATATTGGCCAGCGCAAAAGAGAGGTTAGCTAAGAAGGATTCTGCAATCGCGGCGAATAACAATATTAAATTACCGATAATTGAATTACCGAAATTTAAAGGGGATTACTGCGAATGGATGCAGTTCCGGGATGCGTTCATATCTTTAGTAGACAGCAATCATAACCTGGATGCCGTTCAAAAATTTTATTATCTGCGGTCTTGTCTGAAAGGGGAAGCGTTTAAACTCATAACAGCGTTACCGATATACGTGGATAACTACGTTACGGCCTGGGAGATGCTTACGGATAGATACGAAAACTCAAAAATAATTATAAATAATCATGTAAACGCATTGTTTAAATTACCGGACGTAAAGGCAGAAAATCACGTCGCAATAAGGAATCTATTGGACGAGGCGCAATTACATTTAAAATCACTAAATAACTTAAATATAGCTACGAAAAATTGGGATGTAATATTAATTTATTTGTTATCAAGCAAATTAGATTCAAATACAAGGGCTCATTGGGAACAATACCCAACAAAGAATAATTTACCTACCTACGAAGAATTTATTAGTTGTTTGTATACAAGGGCCCAAGTACTAGAAGCCTCGGCAAATAACGAAAAAAGAATTAATCCGGGAAAAACGAATCCGCATAATTATAAAAAGGAAGTTTTGGTGTCGTTGTCCGCACAAAAATTAAAATGTTTACATTGCAACGATAATCATAAAATTTATTATTGCCGCAAATTTTTGGAATTAAAACCGAAAGAACGAATTGATAAAATACACAAATTAGGCGCTTGTTTAAAATGTTTAAACCCCGGTCATAAATTGAAGGATTGCAGGTCTAAATTCATAATACTTTACTTCATGTTAAGAAGGAGGAGGAATCAAAACACGAAAGGGCATCAACATCTTCCGCGAAGGAAGCGCCTTTAGTATCAAATCATGCCGCGAAGGTAGAACAAAATTTCGTGTTATTGTCAACTGCCATCATCAACATAAAGGATGATGCAGGAAACTCAATTCAAGCAAGAGCTCTATTAGATTCTGGGGCTCAAACGAATTTCATAAGTAAGGCATTCGTCAAGAAATTAAATTCAAAAACGAAAAAGGTCAACATTCCTGTCACGGGAATCCACAATAAATTTTTAAATATAAGATCTAAAGTGGGATTAAATATAACTTCAGGCTACTCTGAATACGAAAAGAAGATAGAATGCCTGATAATACCTGAGGTGACCAGTAATCTGCCCCAAATTTCCTTTCAGAGAAAAGAAGCGGAGATCCCCAGCGGTCTCCAATTAGCAGATCCAAACTTCAACATTACCAGCCCGATAGATCTACTACTAGGAGCGGAGGTATTTTGGGAAGTCTTGCATAACGATCGAATGAGGATTGGAGATGCGGGACTCACGCTGCAAAGGACCGAGCTAGGATGGCTTGTATCCGGGCCTATCTCCACTCCGAAACCAAAAAGGCCAGTAAATTCCTGTCATTTATCTTTAAATTTATTGCATAAGCAATTGGAAAACTTTTGGAAAATAGAGGAACTAGCTCCTGTAAAACATAGAAGCCACGAAGAAAGAGCATGTGAAGAGAGTTTCTTACACCCGCACAAAAGAGATGAGAAAGGACGTTTTGCGGTAAGATTACCGCTGCGGCCTAATATTAATCAAATGGGTGAAACCCTAAAGGTGGCTGAAAAAAGATTCTATAATATGGAGAAGAAATTCCTTGCCAATCAAGACCTGATGCTAGATTATAAAAAATTCATGAAAGAGTATCAGGAATTGGGGCACATGACGCTGTGCGAAGCACCACCAAAAGATAAAATTTGTTATTATTTGCCACACCATGCAGTGATGAAGGAGTCTAGCACGACAACCAAAACCAGGGTCGTGTTTGACGGATCAGCCAAGTCATCAACCGGTGTATCATTAAACGACGCCCTCATGGTAGGGCCAGTTTTACAAAAGGATTTATGTGCACAACTGTTATTTTTCAGAAAGCACCAGTATGCATTAACCGCCGACATCGAGAAGATGTATCGTCAAATATTGGTGCAACCTGAGGATAGAGATTTGCAGCGCATAGTCTGGAGGGACTCTCCGGAAGAAGAAATCCGACACTACCATTACTCATATTTACATGCAGGAACGCAGGCATTGTTAGCGTTAATAAGAATGAAATACTGGCCAATTATGGGTAAAAACTTAATTAAAAAGGTTCTGAAATACTGTATTGTATGTTTTAGGTGTAACCCGAAAACAGAGCAACAGCTGATGGCGGACTTACCGACCGAAAGAATAACGGAAGGTCGCCCGTTTCAATTATCCGGCGTGGACTACTGCGGACCCATTATGATTAAATCAGGTGTCAGCCGTAAGACTCACAGCGTAAAATCTTATATATGTCTATTTATATGTATGGTAACCAAAGCTATACATTTAGAAGTAGTAATCTCTTTAAGCACTGATAGCTTCCTAAATGCGTTTAAGCGTTTCATCTCGCGAAGAGGGAAACCCAGTAAAATGTTTTCAGATAACGCCACGAACTTTCGGGGCGCGAATAACGAATTGAGGGAAATCTATGAATTTTTGAAGAATTCAAATGAAAAAATCGATAAATACTTAGCCAATTTATCCATTCGGTGGCATTTTATACCCGCAAGGGCTCCGCACTTTGGGGGACTGTGGGAAGCAGGGGTCAAATCAGTAAAATACCACTTGAAGAGGGTGGCAAATGCTTCACTACTAACATATGAGGAATTTAGCACTGTGTTATGTCAAATTGAATCATGCTTGAACTCCCGTCCTCTCTGTCCGCTGTCCAATGACCCCCAAGACCTAAATCCTCTGACTCCTGGTCACTTTCTCATTGGAACGAGTTTAGCAGCGATCCCGGAGCAGAATTTGCAGAATGTGGCAGTCAATAGATTGAATCATTACAAAAAATTAACTCAACTAATACAGTCGTTTTGGTCGAGGTGGCGCAAGGAGTACTTGGCTGAGCTGCAGACCCGGACGAAATGGACTGGCAACCACCAAAGGCAGCTGCAACCAGGCCAAATGGTCATTTTGAAGGAGGATAAAGAGCCTCCTTGCTTTTGGAGGCTAGGACGAGTGCACGCTGTACACCCGGGGCCCGATGGAAGAGTACGAGTAGCTACCATCATCACAGGACAGGGAACGGTTCAGCGGGCAATATCAAAACTATGCCTGCTGCCAATTGAGGACAACAATGAAGAGATCAGTACTTCGCTTGTGTGAATAAAAGTGAAAAGCAATAACAAATTCGCTTGTGTAAATAAAAGTGAAAAACAATAATAAATTCGCTTGTAGAAAAGTGGAAAATACAATTAAAATAAAAAAAAAGGTGCAAATAAATAAAGATGGTGGAGGTCGTGACCTCTTGTGAAAACTCATATGAAAATTAAAGGTCATAATCTAGCCAAAGGAAAATGAATGAACACTGCAAGTGCCCATTTAAATGTATATAATAAAATTAGCTGTCCTGGAAGGAAGACCTGGTCCAATCCGCATGGCATTGTGTTTGTCCTAAAATTAAATGTTTAATAATTGTAGAACTTATTGATTTTTAATGTTAATCGTTAACTTAATCTTTAGCTTTAATGTTTAACTGGAGCATATAAAATATGAAATGGTTAGTTAATTTAATCTGGTGTGAAGCAGTTAAAGTTGTCTGAGTTATCTTTAGTAGTATAAGTGAGATATTTTAATTATTATATTATATTTGTGTAAAAAAAAAAACTCTGGCCTTTACCGTTTTTTGGGCGGGAATATGTATAATTTAAATTAGCTAGGGCTCACACCTCTCCAGACATTTCGATTTGTTGGTTTGTGTAAAGTTAATTAATTAACAAAAGAAATTATCAATAGATGTCAGGAGACGCAAACTCCCTTCAGACAAGACCGCTATAAAAGACCTAGGTTTAGGTTTTATCTCTCTCTTCTCTTCTCAACAGCCAGCCTTCTTAAATAAGTAAAAGTAAAATCCTTGGTCTGTCTTGGGTAGTTTGGGTCTCCGAAATTATTCACAATGTAATTGAGAATAAAGCAAAATAAAATGTCACGAGTCCTTTGAAAGTTTCCTGAAGCTGCCTTATTATTTTACGAAGTTCCTTCTTCCAAAACAAAACAATTACTATTACTATAATAATATTATAAATGTGAAACTGCTCGAGTTTGTTTATGACCTTTTCAGGCATTAACCAATAAAAAGACTTTAAAAATTCATTCACCAATAGAAAGCTAAATTATATGCGCAGACTATATGTTGTATATGATGGTAAGCTCTGGCGTTATGAAATTATAAATATTAATATATTATATTTGTTATACGTTTTCTGTCGCTAACAAAAGCGAGTTGATTGCAAATGTCAGAAAAAAATCATTCCCATGGAAACAATGTTGATATATTTGTGGGCTCTAAGCTGGTAGGTACTCAGCTCCCTGGTCAGCTACTGCCCCAAAAAAAAACAAATATTAGAATATGTTTTGTTTTTTTTGGACAAGCTGGAATAAATGTCAGATTAAAAATTCCCACATTAAAAATATAATTCGTAACGATTATAAAGACTGAATAATAAATAGTGTAATTTTGTATTATATTAACAAACTTCCAAATATTTAATTAAAAATAAAAATCCAAAATGTTTGTAAGCGCATAAATTCCGAACGAATGAAGAAAATTGGATAATTCTTTTTTTCTTTGTGAAATTTAGGTGGCAGGCTAGATGTTTGAAAACTGAATGTAAGGGAATGAATGTATGGAATGCGGGAGGGGGTGGGGTGGGGAGGAGGGGGGATAATTCATAAGTTCAACCGCTACAGTAATTTCCCGTAATACCATGCGAGCGAAGCCGCGGGGAAAAGCTAGTTCTATCATATTTCTAATAAACATAGTAAAATTATTTTTTAAATGTCTATAATTTACTCACGAATAACTTCCCAAGTTGCCTCTATAATCATGAAATACTAAATGCATTTTTGATCTATGTTTTATAATTTAAAATATAAATAAATAAAGTAGCACATATCCGTACTAGATATTTAATGAACCTTTGGATTACAAATATAATTTTTCAGTTTGGTAAACCGGCCGCGCATCCGTTCCCCTTAAGGTTATCCAAAAGTCCAGGAAAAAATAGAGATCGGAATCCACGCCTTTTTTGGGCGGGATTTAAAATACTTGACAAGATTTGAGAAAAAGCTTTTGGAAAGATTGGAAAAGGTTAATTTCGTAAAGGTCCGTAAAAAAATTAAATCCTTTCTTACGCATTGTTTATTGTAATAACAAGGAAATTTAAAATTGATTATATGGAATATATTGTATGGAGAGCGTTATTTGGCGTGCTATGATCTTTTATATTTGATAGCTCAATGTGAACCAGCTTTTAGGTGTGGCTCTGGCTCTTGTCAGGGCATCGATTGCGTACTGGGGGGCGCGGGGAGCAGGGTTTGCCTGGTGAGCTTGGGATTGGGGAGAGGGGCGGCGACTTGTTGGCCATTAGGGGGAAGGGCGGGGTTGGGATAGCTGATGTATGGGTGGTTGGTCGGTCCTGCGGGTTGGCTCGACGATTGGTTGAGTGTGTGGAAGGGGACAAGTGGCCCTTTCTGTGGGTCTCTTTCTGTGGACGAGTAACGCTATTCATGAGACCTCACTGTGCAACATGTAGTAAGCAAACTTGGACCTCACATGCCCAAAGGGGATGTGGCTTATGCAGGGTTGTCACAAATTAAGACAATTAGGTATTTTTTCGAGAGTCGTTAAAAATTAAAAGCAATTTCTGTTTAATAAATATATATATATATATATATATATATATTTATTAAACAGAAATTATATATATACATATGATGGCCAGCGTAGTCAATCGGTAAGGCTCTTGACTCGCAATCCGAAGGTCGCGGGATCGAATCCCGGAGTGGCAAATAAATTTTATTTTATTAATTTGTGTTATTTCACAATTTATTCATTTGAAATAGTATTTAGTATATTTGGGGCATGTTCCAGAGTGGAAGATAGTCAGTATCGCCCTGGTATAAGACCACCATTCAGAATTGAAACGTTGCTTGAAATGGCTTTATCCATGTTTGGTGACCGGGTCTGAATAGGCAGGTACTTCCCCACCTTCCTCTTCCCTATCTCCTTCCCCTTCCCACTACCTTCAGCCTCACAACATACCCCAATTGGGGATGCCATAGTCTCACTGGCTCCAGACGGGAGCAGTTGCGACTCTTGTGCGGTATTCATATAATTTTTTTTTTACATATACCTACATATAAATCAAAATATGCTTGCTTGGGTGTAGGTATTAATAAGAGTAGGTACGTATATGAGATGTCTATGCGTTGCTATATTAAGCACAGGAAATGTTTGAAACTTTCAAAATACCTTACTTAAACTCCCCGCGAAGGTTTCTGGATTATAACACCCACATGACAATACATCTGAAAAGCTTTTAATCATTACAAAAATACTTGCGAAACTGTCAAAATTTGAGAATGACATTTTGCAAAACAGTTATCAAAATTCAATTTTCGAAACTCTTTAAATTAATGAATTTATTTGAAGTCGGTACTAGAATTAAAGACATTTTAAATAGGCACCTATTTTTTTTTTAAATAAAACAATAACTTTGTAAACACCACTTTTTATTTTTTATGTACTTAATGCCGACCGGGTTTCGCTACCACCGTAGCTTCTTCAGGGCAGTACAGAACTCTACTAAAATTAAGTTACATGTGTTATAGATAATATACATATGGGTTAAAAACAAAATCGGCCGGACTACTCAAGTGGAGGAGGAAGTAGGGATAAGTGTAGATGGAGCATTGGGTAAGGAAAGGGAATGTTTTTTGTCAATAGGGAACAACTTCAGTATTGGACTATTATTTAAATTTATTTGATTGTTAATTACCTTGCTATTAATATTTTTGGCTTTTCTTAATTCTAGGGCTTCTAAATTATCCAATCTGATACCTATAGTGTTTTTATGAATAAGGGTGACGCCTGAGTTTTTATCGAAATTATGGTTGGTTTCTATCAGGTGGTTTGCAAATTCAGAGAAACCATTGCTGTGTAAACACCTAAGATGCTCTTTGACACGGGTGTTTACGTTACGTGCCGTTTTGCCAATGTAATACGCGGGACAATCACTGCATTGGAGTGAATAAATTCCCGAGTGGCTTAGACTGTGTTCCTTGTCCTTAGCATTCATTAGAAACTTACCTATACTATTATTGGTGTAAAAGGCTGGTTTTATTTCTGGTGGGAGATTTTTAACGCTTTTTTGGGAAAAATTATTAATATACAAGATTCTACGCCATTGATAAGGTTGATTATTATTAGATGTTATATTATTATTATGAGGGAGGCTGTTGAATAAAAATTTGTTTGTGGATAATTTTTTAAATTTTTTATTTAGGATATTGTCGACTATATTTGGATCGTAACCGTTATTTATTGCGATTTGTTTAATCGTAGATAATTCTAATGTGAAGTTAGTATTTGATAAAGGGACCGTAACCAATCTGTGTACCATAGAATGGAAAGCTGAATGTTTGTGGGAGAGGGGGTGGTTAGAGGAATTGTGAATGGTTGTATCAGTGAACGTAGGTTTGCGGTAGATTTTGAATTCAATTTTATTACTTATGATTGATAATGTTAGATCTAAAAAGTTTAAGGTAGAATTGGTTCCTATTTCTATGGTGAATTTAATTTGTTTATGGAAGGAGTTTATTAATAACAGGAAGGAATTGAGTTGCCGTTCGGTTCCTAACCAAACACAGAACACATCATCGACGTACCTCTTCCACAAAAGTACGTTTTTTAGTAATGGAGATTTACAATTAAAAATATTATTCTCTAAATCGTCCATGAATATATCTGCGACGAGGGGCGATGTCGGAGCCCCCATGGCCAGTCCTTCTTTTTGTTGATAAAAGCGTTCATCGTATTGAAAATAGTTTTGGTTAAGACACATATTAAACAGGTGAGATAAATCCTTAGAGAAACTATTTGGTAAATTTGAATTATGTAACAATTTAGACAATATATTTTTACTTTCGACTACGGGAATATTCGGGAAAAGATTAACAACATCGAAAGAGACTAATTTTGCACCATTAGGGATAATGCATATATATATTCATGGACGATTTAGAGAATAATATTTTTAATTGTAAATCTCCATTACTAAAAAACGTACTTTTGTGGAAGAGGTACGTCGATGATGTGTTCTGTGTTTGGTTAGGAACCGAACGGCAACTCAATTCCTTCCTGTTATTAATAAACTCCTTCCATAAACAAATTAAATTCACCATAGAAATAGGAACCAATTCTACCTTAAACTTTTTAGATCTAACATTATCAATCATAAGTAATAAAATTGAATTCAAAATCTACCGCAAACCTACGTTCACTGATACAACCATTCACAATTCCTCTAACCACCCCCTCTCCCACAAACATTCAGCTTTCCATTCTATGGTACACAGATTGGTTACGGTCCCTTTATCAAATACTAACTTCACATTAGAATTATCTACGATTAAACAAATCGCAATAAATAACGGTTACGATCCAAATATAGTCGACAATATCCTAAATAAAAAATTTAAAAAATTATCCACAAACAAATTTTTATTCAACAGCCTCCCTCATAATAATAATATAACATCTAATAATAATCAACCTTATCAATGGCGTAGAATCTTGTATATTAATAATTTTTCCCAAAAAAGCGTTAAAAATCTCCCACCAGAAATAAAACCAGCCTTTTACACCAATAATAGTATAGGTAAGTTTCTAATGAATGCTAAGGACAAGGAACACAGTCTAAGCCACTCGGGAATTTATTCACTCCAATGCAGTGATTGTCCCGCGTATTACATTGGCAAAACGGCACGTAACGTAAACACCCGTGTCAAAGAGCATCTTAGGTGTTTACACAGCAATGGTTTCTCTGAATTTGCAAACCACCTGATAGAAACCAACCATAATTTCGATAAAAACTCAGGCGTCACCCTTATTCATAAAAACACTATAGGTATCAGATTGGATAATTTAGAAGCCCTAGAATTAAGAAAAGCCAAAAATATTAATAGCAAGGTAATTAACAATCAAATAAATCTAAATAATAGTCCAATACTGAAGTTGTTCCCTATTGACAAAAAACATTCCCTTTCCTTACCCAATGCTCCATCTACACTTATCCCTACTTCCTCCTCCACTTGAGTAGTCCGGCCGATTTTGTTTTTAACCCATATGTATATTATCTATAACACATGTAACTTAATTTTAGTAGAGTTCTGTACTGCCCTGAAGAAGCTACGGTGGTAGCGAAACCCGGTCGGCATTAAGTACATAAAAAATAAAAAGTGGTGTTTACAAAGTTATTGTTTTATTTTAAATTATAATGTCACCTCACAAAGTATCTGCTTCATATGAACAAAAGGCACCTATTTTACTTACAAAATTTGATTGATTGTTCTAATATACAAAAATGAATTTTGTAATATGAAAAATTAAAATTTGAATAAAAAAATTGTAATAACGAGCTGTTTGAAAACTGAATGCACTGGGACTGAACAGGTATCCGACCCCTTGCGGTCCGTGAACATATTTAACATTGAAAATTACCGGGCGCAGGTGATGCGGCTTGACTTCAGTATACTTGAATTACGCTCCCACTGACAAATATTTTTATTGCATTCTTTTTGCATCCATTTAATTACCCATATTCGTTGTTGCGTCATCTACCCAGGTATACCTACCCAGTCCTGCTGAAATAAAAACTAATAAAATCAAGGATGGGAAGGCAAAAGAAACAAAAACTTTTTTTGTTTTTTTTTTTTTTTTTTTTTTATTTTTTAAATACAGGTTACTACAGTCAGGTCTGGGCAAAATACATGCTTTGCTGTAATTGAAACACAAATTACAAAATATTTTTTCGCATGTATTTAAAATACGAAATACAAAATACCTTCAAGTCGTGTATTTGAAATACGAAATACAAAACACGAAATACAGTATTTTAACCATTTTTTTTATTTCAAATACAAAATACATTTGGTTTTGGTAGAACCTTTGGTTGTAATAAATTGTCGTAAGTGCCCTTTACGTTTCCAGCAAAGATGAGCAGAATGAAACAGAGACGTGCAAAAATTGACCAATCATATTGCTGACAAGACACATCTCATCTCCGCTCCACTTGTAATGTTTTGTGGTATAAGAGCCAGGTGTGTTAAATAAAAATAATTATTATAGACATTTAGTGCAGTTTTGTGTTATTTCACTTCAAATGCGTTCTACTGTAATTAATTGACAAATAATCTAGTATTCAGTCAAATTATTCCTATAAAAGCAAAGGCAAGTATAATATAATATGACACAAATATGATAGAAATTGTACAATAAAAATGCTATTATATATAGCACAGGACAATAATAATAATAAGCATGAAATTAAAAAATATACAGTACATTATAAAGCAATGCTAAGAGAACTACAAATAATCGTTGGTAAGAGTGCTGTAGCACAGGACAATAATAATAAACAATTACAGTTGCAGTGCAATTTAGTACAGGACAACATAACAATATTAAAACTAAAATACAATATAAAACAGGAGGTAGTTTATGTTCAGACATAAGAACATTCCGAGTAGATATTAAACATAAAAAGTAACATAAACATAAAAGTAACTGCTGACCTTAGAGAAAGCTGTAATATTAGGTAATGTAAATAGAAGTAAACAGCTAACTAACTAAACATCCTATTTATCAGTTAGACAAGAATTTCCCTTCATGAACACTACATTTTTAAATGTATCATCAGACAAACAGCCTCTTGTTGGGGAATGAATAAAACCCGCTAAAGAAAACAATCTTTCTACAGATCCCGAAGAGCCCAAACTTCTGTTAAATTGTAAGAACACTTTTTTTAATATTTGTATAACTTTCAAGAATGGAAAGCTCTTCGCTTTTGTCATTTAAGAAGCTGGCTAATCTAACTCCATTTTTGATGTCTGTGGCTAATCACTGTCGCTGATCATAAAAACAATAAAATCATCATCTTCATTACTAGTAGATACCACCGCGAAACGATGAAATCGAAAATCAGGAACTTCAGTCCAATTTTATTAAATGAATAATGTCCTTCTAACTTAAATAACTGCATATTTATTTTAATTTTTATAGTAAGTTTTAATAGTTAAAATAAATGTCAAAGCTTTAATTTTTCAAGATCCCCCGAAAACCACCGAATCTAGTGTGACGTCATCATGACCAACCGAAGTATGAATTTGTAGGCAACTGGAATCAGCTGATCATCGTCGGCCATTTTGAATTTCAGCATTGGAGCGTTTTATGGACGCGGTGACGCCACGCCTCACAAATTCAATAATACCAACTTGACAGGGTGTTTTAATGAACTGTTTTAAAATGGACTTTTTGAAATATTTTTTAAAACTCTACGTTAAATATTAATTAATAAAACTTATATATTCAGAATCAGCGTTTATTGGTCTATATCAGTGATTCCCAAAGTGGTCCAGGTGGACCCCAGGGGTCCACGGAAGACTCCACGGGGGTCCACGAAGGCATAAGACAAAAATGGGGGTCCACAAGTTGCAAGTGGGGGTCCACGAAAAAAAATCTGGTTTCGATAGCAAAGAACAAAAATGTTGGCTTGGCTTTATCTATCAATAAAGGCAGATAATACACTACTTAAAAAAAATTAAGGGAACAAAAAAAATTCCAATTTTTTTGATGATTTTTGACAGGCTGTATTTTGGTGAAAAATGGTCATATTGAGACTTGCACATTCGATATTCAGTACAGGCTTGGCTTTACCTGTCAATGTTGGCAGGTACTATCTGCCTACATGTGCTTGTATTTCGGTGAAAAATTGTCATATTGAGACCCATCCCGTGCCCATCTCCCATCCCGCCCCCTGTCTCATATCACATTACTACCCCCCCCCCCCCCGCCTTATATTCAATTTTCAGTACAACGCGTGTCGAGTTTTGGGAATATGGTAGAAATGTTGCAGCAGGGGGTCCAACGAAACCAGTTAAATTTTGAAAGTGGTCCACGAGAAAAAAAGTTTGGGAACCTCTGTGGTCCCGAGGTAAGACTCTGGACTCACAATCCGAAGGTCGCGGGTTCGAACCCGGCGTGCGCAAATAAATTTTATTTGATATTTGTGTTATTTCACAATTTATTCATTTAAAATAATATGTAGTATATTTGCGGCACGTTCCAGAGTGGAAGATACTATCAGTATCGCCCTGGTGTAAGACCACCATTCAGAATTGAAACGTTGCTTGAAAATGGCTTTAGCCGTGTTTAGTGACCAGATCTGAATAGCCAGTTACTTCCCCACCTTCCTCTTCCCTATCTCCTTCCCCTCCCTACTACCTTCAGCCTCACAACATACCCCGATTGGGGATGCCATAGTCTCACTGGCTCCAGACGGGAGCAGTTGGGACTCTTGTGCGGTATTAACTATAAAAAAAAAAAAAAACTTTCTTTAGGAAGGAAAAACAGGAATGGTAAAAAACTCACAGTAGTTGATGTAGCTGGCTGGGTTAATATGCACATACGAATTCACATACAATGTTCCAATCTGTACAGATGGTAATATAAGTTATTGAAGTCTATGCAACACATGTAAATACAATCTTAGCACTTTGAAAATATGAACTTCATAATACACTGCGGATTTTTCGAAGGTTTAAATTGCACTGAAGGTAGTGGGAGGGAGGTGGGTAGGAATTTCAAAAGGACAATAATAATTCCTAACACCTCTGGTCTATATGAACATATTTTTTAAAGCCATAATATTTTTCACTGGAGTTCCTTATTGATGAGTTACTTGCTTTGACGTACAGTGTTGCCAACTCTAAATATTTTTTTTTTATTTTATTTTAAATACATAAACGGCTATACTGCCTTTTATAAATAAACATATAATAGAGTACAAAAATAAGAAAAATAATATCATTACAAAATAGTAGTTTTAAACTTAAAAATAACATACAATTATTTTGTTAATCACAACAAAAAATAATAAGAAATAACAATGAGAAATATCATCATTTCATTTCAACATGTCCATATTGCGTATATAAAGTTACATTATGGAAAAAATAAAAAACTTAAAAACTGAAACCTAAAAATAACATACAATTATTTTGTGTATCACAACAAAAAAGAACAATGAGAAATATCATCATTTCATTTCAACATTAACATATATTGCTCCGGCTTCTAGCCTTTTTAGTCTATGTATTATCTATGTCAGTTTATTTTTCATAATCATTATTAAGATCGCAAAATGTATATATTTGAAAGTGTATTTTGAAGGCATAAGTATTTGAAATACAAATTACAAAATACCTGAGCATCAGGTAATTGATATATCAATTACAAAATACATTTTAGGAAGTAATTGAAAAATTATTTTTGTAATCAAAAGGTATATCAAATATCTAGTACGGATGTAAGCTACTTTATTTATTTTTACTCTTAATTATAAGATGTATGCCATTAAAGATTTTAGTGTTTCATGATTTTGGAGGCAACTTGGGCAATTATTTGTGAGTAAATGAAAAACATTAAAAAAATAATTTTACTATATTTATCACAGAAATATAATAAAATATAAAATTAAGAAAAAAATTACTCGCGTGGTTGACAAAACTCCAAATCTCATTCGATTTATCTCCGTTACCAACCGCTCGGTAAAATAAGTAAAATTTACAAGATTTTAAGGAACCCCCGACACAAAAAAAGGCTGATAACCTTGAAACGTCTGAACAGATTTTCATGAATTGTAGCTAAGAACCATCTCTATTACGTCAGCTTTCAAACAAAAAAAACTGCATCACAATCGGTCCGTTCGTTTAGGAGCTACGACGCCACAGACAGACAGACACACAGACACGTCAAACTTATAACACCGCCCCTTGCGTCGGGGG
Organism: Glyphotaelius pellucidus; assembly: GCA_936435175.1. NCBI lineage: Eukaryota > Metazoa > Arthropoda > Insecta > Trichoptera > Limnephilidae > Glyphotaelius > Glyphotaelius pellucidus. The sequence continues at coordinate 8,766,534 of OW386548.1, read as the reverse complement.
TAAAAAATGAACTTATTCCCTCCCGCCGGCCCCGCCGGCCCCGCCGGCCCCGCCTGCCTTCACGCTTCACCCGGGAGAGGAATGCTTGCCGTCGCCTGTGGTAAAGCTTGAACACAGGGTTTTTGAAAGCGAATTGTTCAAAGTTTTCAATGTTTATAGTGTTGTTCAAGCGATTGTTCATGTTCATTTCTCGCTGGAGTCAGTCCTAAAGATCCACACTTCTCGTCACATTACCAATTAGCACTTAGGTACCACATCTTTCAAATGTTTTTTGGTTTGAAACTATTGACTTCATGGAAGTAAAAAAACTATGAAATAGCAATTTTATCCACATTCCAGACTAGAAAATTAAACATATTTAGAATGATAGTTAATATCTTTCCTTAACTATTTATTGTCATACCTAGACCTAATTGGTAATGCGGTAAATAGGTAAAGAACCGCACTGAAGTACGTTAAATACCTAATAAAATAACATTTTAATAATTTCTAATGTACTAATTACATTGTATTTTTTATTGACAATTACATTTATGTAATATTTGTTCAGGCTCAGAAGTGCATTCACAAACAAATCAAAATTTAAATTTATTATTCATAAAATATATGTATAGGTACCTAGTACTTGAATTTTAAAAAACTATGTAGGTACTCGTTTCAAATTGTTTTGATAAGATATGTCATACATATTATTATAATAAAATGGTTTTGAAAGCATAAATCGTACGAAACTTTATCATTTAATTATCACAACCACAATGAAATGCCCCAGGAACCATACAAACAATTTTAAAATGTTTACATGTTTTTATATGTAGGTGTAGGTATCTCAGATAGGCTACAATTAAACAAATTCATTCAAAATAGAATATGTATTGAAATTTTACTAGTTTTTTTATCATACGTGAAAGATATTTAATTATTTATAAAAACACGCAATAATATGACATTACACAAATGCAAAAAAAAACTACAAGCATTACATACCTACCTACTTGTATATACGAACTTCAAAAGTAGGTATAAAACGTTATATTATGCCGGCGCCAGACAGAAGTTCAAAGAAGTGATCACTTGTTTGAAGACTTTGCTCACACATTTGGTCACATATTGTTGTATCTGCCAGATATAATGTGTTCAAAGATTTGATCACTCCTTTGAGCTCACAGTTTTCAAATAGACTTCAACTGGGCCCCGCGCAGTGTGGCAGGCACACAAAAATTTGTTCACTGATCCCTTTGATGTGCGCTAGAAAACCGACACAGAACGGCAAAGCGCACTTGAGTGTTCAAATGTGTGACAATAGTATCAAATGCCCGTGCCACATATGTGAACACTTATTTGAACACATCTTTGAACACATGTCTGGCGCGGGCATTAGGCCTGTCAAAATTAGTTGGAGGGCTCTGTTAGCACTGTTCGTCGTAATTTTCGCAAGGGCAGCTTCCATTACAAGAAGATGTACGTATCATATTGGGAATGACTAGTTCTGAACTTGTGGTTTTAACAAAGTTTCTGGTTTCCGTGTAGAGTTCATCAGGGGGTTACGTTTTACCAACATCAATTTTAGTAGCAATTAGGCCAACAAAACCTGTAACAAGCACAGCCACAAACATTGTCACAAACACTTTAAAGTTATCCTTCATTTTGTAAATATAATCAAAATAAATTTGCAACGCGACTTGAAACGCGCGAAACACGACCGATCACCGAGCGCGCGCTGGCTACGCGCTGGCTACGCGCTGGCTACGCGCTGGCTACGCGCTGGCTACGCGCTGGCTACGCGCTGGCTACGCGCTGGCTACGCGCTGGCTACGCGCTGGCTACGTCCCTGGGCCCACCTCTAGTTGTGCATGATTCTTTACTACGACGACAGCTAGACTCATCTCACTTGAAGATCCGCAGACTCCTGATGGAGGGGGCGGGCGATTCCAGAAGTGTTCAAACGCTGCACAAACATTATTCCTTGGATGGCAATGAATGGAGAAAAAGCCGAGACACCAACATACGAAAATAATTAGCACGGCAACAAATAATAGATAGATAGGCACAACGATCCATTGCCCCAGTGAATATTGTTAGCGTCAGCGTGCGTGCTGATGCTATCGGCAGGGTTGGAGAAAGCTCCCACATATTTAATACAAATTAGTTGCTGTATCTGCCCCAAATAAAAACTAGCTCAGGTTCGGTGCAAGCAGGATTTCTCATAACCTCAAGGCTAGTGCTTGTGGTTCGGAACTTCACGCTTCTCCATTCTCCCAGGGCCTCTCTCGACAAGCAAAACACGGTAGGTTATCACATAAACAGTTTATTCAATTCTAGGAGACACAATAATACATAAAAGGAACGATCCTAGCTGAAAGTTAGTTTGAACGTCCGTCTCTGCTCTCTATCACGCGTGGTTAGGGCTAAAACATTTAATTGCACACAAAGGGTAACATGGTAATTGACTCACGTTTGGTTTATGGGCCAACAGCGGCTTTACGCGCTTGTTCTCTCAGTCTCCGCAGCGTCCATGCGTGGACCGGAAGTGCACAACCGGCGAAACTGAACTTGTGTCGCACATGTTCGCGCGGAACGTGGGCCCGGGAAGCTCGCTTGCTGAAGACTGGCGAGCTGCCGCTCGAGAGTTGGTCTAGCGACAGCTCGGTTTGTCGCTCGCGGGAGGGGGTAGTGCGCGCGCCTCTATATTGGCGGTCTATTTGTAACGTAACACTTCCCCCCTCGCCGCAATAAAAGCGACGTGGCAATGGAGCTGTAGGACTAATAAATCCTCTTACCTTTTCAGCACTTGTGCCAAAAACATTTAAGAGAAACGAGGAGAGAGAGAGAGAGAGAGAGATTCCTAGCTGGAGAATAGTTATGAACAGAACACAAAAGAGATGATACATGGTGTAACAAGGAATTGTCAATAAATGTATATAAAGGCAGTGGCATACATAAATACAGTTGCAAAGAACAAGGATCTGTTGAAGAAAGGTACAAGGGTTATGCAGTGATAGAAAAAAAAACTCTAAAATTGTATCATTGGTCTGTGAGCTAATGTTTGCGAACGTGGTTTGCGTAGGATGTCTGGGGTGGTTGAACGTTTCACTGAAGTTACAAGGTTACTTTGTCACAGTAACCTGGCCCATTTGAGATTACACTCAAGGGACACTAGGGCCTTTAAGAAAATACGAGGAAGAGAACACATGATGAGGCTTCTAGGTGGTGTGGAGAGTTCTACCTGTCACAGAGGTCGAAAGGGTAACTGCTTCCGGATCCTGTGGGTGAGCCAGTACGAAACCATTGAAGTACTGGAGAGTGGAATCGTAATTGGTGGTTGGTACACTGGTTTTTGTATGTAGTGGGATTGTTTTGTGAACAATCGTTGGTATTGTTATTTGCGCAAGGGCACAGGAGCATCAGCACAATGGCAGTAGGGCATTTGCATTATGCAGCAGGAACATTTGCATAATGGCAGCAGAAACATTTGCACAAGGGCAACAGGAACATTTGTATTATGCAGCAGGAATATTTGCATAATGGCAGCAGAGCATTTGCATTATGCAGCAGGAACATTTGCATAATGGCAGCAGGAACATTTGCACAAGGGCAACAGGAACATTTGTATTATGCAGCAGGAATATTTGCATAATGGCAGCAGAGCATTTGCATTATGCAGCAGGAACATTTGCATAATGGCAGCAGGAACATTTGCACAAGGGCAACAGGAACAGGAACCAACCTAGAGCTGGCGTGCTCGGGTTTGTTTTGAGTGTCGGTTCTTTGTGGTGATATAATTCGCAACTACACGCACGACTCACACTAGGTTATGTTAGATGCGGTCGGGTGCTTTTGGTACGCAGGGATTGAAGGCAAGGGACCTCCGTGACGGTAGCGAGGGCAGCATGAAGAGGCGCAGATGTAGATAGGGTGCTGAGCTGCTGGTTTTTTTTTTTTAAATCCGGCAAAAATTATTATTAGAACAAAATTCTTGAAGTTTACCTGCCTAGTAGACCAATGATGAAAAAAGTTTGGAGAGAAACAAGTGTGCATGTTGAGAAAAAGTTGGATTTGTTTGGCGTGTAGAGAGAGAGACGGAGAGAGAGCTAACTAAATGTGGCTAATTCCTAATACATGTTACAAAGGTACGTATTCAAGGACAGGTTCTGTGTAACCCCTTTTGGTTTTTTTTTCTTTACCAAATACATTTCCAAGAATACGTGGTTGAGGGATTGTACGTATAACAAAATTCCCCATTCGAAAGAAGTTGGTCTTCCATGACCTATGCTCACGTCTATACGGTAGCATTTTTTCTACTTTCGAAAAAACAAAACATTGCGTACAAGATTAGTTATAACAAAGTGGGAAAGGAGTAGGAAGTTGAAAGGATCCGCGTATGAAGATTGTCCCATTTGACAAACGAAACGCCAAGTGCGTAACGCATATATCCCCATTCACGGATAATTTCGAGGAAGGGGGAGGGTGATAATTGGGAACATTTGAACGAAGAAAACTGCTGGGGACTCGGCTATTTCCGAAATTCGACCTCTGGGTGGAGGTGAAACAAGGTCTACAGCAGTCATCCTGGCACATTACAATAATATTTGGTAGTGTTGGACAAAAGGATACACTGACATAAAAGTCTAATCCTCTACGTGTATTGGGCAGAAGATTAGGGGTCGTTTTATTCTCCTACTTGTTTGCGAGAAATGACAGACCCTTGCTCAAATCTCACAAACCTGGGGATTTTCTTTGTTCGTCTCCCAGACAACGAGTTAGGTATTTTTTTTTGTGTCCATCAACTTAACTCCCACGACACGATGCCCCATAATCATGAGTGAAGCGTATGATTAGTCCTTTTGAGATAGTAGATAGTTCCTGGGTTCTTGTGACAGGAAGTCCACGGGCATATTAATGATTACAAAAAAGGGGTGTGGACTACATTGAGTAGTTCACACATAAAGGTTTGATATTATTTCGTTCGCACGATTCATGGTGAGTATTATAACGTCTTCACGTATAGCGTACAAGATTGCAAAATCAAAAGATTTGCAAGTAAGTTTTATAACGTCTTCACGGATAACAATGAACGAATTACAACTGGGTTGCCCAGTATTGAAGGGAGGTGCAAAAGACTAGGTATTTATGACATTTCTGACAAAAACCCACAGAGTAATTATAACGGGCTCCCCGTATCGCATTTAGTAGATATTCTGAGATTCCCATCTATGACGGCAGATTTTATAAGGTTCCCACCTATGATGGCAACAAAGGTTAACGTTCATATAAAGGTACCTATTCAATACAGACGGCGAGACATACTGATGTACTTAGTACAACAATACCGTAGCATAATAAATCCATATTAGCGTACGTTAAAGACTTGCACAAAGGCAAAAACATATTTGAAGATCTGGCCAAGATTTTATACTTCAACAATTAAGGGGCAAAAAAATTCTGGCGTGCTGATGGAATGTGAATTTCATCTAAGCTTACCGCAAAAGAGATCCTTTGTGGTACAACCCTTTTGGTTACGCACAGAGTATCGTATCGTGATGGTACAACTTTTGTTGTACTTACACGTACGATGGTAGCAACAATACAAGACATGCGCTTATCGTTGTTTGACAAGGAAAATTATTTACATTGATCCGATTTGAGTGTTTAAGACCTTCTAGGTTTTACTTACTTAAACAGACTGCGATGAACACACCTTGGTGTTATGAAAATTATAATAATGGGGTGGGTTGTTCACAGGGTGGTTCACTTGGAGACCTGGCTTCTTGTTGTGACCTCGTACTTTGCACGTGATAAGTCACAACAAGGCAACCCCAAAATTTCAGTTTGAGCAGTTGAGACCCAGGGTGACTCAATGTTGCTGAAATGTTGTAAAAAAATTTATCGTTACTGAAGAGGCACGTTGAAAGTTGTCCCTTTTATAACGATACTTTCCAGACTCCACATCCAGTTCTGGGGAGAGCTAGAGCAGTTTGGGTTATTTATTGAGCGCCATTCTATTTTCTTAAAAAACAGAAAAAAACTTAGAACGGGTAGCAAACATCTGATACCGCCGTGGGTTTACACAGGTTTGCTTACCTAATTTAACTACATATGACATAAGGGTTAGATGCACTTTGGCGAGGACCCGATATTTAATGTACAAAAAAGATTTTTCTAACATTTAGAAAGGGGTGACGAGGTATGACATGATGATGTGAAAATATGATGCTGCGAGTTGTGACGATGCACAAAACCTTGGGCACGTAGTCTCTGACTACTTGCAGTAAGCCACAGGGAATTCCTTTCTCCGAAGTGATCAATTTCAGGTAGAGGTGTGCATGCTTAGAAAAAACGATGTTTCCAAGGTTTGACACCTGGGGCAGCAATTAGAGGCGAATGACTGATGATGACGAGATATTTATACAAACAAAAATAAAATAAAATAAAATGAAACGAAACCACAAGGGAGAATTATAATTTCTTCCATGACTTTGGCTACAGTTGACACCACTGTGCCAGAGCTAGAAAGGTTTCGTTTGAGTGTCCCAATGAGTGACAATCGTTTACGAGAGGCCGCTCATTAGTGACGAAACAAAAGGGTTGACTTCCATAGTGATCCATGTCACGGTGTAGACGAATGGTTGCTAGGAGTCACGGAATAACCGTTGGGGTTATACGGGCGTGGCAATGGAGTTTGTTTCCATGTTCCCACTTTTTACAATGTCCTTTATATGGTAGTTACCTATGTGTTTACCAGAGATGTCGGACAATCGGTAAACCAGGTCTGAGATTTTCTTTAGGACTTTCGTCTTTACAAAACGGGGTGCCAATTTGGCAGAGAAGTACAGCGCACCTTGTGACAGAGTGTTGTTTCTCCTCCAGACGATGTCTTCTTCCTTGAACGTGACGTGCTTCCTGATGTACTTTTTGTTGTAGAAAGAAGCATATTGAATAAGGCATTTTTTGGATTTATTCCTGGGAGAAATCTTTCTACTTCTCAGGGCCTGTAGTAGTTCTTCCTTTTTTGACGTAGAAATGTGGGGGATTATACCCAGCGTGACTTGAGGGACTTCCATAGTGTATAGGGTCGTGTCAGGGTGACCTTACGTTGGGAGAAAAACGAGAACTCGACTCTTTATCCGTAATTGGAAAGAAATTTTTTGCTAGGGATTGACCACTGGGGACGTATATATATTTTTTTTTTTACAAAATGCTTCTGCGAAAAAACGCGTATTTGTAAGTGTTTGGGTTATTTGAAAATTTGGGCAGAGGTTTGCCTCTGGCCACGTGCTTTTTAGGAAAAAATCCAAGCGTTTTGGAAAAAAAATTTCGAAAATTAAAAAAAATCGAAAAAAGGAAAAATCGAAAAAAAATTTTCAGAGTCCGAAACTGGAGAAAATTTGGGCAGCGATTTTCCTCTGGCCATGCGTTTTTAAGAAAAACTCCAAGCGTTTTGGAAAAAAAAAAAATTTCGAAAATTAAAAAATCGAAAAAAGGAAAAAAATCGGAAAAATTTTCAGAGTCCGAAACTGGAGAAAATTTGGGCAGCGATTTTCCTCTGGCCATGCGTTTTTAAGAAAAACTCCAAGCGTTTTGGAAAAAAAATAAAATTTCGAAAATTAAAAAATCGAAAAAAGGAAAAAAATCGGAAAAATTTTCAGAGTCCGAAACTGGAGAAAATTTGGGCAGCGATTTTCCTCTGGCCATGCGTTTTTAAGAAAAACTCCAAGCGTTTTGGAAAAAAAATTTCGAAAATTAAAAAAAATCGAAAAAAGGAAAAAATCGGAAAAATTTTCAGAGTCCGAAACTGGAGAAAATTTGGGCAGCGATTTTCCTCTGGCCATGCGTTTTTAAGAAAAACTCCAAGCGTTTTGGAAAAAAAAAAAAATTTCGAAAATTAAAAAATCGAAAAAAGGAAAAAAATCGGAAAAATTTTCAGAGTCCGAAACTGGAGAAAATTTGGGCAGCGATTTTCCTCTGGCCATGCGTTTTTAAGAAAAACTCCAAGCGTTTTGGAAAAAAAATTTCGAAAATTAAAAAAAATCGAAAAAAGGAAAAAATCGGAAAAATTTTCAGAGTCCGAAACTGGAGAAAATTTGGGCAGCGATTTTCCTCTGGCCATGCGTTTTTAAGAAAAACTCCAAGCGTTTTGGAAAAAAAATATTTCGAAAATTAAAAAAAATCGAAAAAAGGAAAAAAATCGGAAAAATTTTCAGAGTCCGAAACTGGAGAAAATTTGGGCAGCGATTTTCCTCTGGCCATGCGTTTTTAAGAAAAACTCCAAGCGTTTTGGAAAAAAAAATATTTCGAAAATTAAAAAAATCGAAAAAAGGAAAAATCGAAAAAAAATTTTCAGAGTCCGAAACTGGAGAAAATTTGGGCAGCGATTTTCCTCTGGCCATGCGTTTTTAAGAAAAACTCCAAGCGTTTTGGAAAAAAAAATATTTCGAAAATTAAAAAAATCGAAAAAAGGAAAAATCGAAAAAAAATTTTCAGAGTCCGAAACTGGAGAAAATTTGGGCAGCGATTTTCCTCTGGCCATGCGTTTTTAAGAAAAACTCCAAGCGTTTTGGAAAAAAAAAAAAAATATTTCGAAAATTAAAAAAATCGAAAAAAGGAAAAATCGAAAAAAATTTTCAGAGTCCGAAACTGGAGAAAATTTGGGCAGCGATTTTCCTCTGGCCATGCGTTTTTAAGAAAAACTCCAAGCGTTTTGGAAAAAAAAAATTTCGAAAATTAAAAAAAATCGAAAAAAGGAAAAATCGAAAAAAATTTTCAGAGTCCGAAACTGGAGAAAATTTGGGCAGCGATTTTCCTCTGGCCATGCGTTTTTAAGAAAAACTCCAAGCGTTTTGGAAAAAAAAATATTTCGAAAATTAAAAAAATCGAAAAAAGGAAAAATCGGAAAAAATTTTCACAAGTTTTCGTGGAAGTAATTTGTTTGAGAATTCAACAATATCTTGGGGGCATGGTTTCATTACGCGGCTTCCTATAGCCTGATTTTAAACAGCACCAATTTTTTGGTATTTACACGCGAATTCCCTTCGTCTTTTCGACAAGATATTACCTTCTTTGTCAATTGACAAGGTATTATAGTGTCAGATGTCAAGGAATCCACGTCAACGCGAATTTAGTATTTTTTGCATTATTCGAATGTGATTCGGCATGATCCGGTTTCATCAGACGACAGAGTCAAAAATACTTAATTGTCAAATGACAGAAAGAATTTAAATCCACTTGTTCCCTAGGTGTCAGCAAGTGTCCGTTTAAGAGACGTACCAGCGTGCTGCAATATAGTATATTATTAAAAATATTTAGCACTTTCGAGACCAAGCGGATGATTTGTTTATCATGTACATGATTTTAATTGTTGAATAAATTCTTCTTTAATTTGTGTTTATTTCCACTATTCACTTGTATTGAAAATAGCAATTTTAATCGGCCGACACTTTGTAATCACTGTATTATTCGCAGCGACAACTTCCTAGGTTGGGCACCTTGCGTTGGAATACCGGTAATATTTTGTCGAGTGACGAGTCACAAATGATAAAATCGCGCCCGTAATAATTTAAATTGTGATTCGAAATTACGTTCGCGCCGAGATTCCTGTTGGAAGTGCTAGACAATTGGGAATAAACAATACATCATAATAACATTTCAGAGTTTACAATTGTTGCTTGGGAACGAGGCCGTGGTGGAACAGAAAAAAATTTAAATGGCCCCACGTTTAGCGCCAGTGTTAGCGTCAGCGTGCGTGCTGATGCTATCGGCAGGGTTGGAGAAAGCTCCCACATATTTAATACAAATTAGTTGCTGTATCTGCCCCAAATAAAAACTAGCTCAGGTTCGGTGCAAGCAGGATTTCTCATAACCTCAAGGCTAGTGCTTGTGGTTCGGAACTTCACGCTTCTCCATTCTCCCAGGGCCTCTCTCGACAAGCAAAACACGGTAGGTTATCACATAAACAGTTTATTCAATTCTAGGAGACACAATAATACATAAAAGGAACGATCCTAGCTGAAAGTTAGTTTGAACGTCCGTCTCTGCTCTCTATCACGCGTGGTTAGGGCTAAAACATTTAATTGCACACAAAGGGTAACATGGTAATTGACTCACGTTTGGTTTATGGGCCAACAGCGGCTTTACGCGCTTGTTCTCTCAGTCTCCGCAGCGTCCATGCGTGGACCGGAAGTGCACAACCGGCGAAACTGAACTTGTGTCGCACATGTTCGCGCGGAACGTGGGCCCGGGAAGCTCGCTTGCTGAAGACTGGCGAGCTGCCGCTCGAGAGTTGGTCTAGCGACAGCTCGGTTTGTCGCTCGCGGGAGGGGGTAGTGCGCGCGCCTCTATATTGGCGGTCTATTTGTAACGTAACAATATGTTGGTGATGATGGTCCGGGTGGCTCTCTTGGCACTGACGTCTTGGATGGCACCGATGGCTCCTCGATGGTATCTGTATCTGTAGCAGAACTCTCGTTCACTTTTGAATGACGTATCTCCTCCTCAGGCGGACTAAACGGTCGGACACTGCAAACGCATTCCGTAGGCACACGAATTTTGGATTCATGATTTGTGGTTCTGCCGCTAAAAAAGTCTGTCTTACTATAAGAGAAGATAAAATCGGTAAATTTATTATCATAACACTGTTCGTAGTAATTTTCACAAGGGCAGCTTCCAAAACAAGAAGGTATATTTATCGTATTGGGAGTGAGTAGTTCTGAACTTCTGGTTGTAACAAAGTTTTTGGTTAGGTAGTTGAGTTCACGAGGAGGATACGTTTTACCAACATCAATTTTAGTAGCAATTACGCCAACAAAACATGTGAACAGCACAGCCGCATACATTGTCACAAACACTTTAAAGCTATCTTTCATTTTGTAAATAAAATAAATTTACAACGCGACTTGAAACGCACGAAACACGACCGATCACCAAACGCGCGCCGGCCGAACGCCGAACTGAACTGTCGGACTGTCAGCTGTCAACTGTCAGTGCCAGACCATAAATGAACCACACATGTGCCGAGTGCCGACTGTCGGGACCGGGAGTCGTGAGTCGGAATTTTGAATGTTAGCCACACGTGACCACACGCCATTCACGAACTACGAACGAAAAAATAGATGGTAGCGACATCTAGAGACCCAGAATGGAAAAAATCGTACGATCTCTGCAGATGATTGCAGCGACATCTAGCGAAAAGATCGATTGCGATTTTCTAGTTTCTGTTCCTATTTCTTCCGTATTATCGCATTGGGGTATTGTATATCTCCGATCTAAAATTTCAACTGAATCGATATGACGTGCAACGTGCAACACATTGTTACAATATTGTTTTGGATACAAAAAATAAACGAAGAGTATAATATTATCTTAATGTGTTGCTTTTGTTAGTTTTACGAACTTTACGGATGTACAAGCTATTTGCATACAGGGCCCATGATAACGTAGATTTATTTATTTATTATGAATTAAAATAATTTGAAATATTGATACAGAATATACATAGATGAGAAAAATAAAAGTTTGAAAAATATAAATGAGAAAAATACAAATGGTAAAATGCATGAGAGTTACATGGAAAGTTCATAATATTATCAATGACTTAAAAAGTTAACATTGCAGTAACAACGTACAAGCAGAGAGTAAGCTATACAATTATAAAGAAAAGGTGAAAAAAGAAAAGAAAATACACCACGATTACATGATGTTGGGTAGTTTTTTTTCTTCCATTTATTTCTGGCTATCACCCTTCAAGGAGAATTTATATATTATTTTTTTTAAATGGGAAAATTTCAAAATAATTTAGAAGATTGGAGTTGAGTTCAGACATGAGACGTTGAATGGAGGGGAGGTAATATTACTAGGGCTAAAACCTCGATAGAAGAGAGAATATTTGTTTAGAGAGGAACAACGAAAAAATATGTAATTTTACGACCGTAATGTAAGACTTGGGGTCGATCTTTCAGATTCGTTTTCTCTGGCTGTATGGCGCCAAACCGACTGATTTTTAGGTTTCTAACTAAAAATATTTGTGGTCTAAAGATGAAACAATGACAAAATCTGCAAAAAGGTGCATTTGTGGAAAATCATCATTTTTACGGGGGTGATTCAAGTCTTAGGTTCGAACTTTGAGATCCGTTTTCATCCGTTATAAGCGCCAAACCTAATTTTTTTTTAATTCTTACTAATATTTATTTATAGTACCCCTCGCACGAAGAGATCGGAGCGACTGAAAAGACCGATAGAAAAATATCAGTTCGCTGTGAGACTTTTCTGCGCGGCGGCCCGAAGTGGCGCGGGACTCGGCAAAAAGATGCATTTCTGAAAAAAATCGTCATTTTTACTGGCGTAATACGTAGCTTGGGTTCGACCTTTGAGAGTAAAGTTGATTTCTCAAGGTTCTTATGGCGCCGAGCCGACTAAATTTTCGGTCCATCATAAAATCTGCAAAATGTTGCTTACGTGGAAAAAAAATCATCAGGCATAAAGCAAGTTTTAGGTTCGAACTTTGAGAACCGTTTTCTCCGGCTATATGGCACCGAACGGACTGACTTTTTGTATTCTCACTTTAAATTTTGGTCTTAAGGCCCGGTGTACCAGCTAAAAAGAAGAAGACGGAGAGATATGTAAATACGAATGTTGGAGAGAGCGCGCTAATATCTAAAACGATGAAAATGTTTAATAAAACACGACTCGTTTAAAATAGAGCAAAAATCTCTTGGGGAACATCTAAAGTAGCATTTAAAAAAACACAGTGAATTTTTTCATATATATAACTTCTAAAATAAGTGATATGAACGTGTTTATAATAATTTTCGGAGCATACTTTGCGATTTTTTTCTATCGAGGGAATTTCATATAATTTGCGTTTCGATGTGGGAAACGTCTAGATATTATCTTCAGAAATAATATGTATTTTTTTAAGAGATTAAAAACTTCAAGTGTTTAAGGGAGATATGTAGGAAATCGGTAGAAATTCGGGTAGCGGCGGCTTAAGGCCCGATGTACCAGCTCAAAAAGAAGAAGATGGAGAGATATTATGTAAATACGATTATTGTTTTATAATATTATAAGTCAACATGTTATATTTTCTGATTCCATGTACAGGGAAAGAGTTTACCATAAACATAATACAAGATTCACTCAAAATGATGGATTGGTGGTTCCGAAATGTATCAATAAATACGGTGAAAGATTCTTAAACTATATTGTACCCAAAGTATATATTTTTATAAACTACCAATGGCAAATAAAAATAATAACGTTTTTACTGTTAAAGTCGAATATAATCTGAGGAAATGGTTATTAGAAACTGATGATTGCCCTTGAGTTCCAATTGGAATTCGCTTTCGAAGGAAATGGAAAATCATTATAATTTTGTAGTACCTCACGTACACGAAACTATTTATTTACTTGTTGATAATATTCATTTTGTTCATACATTCATTTGTATGTGTTTATGTAAGGCTTATACTGCTATTTACTACTCTGTAATTTAAACAATTTATCTAATTGTCTACTTTCTACACGATATTAAATAATAATATCAGGAATAGTCTAGAACCAACTCCAATACCTTGAAGAAAACATAAAAAAATTAAACCATGGATCATGCGTGGACTGATAATTTCAAGTCAACACCGAAATAAACAATATAAAATTTACAAAAAACATGACGATTTCTGTTTGGTCAAGGGTATACCAACTAATGGAAACTTAAGACAGCAATACATTATTTACAGAAATCTTTTTAATATTCTTATGAAGAAATGTAAACAAGACTACTACACAAAACAACTGCAAAAATCTGATAATGATTCTAGGAAAACGTGGCAAGTCATAAATGAAATAACAAATAGAACACATAAAATAAAAACATTCCCTGAAAAAATTGAAACAGACGATAAAATAGTAATAACGGACGTAGGAAAAATTGCGAATAAATTCAACGACTTTTTTACAAATGTTGCCTCAGATTTAATAAATAACAATCCCTCATTTCAAAATAATACACATAAACTGACACAAATGGATACACATTCTGAAAACACTCCTAACCTATCTCAATTTAGACAGGTAACTGAATCTGAAATTATAAAACACATTGAGAAACTTAAGTCAAATACAGCCAATGGTCCAGACGAATTAAGCTGTATCACAATCAAGACTATTAAACAACACATTTCCATGCCCCAGCAACACAATTTTAATTCCTGCTTTGAAAAAAACATTTTTCCAAGCGCATTTAAACTTTCAACTATTGTACCGATACATAAATCTGGATCCTTCTCGAAACTTGACAATTACAGACCGATTTCTTTGATATCGCAACTTGCAAAGATATTAGAAAAAATTATAAAGTCACAAGTATTAGAGTTTTTAGAAGCTAATGCACTTTTGTCCCCAAACCAATATGGTTTTAGATCAGGTCTTAGTACAGATGACGCTTTATTTAATCTGACAAAAAATATATACACCAATCTTGACTCAAATATGAGAAGTATAACAATATTTTTAGATTTAAAAAAGGCTTTCGATACCGTTAATCATAATAAACTGATTAGAAAACTTAATAACATTGGAATTAAAAATGATGGTTTGTCACTCTTAACAAACTATTTACTTGATCGCAAACAATCCACCAAAATTGGTGTAAATATTAGTCAACCAGCATCAGTTAGACATGGGGTTCCACAAGGAGCAGTTATCGGACCGTTATTGTTCCTAATCTATATTAATGATCTATGTAATATTAGCATTCCGGGAAAACTATTCTCGTACGCGGGCGATACTGCAATCATTCATGGTAAATCCTGGGATGATGTCTCTGAAAATGCAAATAAGTGTACATCCATTGTCAAAGAATGGCTCAATCAAAACCTCCTAACTCTGAACTGTGAAAAAACTCTCTATATTCCATTTTATAATACCAAAAAGGCGGCACCCTTAACTCACTTAAAATATAAGGTTTCACAAAAATACTTGCAATCCTGTATTATGCTCTAGCTGTACAGAAATGAATACGGGAAATACAGTTAAATACTTAGGAATTATAATAGACAGCCAACTCAAATGGACAGATCACATACAAAAGCTTGTTAATAAACTTAGGTATTTAACTTATATTTTTAAACGTTTAAAATACATAGTTGACAGTAAAAGAATAAAATTGGTGTATCATGCATTGGTGCAATCATCAGTATCTTAAGGAATAATTGGATGGGGGGGTGTGTATAATACACACATTAAGCCACTAGAAATAACTCAAAAATTAATACTAAAAATAATGTTGCATAAAGATATAAACTACCCCTCCGTGCAATTGTTCCATGAGGCTGAATTGTTAGATATAAGAAAAATTTACTGTAAACAATGTTTAAAATATTTATTTACACGAAATATTATTTTTACAAAAAATTAAAAGCGTTTTAGTAATAGGTTAAATAATGTATTTGAAGTTCCACGGTGTAACACTAGGCTTGCGCAAGGACATGCATATTTTATTACACCAAAAATATATAATGCTTTCTATAAGGCTACAGAAATTGATTGTAAAAATATATCCACCTACAGCAAGTATAAAAATGTATTTAAGTCTTGGATAAATACCATCGACACAAACATTTACTTGCTGTAACATCTGACCTGCTGTAACTTAAGAAAATTTTTATTAATCTTTATGAACATGTCTTTTGAATACGTATTTCAGTAAACACTGAATCTATTTTTTATGTATTTAATTTAATTTATTTTTTATTTTTTTAAACTTTTACAAGATATTGTATGTTAATGAGTAATAATTATCTGTCTTAAAAACACTCAAGTATACCCACAAACTGGCGATGCCTATCTGGGATTTTTTGGTTAATCTGCTAATCTATTTATGTTATTCTCTACTTTTTTAAAACTGTTAATATAAAAAGTTTGTATTACAAAATTTTACCAACTGTACCAAAAAATTTGTTAATAAAAAAAATAAATAAATAATACACCGTTTGAAAATGTACCATGTTATTGCATAAAGTGTTGTCTTTATGTACTTGCTGATAAACTACATGAATAGTTTAGCAGGTTTATATTAATAAATAAATAAATAAAATGGTAAAACATGTTTTTTTTCATGCCTGAAACCAATGACGTTATATAAATAGACTCGCCATAGTCTCACTTACTCACAATATAAAGTGGCAAGTAAGCAACATTTTGTTTTCATGGGTTTTCAGTAATTTCTTAATTCAAAAGTTATTCATGCATAAAAAAAAATATGCTACTTCCACACCGAAGCCAATCTTTCAACTTGAACTTCCAACGCACGAACTACCTACTAATCTACACAATCATCCAAATGTTTGTAGTTGGAAGTTGGCCAGTGTGGCCGTACCATAAGACAATCAAAGAATGTGTGTGTATTTTTTCTAATGATGAATAAAATCGTCTGGCAGGAAACATGAAAATTAAATGTATTATTTATAATAACCGATAATAATAATTAATTTGCGAGTACTAATAAATGAAATGTTATTTCTTCACTTTTACTACTGTTTGCCGTGTAATGGTAACATTTTCTCATCCCACAGGAGGGCATTTTGACGCTTTTTAAATGCAATTTACCTACTGGTAAGACACGACCTTACTCGACGGGTGACAGCATAAATGAACTAATACCGGTGACAGTTTAGTACTAAAGTACTAGAAATCGAGACTAGTGCAATTACCTTACTTTTGGCTTCCCACTTTGAGATTTCTACCTCGCGTCTACAGTATATTGTAACGTCATTGCCTGAAACATGGTTTTTCATTTTTTAGACACAACACTGGCGTGGCAGTCGAGGAGCACGGGCAGAAGTGTACGTGCATATGTACGTGTAATGGGCCCTAAATTCAATAAAGTATTTTCATTATGGCCACACTGAATAACGACTGTCACCACTGTCAAATTTGTAGAAAACTGTGGAAACTCGAACTGGTTGTTGGGTTTGGTGTTATATCGCAGTAAAGTAGTCGTTTTAAGTAGTGAGGTCGAAGAGTGCCAGTCTGAAGTCTGAACTGTTTACCTCAGCACCAGGTTCCTATTCGTCGATGGGCGCCAACCGCGAACACTTTACTTTTCCTGCTTGTTATTCTCGAAACAAACATGTGCGACGAAGCCACAAACAATTTCAAGTTGATAGGAATTTGGATGTCAGAAAAGAAGTTCCAAAAGTTGCGATGGCTTGAGTTTGTCAATATCTGCAGGAACCGGGGCTATGATCTGGTGAAAGTGAGTAATTATTCATTATTTTGTTCATGAAGCAAACTTTAATATTTTTACAATTCGTTTTATTCGAAACTGTATTACTCCCCTGTTAATTTCAAATGAATAACATTGAAATTAAGCTTGTCTTTCTTGCTGCCGTGGGAAAGCATTTATTTTGCCTAAAGGACATTATTTCCAACGATTACCAAGATTGTGTTGATCTTTCAATATAATATGTTGGTTTTTAAACAAGTTATTACAGTTTTTTCCTTTCTAGCTGACACTGCCTTTGAATTACTCACGTTATTGAACACAACAACTCATAATTAACCATACAGAGATACAAATATTTATTTTCAAATGTTGACTCATTTAAAAAAAAAAAATTGACCGTAATTTCGTCAATTAGCTACAAGACGTGTAATTAGCATTTTCAATCAAATAAATATATTTTAATGTTTTTTTTTTGGTAAATTTTTACAAAATAGTGACACGCTTGTCGTGTTTTAATTTGTACTTTTTATTTCAAAAACACTTTGTAGTAGTTAGATAATAACGAGAAGAAAGTATTTCGGTTTCCGAAAATGGAAAATAATGCATTTTAATAGTTATTATAATAGTTAAAATTAATATCAGTTGTTCAGCTTGCGATCATTGTTACATTAATTGATGTCAAAGTTTTAAGATTTTTTTTTCTCCATTTAATCCATAATATTAACCTGTTCTCTTAAAAGTTCTTAGGTTCTTAGTTTGGGTTTAGTTAAAAAATAAATTAAAAAAAAACTAGCTTGAAAAAACTATTTTAATATTATTACGTCAAAACATGGCGTGAAGAAAAGATGTCAAATTACCCTTTTTTATTGAAATGGTTACTAAAATGCATTATTTTCCATTTTTGGAAACTGAAATACAGTGTAAACTCTATATAACGGCACTGAAGGGACATCGTGTATTTTGACGTTATAGAGAGATGTCATTAAATGGAGAGAAGAAAAATCTGTATTAGAAAAAGAAAAGTTTATTTCAGACTAGTTTTAGTAATTATATACATAAAAAACAATATTTATTTGAACGCTATTGCGTATAGTCTGTTATTTTCGTCTAACGTCTTTTGCTGCACCAGTAATTTTGTTGTATTTTTTTACTTATTTTATTCATATCGTGCGATATTGAGGCATCTTGGTGATAAAGAAAGTAGTTTTCCAATAATTTTGCTGCTTCCAGAGCTTCTTTAATGCTCGGCGGAGGCTCAGGCTCATCCGTCTCATCTTCTTCATCTCCTTGTTCTTGATCCTCAGTTTTTCTCACCGAATCTAAAATTTCTTTGTCTGTGAGTGAAGCCGTTGTAAGCAGACAGTCGTCTACTTCGATGTAGGTTTGAAGATTTTCTGTAAATTTTCCTGCCATGTTGGACTGTTGAATCCACTCAGTTAATGAAAGGTCGTCATCGCTATCAAACTCCGGTTCCGTTTCCACCTCATCACTCATAGAATTTGTAAAAAGTCCAGCATGTCGAAAAGAGTGCTGTATAGTTGTGGGTGTCACTTCTTCCCAGGCTTTAGATAAAAAATTTACAGCATGCAGCACATTAATAGAAGTTTTACCCTCAGATTCGACTATTTCCATCAATAATTTCTTTCTGTAGTGACCCTTGAGGCTTTTAATCACGCTTTGATCCATTGGCTGCAACACACTAGTCGTATTTGGAGGAAGAAATGCCAACTCTATGTTTTGAAGGTTTGATATAAGAGGGTAGCCAGACAATTGTCAACAAGAAGTAAAATTTTTCGTCCCTTTAATTCTGCATCCCACTTTCGGACTTCTTCTTCAAAAAGTTGATTGGTCATCCAAGCTGATTTATTAGCTTTATACGTCACTGGCAATTTTTTAATGTTCTTAAAACACCGCGGATTTTTCGATTTGCCTATTACCATCAGCTTTTTTTTTTCTGTGCCATCCATATTAGCAGCCACAAGTACTGTAATACGCTCCTTGGAGAGCTTTCCTCCAACACACTTTTCCCCTTTAAATTTCAGAGTTTTATCTGGGGTCAACTTAAAGAAAATTCCTGCTTCATCAGCACTAAAAATGTCACTTGAGGCGTATTTTTCTGTCAATTTTGACCACACTCTATTAATCCAGTTGTGAGTAACATTCGTATCAACACTTCGTGCTTCTCCACTAATTTTGCCTAGTTGATACGGTGACGTTGCTTGAATTTTCCGAGCCATCCCTCTGATGCTTTGAAAGAAAGTAAACCAAGTTCTTCGGCAAACTTCTCCGCCTTAGCTTTCACGATCGGGCCCGAGATAGGCATATTATTCTGGCGCTGTCGGTGAAACCATGATAGCACAGCTTGATCCAAATCTTCGTATTTAGGTTTCTTTAATTTTTTGGAAGATTTTCCATCCTCCTCTGCTTGTAGAATTTTTTCTTTATTTTTCCATATTGTGGACACGGTAGAGCGACTAAATCCAAAGCGTCTGCCAACATCACTTATCTTCTCTCCCGCCTCTATTGCGCGTATCAGTAAAACTTTTTCGTCAATACACAGTGATTTTCTCTTACTTGCCATGTTTATACAGTTTGAAAGTTTGTGGGCAACTAACAATATGATAACGAATAGATAATCCATGAAACCTAATAACGACAGTCTACACGTGCAAACAATCCCAATTTGTAAACAAAAGAAGGGATTTCTTAGAAAACAACAATCAACAGGTGCAGGGAATCCCAATTTTTAAACAAAAGAACGGATTTATTAGAAAGTTCGGTATGTATGATGCTGACAGTTTATGACGGTCAGTTTATTACGGGCATTACCGACATTTTATTACGGGGTAGGATAATAAAGCGACAAAAGAACGTACACATCTGGGCCGATTTTACTAATTTTGGCAACTAAAAAATAACTTTTTATTACTTAATTCTTGTCGTTATTGAGAGTGGGTGCAATGCTAAATAGAGTGTATCATTGTATGGAAGCTAAGCTAAACCAACCAAAGCCGAGTGATTTCGACGCTTTAGGGAGTTTGTCGTTAAATCGAGTGACGTTACATGGAGTTTACACTGTACTTACTTCTCATTATTATCTAACTGATATTAAAGACGGACTGTTTCCAAAAATTTGAACAATTCATCAAATAACTATTTGAAGTTAATTTTCACGTTCTGTGTACGTTCTATTCAAGTTCTGTGATTATATCTGTTTTAAGAAGTAACTGGCCTATAATGATATAATAACAGAACTTGAATAGAATAGAACTTACACAGAATGTGAAAATGAACTTGATATATTTGATGAATTGTTCAAATTTTTTGAAACAACCCGTCCTAAGTGTTTTTGAAATAAAAAGTGAATATTAAGCGTGTTCCTATTTTGTAAATACTTGTATTGGTGGGGCAAAAGTTATGTCCTAACTTGAATGTGCCATAATTTTTGCAAATGGCGTCAAATGTCATTGTACTTCGACATTTATGTTTTAGTGAGATAGAATTAGTTGACAACAAGCAATGGAGCAATACACACCTGAAGAACGCGGAGTTATTGTTATTGCTTATTTGACCAATTTCCGGGCCGTGTGATCTCCCGTTTTGGCCTTTTGAACTGGCCGATCAGATCTGATGTCCCCAGACTTCTTCCTCTGGATTTTTTTGAAATCTCGCGTCTTCCGCAACAAACCAAACCTTGCAAGTCTTGGAGAAGAAATTACCAATTTGGTGCCAGATGTTTTGCGAGCAACAAATCAAAATGCCGTAAAATGAGCATAAACTCAGAAGGTGGTCATTTGACCGATATAATTTTTTCAATTTAACCCCTCAGGCTAATTTGTTCGGTTTTCGGAACAACTCATGTAGTTCTCATAGAAATCGTTGTGTCTCCCTTATGACCCGTACAGACTAGGCTAGTATTTTAGTCTGGTAGCGAGTATTTTAGTAACTAAACGTGTCCGAACGCCATAAATTTAGTAGTTAGTAGTAGCATTGTGGTAAGTCAAATAGCAAGTATACTCGTTACTCGACTAACTACTCGCCTAATGTGAACAAGCCTTTACTATCTTGGTTAGAAATATGATCTAAACGGTGTTAGAAAGAGAAAACACCAGGCTTTATTTTCAAATCTAAAAATTAACCGCAAAATAATTAAAATGTATAGCTTTATGAATCCAAAGTTTCCCACTGCAATCTGAAAAGAGAGTATGAAATTTTGGGATTTTTTTATTAATTATTTTTACATGAAACGATAAAAAAGTGAGTCGACGATAATGTTCGTAATACATTTGCCTACTAAAATTTGCGTGTGTTTTTATTTTTTTTTTTTTATCAGTAATTTTAGTTTAGGAAAAAAATGTAAAACGTAACTTAGAAAAAACGTTAGGTGGGCCATTTTTAAAACTTTTTTATGTTAGCATTCAAAATTTCTATGTTTCAAAATGATTTGTTTATTTTGAACTAGCTGGGTTACCCGGCTTTGCTCAGGACAACATTCGAGAGTTTTCTAGAATTTTCCGCAATGATATTCCCGATTCCCTACTCCCGAACATTCCACGACATACTCCGCCACTCCTTCCAGAGCTTTCTAGAGCTCTATGGAACCTTCTAGAACTTTCCGGTAGACTGTTCTAGAAATTTCAAGAGGGCGAAACTTCCAGCCCTTATATCTTCAAAAGCACGCCCTTTAGATAAAAACAGGAACCATCATCCTGGAGGGGGGATAGAGATCTACCACACCATAAAACTCCCTTGATCGTAACGGGACTCGTTTCTAAGTTTTTGCCATCCGCACATTTTTTTGGACTTTCTTTTATAATATATATTGATTATAAAACCGTTTTTAGTTTTCGGATGTTTTCAGAAATATTTAATTTATTTGGATTTTATTTCAAAGTCGAAATATTTTGACATTCCGACAAAATAAACTCGAGGCCTGAGTGGTAAATGTCATCAATTTTGCACCTTCAAATAAACTTTCCGTGAAAACAGAGCCCAATTTTTTTTTCATTTCTAACAAAAAAAATTTCCATTTTCCATTCGTACCATTTTCCATTTGTACCATTTTTCATTTGTACCATTTTTTCCAATAATTTCAAGGAGCTTTCATTTTCTCCATTGTAATACTTGTTAACCTCAGTTTCACCAAATTTTATTGACCTCAATTTTAAATTTCACTAGGCGGGTGTTTGTAGTAATTGAATGTATTAAAACAATATTATTCTGTCTTAACTACTCAGGTATTTTGCGATTGTGCAAGTTTTTTGTCTTAAACGAACTGTCAGATTTATAAAAACTTTGTGTTATTTCTGCTTCGCAATTAAAGCTCTATAAATGAAACATTTCTTAACTTAGCCGAATACTAAAAACTGTTTTTAAAGTTTATAAAATAAGCTTTCAAATTGTTATAACACAAATAAATATTAACATTTGAATCGTCTTAAAACATAGTGCACTATCTCACTTTGCAATTTTTTTAATTAGAGCTGGAAATGAGGGCTCCAAATCAAAATCTAGCTCCGTCAGAAAGAAGAACCAATCGGAGAAAAAATGTCCGTGATTGGTCAGGACAGTATTTCTCTGATCGGTTCTCTCTGGCTGATCTAGATTATGATTTGGAGCCCACATTTCAGGCTCTAATTGAGAAACTGCAAAAAGTGAGTTAGTTCTGATGACCCATTTGTAAATATTAAAATTTAGAATGCAAACATAAAAAAATTGTAAAAATGACTCACATGATATTTTTATGTGAAAACAGTATTAAAAACACGGATTATGTAAAAAAAAACCACTTATTCTATTGTATAAATATATAGTAAACAATTTTGTCACCTCACTTTTTTACCATTTCATCCATACTTCCATACTAATATTATAAATGCGAAACTGCTCGAGTTTGTTTATGACTCTTTCACGCATAACACAATATAAAGACTTTAATAATTCTTTCACCAATAGAAAGCTAAATTATATGCGCAGACTACAGGTTGTATATGATGGTAAGCTCTGGCGTTATGAAATTATAAATATTAATATATTTTATTTGTTATACGTTTTCTGTCACTAACAAAAGCGAGTTTTTGCTAACGTCAGAAAAAAATCTTTTCCATGGAAACAATGTTGATATATTTTTGGGCTCTATGCTGGTAGGTACTCAGTCTACTGGTCGGCTACTACTGCAAAAAATTCAAATATTAGAATTCGTTTTTTTTTTGGACAAGCTTGGAATAAATGTCAGATGAGAGTTCCTATATTAAAAATATAATTCGTAACGATTATAAAGACTGAATGATAAATAGAGTATTTTTTATTATATTTACGAACTTCTAAATATTTAAATAAAAATAAACATCCGAAATGTTTGTAAGCGCATAAATTCCGAAAGAATGAACAAAATTGGATAAGTAATTCTTTTTTTCTTTGAGCTATAGCATTATGAAATTTAGGTGGGGGTGGGGGTGGAGGGGGGGGGAGATAATTGATAAGTGTAAGAGCTACAGTAATTTCCCGTAATACCATGCGAGCGAAGCCGCGGGGAAAAGCTAGTACAATAATATTTAATAAAAAATTAACAATGTCTAACAGCACTTAGGCGATTTGGCAGGTGAAAACTGTTTCTACAAAAAAAGCCTTTTTTATCTACTTCTATGGACAACTTTGAATAGAGATGTGAAGTTTGATTCAATATGGATCTTCTACTTTTCGTTTTAGGGTTGTCACTAGAACAATAACAGAGTTATAATGATTTCTGTGGGAACACACGCGTTAACGTGAAAACACGCTTATTGTACTTGACTGCTATTGTTATATTGTCCTGTTACGGGTCGGAGTGGTTAAAGAGCTAGTTAGCTTGAGACAATTTTTTCCTCATGTTATTGCCAAATTTGTTTTAAGTTATTTTTTAACTTTGTAAAATGACCTTGATGTTTCCCATAACTGGCACTATAAAAATATACCAAGTAGTTTAAAATATAAATGAGTCTGTTTGATGTATTGAAACCCTTTTTAAGTGAGACTCATTCAATCGTGCTTAGTGTAATCGTAATCTTTTCAACAGGATTCGTTGACTGTTTTCATCAATATGTACATTTGTGACAGTCTACCTTTATTAATCATGCTGTAATAACAGAATTATGATTAATTTCTGAGTGAGTAATTAGGTATTTTATTAGAAAATTATTTCTTATATTTTGATGAAATTATTTAATTTTGGTAGGTAATAAAAATGGTGAGGTGATTTTTATTACCGTCTTTACATGATACGTATTTCCGATATTTGTAATTATGTCATTTGGATAAATAATAATTGGTATCTTTGAGTAATGGTGGGTAGAGACAATGAAAGATTTAGTGGATTATCACCGTGTCTTTATTGTGTAGCGCATATGTATCACAATGGGATGCGTAACACGTATGTAACATCACAATGGGATGCAAAGGCTTCTGATGATGCTGTATTGGTACGCATCACGATGGGATGCATGTAGGTCACATCACGGCGGGCTGTGGATGCGTGCTCGACGCGTGGAGACTTGATGTTGATTGATGTCCGCTGGTGGAGAAGAACACGGATCTTCCAGGTCCACCTGTGAGGTATGGATGACGAAATCTTCCAGGCCAATGCTCGACACCTTTGTGGTGGAGATAAATGGTGATGTCGTGGTGATGTTGTCAATATGGTATATGGTAGTAGTTCTCTAGATCACGCGGGCAGAGACTGGACGAAACGCTAAGCCGGAGGCATGAGTCGATCTCAAATGGCTGGTGCACAGCGAATGAGTTCTGGCAGTAGATCGAAGACAAAGTTCTAGAAGTAAATCAAGTCGCAAGTGAAACTCGAACGGCGATACAGTAGCGATCATGGCTCAATTGTTGTGGCTGAGCGAGTAAAAACTTGAGTGGGCGCAGTGGCTGCATTTATATAAGAGCGTGTCTTAGTGGAACCGCCCAGACGCGACGATTCCAGAAGTTGCAGGCTTGTCGGCGCGCTCCCGCTGGCATCTCGAAAATTTTCTTTTCCCGGGCTGTGCTGCGCGGCGCGTACATGAAATCTCAAAGGCTCCAGACTACATTCTATGCATGTAGCTCGTATTGCAAGTAGCTTGTCGCTACGCATCCATTTTTTTGTAATTATTAATACACTCTTCTTCCTTGCTCTGTCCCAACTCATTGCCTAGGTAGGCTGTTGGGGTCGGTTCTTCTCGTTCTCAGACTATAACTTCTTCAGTTCTGGGTATTGCTTTCATCCAGGCCGTTTCTCTGCATTTTGGAGCATTGAGTCATCCAGGAGTGCTTTGGTCTTCCTCTGGATGACTGTCGATTAAGCTTCGTAGCAGGCAATGTCGATGAAGCTCCATAGAAATTGCCTGCTCCACTGTGTGGTTTGATGGTCTCCGTCTTATGTGCCCGTACCATCTCAACTGTCGTTCCTCCATCTTCCTGTTTATGTCCGTGACACCCAGGCTACCGAATGTGTGAACTTTTAATCCTATCTTTTCGTGATACTCCTGCCGACCATCTGAGCATTCGCATTTCTGCTGTTTTGAGTTGCCTAGAGTAGGCTGTCACCTCTGGTCTGGAGCTCCAAAATACTTGAAAAATACCCTCGACTCTGCAGAAACGGGCGGTCCGTTTGATAGATTTTCCCACCTTAACGAACGGATTGTAATCTTTAGAGCACAGACGTCGGGTGGGAATGCTGTCCTTGTTCTACCGGTATTAAAATGGAAGATGCTCTGCGGAATTAGCGTCATTGATCCCTTCGGGAGACAGGTCAAACGCGCGCCCAACATATGTACACGGTTGACATTTGTCACATGAGAACGGGTCGTTTTTTCGACTCGTTCTTGAGTTCAACAGCTCGGCTATGGAACGATTTGCCGGCTTCTGTGTTTCCTCCCTCCTACAACATGGGTCTCTTCTAGACCAATGTTCATTCCTTCCTCTCCTCAAAAAGACCCTCCACACAGCATCCCAGATGACATAGGCCCTGAGGGAAGTTATCTTCCTCAGGGCCTCCTGTGTGGAGTTAATTAAAAAAAAGTAGGAGTTGTACATAGACCAGCATTGGGAGCCATACCATAATTATTAATACATTCTAATTAACTAAAATACGGCATTATCAATCTTCCTTACCCGTTTCTCAGATGGGAGATTATGCAATATCCAGGTTGGGTGTAATGTTATCTTCACAAACATTGCTTATTAAACATTCTGGCTTCTTATCAATTTCCCAAGAATCATTACCTTTATCTGTTAACTTCAGTATGTATTGATATCTATACACACCTCTTATTCTTGCTGTAAAATTTACAGAGTATTCCTTTTAATGTCATGTTCTGGTAATTCTAACAATAAAATATAACGCTCACATTTTGGATGACTTTAACATCGGATTTTACTGATTACACATGCTTTTGGTTTTACAGGAAGTTTTCACCCTTGAGGTGACTAAATGCTATATAAAATAACTCAATAATAATATTACCCATTTTCAACCAGGCGTTTTTTTTTTTTTTTCTACATTAACTCCACACAGGAGGCTCTGAGGAAAATAATTTCCCTCAGGGCCTATGTCTATATCTTTGAAGATGCTGTGGGGAGGGTGTTTTTGAGGAGATGAAGTAGTGAACATAATATTATGCGCTGTTTTATTTCTTAACCCCTCAGGCTAATTTGTTCGCTTTTTGGAACAACTCATACAGGTCTCATAGAAATTGTTATGTCTCCCTTACTATCATAGTGAAAAATATGATCCAAACGGTGTTCAAAAGAGAAAACACCACACTTTATATTCAATTCTAAAAAATAACCACAAAATAAATAAAATGTACACCTTTCTCAAACCAAAATCGCAATTTAAAAAAATTTTTTTGAAACTTTGGGAATTTTTTATTGACTATTTTTATAAGAAATGACAAAAAAGTGTGGTGATAATAATGCTTGTAATACATTTGTCTAATAAAATATGTATGTGTTTTTTTTTTTGTTATCTGTAATTTTAATTAGAAATAATGTAAGGTGAGCTATTTTTAATACTTTTTTTATGTTTGCATGCAAAATTTTTATACTTCAAAAACTAAATGTTTGGAATTATAAAAGTTGAAAGAATATTTTTCCGCCTTTCAAAAACAGGTTTTATTGTAAAGCAGAAATATTTTGACCAACTGACAAAATATGGCCGAGGCTGAGGGGTTAAGCAGAGCACACATTTAAAATCAAATTAATTACATGTAATTTATATGAATTTCACTCATTTTTTTAATAAAATGTGATGTTTTATTCTTTGTATTGAGTCAAGAATTAATGTATGTAGCTCAGCATTACCTGTGACATTATATAATCACATTGTTATTGAGTTCCAACATTTTAAAATGATAACGTTAATGCAGTGCATTCCTAATTGAAATTAGTTTACATAATTTACTGAATTAAAAATATTCCAAGAGGCAGATTTTATTTAGGCTTTTCTATTTTATTTAAAGCATCGGGTTTTGGAATAGATGTTGCATGTGATGTGTTGACAAATTGCCTGTTTGTATTTCCATATCTTCAATGCCACCACTTGATTCCTTGAAGCCAAGTGTCGTTGTGTGTCGTATTAAATGTGACTCATTGCATTTTACAACCCACTGAATGGCGAATTAGACGCTGGTTAGTATTTCCTTCACTTGAATGTATCATTATTTATTGTCCAACTAGTGAATCATAGCTATAGTTAATTATGCTGTCACCTGCGCTTGAATGGATATCATGTATTTACTTTACTTCAGCGGCAATCTAAGATTTCATTTATGTTGGCAAACAATGTCTCACAAAAAGTTACTAATGGTTTGTAGTATTATTTATGTGCCTAAAATTATTTGATTTTTCTTTCATTCGTAAAGAAGGAACTCTAGTGAAAAATATTATGGCTTAAAAAAATACATTCATTTCAATTCAATTCAATTTTCAATTCAATTTATTTATTATCTCAAAAACATTACAAAATATTACTCTTTAATCCGTTTTCAAAATACATTTGTAAGAGTATTACAATTAACACTTAGGCATACGAACTATACAAGAATTAATAGAGCTTGCCTTTTAAAGGCAGCCTCACTAACGCTAAATATGTTGATATCCGAATTAATTCTGTCTAACAGTAAAATTGCTCTCCCGACTGGCATGACTATTGGCAAGTTAGTCCTGCAGGCCGGAAGATAGAACAGTCTATGTTGTCGGTGGCGAAGATACCCACCGGGAACATAGAAATGAATGCTCTCCATGATAGCTGAGTTTCAAACCATCCGCGAATCAATCTGAAGAAATGTGTAGCAATGTGTACATCCCTTCTGACCCGTAGATGGTTCATTTCGAGCGTACCCAAAAGAAAGTCGGTAGGATAGAGACACGGAGATAGGATAATAGCCGTACTCCCTCATGTACAGAAATCTTAGAAATTTCTTCTGAACTCTCTCCAACATGAGCGAATATTTCACTTGGTGTGGACTTCAAATTACCGACTCACTTTCAAGTCATAGGATATCATTTCATTTAGATCATAGGTTCTCAATGTGGGCGATAATACCCCCTTGTGGGCGTTTGAGTCATTTAGGGGGGCAGTAGAAGACCCAGAGAAAATTAGGGGGCGTTGATATGGCACACTGAGGGCATGGGCAGGTAAAAAGGAATGTCTGAAAAAGACAAAAAACACGCTAATAATCTTACGTGTATTATTATTATTAAGAATTGACGCTACGAGGGGAGGTTTTTAAGTTCGCGGAATGGGTAGATTAGTGGGGGTGTCGCTGAATTAGGTACTAATTTAACAACTCATTAGTATAAACACCGGGCTTTATCGTAATTAGGTCATTAGTCTTTGAGCTATCGTCGGCCAAACAAGTCAATCGGGAAGAAATTGTGAAATATGGAGAAAATCGAGTTCCGCGCTGTTATAAAGTTATCAAGCAAGGAAAATCAGTTCAGACCATATTGGAAGAGATGTCATCCGTTTACGGGGACTCTTGTCCAAGTAAAACTATGGTTTACAAGTGGCATACCCTCTTTAAACATGGCAGGGAGTCACTTGAAGACGACCCATGATCGGCACAAAAAAGGCGTTTAACATATATTCCTTATTGCAATAATGCTGTAGCTCTTTCTTACACACTAAATAATATTGAGACGAACAATGTACATTTGTCTGCTGTACTTTTATAATTCTCATGGTTACGGCACGGCAACGGCACAAAAAAGACATTAAATATATATATTCCTTATTGCGATAATGCTGCAGCTCTTTCTTACACATTAAATAATATTGAGACAAACAATGTACATTTGTCTGCTTCCTCCAAAGGAAAAAAGTAATAATTTTCTTGCATCTCTGTCAATCGTATTAAAGAAATGAGAAGCCGCGAGACATTGCCGTCGCCGTGCCGTTGCCATTAGAGGTGGGTAAGTTCTGCATTTTGCCGGAGGTCTCCGAGGAGTGCTTCATTTTAAAAGCACTCGAGTTCTAGGAGTGGGTCCCGGGTTCGAGTTCTTGGTTGCGGACTGGGCGCTGAGACGGCGCACCGAGGCGGGACGCACGAGTTCGGACAAGAACTCGGACCCGGGACCTGCACAGGAACTAGAGCCCGACAGCTCGCAAGGACCCGCATGCGGACTCGGGACTGTCACCCGTCGCTCCCGTCGCGTCGGCCGGTAGGGGCGCTCAGGTTCTCGGTCCGGCTCCGAGTTCCGCGTTTGGGCCCGAGTCCGTGCTCCGGTCGAGCTTCACATACGGGTGCAAGTTCACATGCGGGTGTCAAGAGCTGGGAAAAGGCATTCGTTCAAGTTTTCTGGGAGTGGTGGGTTTGAAAAAGGAGTGGGAGTGGGAACCAGTTCCCGCAAAGGACTCGAGTTCAAGAACCCATTCCGGATGAACCTACTCATCGCATGGGAAACATAAAATCACCCAATAGACACGTCGGATCTAATGGATGAGAAATGGAAAATTCTTGGTTTTCGAGCTCATTTATATAAAATTGCAGTTTAGCTTCAAATGCGAATATTTTATTCATCATTTGTCTGATTATCGTGTCAGGTCTTTGCAACTCTAAATTCAGATTATTGAACTTCATAGTATCGGCCAAAAAAGCCGTCAGTGCCCACCATTCATCGTTATGAAGGTGGGGATATTCTTTACCACTTGTAAATTAGAATTATTTCGAATTTCGTTGTCTACTAAAATTGTTTGCTGTTTCGCGACCCGCACAAATATCTGCCCCGAGCCGCAGTTTGACGACCATGGGTTTAGATCAGAGGTTCCCAAACTTTTTTCTCACGGTCATGGTGGACCCCCTCCTGGTACATTTCTACCATATTCCCAAAACTCGACAAGCGTTGTACTGAATATTGAATGGCGAGGTGTGGTCTGTAACGGAGCAGTACCGGATCTACGACTTTTTCAAACGGGGGCAAAATGGACCAGCATTCGAGATTATATTTGCCACGACGGAGGGGGCGTAATGGGAAATGGGGGGAGGTATGTTCCCATCCCAGTATAGTGCACCCATATCCCATTACGTTCCCCCCCTTGCCTAGCTGGGCGTTTTAAGATCTCATGCGTAACCGGTACAACAAGGTGTGCTGTACGCCAGTCGCTCTGTTACGGAGGGGGCGTAATAGGATGTGAGACGGGGGGTGGGATGGGCTATGGATATGGGGTACGGGACGGGTCTCAATCGAAACCAGTTTGTGGACCCCCATTTCTTTATCGCGCCTACATTCATGTGGTGAGGTTTGTCTAGGTCTTGGAGGCGGATGACCAGGACACACTGAACCCCAGATTCCTACCCACCCCTTAAACCATTTTCCTTCCCAGAATTCTCTTCTACTTCCTTTTCTTAAAAAAAAAAACCTCCACACAGCATCCCCAAAGATGACATAGGCCCTGAGGGAGATTATTTTCCTCAGGGCCTCCAGTGAGGAGCTCATGTAAAAAAAAAAAGTGAACCTCCATCGGGTCTCCCGTTGGACCACTTTGGGAATCACTGGTTTAGATCATACTTCTCACCATGACAACGATTTCTATAAGACCTATGTGAGCTGTTCCCAAAAGCGAACAAATTAGCCCGAGGGGTTAATTAATACAAAGAATATATCTGATCCTGATACTCTTCACTTTTTATGTAAAGATAACAAAATAAATGTATATTTCTTTAGTTATATACTTCTCTGTGAAAGAAAGAAAATAATTTTTCAAAGACCGAAAAAAAAAAACACATTTACTCTCAAGAACAAACCTTTAGAACCTATTTTTTTAACATAATAAAGATACTACAAAACAAATGCAACCAACTTCTGCTTAATGACCTTCAAAGCATTGCAAGGAATGGCGCCAGCCTATATATCGTAACTATGTGTCCGACAAAACTTGCGACAGACAGCTTACTCTAAGGTCACCATATCTAGATATTACTAACCGTTTAATTGAACTTTCTAGGTCAAATAGAGCCATTTACTATGATCGATCTTTTCGTGTAACTGGCCCGCTCATTTGGAATAAACTTCCCTCAGCTCTTACTAATATCCAGAACTTGGCTGACAAAACAAACTTATTTTAAAAATCATACCTTTCATGAATCTCAACTTCTTTTTATATACTCTAATAAGCCATGTTCCTCAAGTTTCCGGTAATTGTTTGGTTTCGGTTACCTCCTCAATGTACTTTTATGTTTAACTCTGAATTTCTCTTGAACATAAACTGCCTCCTCTATGTTATATTTTACTTTTAATGATTCTTGTTTAAGTTATTGTTTATCATTATCTATTGTCCTGTACCAAAACAACACCGTTATTGTTAAATTGTTTCTCTTGGCATTGCTTTGTATATACTGTATATTCTAGGACTCACATATATAGGAACACTAAAGGATTACTCTAAAGTTTGTTGTAGCTAAGCGCACTTGAAATGACGTAACACAAAACTTATGTACTGTATATTCTAGGACTCACATATACAGGAACACTGTAGGATTACTCTAAAGTTTGTTGTAGCTAAGCGCACTTGAAGTGACATAACACAAAACTTATATACTGTATATTCTAGGACTCATATATAGGAACACTATAGGATTACTCTAAAGTTTGTTGTAGCTAAGCGCACTTGAAATGACGTAACACAAAACTTATGTACTGTATATTCTAGGACTCACATATATAGGAACACTGTAGGATTACTCTAAAGTTTGTTGTAGCTAAGCGCACTTGAAGTGACATAACACAAAACTTATATACTGTATATTCTAGGACTCATATATAGGAACACTATAGGATTACTCTAAAGTTTGTTGTAGCTAAGCACACTTGAAGTGACATAACACAAAGCTTATGTACCGTATATTCTAGGACTCACATATATAGGAACACTATAGGATTACTCTAAAGTTTGTTGTAGCTAAGCGCACTTGAAGTGACATAACACAAAACTTATATACTGTATATTCTAGGACTCACATATATAGGAACACTATAGGATTACTCTAAAGTTTATTGTAGCTAAGCGCACTTGAAGTGACATAACACAAAACTGCGCTATGTAAATACTATCTTATTATTATTATTAACTGCCGAGCCATGAAGATAGAGCAAAATATATGGAAAAAGTGTTTCCGGTCCTATATTTTTTCAGTAACACTGTGTTACATTATGCGGTAATTTTTTTTTGATGTCTGCTAATCCTTTTATCAATTTATGATAGGTGCTGTTAATAAGATTTAACTATTTGTCAATATTGCCCTGTGGACGTTTCAGCATTCTTGATGTTTATTATTGACCAATAAATGTTTATTTTTTTTATATCTGATGATTGTTACTCTTTTCCAGTTGGACCTGGACAAGCCCTTGGAGGAGCAGGGCACCCTCAAGGTCTTCATCCACAAGCTGACGGACATCATAGCGGCTGCGGACTTGGGAGACGCCAAGGTGATCAGCTGCCCTGTCTATTGGCACTTGTCGTAAATTATTAATTCATTGGCCTGCATAGTGATGGTAAATTCTCAGGAATTTTCGTCCAAATGGTGAAATTCCCATGAGGGTGTCTCATATGACGAAAATTTGCAAATTTATCATATTAATTAGAGCAGGGTTTCCCAAACTTTTTCTGCAATAGAACCCTTTTCAAACCAGTAAATTTTAACGGAACATTGGCTTATTTTTTAGGTTGAGTGATTCCCAATAGTAAAATTTAAAACAAAATGTTATTAAACACATTATCAAAATGTCAATCTCATGAATAAATACCGCGAAACAATGTAGATACTTGCTTTGACAATTGACAAGATACTTGCTTTGACGCATAGTGTTGCCAACTCTAAATATTAACATATATTGCTCTGGATTCTAACGTTTTTAGTCTATGTCTATGTTAGTTTATTTTTCATTATCATTTGAAAATGTATTTTGAAGCCATAAGTATTTAAAATACAAATTACAAAATACTTCTGCATCAGGTAATTGAAATACCAATTACAAAATACATTTTTGGGAAGGAATTTGAAATACATATACAAAATACGTATTTGTATTTCAAATACGTATTTCAATTATAAGTAATTCAAATACTGCCGAGTCCTGGGCATACTCTCTTTTCAGACCATGTTATGCTCGGTGAATAGGTCTGCACTTTAAATGCGTCTATAATATTGGTTTATTTTTATATCTAATAGACCTATTACTGTACTTACAATGATTATTGTGCAATATAAATATAGCCTTCTTGTTCAACAATGTATTATGCAATTAACTTGTGGATTTAATAGAAAACTTCTTTATAGAGCAAAATATCTGGTGCAATGTCATTTGTCGTACTGTCGGACAATGCAATAATTTATTTATTTTAAAATATTTTAACACAATGGTTGACAAAGAGCACAAGTAAAAAAGATATACATATTTTGTAACAATTCAAATGTAAAATACAAAAAAATCAAGGGCCATCAATATGCTGGGCTCAATATTTCTCAGTTTTAATAAAAATCATTTTGCAAAAGAATGGAATCGATCAAACTTTCGATTGATTATTATTTGAGATTTTCACGGCTGAAAGTAAATATCATGACTAATTTTTGGGGTATTATGCCGTGTTTTACTACCTCTCTTTTAAGCCAACTTTTTGGACATCATTACAGTGTCCATCATTATTGAACAGGAAAAACAAAATGCAAAAAATACTAACCTATTTTTTGCATTTTGTTTTTCCTGTTAAGCACTTGCATACTGCTTACTAACAACAACTTATGCAGGGACTCTGGAGGTCTAGAAACGTTCAAAATAAATGTAGCTTCGTTTAACAAAAAAAATTAGAATCTTGCGAGAGCTTTGAAGGAGTAACCTTCTGTTACTTATACCTGGGGGCCTACTCTCTATCTTTCGGTTTAACAAACCAGCACGTTTGTGGTTTAACCTTCAGTAGCGGGTGCTGTCAACTAAGCGGAAACGGTCTATAATTACTGTAAATATACTAAAAATAGAGTTCATATTTTAGGTATTCCTCCGCAATACATTTATATGTTGGATTAAACAATAACAACACATACATATTTACTGAGTGTACGGTACTGAAGCGCGAGGAAGTTTTAGCACGATAGGAGGAGGGTTAATATGCGTTTGTGACGTAGCTAAACCTGCCGTACGGACGTTGTGAAAGATAGAGACTAGGCCCCCAGGGCGGGTAAGTGGTGGATAACCTCCAAAAGTATCCATCATTTAGTTAGTCTGTTGGCTATAAAGAAGGTGGTAGCGAAACACGGCATAACACCCCAAAAATAAATCATGATTATAAACTTTCAATCGTTCCTTTTTGATGAATACGAGTTTTATCATGCCGTCAATATTATTAATGAATTATAATATAGAGAAGGTCCAACATTCGACCCCTGGGGGTCTCCGGGATCGGTTTTGTTATCTAGAGATAAGTTTAGTCATGTCCATTGCTAATAATATATTGGCGAAGATTAATCAAGTACAGACCGGTAAAGAGAAATTGATATTATAAAAAGAAATTAAAAATACATGTGTATTACCATTATCTACTGAATTGAAGGTTTTCTTCGAAATCTGTGCAGATAACATCAACACGCACTGATTATTTTTGTAGGTCAAGATTATTATACGTGTATGTTCATATTATCAATTAAAAATAGTTGTAGGATGAAATGGTCACATTATCTGATATTGCAATGTGTATCACTCGCCCTCTTGTCTAACAATGCTGCTATGTAATTGACCCTTGATCTTTCAAAGCGAATGATGCTCCGACAAGGTTAATACTAGTAAACAGTGCTAACTTGCCGTATCTGAGAGAGCTGTACATAATTGTTGGATGATGAGGCTGTTTCGCGTCACCTAATGGGTCAGAGAAGATAACTTATTCTCCCTTCTGCCTTTTACGTCTATGATCCCGATAATGGTTCGATTGCTAAACACCTAGCAAGCATTATACGAGGAAGCGTACCTGCAGATGGTCTGTCCTCCACTTCAGCAGGGCCCCATAAATGTATGGTTTTCTTGCAAATTAAAAACTGTTGGTTAGAGATCATAGACACTGTGTAAAATTGATTATTTTATCGGCAATTTAATCAAACTGAGCAACCTAGCAAGTTTATTACAGAGTATTTTACAATTACAACATTTTAAACCCATCGGTAATCAATGGCTTGGGCCATCATGGAACAGTAATTTTACAATGTTTTGCCGCTTTCCCAGTTATCTGGCCTAATATCATTTGAATTTTTATTTCAGTCTCGGGAAGTAATTGGAAATGTGGAGCAGTACATATCCAACCACCCGGACATGACAGTGGTAGACTCTCTGGACAGTGTGAGGGTCTTGTTGGATAGGTAAAGTGGCTTAATTTTTCATTAAAATTATTATTTTGCCCTAAAAATCATTAAAATCACGGTGTAAGTACATACTTATAATTAAAGAATTTATATCATTCAAGAGGCATAAATGCTCTCAAGCCTCTGTACCCGGTGGTCCTCCGGATGGTCTTAGGTTGTTATTTCACAACTTATTAATTTAAATTAATATGTACCCAATTTGAGGCATGTTCCAGAGTGGAAGATAATATCAGTATCGCTCTGGTGTAAGACCACCATTCAAAATTGAAACGTTGCTTGAAATGGCTTTTTGCCGCGTTTGGTGACCAGATCTGAACAGCCAGGTACTTCCCCACCTTCCTCTTTCCTCCCCAATACCCTCAGCCTCCCATTCAAACGTAATTAAATTAACGTTTTGTGGTCAAGCCTTTCCCTCGGGGCCGTTGCTAATAATTTCAACAATATTGCGCCTTTCTGCTAATATCAATTAATTTAGTTGTCCATTAACATTGAAAGATAAATATGTAATAATAGTTTATTGTTTCGTGTTCCTGCAAAATGTATCAAATCAATAAATAATATATGTACAATATAAAATAAAAGCAGTTTGAATCAGTTTCATTTATTCTTATCACTTTCGTTTCGAATGCTTTAAATACTTTAGCAATTCTTTATTATTTGTTTTGCATGCTACAAATTATTACGTCAATTGATAAGAATTTGAATAACATTAGAATGTTTGTTTACAAAGGTACCGCTACTATTCGCTGATAGAGAAGCAGCCGCAGTTGCGCAAGCACGGTGTGTTCACGCCCCCGTTCTGCGTGCTGGGCGCGGGGGGCTTGGGGGTGGACGGGGAGGGGGGGCGGCTGCTGGAGGCGCGGGGGGTGACCTTCCCGCTAGTGTGCAAGCCGCTGGTGGCTCACGGCTCCAAGTCGGCGCACAGCATGAGCGTGGTGTTCAGCGCTGCCGGCCTCGCGCACTGCCGCACCCCATGCGTGCTGCAGAGCTTCGTCAACCACAATGCCGTTCTCTACAAGATATTTATGGTCGGAAACAGGTATAACACAGTGATGGATTTTATTGAGATAACCTGATACTATCCAAAAAATTTATATATACATATTAACAATACATATATAGCTTTCTTTTCAATTTGCCATCTGTTAAGTAAATTTTTTTTTTAACTAGCTGGGGTACCCGGCTTTGCTCGGGGAGTTGATTTGAGATTGAACTGACGTTCGAATACACAACGGATCTTGCTTTATGTATCCCTACCAATGGATAGCCCCACTTATACAAAAGAGCCTTTGGATGGTCCACAATGTTCCAGAACATTCGAGAGTGTTCTAGAATGTTCCACAATGATCTGGGATGTTCTGGGATGTTTCCGAACATTCCAGAATGTTCTGGAATGTTGTGGAATGCTTTTGAATTCTCTTGAATGGACTCTTCTAGAAATTTCTATAGGGCAAAACTTCCAGCCCTGATATCTTCTCTGAAAGTCCTTCAGGTAAAAACGGGAACCTTCTTCAAGGATGGGGGATAGAGGGCTACCACACCATATAACTTCCTTGATAATACTGGGACTCGTTTCTGAGTTTTAGCGGCACGCACATTGTAGTACACTTTCTTTTATAATATTTATATATTTTATTTTTTTATTTATTGATTTCAACGCCCCAACGGGCTTTTACGTGAATAGTGTATAATACAAGACACAGTTTTTAAACAAAAAGATTAACTTGGAGAAATAAACTTCACAAGAATAGTAGATATAAAGATAAAATAAAGTAAAAATAATGTATTAGAAGACAAGAGAAAGTTTTTAAGTTGTAGATGGCACAGAAATAATAATCAGTGCAGGTTAGTAATACAAAATTTACAGGATAATAAAAATAATACACAAATATATGCAATTGCTCTTTTGCGCTCCTTAAATATCAAAATATGCTACATAAATAGTGTTAAACTTATATTAAATATGTCAATATTTGAGGTGAATTTGTTTCCAAGTGTGTGAAATCGAGGAATAGGTGCATGTGGTAGTTGGTTTCAGAATTATTGTTGCAGAATAATATATTTTGCCTAGTTGCTCTATTAGGCTAGCTTTACACTCGTAATTAAAAATTACGGATTACGTAATATTTTGACAGGTCACTCCCAGGAGCGTTTACATATGAATCTGACTTGTGGCAATTAATGATCACGGAAGTTTTTCGGAAGTTCGACCTGTGTAACTGCTCATGCGACCGTTTACATCTGTAAATGTATTTGCGGTAAGATGGCTTCCTTTCAACAACGACATGCTACTGTCAAATTTACGCGATTTTGTCAATAAAGACGAAAAGGACCAAATAAAGTGCTGAAATAGATTTTGGCTTTAATTAAACAATTCTCCACGCACTTTTGTGCCGTCAAAGGCGAAAATTAATGGATTTCTTTCATTTTATTCGAATGACAGCTACCTGACAGCTGCCGACTGCAACCGACTTCGTATTCAAATACGTAATTTAAAAAACAGAAACATTGAGATTAGAAAGGTTTGGACCGATAATTGAATAGAAGGATGCTCATTTTCAGAAAACTCAAATAAGTGGAAATAAATACTAGTTTTATAGGAAAAAAATCCAATAAAAACAAATGTCTTTTGGTTTTTGACATTTCGCAACGGCGCATTTTGGTACTATTTCTTACAAAAGGTCCCTCAGCTTATCAAATTGATTTTATAAGCTGTGAGAAGGCTGTAATTTCGCGCGGACGCGATTAGACCTGTCAAAAAACTTCCGGGAGAAGAAGTTCTGTAACATGCTTTAAATTACGTTAAGTGACTTTTGGTGTCGTTTACATTGGTAATTTGGCCATAATTCACTTACACGAGCGAATTACGGGAAAAAAATTACGAATGTAAAGCCAGCCTTAGGCACCTTGAAGTCGATGAGATGCAGGAGTTCACAAAAGTCAAATTTAGAGTGAATAATTTTAAACAAAAAGTTAAGTCATTTATTTTTCTTCTGTTTTCTAGGGAATGCAATCTAAGTAGTCTCAGGAGGTTAAGTGATGTTACCACTCTAGTACCTTCTGTCTTTTTCTTTTTTGTACAATATGTGTGAGAAGGAAGAGGACGATCGCCAATGACGTACATACGACCTCTCTCTAGGATTATTACAATATGCAATTATGTTAGAAAACTCGTGCACATGCCAACAATGCATCACAATTACTATAATGACTTCATTACAATGTTTATTATTATTTGCCTTGTCAGGAAAACACGCCAGAGGTTTACCTTAAACCAGTTATTGAACAAGAGCAAACTGTACAGACAGCGTATCAGTTTGATAAATACATAATCAAATGTTGTGTGCTGTTGATGCTGTTTATTAATAATAAAGGTTAAATATGTTATCATTTGTTCAGGTACCACGTGGCAGAAAGACCAAGTCTGAAGAACTTCTACGCCTGCAACGAGAGAGAGCCCATCTTCTTCCAAAGCGGAGACGTCTGCAAGGCGGACAGCCAGTCCACCCTGTCCATCCTCGACCCCCACGACGCCACAAACCTCGAGCACCGGCCCGTCCTCGACCTAACCAAGGTGGAGGCCATCATCAGGGTGCTCCGCCATGAACTAAACCTCATGCTCTTCGGTATTGACATAGTTATAGACAATGCTACCAACCATTATGCCATCATAGATATCAACGTCTACCCGGGTTACGAAGGCTTCCCTAACTTCTTGGAGCACCTGGTGGACAGCATTGACGATATGGTAAACTCCAGCGAAGAGTCAGCCTGCATCTTGTCCAACGGTACCACAAACGGGACCGAAGAGAACATAGAAAATGCTTATGGAGACCATGGCAAAAATTGGGCAAACAGCTTCAATAGAAATAATTTAATTAATGTGGGTAATTCAAATTTAGATAGCTACTGTAAAAATATTCTTAAGGATGTCAATGACATCTTTGAAGGATAAAACAGGCAACTTTTTAGGATAGAGAAGTAAGACTGACATCATTTGGGAAAACATACATTCGCTGCGTTAGTTACAATAGGTGTTTTATCCACTGGGCATAGTTTGTACATATTGTTACCTACCTAATAATATTATTATTATTTTATTTTTAGGTACTCTTATGATATGCATTCAATGTAGATACCTACAGTTGTAAGGATGGGTTGTTTTGCAGAAATTTGAATGTAATATTGTCAACAAATGGTCATTTAGCGCCACTTTTTTTTTTGACAATTGCAAGGTCCATGTTAAATGCTGATTCTAAGTTCGTTTAACCACTAGATTGCCGCTCGTGCGCCGGCGCACCAACGGCGCAGGCCAAAATAATCACTAAAAAATAATTTTGTCATGCGATTTTAACCCTTATGTATAAAGAAAACGTATGAAGAAGAAGGTCAGAATCGCTTGGGGCATTCTTGTTCATAAGGTATAAGATACCGTGAACCCACCTAGCGCAGCGATATTTTTTCTTTGAAACTGTTTATGACACGGGCCTGGAACTTTTTCCCGCCTCTCGGCTGTCAGTTGGGGGCTGTCAAGTCTCGCACCGCGGTCGATGAAATGATCGTAAAACGTATAAATTCATAGAATAAACGCAAGTAATGTTATTTTTATGCATAGTTTAGTATTCAAGGAATGTGTTTCAGTAAATATTACATAAGATAGCATAAAATTAACCTGCAAAATATTACTTAAAAGTCAAAACATCGCGAAATTTTCTCGTTTGTTCCCGTGGCATTTGACGAGTTAAGCTTTTGAACAAATTGCGATCAGTAGAAGTGGACAACTGTCATGTTGTTAAGCTTGTCAGCTTATTAAAATTACTTGACAGCCTCCGTGGTCGAGTGGCAAGACTCTCGACTAGCAATCCGGAGTGCGCAAGTAAATTTTATTTGATTAATTTGCGTTTTCACAATTTAATCATTTAAAATAATATACGGTATATTTGCGGCACATTCCGGGGTGGAAGATACTCTCAATATCGCCCTGGTGTAAAATAACCCTTCAGAATTGAAACGTTGCTTGAAATGGCTTTAGCTATGTTTGGTGACTAGATCTGATTAGCCAGGTATTCCCCCTCTTCCCCATCTCCTTCCCCTCCCTACTTACCGTCATCCTCAGAACATACCCTGATTGGTGATGCCATAGTCTCACTGGCTCCGGGCGGTTGGGAGCAGTTGGGACTCGCATTAAAAAATAAAGAAAGAAAGCTGAAACGCATCTAGAATCGGCATTAAATGGAGACCTTCAAATGTAAAAATAAAAAAAAAGGCGCCGGATGGCCATTTGATGAGAATATTACATTTGAATTTCTGTGAAACAACTGGCCCTTAATCTAAAATACTTTTGTTATTAATTCCTTAGTGGAAGATGCATAATAGACTAACCAAACACAGAAAGATTGCCAAAATATGATTCAATTATTATTGTACAAGATTCTGTGTTGATAGAGCAGGTATATGTATTTGAAGAAAATTTTTTTTTTTTGAAAATTAATATATCCCAATTAATATAACATTTTCGTTTTTGTTGTTAAATGTTTTAATACATTTATAAGAGCAATACTAGATTTAGTAAGGGGAAATTTGATATTTTTGATTTTGGCTGAAGTTGAAAT
Organism: Glyphotaelius pellucidus; assembly: GCA_936435175.1. Taxonomy (NCBI): domain Eukaryota; kingdom Metazoa; phylum Arthropoda; class Insecta; order Trichoptera; family Limnephilidae; genus Glyphotaelius; species Glyphotaelius pellucidus. The sequence continues at coordinate 8,724,841 of OW386548.1, read as the reverse complement.
AAAATTTTATTCCATGTTAAGTTTGCTTCACAAAAGAATTTTATTCCAAACTCTCGAATTATTTCAAATTTATTATGAATTTAATTTATACGCATGTGAAAGTCAATATCTACAGTTTGTCAAATAAGAGTAGAAAACATAGAAGGGCGCCACTGTTGTTCAAATGGCAATACTAAAAATATAATTCATGGTGAAAATGTAAAGCTGTGTAACCTACATTTTTGTAAAAAATTAAAAAGGCATAAAAGTGAAAAAAATATTTTTTCATTGCAATTTAGATACCCACTGTTCTCAAAATTAGAATTGCATATATTATTATACATTTGTAATGTAATATAAAGCACAGTTTAGGAATTGCTCACATTTATTTAATGCTAATTTTTAAGTACCTAGCGTTTCCCGGGCTTTAGATCATGTCTTTAATTTTAGATCTGAATATATTTAACTCATTCATATCTAAAAGTAGTGTAACTAAACTCACCATTAGTGATTCTTCATTTCTACCTACTGTTAAATTCAAATTTATGTTAAATTAAATGAAAGCAAATCAATTTGTGAAACACCATAATCAAATTTATGTCATTAAGTAGGTTCCTTAACAACAGTGCTTCTTCGATTTTAATTTTTTTTCTTTAAGAATAGAAAAATGTTTTTTAAAATGTGATTTACAAAATGTTCAGTGTTGTTGCGCTTTAAAATAATATTTGACAGTTAAATTGGTGTTGCCAGCCTACAAATTTTGTAGTTCCATTTTTATTATTTTCTACTCTTCATTGACAAACTATTCAAGGTTTTAACTTTTTTCTTTCATGCGTAAAATTGTGCGTACTATTTTGTTTTTGTTAGTTTGCTTATATTTTTGGTCACAAAAAGAGTGAGAGGATAAAAGATACAATTAGATAGCTTTAATTTATCCAAACTGAGATGTCGTTTGTGCGTTTGTAGTTTTTTTTAACAAGCTTTAAATATTATGTCAGTAAATTATTATTATTTTTTGTTTATTTTACCGATATGAACTTGTCATTTGGAATACAATTATTGAAGAAACAAATTTACCAATTCTTTAAGACTTTTTTAAAAGTATCGGTAAAATAGTATCTGTTGTTGCATTTTGTTTGTTAGTTTATTTTAATCAAATTGGAGATACTACATTCAATTTGATAAGCTTAAATAACTTATTCATTCAAATAGTTTATGAATATTCTCAATTTTTCAATCTGATGAGTAATTCTGCATCTTTTGTGTTCAGTCAGCGTTACGAGACAATTGAGGCAAAATTTGTCAAATATCGAGAGGTGTCCATTGTGCATTATCGGCTGTCAAATTTCTATATTTTTTTATGGCTTTCAATGTCTTGCCTATGCCTGTCTTGTGTTGATGTCATTTGTGTGGATTAATGCCTAACGCGCCGCGACTGCGCCGGCGCATGCGGAACAATATATATATATATATATATATATATTTTTTTTAATGTGATTTTAATCCTTATGTATAAAGAAAATGTATGAAGGACAAGGTCAGAATCGCTTGGGGCATTCTTGTTCTTGACGTAAAAGGTATCCTAAATACACCTAGCTACTCGGAATAATTTTTATAAAATTTATCTATGACATCGAACCCTTCATTTTTCCCGCGATTTGAGCTGTCAAACTAAGAGCGTCGTAGGTCACGAAAAAGATTGTAAAACCTATCAATTCTTCAAATAAACACAAGTAATGTTGTTTTGATGCATAGTTTATTGTTGAAGGAATGTGTTTCGGTAAATATAATATAAAATAGCACAAAAATAAATCCACAAAATATTACGTCAAAGTCAAAACTTTGCGAAATTTACGGATGTCCTCCCTTGGCCTTTGACCGGTAATTACCTACTTAAAAATACAAATTATTCTTTATTAGTTACATAACTACTTACATATAATGACATATCGAATTATTTTGATGTTTGTACGTGATGACTTTCTGTTCGCTAATTTTCCCACGAATAATGCAGATTTAGCACAAATTTTCTTAACGAGGATTACACCACAAACGCGCCGTCGTCTCTGGCTCAAGTGTAACTACATTTAAGAGTTGGTGTCTTAACACAAGCACAGTTTTTAGCTGGGTTAGCGCGATACGGAATACCACATTTAAGAAAACTGTCAAAATGTATATTATACTTGCTGGTACCCGGCATGCGTTGCTATGCCATCCAAAGAAATAAATTGTTTCTCCCTGCATGTCCATTCTCATGCGTCTCCGTTCCCCTCCCGCTTCCCTTTCCTCTCCTGCGTTCTTCTTCCACCTTCCCCGCCTTTCCCCGTCTTCATTACCCTCCCCCTCCTGTCTTCCCTCCCTACGGCTAAAATATGTGAAATACACACATTTTCAAACCACTTGCGCACTACCAGTAATTTTTTTATACAAATTTTAGACCCAAACATATGGAGCCTAAATTTTTATATAAAGGGCCTTTCATTAAGCGCTTCCTATCTTTAAATTTAAATAAAACAAAGTGTGTGTGAGATATTGTCGAAATTTTTTATTCGTTTGAAAGGCCTGTCGATGCCATTATGTATGGAATATACCATCGTTCAAATGTCCGCCGCGGCTTCTCTGGGTGGCGCGTATCCGAAAAGTTCAATTTTCCATAACTCTGGTGCACAAATCAGGCTGAATTTGACCTATGGCATGGGCTAGGTTTGTGGCTTATTCATATAGACCTGCGACTTGAAAACCCCACAAGAAAAAGTCTAACGGGGTCAAATCGCGCGATCTCAGAGTTCACATCACCTCCACGTTTGATTTTATCATTCAACAATTTTAAACAATTAATTAAATTTTAAACAATTTTATCATTTGCACGTGTTGAACGCTATATCCGTCCATGGTGATTTGACAAAACAGACTGAATAAAAGACAGCCAATTTGACAGATGTCGCTTCAACAATATGACCGTTATCAACTGTCAAGAGTTCGGAAGTCCCCATTAGAAGACTATATATATGGCCAATTACATATACGGCCTATTTAACATGCTTTAGGCTGTCACAAAAGATATAGAATCATTTTTCTGTTACTAAACATTCTTATTAAAAATATGTTTTAACTTTCATGCAACAATACTTTTGAATTGCAATATGAAATAATGTTCAAAATAGGAGCTATTTCTCATGTTTTGTTGGTCCTATTAGTAATAAATTATAACGGATTACTTCGTGTTTTATTAGTTCTATAGATTAATAAACAATAAGTAGTTAAACGGATCAGCATTCAAGTCAGTCTTTATCCATTATTACGCCATTGACATTGTAAATTTTTTGATTAAAGAAAAGATATTTTATTTGATATTTTTACGATGATGTAGATGTAATTGTAAAAAAGGCATTTGGTTCTGTAATTGAATACTTTGTGAGACAACTGTTTTCAATGTAAAATGTAATGTTAATAAGAAGATGACATTTTAATCTCATCAATGGCATTCCATTAAAACTTTTTATACAATGAAAGGAATTGATTCTGCCTAAATGTATGTACCTAGTTTGTATGTTTTTGACGCATTCAGATTTTGATTCGGTAATGTGACTCGATGTAAAGTTCCATATTTTTATATTTGTGGGTAGCTTTTTGATTCCCGAGTTGTGGGAAATTGTCATCCATATCACTGGAGGCAACTTGACGTGTGCAATCTGCGTTGGCCTTTATTAGTATATAAGTATTTTATGTAGATTATTAACTAATGCATAATATATAATAACTTTGTATGTACACATTTTGCAACATCCAAAAATGTCATCAGCGATAATAATATGTTCTACGTAACCGCTAGGAGTCATTTTGAGTGTGATGCATTTGCCGAAAGAGTATTGTTTATTATTTTTTAAATTATTTATTAACCAAGTATATTTTTTTCTTTAAAACCGCGTCACTAGGCCGAGCTTGTTACAAAGTGGCAAACTTTTTAAATTACGCGTGACATAATTTCAGATATTATTTATTTTGTTGTTTCGTAGTAGACATTAAAATATATCATAATGTCGGTAAAGTGTGTACCTTCCTCTTCGCCATTTATTCTTTTTTCTAATTAACTTTGCAGCTACTTGAGTTGTGAGATTTATATTTTTTATGTGAATACCGTACAAGATTCCCAACTGCTCCCAACCGTCTGGAATCAGTGAGATTATGGCATTCCCAATTGGGTTACGTTGTGAGGCTGTGGAGAGGGGAAGGAGTGAGAATGAGGGAGGTAGGGAAGTACCTGGCTATTCAAATCAGGTCACAAAACACAGCTTAATCCATTTCAATTAGGATTTCAATAACGATTCACTTAGCCAAGGTCACCCCAAGCGGTTCGCTATGTTTGGTGGTTTGGCAGGGGTGCCTGGGTTTATGGGGTGAGGTTTGTCTAGGTCTTGGCGGCGAATGCTTTTATCTATTTACTGCGTGGCGGGCCGGATCGGAAGATACTGGCTGAAGGAAACCTAACCTAGACCTCTCCAGCTGGACTCTTTTGACCCATGGGCTTGCGCCGCAGTGGGAGGACATACGTCCGTCACTCCTAGACACATTTTGACCCAGATTCCTATCCACCCCTTATACCGTTTTCCTTCCCAGAACTTGCTCTCCTTCCTTACCATAAAAATACCCTCCACACAGCATCCCCAAAGATGATGAATTTTTGCGGGAATTTTTTTCCTCAAGGCCAAAAAAAAAAAAGTTTTTCGAATCATCAGTTTATTTTGTGTAAATTATATTTCTGTTTGCGAATGGTTAAGGAACGAATCTCTGGTCTCTGAATGTGACGAGACCTTAAAAAGTTTCCACTCAATCCACACCTCACCCAGTTGTACATCTTGTAAGATTTATTTATTTAGTTTACTTAAGCAGCTGTTACATACTTGAGTTGTGAGATTCTTATAATGTAAGTTTAAAGAAACAAAATTTCAGTTCATTTAGTGGTTGTTATATTTGTTTTTGCGATTGATTAAGAAATGATTGTGTGGTCTCTGAATACATGTAACCAAGACTGTAAATATGTAGGTTCATTCAATCTACACCTCACCCAGCTGTGCCCTTGAGGGTAAACTTAATTCATATTCTGCTCTTTTATAGATGAAGTTAATTGAATTATTTTAACAAAAACACTTTTTACAAGCTTTTCTTTTAAAATATTAAGATCAATTATTTGTTTGCGCCCATACATTGATTGTACATTTGATTATGCAGACATCTCCAAATATTAAGTTTTGATATAATGAGGAAAGCAATATTCGAATGCTCGCCGTAAATCAAACATTATTTTTACATATTTAATATGCTAGAAAATAAAACCGGAGGCATAACATTTTCCGGTAAATTAGTATGACATTTTGATATATCCTACGGGTGAACCAGAAATTTTGTTAAATTTTCAACATTTTGTCCAGTCCCTTGCCGTTGGTGCGCCGGCGCACAGGCCAAAATAATCACAAAAAAATAATTTTGTAATGCGATTTTAACCCGTATGTATAAAGAAAACGTATGAAGAAGAAGGTCAGAATTGCTTGGGGCATTCTTGTTCATAAGGTATAAGATACCATGAACCCACCTAGTGCAGCGATATATTTTTTCTGGAATTGTTTATGATCACGGGCCTAGATTTTTTCCCACCTCTAGGCTGTCAGTTTGGCGTCCTTCGGTCTCGCGCCGTGGTCGATGAAAAGATCGTAAAACGTATAAATTCATCGAATAAATGCAAGTAATGTTGTTTTTATGCATAGTTTAGTATTCAAGGAATGTGTTTCGGTATTTATTACATAAGATAGCATAAAATAAACCCACAAAATATTACGTCAAAGTCAAAATATCGCGAAATTTACCCGTTTGCTCCTTGACATTCGACGAGTTTTCGCTACAAGTTTTTCTGCATTATAATTGATTTGGTTGTGATTTTGAGTAATCTGAGTACCAGATAAATATCAGACACTTACATAATTGCATATTCTACTCAAATTTCAATTTTTCAGAGATGCCTGACTAATCAACTGGACGATTGACTTATGAATAAATAGTTTTGCCCGTATGCAAAATAAATTATTTCAAGAAAGGCATACAATTACAATTTTGAATTGTATCATTGAAGAAAAATTGAATATTCATTTAGACTTTCATAAAGTCAATAGTTCCATATGAATAAATTCGGATACATTTATCCGAGACGCTATTCAGGTTACAAACCAATTCTTTGAATGATTGTTTCCAATAAAAAGAGTAGTTGCCTATAATATGGAAAAAGAACTAGTTGAAGATAATATTAATGATTCTAAATATTTGAAATATGAGATTGACAAATATGACGGTTTGACAGAAGGTGGCAATAGCGAAATTGGAAAACGCGCCGTCCCGGTTAGACGAGAGGTCTGGGTTCGAGTCCCAGTTGCGACCATTGTCTTTTTCTGTTTTTCTGTGTCTTGTTTTCTTTCATATTTTCATTTAGATTTAAAAGTGTTATCTTCTTCTTCAATGATATATTACGTTGATGGGAATAACCTTCAAAAGTTATAAAAAGAGAGTTTTTCTCGTAAAAAATTGAATTTTGAATTGAATCACCGACACAATATTGCACGTTTTTTCTTGGAAAAATTGTGCTTGTATATCGACAAAACTATTTATTCATATTCATATGGGCGCAAACCATTAACATATTTTAAAGCATAACTTTCTAAAACTATTTTTTCATAAAAACAATTAAATTAGTGCCTTCTATGAAAGAACAGACAATGAATTCTTTTAAGTATATCCTTGAAAATTCTGACTGTGTTTTGGGCACACCCAAACAAAACTATTCCTATTTCTTGTTTCACACACACATGAATAAATACATACTACATTATGTAATAATAAATTTAATATTTAGTCTATACCTCTATATTTGAATTGCATTTACAATACATACATTCCTGCGGCCTTATTCTGAAATAAATCTTTAATTTAAATTGTATTATCTTACTGCGATGGTTCAGAATAATGTCGCTGGCTTCAATTAACAGTAACGACGAGCCTTCAAAGCATAAAACAAAATTATTCTAAATAATATATAAATTAACAGACTCCAATTACGTATACACATTTATTGTATTCCATTCAAGCAATCTATTATTGTGGTTTGTCTCAAATTCGTACTATAAAATAAGTTATGTTCATAATAATTCTACTGATTATTTTTGACAAAAGCATGCCAAAGATTCTAGGATTCTAAATTCCATTCCATAGAAGGGCCTCATTGAGCTTTTGAATGTTCTGTGGAAGATGTTGTCAAGTGACATTTCATACAATACTATTGTTTTTGTACATTTGTATTTTATTGTTAATTGTAATTTAAGAGTTAATAAAAATAAATCACAAACGGATAAATTCATTTTAATATTATTCCCTTTCTTAAGGTAGAGACCAGCGTTGCCAACCCGGATTTTGAAAAAGACGTAGGCCTGACTAGAAAATTACGTAGATTTAACCAATTTGCAACAGAAAGTTCGTAGATGTACCGAAATGAAGAAGTCAGATTATGTGAAACTGAATAAATACTGTCACATAATATAGAAATACTTTCACCACAACGGAGGGGGCGAAATGGGATATGGGATGGAAATATTTTTACCACAACGGAGGGGGCCAAATGGGATATTGGATATGGGATGGGGCGAGGTGGGGCGGAAATGGGATGGGTATCTTGTGTTTTTAAGCCACTTATGTGGTGCAAACTTTAATATGAAACCGAGTGTTGTACAATTTGGTAGAAAATACTCTAGGACTGATGTTAGTAGGTGTGCAGGAAAGGCCTAAAATACGTAGATCTACGTAAAAAGACGTAGAGTTGGCAACGCTGGTAGACACCTGGGCCCACGCGAGTGATATATGCAATACTACATTCCTAGGTCGACGTGCACACTAGTTCTACGCATGCATCGCATGTGACCACATGCACTTTAATATTGCAGCTCTTTCTCACAGCGCCCTTGAGGTGATTTTTCATGAAAATGGCGCTTTATCTAGGACTTTAGGACTGATGTTAGTAGGTGTGCAGGAAAGGCCTAAAATACGTAGATCTACGTAAAAAGACGTAAAGCAGAGTTGGCAACGCTGGTAGAGACACCTGGGCCCACGCAAGTGATGCAATACTACATTTCTAGGTCGACGTGCACACTGGTTCTACGCACGCATCGCATGTAACCAGGTGACAAACGGTCTCTAGTTATTGCGTATGTAGCACATAGGCACGTCAGTTGATTTGACATTTATTTTTTAGGCAATATACTCCTCGCTATAACGTTGCAGCTCTTTCTCACAGCGCCCTTGAGGTGATTTTTCATGAAAATGGCGCTTTATAAATAAGCCTAATATTATTATTAAATAATGGTAATACAAAACACAAGACACAAAATACGTGTGACTGTTTCCTCCAAAGTAAGCCGTAATAAGATATAACTGTTTCCTCCAAAGTAAGCTGTAATAAGATATAACTGTTTCCTCCAAAGTAAGCCGTAATAAGATATAACTGTTTCCTCCAAAGTAAGCTGTAAAAGATATAACTGTTTCCTCCAAAGTAAGCCGTAATAAGATATAACTGTTTCCTCCAAAGTAAGCCGTAATGAGATATAACTGTTTCCTCCAAAGTAAGCCGTAATATGATATAACTGTTTCCTCCAAAGTAAGCTGTAATAAGATATAACTGTTTCCTCCAAAGTAAGCCGTAATAAGATATAACTGTTTCCTCCAAAGTAAGCTGTAATAAGATATAACTGTTTCCTCCAAAGTAAGCCGTAATAAGATATAACTGTTTCCTCCAAAGTAAGCTGTAATGAGATATAACTGCTTCCTCCAAAGTAAGCCGTAATAAGATATAACTGTTTCCTCCAAAGTAAGCTGTAATGAGATATAACTGCTTCCTCCAAAGTAAGCCGTAATAAGATATAACTATTTCCTCCAAAGTAAGCCGTAATAAGATATAACTGTTTCCTCCAAAGTAAGCTGTAATGAGATATAACTGCTTCCTCCAAAGTAAGCCGTAATAAGATATAACTATTTCCTCCAAAGTAAGCCGTAATAAGATATAACTGTTTTCTCCAAAGTAAAAAAGAAGTACTTTGAATTTACTCATGAATCTAAAAATTATACAAAACATTTTTTTTTTATAAAAAAAAAAAAAATTGTTAACGAAAAATTACAAAACAAAAAAATTATCAAAATATTGGTAGCCATGGAGGGAGGTTGTGCATATAAATCAAATCATAACAGAAACATAAACAATAGAAACAAAACGTTATTCACGAACCATCAGAGAAATATTCTTTTAAGGACCTTTATATTTGGTAAGTTCGCAACTGAAAATGTCCACCTTGGATAATACGCTATTGTAACTATTTATATAATTTGGCCAGTTGTTTTCAATTGGTCGAAGAGGAAAGAATTTGATCTTTATCTACGAACCAGTCTAATGTATTCACCATTCTTTCAGCTATTTTGCAGAGTATTGAAGAGAGAGTGATAGGTCTGTAGCTTGAATCTAGACTTGGATCTTTGCCTCTTTTGCAAATGTTTTGAATTTTTCAGTCTGGAGGAATAATATCAGAATCCAGAAAAGTAATGGACGAGAGAGAGAAAGTAGGTAACGGAATTGTCTTCAGTGTGGTGGATAAATGTATTCAGGATTTCATTTTTGCCCGGAGCTGAGTCTTTGAGGTTTTCCGTGACTCTTTTTAACTCATCAATGGAAAATGGAGCATCTAACCATGAAGAGGAATTTAAAGGGTAACCTAAAGTAAGTATTTCATCAAGATTAACCCATTGGCCACAAACCCCGGCAGCCTGCCGGGTGTGCAACTCAGGTACTTAACCACAAACCCCGGCGCGCTGCCGGCCTAGAGTAGGTCAGCCAAAATATGGAAAACCAGCACGACAGTTACTTTTTTGAAAAAAAATTTAAATGGCGATCGCTCTGTAGGTAAATAATCATTCATAACGTAGAATTGGCAATAATATGTTTCTTATGTTTTTTCCCTGATATTTGTGTTCCAAGTTTTGTATGCAGCCAGCCGGCATTTAATTTCTTCAAAATTGTGAGTGGTTCTAGGCTTTTGGCAGTGACCCTCAAGGGCGTGCACTCCATATAGGCACATAAGCACTGCCTACCCTACCGTATTTGTAAAACATAAGCACGTAAATAATTTGACAATTTATTAAATTATTTCTAAAAAAAAATACATTCAAGAAGCTGAGCAACCGAAACAACGCGAACGCCATATCAAACGACATACCACAAACATGGCATAAACTGTAACTAGAAACTTCACGCGCGCCATCCGACTGCCTCACTAAAATGCGGCCTAAGCAGGAATTATTTCTGCGTAGAGCTAACTTCGTACAAGATATAATATCAATGTTTACGAAATACACAGAGCATAGATTAGAACTGTCGTTTTGAATTTGCTTCCATGATTTTTTTTTGTTAGTATTAGGCAGTGCTTTCTGGAAAAAAAATACCAAATAGCAATCAGTGACGACAGTGACATCTGTTGTTAGATATCTGTTTCTATCAAATAGTTGTCTTTCATAAATGCAAATTGTCTCTTCAAAAACGTTTGTCGTACTTTAATTGCGAATTATCTGATAAAATATGGAAATTTTAACCTGTGAAAATTGTTGTAGTGAAGGAAATAATGTGTGTTTAAGTAACTTAAAAACAATGGTTATCTCGGTTATCTAATATGAATATATTCATTTTATCACAGGTTTTCCTACTGCCTACCCTGGTCAAAAACTCTGTGCACGCCACTGGTGACCCTGTACATCCCTGATTGCTTTGAGGACTATCATACAAAATTATTTTTTTAGTTATAAGTAAGTATACATGTATGTAAAAAACAAAAATTATTGATGTTGGATTTATGAATATTATGTTTTTTGTAACTTTATGAGTAAAAATGTGAAAAAAAAACTTACGAAAAAGAGAAGGTTATATTTGTATCCTTATTTACACATGTATTATATATTTTTTAATTTTTATTTGTATGTTTTTCTTTACCTTAAATATAATTTTTAAATCTCTCTGTACTTGCCATAAAATTCATTCTTTCATTGCAAAACGCATGCAGTGCCGGATTCAGACTACTTGATGCCCTAAAGGCCCGTTTATATTAGGAATAAGCGATAAGAATAGGCCGTGGCCGTAATCCGTAATCCGTAATATTTTAGATGGTTGTTTATAATTGGAATAGGAATAGAATAGAATATGCCCATAGAAGTGACAATGCCGCTATCACTTGTCTATGTCAACTGTCAACCGGGAGATTATATTAGATTATAAGAGATGTTCATTACTATTTATTAGATCACTTTCGTCTTCAGCGAATATAAATTTAAATTCGGTAAAGTATTTATTAACTCCGCTTAAATATTTGTTCACAAAATTATTATTCATCTAAAGTGAATTGTAGATACCATAGAGTATTGATCGAAAATACGTAAATCTCAGCATATATCTAAGCTTTCTGTAATCCATAACCGTAAAAGATAAAGTTGAACCATCTTTTCGGTTATGGAAAATTATTAAAGATTATTGCCATCTATTATAAACGGTTACACAGGTTTCCTATCTTCCAACTTCTACGGCCTAGGGCTTATCGAATACGGATTATAGACTATTCCTAATATAAACGGGCCTTAAGCAATCCACGCCTGTGAGCCTCTCCACTAGTAAATTAGTATCGGTCTTTAAAAAAAATGTATTTAATACATAGAGACAGATCATTACATACTTTAAAATATGTATGAAGGACGAAAGAGATACATGGAGTGGTATTACATACAATGAAAACCAAAGCATTTTTTATTTATTTATTGAAATGCTACTTCGGGCATTAAATTCGCGGAAAAAAGTTTATAAGTCCAACGTTTTTAGCAAATCTGACTCTATACATAATATTGATATTGCATCGAATCTGCAGCATCGTAGTTCTTTTGTCATTTTTTATTATTTTTATCTTTCCGCTGTGCAGTTTGATATCACCAGGCATAAAAATATATGCAGGGCTGCGTCCACATTAGGACACAGCCCTGCGTAATTTAGACAAATCACTGAAAAATATTTTTTTATGACATATGAATGAAACTGTTGAATTTCGGTCCCTAAACCGGTATTAAGGTCTTGTGGATATGTGTTTACTAAATTTTTACAATGGTGACTGTATCCTGAAGTTTGATCGGGACATATAATTTTGTTGACATCGGGTATTTTAGTCAGGAATGAAAATTTGTCTGCTATTTTTTTGTAAACCTCTCCCCTTCTTCGCATCTATACATTTAATTATCAATGACGCCATAAAAACTTTTTTGTGCTGTTTATGGTGCCCCCTGAGAAGCGATGCCCTAAGCAATTGCTTAATTTGCTTATGAGCTAATTCGACACTGAATGCGTGGTTTGCTTAGGAGCTTCCTATGATTTTCAATACTTCCAAGATAACTTGCAAATTACTTATGTAAGGGGGTATTTCGCCATCTCCCTCACATATTATCCATACGCTAACATATATTTTTCATTTAGTAATTACGATTAATTTATTCAAAAATTCTGAGTTTACTATTCGGTTCTTGAACCTATGAATTTGTTATCGTGTGGATAAGTTATCAAGAAAATGGTGAAATACCCCTTAAGTGTTTGTGACAAATTAAGAGCTATTTCTTTATGAACCGGTTATTTTCGTACTGAATACTTGGTTTTTACCTCAGAATTTATCTATAAACCACCCTCCACACCCCAGGATACACGAAAATTTGGTTACCGGACCGTTATGCCTCCCGGTGTTATTTTATATCATATTTATAGGAAACACAGACACGTCGTGCACATAATATTTGACTTACGGCGAGCATTGGAATATTACTTTCTGATTATTTCAAAACATTATATTTGGAGATGTCAGACTAATAAACTGGAAGATCGATGTGCAAATAGTTTTTTTCATCAGTTTGTAGGTTACATGGACGGCCTTCTGAGTTCTTAGGTATTTTTACTTCGTTAGAACAAATCGTTTCATGGTTCAGGACTTCACTAAAACGAAGCGGAAAATAAATATTTGAAAACTTTTTTGAAAAAAGTTTCGCTAACAAACGGTAGATGGTGTAGGGCATACAGTTTTTAACCCTACAAATTTTGGACGTGTTTTGTCAGGATTTAATTCTGGATTTGAGATCAAAATACCCAACCAAACTGAAAAATTATTTTTGTAATCAAAAGGTATATCAAATATCTAGTGAGGATGTGAGCTACTTTATTTATTTTTGCTTTAAATTATATGATACAGACCATTCAAGATTTTAATGTTTCATGATTTTAGAGGCAATTGGGCAATTTATTATGAGTAAATGAAAAACAATAAATAAATAATTTTACTGTATTTATCATAAACATAAGATAAAACATAAAATAAAAAATTAACATTAATTAAAAAAATCATTTTAATGGGTGTAGAGTTAAAATTCAAATTATCTATTTACAGCGGAACAAAAATTTGTCGTTTATATATTTAAGCTAGCTGATATCCGGCATGCGTTGCTACGCCATTTAATAAAGAAATTGTTTCTCCTTGCGCATCCTTTCTCATTCGTCTCGTTCCCATTTCGCCTCCCTTTCCTCTCCCGCGGCCCCTTGCCCCCTCGCGTTCCCACCCCGCTTCCTCCACCTTCCTTCTCGCCACTCCAATCCCCCTCCCGAGTTCCCCTCCCCCCTCCCGCATTACATACATTAATTCCTGGTACATTCAGTTTTCAAACAGCTCGCGTGCCACCTTTAGCATTTTTTTAATACAAATTTCATTATGCCAGAGCTCACCAGTAGTAAAAGAAGAATTATCCAATTTGGTGCAGAATTATCCAATTTCGGAATTGTAAACGTATTTAAAATATGAGCGTACATACATTTCGGCGATTCATTTTTAGAGATAGATATTAACTAAGACGACGGAAATATAATTTCCCGCAAATATACCAGTATAGTTACCGAGACAACGATTTGTTTAGCCTTTCGTCTGACGTTATCAGTAACTCGATTTTCTTAGGGACAGAGAACGTATAATAAATATAATACATTAATATATATAATTAATAATGATTATTAATAACGCAAGAGCTTACCATTATATACAGCCAATATTGCTCGCATATAATGTAGCTTTCTATTGGTGAAAGAATTTTTAAAATCTGTTTATTGGTTTATGCGCGAAGCGTAACAAACAAACACGCAGTTTCGCATTTATAATATCAGTATAGATTATTTAGGATTATAGAGTAGATACTTTCTATTACATAATTCAATTTACCAAATTCTGACACAGCCATTGAAATACAATAGCGAGGGCTTCATTCGGCTTTGCCGCCTCGGGCCTCTGGCGGGCTTAGTCCGCCACTGGCCAGAACTCATTATTGTATATAAAAACCATCGCTGGCATGCCCACATCAAATTTCTAAATTTCCATCGCAATCGGATGAACGGTTAACAATGCAAAACATCTCAGATACATATACAGAAACAAATATTTTTTCCTTATAAATCAGTAATTTTAATTAAAAAATGTGAGTTGAGCACTTTTTACACTTTTTTAAGGTTTTCATTCTAAATTTTTATATTTAAAAAATTCATTGTTTTTTCTAATAATACCATTTAAAAGCGTATTTCAACACCTTTCAAAACCAGTATTGAGTTTTTAAATATGTTTACAAATATTCCATTTATGTTGAGTTTATTGCAAAGCGGAAACATTTTTACCTTCTGACAAAATACGCGCAGTTTTTGAATGGTTAAGTATTGGGCTTTAACCTAAAGCTTCGAGCTTTAAGCTTTGAGCTTTAAGCTTTGAGCTTTAAGCTTTAAGATTTAAGCTTTGAGCTATTGAGCTTTAAGCTTTGTGATTTAAGCTTTGAGATTTAAGCTTTAGGCAGTGAGTTTTAACTTTTTAGTTATAAGCCTTCAACTTTAAGCTTTGTGATTTAAGCTTTAAGCATTCAGCTTTAAGCTTTTAGCATGAAGCCTTTTGCTTTGCTCAAAGCTCAAAGCTTTAAGCCGAAAGCATAAAGCTCTAACATAAAGCTCAAAGCTTAAAGCTCAAGCTCAAATCAAAAGTTCAAAATTTAAAGGTTGAAGATAAAGCTCAATATCAAAGCTCTAAGCTTAAGTTCAGAGCTTAAAGCTCAAGGGTTAAAGCTCAATGCTCAACGTTCAAAGCTTAAAACTCAAAGCACAAAGCTCAAAACTAAAGCTTAAAGCAAAAAACTCAAATCAAAGCTTAAAGTTAAAAGCAGCATAAAACAAAAAATTAAGACTCATAGCCGAAAGGTCAAAGCTTAAGCCTAATATCGAAGCTCTAAACTTAGGTTCAAAACTTAAAGTTCAAAGATTAGAGCTCAATGCTCAAAACTTAAAGCTCAAAGTTAAAGCTTAAAGCACAAATCTCAATATAAAAGATTAAAGTTCAAAGCTTAAAGCTCAAAGCATAAAGTCCAAACCTAAAGCTTAAAGCTCAAAGCGCAAAGCTCAAAGCTCATTCAATATCAAAGCTTAAAGTTCAAAGGTTAAAGCTCAACGCATAAAACTTAAAGCTTAACGCTGAAAGCATAAAGCCCAAAGTTTAAAGCTAAAAAATTTAAGTTCAAATCTTAAAGTTCAAAGCTTAAAGCTAAAACTCAAAGCACAAAGCACGGCATGCGTTGCAATGCAAAGAAATAAATTGATTCTCCCTGAATGTCCTTTTCCGTGCGAAACCCGTTGACCTTCCGAGTCCCCTTCCCCTTCCACGTTCCCCTTCTACCTTCCCCGCCTTCCTCCTCCCTCGTCGTCCCTCTCGCGTACCCCACCTCCCCCGTTCCCCGCCCCCTCTTGCCTTTCCTCCCTGGCGCTAATATATCTATACTAATATTATAAAGAGGAAAGATTTGATTGTTTGTTTGTGTCTTGTCATTTACTCTCCTCCCGTACGGCCCCTACCCAAGTGACGTTTACTCGTATAAGGTGCTGCCTAGCTAGACCACGCAACTTTTTTCTAATACTTACATTTTTAAACTCGTGATATCTTTCGAATGGAATGTCCGAATTGAATAATTCAAAAAGTTATATAAAGGCATTTAAGCAGTCTTGAATATGAAAAAAATATTTTGATAAGGATTAATACCAAGATACAGATAAAGAGTCTTTTCTTGCGGCGGTATTTCAATTAAATTAAAAAAAGAACACTTATTGTGGCATAATTATAATAGTTATACATATGTTGTCACAACATTTTTGTAAATAATGATGTGTTCTACAAAGTCGTACTACATTATTTTATTCTATTATCAATAGTTTTCGCAGCGCACGCGATGTAAAGAATATTTTAGGTAATTTTTTTACACCTTGGGTTACATTATTGGAGTTTTAGTAAGGATTCATAATTTAAAAAAAAATATAATATAGCCTATGTCATCCGGAATTAGTGTAGCTTCTCAACAGTGAAAGAATTTTTCAAATCGGTTGAGTAGTTTCGGAGCCTATTCAATGCAAACAAACAATCAAATCTTTCCTCTTTATAATATTAGTATAGATATAGATTACTAGGTATCCAAAATGCATTTTTAACGGTGTTTAATTTTTTTTATTATTTTTCATTGTATTTTTAAAATAAATATAGTAAAAATGTATTTTTATTGTTTTTCATTTACTCACAAATAATTGCCCAAGTTGCCTCTAAAATCATGAAATGCTAAAATCTTTAATGGCCTATATCTTATAATTTAAAGCAAAAATAAATAAAGTGAGGGGAAGGGAAGGGGAGGGGAAGGGAAGGGATGCGGGAGGGGAACGGGGACTCACGGGAAAGGATATGCAACGAGAATTTTTTTTTCTTCTTTGAATGTGGCATTGCAACGCATGCCGGGAACCAGCTAAAACAGTTATCGGGAATATGGAAAGAATTGAAAATATTTGAAAATGTGTACCTACACGTTGCTGCGCTGTTGTAAAAAAATATTATTAATAAAATGTCTTGTTAGGTCGATATCAGTTCCCAGTGATCCAAGCATCTTGCTGGGCAAATTGCCTGTTTTCGAACCAAACTAAATTATATTTCAGGACTATGCATTCAGTTTTTTTCGCACGCCAACCTTGCGGATAATGATTTTTCTGAAATGATTGATCGATTACAATGATTGCAAACGACTGACCCACACACCGAATCGCCAATATACCATACATAACTTCATAACTACATATCTACAAAATTATTTTTTATGACTGAAATGATAAAATATCTTTGTTTTATCCACTAAATTATATATAAACTGGAAGAGCTATTTGTCCTGACGAAATGAGTTTTCTTCGGAACTGGTTGAAAGTTCAAATAATTTATTTTTTCATAAGCCACGATGTAATTCCCTTTTAGTAAAGAAATTTACATTTGACTTTTATGTCCGGTTAAATCTTCCCCAAAGGAAAAACTTAACTCTTCCATACACTTTTCCACAAATGATCATCTAGTCAATCCACGCTATGAAATTGCACTGTATAAGTATAATAAATACAAAACAATTCAAGAACAACATGTCAACCTACCAAAGACGAAATGGGAAAATAATTCACCGACTCCAGATATTTTCATATCACAGGGTTCGGCTCGATAGAACTCATAACTGGACCGATAAATCCTACTGATCCCTCAATATAAATATATAAAAAAAATTGGTCAGTTATTGTTATTATTTATTGAATGTTTGTGGTGTAATGGTATTTTTTTTAAACTTCGGATCCATTGAATTTTTTATATAAAATATGTCGATATTATTGGTATATTCGTTTGCTAAACTATGTAGGCGAGGAATTGGCAAGTTTACTTCATAATTTGATTGTGAACAGTAACAATGAAATTGGCACTTCTGCCTATTAGATTCTCTGATATAAACTAGACACAGAAATTCGCAACAGTCGATCCCGGAGTTTGCAATTTAAAAAAAGAAGCATACGTCGCGTATCCTTTGTCAATCCTCAAGTGCATGTGTATTTAATAAAAAATGTATTTATTTTTAATCTAAGGGAATATTCAACTTATAATTATGTATTAATAAATCGTTAAAACTTTCGCTGAATTATTTCCACACTTTTACTGTGAATTTTATGAGGTGACCAAACAACGAAATTGTACTCTTGTTTGACTACGAACTAATGAGTCGGATAACATTTTCGTGACAGGAAATGAATTAAAGTTTTTAATGGTTCTAAGCAAAAATCCTAATGCTTTCACACTACTGCTTGTTTGGTGATTTTTGTGACGCACACATGCTAATTTTTCATAAAATATAACTTGGAGATCTAATTTTAGTTAATATCTCCAGTTGCATAATTGAACAGTATTAAGAGAAGATTATTGATTTACGAGAGAATAGATTTGAGAAAATTATTGATTTACATTTGTTAATATTTAGAAATAAAATGTTAAATACACACCAATTATACAATTCATTTAAATTTGATTGAAGCTCTTGACAATCATTAATATGGGCAAATTCTTTGTAAATTTTTACGTCACCAGCAAAGAGTATGTAATTAACGTTGTTGAAGCCGGATATTATGTCATTAATAAAGGGTAAGCATTGTACAGGTCCTAAATGACTACCTTGCGGTACGCCACTAGACATACATTAACAAATAATTTTCTTTCAGTCCGATAACTAGCGAACCAAATTAGCAATTTGCCCTGTATTCCTACAAGGAATACAGGGCAAATTGCGAAGATGAAATTGATGTCATATAATAATGACTTCTGTGTGAGTAGAGCTAGGTTTAATGGCAGTTAGGTAGACACCTGAGTTTTTTCCTGGCCATGAGACTTCGGGTTCAGTCCTCCTTAGTATAAATAGTTTTTTAGGTTTTTTCCGATGGGAAAAAACCTGACAATATTGCATTTGGTCGGTGTCGTGATTGTCGTTTTTTACGACAGAAAATGACTCTGGTAATAATTAATGTCGGGCGTCAATGTTCAGTGTTTAGTGGTTAGATAATAAAAAATGTTTATTTTTATTTCGTGTTTTCTTTTCTATTTTGTTAATAACAAATCAGCAAGCCAAAGAAGAACTATGCTTAGATTTAAGGTGACTAACCTTAATCACATAAGTAATTATTCGTACTGGCAGTGCCTATATCGTATACAATAATAATAATTATTTTATTAGACATTTTTGTTTTCGATTTTGATGGGCAGTCCTGCCTATTGATAATCAACCAATTTTGAATTAATCAAAAATACTAAGTTCGGTTCTCGGTGACCCGATTCAATTAACTCTAGAACTCGGATTTGCTTTTAATAAGTGTCATTTAAAAAAAATGGAACTGATTGCAATAAAGCGATAAATCAATAAAGTACCTTCCATCTAAATATAATGTAATACTTTTTACGTTCATAATAAATTCTATATTTGAAATATGTTTCTATTGTTTACATTTCTTAGGATGGGTTGTTTTGTTTCATGGAATTTGAACAATTATTCAAATTTCTAAATTTAAATTCAAGTTCTGTGAAAGTCTCATTCAAATTCTGTTATTATCCAAGTACTGGATGAAATAATAACAGAACTTGAATGGAACTTTAATTGAATTTTAATTTTGAAATTTTATGAATTATTCAAATTATGAAACAACCTTAGTTTTAAGCTCGACAAGTCAAATTTCGTGATTTTTCAAGAGTGTGCAATAATTGTTAATCCTACGATTATAATATCCCGTAATTTTTTACAATTTTGCCATAGTAAGTGGCTTAGGAAGCAATCTCCCGAATAGACCTTCCATTGATATGCTTGGTGTAACTCTAAGTGACCAGCTCAGGTACGGGGGCTCTATCGAGGCCAGAGTTAAGTTAGCCTCTCAGAAACTGGGCATACTGTACAGGGCCCGCAGATACTTTAATAGTACACAACTGCTAACCCTGGACAAATCGCAAGTGTGCCCACGGTTGAATTTGGCAGAAACGGGCGGTCCGTTTGATAGATTCTCCTAACTTAACAAACGGATTGCAATCTTTGCAAGGCGTCGGGTGGGAATGCTATCCTTGTTCTACCGGCATTTCTATGGAAGATGCTCCGAGTATAACATATGTACACGGTTGACATTTGTCACATGAGAACGGGTCGCTTCTTCGACTCGTTCTGTGTTCAACAGCTCGGCTGTGGAACGATTTGCCGGCCTCTGTGTTTCCTCCTTCCTACAACACGGGTCTCTTCAAGACCAATGTTCATTTCTTCCTATCCTTAAAAAGACCCTCCACACCGCATATTAGATCACATAGGCCCTGAGGGAAATTATTTTCCTCAAGTTAATTGTAAAAAAAAAGAAAAATTGAGCAGCAAGCTCATAGGCCTTTTTTTGCTCACACTGAGCGCCTTTACTCGGTTGACCGAAGTGGCTCAGTAGCGGGAATACTAAATTGAGCCGTTAGCTCTCAGGGCTCTTTGTGTAGTACTCAATCCTTTGTATAGCACGCAAAAGCTAGTTTTTTCTTATTTTAAAATGGATGGAAAAATATTAATAACATGGAATAATATTATGTGCTAAGACTCCTTCCCGCACCCATCATGCGTTCTCCTTCCACCTCAACTGTTTTTCCCCCTTCCTCGTAACACCCCACCCCCGCGAACCCCTCCAATCATTCATTCCGCTGCCCTAGCGGATTACCCTCCCCCTCCCGCTACCCCACCGTGCCGCTAAAGTATTTAAATTTCAGGCACAATTACAACGCCAGAGCTCACCATTAAATTATACAGAAACCTTCGCGGGAGTGTGCACAACAAATCATCAAATTTTCATCGCTGTCCGATGAATGGTATCTATAGGAAATAATAAGGTATAAAAAAGAACCATTCATTTTTACACATTTTATTTTATTTATAAGCAGAAACAAACAGTACACTAGTTACAATGGTGAAAACAATTTACAATTATTAAGTACATTCCATGATGGGTACCTATGACATATTTCTTTGTAGTGTCTATGTATAAAGTAATTACCGGGTGATGTGCGTAGTGGGTAGGTGTGTGTGTGTGTGTGTGTGTGTGTGTGTGTGTGTGTGTGTGTGTGTGTGTGTGTGTGTGTGTGTGTGTGTGTGTGTGTGTGTGTTAATTTTAGTATTATAATTGAAAATTGTCCATTTATTAGTAGTTTTAATTTTTATGTACCGGTTTGACGTTAAGGATTGTAAATCAACAGACAGATCCGCCGGTGTTTCCAACGTCTATCGGTTTCTTTTGTATTCCCTGTCAATATCGGTTCGGCTACCAACAGTGAAACCGTGCTCGGGACATCGATATAAAATCGTCGGAAGTTACGCCTATCGATCCCATATTGTAAATATATCGAATTCACTCTGCTAGCCCTAGACGGGAATCATGGAATTGATTTCTGCCGCGGGAAAATATTTTAATTTACGCAGATGCTTGACTGTTTTGCTTTGTACGTAAATAAAATAATAATATAACGTAGATATTTTTCGGTATTAACAATCTCTGGAAAGATATCGTTATAAAACTAATTTACACTTATAAGTAACTTCTTGTATCTACCATCAAAACCTTAATATTATTTATCAAATGTTATATTTAAGTTTAAGACAATATTATAGTCAACACACTATTTACATGTAAAATATCTGTTCATTTTGACTGTTCTAAAACGGGCAAATTGCCTAGTTGGACAGCCAAAGCTCATTATAACAAAATATGTAATGTTTCTCAAAATAAAATAAAAAAAAAACAAAAAAAAAAAACAAAAAAACAAAATATACAATTTACAAGACTTTTGCGTACCTTTATTGTTCCACACATTAATGAAGTTACTAATAAGGCTATGAAATGTTTGGGATTTATTTTACGTACAGTTTAAGATTTTAAGTCACTTTATTCATTTAAAATTCTTTTCACTGCTTTAGTTAGAAGTAATTTAGAATACAATTCAATTATTTGGTCCCCATATAAAACACATCAATTGAAAATTGAGAGTGTTCAACATAAATTTTTAAGATTCATTAATTTCAAACTCTTTATACCCATTGAACAAATTAATTATGATAATTTAATGAAACTACTTAACTAACTTATCGTGTAGAAGAACCAAGAGCGATCTGGTACTTTTATTCAAATTAGTTAATGGATCACTTCACACACCTGACTTAACAAAACTAATAACATTCCGAGTACCAAATCGTGAAACGAGACTTCCAGAACTGTTCTTTGTTTATTTATTTATTTCATTTTAGGGAAATCAACAGTTTACAACTTGATTAATTTATACAAGTTTAATTTACCTATCTGAAAACCAATTATAGATTTCCTCATCATATTATTACATTATGTATCTATAAAATAAAAAGTAATCGTACAATAGCTAAGAGAAATTACATTATTACAACAAGAGGCAGTACATAATATAAGTCGTTCCATAATATATCATACAGTTTTGTACTCATTAATACATTTTTAATACATCTTTAATACATTTTTAATAGATTTTTTATATTTATTTTCATCACAATTAATATCTATTTCAGAGAGAATATTATTATACGTTGAAGACAGTCTTATAAGGCAAGCATTTTTATTTGAATTTGTATTGCACTGTTTTTCTTTAAAAATATTACATGAACGTGTGTGCCGTGTAGGTACTTTGAAATCAATTCTGTTCAATAATTCAGGACAGTCAGTGATATTGTTTACGATTTTAAATAGCAACATTGCATCTGAGAATTGTCTACACTCAACACTCAACGTATCAATTTTGAAAAATTTTGTTGCATCCAAATAATTATTAAATCGATTGTGTGATTTGTAAGAAATGTATTTTATGATTTTTTTCTGAATCGATTCAATTTTGTTTATATGTAATGCATAAAATGGGGACCACACAGTTAGCGCAAACTCTAGATGGCTTCGTACATATGCAAAGTATAGTTGATTGATAATTACAATGTTTGCGAATTCTTTTGTATTTCTTACGATGAAACCAAGCATTTTAGCTGCTTTATTTGTTATTTGATTGATATGACATTGTAACTTACTATCGAGAGTCACACCTACATCGCGAATATTGGAGATTTTACAATTTTGTTTTCATTTAACATATATTGGAATATAATTTTTTTTTGTCATTTCTTGTGAATATCACGTGGTGACACTTCGAATCGTTTAAAAATAACTGGTTATTCTGACAATATGTAGTAGCTACGCTATTTAAATCACCTGTAATTTGATACAATCATTTAGGTCATTTATGGGTTTGTACAGTTTGGCGTCGTCGGCCAAACGTCGGCGTTTATCCGCCAAAAACTAATTATTTAATTAACTCTCCAATCCAAAGACTACGTAGGCTTGGAAATAAATTCAGTTCCGTTGATATTTTGATTTATTCTTTATCGAAATTTCTATCAGAAATTTCTAAAATTCTGACATAAATTTTATTATTATTATTCTAATATTGTCATTTTTTTTTAATTCTGCTAATAATTTTTTTTAATACAATGTTTTATACTATGCGCTTATTATTACTCCTGAATAACTTATGTATCTATAATAACGTGTACATGTAAAAGCCGTCAAGGCGTAAATAAATAAATAAAAGAAAAAATCAAATACGGTAACAACGAAAAATACAAATTTCGATTAGAAGGAGAGACACGAATATATTTCCATCAGAACAATGTGTTGCATCATCACCTTTGAGGAAAACCATTGGCCTTAACACCGAACATATGACAATGGTAGCTTATTACTATTACTATTACTAATGCTGGGTGTTTGTTGTTGTTGAAACAGAGAATCCTTGAACTTATGGAGCGACCTCCCACCACCCACAGAAAACCGAATGCTGTAATAAATAGGTAACTAATAGTTCTATGGAACAGTAGACTTCGCGTCCAAAAACGTATGTTTCTAATTTTACTTATTTAATAAATCAAAACCAAAATTTCCTCTTAAATCATACCTTCTTATTTATAATCTACTAGCTGGTTCCCGGCATGCATTGCAATGCTTTATTCAAAGAAATAAATTGTTTCTCCCTGCATGTCTTTTCTCGTGCCTCCCCGCTCCCCTTCGCCTCCCCTTCCTATCCCGCGCCCCTTCCCCTCTCGCGTTCCCACTCCGTCTCCTTCACCTTCCCTCTCCCCACTCCATTACCCCCTTCCACCGTCCTACGAACCCCCCTCCCCCTGCCAAATTTCTCTCCCTGGTTCCCCCCCTGCGAGCCTCTACCCGAGTTCCCCTCCCCCCTCCCCCTCTCCCCTCACGGATTCCATATATTCAACACCGGTAAATTCAGTTTTTAAACTAATATTGGAAAAATTATTGTTTTTACTAACTTCCTCGCAATTTTTTCATATTTTCTCACCATTTAAACCTTCCCTGGACTACCACAAACATTTCAAAACCAAAATCAGCTAAATCGGCCCAGCCGTTCTCGAGTTTTAGCGAGACAAACGAACAGCAATTAATTTTTATATATATAGATAGACTAGCTGGTTCCCGGCATGCGTTGCAATGCCATATTCAAAGAAATAAATTGTTTCTCCCTGCAAGTCCTTTCTCGTGCCTCCCCGTTCCCCTCCCGCATCCCCTTCCCCTCCTGCCTTCCCTCTCCCCTCACCCGCTCCCCTATCCCGCCAAGCCCCCTTCTGCGTTCCATATATTCAGTTTTCAAACAGCTTGCGTGCCACCTTTTCAATTTTTTTATTCAAATTTTCATTTTTCATGTATTATAAATATTAATTTTTGTATATTATAAGAACAATCGATCAAATGTGGTACCTAACACAGGTAACTATTTATATTAACTATAATTCTTGATTCAATTCAAAATATTAGGTGAGTACTTCAAATAAATTCAGTAATTTAGAGAAGAGTTTCGAAAATGGAATTTTGATTTAACAATAATTGTTGTCATTCTCAAATTTTTGACAGTTTTGCAAGAATGTTGGTAATGATTAAAAAAATTTCAGATGCAATGTCTTGTGGTCGTAATAATCCAAAAACCTTCGCGGGGGTTTAAAGAAAGGTACTTTGAAAGTTTAAAAAATTTCCCATGGTTAATATAGCATACATGGACATCTCGTATATACCCAAGCACATTTTGATTTTAATATATATAGGTATATAAAGATATACTTTTTACTTCATAGGCTAGCTTTACACTCGTAATTAAAAATTACGGAGTACGTAAGATTTTGACAGGTCACTCCCAGGAGCGTTTACATATGCATCTGACTTGTGGTAATTAATGATCACGGAAGTGTTTCGGAAGTTCGACCTGTGTAACTGCTCATGCGACCGTTTACATCTGTAAATTTATTTGCGGTAAGATGGCTTCCTTTCAACAACGACCTGCTACTGTCAAATTTACGCGATTTTGTCAATAAAGTCGAAAAGGACCAAATAAAGTGCTGAAATAGAATTTGGCTTTAATTAAACAATTCTTCACGCACTTTTTTGCCGTCAAAGGCGAAAATTAATGGATTTCTTTCATTTTATTCGAATGACAGCTACCTGACAGCTGCCGACAGTAACCGACTTCGTATTCAAATACGTAATTTTAAAAACAGAAACATTGAGATTATAAAGGTTTGGACCGATAATTGAATAGAAGGATGCTCATTTTCAGAAAACTCAAATAAGTGGAAATAAATACTAGTTTTATAGAAAATAATCCAATAAAAACTTTTGATTTTTGACATTTCGCAACGGCGCATTTTGGTACTATTTCTTACAAAAAGTCCCTCAGCTTATCAAACTGATTTTATAAGCTGTGAGAAGGCTGTAATTTCGCGCGGACGCGATTAGACCTGTCAAAAATCTTCCGGAAGAAGAAGTTCTGTAACATGCTTTAAATTACGTTAAGTGACTTTTGGTGTCGTTTACATTGGTAATTTGGCCATAATTCGCTTACACGAGCGAATTACGGGAAAAAACTTACGAATGTAAAGCCAGCCAAAGGAATGCGATATGACAATATAATTTAGAAGCCCTTGGCGACTTCTAGTGTGCAATAGAGCCTCTATGACTAAAAAGTGATTTTTCACGGGTCTGTGCTACTTATCTCAGAATGAACTGCTCTAAATACCCAAGCGATCAACAATCATCATGAATTTTCGTAAAAGTACCGTCTTGCTTCTTCCAAATCCGTTTGTACCAGAACGTGCTGGGAAGGTAGGTATTCGTCTGTTGGCGAAAAAACAGTCGTAATGAGTCGTTCGCAGTCTGTTTGTCTTTCCGTCAGTCAGTCAGTCAGAGTCTTGAGTCAGTCAGCTGTTGTGGAGTGCGCGGGCAACACGGTACGACTGTCAGATCCGCCAGTGCGCAGGACGGTGGCGCGCAAAACGGTCAGTGTTGCAATTCGGAACGCCGGTTTCGCGCGCTTTTTATCGTGTTTTTTATTGGGCTAATGAAGCAGTTCTGGTTTTTCTGTGTGCTACTAATTATTTTGTTTTTGCGTGCAAATTGATTTGTGTTTTCGTTGTATTGTATTCTCGTGAGTTTTAACAGTGCTCGTTTTGGATTTTGACAACTGGGGGATTTGCAACTAAAAGGTTTTTATAATAATGTTTATCATTAGATATAAGATAAGATAGATTGTACATAAAAATAGTAGGATATTGATACTGAATTATTGTATTAAGCCATCGCTACCCGAATTTCTACCGATTTCTTACATATCTCACTTAAACATTTGAAGTTTTTAAGCTCTTAAACAAAATATATGTTATTTTTGAAGATAATATCTAGACGCGTTCTACGCCGAGACGCAAATTATATGAAATTTCTTCGATAGAAAAAATCGCAAAGGATGCTCCGAAAATTATTAGAAACACGTCTGTGTCTATTATTTTACAAGTTATAGTTGTGAAAAAATTCACAACGTTTCTTTAAATGATACTTAAGACCTTCCATGAGATTTTCGCTCTATTTTAAATGAGCGGTGTTTTATTAAACATTATCACATTTTTCGCTTGAATTTTATCATTTAAAATATTAGCGCGTTCTGTCTAACATTCATAATTACATATCTCTCCATCTTCTTCTTTTTGAGCGGTGATTCGGGGCCTTAAATAGATACTGTACAGGTTGTTTAGAGCTCCCTGGCATGACTAGTGACAAAAAACAACAAGGTTGACAACGTCTGTTGCTTCTGATTTCAGTAAAGTTGCAGAAATCCGCTTCACGCTTTAAGCACAAATTTTTAAAATTATTACACTTCGTTTCAACGTAATTACCATAAGAAAGAACGGGGAGTTGGAAAAACACGCACAAAGTAGGTTATTAGGTTCTTATTTTGGGTTATTTAAATAATTTACGCGCATTTCCTAACCTTCAAAAACCATGGCCATCGAACTGTAAAAACGCTTGAAATTTTCAACTTTGATTGACAAAAGGAACTTTAATGCATATTTTTTCATCTTCCCCAACATAAATAGCCGTCTCTTTTAGAAATCAAGTTAAAAGCAAGTGTTTTTTTTTAATATTGCGCTTACGTATAGGGTGAAACGGAATTCTGCAACTTTACGGAAAAGTCACCACTCACAAATTAAGATACGTTTTTTGAACTGAAAATATGTCAACGCAAATAAACTTCGATATCAAAGCCTATTTATGTACCAACTTTTAAATTTATGTTAAGAAAAAAAAAAACAAAAAAAGATTGTTTAAACTCGAGCGAAGCCGTTTGATAATATTGGCATTGCATATTTTGTTAATTCTCTCCTAGGTATACAAAACGTTCATATTATAGGATTTTTTTTCCATACAGTTGACCGAGGAAGATATATAGCCAACAAGATAAAAGTGTCAATCTCATACTTAAAATTTTAGAACTAACAATCTTATCTTCGGCTAATTTTTTTTCAATACTATAGGCAACTATCTTTGGTAGAAGCGTTCGTCCCAGTAAGACGAGGTTCTGGGCTCGAGTCCCAGTTGCGATCGTTATCTTTTTATTTTTCTGTGTCTTGTTCTCTTTCTTATTTTCGTTTAGATTATTAGTATTATATTCTTCTTCAATGATATATTACATTGATGGGAATAAACTTCAAAAGTTATAAAAAGGAAATTGTTCTTATAAAAATTGTATGATTTTTGAACTGAAAGTCTAAAAATTTTCGAGCGCTCAAGGTTAAACTCGACCCAGTGGTAGGCAAAAAACTTTATTGTAGGTACACATTATGTGATTCCAATATATCTTATCATCGTGGGACTCGATGCAACCTTACTGTATTTTCAATTTACAAATACGTAGATACCACATGTTTTCAATAAAATTTATTAGCTCTTATCGTTACTATTATTAACCACAACTTTAATGGTTTCGATATTATCAAGAAGACTCCAATACCAAGTCGGCCTACTTTAGTTCAACGCGAGCGCATCAAGTCCGAGTTGAAGTAGTCACCAGAATTACCTTTTGAGTTCGTTTCACTTTCTTCTGTTCTACTTCAATATACTGTATTTTTAGCTGATTACCGCTTTGTTTCACGTCAAGATAAAGAGTGTGAACGACTCAGATCTATTTTTAGCAGATTTTGTAAATTAAAATTTTATGTTCCAATATGCACACTTCGAATAATTTATTTATCATTAGCTGAATCTATTATAAGGTATAGAATTACAGCTTGGGGACTTTCCTGCAAAACAAATGTAAATCGTGTTCAATCAGTTCAAAATTCATTCGTTAAATTATTAGCTCATAAAAGTTTATATGAACAAAGGCATAATGTTCCGTACTTTTACCAAAATCTCAAAATTCTCCCAGTAAGAGCAATTCTGTGGTATAAAATTATATTTCAGCATATGAATAGCCCTACAAACATAAATAAACTGGACCACAAGGTTAAGTTACAATACTCGTTTTACGTTAAATGAAGGACTAATTGTACCTAAGCATTTAAACAAATATGGACAAAGAACGATGGACTACATGATACCTAATTGCTTAAATATGTTACCTGCCGAAATTAAAAAATGTGCAAATGGTAAAACAAATATTATGTTGAAGAATTGGCTCGCCGAAAGAAATAATTTGTATTAGACTAACACAAAAATTCTAACTGCATAACAAAGTAAAATGAGTTTATTTATATCTTCAAAGTAAAAATACCCATCGACAAAGTGCTAAAAAGTAATTTATTGAGACTTTTCTTTTTTCTGTATAATATTTTATTTTTCTAAAAAAAAAAAGATAATTGAACTTTTTGAAACATCATGAAAATAATAAAAATATATGCTTTGAATTATTTCACAGGAACTACTACTGCTGCTCAGCCGTTTTCCCACAAAACTTAATTTTGGATCTCAAGTCAAAATACCCAAGCGAACTGAATAATTTATTATTTCTTGAATAAAGCAAGTGTCTGGTGAGGATCAATGCAGGTCTAGTTTCGTTTATTAAATGAAATTAGAGTCCTTGCAAGAGCCTTGAAGGGGTAACCATCTGTTACCTATACAAGGGCGGGTAAGTGGTGGGTCCTCCAATGAGTCTGGTGAGGATGTGAGCTATTTTATTTATTTTCGAGGACTGTCCGTAAAATAAGGTCTCCAAGGTGCTGAGGTCGCGAGGAACAACTTAACGCGAGATCCGGTGACACTGGCTTGTAGCCTGGTTTCCCTACGCCAAATTCCCATCACGCTGCACTCTCTGCGATACTTAGTCTCGGCGTGGTAGCCGTTCGCGATGGAGCTTCCACTGGCCGCACCTGTCAGGTGTGAATAATGCTCTATTATTAGTTTTTTTACGAAACCTCGGTAGAAATTCATTCTCAGAGGCTTGAAGTGTACGGAAAACAGTGTATGAGTGCGAAAGACGTGCGTAAATGGTGCAGAAAATTTAAAAGCATGCCGGAGACCATCGGTTTTAGACGAAACAATTGGCAAAGTGGAAAAAGCAATGATTGCAGATAGTCGGGTGACGGGATTGGAAGCTCCATCGCGAACGGCTGTCACGCCGAGACTAAGCGTCACAGAGGATGAACCTGATGGAGATTTGGCAAGGGGAAACCAGGCTACAAGCAAGTGTCGCCGGATCTCGCGTAAAATTGTTTCTCGCGACCTCAGCACCTTGAAGACCTTATTACGGACAGTCCTCGTATGTTTTAAATTACAAAATTCAGGTCATCAAGGTGATATTCAAAAGAATTAAAAATGTATGTTATCAGTAATATTAGTTAGAAAAAACGTTAGGTGAACCATTTTTAAAACTTTCTTATGTTTACATTTAAAATTTTAAAATTTAAAAAATAACATGTTTATTTCGAATTATAAATTTGAAAGAGTGTTTCACCACCTTTCAAAAACAGCTTTTAGTTTTTGGATGCGTTCAGAAATGTTCCATTTATTTTAATTTTACTGCAAAGCGGAAATATTTTGACCTTCTGACAAAATGGTCCCGAGGCCTGAGTGGTTTATGGCCTGTATTTTATAATTTAGAACACAAATAAATAAAGCAGCTCATATGTGTACCAGATATTTGCAATACCGGCCGTGCAGATGTGATTCGTGCTTCATTAAAATTCGTTAAAACAATACCTAGGTACTTATTTGACCTACTGAAAATGTGAATTCCACCTGAGAAACGGATAAAAAGTTAGTACCCATGTGAGTTTACTTCATTTATCTGATATTGAGTATGTTCGATCGAGATATCGAATTTGATATCTCTATGGTTAATCTTGCAGGTATTAAATTCAAAGGATATGAAATGTCAGGACTGACATTACAAAATTTCCTTTACAAATAATGATGTAAAAATCGCCGTGATCATTAAATGACCTGAAAAGACATTAAATTTATTAAATACGATGCAATAAAACTGTTTTGGTTTGGTTTTCCGGCTTTTAATGGTTACAATCTGCAATCCGTAATCTACCAAGAAAGAATGAATGCTCATTCACTACTTCTCCCAAACAAGTGTCTAGTTCTCACGGAAATCATTACAAAAAGAAATAACAATAAATTATAATAAACAAGCTACCACGCGGTTCCTCGGCAGGGGTATGCGGACTGGATAGACCGCCACACAATTCTGTCTTAGCACACACTCTTTGCTTCATTTACTCACAACTTGCTCCACACAGGAGACTTTAAAAGAGACGAAAAAAATCTTTCAGCGTCTGTACCATCTTTGGGAACGTTTTTATATATTAATACCTCACAAGAGTCTCAGCTGCTCCTGTCTGGAACCACTGAGACTATGACATCCCCAATTGGGATATATTGAGAGGCTGAAGGTAATAGGGAGGGGAAGGAGATGGGGGAGAGGAAGGTGGGGAAGTACCTGGCTATTCAGATCTGGTCACCAAACACGGCTAAAGCTATTTCAAGCAACCTTTCATTTCCGAATGCTGAAGTATCTTCCACTCTGGAACGTGCCTCGAATATACAATATATTGTTTTAAATGTATTAATTGTGGAATAACACAAATTAATCAGATAAAATTTATTTGCCCACGCCGGGATTCGATCCCGCGACCTTCGGATTGGAAGTCAAGAGCCTTATCCCTCGACCCTCGGCGCGCCGTCAAACCTGTGTGGTGGGTCTTTTAAGAAACAAAGGCGTGGAAATCCTGCGAAGGAAAACTATATGATGGGTGGGTAGGAATTTGGGTGTCAATGCGTCCAGAAGTGATGGACATACGAATCCATCCCTCCCACTACGATGCAAGGTCATGGGTAGAGAGATTGAGAGTCCTGCTGGAGAGATCTAGGTTAGGTAACCCACAACCAGTCTCTCCTGATCCGGCTCGCTACGCAGGATTCAAGCATTTGATTCACTTGATCGTGCCTTGTGCGTCCCCGACTTCTTTCATTATCTTCCGCGTCACGCGTCATATAATCTTCATACACTCCTTTATTTGTTCATTCACTCTGCACGCCCAAACTATCTAAGTGTCCTTTTTTATCCATAACTACATTTACCTTGCATTATTTCTGAAACTCCTTATTTTTAACACGATCATACAAAGTTTTACCACACATAGATATCATTCATCGCATTCAGTCTACTTTCATCCGTCCTCTGCCAGCGAAATGCCTCACTGCCATACAATATCAGGATTGGTGTCAGCCCTCCATTATGGACCTCAGCAATTTACAATTTTTATAAGTAGCAATCGGGTTCAGTACTACGTTGAGTTTCCTGCAGAATAATAAATCGTTATATGTTAATAGCGCTAATTTATTACAGCCTTGAGACGCAACTCGGAACAACTCGAATATACAGGGTGGCCCATAACTGTATACCTAGTTTCAATTAACAAAAAATAAATAATGGTATATAACTTAGGTATATTTTATTTATATTTTCAAAAACTACAATAAATGGAAATTTTTATGACATCTAAGTTTTAAAAATTATATCATCCAAGTGAGCTCCATCAGCTTGTTGACATTGTCTAAGGCGGATTCGAAAATTTTCAAAAACACGTTGATTAGTTGCCCGTAGGATGACGTTCATTTCCCGTACAATTTTTTTGCTTTAATTGATCTATTGTTCTTGGATTGTCTTCATAGACTCTTGATGAAGTATTCCCACAAAAAATAATCACACAGGCTGAGATCGGGGCTCCGTGGGGGCCACTCAATATCTCCTCCTCGTGAAATGAGTTTCCCGGGGAACATCTCCTTCAAACGGTCCATGGACAGTTTAGCCGTATGACAGGTGGCGCCGTCCTGCTGAAACCAGGTCCTGGAATTGTGGCCTTGAAATTCTTAAAGACCTGGTACCAAAACTCCTGAAGCATCTGACAATATTTATTTATTTTATTTATTTATTGTATCTTTACATTGCAGGTAAAAATGTTTACAAAACAATTTGCAACCTCACTAGGACAAGCCTGTGTTGAGGTTAACAATTCTACAATTAACAAAATAACACAAAATTATACAGATATTGAAAGAACAATATTGTTGCATTTCTTACAGGTTGAGATTAAATCTAAACTGCTGGCGCTAGGTAGTACATTCATGTAAACATGTAGACTTTTGTAGGGTGACCATTTTTTTGAGGACTGATTTAAAGTAAAAAATAAAAGTTTTTTTTTTTTGTTTTAACGATGAAGTTGTAAATAATAAATATATGTATATAATATAATATGCTTTAAATTTGACAGAAGAATGCTAATACTAATTTGGCTTATTATTACTATAAACATAATCATTTAGCTAATAATTTAGAAAGGACAAAGTTGAAAAAATCAATTGGCAATCCTCGGCTAACATAAATAATTTGACAATCTTTTTAAAAGTGCTCAAGGAATTAGATGACTTGATATTTTCTGGAAGGCTGTTAAAAATGAGCGGAGCCTGATAAAAATAATTTCTTTGGCCAAAAGAAGTTTTAGTTTGAATTGCAACAAAGTTCAGACCAGAGCCAATTCTAGTAGTACGAATTTGCTGTGTTCTTTCTGCCATATTAATATTATTAAAAAATCTACAAAGCGTTTGTGTAATATATAACTGTTTTACATTCATGACATTGCATTCCTTGTAAAGTAAATGAGTTGGATATCTAAATTTTTTCTTGAACATAACTTTAAGAATCAATTTTTGGGCAATATTAAGTGGTTCTAAGTAGGTCTTTTGGCAGGATCCCCAGCACACTATATTATAAGAAAGCATAGACTGGATTATTGCAAAATAAACCGTTTTCAATTTTTCTTTGTCTAGTATATGTCTGAGTTCTTTGAAGATATAGGTAAGTCTCCTTGTGATATTTACCAACATATTGATATGATCGTTCCATCTCAAAAATTTATCTATTATTACACCAAGGTATTTAATGTTAACTACATTTTCTAAAGGATTGCAGTTACAGGTTTGCGAGCAACTGTGTATGATCAAATTATGAGTGGCAGGAGGCTGACTTTTGCATGAAATGCTAAAAGTGATATATTTTGTTTTTTGTTTGTTCAAAGTTAAAATATTATCATTTAACCAATTATTTACCACTCTTAAACCTGTATTACATTTGTCAAAAGTTTCATCCCAAGTTTTACCCTCAAATATTAAGGTAGTGTCATCTGCAAAACTAACAATGTTACCAGGAATATTCAAACGGCATAAATCATTTATATAAATTAAAAACAATATTGGCCCAAGCACACTACCTTGCGGGACCCCAAAGGAGATTGATTGACCATTGCTTAACATTTTATTTATCTCAACTTGCTGTGTTCTATCACTAAGATAAGATCTGAACCAATCAATTGCTGTATTATTAATGCCTAAAGATAATAATTTTTTAAGGAGCAATTCGTGGGAGACAGTATCAAATGCTTTTGATAAGTCCAAAAACACAGCTATAGCTTTGTTGCCATTGTCCAGCGCGTTTATAACTCTGGTCAGTACCTTCAATACAGCATCACTCGTACTTTTATTCTCTCTGAAACCGAATTGATTATCGGAAAGTATTTTGTATTTTTCTAAGAATGAAACTAATCTTAACTTTGCCAATCTCTCTATTACTTTTGAGAGAGTATTGAGCAAAGATATGGGTCGGTAATTGTTAACATCTAGGTGATCTCCACCTTTGAAAAGAGGTATGATCTTAGCATTCTTACAATGTGAAGGAAATATGCCATACTTAAAACTAATGTTAACAATATGTGATATTGGACCAGCCAACACAGAAACATGCTGTTTATAAACCATTATACTTAAGCCATCAATACCACAAGAATAAGACATTTTTAGTTCGTTTATCACTTTTGTAACTTCATAAATGTTAGTAGTTTTAAATTTAAAGGTATCTCCTGTAACTTGAGTATTAGGTATGAAATTATTTACAAGACACGTTTCGCTAGTTTTGTTTGCACTGCACAAATTTTTGGCAAATCTAGGACCAATATCACTGAAGAAGTTATTTACGTGATTAGTGATTATATTTGGATTCTCCTCCATTGAGATAATATTGTCATTGATTTTTAATTTTTTTATGGACACTTGCTCCTTTTGTATATTTACAGCCTCCTTTATAATTTTCCACTGCTCTTTGGTATTTCCATTGACGTTATCCAGTTTCCTTCTGTAATAAGCTTGCTTTGTATATTTTATAATTTTTGTACACCAGTTTCTATATCTTTTGTAATAATTCAGCAGCTGTATATTATTTAACTCTCCTCGACACTTGTTGTGCAATTTGTCACGGGTTCTGAGGCATTTAATAATTCCATCATTTATCCAAGGTTTTAAATACTTCTTGTTTTGTTTTTCATTTTGTACAGACGAACAATTTTCCACATGCATTTTTAAACATTTTATAAAATTTTCAGCAGCTGAATTAACATCTTGAGATGACAGGACTGACTGCCATGATTCCTCCTTTAATTTGACCTTCAAAAGATTGTTATCGATGACGGTTTTTATTTTCACATTATCTATTGCTGTTTTCTTTAGTTTAAAGCTCGTAAATCTCATCAATATCACATCATGATCTGTTATGTCAGTAGAGAAGACAGCTCCTAGTGGTTCGAATTTAGATTTTACCATAATATGATCAATACAACTTGAAACGGTAGAAGAAACTCTGGTAGGTGTAATTATGATTGGTTTCAAACCATGAAAAGCCAAAAGTGAGACGTATTTTTGAGTTTTCATATCGCTCAAATCCAGGGTATTAATATTTATGTCTCCACATAAAATAATTTCCTTATTTTGAATAGATGTAGAGTCAAGTAGTGCACCTAGTGATTCGAGGAAATTATCTATATGAGCCTGGGACGGAGATCTATAAATAGCTATTATACACAAGGTACTCGATATCTGCATTTTTAAGCAGTTTGCTCCAGGGAAAACAACTTCCTCAACAGTCGTGTGAACATTTTGTTTTACATAGGCAACTACACCATCATTCTGCAAATAGTTATTATTTGTGTTATAAACTGTGTATCCGGTGATGTTAGGTATATTGTTCAAATTTTTTAGCCAAGCTTCTGTAAAAACTAGTACCTCGGGACGATGTTCAATACTCTCCAGCATAGTTATGGTTTCATCAAAGTTTTTATTTAAACTCCTGACGTTCAAACAAAGTAGAGAAAACTTAGAATTTTCTAAAAAAAATTTGCAAGCTAATGAATCATTAATAGTTAAATTAGATTCTGTTTTGTCATTCAAATCATTGTGTTTTCCAAAATCGATATCCATTTCAAATTAAGTAAATATTTACGGTGCTTTTCAATATTCAAATTCTAAGATATTCTATTTAGGTCATCTTCGTGTTTAATTTCCACGATTTTTTTACCTTCGTCTTCTTTCATTAGAATGGAACCGTTTTTATACCACGTATATTTATATTTTAATGCTTTTCCCTTTGTTTTTGCTTTCCAAAGCAATTCCTTAAAATAAGGAGACAGTGATTCTCCTAGGAAAATCTTTTTTTCACGGTTTGAAATTATTTTCTTGTTTTCTAATAATTTAAGTCGTGTTTCTGGATTTTTAATTTTTAGGAGAATTTTTTTTGGATGACCTGGTCGTCTGTCGTAGAGTCTTATAGCCGAGGTAATATCATCTGTATTTATTTTGATATTAGCTTTTTCTATTAGCTTAATGGCAGTTATTTTTGGATGTTCATCGGCCTTTTCCTCAATTCCTATTATTTCTAAACAGTCATTGAGGTTCGATTGTTCCAAGCGAGCCAGTCTTGTTTCCAGATGCTTAATATTTTTGCTTTTATTTTCCAAAACATTTTTCAAATTTTCAACTTCTCCTTTAACCTCATTCATGGAGTCTAAGCGGGTAATTATTTCGTCGTATTTTTGACAAATAAAGTCTGTAGTTTTTTGAAAATCTAACATTTTCATATCAATGCTTTCGAGAATTTGTGTTTTTATTTTTTCCAGTTTTAAATCTATGTAGGATGTAAATTTTGAAAAAACATCTTCTTCTGTGTTTATTTCTTCAGGCACAATATTAATTTTGTTTTTGGACCTAGTTGTTGTGGATAAATTTTCTTGCTGTTGGGAGCCTGTTTTTTTGCTCGAACTCATGGTCACCCTAGCAGTAGATTGTATTTCTGCAGAAATAGTACAATGCCCGGTCTGAGACAGTGCAGCAAGCAGCTGAATGGTCAGTGTAATAAAGATGGCGCGGATGTTGGCCAATTACAAGACCCCCACTAAACTTCAAATAAATTTCAATATCACTGTCACTTTTTTCCAATATTAATTATTTGAAATTCACTTGAATAATCCTGTTTCAAAATACAAAATTTATATCACCATTAATACAGTGAACAACTTGGGTGAATCTCGCAAGTATTTTGGATTGTATTGTTTACTAAAATACACAATTATGCGAAGTTTTAAACTGAACACTTTTACAGTATGTTATTTTGATGCTATACTTTTATCTATATTATGATTTACTTTTATCTATATTATATTATAATTCTTAGATTTCACTGTCACAGCAACTCCTCTCTCATTTTCAAAGAAGTTTGGGCCAATGATACCCCTAGCTGATATTGCAGTCCATACAACGATCTTCGGGCTATGTAAAGGATGTTGATGTTTCTGTCGGGGATTTTTCTCAGACTAATACCAACAATTTTGATTACTTACATGGCCATTGATATGGAAATCGGCCATTGATATGGAAATCGGCCTCATCGCTGAACATTACATGGCCATTGATATGGAAATCGGCCTCATCGCTGAACATTACATGGCCATTGATATGGAAATCGGCCTCATCGCTGAACATTATGTTGAAAAAATTATCAAAACGTTCTAGCATCACATTAGCAAAATTAAGTCGAAAATCGGTATCATTTGGCTTCAACTCTTGCGTCAGCTGAATTTCATAAACTTTTAAATGTAAATCGTGGCGTAAAACTCTTTATAAAGTGGACTTCTTTATGAGTAAGGCTTGGCTTCTCTTGCGAGTCGATTGCTGTGGATTTTTCCTTACTGATTCACCAACACGCTGAATAACTTTTGGTATCCTCGCTGCCTTCCCGCGGCCTTCATTCATTATCCTTATGGTTGAGCCGGTTGTCTCAAACATTTTGATCCATTTCCGAATAGAATTTGCCCTTGGTGCTTGAGTTATGTCTCGTAAACCGAAATGAACACGGTACATTCGTCTCGAAATCGTCATGAAATAATTGTTTACTTAATACGAACGAATACAAAACGCGCGCTGCTCTCTCGTGAACGGCTCCATGGCGACTAAAAATTCCATGAAATAGCGCGTCTAACGCTACCACCCACACCGCGCTAGCTCCACGTATTGTTGAAAAAATGACGAGTCAAACCGCGAACACAGTTATGGTCCACCCTGTACATTGATATACCTACGTTTAAGTAAAATGTGCATAGATTTCAGTATGCGAGATATCACATTATTGACAAGCTCTGTGTAAATTGTGAATGTGTGATTTAATATTAGATCTGATTAGATTGCTGAATAATTATTGTCAATCGCATAAAAATGTTGCAAATATATAAAACTAATCTACATATTCCTTTACAAACTAGTTTCCATGTTTACTTTCTATGGACACGTTTCACATTAATGTATGTTATCTAATTAGTAATTTAATTACCTTTGTTCTTAGTCATAATTATTATACCTATTCAGACTAATTGGGATTGTTGATCGAAATAACAAATTGCTAATTGTAATCGGCTCCATAGAATGCATTTATTTGCAGTTTTGCCAGTTTGATTTTAACAGAACCCAAAATTTTACTGAAATCACAAAATTTTACATTTCAAATTGTCACCTTACTCAGAAGAGCGATTCTATATCTTCTGTGAGATCGAGATGGATATCCAGCGAGATCTCCTGTCAGATTTGTGTGATTTACTATGGCTGCTAAATGAATAAATAATCATGCATACTTGCATGAATTCGTTTTAAATGTTAATAAATTCTTAAATGCCGATTCTTTGCGCTTTTCAGTTTTTTTTTTAACAAATTGTAATAAGCTAAGAAGCTTAACAACGTGATAATTGTTCTCTTCCACTGATCACAATTTGTTCAAAAGCCAAAACGACACGAAATCGGTATTTAACGGAGACCTTTCAGCTGTAAAAAAAAAACAAAATGGCTCTGAATGCTAATACTTTCCCTAAAAAGACCCTTCACGTAGCATCTCCAAAGATGATGTAGGCCTCGAAGGAATTTTTTTCCCCAAAGCCTTGTGATTAAATTAAGGGAGGGGGGGGGGGGGGGGGGTAAGGTTTGTAAACTTTTTTTCTGAATAAACAACATGTCGAGAGTATTGTGTAAAAATTTCAAGTAAATCGGAGCAAAACTAACGAAGATACAGCGTTTTAAGCGACGTATAAAAAAACTTTAAATCGATTTTCTTTGAAATTTTGTACATTATTTCTACACATAAATCAACTGGTAGTCAGAGAGAGTGTTTTAAAATCATTTTTTCCATTTTATAATAAAAAATTCACCGAAATTTTTTAACGAAAATCGCGTTATTCACTTTCAAATGCTGCAAAAAAAAACTCCCTCTGACTACATAGAAAAACATATCACCTTTTATACGCATTTCAAATTTTTTGATTCAAATCATCCAATATCGAGTTATGGAATTCACCATATAACAACTTTTTTTCGAGGCGCCTCCGGAGATTCGCTCTTAAGGACTTATTTTTATTAATATTTTTAATTGAATTTTTTTTCAAATATACTTCAGATGTTATACTATAATGTGTATATGAAATAAATAAACCAAACATTACTCATATTTCAAAAAAAAAATCGAGAAAATATATCTCTTTCTCGCCTTTAAAACCTTACCCCCCACTTAAGCAAGGAGTGTATGTTGTGACAGAATTGTGTGGCGGTCTATCCTCTCTTTGTACCCCTGCCGAGAAACCGTGTGGTAGTTAATTAATTAGTTATAGTAGGAGTAGTAGGTAGTTAATTAGTTATGTTCTCTCTTTGATGACAATGTTCAACAGTTCAACAGCTCGGCTGTGGAACGATTTGCCGGCCTCTGTGTTTCCTCCCTCCTACAATATGGGTCTCTTCAAGACCCATGTTCACTCCTTCCTCTCCTCAAAAACACCCTCCACACAGCATCCTCAAAGATGACATAGGCCCTGAGGGAAATTATTTTTTCCTCAGGGCCTCCTGTGTGGAGTTAATGTAAAAAAAAAAAAAAAACAAAATAATTTCTGTTACTTTGGCAACTTTGCAGAAGGAACAAAAAATAATCTTCGTACTTAGAATGCATTTTAAAATTTTGAGATATCCTTTGGATAATGAATGAATAACGAATTCACTTAGATTCCCGCATGCAATAAAATATTAATAAAATAAAGAGTTATGGTACAACTATTATTTAGAATTGGTTTCTTATGTGGTACTAAGAATTTTTTCAGTAGATGATAAAAGTTATGAATTATTGCAAATAAATCAAAAAATTCAGCTCTGCCTGTCTAAACAAAATATCTTCGTCGTACGATTGACATTTTTTATTTAAAATAATCTTTTATTTCTTACTATTTCTGATACGTAGGTGTGCTTTAGATCACACGACTGAAGTAAAACTTCTATGAGAGGAAGAGAGAAAGAAAATGTGTGCGCGCGCTGCTCTCTCTTGCTCGTACAGTGTGATACAGACAATTAGATGTACGAAACGTAACTGGCTGAGAGAGAGAAAGAAAATGTGTGCTCGCACCTCTCTCTCTTGTCCCTAAAGTAATATACGAAACGTAACTCTCTCTCTTTCTATCTTCATTAACTAATATCTCCCTTTCAACTTCCGTTCGCCTCGCCCGTTACTTTTCGTAACGCTCTCGTCACGCATTCACCAGCTTACTCCCCAAGTCAAGCGTGCGAAAAGAAGTTTTACTTCAAAAATGGACTTAAGGTGACGATGTACGGTCATTGCCAGGTTGAGCGTTGTGATGTTGATTGTAAAGTTCACGAACTATACAGAAATAGCTCCACATCTATTTAGAGATTTAAGATAAATAAATATACAGATGTATCCGCACCCAACGGACAGATTTTAACCAGCGATTCCAGAGTATACTTGGAGAAAAAATGTAGTGGTCGTTTTTTGCTGTTCGACGCCTTTTTTTCATTTAAAAACAAAACACACATTTTTATATTACATGTCGCCACTGGTCACTCTGCCACACGTCACAAATGCTGGAACCAGATAGAGTGCTATCACGTGGTGCGCTAGGTCGTACCCAGTGGAGATACGGGACGAAAACATGTTTTTTTATTTTATTTGAAAAAAAATTTCACCGAACAGCAAAATGTATTTTACTCCAAGAATCAACTTAACTTCGCTGGTTAAATAAAATTACACACACCCTGTATTTTATTCGGTTCCATGCCAACTCAGAATAAAGTCAATTCAACACCTCCTTGAAAAGTTATTAAAAGCTATGAAAAAAATTATTTTAAATTAGCCGATAACCCTAACCCAACGTAACCTATTCAACCAATTTTCTAAATATATTTTTTTATCACTCTAAATGAATTATCTGAGATGGTTCTGAGTTGGTTTCATTCCTAGTTGTCCGGTCGCCATTTTATTCAGCATAATATTGTAAGTATGTATTTTGCATGGTTGTTATTTTTGGCTACATGTACTCGTATTTGAATTTTGATTTTGTTTCCGTGAATGAATGAAAGAATGAAAGCAAATCTTGAAAATGGAAATTAACCCATTTCCCGACATCCGATCGAGACTCGGCAGATAGACTCGTTGTCAATGACAATCCATTCTATTAACTTTTGGTGACATTCACGTACCACAAGCACACACTCAATTTAGGAAGCGGGTATGGGGCCCAAGTAGGGTTACCATTTAGAAAATTAAAAAGTCCGGGCAAAAAGCCTGACAGTCCAAAAAAAGTCCGGACATTTTAATTCAATAAGAAAACTTTGAATGAACGGGAGCTGCTCCGTCAAGTAACTGGCGCTGAAAAATATGAAAATTTATATATTTGTCGAAAACAAGTGTTAAGTTTTGAAGAATATATTTTATGTTTGAACTTGTTGATTATTTCCAACTGCAATTAAAATGTATTGTTTGATCTCCTTGAGTTGATTGTTAAAGAAGATTTATATTTTGTTTTTAGATGAGCGGGAAATTAATAAAGATTAAAGACTAATTTGATATTACTTTTTTAAGTTTTATTACTCACATTCCATCTAAACCAAAAAATCCGGACAAATTAAAGGGCCGGACAAAGTCCGGACAAAAGGCTAGAAGTCCGGAAATGTCCGGATTAATCCGGACGGATGGTAACCCTAGGCCCAAGAGATCATCCGAAAATTGAAGGCAGATGTGTTATATTAAATGAATTTTTTTTATTACCGATGATTTTTTTCCAGATGATATTTATTTATTTACTTATTTATTTATGCTTTGTAACATTGGTAAGTTGTACAGGAGATTGTAACAAGTG
This sequence comes from Glyphotaelius pellucidus, assembly GCA_936435175.1. Taxonomy (NCBI): domain Eukaryota; kingdom Metazoa; phylum Arthropoda; class Insecta; order Trichoptera; family Limnephilidae; genus Glyphotaelius; species Glyphotaelius pellucidus. The sequence continues at coordinate 8,682,397 of OW386548.1, read as the reverse complement.
TATAGTACATAAATAATAAACAGAGCATGAAAGACATAAGCAGGCACAACACAAGTAGGTATAAGTAGGGTTACCATTTAGAAAATTGAAAAGTCCTGACAAAAAGCCTGACAGTCCAAAAAAAGTCCGGACATTTTAATCACATTATGCAAATATCAGATACGCACTTCATAACGATATTTACAAACTTAACAATCTCCAGATTGCCCATTCTATTGGGTATTTGCGAGTTCATTTTTGCTATCCAAGCTCAAAACGCAAGTAGAAAAAGTGTTTTCTCTAATGGGAGCACAGTGGACAAAAGAGCATAATAGATTATCTGTACCCTCGGTCAGATCGTTGTTGATGATTCAATACAACCTTAAAACTATGAGCTGCAAAGAATTCTATAAGAAAACTTTGAATGAACGGGAGCTGCTCCGTCAAGTATCTGGCGCTGAAAAATATTAAAATTTACATATTTGTCGAAAACAAGTGTGTTAAATTTTAAAGAGATGTTTTATGTTTTAACTTGTCGATTGTTTGCAACTGCAATTAAAATTTATTGTTTGATCTCCATGAGTTGATTGTTAAAGAAGAATTATATTTTGTTTTTGGATAAGTGGGAAATTAATAAAGATTAAATTACTTATTTGATATTACTTTTGTAAGTTTTATTAATCATATTCCATCTAAGCCAAAAAATCCAGAAAAGGCCAGAAGTCCGGACATGTCCGGATTAATCCGGACGGATGGTAACCCTAGATGTAAGTTGTACAATGGAGTTCAACAAGCAGATTCGTATTTGGGCTCAGGCTTACAGTATACAATTCAGCAATAAATTATTGTCACAATACTACTCAAAACATGATTCCAGTGCAGCTCAAGTACAATACCGGTACAGTTATGTTGTGTTGTTAGGTTGAGATTCACGGTAGAAACACTTATGTTATTCTGCACCGTCTTTGTTCACGCGCCGGCCTTTATCAGGCCCGTGGCCGAGGTGAGTAATGACAAAATAATGGCCGTTTTTTCGCACTGGTAATATTATCTCGCGTACAAATAAAACAAACGAGCCAAGTGAGGTAACTCCCCCCACCAACCCGCCTACCTGCCGGGCTATGCAGAGAAAAACCGTGTACATACACTTGCTTCAGTTTCACTAATGACCGAGGACCTAATTCTGCTGAATGCTAATCTAAGTAAAGAAAACGGGAAATGTTAATAATCCGACCAGAATATATAACGAAATCCTATGTTAAGCCTCAATTACATCGAGCAAGTTTACAAGCTACTAGCCGGTAAGTTTAAAAGCGGGTGAGTTTATTTTGAATTAACATTACTTAGAAAATACAATAATATAATATCTCTAAATATTCATAATTTTGAAGTGTATTTAATTGTTAACTAAACCTTTTTGTTGCTTTTAAACTTACCGGCTTTTAAACTTGAATGGGTGAATCGAGATTGTCATGATGACACACAAAACTGTCTACTCAGTGACAGTAGCAGCTAAAATAACAACTCTCGCGCGAACTAATTCTGACAGTTACGAAATCAGCTGTTGGTAGGCCGCCATCTTGAGCGAGTAGCGAGTAAAGTTGACCTTTCAACTTTTTTCGTAGATTGTCCACAATCTGCTAGTTAGCGAGTAATACGATGACACTGAGCGAGTTTACTAACAGATAGCGAATTTCCCAGATAGTAGCTTGTAAACTCGCTCAATGTCATCGAGGCTTTAATAAACTTTAATGGGTTAGTTAACTTCATTTGCTCGAATAAGTATGTGTTCCTGTATCAGAATTTATTAGAAATTCATAATTTTACATACTTCCGAATAGTGTTAAAATTACTACAGGGACATTTTGCGAAATCTGGTATCATTAATTTGCAAGATGGAGTATGGATGAGCCTCAAGTGGTTCGCTACGTTTGGTGTCTTAGCAGGGGTGCCCGGATTGGCGAAGTGAGGTTTGGTGGCTGATGAGTCTGCCCACCTGCTGCAAGGTGGGCAGGATCGAGAAAGACTAGTTGAGGGAGGTCTTTCATCCTTTCCAGCCAGAATCTCTCGACCCACCATCTTGCACCGCAGTTGTAGGGATGGATTCATACTTCCGTCACTCCTGGACACACTGACCGCCAGATTCCTATCCACTCCTCATACCTATTTCCTTCTCAAAACTTCCTCTCCGTCCTTTCCTTTAAAAAACCCTCCACACAGCCCTAAGACGACATAGGCCCTGAGGGAAATTATTTTCATCATTTTATAAGTTAATTTATTTATATTTATATTAATTACCCGCGTAGCTGAATTGCGACCCAAGCGTCGGCTGGGGGGAGGCACAAACGCCTAACGAAAATGTAAAATAATGGCTAACAATTCTGAGAAAATTTTAATTTAAAAAATACGCAAGTCTGGAAAAACGATTATTTTCCATGCGAGGCAATGGCGCTTGTCGCATAGTGAGTCACGGTGATGACATCTATGTTACGTACAACATGTACTTGTCTATCTAGATTCCAGATAGAAATGTGTGGCAAACAGTAAAATCCATGTCCTCAATCTGATTGCGTGACTTTAACCACTAAAACAACCATACAACGATTAAATAGACAAATTCATTACTTTCGTTGTGTTGGTAAGTGTGTGCAACAAGCAAGTATTTTTTGTACTCTTGTGTCATTTTATAAAGTTTTTGCGTCTGAACTGAAAATCGCGGTTTTTACTTACACGTCCCCTCCACACAGCGTCCCCAAGGATGACATAGGCCCTGAGGGAAATTATTTTCCTCAGGGCCTCCTGTGTGGAGCTCACGTAACGGGAGGTTGCTGAGGAATTTGCAAATAATATTACGTTCATTTATATTATCTCCCGTACGGGCTTTTCAAAACACGAGGCATAATATAAGAAAGACGTCAATTACATATAAGAGAAAAATAAAAGTTAATGTTCAATTTATTTACGAGATTTGTTATTATAGCCTTCTTGTAACTAAATTCCGTGCAGATGATACATCTACTATTTCGGAGAAAGTATTGCCAAGTGCGTGCAATCTAGTGCAAGCTAGGGTCTAAATGATATTCTTGTGCCATCTCTATCTCTACATTTCCATCTATCTACATATTATAAATAGTCCTCCGACGAGTCTGTCTGTCTGTTCGCGATAAACTCAAAAACTACTGAATAGATAGAGTGATTTATGAGGAAGGTTCAGGTACATAATTTGTCAAGGTTTTGTGTAAATTGGTTGAAATATGTAAGAATGTCTGTGGCAAGCGGTCGGTGTGGATTTGATTTGCATGCAAATTAACAGATGGCGTTTTGTTTCTTTAGCCACAGCCACGCGTGGCCGGGTCAGCTAGTTAAAAATTATTTTTGAACGATTTCTTGTAGTTGGTGTACGGAAGGCAACTAGGCTGAGTAAATCAGAATACTATTAACAATTTTAAAAATAAAATCTTGTCGGAAACAAGTCTTCTATCTCAGAGTTTTAAATTTTTTATTTCTTTTATCAAATGGTAGTAATTTATGGTTTCTATGGTATGCCTAGTTTATAGTTAATATGTGGAAGAATTTTTTGCTGAATATTTTCAATGGAATCAGAAGGAATTTTAAAGTGAGGAGACCAGATAGAAGAAATGTATTCTACCTGACTTCGAACTAAATAGGATTATAAGATTTTTAAAGTTGAAATATTTTTCAAGTCTCTGCCATTACGGAGAATTGTGGAGAATGAAGCTAAGCATTTTTAATCCCTTATTTGTTACTGTATTGATGAATGAAAGAATAAATATCTGAAATTAGTTAATTTGCCCCGACTTTTTTTGATAACGATCACTTGTGCACCTTGCTGTCAGCTAAAAGACATTAAATACGCTGGCGTTGCTGACCAACAAATAATAATATATCAAGTTTTCTTTAAAGCTTTCAAAAAGCATACTCACTTGTTTGCTCTAGCCTCTGTAGTACCTAATTACTTGGCAGGTAATTAAATTATCGATTCCACGGTTTCAATTACCGAAATTCTAAGCCTTTGCATTTGGTCAACGAGGTCAGCGGCTCGATTCCTACGCTACGCGACTTGCAAAAAAAATTTCTTTTCCGGTCTGGGCGGACTGTCGAGTGTGACGCCAAGTATTTATTGATTAATTTATTTATTTATTAACGCTCCTTTTAGGGGTTTTTACAAATAAATAGTATTTATTATACACAACTGAACTGATTTAGTTACAAATGTTGTATTTGGATGGTGGTAAATTGAAGATGTCCAAAGACTCGGCATAATTGAACACTTGCCCGGAAAAATGTTGTATCCAACGAAACAATGCTAAGCTGTTAATGGAATTCTAATTTAATTGCTTTTCTTGAACACTTTTCATGTATAACTCTTAAGAATTGTATGTTTATTGTATTTTAAATATAAAATGTAATGAAAAATACTGATTTCGTTATTCAATGTTTCAACAAGAATATTTTTGGATACAAAATTTTTCCGGGCAAGGGCACAATTATTTCCCTCCATGGGCATTTTTATAATATTCTGGGCAATGAGGAATACATAATATGGTAAATTAATTATTAATTGTGTTTGTCTTTAATTCGTAGAACTCCATTAAATATTTTTATATTTAATTAAAATTAAATTTGATAGTTTTATTATCAGGTTCTGCAAGTATTTTAGTTACAGCTGTTTCGGTTTTCAAGACCATTTTCAAACTGTGGTCAAATCCACTGTTAGGTGACTTATTTATAAGATTGTAAATGTTAATTTTCGAAAATATCTACATTGATTTATTACCGGTTAAACCAATTTGCTGATACACTAATTAAGAGTGTATTATATAGGATTCGAAATTACGGATTAATTCGGAAATACTTGCAGAACTTGATAATAAAACTATCAAATTCAATTTTAATTAAACATAATATGGTAGTTAGTCTCAAAATTTTTTCACTAAAATAAACCACAAATAAACACTACTGTATTATGAAGTTGAATCCGAAAGTTTATCAAAGCAAGCAATTCTGGACTATCAAATGCATCATTAGAATTTTATAGGAAAACAAAGTTAGTGAAAATTCTTTGTCCAACAATTTAAGCATATTTATAGTAGTACTTGAAGGAGTATTGTAATTCAACAAAATTGCTAGAATATCCATTTTAAAACATAATACTTTATTTTGTATTCTTTCAATAGCCTGTGCATGAATGTTGCAATGTGGGTTCCAGGCGGGAGAATTTTACTCAAGTTGACTTCTAAACAAGGCCGTATAGTTTGTTTATATATACCTACAGCCACCTACAAAAATAATACCTATAACTAACATTTTGATCTTGTAAAATAGTCCAATTTTTCAATATGAATTAATTGATTTGATTAGATTTAGAAAGATAGAGAATAGATATATTTAATTGAACGGAAAAACCTGATTCGTTTATAGAGATTTACTTTTATTGCAATCACTTCCATTTGGTAAGCAGAAATCGAAGCATGTCGAATGCTATGATTTCTGAAGTAATAAATCGTTGAATTTCGAGTCCTGAACGAATCGTTTTATTTGGTTTATGAAGATTGTGTTAAAATTACGATAGAACTCGAATATTTTATTATTATTGCTACAATTATAAACATAATACAATGGCAAAATATAATAGTGAACCATACATTTAAAAGTATTTCTACGCCAATGAAGAAAACCAGGTCTTGATCCCACAAAAATTGATGTCACAAACGCAATCTTTAAGGAATATATAACATCTATATAAACATTTGTACTTTTTATCCCTTTTTAGATATTTTATAGTTTATCATTTCACCTTCAAGTAATTTATTTCATACATTTTTACATTATACTTATACTTTATAGGTACTTCTCACTTAATACTTTTATCTCTTACTTTTTACTTTTTACGTATACTTGCTTACTTTTTTCTTATAGTATTACCTTCTTTATGTTTTTATACACGAATATAACATAGGTAAGCCGAGTTTATTGTTAATATGTCTAAGAAATTTATGCTGAATATTTTCAACGGAATCAGAAAGATTTTAAAGTGAGGGGACCAGATAGAAGAAATGTATTCTACTTGACTTCGAACTAAAGAAGAAAATAAAAATTTTTACGTTGAAAAAGTCTCTGCCGTTATGGAAAATTGTGGAGAATGAAGGCAAGAATTTTTAATCCCTTATTTGTAACTGTATTGATGTACGAAAGAACAAATATTTGAAACTAATTAGTTTGTTAGAAATATATACATTTGTTAATTTAATTATGTTAATGGCACATGTTGTGTCGTGTATATGGAAATAAATAAAAAAAAACTATCTAATATTTAATTTGAATATACGTATATGTTTTATTTTACGTGTTGGAACGGATAAACCAATAAAATGTGTTTTAAGCTTTTTTGTCACTCGAGTAAATAATGTTATGGTTTTGACTTCCATGAAATTCGTCAAATTGACAGTTCAATACATGGCGGAGGTTTATCAATGCAAATAACTTAACTTTGATTAATTGATTGCTTTGGTTGTACGCTCTGGAAGTCGTGGGTTTGAGTCAAATTCCGACATATTGGGCGCTTTGTGATTGACGAACGTGAAACGCGACCGTAAAAGCTCGTTCACACACAACTATAAATCTGCGAGCAGATATCTGTTGAACCGCGAGCGCTTATCTTTTGTACTTTCACACGACGCTATCAAATATTTCTTCCTGTGGTACGAGAGGGGGTCAGTTGAATTAGGGAGCGGCAAAGGAATGCACATTTTTTGTACTGAAATCTGTCAACTTGACATCTGTCATCCACCGGTCTAAGCAGCCCCGTAATTACAATGACCCCCTCTCCTGTTTTCGTCGGAGAGGGGGAGGCTTATCTTTTGGTTTATCGCCTCTAGAGTTGTTCCGTCGTATAATGTGTATTGTCTATGATTGATCTGCGCTTAAAACCGCTAGGTGTGAATGGTATGGAGAGCTTATTTGGCGTTATCTTTTATATTTGATAGGTGTGTGTGAACCAGCTCTAAATGACTTATTGATTTGAAAGTACCCATCTCCCCACCTGCTACGAAAAAAGTGTATAAAAAGTGTTTTTCATTGTTTTCGATAAAAAAGTTTCGATCGTTTGTTTTGTACCGTAACGGGTTTTGTACCCGTAAAGGCCATAAAGGACCGAGAAGTGTAGTAGTTATTATTGTGATTGTGCGTGAGTGAAAATTTCCCACACCGCAACGAAGAAAAACTTTCATATTTCGAAATAAAACTTGGGTTTTATTCTTGTAACAATTCTATTTTATTGAATTTGTGAAGCAATTTTTAGTAGAAATTGCGGAAAAAGATTGTCTCTGTGTCTTATTGCATTGCGAAACGGTTCTCACGCCTCAATTCGACACTTACCGGCTATTAAAGGCTTTATTTACGAGTGTTGCGCAAGTGAGCGGATGAATTATGTCTGTTGTCCATTTTGTCATTCGAATCATTTGGTGTTATTTTTTTCGGTTACCTGACAGTTGATTCCCCGACAGTTGGCCTCCCAAAATTATAATTATTTTTCGACTTTATGTCCGGGTTAAATCTTCCCCACAGGAAAAACTAAACCCTTCCACACACTTTTCCACAAATGATCATCTAGCCAATCCACGCTACGCAAGTGTATTATATAAGTAAAATAAATACAAAACAATACAAGAACAACATGTTAACCTACCAGAGACTAAATGGGAAAATAATTCACCGACTCCAGATATTTTTATATCAGAGGGTTTGGCTCGGTAGAACTCCTAACTGGACCGATAAATCCTACTGATCGCTCAGTATAAATATTTAAAAAAATCTTTCGTAATCCTACATGTATTTAAAATTACTGATTTTTGTATTTGAAATTTGTCACATTAGAACGGATCGTATCTACCTACTTCTCGTTTTTGACTTCAGCAGCTCGGCTGTGGAACGATTTGCCGGTCTCTTCACGACCCAGGTTCACACCTTCCTTCCCACAAAATGATCCTCCGCACGGCATCCCCAAAGATGACATAGGCCCTGAGGAAAATTATTTTCCAGTTTGGACTTAAAATTTGAAAAGTACAAAAATTCACATCAATTTACTTCGTTTCTCAAAGAAATATCGTATTTAACTGTACCTAGTGTGAAATGTTTTAAAACTTTTATTTAAAATTCAATTAAGAGAAATCTAGCCATGTAGATTTGTTTAATACAAGTATCATTTTACAGACACATTTAAATATTTATTTATGCAAACAAGTGTGTTTTCCGTGTGCTATAATTTTCGAAATTATGTCAATTACTTATTTAACATCATTGCTTGAAAGTTTTTCGTTGATATTTACTAGTGTACAAGCTCTTATGAATACATCTCGGAATCAAAGATACCTGCAAACACTTTGATGTTGTAACACACCAAAAGCATCGTGGAACAACGGAGGCCATTATCTTTTACCATTACGTTTGTAGAAATTCCGACTGCCATAATAAAAGCCATCGTGCCGTCTGTTTTTGCCATTGGTTTTGCATATTATTTTGGCATTTAGGTGTCACGCAACGGGCACTACTCCAATAGCGCGCCATGGGATTTTGGAAAGGCCAACGAATTCAAATACCGATTAACCTGTTGTTGTTGATTGTAAATCTCTGAATATTGCCTTTTATTGCCTCTGCGATCTGATAAATATGTATTATATTCGGCCTTCAATTTAGTCTCGAAGATAGTGATTTTTTACCTATTTTAAACGCTTGAGTGCCGGTTCTATCAATCATTATATCGGAGTTGTGCTAAGACACTAGGAAGTAAATAGGTCATTGCACGTATATACGGAAGAAATATAATCCGTGTGAGAATGTAATGATATAATACGATATTGGGGGTTCAATTTTAATGTAGTCCAACTCCAAAATTTCGATTTTTTAAATTTATTTTTATTTTTATTTATTTATTTTTTTCCCTTTATTTTCCCAAATTTTACAATTGATGTATACAATATTATGACATAATTGTTACATTATCTATTATAATATGTATTGTCTATGTCTAGTATTGTTGTCTATGTCAGAATATCCGGGCTGAGACGATGGGCCGCTCGCTCGCCCTCTCTGATAACAGCCGTCGTGGCGCTAACATGTCTATAGTGATTGACAATAAACGTAATCCAAGTAATCCAGACTTTAATTATTCAAGCCATCCATCAAGAGAATAAAACAATAATAAGAACAATGGGAACCCACTAAGGCGCAGCCTGTGCGTGGGTAATATGGTTTAATATATTTTATTATTGTACCTAGAAGGAACAAACAATGGGCATATAAAGCAAAAACATGATTAAAATTTGTTACTAGCTTTTCCCCGCGGCTTCGCTCGCATGGTATTAAGGGAAATTACTGTAGCGCTTGCACTTATCATTATCCCCCCTCCCCCCTCCAACCACCCCTCCCGCATTCAATACATTCATTCCCGGTACATTTAGTTTTCAAACAGCTCGCGTGCCACCTAAATTTCATAATGCTAGAGCTCAAAGAAAAAAAGAATTATCCAGTTTGGTGCAGTCGTTCGGAATTTATGCGCTTACAAATATTTCGGAGATTTATTTTTATTTAAATATGTGGAAGTTTGTAAATATAATAAAAAATAACACTAATTATTATACAGTCTTTATAATAGTTACGAATTATATTTTGAATATAGGAACTCTCATCTGACGTTTATTCCAAAACATAAGCTTGTCCAAAAAAAAAACAAAACATATTCTAATATTTGAATTTTCTGGAGCAGCAGCCGACCTGTAGGTAGGGGGCTGAGTACCTACCAGTATAGAGCCCACAAATATATCAACATCGTTTCCATGGCAACGACTTGTTTCCTGACGTTAGCAATAACTCGCTTTTAATAATATATTAATATTTATAATTTCATAACGCCAGAGCTTACCACTATATACAGCCTATAGTCCTCGCATATAATTTAACTTTCTTTTTAAATTCATTTTATTGTTTTATGCGTAAAAGCGTAAACAAACTCGAGCAGTTTCGCATTTATAATATTAGTATAGATAGTTTTAGACCTCTGAAACTATCATAGTAACTAAGATTTTCACCATTTCTGGAGTTTCTTGACGGTTGATCCCCTGATCCCCGGGCATACTTATATGCAAAATGCAGTCGGTTTAGAGAAAATACGGTACACTTACTGACACCAAATATAACCAAGTGTCCCTGAAAGGGTGTGTACAGAGGATGTAAAACTTGTTTCCTTTAAAATGCATTAAGAAAAAAACTACTTGTCTATATACTGAATATACTAGCACATAGTACAAAATGTCGACACTGTAAATAAATTCATTTCATATTCATACTATTATTATTAAAGATATTTTTGAAGTCAATTTTAGATTTGAAAATGACAAATAATGCACAAATAATTATAATTTCATAATTATTATAATATTGGTCTCCGGTGACTTTTATAGATGGACTTTTTATTTCAATTTTTTTTTTCTTCAAAATCAAATAAAAGCAAATTTTTTTTACATATCGTCACCGGTCACTCAGCCGAGTAACCAACCTCACCCCACCCCCAATTGTCCAATAACTACTGATTTTTTTGTTTTTTGTTGAAAAAAAAAACATCAAAAATGTCACCGTAGACCAAATTTTCATTTTCAATTTTTACTCCAAATAATATCAAGAATCACTGGTTATGAAATAAATAAAGAACGTTCCTTAACACCCTGTAAAAATAAAATTTAGTGCCCATTTAGTGTGCTATAAAGCATAATGTTTAATAATATTAAATAGATTCGAAAATGGATTTATTCAGTAAAAATTTTCATTTAAGTAGGCCTACTTGTAATTACTTGAAAATGTTGTTGGATTTTTGAAGCCATATTAATAAATGGCAAGCGAAAAATTTTCATTTCAGTATTTTTACAGACATTTTAATTTCCGCCGGGATGTCAACCGCTAACTTCTGATTACAGACGAGTAATGTCACAACGTCTGCATGTTACATGCTGTCATGTCCATTCCCAGATGCTGTTAACATACGACATACAACATAAGATCACGTGGCATGTATTATAAGAAATATCCCATTTATTTACCTACTTACGTTCGTTGGATTTAAGCTCCATAATAGGAGAAGCTTAAAATGAAATCACTATTTTAGATAAAGCTTTACTACGAATTGGTTAATGTTACGAATACCAAAAATATTTTTTAGATTAATTGAAGTCTTCACTATCATTTCGCTTGAGTAGAACTAAAATAAAATTGTTCATTATTTTATCAAATTTTATTATTAACATTTGTTTTGGTATAACTGGTATAATTTTAAAATACAAGCTTTTCATAAAAACAGTTAAAAAATAAGAGAATATTACAATTTACAGATTAACTCAAAAAATCCCACAAAGCCATCGCCAGTTCGGTGACCGGACAACTCGGAATAAAACCAACTCAGAACCATCTCAGATAAGTCATTTAGAGTGATAAAAAAATATTTATAAAAAATTGGTTAAATAGGTTACGTTAGGTTAGGGTTGTCGGCTAATTTAAAATTATTTTTTTTCATAGCTTTTAATGACTTTTCAATGAGGTGTTGAGTTGACTTTATTCTCAATTGGCATGGAACCCGCCAGTTCGTGGGTATACTTAAGTGCTTTAAAGACAGTTAAAATTTGACTCATAAACATACGTTATCTTTATTGAAGATTAAAAAATAAAATTAAATTCAGTGTTTACTGAAATACAATTCAAAGGACGTGTTCATAAAAATGAATAAAAATTTGTTACAATAAAGTTACAGCAGGTCAAATGTTGCAGCAAGTAAATGTTTGTATCAAGAGTGTTTACCCAAGACTGTAATACATTTTTATACCTGCTGTAGGAGGATATATTTTTATCAATTTTTGTAGCCTTATAGAGAGCATTATAAATTTTTGGTGTAATAAAATAGGCATGTCTTTGCGCAAGCCTAGTTACACACAGTGGAACTTCAAATACATTATTTAACCTATTAATAAAACGCTTTTCATTTTTTGTAAAAATAATATTTCGTGTAAATATATATATTAAACATTTTAAACGGAAATTTTTTTCTTATATATAACAATTCAGCTTCATGGAACAATTGAACGGAGGGGTAGTTCATATCTTTATGCAACATTATTTTTAGTATTAATTTTTGAGTTGTTATTTCTAGTGGCTTAATGTGTGTATTATACACACCACCTCATCCAATTATTCCATAAGATACTGATGATTGCACCAATGCATGATACACCAATTTTATTCTTTTAATATCGACTATGTAATTTAAACGTTTAAAAATATAAGTTAAATGCCTAAGTTTATTAACAAGCTTTTGTATGTGATCTGTCCATTTGAGTTGGCTGTCTATTATAATTCCTAAGTATTTAACTGTATTTCCCGTATTCCTTTCTGTACAGCTAGAGCATGAGACAGGATTGCAAGTATTTTTGTGAAACCTTATATTTAAGTGAGTTAAGGGTGCCGCCTTTTTGGTATTATAAAATGGAATATAAAAAGTTTTTTCACAGATCAGAGTTAAAAGGTTTTGATTGAGCCATTCTTTGACAATGGATGTGCACTTATTTGAATTTTCAGAGACATCGTCCCAGGATTTACCATAAACTGTGAATGCAGTATCGTCTGCGTACGAGAATAGTTTTACAGGAATGCTAATATTACATAGGTCATTAATATGGATTAGGAACAATAACGGTCCGATAAGTGTTCCTTGTGGGACCCCATGTCTCACTGATGCTGGTTTACTTATATTTACACCAATTTTGGTGGATGGTTTGCGATCAAGTAAATAATTTGTTAAGAGTGACAAACATACATAAATAAATATAAACGTAAACTAAAAAAAAATTACATTTTTACATTAAAAATGTATGACAGCATATAAGAAACAACCTCAAATAAATACATTTTTATGGTTCATATTATCTAAGACAGTTTCCCTTGATTAAATTTATTTTTTCTTTTAAAATTATTCGCAAAATAAATAAATAAAAAAACTACTTTTGCGCTTGATATCGAGCGTTTCTAGATTCCGTTTATGAAACACTTATGTGAAACCGAAAAACTTACTGTTTTGTACTTACGTATTTTCCAGCATAATCACCAGCTTGTGACTTACGACAAGCGTTATATTCTACAATAATTCCTTGTCACTTTTAAACCATTTAAAGTACTAACATTCCACGCTTCTGCTGGGTTGACAACAAAGTTTCAGTAAATTAATTTACTTTCTAATCTAGTGAATTAGGCTCCGCGACAATCATTGTTGTTTCTGCTGGATAGTGAAAGTTTTGCTCCCAACATAACCATCATTTTATGTAGCTAAATAATAATGATTAAGCTCAGTTTGTTTAATGCTTGGGTCATTAGATCTGCGCGACTATTTCAGGACAATGACTTTTGTTTGCTAAGTCTATTTAAACTTTTTTTTTGAAGTGAAACTTCTATAGCGGCGTTAGTGATTCGGAATTTGGATGAAACGGAAATTACGCATTTTTTTATTTTTTTTTTATTTTCAATTTTTTTTTATTAGTTAAAAGAAATATAATATTTCGCTTTATTAACTTAAGTGTATATAGTAAAGTATTTTTCAATTTTGTTCCAACATCTTAAGTTTATATAGTTTTTTTTTAAACGTTTTTATATTCTTTTCCGTTTTTAGATTATCTGGAAGGAGATTGTATATTTGAACTCCCTCGTGGCCAATACGTTTCTTGCCACTTTCAGTCTTGACTGTATTTGTGTACAATTTATTGTGTTGTCTAGTATAATGTTCGTGTACTTGTGATGTTTTTATAAATGTTGTTTTTGTGGGTATAAGTCCATTTTGTATTTTGTAGATTAAAAGACATATGTTATATTCATTATATGTTGCATTAGCACCTGTGAAGCATCACACTGCGCTCATTGGCCGATTTGATTATGATGTCACTTTCAAAGGCATTGGTTGATATATAAAACGGAAATGACGCTAGGTCCCTAGGTCTGCGCTCATTGGCTGCTTTGATTATGACCTCACTTTTCAAGGCGATTGTTTTGATAAAGTTTCGCTTCTACCGTGTGTGAACTGCGCTCGTATTTTTTTTATATGAGCTCCACACAGGAGGCCCTGAGGAAAATAATTTCCCTCAGGGCCTATGTCATCTTTGGGGATGCTGTGTGGAGGGTTTTTTAAGGAAAGGAAGGAGAGGAGAGTTCTGGAAAGGAAAAGGAAAGGGGTTCAGTGTGTCCTGGTCATCCGCCTCACCAAACCTCACTCCATGAACCCGGGCACCCCTGCTAAATCACCAAACGTAGTGAACCACTATTAATATATTACACATTTAAATAAACTATCAAATAAGGGTGGTTTTAGAATAATTTCTGGTACCTAACTCAAAATACCATAACTTTCATAGGCACTAGTTCATACCTAGCATATATTATTCTATTTATTATTAAATTCAATCTAAAAGTACACAATACAAGAGAGAGCTTTAATTTCACAAAATACGTCCGTAATTAATAGTTCAGTTGTGTTTGTACCAGAAATCTATTTATCGAATCGCTTAAACCAGGAAGCGAAATCTCCCAGTAACCGGAAGAAAACTCTTCTTACATTATCTCATTAACCCAATAAAACCGCAAGTTATTGTAGACTTTATCTACAATCTACACCTACATCTTCCATAAATACAGTTGAGATTGTACCGTATTGGGGGCAACACGATATAATATAAGATACTCGGTGGGTATTGCTCCTGACTAAGATAGTTAAAGTTAGTGGGTAGTAACAAACGTTTTCCTCTGGCTAATTGTTCGGCTTCTTATTAGCTATAGTTTATCATCTGAACCACCGTGAAAGTTAAGTCCTGACGTCGTTAATAAAATTTGCGCCCGCCGCGCGCCGTGTGCTCGTTAATTCATTAATATTTCGAATTAATTTTAAATATTTACCCGTGTCTAAGGTAAATCGTGGGAATTTAAAAGAGTGACGAAAAAAAAACGAAAATTTTATTTTTTTTATTTATTTATTATAAATACAAAGTAATACAATATTACAAAAAAAAATATACTGAAAAAAAGAAAAGTCCCAATAAACTACTTTTAAGCAGTTTGTCGATGGGTACTTTTACTTTGAAGATATAAACTTATTTTACTTTGTTATGCAGTTACAATTTTTGTGTCAGTCTAATACAAATTATTTCTTTCGGCGAGCCAATTCTTCAACATAATATTTAATTTACCATTTGTACATTTTTTTAATTTCGGCAGGTAACATATTTAAACATTTAGGTATCATGTAGTCCAGCGTTCTTTGTCAATATTTGTTTAAATGCTTAGGTACAATTAGTCCTTCATTTAACGTAAAACGAGTATTGTAAGTGTGGTCCAGTTTATTTATGTATATAGGGCTATTCATATGCTGAAATATAATTTTATACCACAGAATTGCTCTTACTGGGAGAATTTTGAGATTTTGGTAAAAGTAAGGAACATTATGCCTTTGTTCATATAAACTTTTATGAGCTAATAATTTAACTAATGAATTTTGAACTGATTGAACACGATTTACATTTGTTTTGCAGGAAAATCCCCAAGCTGTAATTCCATACCTTATAATAGATTCAGCTAATGATAAATAAAATTATTCGAAGTGTGCATATTGGAACATATAATTTTAATTTATATAATCTGCTAACAACAGATGATCAGGTTAGTGGTCGGACGGTCGAAAAAAATCGTTTTTTGAAAATCCAAATACAATATTGGATTGAATCACCGATGTAATTTTGTATTTGTCAGCCTCTCTTGAAAGATTTGAGTTTTTTTATTGACAAAACTATTTATTCATATTCATTTTGCGTATGTACGGGCGCGAACAATTAATTATTATTAATATCTTAAAGCATAACTTACAAAAGTGTCTAAAACCTAAAATAATTTTATTGGCGCCATCTGTGAATGCGTAGATCATAACGTACGTTGCGTTTAACCTTAAGTTAAGTTATTTGCAAATATATCATATTTAAATATATTTTTTTATTGTTGCAATATTGTATAATTTAAATATACAAGCTCACTTGAGCTTTTTTTCTTCATTTTGTTGCTATACCTTATCTATGTTATTTTGTAAAAGCCGAATGGCGTTAATTTTATAAATAAATAAATAATATTTTACTATTGTTTGTTGTTTATTATGAAAAGTGTGGACACCCCTGACATAAACGTTTTACTCGTGGTTAACCGTAACTGGCAGCTTTTGGAACACATTAAATAAGCGGACATTAGTATTTTTCTACTCTGTATGAAATTCCTCAGAATAGTTGTATCGGAGTTATTCAGCTAAACGCTGCTTAGAAATCTGCACAATGTCACCATTTGCTATTCGCCGTAATACAGCGACAATAAACTAACTTCTATTATATCCTGTGTCGCTTAGAGACGAGTAATTCCTCAGGTATTGTACTTCCTGTCAACTAACAGCTAACCTGTGATGTTGATGCCTGAGGAAATTTCTCAAATCTGTTTTTTTTTTCTTCAAAAATCTCAGTTTTAGATCCGGTTTAAATATTTTTAATCATGTTTTCAAATTATTTGGCAAAATATTATCTGTTTTTACTGAGAATGATAATTTTGAATTATTATATTGTATTATGATTATGAATGGGAGATTGTTTTACGAACTGCATTTAAGTAGGAAACCATTTCTATGAAGTCATCATAACTGAGCAAGTTTACAATAGAAGACAATGTATTCATTTATTTATATACGAGTAAATGGGGTTTTACGTGAGAACAATCCAGTTTTAGAAACTCAGTCAATATATACGTAGGTAGGTACATAAAATTACGAAAACCTTCTCAGTCAAAGGATAGATAACGCCTACATAAAAATTCAAAATTATTTAAAAGCTCACTCAATTGACACATTATTCAAAGATAGGCAATTGACACAAAGAGAGACAAAAATAATACATTATACAATTAGCTTAACATATTTTTGAGCACGAACACAACATTTTTTTATATCCATTTAAATTATCGACGATAATGTCTACTTCGGCACAGCCCTAATTAATCGACATAATCTAATTATGTAATCAAAGCATTTGGGTCAGAGGTCTAAAATAGGCAATATTATTTTTAAATTCACAAATTTTAAAAAAAAATTATGATTTTTTTTTTTACATTAACTCCACACAGGAGGCCCTGAGGAAAATAATTTCCCTCAGGGCCTATGTCATCTTTGAAGATGCTGTGGGTGCTGGAGGGTGTTTTTGAGGAGAGGAAGGAGTGAACATGGGTCTTGAGGAGATCCATGTTGTAGGAGGGAGGAAACACAGAGGCCGGCAAATCGTTCCACAGCCGAGCTGTTGAACTCAAGAACTAGTCGTAGAAACGACCCGTTCTCATGTGACTAATGTCAACCGTGTACAAATTTTGAGCGCGCGTTTGGCGTGTTTCCCGACTATGCACCGGTGCCGAGGGGATCAATGACGCTAGTTCCTCGGAGCATCTTTCATTGTAATACCGGTAGAACAAGGACAGCATTCCCACCTGGCGCCTGTGCTCTAAAGATTGCAATCCGTTTGTTAAATTAGGACAATCTATCAAACGGACCGCCCGTTCCTGCACAGAGTCAAGGGTTTTTTTTCAGGTATTTTGGGGCTCCAGACCAGAGGTGGCTGCCAAATTCAACCGTGGGGCGCACTTGCGATTTGTACAGGGTTAGCAGTTGTGTACTATTAAAGTATCTGCGTGCCCTGTACAGTATGCCCAGTTTCTGAGAGGCTAACTTAACCCTGGCCTCGATGGAGCCCCCGTACATGACCTGGTCACTTGAGTTACACCAAGCATGATGTGCTCTAATATGGAATAATTTTTAGATAAGATATATTATGTATCATCCTTATATTATTATTATATGGCTTCGAATTATGCAGTTAGAACAATCGGAATTGGGAATATTTATTTCAATATTGCTAAGAAATAATGCAGTATCACGATGACCGATTAAAGATTACTTAGGATGGGTTGTTTCAAAAAATTTGACGAATTCGTCAAATATTTGACGATAATTTTCATGTTCTGTGTAAGTTCTATTCAAGTTCTATGATGATTTCAGTTTTGTGAAGCAGCTGGTCTATGATGATAAAATAACAGAACTCGAATAGAACTTACACAGAACGTGAAAATTAACTTTAAATATTTGATGAACTCATCAAATTTTTTGAAACAACCCGTCCTTAATTTCCTTCCAATTTTAGGTGCATTAACTTTAAATTCAATCCATGGAAGCCTGCTATGCCTCAATACAAAAGACTATCCCTTCAAAATTTTCTTTGAATTCTTTCAACATTATGAATACGAATTTTGTAGAAATGAGACCAGACTATGGAGTTATGTTCCATTAGGCTTCTAACAAGGGATATGCACAATAGTTTAATGATTTGTAACGATTCAAAGTTTTTAATCAATCAATATACAAATCCTAATGTTTTCATACCCTTATTTACAGTTTGTTGAATGTGGACCGTGAAGTCTAGTTTCTCATCCATTATTATGCTGAGACCTCGCGTTTCAACTCTTTCTAAATTTATTATGAAAAACTAATTCTGAAAACACATCTTGGACATCTTGGCATCAGTGCAAGCCAGTAACAGTACAGAGAGAATGTCTCTGCTCAATGGTCTGTGATCCGTGATCCGTGTTCTGTGCTGTGCTCACGTATCTGGTAGCGAGACAATATCCCCACGTACCACGTAAGTACTCGTACATACATTACCAGCAATCTACAGCCGCAGCCGTTCTGTACACGGATCATTTCTTTTACTATAAATAATGTCCGAGGAATAACGGTCTGTGTTCACGGTCAGTACGGTATTATGATTTTTTCTGTTTTTCAATCATTTTAAGGCGAATCTGTACGCAGAGGTCAGATTGTTGGTTGGGTTAGTCTTTTCTTTAATACTGTGAGTTAGGTTGTTTAAACAGAGTAAACATCATTGTGGGAAAATTTTTAAGGAAAGTATAGCACCCCTTAAAAGATGTGCTAAATAAGTACATACATTTTGTAAAAAAACGTCAATTTAGTGTTCAAATTGCTCAAAATATTAATTTGTTTAAATTATTTTTATTACGATCATTTTTATTAAAAACTTTAAAAATATATAAAAATGAATGTTTTTTGTTTGTCTCTTATGCGCTCCTAAACGATTACGATGAAACTTTGTGCGCGTGCCCGCGATGGTTTCTATATAAATATATATATATATATATATATATATATATAATGGTGAGCTCTGGCGTTATGAAATTATTTCCTACACCATTCATCCAATTGAGATGAAACCTTGGTGATCGTGCGCAACCTGCGAAGGTTTCTATTTATAATAATAATAACCTCTGGCGTTCTGAAATATGATTAAAAAAATTACAATAGGTGCTTCGAAATTTGTAAAATTTTAAATGTGTGCATTTCATGTAGTTTAGCGGCAGGCAGGGAGGGCGGGAGGGGAGGGGGTTCGCGGGACGGGTGGACGCGAGATAGGGGGAAGGTGAAAAGGGAAGGGAGGGGGACGGGAAGGGAAGGGGACGCCGGAGGGGAACGGGGGCGGAAACGGAGCCCAAGTGAAAATGCAGGGAGAAATAATTTCTTTCTTTGAGTGGCATTGCAACACATGCCGGGTTATTACAATGTCTAATTACAATTATTAAAAAGTTTTTTTATACTTACTGAAGAAGATAATATTTGTTATTTAAATTATAATCCACATGTAAAGACTAACTTTTATACTTTCTAGGGGAGAGATTTTGCAGTTGTACTTATATATGTTAGTATCGAGTCAATGACAACGAATAATAACTGTCGGTGTTTGGTAGACACCGATTTTCGCAATAGATATTACCATAAAAATTGAAAAAAAAAAACGTTAAATTTTTATTTTCTTTGTCTTTTTCTGTTTCATGATTCATTTAGATTTATTAGTATTATGTTTTTTTCAACGTTTAAGGTATTATGTACGCATTATTCTTTATTTACGACTCGAAAACTCAGAGATTCGAAATAGGAAAATCCTATTATATTTTCGTAAGAACAAGACCACTAAAAGCTTCCACTCAAGGAGAAACTGAAAAGAAACCAGTTCTCAGCGCAATTGCAATCAACCTTCTTAACAAAATCGAAATTTTTCTGATCTGACATGTCAAAACTTGACAGTTCGTGAGCTGCCACCATGGCAACCTGTCAGTGGTAGTGGCTCATGAACTGTCAAATTTTGACAAGTCAGATCAGAAAAATTTCGATTTTGTTAAGGAGGTTGATGCAATTGCTTTGAGAACTGTTTTTTTTCAGTTTCTCTCTCAGTGAGCGGAGGCATTAAGGAGTGCCCATAAAAAGTAAGTCTGCTTATTAAATTAAATGCGATAACACACATGACACATACATAACGTTACGACCACCACATCGACCACCGCAACACGGGCATGTGCCTAGTATGGCGGTCGAAAAATCTCCGATTCATGTAACAAACAATTTAAAGAATAAAGAAACTTAAAAAAAAAAAAAATTACAAGTAGTTTTTATGAGTTGTTATTCAATAATATATTTTGGCAAACATTACTTGGCGATATTGGGGATCCATTCATGCCCAGTTACCAGTAATACAAATAATGCTTTATGTACCACTTATCCTGTTATAATTCTTGCCGATCGCTTCTTCCCACCTCTACCACTTCTCGGAGAGGAACATAACACTAGACTTCTTGTAAAAACTACTAACGTTCATACCAATACATCAAGCTCCGTTCCCCAAGCTCTGAATCATGCAGTTATTGTGATGGGACAACCCGTGTGAACGTGGTACGAATTCAAACTGTAGCGTTATACCTAGCTTGTTTATATGTTAGTAGAAACGCTCTCATGTTAGTTTTGTCTTATTCTAAAATAAGACAAAACTAACATTACATGGTCGATGAAAAACGTTGCGTCGACAAAGTCGTTGAAAAGCGGAAAAAAGCTTTTTGTTTAAATAAAGAACATATTTTGTACTTATCCGAAAACAGCATATACTTTGTGGCTTGTCATAATTAAAGCATACATTAATTTGTTTGAAACTACTTTATTTTAATACCTTGCTCTACCAGCTTCAGAAGTATTAAATTATTTCTTTGAAAATCGCAAATTATTTTCGTGGCATCATTTTAATTAAATTAAAGCAAATCATTTTGTATACATCACTTAATTAAAATTATAAACATGTTTCGAAACCAAAGTTTAAAACCTAAATTAACAAAAATTACAAAAGACAAACAAGCATAGACGAAAAACATTATAAATAATGATGATTAATTAGGTAAAGGTATCATAAAAAAAACTATTGAATAAAATAGAATGTATAATTTTTTTTTTTGAACAGGTAATAATTGCATTTATATATTAAAAACTTTTATAAATAAACATAAAATAATCAAAGAATTTCCAAGATGTCTAAGTGACAAAAATAAATTATTATAAATATAAGTTTTAATATGAAAATAAATTTAAGAAATGGCTCTTTAGACTACTTGGTTACCCTTTGATTATTTTATATTAATTTAAAAAGTTTTTAATATATAAATGATTTTTATTTTATTCAATCGTTTTTATATTCTTAACATATTAATCATCACTACTTGCAATGTTTTTTGTCTATAGATATTTATTAGTAGTAGTCTTTTGCCATTTTTGTTAATTATTTTACGGATTTTATTATTTTGTTAATTATTTTAAATTGGTTTCGAAACATCTTGATAATTTTGATTAAATAAGTTGTGTACACAAAGTGTTTTGTTTTAATTTATTTTTTCTTTAATATAAAGAAAGTGTGTTACATTTAAAAATACATATTTTTAACAAATATATTATATTTAAGGTCATCATCATTGGTCATGCACACCTGATCAGAAAAGTGGAACTCTTGTGCCTGTTAAGGGAACCACCATTCTTACTCAGTTGTAAGTTTATACATTTTGTATAAAATATTTATTTTTAATGTATCGTTTTTTTTTTAATTATTTCATTTAATTAATTATGAAATATAGTAGTACAGATCTTTTTATGACTTGTTGCGAAATATGTGTAAATAATAGTCTGCGGCCGGAAATATTAAAGATTTTCCGCTGTTTTTTTTAAATATATTTATTTGATCTACCTCAAAAAACTTTCATTTTAATTTTAATTTGTTATTTTTCTTCTTTTTATATTGTTTGATTAACCCTCTGCGTTTATAATGTTCATTTGTTTTAATTAGTGTTTCTTAAAAACTACGTAGATGGTAATTTTTTTTATTATTTTGTTCAATTTCACAATCGAAATGATGTTTTTTTCCATTTATAAACATTAATATTACATTTTCCATTTATAGTAAAAAAAAAATCGAGTGCAATTCACACGTGGTAGAAGCGAAATTTCACCAAAACAATTTTAACCAATAGGAAGGAGCCTTGAAAAGTGAGATCTTATCAAAGCGGTCAATAAGCGCAGTTTGACGTTTTGTAGGTACACGCGTCATTTCCGTTTCATCCAAGTTTCAAATAAGTGCTAGAAAAGTTTCACTTTAAAAAATATTATTAGCGGAAACTTCACTTTTTGATGAAACCAAGCAACGTATATGTACGTGAAATTGTATATGCAACCGTATTTTTTCCCAAAAGGTGAGCAGCGCGTCAATGGTAGATGGTAGGTAATTTCACGTACCTTATATTTCGTATGTACCTAGTACCCAACTCATATCAAATTCTCGAATACGTACTACGTATGAAGGTACCTACCCATGTTAGCACATACGTAGGAAGGTAGGTAAATATATATCAATCCGACATTCATTTTTGTTGCTCGTAAAATAACAATTAGTCTTGGAAATGACTGTCATTAATCTGATGTCTTGTTCGGTATTCAAAGCCAAATAAAATCATTGCTCCATCAGGTAGGTGAGTTCAAATAACTCATCGTTATAAGATAGTTACAGAAACTTAACTCAAAACTTTAAGACCCAGGTTTCCATATATATCGTTGTTCATATTTTTAGAAAAAATCAACAAGCAATCATTTTCAATAATTTATTTACTTTTTGGATATTCATTTACAAACATAACATTAATGATTGTGGTAGACTTTTTTAAAATTGTTTTGTGGTGTTGCATCCAAAACTACTTACGAATTAAAGCTTTAGATGCACTCTTAATAAACACTAAACACGAAACGAGACGAAATTGGGTTTGGTGGAATTGGGTGATAAAATGTGTAGGAAAAACAAGGTGTACAAGGAAAAGGGATAACTCAATTACCTATGTATCTCTGCGAAGGAGGATACGACACAATCACAATATAGTTATACAGTTCTACCGCATTACCTTGAAGTAATTAACGCCACAAAAAAGATATCAGTACAAAACATTAATATGCACCTCCGAGACGGTCAAATTACTTATTTTTAATAAAAAAAAATTAGTTGTCTGTAAAGTCGGTTTACGCACGATAATTTCACACGAGAACGTCACGAGCCGAACGCTTAAGCCGAACGCTTAGGCCGATCGTGCCTCTCTGTCGCTTGTTACGCGCTCTCGCTGAACGCTTAGGCCGAACGCTTGTTCCGCGCCCTCGCTTGTACGCCCGGCACAGGTGGAACGTGACAGCGTGACAGCGTGACAGCGTGACAGCGTGACATCGTGATAGCGTGATAATGAGTCATGCTTTTTCGTGAATGCGGCCGGCGTTCATCGATTTATAAGACGTTATCACGTCGAAACGAGATTGTGTGCACGAAAAACACATGGCTTCCAAAGGAGTTCCAAATCTTCTTCTGTGTTAAAAACAAATGCATTCGAATTTTTACTACCTTTCTTGCGATTGCCTCAAATTTCAACTATTTTTCAAGCAAGGCGATGGTCATGGAGATTTAAGAATTGGATAATAGATATTCCGGTAGGAAATAAGCATATTCTCAATTCAAAATCAAATACATAGCGACATAATATTATCTTTTGCAGATACTAATTTCTTTCGAAATTTCACTGGCCTGGTTGGTACATGAGAGATTTTCGTGTGCATGATTCTTTCGTTGTTGCGATTCTCGTCCAGTGTTTGTGCATCTCGTGATGGTAATTTATTTAACTTTCGAATTCCTTAGACATCATTCCTATATTAATTTTGTGTATAAAAATATATACATCCATATCCATACTAATATTATAAATGCGAAACTGCTTGAGTTTGTTTGTTACGCTTTCACGCATAAAACAATAAAACGATTTTAAAAATTCTTATACCAATAGAAAGCTAAATTATATGCGAGAACTATAGGCCTTATATAATTGTAAGCTCTGGCGTTATGAAATTATAAATATTGATATATTATATTGGTTATACGTTTTCTGTCGCTAACAAAAGCGAGTTATTGCAAACGTCCGAAAAAAATTGTTGCCGTTGAAACGATGTTGATATATTTGTGGGCTCTATGCTGGTAGGCACTCAGCCCCCTACCTACTGGTCGGCTGCTGCTCAAGAAAATTCAAATATTAGAATATGTTTTGTTTTTTTTGGACAAGCTTTTGTTTTGGAATAAATGTCAGATGAGAGTTCCTACATTAAAAATATAATTCGTAACGATCATAAAGACTGTATAATAAATAGTGTTATTTTTTATCAAATTTACAAACTTCCACATATTTAAATAAAAATAAATCTCCGAAATGTTTGTAAGCGCATAAATTGCACCGAATTGGATAATTCTTTTTTTCTTTGAGCTCTAGCAGTATGAAATTTAGGTGGCACGCGAGCTGTTTGTTAACCGGGAATGAATGTATGGAATGCGGGAGGGGGTGGGGCGAGGGAAAGGTGTAAGCGCTACAGTAATTTCCTGCAAGTTAGCGCTGCAAGTGCAAGCGCTACAGTAATTTCCCCTAATACCATGCGAGCGAAGCCGCGGGGAAAAGCTAGTTCAAATAGAAAGTGGGCTTCACTGTCATAATTTGGCAGAATGTGGAATCAGCACCCTCGAACGTAATGAAAAAGGTTTTAGATACATAATGAGGTTTTGCAGTTCAATAGAAAAGTTAACAACTCTTCTCATGTCGAATGTAAATGCTCTTATTTCCAAGTCTTGGTTTTAGTCGAATTCATTAATCGGATTGACGTAATTAATCCATTTTCACGGAAAGCTTTTAATCAACGTGCTTAGTGAGATTATAAAATTGAACAAACAGCCCAAACGTCTGAGAGTACTAACATAATTGTTATTTGTTTTGGAATTAAAGTCTGTCAAGTGTAAAAAGTCGTTCATTGAAAAATAAAAGTAATGTTCCGGTCTGGCAGTTGTATTACTGTGTTTATTTGAAGACAATGTGAATAATGCTGATCAGTTGTTGAGACAGCCAATTGTCTGGAGAGGACACTTAACTAAATAGTTCCATCATTAATTTTAATTTAAGTGCCAGCCCGATAGTCTATTGCCAAACTCTGAAACGCGAAATATGATACATCTACTAAAATTACGATTTTGTTTTCGTAAATGAATGAATGTAAATTTTGGAAGTGGAAATTAATCTATTTTATCCAATTGAGCTGAAACTCGACAGATAGACTCGTTGTCAATGACAAGGTATTCTATCAACTTTTGGTAGAACTCACCAAAATGGCTACTATCGAGCCCACGAGATGGTGCTACTAAGTCGAAAATTGAAAATGTGATTCTGATGTTTTTTAAAGTAAAATTATCGTTCTTAATTTGTGAGAATTCAGTCTGTTGTTTTTATCTGTTCTAAAGTTGTGAGAAGTCTGTTGTTTTTATCTGTTCTAAAGTTGTGTGAATTTAGTCTGTTGTTTTTATCTGTTCTAAAGTTGTGGGAATTTAGTCTATTGTTTTTATCACATAGTGAAAATATCAAATTTAGGGTCTTTTGCGTAACATTTTACATTCTCGATGACTAGGGGGAATTGGTAATCAAAATCAAATGAAGATACTTGAAAATCTCGTCTAATTGGAATTTCTTCTAATTTTTAAGCATGCCGAGTTAAATCTGAAGCATTTTCGTGAAATAACATTGCATTTTCTCTGGGTGGGACTTGCTTGATTTGAGGAAGGAGAAGGAGTTACATAAAATTGAGAAGTACCTAAATATACTCAGACATTTACCATAAAAAAATAATTAACCTATTAAAACTTTCAGAAAGAAGAATTAACACATAATTATTATTACATAAAATACTGCATTACAAAATTGACTGTCCTGAATTACTTCAATTAGT
Source organism: Glyphotaelius pellucidus (assembly GCA_936435175.1). Lineage (NCBI taxonomy): Eukaryota > Metazoa > Arthropoda > Insecta > Trichoptera > Limnephilidae > Glyphotaelius > Glyphotaelius pellucidus. Next base: position 8,656,092 of record OW386548.1, on the reverse strand, counting down.
CATCATCCACATTCCCAAAAGATCTTGCCGACATTTACTACCCTTTTCCTTTAACAACACAAAGGCACTCACTTAATTCCTCGATTCCGAGACTTCACAATCTCGGAAATAAATATTCTGATCTAGGTGATATATTTCTCCTTAAGAATAACCAGTATAAACATTGTTTATTCCAATTCTTTTATAAATCTGAACACAAATAGTCGTGGATAATTTATGCAATTTTTGTTTATATTGAATATCTTTTTATGTGCGACTTCTTATTATTTTTATCAATGTATTTTATTTTAATTTTTTACGAGAAAAACTCTCTTTTTATAACTTTTGAAGGTTATAAAAAGAGAGTTAGACGAGACTCGGTTAGACGAGACGAGACGATAGGTCTGGGTTCGAGTCCCAGTTGCGACCATTGTCTTTTTCTATTTTTCTGTGTCTTATTTTCTTTCATATTTTCATTTAGATTATAAGTGTTATCTTCTTCTTCAATGATATTTTATTTTATATTATATGCTATTGTCGCTACATTTTTTAATTATATTATATTTTCTTTATTGTTTTACATTTAAAGTATTTAAGGACGGGTTGTTTCAAAAAATTTGATGGATTCATCCAATATTTGAAGTTAATTTTCACGTTCTGTGTAAGATCTATTCAAAGTTTGTTATTATATCATTATAAGACAGTTGCTTCATAAAACTGAAATAATCACAGATCTTGAATAAAACTTACACAGAACGTGAAAATTAACTTCAAATATTTGATGAATCCATCAAATTTTTTGAAACAACCCGTCGTAAAAGTACTGTGATACTTAAAGAATGTAAAAGCCCATTAGGGCATGTAATAAATAAATAAATAATCATAGCTAAAGCCGTTTCCAGCCAAATTTCTATCCCGAGTAGTGTGGTGATCTTTCACCAGTGTAATCGTGAAAGTTTCTTCCACTCTGGAAAAGAGGAGCAAAAATATTGTATTTGCGTTATTTTTTAATAAATCTTTATGTCAAAAACCCATCTTTATTAGCCCACGCAGAGTTTTGAACCCGTGACCTTTGAATTCAAGGCCAAATTACTTAGCACTTTGCAACGGAGGTCGCAGAGTTGAGGTCATCCACTCCTTCAGGCTATAAGGTCCGCATGAACTTGTCTTTCTATGAACTTTCTATTTAGTAGAAATCATGCCGCGTACATCCACGGGATAACTCAATTACCTACGTATTATTAGATTTGAACTTTACGATTTCGTTATGACAATGCTATAACGAAGTTGTCACTACGCAACACGCATTGAGCCTGGCATATACCAAATTGGTATATTGTAAAATCAAGTTTCTGCTCGCGAGTCACATCTCAGCGAAGTCTTCTGAAGCAATAATTTTAATATCACATCTTAATATCGAGTCTCTCTTCCGGGAAGCTGAGCAGTCCTACAGTTAGACGGATGGTGAAGAATATCGGATGAATGCTTTATTAATCTGATGGAGGTTTTTATGTATGTTTCTTGTAACACACATTCTTTCTGCGTTACACTTCATACTACTTGATGAGGGTTTCACCAAACATAGACATCTAATTACTTATTATTACGACATTCTTCTGCATTCCTTTCACTGCTTTTAGTTTATTTACTTCATTTGCATTTAGTTTATTTACGTTAATTTCATTAATAAGCGTACATGCTTTATTGATAAAATTACTTTTATAATGGGCATTTTATGCGATGCTTTGGTTTTCATATTGGTCGTCTTTTCATACGGATTTGGGATCAGAAAAAGGACGCGTTCTATTTTAGTACCAATTTTCACAGTATAGTCTTCACACCTACAGTTTAAGATTTTTTTATATGAATACCGCACAAGAGTCTCAACAGGGTAGCACGGTATCTACGAAGCGTCGCATTGGCCGCTTCGATTATGAGCTCACTTTTCAAGGCTCCTATTGGTTTAGGTTGTGTGGGTGAAGTTTCACATCTACCGTGTGTGAACTGCACTCGATTTTTTTTTAATGTGAACTCCGAGTCCCAGCTGCTCCCGCCTGAAGCCAGTGAGACTACTGCATCCCCAATCGGGGTATGTTGTGAGGCTGAAGGTAGAGGGCAGGGGAAGGAGATAGTGAAGAAGAAAGTGCTGAAGTACCTGGATATTCAGATCTGGTCACCAAACACGGCTAAAGCCATTTCAAGCAACGTTTTAATTCTGAATGGTGGTGGTGGAGAGTATCTTCCACTCTGGAACGTGCCGCAAATATACTTTATATTATTTTAAATGTGAAATAACACAAATTAATCAAATAAAATTTATTTACCACGGCGGGATTCGATCCCGCGATCTTCGGATTGCGAGTCAAGAGCCTTACTGTGTAAAGCTGTCACAACTGTTTTCGACCCAGCTTTAGTCGCCAATTGGGGAAATATTCTTCCATAGCCTTGATTTCAGAATTAAGTATCTCTTCTGCTGCATTACCTCAATAATAATAAACAATGTTCTTCTGCATAGCTTATATATAATTTAAATAGTTAGAACATTTAATTTAACATGTGATGTACATAATAATCTTGTGGCACAGTAATCATGAAGTTAAATTAAATGCTCTAACTATATAATTTAAATAGTTAGAACATTTAATTTAACTTTCATGATTACTGTGCCACAAGATTATTATGTACATCACATGTTGATAAAAGCCTGTACAGGCGTACAATATTATAAATAAATAACTAAATAGTTTCCTTCACAAGTTAATTGAATCATTAAATGAGCGAGTAGCAGCACGTGCTAGTTGTACCGAAGCCATATGTATAATATAACATAACATAATATTAAGGTATAACCTTACTGGGGGCACGTAAGATATTATACATTGCCTTACCAGTTTCCTAACCTACCACAAGTTAGTTTCCCTTAGCTTACCATTCCACGTGACCCACTCGACCCTCCCACCCACCTCCGCCTCCCACTATTTCACCCTGCCGGCTCCCTGCCGCACAGTGAGCGAGCGGCAACACAAATCCATGTTGATTTAATGTAAAGAATACTGAAATGAAAAGATAAATATCTTTTGATTACTTTATCCACACTTTAATTAATAAGAATTTTCCTTTCTCTTATGAGAAACTCTAACAATGGAGGATCCACTGCTAGACCGCTGAATGTCCGATAAGAAGAAAGATATTTTGACATATCTGCATTTTAGGTTTTAAAATTATAGAAAAAACTAAAGTAATGATGCTGATTTTTTAATGAAGTACAAATCGTAGGGTAATTACTACAACCAGGTAACTCTGAAATCAGCCAGAAATTGAATTATAAGATGTAATCAATCTGATATAGAAGAGTATGTATGAGACGATGTATGAATGTGAGTGAAGCAAAGAGTGTGTGCCAGGACCGTGTTTTTTGGCGATCCGTCCTCTCTGCCTACTCCTGCGGGGAAACGGCGTGATGGTTAGTTAGTTAGTGATTTTGATTGGTTGTAATGTACCAGTGCGCAGACCTGTAAAAAATCACAGGATAGTCTGACATATCAACCAATCAGTTCCAATAGGCAAGCGCCTACTTTATCGCTAGTTTGAATTCATCACACAATCAGTTCCAATTTTGAAAATAATATTTAAATTTAAAGCAAATCTGAGCCCATTTAACTAGATTTCTCGCAGGAGTAACGCACAGCACAGACAAAAGAAATTAGCATTTTTTTTTTACATGAGCTCCACACAGGAGGCTTCGAGGCTCCTTAGGCCCTATTTCATCTTTGAGGATGCTGTGTGGAGGGTTTTTTATGGAAAGGAAGGGAGTTCTGGGAAGGAAAAGGGTTTAAGGGGTGGGTAGGAAACTAGGGTTCAGCGTGTCCTGGCCATCCGCCTCTAAGATCTAGACAAACCTCACCCCATGATCACGGGCACCTTTGCTAAATCACTAAACGTAGCAAACCACTTGGGGTGACCTATGGCAGAGGTGTTGGTTATCCAATAAAGGTTCCTGGGGCGGCGGTACCCATTCTCGCCTCCCAAATTGGAAAAAGGTTTGTTATATTTGAGATACACATACCTTTAGCGATGGTGCCTGGACATTATTGCCCATAATACAAACCTAGAATATCTATCTATATCATTACTTTGCTTTAGCTACATATATGGCATAACCATCACATCGTTTCTCTGCAGGAACACATCTCAGCGAGGATACATCGCCACAGAATATATGTTATCTCCATAATCTGTTCCCTGGCCCACTGTGCGGCGGTACATGCACGCTAGGGTGGGCACTTCGCCCAGCGGCCCATAGTAACACCGTTACCTTGACTGACGGTGCAGCGATTTGCAGCTGTTACAAGCTCACACCGCACATAGGGTTTCCGTATTAACTACAGCCAACCCGTTAAGGGGGGCGCGGGCGACGCCGCGGGGCAAGACGTCCCCTCGCTCCGTCGCTACGCCCTGCACCAATATGGCTTAGCGTCCGTAATACGGTATTAAAATATCTTACTTCTTGGCTGAGTTTGTGTAAACCACAATCTACGGTGTTCCGCCATCACGTGAAGTTAGTTGTCTCAGGTTTCTTCTAAAACTTGGATTAAGAATTTATGTATTTATTGGATGAACTTTTTACAGGTTTAGATAAAAATACTTAAATACAGCATCAGCTACCACGATTTTTTTTACATATTGAACATAAGACAAACACACGAATGTGAATAATATTAGTATATTGTCTTTTCTATCTTTTAATAATTAAATGATTAAGCGATTCGTATTGCGGAAATAAAGCAAAGATATTTGCTGGATTCCATTGCAATGCGCGACAGTTGTTTGAATTGCAATTGATTAAGGTACATTAGTTATATTATATGAAATAACAAAAATAGCTGGTCCCCGCTGGCCGCAAATAGCTCAAGAGAGAGATAAATGGAATTCTTCAGAGGAGGCCTTCACCTTCGCCTGAGAGAGGGTTCTTGCAAACGAATAATTTAATATCGCATATTACATTTTTCAACAAGATTGTATATAGCATTAATTATACTTTTTATAACTCTGTAAGACACCTATTTGCAAGAAATAAAAGGCTTATTATTATTATTATAAAGTCTTAAAATATTTGATTTAGCATAGGGAGGGTGGCAAACCCGGTTCCATGCCAACTGAGATTAAAATCAACTCAACACCTCTTTGAAAAGTCATTAAAAGCTATTAAAAATAATTTTAAATTAGACCATCACCCAAACCTAACGTAACCTGTTTAGCCATTTTTTATATATATTTTTTTCATCACTCTTAATGATTTTTCTGAGGTGGTTCTGAGTTGGTTTCATTCTGAATTGTCTGGTGTGGCAAACCCATCTCTCAGGAAGTGAAAACACGACCTGCAATAACGTAAATGAATGAGCTACCGTGTTAAGGCTGATTGATCTGGGGAATAAACGGTGCTTCCGAGAAACAGGGTCGCATCTCGGAGTATTTAGACCTTACTCCGGCACTCGGGGCTCTGCTGGGGGGACCTTTTATTTCTCTAGATTTCCTAAGATCCTAGATAAAATTGGGCCATTCAAAAACTAGGTGCCTTTGGGGAACCCAGAGGAAGCTGAGGTCACCTCCGTGGACTCTTCCTTTGTGGGGTCTGCAGAGTACCAAGGGGGTGGATAGGACGGTTGAGGCCACCTTTTATTTTTCCATCTTAGGGCTTTTCCATCTTAGGGGCTTCGGGACTCTAATTTTAGGGAGTGGAGAGGAGAGCTGAGGCCACCTCCGTGGACGCTTCGTTTGTTAGGCCTGCAGGGAGGAATCAAGAAGAGGAACTGTGAAGAAAGGTGCTGAGGCCACCTCCGTGAACTTTTCCCTCATGGGTCCTTCAGAGTCAATGGCGAGTGGAAGGGAGAGCTGAGGCCCTCTTCCCTTGTGGGGCCTCCAAGAAACCAAAGGGAGTGGAAAGGAAAGTTGAGGCCATTTCAGTGGGCTCTTTCTTCTTGGGAATTTCAGGGAACTAATGGAGAGTAGAGAAGAGAATTGAGGCCACTTCCGTGAACTCTTCCTTCGTGGGACCTGGCCGCAAGGGCGGATCCAGGATTTTTTTCTGGGTGGGGCACATGGGGCGGACGGGCAAAAAAAGCAACAATTACTGTTAGAAATAAACTTGAAGTATAATACTTGAAATTTATTTCTACAAGCTCAAGTATGTATAGGAAGGTTTATGAAAATGTCAAAACAATAGAAAAATTAAATGTTCAATAAAGACAGTTTTCTTTTATGTTTGAAAGATCGCTCGGCAGTGCTAGTAGTCACTGGAAACGTGTACAGCAATTGACAAAAAATTCTAATATTTGGCAACACCGTTGCTCTTTTGTAGGCATCTGCTAGAGATACTGGGATATTTTCTCTCATCTGTTGCCAAACTTTTAACTCTTCATATATTTTAACAACTCTCTTAATTTGATTAGCTTCTAAGTATGCACTGTGATGGAATCTCCAGTACACAAAAACACCGTCTGAGGGGGGCACGTGCCCCCGTGCCCCCCCTTAAATCCGCCCTTTGGACCTGGGTATCAATGGGGAGTAGATTCACCCCTAGTGGGGCCTTCAGGGAACCTAGGGGGAGTGGAGAGGGGAACTGAACCTCTGTGGACTCTTGTTGGAAAAAGAGAGCTAAGGCCACCTCCGTGAACTCTTCACTCTTGGGGCCTTCAGGGAAACTTGGGGACCTGGAAATAAGCTCAAAAGAATGAAGTAAAATAGGAGATTGTACAATAGGCCTTTGGTTTAAGTGCTCACGCGAACTTTATGTTTACCGTCTCCGCATTAATAAAATAAGTGAAAAAGCATTAAAAATTACTTAAGTATTTAATTAAGTCGCTTAAAGAATGTTGTTTATCTGAATAGTGTCTTTTTGTGACCATGTCCAAATCACTAGAAATCAACCATCAAAATAAGTGAATTTATGAAAGCAGTAGCATCCACCGTAAGCTTTGAAATACAAGCAACAAGTTATGATAACATCTGTACCTAGGTGCAAAGTAATTTAGTAGCTTTACCTCGCAGTGGCTTATAAAGGCTTTAGATTCTAAATGAAAATTGTACGAACGACGGGGAAAACTTGTTACGGTGGATCGTCTGCAAGGCATACATATTTTTGAGGCTGCACCAATTAGCCAGATTTATCTTTCCTTAGTTACATTCAGAAATCCCATTGGACAGGTACCAGGAGTACAGGATTAAGAGAAGTAAACGTAAGAGAACATACAAGTGAAAGGCGGATGAATGTTACCTCCAAGGGATAGCCGGGAAAATCTTATCTTAAGGCGGGTAAAAGAAATTCGAAGACTTCATCTGAGCAAACTAATTTTCCCAGTTAACTTCCAACGAGGAAGGTATTTTTAAAGTCAGAGAGAACGCTGTTACATTTTTTTAATGAGAAGCATTTGAAAAATTAATTAAGAGAATGTCACATAAACCATTCAAATGAGACGTGGTAAGCAGTTAATTGTAATGAGCTTACTTAGGACGGGTTGTTTAAAAAAATTTGAACAATTCATTAAATTTTTTAAAGTTGATTTTCACGTTCTGTGTAAGTTCTATTAAAGTTCTGTACTAGCTGGTTCCCGGCATGCGTTGCAATGCCTTATTCAAAGAAATAAATTGTTTCTCTCTGCATGTCCTTTCCCGTGCGTCCCCGTTCCCCTCCCACATTCCCCTTCCACCTTCCCCGTCATCCCTCTCCCCTCTCCCGCTCCCCCGTCCCGCTGCGTTCCATATATTCAGTCCCAGTACATTCAGTTTTCAAGCAGCTCGCGTGCCACCTATTACAATTTTTAAAATTCAAATTTTTATTTTCACATATCACAAATATTCATTTTTGTATATTATAAAAACAATCAAATATTATAAAAACAATCAAACAACTTTGGTACCTAACATAGGTACGTATTAAAAAATATCAATAATTCTTGATTCGATTTAAATTATTTCGTAAGTAAGTACTTCAAATTAATTCATTGATTTAAAGAGTTTTGAAAATTGAATTTTGATTGTGTCGCAAAATGTCATTCTTAAATTTTTTGAGAGGAGTGGTAGGCGTTACGAAATGGGATCATATAAGAAACTCGACGATCCGAGACGATCTAAACATTGAACCACTGCCACTCTTCATAGAAAAATCGCAACTGAGGTGGCTTGGGCATGTAGGTACTAAGAATGCCTGATGACCGAATTCCGAGGAAGATACTATGTGCGATTCCAGAGGGTAGACGTCCAGTGGGCCGCCCCAGACACAGTTGGGCGAGGCAACTCCAGAAACTGTGCGAGGAGAGGATGGGACTGCCATGGACGGAGGCCGAACAGTCAGCTCAAGACAGGGACGTATGGAGGAGCCTTGTCGATGCAATGGGTCCCCGACACGAATAGGATAAGGGGACGAAGATGATGATGAAATTTTTGACAATTTCGCAAGAATTTTTGTGATGATTAAAAAACTGTCATGTGGTTGTAATAATCCAGAAACATTCGCTGGAATTAGAAGGTATTTTGAAAGTGTCAAACATTTCCTATGCTTAATAGAGCAATGCTTAATATAGCAATACATACATATAATATAGCTATGCTTAATATAGCAATACAAAGATAGACATTTCACTAATCCCCAAACACATTTTGATTTTTATATATACATATAGATAATAGTATATATAAAAAATTTGATGAATTAATATATTTTTTTAAACAACCCGTCCATAATTTTGTATGTTGTGCTTACTTTAGTCGTTCAGAATAACTTCAATAATTTGTATAGGGTCTTTTTAATCTGTAGAAAGGCGTCTTACATATATTTTTAACACCCTAATCGGCTTTTGCAAGGAATAGTTACGGTTGAAAATAAAATAATTTTTATTTACATTAATATTTACAGAGGAACAGTTAATAAAACATAATAAATAATTTTATTTAAATATGATATTACTGGCGCAGACCTATTAAAATCCACGGGATATTAATAAATCTAGTTAATTAGTAAATAACTCTTTCAATTAATAAAAGTGCAAACCCTTGAAACTCTACGGAATCTAAATTTACTTTTCAAGGTTAACCATAAGAAATTTAAATATGTTTAATTAAAATAAATAAATTTTTATTTATTTTCATCATTAAAATGACGTCAAAAAGTGAATTTGCAATTGTTGAAGAAGTTAAATATGTTTACATTTCAAAAATCGAATTAAAATAATTTTCTGGAAAAAAAAATTATATTATAGGTAAGTACTTTATCGCATGTCTGAATTCTTGACACGTCAGTTCCAATTTTAAAATGACACTTAATTTCACAACAAATTCGAATTCATTGATCCAAGGTCAAATCACTCACAGACAGACCCAAAACCGAAATTAGTACCTATGTTTGATGATGATACGATTTTGCTTCAGCCACTGAGAATTTTTTGTTACCTCTGTTTCTGTTAGTTACTTGTTTGGTTATAAGGGAAATTTACAAATAATTTAATCAAGAAAGCTGGCATTATACCACCATAAGTTGCATGATTTGCATCAGTTGTTATCGAAAGTGAGGGGAGTGGGTGGGTGCAGCAGGGTGGCAGGTATAAGAGAGAGGCTGTATGTTTAGGAACTTTACAATCTACCTTAAGACGCCGGGTTGCTGGTTTCATGGGTACTGTCAGAATTTGGTAATAACTGTTATAAGCGCGCTGCTGAGATTAGCCGCAAATTAATGGAACGTGACGTCAACTTTCACAAATACGAGTAATATTGCTAAGGCAACACACACTGATTCGCTCATTTTATTCACGTCAATTTATATTTATTTATTTATATTGGGTTTTACAGATGTTCGTACTTACGTAATAAGAACAGTCGAGTTATAAAAACTCAGTTATTACACAATTACAAAAATCTACAATTAAATACAGATACGTACACTTAGAAAAACAATATCATCACAAATAAAAATACAGAATTATATACAAGCCCACTCAAGTAAAACATTACAATGAGTGGCAAGAGACATAAGAAATACGCGAGAAACAATTCACACAATATAATTAGTTAGTATTTTGACGTGACAACGTCTTATAAATCGATAAACACCGACTGCATGCACGAAAAAGCATGACTCATTGTCACGTTCCGCCTGAGCCGAGCGGGCGAACAAGCGATAGAGAGGCACGATCGGCCTAGGCGTTCGGCGAGAGCGCGGAACAAGCGATAGAGAGGCACGATCGGCCTGAGCGTTCGGCTTAAGCGTTCGGTTCGTGACGTTATCACGTAAAATTATCGTCCGTAACCCGACTTTACAGACAACCATTTTTTTTTTTCTATAGCGCCAGAACTTTTTTTTTGAATCCGTACAAATTTATCTACTTCAGCACACTCTATCTTGTTATATAGTCGACACATCTGGGTCAGAGGGCTAATAAAGTAGGCGAAATTGTTTTTAAATGTATTCACGTGAAAAATGTTATGGCGTCTTAAACAATGGGAATTAGAGACATTTATTTCAATACTGCTAAGACATAATGTAGTGTTAAGATGGCCGTGAATAATTTTGTGTAAACGTATTAGATCAGTCAATTGCCTTCTAGTTTTAAGTGTATCAATCTTGAAGTAATCACGACGTACGTCGTATGATCTAAGATGGTTGTTTAGTCCAATATAAGTTAATAAATTCTTTAGCTAAGCTTTTAAAGTGTTGTTTCGTTCTGTGAATCTACATTATACACTTATAAATCAATTGATTTAGATTTGAACTGGATAGAATTGAGTCATATCGGAGAAAGTTGATTGAATAAAATATCCAATGCATTTTAATCAATCAAGCTAATTGGAACGCTTTTGGGAACAACTAAATTGGGTCTCATAGAAATCGTTGTATCTCCCTTACTATCATCGATAGAAATATGATCTAAAAGGTGTTAGAAAGAGAAAACACCATGCTTTATATTCAAATCCAAAAATAAACTAAAGTTGCGGATCGCAATTTGAAAAACAATATGAAACTTTGTGAAATTTTCATTAATTATTTTAACGACCAGAACGTTTATAATATACTTGTCTAAAAAAACACGTGTGTGTGTGTGTTTTTCGTTGTCATTAATTTTAGTAAGAAAAACGTTTGGTGGGCCATTTTAAAAACTTTTTTAAGTTTGCTTTAAAAATACACATTATATTTCAAAATTTATATGTTTATTTCTAAAAATAATGAAAGCGTATTTAATAAACTTTCAAAAACAGTTTTTAGTTTTCGAATACTTTCAGAAATCTGATAGATTGTGCCCAAGGCCTGAGTGGTTAATTGAATTAAATATTCAATGCATTTCAAAACGATTTTCATTTTTTTTTTTTATTTTTTTTATTTTTTTTTTATTTATTCATACACGCCTTGAGGGCTTTTACAGAATCACATTATTAAAGTTACACATGTTATTCAGGAGTATAATTGTAAGCAAGTATATAACATTATAAACAGTAATTTAAGGATACAAACAGGTATAATATGAACATAGGTATGTAGTTTCGTTATCGTTAAAATTGTACAAAGGAGTTAAAAAGTTACATAGTGTAATAATGGTAAAACAGAAGAGTGTTTAAGATACTTTAAAAGTAGTTATTGAGGAACGTGTAGGTATTTACTATGTTGATTTTATTATTAACTTGATCATGAATAAATTGTTCGAAAGCAAGTTTTTCAAGAATTCAGCAAAATTAACGCAGCGATAAATAGTACCTACACATAGAAAAAAATAAATAAAAAATACATGAGTTGTAATATCTTGAAAAGTTATACAGATGAGTTCAACAAGTGTATAGTGTGATAGTAAAAAATAGTACAAATTATGGTACAAAAAGTACAAGATAATATTAATACAAAAGAGAGAGAGGATAAAAAGGTAAGTACTTAGGTAATCTTTGCATACATAAGTATTAAATTTTGTTTTTATTGTGAACATGAAGAGACCATCGATTTTAATTTAATCAATATATTATTATTGCTAGGGCATCAAGATTTAAATAGAAATATAAGTAAAATGTGAGTTAGTAATACGAGAGGATTGTTGTTAAATGTGTTCTTATTTAGCTACCTTTATTATTCACATATTTCATGTTTTGCGATAATTAATAATTTGATAAAGGTGCAATTGATTGATTGATATTTATGGCTTTATTTTAAATATTCTAATATACTGAGTTTGAATTTAGACACAGATTGGTGACGATAAATGTCGATTGAGTTGTATTTATTTCCGAGTAAATGGAGTCTTTGGATAGGAGAGTTTATAAAATAATTATTAGCGGAATTGGTAACAGAATACAATGCATTCGACCGAGTTTCGCGAGTAGGTACTCGCAAATTAATAAAATTTGTCAAATCGAGGGCGTCCAGTCTGCCATTCGCTATTTTGAAGAGACAAACTAAATCACTTTTTATGCGCCTTGATGTCAAATCGGTTATGTTAAGTAATTCCATTAGGTATATATAATTAAGTTCTTCAATCGGTATACCCAGTTTGTAGTTAATAAATCTTAAAAACTTATGCTGAACTCTTTCAATTTTTTGTTGGTGGGTTTTGTATAATGGAGCCCAGATAGTAGAATTATATTCTAAGTTGCTTCTCACCAACCCAGTGTACAATAATTTAAAGGAATTAATTGATTGAAATTCTTTAACTGTTCTCAGAATAAACCCCAGACATTTCATGGCCTTATTGGTTATTTCATTTATATGAGGAACAAAAGTTAATTTATTGTCAAACATAATACCGAGATCTTTAATTTGTTCTACTCTTTTAAGAAAAATGTTGTTGATGCTATAATTAAATTTAATGGGATTTTTTATTCGGGCAAAAGTAATTGTTTGACATTTTTCAATATTGAGAAACAGTTCATTTAGGGTGCACCACTCTTGTAGCCTCACAAGATTTGATTGTAATATACAACAGTCATTCGGATTAGTTATTGTTTTGTAAATTTTAAGGTCATCTGCAAATAATAGAATCATAACTCCATCGAATATGGTGGTTATGTCGTTGATAAATAATGAAAACAACACTGGACCCAGATGTGACCCCTGTGGAACACCGGTGTATACTTCAAACTGGTGAGAAAAGTGCGAATTGAGTTTAACTGATATTTTTCTTTTACGTAAATAACTTTCAAACCATCTCAAAATATGCCCCGTTATTCCAAATGATCTTAGTTTATGTATAAGGATTTTGTGTGAGACTTTGTCGAAGGCTTTACTAAAGTCTGTGTATACAGCATCTGTCTGAAGACGATTATGCATCGTACTAAATAAATTTTCCTGATAGATCATTAGATTTGTAAGAGTAGACCGATTTGACATGAAACCATGTTGTCGACGTGAAATTACTTTATTGATCTCAGGCGAGAGTTTAGATAGCAGAGCAGATTCAAATACTTTTGGGATCGACGACTGTATACATATAGGTCTGTAATTGGAAATATCAGATTTATCTCCTTTCTTAAAAATTGGAGACAGAAAGCTTGTCTTCCATTTTTTCGGAAAGGTGCCAGTTTTTATTGACAAGTTGAAAATTTTAGTAAGGGGATAAGTCAAGACTCATATGCATTTCGATAAGAAGATTGGGGGAATGTTATCAGGGCCAGCTGATTTGTTCAGGACGAGAGATTTTATTTTATTTCTAATGTCACTTTCTTCAAATTTGCACTGATTGAAATCGATTTGGTTATAATTGGATATAGTGGCATTAAACAATGGAGAATTATTTGTTGATTCATAGACTTTGCTGAAGAATTCAGCAAACAAATTGACAACTTCTTGGGGATTATCGGCCATTTTGTTATCTAAATACATGTTAGAGGGTATACTGGAGTCAATATTATTAAGCATGTTTGAAAATTTATAAATATTTTGAGGGTCGGCGAGAGCCAATTCTTCACAGTTATCTATGCACTTTTTGTAACATAACTTGGACATTTTTTTGGTAGTCATTCTTAGTTCGCAAAATTTTGCGTAATCAATGGGATCGCGTGATGATTTGTAAGCTTTATGAGCAATTTTTTTGTCTCTAATTATTTTAATAAGATCTTTACTAAACCATTTTGGATAATTATGTACATAAATTTTTGAAATGGGTACAAATAAATCGATTGCGTTATTTAGAATTAAGTAAAATTTATCAACAATTTCATTGATGTTTTCTTCATTGTTCAAAAAGTCCCAGTCGGTTGAAGATATAAGGTTAATGATTTGATTATAGTCTGCTTTGAAAAAGTTTAATTTTGTTGATGAAGAAGGATTTTTTATTGTTACTGAACTGTTACATTCAATTATTAGAGGGGGGTGGTATTTGTCGACAGGGAGAATGGATTCAGCAGATGCGGATACTTTTACTGATAATGAATTGGAAAATACTAAATCGAGAAGTCGGGAGCTAACATTGAATACATAGTTTAACTGTCGAAGACTCAAAAAATTTGACATTTCGATAATATCGTGAGAACCGTGGTAGATGTTGTCCGTGCATGCAGTTTTATTGTTATCAATGTCCCATTCAACATTAGGCAGATTGTAGTCACCCGTCAAAATTATAGCGGCGCCAGGAAATCTCCTTCGGATTGTTTCAACTTCATGGTAGTGGTCCTTGTATAGTTGAGCGTCAGAGGAAGGGGGAAAGTAGACGCAGCCGATAATAATTTTTTCCTTTTTGGTGGATACCATGACGAATAGTTGTTCTATATGTGTAAAGATGCATTTGAGTTGTCTTGAATTATGTTTTTTATTTATGGATACTAATACTCCTCCTCCTCTGGATTTATTTTTTTCATTTCTGTCTTTTCTGTACACCGTATGGTTAAAGAAACCCAATTCTGATGTGTCGATATTATTATTTAGCCATGTCTCAGTGAATGCGTAAGCGTCGTGATCTAAAGTGGGTAGAGTTGATTTTAGGTCCTGAAGTTTAGTTCTAAGACCACGAACATTTTGATAAAATATTTTCAATTTATATATTAGTTTTTTGGGTGTATTTTTGTTATTGTAGGTCTATTGTTTATGTATTTGATTGTGATATCAGTTTCGCCTGAGGCCTTTCTTTTTTCTAGCTCATTTCTTAAATCAGTTAATTGTTTCCGCTGGAGAAGCGATTGATCTTGGTAAAATCTAATGTTATTTTTAAGCACATGTTTTTTGGTTAGTAATATTCTTGGCCATTTTGCTTCAGGAAACTCTACTTTAATTCCTCTCGGTTTGTCGTCCTTCCTTTTACCCAGTCTATAGATTTTTATTTCTAGGTTGGTTGTTGACTTGTCAATATCAGAGAGGATTTTTTTGACTGACGCTATGTCGCTATTAATACATTCCGTCTGAGATGATGATGTGTTCTCAGGAATGTTATGAATAATTAAGTTTTTGTCTCTATAATTTTGTTCCTTCATTTCGGCGAGAATTTCGCAGACACTTGGAGTTTGTGAATCTGAGGGGGTGTGCGTAATTGGGGTTGCATTTTTTAGAGCTGTCAACTCTCCCTCTAGATTTGCCATTTTAACTGCCATTTGGCCGATAGTTCCCAATATGTCATTGGTTTTGGGAATTATTTTCGCAAGGTGTTCTTTCGTGAATTTGTTGTTGGGGTCCATAATCATGTTGGTTAATAAATTGACAGCGTCCTTTGCCAGAGAAATATATGCTTGAGCATCCATATTGAAAATGGTTATTGGGGAACTACACGAGATTCACTTGAAAGTATGGCTGGTGGGCCCGCCTTGATTTCACTGCGCTGAGGTGTTGGTAAGTACACACACCGTTGGCGTATAACAATGTCACAGTCACAATATTTATTTGAACACTTAGTGATTTCAATTATTGGTTTTATGTTATTTCACGATGGTTAAATATGCAATAAACAATGTGAATGAGAACTTGATCACTTCTACACTCGGGGAAACCAAAATTAGTTTGTAACTTTCGGTAAAACTCGTTGTTTTAACAATGTTTTGAAGACGTAAAGACTGTGGATGGTTACTCCTGTGTTACTATAATTACTATATTATTTTGAAAGGGAGTAGTTATTTATTGATACTCGAAGTAGGTACAAATGATAAAAAATGTCCTGCTTCATAAAAAAACACATATGTTTGAAAACGAATTAAGTACTAGAGCCACGTGTAAAATATTTTAACATCCCAGTTTGTCAAACCTCTTATAGGCAAGGAAGTTTTAAATATAATGCTACAAAGCTACTCAATTCTCTACCTATTGACATTAGAAACACGCAAACCAAGGGTTCCTTTAAAAGTAAAATCATTGATTATCTCCAATAAACATATCCATCAGGAGTATTTCATATTTACATTTATGCCTTCTGTGTGTATACGAGCATGTATATATGTATTCTACGTACTGCATGTATGTACATTTGACTAAGTTTCACTTGCATTTTTTTTTATCATTTTTATCACTACGCCTGTTTTCAAACTGAAATTTAATTTCTTTAAAATTATCCTCATTTCGTCTTTATTTATTTATTTATTTATTAACACCCTTTTTGGGAGCTTTTACATATTTTATGAATAATAACATATATATAGTATTTATTGTACATAATTGAATAGCCTCAGTAACGATGTTTTATATTTGTTTAAAGATAAATTGAAGATATCCACTGACTTGGTATAGTTATTTCTTTCCATTAGTATTCTGGGCAAAGAGGAATACATATGGTAGTTAGTACCAGAATTTCTGCACTGAAATAAATCCTGACTTCTGGTATTACGTTGTGGTATCCGGAAGCTTATCAGTTCAAGCAATACCGGACTTTCAATTAAATGGTTTAGAATTTTATATAAAAATACCAAGTCGGTGAAAATTCTTCTGTCTGACAATTTGAGCATATTCATATCATTTAACAAAGTGTTATAGTTCAATATAATTGCTGGAATACCCATTTTAAAATTTATAAAACGTAAGAATTTGTTTTGTATTCTTTCAACAGCTTGTACATGAGTATTATAATATGGATTCCAAACCTTTTATTCATACTTGAACTGTACTATAATTAAAAATAATACTAATTTTATTTTTATCCGTCATTTTCATAATATTATGTAGACAAAAATTTAGTTAACAATCACTCTAAATTGCCGTCTCAACACAGGAGTTTCGCACCCAGTGAGATGGGCAATACGTCATTAGACTGTAATTAAATATAATATTGAAATAATAAAAAAGAGATGAGATGATTCTGTTAAAACAACAAGCAAGATTATTATGCAACTCATCTGACAGTGCAACCTTTCCCCACGAACCCAGCATCGATGTGCTTCGCTAATTACTCTGACCGGAGTGGGTACCTGCGTTAATTAATAATACAAAAGCCAATAGGTAACTCGATACCTTATTAATTACACATGCGCTCAGCCGATGGTTTAGCCTGTCACACGATACTCTTACCAGCCAACTTCAGAGCCTACTGCTACTTTGAAGTCCACATTAAAATAATTTGATATGCGCCGTTCCATTTCTCAGCGGCTTCTGTTACGCGTTTTGTCAGTCATTCGAGCCTTTGGGAAAGTAGTAGAACAGTTTTTTCTGATTGCCGGCATTAGCTAACCAACAACTTTAATTTACCAAAGGTGATCATTATATCAATATACGTTGCCCCGCAGTCGCCTCGAGTTCATCGACTCACTCTAATTATTTTTATTTAAATTATGGCCTGACCAATAGTTTATGCAAATAGGAAATTAGAAAATTTTTAAACATCGCGGTTTTTTATGTTTGCTTTAGTTCGTATGTGCAAATTTCATTTTAGATTTAAATTGCTCATATTACCTATTTCACTTTCTCAGCATTTTTTACGTAATAAGATATTAATTACAACTTGAAAGTTAAAAAAAACAATGCAAAAATTACAATGTGATATTATTGGAAGGTGTAAGGTTGGGGCCATTGCCTCGTGTCGTCTCATGGGTCAGAAAGGAGCGTGATGTCCTGTCCTAATGAGATGCTTTCCTCGATATATATATGCTCCAATAGTATTAAAGGTCAATGTTATTTATTATGAGAAAAAAAACACAAATGTGGACTTAACTTTATGAACTAGAGTCAAGGATTTTACTTCTCAGCCAGTTGGTTAGAGCTGATACTCCTCATTCTAGTAAATATATTCGTTGTTATGCTTTATTGGTGCGTCCAAATTGAATGATTCAGAAAGAAGTATAGTTTTGAAATTTAATTTCTTTCCCTCTATTTGTTATTTAATGCTTATTTTCCTGTACAACAACATCTTACAAAGATTATTAAAAAGTGAACCTGTGAAAAATTATACAATGTTACTAAATCTACTCGTAAATCTAATCTAGTAAATAACGCTTTCTTGAAAATGGAAAACGCTCACATCTTGAAAAATCATGAAATCTAACTTTTCTTTTCAATATTAACCCCGAGAAATTTAAATTAAGTAAATACACATTTCAAATATTATAGAATTAAAATAATTTTCTGGTAAAAAATATTATATTATGGGTAGGTACTTTATTGCTTGTCTGAATTCATGACAGATAAGTTCCATTTTTGAAAAAACACAATTAAATTAATTTTCTGATTGTGTTATAGATAGGCACTTTATCTTGCTTGTCTGAATTTTTGACACAGTCAGTTGCATTTTTTAAAATTACAATTAAATTAATTTTCTTTAAAATATTATAAATTTGGTACTTTGTTGCTTGACTGAGTTCTTGACACAAAAATGTTTGATAATTTCAATTATTTAAAAAAAAAAATATTATATTATGCATACCTATGTATTTTATCGTTTGTCTAAATTCTCACAATCAGTTCAATTTTTGAAAACGAAACATAATTTTTTTTTTTTTTATTAAGTAGAAAATACAGATACAAATGATATTATATGATGAATTCATTGAACCAGAGGCAGAGTTACAAACACTCACAGACAGACCCACAACTAAAATTAGAAAGTTTGATGACCTTCGAGATATTCGAGACGTTGATTTTTTTTTGTTAACCTTTCATCACGTGTCCAGAAGTGTATTCACAAAACAGGAAACCAGATTATATTATTCGATATTTTCTATCCAAAGCGTTCAGATGTGCAAATACCGTGGAGATTTTTGGTACATCTGTTGCTTAAGATAATTTGTGTTTATCATTGCGTCACGTAAGTATGGTTACAATTATCTTTTCTCTATTTTTTGGTCCATTAGCCGCTCATTGCCACCGCAGATAATAAAGGGCAATAACTGAAGCAATGTGGCCACACTTCGAGCTAACAAGAAAACATTATAACTCGTGTTCTCTTGTCTGAATTACCTACTTTATTTGGGCCGCGGCTTTTTACGTAAGAAATTCGAGACGGAAAAAGAATTTAATAATTATTATTTAGTTAGGTACTACTTCGCGAGGTAAAAAAGGATTGCGGTTGGAGGAAATGGTCGTTTGGTCCGATTAAGAGCCCGAACGATCAAATTATCATAAATTTGAATAAGTTTCCCTCAACGATCAACAGTTCGAGTCCGGCAGATGGTCTAGGTAGAGCGGTGATGGTCTAGGTGGAGCGATGCCTTTGGAAATCTCCCTAGATATGGGGAAAAACAGATTTTGTTACAAATGTAGGGAGTTTTTGAGTTTTGCAAAAGAGGTTTGCAGAGACCTGTGTTACGGGAGGGAGGAAACACAAAGGGCGCCAAATCGTTCCACAGCCTAGCTGTTGAACTTAAGAACGAGTCTTTTAAACGAACCGTTCTCAAGAAACAAATAATGTCAACTGTCTAAAAATGTTGGACGCCTTTTTCCCGAATGTGTATACGAGATTCAAAGATCATATATTCTGGAAACGTTATATTTATTTAGTTTTAAAAGACTTTTATTTTACAAATTAAATTTGTTACTTGTCAATATTCACTACAAGTTTCGATAAATCTGAACTAGTGCAGTTATTAATACTAGTTAATGATACGGATGTATCGAAAGAAACCGGTAGCGAAATATCTATGTACTTGAATATGTTAAAATCTTAATATGCTTGCTTGGGAGTATATAGGTACGTACATGAGTTACGAGTTGTCCATGAATTGCTATATTAAGCATAGGAAATGTTTGAAACTTTCAAAATACCTTCTTTAAGCCCCCGCGAAGGTTTCTGGATTATTACAACCATATGACGATACATCTAAAAAGTTTTTTAATCATTACAAAAACTCTTGCGAAACTGTCAAAAATGGAAAAGTTCATTTTGAAAAACAATGATTGTTAAATCAAAATTCAAATTTCGAAACACTTTAAATAATTAATGATTTTTTTAAAAAAATTTTTAAATTTTATTTTTTATTTTTTATTTAATTTTTATTTAGTAAAATATTTACACATTTATGTACATTATTTATAAAATGTTTTGACTATCCAACTAGGATGATTCCCGTTTTAGGACAGTCAAATTAGGATAAGTGTGAATATATATGGACCATGATTTATACAAAAAGAGGGAAAATTGAGGAAATTAAAAGAAGGAAGAATAAAACATAAAATAACATTTATTTGAAATAATCGCCTAATATTTTGAATCGATCAAGAAAAGGTATTTTAAATATCCCAAAGTGGTACTAAATTTGATTGATTGCTCTTATAATATGCAAAAATGAATATTTGTAATATACGAAAAAAAAGTGAAAAAAAATTGTAAAAGGGCGCACGCAAGCTGTTTGAAAACTGAATGTACTAGGAATGAATATACTATGGAACGCGGGAGGGGGGTTGGCGGGATGGGGGACCGGGAGAGGGAGAGGAAGGGGATGCGGGAGGGGAACTGGGAAGCACAGGAAAGGACATGCAGGGAGAAACAATTTATTTCTTTGAAGATGGCATTGCAACGTATGCCGGGAACCAGCTAGTCAACAAATAAATTACAAATGTACATTAAAAATAAAACTCTTCGTCAACAAAATATCTAATTTAAATTTGATTTTCTGGGGAAATTTTGTACCTTATCTGAGGGAAAAATTGAGTTTTTTCCCCGAATCAAAGGTAGTTCGGCGGCCATGCGATCTGTTGGATGTGAGCTATAGAGGAGTATTTATGATGTAATAAATTATTCGGTGGGAATTCCTCGTCACACGGTGGTATTTGAATTACGCAAATATGTTGGCAAATAGTTCTTTTAATGTCAGAATGTCGGCGGACAGAATTGGCAGCATTGTGTAAATGCTAAACGTGTGGTGAGAAAGGTATTTTCACAGATTTGTTGGGATATGTTTTTTTGACTCTGCTGGTACCGAATCAAGCCATATTGTTAAATTTCCATATATTAGATATGTTGCCTCGGTTATATTTTTTATAAACTGGATTTTACATTCTTGAGGTGGATTATGAAGTTTTATGTCTATGGTGATTTATTTTACTTAATTAAATTAAATTAAATTTAATATAATTTATATAATAATTTATCATATATACAGGGTATATACTTAACTTACTTTAACCAGTGATTTCTGAAATTATTTGGAGTAAAACATTTTAATGAAATTATGGTCTTCGGTGACTATCTTGATTTTACTGTTTTTTTTTCAAAATTTTTTTCTTCAAAATCGAATTAAAAAACGCCACATTCAAATTAACTTTCCCAACTTCGCTCCTTAAAACCCAAATTCACTATTTTTTTATGATATATATTTATATAATTTTCTCAATTAGCACCTCAATACCTTTATATTGCGAGGACTGCCAGTGATGGTTTCCAGAATAACATCTACCATGCGATTCTGTATCTTTTGTGGATACGGAATCGAATCAATTCATGCGTATTTAGATTGAAACGAAACTTCGTAAATGTCAAATCCATGGTATACAACTTAAACCATGTTTCGGCATTTCGTGTTTAAAACTAGAAGTCGGCGACAGCTGACAAATCGTCCCGTAGAAAAAGCAATTGCAAGCCATATACAATCACACAAATATGATAGTCGATTACGTACGAAATCGATTCCGTATCCATAAAAGATACAAAATCGCTCTTCTGGTGGTTAATGCTTGGAGTGCTTATGTTATTTAAGCAATTTAATTTAGGTACAAGAAAGTAGGTACTCTAAAATCTCCCTTATTTGAACTCTCTGACTACGTCAGGTGCTTTAGATTGGTGAAATTGTGGCCTATCTAATGTAGAAGTCAAAATGTCAAAATCGATTGAAAATCTTTATCCGTTAGCTATTCAGAAATTTGACATAAACACTTCTAGCGTTAGGCCCCAGATATAAAATGTTAGTAGCATATAATTATTAAGCAAAATAACAAAACAATAATAATAACAACATAATTTCAAAGTTAAATGTTTTGTCACCATCTGAAAATAAATGTTAATTTAACATTAATTTTAAATGCTTTCCACTTTTAAATTAATAAAAAAAATATTTGATAATTCCTTCAGGCGTTTTTTATAATGCATGCAGCCGGCGTTCATCGATTCGTAAGACGTTGTCACGTCAAAATGATGTAGGTACTCCCTAGAAAATCTTCCATACACACATGGAAGATTTAATAAATTCGTGACTACACTCGTAACATTTTCGTCTTCACTATTTTTCATATCACATTATTATTCTTTTCGGCCCATTCACAGCCGAAAAATAAAAGAAAAAACCTCTGGCGTACGCACTAGGTCACGTGACCATAGCAAGATGAATAACTTTCTTCTTATTATTGGTTCTGTTATAGTAAAGCTACGGGCGTCGGCTCGCGATCGCCTCGAGCCATTATTTTCTCTCCTACTATAAACACTATTATTTATTGATTGGTATGTATGTAGTCCGGTCAATATGAACATTTCAAATAGCACAAATTCCGACAGAGCTCAAATTTGGTAGAGACCTTGAGTACACCATTACAAATAAAATACCAAAAGTCCCTATCGATCACATACCCGCTAAAAAAGATATTCAAGGTAAAAGGTCAAAATTTTCGTTTTTTTTTTTAAATTTTTCTCGTAAACGGTAAGCTATATCAAAAAATAGGTATTGCAAAAATTGTAGATCATATCTCACACATTACTTCAGCTCACTTTAGCAATAATAACATCGAAAGAACTTGTTACTGATTTATTTATTTATTTAAAATTTACGGCACAAAGTGCCATTTACAAGCTTGTGTATATTTAATTACAGTCATAGTACATTATACAGGCATTAAAAGTAAACAATAATATCAAAAAATCATTATGTAGTGACCTCATTAACGTATAATTGGCTGAAATGTTCGATCAGTACAACCTTATATTTTAGTATGGAAATATTAAAAATATCAGCCACATTGGCATAAAAATTTCCAATGGTGTGTAATCTATTTACAACTGAATTGGAGCCTGATACCGACATATAGTTGTCACAATAAAACAAACTAGGGAACCTTGATCTTATTGTAGGTATATGAAAGTGAATCAACTTTATATCAGGGCTATCCAACTGATAGTTAACGATTTTATACAAAAATATCAGATCAAAAATTTTTCTTCTGTCACTTAATTTCAACAATTTTAATGAGTGCAACAAAAAATTATAATTTATTGATTCTAAGGGAATTCCAAGTCTAAAATTAATACACCTCAAAAATTTGTGTTGGACTCTTTCAATGGTATTGATGTGATTGTTGAAGACAGGTGACCAAATTGTTGAATTATATTCAAGAATGCTTCTAACAAGAGATGATCTGATGACGAGATGGATGCAAATCTTCACATTACTGTTGAAAATATTAAAAATAATACTATTTTATACAATGATATTGAAGACGATGGAACATCTGAAATATTACTTCATTAAAAAAATGCGACAAGTACACAACCTCACAGGTGGTGTGGAAATGTGCGCATATTATATAGAATGTAACTCCTTCAACTTTTAGAATCGCTATATCTCAGAAATGGTGATTTTTAGAAAAAAAAGTATAATGGCAATTTTTGTAGGTAATTTTATGATCTACAATTTTTATCTTATCTATTTTTTGATATAACTTACCGTTTACGAGTAAAATCTAAAAACCGAAAATGTTGACCTTTGACCTTGAATAACTTTTTTAGCGGGCATTTGATCGATTAGGATTTTTGGATGTTTATTTGTAATGGTGTACTCAAGGTCTTCGCCAAATTTCAGCTCTGTCGGAAATTGTGCTGTTTGATCCCTATTTTTCTAGCTTACTTGACCGGACTATAGAGCCCGCCGGACAGAAGTAATCAATGCAGGGCGTGCCTATCCGTAATCTACATTCCAAAAGAATCACCCGATAGTTATATCTCTGCAAATGGGACTACCGGAATTTAATAAAACTTTTTCTTTCTCATTTTTTGTAAGAGTTTCTTTGTTTTGTATGAATAACAAACACACGTTACGCATACTTTTTTCATTTATGAACATTTCTACTTTTAAGCTTTTTATTAATACATTTTATTTAGTCACAGCGGCCGTTTAGTGGAACGTTTGTGCGTCCCTTTTCGGCCCGTTTCATACAAATCTTAAATTTGGATTTGAGATCAAAATACCCAACCAAACTGAAAAATTATTTTTGTAAACAAAAGGTATACCAAATATCTAGTACGAATGATGAGCTATTTTATTAATTTTGCTTTAAATTATAAGATTTAGGCCATTAAAGATTTAAGTGTTTCAATGTTTTTTTTTTTACAATAACATCATTTTCTAAAAATGAATTTGGTTCGTATTCATAATATGGTATTACATTACGGCAGTCAATTAAGTTATGTTTAATTACCAAACTTTGGTGAATTATTTTTAAAACCTGATTGTGCCTAAATGTATACTCGGACGGCGCTAATACAGAACATCCCGATAATAATTTTAATTTTAATAATAATTTTAGTTTTAGTCACTTTTATTGTTTAAAAAACTTTATTACTACTGAGTTTTATATTAATTTTTATCTGTTAATTATAGTAAAATTTTAGGAGTGATAATAAAGCATTCGAAATGTATACACGTTATGTAAATCTAGCGTTCACAGTTTTTTTGTTTCTTTTGCATGTTATTTTAAAATCTTCTTTATTGGATTATTTATGTTCTTCCATTGCTAATTATAATGTTTCACCTCCATTGTTCTCTTAATTTACGTTCTATTTGTGTTTCTACGGCCGGAAATATGAAAACACACACGTTAAACTAAACTCACGATTAATTAATCTAATGTAGAATTAAATTTTACATTATGCAATTTGAAATAACACTGTGGTATTCTGTTTGAATTAAGAACCGACCTTAAATAAACCATAATTACAGTGGAATTAAATTAAAACAAAATAAACAATACATTTTTTGTATAGGCAAGGCTGCTCTTCATAAATAGGTGCAGCTAAAATAAATTCTCTTTATGTAAAATTAGTTCAGTTCAAAATATGTTAATTTGGTTAATAACCACAATAGTTTAACTTTTGAGTGTGATGTTAATCTTTCAGGCTTCGAGCATATTCTGTCAGAAAGTCTGAATATTTCCACTTTGCAATAAAGTCCTAATAAATGGAGTATTTCTGAACGCTTCCGAAAACAAAAAACTATTTTCGAATGTCTTGAAATACGCTTTACAAACTAGAGAATTTCAGGAATAAGAATTTCTCTATCAATTCTAAATATAGACTATTTTCCCATATAAAATTATGTGTTTTGTAAAATTGTAAAATCCGTCATCCTGTAAATTCCGTTAGACACAAAATTTTTCCATTTCGGGGCACTCCAATCCGCCAGATATGACGGGAAATCCGTCAAGTTGGCAACACTGTGCGTGACTCGCTTGTTCCTTCAGTCCAGTCCGTGAAGTAGGGATGTGGGCAACTGATTCTCTATTCTTGACGCCAAATAAGAAAACGGGGTAAGATGATACTTGTGACGAATTCATCCATAGCAAACTCATTGGTATTGAATGGATTCTATCTTTTATTCCGTACAGCATGTGTTCAAATGCGCATAAAGTTCCTTCTGCCTAGGTCTTCATACGATAAATACGTATGTGAAAACAGCATCCAACGTTCAGAAAATGACTAATGCTTATGGGAATAATGCACAGAAAAGCACAACCATATACCAGTAAAAAAGTAGATTGTTTTTAGTACGATTAGAAATTTATTTGCTTGAAGAATTTTAGTTTAAATAACGAAGCCGAATTATCGAAATATTGGATATTTTTTTATTAATTCGTTTTTACATCTACGTTTTTTTCCCCCATTTATTGCATTGTAAATGACATAATTGGAGGATATTTTGACCACCATGCTAGACAAAATATGAACTTATGCCCGTATTGCGATTGATTTTGTGGAGTCTAAGGAATTTATAGAGCGAGTTCGAAATACTATTTTGGTCAGTAATTGCATCTTGTTCGTGGGTCTATTGATTTTTATATTGAATAGTAGGATACTTACGTAGTTATTGTACAGCTTCCCTTTTACAAAAATTCACCGACCACCACTGTAGTGTAACCCATTGGCACTGACATATGAACCTTTAGCAGTGGCGTAGCGTGGGTGTCAGCCGCCCGGAGCGGGAAAATTTTGCCGCCCCCCCCCCTGTACGATTTTAAAGCGCCGGGGGGGGGGGGGGGGGGGCGGAGGGGGGGCGTAGATTTCATTTTTTTTATAACGACCGCATTTATGCCGGTTTTTATATCACATTAATCGATTTTCTTCCAAAAAAATCATGTTATAAATTCTGCTACAAATTTATAACTGCTCTCGGAAATCGAGAATGGTATCCATGTAATAGGATTTCGCATCTCGAATTTTTACAATGTGTGTAAATAAAATCTGTACGTGGCAAATTATAACTACACTCAGAACATGAAAATGGTTTTTCTTTGATTCAGGCAACACACGCATAGTCTGCAAATATAATTTTATAACTGCACTTCGAATAAGATGTTTTCTTTCAAAATGTTTTAGCAGATGAATCCACAACTGGAACTGTACATTCTGAACACAAAACTGGTTATCAATTACCTGTGAAGGCAATACTATGGTATAAAATTATAATTCAGCATATATTTACCCCGCAGCATAAAGAGAAACTAGATCATAAATATAGCACTAGATTCACGCGTAACGACGGGTTAATAGTTCCGAAATTCAATAATAAGTACGGACAGAGAACGTTTGAATACAACATACCGAAGATATTTAATTTATTACCTGACAATATAAAGCAACATAATTCTATGAATAAGGTTAAATATATGGTGAAAAATTGGTTATTGGAAAAAGAATATTTATTTTGATACTTGATAAAATTTATGAAAAAATGTTTAACTGTAGATAAAAGATGTATATTATAACTTTAAATATATTTGTAAGGAATTATAAGCACCTGCTGTCAAGCCAATTGCAATTGGCTTAGCGGGACTGGATTGTTGATTTATAAAATAAATAAATAAATTTAAAAAAAAAAAAAAAAAATTAAGAATTAATCTGCCTACGATTCCCCAGCTTTAATTAGAATTACTGTCATAATATACGTATGGTTTTCCTACGAATTACGAATTTAGAAGAATGATTTGAAACAATTTTTTTTATTCCACTCGAAATATAAGAAAAATTTTCTTCGAAATGCGTCAGTAGATTAATCCGCTACTGGAATTTTGACAGACCATTTGGAACATGAAAATGGTTTTAACCTAAGAGTGAATCTGCACGCGAGTCCTCAGCTTTTATTGATACTGCACCCAAGACACGAAAATGTTTTTCCTTATATTTTTGCACGTGGAACACATGGATAGTTTGATGATCCATCGGAACACACAGTGATCAATGAAAGTTTCTTAGAATTGTCAAAGCATCGCGGTAGGTGCAACAAAAATATGAAATGAAATGTTTAAATTTTAACGTTATAATTCTAATAAAATTATAATGTAAAAATATTTTATTAAATAAAATAAAAATCATAATTCGGGCCGCCCCCTCCGCCACCCCTCCCCCGCGCTACGCCTCTGACCCTTAGCCCTAGCTAGACCAATATAAATTTCATCAAAAGTGAAGAAAAATTGTACTTAATTCAGGCACCCAAACATGCTCACAACAAACTTTATTGGTTTTTCTCTTCGTGACCTATTATAGGTACGTGTAGATTGTAGATGAACGTCCACCAAGCGTAGGACGTGTGGGCATTTAAACCTTAGTGTTATGAACAGTAAAAAAGCTCTCAAAGTTACGCTGCACTGTGAAATTACATATAATAAAGATGGAAAGCCATGGTTTATTTTAGTCTTTCGTTCATGGAAGTGAACCTCATAATAGGGCTTATAGTTTAAAGTGGATTGTGGTGCTAGACTAAGTAATGATGAATGATGTATGGAACCGGGTTACATGTGATAATGAGATCACCTGCTCTTTCATAAACTCGTGGGTTTATTAAAGCTGACAAGCTGTTTCATGCAGTAGGTTGTACAATGCAATAATTATTGTATTGCGAAGTATTAAACGACTTGACGCGGTTTTTATGAATAGTGGATTTGTGCCAACTGCCCACGAATTATTTATCGATTATCTTTGATTATTGAGTTACATTTGTGGTCTTGCTTTTTTTATGGAAAGGAGGTTAGCGGTCTGCATTGTAGTTCTGACAACAATCCTGGCGTATTATATAATTATGCTGAGGAATAACAATAATTTACACTTTGGGAGGCGGGAATGGGTACCGCCGCCCCGGGAAATTTTATTGGATAACCAACACCTCTGCCATAGGTAACCCCAAGTGGTTCGCTACGTTTGGTGATTTAGCAGGGGTGTCCGGTTTCATGGGGTGAGGTTTGTCTAGGTCTTGAAGGTGGATGACCAGGAAACACTGAACCCCAGATTCCTACCCACCCCTTATACCCTTTTCATTCCCAGAACTCTCCTCTCCTTCCTTTCCTCAAAAAACCTCCACACAGCATCCCCAAAGATGACATAGGCCCTGAGTAAGCCTAAAATTTTGCTTGAGTCGTGATGGAAGACTTCGCCAGCCGAGGAATCGA
Source organism: Glyphotaelius pellucidus (assembly GCA_936435175.1). Taxonomy (NCBI): domain Eukaryota; kingdom Metazoa; phylum Arthropoda; class Insecta; order Trichoptera; family Limnephilidae; genus Glyphotaelius; species Glyphotaelius pellucidus. Next base: position 8,627,111 of record OW386548.1, on the reverse strand, counting down.
AACGCGACGCCCGGATGCCCACTCAACCACTGACCGGTCGGTAACTAATCCAGTTAAATCTCAAATTGTAATACTTAATCATTGATGACAATATTAACCAATCTCAAATGAAGCACGTGAAAGAAATAGACGTCCCTATACCTGCGTCACTTGGTTCCGTGAAATAAATTTTAAATTTCTTTGTTATTACAATAAACAATGCGTTAAAAAAGAAGTTAATGTTTTTTACGGGCCTTTACGAAATTAACATGTAAAAAACAACTCTCAAATATCTTTCTAAACCTTTCCAAAAGGTTTTTTTCTAGTCTTACCAACTATTTTTAAATGCCGTTCATAGAGAGGCGTGGATTCCGATTTCGATTTTTTCGTGCACTGTTGGATCACCGCAAAACTACAAAATCGCTTATCCGTCATTGTTCTTTGGGAACGTCGAAATTATTCATGTATTTTTTTTTTGGTGCGTCAATCTGTCATATTTTGCATACAGATACGACGTTTAATGAGCGGAACAACAATTGACTTATTATCGTATTATTCTGTGTTGGTAGATATTTAGTAATGCTGGTTCAAAGTTTTAAGTGTTTATTTTTGCCTACATAATGATACATAAACAAAGTTGTAAGTAGGTATACATGTAATATTCCCAAGATTGTCTGTTCTGTACTGTCTGTACTCTGAAGGCAATCTGTACGGAGTGCATGACCGGCGGGTGAGGGGGCGGGTCTGCTTTAAGATTAATCGCTAGACTATTTAGGTCTGTCTCCAGTGCAATTATTATTTATGGAAACAATTAATTATCCACATGAATCATAGTCTGTTTGTTTAATTGAATGGGAACAAAATCATTAACATTTTTAGACTTTACAAATAAATCGAGAAAAAAAATAGAACCAAGGAAATTTATTATTATTATCAAAATATATGTACCAGAAAAATAAAAATGTTTATGAATACATGTTTTTGAACTAACACTTCTGCCATAGGTCACCCCAAGTGGCTCGCTACGTTTGGTCACTTAGCAGGGATGCCCGGGTTCAGGGGGTGTGACAATGAGATCATTGTCACGTTTGGTGACTTAGCCGGGATGCCCGGATTCATGGGGTGTGACAATGAGATTATTGTCACGTTTGGTGACTTAGCATGGGTGCCAGGGTTCATGGGGTGTGACAATGAGATCATAAAAAAAAATTTTGGGCAGTTCACATGTGATAGAAAACTAAAGTAGACAAGAGTGGGGAGGCTAAAAAGCATCGCACAAAGAGGAGACCGATTATTCTATCACAATCTCTCGCTAAATCCTGTAGAAGTATGTGTTTATCTCTTTTCAATGTCGGTTTTTCGTTTCATCGATTTCCAAATCACAACGGTGCTAAAAAAAAAATAAACTGCATTATTATTATTATTTTTTTTTTAAAATGAATACCGCTTAAGAGTTTCAATTGCTCCCGTCTGGAGCCAGTGAGACTATGGCATCCCCAATTGGAGTATGTTGTGAGGCTGAAGATAGCGGGGAGGGGAAGGGGATGGGGAAGAGGAAGGTGGGAAGTACTTGGCTATTCAGATCTGGTCACCAAACACGGCTAAAGCCATTTCAAGCAACGTTTCGATTCAAGGGCGATACTGAGAGTATCTTCAACTCTGGAACGTGCCGCAAATATACTATATATTATTTTTAATTTATAAATTCTGAAATAACACAAATTAATCAAATAAAATTTATTTGGCACGCCGAAATTCGATCCCGCGACCTTCGGAGTGCGAGTCAGGAGCCTTACCGCTGGACTACTAAAATTAATTTACCAATTAATAATTCCAATATAAAATTTAAATTAAATTAATAAAAAATATATTTATATGAAGTTCTACGAATTAAACACGAAAACAATTAATAATGAGATAAGTTTTTAGATTTTCACGGCCAAAAGTATTTTCATTATTTGTTTTTGGGGTATTACGCCGTGTTGCGCTACCTCCTTCTTTAGCCAACGTTTTGGACAGCGTTACAGTGTCCATCAACATACACATTTCACCACCAACAAGTACACAATTACACATCTGCCCTGATGATGGACACTGTAACGCTGTCCGAAACGTTGGCTAAAGAAGGAGGTAGCGAAACACGGCGTAATACTCCAAAAACAAATAACGAAAATTAATGTTGAATTTTCTTTATTGCTGAGATATTGACTTTTCTGCGTGTCACACCTAATTGTATTATGTCGATATTGATTGTGAATTGTCGTGGGGTCGTATTAATTATTGTCAAGGTTTTTAGCACATTATATTTCGTGACACACAATGAAATCGTTCAAACATTGTATTGAGTTCTTCTCGCGGCTAAAATCATTAAAATGCATCTCGCCGGCATAAAATTGAACACCAAGACAAATATTCCCGTGGGCTTGCAAACAATAAATAAATTAGCAGGGACACGTCATGTCAGCGGGAATATGCTGAGGAGTTTAACCTCTCCTTTGTTCTGCGGTTTTAATTTTGCGCCCACCGAAATCGACGCACGCGAGCTTTTAGCCTTTAGCATAACAGTTCCGGTAATCGGGTAACGATGTAGAGCCATACCAACGAGACATTTGTGATGACTGATTGTTTCAGAAAGATATTTACTAATCTTCTTACAAAACCTACGTGGAAGTCATTTCTGGAAACTTTGAACCCAAGTAGAGATCCAAACAAAGTCACCTTAAGGCCCCGTAACCCCTCTCGAAAAGAAGAAGATGGAGAGTTATGTAATTACGAATGTTGGAGAGAGCGCGCTAATATTTAAATCGATAAAATTGAAGCGAAAATTACGAAAAAGCTTAATAAAACATGACTCGTTTAAAATAGAGCAAAAATCTCGTGGAACGCATCTTAAGTATCATTTAAAGAAACATTGTGAATTTTTTCACAAATATAACTTGTAAAATAATAGAAATAGACTTGTTTTAAATAATTTTCGGAGCATACTTTGCGTTTTTTTTTCTATCGAGGGAATTTCATATAAATTGCGTTTCGGCGTGGAACGTATCTAGATATTATCTTAAATCATAACATATATTTTTTTAAGAGCTTAAAAACTTCAAATGTTTAAGGGAGGTATGTAAGAAATCGGTCGAAATTCGAACAGCGGCGGCTTAGAGCCTCGATGACATTGAGCGAGTTTACAAACTACTATCTGGGAAATTCACTATCTATTAGTAAACTCGCTCAGTGTCATCGTATTACTTGCTAACTAGCAGATTGTGGACAATCTACGAAAAAAGTTGAAAGGTGTTCAACTTTACTCGCTACTCGCTCAAGATCGCGGCCTACCAACAGCTGATTTCGTAACTGTCAAAATTAGTTCGCGCGGAAGCCGTAATTCTCACTATTGGTTAGCGTGTGGAGCTAGCTGCGAGCTCAAGTTTTTTACAAAATGTCGATCGAATTGGTTCGCGCGAGAGTCGTTATTTTAGCTGCTACTGTCGCTACTGAGCGAGTAGACAGTTTTGTGTGTCATCATGACATGACATGACGTGACTCGCCGATTCACCCGCATTTTAAACTTAACGGCTAGTAGCTTGTAAACTCGCTTCATGTAATTGAGGCTTTAGATCACTTTTTCATCCTTGAAAATCTCACAAGTCTAAATATTTTTTTCGGCCCGCAAAATATCCAATCAGCTTCGTATTATTAGGAAAATTTAATTTGAATAACAATTCGTTTCAACTTACTACAAGAAACAATTATTTACGTCGGAGGAGATGATAAAAGTATGCATTAGAAATACATTTTTTCTATCAAAGTTCAAATTTTCTCGTGTGTGACCAACGATATTTACCATGTTTGATCTTGTTTGTATGATGTGATGTTTGCCGGAATTTCCGCGTCAATTTAAATAACCCAAATCACAATATATTTAACTCGTCCCGTGTCTCTGGAGGAAACTCGAAAATTTCGCGATGTTTTGATTTTGACGTAATATTTTGTGGGTTTATTTTATGCTATCTTATGTAATATTTACCGAAACACATTCCTTGAACAATAAACTATGCATAATAACAACATTACTTGCGTTTATCTGACGAATTCATATGTTTACGATCTTTCTTATGAGAATGATGCAACCGAACTGTCAGATGAAATGCTCCGAAAAAAACTCAGAAATCCATAAAGAATTCATCGAAATTATTCTCGTTCCATAGATGTGTTCTAAGCATTCTATATCTTAAGAACAAGAATGCTCCAAGCGATTCTGACCTTATCCTTCATACGTTTTCTTTATAATTAAGGTTTGAAATCGCATTTAAAAATATATTTTTTAGAGTTTAATTTGGCTCGCATCTGGCGCGCGCGGGCGCGTAATCGGCAAGCAACCGATAACTCAAAAAAAAAAAAAAACTAATAACAACCCGTTTTGTGTACGTTTTTTTATTTCCCCGTAGTAAATATGTGTTTCTTAAAGTACCTATATTTCAGGCACGTAACCGATTTGGGCGTTTTTTCACTTTGAAGGTCTTAAACGGAATAGTACAGAATTTTTTCCAAATAATTTTCCACGATTTTGTTTATCTTAAGGCGGTTTAACTACGGTTAGATCATTTTTATAGTCTTTCGAAGCTCCTTAAAGTGATAACATGGAAATGGCGCTACACGTGCTATTATTATTTTAGGTTTATTTGCACTTTTAAATCATTTAGACTTTACGAATATGTTTTAATATTCTTCGCTGTTTTAAAGCTCTTCCTTTTACGTCTGTTCCACACTAATAGCTTTCCTCAGGGCCTACATCATCTTTGGAGATGTCATATGGAGGGTTTTTTTTGAGGAAAGGAAGGCTATGAAGTTTTGGGAAGGAATCTGGGGTCAGTGTTTCCAGGAGTCATGAGTGTATGAATCCACCTCTCCCACTGCGGTGCAATCCGAGAGAGAGTCCTGCTGGAGAGGCTAAACGGTCTCCTTCATCCAGTCCCTCTCGATCCGGCCTGCCACCACCAAGACCCGGACAAAATTCACCACATGAACTCGGTCACTGGGCACCAAACGTAACGAAACACAATTTGGGAGGCGGGTATGGGTACCGCCGCCCCGGGAACCATTTATTGAATAACCAACATCTCTGCCATAGGTAGGCCTTTCGACCTTTCCAGCCGAACCCATCGCCGGACACACCGCAGTTGTAGGGATGGATTCATACGTCCGTCACTCCTGGACACACTGACCCCTAAGTTCCTACCCACCCCTCGTACATTTTTCCTTCCCAGAACTCCCTTTCCTTCCCTTCCTTAAAAAGACCCTCCACACAGCATCCCCTAAGACGACACAGGCCCTGATAGAAATTACTTTCTTTAGGGCCTCCTGTGGGAGCTAATGTAAAAAAAAAGAACTTAAGATGACTTACGGCAGAGGTGTTGGTTATCGTTGGTTCCTGAGGTGGCGGTACCCACACCCGCTTCCCTTAATTGAATTTTAGTTTTGAAATAAAACTATTATATTTGTTTGTGTAATATTATATTTAAAGTTATTACCACAGCTTCAAGTAAGATTGTTATGTTAATACTATTTAAGCACCACTGTGGGAGGAATAAATTATTCTAGCTAAGAATAGCACTTCTGCATTTATTAGAGTAAAGCGCTCTAGGGGTGAAATATTGTTCAAATGCTCTAAACAAAATATTTATTATAACGAATTGATATAATGCATCTACTGCATGCATTTTAGTATTATTCTAAATATTTCATTCCGAGATTTCTTTCTAATTCCGATGGTCAAGTTGATTTTTTTTAATTCCTAACAAACCTTCATTATCAACTTTGTCAACATTTCACGAAGAATAAATTAAGTAAATAAAACAATACTTTTTTTTTAGAACCACTACCTATTTTTTTTATCTAAGCCAACCAGTTTCAAAGCGACATTTCCTTCCTCAGGGCAAAAAATATAATAACTTGATATAAACATCTAAACAGTGCACGGTTCCATGCCAGAATCAAGTCAACTCAACACCTTTTTAATAACCTATTTAACTATTTTTTCTTCACTAATGACTTTTCTAAGGAGGTTCTGAGTTGATTTCATTCTGAGCTGTCCGGTCTCCGGTGAGCACAATATATTACTAAATGTTGTGGTGGAGGCGGGTGCCACCCGATGATGGGTGACACCCAACCGTGGAAAAAAAATTACGAAGAATATTGTCACAAAAATATTTTACACATGAACACGGTCTGTTATTTATATTTTCGGTTCTAGCTCTCACTATTGCTCGGTTAGTGTTCCCCTGAAATTTTCCTCGCTTGTTACCTGTGCCATTCTCATTTCTTTCTTTCATTGTGACGAGGTGAACTCGTGAACGGAATTATTACCTATTGGTTGTTAAAGTTGTTATTCTGTTAGTGTTCAAAAAACAAAGTAAGTGGATTGGTTTGTTAATTTTTTGGGGGGGGGGGTGGTGACACCACGTTATTCGCCCCGGGTGTCACCTATGCTAGCTACGCCACTGGGTGGGGCATAACTAGGGATTAGTGAACAGTGGAGGGAGGAGAAAGAATGGCCAGTGAAAGTGAACATGTCTAAGCAGGGACCGTAAGATAATATTTTTTATTTCATTAATGAAGAAAAAATAGCAAAACTCAATCAAAAATCTGAAACAGAAAAGATACTGTCACATCTAAGACTCGAACCCAGATGGACAAGTCAATGGATATCCCATATTAAATAAAAAATGGATAAATTTAATTTAATATCTAGATAGCATTTAGTTCTGGTAGAATCTTGCAATCATACGAAAAGATAGCAGCCAATGTACAATAACTATTAAAATTTGAAAAAAAAAATACATATAAAACTTTCTATTACAACACATAAATACTTGTCATACATAAACATAAATAAACACGTAAACACCTCAGCACAGGTTCTCCTAGTGAGGTGTTCACGAAACATACAACAATACCTATCCACAGTTTCACCTTCACAAACCTACCTTACACCCAACATAATAAAATTACAAAATATATTATGTAAAAATGTTTTCAAAATTGATCTAAAGGTAAATACTGTAATAGATAGAAATAAATAAAAATATGCGTTAAGAAAATGAAGATAGTGTTGGTAGTTGTTGGTCGAAGAATGATACAGCTAAATATTACCGAATATAGGGACACAGCTCAGTTGGTAGAGCACTGACTCGATAAGTCTGACTGGGTTCGAGTCCTCGATGTGGCAGTATCTTTTTCTGATTGTTCTGTTTCAAATTTTCGATAAAGTTCCGGTAACATTTTCTTAAATAATTAATGAAATATTACAATTTGAGTTTAACTCATTAAGTTAAAAATAATTTTTTAATTTTTTTTATTGATGATGGACTCATTATAATTTAGAGCTTTTATTTTTATTTCTGTGGCTTCTAAGTTATCTAAGCGTTTTCCTTTATTATAAATAATAATAGTTTATACACAATGTATGCAGGGGTAGTGCAATGCAATAAGTTTCATATTTCGAAATAACAAAAAGCAATTAGACAAAAATAATTAAAAATAAATAACATCAAATAATGGTAAATAAAATATGAAAAATTAAACTGATAAAATAAATAAATATTAAATAAAAAATTAATAAAAGCAACCGTTTGCGGAGGATGTTCGACATCTCCCTGTTCCAGAAGGCCATCAGGGGGACTCCATCCAGGCAATTATAGCAGTAATGATTGTATTCTGCGATTGGCTTAGTCTGTGCAATAAGCTTCCCATGCGGTGGCGGAGAAGTGTTCTAAAAATGTGAACTCGTCCCTCCAGGAACTTTTCTGTAGCGCTGCAGTATCTCGGTAGGCGGAACAGTTGGCATAAGCATTGTTGTAGGCGACTTTTAGCTTATGCTTAGCTTTTAGCAATCTACCCAAAGTTCTAACTGTATTATTAATATGAAAAATATTTATCCTGGTATTTTTTTTCAAAACCATGATTAGCGAAACCGGAAAAAAAAATTATAGCCTCGATTACATTGAATGAGTTTACAAGCTTACAGCCGGTGAATTCACTATCTGCTAGTAAACTCGCTCATTGTAATCGTATTACTAGCTAACTAGCAGATTGTGAACAATCTACGAAAAAAGTTGAAAGGGTGTCTACTTTGCTCACTACTCGCTAGCATGTACGGCGGATGGCAAGATGGCGGCCCGCGAATAGCTGATTTCGTAACTGTCAAACTACTGCATAATCTGGATGGATGTTGTACAATCTATTAAGTAGTCGGCAAATAGCTACTAGCGGTGAGCTAGCTGCGAGCTGCGAATATCTCAGTTTTCTACAAAATGTCGACAGAATTAGTTCGCGCGGGAATCGTTATTTTAGCTCAGTTCACTAGCTAGTTTGCTACTGAGCGAGTGGAACATTTTATGTGTTATCATCACAACCGCACTCGCCGATTTGCCCGCTTTTAAATTTGCCGTCTAGAAGCTTGTAAACTCGCTCATTGTAATCGAGGCTTAAGACACCTTAAATGTTCTTTGATTCTAACGTTGAAATAACGAGTTGTTTTCGCGATATAAAACGAGTAACAGTCAATATATTACGTATTTAGAATTTATGACGAGTATATTAGCTCGCTGGTAGAAGCAGGTTTATAATATAGTCCGTGGGTGAGGACACCCTACACAACACAATGCCGGTCCACTAGAGCCCGGCCTGTCACACCAGACACCGAGTGGCATTCTATCGAACTGGGCGAGCCGTGTGATGGATTCTCTAGGCCGAGATATTAAACATATCACTGACTGTTGACTGTTGGAGCTCGGAGCCCGTGTTTTATTCAAATGAGTTTGAATTCGGTTGTTAAACACGACGCGGTTGTATTTTCAGACAACTGCATCAAATAATAATGTATGCGGTTATTGTTTTAATTTTGTTTTCTTGAAAAGGAAATAATACATCATTGAAGAAGAAAATGACATCAATAATCTAAACGAAAATATAAAAGAGAACAAGTCACAGAAAAATAATAAGATAACGGTCGCAAATGGAACCCAGAACCTCTCATCTTTTCCGGACAAACGTCTCACCAATTCGAATGATTTATTACATGGATGGAGACGGGGCTGGGCAGTACTTGAATTACTTGTAATTAAACGTATATGAATTTTGTATCAATCTGAGAAAATCCGTTCAAATTACGGTAATGAGTTTTAAGTGCCCGCTTTACAGTTTCTCCGTGGCACGGCGCATGGCGGATTATAATAATATGTGTAAAGCGGTGAGGTGGTTACTAGCAACTAGTGAGGTGGTAGATAGGTCTAGGACAGTGATTCCAAACCTGGGCAATATCGCCCACCAGTGGGCAATTTTAGTTACTTATGGGGCGATCAAGAGATCGTAGTAGAGCTGGTCGATCGATCAAAGAGAGTAGAGCGGGTCGCTCATGACACACTGCCGAAATGATCGGGTCAAAACCCGCTCTTTGATCGGGTACTTTTTTAAAATAAAAATGGACTTTTTTAATGTTAATACCTCACAAGAGTCCCAACTGCTCCCATCTGGAGTCAGTAACCCGATCGCTCATTGGTGTTTCGAAAGCGTAATACAATGACTGGGTAGTTCACGATCGACCTTTTGTGATCGACCACTTTAAACTGCTTTCATACGATTTTTTGCGACAAGCATAGGTAGGTACTTAGTAAGAGCACTAAGTACCTACCTATGCTTTACTTACCAAGTTCTGCTGGATTAAAAACACAATTAAACATAAAAATATATCGTAAATACCATAGATAATTCAGCACTGTTATGTTGATATCTACATCTGATGCAAAGTAAAGGTGTCCGATTTCTTAAAATTCTAAAAGGTTTTGTGAAGAAATTTTTTTCTAATTATAAGAATCAGCAGCATTCACTGGCCTAATAAAATTTTCGTCTACGGCGCTTAATACGCGCGCTGTGTATGAACTGAATGTGTTTAAACTACATTTCATCGCATACCCCTGTTAAACGGATATAGCGCCCTGTTATGGCGCTTTCGGGTGCCTATAGAACAGTTGCTTCGGACGCTTTGCCAGTTTTGGCCGGCATTTTGCCTTGAAATTAGGGAGGTGCTTACAAAGAAGAGCCTAACCAGAGAAAGACCCGCTGTTCACCATGGTATTGAACTAATACCAGGGGAAGCGGTGTCTCTCCCAGGTCTTCTCAGAGAGATGCGAGAAAGAACGCTGAGAGAATGGCGAGAACGATAGGATAGGTCGAATACGGGAAGATGGACCTACTCTTTCTTCCCGTCAGTTAAACTCAGAATGGAAGGGGCTCATATTGCAAAGGATCACCATGTGACACAACTACTGTCTGGGCATGGGGAAATTAGGGGGAGACTGCACAGTCTCTCCCTATCCCCCCATCCTAACTGCGCGTGTGGTGATACAAACCAATCAGCCGAACACATTCTGTGGCACTGCGAGATTTTGACGGACGCCTGAGAGGAAATGCTTGATGGTTTACAAGTAACTACGAGACCAGCATGGAACACTGATCACGTTTCGAATAAGGTGAATTTTGAGTGTCTGAGGAAGTTCGCAAAGGTTTGGGTTGAGAGATGGCCTGTTCTTAGAGTCGCTGATTAGCTATAAAATCATTGTTGTTTCAGATGTCAGGTGTAATTGATCCTGAAACTATGGACTTCCATCCATAACTCTACCATTTTTACCGCTCGGAATTTATGTTTTCATATTTTACCTCACATAGCTTCATTTTAATACTTTATACCTTACTATCTATATTTTTTTTTATATATTGTTTATTTTTTTTGATTTATCGTCTTTATCATTGCATAGAACTCTGCTAAGAGCTGTGAGACTTACCATTATTATGTTATTATTATTATTTTTTTTGGTTCCTTTTCTTCTTTTTTTTTTTCTTTTTTCAGTTCTATAATTTGCAAGTGTGCGTCGTTATTACGGCTGAACTGAACTGAACTGTAGTCGTTCTGTATTGTTTACTTCCCCACTTGGGGGTGAGCTAGACCCCGTCCCTGCATAGTCAGGCGCCGAACATCCATGGAACGGAGCCCTCTCAGATCATCTGCGCCTCCCCCAGCAACATGAGTGAGCATGAGGTTTGGCCGGGCGACCTCGGCGACCTTCCGCCCTGCCTCCGGCAACTTGACGCTTCAGTCCTTAGGGTCTTTGGGCATTTTGCCTCTATTTCCCAGTTACTTTCTTCTACAACCGAGGAACTGGCTAGGAGGTGCGGCAGCCCTGTCTCGTTAAGGTTTGACCGACCGCCACAAACATTCTTGCTGGTACTGCCAGACGACGAGAGAGGGAACCCTTTCAGACTGCAGAGCCATTTATTTGTATCTAAACATGTTTGTATTTTCCCTTTCTTGCAGGTGCTTGCAGCATACGCAAGATACAATCCCCCGCGAGCGTCCTTCATCTTGTTTTTTTTATCATCTTTCCATGCCCTTATATATGTTTTACTAACACCATTGTATCAAGTTTATTATGTAAGCACTTGCAAACTGCTTACTAACACTGTATTCAGGGACATTGGAGGTCTAGATTCGTTCAAAACTAAATGTAGCTTCATTCTTTCGAAAAAATTAGAGTCCTTGCGAGAGCCTTGAAGGAGTAACCATCAGTTACTTATACCAAGGCGGGTAAGTGGTGGATAACCTCCAATGTTAAACGGATAATATAATTATTATGGGTGGGGGCGTTGAGGAAAAATTTACTTGAAAAGTGGTTAATGGGCTTAAAAAGGTTGGGACTCTCTGGTGTAGGAGGTAGTTCCTATCTAGTAGTTAGAAGGTAGGTGGTAATGTGCCGATAGTGGGAAATGATTCCCGTAATCACTTCCATTATCCAACTATATAATTTACAGTTATTGTTTGCTTTCCATTGCCACCGTATCTTAACTGTTTTACTGCTTTGTTTATGAAGTGTTGCCTCCGTAATTATATCTTATATAATCTCTTGTCTGCAGTAATATGGTATCATGTAGCCAGCAATCCCAGAGGAGGGAGCGGGTAACATACGCAGAACTTTGAACGTTTCAATCTAGAAAGTCCAATAACTACCTGTTTGTTCCCGAATTTAGGCCAATTGGGATTTACCTGAGTTACGGGAGATTGAAATACGCTGAATGTTGGGAAAATGTGGTTTATTTTATGGGACATTAGGGATTCAATGATTGTTTGATTGTATAATGAAACGCAAATACCCGAGCTAGAGTCGTCCTTGCTCTTCTACAAATAAAATTCACGAAGCCAATTCCCAAGAAAAAAATAAATTACTACGAGTGAAAACTTTGTTTATATGATAAATTAATTTGACATATTTTCTTTAAAAAAATCATATTAAAGGTCTTTATCTTTCCAGCTGAAGTACCCGGCGTTGCCTTGAATTTATTCAGAATTTTTCGAAATCATATCTGTAGGGGCGTGTAAATAGCCCCAGACCCGAGGGAATACTACCCTATGTAAATTAAGGAAAGTTGAACTCTTCCCTATGTGACACAAAACAGTTTACATAGCAATTCCAAAATCCTAAGTGAAAACAAAACAATACTCAATCAGAGAATGCAGCTCTTGCACGATGTCCAGCACAAAACGACACTAGTTTTCATTCAAAATATTGATTTTTGCCAAGGCGGTAAGTGCACAATCTCAACATGTGTTTATCACAGGAAGGAAGTTCAAACAATGAATATAGATTTGCAAATTAATAATACGTGCCAAAATCTTAGGTACAACAATAATTCAATTATGGGTGAATTATTTGATTATGATTTGACTAGGACTGACATCTCTTGGCTTTCACTAACACTCACGTCGGAAGTAATTGCCTGCTCCACAAAGGTAAGAAAATGCATGAATACACTGAATTTCAATGTCACATAGGTAAATTCGATATAATACAACCACCATAGATGACGACCCCATGGTTCCATAGCATAAATTATTAATTTAAAAGAAATTAATGCCCAAATGTATTTAAACATATTTTATGGCGCGTATCCAATATCGAAGTCATATATCTGACGGCCGGCGTAGTGCAGCGGTAAGGCTCTTGACTCGCACTCCGAAGGTCGCGTGATTGAATCCCGGCGTGACATTTATTTGATTAATTTGTGTTATTTCACAATTTATTCATTTTAAATCATATATAGTATATTTGCGGCAAGTTCCAGAGTGGAAGATACTCTCAGTATCGCCCTGGTGTAGACCACCATTCAGAATTGAAACGTTGCTTGAAATGGCTTTAGCCGTGTTTGGTGACCATATCTGAATAGCCAGGTACCTCCCACCTTCCTCTTCCCCATCTCCTTCCCCTCCCCATTACCTTCAGCCTCACAACATACCCCAATTGGGGATGCCATACTCTCACTGGCTCCAGACGGGAACAGTTAGGACTCTTGTGCGGTATTCATATAAAAAAAAGTTATTTTCCTGTAATTTTGAACGTCAAGTGTGCAAATTTTCATCAAGAAGTATCGAAATTCTGTTTAATGAGATTGGGCTGGTTTTTCAAAATATCACGTGACCTTCCTCTAGTTTTTAAGGTCAAATATGAAGAAAAAATCATTTAGGAATGTAACTGTAGATTTTTTTATACTCGTAATACTTACGTATTTATACATACTTGTATTTTATTATACGTACTTAATATGTATATATTTGTTATATCTTGAGATTTGTATATACTCGCAATTAAGTCCACGCCACCCGCCTAATGTCTAATATTATTGCGCGCCTTCCACAGACACTCTTATTTATGCAAATAGACTAGCAGAAGTCCCCGGCGTTGACCGGGCTTTACGCCAAGTTTTTCGAAATCGTATTATATAAACGGTGACCTTCCTCTTGTTTTGACGGTTAATTTTGGAAAATTTCATCATTCTCAGAATAAAATTATAAATTTGCATATACATCAAATTTGTATAAACATCACTTCCTGGCGTCCGCCCGGTGTCCGCCCGGCCGCCTGCAACAGACACATTTTTTATCTATATATTTAATATATATATATATAAATATTTATATAACCCTGTTTTAGGTACAATCTACCGTCTTTATCATCAGTACCAGTATATTGATGCGAGGAGTATGAAATTTCGCACACTTATAGTTTATATAGAGAAGGAGTGCAGAATGATAATATATTTTTTAAATTATGCATAAAAAATACAAAAAAATTAAATTCATTATGGTCGAATTTCGAAAGCTGAGCGAGCACTAGTATAAATAAATAGACGACGATGGTTTATAACTTTAAGTCATAATATTTCTTAAACTTAATGAAATTTTCAGATATTAAAAAAATGCTATCAAAAGAATCATTTGTTTTTTTAAGGAAAATTAATTTGATGGTGTGAAATACTATAAAAAATACAGCATTCATATAATTAAAGTGTGAATGAACAGCTAAAAATATTGTACTACCTTGGCAGATTTTTTACTGGATTGCTTTGTTATTTCATGGGTTTGCTAGTTTTATTTTCATTATTGTTTTAATAACGCGAAGGTTAAAATTAAAAATTATAATCAAAAAAGAAGAAACTGTAACAATATGCGAGTAAGGTGAGAAGATTTAGCTTATTTACGGTCGATCGTTAAGAGCATGGGTCGGCAACCTTTTGTTGTAAAAAGGCCAAATATTTTGCATGGGGATTAGTGCGCATGCGGCCCGCGGGCCGCAGGTTGCCGACCCATGGTTAAGAGGAATATGAACGCTAGAAATAATTCGATTCTCACGCTTATAAATTTTAAAATCGCGCGTCGTATTTGCACGAGACAAGTAAGCGAAAAAGTGGTTTTTATTTATTTTGTGCATAATTTTATAAGAATGAAAAAAAGTTAGAACATACAAAACCTCAAAAATAGTCTTAGCCATAAAGGGGTATTTTTAAATTTTTTTTTCTTAATTACTTAATTAATAGTAAAGTCATGAAAAACATTTTTTGTGGTATACGCCTATATTTTTTGTTATGTAAACAATAATTTTATTGTAATTCCCATACATAGAAAAGCTAGTAAAAGCTTCAATTTATCCGTAGCATATTATTTGATGTTCACACTGTAAACCGATTCGTCGTAGGGATGAATATAAATACGATTTCACGTATAGAGGATTTATCGATTATATCAATAACTTGTCATCGTTACCGAACACGACTGCAGATCGCTAACATACAAAAAAAATTCACGTCGAATAAATCAACAATAAATTAAGGCCAGTTGTTTCCAGAAATTCAAATGTAAATTTGTCATCAAATTTAGCGCCATTTTGTTTTTTTGACAGATAAAATGTCCCCGTTGAATGCCGCCCGTTTCTAATTTTGATCAATATGTGATCAGCAGAAGAGCACAACACCTATATATTGTTAAGTTTGTCAGCTTATTACAATTTGACAGAAAGTTGATATGGACCTTGAATCTACGTTTAAAAGGGTCCTTTCAAAAGTAAAAAAAGAAAAAACGAAACGGCGCTGAATGGCCATTTGATGAAAATGTTACATTTGAATTTCCGTGAAACAACTTGCCCTAAGAGCGCAGGTTACATACATATAAGCCTAATTTAAACCTCGAAAAGGTACCTTAAAATTTCGAGGATTTTAAAGGTCGATTGACCTCCGAATAATTTAAGCAATTTTCATGTCCAAATACGTCGGAAGTTCAGTTAATTGGAGGCGTTCCTATAGGCATCGGTCTGTCCAGGGGAGAGTCAGGGAGGAATTGATCCTGAAGGCTGTGGCGGTCGGGTAGAGAGGGATTGATGCCTGATGGTGGTACGGTGGTGGGTGATGGGTACAGGGTTCAGCCAGGGTAAGCCAAGGTCCCTCGTGGGCAATCATTGTGTCAGATGGCGTGGGAACGTAAAACAATGGGAATCAGTACATTGATGTCGGAGAATACACTCCGCCATAGAGTCTTTGCAATTGAACCAGTAATTGGATGAACTGAGCTACAGGGTATAAAATACCAGAACATTCTCAATTAGGTACAGGTACTTGTGAGTGATTGAGAAACGCAATACGCGTTATCATACTAATAATAATACGTTATCTACAAGACATAATAACACTTGTACACATTTTTAATATTTACAGTTATCTTGAAATATATTATTATGTTATTTTGCTATTTAATTGTATATAATGTAATATAATAAATAAAATAAATACTATACTGTGGTAAACATTTAATAATATATTATATATATTTGTATTTTTTTACATTTGTATACCCATCTCAAACAATAAAGTTATTGAATAAAAATGTTGGTTAAAAATATGAAGGAACAAAAAAATAAAAAATATAACAACTTGTTTTAAAAGCATCAGTTTTATATAAGGTTTCCGGAAACTCGTAGTAGGTAAAGGCAGGAATCTGGTGAATCTACTTAAGATGAAGCCATGCGAAATATTGTAAACTCATACAAAATCATGTATTTTTGTTTTGAAAATTTAATGGCTTAAAAGTATTATAGATCCTTCAATTAAATACTGGTCGTAAATATAACTTAAAATATCGGTCATTTTTTTGTAAGTCTTTTAATAAGCCTAGAAAAAAATAAAGTATTAGATCTATAAAAAAAAACACTTTCAAGTGCAAACTCTCCTACTTTTTAATCCCTTTTTCGGATGTAATTTTATTGTATAATGTGGCAAATTCAGTTTCTTTTATGATAATCGCAAAAAAATTGATATTTATGCATGAACTTCATAAAAAAAAAAAAACATGAACTTTGGCGATTTTTTTTTACAGGAAATTAAAAGAGGCATTACTCAACTGCAAATTTCACCCTTCTGCGATCCACAGAAGGAACGAAAGCGCGTTGTGTTGTCCCAGTCAGTAGCCGCTCGAAAATTGGGGCCTTACGGACGTGCCTTGCTGACCGCGTCGCTTTGTTCTAAAAAAATGTACAAGCGAAATAACAAAACACCGTTGTTGGCTATTGATTGGTCAATGTCGGTCGCTTGCTCCGCCCAATTTCGAATGGGTCCAGTACTAGGGGATCCTCTTAACCTATGTTAAGAAAAAAAAATCGATCTGAGCATTTTAACAAATTTTTTTAAAGTTTTCTAATTTTTCGGCATGTAAAAAGCTAAAAAACTTTTATAGCTGGGTCTTCGCTTCGATGCATTTTAAAAGACGAAACTAGCTGATATTAACTCTCTAGTGACCGATTTTGTTTTCAAATTTTACCTAAAAAATTGCAACTTCAAACTCGATTTACCCGAAAACGAAATATGAAATCAAAAAAGTTTTACCACGAAATCAATTTCAAATGTGACGTAGATTCTTCAGTTTCCCGCTTTTAATTCGAATTTACGGATTCTATGTATACTTGGTCAGTGATCGGACAGTTCAACAACATGCAATTTCAACACCTCCTTTTAAAAAGTCATTAAAAGTGACAAAAACTTTTAAGAACAGGTTGGTTAAACAATTTACGTTAGGTTCGCTTATGGGCTATTTTTAATTTTTTTTTTCATAACTTTTAATGACTTTTTAAAGGGTGTTGCCACCCTGTTGAGTTGTCGTGGAACCAACTTGGTCGATGTTTAAAAGCAATTATCGCAAATAACATCTGTATGTTTATTTATTTAGGATATATGTTTGTTAAATCAAATACTTGAACCCACTATTTGTCCAATTTTGAGAAAATCGTACTCTGTATTTACGTCAAGAGAAGAACGAATCATTGGAAGGAACTCGTTAAAAACGGTTTAAATGGAACAAATGTAACAAAAATGAGAACAAATGCGTAGTATGCTATAGGATTCCTTGCTACATTTCTTAGAACAATTCAATTGTAGATTAAACTTAGCGTTTAAATTCTTGGTTTATAATATTGTCATCAAGGACGGTCGATCGATAGAGGTTTTATCGATAATGTCGGTAACTTGTCGTCATTCCCGA
This sequence comes from Glyphotaelius pellucidus, assembly GCA_936435175.1. Lineage (NCBI taxonomy): Eukaryota > Metazoa > Arthropoda > Insecta > Trichoptera > Limnephilidae > Glyphotaelius > Glyphotaelius pellucidus. The sequence goes on along the minus strand of OW386548.1, from coordinate 8,609,230 downwards.
ACCCGAACAGTTTACAAAGGCGGTACAGTTTCTCAGAAATTCACCTGTGACAAAGTTCTCAAGTGGCCATTCAGCACCATTTTGTTTTATTTTTACTTTGAAAGGTCCCCGTTTTAGATGCGTTTGAGCTTCCTACCAAATTGAAATACGCTGACATGCTTAACAGCATGATGGTTGTCCTTTTCTGCTCCTCACAATTTGTTCAGAAGCTGAATCGGACTTAGAATCGGCATTTAAATGGAACTTTTCAACTGTCAAAACAAAAGCAATATGGCGCTGAGTGGCCAATTGGTGATAATGTTACATTTGAATTTTTGTGAAACAACTCATCCTTAGTAATTCCAAGTCAGTGAAAATCTTAAGTGAATGCGAAATGAAAAAAATATATTTATAAACAAATACCAATATTGTTTTGGGTGTTGAAAGCCTCGCAGCACGTTACTAGAAAACTTTTATACACCCATTTTTATACACCTATATTTATGCAAATATTTTTATATACCTATTTTTATAAACCTATTTTTATACACCTATTTTAATACATCTATTTTTATATACCTATTTTTATACACTTTTTTTATACACCTATTTTTATACACCTATTTTTAGGCAAATATTTTTAAAAATCTAATTCTATACACCTATTTTTATACACCTATTTTTACATACCTATTTTTAAAACCAATTTTAATACATCTAATTTTATATACCTATTTTTAAACACCTTTTTTTATACATCTATTTTTAAACACCTATTTTTATACACCTATTTTTATGCAAATATTTTTAAAAATCTAATTCTATACACCTATTTTTATACACTTATTTTTATATACCTATTTGTATATGCCTACTTTTATACACCTTTTTTAATAGACCTATTTTATACACCATTTTTAATAAACGTATTTGTACAAACCTATAGTTATGCACCTATTTTTATCCACCTATTTTATATACCTATTTCTGTACACCTTTTTTAATACACCTATTTTTATAAACCTAATTTTTTACACCTATTTTTATACAACTTTTTTAAGACACCTAGTTTTATATGCCTATTTTTATACACCTCTATTACTAGATATAATATACGAGGAATTCGTAAAGATATTTGCTTTCATCGTAACAATTTTTACAGTTTCAATTGAAATAATTTTCCTAGAAGGTTGTTTATTTTTATTATTATTTGTCATGCCCTACAAACCGTTTTAAATAAATAAATACAACGTTTACGATAATCGTGATCGCGTTGATGTAATGAGAGTGATTACTTCGACTGAACAAAACGTCTGCTGTGGAGGTAATGTTGCCATTGAATGCAAGTTGTTGAGAAAACGTATAGAAAAAAATCTTTAACTTTTTTCCCATGACAACCGTAACCATTGCATGACTAAGTATCTAGGCACATGTATTATCAATGATTGCAATAAAAAAGACAAATAACAATTTTATTTCTCATACATATATGATTATATTCTTTATTCACGATTCTGTAAAGTAAATTCACAAATTACGTGTTAACTTGTCGTCCATGGAGACTTTGGGTGGAAAAATACCTAGTGATTTTATTTTACCGTTTGACACTACTTCAAAAGTCGCAATAGTTATTCACTCGTAATAATAAATAAACTTTTATGTTAAGGGGTTATACGCAGTTAGAAGACGAAAAAAAGACGAAAGAAGGTTTTTTATAAATTTTTGTGAAAAGGTATTTTATTTTACAAAAATCAAAAGTATTGATACATTTAGTGGCAATATTTAAATTTATAATGGTACTAATAATTTGTAAAAATATTGATCTGGTGTGCTCCTGCAGACGATCTCCTGAAGGTCCTCCAAAAAAAGGTGTTCGGCGGTGACCACCATTTCTCCGGTATAGTTCATTTGAAATCAAAAAATCAAAAAGATTCTTTAAGTGGATACATAAATAAATAGTGGATTTTCAATTTTTATTTGGGAAGCGGGTATGGGTACCACCGCCCCAAGAACCATATTGGATAATCAACACCTTTGCTATAAGTTGCTCCAACTTGTTCGCTACGTTTGGTGACTTAGCAGGGGTGCTCGGGTTAATTGAGTGAGGTTTGTCTATGTCTTGGCGGCGGATGCGTTTGCCCACCAACTGGGTGGTGGGTCGGAATGGGAAAGACTGGTTGACAGAAACCTTTTGAACTCTCTCGACCCATCGCCTCATACTCCTGGACACATTTACCTCCAGGTTCCTACTTACCCCTCATACCTTCTTCCTTCCCTGAACTTCCCCCCCCATAAAAAGACCCTTTACACAGCATCCCAAAGATGTCTAAGCCCTGAGAGATTTTTTCCCAAGGCCTCCTGTGAGTGGCTAATGTAAAAAATAATTAAAATGGCGCCAAAACGTGAATTTTCGATTATTGAAGAAGAAACTTTTTTATTTTTATAAATGCTTTTTGAATTGTAAAAATAAAACTAAAACTATTTCTTAAATTTTCTTTCTGCAAATGATTAATAAATCCATTTTAATTACCCTTTTATGTAAATCTAATCGACAAATGAAAAGGTATATTGAAACCATTTAAAAACAGTTTATTTCATTTCCTCTCCTTAAAATAAGCGACATTATTTATGACTTCGCCCACAAGTTAGCCTTAAATGAAGTTAATGGAAATTTAGATGATAATTATTGAAAAATATGCAAATTGATAAACAAATTGATTTGTTCGCCGAAAAGCTGAACCAGACAGCATAAAGTTACTTTAATCGGTCACTAGGTGGATTTATACAAATCAAATTTTAAAATATCCATTAATTTACATGTGTTTATGGGACAGGCCTCTCATTGTCATTAATACGTGTAATTAGACTGTTTGTTAACGAGGTACTCCCGCCTTCGTTTGTTTTACCAGAGTTTATCTTTGTTATCAATTACCTAAAAATAAACCAGGCTTATTGTACGTTTTTTTCCAATCAGATGAATCATACATGTAAGTCTATCGAATTCTCACTAAATTCAATTTTTTATAGTATCTGTCGCCTTCAATGTATATCCAAGCGTTCGTATTTAGGTAATTTTACAGGTATTATAAGTAGAACAACCTTTGTAAATATAAATATTTTTATTTAAAAAAATCATTTCTTTTAATAGTAATTACTATACATATAATTTTCAAATTAAAGAAGAAATTAAATTTTTCGATTTTCATTTTCTATAATACCTAATACTTCTTTTCTCTTCGTTTATTTTGTTTTGTTAAAACTTTTATTACCTTCACTCGCTTAGGAACAAATTTGAAATAAAATAAATTGTATGTAAATAAAATAATGGTATGTAGTTTGAAATAACGCTCTTGAATTTTTTTTTTACATTAACTCCACACAAGAGGCCTTGAGGAAAATAATTTCACTCAGGGCCTATGTCATCTTATATGCTGTGTGGAGGGTCTTTTTGAGGATAGGTCTTGAAGAGACCCATGTTGTATGAAGGAGGAAACACAGAGGCCGGTAATTTGTTCCACAGCCGAGCTGTTGAACTCAAGAACGAGTCGTAGAAACGACCCATTCTCATGTGACTAATGTCAACCGTGTATAAATGTTGGGCGCGTATTTGGCGTGTTTCCCGACACTTGGTCGAAGTTCCCGACTATGCACCGGTGCCGAGGGGATCAATAACGCTAGTTCCTCGGAGCATCTTCCATTGTAATACCGGTAGAACAAAGACAGCATTCCCACCTGGCGCCTGTGCTCTAAAGGTTGCAATCCGTTGGTTAATTTAGGAGAATCTATCAAACGGACCGCTCGTTTCTGCACAAAGTCGAGGGTTTTTTTCAGGTATTTTGGGGCTCCAGACCAGAGGTGGCTGCCAAATTCAACCGTGGGGCGCACTTGTGATTTGTACAGGGTTAGCAGTTGTGTACTGTTAAAGTATCTGCGGGCCCTGTACACGCCCAGTTTTTGAGAGGCTAACTTAACTCTGGCTTCGATGGAGCCCCCTATCTGAGCTGGTCACTTAGAGTTACACCAAGCATGTAAATGGAGGGCCAGTTCGGAAGATTGCTTGAGACGCCAAATTCAGTAGCTCCCGACGATGGGAGCAGTTGGGATCCTTGTACAGTATTCACATAAAAAAAGTTATTGTCATTATTTTCAGGTGCCCTTTTTAATTTTTGAGCTAATTTTTGTTGACATTTGCGAACAGTTTATGTAAGGCTAGCTTTACACTCGTAATTAATAATTACGGATTACGTAAGATTTTGACAGGTTACTCCCAGGAGCGTTTATATATGCATCTGACTTGTGGTAATTAATGATCACGGAAGTGTTTCGGAAGTTCGACCTGTGTAACTGCTCATGCGACCGTTTACATCTGTAAATTTATTTGCGGTAAGATGGCTTCCTTTCAACAACGACCTGCTACTGTCAAATTTACGCGATTTTGTCAATAAAGTCGAAAAAGACCAAATAAAGTGCTGAAATAGAATTTGGCTTTAATTAAACAATTCTCCACGCACTTTTTTGCCATCAAAGGCGAAAATTAATGGATTTATTTCATTTTATTCGAATGACAGCTACCTGACAGCTGCCGACAGCAACCGACTTCGTATTCAAATACGTAATTTTAAAAACAGAAACATTGAGATTAGAAAGGTTTGGACCGATAATTGAATAGAAGGATGCTCATTTTCAGAAAACTCAAATAAGTGGAAATAAATACTAGTTTTATAGGAAAAAAATCCAATAAAAACAAATGTCTTTTGATTTTTGACATTTCGCAACGGCGCATTTTGGTACTATTTCTTACAAAAAGTCCCTCAGCTTATCAAACTGATTTTATAAGCTGTGAGAAGGCTGTAATTTCGCGCGGACGCGATTAGACCTGTCAAAAAACTTCCGGAAGAAGAAGTTCTGTAACATGCTTTAAATTACGTTAAGTGACTTTTGGTGTCGTTTGCATTGGTAATTTGGCCATAATTCGCTTCCACGAGCGAATTACGGGAAAAAACTTACGAATGTAAAGCCAGCCTAATGATTACACATTTATGATGGAATTGTAAATTCTTGCGCATTGACTGGTTGTCTTTGCTAGGCCCCTGTGTGTGGGCGATCGATACAACGCTGAACCAGACCTGCTTGTCCAGCTCTAGTCATTGAACACGTAGAAATGGATTAGCTCGCATTATTCATCACCACTTAACATTCCACCATACCCTTATGGTAGGAAACCTTCTGAGATATATATACATTTTTTTTATTGTAATATAAAAAATATGGGTTACATATAAAGGGTGTTTTTTTTAGGTATATAAATTCAAAATGAAAAAAGACGCATTTAAATAATGGTTATGTCTATGATATTGGCTTTATTTAATAGATAATGTTATGCCATTATTGTTTAAATACGATTTTGGGCATATGAGCGCCCACGGCTGGCTCGAATGACGCGCAATCGTGAAGTCCAATTTTCGCCAACTTTATCGAGGAACTGGGGCCATATAACGGCAACAACGCGGCAAATGTTGACTTCCAAATGGTCCAACGTCTCTGATTTATCAGCATAGACTAGTGACTTCACAAACCCCCAAAGAAAGTACTAATGGTGTGAGATCACACGATCGTGAAGGCCTGTTGACAGGTCTATTACGTGAAATTATGAGCTCACCAAATGATTCACGCAGTTATTGCGGGCCTGTGTAACGTTGACCTGTGAATTGGCCTTCACGATCGTGTGATCTCACACATTAGATTACTTTCTTTGGGGTATGTGAAGTCACTATTCTATGCTGAAAAAAAAGACATTGGACAATTTGGTAGTCAACATTCGCCGTGTTCTTGCCATAATATGGACCCAGTTCCTCGATAAAGTTGGCGAAAATTGGACTTCACGATTGCGCTTCATTCGAGCCAGCAGTGGGCGCTCATATGCTCAAAATTGAATTTAAACAATAATGGCATAAAATGATCTATTAAATAAAGCCAATTTCATAGACATTTACATTATTTTAATGCGTTTTTTTTTCATTTTGAATTTGTATACCTCTAAAAAAAACACCCGTTATAACATATATATTTTATAAAATATTATATTAAAGGTTGTTTTTGGTCATGTATACCTTTAACAGAAAAGAGTATACAAAATATCTAAACATATTTTGATTTTCTTCATTCGTATTCTATATATGGCTAAAATATAATTATTAGGTTTGGTAGAAAATTTTTTTTAACGCAATTCTCGACTACCATGTAGACCAGTGGTTCTTAACCTTGTTGGAGGTACTGACCCCCACCAGGTTTATATGTGCATTCACCGAACTCTTCTTAATTGGAAATCGAATCGAATCATATGAATCGGGTGCGTGTCTTGACCTCCGCCGAACCCGCGAGACTGACTCACCGAACCCCTGGGTTCTATCGAACCCAGGTTAAGAACCACTGGTCTAAGCACATGTCCGTATTGTGGTAAATATTAAATACTTTGGGACATGATCATAGGCACATCACCTTAAATGTTTGGATGTTGCTTCGCATGAATAATTAGATTTGTTGTTCCACTTTTCCGCCTTTCCCCTCTTGAAGCGTCACCTCTTTCGCGAACCCTCCCTCACGATCCATGATCCCCTCCTTCCATTCCGCGTTCCCCTTCCACCTTCCCCGCCTTCCTCCTTCCCTCCCAAGAACCCCCTCTCCTTTGTTTCACTCCCCTTCCGAACTTCCCCTTCATTCCTTCCCTCCGTGCTGCTAAACTATATACAAGCACAACTATATAATACACACGTTTTTCAAACAACTCGCGCGCCACTATTATTTTTATAATTTTTTTATAGAGCTAACCACTATATACAGGGTGTTAAGGAACGTACTTGACCAATAATTCCTGACATTATTTGGAGTAAAAATGTAATTGAAATTTTTGTCTCCGGTGACATTTTGGTGTTTTTTTTCTACAAAAACAAAACAAAAGGTAGATGATTGACAGTTGGAGGCGGGGTAGAGGGTTGGTCGGTTACTCGGCTGAGTGACCGACCGTTTCCAACCGACCGAAAACCGACGTTTTTTATTTGAGTTTGAAGAAAAAAATTTTGAAAAAAAAAGTCATAAAAAAAGTCACCGGAGACCCAAATTTCATTCACATTTTTAATCTAAATAATGTCAGGAATCACTGGTTAAAAGTAAGTCAAGAACGTTCCTTAACACCCTGTATATATAAACCCTTGCGGGCGTGCGCACAACAACTCACCAAAGTTTCATCGCAATGGGTAACAGTTCAATAAAAACAATAGGTAAATAAAAAAAAGATTATCTAAGATTAACAGAAATTGGAATTTAGAAATTGTAATGAAACAATTGTTTACGTGTGTTTTAAACATATTTATAAACAATTGTTGCGAATATATAAAAGAAATAAAAAAAAATTAAAATGGAGTTCTACAAATTAAACTTGATAACAACAAATAAATAAAAAAATGTCGATATAACTTGTAAATAGTTACCATCATGTTTGCCTGTTCAATATTAATTAGTCCTAGCTAGACATATTGCCTGTTCTAACGAATTGAAAGAGTTGGTATTTTATTTTATTTTAGGTATAGAATTAAATCTCATAAATAGAATTAGAAACCGTGTCATTGTGTCTCAGATGAGGTCTCAGCTTCTAGGTCCATCCCGCCCCAAGGTCGGCGGCCCCTCCTGTCGGCTACAGCCATACTGCGCTAATCATGCCAGTCAAGTCACATTACAAGACTACCAACAGTTGGCTAGTAGACTGTTTGCTATAGTCAACATCAGACTATAGCAAACAGTCTACTAGCCAACTAGCGCGAATGGGACCTACCTAACCCCGTAGCAGCTACACATGCAGTCTAGTAATTTATTCATTTATTTATTTGAACGCCATAAAATAGTTTTACAGTCAAGTGATACATGATGTGATACAGTAGTACACAGGAGGGTAATTATAATAATAACTAAATAAGAATGTACATTAAACAAAGTATGTATGATGTATAACAATTAGTATTTAGTTATAGGATACATTTATGTGTTGAAACCAAAAAAAAATACTTCTATTTTTGCATACCGTTTGATTCTATTAATTAGCTAAAATATAGTAATTTAGTATTGTGGTTATTATCATCATCATCATCTTCATCCCGTTATCCTATTCGGGTCGGGGACCCATTGCATCGACAAGGCTCCTTCATACGTCCCTGTCTTGTGCTGACTTTTCGGCCTCCGTCCATGGCAGTCCCATCCTCTCCTCACACAGTTTCTGGAGTTGCCTCGCCCAGCTGTGTCTGGGGCGGCCCACTGGACGCCTACCCTCTGGAATCGCACATACATTCTTTGGAATTCAGTCATCAGGCATTTTTAGAACATACCCAAGCCACCTCAGTTGCGATTTTTCTATGAAGAGTAGCAGTTGTTCAATGTTTAGATCGTCTCGGATCGTCGGGTTTCTTATATGATCCCATTTCGTAACCCCTGCCACTCCTCTCAAGTATCTCATTAGAGCGCGTTCATTCGCTTAGCATCCATATCTGGCGGCCGTAGGTGAGCGTCGGGCGATATACCGTTTTGAACAGTGCCATCTTTGTGTTGATTCTGAGCTCGGCTTTCCTTATCACTGAGCTGTAGAGATGACGCAACACACCGCTTGCCGCATTGATTCTTGGATCAATTTCTCCGTGTTGCCGTCCTGGAGAATTCAACCCCGTTATTATTACCCTCAGAATTAACTTTGTTTGAAATGACTGCTCAAGTACATATTGCTAACTAGCTTTGTGATTTCAGTGCTGCCAGTTAGAGATTTAATAATAATTTTGGTTTAAAAATAATTATTTTGAATAAATAAGACATTTATTAGCTACCACTATTCTGTCCGATAGTTTTTTTGTTGTATATTTTTTTTAGCTATAAAACTTAACATATTGTATCCTAATATAATCTAACCTTAAACTACTATAATATTAAAAATTGGACTTAAAATGAAGTAAGTAGTTTGGAATCCGTTCTGAAATATGATGTAGAAGCCGTGCAGACGAATATTATCATGCTTAACATTGATAATGTGATTGAGGTATATAATTATAGCCTTCTTATAACTATATTCCATGCAGTTGAACACATCTACTACTTCTGAGAAAGCATTGTCAGCTGCAGCTGCACAACGATTGATGTAGTTAGGATAGATTCGGCAAATATTGAGACAATATCTTCAACTTCTGACATTTCCCATACATTCTGATGGCGTTGTGCTACACTAAAGCCTTTAAAGTTGGCTTCTCATATACATTTTGAATGCTAATAAATTGTTTATCGACAATTTAAAAAAAATATGTTTTGAAAAATGGTAAGCAACATGCTTTCTTATATTTATCTATAAGTTTTATAACAATTTTGATTAAAATACAAATTAGAAAGCGCAAAACTTGTAAATCATTAATTGATTTTGGCAACTTAATACATCTCGATTTAACGTTCATCAATATCAAATATGCTCTAATTTTGACGATCTAAATCAAGTTATCTGATGACTAATGTAATTACGATTCTGCAAATCGACCTCATCAATGAGTAATTGAATTGCAAACGGGACATAACTGAATGTTAAATAATTGATTGCATTTCCCCGTCAACTGCGGCCGCGGTGAGGAGGTTAGGTAGGTGAGGTTCTGAGGTAGGTTCTTCAACACGAAGAACCGCTCTGGCTCAACGAGAGGCCGGCCTTGTTTTATGAATGTGCGTATTATTTGTCTAAGGCCAAGAATTCGTTTTTTTCGGCGGATCCAAATGCGAATCAAGGTTAAATCTAATGAAACTCGTTTCGGATATTATCCATTTGCCCAAATAACTTCACGACTTCTCAGCGTGGGGAATTAATCAAAAGATTTTTCGATAAAAATTAGGTATTTTATTACAAAAATTCATGAAGTCATGAATGCCTGCAAATGAGAAGCAATATCTTATTTTATTCTGCTTTTGCCATCGATATATCAACTCTAGATATGGCGTGGCAATTCGGCGTGGCAATTCGGCGTGGCAATTCGGCCCTCCTTGTTCTGTCAGTATTAGGTACAATGGAAGATGCTCCGACAAGCTAGCGTCATGATCCCTTCGGCATGGTGCATAGTCTGGAAAAACGCCAAACGTGCCCCCAATATAATATGTACACGGTTGAAATTTGTTACATGAGAACAGGTCGTTTCTACGACTCCATTTTTATAACCAAACTCTTCATCTGATTCCAGCGCTTTGCTTCGAAAGCATAATATCTTGGGAGAGTTTCGGAAAGATAAAAAGGAATGCCGTTTTTTTGATTCTTTAATGTTTTCGTAACCTAATTTTCGGAGCCAATAATTTTGGTTTCGGTGTCATTTTTAACATCTTCACTCCCTTTCTACACCTTTTTGGTTAATGGCTTTAGCTCGTCGAAAAGTACTCTGGTCATAACATTATTTCCTTTCACATTTTGAGAAACTACTCTGTTAGTAACATTATTTCCTTTAAAATTTTGAGAAACTACTTCATTAAAAAGTACTCTGTTCGTAACAATATTTTCTTTCACATTTTGAGAAACTACTCTATTAAAAAGTACTTTGTTCGTAACAATATTTCCTTTCACATTTTGAGAAACTACTCTATTAAAAAGTACTATGTTTTTAATATTATTGCTTTTCACATTTTGAGAAACTACTCTGTTAAGAAGTATTCTGATCGTCATATTATTTACTTTCACATTTTGAGAAACTACTCCGTTAAAAGTACTCTGTTCGTAATATTATTTCCTTTCACATTTTGAGAAACTAATCTATTAAAAAGTACTCTCTTTGTAATATTATTGCATTTCACAATTTGAGAAACTACTCGTGTTAAAAAGTACTCTGTTCGTACTAATAATTTTGGTTTTGGTGTCGTTTCTAACATCGTCACGCCCATTCTAGACCTTCTTGGTCGATGGCCTGAGCTCGTCGAAAAGTATTCTGTTCGTAATATTATTTCCTTTCACATTTTGAGAAAACTACTCTGTTAAAAAGTACTCTGTTCGTAATATTATTGCCTTTCACATTTTGAGAAACTACTCTGTTAAGAAGTACCTACTCTGTCTGTAACATTATTTACTCTCAAATTTTGTGAAACTACTCTGATAAAAAGTACTCTGTTCATAACATTTTTAGAAACTACTCTGTTAAAAAGTACTCTGTTCGTAATTATTCACTTTAAAATTTTGAAAAAACTTAAGATAGCAATATTGTTTATAATTCCAAAGACCCTACGAAAGCTATCATTCGAATTGTTTGTTTTAATAAGCTGAACTCATTTTGTTTGCTGCTTTCGTTAATATAAAAATCCACACCAACCATAAATATTTTCCATGTATTTGTAGTGTCGTTAAATAATTTAATGGTCAGAGGTTTAGTGTAAGATTTTATGAACACAACAACATTACAAAATTACGCTGCATTGATATTAATAATTTGATAAGTTAACGGTTTTACAGCGGTATTAAATTCACAGGGGTTTGACTACATTGAGGTGTTAACTCATAAATAAATCTGACCCAGTTTCGCGTGGGGTTGAAACTCCTACCCCCCAATCTTCTCGTGTTATGCTGCTTTCCGGGGGTTGAATTAAAAATCAAAAGAGATATCTTACAGTCTGGTACCTTCATACATTCAATTATAATGATGGGCTACCGGCTGTTTAATGAGTATCTACCCCTGATTCATTTTAAACGTAGCAATTATTTTCCCTTCTAACATTAAGCATTGTTTATTTTCATAGCGCCTTTTCGTGAACGTCTTACAAAGTCGTGAAATAACTTCAAACTACATCTAATTAAATTTTTCTCAAACTTGCTACTTACTGTTTAGTTGAAAAAAATGTGATTTTAGTTTGAAAATTGAATCGCTTAGAAATATTTCAGATGCTTTAATTAAATACTGCGAGTAGAACACAAGTTTGCTTTTGAAATAATATTAAATAATTGAGTATTTTTTAATCAGTATTTTTATAAGCCAAGACAAAATAATGTTCAGGCCAATAAAAACTGGTCTAAAGTTCAAAATCTATTACTTACTAACTCCTTTTCGGTTAATTTTTATTGTGTAATGTGAAAAATTAAATTCTTCAAATAATGATCGTAAAACAATTAAATATTTGTGCCAAAGCCTCGCAAAATAAAAGAAATCACTTAACGGTGATGTTTTTTCTTGAATATATCAAAACAGGCGTTACCCTCAGGCCTCGACCATTTTCTGTCATTAGGTCAGAATATTTCCGCTTTGCATTAAAATCCTAATAAATTGAATATTTTTGAACGTATCCGTAAACTAAAATAACGATGTAATTTTTTAATTTAAAATTTTTAATGCAAACTTAAATTTTTTTTGAAAATAGCACACGTTACATTTCTTTCTAACTGTCGTTTCGTGTAAAAATAATTTAAAAAAATTACAAACAGATTAATATTTATTTTCAAATAAGGTGGAAACTTTGGTTTCATAAAGGTTACACATTTAAATTATTTTGTAGTTAATTTTTAGATTTGTTTACTTAGCGTGGTGTTTTCTCTTTCCAGTGCTGTTTAGATTATATTTCTCGCTAGGATAGTAAGGGAGACACAACGATTTCCGTGAGACCCATTTGAGTTGTTCCGAAAAGCGAACAAAGAAGCCTTACGGGTTTAACGAGATTTAAACCTTACCGCCATCTACTTAAGGAGTGTTATTGTTAGCGGCCTGATTCAGAATTTTGCACATGTTACGGGCTATGAAAAAAATTACAACAACAGACTTGGAGATTATTTTATCACATTGCAATAAATGGATTGGCTCTGAAATTAAACACTTTAATTACTGCTCAACTATCCTTTTCCTGTGTAATGAAGGAGAACAAAATAAGTTTCAAATTCTCCAAAACAGGGCAATGAGAATAATACTTCGACGAAATAGATTCTCAAAAGTAAATAAAATGTTAAAGGAACTAAATTGGCTAACCGTGAAACAGATGTTGACCCTGCACACGATGATATTTATCCATAAAATAGTGAACAACATGTTACCAAAATACTAATCAAACAAAATTATATACAACAAGGACATTCACAGACATAATACAAGGACTTGCAAGGAAATCAGACTACAAAAAAAGGACAAAACGAATACGCAGAACAGTTTACTATACAAAGGTATGAAGTTATACAACACTCTACCTGAAACTTTAAAGGCCGCACCAATCGGAAAGTTCAAAATTTATTGTAGGAGATACATAGAACAAGAAAAAATATAGTTTGAAATATGAAATGATATAATTAATTAGGAAATTGTAAACTTAAATGTACAATTTACTAAAATAAAACAAATAAATAAAAATGAAATATGACTCGAGAGTATTAGAAACTACGTGTTTATGAAACGTAAGATATTCGCTGAGGTGTACTTTGCGGTCTTGACCTGGTTTCGTTCAGAGCGCTGGAGCACTGCAACCTCTGCCCTCCTCAACATACGTTTTTATTTTTTTTTCGCTTTTTCGGGAAGACTATTAAAATTAATAATTATTATACATTTGTTGTGTCGATAATAGAGGAATTTGAATGTTATATTTGAATATCTTAATAATGCATTATATCTTAATTTTTTTTAAATCTTTGAATATTTGTAATATTGCGTTTTTTTTATAGATATCTTAAATTTTTTGAACTTGAAAAATGTTGCTGAATGTAATGTAGGTGTTTTTTCATAATTAATAGATAGGACAGGCTATTTCAAAAACTTTGAACAATTCATCAAATTTTTGAATTTAGTTTTCACCCTCTGTGTAATTTCTATTCAAGTTCTGTTTTTGTATTATTATCGGCCAGTTGCTTCATAAAACTGAAATAATCACAGAACTTTATTACACAGACGTGAAAATTAACTTCAAATATTTGAGGATATTTTCAAATTTTTTTAAACAATCCGTCCGTACATTTTTGAACACCTTAACAGGGCTAATTATGAAAAAACCCGCCAATCGAATATGTAAATAATGAAATCGATATTTTTAACGGAATTCATTTTTGTCAATTTTTTTTCACATTAGCTCCACAAAGAGGGCCCCGAGGGAAAAAATCTATCTTTGAGGATGCTGTGTGGGTTGTATTTTTAGGGAAAGGAAGGAGAGGAAGTTCTGGGAAGGAAAAAGGAATGAATGGTGGGTAGGAATCTGGGGATCAACGTGTCCAGGAGTGACGGACGTACGAATCCATTCCTCCCACCACGGTGCAAGGTGATGGATCGAGAGATTCCAATCCGGCCCGCCATGCAATGAGTGAACAAACACTTTCGCCGCCAAGTCCTAGACGAACTTACCCCATGAACCCGAGCATCCTTGCTAAGTGACCAGACGTAGCGACTAGCGACCCACTTGGGGTGACCTATGGTAGGGGTGTTGATTATCCAATAAATGTGCAAACTTGTTGAAACGAAAAAGTGACACTAAAAAGAGATAAACACAGACATCCATAGGATTTAGCCTGCGAGAGAATGAGATGCAACCATTATTACTAAACATACTGTAAAAATTGTTTCAATTTTACGTACCTAATTTAAAAGCCCCGTGGGCGTACAAAAGAGTAAATAAAGAAAACATTTTTATTCTTCCATTATTATCGGAGAATAATGAGATATTTCCCACCATAGAGTGAACTCTGTCTCCGGAGTTGACGAAAAATTCAAATGTTTATCATTTTCGATATGTTCTTTTTTTAAAAATTATATGTCTGGTTTGAATCCGCTATCTCAACAATCAAAGATCAGATAATTCTCGTTGTTGAATTCTGTTGACATTTCTAGTTCCGTCAGAATGTTTGACCATGATAGCAGATAGCTTACACTGCTATTGAAGTGTTTATCTCGAGATAGGTTTTTTGCTTCCTGAAGACTACCTATCGCAGAAGCAGAGCCATTTGGTCTTCCGATGCGGCAATTAGTGCGGTGTCATCCGCATAACTCGGATAACGGATCTTCCGTTGCAATGCGAGCATTTAACGATCAGAAATATTGTCTCTTTCAAAATTAGATATTATAATCGGTTTGTTTTTGCTGTCCGAATTGAATTGAATTATTTTATTTAATCATTGAAGACAATATTAGCGTCTCTAAAATGAAAATTTGAAATAGAAAAATCAGAAAAAGTTACGAAAAATTGAACCCAGGACCTTAGCCTTGCCGGGCTTTGCTCTAACCACTGAGTTAATTCGACCCTATCATCTTGGGTCATATGTAACTATGTCTACTTTGACTATGAACTACCATCATTATCTTGTATTAGCTGCATCTATTATCTTTATGCATAATTGCAAGATTCTACATGACCTAAATGCAGTTTAGATAGTGTCTTGGTTAGAGCAGATCCCAGCAAGATTGAGGCCCTGGATTCGATTCCTAAATGCGATCGATTCTTTTTTTTCTGTTTTAAATTTTCGTTTGATTGCTAATACAGTTTTCAATGAATAAATATTACAATTGGAGGTTTTACTCATTAAGTTATTTCATTTATTATTTTTAAAGGTAGCAAAGTATCCTTTTTATACAGCATAAAGGTCTTATAAATACCATGATTAATTCACTCACTTGCTCACTCACTCACTCACTCATTCACTCACTCACTCTCCGCGAACCCCACCTTCACCCCACCTTGCCTTTTCTCCCTGCCGCTAAAATATATGAAATACACATATTTTCATTTATACAAATTTCACAATGCCAGAGCTTACCATTATAGCCTTACCAGCCTATGTTACTCGTTGATAATGTAGCTTTCTATTGGTGAAAGAATTTTTAAAATCGGTTTAGTGGTTTAAGCGTGAAAGCGTAACAAACAAACACACGCTCTTTCGCATTTATAATATTAGTATTTATCAGCCTGAGGTGCAGTTGTCCCTTTCGCTCAGTATTCGGGGGAGTAAGAGCGACAGAGACACCAACAGTTTGGTAAAATACCTATTCTTCAAATTTCTCGACGATCGGGTTTTCTCCAAGCTTAATTTGAAATGTACATTTTTTTCATTAATTGATATTTAATTGCAAGCTTTGTACGCTGAACACAAATAGACGTCCATGACGCTGAAGTATTTCGCACAATCGGTAATCTAATCACCATCTCTAGACATTAGCCATGAAAATTATAAATCGATCAGCACTCTCCGTACAGACTTTATAGTGTAAAAGTCATAAAAGGCACACCGCTGATAGCCTCATTGTGACCTCTCACTCTTCCCCATAAACGACGCATATAACAAAAATAGAGATTACAACGGGGCTTTTGGTGGGAGTCATAAAGGCACATAGTGTAGTATTTCCATCGACCAAGTATTATCTAGATAGGGCGTAAATCAAAAATATTGGTTTAAGAAAACATTTTTAAAAAAGAAAGTACGTTACCTCGCCGTCGAAAGATTGGAAGAAGCATTGCTTTTTACCTTTTGTTGAATCGCACAGAGCAAATTTGTCTTCCAGCAGATTCGTCCCGGCGCCCAATAAACTATCTTTGTGAAGTTAATTTTTCAAACACGATTTTGAGGCAGTTAGAAATATTTTAGGTATTTTTCTCGTGGACTTCATCATTAACAATTTAATCAGCTACAATGTAGGTTCTCAACGTGGGCGGTAGCGCCCCCTTGAGGGCGTTTCAGACCTTCAGGGGGGGCGGCAGAAGACCAATAGAAAATTGGGAGGCCTTTCAGACTTTCAGGGGGGCGTTAGGAGATCCAGAGAAACCCATCCCATTAGGGGCCATCCATCCACACAAAAATATTTTCCCTATCCCATTACGCCCCCTTCGTCGTGGTATCCCGACACGCCCCTTCCATTGTGGCAAATGTAATCCTGTCGTGGTATCCCATTAAATGGTATCCCTTTCGTCGTGCGATATGGGGCGCTAGAAATAAAAATGTTCTCAAAGTGGGCGGTGGGCAAAAAAAGGTTGAGAATCTATGAGCTACGTAATATTAAAAATATATATATGTTGGAGATATCTTCGAGGCGGCGTATCCATTAAAGTAATAATAATTGATAAAAATCCTATATATCTTTCTAACAAAACAACTATGTCACCCAACAAAATACGACAACACTTTTGCCACTTCCGCTGGTTTCGCGTTTAAGTTCATCTCTATCTTTTGACGCGATGCTTTTCAGGCTTGCTATTGGCCGATAAAATTAACAAATTACATCATGCGATTTGAGCGAGAGGTTTGTGCTCTGTTTTATATTGTAGGGAACTTGCATTCTAATGCAAATCAAGACATCGTAATTCGATGGGGAGTTGTATTATGAAATTGCTCTTGGGTTTAGGTGGTGTAATTTTTTGATTTAAATTAGGTATGAGAGGACTAATATTGTTATTTATTTATTGATCAACGCCCTTTTTCAGGGCTTTTATATATGAATGGTAATAAATACAATATTTATTGTACATATATAACTGAACTGCCTCAGCAAAAATATTTTATATTTGTTTAAAGATAAACTGAAAAAGTCCACGGACTTGGTGTAATTGTTTCCTTCCATTAGCATTCTGGGTAAAGGGGAATACATATGGTAGTTAGTCCCAGAATTTCTGCACTGAAATAAATCGTTGTGGAATCCGGAAGCTTATCAATTTAAGCAATACCGGACTGTCAACGAAATCATGTAGAATTTTTTATAGAAATACCAAGTCAGTTAAATTTCTTCTGTCTGAGAATTTGAGCATATTCATGTTATTTAACAGAGTGTTGTAGTTCAACATAATTGCTGGAATACCCATTTTAAAATAAAGAAAACGTAAGAATTTGTTTTGTATTCTTTCAACGGCTTTTATATGTATATTATAATGTTGGTTCCAGACGGGAGAATTGTATTCATGCTGACTTCTTACATAGGCAAAATATAACAGTTTAATACACTTTATATTGTTAAAATTTCTAGTTAGCCTAGTTATAAATCCCAACATTTTTAAGCCCTTATTACAGATTTCCCTTATATGGTTAACAAATTAATGATTTGATGAAGTGTTTAATTTGTGTTAATGTTTTGTAGTTTAACATAATTGTTATATATCGATGAGTATTTCTATTCTGGTAATACATCGCCATTTCCCCGCCACCCACGGACCAGGAAGCCTCGAGGAGTGACTTGGATGCCGCGCCTTGGTGCGCGCTATCGCAAAACGCAACACATTTCACATTCCATCACATCAGGTCACTGGAGGTTGTGCAACTAGCTGATAACTTATGAACTATGAAGTTAGACATTGTTCTGACATTTGAAGCGGAGAAAAAATGAGCGTCCGTGGATAGTCTAATACAAATACCTATTATTTATGTTCAAACGTGGACTTAAGTGTCCTATATTGTTGTTTTTTTGTTAGTATCCAATAATTATGTTTTCTTTTAAGTCATTATGTGTTTCATTACGTTAACAAATAGGTATTGGAGAATAAATTTTATGGGAAAGAATTCGATTTTTCATGATTTTAGAGGCAATTTTGAAATATTTTTGCAAGTTAATAGTAAATAGTGGTCGCCCAGTGGTCGAAATTTGACCATAATTAATTTAATGTGTAATGTTTTTTTATTGATTTCATGTATTCTGTATGCATAATTAAAAAAAAATATATTAGCATTCTGCACTCCTCCTCTATATAAACTATAAGTGTTCCAAATTTTATACTCCTCCGTCCGCGTAATTTTCGTAAAAAGGGGTACAAAATTTTTGCTTCACGTATTAATGTATAGAAGATAGATAGATAGATAGATTACTAAAAAATAACCTTGCTTAACCTACTACGTCAGTATAATAAGAAAAAATAAAATATCGTAAAAGAAACACTTTTTGGGTGGTAATTTAAAATTATGTGTAAATGTGTATATTTTTTTATGTGAATACCGCACAAGAGTCCCAACTACTCCCAACTAAGTTGTGAAGCTGAAGGTAGCGGGGAGGGGAAGGAGATGGGAAAGAGGAAGATAGGGAGTACCTGATATTCAGAACTGGTCAGAAACACAGTTAAAGTCATTTTCAATTCTGAATGGTGGTCTTATACCAGGGCGATACTGAGAGTATCTTCGATATTGAAAAGTACCGCAAATGTATATCTTATATTATTTGAATTGGTTAAATTGTGAAAAAATACGATTTTTTTTTCAATTATTTCTGGCTTTCACCCTCACCCTATTTTTTTAAAATTTTATTCTACCCCATCTCCACGGTGTTTGTCAATTATATACACGACAAATTTGTGTTCCGACATAAATTTGTCATTTGTAATTGAAATTTAAGCCCACCAAGAAGCTTTTTTATCTTTTTTTTATTTTATATTTCGTAATATTTATATAGCAGGTAAGGTAAAATTATTATTTTAATAATTGTTTTTTATATAATTGTTTTTGATGATATTTTAAGTAGTTTAATCACCTCTCCTTTCTAAAATTTTGTCTATGTTCTTATTTGTCTATACTTGTTAGTCTTTTGTTATTTTTCATTAACTTATTATCCTGACGAAGAAAACATAGTTTTTGAAACATGTCGATATTGTTAATTAAATAGTGGTTTACACAAAGTTATTCGTTTTTATTAAATTAATAATGACGCCACAAAGTGAATTTGCGAAGTTTGAAGAAATAAAATTATTATTTTTAATAATTTTCACTAGCTCACAAAAAATTTCCAAAGTTGTTTTTAAAGTCATTAAAATGGCCTATGGTTTTTAATTTAAAACACAAATAAATATATATATATATTTTTTTTACATTTTGGTTGGATATTTTGACCTCAAATCCAAATTTACGTGTTATATGAAATTGACCGCGCAGCCCTTCCTCTTACGGCGTATGTTGTTATGCATGGGTGTGGAACTTAGACGAATAAGGATAATCAATTTTTGTCTCTGTTCAGAATGCATTGTGAGGCACATCAATTTTTTTACTTAAATATGACTTTAACTAAAAATACTATCAACAAAAAAGGCAATAGAAGTGGTTCCAAAATAAATGGCTTAGATATTGGTTCCCCACCGCAGACATTTCCAAAAGAACAACTTTAATGGGAATTGGCAAAGACACATTATTACAATATTCTATTTACATAATTGGAGACCAGAAGATTATATCACCAGGAATTCAACAGAAGAAGCAGATAGTGGATTGAACGACGTTCACCAATATAATACACGACAACACAACAAACTACATATATCAAAAATACACTCAACAAAGTTCGGACTGAAATCATTAGAATACATTGCGTACACTACCTATAACAAATTGCCTGAAGAATTAAGACAGGTTTATGCCTCTAACAAATCTCGAAATGATATATTGAAATCCTATTTTTTTCAAATGTTATTTGGAAAACGAGTCATAAGTTAGGTACAAACTCTGTTCATGGGCGCAGTTTATATCTTTTTAAAATCTTATGCTCATAAATTATATGCTCATAAAGTATATAAGGGATAATAAGGGATATGCTCATAAAGTGACTTTTGTTTTTCTAAAAAATTGACACAATTTATCTAGGATTATTTCTCCTAGTGATTTGACATTTCGTTCTAAAAGTGTTTAACAAACTTTGAATCAAACAATAAAAACAGTGTCTTGAGTTAAAAACAACTAAAATACACTAGTACATTTCGTTGAAAGTTGTTTAACTTTGAATTAGCATAAAACTCGTCAGTGAATTGGCATAAAACAATCTTAATCCAACAAATAAAAACATAAAATTAAAAATCAGTTTAATATTAATTAAATATGGCAACTAGAGGCAAAAGTGCACTGGAACTAGAAGACAAAAACATGGAAAAAATAATTCAGCACTTGGACAAAAAAATGGATAACATGAAAAAAGAAATTTTAACTAAAATGGAATTATACAAGGAGGAAACACAAAAAAGTATTGATTTCGTCAGTAAACAATACGACGACCTAATTAAAAAAATCGACCAAACCATAATCCAAAATCAAAAAATTGAAACGGAAATTGAAACATTCAAAAAGGAACAACAAGACCTCAAAAAAACAGTGGAGTACCTGGAGAACAAAATTGATAATCAGGAGTACGAGGCTCAATCAAACAACCTTGAACTGCGAAATTTCCCAGAAAATCCTAATGAAAATCTAGCGGCAATGTTCCACAATCTTTCCACAAACATCATAAAATCAGTTGTACAACCCGAAGACGTGACCTCTATTGTACGGGTGGGAGGTAGGAGCCGCTCAGATGATACCCGCTCTAAACCAAGAGATATAATAGTCACCCTCGGCTCAAAACTAATGCGTGATCTGTTCTTGGCCAAACTAAAAGAACATATTAGAATCAAAGGCCGAATAACAACTTCTTCACTAGGACTACAACACGCTCAGATGGCTCATGGTTCTCCTATTTATGTTTCCGACCACCTGACACCAAGAAAAAAATTTCTCCTGGCCCAAACCAAACAACAGGCGAAAATAAAAAAATACAAATACACGTGGTCGAAAGAAGGTCAGGTTTATGTACGCCAGTCTGAGGACTCTAAAATCCTTAGAATCTCATATGAATCGGACATCAAAAAAATGTGACTTGAGGTCAATAAAAAAATTCCATCACTAAATCTACTTACCTATATTAATTTACTAATTTTCATTTATACCGCTCTCCGCTTATACTGCTTTTCATTTATGCTTACCTATATTAATTTACTAATTTTCATTTTTATTTTTTCTACAGACACTTTTGCTCACATTATAAATCAACTTATTATTATTATTATTAACTATATCAACCTACCTCAAATATTTATCTTAACCTACTTCATAATTCCCATTTATCTAATTATTTTAAATTATCCAAATGCTCCATCATACATAACTGTTACCATTTATTCATATATTTCCACAATTTTAATATATCAAATTATCTTAATTAACTCAATTGACTTAATTATATTTAATTGCTTAACTATCTTTACTAATTTGATATGTGTTATACATTCGATTGTTTCAAAGTATGTAAGCATCTCAACAAAACTTACAAGTCATCAAATAAAATTATTAATTTTAAATCAATTACCTCACTTATCATCTCTAAATAATGATATTCAAAAATTAAATCCATATATTTTATCACATTTCTTAATATCTAACCACTTGATTCCCTCTATCTCATTGATTGTAGATATTGTATTTGGTTGTTTTGTTTTGATTGTTATTATTCTTGCACTTTTTTTACTAATCTTAATAAGTTTAATTTTGTTAAATCTCCTAAACATGGTAATTTTATTAATTCTCTTACGTCGCTCAGTAATTGTTATACACTTAATTTTAATCCCTTTACTTCTCCATACAATTAAATTCTTCTCTAATTCACTTTACTATCTTAATCGCCTGAACTATTATTATAACAATGGTTTGAACCATTTCCAATACTTTAACAACTTAAATCATACAATCTGTTGTAATTATTTTGATTATCCCAATGTCTTTTATTTTTCAATGATTTTAAATTATTCCATGTTTACTCCAATTCTTTCTATAGTACTAATTTATTTTATTTTCAATGTCTTTTATTTTTCGATGATTTTAAATTATTTAATTTTCATTTTTACTAACATCCCTCCTGTTGTTGTAATTTCTTTTATTTTCAAAGTCTTTTATTTTTCGATAACTTCAATTTATTCTATTTTCATTCATACTCACATTCTTCATATTGGTCTAACGTCGTTTATTTTCAATGTCTTTAATTTTTCAATGATTTTAAATTATTTTACTTTTATTTTTGCTCACATTCTTCCCTTTGTTCTAATGACCTTTATTTTCAATGTCTTTAATTTTTCAATGATTTTAAATTATTTTACTTTTATTTTTGCTCACATTCTTCCCTTTGTTCTAATGACTTTTATTTTCAATGTCTTTAATTTTTCAATGATTTTAAATTATTTTACTTTTATTTTTACTCACATTCTTCCCTTTGTTCTAATGACCTTTATTTTCAATGTCTTTAATTTTTCAATGATTTTAAATTATTTTACTTTTATTTTTACTCACATTCTTCCCTTTGTTCTGATGACTTTTATTTTCAATGTCTTTTATTTTTTGATGACTTTAAATTATTATATTTTTATTTCTACTCACATTCTCCCCATTGTCCTAATGTCTTTTATTCTCAATGTTTTTTATTATTCAATGATTTTAAATTATTCTATTTTTATTTTTACTTATATTCTTCCAATGTCTTTTATTCTCAATGTCTTTTATTTTTCAATGATTTTAAATTATTCTATTTCTATTTTTACTCACATTCTTCCAATTGTCCTCATGTCTTTTATTTTCAAAGTTTTTTATATTTCGGTGATTTTAAATTACTCAATGTTTATCCTTAATCACATTCTTCCTATTGTTCTTCCTATTATTCATTCCATCCTTACAAAACTCCTTAATCTCATACTTTCAATACATTTAATTAACCCAATGATCGTAGTTCCTTTAAGTGTACGTACTCGCTTTATATCTGTGACTCTCCTAAGCTCTAGAGTAACTAAACATCTGCAAAAAAATTCATTAAATATTAATTGCTACTACTTATACATCCACACAACTAATAAAATCTCTGCTAAATTCGAACCCCCACCAAACACAGACGCTCATAATGGATCCAACTAACTCTATCGATAATTTTCTTAACATCACTGTTCAAACGACAAATGATACAAATGCGTATAAAAAAATTATCTCCAAACCTAAAGCACTAAAAATGTTTGCCATGAACATCCGTAGCCTCAATAAAAACTTCGACAATTTACTTGTACTCCTAACTGACTTAGGAAATGAATTTGATATAATTGTTCTGTCAGAGTGCTGGATTAATGCAAATTATATCCCGAAAATAATTAACAACTACTCTGTGTATAATACAACTCGGCACTGGTCCCAATCCGACGGGGTCATAGTTTATGTAAAATCTCACTTAAATCATATAGTGTCTGAAACTTCAGTTGACCATGCAAATTGCCTCAAAGTCTCTATTGACAACTTAAATATCTTCGCCATATATCGCTCCCCTAAGTCCAATAACGTCTCCCCTTTTCTCTACTCGCTCGAAAAAAAAATCGATGACACCACTAAGGATCTTATCATAATCGGTGACATCAACATAGACATCCTAAACGAAGCCAGCCCTCATACTACAAAATACCTAAACCTCATGGGTCTGCATGGCCTTATACCATACATCAACATACCTACCCGAGTTACACTCACTACTAAGACATGCATAGATCACATCATGGTCAGAACTAAGCGAACCGCTAAATCAATTGTATTTGAATCTACCGTAACAGACCACTACTCAACCATCCTAGAATTACACAACTCAAAATCTACTCCCCCTAAGTCCAGCAATCCCTCTCATAACATTGTAAACATGGATTATCTGATAAAGTCTGTAGAACAAGAAAAATGGGAGTCTACCCTGCTTTCTGAAAATGTCAACACAGCTCTTGAAATTTTTTCTGCATCACTAACTGCCCACATTAACCAAGCGTCTTTCCCCACCAAAACAGCCTCCAATAAAAAAAAGAAACTGAAACCTTGGATTACGAATGGCCTTATCTTCTGCATACGTAAAAGAGACAGACTACATAAACAAGCACTTAATAATCCAGACCCCCAAGTCTTACGTTTCTATAAAAAGTATCGTAACATCTGCAATAACCTGAAGCCTGAATGAAGGCGATTCCTGCCTAGCCATATTCCTAGACTTAGCCAAAGCATTCGACACGGTTTCCCACCCCATTCTTCTGGAAAGACTATCTCAAATAGGCATCCGGGATTCAACTCTTAACTGGTTCTCCTCATACCTAACTGGAAGATCACAAACCGTGAAAATTAACAACATAGCTTTAAGCAACCCTTTACCAATCCAATTCGGAGTTCCACAAGGAAGTGTTCTAGGCCCTATTTTGTTCCTCATATACATCAATAAACTCTGTAACCTACCCATAACCGGAAAAATAATATCCTTTGCAGATGACACTGTGCTTATAGCTCGACATAAAAATTGGAAAGGAGCATTCGACATAGCTCAATATGACATAGGTCTGGTAAAGAATTGGTTAGATGATAATCTCCTCACCCTCAATGCTGGTAAAACTAAATTCTTAACCTTCAGTCTATCTGCTGCAACCCAACCTTCTATCAATCAGAAAATAACAATTCACTCCTGTCCAAGTCCCTACTGTTCCTGTACTTGCCCAAATTTGGAAAAAGTATCTCATATAAAATACCTGGGGGTCCTAATTGATCACCATCTTCGTTGGGATCAGCACTTAGCCAGTCTAACTCCCCGAATTCGCAAGCTCTCTTATGTTTTTCGAACTCTAAGAAATATACTTACTCCTATAACACTAAAAACGGTTTACTATGCTCTCTGCCAATCCCAGTTAGCATATGGCATCATAATTTGGGGCGGCTGTGCTCTTAATTTTATTGATCCTCTGCAAAAAGCCCAAAAAACGATTTTACGTGCTATCAACAAGCGACCAACAAGATATTCCTCCAATAGACTCTTCACAGAATATAATGTCTTAAACATACGGCAACTTCATCTAAAATTTACACTAACACATTTCATGTTCAAATACAAGAAAAAAACTCTTTTACATCACAGTTACACCACCAGAACAATAACCAAACGACACTACAATGTTCCTACACTACGCACCACATCAGCTCAAAGACATTTCATGTACCTAGCTCCTAAAATGTTTAACCTTCTCCCCGAGAACCTAAAATCCGAAACCCAACCCCATATCTTTAAAAAAAAATTATCAAAATGGATCCTTACATTCAGTAACGATGATGAGTAAAAATTTGCTATTTTAATTGAATTGTAATATAATTGATAAAACTTGTAACATAAATTAATTTAATGTGTTAATTAAATTACTAACTTAATTTGTTACTAAATATGTTACTTAAACTACTTAAATGAATTGCATAAGTTAATAGCTGTACACTGTACCTACACAATCTGTAATCTTCATCCGCCATAACACAGGGACATCCCTAGCATGGCGGATGAATTAACACAATTTTTTGTTCATTGTATAAACTTCTTTTAATAAATAAATAAAAAATAAATAAATAAATAAATATCATGTATTTTTTATGTAAACATCTTGTATTAGGTCTGTGTATTTTTGAGCATGTACCTTTTATTGTATTTTTCCTGATTTGTTTTTTATGCATTTCTATAGTCCATCATGGAGGATACTTTATTTTAACTTTGTGACACCAACAGTACATAAATCAAATGAGTGGTTATAATATTATTCATAAAATCTTATAAGACATGTTTCTGTGAAATATTTGTAAAGTGATTCTTCATATGTTTTGTGTCTGTATGTTGCTTCTGTAAAATGTTTTGTAAAATTTTTCTTCATTTATTGTGTTTGCATATTGGGTTGGGTTGGGTTTATCTTTTCAAATGTACCAATTGGCAATCCCTTAATGAGTTTTGATAACTCATGGGAATGCAACTTCGTTGTATGTTTTATTTAAATAAAAAAATAAAAAATATCATAAGAAGTGTAGAGCTAATAGGTCAAATTAGAGATGGCTTATTAGAAGGCATATTCTTAGATCTCTGGAATCAAAATCGATTGTTCGTGTTTGGCAACTTTGTCAAAACTTTTGGCGTCAATAAAAAGCTGGAAATGGATCAATCAGCTAACTATGAGAGAGTGTTGTTTTATAAGTAGTTATCCGAACTTGACTGAAAACATAAAGAAATGTTAATCTTGGTTAGAAGCAGAAGAAGATATTATGGGAATTGAAAGCAGGCTGTTAAAAATGATATTGATTGTACATGAGTAATTTCATACAATGGAACAAAGGTGGTGTCCGGTCTTTCTTCGTGGCCGATTTTGTGATCCATATTAACTGTCAACTGCGTGTGTTCCGAAACATAAAACAGATAAATTCAACAAAAGGATCAGAATTACTTATAGTGAAGATTTTTCAGTCCTCAGTTCAGCTGGCAACTTGAGTGACCTCGTGTGTCACTCGGCGAGACTTAATTCTTTCTGCTTCAACAATCGGCACGTAAAGAAGTCTTGTATGAGTGTTCAAAAAGTTGATGCTGAACAAAATGCGTTTTGTTCGAGTGACAAAGGAATAAATGGAGCAATAAATCAACCACGGCGACTGACTGTTAAAAGGAAACGTATTCAAAGGACCAACAGCCGTTTGCATTAGGTCATCGTCTGAACAGAATTAGGGCCACACAATCGAGTATTCAAAACAATATTTGACATTATCAATATTCAAACATACGCATTCACTCTTTTATGAGATACTCCACAATGTCTTGAAAAGATTTACAGAGCTTATGAAATGACTTGTGTTTTCCAACATGCGGGCGAGTTACAGATGTGCGAATCAAGTCTCTTCAAGAATCGAATTGGATAAATAAACACATTCAAATTCATTATACCAAACTTGAATCTACAGCCAAATTGAGTTCAATTTATGCGTTTCAGTTTAACGTACTCACACAATTAATTCAGTTTGCATCATGAATACCAAAATCTTTAGAAATTACAATGCCGTAAAGAAATCTCAACTTTTTTATTTTATTGTATTCTTAGAATTATCATTATCATTCCGTTTTATTATTACCTGCGAGTGGGTATGCATTATTTCTCGAAGTATTAAAAAAAGCGAGTAATCAAGACTGGTCCATCACATGAACCAAACATCGGCTATTATTTCTGACGTATTAATTACCCGATGGAATGATCGTAAGAACGGGGAAATGTTATCAAATAAACTCGCATTATTATTCTTTTTGATCCGTGTTCCGGAACCGTGAGACTTTCGCGGTTGTCTTGAATATTAAATTATTGTGAGTAATTCATTTTCCACCATTGTATCAATTGTTATTGTAAGTGGTATCATTGTTATCTCTTTCCAAATTTAATTGGTTTGTGCCTTGTAAGTTATCAAATGAGTTTTTTTTATGGGCATCATCAAAACGGTTAAAACAGACACTTTATATTGATATTTATCAATCAGAAAAGTTACTTTCACCTTACAAACTGCAACCCGGAACAGAAAAGACAAGATTCGTAGTAGTTAGATATGTAAATTTCTAAACCTTGGTATACTGTGTCTTCCTTTAACTACTCGTCTTCATTAAATAATGGTACCCGGGGCTCTTGCATGGTGAAATCGATAACTTTACAATATCGGATCGTTAGGAGTAACTTCCGATGATTTTATATCGATATCCCTAGCATAGTTTCACTGTTGATAGCCGAACCGATATTAGTGTGGAATAAATTAAAACTCGATAAACGCTGGCAACACTGG
This sequence comes from Glyphotaelius pellucidus, assembly GCA_936435175.1. Taxonomy (NCBI): domain Eukaryota; kingdom Metazoa; phylum Arthropoda; class Insecta; order Trichoptera; family Limnephilidae; genus Glyphotaelius; species Glyphotaelius pellucidus. The sequence goes on along the minus strand of OW386548.1, from coordinate 8,580,888 downwards.
CGGATCTGTCCATAAATTCACATTCAGAAACGTCAAACGCCAGTCAAATACATAAAAATATGAATAATTTGGTAATGTTGGATTGAAATACTAACCTAAATATGCATTAGCAGTCCGCATTTATTTTTGACACTACACGGGAGTTAATAAATTAATCATTTCTTTTGTCATATTTCAGCCACTTTACGGAATAATTTGGTCGCGTCTTAGTTGAATTATCTATGGATCGCGTATATGACTTTCAATACAAAAATCTTCGTTAGTTCGATACGTTCATTAAATAAGGCAGTAATTTTGATTAACGAACGACGTAATTCAAATAAATGCATATATTGACAGCTAACCGAAACTTATCTGATACTATGGAATCCGGGCTAAAATTTGTCAATCGTCGGCTGGAATTTCTCTTATCATTTGTTGACCGTGATCGCAAATATTGCTAACAGACCATATATGACTTTAGGATTTGGGCAAAATCGTATTGATATAGGGTTATATCGAACGACCATGCAAGGTACCCTGGGCTATCATTTGATTTACCGCATACTTGGATAGTGTGCAGATAATCTCCCTTTTTATCTTAAATGTTTGCTTACTATTTGGCAATTCGACGAAAAACCTCTACTTATAATATGTGATATATTAATCATTCCATCGGATAGATTGGGAATAATTTTGAGGATGGGTCCAAATATTCACATTTTGACAACATCGTGTATCCGGGTTTTTATTCTATGAGAAAAACAATAGTGTTGTCATCTACCTAAGTAAGGAAAACTGACGAGACGATGAAATCTCTGAGTTTTGAATTTGATTTGTTGTTTTTATGACTGTTTTTTAAATTGATTTCCTCTTTATGTTTTCTTTGGTTGTACTCCGAAAAAGAAACACAATACTGATTAAAAAATCTTAAACCAAATAAATGCCTTAACGTGGTGTAATTCTATGCTTCTTAGATATATCACGTTACTTCTACTTTCGATTTTAAATGAGGTTTTAGATGTTCACAAGAACCTCATTACGATTAGCCAAAGGTAGCGCCGTGTGCACAAAAGCCGCTTTACAATAATTACGCCGCCATCACGGGTGGAAAATGTAAATCGTGATGCGTTTTGTGTGGGACCCGTGGCCATCGTCAATCCAAGTACAATGCCCCGGTCCCCTGGAGATTTACCTCTTTAACTGGAAAACGGCGCTTTATCGAACTCAATTATTCGGGCAATGAGAGCGATTCTGCCCTCCGCGCCGTTAAACCAAATTTAAATTGGATCGTGCGCGAGGAATAATTCTATCAGCCAAGAGCCACGAGCCATGAGACAGGCAGGTGGATGGAATTTATTCCATTCCTTTAGTAAGGTCGCACTGGGCCCACGTACGCTACGCAGGCAACGCATTAAGCCATCTGGACAATTACTTACAATCCATACTTTTTATTTGAAAATAGTTGCTTTAGAAACACGTTTGTCACACGCAAAGCTATCCTACGCTCCTCGAGCAACGCTAAGCTGACGGTGCACAATGGGTTATTTACCGATTCTAGCTGGAAACAATTATTGCATGGTTTTAAAAAAAAGTTTATAATTTTTTTTATGAAACACATTTAATTTCTTCTTCTTCTTTGTGTGCCCTATCAGGTCCCCCGGACGTTGGCGATCACTCTGGAAAATGGCTCTCTATCCTGTGCTGCACGGAATAGCTCCTCCGCACTTCTAATGCCGGTCCATTCTCGTATATTTCGCAACCAAGACATTTGTCTCCTACCAGGCCCTCGGCGACCTTCTATTTTGCCTTTCAATATTAATTGGAGCAAGTGATACTCTTCCCCTCGAAGTATGTGACCCAGATATGAAATTTTGGCTTTTATTAATGTGAGCAGTTCTCTATCTGCTCTAGCCCGCCTGAGAATTTCTATGTTGGTGATCATGTCGGTTCATGGAACCTTGAGCAGTCTCCGGGAAGCCACATTTCAAAAGCCTCTAACCTGTTCATGGTATTTACTTTCAAGGTCCATGTCTCACATCCATACAGCAAGACTGACCATACATAACATTTTAACATTCTCTGCCTTAGTTTTAAATTGAGGTTGTCATTGCAGAAGAGGGATTTCATTTTACTGAATGCAGTTCTTGCTGCCTAAATTCTGCACATTTCATTTAGTATTGTATATTACATTTCATTTATATTGTATTTAGTATTAGGTGTATGATACTTGCATATTAAATGATGGATTTATGAAATAGATCACGGTAGATAGAATTAGAATAGATAGAATGTAGAATTCTAATATGCAATGTAAGCTTTTTTATGGCGTTTAAATAAATAAATAAAATATTAATTTATCTATTGTTTAATACTTATGTACCATATTCTATCACAGTTATAAAAAAATTAAAAAATAAACATTTTTATAAGTCAAGGAAGTGATGAAGAAGTTAAATATCTTTTCTTTTTAAGACATTTTTAACTTCAATATCGAAATGTTTTAAAGGACAACATTTTAAAGTTTTTCATTTTCCAAAAAATCATATATTCTGTTTTTGTGGACCTATAATTATGATTTTTTTTTTATGAAATAACACTGATTAGATCTTTCAGAATACTCACATTTTTTTGGAACATTTTTTAACAACAGTATTTATTTATTTTTTAATTTTTCAGAAAAAATTCTCTTATAATGCACGTCGTAAAAGACGCACTTATTTTCCTAGAAATATTAAAAAAACGACATATTTTCGGATTTATTGTCCTTTATAGCATTCCAAATTTCCGCTTTCGAATATTATACGTTTATTTTACAAAATCGCAGCATGGGACGTTTGAAAGAAAGATGGCGTTGGTGAAGGCCTTTCAACGATTATTTTTGTTTGACTTTTGGCGTTTATTAACATTTATTGCTCGTTTTGTTATTTAAATAGGCGATGAACAGATAGTGAGACGTTAGTGATTTTTAATTAAAATATTTTGTATATTGCGATACGGCAAATCAAATTTGAGTTGAGTGCGTAGGACAATTGTGCCCAGTGCGTTCTTACCTCAAGTGTTGTGAAGAATGCAATTCTTTACGTTCTCAATGCTCTCAGTTCCCGTAATGGTTATTGGGATTCGTCGTTGCTTCATTCAGGTAACGACATGAATTGTATCACAATCACAAATGAAAAACATTACAGGGTTTGTTGCTAGAAGTAGTTACCTGTTTGATTTTAGGTGGATTCAGAATAGTAATCAACTCTTACAGCATTTATATTTAACTCACGTCCTCCTTGTTAAAATATACCAACTTATTAGTTTGTTTTTTCGTTATTTGTTTTTGGGGTGTTATGCCGTGTTGCGCTACCTCCTTCTTTAGCCAACGTTTCGGACAGCGTTACGGTGTCCATCATCAGGGCAGTTGTGTGAAACGTTGGCTAAAGAAGGAGGTAGCGCAACACGGCATAACACCCCAAAAACAAATAACGAAAATACTTTTGGCCGTGAAAATCTAAAAACTTTTCTTACTAGTTTGTATTTGAAAATTGATATCATTGACCTTTGGTGAAAACAATACTTAAGCTTCGATGACATTGAGCCAGTTTACAAGCTACTATCTGGGAAATTCACAATCTGTTAGTAAACTCGCTCAGTGTCATCGTATTACTTGCTAACTAGCAGATTGTGGACAATCTACGAAAAATGTTGAAAGGTGGTCAACTTTACTCGCTACTCGCTCAAGATGGCGGCCTACCAACAGCTGATTTCGCAACTAGCAGAATTAGTTCTCGCGGGAGCAGTAATTCTCGCTACTGGCTAGCGTATGGCGCTAGGTGCGAGCTCAAGTTTTTTTATAAAATGTCGACGTTCGCGCGAGAGTCGTTATTTTAGCTGTTACTGTCGCTACTGAGCGAGTAGACAGTGTGTCATCATGACAATCTCATTCGCCGATTCACCCGCTTTTAAACTTACCGGCTAGTAGCTTGTAAACTTGCTCTATGTAATCGAGGCTTAACTTAATATTATAAATCCGAAAGTGTGTTTGTTTGTTTGTCCTTCTTTCTCGTCGCAACATTGCAACCGATTGATGCGATTTTTGCAAAGGAATAGATGGAGGACTAGAAAGTGATTAGGGTTACTTTTAATTCCGGAAAAACATTTCATTCCCGAGGGAGAATTCTTTGTATAATAATAATTTCTCCCCAATACCACGCGAGCGATGCTGCGGGTAGCTATTACAATGATATATTGAAATAACTTATTTAAAATTGTTTCAATATATTTTTATAATGGATTCCAATGGTATCAAAAATAGATATATTAAAAAGGAAACAATACAATAATAACATATTTCCGGAACAGGAACCGTGAATAAACTAGTTCTCTTTGAATTTTTAAATGGTCATTTAAAAAAAAAATCAATACACTTCTCTGAAGTGGTAAACACAACTCTGTCTTGGCATACATTTTTTGGATCAAGATTCATAAACACCATCGGCACAAACATACCTTCTTTTATAACTTTATGTACCATCTTGAAATTAAAACAAAAAATCAACTGTCTTCTATGTGTCACTTTTTAACTCCAATTTTTTAAAGAAACATACCTATATTTTTAAACTTTCACTTTAAAATTTAAATTTTTTACTTGTACTTATTGATGTAATTTAGCACTTAAGTTTATATTACCCGCGCACAGGCAGTGCCTTAGTGGGTTCCCATTATCTACTCGTCTTGGATATATATATATATTTTTTCATTTTAATATTTGTATGTTTTTACAATAAGCATTCATTTTTTTTTACATGTTAAACAGTGTTGTAGAATTAATATAATAATAGCATTTCCTCATCATAAAGAGACAAGGCTCTTGTGTTTGGTGAGGGAATTCAAGCTCAAGTATATGTATCATTTAGTAAGTAAATAATAATATTGCATCTAATAACAAAAGATATGTAAGAAAACTCGAGATTTAACAATAAATAAATTTCAAGATTTAAATGAAATATTAACAGTAGAAAAGGACTCTTACAGTTGTTTCAGGTGATTTTTCAATTTAATTTGGAATTTATGTATATTTTCGATAATTTTTAGTTCTAAAGGGAGGTTGAAATAATTTATACCTAGATACCGATAGGTATTTTGGATGTGCTTGGTATTAAATTTAGGGATTTTGATATTGTTTTGAAATCTTGCTGATATATTGAATTGTAATTTTTTTAGCTGTATTTCTTTAAAAGTCTGTAGAATTGCATATTTTTTAAATATATTGTCTGTTGTAGACACTTTGAATATATATTTTTTACTTTTTTCTAACTTTTACATTACTTGTATCTTATGTTATGTTATATGGTGACCGGACAACTCGGAATGAAACCAACTCAGAACCATCTCAGATATGTCATTTATAGTGATAAAAAAATTGGTTAAATAGGTTACGTTAGGTTAGGGTTATCGGCTAATTTAAAATTATTTTTATCGCAGCTTTCAAGGAGGTGTTGAGTTGACTTTATTCTCAGTTGGCATGTAACCATGTTATATACAGGTTTTGAGTTGACTTTATTCTCAGTTGGCATGGAACCATGTTATATACATTTAGAAAATATGTAAAAAATACGTTTGAAATGTATCAAGATATAATAGGAAAAAAATAAAGGAAAAAAATATGATATCATAATCTGCTACATTAAAATATAAGAATCACTTTTTTTATTTTTTATTTCTTTTATTTATTTTTTTTTAAAGAAAGACAAACATTCCCGGGCTACGAATAACCCAACAATGTTTGAAAATCTCCTACTACCACCACAGAAAGCCCAAAAATGTTGCTTGTCACATTGTGGGTTTTCATCACTTTATGCACAAAATGAACACATTAAAAAGCAGTATCTATTTTTTGAAATCCCACTTTTCTTCTATCGTCAAATGAACTGAATGCAATAGAAACTCCACGATAGACTTTTGGAATGCGAGCACCTAGATATAATACAGATAGAGCCTCCCTCCAGTGGCATGGAATGGTGTGGTGAAACCATCATGTAATATGCCCAGTCCCAGTATGCAAGGGCGTGCCGTCCCATTGTTCCTGTGGGTGTCACAATGGCCACTCGCGGCACTGACACCCGTGGGCTGATGACACGGCACGGAACCATCAAGGCACCGAGGCTGTGTTTAGCCTGACACTCAAATACCAGGTCTTATTGATCTACTCCTACACCGAATAGATCAGCCGATAGACGTGTGAAGAAGGCGTGTTCGTATGCCCGAAATAATCTCAATTTGCTTTCTTTTGGTAAAATTGATCAACAGTTTTCAAATATCGAAATTCCTCCTTCACAATTTCTCCAACACTCCGTGGGACTCTGGCGTCCCCAATGGGGGAATTTTGTGGGACAGAGGGAATTGGGGAGAGGAAGGAGTGAGGGAAGAGAATGGATTCTAAGTATCCACCTATTAAGATCTGGACATCAAAAAAACTATATAAAGTCTCCCTAACAGTCCTCCTCACTAGGAATTCCTGTTCCGAGGTTAATTTTTCTTTATGATTTCCTCATCTTCATGTTTGTTTAATGTATTTGTTAATTACCTCAACTTCTTTTTTGTTGATTTTCTCAACTTCATGTTTACCTAGCTACATTTAGATGTTGTTTTTAAACTTATTTATCTCTATAGTATTTTTAATTTACTTTGGAAAGCCATTATATAATTTTGGAATTTGAGATTTTTTTTTCCAAAAAATTCATTCAATTTTGGAATATTGAGCAGATTTGAGGTTTCCTTGTAGAAAGCACGGGTGTCAGTTTTTATTGTGTTGAACAGTAAGATACTATAAATATTTTCTTCTTTAAAGCTTAGTAGAGCATTTATCAATTTTGAAAGTAGTTTTTGAGCGTCGGGATTACCAAGGTTGAACGATGTCCTCGGACGTCGGGGGTCACCAATGTTGAAAGTAGTTTTTGAGCGTCGGGATTACCAAGGTTGAAAGAATTGGTTCCAGAGGTTGAGGAGCTGGTGGAGGATGTTTGACCTGTGCTCAATAGTCAGGCTCCTGGGGGTCGCGGTACTTTCAGGCCGCGATCCTGTGTTCAATGATTATACTGGATGATGATTGATAACACTGTACTCTTATTTGAGTGATTTAACATTTATTTAAGATTTTAATAATTTACACAATTAGTGTTCACGTATGAAACGGGTAGAGAGGTACAAAACGCGAACGGGCGGTTGGATCGAGTGCTAGGAACGGAATAATTTGCACGGTCATTCTCGGAGCGGTGCCGAGATATTTTTCGGAGAGGTGACGGTGATGCCACACGTAAAAATGAATGTAAGTGATGCCCATACCTCATTAAAGTTTTTTAATAATTTTCTGTGTATTTCAAGTAAAGTTTCGATTCCGAATAGTGGTCTTTCTACAAGGCGATACTTAAAGTTGGTATCTACGACTCTGTTATAGATGACACTGCTAGGAATTATAGGTTCAGTGTAGTACTCCACAATGCTGTTCGAATCAGAATCTGATGAGGAATATCTACTCGAGTTTCACAATTCACAATCGGGCATTATCATAATGACGAGGACGTAGTTGGTGATGCTAGCAGAGCTGTTAACAGAGAGAGCAGTTTAGTACATGTTCAACAAGAATTATTACAGGCAGACATGCCGCAGAGGGCGAAGATGATTACACCTATGCTATGGTGGTATTTTCTGCCACAATTAAAATTCTCTTGTATCTTCGGGGTTGTCTCAACTCTAAATAAAAACTCCGGGGTCAACAAAACACTTTCGACTTTATCGTGATATATTGACCACAGACTCTATATTAGAGAATATCTTATTTAGCAGGCGGTTGAAATAATGTGGACCCCGACCTTGTGGTTCTCACCTTATTTATTATGCATTCGGTCTCTACAATATCCACCGTCCTATGAGTAACACTATCTGGTGCCATCGATGGGTGTGCTTTTACACTAATGTTAAGGATATATAATGACGTCTATATATAATACCATTGAATGTGACCATACAGATATCTATGCAAACAATCTCAAATATTTCAAAAAACAAATTATCAAACTCCTACCGTGACACTTCGTGGAGAACAGTTATGTAGCTGCTTTATTGTCATACCCTTTCATTCTTTATTTTTTCTTTTTTATCTTCCTCTGCAGGGTATTATATTTGACGCTACTATGTTTTTTTATTTCATTTTGATTATCATTATTTCTGTTATCACTGCAAGCATTTTCGTTTAGTAACAACTAACATCGATTATGCTGTGAACATTTCTAATTGAAGTGTTTATATCTACGTAATATACTCGTACTATATATTATTGTAATAATTGTTAACACTCTGTAAATGTTAATAAATAAATAAATAGATATTACAAATTCTATCCCGACTTTAAGAGGGAAGCTTCTTAAATTCTTCAGATAAATTCGTCGACATTTTTACACCTATTTTTGTACATACCCACCTATGTAAGTTTTCTTCGTTGATATTAAAAAAAAACCTTAATATTTTGTTACTTTCCTAATTCGGAGTAAGCAATGTTCTCTTCTTGAGTTCAACAGCTCAGCTGTGAAACGATTTGCCGGTCTCAGTGTTTTCGTCGTTTTTACAACATTGGCCTCTTCTAGATTCACGTACACTCCTGCCTCTCTTCAAAAAGACCCTCAGTATAGAGTTTATATGAAAAAGCTCTACAAGATTAAGTTTTTTTTATTATCCCAAAAAAATATTTACAATAATATGAAACTTGTTTATAATATTATGAGACGTGTAGAAAAATTATAAAACTAGTAATATATTATTATTCTGGGCAAGCCTTCGTTAGTAGGTTGAGACATTATTCTACGCAATTCTACTCAATTTGGCGGGCGATTACGGGTACCGCCACCTCGGAAACCATTAATTAACCAATAACTAGCATAGTCGGAGCATGTGTCCCATGGGGTGAGTTCGTCCAAGTCTTGGCAGCGGATGCATCCGCCCAACAGCTGCGTGGCGTGCCGGATTTGGAGAGGGCGGTTGAGGGAGACCTTTTCACATCTCAGCCGGACTCTGCACACACAGCCGACTCTCTCGACTCTCTCTCTTTGACTCTCTCGAGCTCACCTTGCATCGCAGTGGGAGGGTCTGTCGCATCTGTAACAGACACACTAACCGATTAATTAAAAATAATGGTGACCGGACAACTTGGAATGAAACCAACTCAGAACCATCTCAGATAAGTCATTTAGAGTGATTAAAAATATATATAAAAAAATTGGTCAAATAGGTTATGTTAGGTTAGGGTTATCGGCTATTTAAAAATTATTTTTTTCATAGCTTTTAATGACTTTTCAAGGAGGTGTTGAGTTGACTTTATTCTCAGTTGGCATGGAACCAAAAATAATATATAGTACATCACCCAAGTGTGAATTCAGAATTGAAGCATTGCTTGAAATGGTTTTAGTTATGTTTTGTGACCAGATCTGAATAGCCAGGTACTTCCCCACCTTCTTCCTCCCCATCTCATTCCCTCCTCACCACCTTCAGCCTCACAACATAACCCACTGGGGATGCCACATTGGGGATGCCACAGTCTCACTGGCTTTAGACGGGAGCAGGTGGGAGTCTTGTGCGGTACTCACAAAAAAATTACATGTCGTAGGTAATCAGTATACATCGTACATAAATAACTGTAAAACTTTTCACTAGGGAGACATTTTCAATTACATTGGCGCCCCGTACACGTAGATAAATGGTAATTTAGTATCGATTAGCTGATAATGATGTATACCTGCAATCTGTATAGAGCGTACGCCCTCCAAGCGATGCGGTGATTACAGCTAGCGCTTCGGCGATAATTATTGTCAGCCGTTAATGTTAGCACCTATAATAAATACCTCCACCGCTGCAGCAATTCTGCCAACAATGCAGTCTCAGACCTTCCTCATTCCTGACGTTCACAAAGGAGTGCGCGTAGGTGACGATTACGGGAAAACGAGCGTGCTGTATATATAACGCACCAACGGCAAAATAGATGATTACGAAAAAATGGCAAATCAATCTAGAACAACTGACAGATTTCAATAATTTTTGGAATTTATTTATTTATTTTATATCAAAGGTATAGACATACAATAAACACGGATTACCTATCACATAGTTGAATAAGAAACAAAAAATAAGTAAAATTTACAAAATTTTAAGAAACCCCCGACACAAAAAAAGGCTGATAACCTTGAAACGCCAGAACAGATTTTTATGAATTGTAGCTAAGAACCATCTCTATTACGTCAGCTTTCAAACAAAAAAACTGCATCACAATCGGTCCATTCGTTTAGGAGCTACGATGCCACAAACAGACAGACAGACAGACAGACACGTCAAACTTATAACACCGCTCTTTGCGTCGGGGGTTAAAAAGAGCATAACAGTTAATAGTGGCATTTGATTGAGAAATGACGACCGGCGTAGTCCAGCGGTAAGGCTCTTGACTAGCATTCCGAAGGTCGCGGGATTGAATCCCGGCGTGGCAAATAAATTTTATTTGATTAATTGATGTTATTTCGCGATTTATTAATTTAAAATAATATGTTTGCGGCACGTTCCAGAGTGGAAGATACTCTCAGTATCGCCCTGGTGTAAGACCACCAATCAGAATTGAATCTTTGTTTGAAATGGCTTTGGCCGTATTCGGTAACCAGATCTGAATAGCCAGGTACTTCCCACCTTCCTCTTCCCCATCTCCTTCCCCTCCCCACTACCTTCAGCCTCACAACATACCCCAATTGGGGATGCCATAGTCTCACTGGCTCCAGACGGGAGCAGTTGGGACTCGTGTGCGGTATTCATATATAAAAAAGAGATACAATTACATACAAAATTCTATAGTACAAATAAAATTAATACTAATAAAATATTTGATGGTATAGCCTTCTTGTACTCGCCTTCCGTGCAGAGAAATAGATCTGCTACATCTGCGTATCTATTACTAACTTCATGCAGCCTAGGTACAAGCGAGTGTTTCGTATACTCAGTCCTGTTATTGTTGCATTAAATAGGATTTTGGAACGAGTTGCTTTCGTGGGTACATAAAATTCGACGAGCTTAGTTAAATCAGGACTGTCTATTCTACCATTTACAATTTTGAACATAAATAATAAGTCAGATATAATTCTTCGATCTGAGATTCTCAATAAATTTAATTCTTTCATCAAGTAATTATAGTTTATGTTTTCAATGGGAATACCGAATTTAAAATTAAATTAATTGTTTCTTAGGAATTGGTGTTGAATTTACTTAATACTTGAGTCGGGCCATGCCAAGGGCCAGAATATTAGAATGTATGAGACGATTTATGAATGTGAATGAGGCAAAGAGTGTGTGCCAAGACCCAGTTGTTTGGCGGTCCGTCTTCTCTGCCTACCCCTTCGGAGAAACGGCGTGATGGATAGTTTGTCACTTAGTGTTAAATTCGTAAAAATCAATTGATTATTTTAAACCACAGGTTCTCAAACTTATTTTGCCCACGGCCCGGCCCGGTCCATGTTGATTTGGCAAAACAGATTGAATAAAAGCCAATTTGACAGATGACGCTTCAACAATATAGCCGCTATCAACTGACAAAGTTCTGAAGTCCCTATTGGAAGACCCTTTATAACAAAATGGATGTAGTTTTTTTGCATCTCCATGAGAATAAGAATATATTTTTAGATAGAAAGCTGATTGAACTAAAGGGGACCAAATTCAGATTTAATTTGGTCCGTGGTTTGTTAATGATAAATAATTAAATTATTTATCATAATTAAATTATTTATCATAATTAAATTATTTATCATCAACAATATACAAATATATATATCATTTGAAAATGTACCCACGTTATGCGTGAAATGTTGTCATTGTGTACATACCTGCTGACAAACTAAATAAGTAGTCCGGCGGGTTTGAATGTTAATAAATAAAATAAAATATTAACATTAAAGTAACAAAAATCGACTAACAGTGTAATGTATATTTATATTTTATTGTAATGTAATTCTTTGAGTGAATACGTATTTTTTTTCGTATAATATGTAGATATCTACTTTTCTTCGACTAATACTTGATTTTTGTGTTTTTCCAGTTTGTGCGGTGATTCCCAACATGCAGTGGAAAAGTTCAGTGATAGTGATAAACAAGTGATTCAACATGTTAAACGTAGTTCCGGTAAGTTTTTTTTATGCATATGATTTAATAATTATGTGTTATTTACGAACTTTCAATGGAATTCACATTAAGGACGGGTTGTTTCAAAAATTTTGATGGATTCATCAAATATTTGAAGTTAATTTTCACGTTTTGTGTAAGTTCTATTCGATTATTTCAGTTTTGCGAAGCAACTGTCCTATAACGATGTAATAACAGAACTTGAATAGAACTTGCACATAACGTGAAAATCAACTTCAAATATTTGATGAATCCATCAAATTTTTTGAAACAACCCATTCTAAGAGTTCTACTACCCATGTAGCTTAGAATTAGAAACTTTAGTAATGGGAATATTATTTGGTTTTCAACAACAAGATGAAATTAAGAAAAGATTAAGAAAAAAATTTGAGAAAGATTAAGAAAGGGACCCTCAGGTGGGTAGGTCATATAGAGCAAATGAACTAACAAAGGAGTGTAAGGAGAATGTATGACGCATATTCGAATGGTAGAAGAAGTCGGGGAAGTCCGAGGAAGACATGGGACGATCAATCGAATCAAATACTTGAGTCGGGCCGTGTCAAGAGTCAGAATAATGGAAGAGTGTGTATGAGACGATGTATGAATTGTGAATGAGGAAAATAGTGTGTGTCCTCCTCGCGTCCAGGAACGGCGAGATGATTAGTTAGTTATATACATTTTTTTAAATTGTTTATTATTATTTAATATAGAAATATAAGTGTACAGTGGTGTTATATAAACTACATATCGGTACAGAAATTATTTAAAATTGCAATCTCACCAAAGAAGAAGCTAGTTCTTGTGCTTGATGAGCGAGTTACACTAATTATAACAGAAATAGAATAACATTATGCAATAGGTAAGTATATAATAGGAACAATTGAAACTTCTGGATCATCAATATGTGTAGGTGTACATACATAGGATACGGTTACATACTAAAATATTGTGCACTTTAGAGAAATTGGAAAAATCTAAATAAAATAGAGATGAATATAGATTGATAATAAATAGAAAGAAAGAGAAAAACATTTTGTTAACTATTCCTGATGAAATGTAGCTACAGTTTTAGTTTCAATTTATTGATGTCTTTGATTTTTTTATTTCAATCGGGAGGTTGTTGAAATACTTTATTCCTAAATAGATATAATTGTTTTGCATTAGATTGGTATTACATGTATGCATAACTTAGTAATAAAGTTAGCGCCATCAGTGAAAGAGCGGATTATGAATTCTTTCAAGTTTATCATTCAAGTTAGTTGCTGCAGTCGGAACTAACCTCGCCAAACCCGCTAGACCGGGAAGGTCCGTTCCGACCAGTTGAATGGGCAGCCAACTCAAAGACCAGTTGACATCTGCCTCCAGTCACAGCACAGGGCTGTGCTGACACGCTTAATGAACCGTAAAGGTAGCGGCCATATCCTGATGGATCATTTATTAACTCTATACAGTGTGCAGTGAACTTATATGTTGAGGAATATCTTTTAAAAGATATGAAGGGTCCACTGCAAGATCTTCGAATGATACAATTTATTTTTTGAGATATGAATGTCTTTCGATGGCTTAGTTTGAAGAGCAAATTGTAAGTTTCTTAAATATTCAATATCACTCATAGAGTCATGAAAAATAATCTTTTCCAAAAGCGACACACGGAGTGTTACAAATTAGTGCCCCCCGTATGCAAGAATTTGTTGGTCGTTTTGAACAGGAGGGAAAATCGGGATTTCTGGACTCTATCGTGACGGGGTATGAGACGTGGGCGTGTCACTAAACTCCATAATCCAAAAAACAGTTGCTTCAGTGGCTTCATTCATCTTTCACAGTCATCAAAAATTTCAAGAGACCCATTCAGACGGAAAAGTCATGGCATCAGTTTTTTGGGACCATAAGGGGATCCTTTTGGTGGATTTTATACCTAAAGAGACCACCATTAATGTAGAGGTTTACTGCAACACCCTGAAAAAACTCAGAAGAGCCATCCAGAACCGTTGAAGGAGATTGCTGACCCGGAGAGTCAGCCTTCTGCATTACTACACCAGGCCCCACACGCAGTTGTACAGGAGCTGCTGACATCGTTTGGATGGGATATTGTCACCCAACTATCTTATCACCCAACTTGGCGCCTACGGATTATCACATTGTCACTAAACCAAAAGAGTTTTGGGTGGGAAACGTTTTTACAACGAACAAGAGGTCGAGGAAGCTGTGAAGAAGTGTCTGAAAGATCTGGCGGCCAAGGTTTATCTATGACACTTGTATACAAAAGCTGATACCGCAACCACAGAAATTTCTCGATGTCGACGTACTCGTAGGTTACGTTGAAAAATAGTTTAATAAATTTGTGAAGTAACGTATGATTTTCAATTAACTAAAAGCAGTTTTCGATCCTACATAAACGTCGTAACCTTACTTTCTGGATGACCCTCGTATAACATTTAATCCTGCCGGCTGCGCCAAATATAGCTGTATAGCTGCTCCATTACAAATTAGCCGCGACAATGAAAAGTATAGTTTTGTTCGGTATCGGTGCAGTAAAATATAGACTCCGAGATTATCAGTATCACATTTAAGGTACTATTATGATGGTTGCCTAAAGACAAAGAGAACTCCTGACACGCAAACTCGTCTTTAATATACACCTTCGTTCGCGTCGTACATTCAAATCAAATATATCACTCATCATCCAAAAGAAGTCTAATGTACGTTCATTAAACTAACAAAAAATAATAATTTCGAAATTAAAATACCTACGTATATAGTTAATATTATAACTATTCCTACTCCAATGTAAACAATTAAATTTTAAAAAAATCCCATGCATCATAAATATAACAACAATTTGACAATAAAATTAGGTCATAAAAAATAATTCATATTACTTGTAAGGTTTTTCCCTGAACAATATTGAAGTGAGCTTTAAAACCAAGGTAATTAGCCCACTGCAATTACCAAAATATTTAGAAATTCGACAGTCTAAAACGACTTAGTAATAAATGTAATTAATATAATTGATTAAAATCCTTTAGACCACCCCGCTTCCCCTCCCTCATATGTTGTGTACATAAACCGTAGACTAAGAATATTTTGTACCAGTCTGAAGATGACTCTAGCGAGCTGAAACCGGTTACGGTCAAGGAAATTAAAGTG
Organism: Glyphotaelius pellucidus; assembly: GCA_936435175.1. Classification (NCBI taxonomy): domain Eukaryota; kingdom Metazoa; phylum Arthropoda; class Insecta; order Trichoptera; family Limnephilidae; genus Glyphotaelius; species Glyphotaelius pellucidus. The sequence continues at coordinate 8,565,573 of OW386548.1, read as the reverse complement.
GAAAAAAGTTTTATATTTGTTTTTATTATAATATATTATAACAAAAAATATGCTTAATTTATTTCTCAACACTCGTGTTTTTTTCTATATTTTTTAATGTTAAAATGCATATATTTCTAAATCATTTTCCATGGACATTCAAAGGTTTGGCAATGGACCCTTCATACATGTTAGTAATATCCGATTTCCTGCGGGAAGCTTGCCATGAAGAGGCAGTAAGTAGACGCCGAGCTTTTACCGCCGTGATTAACCCACAGGCTAGTAATTTCCCCCATCAATACTAGGGTAGATAGAAGACATCTTTCATCTGATATTAAGTTGATCGTTCCAAGTATTTCAAGTACGTAGTTACTAGATCCGATGGACCTATTCAAGCAGAAAATCACCCTTTTTCCACATCAAAACACCTTGAGCACGTGCTGCCAGGCTAGATAATATTATGTAAACTTACACGGACTGCGAGTGAGTACCTACCTACGGTTCCGTGATAGTTGATCCCCCGACAATTACCCCCCGGCATACTTATAAACAATATGCAGCCGATTTAGGGAAATTACTACTTAAACAAAATATAACGAATGAGTGTGAAGAGACGATGAAACACAGAATAACAAAAGTTTAAACCTTTCTTTCATTCAAATGCATCAAGCCACCGTGGTCGAAGGGCAAGGCTCTCGACTAGCGGTCCGGAGGTAGCGGATTTAAATCCCGGCACGCGCAGATAAATTTTATTTGATTGATTTGTGTTTTCACTGTTCAATCATTTAAAATAATATAAGATATTTTTGCGGCACGTTCCAGAGTGGAAGATATTCTCAGTATCGCCCTGGTGCAAGGCCACCCATCAGAATTGAAACGTTGCTTGAAATGGCTTAAGCCGTGTTTGGTGATTAGATTTGAACAGTCGAGTTATTCCCCACATTTCTTCTCCATATCTCATTCGCCTCTCACTTACCTTTAGCCTCACAAAACACCCCAACTGAGGATGCCATAGTCTCACTTGCTCCAGACTAGAGTAGTTGCTTAAAATGGCTTTAGGTGTGTTTGGTGACTAGATCTGAAAAGCCAGGTTTTTCCACACATTCCTCCTCCCCATCTCATTCCCCTCTCACTTATCTTTAGTCTCACAACTTACCCCAATAGAGAATGTCGTAGTCTTACTTGCTCCAGACAGAAGCAATTGGGACTCTTGTGAGTTATTAAAATAAAGACAATTAAAAAAATTAAGGAAAAAATTACTTGTCCATATAATTTATATACCAGAGTATAATTACAAAAATTGGACTCTGAAAATTTATGCGTTTGATATCCATACCAATATTTTTGAAGTCGCTTTGATGTTAGCAATTGGTAAATAATGCACAAAAAAATATATTTTATAGTAAAAATCATTTCGGGGGCTAACTGTCGGGGATCAACCGTCTGGGGATCAACCGTCAGGGGATCAACTATCAGGGGTCAACTGTCAGGGTGTCAACTGTCAGGGGATCAACTGTCAAGGGATCAATTGTCGTGGGATCAAAGGTCGGATCACCCCTACTTACACCACCTTAGTTCTCAAGGCTTACACGCAAGTTTGAGCGTTGCCCCCAATTTATCACCATCTTCTAAACCGTCAGGGGATCAACTGTCAGGGGATCAACTGTCAGGGGATCAACTGTCAGGGGATCAACTGTCAGGGGATCAACTGTGAGGGGATCAATTGTCAGGGGATCAACTGTCAGCGGATCAACTGTCAGGGGATCAACTGTCAGAGGATCAACTGTCAGAGGATCAACTGTCAGAGGGTCAACTGTCAGGGGATCAACTATCGGATAACCCCTGCCTACTAGTTCTTATTTTTGTTCTTATTTTCTTAGTTCTTATTTTTCACGCAAGTTTGAGCATTGCCCCCAATTTATCACCACCTTCACCTCGAACATCAGGTTCTTATAATTTCTATTGCCAAATAAATAATAATATCTTTAACTCACTTATATTTTACGAGAAGCAAATATATTGCTTTATGTTGGCAATTATCTGTTATCTACATTTCTCTCTCTCTCGGTTTTATCTTTCATCACAAACTAGTTTGTTAGTCGGTCACCGCCGTTCGTCTAATTATATATTCCGCTAAGTTTTATCGATTGATGCTATCGCGGTGGATGTTTCTGCTACCAATTAGACTGCCATTGCTACCGATCTAGCTGCCGGTGAACTGAACAAGCCGCGGGGCAATCCGGTAGCCGAGTGCACTGTAAATATTACTATTAGACCGCCTAGCCAACGTAAAATCCACTAATAAATAACCTCTAACGCGCGCTGTGTTTCTAGTTTTATCTATGTATGTATACTCGATTACACGAGTGTTGTGAAGATAATGAACTAACAAATTAACCATCACCATTACGCCAAACAACTCTTTCTTGGCACATACTCTTTGCCTCATTCACATTCATACATCGTCTCATACACACTCTTCTATTATTCTGACTCTTGACATGGACCTACTCGAGTATCTGATTCAATTGATCGTCCCATGTCTTCCTTTGGCGTCCCCGACTTCTTTTACCGTTCACATTTGAGTCGTACATTTTCTTTACACTCCCTTCAAAGATATTCAAGTACAAGAGATGTGCTATGGTGTCCGCCCGACTGTTGGCGGGATTACTTCCGAATGAGAGCAGTTTGAATGGTGACCGGACAACTCAAAATGAAATCAACTGTGCCTCTGTGTTTCCTCCCTCCTACAACATGGGTCTCTTCAAGACCAATGTCCATACCTTCCTCTCCTCAAAAAGATCCTCCATACAGCATCCCAGATGACATAGGCCCCGAGGCAAATTGTTTTCCTCATGTCCTCCTGTGTGGAGTAAATGTAAAAAAAAAACTCAGAACCACCTCAGAAAAGTCATAAAGAGTGATAAAAAAATATATAAAAATAGATTAAATAGATTTAGTTAGGTTTGGGTTATGGGCTATTTTAAAATTATTTTGTTCATAGCTTTTAATGACTTTTCAAAGCGGTGTTGAGTTGACTTTATTCTCAGTTGGCATGGAATCAGTTTGAATACGGAAAGTAGTTGATTTTTTATGGTGTGCAGTTGTATTGGTTAACAATATAGTTTGAATACGTAAAGAATTCGTTCATTTAGTTGATTTTAGGAAGGTGTAAAGTAGTATTGGTCAACAATGTTCCCGGGGCGGTGGTACCAATACCCGCCTCCCAAATGTTTTAGCCTTGTTGTGGAAGAAAGAAACGGAACACTGAATAATAACTCAAAATTTTGGGTTTGAAAATCTCAATTAGGGAATGCAATCTCGTTCTTGCGAGATCTCGTTCTCGCGAGATCTCGGCCTTTTTAAGCGAGATTGATCTCGGACAAAAAAAGGGCGAGATCTCGCGAGTTTAACGAGATTGCACTCGAGCATACAAACGTCTAATTCGAAGCGCGGACTGACACGGACGGAGTTGCGATCTGTCATAATCTGTAATTTCTAATAGTCTGACTAATTGGTTTATTTTGTCAATTAATCTGTAATGTCTAATGGATCTACTGAGTAGATATAGATTTATTTAATTGATAATAATAACTCAGTTTAATAGTCAACTTAACTTAGATAATAAGTTTCTTTTTTTTTTACTTCTCATTGTTTTGTTTGTTATAAAAGAACTGTTTTATTACCAAAAGATTTTTGTTTGATATTAGAAAAGAAGACTGGTTGTTTCTTTAATTTGTAATTTGATAGATACGTACGTCAAAGTTTACTACTTAGAAGTTTATTAAAAAATTATAGACAAATACGTCAAACAAGTTTGATGCATAAAAGTCTATTGAAAAATTCGTGAAAATAAATGTTTATCTTATAATACTGATAATGTTTATTATTTTTTTCCTAATTTATTCAAATATTGTGATTATTTGCAAAAAAAAACACACAAAACTGCCAATCTCGCGAGATCTCGAAATTGGCGAGATCTCGTAGTATTGTTATTCATAAACTCAATCTAGGTTCCTTTTATTTATAGTAAAGTCCTATGTATGTAACTAGAAAGGTAAAACTGTTCCATTGTGATAAAATAATGAATAGAGATAATTAGACAATCTGCGCCACAGTGTTTCGCGCCTTTATTTTCTACATTTTGAATAGAAGAAAAGCTCAATTATAATAAATACTTTCAGCTGTTAGGATCATAAAACAAAACAAAGCGAGAACACCGAGGGACCGCTGAAAGGGGCCGGGGCCGCCATTGTGTTGAAACGGAATAAAATATTCTATATTGGAACAATGAAAGAATAAACATTTATGCGTTCCAAAACGCCCCACGCAAATCGAAATTCAATTGAAAATTCAAAACCGGCACGCGAGAATCAAAAGAGAAAAGAAATTGGTATTCTAAAAGGATTTGTACAGGAAAAAATAAAACTTGATTTGTTTAGTAGCCTTACCTATTGAGATTCCAGGTTTTCTTTAGTCTAACAGTGGTGCCCTTGTTCGTCCATGAACAAAAATTCTATTTTAATCAGCTGGGTATAGTGGGTATCTCACAAGATTGATTCTATATTCAGAAAGCTTTCTTAGCGATTTTTAATTTGGGAGGCGGGTATGGGTAATACTGGGTCAACAAACTCTGGACTTTATTTGTGATAAAATAACAATGAGCTCTGATGGGGTATTTAGCGGGCGGTAGTAATTAATCTGGATCCCGATCTTGAAGTTTCTGCAGTATTTATTGTAGTTTCAATTCCTGCATAATCGACAGCTACGTGCTATCTATGGGTATCCTATTAAACTATGATATAGTGCCATCTATAAGTAGCCTCTCAAACTACTCTCTAGCGGTTATCAACCTTTTGGAGTCTGCGTAACCCTTTACTCTTACTACAAACTTGTTGTACCCCGTACCGTCTATCTATCTTGTGTACACGAGTAATGAAAGACATGCTTCATTTGTAATTTTTTAATACTCTCATTATTACATGAATTTAACAATCAAATCACACAAATACAATTCACGCAAGATTATACAAATAATAGACGGTGACACGACTTCGGATATTTTTAATCAGTGATTCTACATGCGAAATTGAACAAATTTTGTTCCACGTTTTTTTATTTCGACGAAAAAAATTCATGTTCTCCAAACTCACCAACTCAAAAATTCGTGTTCTCCAAAATCACCAACTCAATAATTCGTATTCTCCAATCTCACCAACTCAAAAATTCATGTTCTCCAAATTCACCAACTCAAAAATTCGTGTACTCCAAAATCACCAACTCAATAATTCGTATTCTCCAATCTCACCAACTCAAAAATTCATGTTCTCCAAAATAACCAACTCAATAATTCGTATTCTCCAATCTCACCAACTCAAAAATTCATGTTCTCCAAAATCACCAACTCAATAATTCGTATTCTCCAATCTCACCAACTCGAAAATTCATGTTCTCCAAACTCACCAACTCAATAATTCGTGTACTCCAAACTCACCATTTCAAAAATTCATTCATCGTTCTCCAAACTCTACAACTCAAAAATTCACGTTCTCCAAACTCACCAACTCAAAAATTCATGTTCTCCAAACTCACCAACTCAAAAATTCATGTTCTCCAAACTCATAAACTTACACAACTCCAAACTCACAAAGTTACTGAGAGGATGAATTTTTTTTAAACTTAGAAAAAATTGTAGAAAAAAGTTTCTCACGTATCAGCAGTCAAAATAAAAGCCCGATTTCTTGTTACATCCTGTATAACCAATCATACAATGTTAACATACAGTCAATGTGACTCTTGAGCTTGCTTTGCAGAGCAAAGTTTTACAAAATTTGGCCCAATTTCACATAGGTAGAGCCTCAAGTCTGGTTCAGCATTCAGACGATTATGAGCTGAATTTTAAAATCTACATTTGTGCAACTTAGGGGTACGCTTACTACAGGTTGAAAACCACTGCTCTAGGATATCACACCAATGATATAAATTTTTATGACCAAGTGGAGCTTAGTAAACAATAGTAAAATTATTATTGTACATACGAATGAACGCTATGGACGCGTTAGTCTAGGGACATTTATTGCAAACTCATTATTAACTACTTTTGTAATTCAAAAATGTTTCACAAATGTCTCTAAGAAATAAATAAACAAATTACAACTATAGCTTAAAATTAGAGGCTTACAACAAACAAATTTATATTTTTTGATAAGATTATTATGTTGGCTTGACTAGAAATCAAATCAACATTAGTATTCAAACAAATGTTATTTTTATTCATAACGTCACCATTAAAAATTGTACTACAATAATTACTATAGTAGAATAGCGAAAAAACTAAAATAATAAAAATAAAACAATAGGATTTATAGTATGAGAAATATTAATATGAAATTTAAATATTAAAATATATTTTATCATCATTATTTATTATTATTTTATTATGCGGTGTTGACAATGAAAGCTGAGCAATCCAAACAAATTAAAAAAAATAAATTAATATTGCTCGTAAGAAATTAATGTCAATGTTAAAAGTGCACATTAAAAACATATTTATATGCGAAACTTTTACCGATATATTGAATTGACTGAGATTAAATTCGTGAGAGTTTGGCGCAATTAACTTTGCCTGAGATTCCCGATTAACTTTGGGTATTCATAATTTATTCAGCCAATAAAATAAAATCGGATGCTTTGAATTTTTCTAGCTTGTGATGGAACATATTGCAATTGAATATGAGAGCTGTACACTGTACATCTCTTCTTTTGCTAATAAACTATTGCCTAGATAGGTACCATTTGTCGATGTTTTTATAGATAGATACAGTGTCATTGTTTTTATAGATAGATACAATAGGTACATAGATCAAATTTAAATAAGAGATAAAAAATATGTCCGGGTTAAACAGATGTGATTCCTGACTGTTTGAGAACTCTATATTATATATAAGCAATATTTTATTTATCTATTTTGTTCACTATATGTTCAAAAAAATTATTTGTTTGATTTTTTTTGTTAATAATTACTTAAATACCTATTAATTTATGTAATCTAACTTGTTTTGTTTTTTTAACTTTTTCAATGTTTTACTGGATGAACTGAACTCCGACTTTTTATTTTATTTTAATTTTATGTCCCTACCCCCATACGGGGGTGTGACGGACCTCGTCTCTGCTTCATCTTTAGTTACATTATCAATTTTTCAGATCCCTCTCAAATCTTTGCCCCTCCCACAATGACATGTGTAGGCTTGAAGCTTGATGAAGCGACCTTGACTGTCCTTTGTCCTGCCTCTGACTATTCAACGCTGAATTTTCTTTTAGTCTTCGGGTATTTTACCCCAAATATTCAGTTAACATTTTTTGAGGATTCACTGAGTGGTTGGCTAAAGGACACGGAAGCTAAGTGTGGTTTATGGTCGATTTATTATATTTTTAATGTTGTCCATTTTATACAGGTGAGAGCCCCATGAATGAGTTTTTATTTTGCCCTGTTTAATTCACATTCGCCTTAATAACCTATTTTGCATTTTGTTTTTCCTCTTAAGCGCTTGCATACTGCTTACTAACAACGTATACAGGAATACTGGAGGTCTAGATTTGTTCAAAATAAATAAATATAGTTTCGTTTAACAAAAAAAAATTGTATCTTACGAGAGCCTTGAAGGAGTAACCATCTGTTACTTAAAACAGAAGAGCGATTCTCTATCTTTTGTGAGATCGAGATAGATCTCTTGCCAGATTTGTGTGATTTTCTACGACTGTTATTTGGTTTTTCTACGGGCCGATGTCAGAATTCAGCTGTGAGCTGTCACGTATTTTGGTTTAGGTCGTCTTAAATACGAATTCCTGCAAGTATGCATAATTATTTATTCATTTAACAGCCGTAGAAAAACACACAAACCTGACAAGAGATCTCGCCTGAGATCTATCTCGATCTCACAAAAGAAAGAGAATAGCACTTCTGGGCGGGTAAGTGATGGATAACCTCCAATGTTTGAGAACTCTAGAATAAGAATTTCCGCCATTCGAGGTAAGAATTGTGTACTTGGTACCTGTCATATGATATTAAGGTTTTTATCTCTAATGAGAAGTGAAAGGTTTTATTTAAGATTTCCGTAACGAACAATGAACAGTTAAATAACCAAGAAAATTTCTCAAAGAAATAACGATGATTAATGTCTGACAGATGTGCTTGAATGTTAAGATTTCCGGAAGCGGCCGGCGGCTGTTTCCACTTCCGTTTTCTCCCCTTCTGCCACCTGCCCCCTCCCCCAAACCATTTAAACGCACCCCCCCACTGCTTTCATTCTTTCATCTTTTCATTCGGTCACTATCAAAGGTACCTAGCGGCGAAATCACTGCTCTTACAATATTTTGTTTTACGAATTGTTTTGTTCATTCAGGAATTTAAATTCAAATTCTTTATGGTTTGATTACTGTCTGAAGCCTTCGAAAGGGTCCATTTTTTTATAACCCTATGGTTTTATTAGGGCGTTTATTCAATTTGACTATTTTTGTGCTCACATCAAAGAAAATCACATTGTTTCATATGCTACGTTCTTAATATTTGATTTTAAACTTTTTAGTATATATTTTTTATTTAAGAGTGGCCTTGACTGGTGACAAAATTACGGGACATAATAGTTGTAGGATTTGTAAAGCTGAAGGCTGAATTTATTAAGTATTTACCTCAGGATCATTGCCCGTACAAACAAAATAATTAAAAACGACTAGAAATTTACATTTTTAATGAACACCGTTGGTAAGCTATAAAAATCACTATTGATTCAGATTTAAAGACTCATCAACTCAGCCACTGATCGGTCAATGGCTGAGTTGGCATCGCGTTTCGGTCCCACCCAGGCGTCGCATTCGATTCCTCGACACAAGCAAGATTTTCCGCTTTCTGTGGTGGTAGCAGGAGATTTTCAAATATCAAAGGTTTTTCGTAACTCGGGAATGTTTGCCTTTCTTTTTAAAATTTGAAAAAAAAATTAACAAATTTAAATTTGTCTAAAATTTTTAATACAAGAAATTCATCTTTCAAATACATAATTATGTATTATTATAATAAAATAATTTTGGTTCCAAATTTATTGCTTGGTTCCCGAAATATCACAGATGTCCGATGATCGATTTAATTTCCTCTGAAATACAGCCTTTCCAAGACTTCTAATCTCGGGAATGATATTGTGATCACAGATTTGTACAAAAATAAGTTTGACCCTTTTTTGTTCAACCTTTGTTGATCAATTATTTGTGTTTATCTAACTTTCAAATACTTAGTAATAATTGCGTTATCTAATATTATTCTATGATTTTAATTTGATTATCATTTATGTTACAGTTACTCTCTCCAACTTTCATATATTTCAATATATCAGCAATATATCAGAATAATATTAAAATCCCAAAATTTAGTACCGAGCACATTCAAAACACTTATCTATATCTCGGTATAACATTTTTCAACATCCTCCCGTAAAATCTGAAAATTATCGAAAATAATCATGAATTCCAACTTTAAAACAGGTCAATTGCCGGTTGTGCGCCGGCGCACACGCCATAATTTAATTTTTTATATTATTTTGGAATGCGATTGTAACCCTTACGTTTAAAGAAAACGTATGAACAACAAGGCCAGAATCTCTTGGGGCATTCTTGTTCTTAAGGTATAAAATACCGTGAACACACCTAGCCACTCGGAATAATTTGTATTAAATTCTCTATGGCGTCTCGAGTGCGGTATTTGAACTATCAAATTGGCTAGCGTCGTTCTCGTGAAAAATAACCATATACAAGACCATTGTTAGAACTGTACTGGCATATGGATGTGAGGCGCTGACACTGACAGTAAAGATGGCTGAAATGTTAGATTCTTTTGAAAGAAAAGTGCTGAGAAGAATATGTGGACCCGTGAAAGAGGGGGAACAGTGGCGCATTCGGCACAACAAAGAATTGTATGATATATATCAGGCCCCTAACATCTCAGCCCACATGAGACTCCTCAAGTTGAGATGGGCTAGACATGTACAGAGAATGCCGGATACACGAGTCCCAAGAGAATTTTGACTGGACACCCAGGTGGAAAGAGTAAAATGGGAAGACCCAGACTGAGGTGGGAAGACGAGGTGCGACAGGATGCAGCACAGCTTCTCCAAATAACAAACTGGAAGTCAGCCGCTGAGGACAGGAGGAGTTGGAGGCGAATGTTGCAGGAGGCCAAGGCTCGATATGGGCTGTAGCGCCATCGGAGAGAGAGAGTTCTCGTGAAAAAGATCGTAAAACATATAAGTGTATCAAATAAACGCAAGTAATGTGGTTTTTATGCATAGTTTATTGTTCAAGGAATGTCTTTCGGTAAATATAATATACGATAGCACAAAATAAACCCACAAAATATTAGGCCAAAGTCAAAACATCGCGATTTTACATTGTTTCCTCCCTGGTATTGAAAAATTATCTGAAACACTGTAAGACATCATATCTATTAATAATATATTTTAAAATATTGATTTTTTTCTTTATGTATTGAGTTTTTCTTACTTATCGTCTTGTCATAATTTGAAATATTTTTCATAATTACTATAATTGAGCACGAATTCCCTCACCAAACAACACGAGAGCCTTGTCTTTTTATGGTGAGGAAGGCTATTATTATATTTATTGCAAACACTGTATAACATGTAAAATAAATGAACTTATTGTAAAAACATACAAATATTAAATAAGTATTTTTTTAAATCTTTCTTTATTATTTTCTTATTACTTTTTATCTTACCTCCTATTGTTCTATTTAACCAAATATTTGCAATTGATTTTGGGAGGCGGGTGTGGTTACCACCCCCCAGGAACCATTTATTGGATAAACAACATCTCTATACTAGGTCACTACAAGTGGTTCGCTACGTTTAGTGACATAGCAGGGGTCTCAAATTCATGGGGTGTGGTTTATCTGGGTCTTGGCGACAGTTGCGCCTGGCTACCTACTGTGTAGCGGGTCGGATCGCGAGAGGCTGGTTTGGGGAGATCCTTTGATCTTTTGAGATGGTCTCTCTCCACCCATTGTATTGCACCGCAGCGGGAGGTATGGATTCATATGTCCGTCACTCCAGGACACTCACCACTAAATTCCTACCCACCCCTTATACCTTTTTCCTTCCCAGAACTTCTTCTCCTTCCTTTTCTTAAAAATACCCTCCATACATAACATCACATCAAAAACCCGCTCCGCAGGTTTTTACTGCAAGGCCCTGCGTAGCTCTGGCAGTTACAGGCAAATAATTTTAAACTGGCAGTTAGAAACCCGCTCCGCAGGTTTTTGTGGCGGCTTTTGGTTTGGCTTCACCCAGTTAGTGTTGGTGACCATTTTATAAATCCAATAGGAACTGTTTTCAAAAATAGTCTGTTCCTCAGATCCACTGTCATCGAGTGATAGTCACCGTTACAAAGTAACCGAGACGGGCAATGACTTCAAATGTAATATATAGCCACTTGATACAATTATGTATAACCGTCAAACTTTCCATATCCGGAGAAATACTACACATTAATAAATTCGTAGCACTTATTTATACCTAGGGGGGACACGTTCCCAACCGCCCTGCTGACGAAACTGGCGACATCTTGTGACGAATTCTTGAATTCAAAACCGAATTACAGCTTTGTTTGAAATTCCACGTACACAAATGTTATTTGTGGCGCGACGCGTACGGCGTGGCGTCAACATGCACTCAAAACTGGGTTCTGAAATTCAACCATGCAGACGTTACCGTATTAATACTATTCGATTATTAATAAAATTATTCACGTTCAATGAACTTATAATTTTTGAAATTAGAACTGATTGTGGAAACTAAGCGATAAAGTATCTACCTAGAAACCAAAATTATTTTATTTTAATAAATTAATGAATATTGCATATTATTCAGAAATGCGTATTTTTTTTTGAAATTTTTGACAGATCTAAATCTGAACCTGATATTTATAGTGCTCGTTCGAAAAATAAATTTCTGATCATATGTCTAAATATTTTTTTTTGAATAAGCAATGATTCTATGACAAATATTTTGTAAGTACTTTCAGCTTCACGAATCCTACAAATTAAATTATCCTTCGATTTTTCACGGTTCTGAGCTAGTACTTAAATATTTATGTTATAATAGTAAAGATGTCTTTTTATGTGAGGTGAAATACCTTTGGATTAGATACGCTTACACTTCTCAGGTATTTGAAACAGCCAGCCAGTCGAAAATTACATTATTTAAACAATAGGTTTGATGGCATCCCATCACTGAACGTAAATAACACCTCCTAATATATTTTTACCTACTTAATCTCGAGAAGCCACGAGAGGTTCCATGCCAACTCAGAATGAAACCAACTCAGAACCATCTCAGATAAGTCATTTAGAGTGATAAAAAAATAATTTTAAATTAACCGATAACCCTAACCTAACTTAACCTATTTAACCAATTTTTTATTTATATTTTTTTATCACTCTAAATGACTTATCTGAGATGGTTCTGAGTTGGTTTCATTCCGAGTTGGCCGGTCACCGCCACGAGAATAGAAAAAAATATATTGATAGCGAAATTGTAAGCAATTCTTTGCTAAAGAATTCTAGGTGTGTCTACGTTTGGTCAGTATTTTGAAGGTCATCGGGAAGTTTAGTCATAAAAAAATGTCAAGCGTTCGATTAAATGTCAGTTGTACCTATCTAGCCATGTGGTTTGTCATATCTAATCAAATATGAGTGTCTATGATCCAAAGTCCATTTTAGCAATTTTACATGGACTACCAAAGGGTGTCTCGAAAAATGTTTGAATTAATTCATAAAACTGAGTATTTACGTTATTTAATATTGATTAATTTTTAGATAATTAATCATGGTGTCTTGCACGTCCTCTTTATTTAACCAACATTTCGCACAGCGTTACATTAAGGCAGATTATGGACACTGAAACGCTGTTTGAAACGTTGGATAAAAAAAAGGATCATCTCAAATCATATTTATTCCTTTGTTTGAATTTTTTTTATTTCTCATTGCTTGGGCAATTTATGAGCTATTGGGTAGATTTTGTTTAATATTTTACAAATACCATTTCCCACTTAATTCATAATAACAATGTTTGAATCGTTTTTATATCGCTGTTTTCAAGAGAAAATCAAGTGGGCTTTACAACTTAATTTACACATTTAAATTTTACCCTTTCATTTAGACTTATAACTTTGATTTATTACTATTTTTTTTTTACATGAGCTCCACACAGGAGGCCCCGAGGAAAATAATTTCCCTCAGAGCCTATGTCATCTTTGGGGATGCTGTGTGGAGGGTTTTTTAAAGGAAAGGAAGGGAAGGAGAGTTCTGGGAAGGAAAAGGGTTTAAGGGGTGGGTAGAAATCTGGGGTTCAGTGTGTCCTGGTCATCCACCTCCAAGATCTAGACAAACCTCACCCCATGAACCCGGGCACCCCTGATAAATCACCAAACGTAGCGAACCACTTGGAGTGACCTATGGCAGAGGTGTTGGTTATCCAATAAAGGTTCCCCGGGCGGCGGTACCCATTCCCGCCACCCAAATTGATTGGGAGGCGGGAATGGGTACCGCCTACTATTGGTTTATAACTAAGATTAATAACTTGTGACTTACAATCGAGACTTATAACTTATAACTATTAACGTAAAACTGTACATATTTTTTATAACCGAGCGGGTTTTTACACAATACTGATATAATACTCGTATCTTACAACTATGGCTTTGGACTACAGATTTAGATTTAGAGGAACCCGGGAGGGAGGTTCGCGGAGAGTGGAGTGTGGAGAGGGAAGGTGGAGGAGGCGGAGTGGGAACACGAGAGGGGAAGGAGATGCGGGAGAGGAAGAGGAGGCGGAAGGGGAGCGAGATGAATGGGAAAGGACACGCAGGGAGAAACAATTTCTTTATTAAATGGCATAGCTACGCATGCCGGGTACCAGCTAGTAAAGTTATAAAAATAAGGTCATTATTCTAGATACGAAAATTTGAAACGATGAGTGGCTCAAAATTACACACAAACTTAATATGACAACAAATTTTAACCACAGGCAACATCACGCTTTATTCAGTAAGCTTGTTTGAAGACCACAAATTATTAATTAAATTCAGTATTTATCCCGAGACCACACTACAAAATATTTGCTTTCTGTGTAAATTAAGTCCAATTTTGCACCGACCAATTACTAACCAACCAACTCTGAAGATTTTTGTTCCTGACCAAAAGCACCCGCACGTGAAATCATAAAACTTGTTATCTGAAATGTTAATAATGGTGTACGGCGAATAGGTTTACAATTTACCTCTTATCGCTTGAGAACAACGAACATCGATTGGGAACGGTCCGATGCATAAAATTACACTGCATAAATCAGCATTTTATTGATAAGACCACATCTTTGTAAAATTGCATTGCACGGTCTGTTGGACAGAGTATTTATGAAGCTTGAAGTTATAGTACGGCCTGTCGACCTTCGCAGAGATGATACTCAAATGATTGATGAATGGTGCACAATCTGTAGGCCAATTTGTTGCTTTATATGGTTCATGATACGCTTAGTAATTAGATTGTAGAAACCAACCTTGTTTTTCTCACGACCCTTTTCTACCATACATAATATTTCATCCGTTTAAATATTGGAGAAGCAGGTGAGTAAGGGGCCGTTCAAATATTACGTAACGCAATTTGGGGGTAGTGGGGTCTTGTAAAACGTCACTGTGCGTTACCGAGGCGGAAAGGGGTTTGAACAACGCGTTACGTAACAGGTTTTTTTTATAAATTTAAATAAAAAACTAATGAATTAAAGTTCATAGTATATAATATAAGTTCTATTTTCAAAGTTGGCAACCCTTTTCGTTTATGTTTTACGGGGAATCCCTCGATTGTACTGTACGTCATTTTTATTTTGTTCTCCCAAGTTAGCAACCCTTTTCGTTTATGTTTTACGGGGAATCCCTTGATTGTATTGTACGTAATTTTTATTTTGTTCTCCCAAGTTGGCAACCCTTTTCGTTTATGTTTAACGGGGAATCCCTCGACTGTATTGTACGTCATTTTTATTTTATTTTAGTTGTTTTGACGGCCTCCGTGGTCCCGAGGCAAGACTCTCGACTCACAATCCGAAGGTCGCGGGTTCGAACCCGGCGTGCGCAAATAAATTTTATTTGATTAATTTGTGTTATTTCACAATTTATTAATTTAAAATAATAAATAGTATATTTGCGGCACGTTCCAGAGTGGAAGATACTCTCAGTATCGCCCTGGTGTAAGACCACCATTCAGAATTGAAACGTTGCTTCAAATGGCTTTAGCTGTGTTTAGTGACCAGATCTGAATAGCCAGGTACTTCCCCACCTTCCTCTTCCCTATCTCCTTCCCCTCCCCACTACCTTCAGCCTCACAACATACCCCGATTGGGGATGCCATAGTCTCACTGGCTCCAGACGGGAGCAATTGGGACTCTTGTGCGGTATTCATGTAAAAAAAAAAAAAGTTGTCAAAATTAAATCAAATTGGTAAAAAAATAGTCACTTGGGTGTTACGTAACGTTTAGAGAGGGGGAGGGAGGGTCAAAAATCTTCAAAAATTGCATTACGTAATACTTGAATGCCCCCTAACAAGCAATTATTGTCGAAATACTTGCTTTCTCTTATTATTTATTTTATTTTTATTTTATTTATTCATACACGCCTTGAAGGCTTTTACAGAATCACATTATTAAAGTTATACATGTTATTCAGGAGTATAATTGTAAGCATGAAGTATATAACATTATCAACTGTACTTTAAGGATACAAACAGGTTTAATATGTTCATAGGTATGTAGTTTCGGTATCATTAAAATTGTACAAAGGAATTAAAAAGTTTACATAGTGTAATAATGGTAAAACAGAAGAGTGCTTAAGGTACTTTAAAAGTAGTTATTGAGGAACGTGTAGGTATTTACTATGTTGATTTTATTATTAACTTGATCATGAATAAATTGTTCGAAAGCAAATTTTTCAAGAATTCAGCAAAATTAACGCAGTGATAAATAGTACGTACACATAGAAAAAAAAAATGAGTTGCAATATCTTGAAAAGTTATACTAATTGTTTATTCGTGCTAAAATAAATGTAACATAATAATTAAATGTATGAGTAAAATGTAAGTGTCATGTTTAATTTGGGCAACTCCATTTTAATTTAAAGCTTTTTTGTATGTATTTAACAGTTTTAATAATTAATTTATAAAATTAAGGTTTTTTTTATAAAGCAGTTCTGATCCGTAATTATTATCAAGGATGCTAGCTGTATCGCCCTCCGAAGGCTTTATCAAACCGTGGTGAAGCCACCTAGAGATGATCTACTGTAAAACAAAAATAATATTAAGACGTTTGCTTCCAAGTGCCCTTAAGGCGCCGTATTAAAAAGAAGAAGATGGAGAGAAAATTGAACCGAAAATTGTGAAAATGTTGTTTTTCATTTACTCACAAATAATTGTCCAAGTTGCCTCTAAAATCATGAAACACTAAAATCTTTAATGGCTTTTATGTTATAATTTAAAGCAAAAATAAAAACACACTTTTTTTGGAAGTGAAATCTATTGTCCACAGAACTACTAGTTTAGATATCACTTGGAGGAAAATGGAACTCAGCGTGTTACAAAAAATAATTTGTCCTTGTGCATTACACACGAACATATTGTGTTGGTACCTGCCTTAAATGCTACTGTCTGACATTTAATTACCATATAATCACTATCTTGCATGAAATTAGTTAATAATTTCAACCTTTCAAAGTTCTTGCATACTTACCTTGCTCGTATCTCTTCCCACATAAAACCTCTCTCGACTTGGCTGCACCAGCGCTTCGCGTTTATCGTGTCAGCAAAAAATACATACGATTCTTGAATTAGGTAGTTAGGTACCAACAATCACCCACTAACTAACCTACTGATAAGTGGAGGTAGGAACCTCGCCTCGAGTTAGCAGTAAGAAGTATTGCTGGCTATCTGGAACAGCTATCTGCCGCTTCTCTCGGCTGAATCACACGAAGAAGTGGGTTAATGAAAGGGTCGCTGCATACTAAACTGGTTCACATCCTGCAAATCATTATCTTATATCTTTTAAACATTATTACGTGTTCCAGATAAGAAAACAGACTTAAGGTATTCGCACAATTATGCAAGGATTATTCGGGCTTCGTGCAAAATCATTTGCAATTCACTTTGATGAATACTTCTGGACATGCTTTGGACCCTTCTTGTATCTATAAATATGGAGCGGTGTCGAGACAAAAAGATTGGCAAGTTTTTGGATAATACTTACCTACAAGGAAAAATGGGAATTTTGTGTATTTTTCACCAATCTGGAAGGCGGGTATTTGATCACCAAAATCTCTGCCATAAGCCATCCCAAGTGGTTCGCTATGTTTGGTGACTTAGTAAGAATGCCCGAGTTCGTCAGGTGGAGTGTGTTCATGTCTTGGCGGCGGATGTGCCTGCTCATCAGCTGCGTGGCCTTCTGGCCCGTAAGAGGTCGGTTTCGGGATACCGTTTGATCTCCACAGCTGGTCTATCGACCCATCATCTTACACCGCAGCGGAGGGATGGAAGCATACGTCCGCCACTCCTGGACACACTGACCCCAGATTCCTACCTACCCCTCATACTTTTTTCTTTCCCAAAATTTCCTCTCCTTTCTTTCCTAAAAAAGACCCTCCACAGTCCTCAAATATGACAATTATTTTCCTTGTGGGTCCCCTGTGTGGGGTTATTGTAAAAAAAGAAATACAAAACTTGCGCAAACACAGTTGATAAAATAATATATTTCTACTGCCCAATTCAGGTGGAATTATTTTAACTACATTTCGGAAATGTTATTTGCACCTATAATATTATTTTCATACAACGTGAAATTGTACCCTCTAAGCTCTAAGTTACCAGAAGTAGCTTCTCAGGAGTTGAATAATACAGTAATTGAATAATACAAGTTAAGTATATAAAGTTTTATTACATGGATAAAATAATATTCAATACGCAAACATTTTTAAAAATTATAATACAATACAAATTTTCAATTTTGAACATAATTGCGCCAACTCTTAGGCCGGCTAAAATCCAATTTCAAATATATTTTTTTTTGACTAAAAGAGATAAAGATTGAATCTTTATCCACAACTGTAAATATTTTAAATTTCTTGGTTTGGTGCTTGGTTTGACTGAGTGAACACAGCTAAAATCTAAGCCAAATCCTAATTCGATGGTATCGACGTTTGTTTCGTATATTAACTGATGTAATTTTTTAAGCATAATGTCTTACAATTTTAAATGCATTTGTAAGCGTAAGTGACGTCAGTGAAAACCTGTTATTGGTTAAGTAATTTATACATATTTCATCATTAATTCTAAACTATTGTTACTGTTGGTTTTCCGAATAAAATAAAATAAGTGCTACCAAAAGGTGCTAGAATGCATGGTCATCGACAACAAGTTTATCTGCTGAGTTTCAGCTCGGTGGGATGTCGGGAAGTGGGTTAATTTCCACTTCCAAGATTTGCATTCACAAATTATTTTATTTAATAATTTTGTAATTTGCATTCACGAATGAAAATAAAATCATGATTCGATTATTCTTCTGCCCTGATGATGAACCCTACAATGCTGTCCTAAATTTGGCTAAAGGAGATAGGGCAACACGGGATAATACCCCAAAAATAAATCACGATACAAGTATTTTGTTATTCAATTCATTATTTAATTATATTTATTTTGCAAATTCACTTGCTTGCATCATTTTAATTATTTAAAACTGTATTTTTGATTAAAAAAAATTATACACAACACCAAAATGTTCTTAATCAGGACGCAAAGTACTGTATTTTTTACATTAGCTCCACACAAGAGGCCCTGAGGAGAATAATTTCCCTAAGGGTTTATGTCATCTTGGGGGATGCTGTGCGGAAGGGTCTTTTTAAGGAAAGGTAAGAGAAGAAGTTCTGATAAGGAAAAAGGTATGAGGGGTGGGAATTAAAATGACGGTCAGTGTCCAGGAGTGACAGACGTATCCATCTCCAATTGCGGTGCAGGACGATTTGAGAGAGGCCGGCTGGAGAAGTCAAAAGGCTTTCCTCAACTAGTCTCTCTTGATTCGCCACGCAGCAGGTGGGCAGACGCATCTGCCAAACAAACCCAAACATATAAACCTCATCCCGTGAACCCGGACACCCCTGATAAGTCACTAAACGTAGCGAAACAATTGGCGTGACCTGTGACAGGGATGTTGGTTATCCAATAAATGATTCCCGTGACGGTGGTACCCATAACCGCCTCCCAAATTGAGATGTTTCAAAACCAAAGTTTTCAGGATGCAAAATAGTAAATACATTATTTATGGTGTTGATAGTTTTGTTTAAAAATGATGGTTTAAACAAGGTTTGTTATTTTAATTTAATTTAATTGTGTAGTTGGGGAGAATTAACAGTTCTACCCTTTTTTTTTCGTCATTTGTTTTTGGGGTGTTTTTTTTTTTTTTTTTTTACATGAGCTCCACACAGGAGGCCCTGAGGAAAATAATTTCCCACAGGGCCTATGTCATCTTTGGGGATGCTGTGTGGAGGTTTTTTTAAGGAAGTTTAAGGGTTTTAAGGTTTAAGGAAAGGAGTTTAAGGGGTGGGTAGGAAGGAAAGGGGTTTAAGGGGTGGGTAGGAAGGAAAGGGGTTTAAGGGGTGGGTAGGAATCTGGGGTTCAGTGTGTCCTGGTCATCCACCTTCGAGACCTAGACAAACTTCACCCCATGAACCCGGGCACCCCTGCTAAATCACCAAACGTAGCGAACCACTTGGGGTGACCTATGGCAGAGGTGTTGGTTATCCAATAAAGGTTCCCGGGGCGGCGGTACCCATTCCCGCCTCCCAAATTGTACACTGTAACGCTGTCCGAAACGTTGGAAAAGAAGGAGGTAGCGCAACACGGCATAACACCCCAAAAACAAATAACGAAAATACTTTTGGCCGTGAAAATCTAAAAACTTATCAGTTTTTAACTTACCCTTTTTTATGACACCAATTAGTTTTAAACGTACGTATTTTTCAAGAACCTTTTCTATAAGGTAATATAATTAGTCTGAAAGAAAATTAGGATGGGAGAATTTGACAAACATTATTATTCAAAGGTTGTATCGGAAACTTTAACAACATAAAATATTTTAGCATTATCATAACTATTGTCACTTCGAACTTTCGACGAATCAGCAAGTTTATGTTTAGATATCCGATAAATTATGCGGTATCATGGGAGTAACTTAATAACTGTGGGCGTATCTACCTTATTGTTATAGCCAACTCACATAAACATCAGCTGGGCCGAGTTAGGTCTACCACGCAGTTTGTATAATGTATTCTAATCTCAACATGTTGACAATTTTGTTAAGATTCATTATTAATGTTATGGTATTCATGGTTAGTTTCACTGCGTGGAAGACGGACGTCGCTACAAGCCATTTGTAAGATTTATTTAACGACTAAATTAAATTTGATTAATTTTCACACCTGGGCCATTAAAAATAGATCTGCTTTACAATGCTAAATAAGAGAGAAACGGAAAAGGTAAGGCTGGGATACCAATAATTTTAAATAGTTTTTTATAAGGCATTTTTTATGGCTGGTTATCTTGTTACCTGCGAATTTATAAATTTAATTTATTGTAGTAGCTATTACAGGCGATTGGCATATTTTTTTATGTGAATACCTCCAACGAATCCCAGCTCAATTTGGGAGGCGGGAATGGGTACCGTCGCCACGGGAACCTTTATTGGATAACCAACACCTCTGCCATAGGTCAATCCAAGTGGTTCGCTACGTTTGGTGATTTAGCAGGGGTGCCCGGGTTTATGGGGTGAGATTTGTCTAGATCTTGGAGGCGGATGACCGGGACACACTGAACCCCAGATTCCTACCCACCCCTTAAACCCTTTTCCTTCCCAGAACTCTCCTTCCCTTCCTTTCCTTAAAAAATCCTCCCCACAGTATCCCCAAAGATGACATAGGCCCTGAGGGAAGTTATTTTCCTCAGTGGAGCTCATGCAAAAAAAAAAAAAGTTGCTCCCGTCTGAAGTCAGTGAGACTATGGCATCCCCAATTGGGGTATGTTGTGAAGCTGAAGAAGATGGAAACTTTCTATGAGAAGGGCAGGACTCCAGAAAATTGGCTTCCAGTCAAAAGGACCCTCCAGAAACACTAGAGGCGGATGATTCTAGATGCCAATCATCCCTCCAGGATGATTTCAAGTCAGCTCCCAAGATGGCGAGTATGACGATCAGAATCGTAGCGATCTTCAAAAAAAAAGATCCGTCGTGTTGCGGTCGGGAGGACCGGCCAAAGCTCTCTCGGCTGTTCCACAAAGAATAACTGGCTTTCTTTTGAAATCTCCTGATTTGAATCTGTGCAGGATTAACAACTGTTGCATTCCAAAATATTGCAGGGCTCGCAATATAACCAATGTCCAAATGTCAATTGGCAAGCACTAGAGGTGCCGTACACCGAGACCATAAATAAAGTGTGTATAAGAGGGTGCACACACCTTGTTACAAATATTTTTATGTAACAAGTGGGGATGGGAAGGTAATGGTGGAGAGGAAGATGGGAAAGTACCTGGCTATTCAGATCTGGTCACCAAACACGGCTAAAGTTATTTCGATCAACGTTTTAATTTTGCTGTTTCAATCAACGTTTCAATTTCGTTTCAATGAATGGTGGTCTTACACCGATACTGAGAGTATCTTCCAGAATATCTCACAAGAGTCTCAGCTGCTCTGATCTGGAGCCAGTAAGACTATGGCATCCCCAATTGGTGTATATTGTGAAGCTGAAGATGGTGGGGATGGGAAGGTAATTTGTGAGAGAAAGGTGGGGGAGTGCCTTGATATACTGGTCTGGTCACCAAACACGGCTAAAGCCATTTCTAACATATTTCAATTCTGAATTGTGATAGTTCACCAGGATCGATACTGAGAGCATCTTCGACTCTGGAAAGTACCGCAAATATACTATATTTAATTTTTAATGAATTAATTGTGAAATGACACATTAATCAAATAAAATTTAAATTCACCGGGATTCGATCCCGTGACCTTCGGATTGCGAGGAAAGACCACGTTCCTATCACGGAGGCCTTCAAAATGTGGCGTAACGTAAAAATGTACATATGTACTTATATCGATATCCAAAATTTAAAATGCTGTAAAAGACAATAAATCCAAGAATGAGTTAAATGTGTAATTTTTCTCTTTCGATCTGCTTCGTTTCGAAATATTTCTAGGAAAACAAGACCGGAAATAATTCACGTCTTTGACGTGAATTTTAAGAGGCTTTTTCACAGAATTTGAACCATTCATCAAATTCGAAATAAATTTTCAAGTTATTTATTTATTGTTTTGGAACGTTTACAGAGTATTAACATGAAAAAGTTATGACGTTAACATTCTAAAAAGCGTAATAATCCACTTAAAAATGTTCACACAATGCACAGCACAGTGAAAGATTTGTTATTCTCTATGTAGAGGTATTAAGGCGGTACACAACTCTAATAATTTTTATTTGCTCAAAACTCATGTTTTAATCATTTCCGGTGAATTCAAAACTATAATAACTTTTTTACTCCAACCGATACCTGGGGATGGAAGTTCTATACATTTAAAAGTAATAAAGCACTACCTTACCATTAATATATTTTAATTACAACTATTTTAAAACTTTATGACCAGTTTTTCATCTATGTAAGTTAGAGGTAAGCACCAGATTTTATTTTTCTAGACGATGAATTAATAACTTCGAGAGGTATTCATTTAAAAACATCTTAAATATTTGTAACACGTTCTTCAGAATTAATTAAAATGAACGCGGCGGAAAGGTCGAATCTCCAGGCCCGCTGCGGCGAATTCGACTGTACGTGCCGTGGGCGTATATTTGTTTACACGCTTTCTTCACTTACGTCCTTAAGATTCCCACATTATTTGTTTTCTTCTTATTTTCTTTGGCAAATTCGACAGTAGGTCCGTGCAATACACGGGTCGCGAGTCGCAATTTGTATACACGGCTTCTTTACTTACGTCGTTAAGATTCTGAATATATTTTAGGGTATATTGCCGTCTTAAAGCAAGATATAAACAAAAACATAACGAGATATAACAAAAATAAAACATAAACATTAAAATATGATGTAAAAACAGAATACTAAATAGTGTAAATAACAACCAGTCACATTCGTGTTACAATAAAATTGTCCTCCATGAAATGTCATAATAGTAGAGTAAGCAAGTTCTGTGAAAGCTCCATTCAAATTGTGTTTTTATTTCAATTCAGAATTGTTCAAATTTTATAAAAGAAATGGCCTTATACTTATTATATGTTTTTCAAAAATTATAAATTTTATACTTATTTACATGTTTCTCAAATTATTAGCACACGATGATGTGAGCTGACTTGAGATTAATAAATAAAGAAATATAGTAAACCTAGTCTATTTTATTAAAGCAGGTATTATAGATTTTCTCTCAGATACCGATCGCAGCATTCGACGAAGAGATTGGGTACACTGACTTCTGCAGGTAACATGGGACTGATTGGTTCCATTCTAACATATTATACCATTAAATACACTTTACTCCAACTGTAGCTTTTAGTTCGGATTGCAATACTAATAGCAATTGTCGCAAAACCGATTAATACGATTGTTAGTCTCTAACGGTTTTGTAATCAATCAACTGTCAATGCATTATACATTAGATGAATATTGAATGAATTAGAAAACTGCTACTTACTGTCATTACTGGCCAATTCATTCTATTAGCCTTAACAAGAGTCACTTTAATGGCTCGAGTAATTATTAAAGAGTTGATTGATTAAATCAGTACCATAAAGCATTTTTTTCTCCCTGGCAAAGGATTATACTCCTTAGGTGCCTTACAGTGAGTTCCGTTTCGATAAATAAACCTAACGGAATTCAAATACATATATTTTATAGCGGTTGATATTTTTTAGATGTTTCGCAGAAATTCACGTGTGACAAAGACATCAAATGGTCATTCAGCCCCATTTTGTTTTTTTGTTTGACAGTTGAAAGGTACCCGTTAAGGTGATCCCCTGTACCTAGGAGTACCTGGAGAAATTCGACATCGGAATCCACGCCTCTTTTTGGGAGGGATTTAAAAATACTCGAGAAGAATTTTTTGGAAAGGTTGGAGAAGGTATTTGAGTATTGTTCTTCATAGGTTGATTTCGTAAAGGCCTGTAAAAACATAAACTCCCTTTTTACGCATTGTTTATTATAATATCAAGGAAATTTAAAATCGATTGCACGGAACCAAGCAACATGGAGTCCAAAGACGTCCACACACCCCAGTGTCGGGACGTAACCAACAAAAAATGTTATGCGAACGGCGACGGTTTAATTTTCAAATCCGAGTTCGCCGAACGCCCCCAATTTTGATTCATGCCGTAAACAACAGTGCGAAATTCCATTGTTTTTGTTTTTTATCTTGTGAAATTCAGGCACAAATATTAATATGTTTTCCGATTATTTTGTAAAGTACTTAATTTGCCACATTATAAAATGAATCTTTAAATTTTCCAACACACTATTTTGTATGATTGTGCATTATTTCACACGGCTTCATCTTAAATGCTGCCTCTAAGTCCGTTTCAGCTTTTGAACAAATAGTGATCAGCAGAAGAGGACAACAACTATCACGGTATTAAACTTGTCATCTTTTTACAATTTGAGAAAAAGCTGAAACTCACCTACGATCGGCGGTTAACGGGGTCCTTTCAAATGTAAAAATAAAATCAAATTTTATTTGATGACAATGTTACATTTGAATTTCTTCCAAACAATTGGGTCTAAGTGAAGTCCTGTTGAAAGACAACTATTCAGAATAAAAACGTTTCTTAAATGGCAGATCTGAATATCTAGGATTTTCCCAACACTCCTTTCTCCGTCTCCTTCCCTTTTCCATTCACAATATACCCCAATTTGGGATGTAATGGTTCCACTGGCTCAGGTTGGGAGGAGTTCAGGCTCTTGTGCAATATCCACGTATTATAAAATGCGTAGACATTATGTAGTTAATGCTTGGCATTAAAGAGGCTATTTGGTATTTTCCTGCAAACATAATAAAAAAAACATAAATCTAGGCATTGAATAACCTTGGGCATCCAATTTATTTATTTTCATTTCAAATGTACATGATGTATAGTGAATGACGTTTCAATAATAAATTATTTATTTTTCATGTTCTCCGTAAAACGGTTATAAACCAATATATCATGGAGAAGATTACAAATAAAAAAGGTATGGGTTTTACTGTTTTGTGACGTTCATCAAAGGATAATTGCTAATTGTCTTTAAATAGCGTTAAAAATGTCGATGGTCAAAGAAGAATCATAAGCAGTAAGTGCGTACTGATAGACAGAAGTTCTTGCTTTCGGAGCCCAAAAAATGTAGGTTAAATTATTAATCGATACTCTTTACATATTGATCATTAATAACATTTGAACAAAATTCACTTGAAAATAGGCAATACCATGGTAGAGTTAGTTCTGCATCTTGTAACAAGGAAAGATCTGTGCACGCGCGCTCTTGTAAAATTGTCGAAAAGGGCAATTTTTCCAACCTTTCTGAATTGCGGATGTGACCGTTCAAGTGGTTGTAGGCCATTAACAGCAAAGCATTTCCGTCTGTCGGTAAGGTTATTATATCCAGCATTCCGGATAAGAGGGCCGACGGATATCACCAGCGATAGTACCCAAAGCCACTAAAATACATATAAATGCCTTAGAAACATCTTTTGATGTAGAGAAGATATGCATTATGCAATGCCCTGCAGTCTTCCCTCATTAAACATTCAGCGGCGAGTCATTACTCGCAGCCTCTTCATCTCTACAATTCTGTATATTCTTGAATATGGAGTACAGAGGCATCCGGCACCCTCTACAGTCTACAGCTGGCCCTCAAGTCATGCAAAACCTTGGAGAACTGTTATTAAAATGGATAAATATTTATTTGAATTGGTAGTCTACGCAGTGCACTATGTTTTATCCAAATGTCACCGAAATTTTGATTTATTTTAAGATTTCCTGTTTTCCGTTTTGTCAAATTTTCTACAATAAGCTCTGGCAGTTACAGGCAAATCATTTTAAACTAGCAGTTAGAAACCCGCTCCGCAGGTTTTTGATGCGAGGCCCTGCGGGCGGCTTTTGGTTCGGCTTCGCCCAATTAGTGTTGGTACCATTTCATAAATCCAATAGGAACTAATTCCAAAAATAGCCCGTTCCTCGGATCCACTGTCATCCAGTGATAGCTTGTCACCGGGACAAAGTAACCGGGACGCGCAATGACGTCATTTGTAACATATAGTCGCCTGATACTATTATTCCCAACTGAGTATTACCGTCAATCTTTCCATATCCGGAGAGATACTACAAATTCACAAATCCCTAGTACTTATACCTGCCTCGGGCACGTCCCCGAAGTGGCGACATTTTCTTTGAATGCTGCGTGGAGGTTTTTTTAGGGAAATGAAGGAGAGGAAGTTCTAGAATACAAAAGGGGATAAGGTAGAAATCTGAGGGTCAGTGTGTCCAGGAGTGACAGATGAATGAATCCAACTCTCTCAATGCGGCGCAAGACGACGCGACGGGTCGAGAGTCCCGATGAACAGGATTAGGTTAGGTTTCCTTCAACTAGTCTCTTCCGATCCTGCCCGCCGAGCAGTAGGTAGGCAAACGCATTCGCCACCAAGACCTCGATAAAACTCTCCCCGTGAAATCAAACATACCGAATCATTTAGGGTGTTGGTTATACAATAAACGGTCCCCGGGGCTTCGGTACCCATATCCGCTTTACAAATTGCAACAGTTTTGTAGGCAGTTGGTAGTTCCTTGTTCGGATGTTTTCTTCGCGTAAACTTTCACTTTCACAATATCCAACAATAAGTTATATAAAATCCCGTGATTTTTCAAGATGTTCAGAAGATTATTAAATAACGTACAAACGTCCTTCTTCAGAGAAAATGATTTTAGGGAAAATTGCAGTGATTTTTCAGTAACCACAACTCGGGAATGGTACGGTTTCCGTTTAACTGAATTAAACATGCCTTTCGTATAATATTCCTGAAAGAAAAGTTTCATCCCTTGACCGAAATATGATCCAATTGGATTTCCGAGAAAACTTTTTCAGGTGAACAAATTTCAGTATTTTTTAAGAGTTGTTGATGCTAGGAATACGTTATTAGGTTGTCTTCGGGTAGTGCTCTTTTTCTCTACCAAAAACAATATGGACAAATATTATTTTGTAATAATATTATTAGTTTTCCGAGTGTTTGTTTTCTTAAAGTCGGGTCTCCAGCGACTAAATGTTTTCAAAACCGTTCCACGGATATGCTATAGTTTCACATTGACTGTTCACGGGTATGCTTTAGTTAAACATTATTTACCCGCGAATAGCCACGGATACGACAGTTACACATTATTTACCCGCGACTGTTCACGGGTATGCTATCGTTACACATTATTTACTCGTGATCGTTCACGGGTATGCTATAGTTACACATTATTTACCAGTGAATGTTCACGGGTATGCTATAGTTACACATTATTTATCTGTGACTCTTCACGGGTAAAACTAGTGGCACATAAATCGCTTACTATATATTATTGCATTATTTTCCAATTTGAGGGGCGGGTATAGGTACCGCCGCTCCGACAACCATTTATTGAATAACCAACACCCTTGTCACAGGTCACCCCTAGTGATTCGCTAGGTTTCACCCCAAGTGATTCGTTAGCAGGGGTGTTCGAGTTCATGTAGTGAGGTTTGTATGTCTAGGTCTTGGTGACGAATGCGTTGGCCCATTTTATGGCTGAATCGGAAGAGACTGGTTGAGGGAGACCTATCCTAGACCCCTTCATCCGGAATCTCTCGACACATCGCCTTGTAACAGTGAGGGATGGATAAATATTCCTGGACACATTGACTCCCAGATTTTTATCCACCCCTTATACCTTTTTCACAGAACTTCCTTTCCCTAAAAAGACCCTCCAAATAGCATCCCCAAAGACGACATATAATTTGAAAATTTTTTTCCTGTGTGAAGCAATTGTTTGAGAAAAGATGCTTTTGATTAAAAACTTTCACCACTTTTAAACTCACTTTTCCCGTCAAAGTGGCGTGTGGTTAGTAAATCTGTCAAGACCTGCTATTTAATAATTAAAAGAGCGCCGAAACAGGACAGGGGGACCGCCAAGGTCACGAGCCCAGCATCAGCAGGCCAGCCACGTTTTCAATTAAAGATGAAAGGAGCTTTAAGACGGAAGTTGGGCCCTTTTGTCGGCCGCTGCAACGAGTAATTACGGCCCGACGGAAACGGAAGTTTTAATTACTGCTTCCGGTGGAAAGAAATATGGAGAGGGAAGGGATAAGGGAAGTAGAATTAGAACTGAGGGAATCCAACACGCCATTATGTCTACTTCCCGTTTGTTAAACCTTTACGTCAAATTTAACAGCTAAAGGTAGATATTTTAATGACGGACCGGTATCTTTTACGAATGAATTTTGCGGATTATATTTATTTTATTTTTAGAAAATAAAATCCGGTATGTTTTGATCGTTATTTCTAACCTGTGAATCTCGTAATATTTTTTATTTTTTTTTATATGAATCCCGCACAAGAATTCCAATTGCTCTCAACCGCCTGGAGCAAGTGAGACTATGGTATTCCCGATTGGGGTATGTTATGAGGCTGAATGTACTGGGGAGGGGAAGGAGATGCAAAAGAGGAAGGTTTGGAAGTACCTGGATATTCAGATATAGTCACTAAACACGGCTAAAGCCATTTAAGACGCCGTATACTCACTCAAAAAGAAGAAGAAGAAAAAACATGTAAAAACGAATGTTAGAGAGAGCGCGCTAATATTTAAAACGATAAAATTGAAGCGAAAGTTCTGAAAATATTAATAAAACACCAATCGTTTAAAATATAGTAAAAATCTCGTAGGGAATATCTAAAATAGCATTTAAAGAAATGCTGTGAATTTTTTCATACGTATAACTTCTAAAATAAGTGAAATGAACGTGTTTATAATAATGTTCAAGGGAATTTCATATAATTTGTGTTTCAGCGTGGGAATGGTCTAGATATTATCTTAAAAAATAACATGTATTTTTTTAAGAGCTTAAAAACTTCAAATATATAAGGGAGATATGTAATAAATGGGTAGAAATTCGGGTAGCGGCGGCTTGAAGCAAAGTTTTAATTCTGATTGGTGGTCCTGTACCAGGACGAACATAAATAACACAAATCAATCAAATAAAATTTACTTGCGCATACCGGGATTTAAACCGCCATTACAATGATAATTAAATTAATGATGTTCACAACTTTAATCGGCGAATATACCTTGTACTCATGACTTGAATAAAATCTGTAACAACGTTGTCGAATGTCCTGACTTACTCAAACTAATAAACTTCAAAATACCACCCAGAACACAGCTAGGCAAGGCAAAACACTCGTAGTAAGTATTCTAGAAGGAATGCAAAATCGTATGTGATAGCTTGGAAATATTTTAGATGCTTTTAATTAATAAAATAAGTCTATTTATAGCCAAGAAAAAATAAAGAATCAGGCCTTTAAAAATTGCTTTAAAGTCCAAAAACTCCTACTTACGAACCCGTTTTTGGTTACGGTTTTATTGTAAAATGTAGAATATTAATTTGTTTAGAATAATTTTTGTGCCTGAACTTCGTAAACTAAACTAAAACACACTCGTTGTGCCTCCTTTACTATCATGGTATGATAGAAAGAAATATGATGTATATATAATGTTAGAAAGAGAAATCACCACGCATTATATTCAAATTTAAAAATTTATCAAAAAATAAATAAAATGATCACCTTTCTGAAACTGAAGTTTCCGATCGCAATTTAATTAATTGTGAAATGACACAAAGTAAATAATAAAATTTATTTGTGTACGAGAGCCTTACCCCTGAACCAAGACGTCCGTCAAAACTATTTTCAAAAAGAAGCGACATTTCCACCAAGGAGTAGATGGTTGTACATGTTTTTTAAAATGGTTTAGAGAGAAAAAAAGGTCAGTGATATGTACTAGTTTAAGAATTAAAATCCCGAGCAAAACCGGATAGAAAAAACAAGTTAGATGCTAACATTTTATAAATTCCTTGCACACTTCGAGAACCTATTCATCATTACTTCTAAATTTGCACTTAAAATTAGTTCATTATTAGTCTAGTCACTAGTTTCTTGACTGTTTGTAATTTATCTTTGTCCCGTCCTGTTGTTAGAACTGAAGACACCACTCTGTACTCTGTACTCCGTGCGGTAAAAAGCAGTCTTGACAAATAGCCAAGTGACGCGACGTTCATTCCCCACTGTAATACCGCTGAAAGTTTTTTACAACAGGATAGAACCATCTATTCCAGTGGCCTAGCAATAAACCCCCGGAATCCAGGGCATATTTATAAACTGCCTCTCTTCACGCCTCTAAAGCGAGAGAAATTATATTAAACATACTCGTACCTATGTTATTAACAGGAAACTAATGCCGCACGTACATATTTTGGTTTTTCTTTACCTTTTACATTTGCTATTCTTAAAAGGAACGTTTGCGCGGCCCATACGTTACAGGTTACTTTGTAGGCAGATAGTTGAAAGCCTGTTGTGGATGCCTAGCACTTCCAGAATGGACACATTTGTGCGTGCAGAGAAATATGGGGAAAATCAATGCCCATAGTAAATTTACCACTTACTCATTTCATTCTTATTCACTTACCTTATTTACTTACTTATTTACTTACTTAATGTAACTTACTCTTATGGTTGGTATTGATTTATTTTTGCAATTTAATCTTCCTATTTTAATATTTTTACCTAAGCTCCACATCTCACAAAGCTGACATTGTCTCCCGCGCCAACAAAATGCTTGGATTTTTTCTTCGTAATGCGAGATCATTTACTAATGGAGTTGCAATACGGAGAACATATGAAGCACTTGTCCGCAGCACCTTGGAATATAACTCCATTATTTGGGCCCCTTCTGAACAAAACCATTTCTTAGAGATAGAAAGAGTACAAAAAAGTTTGTGCGTTACCTGCATATGAGGGAATATACATAAAAAATTAATTAATAAAAACTTAGTTTTTACCACTTTTATTGTTTACATAACTGACACATTTCTTGAGCTTTGCAATTTGCTAAGCAAAACATGTTGGTTTTGTAAACAATAAAATTGGTAAAAACTAAGTGTTTTATTTATTAATTTTGAATTAAAATGGTGCCACAAAAAAAGTTTGCTGTGTTTGAAGAAGTGAATATACATACTAAACATTCCTGTACCCATCGTTGTTCTTAACAGGAATGATCGATCTTAATACCTTGGAAGCCCGCCGAAAAGTATTTTTGGGTAAACATTTTTTTAAGCCGATTTCCGGTACTGTACTGAATCCGCCTATGTTGAAGAAGATTAATCTATATGTCACTAACGCGTATACTCGTGGGAGATCCCACGCACTTTTTTATGCCCCGAAAGCGAGAACTTCCTTCCGTCAGAATGCGCCATTAAACAGAGCAATTCAACTAAATAGATTCCATAAATAGATTTGACAGAATTTACTATTCACTGTACATCATCTCTTCCTTCATTTAGATAACTCTCTTTAAAGTATTTACCCACACTTCCAATCACCTTTCTATTTTTATTGTATTCAATTGAATTTGTATTAACTTAAAATATTCCTGTAATTTAAAATATGTACCTCTAAGCTTGTCTCGACACAGGTATATCCCAGTGAGACAGGCATCAATTAAACCCAATGTAAAACGGTCAATAATAATATATACTTGAGCTTGAATTCCCTCACCAAACACAAGAACCTTGTATCTTTATGATGAGGAAAAGCTATTATTATATTCATTTTACAACTCTGCTTAATATGTAACAAAAATGTATACTTATTGTAAAAACATACAAATATTAAATAAATTTAAAAAAAAACCAAATGCATATAGATTAATAAAAAAAAATTAAAAAACTACTTAACGATTCTGCATTGAGCATCGACATTTTCAATGTCACCTACAGAGAGTTCAGTGACTATCTTTTGACATACGTCACAACACAGTGAAACTGCCCACACGCACTTTTTTTCTCTTTTTTCTTTTAAATTTTGTAATCTTATCCATAATAATTTGGTGTAGAACTGTTTTATGGAGAACCTGGAAAAAAATAAAATAAATGATGGGCCCCGAGGAAAGAAAAATCCCTCGAAGCCTATGTCATCTTTGGAGGTGATTTATAGTGTGTATTTATATATCCCTGAAGGTTTATGCTGAACTGAAACCGGTTGGCGTTTCATATTTGTTTTTATTATACTCAATAAAATGGTTTTCAAACAAACTATCATATGAGATTTTTACGGCCAAAAGTCGATAAAAATTATTTCATCGTGATTTAGTTTTGGGTTATTATTCCTAATTGTGTTACGTCCTAACAGTTGTAGAGAATGCTACAGTTAATAAAACTAAACAGTATTCATCATAATAGTCTATAGGGCGTAATTCCACAAAAATAAATAACGATTAAAGTATTTTTTTGACAAAATTATAATAACAATCTTTATCCACAAAGTGATTTCTATCTTTGAAAAATATATTTATTTGATGTCAATGATTATGCTGGCCTTTTCGATGGTCATGCTTCGGGCTACAGGTACTGCCCAGGCTGCCCAAACAATTGCTACGCCACACTGCCTCACAACCCTCCACGTCCCTTGGAGCAAGTAAAACGTATAACTTCCGTGTTCCGATCCGTCGGGCGCCAAAGTACATTTAACCTGTTCAACTTGAAAGCTGTGAAAACCCAAAGAATGCGAATTAAAAGGTACAAGGTAAAATCAATCCTTGATGACATTTGCAATCTTTCAACAAGCTCTTTAAATCTCTCATAGACTATTCAAATAAAGAATAAAGGAAGTGTCAGTAAAAATCTTCTATCTCTAAAAGGTAAATAGATCGAAGTACGCAGTAGTCAAAATTGTAAAAGTTTTTTTGAGTTTACGTAAACAGTTTTTTTGTAAATACCTTACAAGAGTTCCAAGTGCTCACGGCTGGAGCCAGCATTCCCATTTGGGTACATTGTGAGGCTGCAGTAGTGGGGAGGGGAGGAGATGGGAAAGAGAAAGTTGCTTTTCAGATTTGGTCACCAAACACGGCTAAAGCCATTTCTAGCAACATTTCAATTCTGAATGGTGGTTTTAAACTAATGCGGTGCTGAGAGTATCTTCTACTCTGGAACGGTAATGGGCGTTTTCATCCCCCAACAAAATATCCCCGATAAAATATCCTACGACAAGACACCCCTCAACATAATATCTCAAGGACAAAATATACCTCAAAATAAAATCCCAAGGACAAAATATTCCTCGATATAATATCCCAAGGACAAAATATCCCTCGACATAATATCCCAAAGACAAAATATCCCTCGACATAATATCCCAAGGACAAAATATCCCTCGACATAATATCCCAAAGACAAAATATCCCTCGACATAATATCCCAAAAACAAAATATCCCTCGACAATATCCCAAAGACAAAATATTCCTCGATATAATATCCCAAGGACAAAATATCCCTCGACATAATATCCCAAAAACAAAATATCCCTCGACATAATATCCCAAAGACAAAATACCCCTCGACATAATATCCCAAGAACAAAATATCCCTCGACATAATATCTCAAAGACAAAATATTCCTCGACATAATATCCCAAAAACAAAATATCCCTCGACATAAAATCCCAAAAACAAAATATCCCTCGACATAATATCCCAAAAACAAAATATCCCTCGACATAATATCCCAAAAACAAAATATCCCTCGACATAATATCCCAAAAAAAAATATCCCTCGACATAATATCCCAAAAACAAAATATCCCTCGACATAATATCCCAAAAACAAAATATCTCTCGACATAATATCCCAAGAACAAAATATCCCTCGACATAATATCCCAAGGACAAAATGTTTCTCCATTACGCTGAATTCTTTCTTATAACTATTTTTGAACGATAATTTATTGTCTTTACTGGATGCCTGTATTATTTTGGTCCCATTTTTTTGTTAGCTTAGGTTAGGTTTTAGTAGATATTTTGTCGGGGGAGTTTTTTCGTAGGATGAAAACGCGCGGAATCCTCTGGAATCCTTGGAACTCTCTTTCATATTTATATTCAATAATATTATTTTTAATTTATAAAAATAATTATTTGTTAACAAGTTTTACTATGTAATTATTATTACGCGTACCATCAATTTTCGATAATGCCTTCAGAAGGCAAAACAGCTGTCACGCGTATTACAAAGTAGAACTTTACCATAAATAAACTTTTTTATAAATTAAATAATCATATTATTGAATAAATAAAAGATATAAAAAAATTAAAAATGGAGTTCTACAAAATCTTTAAAAACAATAAATAATGCCATTTATCCTTTCTTTCTAGAAGGTGTCTTTTGATAAGGCACTAGCGTGGTATATAACCTGAAGTTACAAACGAGGAAGATTATTTAAGGTACTCTTTTTGCGGCAGATTCAATCTTAAACTTTTCTGTAAACTAGTTCATTATCAAGTATTAAGTGTGTTATCTCCACTAAATCCAAGATAGTCGGAATCAAGGCAATTACTTACGGTGTTTCCGACCACTAAACTGAAACTATACCAACTAAAACTTTTCCTTTAGCCACGAGAGTCAAATCACAAAACCATTATGTGAAATTAATCCGCCTGCCTAACCATAATCTTACCTGTGGAAATATTAAACACATCTTACGGAGTAGGTAGCTGATAAAGGTTTACATAGCCAAACCTAACCTGGGCAAATATGATTTCTTATGAAGTAACTAATAAGGTTTTCACAAGAGAAGATTCAACCTTCACGAACAAAAGTTGGGGAAGTAGGTATGGTGTAGTATCGCGGACTCTAGTGAAGTTAGTTCGCGTCATTAGGAAGTGTCGAGCAACAAGCGACGGGCGACAAGCAGGCAGGAAGGGGTTGTTATCCGACGGCGCGCGGCGGGTAGATACGCCGAACTTTTATTTACTTTTGAATAAGTGTTTTAAAGGGTTGGCGTATTTTTCTTATCTGGGCGGAGGGGTGTTGAAAGAGACAGATAGATAAACATAAAAAGGTTGTCTTCGAAAGTGCACACTTTCAAACTTCGATTCACGTTGTTTATAAAAAATATATTTGTATTATTTAACCCTCACCCATTTAAGGATGTTTGCAATTTCACTATAAAACTATTGGGGAGGCGGGTATGGGTGCCGCTCTCCCGGGAACCATTTATTGGAAAAACAACACCTCTGCCATAGGTCACCCCAAGCGGTGTGCTACATTTGCACGGGTGTCCGGATTCACGGGGTGAGGCTTGCCCGGGTCTTGACGGCGGATGCGTCTGCCCACTAGCTGCATGGCACCCCGGATCGGGATAAAATGATTGAGGGAGTCTATTAAACCTCCTCAGTCGGACCCACGCACAGTGGTCCCAAATCCCATTCTAGCTAGACAAAAATATTTTTCCACGGAATATGATGCAAAAGGGTCACAGGGTGATAAAAAAAATTATTAAAAAAAATTACATTTATTTCAACCACTGTTACAGAATTTTCGAAGTAAAATAAAATACAAATAAATTGCGTGTTTAAACAATCTGTTTATTTTAAGTAATTAGTTATAAATATTATTTGTAGCGTTGTATAAGAATAAAACCGAATGATATTTGTTTATGGTCGAGTCACTATCCACGTTTTTTTAAATGATAATATTCCTATGTGGCACTGTCAAAAGACCTCTGCAGTTTCTTCGTTGGTACTTCCGAAATCGACAATAATTTTACGTCATCACTAGATAAGACGTTTTCGATATTGTGGTTATTTCGAATTTTACAGCTTCCCGTTTTCCATCTAACCTCAAGCTGACTTAAGCAGCATGAAAGAGTTCTTTAAGACTTCGAGAATTCAGAGGACATTTAATTTTTCTTATTTTACTTTTTTAACGAGCAAAAACCAAATTATTTTTCTCGCTCACCACGTAGTCCATCATCACACGTAACTACCGGAAGAAAAAAAAACAGTGTTAAGCCATTTCTGTTTTTTTTTTACATGAGTTTTAGAATATCTTTGACCATTTCCTTTGAAAAATTAATAGGAATGAAGCGATACTCTTCTTTTCCATTTTCTATGACATATTAATAGAAATGAAGCTGTTTTTCTTTATTAAATTTTTTTCGAGACCTATAAAATTGTTTTTCTCAACCAACATTTTTCCGTGTTGCAGCATAACTCGACTTTGATGCGCCTTTTTCTTCTAACATCTCCAAAGTATGAAAAATATAGATCAAGGATAGAGGCTCTGTAAAAGTCAAAAGAGCACGTAAGAGCAGACAAATTCTATAAGAACATATAGACAAAGGTTGGTTTTGTATGAAAATTGTTTAGTTTGGAGGTACAAATTGGTACACGATTTTGAAAGTTTAATCAAACTTTGGCAAATAATTGTAAATATTGATGACGGTTTCACGATTTTTTAATGACTAATAAAAGTAATATGGAAGAAGCAAATTATTAAAAGCCTAAATAAATTTGAAAGAACAAACTATGGACTTTAATTTTTCATTTAAACAGCGCGTACACCCGAAAGAGATAGGCCGCAGGGAGGCCGCCTGGCACATTCAAAGTGTCATGTTTACATGGTTTCCACGTGTAGCGCGTATTGTTTT
Organism: Glyphotaelius pellucidus; assembly: GCA_936435175.1. NCBI lineage: Eukaryota > Metazoa > Arthropoda > Insecta > Trichoptera > Limnephilidae > Glyphotaelius > Glyphotaelius pellucidus. The sequence goes on along the minus strand of OW386548.1, from coordinate 8,528,717 downwards.
AAATTTTTTATATCGAACATAGTGCTATGGACTGTTTTCTATGCTGTGGGTATGTTTTGTGGTATGTAAGATAAAAACATCGTTGAAATCTTTTTGTCTAGCTAGATTGTTCTATGGGAACCACCGTGCGGCGCCCAATAGACTATCTTTGTGAAGATTATTTTTCAAACACGAATTTGAGGAACTACCGTGCCACGGATGGATTCATTCATCCGTCACTACTGGACACACTGACTCCTAGATTTCTACTCATCCTTCACACTTTTTTCCTTTCCAGAACTCCTTCCTTTTCTAAAGGAATACCCTCCACACAGCATCCCCAAAGGTGGCAATTGCTTCATAGAAATTCAATAACAAGAAACGTTATCGTTAAACCGCAATTTTTTTCAGAAAATCACCCTCCCTCCTTAATCAAAAAAATAACATTTTCTGATGTTTTTCTACAGAAATGAAAATGATAAGTAGAAATTGAAGAAATAATATCAGAATTTAACAATTTTGATTTGAGTACGATGAAATAAGAGAAAACCGATATTCTAAACTCTGGCTAAATTCAGTGAAAGTGATCTTGGTGGTAGCAGATATTTCAAATTGTGTTGTATTAAGTTGTTTTTATAAAGACTAATATTTGTAATATAAGCATGTAAATCAAATAAAACAATTTATACAACAATTGTTCGCAATATACAAAACCAACAACACCGATTTTTTCAAAAAATATCAGTACTAACAAACTAGGTAAATTTTACGTAATATTTAACCAGTAATATGGACAATAGAAACCAATCCACACTATTACTCTAAGGCAGAGGTTTCCAAACTTTTTTTTCTCGTGGACCACTTTCAACATTTTACTAGTTTCGGTGGAACCCCTGCTGTAACATTTTTACCATATTCCCAAAAAGCGACACGCGTTGTACTGAATATTGAATATAACGCTGGAGTTCTGGTCTGTCACAACGGTGGGGGGGATTATGTGATATGATATGAGGGGCGAGATGGGATATGGGCACTGGACGGGTCTCAAAATGACAATTTTTCACCGACATACTAGTGTACTATCTGCCTACATTGACAGATAAAGCCAAGTCAACATTTTTGTTCTTTACTATCGAAACCAACAGGCTTATTCTATATCTTTTGTGGAATAACGAACGTGATCTCCTGACAGATTTGTGTGATTTATTTGCTTTTTCTATGTACAACGTACATTACATTAATAAATAATCATGCATTCTTGCAGGAATTAATGTTTAAAACGATCTAAACAAAAATATGTTATATGTAAAAATCACACAAATCTGGCACGAGATCACGTCCGTTATCTCGATAACGATCCCACAAAAGATAAAGAATAAGCCTGCAGAAAAATTTTCATGGACCCCCATTTACAACTTGTGGATCCCCATTTTTTTATCACGTCGACGTGGACCCCCGTCGAGTCTCCCGTGGACCCCTGGGGGTCCACCTGGACCACTTTGGGAATCACTGCTCTAAGGCCTTCGATAAGGTCAACCATTTCATCCTAATTCAAAAATTGAAACAATTAGGCATCCGTGGTGACTTACCGGTTACGCACTTCATACCTTTGGAGTAGACTTGGAAGTGAAGTGTCTCAGTTGAGGGAACAAAGTCCAGCTTCTTTTCTGTGCCCTCCGACGTACCTCAAGGTTCTCATTTAGGCCCATTATTATTTAATGTTTATATATATGACATTCACAAATGTTTTTTTACATGTTAATTACCTAGCATATGCAGATGATAAAAAAAATACTTAGTTATTTAATCAATCAATGACTGCATTAAACTTCAAAAGGATCTCAATCGTCTTTTTGTCTATTGTGAATTAAACAAACTTGTTATTAACATCTCAAAATTCAATAAATTAATATTTACACGTAATAAAAATAAAATTTCCTTTGTATACACATTGAACGGCTCACATATCAACGAAGTAGAATATATCAGGGACCTTGGGGTAACATTGGAAGTTAAATTAAACTTTATCCAACACAGTGATGAAGTTATCAACAAAGCCAATAAAATGCTGGGATTTATAATTCGTACAGCAAAACCTTTTCGCAACACAAACACTCTACATTCTCTATCCACCTCATATATTCGCCCGAACTTGGAACACTATACACCGATCTGGACTTCTTTTTACCAAGCCCACATTGAAGAATAGAAAGAATTAAAAAAAAAAAATTAAACACAAATTATAAACTAAACTTACACTTCTCAAATTATACCGAATCCAAGTTTCACAATTTCAACTCCCTCCAAATACGACGTTTAATTTTTGATTAAATCCTTATTGTTTAAAATTATAAATAATGGCCTGGACTCACTAGAGCTTACCAACTTAATAAATTTTCATATTCCGTCAAGATCAACCCGACAATCCGATTTATTTTATTTGGCCTCATGTAGAACAAATATTAGAAAAATTTAGAATTGGGTGATTGTACGTACAGGAAAAAACAAGGCATACAAGGAAAAAGGAATGACCAATGGCTTACACTGTATCTTTGCGAAGAAGCACACGACGCAACCATATTATTGTTATACAATTCCACCGTGATACCTCGAAGTAATTATTGTCACAACAAAACGAATGAGTACAAAACGATATTATGTACTTCCGAGATAGTCAAAATCCTTCTTTTCACTTAAAAGCGATTATATACACGATAAACACCAACAACTTGCTTCCAAGTTAGTCAGTCCTAGATCATGCAAGTCCTTCTTGAATTACTTGAAAAATCTGCCCGTTTAATCTGCAGCGATATAACGGCCAACAAAACTTATGTTATCTTTATTTTATTGAGATTTGTTTCAGTAAAAATTGAAATAATTTACATAAAGCGACGATCCATTGTTCTCGAGGCATAATATTATCATTCTTGGCGCTCGGTTTCGCCGGAGATCTACGCGATCCATAACCAAGTTGCCGGTTCTTCGTCTCACTTCTCCAGTCTTTGAACAATGAAACCTCTTCTCCTTCCGCCTTTGTCTTGACTCCCACACCTTCATATAAAGGCTGGTGTTCAAATACTCCTTTAATCATTCACTGGTATAATACGGTAGTTCACAGTTTGCACGTTTGCTTATAAATAAGATATTTACGTCGAATCAACAACGTTTTCGATGGAATTTTCTAGAATTTTTACCCGTATACAACTTATTTCAATTTTTTTATGTTAATACCGCACAATAGTCCAAACTGCTCCCAACTGTCTGGGGCAAAGATTTTGAAATATAAGGAGATGGGCTATTGGCAGCTTTTACTGGGTGGGACTGTGCTTTTTTTATATGAGCTCCACACAGGAGGCTCTGAGGAAAATAATCTCCCTCAGGGCCTATATCATCTTTGGGGATGCTGTGTGGAGAGTTTTTTTAAGGAAAGGAAGTGGAGGAGAATTCTGGGAAGGAAAAGGGTTTAAGGGGTGGGTAGGAAGCTGGGGTTCAGTGTGTCCTGGTCATCCGCCTCCAAGACCTAGACAAACCTCACCCCATGAACCCGGGCACCCCTGCTAAATCACCAAACGTAGCAAACCACTTGGTTTCCTGGTGTCGCCGATATTTTTAACCAATACTATTGCACACGTTAAAAAAATCAACTAAATGAACGAATTCTTTCGGTTTGCGAACTATATTGTTATATATTATGTATTTTTAACCAATACTACTGCACAACTTCGAAAAATTAACTAAATTCCGTATTCAAACTATTCCCATTAGGTAGTAGTTCCGGTGACAGTCGGGCGGACACCATAGCACTTCTCCTTATATTTCAATATCTTTGGTCTAGAGCCAGTAGAACTATGGAATATCCGATTGGGATGTGTTGCGAGGCTGAAGGTAATTATGATGGTAGTGGGAAGGGGCAGCAAATGGAAAAGAGGATAGTGGCACCAAACATGTCAAAAAGTAATTTCTAGCTAGGTTTTGATTCTGAATGGTGGTATTTCACCAGGGCGATACTGAAAGTATCCACAAATCTGGAATATAAACCTTGAATCTGAACCGTAAACATACTACATATTATTTTAGATAAATAAAATGTTTCTGAGTGAGTATGGCTACCACCCGTGGCTCTACCCTACCGACTTTCTCTTGGGAATGCTCGGTATGAACCGTCTACGGGTCAGAAGGGATGTGCTCATTGTAACACAATTCTTCAGACTGATTCGTGGACGGTTCGAAAACTCGGCTATCATGGAGAGCATTAGTTTCTTTGTTCCCGATGGCTATCTTCGTCACCGACAGCATAGACTGTTTTATCTCCCAGCTTGCAGAATTAACTTGCCAATGGTTATGCCAGTCGGGAGAGCAGTCTTGTTGTTAAATAGAATCACTTTGAATAACTGCTTATTTTTGTTAGTCTGTGCTTCATTGATGTTTAAATTGCTTAAATATGCTTGAATCTTAATATTTTCTGTACTTTAAATTTATTTTAAATTTTAATTTGGTTAAAGTGAATAATTTGAATTGAATTTATGCAATAAAATTTACTTGCGCACCCTGGGATGTGATCCCGCGACCTCCAAATTAGTAGCCAAGGATCGTAATAACAACTATGAGAATAATTGGCTTTGCTGTTCTGTGAAAAATGATTGCATCAATCCAGTATTATGTTAGTAGTAAATTCTGCAATTAAATAATATGATTGCTCGGAATTCTGCGCGAACCTAGACTAGTATATTTAAAATTCTCAGCCTTGAGAGTTTACCCCAAAGGCGTAATAAAGTTCATCATTACTCAGCGACCGTGAAACTTTTCAGTGAACAAAAAATGCCACAATGGACCAAACACCGCCGCGCCGTCTCAGATTGGCCTTATCCTTGGACTGAGCTACAGGAGGGTAATGAGCATTGATCAAATACCTTGAACTACCTGGCTGTGATCATGTGTATTATCCAGCATCCGTGAGATGATTTCTGGCTTCTGGCTGCGACGGATGCGACTCAAGGCTTTATAACTATTATCTTAGCTAACATTCGTTCATTTACGACTGATAAACGGGGTGTAATTTAATTCAGTTCTTTTTTTCTCTTTTTTTAATGGGAATACTGCACTGGTGTCAACTGCTCCCATCTGGACCCAGTGAACTGACTGACTGACTGACTGAAGGCATTATAACTATTATCCCAGTTAACATTCATTCATTTACGACTGATAAACGGGATGTAATTTAATCCACTTCTCTTATTTCTCTTTTTTTAATGATAACACATTAGAGGTGACACATTAGAGTCCCAACTGCTCCCGTCTGGAGTCAGTGAGATCATGGCATCCCCAATTCGGGTATATTGTGAGGCTGAACGCAGTGAGATGGGAAGAGACAGATGGGAAAGTACCTGGCTGTTCAGATCTAGTTACCAAACACGCCTAAAGTCATTTCAAGCAAAGTTTCAATTCTGAATGGTGGTGGTCACCAGGGCGATATTTAGGGAGTATTTCATGTGGAATGTGCCGAAAATATACTAGGTAGACATTATTTTTAAATAATTAATTGTGATTTAATACAAATTAATCAAATAAAATTTATTTTTGCACGTTGGATTTGATCCCGCGACCTTCGGTTTATTTTTTTTTTACATGAGCTCCACACAGGAGGCCCTGAGGAAAATTATTTTATGGCCTATGTCATCTTTGGGGATGCTGTGTGGAGGGTTTTTTTAAGGAAAAGAAGGGAAGGAGAGTTCTGGGAAGGAAAGAGGTTTAAGGGGTGGGTAGGAATCTGGGGTTCAGTGTGTCGTGGTCATCCGCCTCCAAGACCTAGACAAACTTCACCCCTTGAACCCGGGCACCCCTGCTAAATCACCAAATGTAGCGAACCACTTGGGGTGACCTATGGCAGATGTATGGTTTGCTAGTCAACAGGGTAAAAAAATCGTTTTTTTATGCATCCAGTAGGTGCACCACTCCTCAAGCAAGGTTGCCTTTAAAAGTACCTGTACTAGATGGCGAATTTGCATTTAAAAAAAATATTAATTTCATTGAGACCCCATGGTGGGTATTTGGGAATCTTTAGAATTCTAATTTAAACTTGCTTAATTAAACAATAATTGTACTATCAATATTATTAATTATACTATGAGTACTATTAATCATCAGTAATTATTTACTTCAATTCAGCCACAGCTTTGACTAAAAAGCATCACTACACTATTAATTTTCAGTTAGGTCTGACTCTTTGGGTGTGACAATAAGTCACTTTTCCGCCTTCCATAGCATTAATTAGCTAAATATACACGTCCCACGTATTTAGTCGACCTTTTTATGTTAAAATTTGGTTCTTATTATTTTAATTTCCCTGGCAGCTCTAGAGCTACGTGTCGTATCTCCGGGCGCAGGACACGATAAGGGGTGGAGGCTCCAAAACAAAGGGACTAAATCAGATAGTGGAGGCTGTGTCTCGCTGATGGCCAGATGAAATATCTCCACTTCGCGAGAGAAAAGTTGGATTTTTAATATTTGCGCAGAAATTTACCAAAAAAGCAATTATTCGAATTAAATTATGAGCTTTCGTAAGAATCGCGTAGTTTAATGAGTTTGGGACTGCAAATCGTGGGCGTAATTTAGTCCCTACATGCCTGCTTAATACTAACAGGTAGATTGTCAAAACAAATTTTTAATTGGCTTGGGAGAGGGAGTCTAAAAATTATTTAATAATGTCACTTCAAATTATTAATAACACATTTATTTATTTATTTCAATTCTCTTACGTACTTTTCACATAGATAATAATTGCCTTTGTAAACTGTAATATAAAAACAATAATATCTTTTTAGTTTATTGTTATTATTAATTACGGATTATACAGAGCCCGGGGGTGAAATGCACGAACTTTGGGAGGTGATTCTACACGATGGTAGAAGTAAAAAACTTTTTTCTGAATACCAATGTTTTTTTCCGGTACAAAAATATTTTTCTATACAAACAATTCAACCGTTTTCCCCAAAAACTACATCAAAACATTTGAATTCGGAAAAAAGTTATTGTATGACAAGACTGTCAAAAATCGAGGTGACATAAAAGATGTATTTGTAGGTAGTAGTCGCTTTAGTGGGGCATGCAGTTATGTATATTTATTTATTTATGGACAAATAGTCCATTAATAACACAACAATAACACGAATAAAAAAAGAGATGACAATGAAAGGAAGGTATATATAAATGAAGAGCATTGACAAATTATAATATAAAGAACATTTAGAAGACAACAAGTCAAAGCTTGAAGATGGATTTAAAAGACTTTAAAAATTGCACATTTCGCACGAGGAACAGCAATTTATTATTTCGGAGTCTACGGGAAGAGATGTTAAACTGCGTACTTATAGTTGCGTATATGTAGGCAGTTATGTATATAGTTGCGTAATAAGTACTTTAAGTTTCTCTGCCCGTGTGAGGTGTGAGTTATCGAATTTAGTGTTTTTTGTAGAGGCCTTGGTTTTAATTGCTATTTGAGGTGGCGTTGAAATGTGAAGTTTATGTTGAAAGAAGTATAGTAGTACAGATTTGGCATAAGGTTATCTTATTGTCATGACGTCTAGTATTTCGTAAATTTCATTTGTGTAGAAAGGTACTTGGAGGATGAGTTTAATTGTTGCCTTTTGATTTTTTTCTTTTGGGTCTATTGCTATTTTCGTTGCACTTCCCCAAGTCAGTATGCCATATGTGATAATGGATTGACAAAATGCAAAAAACTTATGATCAGGATAACGAAACACGCCCACACCCTTTTCTTATGGTATTCCTTATTTTATGACTGTGACTTACTTGAAAATTCTACTGGACGTTGCATCTCGATGATTTTCATTGATACTCGTATTTCACTTTTATATAGTGACTAATGTGTGGTTTATTTTGTCAGATGATAATCCGCGTGTGGTCGGACGGGGACCTGGGTACCTACGTGCCCGTCACCCCCACAACCACGTGTCGTGACGTCATCGAGTGCTGCCGCGACCCCGGGGAGGAGCGCTGCCACTTGCTCAAGGTGGACCACGCCAACATGGGTAACTTAATCTGAGCTAATCTAACCTTACCTAACCTAAACCAACCTTACCCAACCTTACTTAACCTAACCTAACCAAATATAAAAATACTTTGTTTTTTAATATTTTCTTTTTAAATTTTAAGTTAACCCTACATAGCCAAACCAAATATAATTTTTATTTATTTATTTTAATCAATTAATATAATATAACTTTGTCACTACACAGTTTTGAATAACCTATATATGTTATAATATGTTATGTAAAGCTTCTAAAACAAATCGAATTAATAAATATATTATATTCAATACTAAAGGGCTCATAAAAAGTGCAAAGAAGAAAAATAATTATAGTGTTATGGCTAACAAATAGGTTTGCGGGTTTTTTTGTCTATCGCCTTTGTGCAAGTTTTTTGTCTTAAACGAACTGTCAGATTTGTAAAAAAATTGTGTTATTTCCGCTTCGCAATTAAATCTCAATAAATTAAATATTTCTGAAAGTAGCCAAATATTAAAAACTGTTTTTGAAATGTGATGTACGCTTTCAAATTGTATTATTATAAATAAATATTAAAATTTAGGATGCAAAAATAAAAAAAAATTAAAAATGACTCACGTGATGTTGTTACGTGAACACAGTACTAAAATCACGGTTGAAGTAAAAAAAAAACACTTATTTTAGTAGACAAATGCATAATAAATAATTTTATCACCTTATTTTTTTACCATTTCATACAAAAATATTTAATAAAAACATACGTTTTGGCGGGTGAAAACTGTTTCTACAGAATTAGTATTTCTTATCTATTTCTATGACAACTTTGAATAGAGATGTGAAGCGTGGTTTATGTAAGCGTGGATTGTCACTAGAACAAAAAACGGAGTTATAACTATTTCTGTGGGAACACACGCGTTAGCTTGAAAACAAGCTTACAGTACTTGACTGCTTTTGATATATTGTCTTGAAAACAAGCTTAGGAGTCGGAGTGGTTAAATATTACTTTATTATACGGCCTTTGTCGTTAAGGGATAAGGCTCTCGACTAGCGATTCAGGGATCGCAGGTTCAAATCCCAGCGATCGCATGTAAATTTTATTTGATTAATTTGTGCTAATTAACAATTCAGTCTTTAAAATTAATATATAGCTCTGGTGTGTATATAGAAAACCACTACTCAGAAGTGAATCCTTGCTTGAAATGGATTTAGCCATGTTTGACGACCAAACATTTTATGAATAGCGAGGTATTTTCCCACTTTCTTCTACCTTCAGCCTCAGAACATACCCCAGTTGGGGATGCCATAATCTCATTGGCTCCAGACGGTTGGCAGCACTTGTGCGGTATTCACACACAAAAAAACTTAACTATCAATAAGGAAATAGGGGACGGGAAAGATTTACTTAATCGATGATTAAATTAGCAACTCCACGCTTTCCCTACCTCAAGCTTTTTACCCTTACTCTTTTACATATTACAAAAAAAATACGAGTGCAGTTTACACACGGTATAAGCGAAACTCTACCAAAACAATCTCAAGCCTTGAAAAGTGAGGTCATAATCAAAGCAGCCAATGAGCGCAGACCTAGGACCTAGCGTCATTTCCGTTTTATACCTCAACCAATAGGAGCCTTTGAAAGTGACATTATAATCAAATCGGCCCATGAGCGCAGTGTGATGCTTCGCAAGTTCTAATGCGTGATTTCCGTTTCATCCATATTCCGAAAGAAGTTTCACTTCAAAATCCTTAACCCTTTTTGTTTTTTTTTTTCATGAGCTCCACACAATGCTGGGGATGCTGTGTGGAGGGTTTTTTTTTTTTAGGAAAATGAGGAGAGGAGAGTTCTGGGAAGGTAAAGGGTTTAAAAGGTGGGAAGGAATCTGGGGTTCTGTGAGTCCTGGTCATCCGCCTCCAATACCTAGACAAACCTCACCCCGTGAACCCGGGCACCCCTGCTAAATCACCAAACGTAGCGAACCACTTGGGGTGATCTATGGCAGAGGTGTTGGTTATCCAATAAAGGTTCCCGGGGCGGCGGTACCCGTTCCCGCCTCCCAAATTGTCTAATTGTCTATCCCTTAGAGTCTACGTGACACAAAATAGGGGTCAACTCATCTAGGCCTCATAGAAATGGTTGTGTCTCCCTTACTATCGTAGTGAGAAAAATGATATAAACGGTGTTAGAAAGAAAAAACCATGCTTTATATACAAATACGTTAAATAACCACAAACATCTTGAAACATGAAACAAAAGTTTCGAATTGCATTTTGAAATAAATTTATGAAACCTTTCGAATTTTTTATAAATCGGTGGGGTGATAATAACGTTTATCATAAATTTGTCTAATAAAATATATATGTATTTTTTTTCCCGCTATCAGTAATTTTAGTCAGAAAAAATGTAAGGTGAGCCATTTTTAAAACTGTTTTGGGTTTGCGTGCAGCATTTTCATATTTTAATAATGATGTGTTTATTTCGATTTAAAAAATTTTAAAGCATGTTTTATTACCTTTTTAAATCAGTTTTTAGTTTTCGGATACGTTCAGAAATATTCCATTTATTTGGATTTTATTGTAAAGCGGAATTATTTCGACCCTCTGAAATAATACGGTCGAGGCCTCAAGGATTAAAAAGTAGTACCGAAAATTAATAGTGATTTTTTATGTAGATAAAACACTACTTCGCTGTGCTCAATCGAATAATGTGAATACTACTACTGATGGGTAAACTATTTTAATTTATTAAAATATATAAATTAATAGTGATTTTTTATGTAGATAAAACACTACTTCGCTGTGCTCAATCGAATAATGTGAATACTACTACTGATGGGTAAACTATTTTAATTTTATGAAAAACAAATACCTTTATAAATTAATTTGTAATGATTGTAACTTTTTTTATATTGGGAAGACTTCTAGAAATTTTAACATTAGAGTTAAGGAACATCTAAGATGTTTAAATAATAATAATTATTCAGAATTTGCAAACCACATTTTGGAAACAGGTCATTCTTTTGATATTAATAAAGGTTTAAAAATTTTACACACTAACACAACGGGTATACAATTAGATAATTTAGAAATTTTAGAAATTAGAAAAAGTGTTAATAGTAAATTAAATATTATAAATAACCAAACGTTTTTTAAAAATAGCCATCTTTTAAATTTATTTTCGTATTAATACTTATATTTATAATAATTTATTTTGTTATTTAGACTTCTTGTTTTCCTTTTAAAAGATTTTTTATTATGTTAATGTAATTTTTTACCCATTCTAAAATAATTTTTATATTTTATTTTATATAATTGTTTTTTATGATATATTTTAGGTAATTAATCACCTCTCCTTTCTAATATTTTGTCTATGTTCTAATTAGTCTATACTTGTTTGTCTTTTGTTATTTATTATTGACTTATTATCCTGACGAAGAAAACATAGTTTTCGAAACATGTTGATATTGTTAATAAAATAGTGGTGTTATACAAAGGTATTTGTTTTTCATAAAATTAATGATGACACCCCAAAGTAAATATGCCTATTTTGAAGAAATAAACTATTTTAATTTATTAAAATATATAAATTTGGTGAATGATTTTATTATACGTATTATATAACCTCACTGATTAAAAAAAACTGTGGGTGACTTGAATTTGTTATACATTGTTTTGGCGTTCGAGTAGCGCCTTAGGCTCTCTCCGCGCCGACAGACCTGCACAGCTTTAGTAGACTCCCAGGCGTCCGTTTCTCATTAATTAGACTAGATTTGGTTTTAATTTTGGCTTTACTGTAAATATTTATTTATAGTCCTATTAAAATATTTAAAAATTTAAAAAAAATCCACATAATATGATGTAAGTAAATGCCAACAAATTTGTGATTTGTGATTTTCACAGCTAAAAGTATTATCTTCTAGGTGATTTATTTTTGGGGTGGTGCGTTTTCTCCTTATTTAGCCAACGCTTCGTACAGCGTTCAAGTATCCATCATCAGGGCGGAGGCGCATATTGTGGTAAAGTGTTTGTTTATATATATATATATATATATGGAAATGAAATACTGCGATGTGCGCATCCATCCTCTTAGAATGGAAATAATCGTAACCATAATTTCTAACCATAATGGACGAATCCGTAAACATAATTTCTTTTTTTATTTCAAACATTTGAGATTAATTAAAACAGAACCAAAAAAGTAAACCACAAAAATATTTTAAGTAAAACAGTTTGAAAATTTTATAACCCGTTGTTCAACTGTAAATTTAGCGGTAAGCACCAGATTTTATTTCTCTAGACCAGGCCTGGCCAACCCACGCTAGCCGCACCACGGGCCGCATTGACGACCTAAAATTTTCAAAGGACCGCATAGGTACTTGGATGGTACAGATACGCTCCGCGGGCCACAACCAAGAGCGCCGCGGGCCGCGGATTGGCCGGTCTTGCTATAGACGATGAATAATAGCTTTTGGAGGGATTCGGTTATGTTTTTAGGTTTTCACGGCCAAAAAGTATTTTTGTTATTGTTTTTGGGGTGTTATGCCGTGTTTCGCTACCTCCTTCTTTAGCCAACGTTTCGGACAGCGTTACAGTGTCCATCATCAGGGCAGATGACCCGTGTCCCAGATGTCCATCATCAGGGCAGATGTCCGAAACGTTGGCTAAAGAAGGAGGTAGCGAAACACGGCATAACACCCCAAAAACAATAACAAAAATTTGGAGGGATTCGTTTAGAAACATCTGAAATTTAAGTAATGCGTTCATCAGAATTAATTAAAATATATACCCCAGGGAATTTCCAGGCCTAAAAGCGCGAATTCGATCGTAGGTCGCGCGGTGTATTTTTGTGTAAACGCCTTCTTCACTTACATCGATTCTGACTATATTTTATGGTATTGTATCTGTTTAAACGTGGTTTTCGATATTTAGTTTTGATGTAGCCATTTGGGAGGCGGGAATGGGTACTGCCGCCCCGGGAACCTTTATTGGATAACCAACACCTCTGCCATAGGTCACCCCAAGTGGTTCGCTACGTTTGGTGATTTAGCAGGGGTGCCCGGGTTCATGGGGGGAGGTTTGTCTAGGCGGATGACCAGGACATACTGAACCCCAGATTCCTACCCACCCCTTAATCCCTTTTCCTTCCCAGAACTCTCCTTCCCCCTCCTTTCCTCAAAAAACCCTCCACATAGCATCCTCAAAGATGACATAGGCCCTGAGGGAAATTATTTTTCTCAGGGCCTCCTGTGTGGAGCTCAAGTAAAAAAAAAAAAAAAGTACCGGCTATCAAATACTATTAAACCCCGTCATCGCCATGATTTTTATTTCGATTTTTGTAAATTTCAAATTTCTCCGTAATTAAGCGTGCTCGATGCGTTTTGGATCTTCCCAGGAACAAATCAAAAGTAATGGCCGCTTTCAATTCAATGCTCGGCGATTTGTCGGGATGGCCGAGTTTGCACACACGAAAGAGTTCTGAGATCCTTTTGGAAATGATCCGTTCGGCATTTTAAAATTTTTTTGTTGTTGAAAATGGAAACCACATAAAATTATTTCTTTATCAAACTCTTTATCTGACAATGCACGAAATTAAAACCTACTTTACAAGCCACCGCCACCCTTCAAATCAGACAAGTGCCTTTTATGTATTTTCAAATGTTAATTAAATGTAGAGCTTCCTGCTGCGGCCAAAGGTACAAAGAAAACGATTAGGGTTGACCTACATGTAACTTCTGTTACCCCGGGAAACTTGTTGTACTCATAACTTTACATTTAACTGAATATCAATGAGTTGTTACAGTTATCACTTTCCGGGAAGCTTTCTGCACATCGACCAAGTATATATTTACATAGACAGGACTTGTGAACCTTAAATTAACACCAAAACCAAACATTTATCAAAAAGAAGGTGATTATACAACAAAACTTATATCCATTTAAGATTTTTCCTACTCCATTGTAAAACATTTGTCCCTTTAAAAATCAAGCTATCAATCAAAAATCCCATATCATCATAGATATAATAACGATTTTAATTAAGAATAGATATTAAAAATTAGGTTGTTAATAAATCATATTACTTGTAAGGTGTTCCCCAAACAAAATCAAAGTAAGCTAAAAACCGGAGGTAATTAAGCCTACTGGGAATAACCAAAATAATTAGAAAATCGACAGTCAAAGACGACTAGTAACAAAGATGTAAGAAAATCCATATAATTGAATAAATTCTTTGTAGACCACTCCTCTTCTTCGTCCAGCGTATGTTATGTATATAAACCATAGATTAAGAATAATTTGTTTCGCTCGCATGATAGTATCCCCCCCCCTCCCTCCTCCCGCATTTCATACATTCATTCCCGGTACATTCAGTTTTCAAACAGCTCGCGTGCCACCGAAATTTCATAATGCCAGAGCTCACCAGTAGTAAAAAAAGAATGATCCAATTTGGTGCAGTCTTTCGGAAGTTATGCGCGTACAAACATTTCGAAGATTCATTTTTATTCATATAGATAGATATTAACTGCGACGCCTGAAATAAAATTTACCGCAAATATATCAACATCGTTGCCACGGTAACGATTTGTTTTATGACGTTAGCAATAACTCGCTTTTGTTAGCGACAGAAAACGTATAATACATACAATATATTAATATTTACAATTTCATAACGCCAGAGCTTACCATTATATACCAGAACATACAACAATACTACAAAGTGACAGCTGTTTGTTTTTGTTTGCGCCCGCATAATTAATGAAAAAATAAAGTGTATCAACTATTACCTCTCAATACAAGTTATTATTTATAGAGGGACAAAGATCCTCCATCTTTTGCCATTTCTCTTGAGAATTAACAGGCTGAAAGTGTGTCTCTTAGAGTTCTAATTACAAAGTTTACAAAAGTGCACAAATCTTATCTTTGAGTTTAAAGTGATAAAACAAGTGACTTTCAAATCATTTGAGTGATCAAATCATTGTTTTAAAAATACTGACTGTTTGATTAACAATTTAAAAATAAATAAATAAAATAATTTACAAATAAATTAATATACCCCATCTGGCGATTAACATTAACTTTTAACAGTCGTCTATCATACTGTTATCGCAAAATAAGACTTTGACAACAGATGTCACTACAGTTCATAAACATACAAATAAAAATCATTAAATAATTTGAAAAAAATAAAAATTAATACACAATCTCCTTAATAAAATATTGTTTATAAGAAACACAATTTGGACTAACCGGTCAAAACAAGTGAACCAATTTAGTTACATATATTTAAAAATTGACTACTTATATTAAATTTAAACAAGAATATGAAGCCGTGCACGCGAAATACAGCACGCAGTGGGTCTCCGGCTGCAACTTCAGCAGCGTCGTCGCAGATGGTACCGGCTAGTTCTCTGGCTGAAATTATGGAGAAGCTAAACAAAATCGATGTAGAGCTCACTCGCATTAAACCAATGTGGAGTGAGATATCTGATATAAAGAAGAGCCTCGAGTTCGCGCTAGCTGCCATGTCCGATACGGAAAAGAGGGTAGAGGCGGTTGAGAAGAGACTGGAGACTGTCGACCAGTTAGTTTCGGAGGTGGCATCTATTAAGAAGAGCATGGACATCTTCAGGTATGAACTGGACGAGCGGGATCAGCTCTCCCGTATGAAAAACCTCGAAATCAAGAACGTGCCATCGACGAAGGGAGAAAACTTACTCTGCATAGCCCAAAAAATAGGCGAGCAGATCGGTTTCGCACTACAGCCAGAAGATGTGGACATAGTGACGCGAGTGGCTACCAAGTCCAACCAGGTTAAGCCAATAATAATCCGATTTGGAAGTAGACGACGAAAAGAGGAATTTCTTGCACTATCCAAAAAGGCCAGGAAGATTACCAGCACCGACCTAAAATACTCTGGACCAGAAGCTACAATCTATGTCAATAACCATTTAACAATTAGCAATAAGATTCTGCTGACAAAAGTTAAAAGCAAGGCACGGGAAGCAGGTTTTAAATTTGTATGGGTAAAGGACTGCAAGATCTTGGTGAGAAAAAATGAAAATTCACCGGCTTTTTTAGTCAGGAGAGAAGACGACCTTCAGAAAATTTCTTAAAAAAATACCGTTCATTTGATTATTATTCTATATTCCTCCCTCTCCCTCCACACGCCCGCCTCTCCTGCATCTCATATTGCCATTGCATTTCTATTATATTTATTATACTCGCACAACATTACCTAATTATATTAACCTTTTCTCAAACTCCTGTCAACTGCAAGATATTTTTACCTTCTGTACTCAACTATTATTATGTACTTGTCACATTTCAAATGTCACTCGATAATTTTATTTGGAGTTCTGTAATATTGATGTGCGAAGGGTCTAATAATATTGTGTTGGTGGAGGATTTTTTTCGATCGCACAATTATGATAATTACTATTATTTTCTTTTTGCAGATAATACAGATATATATATTTATATAGATATTTTGTATATATATTATGGATATTATAGATATAATAAATATATTGTATCTAATATATTATTATAATAAATATATTGTATCTAATATATTATTATATTTTATATATTTATATATATATTATATTTTATATATTATATTATTATTTATATTATAATATTTTATGTATTATATTTTATATATTATTTTATATAGTATATATATATATATTTTGCAGATATTACACCCCTTATATTATTCTCACGCATTCTCTGCATATTTTTTTTATTGACACTGAACTGAAAAAGAGTCCCTTCCTTTAAGTGTTTTTTATCAGAACGTACGTTACGTATGAACGTACGAACGAACGTACGTACTGAGAACAAAAACTGACACATTTCTTCGTAGTGTAACGAGCGGTGATTATGACGTGATTGGCATAACAGAGACATGGCTTACAGATTTTATTTTAGACGGCGAGCTTTTTGACTCAAGATACAATGTATTCCGACGCGACAGAAGTATCGAAGGTATAACTATGGGTGGTGGGGTGCTCTTGGCTGTCAAAAAGGAACTCCATGCAATTTGTAATTACTCATGGTGTTCTACGGATGAAGACATTTGGGTGACTCTTCGCATCCCACGTGCAACTGGATTTACTAGCGTTCATCTTTGTTGTATCTATCTGTCCAAAAGCTTCAACTTTAACGCTCAAATCACCGCCTTTTCGAATGATCTAGGTATAAAACTCTTAAATCAACCTGACGACAAGTTTCTTATCATGGGAGACTTTAACCTACCCGATATTACCTGGACTCTTCCTGCGGGTGAGGTTAACCTAATTCCTAGTAACTACGCTTCTACAATAAGCTCAACATTTATTGACAATATTAATTACTGTAACCTCTACCAATATAATGGTGTTCAAAATACGTTAGGAAAAATTCTTGATCTCGTTCTCTGTAATTTCTCGGTAAACGTTGTTCCCGCGATTGATCCGTTGGTTCCTGAGGATACTCACCATAAATCCATCATTATCACTGCTGAGTTCGTTGAACCCCCGGTCATAAAGGAAAACTCAATAAAACGGCCCTTATTCCATAAGGCTAATTATGATGACATAAGAGACAGCCTGGCACAAGTAGATTGGAGCCTACTTAACTTAACCGATTCCGTCAATCCTGCAGTATCGCATTTTTACAATATTATTAATAACTTGATCTCGGACATGGTTCCATCGAGGCGTACTGGCAAACATTCATACCCCCCGTGGTATAGCTCATCATTAATAAAACTTATTCGTGAAAAGCAGAAATTTCACAGACTATATACTACTTATAAGAACCCTTCTGATTACATTACTTTTTCAAGGCTACGCACCAGACAGAAAAAAATGGCAAAGAAGTGTCACGAAGACTTTATTAATAACGCTGAAGAGAATATCGCCAGAGATCCCAAGGCATTCTGGTCATATGTTAAATCAAAAAAACTATCAGCATCTATTCCCAGCGTATTAAATCTTAAGGATTTAAAAGCCGAGGGTGGCCAGGCAGTCTGTAATTTATTTGCTGATTTTTTTTTTTTTTTTTTTTTTTTTTTTTATTAGCAACTATATAGAATAATTGTACATACAAAATAAAATGATGAATTTAACGTTAAATATTGCAATTCTTAGTCCTCCTCACTAGGGGGTCCTGTGCCGAGGCGGACTAAAATTATTTAAATATATTTCATTTGTCTTCTATGTCGTTTTTAGTGTTTCCATTAGGGTTTTTTCATTGATCTCTTTCAGCCATATTTTTATTCTTGATTTATATACATTAGAATTTTTTATTAGTTTTATGTCTTGGGGAAGGATGTTATGAAGTTTAGTTGCAAAGTATGTGTAGTTTCTTTGTCCGAATGTGGTTTTGTAACTTGGAATGTTTTTTACATCATTTTTATTCGACCTAGTGTTATGCATGCATGGTCTAGTGGAAGTTTCAGTATTTTTGAAAAGCTTTAATAATATATTTTTGGCATATATTTGTTGCACATTTGGTACATCAAAGCTATTGAAAATTTCAATTGAAGGCGTTCTAATGGGTACTTTCAATATGGTCTTTATGATTCCTTTTTGAATCGTATTAAGGTTATGTATGTACTTATGTGTAGCAGATCCCCATCCTATTATTTTCATTCTGTCTACGAACCGCCTGACCCTCTGGGGACTTCCTGCAATGACTTGGTAGCTAAGCAGGTTTGTGCAATGGGATCAATTTTTATCGACGCTGACCTTGTATCTAAATATTTAAATCGGCTCGATTCCAGCAAGGGAGCTGGGCCAGATGGTATCCCACCACTGTTCATTACCGAGTGCGCAAATCATTTGTCACTTCCTCTATCAATACTGTATAATAACATCGCTCAAGACTGGTACATTTCCTGATACATGGAAAAGAGCATACATCACACCAATTCATAAATCGGGAACTAAGTGTGAAGCAGATAATTATAGACCCATTTCCAAACTCTGCATTTTTTCAAAGGTGTTCGAAAACATAGTCTATGACCAGTTATTCCCTGTGCTAAAGAATTCGATCAATGAATTTCAACATGGATTCTTTGCAGGTCGCTCTGTTGCTACAAATCTTATAATATTTACAAATTTTTTGTCTGCCTCCATGGATAAACGTGTGCAAGTTGATACAATCTACACCGACTATAGCAAAGCCTTTGACAAGATCAATCACAGCGTCCTCCTTAGAAAACTTGCTAATCATGGTATTCATGGAGATCTCCTTCGTTGGTTATCTTCATACGTGACAAACAGGTCCCAGGCTGTGACAGTGGGTGGATTTTCTTCCATCTGGAAAATCATCACTTCCGGTGTGCCTCAGGGTTCCATTTTGGGTCCTTTGCTTTTCTCTATCTATATAAATGATATTACGACATGTTTTCACAACTCTCATATTTTACTTTTTGCTGACGACATGAAGATATACCTTCCTATAAGCTCCCCGGACTGTTCTGTGCGTTTACAAGCAGATCTTGACCGACTGACGGATTACTGTCGAAGAAATAAACTTTTTATTAATATTTCTAAATGTTGCAAACTTACATTCACACGTAACCATGTGAAAATACTGCATGATTACACCATTTCTGGATCGCAGTTAACAAATAAAGATTATATACGTGACCTCGGTGTTATTTTGGACTCTAAACTTACATTTGAAAAACACTTTGATAACATTGTCACCAAAGCAACAAAAAGTCTAGGTTTTGTACTGAGAACATGCAAATTTTTCAAAAACACTATGACTTTTCTGACTCTCTACAATTCACATGTTCGTCCTCACCTAGAATACTGTTCACAAGTTTGGAACCCGCGCTATATTGTTTATGTTAACAGGTTAGAAAGAGTTCAGGAGCGATTTCTCAAATTCCTCAATTTTAAATCATTCAACATATACAACTCTTACGACGAAATCGAGAAACATTTTCGAATCACGAAACTACTCAACAGGAGGCTTGTCGCTGATCAGATGCTCCTGTACAAAATCATTAACTCTAAAGTTGACTGCCCGGAGTTGCTAAACAAAATAAATTTCCACGCGCCGATTCGATATAGTAGACAAAATACCCTTTTCTATATTGACAGATGCAACATCAATTCCAATCGAAATGAATTTATGCAAAGGACATGTAACTTCTATAACAATAAATTTGCAAATATAGACACACGTGCTGACATATTCACTGCTAGTTACTGTCGTTACAAAAATTCATTGTATAACATTCTAGGTGCGAATAACACATAGTCATGATTATTAAATTGATTGTATCTAATATTTTTATATTACTTGCGTGGCAACTTTCCCTTAACTTTCCTTTAACCCTCTCCTCCTCCTCCCCTTCCCAACCCAAATACCTAATTTGCAGTCTATTACAGTTATAATCATACTTATTTTATTGTTGTGTATTGGTTTATTATTTGTTGAATTTGGATTTGTATTATTATTATTTTTTTAAATTGCTGCTTAGTTCTGTTTTTTTTTTTTTTTCATCTTTCTTAAATATTTTAGTTTACATTCAGTTAGTCTTTATAAATACCTATCTGTGAACATTAATAATTGGTCTGCTTTTTATTATTCTCTTATGTATATTATATTACTAAGACTGTTTATGTTCCTTAAATAAATAAACAAATAAACAAATAAACAAATATACATATGATAGTACTCGCATATAATGTAGCTTTCTCTAGGTGAAAGAATTTAAAAAATCTTTTTATTTGTTAATACGTGAAAGCGTAACAAACAAACTCGAGCAGTTTCGCATTTATAATATTAGTTTAGATTATAATGGAATTGCATCGAGTTTAAAAAATAGAAATGTTAAAAAAAAATTGCATTATCTCGCAGTCGAAAGATCGAAAGAAGCATTGCCATAGGTTTGCACGAATAATGTGAATTCCAGCAAGTTCTTCCTAACGTTCAATAAACTAACAAGCTGTGAAAATCATTTTTCAAAAACTATTTTGGAGCAGTTAGAAATATTTTAGATAGGTCCTCTAGCGGTCATTATTAAAATTTTCTCAGCTGTATGAATATTTACTAATATATATACATACCTCACGGATTGAGTCGCTTTTAAGCGACGTAATTAAAGTATCAACTGATAAAAAAGTCTAACTTTTCTGCCTGGCAAAACAACCACGTATGCACAAACCACGATAACACTTTTGCCAAAAAATGAAAGTTCTTCGCTGGTTTTGCGCACGTTTTTAGAAGATGAATTAATATAGGGAGTTGTATTATCAAAGAATTACTCTAAGGTTGTGTATTTGTTAGATTGCAATTAGATATGAGAGAGCTTATATATTGTTATTACATAAATCGATGTTTCTGTTAGTTGGTGACTTGAATATGAACGATTTCAACTCGCGAATTAGATTTAGAAATGGGAAATGCGTAAACAAAGTTTTTGGTAACTCATTACTCTCCGTGACAGGTGTGATCAATGTCGCTTTCGCCGCTTTGTCGGGTCTTTGTGTTTAGGACTAATTCGGTATATTGTAAGTGTATTAATTTGTGTATGAATATTCAGACGTATTCAAGTAAAGTTTGTTTGCAAAATGATTAACAGCTTTTGCAGTCCTTTTCATATATTACATACAAAATATAATCTGGACTTGCCAGTTAAAATTTTATTGTTGTTAATATATATTATGGTTCCATGCCAACTGAGAATAAAGGCAACTCAACACCTCCTTGAAAAGACATTAAAAGCTGTGAAAAAAATAATTTTAATTAAGCCGATATCCCTAACCTAACGTAATATAATTAACCATTTTTTTTATACTTATATCACTCTAAACGACTTATCTGAGATGGTTCTTAGTTGGTTTCATTCCGAGTTGTCCGGTTACCATATATTACATACATATTTTATTTTACGTTAGCTCCATACAGGAGGCCCTGAAGAAAAATCCCTCGGAGCCTGGGCCCTCTTTGGGGATGCTGTGTGGAGGGTCTATTTAGGGAAAGGAAGATACTCTCCGTATCGCCCTGGTGTAAGACAACCATTCAGAATTGAAACGTTGCTTGAAATGGCGTTAGCCGTATTTGGTGACTAGATCTGAATAGTCAGGTACTTCCCCACCTTCCTCTTTCTCATCTCTTTCCCCGCCCCAATACCTTCAGCCTTACAACATACCCCAATTGGGGATGCCATAGTCTCACTGGCTCCAACGGGCGCAACTGGAACTTTGGTGAGTCTTGTGAGATATTTATGTTAAAAAAAAGGAGAGGAAGTTCTGTGAATGAAAAAGCTGGAATCTGGGATCAATGTGTCCAGGAATAAATCTAGCCCTCCCACTGCGGCGCAAGGAAATGGGTCGAGAGAGCCTGGAGAGTCAGGAGAGGCCTAGGATAGGTCTTCCTCAACCAGTCTCTCCTGATCCGGCCCGCCATGTAGTGGGTGGGCAAGTGCTTTCATCGCAAGTGCTTTCATCGCCAAGACCTATACAAAGCTTCACCCTGTGAACCTGGGCACCGCTGCTGTCCACTGTCCATGGCAGGGGTGTTGGTTATCCAATAAATGGTTCCCGGGGCGGCGATACCCATACCATCCTCCCAAATATTTGTTCGGAAAAGCATTATTTTAACATGCGAGTATCTAGAAAATAATTAATTAATCACGTATACACATTTTGCTGTTGACCGCTAAATTTATTCAGTGTTAATAAATTATTGTATTTACCTAATATTTATTACGTTGATAAAATAAGAAGAAACGAATTTAATTATTTCCAAACAATTTGTCTAAATCCGCACTAATAATTTTCCGATTAGTAAATTGACGAAACAGGGTTCGGAAAAAAATTTAATTTTAATTTAATTTGACAAGCCTGCATAATTACTTTGCAATATTTTCTTCCCAGCTATCCTCCCCACTATTCTCAGCCTCACAACATACCCCAATAGGAGTGCCGTAGTCTCACTGGCTCCAAACGGTGAGGAGCAGTTGGGAAAATGATATTATTTGACTTTGTTTTATTTCCGAAACATCTCAACTCGTTTAATAAAATTAAGAAATTAGTGTTAATTAAAAAGAGGTGCCTAGGGATGTTTTTAGCATATTAGGGTTTGTCTTCAAAAGCTATCCAGGCTTAGTGTTTTTAAGCAAAGCATTACCATAAAATTCAACTATTTTCATGTGTGTAGTTTTAAATAATTCGTTTCACGACGCGAGGTGTTTTTGATTTAAAATTTTAAACATTTTCATCTGTCACGGACATAAGCAATCCTCTGTGCCACCAAGTACCTATTAATGTTTTGTTGGGTACCTACGCGTGGAGTCTTTCACAATTTCCATCCATCCAACAAAACTCTTATTTTGACAAATGAAACGTTTTCCAAAAATCCCAGCTTTAGCGGATTTGGGAAAGAAAAGCCGCGTACATTGCGCATTTTCTAAAATGGCAAAACGGCTACGGAAAACTGAGCCAAAACGGCTTTTGTAAAGTGAGCTACGTCGTATCTTTAAGGGTTATTTAAGGAGAGATGGGATAATTGATACATCTAGGATTATTGTATATCCTTTCTGTATCAGTCACATGATAAATGACTATAATATCTGAAGGATTTCCGCAGCGAGGCCTTATTTATTGGCCGTCAAGTTGGCTGCTTTCGGAATCAGGATATTAGGGAAACTAAGCGCTATTTATTTATCTTGACAAATATTATATTGACTGAGAATAATAATGCTTTTACTCGTCGTCCTCTTGAAGAACTTTGTACCATTAGGGTGAAATCATTAGACTTGTAATTTGATTTGGCAATGTTGGATTGATGGATGGTTTATATTTCAGCTCGAGTCCTACACGAGGATGAAAAACCCTTGGATATTCTCCTTTCGCAGGAAAATGGAGTCAAGTTCATCCTTCGTTACGCAAACACTGGTAAGTTTTTATAATATAATATATAATACTTCATACTTCAATCCACTCTCGAATGTGTCGTCTATATATGAATGTGACCATATAGATATCTAATATATAATACTTCATACTTCAATCCACTATCTCGAATATGTCGTCTATATATGAATGTGACCATATAGATATCTAATATATAATACTTCATACTTCAATCCACTATCTCGAATGTGTCGTCTATATATGAATGTGACCATATAGATATCTAATATATAATACTTCATACTTCAATCCACTATCTCGAATGTGTCGTCTATACATGAATGTGACCATATAGATATCTAATATATAATACTTCATACTTCAATCCACTATCTCGAATGTGTCGTCTATTGAATGTGACCATTCATGGGGTGAGGTTTGTCTAGGTCTTGGAGGCGGATGACCAGGACAGACTGAACCCCAGATTCCTACCCACCCCTTAAACCAATTTCCTTCTCTGAACTCTCCTCTCCTTCCTTTCCTTAAAAAAACCCTCCACACAGCATCCCCAAAGATGACAAAGGCCCTGAGGGAAATTGTTTTCCTCAGGGCCTACTGTGTGGAGTTCATGTAAAAAAATATATATAGATATCTACGCAAACAATCTCACATATTTCAAAAAACAAATTGTCAAACTCCTATCATGACACTTCGTGGAGAACAGTTATGAAGCTGCTTTATTGTCATACCCTTTCTTTCTTTCTTTTTTTTTATCTTTCTCTGCAAGTTATGTATTATATTTGACACTACTATGTTTTATATTTTATTTTGATTTTCATTATTTCTTTTATCACTACAAGCATTTCCGTCTAGTAACAACTAAACATTGATTACCCATGTTGTGAACATTTCTAATTGGAGTGTTAATATCTATGTACGTCCCAACGGCAATTCTATTATTGTAATAATTGTTAACACTCTATAAATGTTTCAAACAATAAATAAATAATACTAATAAAAACACTCATTTTATCTACAATGTTTGATACGTCTGTTCGGTGCAGATTTTGACAAATAGCTAAAAAAAACACAGAATTACTTTTATAACATTCCATGAAATTTGAATTCTGCGTGTCATGTGAATTTTAGTTTAAATATGAGATAGCGCTTGTATTTATAATCAAAAATACTCATTTATAATGTCGGTGCATGTATGAAGTGATGCAAAATATTCCTGCGTGAAATTATCCACGTTCAATGGACTTTTAAATTTTAAAATTGAAACTGATTGTAATTCAGACAAGTAACAAAGAAAGTAACTGAAATATTTTATTTTATAATTTAAAATTCTTTATTTGAAATGCATGTCTTTTTGCCATATTTTTGACAGACGAATTTCCAAGTTTATTATTACATTCCGTGATTTTTCATGGATCTGCGCAAGTTCAAAATAAAATAGGTTTTGCAACAGAGCACTCAAAACTGAATATTACATGAACGACGAAATTTAAAATACGGATAAATATTTTTATTTTATTTTTTTTTTTTATTGCCGGCAACCCGGGCGTTTATTACAGTAACGATATAATACATGAAAAGTCTGTAACCCGTCTCACTAGACGATGTCTGTTCTGAGACGGGTACATAAATATGCGTGCATGAACATATTAATACACAATTAGCATATAAAAACATATTAATCCTATAAACACGTACACACAAACATAACATACATACACAAACGTATACGCATGCATGCAGTATTCAGTTTTATTAAATTTAAGAGTTTAGCTAGCATCTAAAAACAACAACATTTCAACAAAATAATATAAAGTATTAAACTAGACATGGGTAAAACATAAGCAATATTAATAAGAAAGCATAAATCTCTAAAAATGTAAATATCGCATATATGTAAATAGAGAATCAGGATTAGACTAAGATGGGATTATTAGTAACTTGGTGATGCATTCCCTTTTTTTGTGTAGTAACCAAGTGTTGAAATATTTATAGAACCCTTTTAGGTTTTTTTGATTCAAGCAAAAAGTGGTTTCTTTTAGGAATGTGTTGTAAATGAGAGGTGCGAGGTAGGATTCGTGCTTTTTGGCAAAGGTTGATTTAATTTTTGGGACAAGAAGTTGATTATGCGTTTTTGCTCTTGTATTTTGTGGGCGAGTTACGTGGCATGGTGAGGATTTTATGCAGTTAATTTGAATGATCTTTTTAATGAATAGTTTCCTTATATCTAGTATGTTATTTGTAATTAGGAGATTTTCCGTTGGATGCAGATAGGGTTTTTTGAACATGATCCTAATTAATGTTTTGTGAGTTGAGTTAAGCGGCTTAATGTCCTTGTCAGCGGCTCCCCCCCAGGCCGAAATACCGTAAGTTAAAAGGCTTTGACATAGAGCGTAGTAAACATTTTTTAATTGTTTTGGTGACATGATGTTCCTTATCGTTTTAAAAATGAATGATAGTTTTCGGATTTTCTTTATGAGTAAGTTAATATGACATTCCCAGTTTAATTTATGGTCCACTGTTAAGCCTAGATACTTGACATTATCTGTATGTTCTATTTGTTCGCTTTGATGGTTTGAGGTAACATAAGGGTGGAGGTATAAAGGCAAAAGGGTTTTTGGAGAAGAAGATAACATTTATAATCTAAATGAAAATATGAAAGAGAACAAGACACAGAAAAACAGAAAAAAACAATCCCCGACCCGAACCCAGACCTCTCGTTAATTGAAATATGATATTGACAAATATGACGGTTTGACAGAAGGTGGCAATAGCGAAATTGAATAACGCGCACGTCCCGGTTAGACGAGAGGTCTGGGTTCGAGTCCCAGTTGCGACCATTGTCTTTTTCTGTTTTTCTGTGTCTTCTTCTCTTTCATATTTTCATTTAGATTATAAGTGTTATCTTCTTCTTCAATGATATATTACGATGATGGGAATAACCTTCAAAAGTTATAAAAAGAGAGTTTTTCTTATAAAAAATTGAATACGAATAAGTAAATCATACAAAATGTTGCTGTATTTTTTCACATGGAAATATTATTTTAAAATAAAAATGATAAAATTCCATCCATATTTAAATGAATATAGTATTCCAAAAAAACATTATCATAATATATTTTAGCATTAGACACTCTTTCCTAAAAGCTTAAAGCTCTAAGGGAACCTCTTTGGAATAATCGGATTCCCGGTAATCTGGAGATTTGACAAACGAAGGTACTCATTGGTACTGCTTAGTATTTATGTATTTAAAAGAATACTCCTTTAGTGCTTTATATTTGGTATATTCTGGTCCGGAAAACACTTCTAGAGTAAGATGAGCATTAGTCTTATTAAAATTGTTCAGTTTTCCTTCCCCAGGAAGCCATTTATTCACGTCTCTTCGCCTTCAGCCACCTGTTGTCGGGCGGGAGATTGATTGCTGAGCCTTTCAGTCCCGTGAAAGCCTTAAATATGCCGTGAAATGGCGTGAAAGCCTCCGTAGTAACGGAATCCGTTTAGCTGTTAAGTGGGTGAAAAAAATTAACAGATGGAACCCGTTTTTTGACTAAATGAAGAAATTAGGTTAAATGGTACTTCTGTTGAAAGGTTTTCTTTACTTAAAAAATACTAAGTACCTAAATGTTTCTAATAAAATAAAGTCCGCACCCTTTAATGCTTGAATAGAGAAAAGATAATGAAAAGTTTATTTTTCTCGCATTTTCTTTTTCAATTCTAATAAGTGTAGCCTTCATTTATGTTGACGGTTGAAAATAATTTGGGCGTCGGAATGCGAATACGAAATACAAGGGTATAATATACAAGGGAAAAAAACGTTTAAGACTGAAATGAAACATGTTCGTAAAAACATATTACCGTTCATTGCTCACACAAATTAACTGTACTATGGTAAGAATTTCTGAACAATTTCTGAATTTCGCCCAGGCTACAGAATGTTTCATTTTAGTTTTTTTTTAAAATTTTATTTCGAGTATATTTTACCATAAAATCAAAACTAATATCGTAAGCTGATGACACAGCGATTTTAACTGAGGGACTAACTCAGAGAACAGCTGAAGTAGATATAAATTTAATAAAAAAATGGTTTGATCAAAATTTACTATCCGTAAATACAGATAATATCTTTCTAATACCATTTTCTCTGAATAAAAATGCTATCCCTAAGAATCTAAACATATGTTTACAATCGTATAATTGTAATTCATATCTATGTAAACGTGACTGCTCTGTACTCACGTTTAAAAGTAATGTAAAACACCTCGGTGTAATTATAGTTAGTAACGTAAAGCGGAAATTACAAATCAATTTTATTTAATTTTTTTATATGAATACCACACAAGAGTCCCAACTGCTCTCGTCTGGAGCTAGAGATATTATGGCATCCCCAATTGGGGTATATTGTGAGGCTGAAGGTAGTGGGGAGGGGAAGGGGATAGGGAAGAGGAAGGTGGGAAAGTACCTGGCTATTCAGATCTAGTCACCAAACACGGCTGAAGCCATTTCAAGCAACGTTTCAATTCTGAATGGTGGTCTTACACCAGGGCGATACTGATAGTATTTTCCACTCTGGAACGTGCCGCAAATATACTATATATTATTTTAAATGAATAAATTGTGAAATAACACAAATTAATCAAATAAAATTTATTTGCCACGCCGGGATTCGATCCCACGACCTTCGGATTGCGAGTCAAGACCTTTACAGCTGGACTACGCCGGCCGTCAAATCAATACAACAGTAGAAAGGTTAAGAAAATTAATTATCATTTTCATTAGAATACGAAATATATTAAATTTTGGACTATTACCCCACCATCAAATTATTTCAAGAATTTAAAGTCCCTTCACTTCACATTATTTATAAAAAAAATTACGCTTTTACAAATACAAAAAGATTGTTTAAAAAATGAGAGCTTAATTCCTTTTCCAAACAGCAATAGAACAAATATCCTTGGCTCTATGACTGTCCCACGTCGTTACACCACCTCAGCCCAAAAATTCTTCAAATATATTGGAGTTAAATGGTTTAACGAATTACCCTTGAAATTAAGATTGGCAACAAATTATAAAAAATAAAAAAATTCAAAAAACACTCTGTAAATAACTTACTACAGTCATCACATCTAATAATACTATATGATACAACTCAATTTTAATATTAGATATCCCTTTTCTTTCTTTTTTTTTTCTTTTTCTCTCTTCTTCGTTCTGTTATATTATTTATATCTTTTATTTGTTTTATAAATACAAGAAAATATATATATGCATATTTATTATTGTTTTCTTGTTTATTGTTAATTATCTTTCATTAGTTCTTTAAATAAAAAATAACATAATTAAAAATTGTGAAAATGTTTAATAAAACACGACTCGTTTAGAATAGAGCAAAAATCTTGGGGGGTTGTCTAAAACAACGTTCAAAGAAACACTGTGAATTTTTTCATAATATAACTTGTTAAATAATAGAGACAGGCTTGAAAATAAAAAAATTCGGTTCATTCTTTGCGATTTTTTTCTATCGAGGGAATTTCATATAATTTGAAAATAAAAAATTGCGGTGCATTCTTTGCGATTTTTTTCTATCGAGGGAATTTCATATAATTTGGTTTCGGCGTGGGGATTGTTTAGATACTATCTTAAAATATTACATATATTTTTTTTAAGAGCTTAAAAACTTCAAATTTTCAAGGGAGACATGCAATAAATCGGTAAAAATTCGGATTCATGCGTTTTCTCCGCCTTTTTAACCCGAGTTTTGCTCTAAAAAAAGGTGTAAAACGAATTAATTAATCTATTTTTAATGGAAAAGCTTTATCTGATGTTTAATACATGTAATTGGTTGCACTCTGCTATTCAAGCTTTGTTTGTTAACTTTGACCAGGTGACTAATTTTAACTATGTTGATAGTTGACTGATTTGCGTTGTGGATAATCATCTGAATTCATTTTATTATTCAAGCACGCCTTACTTTAACTAGATGGCTCACTTTGACTGGATGGCTACCTTTGACTAGGTGGCTAACTTTGACTAGGTGGCTAACTTTGACTAGGTGGCTAACTTTGACTAGGTGGCTAACTTTGACTTGTCAGTTGACTGATTTGCTTTTTGGATAATCTGCTTAATCCTCTTTATTATTCAAAAAAGCCTTACTTTAACTAGATGGTTCACTTTTACTAGACGGCTAACTTAACGTCATAACTTCAACTAGAAAGATGACTGATTTGCCTTTTGGATTATCTGCTGAATCCTCTTTATTATTTAAGCAAGCCTTACTTTAACTAGATGGCTAACTTTGAATAGGTGACTAACTTTGACAAGGTGGCTTACTTTGACTAGGTGACCAACTTTAACTAAATAATTGACTGATATGCGTTTTGGATATTCTACTTTATTATTCCACTTCCAACATTATAAATCCACTTTATTATTCAAGCAAGCCTTGCTTTGACCAAATGGCTAACATTGACTAGATGGCTAACTTTGACAAAGTGGCTAACTCTGGCTAGATAGTTGACTGTTTTGCGTTTTGGATAGTCTGCCGATTCCAATTTATTATTCAAGCAAGCCTTACATTGACTAGCACAGCGAGCCTGTCATCGAGAGAGTGGCGTTTCTTTGGAAAAATTGTGTAGTTACCTACCTATTTGAAATAAAAAAGTTAAATTATATATTATATGGCTTATAATTAAATAAGTAGGTTTTAAAGTACCTACTTACGACAATAATTTCAGAGGAAATTTTCATTTATTAAATTAGACAAAATTAAAAACCTTATTTTTTGGACGCTATGTCTACTGATCACGGAGTAATTTAATCTCTGAAAAAAGGTATGTCTACACGCGGGAACCTGAGAGCGAGACTCCAATGGTTCCCTCGGGGCATGTATCATGCCTGATCCAAGGTTGTGGAAGAAAAGAAACAAGGCCGGTAAATAATTCCGCAGTCGGAGGCTGAACACAAAAACTGTCTTAAAAACGACAAGTTATAACAGGGAAAATGTCAAACATGTACAAATGTTCCTTCTTAATAATAGAATGAAAAAAATATTATTTGCATTACTATGCCATTGTTTCCACAAAATTTCTATTGTTTCTATTCTTATTGTTTCTACAAAAATACGGCACAGTCGGGCAAACAATATTGCATACAATTATTAAATATTTGTAACCCAAACAGGTTTTATAAAGACGTCATCATAATGCATTGATATACTTTATCTCTATGTCTTAATAATGTTATTTATTAAATTTTCACACGTAGTTCATGTTTTACTTTGGTGCGGGTATACATAATTATAATAATTACAAAAAAAGAACTTTGTTTGAATACCACTTTAAGATGACGCCATGCTAATAATGCAAAATCATACAAAATAATGTATTTTTTTTGAAAATTTGTTCGCTTAGAAGTATTAGAGATGGTTCAATTAAATACTGCGTGTAGAACATATCTTGGCCATTAAAAATATCGGTAATTTTTTTTTATGTCTTTTAATAAGCCTGTAAAAAATAAAGTAGGTCTATAAAAAAACACTTGCAAGTGCAAACTCTCCGACTTATAAACCCCTTTTCGGATATGGTTTTATTGTTTAATGTGAAAAATTCAGTTTCTTTTATAATAATCGCAAGAAAAATTATATTTACGCCCGAACTTCAAAAAATAAAATAAAATATTCATTTTCTCGATGTTATTTTGGACATTAATCAATACGGCCCGCACTCTACTAATTTGGAATTTTAAAGTGAACCTTATGCCATCGGCACAAGAACCGCGTAAAATTGGCCCACCCATTTCGTATCAGTTACGCCTTGCCTGTGAAGGGGAATAGACGTCCAAGACTCCGCGTCGCTTGGTTCCGTGAAATAAATTTTAAATTTCCTTGTTACTACAATAAAAGGAGTTGTAAAAAAAATTTCTCAAATACCTTTTCCAACCGTTCCAAAAGCTTTTTCTCAAGTATTTTTATACTCCTCCCAAAAAGAGGCCTGAATCACGATTTCGATTTTTTCCTGGACTATTGAATTACCTTAATATGGTTCCATGACCCATAATCATGCAATTTCAACACCCTTTTGAAAATTCAATAAAAGTTATGAAAAAAAAAGTTCATATCCTAACCTAACCTAATTAAAAAAAAATGTATTTTTTCATTACTTTTAATGACTTTTGGAAGAAAGTGTTGAAGTTGCATGATTTTGAGATGACTGGTCGTCCTTTTATATATATCTTTAACAGGTTTCGGTTCAACCTGAACCTTCATCAGTGGTGCATAAAACATATTAAATAAATTATAGAGTTACAAAGTATTTAAAGGTAACATCAACATTGGTTGGGGAAGTTCGTAAGAGAGTGGGATTAGTTGGTCAAATAACCCCATTTTAAACATATTTCCCTTCCACACACTTACTTTTACCACCTCTCTCTTACGTACTCCCCCCCACCAAAGTTGAAGTTCTTCCGCTCTCTTCTAATTGACCTTTAAAAATACTATGTAACTCTGTAATTTATTTTAAATGTTTTATGCACCCTTGATGGAGGTTCAGTTTGAGCCGAAACCGGGTATTCAAAGTTATTTTAATGTAATAATTAGTTATTTTGAATGTCAAGGAAAAATTTTACAATATATTTTTCGCTCATTTTAAAATAATAATTAAGTTTCAAAAAAGATAAATCTAATGCACCCTGTACCAGCTCTTACTTAAGGGCTCAAAACATCATGATGTTTTCGAAGATTTCCCTAATCTATTTCATTATTCTGGGAAACATTTTCTTCTGTTGGTTGTAATATATTACTGAAGACATTTTCGGTCCGCGATAAAAGGATTTGGTAAAAAAAATCCTGCTACAATGGATTCGCAATATAACTGCTACTGGGTTGTATAATTGTCGAGTTAAATAATAGATGTCAGCATAAATAAAATCGACGTTTTTTTTTCCAAACCAAACAAAAAAATTCTTCCACGTGTCAGCATTGGTCACTTAGACGAGTAACGCCTAACTAACTGACCAATACCTACAGATTTTAAAGTTTTAAGTTGAAAAAAAAAAAAAAAAAATGTCAACGTAGACCAAAATTTCATGTATATTTTTACTCCTAATAATGTCAAGAATCACTGGTTAAAGTAATTCAAATACATCCCTTAACAACCTATATAAAAAAACCCTGTTCATTTAAATAGAAGTAAAAAAAAAATATATCAGAAAAGGTTGGTTTAGCTAAGGCATTTCTGTAAAACCTAATCCCATTTCACGTGACCTAACTTATCGTCTCTTAAAATAGATGAGTTTCGTGTTTTAACGTCCCTATCATTGGCGTATGTTTCTAGAATTCATTTGAAGTTTACCATGTAGGACACTATTTTCTTCAAATATCTTCCAATTAACCTTGAAAGGGTCAGTCCTGAAAGTTCTGAAAGTTAAGAAACTATAGATTTAGTTAGCTACCTTCTATTCTACGTCCAACACGTTAAGGTATATCGTGCAGAGTGACGTCAGTTGTTCTTGATGTAGATTGATTATGGCTACGGAAGCGTCGATATATGAACTAAAGCAGAACCTATCCATAAATCTACAATCCCATAATATACCTGCGCCTGCTCAACACAGGATTTCCTGGAGGTAAGCACAGTACATCCGCACCCATGGACTAATTGTTAATGTAATGGGGTATTTTTACCCTTATTTTAATTTCATTTTTATGTTGACGAACAAATTTTCTGTAACTATAAATCTATAAAATGTGTCATTTTCGATCTGCCGCCAAAACGACATGTTAATTTTTATTCGTGGGTTCTGTGGAGTTGACGTCACGCCGAGAACGTCGGTGACAGCCGTCTTACCAGCCAGTGGCGTTTTCTAAGTCATAATAACGCTTTAGCCACTTGGAACCGCTTCAGAATGTGAGGTTTTTCAAGTTAATAATAATTATTATTGAAAATACTGTTTTACTTGTTTTAATACAATCAATCACTTTGTAAAACATAATTTAATCAATTTGGTTATTAATTAGGTTCCTTAACAACATTGCTTCTTCGATTTTCATTTTTTTTTAGAACAAACAATTTTTTTTTAAATGTGTATACAGTGTTCTGTATTTTCAGTGTCATTGCACTTTAAAAGAATATTTGACAAATAAATTGGTTTTGCCAGCCTACAAATTTTGTAGTTCCATTTTATTTTTTTATTTTCTACTCTTATTTAAGGGTAAGGGCAGGCCAGGCAATACATGAAATAGACAGGTATTTGATTTAGTTATCAATTTCTTTACTTTGAAATGGAATTCAAAAGTTACGGTGATACGATAGAGGAAAATGAACCTAACTTAAAGTTAATAAAACAAACAAAACTTTGTGTATTTTAAGACCTGACTCCAGCGATAAAAGAACATGAACAATCGCTTGAACAACACTTTAAACAATTCGTGTTCAAAAACCCTGTGTTCAAGCTTTAACACAGGCGACGGTAAACATTCCTCTCCCGCATGAAGCGGGAAGGCTGGCGGGGCCGGCGGAGGGGGAATATGTTCATTATTTTGCGGGAGCTGCACCGAGCGGTTGGTAACGGAGATAAATCGAATGCGATTTGGGGTTATGTCAACCGCGCGAGCGTAAAACCTAATTATGACTTAAAATTGTAAATAAATACTGTCGTAATGGATGATTATTTCTTTCGTGAACTCACTTGTAAATGAAGTCTGTTAATTTATAAATCGATTTCAGAGACACGTAAGAAATTGACCAATTAAAATAGGTATTCTATTCTTAATCCCTGATAAATAAAACCTAATAAAAAAATCGAGGTAGGTAGGTAGTTAGTTCTCACTTGAAATCTGAGTGTTCTTCTTTATACTTCGTCTATAATATTATCGCTAAATTTCTTATCAGAACTCGACTTTTGACGTTTGAATTTCGAATGCGTAGTTAATTACGCATTCGAAATTCTTAATACTAACTTTAGGTCATAATAATCGATATTAGTCGGAAATCTTTTCAGATAAATAAACATCTATTAAAATATCTGTATTTTCTCCCTGATGTAGCATCTCTTCTTCATTGGAACGCATTTTAACATTTATTTAATCGCTAAACGTCAAAAGTCAAGTGTTCAGTGCGTACGCGAAGACAGGTCCTTACCACAGGCCACTAGCAAAATTGTGTGTGACCGCGCAAACTTCGCAGTAATCTTTCAAACCATGTTTCAACAAACGGAGGAGACGGAAAACAAATAATGTTTATAGTGTTCTTCAAGCAATTGTTCATGTTTTTTTCTCGCTGGAGTCAGGCCTTTAAATGAAGTCGCGAAAACCCAAAACTCATTAAACCGAATCTAATTTCAATTGAAGTAAATCTAAGGGTTCTGGCTGACTCAGTGTAAAATTAAAATATATCCCCTGAAAATGCTAGCCTGGAAAAGCCATCATCGTAATAATAACAGGGTTGATCAAGAGCGAGCTGTTGATGTTATTGGAAACATTTAAGGGTATGTAGTTGTAGAACATTATGGGGTGGTATGGCCACGTCGGCTGAGGGGTGGCACGTGCGGGGATGGTTTTGCATACAGATTGGGATTTAATCATGCCTTTGAGCATGTGATAGGTGGACTTATTGAGCCCCATACAAGCTGCGAATTTTAAGTCAGACCTACTTTGGGATACTGGAGGATAAACACTTAACATGCTTTATGGGTACAAGGCTACATCGCAACATGGCACTGAAATAGACTACGGATTCGTGAGATTACTCTTTTATTAAATTATATAAAAAAATATATATTTAGAAACTGCAGCGTATCTTGCATAGAGGCATATATTGCCACAGAGACCTCCAAAAATGCGATCCAAATAGGATTTGATTTTGTTGCTTTGCAATATGATATCTATCTTCTATCTATCAATACTCCTGAATGTCCTGAAGTCAGTCCCGGATCTACGCCTTTTTCAACCCGGGGCAGAAACTTGATAGTGGCTCCCCCTCTCGTGAGGTGAGTGATCTTCGCTTCGTTTGACGTTTTATTCTGCTCAGCTCGTGTAGTCCTTAGTTCTAGATGCAACGGGGATTCCTCTGGCAGAGACATCACGTACATTATACACGCGTTCAAAATTGACTTTGGATACGTTCATACATCAAGTTAGAATGTGTTCAAAACCCACTGGGAATTTTAGTTGAAAATTGAATGACATGCGCTTTGTAAATCATATATTTTTTCAATGAAACGTTTATATTACGATTTGGCGCCCCCTTAAACTGCCGCCTTCTTTGACGTCAAAAAAAGAGAAACAGCACTGTTTTAATGAGATTTTGATAAAACACCCTCATTCCCTTTGTAGCGTGTTAATTTGATATCAATTAAATAGTCAAATGTTGATTGAAGTGTACAGAGCATGAGCTTGAAATAAATATGTCAACCATTATATGAAACGGAAATCATAATGTAATAGAATATTAAGGTTTATTGAAGCTAAGGTTGTACATTGTTAATAAATAATTGGATTGACTAATTGTAATAAATACTTAGGGCATGCTAGAAGCTCGAAGAAAACCACTCATTAAAGCAAAATTTTTATGATTATTGATGAAATTTTACACACTTCGCTCGAAATAATAGGAATTTTACAGTCTACATCTAATTTTAAAAAAACTCTGCCTACCACCTGGGTAATGCCGAAGACTTCAGCTAGTTTTAAACTTAAGATACTGGCATTGAATACATGATTCCTTCATTGAGTATACTTTTTATTAAACTACCGAGTTCCCGGCATGCCGCTTAGTAAAGAAATTGTTTCTCCCTGCTTTTCCTTTCTAATTCGTCCCGTTCCCCCTCCGCCTCCCCTTCCCCCAACGCGTTCCCCCTCTACTTTCCTAGCCTTCTCTCGCGAACCCCCTCCCGCGTTTCCCTCCCCTTTCCATATATTCAGTCCCAGTATATTCAGTTTTCAAACAACTCGTGTGCCACCTATTACAATTTTTTACACAAATTTTAATTTTTCGTTAATAGAGAATTCCAGTTCAATTTTTTTTTATTTTTTTTTTATGAATAACGACCTTCTAACTTAAATAACTGCATATTTATTTTTATTTTTAGAGTTAGTTTTAATAGTTAAAATAAATGTCAAAGTTTTAATTTTTCAAGATCCCCGAAAACCACCGAATCTAGTGTGACGTCATCATGACTAACCGAAGTATGAATCTTGTAGGAAACTGGAATCAGCTGTTCGACTCCCGCCATTTTGAATTTCAGCATTGAAGCGTTTTCACAGACATTACTGGGCAATACGATCGTTTTTTGTACATTTAAAGTTTTTGAATATTTTAAATAATATAGATAAACTAATAGAGATACTTTATTTTTGATACTGAATTATTTAGGCCTAAATAATGTTTCAATAAAAACAAAAACTATTATATGTCCAATTCTCTATAAACCAATAACTCGGAATGCCGAACGGCTTGCGTCTTCATTTCTATTGATTTCTATACAACTTTGACCCAGGTGACGCGGCGCGGTGACGTCACGCCGCCAAAATCCAGCAATAGGGTGTTTTAAAATGGACTTTTTAATATTTTTTTAAAAACTCTACGTTAAATATTATGTAATAAAACTTATTTATTCAGAATCATCGTATATTGGTCTATATGAACATATTTTTTTAAAGCCATAATATTTTTCACTGGAGTTCCTTATTATAAACTTTGTATATTATAACAATCAATCAAATTTGGTACCTAACATAGGTACCTATTAAAAAAGTACCGGTTTTAAGAAACCGGTCGTCACAGATTCAACATTTTCAACATGCCTTTCGGAAAAACTTAATATATAATGCAAAGTGTCACTACGCTCGATAAAGTGTAGGCAAGGCAGGGCAGCATCTTGTATTCGAGTTGTCACATTATTTTGTGAAGTATATCGTCTCGTGCATTCAGTCTGTCAAGCATATGATAAAACTACGCCGGAAATAAAAGCTGGCAAAAGGCGAACGTCTTGACTGGAGAGAGCCTTGAGAATTTTTAGACACAAGCACAATATTTAATGTCAACGCTTTGGGTCTAAATGATGTTCTGGAAAGTTGGTGAATTATGTATTTTTATCCTGATTTAGATTTGAAGCTTACAGCCTTTCCGAGCACGGAAAGGCTGTAAACTGAGATGCGTGTGTAAGGGAAATTTGCCAATAAGAACTCTTGATTATGCGGGTCAAATATATTTACAAGTAACGTTATATTTTATAGTAAACTTGATACAAAATTAAAATCGTAACAACTAGAGGGTTAGACTAGAGGGAATGTAAAACAGCCGAACTGAGCGGATGGGGGAACGGAAAAGAATTTTCTATGTCATGCACTGGACCGGAGAGCGACTCTCAGGGATACCAGTCGGTAAAATTTAACTTTAGTAATGTTTTTAAGTTGTTCAGCCATAATGTTATCCATCCTCCATTTGAAGTCGAACACGAATATGAAAATAATAAAGATGAATATATGAATATGAATATTCTTTGTACACAAAACTTTCCGCTTTTAAATACATGATTTTCGGTTGTCGGTGCTTGCACACACACGTGATGTGAAATATTCCCACGTATTTCTGCGTATTCATGCGTAATACGTAAAATTATTCAAGTTCAACGAACTTTTAATTTTATATATTGGAACTGATTGGTTCATGGGGTGAGGTTTATCCAGGTCTTAGTGGCGGATGCATCTGCCCTATGCACCTGCTGCGTGCCGGGCCGGATCGACAGACTGGTTGAGGGAGGCCTTTTGACCTCACAGCCGGACACTCTTGACTTAATTGCTTTGCAGCGCAGTGAGAGGGATGGATTCGTACGTCCGTCACTCCTGGAAGTCCTGGATACACTGACCCCCAGACTTCTACCCACCCCTCATAGCTTTTTCTTCCTAGAACTTCCTTTCCTTTCTTTTCTTAAAAAGACCCTCCACACAGCATCCCCTAAGTTGGCGTAAACCCCGGTGGAAATTATTTGGAGCTAAAATTATGATCCTGAGACAAATCTTACTAATATTATTAACGCGGAAGTTTGTATGGATGTATTTGTGTTTGTTACTCTTTCACGCAAAAGCTACTGAATGGATTTTAATAATATAGCTCAAACTAAACTTTATAATAAAATAGCTCTTTCATTGGTATAACATATAAGCTATATATAATGGTCAGCTCTGGCGTTATGAAATTTTTATAAATGAAAATGTGTGTATTTCATATATTTAAGCGGCAGGGAGGAAAGGCAGGGGCAAAGGGGGACGGGGGAGGTGGGGTTCGCGGAGAGGGAAGAGACGAGGGAGGGGGAAGGCGGGGAAGGTGGAAGGGAACGAGGACCCACGGGAAAGGACATGCAGGGAGAATCATTTTATTTCTTTGAATGGCATTGCAACGCATGCCGGGGACCAGCTAGTATTTTATAAATACTCTCAGCATCACAAATCCCACAATTGTAATGTCCCGTGATTGTTGACAGTATTATAATATGATGATGTTAATGTACGTATCAAAAATCTGTCATACGTTTATGGGTATGCTAAAATATTACCATTATCTTTTTGCAACCATTTGACAAGGCACTGTTAAATAAATTGCTCAGACCCTGACCCACTTTGCAACTAATATAAATTAACTTTTCAACAACTGTCCCTTTGTCCAATTTCCCACTAGAAGGGAATCCATTTACCTCGTTGAACGGTTCCCCGATGGTTCCCGCCAGTAAACTACCCCGAGAGCCTTTTGACCGAGGAGGGGTGGGTTATGGGGTGGCAGATGATAGTGATTATACAGCACTCGAATTTGAAATAGTCGCATATCACATTGTGTCGTAAGCATCGATATATAATAACAATGGATTAGCCCTCTCATATCTAATTTTAATCTAAAAGTAACACCACTTAAGAACAATTTCATAATACAGGTTTTCCAATAACAGGTGTTATTTGTTCCAATAAAAGGTTTTCTTGTGTTATTTGTTCCAATAAGAAGTGTTCTTGTGTTAACTGAACTTTATAAGCCTTAAGACCCAAATTTTTATGCAAAATACGGTGTAATGACGTTTGTGGAATGCCTAATTCCAAAAAACGACGAGGAATGGACAAACCTGGGTTTTCTTCAACTCTTTCGGCTACAGCAGCAATATTCTCGGCTGTTCTTGAGCTTCGTGCACGGGTTTTATTCTTCACATCACTAAGTTGTCCCAACAGCTCGAATTTTTCCACCAATTTCTGTATTGCGGTCCAACAAGGTGCTTCACGACGACCCAAAAATGTTCGAGTTTTACGAACCGTCTCTGCCAAATTTTCACCATGTGTTTTTTAATAATTTCAATGCGTTATTTAAGCGCGTATCGTTCCATTTTTATTAATGGCGTAGTTTTTACTTGTCAAATGTCAAAAAATAACAGCTTCAAAATGACATCTACTGAAATAGCGAGCTATTCAAAATAACACCTCTTATTGGTAAACCCTATACAACTCCCTATCTTATACAACTCCCCATCTTGATGTAAATTTGTCGTAAAAGCTTCTAAACCAACGTAGATTGTACGTTTTGTGGCAAAAGTATTGTTGTAAATTTTTACGTAAAATTCATGTATTGTTTTAGTTGTTTTGGTAGAAACAAATGTAAGATAGCTCATATAACTGGAGCGACTAAGGTCAAAATATGGACTACTATCTTTCTGCGATTGATAGCGGTCCAAAACGGGACCACATTTTTTTACGGTTTTTACAATTTTATAATATTTTTTCTATAAATTCTACGAATATGTGATAATCGACAAAAAATAGGTGAATTTAATGGCTGTATAAAACTGTAATCAGTTTGTATGTTTCCATATTAAAATTGGGAGGTATGATTTTTTTTAATGTGGGCGAAAAATATTCAAAATGATTTCAAAAAATCACAGCAATCGGAGGAAAAAGATTTAAATCGCGCTGCCGCTCGGATGGTTAAAGCTTATTAAATTGTTAATGATTAAGTCCATGAGAGCGCTTACCTAAAATATTTCTAAATGCCTCAAATTCGTGTTTGAAAATGATCTTTACAGC
This sequence comes from Glyphotaelius pellucidus, assembly GCA_936435175.1. Lineage (NCBI taxonomy): Eukaryota > Metazoa > Arthropoda > Insecta > Trichoptera > Limnephilidae > Glyphotaelius > Glyphotaelius pellucidus. Next base: position 8,487,786 of record OW386548.1, on the reverse strand, counting down.
TAGTCTATCGAGTAGAAGGTTGAACTTGTTGAAATACAAATTTGCTCCGCGAAGACCATTAAAAGGTAAAAAGCGATGCTAAGTCCGATCTTTTTGTTGGGAGATAATGATTTTTGTTTTAATGTTTTTTCATATCAATATGTTAGGTTTCGGTGTTAATTTTAAGGTTCTCACTCCCTGTCTAGATAATACTTGGTCGATAGTCGTAAGTCATAATATTGAACTTGGAATCTATTTCGGCTTCGTTTACTCCAAAGGTGATTGATTACTTTGGCTTTCAATACACACCGACAGGAGACAGCTTTTCTTCCTAGAAATAGTGATAAGATCTTTCCTCCTTTCAGACAACATACTAATCAATGACTTCCTCCTAATGTGACGACCTATGTAACGCCCCTTAGCTATGGGTCATGATCTCAAGGTCTAACAAAACCTTGTAAGAGCAAACAAAGTTTTTTGAAGTGAAACTTCTTGAAATTCGGGTGAAACGGAAATGCATCACAACTCAGTTCTACACAAATACTTTGTTTTATTATAATGCGGTAAATTTGCACCCCGGCGCGTGCCTTCCACAGCGTAGTGGGCAAGGTGCCTGACAAGTCTCAGCGGCCAGAGAGACAGAGGGTTCAAATAATACGAAATCCAAAAAAAAAACATTTGTATTTTGTGAAATCAATATCCTATCTTCAAACCACTTAAAAAAAACAAGCGACTTCTAGCGACTTTCTAGTTTCAATTCTAATGCGTGTGAATTACACACTCTGCTTTTTTCATATTTTTGAATGGTTACGTGGTTGAGTGGTTACAATCCTTGGCTTGGAATTCGGAGGTTGCGGGTTCACATTCAGGCATGCTTAGGGAATTATTTTTTATTATTTTGTGTTGTTTATTAATATTTACTCATTCAAATGTAACATTATTCATCAAAGGGCCATTCAGCGGTTTTTGGTAACTGGTCCACATTAAATGCCGATTCTAACGGCCAGTTGCTTCACAGAATTTGAACAATTTAACATATTTCAAAGTTAATTTTCAAGTTCCGTGAACCAAATTATGTTATTATTTCACAGTACTAAATAGAACTTGATTAGGACTTTCACAGTACTAGAAAATTAACTTCGAAAAAGTCTGTGAAACAGCCCGTTATAACAATTGTTATCAGCAGAAGAGGACCATTATCGTGTTGTTTCAGGCCCAGTTGTTTCGTATAAATTCACGTCTGACAAAGTATCAATTTGCCAATCTTCCGTCTATGTCTTTGAACAAATTGTGATCAGCTGAGGAGGATAATTATCACGTTTTTAAGCTTGTCAGCTTTTGACAATTTGATGAAAAGCTAAAACGCAACACGCGTTTAAACCTTTCAGATTAAAAAAAAATAAAATGGCGTTGGATGGATATTTGATAACAATGTCGCACGTGAATTTTTGCGAAACTACCAGGCTTAAATTTTTTGCTATAAGAGAACCTTCAAACTTGTTAATACCATGTACCAATACAAATAAATTATTTCCAATTCAAACAAGCGCCGTCAGGATATGTGAAATCATGTTCATTCCATGAAGGTTTGTTTATCCCTTGAATAATAATAATTTATTATAAAAACGTGAGGGGTTTCAACTAATGTTTGCTTAGGAGGTTTGGGATATCGCTGGCTAGGGATTACTGACAGGGCCCGAATTACAAAACTCTAAAGTTAAAATGGTTTCAATTAATCCCAAAAATAAATAATGAAGGCCCCGTTTTGATTCCTATTTTATTTCAACCAAAGCCATTTTTATTACACTTCCTATTTGAACCCTCTTTTTGTAAATACGGGGTGAAACAGATAAATAAATTGAAACAAAAATAACTCATGAATCTAAACTAATATTATAAATGCCAAACTGCGTGTTTTTGTTTGTTACGCTTTCACGCATAACCCACTAAAACGATTTTAAAAATTCTTTCACCAATAGAAAGCTACATTATATGCGAGTGACTAATCTGTAGAGATGGTAAGCTCTGGCGTTATGAAATTATAAATATTAATATATTATTTTTATTATACGTTTTCTGTCCCTAACAAAAGCGAGTTATTGCTAAGCAAAACAAATCGTTGCCGTGGAAACAATGTTGATATATTTGCGGGAAATTTTATTTCAGGCGTCGTAGTTAATATCTCTAAAAATGAATCGCCGAAATGTATGTTCGCGCATAACTTCCGAAGGACTGCATAAAATTGGATAATTCTTTTTTTTGTGTTCCTTATTTTGTATAAAACTACTGGTGAGTTGTGGCATTATGAAATTTGCAATAGGTGGCACGTGAGCTGTTTGAAAACTGAATGCACCGGGACTGAATATATGGAATGCGGGAGGGGGTGGGGGGAGGGTAACTCGGGAGGGGGTTTGCGGGATGGGGAATGGTGGAAGTGGAATGGGGATAAAGAAGGTGGAGGAGGCGGAGTGGACACGGGAGAGGAATGGGAGGCGGAAGGGGAACGGGATGAATGGGAAAGGACACGCAGGAGAAACATTTTTTTTTAAATTGCATAGCAACGCATGCCGGGTACCAGCTAGTAAATAATAAAAATAACTCCGTAAAAATTATTTTTGATGTTGTTCGTTAGTAGGTATTTAAATACCTATTGTTTGATAATGAAATGAGGATTTGCTTACACTCTACCGGAATGTCATATACCAAAATCCTACCTCTCCTTAACCATCCCCTGTAGGCAGAGTATCTATTTGAAATTTGGAACAAAGACAAGAAAAATGAAAATGCTAATTCGAGTGCATTTGTTTTGAAAACAGAAGAAGATTTGGAACTACCTTGGAAGCAAGTTGATGATGTTTATCGTGTACAAAATCTCATTTTAAAATAAAAAGAAGGAATTTGATTATCTCCGAAGTACATAATATTTCTTTTTTGTAGCGATAATTATCCACAGGTTTAGGTGCAACTGTATAACTATATTGTCGTTGAGTCGTGTGCTCCTTCGCAGAGATACAGTGGTAAGTGATTTGTCATTCCTTTTTCCTTGCATACCTTGTTTTTTCCTACACCAACGATCTCCCAATTCCAGCAAACACCATTTAGTCTCGTTTCTCAAAGTACTAATTTTCTACAAATTTTATGCAACACGTATATGTACACGTGTAATATAGATTTGTTTTGTGCATATTTTCGCTAAAATGCTGAAAAAAATTAAGTTTATGTATATTCGAGGGTAAGTTAGTTCTTCATAATGTTGCAAACTCGCAAATATAAACATTTGGAGTATTTTTATGTTGTTATTATCGATTTTTCAATTTAATAGTTTAGGCAGTCTGTGCATGTAGATAAATCCATTTAATTATAATTTGCTCTTAATGGTTGACTCTTACTCATTTAAATAATGAGACAAATTAAAGTAAAAATAAAATATACATTTTGCATCTTGGTTGAATGGTGGACTTGGTTATGTTTTGCTCTGGCTCGGGACCTCGAACATCTCAGTGGATCTTGGTGGGCGCCTGTCCCACCAGGCGGAAACTCTCGCAGACCTTCATCAGCTAAGTGAACCGACCTCTCTCAGTACCCAGGCAGCAAGTACCCACCCCTTCACCCCGCCCAACCCCTGCATAGCGCAAACTGAGATGCATCAGACTCCCAGCGGTGCAAAATACATGTAAAGGCATATCACGGATAGCTCCCTTATAACCTCTCCTCTTACGACAACTATGCATGTAATTATGGAGAAAAACAAATTTAAGGTGAAGCACCACTAATGCCTCGATTACATTAAGCGAGTTTAAAAGCTACTAGCTGTCGAATTCACGATCTGCTAGTAAATTTGCTCAGTGTAATCTATCTAGTGTATTACTAGCTAACTAGCATATTGTGAACAATCTACGAAAAAATTTGAAAGGGGGTCTACTTTGCTCACTACTCGCTAGCGTGTACGGCGGATGGCAAGATGGCGGCCTGCGAACAGCTGATTTCGTAACTGTCAAACTACTGCTTGATCTGGATTGTTTGTTGTACAATCTGTCAAATAGCCGGTAAATAGCTACTAGCGGTGAGCTAGCTGCGAATATCTCAGTTTTCTACAAAATGTCGACAGAATTATTTCGCGCGGGAATCGTTATTTAGCTCAACTTTGCTCTAGGTAGTTCGCTGTTGAGCGAATGGAACAATTTATGTGTCATTATCACGATCGCACTGGCCGATTTGCCCACTTTTAAATTTGCCGACTAGTAGTTTGTAAACTCGCACAATGTAATCGAGGTTTAAGAAAGAGATAAAATAAAATTTATATATTAAAGCCTCCCACACAATAAGGGTTTCTCTCCTTTACTGCGAACTAACGCCCACGTTAAAAAGTCTCTTAACCGGATTTTTTCTTCCTATCTGAAAGCAGGTCATCATTTTGAATTAATCTCAAAATTCCGAGACACATCGGAATTTAAATTAAAATACAACAGTGTGAAGTTTCTTAAACATAAAATAGGTTAATTTTAAACTCGTCAATCTTAGACGCCTAGCACGACATTATTTCAGTAACACAGAAGTAATTAAATGATTAATTGAAGGCATTAAAAAACAGCGTTTATTTCGAAACCGTTAAAAAAAATCATTAAAAATATATGGTACACTTTTGCGAATGGGTTCTATTGATAGATTAAGTAATCGTCAACCCTCGAGTTGAAGGTTTTTTTTTGTCTGATGTTTTTCAAAATATTTTTTTTTAAATAATGTGTTTCATATTTGTTATTTTATCCGTTAGATTTTTCTGCTGGCCTCTCACATCGGAGGTTGACTATTGTAATTCTCAGCGTTTGTTCCTTTTGATAACTGTCTACGTTAGTAACCCTTCAGGGTATGTTTGAGTTTCGCATTTATTCGTGTTAATATAATGCTTGCCAGGCACCGCTTGGTTCAGTCTCTAGGATTCTATCCCGTACGAAAAAGGGAGACATTTTTATTTTGTGCCACAAAGTAATACGGGTTCGAAACACGCGCGACTGTAATTATTTGGTAGGTACTGATAAATAAATCCTATCTCAATCGGAGAGACACTCACCGTGTTTTCAGTTCGTTGATGGTCGACTTGAAAAATCATCTCTTCACAGGGGTGCAGGGGATGAAACTATAGTGATAACGCGAATTATTCACATACTTTCGTTCGCTGCGGACTGCGTTAAATCTAAAATAATAAATTGAGTTGCCTCATATGCGTAAGGAGAGGAAAGGTTGGGAAGAAGACCACAGACTCACCTGGTCTCTTCTTTGGTCTGATCTCTTCCCGGTCTCTTCAGCTGCTGGTCACATTTGTTACATTATTCGTCTCTTATAAAACACAAACAATTCATCTCAATAATTATAACACCATTAAACACACCTATAACTGAGGCGGATCACAATTGATAATTCAAAAGATTGAATTGATTTGCGGGTATTTATAAATCAGTATTACGATTATTGGGCGGGATCAATATTAAACACATGTCGTAAAATATATTACGGAATGTTAAACTTCCAGGAAATTCATTTCATGATATGTGACACTATAAATTATTATCAAAAAACAGAAACTTAGATCCCTGAGGCGTAAGCGTGGTAAAACCGTGCATTATCCTACAAAAAATGTGGAGATCCGCAAAAATGCTAGGCTGATGTAAGCGTTATGATTAAGATTAAGAAAGGGCGCCTCAGATTAGGCGTGTAGAGCGAATAAACGAAGACAGGAGGGTAAGGATAGTATTTGACGCAAATGCGAATGGTTGAAGAAGTCGGAGACGCTTGAGGAAGACATGGAATGATCAAGTGAATCAGATACTTGAGTCGGGCCGTGTCAAGGGTCAGAATAATTGAAAAGTATGTATGAGACGACGCGACGTATGAAAAGAAGGAAAACTAGCAGTCCACAATGGAGTGCTGGTACCTACCCTGATGTATGACAGTGGGGCGTTGATCTGGAAGAGAAAGGATGAAATTAAACTGAATGCTATAGAAATGAGATCCCTGGGGCATATGTGTTGTAAAACCATCTATGATCGTGTGAGAAGTGTGAAAAACCGCAAAGAATGCAAGGATGATATAAGCGTAACGAGTAAGAAAGGACGCTCAGATGGTTTGGGCATCAGAGCTAATGAACGAAGAAAGGAGTGTAAGGAAAATATATCACACAAACGTGAATGGTAGGAGAAGTCGTGGATGTCCGAAGAAGTTACTTGAGTCGGGCCATATCAATTGTCAGAATAATAGAAGAGTATGTAAGAGATTAAGTATGAATTTGAATTAGGCAAGGAGTGTGTGCCGAAATAGAGTTGTTTGGTGGTCCTCTCTATCTACCCGTGTGGAGAAACGTGATGAAGATTAGTTTTAGAAAGTTCTGGCAAAAATATTATATAATTATAAGTTGGCACCTTATCACGTGCCTGAATTCTTGACACATTAAGAACCAATTTTGAACCAGAGTTGCAATCACAGACAGACCCACATCCGAAATTAGTGTCTTTGATGATCGTTAGATTAGACACAAACATTCAGTGCCGTGCAAGCCAGGGTTAATCCCCCGGTATCGTTTAATATATTTTCACTTTGACGCTAAAGTGTTTATGTTTAAGGAAGCGATGGGGGTGGGGCAAGTTGGCGAGGGAGGGAAGAGGAAGGCTTTAAAGTTTTAATTGCTCCCAGTAACACCACTTCATTATACCTATTAGAGATTTACTTTGAACGATAGCCAAGTCTTTTAATCACTCTGGCTTAATTTGCTGAAAACTTTTCATTTCACATTTTGAATGCTGCATTGAGGCGGTTCAGAACATTATGTTTAGGGCTGATTCTGATAATTTATTTACCAAAATAACTCAGTAATTTGATGTAGATTTAATAGTAAACTCAGAGGAATACCAGCAAAACGACAACGATAATTTACATAAATTGTTTTTCTTAGCGTGGGCATTATTGCTTATGGTACCGAAGTTTAGGCACATTTTGAATTAGTAATTTTGTGCATTTACCATCATTGCTTTGTGTTCCTCTTTTTCCTAGATAGAGTTCTCAGTTTACCTGAGAAAATTCTAATTTGTAGACGCATTACATTGAGTAGTAAGTGCATTACATATGTTTTTGGGAGTAAATTGCATTATTATTGACTATATGAAAGGTTGTGCTTTAAAATGTCTATATTCAATTAATGGGAACCATTTATTGGATAACCAACACCCCTGCCATAGGTAACCCCAATTGGTTTCATGGGGTGAGGATTGTCTAGGTGTTGGCGGCCAATGCGTTTGTCCATCTACTTACTTCGTGGCTAGTCGGATCGGGAGAGAACGGTTGATGGAGACCTAACATAGACCTTGCATGGCAGTGGGAGGGATGGATTCGAACGTCCGTCACTCCTAGACACATTGACCCCCAGATTTCTACCCAATCGTACCTTATTCCTTCCCAGAACTTAATTTCCTTTCTTTCTCTAAAAAGACCCCCCACAAAATATCCCCAAATAATATGATACAAGCTCTGGGGGAATTTTTTTTCCTTAAAGCCTCCTAAGTGTGGAGCTAATGTAAAAAAAGTCCTTTATTTTAAGTTATACCGCACAAGAATCACAACTGCTCCCAACCGTTCCCAAGCCAACTGCTCCCAGCCAGTGAGACTACGTCAACCCCGATTGGGATATATTGTGCGGCTGAGGGTAGTGAGCAGATAGGAAATGGAGAAGAAGAAGGTAGGGGAGGACCTGGCTATTCAGATTAGGTAATCAAACATGGATAAAGCTAATTCAAGCAACTTTTCACTTCTGAAAGGTGGTCTTACATCCGGCGAGAGTCTCGCGCAAGTCTCACCGCGAGACTGGGGGGTGTCTTTCGCACTGGAACGTGCTTGAAATAATCAATATAGTGTATCGGCCAATTTTTTTTTCTGTCTTTTAGTTGTACACAAATGTATTCTTCGTCTGATTAGATTTTTGTAATCGTATGTATCTATTTGTATATTAACTGAGTTTTTTAATAAGATTTTTCTTGTGTAAGTGAGAACATCTGTAAAAACCCAGCATAATAATAAAAATTTATTTCTTCAAAATTCGCTAATTCACTTTGTGGCGTCATTATTAATTGAAATAAAAAAAAAATAAGATTTAGCCTTGCAATGTGTTCTTGCAAAATGTTTTTTTGTCTGTTAAACCTATAAGTGGGTACTATGGTTCTTTCTTATAACTGACAAAACTTCAAATCCATTACAATAAATTTTAAGTTTAGTATATTAAATATAATTAAATAAATTTTAAGTTTTTTTTAATTTAAAGTAGGTACACGGTTCTATTTTATAACTGACAAGAACTTATTACAAATGTATTAATATATAAAAATAATAAAGTTTAATAAACACCTTCCACTTCTTTCAAAATATTCCTGCCTAAATAATTTCGTAAATAAGACTCATTTCTACGACTCAATTTTGTAGGCATTTCTTACGTAATTAGCTTTTTATAAACCATTGATTACTTCTTCAAAGACCTTTATCTATTTATATTCCAATTTCCTTTAGCAGAGAATCAATCGCTTTTAATATCTAGATCCAAACGCTTAATAGTAAGTTCGAACTAGAGATGCAGTAAAGGAACTCCATCTTGTTATAAGTTTGTCAATTTACGGTAAAACCAGAAAGGCTTATTTTCATCCTTTTCATTTGCCGTCCTGAAACCGGAAATGTGAATGAATGTGGGGAGTTTTTTTAATTTTTTTTAAATTTATTTATTTATTATGAATTAACGCCGATTGCTTTTACATAGGAATTACAATAATTTGAAATGGGTACAGAATATGCATAGTTAAGAAAAAATATTCATATGCCAAAAAATTCAAAAGTACGTATTGAAGCGACAACATAAAGTAGAAAAAGAAAACTTCATATACATGAATACCTACAAGATATTTTGAACTAAAAAAAATAACTTAGTAAAGTACGCAACAAAAATAAATTTAGAAATCCAAATCCAAAACAATAATAAATTTTAAAAAGAAGTAAACATTGATGAAGAATATAAATATTCAAAGTATATTTGATTATAATCCAACTAAGAAGCGCTGACAAACAGCTTTAATTAAATAATGTTTGTATGTTGATACAATATTTATCACATCATCAACAACATATTTATTACGAAGCATATGCAAGCGATTTATTATGGAATATGATTCAGCATTAGATCCTGTATTATTAAAATTAGAGTTGAAATAAATTTCTAATAGGATATTTCGCAACAACTTAAGAGCTATTCTTTGTACGAATACAAAAACTATTGATTTAAAAAAAAAAATTAAATAAATAATTTTTAATAATGTTATTACTAATATCTGAAAATATTTTAGCTTTTATTATTTTTTTTTTTTTTTTTTTTTTAATTGCCGGCAACCCGGGCGTTTATTACAATAAAAATATAATACAAGAAAAGTATGTAACCCGTCTCACTAGACGATGTCTGTTCTGAGACGGGTACATAAATAGGCGTGCATGAACATATTAATACACAATTAGCATATAAAAACATATTAATTATATAAACACATACACACAAACATAACATACATACACACATACATACACAAACGTATACGCATGCATGCAGTATTCAATTTTATTAAATTTGAGAGTTTAGCTAGCATCTAAAAACAATAACATTTCAGCAAAATAATATAAAGTATTAAACTAGACATGGGTAAAACATAAGCAATATTAATAAGAAAGCATAAATCTCTAAAAATTTAAATATCGCATATATGTAAATAGAGAATCAGGATTAGACTAAGATGGGATTATTAGTAACTTGGTGATGCATTCCCTTTTTTTGTGTAGTAACCAAGTGTTGAAATATTTATAAAACCCTTTTAGGTTTTTTTGCTTCAAGCAAAAAGAGGTTTCTTTTAGGAATGTGTTGTAAATGAGAGGTGCGAGGTAGGATTCGTGCTTTTTGGCAAAGGTTGATTTAATTTTTGGGACAAGAAGTTGATTAAGCGTTTTTGCTCTTGTATTTTGTGGGTGAGTTACGTGGCATGGTGAGGATTTTATGCAGTTAATTTGAATGATCTTTTTAATGAATAGTTTCCTTATATCTAGTATGTTATTTGTAATTAGGAGATTTTCCGTTGGATGCAGATAGGGTTTTTTGAACATGATCCTAATTAATGTTTTGTGAGTTGAGTTAAGCGGCTTAATGTACTTGTCAGCGGCTCCCCCCCAGGCCGAAATACCGTAAGTTAAAAGGCTTTGACATAGAGCGTAGTAAACATTTTTTATTTGTTTTGGTGACATGATGTTCCTTATCGTTTTAAAAATGAATGATAGTTTTCGGATTTTCTTTATGAGTAAGTTAATATGACATTCCCAGTTTAATTTATGGTCCACTGTTAAGCCTAGATACTTGACATTATCTGTATGTTCTATTTGTTCGCTTTGATGGTTTGAGGTAACATAAGGGTGGAGGTATAAAGGCGAAAGGGTTTTTGGTTGCCCAGTACTGGTTTTGCTGAATGTTAGGTATTTTGTTTTAGAGATGTTTAAGGTCAGTAAATTATTGTCGAGCCAATTTTTTATTTCTAACATGCCGGTTTCCGCACTTTTGAATGCCTTTTCCCAACTTGGAGCTTTGAATAGAATTACCGTGTCATCTGCGTAACTGATAACCTTATATTCGATAGACGCCATTTTAATATCGGTAAGTTCATTTATGTAAATGAGAAATAGAAGAGGACCTAGGACGCTACCTTGAGGGACACCATACTTGATTTCTTCCGGATCACTGTAGCATTTATTGTGACAACTGTTTGGCGTTCAAGGTCACTATCTGATTTTATTTTGTTTACCGCTACCTGTTTATACTTGTATGATATTTTTGAAAATCAAATGTTTGAGGCACTTACTGTGTTATTCGGTTTTCACCGTTAAATTAAAAAATCATTTCAATCATCATACAAGTATATAAAGTAATAACAGGGTAGAGGTAAATAATTTAGTCTTTTCAATGTGGCAGAATCACAGTTTGATAATGGCCATGAACGCAAAACAGCTGTCGCAATAATAAAAACTAAAACACGTATAAATAATAACATTATTTAATTTGATTTATTTTAAATTAAGAAAAATATTAAAAGGAGTTTTTCAATAATAATAAATAAATATCAGACAACAGTATTTGAGGTAAATATTTATTTATTTATAGTAGGACTAAATGCACTTACGGGCTTTTACAAACATGCATTATATATAACAATTCAGTGGAGCAGTATTCAAAAAGTAATATTTGTTAAAGAAATTTAAAAAAATAATCCGTACAGAAAATAATAAAAGCTAACGCTTGGTATTTATTTTTAACTTATGAATAAAACCTTAAATTGTAATATTTTATTAATGTATTCAATTTTAGCGACACTCAATCAGAAATCTGAAACAGAAAAATCAGAAAAAGATTGTACAAATTGCAAGTGCGCCCCACTATTGAATTTGGCAGCCACTTCTGGTCTGGAGCTCTAAAACCTTTGTCTCAACTACAAAAACGGTCCGTTTGATTGATTCCCCTGTCTTAACAAACGGATTGCAATCTTTAGAGCACAGGCGTCAGACGGAAATGCTGTCCTTGTTCTACCGGTGTTTGGATGGAAGATGCTCCGAGGAACTAGCGGCATTGATCCCTACGGCACCATTGCATAACCGGGAAAAACGCAGATGTCAGATGAGAAATTCGTTCTTGAAACGATTTGCCCGCCTGTGGGTTTTCTCCCTCCTACAACATGAGTCTCTCTATAAGACCCATGTTCTCTCCTTCCTTTCCTCAAAAAGACAAAAAGACAAAAAGTCACAGCATTCCCAAATACGATATTTTCCTCAGGGCCTCTTGTGAGGAGTTAATGCAAAAAAACGCATTTTAAACAAGGGCTTCCTCGTTCAAAACATGGTCATTGCTTTTCCGGGTTACAAATTGATCTCGCCAATTTCTTGAAAGTAAACAAAAATCCTCTTTATTTGCACAATGTAATATTATTAAACTTGAATCCTATCAAAATGTACTTTATTATTTCTTGTTCAATATTTAAAAAGTTTATTTTCCTTCTATCTAAGAAATTACAGCTGAGGGAAAAGAATCTTTTACAAGTGTACAAAATTTTATAAAAAGTGTCAAAAGAGTGAAGTTTAAAGACGATAGCGGGAATATGGATACTTACACCCCTATTCTACACCCCACCCCCACCCTTTGCATCCTACGTCTATCAACCCCCTATTATATTTACTTAAGATGAAGCCATAGTAAATAATGCAAAATCACACAAAATCATGTGTTTTTGTTTTGAAAATTTGATCGCTTAGAAATATTATAAATGCTTCAATTAAATAATGCGTGTAGAACATATCTTGGCCCTTAAAAATATCGGTCATTTTTTTTATAAGTCTTTTAATAAGCCTAGAAAAAAATAAAGTAACAGGTCTTTAAAAAAACACTTTCAAGTGCAAACTCTCCTACTTACGAACATCTTTTCGGATATGGTTTTATTGCTTATTGTAGCAAATTTAGTTTCTTTTATGATAATCGCAAAAAAAAAATTATATTTACGCCCGATATTCACAAAATAAAATAAAATATGCATATTTGCGTTGTAATTTCACAATACGGCTGGCAGCCGACGAATGCGGATTTTCAAATTGACCCTTATGTCGTTCACCGAAGGACTACTGGCTTGCCACACCCTACTTTCTTTCAAAACTCCCCTGGCCGGAGCAGGGAGCGGACGTGTGACTCCACGTCGCTCGGTTCCGTGAAATCAATTTTAAATTTCCTTGTTATTACAATAAACAATGTGTAAAAAAGGAGTTAATGTTTTTTTTAGGTCTTTACGAAATCAACCTGTAAAAAAAAATTCTCAAATACCTTTTTCAACCGTTCCAAAAGCTTTTTCTCAAATATTTTTAAACTCCTCCCACAATGGGCGTGAATTCCGACTTCGATTTTTCCCTGGACTATTGGATCCCCTTAAGGTTTAAAAAAATAAAAGTTTGAAGCCTCTTAGGGTGATGTTTTAATTTTACAAATCCCCAATACAATCGAAATTTAGAAGTTCACCAATATTTAATAAATTTTGTAAAGCATCAGAAAAGCTTTATAAAAGTAATATGTACTTAAAGTACCAATACTAACACATCAACCTTTTCACAGCCTCCGTGGTCGAATGATAAGGTTCTCGACTAGCAATCCGAAGATCGCGGATTCAAATCCCGGCGTGCGCAAATAAGTTTTATTTGATTAATTTGTGTTTTTTTTTTCAAAATTAGTTCATTGAAAATAATATGCATTATATTTGCAACACGTTCCCGAGTTGAAGATACTCTTAGTATCGCCCTGGTGTAAGATCACCGTTGAATTGAAACGTGGCTTGGAAGAGCTTTAGCCGTGTTTGGTGAACTGATCCTAATAGCCAGGTATTTTCCCATTATTTTTTTTAATGTTTTTCATTTGCTCACAAATAATTGCCCAAGTTGCCTCTAAAATCATGAAACACATATCTTTAATGGCCTATATATTATAATTTAGAGCAAAAATAAATAAAGTAGCTCATATGCGTACTAGATATTTGATATACCTTTGGATCACTTTTAAGTTTGGTTGGGTATTGTGATCTCAAATCCAAATTTAAGATTTGAATGAAACTGTCCGAAATGGGCCGAGCATACGTTCTTCTTAACTCATAATAATTTCATGAGTGTGTCCAGAGTAATTAGGCCAAAGGGTGGGTAATACATCCCTCGCGCTGGCACAAGGCAATGTATTAACATAGGTACGCAAATAATCACAGGAAGCAACTAATACTCCCTACGTCCGGGCAACTGATACCTCCCTGCATCCGGTGGTCTTCGATTAATAAAGCCATTAAGTAATCCGTAAATTGAACATTCGGCAACCTTGCCTAATACGAACAAGTCAGAATTACTCGGAATAGGTACTACACTTTAAAAGGCCAACTTCTTTTCATTTCCTAATAAAAGCCTGAAATAAGGCCAAGTAGGTACTAAAGAAGCAAGGCAAATTAAAAGTTAAATAAAAAAAGGGTTGTTTTTTTAAGCATTCAAATTTGTAGGCACGTATTTATGTGGCTTGGTAGGAATATGAGGTAAGAAAATTATAAAACAAAGGGGCTCCTACCTACTTTGTTATAACATGTTCCTAATTATGTCCTCTGCATGCAAACTCTATAGCCTCGATGACCTTGAGCTTGTTTACAAGCTACTATCTGGAAAATTCACTATCTGTTAGTAAACTCGCTCAGGGTAATCGTATTACTAGCTAACAAGCAGATTGTGGACCATCTCCGAAAAAAGTTGAAATATGGCGGCCCACCAACAGCTGATTTCATAACTGTCAGAAATAGTTCGCGCGGGAGCCGTAATTCTCGCTACTGGCTGGCGTGAGGCGCTAGCTGCGAACTCAAGTTTTTTACAAAATGTCGATCGAATTGGTTCGCGCGAGAATCGTTATTTTAGCTGCTACTGTCGCCACTGAGCGATTAGAGAGTTTTGTGTGTCATCATGACAATCTCACTCGCCGATTTACCCGCTTTTAAACTTACCGGCTAGTAGCTTGTAAACTCGCTCAATGTAATCGAGGCTTATCTAAATTTTTGCAATTTGTTATTTATTTTTTGGATGTTATGCCGTGCTGCGCTACCCCCTTCTTTAGCCAACGTTTCGGACAGCGTTACAGGATCCATCATCGGAACAGATATGGCTATAGAAGATAACAATATGCAGAAGTATAGTCCTGTATATTTTCTGCCTGTACAGATTATAAATAAAACAATATAGACGTACATTTTTACGCATCATCGTTCGTTGGTCAAATGCATAATACATATGGTTTTGTATCAGTGATCGACGAACCAGTGGATGCATTTTTTTAGCCCTAATTTTTTTTATTTTTTTTTTTATTTAATATAGATATATAAGTTTACAGTGGGTTAATATAAATTACATATTGGTTCAGAAATTCTTTAAAATTGCAGTCTCACCAAAGAAGAAGCTAGTCCTTGTGCTTGATGAGCGAGTTACACTAATTATGACAGAAATAGAATGACATTATGCAATAGGTAAGTATATAAGGGAACAATTGAAACTTCTGGATCATCTATATGTGAAGATGTACATACAATGGGATATAGTTACATACTAAAATATTGTGCACTTTAGAGAAATTAGAAAAATCTAAATTAAATAGAAATAAATATAGATTGCCAATAAATAGAAAGAAAGAGAAAAACAGGTAATTATTTAATTAATTATTCCCTTCGACCAAGTATATCAAGACATGCCCTGTGAAATTAAAAATGACACCAGAAACCAAATAAAACTGGCTCAAGGCCCATTTATGAAAAAGTGCGAGCATTGTTTCGTACTATTTGTATCGCATAGTGCTTTGTGTTTTACCTTTTATCGGTCCACACTTGTTACGTTACAAGAATAAGGAATCGAGTCTTAAGTACCGTCATGTTTCGACAGTCAGCGAATCGAGCCCTAAAAATACTGTTGCACCGCGGGACGGTAATGCGCAGGCGCATCACCCCTCCCGCGACCCACGGATCAGGAGACGCGCCGCACACGGCCATTCAAACCAGTCTTCAGCAAGCGAGCTTCCCGGGCCCACGTCCCGCGCGAACATGTGCGACACAAGTTCAGTTTCGCCGGTTGTGCACTTCCGGTGTCCGCGCATGGACGCTGCTGAGACCGGGAGAACAAGCGCGTAAAGCCGCTGTTGGCCCATAAACCAAACGTGAGTCAATTACCATGTTACCCTTTGTGTGCAATTAAATGTTTTGAAGCCCTAACCACGCGTGTAGAGAGCAGAGACTGACGTTCAAACTAACTTTCAGCTAGGATCGTTCCTCTTATGTATTATTGTGTCTCCTAGAATTGAATAAACTATTTATGTGATAACCTACCGTGTTTTGCTTGTCGAGAGAGGCCCTGGGGGGATGGAGAAGCGTGAAGTTCCGAACCACAAGCACTAGCCTTGAGGTTAAGAGAAACCCTGCTTGCACCGAACCTGAGCTAGTTTTTATTTGGGGCAGATACAGCAACTAATTTGTATTAAATATGTGGGAGCTTTCTCCAACCCTGCCGATAGCATCAGCACGCACGCTGACGCTAACACTGGCGCTAAACGTGGGGCCATTTAAATTTTTTTCTGTTCCACCACGGCCTCGTTCCCAAGCAACAATTGTAAACTCTGAAATGTTATTATGATGTATTGTTTATTCCCAATTGTCTAGCACTTCCAACAGGAATCTCGGCGCGAACGTAATTTCGAATCACAATTTAAATTATTACGGGCGCGATTTTATCATTTGTGACTCGTCACTCGACAAAATATTACCGGTATTCCAACGCAAGGTGCCCAACCTAGGAAGTTGTCGCTGCGAATAATACAGTGATTACAAAGTGTCGGCCGATTAAAATTGCTATTTTCAATACAAGTGAATAGTGGAAATAAACACAAATTAAAGAAGAATTTATTCAACAATTAAAATCATGTACATGATAAACAAATCATCCGCTTGGTCTCGAAAGTGCTAAATATTTTTAATAATATACTATATTGCAGCACGCTGGTACGTCTCTTAAACGGACACTTGCTGACACCTAGGGAACAAGTGGATTTAAATTCTTTCTGTCATTTGACAATTAAGTATTTTTGACTCTGTCGTCTGCTGAAACCGGGTCATGCCGAATCACATTCGAATAATGCAAAAAATACTAAATTCGCGTTGACGTGGATTCCTTGACATCTGACACTATAATACCTTGTCAATTGACAAAGAAGGTAATATCTTGTCGAAAAGACGAAGGGAATTCGCGTGTAAATACCAAAAAATTGGTGCTGTATAAAATCAGGCTATAGGAAGCCGCGTAATGAAACCATGCCCCCAAGATATTGTTGAATTCTCAAACAAATTACTTCCACGAAAACTTGTGAAAATTTTTTCGACTTTTCCTTTTTTCGATTTTTTTAATTTTCGAAATTTTTTTCCAAAACGCTTGGATTTTTTCTTAAAAACGCATGGCCAGAGGAAAATCGCTGCTCAAATTTTCTCCAGTTTAAGACTCTGAAAATTTTTTCGATTTTTTCCTTTTTTCGATTTTTTAATTTTCGAAATTTTTTTCCAAAACGCTTGGATTTTTTCTTAAAAACGCATGGCCAGAGGAAAATCGCTGCTCAAATTTTCTCCAGTTTCGGACTCTGAAAATTTTTTCGATTTTTTCCTTTTTTCGATTTTTTAATTTTCGAAATTTTTTTTCCAAAACGCTTGGAGTTTTTCTTAAAAACGCATGGCCAGAGGAAAATCGCTGCTCAAATTTTCTCCAGTTTCGGACTCTGAAAATTTTTTCGATTTTTTCCTTTTTTCGATTTTTTTAATTTTCGAAATTTTTTTTTCCAAAACGCTTGGATTTTTTCTTAAAAACGCATGGCCAGAGGAAAATCGCTGCTCAAATTTTCTCCAGTTTCGGACTCTGAAAATTTTTTCGATTTTTTCCTTTTTTCGATTTTTTAATTTTCGAAATTTTTTTCCAAAACGCTTGGATTTTTTCTTAAAAACGCATGGCCAGAGGAAAATCGCTGCTCAAATTTTCTCCAGTTTCGGACTCTGAAAATTTTTTCGATTTTTTCCTTTTTTCGATTTTTTAATTTTCGAAATTTTTTTTTTTTTTCCAAAACGCTTGGATTTTTTCTTAAAAACGCATGGCCAGAGGAAAATCTCTGCCCAAATTTTCAAATAACCCAAACACTTACAAATACGCGTTTTTTCGCAGAAGCATTTTGTAAAAAAAAAAAAAAAATATATATACGTCCCCAGTGGTCAATCCCTGGCAAAAATTTCTTTCCAATTACGGATAAAGAGTCGAGTTCTCGTTTTTCTCCCAACGTAAGGTCACCCTGACACGACCCTATACACTATGGAAGTCCCTCAAGTCACGCTGGGTATAATCCCCCACATTTCTACGTCAAAAAAGGAAGAACTACTACAGGCCCTGAGAAGTAGAAAGATTTCTCCCAGGAATAAATCCAAAAAATGCCTTATTCAATATGCTTCTTTCTACAACAAAAAGTACATCAGGAAGTTGCAGTTTCAACAGGAAGACACCTCAGAAATCATCTCTACCTCCCTCACAGTCTCCGAAGCAAAACCCTTGGTGGTACAAGCCCAGGAACAGACGAAAATATATGATTTGACAACCTGGAAGACGAAATACAACGGACTCACGGATGTGGAGGATTTCATCAACAGAATAGAAGAAACAGCCCAAGTCAGAGGAATCCCCGAAAGTATTCTACACAGGAACTTCATAGACCTCATCGCTCCTGAAATGCTTACCTGGCACAGGATACATAAGAGAAAAACAAACTCATGGAGGGAACTCAAGGTGGCACTTTTATCCAGTTTCGGAGAAAAAAAGGCCCAACATAGAGTCAGGCTATCCCTACTCGCTATCAAGCAGCACTCCGGAGAGCCTGTTGCTAGATTCACACAGAGGGCAGAGGCCATCAATATAAAGCTCACCCAACCTGTCCCTGAAGCGGAACTTCTCCCGGTTTTAATCGACGGTCTTCTCCCCAGATACGAAAACATCATTACTTCTCAGAAAATTGCCACGCTGGAGCAACTGAAAGATGTCTGCCAGCTACTAGAGGCATACCAGGATCGGAAGAGAGACGAAAGATTCCCCAAAGAAAACTTTCGCCCAAGCACTTCGTCCGGCATAAAACCGGAGCACAACGAAAAGAAATCCTGCTCTTTTTGCCACAAGATTGGTCACTCCCAAGCCGCCTGCTTTAAACAAGCAAAACTTTTATCCTCCAAAGACACCCATTCTAACAAAAGGCGATCCGTCGATCGTTCTCCAAGAAGAGATGAAGGGAGGAAGTTTGGCAAAAGACCACGCCAAGACAATACCGAAACGTCCATCCCGGATCTCAGATTCATCAAACCCCCTATGGATTTCTCCAGACCCCCTCCCAATTGGACAGCCAGGAAGACAAAAAACTAGACCCCAACCCCCCGGACCATCCCTCCCATAGGCCAAAGGAATGGTCGGAGTGGTTGGAACACGTCAAATTTTTTAAACAGGCCTTACCCCTCTCTACAGTTTGCTGCAAACAGGCAATAGACGGTAGACCCTTCGCGCATTTTTCCATAAACAACG
The DNA here is from genome assembly GCA_936435175.1 of Glyphotaelius pellucidus. NCBI lineage: Eukaryota > Metazoa > Arthropoda > Insecta > Trichoptera > Limnephilidae > Glyphotaelius > Glyphotaelius pellucidus. Next base: position 8,468,571 of record OW386548.1, on the reverse strand, counting down.
TGGTTTTTTCAGGTCTCCTAGACAGCGGCGCCTCTGTCAGCTGCCTGGGCGACAACGCCCACACCTTATTCACAAACTGTGGTTTTAAAATGGGAAAACATTCTTCACATGTTACCACGGCAGACAACACTTCACAACTCGTCATCGGTTCTCTAACCCTACCGATCAATTGCGACCAAAAAACAGTTTGGATCAAGTTTCTAGTTGTACCTACAATCACACAGAAATTCATCTTGGGAGTGGATTTTTGGATGGCTTTCAAAATTGCCCCGCAACTGTTTAACAACCCCTCCGTCACTCCCCAAGTAAACGAAATCCGTACGGTAATACCCTACGAAAACTTGAACCCCTTACAAACAATACAATTAAATCAAATGATCAACAAGTATGAATCCATCTCCTTCGAAAGGTGCGGTTTAGGCTTAACCAACCTAGTACATCACCATATAAAAACAACAGGCCCCCCAATCAAACAAAGGTATTACAACCTAGCTCCACAAAAATTGAAAACGCTGGAAAAAGAATTGGACGATATGTTAAGACTGGGAGTGGTGGTACCCAGCCGCAGTGCATGGACCAACCCCACCTTATTAGTTTCAAAGAAAGACGGCTCAGCCCGTTTCTGCCTCGACAGCAGACGCCTCAACGCATGTACAATATCAGACGCCTACCCGCTCCCCTTGGTCAACTCCATCCTGGACAGACTTCGAAACGCTAAATACATCTCATCCATAGACTTAAGCAAAGCATTCTGGCAGATACCTTTGGATCCCAGCTCCTGCGAAAAGACTGCCTTCGTGGTGCCTGGCAGGGGTATGTTCCATTTCAAAAGACTACCCTTCGGTTTAAAAAACAGCCCAGCAGAACTACAAAGACTCATGGATAAATTGTTTGGCCCAGAGTTTGATAACAATTTATTTTGCTACCTGGATGACCTGATCATCATTAGCGATACCTTTGAAAAACATATACTTATTCTAGAAAAGGTTTTTCAACAACTCAAACAGGCCGGTTTGACTATCAACCTGAAGAAATCGGAATTCTGCAGGCACCGCCTACGATACTTGGGTTTCATAGTAGACGAAGAAGGCCTAAGAACAGACCCCACAAAAGTAGCGGCTATGACAAATTTTCCCCGACCTACAAATGCAAAAGAGGTAAAAGCCTTCCTCGGACTCACCGGTTACTACAGAAGATTCATAAAAAACTTCTCAACTCTCGCGGCGCCGCTCAACAAAATCACGGGAATCCGTAAAGGTACCAGTAACTTTTCCTGGTCTGCAGAGACTGAGTCAGCATTCAACTCCCTGAAAGAGGCTCTTCAATCAGCCCCAGTACTGAATTGCCCCGACTTCAATCTTCCCTTTACGATCCATTCGGACGCATCAAACGTCGGAATCGGAGGAGTCCTCACTCAAAATTTTACGGACGGCGAACACCCCGTGGCATACTTCTCTCGTACCCTAAATAAACACGAAAAAAACTACGGGATTACCGAGAGAGAATTGTTAGCAGTCATGGAATCCATTCAACATTTCCGCGGATACATTGAGGGCAGTAAGTTTACCGTCGTCACAGACCATAGCAGCCTAAAATGGCTGATCTCGCTAGACAACCCCTCTGGGAGATTGGCTCGCTGGTCGTCCCGCCTATCTCAATATACCTTCGATGTCATCCACCGTAAAGGCGCGGATAATATCGTCCCGGATGCCCTTTCTAGGATCGAGATAGCAACATTAAATGCCGAATTACCCAATTCTAGTCTCCCCACAAAAGACGTATGGTATCAAAAAATCTTTAGAGGATGCAGTGACAACCCACAAAAGTTCCCGAATTTTATAATTAAGAACGGACAACTATATCGCAACTGCAAGCCTCCACTGTCAATCTTAGAGGACTATGCCTGGAAAATGGTAGTCCCTCTCGAAAATAGAGAACAAGTTATTATTGATAACCACAGTGCCGTAGACTCCATACACCCTGGAACTTTCAAAACATTCAAAAAAATATCTTTAAGATATTATTGGCCGGGTCTATTCAAACAAGTACGTTTATACATCTCCAAGTGCGACATCTGTAAGGCATACAAGCACAGTACGGCACCACCGTCTGGTCTAATGGGCAACCCCAAGCGTGCCGATAGACCACTTCAATCCTTTTCTATGGACCTCATTGGACCCTTCCCTAGAAGCTACGCCGGTTACATGCATATACTCAGCGTAGTGGACATCTTTTCCAAATACTGCTGGTTGTTTCCTCTGAAAAGGGCAACTGCAGCAGCAATAACCAATCTATTGGAAAAACATATTTTCATACCCTACGGTACCCCTCGTACTATAATATGCGACAATGGTAAACAATTTATAGCTCTGGAATTTAAAGAGTTTTTGTCTAAATATGGTATAAAGGATGTATTCTATAACACCCTTTACACCCCACAGAACAACACCGTTGAACGATACAACCAAACCATAAACACGGCCCTGGCAATTTTGGTTGGCAAAGATCAACGCACATGGTGCAAAAAATTAGACAGAATACAAGCAGCCATGAACAACACGGTGAACCTCGCTACAGGCTATACACCATTTTTTCTCAAACACGGCATGGAACAAGTAGTTCACGGTTCACTACACCCTGACAATTGCCTTCCACCCGTCCCTTCCTCCACAGCAGACCCCGCAGCAAATTACGCCCACCGCTTGGAGGAACTCTCCGCTATCTATAGTGAAGTAACAGACGCTCTACTATTGGCCCACCAAAAGAGCGCCGACAGGTATAACCTTCGCAGGAGGCACGTCACATTCAAGGAAGAAGACATCGTCTGGAGGAGAAACAACACTCTGTCACAAGGTGCGCTGTACTTCTCTGCCAAATTGGCACCCCGTTTTGTAAAGACGAAAGTCCTAAAGAAAATCTCAGACCTGGTTTACCGATTGTCCGACATCTCTGGTAAACACATAGGTAACTACCATATAAAGGACATTGTAAAAAGTGGTAACATGGAAACAAACTCCATTGCCACGCCCGTATAACCCCAACGGTTATTCCTTGACTCCTAGCAACCATTCGTCTACACCGTGACATGGATCACTATGGAAGTCAACCCTTTTGTTTCGTCACTAATGAGCGGCCTCTCGTAAACGATTGTCACTCATTAGGACACTCAAACGAAACCTTTCTAGCTCTGGCACAGTGGTGTCAACTGTAGCCAAAGTCATGGAAGAAATTATAATTCTCCCTTGTGGTTTCGTTTCATTTTATTTTATTTTTGTTTGTATAAATATCTCGTCATCATCAGTCATTCGCCTCTAATTGCTGCCCCAGGTGTCAAACCTTGGAAACATCGTTTTTTCTAAGCATGCACACCTCTACCTGAAATTGATCACTTCGGAGAAAGGAATTCCCTGTGGCTTACTGCAAGTAGTCAGAGACTACGTGCCCAAGGTTTTGTGCATCGTCACAACTAGCAGCATCATATTTTCACATCATCATGTCATACCTCGTCACCCCTTTCTAAATGTTAGAAAAATTTTTTTGTACATTAAATATCGGGTCCTCGCCAAAGTGCATCTAACCCTTATGTCATATGTAGTTAAATTAGGTAAGCAAACCTGTGTAAACCCACGGCGGTATCAGATGTTTGCTACCCGTTCTAAGTTTTTTTTCTGTTTTTTAAGAAAATAGAATGGCGCTCAATAAATAACCCAAATTGCTCTAGCTCTCCCCAGAACTGGATGTGGAGTCTGGAAAGTATCGTTATAAAAGGGACAACTTTCAACGTGCCTCTTCATTAACGATAAATTTTTTTACAACATTTCAGCAACATTGAGTCACCCTGGGTCTCAACTGCTCAAACTGAAATTTTGGGGTTGCCTTGTTGTGACTTATCACGTGCAAAGTACGAGGTCACAACAAGAAGCCAGGTCTCCAAGTGAACCACCCTGTGAACAACCCATCCCATTATTATAATTTTCATAACACCAAGGTGTGTCCATCGCAGTCTGTTTAAGTAAGTAAAACCTAGAAGGTCTTAAACACTCAAATCGGACCAATGTAAATAATTTTCCTTGTCAAACAACGATAAGCGCATGTCTTGTATTGTTGCTACCATCGTACGTGTAAGTACAACAAAAGTTGTACCATCACGATACGATACTCTGTGCGTAACCAAAAGGGTTGTACCACAAAGGATCTCTTTTGCGGTAAGCTTAGATGAAATTCACATTCCATCAGCACGCCAAAATTTTTTGTCCCTTAATTGTTGAAGTATAAAATCTTGGCCAGATCTTCAAATATGTTTTTGCCTTTGTGCAAGTCTTTAACGTACGCTAATATGGATTTATTATGCTACGGTATTGTTGTACTAAGTACATCAGTATGTCTCGCCGTCTGTATTGAATAGGTACCTTTATATGAACGTTAACCTTTGTTGCCATCATAGGTGGGAACCTTATAAAATCTGCCGTCATAGATGGGAATCTCAGAATATCTACTAAATGCGATACGGGGAGCCCGTTATAATTACTCTGTGGGTTTTTGTCAGAAATGTCATAAATACCTAGTCTTTTGCACCTCCCTTCAATACTGGGCAACCCAGTTGTAATTCGTTCATTGTTATCCGTGAAGACGTTATAAAACTTACTTGCAAATCTTTTGATTTTGCAATCTTGTACGCTATACGTGAAGACGTTATAATACTCACCATGAATCGTGCGAACGAAATAATATCAAACCTTTATGTGTGAACTACTCAATGTAGTCCACACCCCTTTTTTGTAATCATTAATATGCCCGTGGACTTCCTGTCACAAGAACCCAGGAACTATCTACTATCTCAAAAGGACTAATCATACGCTTCACTCATGATTATGGGGCATCGTGTCGTGGGAGTTAAGTTGATGGACACAAAAATACCTAACTCGTTGTCTGGGAGACGAACAAAGAAAATCCCCAGGTTTGTGAGATTTGAGCAAGGGTCTGTCATTTCTCGCAAACAAGTAGGAGAATAAAACGACCCCTAATCTTCTGCCCAATACACGTAGAGGATTAGACTTTTATGTCAGTGTATTCTTTTGTCCAACACTACCAAACATTATTGTAATGTGCCAGGATGACTGCTGTAGACCTTGTTTCACCTCCACCCAGAGGTCGAATTTCGGAAATAGCCGAGTCCCCAGCAGTTTTCTTCGTTCAAATGTTCCCAACTATCACCCCTCCCCTTCCTCGAAATTATCCGTGAATGGGGATATATGCGTTACGCACTTGGCGTTTCGTTTGTCAAATGGGACAATCTTCATACGCGGATCCTTTCAACTTCCTACTCCTTTCCCAGTTGTCATTATTGTAATGTGCCAGGATGACTGCTGTAGACCTTGTTTCACCTCCACCCAGAGGTCGAATTTCGGAAATAGCCGAGTCCCCAGCAGTTTTCTTCGTTCAAATGTTCCCAATTATCACCCTCCCCCTTCCTCGAAATTATCCGTGAATGGGGATATATGCGTTACGCACTTGGCGTTTCGTTTGTCAAATGGGACAATCTTCATACGCGGATCCTTTCAACTTCCTACTCCTTTCCCACTTTGTTATAACTAATCTTGTACGCAATGTTTTGTTTTTCGAAAGTAGAAAAAATGCTACCGTATAGACGTGAGCATAGGTCATGGAAGACCAACTTCTTTCGAATGGGGAATTTTGTTATACGTACAATCCCTCAACCACGTATTCTTGGAAATGTATTTGGTAAAGAAAAAAACCAAAAGGGGTTACACAGAACCTGTCCTTGAATACGTACCTTTGTAACATGTATTAGGCATTAGCCACATTTAGTTAGCTCTCTCTCCGTCTCTCTCTCTACACGCCAAACAAATCCAACTTTTTCTCAACATGCACACTTGTTTCTCTCCAAACTTTTTTCATCATTGGTCTACTAGGCAGGTAAACTTCAAGAATTTTGTTCTAATAATAATTTTTGCCGGATTTTTAAAAAAAAAAAACCAGCAGCTCTGCACCCTATCTACATCTGCGCCTCTTCATGCTGCCCTCGCTACCGTCACGGAGGTCCCTTGCCTTCAATCCCTGCGTACCAAAAGCACCCGACCGCATCTAACATAACCTAGTGTGAGTCGTGCGTGTAGTTGCGAATTGTATCACCACAAAGAACCGACACTCAAAACAAACCCGAGCACGCCAGCTCTAGGTTGGTTCCTGTTCCTGTTGCCATTGTGCAAATGCTCTGCTGCCATTATGCAAATAGTCCTGCTGCATAATACAAATGTCCCTGTTGCCCTTGTGCAAATGTTCCTGCTGCCATTATGCAAATATTCCTGCTGCATAATACAAATGTTCCTGCTGCATAATGCAAATGCTCTGCTGCCATTATGCAAATATTCCTGCTGCATAATACAAATGTTCCTGTTGCCCTTGTGCAAATGTTCCTGCTGCCATTATGCAAATGTTCCTGCTGCATAATGCAAATGCTCTGCTGCCATTATGCAAATATTCCTGCTGCATAATACAAATGTTCCTGCTGCATAATGCAAATGCTCTGCTGCCATTATGCAAATATTCCTGCTGCATAATACAAATGTTCCTGTTGCCCTTGTGCAAATGTTCCTGCTGCCATTATGCAAATGTTCCTGCTGCATAATGCAAATGCTCTGCTGCCATTATGCAAATATTCCTGCTGCATAATACAAATGTTCCTGTTGCCCTTGTGCAAATGTTTCTGCTGCCATTATGCAAATGTTCCTGCTGCATAATGCAAATGCCCTACTGCCATTGTGCTGATGCTCCTGTGCCCTTGCGCAAATAACAATACCAACGATTGTTCACAAAACAATCCCACTACATACAAAAACCAGTGTACCAACCACCAATTACGATTCCACTCTCCAATACTTCAATGGTTTCGTACTGGCTCACCCACAGGATCCGGAAGCAGTTACCCTTTCGACCTCTGTGACAGGTAGAACTCTCCACACCACCTAGAAGCCTCATCATGTGTTCTCTTCCTCGTATTTTCTTAAAGGCCCTAGTGTCCCTTGAGTGTAATCTCAAATGGGCCAGGTTACTGTGACAAAGTAACCTTGTAACTTCAGTGAAACGTTCAACCACCCCAGACATCCTACGCAAACCACGTTCGCAAACATTAGCTCACAGACCAATGATACAATTTTAGAGTTTTTTTTTTCTATCACTGCATAACCCTTGTACCTTTCTTCAACAGATCCTTGTTCTTTGCAACTGTATTTATGTATGCCACTGCCTTTATATACATTTATTGACAATTCCTTGTTACACCATGTATCATCTCTTTTGTGTTCTGTTCATAACTATTCTCCAGCTAGGAATTTCTCTCTCTCTCTCTCCTCGTTTCTCTTAAATGTTTTTGGCACAAGTGCTGAAAGGGTAAGAGGATTTATTAGCCCTACAGCTCCATTGCCACGTCGCTTTTATTGCGGCGAGGGGGGAAGTGTTACGTTACAAGAATAAGGAATCGAGTCTTAAGTACCGTCATGTTTCGACAGTCAGCGAATCGAGCCCTAAAAATACTGTTGCACCGCGGGACGGTAATGCGCAGGCGCATCACCCCTCCCGCGACCCACGGATCAGGAGACGCGCCGCACACGGCCATTCAAACCAGTCTTCAGCAAGCGAGCTTCCCGGGCCCACGTCCCGCGCGAACATGTGCGACACAAGTTCAGTTTCGCCGGTTGTGCACTTCCGGTGTCCGCGCATGGACGCTGCTGAGACCGGGAGAACAAGCGCGTAAAGCCGCTGTTGGCCCATAAACCAAACGTGAGTCAATTACCATGTTACCCTTTGTGTGCAATTAAATGTTTTGAAGCCCTAACCACGCGTGTAGAGAGCAGAGACTGACGTTCAAACTAACTTTCAGCTAGGATCGTTCCTCTTATGTATTATTGTGTCTCCTAGAATTGAATAAACTATTTATGTGATAACCTACCGTGTTTTGCTTGTCGAGAGAGGCCCTGGGGGGATGGAGAAGCGTGAAGTTCCGAACCACAAGCACTAGCCTTGAGGTTAAGAGAAACCCTGCTTGCACCGAACCTGAGCTAGTTTTTATTTGGGGCAGATACAGCAACTAATTTGTATTAAATATGTGGGAGCTTTCTCCAACCCTGCCGATAGCATCAGCACGCACGCTGACGCTAACACACTGAAACTAATTGCTGTCCCAGCCGTCCTGACGGAATTAATTTTTTCAAACACAAAAATATCCTATTTCCGAATATTGTACAAGGTACAGTCCGCGGACTTTATTTTCGATAATGTAACCAGCTCTCTGAATACATAAAAAAAATTATGCCTTACCGATAGCTTTAAGGCAGCGTTTTAATAAATGTAATAATATTGACATATTATTTTTTTGGCAAGCAAAGTTTCTGACGTCACTTAATCACCCAAATGCTTGTGACGTCACCACACACCGATACTAACATATAGACGAAAGGCTGGCATCACGAAATGGCAGTGGTTTTTAAACTTTTTAAAAACGCGACCCGGTTTGTATAAAACGGAAAACTTTAAAATACATTAAACGCAGATCTTAACAAAAAACCGCTGCACTATTCTTCAATTAAGGTCGAAAGTTAACCTATCTTAAGCCATAGCATTCCGAATTTCTACCGTTTTACAACATATTTCTCTAAAACACTTTTAAGTTTCTAAAAAAATATATGTTGTTTTTGACGATAATATCTATACATTTGCCACGCCGAAACGGTAATTGAATGAAATTATTCCGATAGAAGAAAATCGTATATTTCGAAAATTATTATAAGCACTTTATTTTTGTTACATTACAAGTTATATGTATGAAAAAAATCATAATTCATTTTTTTCTTTAAAGCTATGACATTTCCCGCGAGATTTTGGTTCTATTTTAAAATGGTTTAAACGAGTCATGTTTTATTAAACACTTTCACAATTTTCGCTTAAATATTATCGTTTTCGCGCTCCCTCTAACATTCGTATTTACATATCTCACCTTCCTCTTCTTTTTGAGCGCTTACTAACGGGCTTTAATTAACTACGAATTTCTGTCATTTTTTAATTATTACCTATACACAAAAAAAACTTAATGATTGAGCAGCTGATTCAAAACTTTTAAGAAAGATTATAGTTTTCGGCTAAGACATTTTGCAAAACAGAACAGAAGCCTTTGAATATTTTTTAGCGCAATTTTTTTGATATTTTTTGTAGTCAAAAGTCCGGAAAGCAGTAAAAGGGCTTGCGGGCTGCTGGTTGCTCATCACTGTGTTAATGATAAGCGACCAACCTGGGCAGCCCACGGTGCGTGGGCGGTAAAAGGGTCAATTTTTCGTAATTATTTTCAAGCAAACGATGAATGGATTTTTTTTATTTAAAACTCATGATCAATATATACATATACGGGACTGTGTACAAGTTTTTGTACACGAATCTAAAGTATGGTTAATCTAAAGAGTGTACACCGCTTTCAACAGGACACTTCGACGTAATTGCTGCTTGGTGGTTGACAACGAGCCATACGGTTCATCAGAAAAATAAAATTAAAAAATTATCAGACGCATCCGCCGCCAAGAACCGGACAAACCTCAATCCATGAACCCGGGCACCCCTGCATAGTCACCAAACGTAGCGAACCACTTGGGGTGACCTATGGCAGAGGCGTTGGTTATCCAATAAATGGTTCCCGAGGCGGCGGTACCCATACTCGCCTCCGAAATTGAATCGCTTGTCATAATAAAGTAAAAAAATATTTTTGTCTAATTAAATTTATGAATGTCTCGCGATACCCACTTTGAAAACCATTTATATACAACACAGCTTGTCGAAACATCACGCATGCAACACGTGTTCACCTTTTGAAGTGTTAGTTCGACAAATCACACAATGGAATTGGACGGTGCTCAGTTTTATATTGCCGAGAATTCGCATGCAAGACGGCGGAATTCGAAGGAGAGTTGTATTGCGAAATTACTGATACTTGGGGTTATTTTTTTCTGATTTTTACTATGAGACGGCTTGTCTAGGGTATACTAGGTCAATGATTATTCCTGATGAAGTGTTGCTTCAGTTTGAGTTTCAGTTTATTGATGTCTTTGATTTTTTTTATTTCAATCGGAAGATTGTTGAAATACTTTATTCCTAAATAGATGTAATTGTTTTGCATTAGTTTGGTATTAAATTTTGGTATTTTGATGTTGTCTTGATATCTTTTTGATTGGTGGGTTTCAAATTTTTTGACGATATTATCTTTGTAAATTTGGATAATTGCATTTTTCTTGAAGATATTCTCTACTCGAGGCACCGTGAAATCTGCGAAAAGCGTTTCTGTTGGATATGTGGAGGGTTTCTTTAGGATTACTTTAATGATTAGCTTCTGGATCACTTTGATCGGGGTAAGAATATTGTTGTATGAACCCCCCCATCCAATAATTCCATATTGAATTAATGACTGGATTGGTGCATAGTATACTCTTTTTAGATTGTTGGGTTTTAAAATATTTCTTAATCTTATGAATATATATATACACTTTCTGATACGCTTAACCAATTCACAGATATGGCTCTTCCACTTCATATGTTGTTCTATTATCACTCCGAGATATTTAATTTCTGATACTGATTTCAACGTAATAAAATAAAAATATTAAATTTGTATAGCGCAAGTTACTTCACTACAAGTGCGCTTAAATATTTTACCCCGTAAGCTGTAATAATGGTTTGTCTAGTCTGCAGTTAAAAGTAATATTGTAGAAATATTTTGTAAATTTGTACAGCGTCTTTGCAGTGATTTCTCTTCAGAAAACGGCGCTGTACAAATCATCCAAATATTATTATTATTGTTATTTGTTGAATTATTTTTGCAGTAATAAACGTGTTGCGCTTTCTCCTGCATCTTGAATCAACGTTTCTTGTGTTTTCAATGGTGGCTACTGCAAGGCTGTACAAAACGTTCAAGAAAGAGTCCTACAAGGGTTGCTACCCCTAAAATTAATTAAAATACACTTTAGTACAAGAGAATCAAAATCACAGATATATCCATTTAAAGTTGAGTAGATACTTTTCCCTGGGGACTCTAAATATTCGATAAACTAATAAAAAAACTAACTAACTAGTTGAACATCACGCCGTTTCCCCGCAGGGTTGGGCAGAGAGTAAATAACTACCAAATAACTCGGTCTTGACGCACACACTTGCTTCAGTCACATTCATACTAACATCGTCTCATACATTTTACATTTTCAATTTGGGAATGGGTATCGCCGCCCCGGGAACCATTTATTAACCCCGGCCATTTATTAGGCCCCGGGAACCTATAACACCTCTGTCATAGGTCATCGTGGGTCGCTACGTTTGGTGACTAAGGGGTGACAGGGGTGCCTGAGTGAGGTTTGTCTGGATCTGGCGTCGGATGACCTGGACACACTGAACCCTAGATTCCTACCCACCCCTCTTACCTTTTTCCTTCCCAGAACTTCCTCTCATTAATTTCCTTTAAAAGGCCCTTCACACAGCCTCCTCAAAGATCACGTAGGCTCTGAGGGAAATTTATTTTTCTCAGGGCCTCCTGTGTGGAGTTTTTTTATATTTGTTTTATGTGAATACCGCACAAGAGTTCCAACTGCTCCCGTCTGGAGCCAGTGAGACTATGACATCCCCAATCGGGGTATGTTGTGAGGTAGTGGGAAGAGGAAGGAGGTGGTGAAGTACTTGGCTATTTAGATCTGGTCACCAAACACCAGCCAAAGCCATTTCAAGAAACGTTTCAATTCTGAATTGTGGTCTTACACCAGGAGTACCTTACACTGAGAGTATCTTCCACTCTAAAGTAGCTAACGTAAAAAAAAATATCTTTCTGTTATTCTGACTCTTGACCGAAGTATTTTGTTCGCTTGATCGTGCCGTGTTTTCCTCGATTATCCCCGACTTCTACCAAACACATTTGAATCATTTATTCTCCGTACGCTCTAAATGCCCAAACCATCTAAGCGTATCTTTTTTCTTAAGGATCTCATTTCTATAGCATCCAGTCTACACTGTCAGTTTCATCCCTCACTGCCATACATCAGGGTTGATATCAGCGTTCCTTTGTGTACCGCTAGCTCTTCATCTTTCATTACATTCATATTATGTATTTTCCCTAGGGTTCCAGCAAAATTTACGTTCGCGGTAAATCAATGTAAGCTAAAAATTCCGTAATAATCTGCTTAAAAATATGAAACCCATCCGACGAGACTGTAGTGTTTTTTGCGGTCAGGAAATCGATGATGAATGCGCTCAGTGCCCAGACTGCTCGATCATCCTTGCGGCAAACAAGGGCTAAATTCTCCAATCGAGGCCGCTCGCAATTGCCGTCAAAAATACGAGTACGTACATATAGTGGTCGACTTTGTTATTCTCAAGTATCGATGAAGGTACAAACTTAGACGCCAAACGTCAAAAGTCACCCCACTCAAACAACGAAAAAAAAATCAGTCGACACCGAAAAACTGTCAAAATTAAGTACATTGTTTCCTAACCTAAGATCGTTTCCCGCATGCTCTTCGAAGGAAAGGTGACGTATATTATTACGTAGTTCTTTTAAGGTTCCGTATAACTGCTTATTTACCGGCTATGCTGCCTGCAATACATTATGTAAAGAAAGCTGGATCAGATGAGATCAACTAAAACGTTTCACCGAAGGGTATAGTACACCTCAGTATTTAATACCGATCTGATTTTGATATAGAAATCACCGCAATAGACGAGTTTAAGGACAGGAAAGCGGCATATCTCCCCGCGCATGCCTTTCTCTATCGCACGTGTGTTTTACTCATCTTTCTCTTTCACTTACGGTCATTGTAAAGTCATTAAATTGACTGTTATTGCCCGAGAATGGATCGCATCAAGTTCAGGTCGGCATTTAAGTTTGACGCGTACTGTAAATAGTTTTCACACGAAATAAACTTCTTCATTAATCTGTTGTCGTTTAGCAGGTGTTAGTAGCATTAAGTTTCTTTTTGGCGGGTGGTTATAGTACACGCCAATCTTTAAGACCAGCCTAAACATGGTACGATTCATTCTCGCGCAGTGAGTATAAGCGAAGGAGAAAGATGCATAAAAAAGATACGTACAACAGAAAAAGGCGTGGGCGGAGGAACTTGCCACGTTTCTGACCTTAAGCTCGCAATTTTTGATCAACGTCAGGCCGGTCTTAATGTTTGGCGTGTACTGTACTAGCTGTTTTTGGTTTTGAGTAACGTACCCGCCAGCCATCCCGAAAAAAGTACGGTCGTAATTTCAATTCACACCATAGAAACGTCAAAAACTTCAGAAACATAGACAATGTTCACTAGTCATCTCTTCAGCCCTTCGACATTCATGAATGCGTATAAATGAAACATTCAACAAAGTTCGTCAAGACGACGGGTGAATATCGCGCGTAATGAATAACTCTTTATCGCTATTGCAGAATTGCGTCCCTGAACAGTCACGGACTCAGCTGCTCGGCGCTCAACGATCTCCGCGCTCCACTCGGGTTCAAGTGTTGTTCGTCAATAAAATACCCTGCACAGAATGCCTCTATACCTACACCCTACACAGAGCGCGTATCGCATATCACGCGGTCATTAATATGTAATCCGACATCATCAGGAACCAATTGAGTTTGATAAATTACTGTTATTGGTGGCATTGCTGACAAGTGGGTGGTAATCTCCCCTCCCGCAATGTGGTCAATTGAGGCTTTCGAATCTGACATTTGATAATCTATTTATTAATTACAATTGGGTCAATTATAAACCCTACACGAGTTATTAGTAGAGATCTGAAAATTTCGCAAAATTCAGAATTTTGGCGTATTTTTCAGATGGCCAAAATATTTCCGCTTTTCAATAAAATGTAAATAAATGGAATATTTCTGAACATATCCCAAAACTAAAAACTGTTTTAGAAAGGTGATGAAATACGCTTTCAAATTTTATAATTTAAAATAAACATTTACTTTTTGAAGTATAAAAATTTTGCACGCAAACATAAAAAAGTTTTAAAAATGGCTCACCTCACGCTTTTTTAACTAAAATTACTAATAACGAAAAAAAATAAAAACTCATATGTATTTTATTAGAAAAATGTATTATAAACGTTACTGTTACCTCACTTTTTTGTCTTTTCATATAAAAATAATTAATAAAAATTCTCTAAATTTCATTTTTTTTTCAAATTGAGTTTCAAAACTTTGGTTTCATAAAGGTGTACATTTTACTTTTTTCGTCGTTATTTTTTAGAATAGACCTAAAAGCGTGATGTTTTGCCTATTTAGCACTGTTTAGAATATAATTCTCACTCTGATAGTAATGGAGTTATGGCGATTTATACGAGACGTATGTGAGCTGGGACAAATCTGGTCTCCTGCCATTCAAAGGGTTAACGCGATTTTTATGCGGAATTCGTCAATTTTCCGACAATAACGCGATTTTTTGTATTTTACATGCGGTTTCTTGATATTTTATAATAAGTAGATAATATTATACATTCTAAATATTTCTTTGTTTATGATTTTGAGAGCTAGCATACCCGTATATGGAACGTAGGTAATTTCACGCCAAAAAAGTACCTACCGTCAATTATTTTTAGATTTAGTTGTTGCCTTTTTTGCTGTTAAATACCAAAAAGGTAACAAAATTTCACTTTTATTAAAAAATACGCCACTTTTGCTGACAAACAATACCACTTTCCCCAAAAATTCCACAGAAATTACTCGAATTTGGCCTAAAAATAGTGAATGATATTTTCAGATCTCTAGTCGTCCCGATTACTCAATCAAAGACTAAGGCATCCCCGATTGCGTAATGTATTTTTTTTACATGAACTTCACACAGATGACATAGGCCCTCTTTGGGGATGCTGTGTGGATGGTTTTTTAAGGAAAGGAAGGGGAGAAGAGTGCTGGGAAGGAAAAAGGTTTAAAGGGTGAGTAGGAATCTGGGGTTCAGTGTGTCCTGGTCATCCGCCTCCAAGACCTAGACAAACCTCACCCTTGAACCCGGGCACCCCTGCTAAATCACCAAACGTAGCGAACCACCTTATATGTTCATATATTCAACGTGGAATATTTATAAAGTTAAAGGACGTGGGGATGGGGGGGAGGTTGATGCCTGGCTTTATCAATACACAGAAAATGCCATTTCAAACATCGCCATCGTTGCCATTCTACATAAATGTTGATATATATCTTTGGGACTAAGAATGACTCTGAGTATCTATCACAAATGATTAGTTAAAAAAAAAAAAAACATTTTAACTAACTAACCAACCATCACGCCGTTTCTCCGCAGGGGTAGGCAGAGAGGACGGACCGCCAAGCAACTCGATCTTGGCACACACTCCTTGCCTCGTTCACATTCGTACATCGTCTCATACATGCTCTTCTGTTATTATGACTCTTGACATGGCCCGACTCAAGTATCTGATTCACTTGGTCGTGCCATGTCTTCCTCGGACGTCCCCGACTTCTTCTACCACTCACACATATTCTCCTTACACTCCTTTTCTCGTTCATTCGCTCTAATGCCCAAACCATCTGAGCGTCCCTTTTTTAATCTTACTCATTACGCTTACATCAGCCTTGCATTATTTGCGGATCTCCACGTTTCTCAAACGATCGTACATGGTTTTACCACACATGCGCCTCAGATATCTCATTTGTACACATTCAGTCTTACTTATTCATACTTCAGTATCAATTGATATTTCTTTCAAATTATTTTCCATTTTTATTATAGTGTTAGTAATAAGAATTTGTAAGGCCTTCCAACATTCCTTTTAAAGGTGAACGTCCATCTGTTCGCGCCGGACGCAACGCACGCACGGCACGCAACGGATTTTCTTTATCTTTATACGAA
This sequence comes from Glyphotaelius pellucidus, assembly GCA_936435175.1. Taxonomy (NCBI): domain Eukaryota; kingdom Metazoa; phylum Arthropoda; class Insecta; order Trichoptera; family Limnephilidae; genus Glyphotaelius; species Glyphotaelius pellucidus. Next base: position 8,452,675 of record OW386548.1, on the reverse strand, counting down.
TTAGTACAGAACTGCATCCACTATCGGTACCGCCCGCACCGACCGTCGGCATTTATGAGCAAAAAATGCGTTTCGGGCCGGTGACGTCACACGGATTCAGAACCTCCGGCATTTATGGCAAAAATGCGTTTTCGTGGTGATGTCACACTTATTATTTCGTGGCGTTCCGGATACAGTAGATGCATGCCATCGGCAAATCTGATCAAACCGTTGCGTGCCGTGCGTGCGTTGCGGCCGACGCGGCCAGATGGACGTTTACCTTTAAGATGTTTTCGCAGTACCTCAGGTGGGTAAATGGACAGACATTTCAAAATAAAAAAAAATAGATAAATAATAATTTATCAGCCCTTTGATCGGTGAGTCTTTTATTTTAATGTATAAAATCAGACAACAGTGGGATCTCCACGCAATCCTTGCTAATAGTTCACTTTATTATCCCATCAACAATCTCATTTACACGAAATGTACAGTGGAAGTATAACCCATCTATATCTATTTATTGGTGACAGGGTTCACACCTCGGCATGGACAGCTAGAAGATAAAATCCCTCCCCTGGCGAACAGAAAACAATCAGGCGGGCGGATACCAGATAACGGGTATCGCGTAATATTCCGCTGTCATGGGATAAACGTGTTACATTTCCAATTTATTTATTTCTCAGCGTTTTCCAACACAATATTCATTTATCAGACGGCAGAACATGATAGGGTTAAGCTCGATAACAAAGAGTGATATGTGATATGAATAGGCAGGGTATTTTTAGTTAAACGGGTGGTTTTTGTGATTCGTCATCCTTTCACCAACCTATCAAAAGAAGCTTTTTATTCTGAACGGCGCGGCGAACAAACTTTTTTTTTCAATCAGTAGTCATCATTACTGTAGATAACTATTGTATTTTCTTAGAAATTAACTAACTAATTTTTCGAAGAAAACTTCTTCTGAAAGGTTTTCACTTTGTGATGGCATTATTTATTTTATTAAGAGATAAATAACTTTGTTTACATCATTTTATTTTAAACACACTCTACGTTTTTTTTTATATATGAATACCGCACAAGAGTACCAACTGCTCCCGTCGGAAGCCAGTGAGACTATGGCATCCCCAATTGGGGTATGTTGTGAGGCTGAAGGTAGTGGGGTAGGGAAGGAGATGGGGAAGAGAAAGGTGGGAAGTACCTGGCTATTCAGATCTGGTTACCAAACACGGCCAAAGCCATTTCAAGCAACGTTTCAATTCTGAATGGTGGTCTTACACACCAGGGCGATACTGAGAGTATCTTCCACCCTGGAACGTCCCACAAATATACTACATATTATTTTAAATGAATAAATGAACAAATTAATCAAATAAAATTCATGTTTCATGAACAATGTTCACATCCTCAAGAGTAAATGTACACTGAAGTTACAAATTAAATACAGATCACAGATTAAATACAGGGGAAAGGGTAGAAGGAGGGGTGAGGGGTAAGAGTGGGGGAAGTTTATTGGAATTAGGAATTACAATATAATATGAAGATTGTATCAGTGCTGGTAGTAAGAGGTAGTTTAAGAATTATTTTTATGATTAGTTTTTGTGCTTTAATGAGGGGGTCGAGGGCACTGGAATAAGCATTACCCCAAGCTAAAATTCCGTATTAATTTGTCAATTTGCTGAGTTGATCCAATGTTTCATTCCATAATTGTTTATTTTATTTTAATGTTTCTGTTTTCTTTATAGTTCTCATTAGTAGGACTCTAATATGAAATGCAAATATCAGTAACCTTTATGATTTAATCATTTGCGTTTAATAATATATTTACATTCCTTTTATTTATTATTATTATCATTTCAATAACTATGCTAAACAAAACACGGCTATTATGTGTTTTAATTGGTTATTTTATCTTAATTTTATTTCTTTCTCTTCTCTTTTTTTTCTATTTTTTCTACTATAGTATGCAATGCATACACAAGTTACCTATATATTTTAATCCTCTGTTTTTAAGAACCTATATGTATATTAACTTTTTTTTAAAAACTAATATTATTCTAACAACTATGCTAAACAAATAACAGTTACTATGTTTTAAACTTTCTAACTTTATTTTTTATTATTTCTCTTCTTTTTATTTCCTCGATTTTCCCTCTTTTTTGTACAAATCATGTTCCATACGTTCACACTAATCCTAATTTGACTGTTCTAAAACGGGAATCATCCTAGTTGGACAGTCAAAACATTTCATAAATAATGTATTTAAATGTAAAAGATCTTACTAAATAAATAAATAAAATAAATAAATAAATAAGCTATTCTGTATTTTATTGAAGAAGAAGATAACACTTATAATCTAAATGAAAATATGAAAGAAAACAAGACACAGAAAAACAGAAAAAAAAACAATGGTCGCAACTGGGACTCGAACCCAGACCTCTCGTCTAACCGGGACGGCGCGTATCTTGTTTTTCTGTGTCTTGTTTTCTTTCATATTTTCATTTAGATTATAAGTGTTATCTTCTTTTTCAATGATATATTACGTTGATGGGAATAACCCTCAAAAGTTATAAAAAGAGAGTTTTTCTCATAAAAAATTGAATATTCATTTAGACTTTCATAAAGTCAATAGTTCCATATGAATAAATTCGGATACATTTATCCGAGACGCTATTCAGGTTACAAACCAATTCTTTGAATGATTGTTTCCAATAAAAAGAGTATTTGCCTATAATATGGAAAAAGAACTAGTTGAAGATAATATTAATGATTCTAAATATTTGAAATATGAGATTGACAAATATGACGGTTTGACAGAAGGTGGCAATAGCGAAATTGGAAAACGCGCCGTCCCGGTTAGACGAGAGGTCTGGGTTCGAGTCCCAGTTGCGACCATTGTTTTTTTCTGTTTTTCCGTGTCTTGTTTTCTTTCATATTTTCATTTAGATTATCAGTGTTATCTTCTTCTTCAATGATATATTACGTTGATGGGAATAACCTTCAAAAGTTATAAAAAAGAGAGTTTTTCTCATAAAAAATTGAATATTCTGTATTTTGTTAGTCTGGTCCTATTTTCGTCACACTTTCGTCTGCATAATACCTACTTACATTATAAATTAATTTATCAATTTCCTTAATGAGTTGATCCAATGTTTCATTCCATAAGCTATTCTGTATTTTGTTAGTGCAGTCCTATTTTTTCACACTTTAGTCTAATAATACCTGCTTACATTATAAATTAATTTGTGAATTTGCCTGATGTGTTGATTCGATGTTTCATCCCAGAAGCTAATCTGAATTTTTGTTAGTCTGGTCCTGTTTTGGGGTTATGTCTTTTATTTGATAAGTAATATGATGTTTTATTGATTTCCAATACACAAAAAATTACCTTCATCCTTCATATTATTTGAACAAACGCAAGTAGTTGTAGAACTGTAGAATCAACAAGCCCCGGTTTCATTGTTTACTTTTGATTTGATATTCACGAACATAAAGAGTGGAGTGGTCGGTGTTTGCTTGTGTAATATTTGAATAGTTTGTACGTGCGGTTACTATTCTGTATTATAACTCACACGTGGCGTCTTTACTCTTCACGTCCACTATCTATCTATCACATCTGGAGGTCTAGCATGATTGATCGATAAAACCCTATATCAATACCATATTGACCAAATCCGTCATCTATGGACACTTATCAATATATTTGCGAGCACGGTTTTTTTTTATGTGAATACCGCACAATCCCAACTGCTTCCGTCTGGAGCCAGTGAGACTATGGCATCCCCAATAGGAGTAAGTTAAGGGCCTGATGGTACTGGGGAGGGGAAGGAGATGGGGAAGAGGAAGGTGAGGAAGACCTAGACCTCGCCGGCTTGTCTGAGATTGTTAACAAATATTCCGACCGACGGACGACGCGACGATTGATAATTTTTAGCGCGGCCTGGAGGCCGACTATGGATAGTATCAGATATGTTTCGGTTACTATCAATATACATACATTTTTGAATTATGTCGTTTGTTATGAATAATTACTGGTTTATTTAGTTAATGCGTTGAACTAACGAAGCTCTTAGAAATGAAAGTATACGCGATCCATAGACTTAAATGCTGCGTCTAAAATCAATTTATTCTGTTCTGTCTTTGAGACACGAAATCGGTTTAAATATGAACAAAGACCTCATTAACTAATTAACTCTCGTTTATTGGCAAAATGTAATTGCGGAATACTAATGCATATTTAGGTTAATATTTGAATTCAATATTGCCAAATTATTAATATTTTTACATAATTGATTGGCGTTTGTTGTTTCGAAATGTGAATTCGTGGACAGATCCGCCAGGGTTGCCAACGTATATCGATTTCTTATTTATTCCCTGTCAATATTGGTTCAATCGACAGTGAAACTGTGCTAGGGATATCGATATAAAATCAAATTACGCCTAATGATCTGATATTGTAAAGTTATCGATTTCACCATGCTGGAGCTCCTGGCCCTCTAGTACAGTCGATCGATCAGGATTGATAGGATAACTTTCGGTAACATCCTAGCATGACTGCAGATCGCCAACGAATTAGTAACAGTTCATAATGACTAAGTTTTCTTAATGTATTCGACGTCAAATATTGTTTGTTGTTGTACGTTAGCGATCTGCAGTTGTCCTAGGGAAAAATGAGAAAAGTTACCGAAAGTTATCCTATCAATCCTTATCGATCGACCATGCTGGAGCATAATGAAGTCGATAACTTTATGATATCGCATCGATAGGCGTTTGTACCGATGATTTTATACCGATTGATAGCCAGACCGAAATTATTGACAGGGAATACAAAAGAAATCCGAAAAACTTTTAATTGTTATAGTGTTTAATCCAAAACAACATTTTTTTTAATTCAAAGTATTATTGGTCCACTCTGAAAAAAAAATTGTAATTTTTTTATTTAAGTTTCTGAAAGATGCATTTGTTAGAAATGCTCTGACAAAATGTTTTACAGAAATTCGTAAAATTGACGGAAATACAGCATTTTATGTGAAACCGTTTAAAACAGTTGGTATATTGAATTATCCTTCAGCAAAACTTTGAACGCGTTTTCCTCGAAACTACTTTTTCAACCTGGATGATAACATATAAAAAAAACCTATATATCCGATTAGCATGAACCAGATCTTAAACTGTTCGAAAATGCAGTCTCTATGGCACCACGTAGGGATTTTTTTATAAAGGGCCCTCTTCTATTTTTTTTATAAACGCTGGTTTGCCATTTTTTTAGATATCGAAATTTCCCTACGTGGTGCCATAAACCTACGTGTCTAGTTTCTAAACATATTTTTTTTCTGATGAACCGTACGGCTTAATCGTTGTCAACCACCGATCAACTATTTCGTCGGAGTGTCCTGTGAAAGCGGCGTAAACCATACTTAAGATTCTTGTACAAAAATTTGTTAATGGTCTTCTACATGTAAATATTGACTATGAGTTTTTAAAAAAAATTCCACTCAAATATGACGGTTTGCTTGAAAATAATTACGAGAAATTCACCCTTTTACGAAAAGAAGAAGATGGAGCGATATGTAATTACGAATGTTGGAGAGAGCGCGCTACTATTTCAAACGATAAAAGTGAAGCGAAGATTGTGAAAATGTTTAATAAAACACGACTCGTTTAGAATAGAGCAAAAATCTCGTGCGGGTTGTCTAAAACAGTGTTCAAAGAAACACTGTGAATGTTTTCATACATATAACTTGTTAAATAATAGAGACAGGCTTGAAAATAAAAAATTTCGGAGCATACTTTGCGATTTTTTTTTTCATATAATTTGCGTTTCGGCGTGGGGGTTGTATAGATATTATCTTCAAAAATACATATATTTTTTTAAGAGCTTAAAAACTCCAAATGTTCAAGGGGGATTTGCAAGAAATCGGTAGAAATTCGGATAGTGTCGCCTTAAGATCTGCAAGTATTTAGGGTATGTACATAAAAAATAAATTAATTGATACAATAACTTTACACATTTTAAAACATTATTTGAAAATGTGGGCCTCACTAGTGTGCTTTACCCGTGCTGAGGCCACCATCTTACAATTTAATAAAATTTATTAAGATATTAAATAATAAATTTAAAAAATAAAATAAATTTCATAAGGCGGAAATGAAAAAAATAAAAAAGAGGTTTCTCAGGGTATATTTCATCTCAAAATTCAATAACTTTTAAACATACCTAAATATTAAGGTGAATTTTTGTAAATAAATATATATTTTTTTGAAAAAAAAAACCTTACGTTTACTACAGAGAAACATGTCTAATTATTATCTATAACATCTTAACATTTTTCACGTTTGTAAAGGAGTAAGAAGTATTTTCGATTGTGAAAAGCGATATAGCTGTCACACGTATTCAAAATAATGTGGTTACATACAGGTACCTATCGATTTAAAATGTAATAATTGAAAAAAAAATAATAGTGATCATTTCATCATTACACGTTTTGTGTGCGAATCTAAATTAATAAAAATATAAATTTATATATGATTACGAAGCAGGTGTGCAGTTAAACCCAATCTGAAATAATGTAAAGCTAACAAAATTGTTAATTGCTTTTATTATCTTCAGAAAAAGACAAGATTTATAGTTATTGGTTTTAACAACATTAAGTGTAAAAACTTAATATTTTTGGAGATAATAAAATGCAAATTTGTTAGCTCTCATAGCAAAAACAGGGCGTAAATAATTTGTAATAATTTGTTTAAAATTCCTAACATTTTATAGCCGCGGTATTTAAAAAACTCTGACTCAGCAAAAAGATTGTTTCGTAATTTAAGAATTTTTTGCCGAACTTTGTCTAATTTTGCTGAGCACACATTCACGGGTGAATTGAGCGAGGAGCCTTGATTGAACACCGTTCGGTGACTATTGACTGTTGACTAGATCGGCGTAATCTTTGCAAATATTTGACTGAAACTGCTGACTTCAAGTTTAGTGATAAATCCCGACCTCTACCTGTCCGCGATACCTGACACTCACACATCCTCACCTCACACACACAACCATGCAGTGTACAGACGCTGATCACTGGTTTCACAATCATCAATCGATATGGACGTACCCGCTTTGTTTGTTTCTGTCTTACAAACGACTAAAGCCACAATGAAAACGAAACAAAAACAAAACGTAGTATTGGTTTGTGTATTTTATCGCACCTGTAAGGTAAGTATCTGACAGCGAATGTATTTTCGTCTCTTTTACGCTGCACGAAGTTATGGTTTGGAGGAAGAGAAGCCTGCACGAAACGTACACTAGTGTCACCTACACCCTCTCACCTGTACAAAACACACGGGCAACTCGTTCCCATTCAAAAAATGAACAACAGTGGCAAATGGCCATGTCTCTCTCTCGCTCGTGCGGAGGGGCGGCAGGTAGAGGGGGACGAGCATGCCGGCGCTGTTACCTGGTGCCTCCGCAGAGATCTACAATACCGACAGTTCGATCAACGGTCTTTAGCCGAGCCTTTGACTGGACGGCGACTCGGTGTTCCTATTTTTTCGAAAAAGCCAACGGCGAGGCGACATTCCGATGTAAAAGTTTTGTCTAAGCAGTGCGCAGATGCGAATTATTCCAAAACGAGCGGAACGCGGAATGTTCAAAGTTCAAAAGTTTAAAAAAATCCCGGGTCATTCTTGTTACAAAGTTGGTATCCTTCCTACATTCCTGAGACTCGCGAAACTGGTCACAATCCGTGTTTATGTGTCCGTGTGTCCCATTTGCGAGGGAAATTGACCGTAACAACTATTATTGTAATCCAATTTTAAAATACACATTCAAAAATATATTCTAAAGTGAATTGAATCTAAGTTTTAAAATATTAAAAAAAGTTTTTTTGCTCCATCAGAAAATATTCGATTCGAGCTAAATTGATTGTGAGTGTTTTGTTGTAATCATAAATTAATACAAAGTGGTTTGTTGTTCATAGAAAATAGTTTTCCGTGCGTGAACTTTCGGTGTGCTAGTGTGTGTTCCGAGTGTCGTGAAAGTTAAGATCGTAATTCGCCCACCTCCACGATCGACAGTGATTTAAGGCTCTATTACTGAGACTTGTGTTTTATTTTGGACCAAAAACCAGCATTCCTGCATACGGTAACTATACTGACTTTTCATATAATCTGGTAGAATTCCTCAAGTCGCTCCGACTGCCACGAAAAGTACGGCCGCTCACCAGCAGGCATTGGTGAACGACTTTTTATACGAATTCCATTTCGTAAACATGTTTCAATTCTTTTTTCTGACGGAGCACAGCGAAAAAATGGTAGACCAGTCGAGAGGAATCTATTTTAAGATTCTATCATCTACAACACATCCTGCGTCCTTCTAACCAAATACTTAACATGTAAACATCAATTATTATAATATTATTACCATTAAAATACTTTCGGAGTGAATATGAATTATCCGCAGTGTTCGCGGTACGTAGCTGGTTTGAATCCATGGAGTGGATGAAGTCAAGTGTTGTGGAGAAGTGTTTGTACCGGTTGTGAGCTCCAATTGGTGTCAGTTAGCTGTAAGCTGTTACTAAATTAATGAACTTCTTTTTTATAGAGACTTTATTAATATTCATCCTGTTCAGTGTTCGTTACATCGGCTGATAAAAATACACCGACAACAGTGTTCGTTAGTTCCAAGAAATGTTATATTATTTATTCTATAGTTTCTCATAGGGCTCAGCACATCATTTTTAAATAGAAATCATCATGAAGACTATATATACAAAAATATAAACATGGATTACGATAGTGAAATGTTTTTGTGTTTGCTTTTGTGGAAGGTTGCATATACATATTATCAAAAGCCTCGCAATGATGGCTTTCCTAAGACGTGTTGTGTTATGTAAAACAAACAAGTTTAAATCAAATATCTTGATTTATTTTTGGAGTATTATGCTGTGTTTAGCCAATGTTTCGGACACCATTACAGTGTACTACATCAGGGCAGATTGACTAAAGAAGGAGGTAGCGCAACACGACATAATATCCCAAAAATAAATCACGATAATTCTTTTGGCAGTGAATCTCAAATCATATCCAAATTTAAGGACGGTTTAGAGAATTTGAACATTTCTTAAAATTTAATTAATAATTCAAGTTCTGTTAAAGTTTTATTAAAGTTCTGAAATTGAATAGAACTTTCACAGAACTTGAAAATTAATTTTGAAATTTGATGAATTGTTCAAATCTCTGAAACAACCGGTTAAGATCTTTTTATATTTGCGATAATTTTACGACCTTTAGCAAGTTTTTAGCAAACATCTTTTTCGATAATAAATAACTACGTGTAGATTGTAGGTGATTGTTTCTAGTCTAGGATCAAAGTGAGTTTGTGATTAGCACATCGGCCCGAGATGTGAACGCGTGTTTGCATATTGCGCTCTCCACTCCCAGAGATTATGAATAGAACTCATAGGTACAATGCATGAAGTGTGACGAAACAATTATAAATTAACCGGACGATGACATTCATCGGTGCTGTTTACCTTATACCCTGAACACACAACAAAACACAATAGATAAAACACAATACACACACACTGCACCTCTGGGCTCTGGGTCTACCTACACAAGAACAGAACCTCGACAAAGTACCTATTCAAGTTCTCTATTTACCTTTCAAAACTTTCAAAAGAACGATGTCTTCTTTAAACTCCCACGTAAAAGTATTCACTGTGTATACTTCGGTTCTTTCTAAGACTATAATATTTTTATCATTGTGCGTGTAAAAGTTTGATTTATTTTTCTCTCACTTTAAATAATAATATTTAAATGATTTGTATAAAGCGGTCCTTGTAAAAAATCACCTCAAAGGCACTGTACAAATTTGTAATATATTTCTACCTAAGGACTAGAATTCATTATAACGACTAATGGCTAACAGATTGCATCCACCCGTTCGTCGATCACTAATACAAAACTATATGTACAATGCATTTGATCAATGAACACTATGCTGTGTTAAATTGTACATATTCTACCTGGGAAGTCACTAGAGATTACATTTCTTCACGGTTTAATAGATAAATTTAGAGGAAATTATTGGGAATACATGTTATTGGAAATGCCATTATAATCCTGATATATATTTTAATAATCTATAAACATAAAATTCAAAATGTGTTTGGGGATTAGTTTTTTTAAGCGACTATACAAATTAATTGTATAAACAAAATATAATGGTGATATTGGGTAAAGATATTGTATTTCTTAGTCCTCCTCACTAGGGGTTCCTGTGCCCAGGCGGACTAAAGTTATTTAGTTGTCTTCTGTGTCGTTTGTAGTGTCATCATTAGGGTTTTTTCATTGACCTCTTTCAGCCATATTTTTATTCTTGATTTGTATTCATTAAATTTTTTTATTAATTTTATGTCTTGGGGAAGAATGTTATGGAGTTTTGTTTGCTTTGTCCGAATGTGGTTTTATAACTTGGAATGTTTTTTACGTCATTTTTATTCGATCTGGTGTGATGGATACGCGATCTAGTAGAGGATTCAGTATTTTTGAATAGCTTCAATAATATATTTCCTTTTTGAATTGTATTCAGGTTCTGTATGTATTTATATGTAATAGATCCCCAACATATAATTCCATACTCAATTCGAGAATGACATAACGCGTAGTTAAACCTTTTTCATTTCCTTTTTATTTACCACATTAGATTTTTAAATTGTGTATTGTGTAATTTTAGTGTATTATGTATTGCTATATTAAGCATAGGAAATGTTTGAAACTTTCAAAATACCTTCTTTAAGCCCCCGCAAAGGTTTCTGGATTATTATAACTACATGACAATATATCTGAAAAGCTTTTTAATCATTACAAAAACTCTTGCAAAACTGTTAAAAATGTCACAATTTGAGAATGACATTTTGCAAAACAATGATTGTCAAATCAGAATTCAATTTATAAAAATCTTTAAATTTAATATATTAAAAATTAAAATTTGAATTAAAACAATTGTAATAGATGCACGCGAGCTGTTTGAAAACTGGATTTACTGGAACTGAATATATGGAACGCGTTTGCGTTTGATTTGATACTGTATCGGGGTATTATTGCTATTTGTTTTTCACTGTTCCGACTAATACTGAACATTTTATTATTTTGTTTTATTCTGTAAGGTTTCAATGTATATTATGATAAAAGATATAAAAAAACCATTGATTGATCCAATCTACATAATGTGGCTATTATTAAGCTGTTTATTTCATTTTCCTCGGAAAACCTGAGTGTTCCCATATGAATAAAACGTTTTTATACATCGCCTGTCGTAACAATCGATGGAAAAAAGATAATTTACCTTCATTATGATGGAGTACTTTATACATAATCTAAATCGGCAATCAGTAAAGCTGTTGTTTTAATCATCTTTATCACAACAGACATATCGTATAATATATAAAATGTTAATTTAAAATTTCTTGCAAAGGTTGATATTGTCGTAAAAATAAGCACATGCTTTCATTAAGTATTGGTTAACTTAATTAATCCACATTAACGTATATTAGTAGTTGCTTATATAATGATAATCTTTTCGTATTTCTCTTCATAATTAAAATAACTATCTCACATTAATTTACTTACCATATATTCTATGTTACCTGCTTTGTGTCAACTCTTATATTTGGTGCTATCTATATTTTGTTTCTTATATCTTATGTTATCTTTATTTTGTTTCTTATGTATTATGTTATTTCCTATATTTTATCAAAAACATGTACTGCACTATATGTAAAAGCCCTTTGGGCGTTTAAATAAAAAAGAATATATTTAAACTAAAAATTATGTAATTGCTTTATTATTACATATGTTTTCTTTCTTCTTTTTCTGTGTACCATGTTATACGTTTGTTTTTGTTATTTCAATAGTAGTTATCATCTCCACATATAACAACTATTTTCGGTGCTGTGAACATTTTTAATTGGACTATTGATATTTATGTAATTTCATAAATGCAATAATTGTTAACACTCTGTAAATGTTTCAAACAATTATTAAATAAATATTCCTGTCAGAGAAATCTGTGCAATTTTAGTTTGTTAGTACATTTTTGGTGGGATTTATAAACAGACTAGCTTTTCCCCGCCGCTTCGCTCGCATGGTATTATGGGAAATTACTGTAGCGCTTGCACTTATCAATTATCTCCCCCCCCAAGTTTTTTTTCAAGTTCAATGAACCAGAGTTAGGCCACAGTCAGCAGTCCCATAACCATAGTAGATACGTTTGATGATTCTGATAATCTTACGTTTTATCGTCATTTGGTATGACCCGACTCAAGAATTGATCCACTTGGTCATACCATATCTTTCCAGAATATCCTCGGCTTCTTTATCTATTGACTTAGGCGTCATAATATTCTACTGGCATCCTAACGTTCATTTCTTTCTAAACCATGTAAAAACCACGAAAATTAATATTATTACTGGTGTTCACCTATTAAAGATAAAGCATGTTTAGAAGACTGAATCAGCGAACTTTATATTTAAATGTATTTTTGTTAAAACGTGCATTCTCCAAGCACGTTATGATTACGCAAAAACGTGGGAATTTTTCCTTTGATTTGTCTTACGACACATTTGATTGCGTGATGCTTGTCTACAAATAAATAATGTGGTCTCCACTTCTGGACAAGACAAATTCTTTCTTGCGCAGTGCGCCAGATGTCAGACTTTTCTATCTATTCCCATTGCATTGACGGTGAGTTTTTTTAAGGCGGCACGATCCGAATTTCTACCGATTTCTTGCATATCTCCCTTGAACATTTGACGTTTTGAAGCTCTTAAAAAAAAAGTTATTTTTTAAGATAATATCTATACAACCCCCACGCTGAAACGCAAATTGTATGAAATTCCCTCGATAGAAAAAAATCGCAAAGTATGCTCCGAAATTTTTTATTTTCAAGCCTGTCTCTATTATTTAACAAGTTATATCTATGAAAAAATTCACAGTGTTTCTTTAAACGTTGTTTTAGACAACTCCAACGAGATTTTGCTCTATTTTAAACGAGTCTTGTTTTATTAAGAATTTTCACAATTTTCGCTTCAAATTTATCATTGAAAATATTAGCGCGCTCTGTCCAACATTCGTAATTACATATCTCTCCATCTTCTTCTTTTTGAGCCGGGAAGCGTCGCCTTAAGTATTTCGTCTAAATTTTAGACAAAGACCGCCCCTGCCAATCCTTGACAACTGTTTCAAAGCATTCCTACCCTTATTCCCTGAATTATAGCATTTTGGACCTACCAAGATTCCAAGAATTGGGGTGGCTACTTTGTTACCGACTTTTATAAAATCTCCAGACACTCCATGGTAGAATGCTTCACAGAGTCGACACTAAAGGGCTTCAGTACCAGTAATGCAGGTTGTTTTATTCGTGCTTTGTGCGAGTAAGTACCCTCCGACTAAACATAAAATCCGGCGCGCATAAAAGCCAAATTTTACGACGAACGTTGTTTCAAATTCACATCTGTCTGCCGCACCACTGCAATCGGCTTTGACTGAAAAATGTGCAAGCGGCTTACAACAGGGCCTCCCAAACCTTGTACGTAGAATCTTAACCCACTAATAATATAATAATATTTATTTATTTATTCATTCATACACGCCTTAAAGGCTTTTACAGTATCACATTATTAAAGTTACACATGTTATTCAGGAGTATAATTGTAAGCATGAAGTATGTAACATTATAAACTGTACTTTAAGGATACAAGCAGGCTTAATATGTACATAGGTATGTAGTTTCGTTATCATGAAAATTGTACAAAGGAGTTAATAAGTTTACATAGTATAATAATGGTAAAACAGAAGAGTGCTTAAGGTACTTTAAAAGTAGTTATTAAGGAAGGTAGGTATTTACTATGTTGATTTTATTATTAACTTGATCATGAATAATTTGTTCGAAAGCAAGTTTTTAAAGAATTCAGCAAAATTAACGCAGCGATAAATAGTACCTACACATAGAAAAAAAATAATACACCAGATGCAATATCTTGAAAAGTTATACAGATGAGTTCAACAAGTTTATAATGTGATAATAAAAAAGTTTAAAATAGTGCAAATAATGATACAAAAAGTACAAGATAATATTAGTACAAAAGAGAGAGAGGACAAAAAAATAAGTACTAGGTAATCTTTGTATACATAAGTATTAAATTTTGTTTTTATTGTGATCATGAAGAGACCATCGATTTTAATTTAATCAATAATATATTATTATTGCAAGGGCACCAAGATTTAAATAGAAATATAAGTCATTAATGTGAGTTAGTTATTATATTTATAACAATAAATACGAGAGGATTGTTGTGAATTGTGATCTTATTTAGCTACCTTTATTATTCAAATATTAAAGATAATAATTGAATAATATGTAAAATATGTTGTTTTTGTAAAAAAAATCACTTGAAGGGTGATGTTCTTGGACGCTGACTTCCTAGGCTCCTTTTAATTATAAACAGATACAGAAAAAAAACTTTCCTAGAAGATCACTTTATATAAACACTGCTTTATTATTCACCGAACTTCGATAAACTTGAGAGAAGAATGGCGAAAATCTTTCCGACTGCTTGTTTTAAAATAATTGATAATATTTTGAGTGTAATTTTGTTATTTTCGAAAACTTCTCGCAACTCACCGTATGGTTACGGATCAAATATTATCTTACCAGTGTACATTAAAACACCTTCTGAGAGCCACTTCATTTTGGATACTAGGATTGAACAGCTCAGCGGAGATTTTAACGCCCGATCTAAGAAACCCGCCTTGGCCAAGTACTTACGCGTAAGTGCAATGTCTTAGCAACTATTAGATACACAGAATACAAACCGCTTGCTCACGACTTCGTATTTAAAATAATTGAATCGGCAGACGATAAAATATAACTACGTAATATGGGAATAGCCTAAGTCAATATAATATAATTTAATTTAATTAAAATTTTTTTAGGACTAACATTCATTAAGTTCAGCCGACTCCGCATAGTATATTGTCTCAAGGGCGGTGTTACTAACGACCATTATAGCCTTGCTGATGTAGTTTTTATCATTTTGTGGCGTCCCCCAGGGTCTCCGTGTTGGTCCGCGGCGTTCCTACCCAGTATTTTTCCATTTGCATGTTTTACTGCACCTGTCAATCGATAAAGAGAAATGTCAAATGCTTCACTGTCATGCGATATCGAATGAAGGGGTCGTTTAAATTGTTTTAAAGCCTTCAACCGTTATATTCCAGTTAGGGAGGCTCCACCTTTCACCAGGTTATTAAGAAGTACCAAATGGAACTTACCTGCTTACTCAATCATTCCACAAATATAATAAAAAAAATTAAATCGTTTTTTTGTTATGGTGTTTTGGAAATGAGATTTTTTTAAGTTAACTTTCTGCAGGAGTCCCCGAGGAAAATAATTCCCTCAGGCCCTGTGCCATCTTTGAGAATTCTGTGTGGTGGGTCTCTTTGAGGAGAGAAAGGAGTGGAGATGTCTTGAATAAATCCATATTTTAGGAAGAAGGGAAACAGAGGTTAAATCATTCCACCGCCAAGCTCTTGAACTCAAGAACAAGTGGTAGAAACGACCCATTCTCAAGTGACAAAAAATTTCAACCGTGGATTTGATGATGTGTTGTTTCGTTATTATTTGAATTAGTTTATATCACATTTTGTTATAAAAAACTAATTTATACAAGGTCACATTTCATTATTCATAAAATTATATTTTTACAGCAAGCATATTTTTTAATGCATTCATTTTTCCGTCATTCATTCTTCCTTCATTCTTCAGACTTTCAGGTATTTCATCATAAATTTATAAAAAAACCGAAGTAAGTACCTACTTACATACATAAAGGTTATTTTTATCTTTTTTTATGTATAAACTCCTCAAAACAATACAAATTTTCCTAAACATAAGAAACATATATAAAATAAAACAAAAGAAAACAATATATTTTGCACTTTGTCAATCAATAATAGAATATGGAATAATTGTTTGGAGAGGAGCAACAAACCTAGCACTCAATCATTTAAAAATCGCGCAGAAAACGATTTTAAAGGTAATACTTAAAAAACATAGACTGACCGATACATACCAAATATTCAACAATTGTGGCGTGCTAGATATTCGCAAGTATACGTTAAAACACTACTAAACTACAAATTTGACCAAAAAAACAAATTTCAACAATCACAAAATATCACTAACAGACCACTTAGACAAGTGTACAAAGAAAACATAAAAACTCCGACAGTAAATACAAGCTTTGGACAAAGACACTATAAATATCATGCTATAAAAGCATTTGACAGTCTTACACTTGAAAATAAAATTGGGGAAAACAAAAATAAATTCAAACACAAAATTACAAAATGGATTAAAGAACAAAAAATACAATATTACCTAAATTTCATAACATGAAAAAATAAAACACATGAAATGAAAAACACGCAAACAACAAAAACATTATAAAACACAAAACACACATCACTCAGAAACTTACAACACATAATACTCGTATATGCCGATTTTTTAAATTTTATTTTACTTTAATTTTTTCTTTAATATTACTTTTATCTTTAGTTTAAATTTATCATAATTTTACGTTTTTTGTAGTCACCAACATTATATTCTTTTCTTATCAAAATTTGATATGCATAAAAAAAAATAAAAATTATTGTATTACAAAATAAGGGCCTCAGCACGGGTAAGCCACCCAGTGAGGCCAACATTGCTGGATTATACTTTGGAATGTAAAACATTGCATCAAAATAAATAAATTGATTTTATTCTGGCAACACTTGAATAGAAACTTTGTATTCATATAGTACACCTGTTTTATGAAGGACTGTTTTTTCGATATAAATCTTAGATAATAGTCGTCCTTGGTCAGCTGTTTACAAAAATAAATAACACTGTCCTAGTTGGGATGATTAATATATCGTACGAGCATCCTTATCTCCCCTCATAATAATTTAACGAGTAGGTACCCATCATGAATACAATAAAGCCCTAAGCATTCTAGTATTTGGGCATACCTGACATAATATTTTTATGACCTGATAAAACAATGGTATATTTGCATGAGCGTTGCGAACTGTTCAAACCATATAATCATAAAAATATTTAATTTGGTTGTTTGCTTGTGATTGAAACTCTGGTTCAATAAACTTGGATGTGTTTTGAATTAAAGTCTCTATACGAGTGAGGGAGATGTATGATAATGATTGCTTTTCTCCTTTGGAGGAAGCAGACATACGTACATCATTTGTTTCATTTTCAGCAGCTCTTTCTTAGCACACTGTTACGTAGTGTATAAGAAAGAACTGCAGTATTATTTTTAAAAGTCTTCAGACAAGCGATAAAGTACAACCTACCTAGAATAAAAAAATTTAACAGAACATTATTTTGATTTTTATTTTCAAAATTGGAACTCGAATAATAATGTAGAACCTAGAACCTTGAATAATAATATTTTACAGAACATTATCTTGATTGTTATTTTCAAAATTGGAACTCGAATAATAATGTAGAACCTAGAACCTTGAATAATAATATTTTACAGAACATTATCTTGATTGTTATTTTCAAAATTGGAACTCGAATAATAATGTAGAACCTAGAACCTTGAATAATAATATTTTACAGAACATTATCTTGATTGTTATTTTCAAAATTGAAACAGGAGATATGCTTTTTTGAAAAAAAAAACCTTATTTTTGCTCTCCTGGAAAATGAATATTGTCCTTTACAGCATTTAAAATTTTCGTGACCGATATATTTTTGAAACTTTTTCTCTTTTTTTCGGCATCTAAAAGATTAAAATTCTTTGGAACCGGTTCTAGCTTCGGTGCATTTCAAAATATATTAATTCAGATGTTTTTCAAATATGACCCGAAAGATCCTAACTTTGATTTCTATTTACTAGAAAAGGAAAGCTTAAGTCGCTGCTATTCGAATTTCTACCGATTTCTTACATAAATCCCTGAAACATTTGAAGTTTTTAAGCTCTTAAAAAATATATGTTATTTTTGAAGATAATATCTAAAAACAAGTTATGTTTGTAAAAAAATTCACAATGTTTCTTTAAATGATACTTAAGATACCTTCCACGAGATTTTTGCTCTATTTTAAACAAGTCATGTTTTATTAAGCATTTTCATAATTTTCGCTTCAATTTTATCATTGAAAATATTGGCGCGCTCTGTCCAACATTCGTAATTACATATCTCTTCATCTTCTTCTTTTTGAGCCGGGAAGCGTCGCCTTAAATCAAAAAAGTTATATTGCAATATAAAGTGCAAAATAGGCTCCAAATGTGATGTGATAGATTCACCAGTTTCTGTATGAACTACGAGTTTCATCGTGTAGGTACACAGAAGCTTTAAAAGTATGCAGCGAAACCGGAAGTAAAACAGGATGCAGGAAACGGACTGGGGAGCTCACTGACCGTGAAGTTACAGAGCTTTGTTTTTGCACTGAACAATATGGCCTGTGCTTACGGCTGTTACATAGTTAGGTAATAGATTCACTACGCACTGCAGGATCACTGCATGTTATGGCATGTTTCCCAAGCCCACTTACTGTGTTAAATTATGGATATTTTTATTACATCTCGTTAATCAACTGAACCCATTTGAATACAGATAAACACTTCCTCATCCGCCCTTTTAGATAACTTCGATATATTAATGCAATTATTCATCCATAAGGAGTTTACTGATCTTTATTTCAAATAATATATTTCATAATAATATTTGGTTGATTTGAAAGTGCCAAATTTGTGAAAAATCCGATTAAACCCTCTGTAAAGATATTATGCGTATATATTTGAATGCTTTTATCAATAACTAAAAAGTAGACAGTATATTTTAACAACTATCGGTTCAGCCATCGATAAAACAAAACTATATTACGCTAAATGCATTTGAACAATAAAGGAGTTTCTTCGTTATAATGTACATATTATTATGTTATGCACATGTAGATAATACGCATGACCATACTTACTTGGCAGATCACTTTTTTTATTTTACATGAGCTCCACACAGGAGGCCCCGAGGAAAATAATTTCCCTCAGGGCCTATGTCATCTTTGGGGATGCTGTATGGAGGGTTTTTTGAGGAAAGGAAGGAGAGGAGAGTTCTGGGAAGGAAAAGGGTTTAAGGGGTGGGTAGGAATCTGGGGTTCAGTGTGCCCTGGTCATCCGCTTCCAAGACGTAGACAAACCTAACCCCACGAACCCGGGCACCTCTGCTAAATCACCAAACGTATCGAACAACAATATAAAAACAAATCCAAAAATGCTTCTATGTTTGTAATTTACCTTTAAAAATGGGTTTGTGTATCCGATTGCAACATTAAACAGACATGGAACGAAATAGGTCAAATCATTTTTAAAAAATTGAATACAAAAGCACTCCACAATTATTTTAAAACATTTTTATACGAAATTTCAAAAGCAATACCAAATTCAATTATTCGACTGAAATTCACAAGCGTAAATTTAATTACAAAATATGCAGTCGTGTTTTTTTTTCGTAAATAGACACGCGACCAAAGTAACTACAATAAAAATGCAAACGCGTGTTATCCCCCTATTGCTAATGCAGGGGACAAGGATCTACCTGCCCAGTACCTACTTAGTACCCAAACCTAATTTATTATACACTGTTTACCTACATCTATCACCTTCCAGAAGGGTTGAATTTAGTTTTGAGGGGGGCTCTAATTTATTGACAGAGGATGACGAATGGCGTACCTACCTTCATGTGCAAGAAGCTACTCGTGAGTTTTAAGGGGCATTGACCGAGAACGTAAACAGGTACTCTCGCAGTAGCAGGTGTGGATTCATTATACAATGAAAAAGGCAAATGAACGCGTAATTTACGCGCACAAAATTATTTTTAAAGCCGTTTGGACGGATGACATGCACAAGACAATGTGTGCATTTTATAATATTCATTAATGGGTAGGTTTAATTGGTTTTATTAATTAATTTGTATACACGGCAAAATTTATTATGTACCCGATGAAGTAAATAATTATTTATCCAATTTTTTATGAGAAAAACTCTCTTTTTATAACTTTTGAAGGTTATTCCCATCAACGTAATATATCATTGAAGAAGAAGATAACACTTATAATCTAAATGAAAATATGAAAGAAAACAAGACACAGAAAACAGAAAAAAAAACAATGGTCGCAACTGGGACTCGAACCCAGACCTGGGAATAACCTTCAAAAGTTATAAAAAGAGAGTTTTTCTCATAAAAAAATTAATATTCATTTATACTTTCATAAATTCAATAGTTCCATATGAATAAATTCGGATACATTTATCCGAGACGCTATTCAGGTTACAAACCAATTCTTAGAATGATTGTTTCCAATAAAAAGAGTAGTTGCCTATAATATGGAAAAAAGAACTAGTTGAAGATAATATTAATGATTCTAAATATTTGAAATATGAGATTGACAAATATGACGGTTTGACAGAAGGTGGCAATAGCGAAATTGGAAAACGCGCACGTCCCGGTTAGACGAGAGGTCTGGGTTCGAGTCCCAGTTGCGACCATTGTTTTTTCTGTTTTCTGTGTCTTGTTTTCTTTCATATTTTCATTTAGATTATAAGTGTTATCTTCTTCTTCAATGATAAATTATTTATCCTTTTTGAAACATAAATGTAACTTTTACTTATCAATAACACTCACACTAAGACTGACGATAGGTGTTTAAGAGGAACGTATGCGTGGCCTGTTTCATACAAAATTTAGTTCCGGATTAACGGCTAAAATATCAAACTAATTGTTTTCAATTTTTTTTAAAATGACAGGTTAGCTATATAAAAAGTACGGATATGAATCCAATTTTCGATTTTTGTTTTAAATTATAAAATATAGGCTTCAAAAGATGACAATTTATCGATGAATTTAGGGGGCTACTTTGGAATTTTTTTCTGACCAAATGGATGCTATTTTTGAAAAATCCTTTCATATCCTGCCTCAGGAATATGATGAAGTATACGATAAAATTTTAGTTTGCACTGAAAACAGTTATATTTGCGTAAAAAACCGGATCTAGTTACGCGCAAATTTATCGTAAAATTACCTAGGTTTTTTGATGTCATCTCATTCACTCTTTTGCTAGTCACGCGGGAGCGAAACGTGCGCGGGCCGGGGGGAGAGGTAATAGAATCGTGTATCTGTGTGTGTGTTGTCAGACAACGCAGGTGCATGTTCGTTGTTTGTTTTATCATTTTAGATCTGTTTACCGAAAACTGGAGAATGCATTCAATAATGCCAATATACTTGTGTTTACTAGGTAGTAGGTAGGTAGTAAGAAACACTATTTTGGCAGTTCAGCTTTTATTTTTAAAATATTTTCTACGATACAAGGATACCTAACTAGGTATAGATATGTATGGCAGTAAGGCATGGAAACTGGCAGACGAAGGATGAAGTAGACTGAATGCGAGGCGGGTATGGATACCGCCGCCCCGGGAACCATTTATTGGATAACAAACACCTCTACCAAGTGGTTCACTACGTTTGGTGACTTAGCAGGGGTGCCCGGATTCATGGGGTGAGGTTTGTCCGGGTATTAACGGTGGATGCGTCTGCCCACCAGCTGCATGACAGGCTCGGATCGGGAGAGAACGATTGAGGGAGTCTCTTTGACTTCAGCTGTAGGTACTCTCTCAAAACATCGCCTTGCACCGCAGCGGGAGGGATTGATTCATACGCCCGGGACACTCCTGGACACACTGACCCCCAGATTCCTTCCCACCCCTAATACCCTTCTCTTTCCCAGAACTTCATCTCTTTCCTTTCCTAAAAAGACCCCTTTTTCCTCAGGGCTTCCTGTGTAGAGCTAACTAACTAACTAACTAACTAACCATCACGCCGTTTCCCCGCAGGGGTAGGCAGAGAGGACGGACCGCCAAACAACTCGATCTTGGCACACACTCCTTGCTTCGTTCACATTCATACATCGTCTCATACGTGCTCTTCTGTTATTTTGACTCTTGACATCGCCCGACTCAAGTATCTGTGTAGAGCTAACGTTAAAAAAAACTGTACAAAAAGATCCCTCAGGCGTATGCAAGGAAAACCAACATACCTCCGAGACACCGATTTTGGAACCTTACAGTATAATTGAATGTGAAGTTACACATATTATTTGACTTTCAAATCTGACATATCAATAGACGCATCCGCCGCCAAGACCCGGACAAACTTCAGCCCGTGAATCCAGGCACCCCTGCTAAGTCACCAAACGTAGCGAACAAATGGTTCCCGGGGCGGCGGTACCCTTACCCGCCTCCCAAATTGTTGAATGTGGTGAGACTATGGCATCCTCAATTTTGGTATGTTGTGAGGCTGAAATTGGTGAGGAGGGGAAGGATATGGGGTAAAGGAAGGTGGGGAAGCACCCGGACATTCAGATCTAGTCACTAAACACAGTTAAAGCCATTTCAATTCTGGATGGTGGTCTTACACCAGAGTCCTACTGAGAGTTATTTACATTCTGGAAAGTGCCGCAAATATACCATATATTATTTTTAAATGATTGAATTGTGAAAAAACACAAATCAATCAAATATAATTTACCTACTTGCCCACTCCGGGATTTGTACCTGTCACCTCCTGATCGCTAGTCGAGAGAGAGTCTTACCCTTCGACCACGGAAGTCATCATTAATTTTTTTTTGTTTTTATGAAAGTGCCTAAATATGTCGATTAGATGGTTCCATGCCAACTGAGAATAAATTCAACTCAACACCTCCTTGAAAAGTCAAAAAGCTATGAAAAAAATAATTTTAAATTAGCCGATAACCCTAACCTAATGTAACCTATTTTATATTTATAAATATTTTATCACTCTAAATGACTTATCTGAGATGGTTCTGAGATGGTCTCATTCCAAGTTGTCCGGTCACCGATTTTATTTTGTATGCGAATGTTAGGCCGGGTTGTTTAATCGTACCTCCAAATTAATATTTGACAAAACTTCACATTTTGAACTCTGTTCTAACATGTAAACATCAAATCGGGGTAAAATTCTATATTGTTTTCTTTTGTTATAATTATAATTGTTTTCAATGATTCAATCAAGATAAAAATATCACAACATCGTTGAATATAAATTTTAGTATATTGTGAAACAATCAAACCTAACCGAAGAATTATTGTAAAATTGTAAATTTTGTTGACACCCAGCGTTTGTACTATAAACAAACTAACACTACCACAGTATATGTCCAGAGACCTCCGCATGTGTGTCCCTCGTCCGCTAATGCTAAGGTACTAAACGAAAGGGACCGTTCACCGGCTTCCTGCAAATATTCAAGCGTAATATTACATATATTTTCTGCTTTGTTCACTACATAATTATTTAATTTTTATGTTCGCTCGCGATGTGCGACAATACGTATTACGATTTCCCCCTTCACTACCGCCTCTCGTAAGCCCCTTTCCTGTACTTTACTAGAGCAGGACACACGACAATTATACCTATCATTATGCTTTTTTGGATAGTCAATCTTCGCCCGCGTGAACAGACCTCTTAAGATGTTTTAAATGTTTTTGAAAGGTTTTAGGAAAAATTATAAACAACTTATGAAAAAAACCATGAAATTCTATAATTATTGCATATACTCTCTGCTTCATTCATATGCACACGCCGACTCACTCATACATAACAATATTTATAACAATAATCATATTTGAATGGTTTGTATAGTGCCGTTTTTGTGAAAAATCACCTCAAGGGCGCTGTACAAATTTATAATAATCTACAATCTTACTTCTAAGTACAGACTAGAAAGTCTAGAAAGATAGACTTATTTTTTAGTATTGAAAAGATAAACATGCGCCCGAGAGGCGCACAGTTTAAAACACCGATTTATTATTTTTATAACTTCTATCAAGTGTTACAGTTTTGAGAAGTAAATAAAACACAAATATAGATTATTATTTCCTAATTTTAAGGGGTTAGAAATATAAGTAAATCGAGATTCCATAAAGAGTATTTATTAAAACATATCAGTGACTGTATGCACAATTTTTTTTGAAGCGATTAATTTCAAAATGGCGGCTGTGCAGCGTTTTTCCGATGACGTCTCCGTTTTTTCAGGGTCCACGGCCGGACAAACAGCTTCTGTAATTTTTGAATTATAAAAATCCATTTTTTATTATTTAAAAAAATGACTGCTATCGGAGTACGTAAGTGTTTTTCAATATATTAATTTTTTGCCAAATGGCGCACTTCCAAATTGTGTTATTGTTACTGAGGCAGTTCAATTATGTACAGTAAATACTGTATACGTCTTACTATTCATATATGAATGCCCCAAAAAGGGTGTTAATTAATAAATAAATAAATAACAATTTATGCTAACATATTGCATCCACTGGTTCAATTATTGCTACAAAACTATATATATACAATGCATTTGACCAATGAACGCTACGCTGCGTTAAAATGTACGTATATTGTTTTATTTATATTATTTACAGGCAGAAAACATACAGGACCATACTTATCTGGGAGGTCACTTGAGATTAACGCTGTTTATCGTTTATTCGGGAAATTTAGATACAGTTTGCACGCAAATAACATATTTGTGAACACATGTTATGTTAGGTGATAGTAATCTACCTGGAAATATCTGGCTTTGTAATCGGAAATATTTTCATTACTATCCCGTTGAATGCAATTATGCAACGTCTTGTTATGGGCAAGTTAGTGCATCTATCACCGTGGCGTGTTTACGTGTGGGAGTTTCACGTAAGTTGGTGAGACTGTTGGATGTTAGACTGTCACAAAGATACAGATAGAGGTGAGAACCGTGGGAGCAGAGAAGGCTCGGGATGAACCATAAGGCTGTGGCTGCACTATTGTTCAAGTCTTTGGAAATAGGGCTGTCTCTGCCTTTTATCTATTATCTTAGTTTTCACTCAAACTCGGTTTCGGTATGAACCAAAACTCGACTGCAAACTTTACAAACCAGAACGCTGATTTCCAGTCTAATATTATTACGATAAATTTTGACACAATCATCAGTGTTGTAAATTAATAAATCGGCGCACCTCTTAATTATGCTCCAGTAGTCGGACTAGTATCAGTCTATATATATATTTTTTTTTATTTTTTTTATTTTTATTATGAATCATAAATAGATACATGTATTTTAAAATGATGATTGGCTGCTTTATCATGACCTCACTTTTCAAGGCTTCTTGGTTTTTCTCTAGGTCTGCGCTCATTGGCTGCTTTGATTATGACCTCACTTTTCAAGGCTCCTTGGTTGAGATTGTTTTGGTAACGTTTCGCTTCTGCCGCGTGTTAACTGCACTCGAATTTTTATAACGAAATTAATAATTTTATTTTAGTTCTACGAGCAAAACTGTAGGCAACGCTTCAATTTAATTTGAAGAATTCATCAAACTTCAAAGTTAAAATTCAGGTTCTCTGAAAGTTCTGTAATTATTTCATCATTAGCCGATTGTTTCACAGTAATTTGATAATAATAAAACGTGAATAAGACTTTTACAGAACTTGAATTTTAACTTTGATGAATCATTCTTATTTTGTGAATCAATCCGTGCCAACTATATAAATTTTAGGCATTCAGTAATTGAATCTAGAAGTTTTTTGTTTATCGGAATCGAAATCACAATTATCTTGAATAATATAAGAATGTAAGCCACCCCTAGGAGTAAATAACCAATTCGGCTTTTCACTGCGGAAGAGGCGGTAATCCAGTGAAGCACTCCTCTGTGTAGAAGCTCACTTCCATTGCGTAAATGTGGGCACAAGGCCAGTTTTAAAATATGTACATGTGTTATTTGAAATATATGCAGGTACCTATTCGCGTTTCGCTATTATCGCTATCGCATTTCAGCTTCTTGACTTCAAACTACTCTCGCGAATCTGTGAATATTACTTTTTAAAATTAACATATGTTTTGTTTAATTTATGCATGCTAATCATGTCCACCTGCAAAACTGCGCTATAAGAAACGTACTTTATAGTTATTATTTCCATTTATTAGGATAACTTTTAAAGTTTATACACACCAATGTAATATGTAACCTACATTTTACCGGAACAACGCTGTATACATTGAAGCTATTATGGTTACAAATATACTCCGAAACTTTGTACAAAAGCATCAGCCAAAAAATATTTTTTTTATATTTATTGTTTCACTTCGATAATGTTGAAAATTGTTTTTTATGAGATCGACAAAAATTACAGAAAATAATCAGGTCGAAATAAAGTAGTGTTCAAAGCATTGTAACGGTAAGACAGAGGTCCCCAGTTGCCTTTTTTATTTATTTTTTCCGTTTCGTGTTTCCTTTAGATTTATTTATGAATTATAATTCTTTCCAGCAATTATTTTTTATTTTTTAGTGGTGGGGTTTGCTTTCATGGGGTGATGTTTGTAGCGGCCAATGCGTTTCCCACCTACTGCGTAGATTGGAAGACATTGGTTGAGGGAGACCTAACCTAGACCTCTTCAGCCGGTCTCTCTAGACTCTAGACCCATCGCCTTGCACCGCAGTAGGAAGTATGGATTCATACGTCCGTCACTCCTAGACACATTGATCCACAGATTCCTACCCAACCCTCATATACTTTTCCTTCCCAGAACTTCCTCTCCTTCCTTTCTCTGAAAAGATCCTCCTCATAGAATCCCCAAAGATGACGTAAGCCCTAAGGGAAATTGTTTTCTTCAGAGCCTTCTGTGTGGAGCTAAAGAAAAAAAAAGTAAACGTCAAATTATATTCATTTTTGAAATGTGTGAATTTATTTTATTCCATGCCCTGACTAAGCGTTGACAATCCGGTCACCAGCTAAAATAACAATTCATTTTAATGGCGTTAAAACAACTGTACATAATTAAAAATAAAATGCGAGATGAGAATTTTAATAGGATTTATTTATTACTGCTTGACCACATCACGTAAGAAAGTTTCAACATTAAAGCCGCAAGTTCACGTGGCAACGCGAGGCTATTTTCTTGACTACGGTCGACAAACCTCTCCCCTAGCGTGTGAAGTAAGAACAGAAAAGTAGTTCGTATAATGGTTTATGTGAGGTTAGGCTTTAACTCTTTGGCGGAAGAATGAATCAGCCACCAATACCAGTACATCTTCCATAGGTACCCCGCCTCCGACTAGACTCGTACTGTTCAGGCATCAGACTGCGTGGAACGGGTCCTTAATCCTTGGTCCAGCCAAGGATCGTATCTAATGTCTTATTTCTTTTGTTACAGTATGTAGGTACTAACATTATTATTCTCGTGCGTTGTCTATTTATTTACTCTCCCAAGCTTGGAAATTTTATAAGTTAGGAAAGATTGAAGCGAGATTTGTCAAATTTATTCATTGTGTTTTTAAACTGTTTTAAACCAGTTCTCTTTATAATTTGGTAATATAAATTTATATAAAAATATTTTTCACCGTGCATAGCAAAGTCCTGTTTTATCTGTAAATTTATTTCGACGTTTCGTTTCTGTTTCAATAGATTGTCTCAATGGTTCCGTAAAGATACGTTTTTCATGTGAAATCTTCGTGTTTATTTATTTGGACTTAAGAAAGATTGAAAAGATAATTGTCATTGAAATAGTGGCGTTTCTTTAAACAAATTGAAGAATTTCTTATTTGAAAAAAAATGCATGTTAAATATGCGGTTTGTGATTAAATGTGTAGATATTTATTTTTATGTTAAGATGAAGCTATAAGTGAAATCCTATTTAGATACTATTTAGATTAATCTTTACGACGAATCGGTTTACTTTACGAACATCAAAAATATGTTACGGATAAATTGAAGCTTTTATTAGCTTTTCTATGTATTGGAATTACAATAAAATTATTATTTACATAACAAAAAATATAAGCGTAAACCACTAAAAAAAATGTTTTTTCATGACTTAACTATGAACAATTTTATAAAAATATTCCTTTATGACTAAGACCATTTTTGAGGTTTTGTATGTTCTAACTTTTTTTCATTCATATAAAATTGTGCACAAAATAAGTAAGAACCACTTTTTCGCTTACTTGCCTCATGCAAATACGACGCGCGATTATAAATTTTGTAGGCATGAGAATCGAAATATTTTTGGGGTTTATATTCCTCTTCAAAGTTTTTATTATATTAATTCAATTTTTGCACATTCTAAAATAATTTTTATATTTCATTTTATATAAGACTTGTTTGTGATATTTTAAAGTAATTAATCACCTGCCCCTTTAAATTTTGTCTATAGTTCTTATTTGTCTGTACTTGTTTGTCTTTTGTTATTTTTAATATTAATCTTATCCTGTCGACGAAAACTTTTTTTAAACGTGTTGTTAATATTGATTGTATAGTGGATATGTTCTTAGATTTTCACGGCCAAATGTATTTTAGTTATTTGTTTTTGGGGTGTTTGGGGGGCATAACACCCCAAAAACAAATAACGAAAAAAGATTTTATAGTGGTTTTTACAAAGTTATTTGTTTTAATTTAATTGAAAATTTAATTTAATATTAATGTTAACAAGAATAAAATATTTATTACTCTTACGATCATCACATAAAACGGAGATTATCCTAAATAAATAGGTAATAAAAAAGATACCATTCTTAAACCCTCCCAGTTTCATTCAGGTTTTGTTATTTTTACTTTCCAAAGACCGACTTTCGCTAAAACCCAAAATGAAACTCCTATCGGGAAGTAAATAAATATTGCGGGAGAATATTGGAAATGCGGAGTAAAGTCAGTTCCCTCGCTTTATTGTTTCCCCGACTCCCTCCTCCCCCTCAATCGCTTTCCCGGGATATTTCCACTTTTCCCGGATAGCTGGTATCCCCGTAATAGTTGTATATAATATAATATGCAGCGGGTTAACCGGGACGACTCCACACCTGGTGTCGCTACGACTCCCTTGGGACGGGACGCAACTGTACATGGTACTTGTTATTATTTAGAGTCGTGTAGGATTTAGTTTTCATGCGGAAAGCGAATTGTTTCCTGACATCAGGTGTCGGCGTCGCGCGCCCCGACGCTTATTTGCAGTGTTTTACGACGCTAAAGTTGGAATAGTAATATATCTTGCCTTAAACGAATCAAGTTTTGTCGTGTGTCAGAAATGGTTCCTTTGTTTTTCCCTTGTCACCTTAATCATGAAACTTTATCTAGTATTGTTATGATTTTCATGTCCCTTATGACAATCAAACCAAATTACGAATTACATACTTAATTTTTATACCTTAATTTGTACTCAATAATTTATTAACTTCGCAATTTATACTAGACTATCAATCAAAACTGGCGAAAAATACTTTTTTTTATATTAGCTCCACGCAAGAAGCCCTGAAGAAAACATTTTTCCTCGGGGCCTACGACCTTCAACACAGCATATGTGAAGAGTCTTCTTAAGGAAAGGAAGGAGAGGAATTTCTGTGAAGGAAAAGGGTATGGGGGGTTTGTAGGAATCTGGAGATCAGTGTGTACGGCCTTATAAATCCATCCCTGTACGTAATCATTCATCAAATAGATTAAATATTTCATTTTTGTTTGATGGGTGGGTAGGTATTGGGTAGTATCAATTTGTTATTTATAAATGGGAATTATTCGTAAGTAATAAGTTTTTTAGTAAGTACATTGATTTTATACAAGTGTGCATTGGTGTACTTATTTACTATATTGTGTATAATCATAGACATTCAAATCGATAAACTAGTCAATCAGGGAAAGTGGATAAAACCAAATTGTGGGGAGCGCGGTAGGCGGCGTGACCGTCTCCGATTGTGTGATTTGTGAATAAATGATTCTGACAGTTAACAGGCAATCCGCTTTGTAGTATCACAATTCAGTTCTCGAAAATAAATTACTTACGAATTACTAGTTCTTTTTAAAAAGAGCGCAAATTTCTGGCTGCGTAAAAAACTTAATTATCAATCCCAAACCGGGTAAACAAAAGTTTGGGTTTGTTTCCGAAATTCAGAATTTTTTATACTCTTCAGTAAACACTTTCACAAATCATATGTTATAATGTACCCACCTCACTCAATTTTAGCGTTGCTTTTTTTTACATGAATACCGCACAAGAGTCCCAACTGCTATGGCATCCCCAATTGGGGTATGTTGTGAGGCTGAAGGTAGTGGGGAGGGGAAGGAGATGGGGAAGAGAAAGGTGGGAATTACCTGGCTATTCAGATCTGGTCACCAAACACTCTCTCCAGTCTTACGCCAGGGCGATACTGAGAGTATCTTCCACTTGCCGCAAATATACTATATTGTAACGGTATGGTCAATTTAATAAATAAAATCCGCACTTTTATTCCGTAAACACAATTTGTCTTTATTTGGGTATAATCAATTTGCAAGTATACAGTTCAATAATCGTAACACACAGTAGTTTATCAATAAAAACTACCACAATAACTTTATGGGTATTTCTACACTAAGTAGCCCAAAGGAAACCAATTGTTCCCTAACCACTCGTCACCTTATGACAAAGGCTGTACGAGGACCTTTTCTCTCTACGGAGACCTGAAGCCGCGCGAGCTAACCTCGGAAGGCAGACTTCACATTTTAGGGTTTTGCTTGTCTTTTATATCGGTCCGCTACCCCAGCGGTGTTGGGTGTAAGGGACAAGCGATGTTAGAAAGGGAGAGCCTTCTATATTTCAACACTTATACGCTAAAATAATTAGATTCGCTACAGACTCCCCCTAAATGGAACTTAAATCGCCTCGATAAGTTTCATTTCCATAAACAAAATTATTTTCTTAACCTAATTACACATAAAAATTATAATAGAAGAAGTTGATTTTTACAGTCTTTACACATAACAATTATAATAATAGAAATTGTTTTTTTTTTTTTTATAGTCTTTACACATAAGAACTATCATAGGTTTTTTAGTGTGCGGCATGTCAGCCGCTGGTGTCGCGCTATTCTGCACGTGGGGTCCCCATCAGTTGCCATTGTGGAGGTCTGCCGTCTTGAATAATAGGGTCCAACTTCCGGTGATTTATGATAGGTCGCTGTTGTCTTCTACTGTGGTCCGTCTCGTGTTGCAAGAAATGTTTGGGTAGGTCATTATTACTTTTAAGAAGCTATTTAGATTTATGGCTTTCTTGTTGTTCGCTTTGACTCTTGAAGATTGGGTAAAAATCTGCGGCGTATGCCACACGTGGCCAGTTGACTCCGGTTGCAGTGATTGAAGTCGTTCTTCTCGAAAAATGGTCCGGTGGCACTAATTTACGACTGTTTATCTTGGCTGTGCCTGCTTCTTTGTTTTGCACTTACATCATATTACTTCGTGAGACCCTATTCACTTGTACGTCAATTTAGATTTAATGTTTTTCTGGATTCTTTGCTTTGTCCATGGGTCCATTATGGGTTATGACCTTTTTCGAAGTTTTAAAGGCTCGGATTACGGTCGGCTGTAAATGTGTGCCCCTGTTTACAGCACACATGTTATCCATGTACATTGTCCAACTTAGCAGTTTATTATTATATCGAGAGGATTTGCGCAATTATCCTTCGATTTATGATGTTTCAGGTTTAGTATTATATCTTCAAGGCTCTTATTACAGCTCGATTCCAATATTATCGTTGCAGGCCTGTGCACGTGTCTTTGTTTCTTTTGCTGCTTTGTTTCTGCTTCTGACCGCTCGTAAATCACCCAATATCTTGGCACTCTCCCTTTATTTTGTAGTTTTCTGAATGGGTGGTCGATTTCGCTGAATTTTGAAACAACCCGTGAGATGAATTGTTCGATAGGTTTGAGACTCGCCTTGTACAATTTAATTCGCATGCTGTTAAAAGCACAGTTACCCAAAGGGCGGAAGACTTTGCATCCATATTTTATCTTGACCTTTATGCGCCAGTCTCCTGCGCGGACATCGGTGGGGATTACAATTGCAGTTGGTAGCATGTAATCCATACCAAGCAGATGATATTTTTCTACTTTGGGTGTGATTGCTGCCTGTTTTTGTAGATGATCTGCATAAAATCGGCTGGTAACATTTAAATTGGTAGCCATCACGAAAGGTGCTGCCAATGGTGCTTCTTCTAACACCTTTTGAAGTTTGTCTTGTAGCACAGGACCTAGGATGTCAATTTTGCGCGGGGCCAGACTATCCCGCGGTACTGCAGTCAGGACATCAACATCTTGTTCGATCAGTTTTATAGACGGTTCAACTGGGTAATCTAATGTCAATATTTTAGCAGACATTATTTCTGATACTTCAGAGATTTCGGTTTCTGGTTTTTTATCCGGTGGCACTTCTAAAGGTATTATTTGAGTTACAGGAAGGTAGATTTTTGATTTTTCACTGTACTCATATACATCTTCCGTGGTTTGCGATGTTTTATCTGGTAGCGCTTCTGTAGGTATGACATCTTGTTGGCTAACTTTTTCTGGAGCACTTTCCTCTGCCAGTTTCACCTTACGGAGTAGCTCTTCAAACGTTTGAATAGAGCGTCTAGGTATCTTCTCTCGTATGAATGGATTGAGCCTTACGTACATCATATCCAGCTCCATTACCTCACAGAGATAATCAACTGGAAGTTCGGCAAACAATGCCCTTTTGGTGGCAATAAACCGTTCCGTCGACATTCCTTCTTCTTGTTCAATAATTAAGACATCGCGTATCACGACATACGATGGTCTTTTCGACGCCATCGCATTCTTTGCAAGCGTCTTTATTCAACTTTTCACTGTTGTACTTGTAATTACATATTACGCTTCTTCGGTCGTAATTTCGTTAGTGCTTTCACACTTTCACTTTTTCTCTCCCCCTAAACTAGACTTTATCTCGAAGTTTTCACCTTAACTTTCGTGACTTCCACTTCCACTAGTTTTCACAGCTCTTACGGATTCTATAAACCTTTCCGTAATTTCACAATTTTCACTGATTCTACTGAACTTACAACACTCGCGAATTGATTAGCCTCGAGTTGGGCGCCATTGTAACGGTATGGTCACATTTACGTGTATACCGATCAATAATATTAATACACAGTAGTTTGACAATACAAACTACACCATTAACCTTATGGGTATTTCTACACTAAGTAGCCCAAAGGAAACCAATTGTTCCCTAACCACTCGTCACCTTATGACAAAGGCTGTACGAGGACCTTTTCTCTCTACGGAGACCTGAAGCCGCGCGAGCTAACCTCGGAAGGCAGACTTCACATTTTAGGGTTTTGCTTGTCTTTTATATCGGTCCGCTACCCCAGCGGTGTTGGGTGTAAGGGACAAGCGATGTTAGAAAGGGAGAGCCTTCTATATTTCAACACTTATACGCTAAAATAATTAGATTCGCTACAATATATTATTTTAAATGTATCAATTGTGAAATAACACAAATTAATCAAATAAAATTTATTTGCCACGCCGGTATTCGATCCCGTGACCTTCGGAATGCGAGCCAAGAGCCTTACCGCTGGGCTACGCCGGCCGTTGCTAATTCATATCCTGCGCAGAAAAGTACCACAATGGACTGCGCTGCAAATCGATCTTCACTTTTCTTCGCAGGATCTGGTTATTTCAATATGCGCTCTTCGGTGGTGTGCCGTTGTTATTCAAAACATTCTTGATCTCTCCTGGAGCCAAAAATGTTGTTATGTTGTTTGCTTACATCCCCTTGAAACGATACCCAGATTTCATATTAGGGCAGGTCTGTTAATTTGATTGTCTATACGTGTAAATAATTTTATCGGGATTTGTAAAGTTAGGTTTTATAATAGACTCACACAGATATATAGCTATAATAAATTAGATATTCTTCTCAACATTAGCTTAATAACATAACAATTTATCATCGATCATTGATTGTGGCCTTTGATCTATTCATGACCGTCACAATTACAAAGTCATTGAGGCGGATTCTAAACCGATTATCAGTTCGGCTGTCACTGGCAATGTCACCGTCGCGGCGTCCTGCAACGGTGACAAAATCATTTATCACGCGGCGCTAGCCGGCGGCAGTGCGCGTGACACTGTGACACGCTGACACTGTGACACTGCTCTGCTGGTGCCGCACCGGAGCCCGTACTCCGATTTGACACTTCTCCTTAACGGTGTCACTTGCAACGTAGTGGGTAAATAATTATTTATTTTATTTAAGGGAAATCGACATTTTACAATATGGTTGGTTTAAACGTGCATTTTACCTTTTTTTTTTTTTTTTTTTTTGGGGTGTTATGCAGATGATCTGCCCTGATGATGGACACTGTAACGCTGTCCGAAACGTTGGCTAAAGAAGGAGGTAGATCTGCCCTGATGATGGACACTGTAACGCTGTCCGAAACGTTGGCTAAAGAAGGAGGTAGCGAAACACGGCATAACACCCCAAAAACAATAACAAAAATACTTTTTGGCCGTGAAAACCTAAAAACATACCTGTGCATTTTACCTAACTAAGAAATAAATTAAAGATTTTCTCATTATATGCATTGTGTATTTTTTGGGATACGGTTATGGTTACCGCCGCCCCGGGGACCAATGTTTATTGGATTTTTAATACCTCTGATATATGGCACTCCGGTTTGCTACATTTTTTGACTTAGCAGGCGTGCACGTGTTCATGGGGTGAGGTTCTCTAGGCCTTGGCGGCGGATGTGTGATACTGGCAGGCTGAATTTAATTTTAATTTTTTTATTTATTTATCTATAAACAGTATGCTTACATTAGGTTTTTGTCGATGCCTGTCTCACTAGGATATACCTGTGTCGAGACAGGCATAGAGGTACATAAATTAATATATTTAAGAACATATTTGGTAGTTATAAGGAATATAAATGCTACATATTCATTTGAGTACAATAATAATATAAAGGTGGTTGGAGGTGTGGGTATATATTTGAAAGAGAGTTATCATATACTGAAGGAAGAAATGTTGTACAGAAAATAGTAAATCCTGTCAAATCTATTTATGGAATTAAATTGGGAGATGATATGCGAGCCTGAGGCGTGTAAATAACTCCAGAACTCTCTGAGCGTAATACTCAAAAATATGATTGTGAATTTACCTTGCGCGGACAATATATTACAAAAAATAGCAATCTGATAAAATCTTAGAGGAAAAAACAGAAACACTAACCTTGATTGTTGATCTCAGCGTGTGAGGCCTCCCAATAATTTTAATCCACTTGAATAAGATATATTTTGTAATTATAATTGTAATTTTAAATATGCACAAGTCGGTTGTCAACTTTACACAACCAAAGGAAAAATCACAATGAATTGCAAGACATTCAAAACACAAGATGATGTGACAATTATTACACTTGTCACAATAATACTTACAAATAAAAACATTTCAAAATTGCATTATTTCTTCAAAAGGACAATTGAGCGCCATCTCTTGATTGGTTTGGTCGCGCATGATGTTTTAGCAGTTTTTTGAATAATACATTTCAGTGCCTCTTGTAATCCAAAGAGACCGCAAGAATCACCATTTTTGCAATATAATATTTTAAGAAAAAAAAATTACAATGCCTAACCACTATTACATTTCTAAATATTTTGTTGTCCTGTTTCGAAAGTTAAAGCTTGTAGGTGCTTGTCGGAGCTGTTTGTACGAGATAAGTATAAAGTCGACTTGTAATAATATTGTTACACTATTTAGATTACAATCTCTAAATTGAAAGTGTAAAATCAGATTTTACTTTGATGTACATTCCTACACAGATATCTCTTTTATAAAAAAAAATACAAGAACAAAAGACACGCCGATTCCACCAAGTTTTCTTGCTCGCTAAATCAATTAATTTAAATTCGTTTCAAAAGGCTGGAGAGGTAGGTTCTATATTGATTCATCCATTACAATCTCGAAACGCCATAAAGTGAAAGCAAAAAGAGAATGTCGAACTTAGTTTATTTAACGAAGTAAATTTGCGTGTCTCTGGCCTTTTCTCTGTTCTCCGCTCGTTCTTCAAACTAACTTCTCGTTCTACTAACTAAGATATGAACAAGACACTGATAAAATTAAATTGAGTTTATCGATCAAGAATGTTATGTACGCATACATTTTTGACACTCATAAAATACTTTCTACTTTAGTACGTACCTACCTAGTTACCTATTACAAAGTATTTTTTAAAATTATAGGTATTTTAATATTTCCTCCATTTTACATTTTATTTATTTTAACTATAAATAAAACCTAGAACTGTAATATTTCATTAAATGAAGACAATATTAGCGAAACTCATTCGAAAATTTGGAAATAGAAAAGTCAGAAAAAGATATTGGCACCCCTGGGGCTCGAACCCAGGACCTTTCGCTTTCCGGGCAAATGCGCTAACCTCTGCGCCAAGGTGTCGATATCCGATTCGTCATTTTTAACTGTATCATACTTTGACCAAGAACCAACCACATTATTTTCATTCTCTTAACGCATATTTTTTTGGCTGCTATCTTTATGTATGATTGCAAGATTCAAACCCGAACTAAATGCAATCTAGATAGTGTCTGGATAAATCTTTATGTATTTTATTTAATATGCGACATCTATTGACTTTTTTTTCCCAGAGAGAGTCCTAGAGGCGCTAATATCTTTTTCTGATTTTTCTGTTTCCAGATTTTCGGTTGAGTTTCGCTAATATTGTCTGCGTTTAATTAAATAAAAAAATTAAAAATTCGTAATCTGATTCTAAATTTACACCAATGCTAAAGAATCTATTGATTATTCAATAGGTTGAATGAATCCTATTTTTCCATTTTAGATTACGTATTCGTGTTGAGAAGTCTTCAACTTACAGCTTTAAATAGATTTACCTATTGGCCCCGTTTTGCATCGATCCGATGCCTTCATGAATTATCTATACGAAGAAACGAGTGCATCAGAGGTCACCATATATTACTAGTTCAAGCTTTTACATTGTAAAATTTTTCAAAATTTAACAGAAATCTTAAGGCGACGCTTCCCAGCCCAAAAAGAAGAAGATGGAGAGATATATAATTACGAATGTTGGACAAAGTGCGCCAATATTTTCAATGACAAAATTGATGCTAAAATTGGGAAAATGCTTAATAAAACATGACTCGTTTAAAATAGAGCAAAAATCTCGTGGAAGGTATCTTAAGTATCATTTTAAGAAACATTGTGAATTTTTTTACAAATTTAACTTGTAAAATAATAGAAATAGACTTGTTTTAAATAATTTTCGGAGCATACTTTGCGATTTTTTTTCTATCGAGGGAATTTCATATAATTCGCGTTTCGGCGTGGAAAGTATCTAGATATTATCTTAAAAAATAACATATATTTTTTTAAGAGCATAAAAACTTCAAATGTTTAAGGGAGATATGTAAGAAATCGTCGAATTCGGATAAAGGTGGCTTAAATCTTATCAGTATAAAAGCTCAGTATTATGTGGAGAAAAATATATATTTTCGACATGACTGTGTCTAAACATTAAATCAAATCAATTCGCGATGGTCTGTAAGGTTTTAAGCTGTCCTTTTTCGACTGATTCAAGTCCATTGAATTTTTTTGAAAGGATGGTCGGATCTGATGTTGATGATAAAAGATTTGTTATTTTGTGTTCCGATTTTATCGATTTTCTTTTTGTTACTTCGTATCTAAGAAACACTGAACGATGGTAACAATAGAATTAAATCAATTCAGCGTACTATATATTTGTGGTGAATTCTAAGGCTGTAATTTCAAAGGTCGGGGGTTAATCTTTAGGCCAAATGAAATAAACTGACAATCGAATTCTTTTCGAAGCTTTTTAATTTTAAAAGACTTAAGGGGAGAAATAGGTGTAGAGGCTTCTAAAAATTCAATTATTTTTTCATAAATCGATAGTATTCAAAAATATGTTCTGAAAATTTCAAAACAAAATTTCACGCCGTTTAAAAATAATAAGCGTTTGAGTGAGTGTTCCACCGTCGAATTACTACTACTTCACTGCCACTATTATTTTAAAACGCGTCTTTCTCGAAACTACTTTCGAATTTGTGTAACCTTTCCTGGCTCCTACAGTTTTTGATCAGTTGTTATCAAACTCAGCACATAATTTCTTAACATAATTACGCTCTATTTGAACCTCAATTCTAAACAATATCTTTTATTTTAACTATTTTTTTTATTGCAAAAAGTACAAAAAGTGGTAAAAAATCGTACCTACTTAGTTTTCACATTCCTCAAAAATATTTGTGAGGAGTGAGATTCAAATAGAAGAAACACTTACAAAAAAGTATTTTTTTTTTTGAAAAATTGTGACCTCCAGAAATTACACAAATTGCCCAAGTGGATGGCGACTTACAATGCGCAGCAGCTGATATCTCCGTTATTTTTTGAGGAAATTTTTGAAAATTTTAGAATATATGTGTAAAATGATGCCAGGGTATAAATAAAATATATATATATTCCTTATTTGTTGAAAAAATCATGAAAAACACTAAAAATACGCCGACCTACACCTATTTTTTTTTTTTTTTTTTTAAATATGTTTATTCAGTTTTAATTTTACAATATTTTATTTTACAAATCTTACGAAACTGATCAATCAGTTTGATTCTAAGAAATCTCTCATTTTTTATAATTATTTAATACAGTATACTTTTCAGTTTTACATAGTATATACTAAATATCCCCCCCCCCCTTTAAGAGCGTGTTCACACACAGCTATAAAAGATGTAGCTTGGCCTATTTCAGGACATCACTCGCCATATATTCCCATTGGAAATGTATGGCGAGAGATATGCTGAAATAGGCATATCGTAAATTTGTGTATAGTGAAACTGTTAGCGAATCTGATAAAGTTAACAAAAACGTAGGGATAGTAAGTCTCATCACCCTGAATTGCCGGGACAAGATATGCATAATAAAATAATGTTTCAATGTTTCTCGTTATTCGTACTATTTCAATAACCCAAGATCCGATTTACAGAAGTACCTACTTGTGGGATCGGAAATTACTTGAACCGAGAGAGCTTAATGATACAATCGTGGATAAGACCGAAAAAGGTTTTAATTGAATATTTTAACAATATGCTAAAAATATCAATTTAAACTTTTAAGCCGCGATATTGGATTCTAAAAGCGTGCCTATATTTACCCATTTAATTTAAGCCATCAGCGTCCAATCAATCTTTCAAAAAGTTATGTTCAACCGTTAAAAAAAATAAGCCTTTTCAATTACTTAATGATAAATTAAACACTTGAGCGACAGCTACCCAAATTTGGGAAGCTGTAAATAGGTTATTTTTTATGAATTTCTCGCACCCATCTAATACGTTTAGTCAACAGCTTCATTCAGCTTCTATCGAATACTTAAAGACGTCACTGGTGTCTTTTGGTATTCGTAGAAGAATATATAATCCAGAACTAGTCGTCACGTCGGTGACGTGACCCAGGAGATACAGTGTGTATTGTAGATACAGGTAGAAATCATTATTAGAAAATTAGTTCACGAATTTGAGAATTATCTGCGGAAGAGTGGTGACGTGACCAGGAGGTACAGTTTGTATTGTAGAAACAGGTAGAAATCATTATTTGAATATTAGTTCACGAATAAGAGAATTACCTGTGGAACTGTGGTGACATGACTAGGAGATATAATTTTATTGTAGATACAGGTAGAAATCATTATTAGAATATTAGTTCACGAATTTGAGAATTATCTGTGGAAGAGTGGTGACGTGACCAGGAGGTATAGTTTGTAGTGTAGATATAGGTAGAAATCATTATTTGAATATTAGCTCACAAATTTGAGAATTATCTGTGGAAGAGTGGTGACGTGACCAGGAGGTACGTTTGTATTGTAGAAACAGGTAGAAACTAGTATTAGACACATACAACATTATAACAAACATCTCTCTATCGTCTTGCACCGCAGTGGGCGGGTTGGATTCATACTTCTGGTCACATTGACCCCCCAGATTTCTACCCACCCCTCATAATGGAAGAAGATGTCACGCGTGCTGTGAAGTCTTGTCCTAATAAACAATGCGCTCAAGACCCCATACCTACCTGGCTCTTAAAACAATGTCTTCCGGATATAGCGCCAGTAATTACCGCAATTATCCAGAATTCACTTGTACCGGGAATACTTAAAAAATCGATTATAACTCCAATTCTAAAAAAACCTAACCTTGACACTGACAATCCGGATAATTACAGGCCAATATCCAATCTACCATTTCTATCAAAACTGCTTGAGAAAATCGTTGCCAAACAATTGGTGGAGTACTTGAACTCCGCCGGTCTCTTTGCCAAGAATCAATCCGCTTATCGACAGTTTCATTCAACGGAAACTGTTCTTTTGCGGGTGATTTCAGATCTGATCATCGGGATGGAAGCAGGTAAGTTGGGTTTGGTTTCTATTCTTGACATGAGTGCGGCATTTGATACGGTAGATCATAGTATTTTATTAAATGTGCTTGAAACCGAATTTGGCGTTCGAGGTGACGTCCTCCAATGGATGACATCGTACCTGTCTGGACGAGTAGCTTCAGTAATTTTCAATAAAAATACATCACCTGAAACTCCCATCGAATTTGGAGTTCCCCAGGGTTCTGTCCTGGGTCCCATTCTCTTCATTCTTTATACGAATCGTCTCGAACGACTCATTCACTCAGCTGGCTTTGAATCACAAGGCTACGCGGATGATCGTTTGATTTTCAAGTTTTGCTCCCCGGATGAAAAAGACGTCCTTAAAAACGAGGTGGTAAGCTTCATTAACACAGTCTCAAGTTGGATGTCTGTTAATAAACTCAAACTTAATCCGACAAAGACGGAATTTTCTTTCTCTTGAATCGCAAATTTCAAAAGCTGTGAGTTCTGGCTTTTTCCATCTTCGGCAGATAAAATCAATCAGGAGATGCCTTCCCTCTGACGGGGCAAAGTCCCTCATAAATTCGTTCGTTGTCTCACGTATGGACTATTGTAATAGTGCATATGCAGGCCTTCCAAAGACAATTAAATAGAATACAGTCCGTCTTCAATGCTGCGGCGAGA
Source organism: Glyphotaelius pellucidus (assembly GCA_936435175.1). Classification (NCBI taxonomy): domain Eukaryota; kingdom Metazoa; phylum Arthropoda; class Insecta; order Trichoptera; family Limnephilidae; genus Glyphotaelius; species Glyphotaelius pellucidus. The sequence continues at coordinate 8,411,681 of OW386548.1, read as the reverse complement.
ATGATTTTTGGTGAATCTAAGTACTGTCATATAACCCCGCTTCTAAGGGATCGTCTTCATTGGCTTCGACGTCCTGAAAGAATAGAGTTCAAAATCTGCTTAACGACTTTCAAAGCATTGCAAGGAATGGCGCCAGCCTATATATCGGAACTATGTGTCCGAGAAAACTTAAGCGAGAGACAGCTTACTCTAAGGTCAGCAGATCTAGATGTTAATAATCGTTTTTTTTTATTTTTTTTTTTTTTATTCTTCATTTTAATCACCCGCTAAACTGCCAAGGCAGTTTGTCAGCAGGTCAATTTGACAATATTAATAAAACACTAAAACATAAAATATTATAAGAAAACACAATAGCAAAATAGTTCCAGAAGAATAACTTTTAAGTACCTACAATACAAAAGCATAAAATATACAGACAGACAGATATAACACAGGTAAATTACTGATAGATTAAATTAATTATAGATAGTATTTATACATAAGATTACAAACAATATCAGTACAAAAAGTTTTGACCCATTAGCCATTTTTTAATTTTTCTTTTGAGATCAGTGGGGCAATTGGATTCGATTTTGAAATTCATCGGCATCTTATTAAATATGGTGGGGACAAGATAAGTGAATGTCCGTTGGCCGTATTTATTTATAATTTTCGGAACGTACAAACCCTCATTTTTACTAAATCTAGTGCCATGTTCATGATCTACTTTTTCTTTGTAAATTGAGTCCGACAATAGGTTTTGGCATACAATTTTAAACCATAATATTCCTCGCACAGGTAATATGTTAACTGATTCATATAGTAATTTTATGTCCCTTCTTTGTGCATAAACACTTTTGCTTACCAAGAGCTTAGTCAAAGAGTTTTGAATCGTTTAAATATAACCTATATTTGTCTTGCACGAGTTTCCCCAAGATGTTATTCCGTATCTGATAGTGGATTCCGCTAGTGACAAATAAATTATTTTTAGCGTACTAATGGGCATAAAATATTTTATTTTGTAAATTCGCCCCGCAATAGCTCTTAGGCGTTTGCAGATGTTGCTTATGTTTAATCGAACTTTCTAGGTCAAATCGAGCCGTTTACTATGATCGCTCTTTTCGTGTAACTGGCCCTCTCATTTGGAATAAACTTCCCTCAGCTCTCACTAATATCCAGAATTTGGCTGAATTTAAACGGGATTTAAAAACACAATTATTTAAAAAATCATACCATTCATGAATCCTAACACATTTTCAATACACGTAATACCTAAGCCATGCTCTCAAGTTTCCGATAATTGTTTGGTTTCGGTTTCCTCCTAATTGTATTTTTATGTTTAATGGTCGAATATAATGTCAGAATATTTCTCATTTCTAAACGCAAACTGCCTTCTATATAATATTTTTGTTTTAAAGTTCTTGTTTTGTCCTGTGCTCCAAGCACCGTTATTGTTTATTATTATTTTCCAGTGTATGCTATGAAAGCACGATTTTTGTTAAATTTTGTTCTCTTGTCATTGTTTTGTAAATACTGTATATTCTTTGTTTCATATTATTTTAACAATATTTTGTAATGATTCGTAAGGAGCACTGTAGGATTATTATTATAATTACTTTTGTAATTTATTAAGTTAAGCGCACTTGAAGTGAAGTGACACAAAACTGCGCTATACAAATGTAATGTTATTATTATTATTATACCCTTTTCCTTCCTAGAACTTCCTCTCCTTCCTTTTCTAAAAAGACCCTCCACACAGCATCATCAAAGGTGATGTAGACCCTATTATACACTTCACGGGACGCTTTTGCATACCTTTTACCAATGTTCACTTTGAAAGCTCACAACTCAGTAATTTTTGGAGAAATCGAAAAACTAATTTTACTGTCGTATAACTCTCTAAATATAATACATTTTCATAAAATATATAGGAGATGACCTCATAACCGCCAGTGTATAATTGAATTCTGCTAATAATGTATTCGACTATCCGCGATCAACGCCATATTTCCAACAATCGACACCACCTCACCCACGGCCGTAGCTGCTGGCCGCAAACGTGTCGCATTACGGCCGCAAACCACTATCATTGTGGCTGGTGGCTATTTCCCTCATCGCATTGGAAACTAACGAGGCTGTGGCATCATCGCATTTGCGTCGTTCGGCGTCCATCGGCCTTCTCCCATCATACTCAACTAGACTAATGAAACTACAGACCTGTTAAAATAATCGAAAGAATAAATGAGTCCTATAATTTCAATACCCGCTATATGCGATTTTGTGCCAAATTGATCTGAGTATGACATCCTATTAACATTTTTGCGAGGAACAAGATGAACTTAAAATTGAGTTTCAAAATCTCCCTTATCACGACCAAAACACATGTCGAAACTGCGAGTGAGAAACAAAACCCGCTATATCATTCAAGAAATTACTATCAAAACCCGCTATATCGGAATTCAACCAATCATGAGCAGTTATTTTGCCAAGACGGCGGGTTCAGAAACTCGCGCGCCAGATCAGTTGAGTTTCAAAAGCCGCTATATCGTGAGTAAATCACGAAGTGATCAAAAACCATGTCAAAATCCGCTATATCGCTATTGCTAGAAATTCGTCGAAAAATGAACACTTTTCGAATTTATATTACTTACTCCAATTCATTAATTAAAACATTAAAATGCAATTATTTATTTACACTAGAGATGTGACAGTTTTTTTGCGGTTTTCTCCGAATCAGTGAAAATTGATTTAGCGGATATAGAAATTAAATGACTCATTGTGCATTTCATCATTAAATATAATATTAGCAATTATTTAAATTGGGAGCAGGCGCCCCGGGAAACATTTATTGGATAACCAACACTTCTGCCATAGGTTTTCCCAAGTGGTTCGCTACGTTTGGTGACTTAGTAGGGGTGCCCGGGGTCATGGGGTGAGGTTTGTTCGGGTCTTGGTGGTGGATGTATCTGCCCACCAGCTGTGTAGCAGGCTGGATCATAAAAGGTTGAGGGAGATCTTTTGACCTCCCAGAAAGTCTCAATCAAAACATAGCCTTGTACAGCAGTGGGGGAATGGATCCATACGTCCGTTACTCCTGGAGACACTGCCCCCAGATTTCTATCCATCCCTCGTGCCGTTTTCCTTCCCGGATCTTCTCCCCATCTCCTTCATTTCTTCAACTTTTTTTGATAATTATTCTGTTTCATATTTTCGTTTGAGAGTCGCTAATATTGTCTTCAATGATTAAATACCACGATTTCAGGTTTTAATTAAAACTTAATTATGTGTTCATATTTTCGTTAAACGAAAAGTTTTTTTTTTCGATGAGTTTTTTGAATTCATTTAAATTTTAAAGCCACACGCGCCGCTCTTCCTGAAAATGTTGTTTTCGTCACCGGACATAATTTTTTTTAAAAATTGTAGTTTCAATTGATAATTATCGCCCACGTTGAGAATCCATGATACTAATGAAGCAATGAGTGTTGTGCCAAAATCAAGTTTTTTGGCGGTCCACCCTCTCTGCCTACCCCTGCCGAGAAACGGCGTGATGGTTAGTTAAATGGTTTTCATCTTTTATGGACCACACGGTACCTACTGAGAACCCCTGAGCTGACGACGATAATCTGTTGTGTCTTTGACCTTCCAGTACATTGGCATGATTACTGTTGCATTTATGATCTCCAAGCGACGATTTCATTCACTTATAAAGTGATATCCATTTAATAATACATTATTAAATTTAATGATTATAATCCGTAAATAATAACACGTTAAAATTACTGTTATATAATTTAATCATTAAATTTATCTTAAGCCTACATATTCCAATGGGTTCTTATCTAATGATTAAATTAAAACTACTTTGTAAGTTTATACTTAGCTTATATTGGTATTGAAATAAACTCGTTTTGCTTTGTGTATCAAAATCAGCGCACCTCTCCACGCGGGTCTTGTGGCGCAACGGATAACGCGTCTGACTACGGATCAGAAGATTCCAGGTTCGAATCCTGGCAAGATCGAAATGTATTTTTTTTGCACGTTTCATTTTGCACACTTTTCTTTTTTTCTTATTAAATTGAATAAACAAGATAAAAAAAAACAAGATAAAAAACTTGGAAATAATTAAATTTAAATAAAATACAAAAAAATATTATGACTAATTAAATAACTACCATATTTATTTTAAGTAAAGAAGCTTTTTTAAACCGTATCGTTTGTATTACAATAGTAATTATATTTGAATGCTTTATTTAGCGCCGTGTTTATAAAATCTCATCACAAGGCCACTGTACAAATAAATACAATTTTTTTTTACAATAATAATATTTCGATGATTTTTATGGTATTGTATTTGTGAAAAATCACCTCAAGGGCGCTGTGCAAATATTTATCTACTTATATATTTTCTGCTAACTCTAGATGCAGTTACATGAAAAAACAAAACAGTGAGTTGACAGCCTGATAAAATATATGTTTGTTTTTATTTTTTGTCTTTATCAGTAATTTTGATAAGAAAAACCTAAGGTTAGCCATTTTTAAAACATTTTCATGTTTGCATTAAAAAAAATTATATTTAAAAAATTATGTGCTTATTTCAAATTATGCAATTTGAATGCGTATTTCATCACCTTTCACAAACCCTTATAGTTTTCCGATTAGTTAAGAAATATTCCATTTATTTGGATTTTATTTCAAAGCGGAAATATTTTGTGATCTCTAGACTCTAGTTTCCAGACTCCGTTTGCCATGCGATTTTTATGCTTATTACCTGCATTCATGACGATATACGGCACGCTAAGAACATACACTTGTTTGTCTTGTATATACCTCCTTAAACCGCAGTGTAATAATATATCTACATTGGTTTCACCAAACACGTGTCGGATTACACGTGTAAAGGTGTAATGTGCAATGCCCAGTGAGCATTAGAGGTTTCTAATCCATTGTGGATTATTGTAATGAGTTCCGGCCATTACTGCATTACGGAATTATAATAGATAACTGATGGGCGGTCATGGCGCTTGGTACTGTTGCCAATTTACAAATTAATCCGTATTCAAAATGGTGAATAATAAATTGTTAAATACTTTGTCAAATGAATAATTCACTTTTAATTGAACGCTCATTGCTGAATTTTTGGTACTTTAGTGTTTTGTAAAGGCGTAATTTATTCATAGATTATTTAGGTTAGTTTGTAATTTATTCATACCCAAAAATGCGACATTACGTTCAATTAAAATATTGTATTTTAGCGTTTTGTGATGCAAAGCTTTAATTTTATTCATCACCCCTGGCTTCATAACAATCTTGCTTGTGTGTCGTAGGTTACTACGTTATGGTAATTATGTGCTTTAATAAAATGATAACCATAATTTATTTTTAATATGTTTTTAATTTATTTATTTATATTTACTTCGAAATATTATTGCATAAAAAAACAGTTTATTATTAACAATTTCTTTTTTAATACAATTTCTATTATATAACAATTTTTATTATAACAATTTCAGCGTAGTTATTATTATTATGGAGTTTTATTATACCTGAAAATTAATTTTTGGTGAGGAGGAGTGGAAGAGGAAAACAGGATATGGATAGGAGATGCTCCCGGTACATTCCACACTCTTTGTGTTAATTTTAGATCGTACACGTTACTTCGATGCGGTATTGCTGAAGGGTATTGTTAAAAATGTCTATATTGTAAAATTTTGTAGTATATTGCATACAAATACGGAGAATTGGGGAATTTTAAATTTTGTTAAGATTAATTTTCACTTGCGCGATATGTTTGACGCCATGTTTGGCCATATGAAGCGGACTTATATAACTTTATCATTGTTTCTATTTTCATATTGACAAGGTTCATATAATAGTCAATTAATATGTTATTTTATTTTTATTTAACTTTTATGAGAAAAACCTCAAATTGTAATATGTAATTAAATGAAAACAATATAAGCGAAACTCAATCGAAAATCTGGGAACAGAAAAATCAGAAAAAGATGTTGGCACCTCTGGGACTCGAACCCAGTACCTCTCGCATTCCGGGCAAACGCGCTACTACTGCGCTAAGCCCTGCACTTTGCCCGGAAAGCGAGAAGTCCAGGGTTCGAGTCCCATAGGTGCCAAAATCTTTTTCTGATTTTTCTGTTTTCAAATTTTTTATTGAGTTTCGCTTATATTGTCTTCATTTAATTAAGTATTAAAATTTGAGGTTTTACCCATAAAAGTTAAAATAAAAATAAAATATTCATCCTAGACTTGCAGAAAAGTCAAAAGATGTCGCATATTAAAATAAAATGGATAAAGATTTATCCAGGCACTATCTAGATAGCATTTAGTTCGGGTTTGAATCTTGCAATCATACATAAAGATAGTAGCCAATAAAATATGCGTTAAGAAAATGAAGATAATGTGGGTGGTTCTTAGTCGCAGTATGATATAGTTAAAAACTGACCGAATTGGATATCGCGAGAGGTCCTGGGTTCGAGTTCCAGAAGTGCCAATATCTTTTACTGATTTTTCTGTTTTCAGATTTTCGATTAAGTTTCGCTTATATTGTCTTCATTTTATTAAAAATTATTATGTTATTCTTATTCAACTTTCGTTTCTTTCCCATTGATCACTGAATGATAAAAAAAAAATCGATAAGCTCGCAGAAGTACCTAAGAATACCTACCCACCATTAGTTTTATAATTTTCGACCCTTATCTTAGACCCGAATATAACAAAAATAAGATGATTAGATGAGGTTAAATTAAGAATTTTCCGATTCCTCTGATGAATACTAGTGACATAGTTTTGGTAGAATCGTGCGGCAGACGGCGAGAAGTGGGCGGCTGTTATAAGAACAACATAGAGAGAAGACCGCCCGAAGCAGTCAGCAGTTTGCAGTCAGCAATGCGCCGCAGCCAGGAACCGATTAGTGGATGTTTCTATCGCGGTCGTGACCGAATATTGTCACCGGTTACCCCTCGGGCCGCTCCGACACAAACATTCCGAGACTCGGCTTTCCCACGAGAATACACCTTCAGACGATCTCCGTCATTGTGGTCGATGGAAGCGCCGTGATCAACGGACGTTAATTGATTGCGTAAAGATTAGTAACTACTGTAATGCTTAGGAACTATTTGGGCAATGCTTGTACTATTGCGGCATACCAGCATCCCTGATCTGACGTCCGACTAATATTTTGATCACGGTGATTAATTTTTGTGTTATTATGCCGTGTGGCACTTCCTGCTTATGTAGCCAATGTTTCGAACAGCTTTACGATGTCCATCATCAGAGCTGATAATATGTAGGTTCTGGTGAAGTGGGTGCATATGTACGTAAAAGTGATTCCGTATTGCGCGTTAATTGTCTTAAGACCGGTAATTCAGAAAAATAATTGTTTAGATTATTGTGGTTTGCGGCGTTTAGTTTTGGTGTAGCCCACAATCAAATTTTTTGATCGCTCGGAAATCTTTTTTGAGTTTCGTTGTAACATTTTCAGATGACAATCAAAACACCCATTTAAAAATTCTAGAGTTGAAGAAATTCTTACGACGGGTTGTTTCGCGGAATTTCAACAATTCATCAAATTTCAAGTTCTGTGTAAGCTTTATTCAAGTACTGTTAATTATTTCAGAACTTTCACAGAACTTACAAATTTACTTGTTGAATTGTTCAAATTTCGTGAAACAACTATTCCTTAGCATCTTTCTGACGAACGACCACCATTTAGTAGAAAGGAAATGTGGCCTTTGCTTGAAATGACTGTAGCCGTGTTTTGTGACCAGTTCTGCATAACCAGGCGCTTCCCTACTTTCCTCTTCCCCATCTCCGTCCTCTCCCCGCAACATATCCCGATTGGGGGGACCTCACTAAAAGTTATTATGATAAGGTGCTTCCATAGATGTATAGATGGGGCCTTAAAGAGTCGGAGATGTGTGAATGCGGTGCGGTGCAGACCACCGAACATGTGGTCAACGAATGCCCGCTCCATTCGGGGAGGCAGAAATAATTCCTGCGTAGGCCGCATTTTAGTGAGGCAATCGGAGGGCGCGCGTGTAGTTTCTAGTCACAGTTTGTGCCACGTTTGTAGTATGCCGTTTGATTTGGCGCTCGCGTAGTTTCGGTTGCTCAGCTTCTTCGCGCTTATTTTTGAGAGTGTGCGCTTTTATGTTTAGCAATAATTTAATAAATAATAATATTATTTACGCGCTTATGTTTTACAAATACGGTAGGGTAGGCAGTGCTTATGTGCTTGTATGGAGTGCACGCCCCTGCTAATGAAATACGTTAAAAACTTCTAAAACTTAACTCTAAAGAGCCGTTAGACACATTAGGCGAGTATCAACAACAACAACATCTGTCATTGTGACTAGTTCGTAATATTTTTGCTCTGCTTTAAAGTGATTTCTAAGTGATAAAACACATAAATCGGATAGTTAAAGGGAGTGATTGCTGTTTGTGACACCAAGGTCTACATTCTACAAAATTCGTTTAATCGATTTACTGTCCCTACTGAGTTTAATCAGTGAAAGAAAAAATAAATTTTAATATTACTAAAGTGTTTAACGCGGGTAGCACATAAATTAGTTACAAAATGCACTGCCGTATTTGCCCGGACCCTGTGATTACAGAGGAGTCAATTTTTGTGTGCTCTGCGTGCAAAGGCACATTTCATCTAGCCTGTGGGGGCATCACTGAGAGTGGCTATCGTAGACTCACTCAGGAACGGCGTGCACTGCTGAAATGTAAACAATGCAAAAACACGAAGACAGCTACGACGGGCGCTTCGAGCCTACAGGAGTCAATCAGCGATAACGAACCTTTGGAGCCAGGAAAAAAAATGAACATCAAAAGACCGGCCACCACCGCTCAGGCCCAGTCAAACTTAGAAGATCTGCAAGAGTTAGTCTTGGATAAGACGTCGAATCTAGAAAGAAAACAAAATGACATCTTCGAACAAAATAATAAAATTCTAGAAAGCATTCAATTCATGAGTGCTCAATACGAGGACTTCCTAGGCAGGATCCGTGAAATTGAATCAAAGAATGAGGAGCTTACAAAAAAGAACATCACTTTGGAAACCAGGATTAATGTACTGGAGAACTGTCTCGAATTCCAGGAGCGGGCTCTAAAGGCCAACAACTTAGAAATCAGAGGCATCCCGGAAAATAAAGGAGAAATTCTACAAGACGTCATTTTTAACATATGCCAAAAAACTAAGTCTAACATCCAAATCAAAGATATTGACGCTATTCATCGCGCAGCAAAAAAAAAAAAAAATAATATTCATCCGAGAGAAATTATAATCAAACTAAAATCGAATATAGCTAAAGAACAGCTATTAGCGGATGTAAAATTATATAATAAAAACAACCCGAATGTGGAAGACAAATTAAATACCTCAAACATTGGAATTGCTGGACCAAGTTCGCGGATCTACGTTTCCGAGCATCTGACGTTTCGAGCCAAACAACTGTATTGGAAGGCGAGACAGGCAGCTATCACGAAAGGCTATAGATACACGTGGACGAGACAAGGACAGATATACGTCAGACGAGCTACGGGAACTAATGCTATTTGTATATCCGATGAAACAAGACTTGAATCTATGTGATACAATTGAACAAATTACACTACCTAGGTATGTACCGTCTCACTCGTTTTCAGGTATATGCATGAAATTGTTAACACGGCGAACCAGCGAATTTACCTGTCTTCATTGTACTATTTACCAAGGTTTAAATCGATTAGCGTTAATTTCATATTTCACTATATTAAGTAGGTATGAGTACACCCCGTCTCGCTCATTTATTTATGATACTTGGCTAACATTTATATATAAAAATTTATTATTATTTATATATAATATTTTGTTTACATTTACGTATAATAGTTTGTTATCATTCATTCCTTGAAACGAGTTCCGCAGATTGTTAGTGGATTTTCACTATGAATGTTTTTAATGGTTTCTGAAACTTATCTTAATCGTTCTAAAAGCACAACTTTAATAAAAATGATTACTGAGTTCTTTTAAATTACTAACTATGTTAGAGTGAATACTGCACAATCTCCACCGCCTGAGAAATTATGGATTCACAAATCAGGTTATATCGTAGTTGAGGGTAAGGGTAAGAATGTAGGAGATGAGGGAAAGGAAGATTGGTAAATACATTTTTGTTCAGATCTAATCATGTACGTGTTCATCAATTAAAACATTTTTGAAGATGTGTGTGAACACTCTCTTTCAGAAAGCCTTAAGAATTATTTTGTTTCAAAGGAATTCGAAAATTATTTTTCTCTTGTTTTTTTACGTATTCTTTAACACCGCTATCGCATTTGTATTACTTATATTAATCCTCTGTCTTGTGTACAATATGAAGAGAATAAAATTAAAGTAACAAACATAAAAACTATTACTGGCACATTGGCCCTCGAATCGTTAAGTTTAAAAATTGTCCTTCACATCCGAATTAATTTTGTACCAAAAATTTTAAATCTTTAGTGGTGTACTAAATCTAATATAACTTTAAAACTACATGTTAAATCGTAATAAATTTTTTTAATTCATTTGTGTATTTAATCAAGGTATGTAGAAAATGCATTTTGTATTTTAAAATAAAAATAACATATGATTTAATCTCGATTTAAAAATGACTTAAAAAAAAAGGTTTTTTTAAAATTATTATTTAACCAAAAACTAGAACTATTGATGTTTTTATATAATATTTCTCTGTTTTTATTTTGATTCTTGTAAAAAATTACTAGTCCTTTCAAAATCTGAGTTCTCAATGTTGCCTATTCAAATTTGATTGTAAGGCAGGTCTACTTAAACTGGTTTATTCTCTATATTAATTAAATAGTCATGAAGACATTGGGAATTCTTATGTCATAGTCAGATATTTTGGTTTATAAATGTGTAATTTCTAGTACTTTGTAAATATTTTAAAAATTATAGTGCATGCTATAATTTTAATTATGATATTATAATGTTCTCCAAAATGACCTTGAAAGCATCTCATCCGGCGATCTCTTGAAAAAAACCATTCCTTTGTCCAACTGCAAACATTAATGTTCTCCAAAATGACCTAGTAAGAATCACATCCTTGCGATGCTTTCAGGGACATAAAAAAACCATTCCTTTATTTAGAGTATTATGAACTAATTGTGCAATTTGGCTGTCCTAAAACGGGAAACCTTCCCAGTTGGACAGACAAAACATCATTATGTAAGGTTTTGTACTGAAATATATATATAAATAAATAAATAAATAAATAAAAAAAAATAAATTCATTCCCCGGCGGGATTGATGAGGTCCACAGGGCAACGCCTGAGGCCCTAGACTGGCTCGCAGACCTAAATGTCCCTCTCTGACCCCCCCACCATACGAAAGAAGAAGACTACAAGTTATGTAGAATATAATGTCATGACCATATATTTTGTCATATAGTTTTCTTCTTGTCAACGTCAAAGGCATAATAACATAGAACATAATATAATTATGATCGGAGACAGCGACCGGTTTCGTCAGTGCCGATCACCAGATATTAACATTCTAGGAAAAACCTTCGCAAAAGCAAAGTTACAATTCTAAATAATTACATTTCTCGCTCGTAATTTACTCAATTACTGATACGTGTAATTGTAATGGAACTCGTTACCGAGAAGATAACTGCAGCAACTATAAAATACTCTCACGACGGTGTATGTAGGTATGTTTGTTGTGTCGTATATTTGTACATCTTGATTGTACCAACTGAGGGCCCGCGGGTCGCATTGAATGTTGCCTTATTAGCATAGGCTTGTTGAAAAAGCATCGATATATCGATATTTTTAATTCAATACATCAATATTTTTAGCCGATATATTTTGATCCGATGTATCGATACAAAATATCCAATATCGAAAATTGTATCAAAAACGATATATTTTTACTATTTATGTAACTAAAGTCACTAGAATCCAAAACCGTATAGGAACGAAGGGAAAAAATTAACTGTATTGGGTCATGACATCTCGCGGTTGAAATTTTAACCATTAATAGCCTACAAATCTTTTGTTTTTGCATTAGTATTTGTGAACACTAATACTATCTCATATGTGTAGGTAAATATATAGAAATGTATGCTATTTTCTGTCATTTTTTTAAAGCCACTCCTATGTGTTGGTTGACTGTATCTTGTTCCAAATATGATAATATTGAATTAAATGAAGACACTATGAGTGAAACTCGATTGAAAATCTGGAAACAAAAAAAACAGAAAAAGATATTTGCACCTCTGGGACTCGAACCCAGGACCTCTCTCTTTCCGGGCGAGTGCTCTTGACCACTGAGCTAAGGTGTCGATATCCAATTCGGTCAATTTTAACTGTACCATACTTCGACTAAAAACCACCCATACTATCTTCATTTTTCTTAAAGCATATTTTTATTGGCTGCCATCTTTATGTATGATTGCAAGATTCAAACCCGAACTAAATGCAATCTAGATGGAGACTGGATAAATTTTTATCCATTTTATTTAATGTGCGACATCTATTGACTTCTCTGCAAGTCTAGGATGAATATTATTATTTTTTTTATTTAACCTTTATGAGTAAAACCTCAAATTGTAATATTTAATTAAATAAAGACACTCTTGAGTGAAACTCAATCAAAAATCTGGAAACAGAAAAATCAATTGCAATCGTACGTAAAGATGGCAGCCAATAAAAATATACGTTAAGAAAAATGAAGATAATATGGGTGGTTCTTAGTTATCGTGGTGGTTCTTAAAATATCGATATATCGATGTATCGATATATCGAAATTTTTTTTCACTTTCGACATCCCTATATTAGCATGGGAGTCAAACCCTAGTGTGAGTATGAAACAGCGCTGGCTAGCCGGTACTGGCCCGGCGAAGGGGGACTGGCGGGGAGGAGAAAAAGAGATGAGAGATTACAGGAGCAGGTGTTTTACGTATGAGAACACTCACCACTCGCTGGAGACGATGTGGAATTATCGGACGTAAATTATTATGCTGTGCATTCGTTTTATTCTAATATGCTTGGCACAATCCCTTCGAAGAAATGCGAATGAAAAATAGCCGCTCGTATGTGGAACCTCACACAGCGTGTAGTGTAAAATACATATGTACACAGCATGTCATGTAAATATATATAAACTTGCTATGCGAGTAGTGAATTCTTGTGTTTCGAGTAATCGTCTCAGGGAATATTTGCAATATATCTCACCCATATTTCCTTGCTTTAATTTTGTATTATTTGCAAAGAAACGAATATGTTTTAAATAAATATTTAAAAATATTATTTTTTAAGATTTTTAACCGATATCTACTAGGTTGGCACATATTTTTTAATTAATTAAATCATAATAATATGTTAATTACCATGAATAAATTTTTTTAAGATTTATTTTCAGTCATACAAAGATAATACATTTTTGGGGTTAATTTAGTTGTAAAAAATATATATATATATAATAATCATTAAACAATAATATTATAAAACTTGTTTTTATTTTTTAATTTAATGGTTAAAACCTCAAATCTATTTAGTTTCTCTGATATTGTCTTCATTTAATTAAATATTACAATTTGAGGTTTCAGTCATTAAGCTAAAAATCAAAATAAATATTCATCCTAGACATCCTTGCAGAAAGGTCAATAGATGGAGCATTTAAAAAAAATGGATAAAAACTTATCCAAGACACTATCTAGATTCTAGATAGCATTAAGTTCGGGTTTGAATCTTGCAATCATACATAATGATGGACAATAAAAGAAAATGAAGTTAATATTGATAGTTGTCGAAGTATGATACAGTTAAATATGACCGAATCTAATAAGGACAAATCAGCTCAGTTGGTAGAGTTGCGGCCCGGAAAGCCGAAGGTTCTGGGTTCGAGTCCCAGGTGTGAGCGTATCTTTTTCTGTTTTCAGATTTTCGATTGAGTTTCGCTAATATTGTCTTCACTTAATATAATATTTGTTCATATGAAGCAGATATTTTTTTTAAATCCCGTGATATTTCATGCGGTTGGACTTGTCACTTTCGGAACTCACAGCGGGTATCAAATTACAATGCTGTTAAAAAAATTAAATGTCAGTTTTATAACCTAATTTATTATTTAAAAAAATAATATGGTTCTTTTCTGCATGGCAAGAGTATAAGTTTAAATGTCGTCTGACGGTTGTGTTTCAAGCTTTATGGCCTGACTGTCCACAAAGCTCTCTTTCAGTGCGCGAGTCAGTCAGCCCCGTGGGTAGTTTATTATCGACATCCTCCGCACATCCAGTTTGATATGCGCGCATCGTCCTTGAGCACTTCAGGCAGCATTCCGCGCAGGACGTAGCGATTCATGACTCCCCGTGATCTTATCTTCTCAAGCCCCTAGCCCTGGGCCTATACTTCTAGTCCTATACTCTATCTATATAACACATAGCCCTGTAGGCCTTTAGTCCTTTACTCTACAACAGTGGCGGTTTCTTCTAATGTGCGTTTTGAAATTTTCAAATAAGACGTAACTGTACTGTAATTTTAACAAACTTTTAACAGTGCTTGAATCAAGTTCCGTGGCTAAAAAATCCGCCCATTCGAAGTGTGTATCCTTGTACTAACGAAGAACGAGTCCGAAATGAACGCCTAATTCGATGGGTGCGTTATGCACCTACAGAACTTTCCATCATACATCTCCATACAAAACATACCTACTCTAAAATGTACCTACTCGTAAACCTCCGGATTCTACTACCTGCCTGAGTGCGCAGCACCTATGAGATTTGCACCAAATTTGTACGGAGTAATATTTTGTAAGAATAAATACAAAAAAAATTTTGATTGATTTTTTTTTGTTTTAAGATGTTTTAAAAAACAGTTAATCATTGAAGATGTTAGTTTTTATGTTAAAAATGAACAGTTTTTAGAGTAAATTGCGATTTTCGTGTTTAAAACAATATTTTGTAACCTACAGCAGTACATTCTTTAGCAACATATATTTTAATGATCGCTGAATTGTACATTTTAGCAAAGTTGCTAATCTCTGCTATATTCCTTTAGATCTTACGAAAAATATGTACAATTTAGAAAGTACCTACAGTTTTTCTAGATTTTTGAAATGTATTATAAGTTTTTACAGCGCCCTTGAGGTGATTTTTCACAAAAACGGCGCTATATAAATCATCCAAATATTATTATTCTCTAGACTTTATGTCCGGGTTAAGTCTTCCCCACAGGAAAAGCTTAACCCTTCCACACACTTTTCCACAAATGATCATCTAGTCAATCCACGCTATGTAATTGCATTGTATAAGTATAATAAATACAAAACTATACAAGAACAACACGTCAACCTACCAGAGACCATATGGGAAAATACTTCACCGACTCCAGATATTTTTATATCAGAGGGTTCGGCTCGATAGAACTCCTAACTCAACCGGTAAATCCTACTGATCCCTCAATATAAATATTTAAAAAATCTTTCGTAATCCTAGATGTGTTTAATATGACCGATTTTTGCATTTTTATATGAAGATTCTTTGACAAATCTAATAAGACTAAATTTTTAATTAGAGAGCTAGGTATAATGCTAGTAGCCGAAATAACAAATGGTAATATTTTTATAATCCGAGAATGCCAATTTTTTTTTTAATCTCATTTCCTAAATCTGTATATTTTCTAATTATTATTATTATTATTATTATAGTTTTTTTTTTTCGTATATTTAAATTTGAAGAAATTTTTTCTCCCTTTTCGATTGAACTCCCAATGAAATTGCTCATGAAACACCACTGCTCTGTATCCTGTACTCTATATACCTGTGTACCATGGCAGAATAAAGTAACTTACAGCCTGTCGGTAAGCAGCCAGCTTCAACCAACTCAAGCCACTCATTATTTCATCAATATATCTTGTATTGTTGTTCGGAGCGGTGTCACTGTGAATGCATGTTGCAAAGGTGGCGATTTCTGGAGATGAAAGATGATAGAATTTATTTATTTATTTATAAATAAACGCCCTTTTTCGGGGCTTTTACATATATAGCATAGAAAAAACATTTTATTGTACATAACTGAACTGCCTCAATAACAATATTTTAAATTTATTCGAAGATAAATTGAAGATGTCCACTGACTTGGTATAATTGTTTCCCTCCATTAGTATTCTGGGCAAAGAGGAATACATATGATAGTTAGTCCCAGAATTTCTGCACTGAAATAAATCCTGACTTCTAGTTTTACGAAGTGGAATTCGGAAGTTTATATTATTATACTTATTATTATTTGTAAGTTTTTGGTTAGTGGGTTACAATAGTTCAAAAAAATTTATACATGGCTGTTAAGTAAATTTCCCTTTATTCCGAATGTAGTTATGTTTGTCTAAGTGACCAGTTAGTGGGTAATTTGTTATATTTTTTGTATTTCTTGGGAATTTCTAGGCATTTTGTTTTGAAAAGTTTTATCTTCTATGTAAATATGTTACTTAATTTGTTTTTAATTTTTACCTACCGGTTTCGGCACATCCGTGTCGTTTATAAGCAAACTTAAAACGAACTTAAAAATTCCGTGCAAGTACCAAAATGATTTTGATTGATTACATTATTTTAAATATAATATTTTATTTACATGTATTATTCATTTAAAAAATATGCATATTATTTAATAGAACCTACAGACAAGCCGTCGTGTGACAGCTTTGTGGGACTAAAACTTGTATTAATTGCTTGTATTAATAAATAATTAAAAAAAAAAAATCGATTTGATGAGGTGGGGGTAGAGGGAGGGATGGTTTTAGCGGAGGGGAAGAAAGGTGGGAGGAGTCGACATTACATGGGAACATTGTTAATAAGGGCGATTTGCAGGGTAATATTATTTTATTAACTAAATTAATTTTTGTATTTAAAAAAATAATTTTAAACACTCCATTATACATAAATATTTTAATTTGTGCGCTTTAGAAACCTTAGAAATAAACAAAAAAATTTAATCAAAAATTAATTTAAAATATAATATAATAACACCCTGCTAATTGCCCGTTTTAACAATGTTCCTATGTAATGTTGACTCCTCCCACCTTTCTTCCCCTCCCTTAAAATCACCTCTCCCATTGCCTAACCCACCTAATTAAATCTAATCATTTTTGTACTTGCATATAATTTTTAAGTTTGCTAGTGAACTACACGAATGTGTCGAAATCGGTATCAAAAAATCTAAAAAAATTAAGTAACAAATGTACGGTTTCAAAGAGTCTGGTCTGAAAATGCTTGTAGCAGGGTTAAACTAAATTGATCCTAAATAACAGGCCTAATTAAAAGAAATGCTAAAAATATCAAAGTTGTGATAGGAATAATGACTTTTTATTCATTTTGGCTTTTCAACGAATAATAGGTTTTAATTTATTAATCCGGACTCGTTTTTATCTTGGATATATTTTTACATTAATATCTTGTGTTATTTTAGGAATGAAACTTATTAAAACATTTTCAAGCATTACACTAGAATCTAGTAGAAGCTGATATCTTAATCTGGTATTTTAATCATAATAATACGTAGAATTCCCTGAAGAATTGGCAGTTTTACAAATAGAAATTTAATAATGTTTTCAAGGAATTTTATCTCATTTTTCAGCTTCGCAAAACGCCCTTGAGGTGATATTTTACAAAAATTGCTGTATTAAAGTTTTGGGATACCAAGAAAAGTTCCCAAGGTTTTTAAAGTAATATTAATCTTATAAAATATTTCATTATTACGAGTATATTGATCTTTTTTTAATGTTTTGAACTGTTGTTTTAGTATATCTTGTGAATTAATTGAGGATTTCAGTGAGTTAGGATTCATCGCGGTACTTTCGTAAGGAAATAATGAAATTCTGGAGATTCCAAAAGATTTCGAACGGGCAAGCTTAGATGGTATTGGGTCTTCGACCAAGGGATATACCGGTCAATGTATTGGGTAGTTTGGAGAATCAGGAGAATAAATGACGCGGAATTGAATGGTCGAAGTCGGGATGCCCAAGGAAGACACGGCCCGACCAAATGAATCTAATACTTCAGTTGGGCCTTGTCAAGAGTCAGAAAAACGTGTATTCGTGTATGAGACGAGTCTAGCAGGACAATCGATTTTATCAAAATTTGCCAAAATAGTTAAACTTTGTGTCGCTTGTGTCGCCCTCATCGAATTTTTAAATCAATTCCACCAAAAGCTAATGTACTTTTTACTTCAAATAAGTTAGATCCCAGTATCCGCTCGTAAAAACCCGAAGTTTCAGCGAGCATTCCCGAACACAGACTAAAAACGGCATATTACATGTTGGCCATATTCGAGGATTGCTGAATTTCGATTTTTCCCTAGAACGTGGGGAAATCTCCCATGAGATTCCCTATTTAGTTGAAAAAATAATTGTAATATATCTAATAATAATCTAAGACTAACGGATATCCAAGATTCAAATAGTATGATTTTAGAATTAAATAGGGAGTTGTTTACTGGTTAATAAATAACACTACATTTAATGTTGTTTTTAAACGTTAAAAATATAAATGTCAAAAAGTTTACCAAGTTTTATAAAATCTACTTCTTCTCAATATGAAGTTAAAATAAGAGGGGTATTGATATATTTTTTGTGTTAATAATATTCCCATGTAAAGTATTTTTCCATAAATATTGGGAATTTTTCTATCAACTTTTATCCCTGAACACCTGCAGTTACGAGCGTCTGGCACTGTCTAGGACTGGTGCCTATGCCAATTTTGAGGGCTGTCAAAACATGGAAATATAAAACACATTTGAAAAATACATTTATTTATTTAAAAGTTTATGTTTTTTGCAGAATAGAATAAAATAGTTTTATAACTTTAAAAAAAACACAAGCTTCAATACATAACCATGATTTTAGTTTGTTTTTTGTTATGTATAATTTTTAACATTTCCTACGAAATAAAGGTATCTTCCTATATTCGCAATATACTAATGATTTATTATATCACTTTTTAGGCATATGAATAAAAACATAATATTAAAAATTCTTCCAAAATTTGATAGGTAAGAATTATTCAACAAAAAAAAGGAGAATAATGTGTATCCCTGGTTGGAAATTATTTATTAATTTAGTTCTATTAATGTCCTAGCGGTATTTAACAAACATTAAAATTTTACAATAAATTATATAGTTGTACCAATGAAAAAATAGTTTTTTTCTCATTAGGAACATAATACAGGGTAATAGACCGAATGTAAATTGCCGGTATTAGGTAGATAATGCACTTGTTTTGCACAGTGTTACAAAATGGTACATAGTTTAGGTACAGTACGCGCCAAACTTAAATGTCGACCTGAAATTGATACGATCTATTATTGCGCAGATACAGTGGCAGCAAAAGAGAAAGAAAAAACATACGAGTACGTGCGACAGAGAAAGACGTGGGCAGGGAGGCTTGCCGGGTTTCGTTCCTTAAACCCGCTTATTGCGACGTTTTCTGTATCAACGTCAGGTAGGCATTAAGTTTGGCGCTTACCACACAAGAAATTCACATCTAAACAAAATAAAAATCTATACAATAAAAACGTTTTGGTAGTACAAGCATAAGAAAAATAGAATCAGAAAACCAATAATGTCACAGACGCCGTTGTTCGTGCGATTTTATTAAGGGTAATTTTTTTGGAAAGAATTGCTTCCTCTATATAAGGAGGATTTCTTATTTCCATGCCTCTCTCATACCTCTGGTCAATTATTTCTGGCAAGTAGCAATCAAAGTAGAAATTTTGAAGGCGTTTTAACATTTTAAAGTTAAAGAAATAATCGTCTCTTCTTATAGTTTCAACCTTCAATGGAATCTTATTTGAGGTCCAAACACCAAACACATAGGTATCGAACTTGGTAACATGGAGTTTCCCATATTTAAATTTTTATCCTGAAAAAAAATACAAAAAACTTATTAAGCAAAGTGAATTGGTGATTATAGAATAAGTTAATATTAGATTAATAGCTAGATTAAATACTTAAATGATTATAATAATTAATCATTTATTTGCATAGCCCTTAAACTTTTGTAGAACGAAATATGATATCTACCCGATATATTTTATGGTTTCAATAATATATGAGGTATATACTGACGTCTCGCTCTCACAAGCCCATAGCGTCGCGCTAGGGAAAGAGACCACAATACAATTAAAACTTGCTTTGTTGTTCCGAGTGATGACAATATTAAAATCAAGGTACCCTGTGCGAAGCTACACGTTTGAAGACAATATGTGAGAAGGTACAACCATTTCAACGCCCGCGTCTTGGATATCTTGTCCCTTTTTACGTGTTCTGTTTGAGAATATTTTAAGGGACCCTGTTTAAAGAAAGCGCGCATAAATAGCCAACATATCAGAAGGTACAATGTGTAAGGACCGTATCGTGCCCCCGCAACTTCCGTTATCCATTCCCTTTTGAAATATTTTTTTTAGATGATAAACGGGTTTTATGTAAAAAAGTTTAAGCACATGATCGTCCGTCCCCTTTCTACGCACGTTTTCGAAGTCCTTTTTGACATGTTTTCTTCAAATTACACGAAAAGATTATACGTTTTGATTTGATTTAGTTAGTCTATATGTATTATATCTTAATAACTAATACTCTCATGTTTTTCAATACATCTTCACGGAACAGAGCGTCACGGACGACCGTTCGAGCGGACAGACTTCCGCGTAATGACCAGAAGATCTAAGAAACCATAGTTTAAATGTATTTTGGTTGCACAAGAAAATTGAATATAATCAAATAAATCAATAAATTTGGTGATATTAGTGTAAACATTTTATAGTTAAAGTACTGTTTTACTGGGAAATATTTTTATTTTACAGAAAAACTTGTTTTTTAGTACAAAAAAAATGATTTTAAAGTACGCTGATTTACGTAGTGTAAAAAATTTAAATACGCCATAATTAAGCTTCATTATAAAAATATGCAAAACAGGTGGTATAAGTACAGATATTTTCTATTAAAAAATATTTTTTATATATCTTTTTAATATTGTATACGATTACAAATGGAAAAAAATCAGGGGGTCGATTGACGATTTATCGAAAACTGCTATTTTATAAACAGTTTTAAAGTACAAATTACTTTTTTAGTTAATATTTAAATTAAACAGGTGGAATACATCATACATGCATCTAATAAAAAATGATGACAAATATTTTTTTTAATGTGCTGTTACGTGCACAGGTGACTTTGAAAACACGCAAAATATTGAAAAAATTTAAAAATCCCTCTCGGGCTCTTACAGGCTCGGAGCGTGTACCAATACAGAGATTTATGGCGGTTTAGCCTTCGGGAAAACGGCGTGATGGAAAATAAATAGTTAGTTCTTAGGTGTGATTAGAGTTACTAATTTCTGGGTGTTATGGCGTGTTGCACTTGCTCTCTCTTTCACCAATGCTTCAGACAGTTGTTGTAAGAATTCGTGTCATAGTGATAATGGAACTAATATATATTTTAGTTTAAGTATGGGGCTGCTAGGAAAAATTGAGAGCCCATCGTCAGGGCAGATGTGGCGAGTTTGCTAAAAAAACACGACGTAATAACCCAAAAATAAATCACAATAAGAGTTAGTTTTTTATAAAGGAAATAAATCACTCTGAATCGACCACTTTTTTAATCAAAATAACTAATAATTATGTTTCGAAACTAATGGTTTTTTCGTCTGGATAAACATGAAATTAAATCAATAAATATAAGGATAGAAAATCAAGTACTTACCTTTATACATAAAATATTTCAATGAAAGGTGATTTAGTTTTTGATCGTTTTTGTTTTTAGGGTGTTGTGCCGAGTTGCGCTACCTCCTTCCTTTTTAGATAAATAAGGAGGTAGCGCAACACGGCATAACTTCCCAAAAGCAAATAACGAAAATAATTTTGGCCGTGAAAATCTAAAAACGTATCCGGTGATTTAGTTGTTAGTGATTATTATAAAAAATAAATTAAATATTATTAAAACCTAAATATATTTAAAAATAGCTACATCTCAAATTTATTTTCACATCAATAGGCACCCATCTTCGACCAAGTCAATGGTACCCATATTTAAAATAATTTTTTATTTTCAATTGGTTCCGAAACGTGTCGTTTACATTAATTTGATATTAGTAATGGTGGATACACAGAGGTCAGTTTTTAGTTTAAAATCACTAGTTACCTGATGATAATTAAATGTTACATTGGGCCTGGTATAAATATCAAATAGAGTCAGCAAACGGGGTAAGAATTGAGGGTACGAGGTAAGAGGCAGGAGGAGCGCCTCGGAATGCCCCAAGGACCCAGAGCGGGCCCGGTGACCTTGCAGCGGCGACCTTAGCTGTTTTGCTGCGACAACAAGCAGTACCCACTGGAGTCACTGGACGGGGATTGAACGTCTTACTTTTTATATACTATTTGAATTTCACTTTTGTTTATTTGATGAGAAATCTTGAAAGAGGAAATTAACCCACTTCCCGATATCCGATCGAGCTGAAACTCGGCAGGTAGACTCGTTGTCGATGACAATGCATTCTACATTTTTTTGTGACAATCAAGCACAAACACATCGACTTATGCACATGTTTTAAAATTCGAAGACATTAAAACATTTTGATATGATTTGAATTTAAGTGTAATTTTCAAAACTGGAACTGATGTGAAGAATATATTACCTGCCTTTAATATAATATTTTAACAGAAAATTATTTTATTTGTCATTTTCTAAAAAGTCGAGAATTAAGAATCTACTTATAAATAAGTAAGTTTTCTTGATGATTTCGCGGCAAATGTTCTTGTGCTGATGTGTTCTTTATTATACAAAAACTTTCAGCTTAACACATTCTATAATTATAATCTGTGATTTTTCAGGAGTCTGCGCTCATACCTACATAATACTGTATGCAGAAAAATATTCCTTGGCAATAATACTTGCAGGTAGCTAAGTTGAAGTCGCCAATAATAAAAATGTTTTAATCGCGAACTATAATGGGAAACAATCGCAACCCATTAAGACTAACCTTATGCGATAAAGAAAGCACCAATTAAATGTAAACCATGTTGATTGATATTTTCAATGGTGATTAATTGTATAAATTCTATTGTTACTGGGTCCGGCGCGCGGCATTAAATCTGGGATTTCTCCAAGAGAAAACTTCTCATTAATGAATGTGCGGGTCAAGCAGGTGCTTTATAATCCAGGTTACATTTTCCAATCAATGAAGTGTGGTTTTTCCTGGCATTGTGTTCACTGGGAAGGAAATGGAAAGGCTGTGACAATCGCAGTGGGCAGAGTACCAAGTCACTAAAAGCGGGACATTACCGCCTCTACTTGGTGAATCCAATCCATTTAAACACGAAGGTTTTACGGATGTCTTTCAAATGACTTTCAACGTGAGTCAGATGTGTTTACATAATGATTTGAGTCTGTTCTCGCTTTGTGATCAAAGCTAAACGTGTTACGAATAATACATAATTTAATTCAATTTGCTTACATAAATTTCACACTGTTTTATCGAAGTCTTTGCTTTTTTTGAGCAAATGAAAAATGTGGAAGAATGTGTAGAAAACGGCTACATATCCAAATTCAGGAACTAAATTAGGATTTCAAAGAGTCTTAGCTTGTGATGGAAGTGTCATTCGAGCTGCAAATAATTGCGTTGACCTTCAAGGACCAATAAATCGATTTTCTGCTTTACTACTTGTCTTGGTGTTTATTTTTACATGAGCTCCACACAGGAGGCCCCGAGGAAAATAATTTCCCTCAGGGCCTATGTCATCTTTGAGGATGCTGTGCGAAGGGTTTTTTTTAAGGAAAGGAAGGAGATGAGAGTTCTGGGAAGGAAAAGGGTTAAAGGGGTGGATAGGAATCTGGGGTTCAGTGTGTCCTGGTCATCCGCCTGCCCAACCCGGGCACCCCTGCTAAATCACCAAACGTAGCGAACCACTTGGGGGACCTATGGCAGAGGTGTTGGTTATCCAATAAAGGTTCCCGGGGCGGCGGTACCCATTTCCGCCTCCCAAATTGAATAATACGTAGAACTCCATTTTTTAAATTAAATTTTTTTTTAAATTTAATCGAAATCAAATTTAATAGTGTTGTTATTAAGTCCTGCAAATATGTATTTCAATTTGAAAATGGCATTGTAAGCCGAAACAGCTATCACAATAATAAAAATCTTGCAAAACTTAATTTATGCTTTAATACTAAAACATTATTAAATTTGATGTTATTATGTTGCTTAATGCACTGCATTCTCAATGGTCTAAAGATATTAAAGAAAAAAAAATGTATATATATGTGTATGTATACATACATATTTTTTTTCTTTCTATTCTACCGTTTTTCACCATAAAAATACTGTTTCTGTATTATTTTCAACCTTTGCATATCACAATGTTGGTAGGTATCTTATATGTTGTTACATGTATGTTGTTGCTACGCAAATGCGTTTATGATTATTTCATTTATTGTTGTTGTAACATTCTTTCACGTGGAACAAATCTCCTGCTGACAAGCTACTTGCAGTAGCTCAGCGGGTACAAATTCCCATTGTATGTAATTTTTATACAATAAAAAAAAAAGATTTCATTTTTTTAAATTAAAACAAATTTAATAATAGCAAGATTTTACATAGATATAATTACTCTACACTTACCTATTATTAGACAAATCAACTTTATAGTCAAATCCACAAAGGGATAAAACAGGGAATCTCAGTATGTTTTTTTCTTTAGGTGGATTTCGAATTAATTGATAACTAAAATCCAATTGAAAGTGATAACTTAGTAATGAAAAACACTGTTAACGTACCCACCGAGAATTAAGCTCAGCCTACTGCACTTCTTTCTAAATCTTGAATGGCAATGAAGTGCCTGCAAGTCTCCTGTGGGAAATTTAAGTGCTCGCGCTCCGCCTAGACCAGTGTTCCGCAAACTTTTTGTGTTCAAGGTACACCTACCAAAATAAGAAATTTTAGAGGTATAGCAAAGAAAAAAAAATGTTTATTTAATATTTATTATTAAAATCAATTTAATATTAAAATATTATGTTTTAGAGCCCAAGAGGGATTTTTCAATATGTTATGGTTTTCCTTTTTTTTAAAGACACCTGTGCACAAAACAGCACATACAAAAAATTATTTGTGATAATTTATTTTTAATGCATGTAAATATCTCACCCGTTATATCTAAATATAAATAAATAGGGAAACTCGGGGGATATTTCCCCAAGTTATAGGGAAAAATCGAAATCCAGCGATCCACGAAACTGCAAAGATATAATACGACATTTTTTAAAATTTGTATTCGGGAATGATCGCTGTAACTTCGGGTTTTTGCGAGCAGATACTAGGATCAAATCCATTTTGAGTAACAATATGCAGTAACTTTTGGTGAAATTGACTTAAAAACTCGATGAAGGTGAAAAAATTTACGAAAATTTTAACTATTATGGCAAATTTCGAGAAAATCAATTGCTCTTCTTCATGAGAAATGTGAGCCTGCTTAACTGAGCACAGGAGATCAAAATTTGGAGCAATCGTTGATAATGTTGCTCTCATCTCTTCATCTTTCGTCCTCAGGCGTACTCTTTTTTAAATTTAATCGGGGTTTTAGTATTAATTAAAATCCCAATTCGCATAAGTAGGTCGTGGCAAATGGTAAAGGAATTGCAACAGCACGCTTCGAAAGCAGTGGACACTCATTTTTTTATGTCGCCAAAAATGTGCTTGCTCTGTTTCGGAAAATTTTAGTTTTAATGTCCGATCGCTTTTAAGCTCTATGAATTCTTCCTGCTCGTTTATCGTTAAGTGTCCAGGGAAATACTATCTGAGAATGGATTTCGTACCCAGTCACAATTACTAATATGAGTTCATTTTTTCTGCCAATAGCTCCAAAGCCTGCACTTATTTTCTGAATCGGCAGCCATGACATTTCGGAACATTTCATCGTATCGTGGCTGACCCATGACACAAACTTAGCGCGAAAGCTTTCAATCTTGTCCGATGACGTTAGAATATTAGAATTCCTGCCTTGTATTTTTGTGTCGAGTTCATTTAAATGAGCAATACGAGATATTATGAAAGTTTTGCTACCCAGTCTCCTATTTTTAACAGAGAAGCAAAATCTGAATCCTGGGTCTCACTTTTTAGCTCGCTTGCGGTAAGGCACACCAACTAATGACCACGGTACACCACTGTGCCGCGGCACACACTTTGCGGAACACTGGCCTAGACGACAACCGAATTGAATTAATACATCCAGGAGAAGTTATGACAGAAAGATTTGTTCGGTTTGTTGAACACTAACATGAACAGAACTTGAACATTGTGTTCATATTCATAACGCACTCTTCCGTGAGACAATTTCGTAAGCTTGAATTCGCTTTTGAAACTATCAAAGGAAAAATTCAATATTAAACTATTTTTCGAAAAGCCTAAGTTATTTTGATGTTTTATTGTAATAGTTGTTATCAATTCGTTGTAGATGACTGGTGCAACCGATGATGGTTCCAATTATAATTGCGTTTGTCAAACATTCGATAAATGCTGGCGTCCCACAGGGATCGGTTCTGTCTCCGACTTTGTTTCTGTTGCACATCAATGACCTCTTGACATGTGCACCGATTCATTGTTACGCGGATGACAGTACAGTCCATGATAGCTTTTTGTTTGACAAGCCTCCAAAGGGCTCACAAATCCCAATGGCTCGGAGGGCTTTGAAACAAAGAATGGACGGTTACCTCGAGAGTGTTTTCTCTTGGGGTAAGAATAACCTCGTCGAATTTAATGTTTCAAAGACCCAATCATGTCTGATTACGTCTAAAAGGGATCGGAATGATAATCTAGTCTTCTTCAACGGAAGCAATCTCCCGAACAGGCCTTCCATTGATATGCTTGGTGTAACTCTAAGTGACCAGCTCAGGTACGGGGGCTCCATCGAGGCCAGAGTTAAGTTAGCCTCTCAGAAACTGAGCGTACTGTACAGGGCCCGCAGATACTTTAATAGTACACAACTGCTAACCCTGTACAAATCGCAAGTGCGCCCCACGGTTGAATTTGGCAGCCACCTCTGGTCTGGAGTCCCAAAATACCTGAAAAAAACCCTCGACTCTGTGCAGAAACGGGCGGTCCGTTTGATAGATTCTCCTAACTTAACAAATGGACTGCAATCTTTAGAGCACAGGCGTCAGGTGGGAATGCTGTCCCTGTTCTACCGGTATTACAATGGAAGATGCTCCGAGGAACTAGCGTCACTGATCCCCTCGGCACCGGTGCATAGTCGGGAAACACGCCAAACACGCGCTCAACATTTGTACACGGTTGACATTAGTCACATGAGAACGGGTCGTTTCTACGACTCGTTCTTGAGTTCAACAGCCCGGCTGTGGAACGATTTGCCGGCTTCTGTGTTTCCTCCCTCCTACAATATGGGTCTCTTCAAGACCCATGTTCACTCCTTCCTCTCCTCAACAGCACCCTCCACACAGCATCTTCAAAGATGACATAGGCCCTGAGGGAAATTATTTCCCTCAGGGCCTCCTGTGTGGAGTTAATATAAAAAAAAAAAAAAAAAAATGTGTCAACATGTAGTAAACTTGATCTTTGAACATGTTACCATGTGCGTGGTTGAATTTCAGAACCCGGCTTCGTCGTCATGTCTGACGCCACGCCATACGCGCCGCGCCACAAATAACATCTGTGTACGTGGAATTTCAAACAAAGCTGCCGTTGTAATTCAGTTTTCTAATTCAAGAATTCGTCACAAGATGTTGCTTCTTCCGTCAACAGGTCGGATGAGAACGTGTCCCGCCTAGGTATAACTGCTACGAATTTGTGAAATTGTAGTACCTCTTCTGATATGGAAAGATTGACGATTTACATAGTTGTATCAAGCGGCTATATATTACATATGACGTCATTGCCTGTCCCGGTGACTAGCTACACTGGATGACAGGTGGATCCGAGGAACGGACTATTTTTGGAACCAGTTCCTATTGGATATATAAAATGGTCACCAACACTAAGTGGGCGAAGAGGAATCAAAGCCGCCCGCAGGGCGTAGCAGCAAAAACCTGCAGAGCGGGTTTTTAACTGCTAGTATATAGGTACTAATATCTGCTACTGGTGGTTCCTAAATTCTTGAGAAAAAACACGATCCATAATTAAATCGAAGTACAGAATAGAAAATGGAAGAAAGTAGGTATATTATTTAAGTTTTGAGCAATCTGAATCTTTTTGCATTATCTCCGTACAGCCCTGAGAAAAACAATTTCTCTCATGGCTTACGCCATCTTTGGGGATGCTGTGGGGAGGTTTTATTTTAAGAAAGGAAGAAGATCTGGTGGGTAGGAATCTGGGGGTCACTGTGTCCAGGAGTGACGGCCGTTTGAATTCATCCCTCCCACTTCGTTGCAAGGCGATGGGTCAAGAGTGTTAAAAGGTCACCCTAAACCAGACTCTCCAAATCAGGCCTGCCACACCGTAGATGGACAAACGCATCTGCCGCCAAGACCTGGAAAATCCTCACACCATGAATCCAGACACCCCTGCGAAATTGGGCTCACAGTTGGTGACCTATTGCTGAGGTGTTGGATATCTAATGATTGGTTCCCGGAGCAGCAGCACCCGAACCGCCTCTAATTGGGCGATAATGACCTGCAATTCTTTGGTGCGCTCCTCAATAATTATTTTAAAAAGAAGCATTTTCAAGCTATCTATTTTTGGCCATTTGGGAGAAAATTATGTTAGACCCATATTGATGTGATTTAATTCGCCTCTCTGTGTTTTGTTTATTATAACATTATAGCAGGTGGTCCTCTTGTTTTGTTTTCAAAGAGCCTCGGTGTGAGCCATTTAAAATTATCCCTTTCCATTAATTTATCAGTTCCTGGGAGCCAATAAAACAAGTCGAGTTGGCTCCTGGTTTTATCGAACCCCTTTTCCAGGTAGATATTATAATCTATTATTATTTAACGATGCTCTGTCGTAGAACTGTTTTCTCTGGGCTAATTTGAAAACGCCCCCTTTCGTTATGGAAGAATAACACACGTGAGGCAAGACATATTATTATTATATTGATGGTAAGGGTTGAAACGATACTGCCACGGATGAAACCTTGTGGAAATCGATCTGTGACTCAAATAAAAAATAAAGTACTTGTCAATTGCTTCGTAGTGTTTAATTATTTGTTCGCACACAATTGAGGATCGTATGCGCGACCCATTTCAGCCACTTTCATACAAAGCTTAAATTTGGATTAGAGATCAAAATACCCAACCAAATTGAAAAAATATTTTTGTAATCAAAAGGTATATCAAATATCTAGTACGGATGTGAGCCACTTTATTTAATTTTGTGTAACATCATAAGATACAGGCCATTAAAGATTTTAGTGTTTCATGATTTTAGAGGCAACTATGAAAAACAATAAAAAATAATTTTATTATTAATTTTAATATGGAGACATACAAACTGATTATAGTTCTGTATAGCCAATGAATTCACCTATCTTTTATCGATTATCGCATATTCATAGGATTTATAAAAAAAAAATACTGTAAAATCGTAAATTTCTACTTAATTACTTAAAAATAAGGAAAAATTTGACAAAATTGGCAGCAAAGCAATCCGAGGGATTTTAAATAGTGCCATATTGTGGCAAAAAGCGCTCCAGTTGGTAGAGAACTACGTAAATATACGCTGATGAAGTAAACATTGCTTACCAATCACATTGGTTTTTTAAACAATAAAGTATTTTTTAATTTCCAATTAAAATGGTGCCACAGCATAAGTTTACTGTGTTTGAAGACGTCAATATAATATGGTACGTCTTTCAGGGAGACCTTCTTTACCGTCTATCATATACATCCAATTACGCTCACATCGACCTAGCACATTTTTCAAATCTCCAAATCGTAAAGTTGTTCTTTCTCCATTTCGGATCTTATTCCAATTCAATCCCACATCAATTAAAAATTAAAAGTCATTCTAAAAAATTGTAAACCGGTTTGAAGAAGTTTCAATCTGCCACTGCGTTTCTAAACTACTATTTTATTATCAGGAAAAAAGTCGAAATGAGATAATAAGAATGAGCTAAGCAAGCGGGCAAGTTCCAGGTAAGCCCGAGTCTCGCTGTTCAGGCAGCCATTAGCTGCATGCCAACTATTTCCAAATAATGAAGGTGTGATTACAAACAAAAAGTGGATAGTTCGCGTGACTCCAGTTGTGTTGTGCGGCGCTCCCCGCCACCCCGCGCCCGCCGGCCCAGCCGGTTCAAGATGGCGGCAGCCCGCATACCTGAGTCAAAAAGCGCGGGAAACCAGTTCCGGCGACCTGCGCGGCGGTTTCTATTCAGGAATTCGTTTGCGCATGTACAGAACCACTCACAATAATGGCGCAAACATAGAGACGGATACTCCGTACGGCCGGATTGTGGTTCACAGAGCAAGCTGATAAAATGGACCTATCGGCGGTGACTTTTTTTGTAAAAAAGTTCTTAGGGATTAAAGGAATTAGATTTCACATTCTCCTAAGCCTATTTTCACTAGTTCACAAATTTTTCGAGAGTATACTATTATCAAAAATACTAATTTCGGTTGTCATTCTGTCAGTGAGTGATTGTAACTCTTTTTCAATGAACTCGAATATATTTTGAATTTATTTGTGTAATGATTTAATATTTTAACAGAAAATAATTTTAATTTTCTTTTTCATAATTGGAAATGATGCGTCAAGAATTTAAGACATAATTTAATAAGAAAAATATTTAAATAAATGAAGACAATCGACAATCTGGAAACAGAAAAATCACAAAAACATTTTTGCACCTCTGGGACTCGAACCCAGGACCTTTCGCATCCGGGCAAATGCGCTAACCTTTTGCCCGGAAAGCGAAAGGTCATGGGTTCGAGTCCCAGACGTGCAAATATATTTTTCTGATTTTTCTGTTTCCAGACTTTCGATTGAGTTTCGCTAACATTGTCTTTATTTAATTAAATATTACAATTTGAGGTTTTACTCGTAAAGTTAAAAAAATATTATTTATTATTATTAGAGAGTTGCTGCAATATAGCCTTAGGGAAAATACGTGTACATTCATACCTACACAAAATAAAATTAATTGTCCCCGATGGGGTATGCAGAGAGGATGTACCGCCGAACAACAAGTATAAAACACATGTTCATTCAAATTCATCCGGAGAAAAAACTTATTTATATACTCACTGTAAATTTCAAGCACAAAAAAATCGACGCCGTAAATGGTTGATATCCATACCAAATTATTATTAAAGGTATTTTTGAAGTATTTTAGTTTTGAAATTTGTAAATAATGCACAACAAAATTATAATTTTATGGTAATTTTTATTTCGGCGGTTCAACTGTCGGATCTCCGGGCAAAATACCCCCCATGGTCTTGCTGCTGAGAGCTCCGTTGTAACCTATCTATCTGAGAGGAGCTATCAGCGGTATGCCTTTACTGTAAGGAAACTAGGAAGCTGGTTCCTCTCTCTCTCTGTGTTGTATTGTTTCGCATTCCGCATCAAATTACTGTGTTTTGTAGTTACGTATTACGAACAGCACGCTTTTATTGTAGAATGAATTAGCACTGGTGGTCCGGGGAGATTATACTGCCAGGAATAAAAATAATAACCTGGTTTTACCAGCGATGTCGTGGGTAGTGTTATTAAAGTTATTATTTCCATCTCAAGTCTTTGTTGCGGAACAGTCGGGGGTATTTAAACCCACGGTTTCGAGGAGACGCTAACACTTTTTTTATAATATTAATTCCCTACAATGAGATCCAATCTACCTTTGAAATAACCCAGTCGAACTTTTATACAATTTTCAATCTAGCCAATGTTGAGAGGTATATAGTGTGATCTAATGTGTTTAATCTGATGAACAATATTTCACAGGTGATCGGGAGTTTCAACGATGCTTGGTTCGTCAGGTTATTTATCATCTACAATGAATATTTAACTTGACCAAACGTTCGTTCTGATGGAAGCTATGTGTGTTTCTGAAGCAAGGGAACTCGGCATTAAAGATCCCCAGCTCTCGATTGGATATCTTCGGTTATTTCCATAAGCGTTCTAATATTAGACACGAACGGCGATAGTTGACACTCTCGCATAGCTATAATTTGCTGACATCTTTTGATACACCTTAAAACTACGTATAAATACTTATACTATAGACATCTGTTGAAAGACATTGAAACTACATACATATTCCTATACACTACAAAGAAATAGCCATAGTGTTCTCAAAGAAAAAAAAACTAGAAGCAACTCATTTGTGTTTTTTCTATAGTGTTTCAACAAATTTGCTAATTGTTCACCGCACTTATCTCGATTTTATGGTACATATTTTCAACTTTAAAAAAATGCTCCTAGCAACCTAAAATATATTTTTTATCCGCTTGGCATGAAAATAATTAATCTTGTGAAAAACAAAATTTAAAGAGAGAGCATTACCACCAAACAGCGCCCAATAGAAAAAAAATTAATTAGGATTTGGCATCGAGACTCCGGTATCCGCAATTATTGTAAAACTCTTAGGTATATTGAGTATGTAAAAAAGGGTAGAAATCTTTACAATTACCTGAAAGGGATGCTAACAAAAAAATCGTACATTTGAACCTTTTCTTTCTTTCATTAAACTTATCAAACAAAATCAAAAATTAGATTAGATTGAAGAATATCTTTAAACATTGTCTTTAGTATTTGTTGCTGAATGAGTCATTACTTGTAGCACTAGAAGAGTTTATCGGCCAACAAAAAGCATTAATGACGCGGAATTTGTTTTCTGCAGGGTGGGAAGTAGGGAGAGGAGGTAGAGCAAATTCTCGGTAATTAAATTTATGAAACAGAGAGACGCAGTAACTCTTCAGGTCGTGGGAAGATGTCCATCGGAATCCTGTCGCTCAGAGATCACCGTGAGCGGTGCCGAACTACGGATGGTGAAATCAAATGTATTTTGAAATCGATAAGTTCGAGAATGCGCTTTTTATGTTAACGATTTGATCGTCAATAACTACAGAAATTTACTAGTAATAAACGTCATTCCATTTTATCGAATTGGCTATCCTAAAGAAATTAAATTAAAGCATTGTGTAAGTATGGTTCCGATTAAACGGCTATCCGGGGAAAATAAAAAGCTCTGTCTTTATGCACGATAATTTATGCTGTATTTCCTGCTGTGGGAAGCAATGCACCTGGTGTTCATTTGCTACGATAGCAATGATTTTATTTTCTTTTTGTTATCTTGGTTTTTCAAAGCTTTGAACGTACAAAGTATTATTTAAAAATGTGAATTGAATTTAATATACTTGATTTGAACTATCTAAAAACCACACTTCGCGAAAAAAATCAATCCGCGTCTGGGTTCCACGACGTAGTTCGTACAATTTTTTTCCATTTATTCCTTTTCACCTTTCAATGGAATGGAACAAAACAACTTGAGTGCCATACAGTAATGAATGGTACCTATACAAAATCTAGAGTGGTTCTCGTATTTGAAAGGAGAGTAGTTAGAATTTTTGACATTTTTGAAACCCTGTGTGGTAATAGAAAGTCACAAAATTTTCCGCCAGTTGTTTTTCAAGCCCGGTAATTTTCAGGCATTTATGAAAGGTAGCGTGGTTATTTCGAAAGTCAAATTTAAAATTTGTTTAAATTAGACGAACGGTAGGAAACTTTGTGAGTATGTTTCTCTTATGTTTTTAAAACCACATCGGTTATTCAACAACGATGTAAAGGAATTTCTCTTTTCAGTTTATCCACCATCAGAAAAGGTACTCCTAAAACTCCGTCACTAAATGCCCCACATCTCTTGTCCTAACATATTCACCACATATATAATACCAGGTAAGCGGAGCTTATTATGCAAGAAAGCATAATAAGCTCCGCTAAGATTGCTAATATAGCAAGCAGACCACAAATCCCTGTAAGCCAAACCGCAGGATATCATCACCTGCTTAAGGGAATAAGGGTCAAATCCCGAGGATGATCAAAGATGCACATGTCTAAAAGGTTAAGTACCATTGTTTATCGATGTTTCATGCATTATAAAAGACGCTTTCGAAGACCGACCTATTAAAAACTCGTTATTTTCAAATTATGTATAATTTTACTGAGTGGCCATAAAAAATTACGAGTATTTTAAAAGGACTATGCCTTCTCAATGAATTCCAATTATGGAAAACATTCTTGTTTTTCCCAAATATTTAAATAATTTTCAAACATTACGTTCCAAAAACATTATCTCTGAACATCCGTATTAAATAAATCTTTTCGGTGGAGCAAAAAGAAGAAACTGACTGCTATGTTCTGAAAATACCTTAATAAATCATTTGTTATATCCCGTTTCTGACACCTTGAGTTACACCTGGAGCATTAAAACACATTCCGGCACATCATTACACACATATCATGCAGATATGCGTGAACTACAATGTTGTATGTAGTGTGCGATAAATCATTAAACTGTATGTTGCATTATCTTGATAAGTATGTTAGCGACGGCCCCACCGACCGACCTTGAGGTACGCCTGGAGTAGCTAGTCGGTGTTGGTAGAGGCGTCTTGTGAACTGTTCATCCTTGGAGCGGTCCGTCCGCATTTCATTGCAGTACTCCTAATCTGATTGACGGAATATTGAAAGCTCTCTATTTACACACCGTAGCTTTACCTTTTACTACTTGAACTGCTGATCTCCAACAATTGTACGCAGGTGTGTTTCAACATAACCACTAACATAAAATACGTTTTTTTTCCTAATCAACATGAATATATTGATCCATTTCTCTTCGTCGTGTCTTTTAAACATTTTACTATCTTCTGCGTAGAGTTGATATGGCTTCTATGTTTTTATTCGCGTTATTCTCTTTGCAACTTGCTTGCGCTGAGAATAACGTAACTAAAATATATTGTAAGTGTGAAGTTAAACCATGGTAAAAAAAACAGATTTCTCCTATGAACCGTTTAAAAATATTATGAAAATATGCAATCAATATGACATAATTTGTAGTCAAAAGTTAAAGATTTTTTTGTAATGTGAAGACTCTTTGTAAAGTAGCTCGTCGACCACAACGCCTGACCTAAGATGTACCGATGTTTGTTCTGCGTGGCTAATCATTTCTTCCAACCGCACACGGTGGAGACATACAGTATGGATACTCGTATTGCACATGGCCTTGCGACGAGAGGAGACCGCAGGAATGGCCATTGTGTTCTGTGTCGCCATACCAGGCTGACAGCAGAATTGGCGGGAATCTGGTCCGCCATTTTGCCTGCAGAACTAGCATGCTAATACTGAAAACCTTATCCGTAGCTTTGCTTCAGCAATATAAATTATTGCGCCGTTTGTTTCCTACATACTCTAAACCAAATAGTATTAGATTAGTAAGTTTTGAGTATGAATTAATATATTTTTTTAGATTTATCGAATAGTCCGTTTCAATAAGTACAAATCCGTGTTGAAAAGGGAGCAAATATTGTGCTCGCTGTGAATATCGCATTGGTTTCGTCCGACTGTTAGTCAAGCTTCCTAACTTCTGAGCTGTGATTCAGCAGGGGTGCTTGGATTCTGGGGGGAGGTTTGTCCGAGTCTTGGCGGTGGATGCATCTGCCTACCAGGCTGGATCGGGAGAGACTGGGTGAGGGAGACTTTTTGACTTCTCCAGCAGGACTCTCTCGGAACATCGCCTTGCATGGCAGTGGGAGAGATGGATTCATACATCCGTCGCTTATGAAAACACTGCCCTTCAGATTCTTACATGGCCTTTTTTTCCAAAATATCCTCCACACGGCGTGTCCAAAGATGGCGTAAGCCCTGAGGGAAATTATTTTCTTCAGGACATCTTATGTGGAGCTAATGTAAAAAAATGCTCCGGATTCTAAAAATAAATTAAACAAATTTCGACACGATTTTCAGAATTAATTCTAATGAAAAATTTATGTCCTCCGCCAAACACACCGAAAATATTAAACGTTGCGCCTCTATTAAAAATAATTTATATTAAAAATGATGTACCTACGTATATTAGATATTTCTTAATAAAGTTTGTACCCTTTTGTTGTGGCATTTAGAAAATTTTAATTGAAGAATAACTTCTGACGAACTGACTGTTTATAAAGCTTATGCAAAACGTCGCCCTTTCACTTTCCAGTCCTTTCCCTGTCCTGGTCCTCCAGTTTAGCCCATTAGCCATTACCCTCGTCAGGGAAGTTATGGCATTGTTGTACGTCCACCACCAGATTTTCATTAGCAAGACAAAGCCATTTTGTTCTGAAATCTCCCATTGTGCCTTTCTCTGTGCTTCTACTGACACTTACGATTTACGACATATTTGACCAGTAATTACAACTTATTAAAAAAATCGGTTCGTTAACGCAAATTTTTACTTTGGTTATCTGAAAACAATTTTGGTAATCTTGTGTTGACATCGTTTGTCGCCAAAAAGTTGATTCGACCAATTTTCTACTTATCTAGATTTATTTTTGAAATATTGCCATATTGCGCTACCATCTTCTTTAGCCAACGTTTCGGACAGCCTTACAGGGTACATCATCAGGACAGATGCATAATCGAAGATTGCGGTGATTGGGGTGGTGCTAAGCTGAATAAATCTTGGAATCTGGTAAAAATAATTATAATGATGTTAATAATATATGACTGACACCAAAATTAAACGCCGAAAAACATTTTAAATTATATATTGAATACCACCCGTTAGAAGACCGGAGCACCCATCGCAATATAGAATCTACATACTTGAGCACATTCTTCACCACAATTTTAGATTTCACATCTATCCTGATTATGTACACTGTCCAAAACGATAAAGGAGGCGCTTCCTATAAATAAGATGGAGAGATATGTAATTACGAATGTTGGACAGAGCACGCTAATATTTTAAATGATAAAATTGAAGCGAAAATTGTGAAAATGCTTAATAAAACATGACTCGTTTAAAATAGAGCAAAAATCTCTTGGAAGGCATCTTAAGTATCATTTAAAGAAACATTGTGAATTTTTTCACAAATATAACTTG
This sequence comes from Glyphotaelius pellucidus, assembly GCA_936435175.1. NCBI lineage: Eukaryota > Metazoa > Arthropoda > Insecta > Trichoptera > Limnephilidae > Glyphotaelius > Glyphotaelius pellucidus. Next base: position 8,374,644 of record OW386548.1, on the reverse strand, counting down.
TAAAATAATAGAATTAGACTTGTTTTTAATAATTTTCAGGGAGGGAATTTCATATAATTTGAGTGTCGGCGTGGAACGTATCTAGATATTATCTTCACAAATAACATATATTTTTTTAAGAGCTTAAAAACTTCAAATGTTTAAGGGAGATATGTAAGAAATCGGTAGAAATTCGGGTAGCGGCGTCTTAAGGCAAAGCTTAATGTGAAATTACTATTTTAGATTAATCTTTTCTACAAATTAAATAACATTATGAGTACCATAAAATATGCTTTGTGTAAATTGAAGCCTTTACTATCGCTTCGCTTGAGTAGAATAAAAATAAAAATGTAAATAATTTTTTTAAATAAAAACGTAAACTCCTGTATTTTTCATTAGAAATATATGAATGAGTATAAAAAACAGCTTTTAAAATACAGTAATATGCTAAGATTATTTGCAACAGTTGCCCTCGATATTTTTTTTTATATGTTATAAAATCATTCACAAAATTAATAAAAACAACATTTGTGCTACAATCTAAAATCATATCCAATTTTCAAGTTTCGGAGAAATGCCTGCTTATAAACAAAAACTTCTCTATATCAACCAATTACGTAATAATTTATCAATGGCCTAACTAAACAGGATATCGCTGCCTTTGGAGAAAACAAATATTATGTTATAAAAGAGTTGGTCAAATGACCAAAACTGGTTTTAATATGAACATTTATTCTTCAAGGCTATTTTTTTTTCAAGGAAGAGATTATCATACTAATATTGACTTATTTGTAAAATGATCCTTTACCCCGAATGCACTATACTCTAATAGCTTAACCTATAAATAACATTATTTACTCAAATGATCTAATCTCTTTTTTTATTAATTTATTTATTTTAATTAAATGTAATAATGTTGTTACTAAGTTCTGCAAGTATTTTTATTTTTATTATTGTTTTAGCTGTTTCGGCTTACAAGGCCATTTTCAAACTGTAGTTAGACCACTTTGAGACGACGTATTTATGTGATTCTAAATTTTAATTTTGAAGGTTTGTTAAATGCTTTATTACCGGTTAAAGAAAATAGTTGTCACAATAGATTCTCTTTTTTGTGGGGTACTTTGAAATCTGTTTTACCCTCAATAATGTGTTTTTAATTGCTTAATAATTACGAAAATTTAGAATCATATAAATAGGTCGTCTCAAAGTGATCTATCCAAAGTTTCTAAATGGCCTTCAAAGCCGAAACAGCTGTCACAATAATAAAACACCAACCTTTTTTGGGGTACTTTGAAATCTGTTTTCCCCTCAATAATGTGTTTTTAATTGCATAATAATTACGAAAATTTAGAATCACATAAATAAGTCGTCTCAAAGTGTTTTAACCACAGTTTCAAAATCGCCTTAAAAGCCGAAACAGCTGTCACACTAATAAAAAACCAAAATATTTGTAGAACTTAATAACAATATTATTAAATTAAATTAATATCAAATATAAATAAACGGAGTTCTACGAATTAAACTCAAAAAATCTGTTCTTATGCTTGCTTAAAATTACTCACACTGATCTATTTATATTTTACACTCAACCGAACTTACACCTGTTCTCCCGCGTTGTAAAAACTCCGGGGTCAATAAAACACTTTGACTTTATTGTGATGGATTGACAATGGGCTCAGATATCTTATCTAGTCGGGCGGCGGTTGGAATGATGTGGACCTCAACCTTGAGGCTCCCACCGTATTTATTACACACTCGGTCTCTACAATATCGACAGCTAAATGCCATCTATGATTCAGCCTAATAGATTGTGTCATCTATGATTCAGCTCTTACACTAATATCTAGAACATTACAAAAACTATTTTATTTATTAGCTGAATACGTACCAGTAGATTAACATTACGGTGCTGCTTCCTAGAGCCCCGTTGTAACCTCTATTTTTGTTACATGCATCATTTCATGCGATGCTTTATGAAGTAATGCAACATACAAAACAAAAACACAAATATCTAGGATATTACATACCTCAAACATGTTTTATACAAAGATGCATAATTATTATTTTGACCCTGACAATTTCAAAGAGTGTGCGTGCACAGATCTTTTACATGTTCCAAGGTGCGGAACTAATCTACTTTTACTTACCTCGAAAAAAATATTATGAACTTACGCCTAACGTCGACATTTTCAACGTGAATATTTTTCATTTCAAAATACTATAATATATATACATATTTTTTTTGGTAGAAAGCAGTCACTTAGTGGTTTGACACATTTAATGAAATAAAACAATAACTTTGTTTTTTTAACCACGATTTATTTATTTAAATTTTTTAAAACCGACCGGTTTCGATTAATTTAAGCATCATCAGGGTATAAAATGAAACTTATCCTAATATACTTTTTGTGAGTTTATACAAAATGTTAAGGGACATGTTTGACTTACTTTAACTAGTTATTCCTGACATTATTAAATAAATCAAATTTTACTCCAAATTTTGAAGCAAAAGGTATAAATGAAATTTTGTTCTCAGGTGACTTTTTCGATGACTTTTTATTTCAAAATTGTTTTCTTAAAAATCCAACAACAGAAAATTTCTTCCGCATGTCGTCACTGGTTACTCAGCCAAATAACAGCCCAACCTCTTACCCCTCCCCCAAATGTCGCTGGAGACAACAAGTAATTACTAATAATTATTACGGATAGTTGCTGTGAAGATCATTTAAATTTATAGAAAATATTAAGGACGCATTTTTAAATGTCAGAGGTTATAAACCTACAAAGAAGAGAAAGGAAATGAATGTTCTTTACAACTTCTTCCAATAATAATTATTCATACGGAACAGGAATCTCTTGAAAGGTTTAACCTTTTCTGCACATCTTCGCCTCCTCGCAATATCAGGTCAACTGTGTATTCTAACAGCGCCAGTAGCGTTGGAAACTGGGTAACTTAATGTTGATGTTTTGTCCAAAGTTTTACGAGACATCTACTCGATCTACTAACCCATCGTATAATACAAGGGAAAGCTCTTTCTCCGTAGTTAAGTTACAAAGTAAGGCTGATAGTTCAGTCTCCAGAATTATATAAACTTACCAATTTCAAAACTTTCACTCTTTTAAACTAATGTCGTACGTAGCATCATAGCTATACTTTTACTTATCAAAGGCATTGTTATGATTGGGGAGTAACTAATATTCTGTTTGTTTAAACATCTAAACTATGACTGCATCCCTAGTTAGAAGCCTAACAGAAGTTTAGTCAAAACAAAAGTTACTCATTAAAGTGTTGAAAGAATTCAAAGAAAATGTCTTACTTAAACTACCTGTCGTTTATGAATATTTTAAATATTTCAACTTTAGAAAACAGCGAAACGACCTAATCTTTTTTATTAAAATTGTTAAATCTTAATTCGATTGTTATGAACTACTGCATTCAATAAATTTATACGAAGAACCAGACAAATTAATGTTAAGCATTATTAGTAATGTATACACGTCTCATTCCAACTATACTTTGCATTCTTCACATAGTCTAGGTAACAAATATTTCAACGATATTTTTTTTACATGAACTCCACACAAAAGGCCTTGAGGAAAATAATTTCCCTCAGGGCCTATTTCATCTTTGGAGATGCTGTGTAGCGGGTTTTTTAAGGAAAGGAAGGCGAGGAGAATTCTGGGAAGGAAAAGGGTTTAAGGGATTGGTAGGAATCTGGGGTTCAGTGTGTCCTGGCCTCCAAGACCTAGACCTGCCAAATCACCAAACGTAGCGAACCATTTGGGGTGACCTATGGCAGAGGTGTTGGTTATCCAATAAAGGTTCCCGGGCGGCGGTACCCATTCCCGTCTCTGAAATTGGATATGGTTGCATTTGACAATAATTTGATCTTTTGAAACTTCAAATGCCGTGTATGCGAATTATCTCTAGCCAGTTATTACTGTTAACGAGTTTGTACCTTTTTATCAATTTAATTGTAATTTCGAGGATATTGGCGGATTTTCTATTTTTATTTTACCTATTTATACTTTACGTTACCTATCTTCATTTTGTTAACTCTTTGTGTTGTACGATACTCACGCCAAGCCGAAAACAACACACACAAAGATGCAGTAGTGACCCGTTCGCATTGGTAGAGTATTTTAGTCGAGTGGAGAGTATAGTAGTAACTAAACGCGTCCGAACACCATGATTTTAGTAGAGTGGATTAGTCAGCTCTTTAGTCGATTCAATCCATTTCGTTCTAATTTTTTGGTGAGTAGCGCTCCCCTCCACGCATCCCTGCGCACTAACATGCGCAAACCCGCCGTTTTAGCAGAGTTTATTTGTAGACGCGCGGAAATGTCATGGCATTGGAGCAAAGATGCAACTCTAAAATTATTTATTAATGCTGCTATTAAGCTCTTTTCGTGTCTATAGTTTCTTTATTTTCATTTTACTAATTTATTCTTCCACCTCTTCTAAGCATTACAATATGCTTAATTAGCGTATTTACTTTGCTTTGTGGCAGCCCGTCAACCGCCGTCATCTTGCAACGGGCGGCGGGGATAAATGTACTTACTCTACTTGAAAGTAATGCGAACGATTTTCGGCGAGTCAAGTGGAGAGTTACTCGCCACTCGAATAAACGACTAGCTTAGTCTGAACAAGCCTTAAAGGTTAAAGAAAATGTTAAATAAGGTAAAAAGAAAAAAACAATTCAAATTACATTAAAGGAAGATACCATATTTAAAATAAATAAGATTTTCTAGGAAAAACAAATATATTCTTGATTCCCAGAAGATCTTTCTGGGAATCTTTTCCATCTTCTTTCTTATCCATTGTGAGAAATTACAAGTCTAGTGGTCTATTAACTATTGCGAAACTCTGTCTGAGCTCCGTTGAAATGCTGGAAATGAAGTTTTAGAAGAACTCAGAACATTATGTAAAGATTCGCCAGATTCCCAGAATAAAAAAACCATTCGCTTACGTGAAAAAAATAGCACGTTCTTATCTTGACTAGACGTTACCTTGACTTCCAAATTAGGTGGCAAGTAATCCATTAGCTCACGGGACACGGACAATACGGACTCGGCTTTGTTTGGGCACAAATTAGCATAATGTTATTGTTTAAAAAGGTCAAAATAATCAACATGCTGAAACACTCGGAGATTAAATCTCGGAGCCAAGAATTCGTTGATGTCCATTCTACGAAATATAATAATAATAACCTACCAACATACGAAATTGTCGCAGCATCCCCAAGGGTAGGCAGAGATCTCCGTGTACATTTAATCATGAAGGAATTCACTATAACATGTCAAATCTTTCCCTTTGTTTTATATCTGCACTCATTTTTACTAGCCTTACTTCAGGATTTGGCAAGTGTAATAATGCCTTCTATGTTCTCTCTAGATTCGTAATTCCTAGGACATGTATTCTACAGTACTATATGATGCTTATTGAAAGGCTTAGGTGCTTAAAAACACAGTGACTGATTATTAACGTATCGAAATTTGTAATAATACATCCGAGAACAAACGTCCTTCCTGGCTGAAAGTTAGGTTCTGCGGAGCCCCTGAACTATAATGACTCCGCACATTTACCTTCGGCACAACTCGGCAACACCATGTGAGCCGGAGAGCCCAAATACAACTTTATTATTATTTTTTATACGAATACCGTACAAGAGTCCCAACTGCTCCCGCCTGGAGCCAGTGAGACTATGGCTGTTGTGAGGTTGAAGGTAGTGGGGAAGAGGAAGGGAAGTACCTGGCTATTCAGATCTGGTCACCAAACACGGCTAAAGCCATTTCAAGCAACATTTCAATTGGTGGTCTTACACCAGGGCGACACTGAGAGCATCTTCCACTCTGGAACGTGCCGCAAATGTACTTTATATTATTTTTTAATGAATTGATTGTGAAATAACACAAATTAATCAAATAAAATTTATTTGCCACGCCGGGATTCGATCCCGCGACCTTCGGATTGCGAGTCAAGAGCCTTACTGCTCGACCACGCCGGCCGTCTAATGTAACAACTAAAGTAATGTAGGAACTAAATTATAGACTAATATGATACATTACAGTAAGGTATAGATACCATTGTGGAATTTTTACATAAAGTCACATTTTAATTTATTTCATACATTTAATGCTCGCAGCTTATTCAATCACGCATAATAATATTATATTGTATACATATTACGCATTATGTAATAGACTTTACTTTAAATAGAGCATTCACTTTTATTCTTCGCCGAAAATATTTACGACTTTGTTATTTGCATCCATTGTTCAAAAAAACTGGAAAACGTTGACCTTTGGCACTCTGGGAACCAAACAATGGAATGTTGCCAGGCGTTCCGCAATCTTGTGTAGATTTTTTGTTTGTTAATTGCTGCATTCATTATCATCTGTCTTAGAATAAAGCTTGTCGTAATAGCGCATAATTTCGAAAAAGTTAAATATCTATAGTATTAAGAAGCTGATGTCTGTCGTACACACTCGCTTTACGTAATAGATACAAACGGAAGTGCAGCCATCTATAATATTCAATTGGAACTATTGAATTTTCCATATTATAGTTTTTCCGCGGAAGCGGTTTTTTACTTGCTAGTGTTTATATTAGTGGTTCTGTGAATAGTAGACCTCGCGTCCAAAAAACTTGATCACACTGCTACGCATGACGACGGGATCACGTGATATGCGCTCTCTCTCCTCTGTTACCGTGCTGCTAGAACGAGACGCAGTGCCCACGCTGGCTGCACCCAACTAATCATTTGCGATTAAAAAAAATTTTTTTTTTTGTTTTTAATCGAAAATTAATATAATCGGACAGCAAAACGACACGTGCATTTTTTACCCCAAATATGCTCAGGAATAGCTGGTTAAATTCCTTCGGGTAGATACGTGCTGTTATACCCCATACGTACATTAGTTACACCTGTAGGTTCCTTCAGAGAATTTAAAATAGGTTTATTATTTATTATTTTAACTTTATGAGTAAAACCTCAAACTGTAATATTTAATTAAATGAAGACATTATGAGCGAAACTCAATCGAAAATCTGGAAACAGAAAAATCAGAAAAAGATATTGGCACCTCTGGGACTCGAACCCAGGACCTCCCTACTTTCCGGGTTGGGGCTCTTATCCACTGAGCTAAGGTGTCGATATCCAATTCGGTCACTTTTAACTGTACCATACTTCGACTAAGAACCACCCATACTATCTTCATTTTTCTTAACGCATATTTTTATTGGCTGCCATCTTTATGAATGATTGCAAGATTCAACTCGAACTAAATGCAATCTAGATGGTGTCTGGATAAATTATTATCCATTTTATTTAATGTGCGACATCTATTGACTCTTCTGCAAGTCTGGGATGAATATTATTATTTATTATTTTAACTTTATGAGTAAAACCTCAAACTGTAATATTTAATTAAATGAAGACATTATGAGCGAAACTCAATCGAATATCTGGAAACAGAAAAATCAGAAAAAGATATTGGCACCTCTGGGACTCGAACCCAGGACCTCCCAACCCGGAAAGTAGGGAGGTCCTGGGTTCGAGTCCCAGAGGTGCCAATATCTTTTTCTGATTTTTCTGTTTCCAGATTTTCGATTGAGTTTCGCTCATAATGTCTTCATTTAATTAAATAAAATAGGTTTTGTAAAATACTCCGTGCTAACCAGTCATAATGTAGGTGTAAAACTCGCTACAAAATTATTTTATTACTGAACTGAATTCTTTCGTTACTAAGTAACAGGTCGCTTCCCGTTGAACGCTTGGCAAAATATTCACAACGGTATCCAGCCCCCGTCATAACAAAGCACGGTGCCGTCAGTGATTAAAATTAAAAGGGAGAGACAGGATATGACGTGCTCCCTAATGCAGTTGCATTTCCGGAAATTCTGCGCGGTTCTGGCATTCCACGCGCCACTTCCGGCTACCAGAAAGAGGAAATGTATTCAGGAGTGGCCGGCTTAGGACTTCCCTTCAATCCTCCTCAAACACAATGATATGTTCGTAATTTTATTTAATTAATGAATTGTCACACCGATCAACTTCGGTGACAGTCGTCTTATGGATTATCAATCAATAGCGTTTTTTACGTCATAATGACGTTGTAGCCAATTGAAACCGTTTCAGGATGTAAGGTTTTAGATCGTTTTAAAAATCGAAAGTTGTGAATGAAAATACTAAAATATAAACGGCGATCATCTATATATTACTTTTTTTAATTTTTTTATAGTTAATACCGCACAAGAGTCCCAACTGCTCCCGTCTGGAGCCAGTGAGACTATGGCATCCCCAATCGGGGTATGTTGTGAGGCTGAAGGTAGTGGGGAGGGGAAGGAGATAGGGAAGAGAAAGGTGGGGAAGTACCTGGCTATTCAGATCTGGTCACTAAACACGGCGAAAGCCATTTCAAGCAACGTTTCAATTCTGAATGGTGGTCTTACACCAGGGCGATACTGATAGTATCTTCCACTCTGGAACGTGCCGCAAATATACTATATATTATTTTAAATGAATAAATTGTGAAATAACACAAATTAATCAAATAAAATTTATTTGCGCACGCCGGGTTCGAACCCGCGACCTTCGGATTGTGAGTCGAGAGTCTTGCCTCGGGACCACGGAGGCCGTCAAAATTACTGTTCGTTTGTCTCGCTAAAACGAGACCGGCTGGGCCGATTGAGCTGATTTTGGTTTTGAAATGTTTGTCGTAGTCCAGGAAATGTTTAAACGTTGAGAGCATACGGAAAAATAGCGAGGAAGATAGTAAAAAACAACAATTTTTCCAATATAAGTTTAAAAACTGAATTTACCGGGGTTGAATGTATGGAATGCGTGAGGGAGGAGAGGAACTCGGGTAGGAGCTCGCTGGAGGAGGGGAGGGGAACTAGGGAGGAAAATTTGGGAGGGAGGAGGGGAACTCGGGAGGGGGGGTGCGTGAGACGGGGGAAGGGGGGAGTGGAATGGGGAGAGGGAAGGTGGAGGAGACGGAGTGGGAATGCGAGAGGGGAAAGGGACGCGGGAGAGGAAGGGAGGCGGAAGGGGAACGGGACGAATGGGAAAGGACACGCAGGGCGAAACAATTTTTTTAAAATGGCATAGCAACGCATGCCGGGTACCAGCTAGCTCTTTATAAAAGTACCCCAATGGTCTCAATTTAATTTAAAAGTTTCCCATATTTTAGAACTTTACCCTTTCACTTTGCTGTTCCATCTCCCCATTTTGTCACCTAGAATTTGAAAGAGCTTTTACAATAATGCTTCATTTTTAACCCTATTCTAAGGTACCTGTTCACATTACAGGCGCACAGCTCATAAAGCTCGTACGGCCTAGCTTCGCGCCTCCAGTAAAATAATGTGTTTAATCTGCCGTGAAATGTCAAGTACTCTCCTTCTAATAAAAGAATGCATTAAATATACTCAATCCATTTATGGCTGGAAATGTTACAATGAAAGGTCACCTTGTTAATTAAGATCCTTAAGAATAACGGAGTAACCCGTGTAATATTTTGGTTAAATGGGGTTATAGCAGTATAATAATTTTAACAAATATTTAAATTACCAAGAAATCATTTTTTACTTTGTGGCTAATCAGTATTAGAAAATAAACACATCAGTTTGTTTGAAACTACTTTAAGTAAGCGAAAAAGTGGTTTTTATTTATTTTTTGCATAATTTTATAAGAATGAAAAAAGTAAGAGCATACAAAAACTTCAAAAATAGTCTAAGCCGAAAGGGGGTATTTTTAAAAAATTATTTCTTATATTATTTAATAGTTAAGTCATGCAATTTTTTTTTTTACGGTTTACGCTTATATTTTTTTATGTAAATAATAATTTTATTGTAATTCCAATACATAGAAAAGCTAGTAAAAGTTTCAATTTATCCCTAGCATATTTTTGATGTTCATACTGTAAACCGATTCGTCGTAAAGATTAAAAGAGGGGGTGGGGGTAAGGTTTTAAAGGCGTAAAAAAGTCATATTTTCATGAATTTTTTCTGGAGATGTGAATAATGTTGGCTTGTTTCTTTTATATACACTTCATAGTATGACATCTGAGGTATCTTTGAAAAATTTTTTAATTAAAAATATTAATAAATAAGTCCGTGAGAGCGTCTCCGGAATTTTTTTAAATTAAAAATATTAATAAATAAGTCCGTGAGAGAGTCTCCGGAGGCGCCTCGGAAAAAAAATTGTTTTTCGGTGAACATCATAACTCGTTAACGAACCATTTGAAATAAAAAAATTGAAATGAGTTTAAAAGATGTTTTCCTAGGTAATGACGAAGCGTTTTTTTTTCTTCTTTTTGCAGCATGTTGAAGTCAAAAGTGCGATTTTCGCTAAAATTTGAATAAAATAGAAAAAAATAGTAAAAAAAAAAACTCTTCGTCACTACCTGTTGATTTATGTGAATAAATAGTGTACAAATTTTCAAAAAGATCTAAATTGTCAGGATAATAAGTTAAAACTATTTAAAAGTTATTTAACTTATTATCCTGACCAAGAAAACATACTTTTCGAAACATGTTGATATTGTTAATTAAATAGTGGTGTACACAAAGTTATTTGTTTTCATTAAATTTGCTTTACCTTTTGATTAAAATAATAATTTTTCAGATTGGTTAAGTATTTTGGCCTCAGATCGAAAATGAAGTTTTGTATAAAAAAGGTTGCGCACACCCTTAAAGAAAGTGGCCATTTGTTCACTTGATTATTAAATCATTGTTGATATTTTTTTTTTGTAAAGCGCACTTTAAGTGAAATGTCACAAAACAACGCTATACAGATATTATGTTATAATAATAATAATAATTGGACAATTTGTAAAGCGCCGTTTTTGTGAAAAATCACCTCAAGGGCGCTTTTATTAAATGATATGATCAAATAAAAATCATAGTTAGAGTGAAAGATTATCAATCTAATTTAAGGTAAAATGAATGCCATAGTAATCGGAACAAGCATTATTTAGTCGTGCCTTTTTCAATCTGCATTAATGCATTATTGTTCCTTTGTTATTAAACAGCGTAATTGCCGCTCCAGTTGAGAGAGCTAATTGAAAATGGCAAACGTGCCTATCAACTAAACAATACAGCCATTACTGCAAAGCTCATAATGTTGAACAAAACAGCAGAACAACTCGACTAAATGATAAAGCAATAAACATTGAAATTATTTAACGTAGGGCAATATAATGTGGAAGAGGCATTACGTTTTTATTCGTTCTACTTTCAGAACTGTATTCAAAAATGCAAACTGAGAAGCTTACGATTGTCTTTTGTTTGGCGTTGGCGCGCGAAATTCCCGCCTTTTTATCGCCATCTTTGTGAAAATTTTCCACGTCGTTAGTTTTGATAATGCCAACGTTTTCACACGCCAGACTATGCGCAGCCTATTTAGCTCAGTTTAAAAGGCTTAATTGTTACGGACTGAGATTTACATTTAGATGCGTCGATTTTGATCCTACTGAAAGGGAAAATGTTGCGTGAAATATCACATTGCAACTTTTAGATGTTATTATGACCTGAGGAATCAAAAATGGAAAGTAAAGTAAACAGGTAAAGCTCGTCTTAACCGCTTTAACTTTAGACCTCTTTGACCTAAATCTATAGACCTACATCTATACCAGAAATCTATTGATCTACATATATTGATCCAGAATCATGAGCCGTCCAACTGAATCCTGCTGAAGTCACCTTAGTTAGTTAGTTAGATAAAATATTAAATGATTGCAATAAAGAGTAAAAATTATGCATTATAATAATGATCTTCCTGATTTTGTTTGGCAAAATCACTTTGGTTTGCCAAGTGAAGGGTCCTGTCATGAGATAATATAAAATTTAACTAGATATACAGATAAATCAATATATATTTATAAACATAAAAATCAAAATATGTTTTCTTGGTGGTAGTTAAGAATTGTCTATGTATAAAGAATTATATCTGACTAATATTTGTGATAAAAATTGTAAACGGTTGAATGGACAGAGCTGATTTAATTAACCTCGGTGAATTTCATATACCGAGTACCGAGTGCTACTGATTCCAAAATTCTGTTTAAATGGTACAATAGCAGGATTGAGCATACAAATACTTGCTTTTACCTAAATTACATGAAGTTAGTAATAGAATCGCAGAGGTTGCGAATCTTTTTAATTGCACGGAAGGTAGATACAAAAAGCTATACTGCTGTATATTTTCAATCAATATTAATTTAACCTAATTCTACTTTTATATCCTGCAAGAGCTTGTATTCTTTATATATTTTTTGATGTCATTGTACGATCTAATGACAAATTTAATTCTTACTTTTTGAAATTATTTTTACTATTTTCTTATGCTCATAATAACTGTTACATACAAATATAGTTTATAGTATATTTGTAGCGTTTATATTTAATAAATAAATATCTCTTTATAAATACTGGATTGATTGGCACTTTCAATTGTCCAATTATGAGAAAAGGTCGTTAGCATTTCGCCCATTGACAAAACCCCGAAAGGTCTAAAACTTTATCGCCTTAGATTGTCTAAAGGTCAACATTTTCCTGTTGCAAAAGCTTTTAAGGGGCTTTAGATTTTGCGACCGATAAATTTGAGGCACGACCAATATTAATAGAACCTTATGACTCAAATCAGGACTATAATAATTGTATTGAAAACCGATAGATTAATAGAACCAGTCATAATTTTACATCATGGGAGAAAATTTTCTGATTTCATGCGTTAATAATTGATGTTATCCAAATATCAACAAATTCAAGCCATCAAGAATTGAGGGTAATTGAATATTTATTTTTGTTAATATGTTTTTTGCAGTAATTCCATTTTTAAATTTAGCTTTAACCTTTTTGTAGTTTTTATTTCCGTAAACTTAGAATGGATTATTACCCGACGTTTAAACTAATTCTTTACAAGGATTTGTCCTCTGAAGGATGAAGGACCTTATAAATATAAAACATAACCTCTTGCCTTGAATTGCTCTCGCTACGTGGATAAACTGGGCATGGCGCTAATCTGTTTAAACCAGGATAGTAAAACACAATGCTTCATTGCCTCGAATAGCTCTCGACCCCCGAACAGTAGAAAACCTCGACCTGCGACTTGCACACTTTTGTTTTACCAGTGATAAATTCACTTCTGTGGGTAATAAAACGACTAAAATGGTGGTTAATTCAAAACTTATACGTTTAAACAACAATAAGCATTTAAATTCACATTCCACCGTCTCCACTGCTTTGATCGTTTTAGGTATATGCGTGGGTAGTAGTGACCTTAATAGGTACTTAGCATTTTGGTTGGAAAAATAACTTTGTTTTATTATTTACTAGCTAGTACTCGGCATGCTTTGCTGTGCCATTTAATAAAAAAAATTCTTTCTCCCTATTAAATTTCCAGCAAATATATCGACATCGTTTCCATGGCAACGATTTGTTTTGCTTAGCAGTAACTCGCCTTTTTTGGGGACAGAAAACGCAAAATAAATATAATATATTAATATTTATAATTTCTTAACGCCAGACCTTACCATTATATACAACCTATATTACTCGCATATAATGTAGCTTTCTATTGGTGAAAGAATTTTTAAAATCGTTTTATTGTTTTATACGTGAAAGCGTAACAAACAAACACACGCAGTTTCGCATTTATAATATTAGTATAGATTACTAGCTGAGGTACGTGGCTTAGCTCAGGGAGTTGATATGAGATTGAACTGACGTTCGAATCCACGACGGAACTTGCTTTATACCCTCCCAACGGGTAGCCCCACCCTTACAAAAAGGCTTCGAATGGTCCACAATGTTCCAGAACATTCCTCAACATTTGATAATGTTCTGGAATGTCCCACAATGATATTCCCTATTCCCAATTCCCGAACATTCTACAACATTCCAGAATGTTCTGGATTGTTCTGGAATTTTATGAAATGCTCTCGAATCCTCTCAAATGTTCTGGAATGTTCTAGAAATTTCTAGAGATCGAAACTTCCGGCCGTTATCTTTTCAAAAGCACACCCTTCAGGTAAAAATGGGAACGTTCTTCATGGATGGGAGATAGAGGGCTACCACACCATATAACTCACTTAATCGTACCGGGACTCGTTTCCGAGTTTTAGGGCAAGCACGCTTTCTTTTATAATGTTTATTGATAATTTTTGTGTTTAATTCGTGAAACTCCATTCACAGCTGTTCTGGCGTTCAAGGTCATCATGATTATGCTACGTTGAGACGACTTATTTATACGATTTTATGTATCCTTTCCCCTATTTCGATTAGTGTGATGGTTAAAAACTGTTTTGTTAAAAAGCTTTTTCTTAGAAAAACATTTGTATGAGGCACTTGCAGTATAAAACTTTGGATTTCCCTCTTTTGTATGCTTGCAAATAATTGATCGCTATACTTACAAAACTTCACAATAAGATAATTGAATTTTAACTACTAAATTAAAAAAAGGGTTTAACATATTTTTTTCTTATATTACTATAATATCTTTTTTGTAACATTGTTGGTTTTACTGTGACATTGGCACGGCGAATTAATGGCAAAGAGATGGTAATTAACACAACGTATTTTACATAATATAGCATAACTCCCTTTTTTAAAATGCGCGCCATTCAGTCGGTTGATGTCGTAGCGGAGCGCTAGTGATCTCTGAACTATAAAGTTTTGTCCTGACACAGTTTAGTCGCCATCATGCGTTGGAACAGTGAGGAGTGTGCGTTTGCCCTTGAGACCTATTTTTCGAACGGATGTTCTGTGATCGCAACCCAGTGCGCCTTTCGGAATCGCTTTAATTTAGTCTCTCTTTGGCATTATCTCGAATGGAAGATAATGCCAAAGAGAGACTGAACGCACTTACATAAATTTATATTATGTACATTAGTATCCCACTTCTTTGCTCTTTCTCATACAAGATGTCAGTCGCACGTTGGTTACAGTAACTTTTTCATTATTATTTTTTTTTGTGCTACGTGTCTGTAAGTATCCATTATTCCAACAAATCCCTGATATCAATCCCACCGTGAAGTCTGGCGCTCAAGTTTCCTTTTCCAAGTTCTTTCATCTCTTCTATAAATCAAAACCATGCGTCTTGTGACACCGCAAGACGGATTCGGTCAGCCAAATCTTTCCAAATACTGGGAAGTGGACCATAAAAGGCAGACCCAAACGTATGATTAAATAGAGTGACACCCTTTTTCTTCTTGAAGGCATCAGCACAATATAACACCTACAATTTAACATAGGAACTAGCGCAGACCCGTGAAAAAGCACGGAATTAAAAACAAAAATTTGATTCATTAAAAATCAAATAAACGTATTTGAAAATAAAATAAAACAAAAAAGTTTTTTATGTGAATACTTCCCGAGGGTTTCAGCTGCTCCCGTCTGGAGCCAGTGAGACTATGGCATCTCCAATTGGGGTAGTTGTGGAGCTGACGGTAGTGGGGAGGGGAAGGAGAAGGGGAAGAGAACGGTAGGGTTTTTCAGATCTGGTCACCAAACACGGCTAAAGCCATTTCAAGCAACGCTTCAATTCTGAATGGTGGTCTTACATCAGGGCGATGCTGAGAGAATCTGCCACTCAGGAACGTGCCTATATTATTTTAAATGAATTAATTGTGAAAAAACACAAATTAATCATTAATTGTTTTTGTGTTTAATTCTTAGAACTCCATTTAATTTTTTTATTTTATTTAATTAAAATTAAATTTGATAGTTTTATTATGAAGTTCTGCAAGTATTTTATTATGTTAACTTGATAATAAAACTATCAATTTTTTTAATTAAATATAATAAAAAAACAAATTAATCAAATAAAATTTATTTGCCCGCACCGGGATTTGATCCCGCGATCTTCGGATCGCGAGTCATGAGCCTTACCCCTAGACCACGCCGGTCTTCAATAATTTGAAATTTAAAAAAATAAATTGCTACTACCAAGAATAGAACCCCGATCAACTGCTCGAAAGGCAACTATGCTCACCGCACACCACCAACTATTTTGATAAAGACGACTTAAATTTTCAGTGGAAAGGTGAGAATGAAAAGAGGAAAGAGGGGCAATAGGGCACAATTTACAAAGGAATCAAATTTAATAAGGGTCATTTACAAACAAATTTAATAAGGGTCATTTACAAACAAATTTAATAAGGGTCATTTACAAACAAATTTAATAAGGGTCATTTACAAACAAATTTAATAAGGGTCATTTACAAACAAATTTAATAAGGGTCATTTACAAACAAATTTAATAAGGGTCATTTACAAACAAATTTAATAAGGGTCATTTACAAACAATTTTTGATTATTAATAATATTCAAATTTGCATTCACGCTTTTTCTGATTTCTAAGATTTCCAATTTTATTTTATATTTTAATCATTCTAGATTCCAGAGTCTAGACACCCTAATATCTGAGCCTTTTCACCGCACGGTACACGACATCTACAAATATGTAAAAAGCAGTTTTATGTTTATTTATTAATTATATCAAAATGTGCTTACATAACAGAGTTAAAATGTTTTCTAGCTGTGTGAATCGCACTTGGGGAAAAAGTTTTACGTAAAGATTTATTTTTACTTTCTATGCATATTAAAAAGTCATTTTATTTCTGTGTTATTCATTTGTATACATAATTTAATAATATGTGCATATTTTCCACACTTCGTACAGAGGTTTGACGGCTGGCGTGGTCCAGCGGTAAGGCTCTTGACTCGCAATCCGAAGATCGCGGGATCGAATCCCAGCGTGGCAAATAAATTTAATTTGATTAATTTGTGTCATTTCGCAATTTATTAATTTAAAATAATATATAATGTATTTGCGGCACGTTCCAAAGTGGAAGATACTCTCAGTGTCGCCCTGGTGTAAGACCACCGTTCAGAATTGAAACGTTGCTTGAAATGGCTTTAGACGTGTTTGGTAACCAGATCTGAATAGCCAGGTACTTCCCACCTTCCTCTTACCCATCTCCTTCCCCTCTCCACTACCTTCAGCCTCACAACATACCCCAATTAGGGATACCACAGTCTCAATGGCTCCAGACGGGAGCAGTTGGAACTCTTGTGCGGTATTCAAAAAACTAAAAAAAAACGTAATTCCTAACTACGTTTCCAACTAGAAAACTATCTTGCTTATCCCAAACCTTTGGCATTAATGTGAAGCTGAACCACTGAGAAAAATCAAAGAGGCAATACGGGCGGCCTTTTTTCTATTTAAATCATTGTTCGGACATGCCTTAAATTCAAATCATTCAGAAATACTGGACCGAAAAATCGTATCCTTTACAAATCGGTTTCCAACCTTAAAAAACTCAACCTGAATATTTCTTTGGACTTTGATTTAATCCTTAAACCTGCCGTATCTTAAGCGTATCTTGCCGTGTAGGAGGATGGATTACTGGATCTTTACGAAGATTCCAAGAGGCTGTAGTTAGTAGTTATAGACACCTCCAATACCTGTGTACTGTCTGTACTGTGTAGATAGGTACTATCTCTGCTCCTTTGATATCGGAACGGACCTAACGTATCTCGAAGGCATCACCTGAGACCGAGCAAGCTCAGACAAAGGCAACTTAGGAATTCTAAGGAGATTTCTGCTTTTGACATTGCCAAATTGACGTTGACATAACTTACAGTTGGTCAACAATTCACAAAGTTCAGGTATGTGAAGGGCGAGGGTTTGGCGCAGGTCGGGGGGTAAAGGGAGAGAATGTTCTCGGCTTTTAATCGCTTTATAGCCTCCATAATAATTTAATATTATAATAATATTGTCAGTAATTTCTGAGATTATGCTGAGATATTATTGTAACAAAGTGATTTTACGATTCCGAACAAAACTGTAGCTTTTAATCAATTTAAAAAAAATATATTTATTTGTGTCCAATAAATTTTTTAAGTTCTGTAAGGCATCGTTTTTTGTACGTTACTGTTGAAATGCATTCTAGGGCAGAGTGTCAAACTGCATAGTTACTGAAAAAACGTATCTAGTTAGTTTGCATAACACAGTTATTTAAAAAAGAAGTCCAACAAAAAGAAACAAAAAATTAATCTAATGTTGTTTTAACATGGCAATCTTCTCCGAATCATTATTAAACTATCAATCCGTTAGTGGCTGTTGGCAATGCGTTTGGGTATTACCCAGGCGTATTGAGTTCGATTCCTCCTCCATCACAAAGCAAGCAACATTTTTTCGCTTATTGTGGTAGTAGTAGAAGATTTTCAAATATTGTCAGGTTATTCGTAACCCGGGAATGTTTGTCTTTCTTTTTATTTTATTTATTGTCTTGATTTTTAATCCTCAACGATGCAGTCGGCAAAACGATTTTGATTATTTAGAAAAAAAAATAACGCGTGTATATAAATCGATAATTCATTTGATTTTAAACCGCCCATTTGGTTTTTGAACACATCCTAAGCTAATTTATGAACGTATCCTACGTCGATTTTGAACGCGTGCATAATTTTCGTGATGCCTCTGCCAGGGGAATCCCCGTCGCGTGTATAACTAGTGCTACACGAGCTGAGCCGAATAAACCCGAGCGGTTTGAGAGTGACGCTGGCGAGAGGGGGCGCCACTGTCAAGTTTCTAACCCGGTTTGAAAAAGTCGTAGATCCGGGGCTGTCACTACGTATAACATAACACCACTATGTATGTATAATATATAATTTGCGAGAGCCGAGTTAAAGTATGTAGGCTGGTATATGTAGTTTGGGACAGAGTAATATGCAGCTACGCAGAGTTACGATCTGTAATCAGTCGAAAGACAACACTGTTTACTCTGTAACGATGGGTTGTAAAAGCGATTTAGCCTGCAATTTCCTTGTTTACACGTCGCAAGCTTTCAGAGCCTTATTAGGGGAGCTTGTGTACTTTTAAATAATCACTTAGTTAGGGAGGGGAGGGCGGCAGGAAATGAGTCCGGTCGCGCGTCGCCTCTACCCTCATTGCAGGGATGATCTCCTACCAACTTCTTCCGGGCAAATTACTAATTGTTTTATAAAGTCTTTAAAAATAATTGAGGAAATTGGATCAAATACCGCGAAACGTTTTATAATAATATTCAATGTATGTACTTCTGAAGTTTTGCCAGGCAAAGTATTTTTTTTCATATTATTGCACAGTTTTATGGTGATCATTTTGAATATTTTCCGCCCAAATTAAAAAAAAAAACATACCTCCGAATTTTAATATCGAGCCAAACAAACTGATTATAGTTCTATATAGCAAATGATTTCACCTATCTTTTGTCGATTGTCACAAACTCGTAGGATTTATAAAAAAAATATTATAAAATCGTAAACTTCTACTTAACGGCCTATTTGACGGCCTCCGTGGTCCCGAGGTAAGACTCTGGACTCACAATCCGAAGGTCGCGGGTTCGAACCCGGCGTGCGCAAATATATTTTATTTGATTAATTAGTGTTATTTCACAATTTATTCATTTAAAATAATATATAGTATATTTACGCCACGTTCCAGAGTGGAAGATACTATCAGTATCGCCCTGGTGTAAGACCACCATTCAGAATTGAAACGTTGCTCGAAATGGCATTAGCCGTGTTTAGTGACCAGATCTGAATAGCCAGGTACTTCCCCACCTTCCTCTTCCCTATCTCCTCCCCCTCCCCACTACCTTCAGCCACACAACGTACCCCAATTGGGGATGCCATAGTCTCACTGGCTCCAGAAGGGAGCAGTTGGGACTCTTGTGCGGTATTTCATATAAAAAAAAATTACTTACAAATAAGAGAAAATTTGCCAAAATTGGCAGCAGAGCAATCCGGGGTATTTTAGTGGCATATTGTGGTAAAAAGCGCTCCTGTGATTATTTACAATGCTCGTAATTCATAAAAAAATAATGCCATCGAACGAAAACACGGCACGATCAAGTACTTGATCATATCAAGATGATCATGTCGACGATCCCAAAGAAAAAGTCGGATGTGCGATTTTGTAGTTTTACAGTAGAGCTGTTTAAAGTTTCGTTTCTTCGTTTTTACTGTTTTTGAGATCAAGAAATATGATATTGTTTTGATATTTTGGTTTTACCTAAAATTCCTTAGCAATTCCGACGTTGTTCATCCATCGATGTCATCTTGGCCAGGTCAAAGTCAGAATAACATAAGGCTATGTATGGGACGACGCATGAATATTAATGAAGTATGGAGTGTTTTTTTTACATGTGCCCCACAGGAAAATAATTTCCCTCAGGACCTATGTCATCTTTGGGGATGCTGTGTGGAGAGTTTTGGGAAGGAAAACGGTTTAAGGGGTATGTAGGAATTTGGGGTTCAGTGTGTCCCGGTCATTCACCTCCGAGACCTAGACAAACCTCACCCTATAAACCCGGGCACCTCTGCTAAATCACCAAACGTACCACTTGGGGTGACCTATGGCAGAGGTGTTGGTTGTTCAATAAAGGTTCCTGGAGCGGCGGTACCCATTCCCGCCTCCCAAATTTAATAGATTTGTTTGGTGGTCCGTCCTCTGTGTCTACCCCTGCAGGGAAACGGCGCGATGGTTAGTTAGTTATACAAAACCGAAAACGACTGATTGAATTTTATTATGTTCTGCTTTAATATATCTGAGGAACCTCAAAATTCTACGGAATCCTTCTGGTATTCCGTGGATATATATTTCCCCTTTTTGGTCAGCTGTTTGATTCCTAAAAGGTCGATTAGCTTCCGTTATCGAGCCTTTTTCAAATTTATACAGTTTTAAGTGTCGGGCGGATCGGTTCACTAAAGCCCAAGTATCATTTTTCATAGAACGGCGCGTTAACGCCGCGTCCACTCCTATACTACTTGCTCTATTGCCAACACAGAACACAGGGTGCGGGCACAGGACACTGGATTACAAGGATTTGTGCTTACTCCTGCCACCTTTTTTTCTCCCCCCACACCCCTCTCCTTTCCCCTTAGCGAAGGCAGTGACGGACTGGCGAGTAAGGAATAAAAACAAAGACATTAGTTAAGTACTGAAATTTCACATGTATCAAAAGTACATAATCATTTAACCAGCACCTAACTCCATACTCAAAAGCGTTGAACGCGATGCTTTTTTCCCCGTATGGAAACTATGTCGGGACCCATATGAAAAAGCTTTGCTTTACACGTTCATTATTTTCGTGCTCACAATTTCATACAGATGTTTTCAAACAGCGTTACAGTGTCCATAAATAACGAAAAATCCATTTTAAGTCATTTTGTCGATCTTTCAAACTAACAACATCATCTTCGACTAAATTTTCCATATTTTTGGTTGCTACCCTTTTAAATTATCACAAAGTTTTAAATAATTGGTTTGTAACCTAGTTAGTGTCTCGAATTCATTCAATTCTGAATTTGAAATATGAGATAGACAAAAATGACACAAAAATAAGAGGTTCCGTGTTGTTTAAAGCGTTTGTCCTGTAAGACAAGAGATTCTGGGTTCGAATCCCAGTGGCGACTGTCATCATTTGATTTTTCTCTGTCTTGTTCTGTTTCATCCTTCGTTTAGATTTATTAGTATTATCTTCTTCTTCTGTGATATATTTATTAGATTGATGGGCAAAACCTTCAAGAGTTATTACACAGTCATTCCAATTAAAATTATACATTATGGTTTTCACATCAATATTTTAGATGTAAACAAAATACGCTTGAAAAATTTCCACATTCTATTGTTACGTAAAACAATGACAGATGTCAAATAATGTCCGCCATCTTAAACTGTACAAAAATGTTAAATAATGTCCGCCATCTTAAACTGTACAAAATGTCAAATAATGTCCGCCATCTTAAACTGTACAAAAATGTCAAATAATGTCCGCCATCTTAAACTGTACAAAAATGTCAAATAATGTCCGCCATCTTAAACTGTACAAAAATGTCAAATAATGTCCGCCATCTTAAACCGTACAAACATGTCAAATAATGTCCGCCATCTTTAACTGTACAAAAATCGGTACCAAAATAGAACCTCAGTCCATGTGAAAAGTATGACCCACTTGGAAAATGGATAAAAAGGATCCAGAACGCCTGTTCCTGATAATACAAGGTGCTTCTTTCATTCCTCTTGCCTTACCTATTTCCTATTCCGGTATCTAAAAGCGCGTCTCTCACGTTTTTTACTTTGACCGTTAGCTCGGCAATAAGTACGACTTCTTGATTAAAAGTACTTTTAAAATGAATCGTTTAATTTCTAAACCCGCTATACCAACTTTCACTGATTCGGAGAAAACCGCAAAAAAACTGTCACATCTCTAGCGTAAATAAATAATTGAATTTTTATTTTATATATAATGAATTGGATCAAAAAGTATTCATTTTTTATTGTGTGTCTAGCAACATTTCAGTGATTTCGGTAAATAAAATGGATATAGCGGATTTCTAAACTCATTCGCTTCGTGATTTACTTACAATATAGAGGCTTTTGAAACTCAAGTGAACTAGCGCGCGTTTATAAACCCGCCATCTTGGCAAAATAACTGCTGGTAATTGGTTGAATTCCGATATAGCGGGATTTGATAGTAACTTTTTGAATGATATAGCGGATTTTGTTTCTCACTCAGTTTTAACATGGATTTTGGTCATGATAAGGGAAGTTTTGAAACTCAATTTTAGGTTCACCTTGAAAAGTCCTCGCAAAAATGTGAACAAGATGTCATAATCAGGTCAATTTGGCAAAAAATCGTATGTAGCGGGTATTGAAATTATATGACTCAAATATGTTCCTATGAATTAACGCGAATCAGCATAAATTGTGATTTAGTTAATTAGCATAATACTAGTAATTTCGTAGCTGTGCATTTTACAGCCTGTTCAAATTAGCGTATTTATACACAATTAGTCCGTAAAGCGAAGAAACTTAACTGTTACCTGGAAAAAGTGACCGCTGTAAAATCAACTGGGTCAAGCATTGTTTTTGATGGAGTACCTACCTCAAAAACCACAAATTCCGATAGTTCTTGTAGTTGCTTACTTGTAATTCAAACAAATCAATTAGAATTGTTCAAACTTTCCTTGTATTTACAAACAATTGAGAACACGTGCGGCTTCAATCAAAAAGTTCATCGAACCTGCTGGAAACTTTATGTACAACTTCGGCGGTAGGTTAAAGATTAGATTAGTTTTTGATTTAATCATTTAATTTTAAATGTCCCTTAATATTTGGCTGATTGAAATAGCTCTGTTTTCGTGAAAAATCACCTCTTTATTGTACTTTTAATAAATGATTATGTTTTAATAAAATACGTACTATAATAATACGGTTTCCTTAAAAGCATTCATAATCTGCTCTTTTCTAGATGGTGTTAATTTTATAATTTTGAGAAAAAATATTTTTGGAAAGTTATGATTTAAAATATTAAAATGAATTATTTGTTTTCGCCTGTACATTAATAATATGAATACGAATAGATATTGTCCGTATACAAACACAGTTCTTTCAAGAAAGTAATAAAAATGCAATATCGGTGTAATAGTAATACGGTGTAATGGTAATAGCAATTGTAATAGTATCGGTGATTCCATGCATTATTGTATTTGTAAACTCTTCTTGAAATAATCGAGATTAAATACGGACAAAACTCTGTATTCATTTTCATATTGCAATCGTGCGGCCGCTAACAAATTTCATCTTATTATCTATCTTCCTCTTAAATGCCACGGGAGGAAACTCGAAAATTTCGCGATGTTTTGACTTTGACGTAATATTTTGCGGATTTATTTTATGCTATCGTATATAATATTTACCGAAACACGTTCCCTGAACAATAAACTATGCTTACAAATAATATTACTTGCGTTTATTTGACAAATTGATAGTTTTATCGATCTTTTCATGACATGCGACGCTCAAAGTTTGACAGCTCAAATCGCGGCAGAAATGTCATTTCGAAAGTCGTAGATATGTGCAAAGATGATTATTTGAGAGGCTAGGTGTGTTCCTTATATCTGTTACGTCAAGAACAAGAATGCCCCAAGCGATTCTGACCTTGTCCTTCATACATTTTCTTTATACATAAGGTTTAAAATCGCATCTCAAATTTATTTTTTTATTTTTTTTTTATTTGGCTATAGGGCGCGCACCGGTGCGCCAACGGCACGCGACCTCGTAAAGCATAAATCTCGTAAAGTATTTTTTCCTAAGAAAAATTAAATTAATGAATAATTTTAAGTTGACCTTTAAATTACAGAAAGGTGCCTATTGTAAATCTGCGACTAACGCTAATATTCTTTGATTGATCGGCATGCAGTTTGCGCAATATTTTACAATTTTTAATTAATGTATATTTTATTTTATTATTAACTAGCTGGGGTACCCGGCTTCGCTCAGGGAGTTGATATGAAATTGAACTAACGTTCAAACCCATTACGCATCTTGCTCTATATACCGCTACAAATGGAAAGCCCCACCCATGCAAAAAAGGCTTATAATGGTCCACAATGTTTCAGAACATTCTACAACATTCTAGAGTGTTCTGGAATGTTCCGTAAAGATGTTGCTGATTCCCTTATCCCGAAAATTCCACAATATTCCCGAATATTCTGGAATGCTCCACAATGATGTTTCCGATTCCCTGTTTACGAACATTCTACAACATTCCAGAATGTTCCGGGATGTTGAGAATATTGTGGAATGCTCTCAAATACTCTCAACCGTTTCTAGAAATTTCTAGAGGGCGAAACTTCCAGCCCTTATATCTTCAAAAGGGTTCCATGCCAACTGAGAATAAAATCAACTCAACTTGAAAAGTCATTAAAAGTCATTAAAAGCTATGAAAAAAATAATTCAAAATTAGCCGACAACCTAACCTAATGTAACCTATTTAACCAATTTTTTAAATAAAATTTTTTTTCACTCTAAATGACTTATATGAGATGGTTCTGAGTTGGTTTCATTCCGAGTTGTCCGGTCACCCTTCAAAAGCACGCCCTTCAGGTAAAAACGGGAACGTTCTTAATGGATGGGGGATAGAGGGTTACCACACCATATAACTCTCTTGATCGTACCGGGATTCGTTTCCGAGTTTTAGCGGGACGAACAAAATTGTGCACTTTCTTTTATAATGTATATTAATGATAAATTCGTATTACGGGTCTGTAATCCTAGGTCAAAGTCCACCCCTGCTCGGAGGTTCAGCCCTCCCGGGAACTATTCCGATAATGTAATAATGCACGCCTTTGAGATGGGACTCATCCGCCTCACAGAATTTCTCATTTCCAGACCCAAAAAGATAAATATTCATATATTAAATTCACAACCTACAAACATTGTGCTGGGAGGATAAGTCTAGGAACGATATCTAGACCATTCGGCACTAGAAGCCCTTTTCTTTTCACGTAAACTTGATGTATAATTTGTGTTGAGGGTTAAATTCACATATCATGTTGTGCAACTCATACAAACTTGTTAAAAACTTGTCTCTCAAAACTTTATCTCATTTCGTTTGACCGGTCAGTGGCTGAGTTAGCATCACGTAAGGTTTCCATCCAGGCGTTGTTGGGAACTTTTTGGAAGGTAGGAAAAATGGAAGCATAAACTCACTGAACTCTTGGACTTGTTTTGAGAGCTGCAAAAGACTTCACTAATTTAGGCACATTTATCACATTACATCCGACAAGGGATTTGGCATCCCTAGTCGGATGCCAAATAGAGTATAACTCTACGTTATGGTCTACATTTTACAATATTCTTTCCGACAGCATTGAAAAGATTCTACATAAGTTCCTGAGGTTTATAAACTATAAATTGCATATTCCTGTACAAAATACTGATTATAATTACCTACTGGATAAAATGTCCCCATTAAAACTTTCAGAAAGAAGAATAACACAGACTTAATATTATTACATAAAATACTGCATAACAAAATTGACTGTCCTGAATTACTTCAATTAATCAACATCCACATTCCCAAAAGATCTTGCCGACATTTACTAACCTTTTATTTGAACAACACCAGGACACTCACTTACCAAAATTCCCCGATTCCGAGACTTCACAATTTTGGAAATAAATATTCTGATCTAGGAGATATATTTCACCTTAAGAACAACCAGTATAAGCATTTTCGTTATTTGTTTTTAGGGTGTTATGCCGTGTTGCGCTACCTCCTTCTTTAGCCAACGTTTCGGACACTGTAACGCTGTCCGAAACGTGGCTAAAGAAGGAGGTAGCGCAACACGGTATAACACCCCAAAAACAAATAACGAAAATACTTTTGGCCATGAAAATCTAAAAACTTATCAGTATAAGCATTGTTTATTCCAATTCTTTTATAAATCTAGACACAAATAGTCGTGGTTATTTCTGAAATTTTTGTTTATATTGAATATTACAACAATAAATATCATTGACAGCTGTCGAGTTTTTTTTTGTGTCCTACTTGAAACTTACAAATAGAATAAATAAAACAGTGTATTTAAACAAATCTCAGTGTACTGCAACATAATTTAGTGCACTACGTTTATTTATTAATAACCATTGCAAAATCAACCTAAAAATTCAACATTATTATCAAAATTTATAAATCGATTTGTTTAACAATCATTTGTGTGCAGTGTTCCCTACGTCTCGCTCTAACAAGTGACAGGATCAGGTAGCGACGTATTCTCTCCCTCGCACTTACTGGATAACACTTGCGGACGCTCCCGCTACCTACTACTGCTAATTACCTGTACATTGCGAGCAGGGTTGTCACCTACATTCTTTTCTTTTATAAAAAAAAAAAAAAAAATCTCATTTTCGAAATGAATAATAATGAAGCAATTGCTTTCTTAAACAAAGCTAAGGAGGAGATTAATAGCATCCACAATGCCATTACCGATCCTGCCTTGAAAATAACAAAAGATCAAATGGCAAAAATACTCAGTAAACTTTCTAATCTATCTGGAACTATGCAAGACCTTGGAGTAACTGTTGGAGTTCTTGAAGGAAAAGTTATGACATTCGAAAAAATCATTGAAAAGAAAGTATTACCACAGGAAACAACACCAATTTGTGACGTGCTTGCTGAGATAGAGGAACGCAAGACCCGCTCGAAGAACGTCATTTTACTCAACGTCCCCGAGTGTAATTCGAACTCTAACACGGTGAGTGTCTTGGAGGATGGAAAAAAGGTGTTAGCAGCTATTAGTGAAATTAATAGCGAGTTCAATCTAGAAGATGTGAAAATTTGCAGACTTGGAAGTAAAATTCTAAACAAAACCAGGCCAATTAAATTAGAATTTGATGAAGTCAAACAGGCGAAATTAATACTATTTAACAAAACTATTCTTTCTAATGGAATTAAAATCAAACCTGACAGGACTCTACAACAAAGGCAGCATTTAACTGACCTCTGGAAGGAATTAGAAGAGAGGAAAGAAAAGGGCGAAGTCGATTTACGAATCAAACATTTCAATGGAATTCCCAAAATCATCAAAACCCAAGCAAAAAACTGAAAAACAAACAGAACAGATTTTCTAGACTAACAGGATATTATCAAAATGTACGGGGGATGCGCACGAAATTGCACCAACTTAAAACTAACTCCCCAATCTTCTCACACGACATTCTGTTTTTAACTGAAACATGGTTAAATGCTGATATCAGCTCGTCAGAATTAGGCCTACATCACTATACCACATATCGTTATGATCGAAATTCTATCACGAGCAAAAAGTCTAACGGGGGAGGTGTGATGCTGTGCGTATCCAAGAATATACCATCTATTAAATTACCGGTTAAACACAAAAGTGTTGAACAAATTTTTGTATTGCTCAATATACCTAATGGAAAAATTATTATCAGCTGTGTCTATATCCCACCTGCATCGGATTTGCAAACGTATAAAAATCACAACGAGGACATAGAAGCACTCAAATTCAAATATCCTAAAGCAAAATTCATTATTGCCGGTGATTATAACCTTCCTAACTGGACCAGCCAAGATGACAACAGACCTGCTATAAACCAAGCCGAATTACAGTGTGCTAAATGCAGTGAAATTCGTGATATGTCAGTATTCCTGGGATTAACTCAATCAAACAAGATTTTCAACTTTAACAATCGAATGTTGGATTTAGTGTTTTCAAGTGATTCGAAAATAGTGGTTGAGTTATCCGACGAATTATTATTACCGTTAGATCAACACCACCCACCATTGGACATTATCATAACAAATATGCCTTTAACATCTTCAAAAAAAACAAGTGCCCCATCGTATAACTTTTCCAAAGCTGAATACCATCATATTACTGAGTACCTTACCCAAACAGATTGGTCTTTTTTAGATGAGGAAAATAATATTAATGATCAAATTGAATACTTTTACTCGATTTTAAATACCTCTATAGAACAATTTGTTCCCAGGGTTAGCTTCACATCATTTAATTATCCAAAATGGTTTTCAAGGGAACTAACTAGTTTAATTAATAAAAAAAAATGTATCCATAGAAAATATAAACATACCAGAAATCCTAACGATTATATAACATTTTCTAAACTACGAAAACAATGTAAAGAATTATCATTAAAATGCTATAGTGATTATGTTAATGTAATAGAAAATGAGGTACATCATCACAATGTGAAAAAATTCTGGAATTTTACTAAATCTCAACGAAAAGACAACTGTGGATATCCTAATAGCATGTACTTTAAAGAAAAATGTGTTGACAGTATTGAGGGTATAGTAAATCTTTTTGCTGACTCATTTAAAAGTGTTTACGATAAAGATATTCCCGTCAATGCAATCTCCAGTACGTCAGTAGAAGAGTCATTAAACCTAAGCCAATGTTTCATAAATTTAGAATCCATAGAAAGGGGCATTAAAGCATTAGATAGTAATAAATCTGCTGGACCGGATGGTATTCCTCCCATATTTTTAATAACTTGCATTGATAGTTTGATATATCCTTTACATAAACTTTTTAACAAATCCTTAGCTTCTGGCTGTTTTCCGGCTTTGTGGAAAAAGAGTTATTTAACGCCTATTCATAAAAAAGGTGACAAAAGCGATATATCAAACTATAGACCTATTTGCATTATGTCTGCTTTACCCAAACTTTTCGAGTCATTAGTATTAGATACCATTGTAAAACCTATCAACAATATTATTGTTCCTAACCAACATGGCTTTATCAGAGGTCGATCTACCTTAAGTAATTTAACTATCTATAATAATTACATATGCGAATCCCTTAGTCTGAAACAACAAGTGGATTCTATTTACACCGATTTCAGTAAAGCATTTGATAAGGTTCGACATCACATTCTTATATCTAAACTCAGACTGTTGGGCATCAAAGGTAGTTTATTGACATGGATTATCAGTTACCTCAGTAATAGAGTGCTTAGTGTCAGGATTAATTTTATAGAATCCTATGTATTCGAGGCCACAAGTGGTGTCCCGCAAGGGTCCCACCTCGGCCCAATATTCTTCTTAATATTCATTAATGACATTGTAAATATATTTAAAGATGTACAAGTCCTACTTTTTGCAGATGATCTAAAATTGTTTAAAAGAATACGAAATGTACATGATTGCCTAATTTTACAAGCTAATTTAGATGAACTTTTTAAATGGTGCAAACAAAATATGTTATTTTTGAACATTGAGAAATGTCAAGTAATTCGATTTTCCAGAACTCATTCTCAAATCTTACATGAATATAATTTAAATAATGTTAAATTAACACCAGTATCACAAATTCGCGACTTGGGAGTTATATTCGATTCAAACTTAACTTTCACAGCACATATAGATGAAATAACTAATAAGGCTTTAAAGATGCTTGGCTTCCTCTGTAGAACCTTAACTGATTTTAAGTCCTTTGATTGCATGAAAACACTCTATATTTCATTAGTTAGAAATCAAGTGGAATATAATTCACCTATTTGGTCCCCTTTCTATAAAGTACACTCTAACAAAATAGAACGGGTTCAACACAAATTTCTTAGGTACTTAAATTTCAAGCTCAAAATCCCAATAGAAAACATTAATTATATAAGTTTGATGAATCGACTTAATTTAATTACGCTATCTGACAGAAGAATCATTTCAGATTTAATTTTATTATACAGAGTCATGAACAACCTAATTGACAGCCCTGCCATTGTTAGTACCATTAAACTCCATGTACCGACAAGGAATACTAGACAAAATATTACATTCCTTTGCAACACATACACAACCAACTATCAATCACACTCACTTACCAATAGGATGCATGATTTAGGCAACAAGTTTGGTGATATTGTAGATATATTCGCTGATTCCCTTTATAATCTAAAATGCATTTTAAACCAACACTTTGTGGAATCCTACAAATTATTGTAACGTGGGTGTAATATATTTAACGATTTGATGTGTTATTGTAATGTTTTATATTGTATTTTATTCTATGTTATTGTCAAATGTTATATTGTTTCAAATATTTCACGGTTTTACGCTATAATCTTCAAAAACTACCTTTATATTTTTTAAATGTTTTCATTTTTATAACTTTTGATTTAAATTCTATTTATGTTTAATCCTCGATATCTTAAATATTATTGTATAATCTACGTAAAAGCCCATATGGGCGTATAACAACAATAAATAAATAAATAAATATCCTTTTATGTGTTAATTTTTTCCAGTGTACTTTATTTTTTATTATGTGCTATTTTTGTTACATTGTTTTCATTATATTATGTTTTCTTTATTATTTTAGTTTTAAAGTATTTAAAAGTACTGTGTTACTTAACTTATAAACAAAGAATGTAAAAGGCTATTAGGGAGTGTAATAAATAAAAAAATAAAAATAAATAATGCTGTCTCTTGTCCATATTCTACTTCCGGCTTTGCACCGATTATCACCAGTTGTAATTTTGAAGTGTTTTTCACGGATCTCATAATTTATGAAAGAATTCGAGATACTGAGCAAAGAACTCTGCTGACATGTTGAAGATTGTCAATGCACTGCCCTTGTGATTTCAGATATGTAGGTAGGGGGACTAGGTGTGGGTATGAATCAGAAAAAAGGCAGGAATACTCCGTTAGTTCAATTCCTCGGCTGGCTCGATCCTCCATCACGACATAAGGAACATTTTCCGCTTATTGTGATGGTAGTTAATATTAATATCGATCACGAAAATTTGAAATGCGCCAAAGTTCAAAATGTTAATTGTTCAGAAATGCGAAAAGAAAGTTTTTTTTTTTTTCAAAAAATCATATCACATGTTTTACTATAATTATGAATTATTAATATAAAATAACATTGAATAGATCTTTCAGAATGCTAAACATTTAAAAAAATCCTTATCCGCTGGAGCGCTTTTTGCCACAATATGGCACTGTTTAAAATACCTCGGATTGTTTTGCTGCCAATTTTGGAAAAATTTCCCTCATTTGTAAGTAATTAAGTAGAAGTTTACGATTTTATAATTTTTTTTTTCATAAATTCTACAAATATTTAAAATCGACAAAAGGTAGGTGAATTCATTCGCTATATAAATCTATAATCAGTTTGTATGCCTCCATATTAAAATTCGGAAGTATAGTTTTTTTTTTAATTTGGGCAGAAAATATTCAAAATATATAGCAATCGAAGAAAAAAGTTATAAATTGCGCTGTCACTCCAGTGGTTATTAACTGTATTTAATTTATTTTTAATGAGTCAGAATAAAATCCTCTTAAAATTGCACATTGTAAAAGATACACTTATTTTCCTAAAAATATTTCGACGTTGCAAATCGAATGAGATAAAAAACTGAGAAAAATTAAATATTTTACTTATTTCTGGATTTATTTTCTTTAACGACATTTCAAATTTCCGCTATCGATATTAATTAAATATAAAAATTACGTTAAGTTAAAAAAAAGTCTTTCACAGGAAATTGGTAATTTTAACAGCATTTATTGCGCTACAACTGTAGGAAAGTAGATATAATAGGAAAACAGGGTGGCTACTGACAATACAATATGGGTAGGAATACATAACGTAACTCAAGGTAATGGAGTTTACCTGTATGTTACAAACTTTGGGGTATGTTTAGTTTTCCCCTTTCATCTAAAATAAAAACAATGGAATCTTCTACACCCAACAGCAGTTAGCTAAGTGGTTCAAAATACGTAACAAGTGATTTTCATAGAGAATGAATGATTATTTTTTATTTTTTTTTATTTATGTCTATACTTGAATACACAATTTTACAATTGATTACAGAGGTTTACATAGGAGTACAAAACGTTAATTTTCAGTAGCAGTAAGCAAAAAGATTTTTTTTTTTTTTTAGTATTATGTTGGGTGTAAGGTGTGAGAAGGTAAAACTGTGTGTGGATAGGAGATCCTCACTAGGAGAACCTGTGCTGAGGTGTTGACGTGCTTATGATTAAGTGTGACAAGTATTTATGTGTTGTTGTAGAAAATTAGTTATTTAATTATTATTATTTTTTTATACATTTTATTATCGCATACACTGATTATTTAGAGTGAAAAAATATGTATAAAATACAAATCCATATAAACACATATCTGTACATGTTTATATTTATAGACATACATACATAAAGTTACACACACCTACACATATATATTAATGTAAGTGTGTGTGTAGTAGGAAAATTCATGAAAGACTTTAATTGTTTTCTTTTACTTTTTGTAGTTTGGTTAGGATTTATGATTTTTTGAATAAAGTGAATATCTTGATTTTTTATCCAGGCCGTAATATTTTTTTTGTGAATGTTTGTAGATGCATTTGCAGTTGGTAATTGTTTCAGAGTAATGGACATACAATTAAAAAGTTTTTTTTTTTTTTAACGGGCTATTTCTCTTTCTTTAAGATTCATTAGGATTCCGATTAACAATAAATCACTTGAAAATGTACATTGCAATGTAATATTGCACCCTTGAGTGGAATTTTCTCACGAAAAGGGCGGAATGAAAATGATCCAATCATTATTATCGTTATCGTTCACTGGTTTTAGTCACTAAACAGGGTGTTAAGGCTTGACTTTTTTTACCTAACCCGTGATTCCTGACATTATTTGAGGTCAAAAATGTAAATGAAAGTTTGTTTAGATGAATTTTTTGATGTTTTTTTATTCAAAATATTTTTTTTTTTCACATGTCATCATTGCTCCCTCAGCCGAGAAACCACCCATCTCCTCATCCCGACCCTAACTGTACAATACCTACTGATTTTTTTGTTGTTTTTTCAGTAAAATCAAAAGGTGCTCGATTTAATTTTGATAATTTTGAAACAATTATACCTTAAGAAAAAAAAACTTAAAAAATGTGCGTTACAGGGTCTATCATCGGGGCAGATTATGTGGACGATGGTGATAGAAATGACGGTCGCTAAGGCTGTCCGAAACGTTGACTAAAGAAAGAGGTTGCGCAACGCGGCACAACACCCCAAAAATAAATAACGAAAATACTTTGGCCGTGAAAATCTAAAAAAACAAAATATTAATTGAGTGCGTGTGCGCGCTGTTTGTAAACACTTAAAAAAATAATTTAAAAAATTAGTTGCCTGTAAAGTCGGTTTGCGGACGATAATTTTACGTGATAACGTCATATAATAACAATGGAGTGGAAGAGAGATAGATGCTTCACAAGCCGAACGCTTGTTCCGCGCTCTCGCTTGCACGCTAGGCTCAGGCGAAACGTGACAATGAGTCATACTTTTTCGTGAGTGCAGCCAGCGTTCATCGACTTATAAGACGTTATCACGTCAAAAATTAGTGACCTTGCAGAAATGTCCTTCCATGTTGAAAAGATTGACCTTTAAGATAATGCTTATAATAATTAATATGCGTGACATGTAACTATAATGTACGTGTTCAGGACAAGTTTGATCAACATATTAAAACGATTTTGCCTACCTCATTAACATTTTCTTGTTTTTGTGGAAAGCATTAAAGGTTTAAAATTTGTTGTATGTGTATAAACCAAATTACCCAGCGTTTTCATTTTATTTAGCATTCTTCAACTAACCTTTGTGTATTTGGTTTTGTCAACATCAACAATCAACACCAAACAAAATATTCCCGGATTAATGGAACGAGATGTGTTCATATAATAAATAATCTTTTCATCGGAGCACGTGTCGCGCTTCCTGGTAAAACTAGGATTATTTACTTTACCGTAATATCATTCATCAACACACTCCAGCAAATTACATTTCAAATATCGTTAACAATTTAGGTGGGTAATCATTTAGCCAAGAAACTCCAATATTTCCTGGAATACAAATGAAACACTTCGAAGTAAATATTTGTAAGTCCTCGTTATCTTCGACTCGACCTAATGTATAAACAAGCAATTAAAGACATTCCTTCCACAGTGATTAAACATCGTAAATCCAATTACTAAACAGCACTTGGCTGAATCAGGACTAGACTCTCAGGTTCTAAACAAAGGGATGAATTCCAGGAAGGAACCTGAGTAAGGTTGTGGCATAATAAGGAATGTACCAAGGCACCTAGTCCAGGTCCTTGAACAAAACACTCTGGATATTTGAATCAAACCAAATTAATTTGTTGCTTGTTTAATATGTGAAACGACATACGAGTATAATATAAAAATTAAGCTTTTCTTGGGTTTCAATGTGTTTGCGATAGCTGTTAGGTCTTCAAGAATCATATTATGACTCTTTCACACACAGTCGACTTACCAATTTACGTGTTATTATTACATCATGATTACAAATTACAACTTCTTTATTGTATACTGAAAGTATTTTCTTGGAGCGTATTGTATCAATATTATTAGTATTGTATCAATATTATTAAAATGTAACTTGTTTTGATCTCTTGTATCTACTTCGTTAAGTTTTTAAAAATTGTACTTACATTGATTTATGTAGAAAAAAAAGGTTGGGAAAGACATTGAAATTTTAAAAAGAATACAAGACATCATGTTTATTACATATTTAAACCTATATATTTAGATAGAGCCTCGGAAGTCATATTTGTAGAGCCCCCTTGATTTGGGATGAATTTTCACAAAAACAGCGCTGTACAAATTATCCGATTATCATCATCAAATAGCCTGTACGGAGACTGTACGGTTGAAATTTAAGAATCCGGCTAAAAATGCAACTCTGACGCCGCGCCTTACGCAAAACCGTTTTTGTGGAGTTTTTATACAAATCTCTTTTTGTAATAGAACCGAATAAAAGCAATGCCAAAAGATGGCGCTACTTACGTTAACAGCTAGCGTGAGCGTAAGTACTACTGGATTTGTAATTTTGCGTATCTCTCCGTATATGGAGAGAATGACAATAATATGAATAATAACACCACGCGGCTATATAGTATATATGACGTCATTTCCTGTCGCGCCTACTTTGTCCCGGTGACTAGCTGTCACTGGATCCCAATGGATCCGAGGAATCGGCAATTTTTGGAACCAGTTCCTACCGGATTTGTAAAATGGGACCAGCGCTCAAACTGGGCGAAGCGGAACCAAAAGCCGCCCGCAGAGCCTAGCAGCATAAACCTGCGGAGCGGGTTTTTAACTGCTAGTCATAATAATTATTAAATATATAAATATCAACCCGCAAATATGTACGAAATCTCCAAAATAAATAACAACACACTATTTCCATCCTTATAAAATAGTATCTACGCCATTACACACTTGGTTTCGAACGAATTAGATCAAACGATTCATCCACAGTGTACGGCACTCTTGAGTCTCGCCTAATGCTCCAAGTATAGGGATAAGTCATGTAACTAAAGGGCGTTTAGGGCCTGTGTTGATCAGAGGCCCACATTCAGGTTGGATTACGCCACAAAAAAAAAAACAGTCACCTTTGGGAACCCTATTCGGATTGAGTCAACACAATTATTTGTATCGTGGTACCATCACCATTCTCCCAGCTGTTTGTTATAGTATTATTTGTTTATGAATTAAGTTATTAGGTCAAATTTGTCAATGGAATCGTCTCCTAGGATTGTTAAACAAATATTTGATTAGGTTGAAGGCAAGAGTATCTCTATTTGATTTTCATTATTTGATGTGTCAGATCTGGGCTACGAAATTGTAAGGGAATGAAAAAATGTAGCCTTCGATTAAAGGTGTCCGTTTAGTGCTAGAATTCAAACCAAAGCCTTTTCTTTGAAGGCAAAGGTGTTCAAGTTTTCAATAATATTATTTTAAAACAATTTAAAAAAAAACAAGATAATAATGTAACAAAAATCGCACAAATGCAAAGCATATACGTGGGTAAAGGGCCATCCATAAAACACGACGTCACATCTCAAGGGGGGGGGGGGGGGGTGTAGAGAAGTGTGACATTGTGTGACAAGGGGTATGGGGGGTTATCAGCTCTGTGACGTCACATGTAAAAATCTGAATTTTGATTATTTTTAGATGTAAAATTGCAAAATATGTAACGTCACACTAGGGGGGAGCGGGTCTCACAAATGTGACGATGTGTGATAGGGACGGGGGACGAGGGGTCAAAAAATCGAAATTCGTGTGACGTAATTTATGGATGGTCCCTAAATTATATTAATAGAAGGTATAAAAAAATAAAAAAAATAACTAAAAACAAAATATGTGATATTCCCAGCGAAAGTTTTAAACACAAAATTACGGTACTAGCGTTTAAAAAAGAACATTTTCTATTAAAGTATATAAATATAGTGTTATTGATTGAATCAAAAACAAAATATTTAATTTTTTTATGTGAATACCGCACAAGAGTCCCAGCTGCACGCAACAGTATGGAGCCAATGAAACCATGGCATCCCCAACTAG
The DNA here is from genome assembly GCA_936435175.1 of Glyphotaelius pellucidus. Taxonomy (NCBI): domain Eukaryota; kingdom Metazoa; phylum Arthropoda; class Insecta; order Trichoptera; family Limnephilidae; genus Glyphotaelius; species Glyphotaelius pellucidus. The sequence continues at coordinate 8,337,926 of OW386548.1, read as the reverse complement.
GGTATGTTGTGTGGCTGAAAGTAGTGGGGAGGGGAAGGATATGGGGAAGGGGAAGATGGGAAAGAACCTGGCTATTCAGGTCTGGTCACCAAATACGGCTAAAGCCAATTAAAGGAACGTTTCATTGCTGAATGGTGTTCTTAAACCAAGGTGATACTGAAAGTATTTTCCACTTTTAAACATGCCGCAAATATACTATTTATAATTATTACATAAATAGATTGTTATATCACAGGGAGGGGGGGGATATAATGAGATATCACGTGTATTTATTTTTCGTTGAACGCACGATTTCTAAACCAAACAGCGGCGCGTGGCCTTGACTCACCGTTGCCAGGCAACGATTTTCCCGTGCGTTGCGACAACCGCTCGGCTTACCAGTTGCCAGTGTGTCTGTGATTTTGACGCCGAACACATGCGTAAATCGTTGCCGCATGTTTTGCCTTAAAAAAATATTCTGAAAATTTCAATATACTTTGTACTAAAAAAATACACGTGATTTTGGGTATGAGGGGAGGGGGGGTAGTCTAAAACCTCACCAGGTAGGGGAGGGGGTTAAAAAATTGCTAAAAATATCACGTGATTAATGGACGACCCCTTAGATGTGGAAGTTAAGAAATCAACTGTTAAAATAAACAAATAATTAGAATGCTGTCTAGGTTTACCTAAATACTATAGATGACTTTAAGAATTTTGGCAACATGGTCTCTTCAAAGGTTTCACTTCTCCAAAATCAACATAATATCATTATGTATAGTTGTATAGGCTCATACCGAAAACATTCCAACAATCTTTTGTAGTTAAAGGATTGATGTAACTGCCCTAAACAAATTGAGAAGTTTTTCGATAACGACTTAGCCAAGATTTCTACTTTCTTACGGTTAGGAGAAGGTTCTATTGCTGAAATAATGGCTGAAGTTCATTACCCACATTACTTCTGATCTGGGAAGTAGCCGAGTGGCTCCCCGGCCGCTATTTAGTTAGACAACATTTTTTATTGCTATTTACAAACCTTATTGACTTTTTAATTATTTCTAAAAGTTTCTCCAGTACTTTTCCGAGTATTATTTCGGATGACCCTTCTCTTGATCCACCTGCCAGTTGATCCCCGGACAGTTGATCACTTGGACACTTCATCCGCCAAAAGATTATTAATTTCTGTTGTAACTACTTTCTCCTTAGTAATACGGCCAAATAACAAAAATCGATATTGGTACTTATATCTTATATCTGAATGCGTCTGGATTCGATATACAATTTGGAAGGCGGGTATGGGTACCGCCGCCCCGGGAACCATTTATTGGATTACTTTTGGTGACCAGATCTTAATAGTCAACATGATGTTTACCTAGGTCTTGGCGGCGAATGCGTTTGCGCATCTTCTGCGGGGCGGGCTGGATCGGGAAAAACGGGTTAAAGATAACCTTTTGACCTCTTCAGCCGAACTCTTTCAACCCATCGTCTTGCACCGCAGGATGAATTGATAATTTGACCCCCAGATTTCTACACACCCCTCATACCCTTTTCCTTCCCAGAACTTCCTCTCCTTCCTTTCCTTAGAGAGACCATCCTCACAGCTTCCCCAAAGATGACACAGGCCCCGGGGGAAATTGTTTTCCTCAGGGCCCCGTGTTTTTTTTTTGTTTACAGTTAATACCGCACAAGAGTCCCAACTGCTCCCGTCTGGTGCCAGTGAGACTATGGCATCCCCAATCGGGGTATGTTGTGAAGCTGAAGGTAGTGGGGAGGGGAAGAAGATAGGGAAGAGAAAGGTGGGGAAGTACCTGGCTATTCCGATCTGGTCACTAAACACGGCTAAAGCCATTTCAAGCAACGTTTCAATTCTGAATGGTGGTCTTACACCAGGGCGATACTGATAGTATCTTCCACTCTGGAACGTGCCGCAAATATAATATATATTATTTTAAATGAATAAATTGTGAAATAACACAAATTAATCAAATAAAATTTATTTGCGCACGCCGGGTTCGAACCCGCGACCTTCGGATTGTGAGTCGAGAGTCTTGCCTCGGGACCACGGAGGCCGTGTGAAGCTAATGTGAAAAAAAAACCACTCAAGATGCATTCCATCCTATCTGTGTAACCCTTCTGGGACACTAACAAGTTATATTATGCTTTCCCTACGCCGACTGCACATATAACTTTTATTTGACGGCTTTCATCCTCTCTACATACGTTTCCAGTAAGGATGTACAACAGAAATGATCCTTTGGGGGTACAAGTATCCGAGCGATCAACTATCCGGGAAATCAACAGTCCAGGGGATAAACCGTTTCGGGGGTCATGAAATCATAATTACGAGAAGCTTCCACCTTTGTTATAATTATAATTAATTATAACTTCGTTGTAATAATTAATAGTAAGCAGTTGCTTAAATAGTTTACTCTTTGCTATAGGAACTTTGACAAAATGCGTTATGCATATCTTCACATACAATCTCGAAGCTAATTGCGCAATAAATCGTGATATGCGAAGCATTTAACTGTTATTTTTAGAATTTTCAACGAAAGCTATTTGCCGTATCATTTTATTGCTTTACATCACGTCAGGAAGAAATGAATCATTTCAAACATTTAGTATTTTATAAACAGTTTTATCTAGCAGTTAATTATTAGCGCAAAACCGTGAAAAACCACAGGATGTTATGTTAGTAAACGTATTTAGTTCATCACGCCGTTCCCCGCAACTTCTACAATTCATGTTTGCGTCATACATTCTCCATACTCTCTAGAATTAAAACAATTTTGTGGTAAAATAATATGATATTGTAGGGAGTGGGGATTGTGGGGAGTTAATGGCATTTAAATTTTTATTAAATCCGATTTTTTTGAACCATAGTTATTATTACAGACAAACCGACAACCGGACTTAGTCTTTTTGATGATTTATTTTAATTTAATTTTTATTATTTGATGATTACCTAGTAGAATATAGAATTATCTCACAATTAACATCATTTCTGGTAGGTAGGTGGGTACCTACCTACCTTCCTACATAATCCTAAGAACCAAAGGGACAATTATGGTACTATGTAGTTTCTTAAGGATAAGGAATTGTTCTTAACCTTTAAGTTAACTGACTTTTGACAGCGAACAAGAAATAAGAATAAGCTCGGTTAAGGACAATTCCTTAAACTTAAGTAGCGAATAAACGACTTTTGAGATTGAAAAAGAAAAATGAACCAAGAATTAAGTAGGTTAAGGACAATTCCTTATCCCAGATGTGGAATCCCTTAGAGATCTTAATTTGATGACGTACGAGTATGTTTTTATCAATGCTGACTAGTCGTTAAGGACATTACCAATCAAGGTGTTTTAAAATTTTGCACAACTCATGCACATCAATGAATTTAGGGTAAATAATTGTTTATAGTTGTGTACAAAATTAAAACACGTTTATTAGTAAGGGGGGTGAGTTTTATTTGTCTAGTACGTATTATGGAAAGTAAACGCTAACTTTGAATGCCGATTCTAATGTTGTATATTTTATTTTCAGGTGGACGAAGCGCGAAGACTAGCGATGTTATGAAGGAGCCAGGAACTCTCGACGAAGTGGTCAGTACTACAAATTATTACTTTCAATGCTTTTAAATTTATGATCTCCCCAGCGGAACACGATCAAGCAATAAAAACGTAGATAAAACGTAGATGCACCACTTTACCGGAGTGTAAAAGCCATTAGTTCGGCCAAACAATTTCCTGTCAGGGGAGTTGCAAAAATGGGAATAAGTACCTACCTGCTGATGATTCAACATCGAATTGACTTATTTTTTAATCTACATTATTACTTTGATAACATTACTAAAAAACTCGAAAACTTCAGCCGTAGTCGTCACCACCTCGTTCAAGATATCACACGGCAGAACACATGTTCTAGCACAGCGTAGCTTGACAAGAGGAACGGTGGTTTTGAATGAAATTTCTGAAATTCAAAATTCCAAAGTTGAAACTTTGGAATTTAGCAACAAAAGTGATTTAATGTCTACTTTTGACGTTTCTTTTTTTTTAGATTGAAAAATTAATGACAGTAGGTAGGTACGCAGATTTTTCAAAGTGAGCTTTGTTCAGCTTTATTTTGATTTTATTTACTTTATGGTTATTCAAGCGTATCAAAATCATAGACAAAAAATATTTACAATGCGTAATATTCCTTCATAATTTTGAAATTCCAGAAAATCTCGTGTAACAAACGAAAATTCGCAGTATTCACCCGTTAATTGCAAATACGAGTATTGTGAAAATTCGAGTTCATTTTTAGTGGTCTCTAATTATTACATATTAGGGTGTGTAAATTTCCTCAATTTTCGAATTCAGTGATTCCTGATACCTCAATAGGTGCGTCCTCGAAATAAATTATAAATTCTTTAATATTTTTCGATATTCAGGATGTCTGAGCTTGCTAAGGATGGTAAGTATATATTTTTTAATAAAATGTTGAATCCGGTTCTTGTTATCTTTACAAGATCGAACTTATGAGATAACAGGAATCTCCTAATTAATAATTAATATGTTTATTTACAAATGGATCATCTTAAACCTTAGTTAGTGAACTAACTCACTTTGCAATTTTTGAGTTAGAGCTTGAATTGAAGGCTCCAAATCATAATTTAGCTCTTTCTGCCAGAACGAAGAACCAATCAGAGAAAAACTATCCATGATGGTCAAGACAGTATTTCTCTGATATGTTCTCTCTGGCAGAGCTTGAATATGATTTGGAGCCCTAATTTCAAGCTCTAACTCAAAAATTGCAAAGTGAGTTAGTTCATTGTGCTTTAAAACGATCCAAATGTATTCACAGTAATTACACAATGCGTAGGGTTTCATCACTCTCCCCAAATCTCGGAATTAAGTACACGTGTAGTTATAATTTTCTACGATAGTGAAACAACGTATATTACAGGCATATCTGTCACTTATAGATTGAAATGATATTCCACTTTAAATAGTTCTCATAGAAATAATTAAGATCCTAGAATCGGGGAATTGGATAACATCTAATTAAAATGAGATAATATCGTCTTTTGAAGACTTATGTAGATTCAAAACTCTGATTGCTTGTCAAGTCAAATAACAAGATGAAACATCTATTGATGCAAGTAATATATTTGTATCTAAATTTCTCCAATTAACAGTGTTAATCTTAAGTGAACTGCCAGGTATGGTCCTTTTTTTTGGTAATTGTTTTTGGGGTGTTATGCCGTGTTTCGCTACCTCCTTCTTTAGCCAACGTTTTGGGCAGCGTTACAGTGTCCATCATCAGGGCAGATGAGCAAATGATATTGGTGAGAGTGTTTACTTATGTGTGTCGAAGCGATACCGTGCTGCCAGCTCATTTTGATGTCTTATTTAAGATAGCCTATAATTTCATTAATCTATAACACCTGAAAAAATATTCATTCACTCCAAATAAAGGAGTTTTAGAGTACCTTTTGGTACCTAAATCAAATTTCAATGGATAAACCAATGGAAGTAATCTGTTAGTCATAAGTTATAATTGACTGGGCGTAGAGGAAGTCCTGTTTTGATTAGACCACCTTGCATTTTGTCTCTCTGTGAATTTGTTCGTGTTTTGTGGTCGGTCAATCTTGTAAAGAAGGTAGCCGTGTTTGATAGTGCCTTTTTATTTCTCCAGAGCTGTTAAGTCGGAGTAATCCACATTACTGTTCTGCTGTTCACAGAACTACAAATAATAAATTGAGTAGTCTTTGGATAGTAATTAAATAGAGCATTAGAAAAATTTGTACAGCTCCCTTAACATGATTTTTCCCTAAAATGACCTGTCAAATATTATCATTACTAGGACATCCAAATATTATTACTACTATACTCTGGTTGTGATACTAACAGTGTTATTTTTTCTTGTTTTGCCAGACTGTCATATATACTCGTTACATAGTCGCATTGTTAAAATTGATTTACAATGTTGTGGTTTCTCCGTGCGCATGCGGTTAAGCTTTAAGCTAAAGTCTAATCACAATAATATGTTTATGTGTAATAAGAACTAAAGCAACAACTGTCTAATATCTCCTCGGGGTTAACTGTAAAACTGGTATCAGGCGCGCTCGGAATATCAATGCGGAACCTTCTCACTACTCACTACTCGCTCTTCTCACAGAACGGACTCCGCTAAGAATAAAAACTCCGAGAATAAAACACTTTACATTTATGTGAACGCTGTTGGAATATAAAGAATTCTCGGTTTTTTTTTTATCTGGCAAATAGATTTATTTTAGAATAAAAACAGGTTTACGCTTATCGAAAGAGATTTATTTACAAACAGCGAAAATTATTCTACGATACGAAAAGATATTTTTAATGGAATGTTTAAGAATGGTAAAAAAATGTTATAATGTTAACACATAAATTTGTTTTAAACCACTTTATTTTAACACATTCCTTTGAAATGCTTGTGTAACTCTAGGTTAGTGACCAGTTCGGGCATGGGGGCTCCATTGAAGCCAGGGTCAAGTTAGCCTCTCGGAAGCTGGGCGTAATCTAAAGGAACCCCATATACTTTAATAGCACACAACTGCATACCCTGTACACATGATACTTTATTAATACACAACTGATTACCCTGTACCAATGATACTTTAATAGTACACAGCTGCTTACCCTTTATAACTGATATTTTAAGAGTACACAACTGCTTCCCCTGTACAAATGGTACTTTAATAAAACACAACTGTTTACGCTGTACAAATCGCAAAAGCGCCCCACTGTTGAATTTTCAGCCACTTTTGGTCTGGAACACCAAAATAACTTTAAAATACCCTTGACCCTGTGCAGAAACGGGCGGTTCGTTTGATAGATTCCTCTATCTTAGCAAGCGGATTGCAATCTTTAGAGCACATGCGTCAGGAAGGTATCTTGTCCTTTTTCTACCGGTATTACAATGCAAGATGCTCTGAAGAACTAGCGTCATTGTTCCCTATGGCATCGATGCGTAGTCGGGAAACTCGCCAAACGTCGTTGTTTCACAGAAATTCAAATGTAACATTGTCATAAAATGGCCATTCAGCGCCATTTTATGTTTTCGACAATTGAAAGGCCCCCGTTAAATGCCAATTTTAAATCGGTTTCAGCTTTGGAACAAATTTTGATCAACAAAGCTTTTCAGATTATTACAATTTAAAGAAGGAGATGGAGAGATATGTGGATGCGAATGTTAGAGAGAGCGCGCTAATATTAAAAGCGGGCTAATTTTTAAGCGAAAATTGTGAAAATGCTTAATAATACACGACTCATTTGAAATAGAGCAAAAATCTCGTGGGGATAGTCTAAAATAGCATTAAAAAAGCAATGTGAATTTTTTCATACATATAACTTGTAAAATAACTGAAAAAAACGTGTTTATAATAATTTTCGGAGCGCACATTGCAATTTTTTTCTATCGAGGAAATTTTATATAATCGCCGGTTCGGCATAGGGAATGTATAGATATTATCTTCAAGAATAGCGTATATTTTAAAGTAAAGAGCTTTAAAACTTAAATATTTAAGAAAATATGTAATAAATCGGCAGAAATGCGGGATTCCGCGGCGCTGAATCGCCATTTGATGACTATCACGCGTGAATTTCTGCGAAATAACTGGGCCTATATAAAATATACCCTTATTTTCGTAGGTAAAAGCTTTTGGTACATTTTATGTAAATGTAGGTACCGAGCTGGTGCTGAGATTGTTGTAAAAACGTTATTTGGATAATGTTTTAAGGCCATTTGACACCAGCTTGAAACACTACCACAAAAAGGTAGTAAAATTTTCCACCTCCGGGAGAAAGTTAAAGTTTTAAGGTCTCTTTTCTTTATGACGCCCTGGCACCTCACATTTCTCACGAGTTCTTATAGCCAAATAAAATATGTTCAAATTACGAGAATTATAAAGCAAAACGTAAAAGCATTGGCATTACCGCTAAAATTATAAAGTAGTCATTGAAGACAATACGACTCGAAAAATGTGAAACAGAAATGACAGAAAATGGTTGTTTTTTATAAAGGATAAACATTACAACTTGGGGTTTCACTCATTAGGTTATTCCACCATAAAAAAACGGAAATTTAGATGTTATTATTTTTTGTTATCAAGTTTATTTTTTAGAACTCCATTTTAATTTTTAATTAATTAAAAAAATTTTAGAATTTTTTTTTACATTCGCTCCACACAAAAGGCCCTGAGGAAAATAATTCTCATCAGGGCCTACGTCATCTTTGGAGATGCTGTGAGGAGGGTCTTTTCAGGAAATACTTTGAATCTTATCAAAAATTATGTTTATTTTAAATAGGTACCTATGTTAGGTACCAAATTTGATTGTTCTTATAATATACAAAATGAATGTTTGTAATAGAAAATTTGTAAAAAAAAATTGCAGTAGTTGGCACGCGAGCTGTTTGAAAAACTTAATGTACCGGGAATGAATATATTGAACGCGGGAGAGGGGAGAGGGAAGGCGGGGAAGGTGAAGGGGAATGCTTGATGGGAAGGGGTCTTGGGAGGGGAAGGGGAGGTGGAAGGGGACCGGGACGAATGGGAAAAGACACGCAGAGAGGAACAATTTCTTTATTAGTGGCAATTGGCAATGCAACACATGCCGAGAACTCGCTAGTAAAAAAAATTGGTTGTCTGTAAAGTCGGTTTACGAATTGGTTGTCTATAAAAATTGGTTGTCTGTTAAGTCGGTTTACGAATAATTTTACGTGATAAAGTCATAAGAAAACTTTTACATAGAATTTTACAGTCACAAGCCGAACGCTTAGGCCGATCGTGCCTCGCTATCGCTTGTTCCGCGCTCTCGCTTGCACGCTCGGCTCAGGCGGAACGTGACAATGAGTCATGCTTTTTCGTGATTGCAGCCATCGATTTAGAAGGCGTTATCACGTCAAAAAATAAGAATATCAGGTCCTGTTTTTAAAATGTCACACTCGTACGTACGCAGAAGGAAATAACATTGTTTAATTATATACGTTGGTATAATGCATGAATTTAATCGTATTAACATGATGAATTGCGGCTCTGCTGGCGCGCCGCTGGCAACATAGTGTGACATAACTGTACACAATCGGGCCTATTATTACTATGGTCTTATAGGAAATTACGCGGTACGTTTTTTCACAAATACCGTTATTTGTGTACAGCGTTATCAGAGACTGGGTCAAACGTGGCCTGTGATGTCAGGTCGTGTGTTTATTGAGGCAGATTAAACAACGTTTATTGTGTAATAAAAATGAATACCGAAACGAAAACGGTTTTTATTATTAATGTGTTTGCTGTTCAGGGCTTACCTTAAAAATAATTATATTAAACGCCACGATATGAAATATTTCCTCTGTGGATTTAGGCAATGGTATTGGTGTTCCACCTACAGAATTAATATCTTTGTGATTGATTTTTGGGGTGTTACGCCGAGGTACGCTTCCGCCATCTTGAACCAACATTTCAGACAGTCGTGCAGTGTCCAACATCAGAGCAGATTAACTAACTATTATATAGTTTATCTCCTCACTAGTACTTCTTGCAAAAGTGATAGCAAACCTTTTTAGCACCAATATCATGTTCAAATGTGTGGAAGTATGTTTTTTGTTACTTGTAAATGCACCGAATGAGACTTCAAAGGACTTAACCCTAGAAAGATCATCTTATTTTGACCTATGATACGTCTTAAAGACGTACTGAAGTTCAAGCGTGTATATTCGATATATTATCAAACTTAAACAGTTTAAAGATAGATGAATAATTAGTAGATGGTTTTGTACTTTAAATAATTATAAAAAATACAGTGTTATTAAAAACAAATAACATAATGCTGTAAACCTCTTGCAAATCAACTACAAACTCTCAAGTCTTTTTTTAAAATGAAAAAATTTTGTTTAATTTTATGTCTAAATCTTTTTTTGTACGCTATGAAATTTTAAATGATAATCAGAAATAAATAAAAAAATAATTTTTTGTTGCCAAATCATATTTACGAGAACAAGTCCGAAATTTACACATACGTAGATAATCATACGTCTTTCGAACGTATGGTGTATGTATTTCTCTGTAATTATTGTACTTACCCTGGTGACAGAGCCGCCCCGCGCAAGTTCTACTCGGCAATTGAGCTAACTGTGATAGATAGTGCGCCACGTCACGAAATAAAAAAAGACAGCAATACTTGTGTCTCGCTTACGTCGCAAAGACGTAGATTATCTTTTTATGGTTAAATATAACAATTATGATCGTAATTTATTTTTGGGGTATTATGCCGTGTTGTGCTACGTCTTTATTTAGCCAACGTTTCGGACATCGTAACAGTGCCCATCATCAGGGCAGATATGTGATGATGGGCTTGTGAAGAAGGAGGTAGCGCAACACGGTATAATACCCCAAAAATAAATCACAACGATGCTTTTTGCCGTGAAAATTTAAAACCATGTAATAGTTATTGTTTCTTTTCATTTACTTTGAATAACATTTTGAAAACACTCTTAATAATAATAATAATATTTGGCTTATTTATAAAGCCCCATTTTTATGAAAAATCATCTCAAGGGCGCTGTACATATAAACATATAATAAAATAAAATTAATACGATAGACTCACAACTAAGATTTGAAATTATAACTAGTGACTTACATCTAAGATTTATATGACTAGTGACTTACGGCTAAGACTTATTATTACTGACCGAAAATTGTGACAAACATGTATTTTTTTTTTACGCGAGCTCCACACAGGAGGCTCTGAGGAAAATAGTTTTCCTCAGGTCCTATGTCATCCTTGGGGACGCTGTGTGGAGGGTTTTTTTTAGGGAAAAGGAGGAAAGGAGAGTTCTGGGAAGGAAAAGGGTTTAAGGGGTGGGTAGGAATCTGGGGTTCAGTGTGTCCTGGTCATCCGCCTCCAAGACCTAGACAAAGCTCACCCCATGAACCCGGGCACCCCTGCTAAAGCACCAAACGTAGCAAACCACTTGGGGTGACCCATGGCAGAGGTGTTGGTTATCCAATAAAGGTTCCCGGGGCGGCGGTACCCATTCCCGCCTCCCAAATTGAAATATATATTTGCAACTGGGATTTAAAATTAAAGATTTACAACTTATTAGGTATTTACATATAAAAATAAACATTTTCGGTTATGCCGGATAACATTAGAACATTAAAAACAAAGTATTAAACGCTGAAGTTTATCGTGAAATCTCTATTTAGATTAATCTCTACTGTAAATTGATTTAAATTATGAATTCAAAAAAAATGCGTTTTATAAATTGAAGCTTTTGCCTTCGCTTCGCTTAATTAGAATTAAAATAAACTTAAATTAATTAAATTATTACATAAAATAATGTAAGCTTAAACTGATGATAAATATATTTTTTTCATTAGAGATGTATGAACGCATGTAAGAAGTAACAGAAAAAAGTATAATATTATGGCTAAGATGTGACACAAAATGAATAAAAACCACTTTTGAGCTTAAAATCTAGCGATTCTGGACTGCAAGCGATTTCAGTCCTATTACCTATATTGGCGGCGATACAAGGCATATTAAGAATTTTAATTTTTTTTCTCGTGGCTTCCTCTTACAAAAACAATCGTTTAATTTTAACACGTACATTGAATATACAACCGTTATGCACTTTACATATAAATACCAAATAACTAATCAATGAATAATGTGAGTCAACGTGTAATCGACATACAACCAGAGTGATGGCGCGTGGTTTGTTAATAGCTTCCCGATGCCAAGTATCAGATAATGTACCAGATGGTTAGCTGTACCTGGCGACAGAAGATAACTGATTCCAGGTAAGTGCAGCTCACAGATATCAATTACGCTATGATGGACCGTTAATGTAATGCACTTGCGAGATAAATCTGTGAAACCATTTGCACAGGGCCATGCGTAACCTGTAATAACGCGGTCGTGATATGGAACAAACCGTAAAATCTATTATTTTTCATTGCCCAAACACGTAGTGCCTATTAATTTGGGTAATAATATTCCTTGTAGTTAATACTTATTTTTTATCATTATCTATTATTATTAAAAAGTTAGATCACATTATGATTGTGCGTTCTTTTATGTGTGTACTACAAACTCGTAATTTTTTTTGCGGTTTTGAGTGTGTCGAAGGACCTTGAATGATGCGTATTTTTTGTGTGTAAAGTCAACTGCACAAGTAGATAACATGCACAAGAAAAGGAGAAAAGGACTTACGGTGCTGGAACTTTCTTATATCCTGGCTGGTTTATTGTGCACCTAAAATGATTATATTAATCGCGGGATGCGGTATGCGGTGTTTAGGCGTCGAGAGTCGATTTAAGACTGGCTTGGGTCAAGCAAAAATCTAGGTATAAAGGGAAGGGTGGGAAGAATTGTAACAATACTAACTACAATTACAGGGTCATGATGTACAGAGTATGTTTGTAGGTACGTGTAGCTGTGTTGTGTATGTGCCCAACCTTTGCTATTTTTCTTATTTTAATCAATAAACGTTGTACGTCTCTTTATATTTGAATGTTGCATGTCCGATACATATTCGTAAATAATGTTTGCATGCTAAACATTTTCTTCAGTGAACTCCTATTAATTTTGCATTTTTTGTCTTGTGCTTGTGTATTTCTTAAATTTTATGCTATTTTTTTTTTTAATTTTTTGGATTCATGTTATTGTTTTATTAGACACGATTGTTGTAATGATGTTTTTGTTTACTGTTACGATATTCAGCCTTTATACAAATCTCTTAACCATGTAAAGGGTATTTTATTAAACGCTTCCTATCTTTAAATTTAAATAAACAAAAGATGATATTATCGAATTTTTTTATTCGTTTGAAAGACCTATTGATGCCATTATGTTGTGTGGAATATCTAATCGTTTAAATGTCCGCTACGGCTTCTCTGGGTGGCGCGCATCAAAAGTGTCCAATTTTTTATAACTCTGGCGCATAAATCAGGCTGAATTTGACCGATGGCGTGGGTTATGTTAGCTTTGAGGGCCGCTGTGGTTTGTGGCTTATTCGCATAGACCTGCGACTTAACCCTCCGCCCGTCGCGTCTTTTTTTTAGCGCGGGGTCGCCAAGGACCCCAAAAATAAATATGATTAAAGTGTTGTCGTAGAATACATTTTATGTGTTATTTTAACTATATATAGTCAGGTGATAGAGGCTGTATCGAAATAAAAATATATTATTAATAAATAGATATTTATTTTCTTTAAAAAAGCTTACAAATCAACGAGAAACATTATAATTTTAAATCATATTTTTTTTTGTAGTAAACTTTAAAAAAAATTAATTAACATCTTTCAAACATGTAACTATTTGAGAATGATACAGATTTATTATTATTACAAAAAATCAACAAAATGCAATGAAAAACATACAAATTTGGTTTTTCATTGTATTTTATTGATTTTTGTTGAAACACTCCGTATCTCTCAGCGCTCATGCGCAGACTGAATGTCGGCGGCGCTAGCCTCAAGTATAGTCCCTTTCATAAAATAAGGAATCAGTGGGAACATTCAAAATGTACATAATTAGCGTTTCTGTAAAACTTGGGTTTTTAAAGACCCCACGCGACAGGTGGAGGGTTGTGAAAGCCCCACAAGAAAAAGTCACTACCACACGCACTATCGCGGTGGCCAGTTCACATCACCTCCACGTGAGATTTTATCATTAAACAATTTTGAACAATTTTATCATTTGCACGTGTTGTTGAAAGCTATATCCGTCCATGGTGATTTGGAAAAACAGACTGAATAAATGACAGCCAATTTGATAGATGTCGCTTCAACAATATGGCCGCTATCAACTGTCAATGTTCGGAAGTCCCTATTGGAAGAACCTTTATTTACGTATTTTCAGATCGAATATAACTAATATTCGAGCAATAGAAATCCTTTCACTTTTTTTAAATTGCATAAACCGTAGCAAAACACCCTTTCACGGTTGATGTTGGCTTCGTGAGAACGGGTCGTTCATTCGACTCGTTTTTAAATAAGTGGCTCGCATGTTGAACGAGCTACCAGCATCTATTTTTCTTTCTTCATATTTAATCCCTAAGATTCTTCAAGACCCGCATTAACAAAACCCTTCGTACCTCCCACAGGCCCTTCCTCCCCTACAGATCCTCCGCATTTTCACTTTTTAGACAGAGGCGCTCTTGTGTTGTGATAAATAAAAAAATAAAAATAAAAAAAAACTATGGTGAAGTTTATCTTGCGTTGATTCTAAATTTTAATCTGCAGTTTGATGCCATGTAATAGCACTTGACAAATAATAACCAAAGTTAAACTGCATTGTTATAAGTTAGTGTTCAAATGGATACCCTCTTTCGCATGCTTTTCAAAATAATGGTAATTTCATTTAACGGTTGTTATTAGTTTCGCATAACCTTTGATCAGAGCAAAAACACGATCATTAAAAAAATATTTTCGTTACTGAAAATCTTGTAATTATATTTCAAGAAGACTCTGACTTTGAAATGTAATAAAATCTTGCAAAATATTATGAAGAGATAACGTGATATGAATCTTGCATGACTCGTGTGTTTTCAAAATGCTATCAAGTGCTCCTTGATACCCCGTTCCCAACTACGTGCTACGCCGTAGACAGACCCCTGAAAACATAAGCTAAAAGCTTCGTAGACTCATACACAGGCTAATTTTACTTTCATTATTTACATTTGATGGCAATCACATGTTTAAACAAGTATAAAGAGAAACTTTGTTTATTCTGACCTTTAAGAACGAGACGCTTTTAGACTAAAATTATGTAAAACTATTATTTCGCGTTTTAGGCATATGCTCATAGAATAGAGAACTGTAATCATAATATTCAAACAAACTGATTTTAATTGTGTGTCTGAAAGTGAAGGTAACCCTAGTTTAATGAACTTCATCTAGCTGTTTTGAATGTATTTATCATTTTCAAAATCGGAACTGATTGTGTCAAGAATTCACCAAAACGGTAAAGTACTTACATATCTCTCTCTCTCCGATGGCGCTGCAGCCCGTATCGAGCCTTGGCCTCCCGCAACATTCGCCTCCAACTCCTCCTGTCCTCAGTGCCTGACTTCCAGTTTGTTATCTAGAGAAGCTGTGCTGCATCCTCTCTTACCTCATCCTCCCACCTCAGTCTGGGTCTTCCCACTTTTCTCTTTCCACTGGGTGTCCAGTCAAAAGTCTCTTTGGGACGCGTGTATCCGGCATTCTCTGTACATGTCCAGCCTATCTCAACCTGAGTAGCCTCAAGTAGGCTGAGATGTTAGGGGCCTGATATATATAGTACAGTTCTTTGTTGTGCCGGATGCGCCACTGTTCCCCCTTCTTCACGGGTCCACATATTCTTCTCAGTACTTTTCTTTCAAAAGTATCTAGCATTTCAGCCATCTTTACCGTCAGCGTCAGGGCCTTGCCTCGTGATGTAGCGTCCACAGAAAAACCAAAATAACCATATACAAGACCATTGTTGGAACAGTAATGGCATATGGATGTGAGGCGCTGACACTGACGGTAAAGATGGCTGAAATGCTAGATACTTTTGTACCTACATATTATAATCGTGATTTATTTTTTGGGTATTATGTCGTGTTTCGCTACTCCTCTCTCTAACCAACGTTTCGGAGAGCCTTACAGTGTCCATAATAATACTTTTTACCGATAAAATCGGCAAATAAAGATAAATTAACCAAAAAAAAATATTATCGTTATTTTCAAAATTGGAACTGGTGTGTCAAGAATTCAGACTAGCAATAAGTCTACCTGTTAATGTAATATTTTTTTTACCAAAAAACTATTTAAATTCTATGTTTGAAATTTCTCTTCTTCAAATTTCTCAGGATTAATTTTAATAAGTAAAGTCAGATTTTAAGATATTTCAAGGGTATGCGATTTTAAAGTTTTCAAGAAAGCGTTTTTTCTAACCGACAACTTTAGTTACTAGTATAATATTGCGTTATTTTTGACAAGTCATAGGAGGAAAATCAGTCAGTAGTATAAATATTACAAATTATAAAGATTTTTTCGACAGCTGAAATATTAAAAAAAAGTTTGCAACCAGGTCTACGCATTGAAGCATTTTAAAATACATAAAATAGCTTATATTAATCTCCTAGGGACCGAGTTTTTCAAATTTGGCTAAAAAAATATTAGCTTCGCTCTTTTTTTTATTATATGAACACCGCACAAGAGTCCCAACTGCTCTCGTCTGGAGCCAGTGAGACTATGGCATCCCTAATTGGGGTATGTTGTGAGGCTGAAGAGAGGGGAAGGAGATGGGGAAGAGGAAAGTGGGAAGTACCTGGCTATTCAGATCTGGTCACCAAACACGGCCAAAGCCATTTCAAGCAACTTTTCAATTCTGAATGGTGGTCTTACACCAGGGCGATACTGAGAATATCTTCCACTCTGGAACGTGCCGCAAATATACTATATATTATTTTAAATGAATAAATTGTGAAATAACACAAATTAATCAAATAAAATTTGAAGAAATAAAATTTATTTGCCACGCCGGGATTCGATCCCGCGACCTTCGGAATGCTAGTCAAGAGCCTTACCGCTGGACTACGCCGGCCGTCTTGATTTGTTTAAAAACTTAAACGCAAACCGAAACAAATTATACCACAAAATTCGACTCAAAATGTAATATAGTTCCCCAGTTTTTGACTTGTCCTATAAGTATCTTGACACCGTTTATTTATATTATACTAGCTTTTCCCCGCGGCTTCGCTCGCATGGTATTACGGGAAATTACTGTAGCGCTTGCACTTATCAATTATCTCCCCCCCCCACCCCACCCCCATCCCCTCCCGCATTCCATATATTCATTCCCTTACATTCAGTTTTCAAACATCTCGCCTACCACCTAAATTTCATAATGCTATAGCTCAAAGAAAAAAAGAATTACTTATTCAATTTTGTTCATTCGTTCGGAATTTATGCGCTTACAAACATTTCGGATTTATTTTACATTTCGAACGTTTATTTTTATTTAAATATTTGGAAGTTCGTTAATATAATAAAAAAATACTCTATTTATCATTCAGTCTTTATAATCGTTAAGAATTATATTTTTAATATAGGAACTCTCATCCGACATTTATTCTTTAAGCTTGTTCAAAAAAAAAAAAACGAATTCTAATATTTGAATTTTCTGCAGTAGTAGCTGACCAGTAGATTGAGTACCTACCAGCATAGTGCCCAAAAATATATCAACATTGTTTCCATGGAAAAGATTTTTTTCTGACGTTAGCAAAAACTCGCTTTTGTTAGCGACAGAAAATGGATAACAAATATAATATGTTAATATTTATAATTTCATAACGCCAGAGCTTACCATCATATACAACCTGTAGTCTGCGCATATAATTTAGCTTTATATTGGTGAAAGGATTATTAAAGTCTTTATATTGTGTTATGCGTGAAAAGGTCATAAACGAACTCGAGCAGTTTCGCATTCATAATATTAGTATGGATTTTATGCACAGTTCGTAAATTTTCCAGTAAAATTTTACGTTTAGTGCGTTTACCAGGATTCATTACCTACGGTTATCATTGTGTATTCTCCTGCATGGCCCTGTACTCTGTGAAGAAATATATTCAAAACAAAGAGCAAACGTTTTGCCCAAAGTGATGAATCAATAATACCAAATATCGAATCAGTCAGACCGTTTACCTCGAACCGGTTCCTTTGGCGGCAGCCCTAATCAGTCACGTGACCGCGTGCCCTACATCCTACATCGCCGGTGTTTATGTTTATAGCCGTGCCCGGCCCGACCCGTTCCATACTTACTTTATAACCGCGCCGCGTCGAGCCCGACCCAGGGTAATCACACATCATTATAAATTAAGCGCGTACATTATTTTGATATTTATTTATTACGATTGGGGGGGAACTCAAACTGTTTATGGACACGAAAAAAGAGGATTTATGGGGCGTAATTGCGAGCAAGTGACCCTACAGGCTTAGGGCGTTTGTCCACTGCAGCCGTCACCGAGAAACGAGATTATTTCGTACCGAGTTCGGAACGATGTGACGGCGATCGTGTATCCACCGCAACTGTTCTCGGTGGTTTCGACGTGTGTGGGTAATTTGCATAAGCAACACAAGACAAAAAAACTGTGCGCCGGCGCCGGCAATATTGGTGTGGTGGGCGAGTTCAGACATGTTTTGTATTATCTGCATTTCGGCCCGTCACGATCTCGGACCGAGATGACGGACGTGCGGTTTACACCCGGCCATAGTAATGTATGTATCGCTACTTCACCAATTCCATCTCGGCTGCTGAAATTGTGAGAAGGCGCTACAGCAATTTTGTATGGCAGTACAAAACATCTGAACTGGTCCACTACACCTGAAATTGCCGGCGCAAGCACACGGATTTTTCTCGTGTTGATGTCGAAACTAGTGACCGGACAATTCGGAATAAAACCAACTCAGAATCATCTCAGAGAAGTCATTTAGAGTGATAAAAAAAAAATATATAAAAATTGGTTAAATAGGTTACGTTAGGTTAGGGTTATCGGCTAATTTAATTTTTTTTTTTCATAGCTTTTAATGAATTTCCGAACTCAGTCCCAAATGATCTCGTTTGTCGGTGCGGCGGCGGTGGACAAACATGTTAACGGTGAAGGTCAAATTACGATTAGTGGCGGAAAAAATGTCAGTTTTTTAAATATGAACAATTAATCCGGTTGAGGCGAGGCTTAACGGGAAATCACTATTTTCTAAATGTAATTCTTTTTAATTTTCTCTATTGTTGGAAATGGTATGAACTAATGGAACAATGAATAATAACATTTTTTTAATCTCTCAATATTTTGTTAATACATATATATTATTTTTCCTACAAATTTCCTCCATTTATCATTGTTATTTTTAAATTTTATTATTTTGCTTTTACTTAACTCCAATGACCAATATTTATGTGTGTTAGGTACTTTTATTAAATTGTGAAATTATTAATCCCGACACAGGCGAACCCTAGTGGGGTTAATAATTACATGCAAATTTTTTTAAATTTAAATTGTGAAGAAGCAATAAATAAAAAGATTAATCTGTGCCAATTTCTCTTAATAACTATTTTTCTTTCTTATAAAATTATTCACCACTGAAAATATATTTTCTTTTCTATAGTTTCGGCATATATTTCTAAATTCGCGCAGCGATGTATCAACTGGCATATTCTATTGAGACAGGAACCTTTTCAGAAAAAACCTCAATATGCAACATTTTTTCTTCGTCGTAAATCAATCATCCCTTTCAGTTTATCAAATAACCTGACCCTCCCTTTCTAGCCTGCCCATCCAAAAGGCTGTTACAATATAAGCACATAAATTTTCAACCACCTACTTATTTTTATCAAAAGCTGTGGAGTTTAGAAATTTTGCCTTAACCATAAAAATATAATAATAAATTTACAAAACACAGAGAGTTGCAATTGTTCGAATGCAAGAAATATTTCGATAAAAGGAGATAATATGTAATAGTATACAAATGCTGATGCTGTACAAATCACAAGTGGGCCCCACTGTTGAATTTGACAGCCACCTCTAGTCTGGAGCATCTTGAAAAAAAATTGACTCCAAAAACGGTTTAATAGATTCTCCTTATTAGCTCAGGCGTCGTGTGGGATTGCTGTCCTTGTTCTACTGGTATTTCCGCGGAAGATGTTACAAAGAACAAGCGTCGTTGATCGCTTCGGTACCGATGAATAGTTGGGAAACACGTCCAAAATTTGTATTCGGTTGACATTTGTCAGAAGAGAACGCGTCATTTCAACGAGTCCTTGAGCTCAACAGCTCGGCCGTGGAACGATTTGTCGGCCTCTGTGTTTCCTCCCTCCCCAGGTCCCCTTCGTCTCCTTAAAAAGTACCTGCATACAGCATCCTCAAAGATGTAATAGGCCTTGAGGAAAATTAATTTTCTCAGGACCTCCTGTGTGGAGTTAATGTAAAAAAAGTTTTGAATCATATTCAAAATTTGTAAAGAGCGATAGAGTATCATAATGTTTTTTTAAAATTAATATGATATATTTATCTGTAAATATGCAATTGCAAACTACTTTGTATCTAACTTTAGAAAAAAATTGGTTATCTGTAAAGTCGGTTTACGGACGATAATTTTACGTGATAACGTCATATAATAACGATACAGTGGAAGAGAGAAAGATGCGTCACAAGCCGAACGCTGAGCCGAACGCTTGTTCTGCGCTCTCGCTTGCACGCTCGGCTCAGGCGGAACGTGGCAATGAGTCATGCTGTGAGTGCAGCCGGACTTCATCGATTTATAGGACGTTATCAATGTTATCACGTCAAAATAACGTGATTAATAAAAAAAAATTAAGAAAGTTTTGGTCCCCAGTGGTATTTGTTATCTGATCGTTTGAATGTTTCTTTGTCTCTGCAATTATTTTAGTTTTCTTAAATAGTTTCTTAATTATAGGATCCAATGTTGAATCCTTTCCATTTAATCTCCTTGTCCTAACATCAAAATTCGCGTTAATTATCAATTGTTCTAATTGGTTTTCGTTCGTTCAACGAATTGTCGATTAATAAATTACTTTTCGGACTTATTAATGATAATTTGCGTTACTTCCACTTGGAAGACCCTTAAAGTCAAGGTTGGATTCTATTTATACCAATTTAATGAAATTGAAACAACCGACGCAAATTATTTACTTTAAAGTTTTAATGATAATGGTAATGTAATTGAGATAAGGCCACCACGCCGAAAATTACAATTTATGATGTCTCCCCAACAGCTGTGCTTTAAGATTGTGATGACCTGACCTCACATGTTGTGTATGTCAATTTATGGGTATGGGTACAGCCGCCCAGGGTACCATTTATTGGATAAGCAATACCCCTGCCATAAGCAACACCCCTGCCATATCACCAAAGTGGTTAGCAGGGGTGCCCGGGTTCATGGGGTGAGGTTTGTCTAGGTTTTGGTGGCGAATGCGTTTGCCCATCTACTGTGTGGCTGGCCGTAACGGGAGAGACTGTTTTTTTTTTTACATGAGATCCACACAGGAGGCCACGAGGAACACAATTTCCATCAGGGAGAAGAAGGGGAGGAGAGTTCTGGGAAGGAAAAGGGTTTAAGGGGTGGGTAGGAATCTGGGGTTCAGTGTGTCCTGGTCATCCGCCTCCAAGACCTAGACAAAGCTCACCCCATGAACCCGGGCACCCCTGCTAAAGCACCAAACGTAGCAAACCACTTGGGGTGACCTATGGCAGAGGTGTTGGTTATCCAATAAAGGTTCCCGGGGCGACGGTACCCATTCCCGCCTCCCAAGTTGGTTGAGGGAGGCCTAACCTAGACCTCTCTAGTCGGACTCTTTCGACCCATCGCCTTGCACCGCAGTGGTAGGATTCATACGTTCATCACTCTTGGGCACATTAACCCCCGACCCACCCCTCATATCATTTCTTTTAGAAAACTTCTAGTCCTACCTTTCCCAAAAAGATCCTCTACACAGCATTCCTAAAGATGACATTAGGACTTGAGGGAAATTTATAAAAAATAAGATACGCTTTTAGATTTTCACGGCCAAAAGTATTTTCGTTATTTGTTTGTGGGGTGTTATACCGTGTTGCGCTACCTCCTTCTTTAGCCAACGTTTCGGACAGCGTTACAGTGTCCGAATCGTTGGCTAAAGAAGGTGGTAGCGCAACACGGCATAACACCCCCAAAACAAATAACGAAAATAAAAAATAAGTTTATTTACGATAATTCGCGAAATAAGGAATTTTCTCTTATTCGTTAATGTGAATTTGTTATGAATATCCTTGAAAGCAACGTCCTGTGGTTGACTTGCGTAGTAAATTCTCCCATCTCTCGCATCTTTGTCCTTTGAAGGTTGACAAATACAGCTAACACCAGCCACTTTATGGAACACCGCAAAAGGGTGCAGATTCTTTGAAGAAAATCTTGTTGGTACAAGAAATATCTAGAAAAATATAATAAAATTAATCTATGGAACGACGCTAAAAGGTGTAAACGTATAAAATCACCGTGTCTGTGTAAAGTGTGTTAAAATAGAACATTCGAGAGAAGGCTTGCATTTTTAAACTTTCACCCCAATTTCGACCTTTGCAAACCAAATAATCCACCAGAAAAAAAATCGTCTTCGGTTTTTTCGATGTTTAAACGGTTGAGCGCTTTTAGCTTTATAATCATTATGCCGCTAAAGCCTCCATGACATTGAGCGAGTTTACAAGCTACTAGCTGTGAAATTCACTGTCTGTCAGTAAACTCGCTCAGTGTAGTCGTAATACTATCTAACTATCTGATTGTGGACAATCTACGAAAAAAGTTGAAAGATGGTCAACTTTGTTCGCTACTCGCCAGCGTGTACATCCAGATGGCGGCTCACTAACAGCTGATTTCGTGACGGTCAGAATTAGTTCTCGCGGGAATCGTTATTCTTGCTACTAGCTAGCGTGTGCACGAGCTCAAGTTTTCTACAAAATGTCGACAGAATTGGTTCACGTGGAAGTCGTTATTTTAGCTGCTACTGTCGCTACTGGGTGAGTAGACAGCTTTGTGTGTCAACATGACAATCTCACTCGCCGATTCACCCGCTTTTGAACTTACCGGCTAGTAGCTTGTAAACTCGCTCAATATAATCGTTCAATGAAATACACTTTTATCACGAGGAGTTACTACATCTTTGTCACGTAATTTTTACTACAAAAATATAAACACATATTTTTTTAAACGCACACAGTCGCTACGTCTTTAGTACAGTAGATTTTAAAGTAATTATAAAATAATAATATTGGTAATTGTGTGGAATTTTTCTCCACTAAAACTGGTGGAGACAATTTTATGTAGGTTAAAAAGAAGACCGACCCGTGTACGTTATAATATGAAAAGGATTTTGATTGAAGTCTAAAGTAATGGTATTCGAAAGAGAGAGTACGAAAACAATGTGCAACATAGTTGTAAATGATGAATACTTGGAGCAGGTGGATGAGTTTGTGTATTTGGGAAGTATGTTTACGGGAGATGGGAAGACTGATAGAGATATCGAAAGAAGAGTAAATGCCGGTAACTCCATTAATGGAGGACTGAACGCCGTTGGCGCCAACAAAAAAATGTCAAAAGAAGCGAAGCTATCCGTCCACAATGAAGTGCTGGTACCTACCCTGATGTATGGCAGTAAGGCATGGAACTGGCAGAGAAAGGATTAAAGTAGACTGAATGCTGTAGAAATGAGATCCCTGAGATGAATGTGTGGTAAAACCATGTATGATCATGTGAGAAATGTGGAGATCCGCAAAGAATGCAAGGCTGATGTAAGCGTAATGAATAAGATTAAGAAAGGGACGCTCAGATTTTTATTTTTATTTATTTATTTGTTTTATTTTAGTAAATTGTACATTTAAGTTTACAATTTCCTAATTAATTATATCATTTCATATTTCAAACTATATTTTTTCTTGTTCTATGTATCTCCTACAATAAATTTTGAACTTTCCAATTGGTGCGGCCTTTAAAGTTTCTGCTAGAGTGTTGTATAACTTCATCCCTTTGTATAGTAAACTGTTCTGCGTATTCGTTTTGTCCTTTTTTTGTAGTCTGATTTCCTTGCAAGTCCTTGTATTATGTCTGTGAATGTCCTTGTTGTATATAATTTTGTTTGAGAAGTATTTTGGTAACATGTTGTTCACTATTTTATGGATAAATATCATCGTGTGCAGGGTCAACATCTGTTTCACGGTTAGCCAATTTAGTTCCTTCAACATTTTATTTACTTTTGAGAATCTATTTCGTCGAAGAATTATTCTCATTGCCCTGTTTTGGAGAATTTGAAACTTATTTTGTTCTCGTTCATTACACAGGAAAAGGATAGTTGAGCAGTAGTTAAAGTGTGGAGCAATAATTGAATTATAAATAGTGACTGCAGTTTTTCTAGAAAGTTTTTGCCGTATTCTTCCCAAAAAAGATACTTTTTTTCCAATTTTCTTTTGGGTATATTCAGCATGTTTGTTAAAAGTTAGTTTGGAATCTAATATAACTCCTAGGTATTTCATTTCAGTCACACTTTCAATAATTTCACCGTCAATTTTAATTTTGCTCTCACTGGATGTCTTCTTATACCCAATTACCATAAATTTTGTTTTTTTTGTATTTAATTTAAGCTTATTTATTTTTAGCCATCTTGATACATTATTTAGTTCATTATTAAAAATATTTATTAGTTCTTCGTAGTTATCACCAATTAAGTATATTAGTGTATCATCGGCAAATAATCGTACTTTGCATTTTGAAAATATTTTCACCATGTCATTAATATAGAGTATGAACAATAGAGGTCCAAGGACCGATCCCTGATGGTTTGGGCATGTAGAGCGAATGAATGAGGAAAGGAGTGTAAGGAGAATATATGACGCAAATGCGAATGGTAGACGAAGTCGGGGACATCCGAGGAAAACATGGCACAACCAAGTGAATCAGATACTTGAGTCGGGCGATGTCAAGAGTCAGAATAATGGAAGAGCATGTATGAGGCGATGTATGAATGTGAACGAGGCAAGGAGTGTGTGCCAAGATTGAGTTGTATGGCGGTCCGTCCTCTCTGCCTACCCCTGCGGGGAAATGGCACGATGGTTAGTTAGTTAGTTAGTTAGTTGATGATTTTAACGTCAAACCGACGAGTCTGAAATTTTCCCATTTATTTTATTCGTGCAAATAATGCAAATAACAATCTCAGAGTTTCTATTTCAATGGATAAGGCATAAAGGCCCTGTGGATTTTGGAGGAGGGGTTGATAACATTATGAGGTCTTGGCGATGACATTAAAAAGGCATTAGGCCCTGTCGGGAGATAGGAATCTGCCGTGGTAGATTCACAGTGCTCAGCGCTAGTGATCGGGTATTCGGGAAACCGTCTAATGTTCATACAGCGAGGTTACGGCCAGGAATTCGGCTTCGTGTCCGCCGGGGGGCAGCGTGATCTCACCGGGACCAGCAGCCTCTTCCCAGAACAAAGGTCAGGGGATAGACTCTGATGTAACCGAATATGCCGACTGGCTCAAGCGGTCGTTTCTCAATCTGGGGGTCGCGATCAGGTTTAGAGAGGATCGCTATCCGTCAAAAAAATATGTCACATAATTTTTTCAATTTGGGAGGTGGGTGTTGATACGGCTGCCCCGGGAACCATTTATTGGATAATCAACACTCCAGCCAAAGTCACCCAAGTGGTTCGCTATGTTTGGTGGCTTAGCGTGGCATGGCTGGCGTGCGCATGTTCATAATGTGAGGTTTGTCTAGGTCTTGACGGCGGATGCGTTTGATCTCTCCTGCCGAACTCTCTCTACCCATTGCCTCGCATAGCAGTGGGAGATACTCATATTTTCACTCCTAGATAGATTGACCCCAGATTCCTACCCACCCCTAAAACCTTGTTTCCTTCTCAGAACTCCCTCTTCTTCCTTTCCCCAACAATACCCTCCACGCATCATCCCAAAGATGACAGAGGCTCTGAGAGATTTTTTTTTCCTCAGGGCCTCCTGTGTTGAGCTGATTGTTGAGTTCACAATCAAAGCGGCCAGTGAGCGCAGTTTGACGCTTCTTAGGTACTGTAATGCGTCATTTCAGTTTCATATCTCAACCAATAGGAGCCTTGAAAAGTGAGTTCAAAAAAGTGGCCAATAAGCGTAGCTTGACGCTTCTTAGGCACTGTAATGCGTCATTTCAGTTTCATATCTCAACCAATAGAAGCCTTGAAAAGTGAGATCATAATCAAAGCGGCCAATAAGCGTAGTTTGACGCTTCGTAGGTACTGCATATTTAATACGTCATTTCCATTTTATCCGAGTTTCAAATCACAACGGGGTTAAAGAAGTTTCATTTAAAAAAAAACGTTTACAAATATTTGAAGAAAACAATGTTTTAAATTTAAATATTATGAAATTAATTAAAAAAAAAAAAAATCTTTGAATGAACATAACGAAGTGTACAGTTGAACATAGAAATGGGTTGCGTGACCTTTGGGGAAAGATTGTATTCAGTTCCGTAAACAATTTATTTAATGGCTAATAAAAATTGTTGATACCACAAAAATAATCAAAGTATGATTCTACCAAGATAAAGGAAAAGTTTGTGTTTATGTTCTCCTTTGTTTGGAAATTTCAACAGTTTTACAATTTAATTCCGTGTTCTCCGTGGCGGTAACTTATATAACATATCACATCGCGTGATTTGTTCGATAACTTGATAGCTTTCTCGAATATTAATAAACATGCTACGTTCAGTTCTATTCTTCACTAAAACGCTTTTTTTATTTCCCAGAATTTCCTCAAAAGCTACCGAAATGTAAAGGAAGCACGAAGACTATTAACTTCAGGCTCGACCTAACCTCAGTCAATACATCAAGATTATGAAATATCTAAATATCGTGTTAACGGGCATAAAATATACAAGGTCTATAAATCATGCGTGAGATACCAGTATACCTGCAATCTGACGGAAACTCCAACGATAATATTTATGTTCAAAATTGTAAATGGTAGAATAGACAATCCTGATTTAACTAAGCTCATTGAATTTCATATACCCACGAGAGCCACTCGTTCTAAAATCCCGTTTAAATGCTACAATAACCGGACTGAGTATACGAAACACTCGCTTGTACCTAGATTACATGAAGTTACTAATAGATATGCTGATGTGGCAGATCTATTCAATCAATTATCGTTTCAATCATTAATTAGGATCATGTTCAAAAAACCCTATCTGCATCCAACGGAAAATCTCCTAATTACAAATAATATACTAGATATAAGGAAACTATTCATTAAAAAGATCATTCAAATTAACTGCATAAAATCCTCACCATGCCACGTAACTCACCCACAAAATACAAGAGCAAAAACGCATAATCAACTTCTTGTCCCAAAAATTAAATCAACCTTTGCCAAAAAGCACGAATCCTACCTCGCACCTCTCATTTACAACACATTCCTAAAAGAAACCACTTTTTGCTTGAATCAAAAAAACCTAAAAGGGTTCTATAAATATTTCAACACTTGGTTACTACACAAAAAAGGGAATGCATCACCAAGTTACTGATAATCCCATCTTAGTCTAATCCTGACTCTCTATTTGCATATATGCGATATTTAAATTTTTAGAGATTTATGCTTTCTTATTAAAATTGCTTATGTTTTACCCATGTCTAGTTTAATACTTTATATTATTTTGTTGAAATGTTATTGTTTTTAGATGCTATCTAAACTCTTAAATTTAATAAAACTGAATACTGCATGCATGCGTATACGTTTGTGTATGTATGTTATGTTTGTGTGTACGTGTTTATAGGATTAATATGTTTTTATATGCTAATTGTGTATTAATATGTTCATGCACGCATATTTATGTACCCGTCTCAGAACAGACATCGTCTAGTGAGACGGGTTACAGACTTTTCTTGTATTATATTGTTACTGTAATAAACGCCCGGGTTACCGGCAATTAAAATTAAAATAATATATTTTTTTTTTTATTTATTTTTTTTTTTTTATTTATTATAAATACAAAGTAATACATTATTACAACAAGAAATAAAAAAAAAATATACAGAAAAAGAAAAGTCCCAATAAACTACTTTTAAGCAGTTTGTCGATGGGTACTTTTACTTTGAGGATATAAACTTATTTTACTTTGTTATGCAGTTACAATTTTTGTGTCAGTCTAATACAAATTATTTCTTTCGGCGAGCCAATTCTTCAACATAATATTTAATTTACCATTTTTACATTTTTTAATTTCGGCAGGTAACATATTTAAGCAATTAGGTATCATGTAGTCCAGCGTTCTTTGTCCGTATTTGTTTAAATGCTTAGGTACAATTAGTCCTTCATTTAACATAAGACGAGTATTGTAAGTGTGGTCCAGTTTATTAATGTATATAGAGCTATTCATATGCTGAAATATAATTTTATACCACAGAATTGCTCTTACTGGGAGAAATTTGAGATTTTGGTAAAAGTACGGAACATTATGCCTTTTTTCGTATAAACTTTTATGAGCTAATAATTTAACTAAAGAATTTTGAACTGATTGAACACGATTTATATTTGTTTTGCAGGAAAGTCCCCAAGCTGTAATTCCATACCTGATAATAGATTCAGCTAATGATAAATATATTATTCGAAGTGTGCATATTGGAACATAAAATTTTAATTTATATAATCTGCCAACAACAGATCTGAGTCGTTCACAGACTTTATTTATTTGTAAATCCCATTTGAAATAGCAGTCAATAATTACACCTAAATAAACATATTTTTTAACAACTTCAATATTTTCACATGTACACAAATCAGAGATACCAACGTGTAAGCAATCTGAGCTGTGTGTTTTTATTTCAGGTGTAATAATATTTGCCTTGGCATTGGGTGATCTAATATGTATCAATTTAGTTTTTTTTGCATTTATGAGTAAACCAGAGTCATGAGACCATTTCAATAGTTCAATGTAATCTTTTTGTAAGAGTTCAATACATAATTGCAAATCACTGTGTAAAATTACCAATGCAGTATCATCCGCATATACAAAGTGTTTTACATGTTTAAAAATGTACTTAATAAATGATACATAAATGATATATAAAATAGGGCCTAATATGGAACCTTGAGGAACGCCTGCTAAAATTCTTCTTTTTTTACTTAAGGTGTTTAATAGCTTTATTTTCATGCACCGGTTGTTCAAGTAATCTTCAAAGAGTTTTAGAAGTCTTCCTCTTATTCCTATGATTTCCAGTATTTGCAATAATTTTCTATGATTAATAGTGTCAAATGCCTTGGAGTAATCTATAAACAAAACTAATACATGCTTTTTACTATTTAATTCATTATTTATCAAGCTGGCAAAATTTTGAAGCAGCATTTCAGTGCCTTTTTTTTTTGGAAGCCATATTGATTGGTATCAATAATAGAAAAATCTTCTAAATATTTTATGAATTTCAGCTGAATGTATTTTTCAAGAATTTTTTCAAGTGAAGGCAAAATACTAATTGGCCTATAATTACCCAGTAGAGTGTGATCACCTCCTTTATAAATAGGTCTGATAATGCTACATTTTAAGTCATCTGGAATTTTTGCTTCAAGTAAGACTCTATTTACAAAATGGGCTATAATTGGAGCTAAGATTATTATATGTTTTTTAATATCGCACATTCTGATATTATCAATTCCAGGAGAAGAGCTTTTAAGTTGCCTCACAATGCTTTCTATGTCAGCAATTTTGGCCCCTGGTAGGTACATGCTTTGTAGCATCTCCTCTGGTTCAAAAACAGTAGTCTTGTAATCACATTTGTGTAACATATTGCAGACACTGTCAGAGAAATAATTAACAAAATCATTAGTTACATTTTCTTTGGTCCGATCTTTCATCAAAAATTTGGAGGCAATTTGGTCACAATCATTTTTACATTTATTTCCTAAAATTTTATTACACTCGTCCCAAGTCTTTTTTGAGTCTTGAAATAGATTTTTGAATTTGTCATTGTAGTATGAGGTTTTTAATTTAAGTAACACTTTATTTAAAACATTTCGATAACTTTTATATTCTTTTTCATAGAATTTGTTTGTAGGAGTATTTTTCCAACGCTTATATAATTAGTTTTATTAGTTTTTTTTTCTCTTTTAAACGCCACAATTATGTTAAAATCTTTATTTACTGTTTCTAATAAGTTTCCTGTGATTTTGTGACATGCGTGCTTATGGTATATTTAGACCGTTGATATTAAATAAATTAAGAGGAAGGTATGCGCTGCCCATTTCGGGCCAGTTTCATACAAATCGGGTTGAGATCAAAATACCCAACCAACCTGAAAAATTATTTTTGTAATCAAAAGGTATATCAAATATCTAGTACCCGCGCATGTGAGCTACTTTATTTATTTTTGCTTTAAATTATAAGATAAAGCCATTAAAGATTTTAGTGTATCATGATTTTAGAGGCAACTTGGGAAATTATTTGTGAGTAAATGAAAAACATTAAAAAAATAATTTTGCTACATATATATTTTACGAATACAATGAAAAATAAAACATAGTTAAAAATGCATTTTTTTGGGTAGTAATTTTAATGTACGAGTATAAACAACAAATTTCTGTTCCGTCGTAAATAGGTAATTTGTATTTTAAATTTACACCTACCAAAATGATTTTTTTTTCTTCATTTTTATTTTAAATTTCGTTATATTTCTATGATAAATATAGTAAAATTATTTTTTTATTAGCAAAAATGAATAAAATAGCCCACATCCGTACTAGATATTTAATATAACTTTTGATAACAAAAATAATTTTTCAGTTTGGTTGGGTTTTTGATATTTAAGATTTGTATGAAACTGGCCGAAATGGGCCACTCATACGTTTCTCTTAACAAGTAGGAAAATCTCTTTTTGTTTACACATTCAGCGCCCTTGGAGTAATTTTTCCACAATTTTCCACATCCAAATATTATTATTCAAATATCAATAAACATGCTTTTCGCGTAGATATTTCACATCATATTTATTTGCGAATCTTTTAAACTGTCAAAAACTGTTGAGGATGTTGATTTTTAATGTAAACTTTGGCAGTTATCCAGTTATGTTATTGGCAACGAGAGATATTTTTTCCTTTGATTTGAAGATAGGTATGCTGTATTTATTTTTTACTGGGTCCCTTCTCTATCTAATAAAATGATGTAGGTAACTCAAAATTAAATCATTTTTAAATGTACAATTTAATTGCTACAAAATTTAGTTCTTCCGTTAGACATTTATTTATTTATTGATCAACGCCCTTTTTCAGGGCTTTTACATCCAAATTGTTGTCTAAAGTTGTGCCATAGAAATGCCATGCTCAAATTTTATATGTACCTTATTAACTAACTCGGGCTTGGCATAATTCCTTGCCTCATTCACATTCAAACATCACACATACCCTTCTGATATTCTGAATCTTGACATGGCCGATTCGAGTATTTGATTCACTTAATCGTGCTCTGTCTTTCTCGAGAGTCTTCGACTTCTTTTACCATTAATATTCGTATTATATAATATGTTCCTTAAAATTCTTTTTTTCGTTCATCCGTGTTACATGCCCAACAACGCAAGCGTCACTTTCTTAATCGTACTCATTACGCTTACATCAGCCTTGCATTCCTTGCAAATCTCAGAATCAAGTGTTTGTTATGATAATTTCGTAAGTTTATATTTTTTTTAAACAACGTTTCAATTCTGAATGGTCATCTTACACAGGGCGTACTAAGAGTATCTTCCGCTCTGGAGCGTAAGACGAGTAAATAAATACAATGCGTCATAATTTTATTAATTAATTTTATTAAGAGCCCCGTAGGATTCAGTATTCAGTGGGGTGTCGTGATAGTTCCCGAGGCGCCACACGCACCAAATTATCTCCCTTACCTGCTCGAGGTTCGGGATGCTGCGTGAATTGGTCCATTAGCGGGGAATGCAGACAGTAGCCGCGGCCCTGGAAAGGGTTCACCCTCTATGAATAATAAATTATGTATATCACGTCATCACTGACCATCCGAAGGTTGGACTGGAGATTGCTAAAGGGGTGTTGGACATGAAAAGAATATTGGGATTTTCATCTATCGTATTTATTTATCTTTTCATATTCTCCGTAAAACAGTTATACACCATTAAACTACGGAGAAGATTACAAATTAAAAAGGCGTGGGGGTCGTTTTACTATTTTGTGATATGCGTCAAAAGATGGTTGTTGAACTGTTTGTTTGTGACATTGAAAATGTCGTTGGTCAATGCAGAATCGTTAAGCAATTGAGCCGCTCTGTTTATTGGCGTTCTGATAGGCAAAAGTCCTCGCTTTCATAGCATAAAAAATGCATGGAATCTTCCACGAGTACACTTTTTTAGGGACACATAAGTTAACTTCTTTCAACACAGATGGATTTAGTATAGTTCTAAGGATTAACTTAATAAAATGCTCTCCGTCTACCCTTGCGGGGAAACGGTTTGATGGTTAGTTAGTTAAAAAATCATATGTCTTCTAAATTTATATTAATAGATTTTACCATGATGAAACCTAAAAAATATTAAAATAAACGAAATACACTAATAATTATTACTTACTAAAAAAAAGATTAACACAATATAAAATAAGGGATGGTATGGGTACCGCCGCCTCGGCACCTATATAAACAACCAACACCTCCGCCATAGGTCACCCCAAGCGGTTCGCTGTGTTTGGTGACTTAACAGGAGTGCTCGCATTCATAGGGTGAGGTTTGTTGAGGTTTTGGTGGCGGACGCATCTGCCCACCAACTGCGTGGCAACCCGGATAGGGAGGGCCGGTTGAGGGAGACCCTTTAACCTCTCCAGTCGGACACTCTCGACCCATCGCCTTGCATCGCAATGGAAAGGATGGAATCATATTCCTGGGTATCATCCTGGATATCATGATGGATTCATACTCCTGGATCCATCACTCCTGGATACGCCGACTCCAGATTCCTCCCCTCAAAATCTTTTCTTTGCCAGAATTTCTTTAAAAGACCATCCGCACAGCATCCCCAAAGATGACGTGGGCCCTGAGTAAACTTATATTTCTCAGAGCTTTCTGTGTGGAGTAAATGTAAAAAAACAAATATCCTGATGCTATTTATTATAAATTTCTGTATTTGTGTGTTTACAAATCACTTTAATTGTTTCACGCTTACCGTGGATCACTATTAACTAAATAAATAAATAGAGTAGTCTAGTCATTAAGAATTATCAAAGTTAAATAATAGTTCACTTATGTAATCTATTGCCTTCCTGAACTATTATAAAAAATCTCGATAAATGTCGGTGATTTGGCCCAGCGCCAGAATTGCGGTTCATTCAGAACAAGAAACAAACTCTGGCAACAAGTCGCTAGACAAGTTACAACATTTATTTACCGTTTAAATAAACCAAGTTATATTTTATGAAGAAATACGACTCATAAATAAAAGCTATTACAGGGGAGCCAATGTAGGGGGATGGAAAGTTCCACAACTCGGTACCTATGTAAATAATATGAAGGGGTATATTTGCAAAACTGACTTGTTTCAACCTGACCAGTTTTTGAAGTGAAAACTTCTTTAGCATCGTTGTGATTTGAAACTTGATGAAAAGGAAACGAGCGATACTAAAAAGAGACAAACACCTATACATATATAGGCCTGAGAGAGAATGAGATAGACTAATCGGTGTCTTCTCTGTGGGGTGCTTCGTAGCCTATCGGCCTCCTCTTTGTGCTTCTTGAAATAAAATGTAAAATAATTTTATAATAAATAAACCCTACAATTATCCAACTCCTGACACTCTGTATTCATCAAATTCTCTCGAAATTTAGTTTTTTGAAGGTTTCACTTCTACCGCGTGTGAACTGCACACTCTGATTTTTCGAAGTGAAACTTCTTTAGCACCGTTCTGATTTGAAACAATGAACGGACACTAAAATGAAACACGTGCATCTATAGAATTCAACCTGCCAGAGAATGAGATAAAATGAAACCTTACCTACGAACTGTACGTCGCGTTAGTCGCATTGGCCACTTTGATTATGAGCTCACTTTTCAAGGCTCCTATTTGTTGAGAATGTGTGGGTGAAGTTTCACTTCTACCGCGTGTGAACTGCACTCGATTTTTTAAAATCTATTTTGACGTGTTAATGCAATATTTTTCTAAATATATTCCTAAACAATATTTATGCAATGCTTACTAGTATCAATACTTAATAGTAAAAATACTGACTAATACAAATATTTTATGGTACTAGTACAAATACTTATTAGTACAAATACTTAATAGTACAAATACTTACTAGTACAAATACTTACTAGTACAAATACTTACTACTACAAACACTTACTACTACAAATACTTCCTAGTACAAATACTTACTAGTACAAATACTTACTAGTACAAATACTTACTAGAACAAATAATTACTAGTACAAATACTTACTAGTACAAATACTTACTAGAACAAATACTTACCAGTACAAATACTTATTAGTACAAATACTTACTAGTAGTATCTTTACTGAAGAGGAAGCCACAGGCCAAAAATGTATCAATGGAAACTGTCACAGATAATTTTAGTCATAAAATTATATATTTGAAAGCTGTTTTTTATATGCGTGAACATATTTTTTTTATATGAGGTCATACCCGTAAATTTATAAGGAAAAAAAAAAAATTTTTTTCGCGGCTTACGCATATATTTAAAAAAAAAGTAATTAACTATTTTATATAATTTCTACTCAACAGAAACGGTAGGAAAAAAATCAATTTCTCTAAAGAATTTTATTTTGCATTAATAATGTAAACCAATTAATTCATGGTAAACTAAAATAGTTATTTTTCATTTAGCATCGCCTTAATATTGCTCTAGATTCGTATAAAATACTCGTACATTCGTAACACATAAGGTCAAAATAATTTAACGCAATCTTACAGAGTAGTGTTAAAAGCGGCAGAGAAGTTTTGTCATTTTAGTTGAACCTTTCAGGGTAATAGCACGCAGCACATTTCCACAGCATATTATTATTTACCCTTCACTTACATTCTTAATTAATTCAGGTCACATACCTACCGAAGAAAGGATAGGCTTGAGGCTTGAACTAAAGCAAAACCTTCGTCCTTCGTCCCATTCCGCGCTGTTGCCGCCAAATAAACTACCACTTTCAAGAATGTTCAGATTACTTGTAAAAAATAAAATGAAATTTGTCCCCGGGTTTTATTTCGACTGCCAGCTATGTTTATCTGAGAATTTTGAAGAAATGAGGTATCTTATGAGCAATCTAAATGTATAAAAATAGAAATAGATGGGGAAAAAACAAACCTCTTTTTTTAAATATTTATATTGAGGGATCAGTAGGATTTATCGGTCCAGTTAAGAGTTCTATCGAGCCGAACCCTCTGATATGAAAATATCTGGAGTCGGTGAATTATTTTCCCATTTGGTCTCTGGTAGGTTGACATTTTGTTCTTGTATTGTTTTGTATTTATTATGCTTATACAGTGCAAGTGCACAGCGTGGTTTGACTAGATGATCATTTGTGGAAAAGTGTGTGGAACGGTTAAGTTTTTCCTGTGGGGAAGATTTAACCCTGACATATGGTCAAAAGAACAATTATAAAACAAAGCTTTTGTACTGTAATACATGTATTTTCAATATTCGGGCCATCTTTAAGCCCGAATAAGCCCAATTTCAGAGAAATGCATGTGTGCGCGTGTGTGCGCGTGTGTGAGCGTGAATGCCACCAAAAGATGACAGAATGCATTATCATTGATGACGAATCTATCTGCTGAGTTTCAGCTTGATCAGACGCCGCGAAGTGGGTTAATGTCCACTTCCAAGATTTGCATTCATTCATTATGAATTTAAGAATGTCGTTTAGTATCACATATATTATTGTAGCATTCTCTTATACAATTTCTATCGTTATGTTTTCCAAATAATCACAGTTTACGTGTTTGTATCGCTCCATAAAACGATATCAAAAGTTTTTTAAAACACTAAGGAAAAATTATTGGAATCGAATATAAGATCTTCACTCTCCCTCTTTCAAGATAATTCCGTATTTTGGATTATTAAATTTATAAAGCGCCGTTTTTTTGTGAAAAATTACGTCGAGGAAGCTGTACATTTTATTCCCACGACCATATCCTATTTCTTAATTTAGTCGTTCTATTATAACAATTTATGACTTGTAACTTATCTATGGGTACAAATATTATTTTTTCTTTGCATTATTAGTTTCTGTACCAATAATCCGATTGCGATGAAATTTTAATTTATTTATTATTTTATTTTAAATGCACATTTGCAGTTGTACATAACCAATAATAAACATACATTCTATTTTATTAAGTAATTAATAATAGCGTTTTTGAATTGTTGAATATTTAGTTGAAAAATATCTGTATCAGGGGACAGGTAATTTAGTAACAGAATCATTTTTCCGAGCGGCATTACTAATGGAAAGTTGCTCTGCATCTCGGAACAACAAAAGTTCTGTGCCTGCGCGCTCTTGTGAAGTTGTCGGGGTAATAAAACTCAAATTTTTGTATTATATCGGGAATACAGATGTAACCGTTTAGAAGTTTATACGCTGTTGTCAGAAAAGCAGTTTTTCTTCTATCGGCGAGG
Source organism: Glyphotaelius pellucidus (assembly GCA_936435175.1). Classification (NCBI taxonomy): domain Eukaryota; kingdom Metazoa; phylum Arthropoda; class Insecta; order Trichoptera; family Limnephilidae; genus Glyphotaelius; species Glyphotaelius pellucidus. The sequence continues at coordinate 8,301,752 of OW386548.1, read as the reverse complement.
TTATTAATACCCAGCATGCCGGACAAAAAGGCTGACGGATATAACCAGGGATAATATCCAAAGTCTCTAAGATATAAATATCTCAGAAACTTCTTTTGTACTTTCTCTATTATTTGAGAGCAAGTTAAATCCATTGGTCCCCATATTACTGAACTGCTTTCCAAAATGCTACGTACTAAACTATAGTATAGCACACGAATTGATGAGTTGTTGTGCACACGCCCGCGAAGGTTTCTTTATATAATGGTGAGCTCTAGCGTTAAGAAATTTGAATAAACATTTCGGTGGGGTGCTAGTTGTTTGAAAAACTTATGTATTTCATATAGTTTAGCGGCGAGGAGGAAAAGAGGGGAAAAAATCAGAACGTTGAAAGGACGGAGGGGAGAAGGCGTGGAAGAAGGGGAACGCAGGATGGGAGGGGAACGGTGGCGGGAACGTGGACGCGTGGGAAAGGACACGCGGGAACAAAAACTTTTTTTCTTTCTAAAATAAATGTGAAGTGATTTTTTTTAACTCTGAGTGTTCCATTTCGGCCTTGCAAATTTCAACCTTTGTTCATTGATTGCAGTAAAAGAAACTATAAAAAAACGGTTAAATCAAAACGTAGCTAAAAGTAGAAATGACAATGCCACGCCTGTACATAGATTAACAAAGGCTAGTCATTATTCCCGTCTAAAAACATTTGCCAGTAATTGACAAGTCCTTTGTTGCACACAAACGGAATTGTCAATGGATATTGGAGCCAGCACTTCCGCCCCGAGCTGCAGGGTCGGACGAAACCAACGAAAAATCATAAAATTTCAAATAGATCAACAGAACTCAATTGAACTCAATTACAGAATTTTACCCAGAGTGCCTGGGCTAATAGAATTTATTTATCGTTTTTTAAATTTTATGCTATGTAGAGCAGAATAATTCACCTGCAACATTTTATAATTATTTTTCTCTTTTTTTGTGATTAGGTACCTACCACTTATTTTTATATTACATTTTTTTTCCAAATTCATTTAACTTTTATTGCATACCAAAATATTGATTGAGTGGTTACGGTCCTCTACTACGAAACCGCTGGTCGCGGGTACAAATCTCGGCGTGCGTAAATAAAAGTAAATTTTATTTATTTTTTATTTTTTATATGAAATACCGCACAAGAGTCCCAACTGCTCCCGTCTGGAGCCAGTGAGACTATGGCATCCCCAATTGGGGTATGTTGTGTGGCTGAAGGTAGTGGGGAGGGGAAGGAGGTAGGGGAGAGGAAGGTGGGGAAGTACCTGGCTATTCAGATCTGGTCACTAAACACGGCTAAAGCCATTTCAAGCAACGTTTCAATTCTGAATGGTGGTCTTACACCTGGGCGATACTGATAGTATCTTCCACTCTGGAACGTGCCGTAAATATACAATATATTATTTTTAAATGAATAAATTGTGAAATAACACAAATTAATCAAATAAAATTTCATTGAAGGAGAAGATAACACTTTTAAATCTAAATGAAAATATGAAAGAAAACAAGACACAGAAAAACAGAAAAAGACAATGGTCGCAACTGGGACTCGAACCCAGACCTCTCGTCTAACCGGGACGGCGCGTTTTCCAATTTCGCTATTGCCACCTTCTGTCAAACCGTCATATTTGTCAATCTCATATTTCAAATATTTTAGAATCATTAATATTATCTTCAACTAGTTCTTTTTCCATATTATAGGCAACTACTCTTTTTATTGGAAAGAATCATTCAAAGAATTGGTTTGTAACCTGAATAGCGTCTCGGATAAATGTATCCGAATTTATTCATATAATATTAATGATTCTAAAATATTTGAAATATGAGATTGACAAATATGACGGTTTGACAGAAGGTGGCAATAGCGAAATTGGAAAACGCGCCGTCCCGGTTAGACGAGAGGTCTGGGTTCGAGTCCCAGTTGCGACCATTGTCTTTTTCTGTTTTTCTGTGTCTTGTTTTCTTTCATATTTTCATTTAGATTTAAAAGTGTTATCTTCTCCTTCAATGATATATTACGTTGATGGGAATAACCTTCAAAAGTTATAAAAAGAGAGTTTTTCTCGTAAAAAATCAAATAAAATTTATTTGCGCACGCCGGGTTCGAACCCGCGACCTTCGGATTGTGAGTCAAGAGTCTTGCCTCGGGACCACGGAGGCCGTCAAATTGATTAATTTGTATTATTTCACAACTTATTCATTTAAAATATAAAACATATGGTGTATTTACGGCACCTTCCAGAGTGGTAGATACATAGTATTTTCCTGACGAAAGATCATCATTCAAAATCGAATCGTTGCGTGAAATGGCTTTAGCCGTGTTTGGTAGCAAGATCTGACCGTTAAGGTACTTCCCCACTTTTCTCTTCTCCCACTAATAATAATAATAATATTTGGATAACTTGCATAGCGCCGTTTTTGTGCAAAATCACCTCAAGGGCGCTGTACACACTTATAATACATTTCTATAATCTTACTTCTAACTAAAAACTAGACATAACAACTTATGGCTAAAAATTGCATCCACCGATTCATCGATCACCGATACGAAACTCTATGTACAATGATTTGACCAATGAACGCGATGCTGCTGTAAAAATGTACTGTACAGGCAGAAAATATATACAGCCCTCTTTCCTTACACTCTCTATTTTCAGTCTCAAAACAAATCCCAATTGGATATGTCTTAATCTTGAGGGAACGGAGACGGAGAGAGAGAAATGAAAGGCATCCGTGTTGGTTGCGAGTCCAGTCGTTTATTGAAGCATGAGCTACGTAGCTGAGGTCGGTCGGCGTAACATGAGATGATGAAGTGCCGTAGAGTGAAGCGTTGCGGGTGCTCGGTCATGATGGGTGAAGCAGGTCGGAGATGCTGTGGTGGAGCAGGCCACGGGCCTGCAGGTCACCAGAGTGTTGCTCGATGCTCGTTGCGGAGAAGACCTGATCTTCCAGGCCGTTGCTCGACGCGCGTTGCGGAGGTGAAACGGCGGTGACTCGGTGAGTGGAGCCACCGGCAGATAGTCCTGGTGATGTCCACGTAGGAAGCTGCCCTGGAGTGATGAACGGCGGTGACTCGGTGAGTGGAGTCACCAGAGTGATGCTTGACACCGTGGCGGTGTAGGATGACCTCGTCTCCCAGGCCGTTGCTCGACGCGCGTTGCGGAGGTGAACGCCAAGACGGTTGGGAGCAATTGGGTCTCTGGTGCGACACTCGCATAAAAAATATTATTATGAGGTGGAAAGAAGTTAGAGGAGAAAAAAGAGGTAGACGAGTAAAATTAGATACCAGCTATTCAGATCTAGTTGGTAAACGAGACATTTATCAGAACGTTTCGATTTTGAATGATTGGCCCTCATCGGGGAGGTACTAGATAATTATTAATCTTAGATCAACAGATTTGTAGGTATGTGCAAGTGAACTGGTATATATCCGTCGTTTATTCTATGCAGTGTTTTGAATTACCACTTTTCTGTCTTGACTCTTGACTGAACATAAAAATTTTAAAACTGTATTTTGTGATTATTTTAGCCCACGTCTGGCTCATCCCTGTGATCCGTTCCGTTGTCTGTTGTACGTCTGTGTAATTGTGACAATACGGTTTGATTGCCGTATTGTCTGTCGGAAACAATCGCTTCACAGTTCACGCACCGTACTCTGCGGTCCGCCATGTAAAGTGGACACTCCAATTACACCCGGTACACTCAACCAAATCACGAATTCGTCAACACCGTTTTTGATATTTGATTAGCACGGTTTAAATTTCCATCAGATGTGTTATGTACGTCACACAAGGCCAAAGCTTATATATTTTACTGCTTTTTAATAATTGGAAATTCACTTTGTGCCAGCATTTTAATTTAATGAAAATAAATAACTTCGTACTAGCACTATCTAATGAAAATAATCGACATGTTTCAAAACCAATGGTTTCTTCGTCATAATAAACGTATAATGATAAGTTACAAATATAAGAATAAACCATCAAATATAGACAAATAAGTACCTACAGACAAAAATCATTACAATGAATGGTGATTATTGAGTTATTGTTATTGGGTATCATAAAAAATATATATAAAATAAATAAATTTATGATTAAACATGTTTTTATTGCAATTATGTGTATACAATTAACAACTTTTATAAATCAACTCAAAATAATCAAGTAGTAGTAACCACGATTTCTAAATAACTAAAAATAAAATATTATCAATATTAATGCTGTCCCCGGCATGCATCGCAATGCCATTCAAAGAAATAAATTGATTCTCCCTGCATGTCCTTTCCCGTGCGTCCCCGTTCCCTTTCACCAACCCCGCTTTCTCCCTCCCTTGTCTCTTCCTTCTCCGCGAACCCTACGTCTTTCCCCTGCCTTTCCTCCCTGCCGCTAAATTATATGAAATAAACACATTTTCATTTATACAAATTTCATAACGCCAGAGCTTACCATTATATATAGCCTATATGTTATTCTGATGTATGAGCTATATTTTTGTAAAGTTTCATTAAAATACATTAAGTAGTTTTTGCGTGAAAAAGTAACAAACACACATCCATACAAACTTTCGCTTTTATAATATTAGTAAGATTTATGAATTAATTATTAATAATGATTAATAAAAATGAATTAATTATTAATTATTATTAATAAAAATGAATTAATTATTAATTATTATTATTTTTTTTACATGAGCTCCACACAGGAGGCCCTCTTTTTCTAATGTCTAAAATTTCACAGTTGTAAAAAATTGTAAACAAACATGTAAATTGTAAACCCATTGTATTTGTATGCAAAATTCTGAACACATTATTTACAATATCAAAAGAATGATTTGTTTCTAAAATGTGGTTGGCAAATTCCAAAGATATTGAAATATAAAGAGATATGCTATGATGTCCGACGGGTTGTCGGCGGAACTACTACATAATGGGAATAGTTTGAAAACGGAATTTCTTTGATTTTTCGAAGACGTGCAGTAGTATTGGTTAACATTATAGTTTGAATACGGAAAAAATTCGTTAATTTGGCCTAAAACAGGATCCATTTCTAGTTGGCTAGTCAAAGCTTCCGCACATGTTGAATTGTATAATTTATGTGAAATAAATTATTATTATTATTATTATCTAGATGATTTTTTGAAGATGTGCAGTAATATTGGTTGAAAATATCGGCGACACCAGGAAGCGCAGTTCCACCCAGTAAAAACTGCCGATAACACATCTCCTTATATTTCAATATAAGGAGATGATTTAAGATTTAAGAATGTATCAAAGTAATTGCTCTTCCATTATCCACACTTTTTAATCTATCTTTATCTAGTGGAATTTTTCCTGATAAGTGGAAAATTAGTTATTTGTCTCCAATTTTCAAAAAGGGTGATAAAAGTGATGTTTGTAATTACAGACCTATATGCATTCAATCCACCATACCGAAACTCTTTGAAAGCCTAATACTTGACAAACTTTTTACACAAATAAAACTTGTTATATCACCTCACCAGTTTGGATTTATGCCAGGTAGAAGTACTCTTTCCAACTTAATTATTTATGAAAATTTTATAAACAATGCTTTTAAAGAAAAAAAAACAAGTGGACACTGTTTATACTGATTTCAGTAAAGCATTTGATACAGTTTCGCATGAAATCTTAATTTGGAAATTAGGAAAGCTTGGTATACGCGGCAATATTTTAGCCTGGTTTAAAAGCTATCTTACTGGAAGACAACAAATAGTTAGAATTAAATCCTCCCTGTCAGAAAAAATTAATGCAACAAGTGGAGTTCCACAGGGTTCACACCTTGGCCCAATCTTATTTATCTTGTTTATAAATGATCTTACAAAAATATTTCATGATGTATCTATCTTACTTTTTGCTGATGACCTCAAAATTTTTAAAATTATTGAAAATATTTATCATTGCAACATTCTTCAAGATAATATCAACAAATTGTTAATTTGGTGTATGGAAAATAGACTTTATTTAAATATCTCAAAATGTCAAATTGTTAGATTTTCTAGAATAAAAAATCCAGTGATATTTAATTACAACATTGATAACAATGCTCTTCAGACATTAATGCAAATTAAAGACTTGGGCATCACTTTTCAATCAAATCTTTCATTTGTTAACCACATAACAGAAATCTGTAATAAGGGCTTAAAAATGTTGGGGTTTATAACTAGGCTAACCAGAAACTTTAACAATATAAAGTGTATTAAAATGTTATATTTTGCTTATGTTAGAAGCCAACTTGAGTACAATTCTCCTGTCTGGAATCCTCATTATAATATGCACGTACAAGCTGTTGAAAGAATACAAAACAAATTTTTACGTTTTCTAAATTTTAAAATGGGTATTCCAGCAAATATGTAAAACTACAACACAATTTTAAACGATATGAATATGCTTAAATTGTCAGACAGAAGAATTTTCACTGACTTGGTATTTTTATATAAAATTCTAAATGATTTAGTTGATAGTCCGGTATTACTTGAATTGATAAGCTTCCGAATTCCACTTCGTAATACTAGAAGTCAGGATTTATTTCAGTGCAGAAATTCTGGGACTAACTACCCATATGTATTTCTCTTTGCCCAGAATACTAATGGAGGGAAACAATTATACCAAGTCAGTGGACATCTTCAATTTATCTTTGAATAAATATAAAATATTGTTATTGAGGCAGTTCAGTTATGTACAATAAAATGTTTTTTTCTATGCTATATATGTAAAAGCCCCGAAAAAGGGCGTTTATTTATAAATAAATAAATATCTTTGGAAAATTCACCGTTAATTATTTGGAGTAAAAATGTAAGTAAAATTTTAGTTTCCGGTGACTTTTTTACGTTTTTTATATAATGACTGTCCTGATTAATCTAAATGCATACAAATAGAAAGAGATGAGAAAAAAATCAATTCGTAATAAGAACAAAGTTTTTTTCACTACAATAGATCTATTTTCAATTTTCGGGCCATCTCCTGGGCCGGCTTGTAGCTAATTTCGTAGATATGCGAGTCTGTGCGCTTCTTTGAGCGCCACCAAAAGTAAACATAATGCATTGTCATCAGCAACGAGTCTATCTACCGAGTTTCAGCTCTCAGCCTGGAATATGATTCATGAAACCCAAATATCTTTTGATCTTTTTAAAAGCTTAAAAATGATGTTAAAATTATTACATTATTTTAAAATTGTTATATTAAGAGCACTTTAAAAATACCCAGGCTGTTATTATTATAATTTAAGCTGCACATAGTTGTTTATTTGAATTTTCTGGTTCTCGCCCCCGGTGAGGCAGGCCCCGCGATCAGGTGTCCGCAAGTCCATGTCCAGGGATCAGAGCTCACCTCATGTAAACTTGAAAATAACCACAAGCCTTTGTCATCTGACGTCTGTGGTTAGGATCAGCGGTTAGCAGCGATGTCTGCCACGCCAACGAAGCTCTTGCAATACCACCACTGAAATGTATACCCATTGCAAAGTGCTTTGTTCTGCAATTCGCACTGGCATTTCAGCCAGGTTTCATCTTCCACTACCTATTTAGCGATATTAGATAGTTTATGCATGTAATTCCATGCGTCTTGCGTCTAATTTACGGCGACATCTCCCGATACACCTGTAAACTTGTCACAAATTAATTCCTTGGAAATTCGCTTATAAAATTCTAGCATTCTTGTCATTTAAGTATAACAAAAAAAATACGAAAAACGTTTTTTATTTTTGTTTTGTTTAATATAAATGTTTCGTACGATTATCATGTGGACAAAGCTTAAATATCAATTGATTAGTCAGTCGTCTCCAAACCCTAAGTTTTGAGATAATGAGGAAAGCAACTAAGAAAGCAAAATTGCAATTTGGGAGACGGGAATGGGTACCGCCGCCCCGGGAACCATTTATTGGATAACCAACACCTCTGCCATAGGTCATTCCAAGAGATTCGCTACGTTTGGTGACTTAGCAGGGGTGCCCGGGTTCACGGGTGAGGTTTGTCTGGGTCTGGCGGCGGATGACCTGGACCCATTGAATCCTAGATTCATACGCCCCCCTCTTACCTTTTTCCTTCCCAGAACTTTTTCTCCTTCATTTCCTTAAAAAGATCCTCCACACAGCATCCCCAAAGATGATATAGGCCTTGAGGGAAATTATTTTTCTCAGGGCCTCATAATATAGGCCTCAATAGGCCTCATAGAACTCATAGAACTAATGTAAAAAAAGCAATATTCGAATGCTCGCTATAAACCAAATATTATATACATGTGTTAGTGTGACTCCCGGTGTTATTATATATGCTATAAAATAACACCGGGAGTCATAACCGTCCGATGCATTAGTATGACATTTTGAATTAGTTCAAAATTAATACATTACTTAGTTTTAACCACGTTTATTGTTAAAAAAACATGGGTAACACTAAATTATCTATTAATTTTGATTTTTTTAATTTTTTTTTTTATCTTCTTCTTCAATGATATATTAATTTTGAATTAAAATTATGCAACAAAATAAGTTTGATCTTTTTGAAGAAGGTATCCTACTAGTGATCCAGACAACATCATTTTGTTTCATTTACTGTAAGTTTTTCTGCATTACAATTGATTTGGTTGCTTTTATCGGGTAATCTGAGTATTGTATATTGTACCAGATAGAGGGTACACTTTTACGTAGACATAACTGCATATTAAACTCAAATTTCCATTTTTCGGATATGTCCGACTGATCAACTGGACTATCGATATGTGGGACACCCTGTCTCACCTGGAATGAAAGAATTTGTAACATAAGTAATGTTTGTTACATTTACTTATGGTTAGTTTTCTATTAAGAGATTTGCATCTTTAACAATAAAATAAATTTGTTCTTAAAATAAAAATACAATGTCTGCATAATGTTAGTAAGTTTGACGTACACAGGTAATTAGGTGTATTCGGCCTCGTTGTTGAACTCATTTTCTTGGAATTATACACTTTACGACCCGCCATCACCTAGTTTCGAGTTGCCTCAGCGGTAACAAGAAATGCTTGAATCATATTCTATATTCGTTAAGTAAATCAGGGTCTTTGCGAAGTGCAGCAGATGTTTGTAATCGGGTCTTAATCAGCGTCTTCAGTTGAGATATTCCACTAATCTCGTGCTCTGGCTCACTGGCACCTTCCACACACCATAATATAAGAATGTTTGTTTAAATGTTACAGAAATTGCTTTCGTTTTGTTCTTCGCTAAGTTTATTTTAATTCTTCTTGTATTTTGATTTTTAATGGTTATTATTTTGAATACTTGCATTAACTTTCAATGTCAATGATTCCTATTACTTATTTTCTATAAAACAGTCCAAATCTTATGAAAAACATTCGTTTTTAATCAAAGGGTTTAGTGAAAAAATTACGTAGGCCCCTTTTGCAAGATAAGGTTGTTTTAGTTTTCAAAATAAAATATAATAATAATATTACTGGATGCCTTGAGTCGTGCGACTGTAGTGGCTCAGTAGCAGATGTACTGAATTGAGCAGTAAACTCACTGGGCTCTTTTGAAAGTGTCAGCCAGGGGTAGGAGTCTTATTTAGAACAGGATAGTTGGCGATATGGGTATCAAACTACGCGTATTAACCTTTTAAATCAAGAATTTGAAATTCAAGTTAACATAATATAATTTCTAGAATGTAATGTAATAACCTGTAGTGTGAGGCAATCAAATTCATAGTGTTGCTATTACACATCAATCAAAATGGTGTTAAAACTCCTAAATATTTCCCAAAGTTCTGAATCTATAAAATCAAACCATAAAAAAAACTATTTGACCTCTTTTGCAAAAATACCAGGAAGACAAACTTACAAGTATTATGTATATATTACAATGTTGCGGTTTTGACACACATTACAAAAGTGTACGAATAATCTTCTTCGACATATTAAACTCGATTTTAATTGAATCAATTCAAAGTTGAATTTATCTTTGTGTCGAAATTTCCACACATTTGATCTCAAATACGTATTTTTCACAAATTGAAAGTGCATTTGATCTCAAAGACGTCTTTGCCAACGTTCGCGCAAATTAATAAAGAACACCCAGCTTGCACTTTTGGCGTCGCTCTCAAACGAGAGAAATACCATTCCTTTTTTAGGACAACGTACGCACAAAAAATAGTTCTGAGTAATCGTGTTCACGAATTTTAACTCGGCGCCGACATTTATTTCTCGGGATTTATTTTGCAATACAAATAATAATAGTACACAGTGATAACGTCAAAATAATAATATTATGACAGCGCTGAACCGCGAGTTGTTTAGTTGTAGATGTCAATTCATTGAGTTGATATCAGCAATATGATCGTAATGGTATCAACATCCAGTGGCCTACATCCTATTGCCGAGATCGGAGCGATGATTTACAAAATACTACCAATATTAATTGTATTCGTAAATTCACGTAGAATGCTCTCTCGCTGAATATATTTCGTGGTTTATTTTAATCGTTTATCAAAGTGTCAAACTGGACTAATTACCACTGAGTTTTACTTGTGAACCGATCAAATACTATTTCGTGTTACCAATATTAATCGTATTCGTAAATTCACGTAGAATGCTCTCTCCCTGAATTTATTTCGTGGTTTATTTTAATCGTTTATCAAAGTGTCAAAACTGGACTAATTACCACTGAGTTTTACTTGTGAACCGATCAAATACTATTTCGTGTTACCAATATTAATCGTATTCGTAAATTCACGTAGAATGCTCTCTCCCTGAATTTATTTCGTGTTTTCTTTTTAATCGTTTATCAAAGTATCATAACTGGACTAATTACCACTGAGTTTTACTTGTGAACCGATCAAATAGTGTTTCGCGTTACCAATATTAATCGTAATCGTAAAAACATGTAGAATACTCCCTCCTTGAATATATTTCGTGGTTTCTTTTAATCGTTTATCAAAGTGTCAAAACTGAACTAATAACACTTAGTTTTACTCGTGAACCGATCAAATAGTGTTACGTGTTAGGAGTATGGTGTGAAAAGTTCACGTGATTGTGTTTAACCTAGTGTTGCGATTTTGTAGGTCACGGATGTGTTTTTTATCTATTTCTCTCCAATTTTATTAGCTTTAAAACGGCCGATCAGCCAATATTGTATGTTTTATGTCTGAGATGTAACTATTTACATAAGTTTATCTCTTGTGCCATCCACTGTGCTTATAAAGATCAAGCCTTAAAACATGTCCCACTGAGAAAATGATTTAAACACGTTTCAATCAAGTGTCACGTAATTTTTTTTATTAAAAGTACTTAGTGTTGTTTATTTAGTGACATGTCAAAATAGTGTTGAAGCTTCATAACCGTGCTGCACGTAACAAGCTTGTTATGTGTGGATGGTAGATTGTTTTGTTATCAAAATATTTACAATGTTTTTAAATGAGTTTAGGTTCTTGGAATCGATTTACTTTGTATTACGTTTCACATAATATTTATCAAAATTCCAAACATTTAATAAGTGGAACGTTTATAAAGGGAGAAATAAATTCGTACATACATTTGTATAGAATGCGTTACATGCGTAGATACGTCCAGTGAGATAATTTTTTTTCTCGTTTTCGGTTAAAATTATTTTCGGTGCATCAGAATAAAATTTGACATTTCTTTTTTTTCTTATTTATTTTTGGGGTCTTATGCCGTGTTGCGCTACATCCTTCTTTAACCAACGTTTCGGACAGCGTTACAGTGTCCATCATCAGGGCAGGACAGAGAAACGTTGGCTAAAGAAGGAGGTAGCGAAACACGGCATAACACCCCAAAAATAACACAGGACAGGACAGCGTTACAGTGTCCATCATCAGGGCAGGGCAGAGAAACGTTGGCTAAAGAAAGATGTAGCGCAACACGGTATAACACCCCAAAAATAAATAACAAAAATGCTTTTGGCCGTGAAAACCTAAAAACATACCATTTGACATTTCTTGCTATGCATGTCTTGAAATGTGTCAGAAATAACTTATCAAACCAATTGAGGAACTGCTGTTATGCACCAGTCCCATGTACTTATAAGAAAATGCTCAATGATAAAAGTGTAAAAACAGCAAGAAGATCGAGTATTTTGCCAACATTGCATTAGCGAAAATATTGCTGATTGTATCGGTTTTGGCATTTCAGTGGAAATTCAGCAATACAAGCAAACATTAAAGTACCCTACGGATCTCCGCAAATGAAGATAAACATCTGTTGGTACTGCGCACTGTCTGCTTGAGATCGCGGCTAAATAAACTTTATCCCGACATTAAAAATGAAACTCTCCTTCCACCGCCACCGTCTGCCAACTCCGGTCGACAGTCGCGATCTATTTCAGTGTCCGAATGTTAACGTATTTATATCGAAAATTTAGCACCAACAATCTTCTGACTGAGAACCGAGTCTCTCCTGCACTCTCTGGCAGTCGAAGTCGCCTGGCGCTGGAAAGGGACTATTTCCGTGGACGCCGCGTCCCGACGCCGAGTTCGCGCGACGCCACAAGTGGTTTGAACTCCAGTGAATCTGCCACAGCAGTGGGTTGCCGAATCGACCACTGTCCTAACTACGGTCAACTCGAATAAACAGAATAATGACGATATTCAGAATAATGTGATTGTGTTATCGCGGTCATCTGATCTTGAATTGCTTATTTACTAAGCTCGAACAGTTGGTGAAACACAAGTTGTTGTAGATCTCTTCTTACGATCGAATATAAACGCGTGCTGTGTTTACTTTGTGAATTTGTGCAAAACGTTTAATTTAATGATTAAGTGTTTTAGTGGTCATTATGTGTTGGTTGGGCTGCCTCATTAAGTGAATAAAATACTGCAATATTAATAATTCTTGTAATAATCGCGTGAATTCAACCAGCAGATCCTTGAAATTTTAATAATTCTCCGCGTAAATATCGAATAAATTTAATGTACCGAGAGATACACCGACGATAATAATTGATAATTTACATTTATTTCAAACGATATCGCGATATCAAATATCGGAACGGCTCGATCCTAAATCATTTACGATATTCCAAAAAATATTTATTTTATTAATTGAAGTCAACGACCCGGAGAAGTCTCTTAATAATTGAATGAATGTTCTTTGACATCTCTAACTTTACATCACTATATTAACTGAGTTACCTCCGCGAACTTTGGACAAATTTATCTCTCCGTTCTTGGAAGTGTTTCCTTTGACGATTGAAATTTAAAAGGGTCCGGGTATTTCTCTAATTGAATATTTCCAAATAAGAGCGCGAGAATAATCTCAAAGCTTCAATTTTCTTCACTAAACATGTTTTAGAAATTCGCCGTTAAGTTTATCTATCTGTTGCTACATTTTCGAATACTTTGTAAACTTACCTAACCAAGTTAATCAAAGCTAAAGTTGTTACATCAATTGCATTATTACAGAACGTTTATAACTTTAAATTCGTTCATAAACATTTGTTGGTTGTGTCTACACATTTTAATGATTAATCCGATTCGGCCCGAACGATGTAATCCAATATCTGAAACGCCTCTATTGTCTCACGGTATAGAATTTAATATTCGTAAACAATATAATCTATATGAATCAACAAATACACCATGCAAATAATATTTGTTCAACCGTGCAATATCTGCGCGATTTGCATTATTTTAACGCGTAGATCATTTCTCTCATAACATTCTTAACCTCTCAGGCTAATTTGCTGGCTTTTCGGAACAACTCATATAGATCTCATAGAAATCGTTATGTCTCTTACTATCATACTGAAAAATATGATCTAAACCAGCGGATGTCAACGTTTTTGAGCCTGCGTACCCCCGTACCCTTTATCTATCTCGTGAATACGTCTAATGAAAGGCATGTGTCATTTGCATTTTTTAATACTCTTATTATTACACAAATTTTACAATCAAGTCACACAAATACAATTAATGCTTTTTTATTCAGTAACATGACTTCGGGCATTTTAAACCAGTGGATTCTATATGCGAAATTGAACAAATTTTGTTCCACGTGCACGCGTACCACAGGTTGAACACCTCTGATCTAAACGGTATTGCAAAAAGAAAACACCACGCAATATATACAAATCTAAAAGTAAACCATTTACGAAATAAATTGTACATTTTTGTGAAACCAAAGTTTCCGACCACAATTTGAAAAAAAAATTAGGAAACTGTGTGAATTTTTTATTAATTATTTTTACATGAAACGATAAAAAAGCGAGCTGGCCGCAAATAGCTCAAGAGAGATAAACAGAATTCTTTAGAGGAGGCCTTCACCTTCGCCTGAGAGAAGGGTTGTTGCAAACGAATAATTTAATATCCTATATTACATTTTTCAACAAGATAAACGGAATTCTTTAGAGGAGGCCTTCACTTTCGCCTGAGAGAAGGGTTCTTGCAAACGAATAATTTAATATCCTATATTACATTTTTCAACAAGATTTTAAATAGCATTAATTATACTTTTTAATAACTCTTTAAGATACCTAACATTTATAATAAATTTTTCTAATAATAAATGTGAGGGTTTTTATTTGTTTTTATTACCAGTAATTTTAGTTAGAAAAAATGCGAAGTGAGTCATTTTTAAAACATTTTAACGCTTGCATTAAAAATAATTATTTAAAAAATTACATCGAAATAATAAAACTTTGAAAAAAAAAATTGTTTTCGGATATTTTTACATATTCCGTTTACTTGGATTTTATTGCAAAGCGGAAATATTATGTCCTACTGACAGAATATGATCGAGGCCTGGATTAACAAGCATCAGCAGTGAACGAACGAATTAACAGTGAATAGTTTTTTTTTCTAAAACATCGGTTTATGATTGTTTATCTAAAACGCCCATTGATGATGGTCTAGTATTTTTGCGGATAAATGGCCAAATTTATTCGATTTCACACCCAGCGCGGTGACAGACCAATATACACATTAATTCCTCTGATCTTCCTGGCTGAGGTTTTACGATAACTCTAAATCACAATAATAGTAGGTAATGTGGAATTCCACATAACAATGAAGCTTACCATATGGCGTAAACACTGACCATAAATACTGGTTACCCGAACCGCTGTTCATATTCGCCATAATAATTCCAGGAATGTGGTCGCCCGGGGACGGAGGGACGCGGGTCGTTGGATATGTGACATTAAGCTTCCGCTATAAGGTTCATAACTTTTAAAAGGTCAGAGATTTTTGCGGAATAATTGGTACGAAAATAATTCAATACTCATGTCAAGACAAGCACGGTGGGCCACAGCTCCAAAGTTGGAGGAACTGTGGTGTAGAGGCTGTGTTGAAATTAATTAGTTTATTTTGCAATTTCAATAAACGACTCAAAAACTAACCATTCTCCAATGAAAGATCAATTCGCCTAAATTTGCTGAATATTTTTTTTAGAGTGAAATACTTCTGTTAAAATACTCGTTTTGTTTTTATATTTTGACTAGCTGGTACCCGGTATGCTTTGCTATGCCATTTAATAAAGAAATTGTTTCTCCCTATAAAATTTCCCGAAAATATATTATCAACATCGTTTCCACGGCAACGATTTGTTTTCCATGGCAACGATTTGTTTTGCTTTGCAATAGCGCCCTTGAGGTGATTTTCTCACAAAAATGGCGCTATAGAAATTATCCAAAAATTATTATTATTATTATAATATTTCGCTTTTCTTAGGGACAGAAAACGTATAATAAATATAATATATTAATATTCATAATTTCATAACGCCAGAGCTTACCATTATATACAACCTATATTACTCGCATATAATGTAGCTTTCTATTGGTGAAAGAATTTTTGAAATCGGTTTATTGGTTTATGCGTCAAAGCGTAACAAACAAACACACGCAGTTTCGCATTTATAATATTAGTATAGATTGCGTCTACTCGAATATTGAAAAAGAGTCAATGCTTCGTGAAACATGTAAATGTTGGGGATTATTCGAATGAGACCTTTAAAATGGTTCAACTTCAGTTAAGTTTCGAAAGTTGTTTCCGATAATCTCTCTCTCATTTTGTATCGATGCAATTCTCTAATGCGACAAATCGAATATTTTATTGGGCACTTTCAGGACCAAGAACTCTTATCAATATATTACCTACTAAAGCCAACGCAGAATACGTTTAAGCTTAAATAAAATATAAATGAAAATAGTGAACTAGTGAAATATATTTTAAATATCAGAGATTGATTCAAATTAAAAATGAATATCGACAACGATGACGACGATTCTTCGTCGAGCAGTATACAGCTCGAACCGAACAAACCAAAGGAAAGAAAGACCATTCATCCATCCAGATTCGCCCACATTCTCCAGCTAAAGACAAAAGATGAAGAAGCCAACATCATCACGGTCTGCTCCATACAAGACTTCAGGCACTCCGGGACATTTGACAGCGACGATTCATTTTCCAGAAACGACGATTACCTCGTATCCTTCCCTGACGATGACAGCGATCTTTATTCGATAAACACAGACGAAAACAATTCATCCATGAGGAACAGCATCTATTCGGTTAGAAGTGGACAGGAGCTGTATTCTTTGATTGACGCCAAATTGGCAGAAACTATATCAGATCTGGACAAGAGTCTGGAAGAACTAAACAAACAACAGTTTGGGGAAACCAGTAAACAAGTGCCAACAAAGTCTTCAGAAGCCAAATGTGTGTTTGAAGATATTTTCGAAGATAACAGTAGTGATGTTAAAAATAACAACGCGAAAGTAAACATTCCCTCGTGGGATATCTATAATACAAATGAAACAATGAATAAACCTAACATTACAATATCAGGAAGTTTTCGCGATACTGAAACATTACTAGAAACAACTGCAAGTGTACATAACACAGACATACTGTTTAAAGAAGCTAAAGATATAAAGTTTGATGAAGGTAAAATTGGCGAAGTGAATGAAAGATGGTTTAATTTGAATGAAGAAATAACAAAGGAGGAAGATGAACAGTGCCCCATTGTGCTTCTGAAAATGAACAGAGCCGCCTGTATCCAGCGAGCCTTGAAATGGTCTGGATTCAAGAAGGTAATTATTATTTACATCTTGTTTGCCAATAACAATCAACTATTATACACAAATCTTGGCACTTTTAATGGGATGTGTGCTTAATAAGTGAAATAATGAATGATTTGTATATGTATTACTTACCAATATTACTTTAGTTAAATTTATATCAAATTTTATTGAAATAACTTTTTATTATCTTTTGAAGGTTATACCCCTCAATGTAACAGGAACACAAATAATAAAAAGGCAATAGTCGCAACTGGGAATCGAACCCAGGATCTCTTCTTACCGGGTCACAGCGCCTTACCCTACTTGACCATTTGGATCTACATTTTTTTCTGTTATTTTTGTCGATTTCATATTTCAAAATATGAGTAAAATTAGTTACTATAACATTGTTATTTCTGAATTTGAAATATGAGATCGACAAAAATGACAAAAAAATACAGGACCCAATGGCCGAGTTTGTTAAGGCAAAGTGTTCCTGTTGCGACTGTTACCTTTTTTCTGTGTCATGTTCTGTTTCATATTCGTTTAGATTTATTAGTGCTACCTTCTCCTTCATTATTTTATGCCAATTTATATCTACTATCTATTTCTTAGTTAGACTGTGTATTCTTGCTTATGTGTTCCATATTATTATTCATGTATATCTAAGCCTAAGCATCTAATCTAAAATTATGAAATACATTCTTTCAAACATAATTGGACCACGTCTTCGCAAAATTTCTTTTAAAAATTCAGTCAATTTAAATATTTGTATCGAACTCAGTAATAATAACATGAACTTGGTGTACCTGCTTATTTCTAAAAGTTTCTTCCAATCAATCTGCAATCATTTCAGTTGAAAGAACATAAGTTTCCGCCGGCGCTTATTTTTCCCGATTGCGCATTTTCCCATTTTCCACTAAATATTCGTTGGAGAACAACTTTTCCCCGAATAAGCTAAAACTTTGCATGTGAACTATTCCACATTCGCTCGCATCGCTCGTTAGCAGCAAACAGCTTTGGTACCCGGTACCACCCAACACCTAACAGCCAACACCCAACCACCCAGCCACCCGGCGAGTATCTTTACATATGAATGGCTCGAAATTGCCTTGCTTACCGCCTTTACTACTTCGGGGTGAAATATTTGCTGCTGTTCTCCAATCTACTTCTCGGGGGGAATATTTGCTACGCAGCTCACAAAGCAAAAGTCTGATAAAACAGATTTCAAAGGGCGCTGAAGTAGGACCGACTGAAGTAGTCTTTCAAGCAATAAATTGCTCTTTTATTTTGTCAACAGATAGTCACATGTCTTTGTGGAGTTCCCTTACGGATTTACGTAATATTGTCTTACACAATCAAAGCGTACACTCCGTTTTTTCAACTATGAAAGTATTATCTAAAATAGATACAGACATGTGTAGTGACAAGATCAGGAGCGTGCGGTAATTACCTACCAGTCCATAATCGTCTTTTACCTCCATAAATTCCCCAAGAAGGAATACCGTCTTACACAATCAAAGCGCACACTCCGTATTTTCAACTGTGAAAGTGTTACCTAAAATAGATTTAGACATGTGTAGTGACAAGATCAGGAGCGTACGGCAATTACCTACCAATCCGTAATTTACCTCCATAAATCGTATTTTACCTCCATAAATTCTCCAAGAAGGAATACCGTAGTGTTTTGGCATTTTAAAATATGTGTGAAATATAAATTTATAAAGGGATATAGATTTAGGAGTTCCCGTGATGAGGTGAATTTGGTTTCGGTAAAGGACCGGCGAAGTCCAGCGGTAAGGCTCTCGACTCGCATTTCAAAGATTGCGGGATCGAATCCCGGCGTGACAAATAAATTTTATTTGATGAATTTGTATTATTTCACAATTTATTAATTTAAAATAATACATAGTATATTTGCGGCACGTTCCTAAGTGAAAGATGCTCTCAGTGTCGTTCTGGTGTAAGACCACCATTCAGAAATGAAACGTTGCTTGAAATGGCTTTAGCTATGTTTGATGACTAGATCTGAATATCCAGGTACTTCCCACCTTCCTCTTCCCCATCTCCTTCCCCTCCCCACTACCTTCAGCCTCACAACGTACCCCAATTGGGGATGCCTTAGTCTCACTGGCTCCAGACGGGAGCAGTTGGGACTCTTGTGCGGTATTCATATAAAAAAAGGGATTTCAGCGACTTCTGTGGTTCAACATCAAAATTTGGTTGGATAGCGTTTTTTAGTAACTAACTTTTGTGATGTTTTAAAAATACTAGTCAGTTATTTTTCTAATAATTACTCACATCAATATTCGATGGACTTAATGCAGTATTTTTTTAAATTTTTATTTATTTGATAATGTGTGGGAGTTTGTTACATAATTTCACAGCAAAAAGTTCAGAGCCTCTTTCTTCAAAGGCAGAATTTCACTTAGGTATATGTCTCTTTGATTTCTAAATCGGATCACGGGAATTTAAATACAGAACGTAGGTACCTACTGTAGACTTCGAATCATCAATCAAATAGTTTTAATTGGGTCCAATAAAATGATTTTAAATGCGTACTACTAAAATAATTTTTAGATGATTACAACCTCAACAGATCAATACTTTGAAGGCACGCATGCTTTATGGTATTTAAATATTTGATTGAGAATTTGAAAAAAATATTTTACTGGAGTGATACAAGCCACTCAGCCAGACGTATTCCCGATAACTGACGGGACAAATAAATTCGTCGCATTCTCAAATGGAATTTGCGAATTCGTCGCGGCCCTTTCATTTCCCCTCACTCGAACACGTCCACCTCCCTTTATCTTCCGTTTCCCTATCTCCTCGCCCTTTGTAACCTCCGGCCTACAGCCTACAGATGGTAACACTTGACGGGAGTGTGAAGGGAACATGTTGTAGGAGGATAGCAGAGGAAGGTGGGAATGTGGAAGGTTGAAGAAGTAGGCGACAGGACATCAAATAATGGTTTGTTGGCGTTTCTAGAAACATCTGTGTTGATTTAACATTTGTGAAATTGAATAAATCGTACAAAGTGATGTTTTTGTAGAAAACATTGTTGGTAGAGGGAAAAATACATGCTGCATTTTTTCTACTTTATGGATTCATTTTTTTTGATAGATTAATTCTGTAACCAAGATATTTCAAAATTTCCATATCATCAATATTGACTCTCTACTTAGCCGCCGCTATCCGAATTTCTACCCATTTCTTACATATCTCCCTTAAACATTTGAAGTTTTTAAGCTCTTACAAAAATATATGTTATTTTTGAAGATAATCCTCACGCCGCAACGTAAATTACATGAAATTCCCTCGATAGAAAAAATCGCAAAGTATGCTCCGAAAATTATTATAAACACGTTCATTTCACTTATTTTAGAAGTTATATTAATGAAAAAATTCACAGTGTTTCTTTAAATCCTCTTTTAGATGTTCACCATGAGATTTTTGCTCTATTTTAAACGAGTCGTGTTTTGTTAAACATTTTTATCGTTATATCGCTAATCGAGTCAGCTTAGCGCGCTCTCTCCAACATTTGTAACTATCTCTCCGTTTTCTTCATTTTGAGCGGGTATACGGCACCTTAACAATCAAATATAAAAATATTGACGAGGATCGCTTGGATCACAAAACAATTCTTCACAAAACTTTTTAAGGCTGTAAACTCAGTTGATTTGTTGCAGATGTTGTAGTCCTGCAATGCAAATCTGGTGATGCAAGGAATAACTTGTTAAAAGGAGTTTATTTTCCCACATGATGGTTTTAAAGCAGTAACACATTCCTTGTCTAGTCTTAAATTCTAGTTTGACCCCAATTCAATTAAATTTAATGCCTTTGTTCGATTCCTCCAGAGCTTAGTTCAGAGTTTTGCGGGTTTTATTACGGAACACTCTGTAGTAGCAAGTTGCAATGGCTGTCGATATAATTGACGTGTTTTGTGCCTCACGTATACCTAAGTGAGACAGTAAACACTGTCAGACTTTACCGCTATCTGCTGTCAAGCTTTTCAGCTGAGGCACGAACCTTAAGCTTATTTTAATGGGCGGGCACCAAACTTATTGCTAAAAAGACGGTGCTTACTTTAAACAATATACTTACGTTGGTGAAAAGCTTGTTGAAAAATATTTAATTACTCTTGATCTACAAACAAAGATTTCCTTTCCGTATTAGTAGGATATGACGCAAATAGACTATTTGAATTTGAGGAGTTTTAGTTCGAGCTCTGGGTTATTTCCGTGCTGCAGCGATTATAGCTTGCAGCTTGCTGATTTTCTTGTGTATAACCAAAAAGCTGGCATTTAGTGATTTGTGAATATCGGTGACCGGCCAACTCGGAATGAAACCAACTCAGAACCATCTCAGATAAGTCATTTAGAGTGATAAAAAAATATAAATAAAAAATTGGTTAAATAGGTTAAGTTAGGTTAGGGTTATCGGCTAATTTAAAATTATTTTTTTATCACTCTAAATGACTTATCTGAGATGGTTCTGAGTTGGTTTCATTCCGAGTTGGCATGGAACCGTGAATATCATGCAAGACAACATATGAGTCGTTTAATTTCCATGTCCGCTATATCAACTTTCACTGATTCGGAGAAGACCGCAAAAAACCTTTCTCAAAATCAATCTTTAGCGTAAATAAATAATTTCATTTTAATTTTTTTATATAATGAATTGGAGTAATATATATTCGAAAAGTGTTCATTTTTCAATGTTTGTCTAGCAATATTTAAGTAATTTTGATAAATAAAATGGATATAGCAGATTTTGACACTCACTTCGTGATTTACTCACGATATAGCGGCTTTTGAAACTCAACTGACCTGGCGCGTGAGTTTTTAAACCCGCCATCTTGGAAAACTGCTCGTGATTGGTTGAATTCCGATAAAGCGTGTTTTGATAGTAACTTCTGGAATGATATAGCGGGTTTTGTTTCTCACTCGCAGTTTAAACGTGGTTTTTGGTCGTGATAAGGGAGGTTTAGAAACTCAATTTAAATTCATCTTCTTTCTCGCAAAAATGTGAACAAGATGTCATACTCAGATCAATTTCGCGAAAAATCTGATATAGCGAGTATTGAAATTATAAGACTCATATTGCAGTAAATGTACACAGTATTGAGCTTGGCATTAAGCACGTAGATTTGGACAAAGAACTTTCAGTGTGATCGTCATATTTATCAGAGTTTATTTATTTGCGATTACCTTATTTAAGCTTTACGCTTCATTGTTATATATAAAATAATATCAATGTAAATATAATGATTTGATTGGTGACGTACATCGTAAACGATTTCATATGTCTTCGGCTGAAGTGCATTTGTGGAAAACATTTTTGTACAATAATGTTCGTCACAAAAATGTTATTTTGTTTATTTTTGCGATATTTTTATTAAGATGAAGCACTACGACGTAATGCAAAATCAATTGTTTTTGGTTTGAAAACAAGTGCTTTAATTAAATACTGTGAGTAGTAAACATTATGATGTTTGAAATAATCCAGCATTTTTTTATTCAGACCCTTTAATAAGCCCAGAAAAAATAATCAAAACTGCTTTAAAGATCAAAATTTTCAATTTACGAACGTCTTATTGCTTATGGTTTTATTCTATAATATTGCCAATTAAATTTCTTAGAAAATTATTGAAAAATATTTTAATATTAGTCTTTTAACTTCGCAGAATAAAATAAAACACCATTTTTGGCAATGTTTTTTTTTGCAGAAATCAAAAAAGTCGGCCTGTGTTATGCGGGAATTTAAACCTTATTGCCATCTACATAAGGAGTGTTATTGTTAGCATTCCGAATCGCCTTAACTTGTGAATTTGTGAACATCAACACACGCTCAGTCCTAGTGAGGTTAAAATTTTAAAAGCAAACAATAAATTTACGATACGAAGAGAAAATTTAAAATGAACAAATTCTTAAAAAAATTATGAAACAGAAAATACGGAGACCGAAACAATTTTTTTCTCATCTTTCATATTTTCATTAAAGCCTCGATGGCATTGAGCGAGTTTACAAGCTACTATCTGGGAAATTCACCATCTGTTAGTGAACCCGCTCAGTGTCATCGTATTACTTGCTAACTAGCAGATTGCGGACAATCTACGAAAAAAGTTGAAAGGGGGTCAACTTTACTCACTACTTGCTAGTGTTTGCCTAAAGATGGCGGCCCACCAACAGCTGATTTCGTCTGTCAGAATTAGTTCGGGTGGGAGCCGTTATTGGCTAGCGTGTGGCGCTAGCAGCGATCTCAAGTTTTTTACATATGTCGACCGAATTGGTTCGCGCCAGAGTCGTTATTTTAACCGAGTGAGATTGTCATCATGACAATCTCACTCGCCGATTCACCCGCTTTTAAACTTACCGGCTAGTTGCTGGTAAACTCGCTATATGTAAGAGACTTAAGAATTGTTGACATTATTTTCCAAAATTAGCATCTTACCACAAGTTAGCTTAATATTTTACCACAAGTTCAGCAATATTGAAAAAATGACTCTTTGTATATTATATTATACAAGGTTGTATCATATAACACCAACAGCTCTTGTAATCGCATTAGTAGAACCTTTTATATAATGGAAAAGAATGCATTTAGTAATTGTAAATAGGTAACGTCCTTGAGGAAACCATTTACGACTGGTGTAAAGTGCACAGTTAAATTTCAGGATGATTCCGCTTGCAATCTATTTGGAAGATCTCTCAGTAATGTGAAACGAATGCATCGCTTGCCAAAACCCCTTGCACTTATCTTAGAGTGGCAAATGCCCCACGTACCTAATACCCAAGAGAGAACTGATGCCGAGTAAAAAAACTAAAGTTAATGAGATTTATTTTTAGATGTGATAAAATACGTTATTTTTAATTCGAGAATGTTTGTCTTTCTCTAAAAAAATATTACATTTACATTTTTATGAATATTTAAAATATATCAATAATAAAAAAATTCTAACGTTTTTTTGTTTTAGACTGGTACAAATTATTCTTATCCTATGGTTTATATACATATGGGAGGAGGGGGAGAGGGAAAGTCTTAAAGGATTTTAATCAATTATATAAATTAGGTATATATTTTAGTAAGTCTTCTTTGACTATCGAATTTCTAATTATTTTGTTTATTCCCAGTAGGATTAATTACCTTGGGTTTGTAGCCCACTTTGATATAGTTCGGGGAAAACCTTACAAGCAGTGGGAATTGTTATTATATTTATGATGATATGGAATTTTTCATTGATTTTTGAAGGGACAAAACATTGGTCAAGTCCTTTTTTGCCCCTTCAATAATCAATTAAACATTCCATATCATCATATAAATATAATAACGATTTCACAATAATAAAATCAGGTCATTAATAATTCACATTACTTGTAAGGTTTTCCCAGAACAATATCAAAGTGGGCTACAAACCCGGGTAATTAGCCTACTAGGAATAACCAAATAATTAGAAATTCGATAGTGAAAGACGACTTAGTAACAAATTTAATTTGTATAATTGATTAAAATTCTTGTAAGACCGTAGGATAAGAAAAATTTGTACCAGTCTAAAGATGGCTTTAACAAGCTTAAACCGGTTACGGTCAAATAAATTAAAGTGGAATTAAGTTTCCTATTTGTTTTATTATAATATGTTTCTTGTGTTATTCTTTATTTTGTAATTAAACCTTATTCATTTTTTATTATTTGTCAGTGACTTTAATTATTTACTTGTCTAATGTTCTCTGGTTAATACTTATTTGTATGTATATTTTGAAACAATTAAATCCATCGTTGTTTACGAATCTAGTTTTATAAATAAGTTCAAATTTTCCCTTAATGCTGCAATTTTTATGCAAGGACGAAGAGGTGTAAGACCTTCATTTAAAAATGAAACGCTGCTTGAAATGGCTTTATCCGTGTTTGCTGACCAGATGTGTAAAGCCAGGTACTTCTCCACTTCCCTCTTCCTCATCTCCATCCCCTCTTCCTTACCTTCACAACACAAGTCTCACAACACACAAACACATAATTTTTAATGCCATGGTCCCACTGGCTTCAAACGGGAGCAGTTGGACTCTTGGGCGGTATTCATAAAAACAAAATCTTTATCAATCAAGGTTATTCCATATCTACCTTCATTCAAATCGTAGTCAAGCAGTTTGATAAAAACATCATTCCTACAATACAGAAGTTCCCTCTCCCTTAACTTCAACCTCACAACACACCCACTTTTGAATGCCAGATGTTTGCGCCAATCAATGTTCTTTTTTTGTTGTTTAAGATTTAGTACTGGAAAACTGCTTATTCCTTTACCCAGTTCCTACTACCAAGTACCTACCTTTCTACCTTTCCACCAAGTACCTAACCATCCCACGCCAAGACAAAACAAAATAAAACGTTTGATTTCCGCATTCCTTTGTTTTTCTTCTCTTATTGAAAACGCACCCGATTCGAGTGTTCGGTAAAATTTGTGCATCTTACTTGATTGGAAGTAACGCAATAAGTTCAATTTGAGAACTTATTATTATACCCGCCGCGGCTACAGATGTAACCGTGTTTACTACTGTTATAAGTGAACTCTTATAAAGACAAAAGGAGAATTGTTAAAAGGACCACAGAACCAGCGGCAAATGTCCATTCGAAAGTGAACTCGGTAAGTCTTGGCTATACCTATCCTTTCCTTTGAGTAGTTTTTCAGTAATTGTTGTTTGAGATTCGCACCGCACCCGCCTGCGAACGTAAGTGAATTGATTTGCGCAACCACCATATTCACAATACAAAAATATTTATCAATAAAGAACAGTTTTTCCTAATCTACATTATTTCAAATCGTAGCCAAACAGTTTGATATAAACTTCTTTCCTGCAACACAGTGGTTCTAAATTATTTAAACATCTATTTTTAAGTAAGTGGTTTTGTCTAAAGCTCTGAGCTACCTTCCCAGTGAACTCGAGACGAATCGTCATTTATTCTTGTTCCAAATGGCCGTATAAATAAGTGGAAGAAATATAGTCTCCATCCTTAGTTTGACGGTCAATAAATTGACTCACGAAAGGCAACGCGAGGAATAAAGAATATCCCGCAGAAGAGATTGCATTTTATGGCTGGAAATTGAATTAAAATCTACCATTCGCCGGTAGAGCCACTTAATGGGAGTGCCGGGCGATAATAATGGCGAATGCCACTGGATTTGAAGTTAAATTGTGATAAACAATCCCCAATAATGCTGCATGAAAAGTCCCGGTTTACTTACTTAGTCTTAGAATTCCTTATATTATATTCTCCTCTTAATTCTGCGTATAATTCACTCGTACATCATCTTCTCTTCTCGCTCAAATAAGCGTGTGATTCCAGGAACGCGCCTTCGTTAAAGTTATTTATTCTCAATCTTTCAGGATTCATAAATATATCTCTAAGCATTTTGATATATGGCACATAAGTTTCAGATGCTATTTAGGTTAATTAGTTTTGAACCGCCATTGATATAAATTATTACACTCGTTTTGGAATCTTAAACACTGGAGCGATTTTTGCCTCATATTGACGCCATTTTAAATGACTCCGATTGCTTATCTGATAAAAAAGGCAATTATCTCCTCGATTCGGCAAACATTTTTTTAGGAAATATTTGTAGCTCCCACATTTTTTATTTTGGACTAAAAACGAAGCTATTGAAATTTTTTATCTATTATGACCATAGATGTCGCAAACTCGAACTTCGTAGACTATTTTATAATGATGTTAAAAAAAAAAAAAAATTTGTTGAGGCAGAATTTTTAATCAGCTGTTTACGGTTAAAATTAAGTCCCTCTACCATATGCACCTTTCATTATCAAGTATACCACAGACAATATTCAGAAATCGAAAATATTCTATGTTGACTCGAATAAGTATCTCCCGTCCGCAGTTTCAAAGTAACAATAACGCAGGATTCGCGCGGTTATAAATTTTACGATTTTTAAATATTTTTTTATAA
This sequence comes from Glyphotaelius pellucidus, assembly GCA_936435175.1. Taxonomy (NCBI): domain Eukaryota; kingdom Metazoa; phylum Arthropoda; class Insecta; order Trichoptera; family Limnephilidae; genus Glyphotaelius; species Glyphotaelius pellucidus. Next base: position 8,274,782 of record OW386548.1, on the reverse strand, counting down.
ATCCTACAAATATGAGATAAACGGTAAAGGACAGGTTAATTCATTGGCTATATAGTACTAAAATAAGTTTTTATGTCGCCACGTTAAAATTCGAAGGTATGATTTTTTTATGTTGGCGAAAATTTTTTAAAATGATCTTCCGAAAATCTCGAGCAAACGGAGAAAAAAGTTTTAAAATGCGCTGTCGCTCCAGTGGTTACCTCTAAACATTGCATTCAAATGGTACAACATCTTTGGGAGCTGTTGTTTCAAACTCCAAAATGTAATTTTTCCAACCCTGTTATAGAATATGGACCAAGATATATATTCATGTCATTAAGCCATGTCTGGGTGTCGGCCAGTTTATAAATGCATAGAAAATGAAACGATGTACAAGGAATTGTACTGAGCGGTAGTCACTTTTGGCGCATAAAAGAAAATTGAAGAGCTTAAAAATTTAAATTCAGTGTCGAGTAGTTCGCAAAGTGGCTTAAAGAGAAAATTGCATTCCCTTTAAATTCTTCTCTCATCTGATTCAAAGTTTCGTGTCGAGCTAACAAGGTATCTCGGATCCATTATCTTCGAATTAAATGGAAAACTTTTCGCGAAAATAAAACAAAGAAAATTGTGGGAAGTTATTAAAAAAACCGAAGCTCCAATTCTTAAGGGATGGTGATTCAATTTACGAGTATTTCTTTGGGAGTAGTTTTTATTATCGCCGCGTTAAAACGCACGAAGAACAAAGGAAACAGATTGAAAAAGTTTTCTCCCTTTTCAGGGAAGTGTTTATTCTGTGGGCCGTGTTTACATTCGGGAAGTGGATCGCTGTTTCAGTATGCTAGCGCCGACCAGCCACCCACTAGCAGCGAACAGTGTCCGTGAAATGCCTGGTTTCTAGTCTCCTGAGCTTTTGCTGTAATGGTGCTGGGTCCATTCACGACCTATTGGGTCTTTAAACAAGAACGTAAAATACATTTAAACTTTCCCACCAAAACTTTCATCTTACCAGCTTTTCTGTAAATGTTAGATTCGTCAGTGTGCGTGCTTTAAAATCACGTACGGCTGGATTTCGAATGACGAGATGAAACGAATGCTAGGCTGATGTGAACTTAATGAATAAAGTTAACAAATACGATTTTGATAATGTGGTTATGTCGTGCGGGTGGCCGTATAAATGAGTGTCAGAAGTAGGTATATATATGACGCTGAAGTAAATTGAAACGGAAGTCGTGAACGCCCCAGGAAGACTTGTTTATTTATTTACTCTTTTTGACGCCACGGATTTTTACAAAAAACAATTATTTAAATAAATTTTTTTATTAAAATATATTTTTATTCCCTGCTACATGAATTCATATCCACGAATGAATATTTTCCATATTGGTACTACAGCAAACAATGGAATAATAAGATAGAAAAAAGGGAATTGAATTATAATTCAATTTTTTATGAGAAAAACTCTCTTTTTATAACTTTTGAAGGTTATTCCCATCAACGTAATATATAATTGAAGAAGAAGATAACACTTATAATCTAAATGAAAATATGAAAGAAAACAAGACACAGAAAAACAGAAAAAAAACAATGGTCGCAACTGGGACTCGAACCCAGACCTCTCGTCTAACCGGGACGTGCGCGTTTTCCAATTTCGCTATTGCCACCTTCATTGTTTTTTTTTCTGTTTTTCTGTGTCTTGTTTTCTTTCATATTTTCATTTAGATTATAAGTGTTATCTTCTTCTTCAATGATGAATTATAATTTCTTAACACCGTCCCTAATGTGATTTTTTCACAAAAACGGCGCTATACAAATTATACAATTATTATATTATTACAAAGAAGTGTCGAAATTTACTTAATCAGAATAAAAACGCGTACCATGACAATAATAATAATAACATAGTATTAATATAGCGCAGTTTTGTGTTATTTCGTTTCGAGTACGCTTAGCTATAATAAACTTAAGAGTAATCCTATAGTATTCCTTACAAGTCCTTATAAAAATTGATCAAATAATAGAAACAATTAATATACAGTACATACAGAGCAATGCCAAGAGAACAAAATTAACAACAACGGTCTTGTTTTGGCACAGGACAATAATGATAAACAATAACGGTGCCCTTAAACAAGAATCATTAAAAGTAAAATATAATATAGAACAGGAGGCAGTTTATGTTCAGAAATATGAAAAATTTGGAGTGCACATTAAACATAAAAGCGCAGTAAGGAGGTAACTGAAACCGAACAATTACCGGAAACTTGAGGAACACGGCTTATTAGAGTATAGTGAAAAGGAGGTAAGATTCATGAAAGGTATGATTTTTTAAATATGTTTGTTTTTAAAACCCGTTTAAATTCAGCCAAGTTCTGGATATTAGTAAGAGCTGAGGGAAATTTATTCCAAATGAGCGGGCCAGTTACACGAAAAGATCGATCATAGTAAACTTACCTAGTGAACTTAGAGTAAGCTGTCTATCGCTTAAGTTTTGTCGGACACATAGTTCCATTATATAGGCTGGTGCCAATCCTTGCGCTATAAATCCTATTAACGTGTATTGTACCTTTTACTTTCCGTTTTCATTTACCCAGATATGTGGCGTGATGATGAAAACATATTCTCTCCGTGCACACAATAAGAATTCGCCAAGATTGCTTTACGGCATTTAGCATCCGTATATCTGTCCCCCCCATACGTCTTGCTTAGCCCACTTTAGGGAGAAGAATAAAAACGATTTAGCGCGATATCCCTTCTGGCAGTCTGACGTCTGCTATTCTTTGTTAGAGCAGTCATCTCTCAACGCGCAAAACTCCGATAGAATTCTTTATCGAAACGAAAATGTTTTCTTTCCGGAACGATATTTATTTCTTTAGCAGAATTATTATATGCCCTGTCTGTATCGAGGGTTGAAGATTGAATGCAACTACCCTCTTCCTGTGTTACATATATCTCTCCACTCCTAACCTACTATTGAGCGCCCTTAGTAGATATTTAGTGAATGTTTTCGACATTATTTCAGGAAAATACGCAGCTATATATACTCCCACAAATAACATTTCGATGATTTTATTTATTTTGATATATAACCTACCGAAATTTACAAGTTTTTCATTAACTACCGTGAGGCCCCGATGAAAATAACTTCAGGGCCGAGGGTGGAGGGCCTTTTTATTATTTTTTTATATGTATACCGCACAATAATCCCAACTGCTCTCGTCTGGAGCCAGTGAGACTATGGCATTCCCGATTGGGGTATTTTGTGAGGCTGAAGGTTGTAGGGAGGGGAATGAGATGGGGAAGAGGAAAGTGGGAAGTACCTGGCTATTTAAATCTGATCACCAAACACGGCTAAAGCCATTTCAAGCAAAGTTTCAATTCTGAATGGTGGTCTTACATTATGGCGATACTGAGAGTATCTTTCACTCTGGAAGTTGCCGCAAATATAATATATATTTTTAAAATTAATTAATCGCAAAATAACACAAATTAATCAAATACAATTTATTTTCCACGCCGGGTTTCGATCCCGCTATTTTCGGATTGTGAGCCAAAAGCCTTGCCGCTAGACCACGCCGACTGCCGGCCTTTTTTAGGAAAAGAAGAAAGGGAATGATATATGTGTAAGGATTAGGTTGGAATTTAGGGGTCAGTGTGTCCAGCAATGATCACCAATCACCAGTATGAATCCATCTCTCTCACTACGCTGTAAGACGATGGGTCGAAGGAGAGGTTGAAAGATCTCCTCAAACTGGCCTCTCCCGATGTGGCCCGCCACGCAGCTGGTGGGCAGACGTCAAGGCCTGAACCCGGGCACCATTGCTATGTTACTAAACGTAGCGAATCACCTGGGATGACTCATGTCAGAGGTGTTGGTTATAAAATAAATAATATTTACTTTATTTAAGTAAATGACATTAGCATCTAACCACATTTTTTAAAAACAAAATAATAGATGCTCTTCTGTTATTCTGACTCTTGACATCGCCCGACTCAAGTATCTGATTCACTTGGTCGTGCCATGTCTTCCTCGGGCGTCCCCGACGTCTACCATGCACATTTGCGTCATATATTCTCCTTACACTCCTTTCCTCATTCATTCGCTCTACATGCCCAAACCATCTGAGCGTCCCTTTCTTAATCTTATTCATTACGCTTACATCAGCCTTGCATTCTTTAAAAAATTACCTACATTTTTGAGGGCGAAGATATGTTCTACACGCAGTATTTAAATTAAAGCATCTATAATACTTCTAAGCGATCACATTTTCAAAACAAAAATACATGATTTTGTATGGCTTCATCTTAAGCGCTTTCGTTATTTCAGCTGTACCCATTTATTTTATATTCGTTTATTCATCCTCGTAAACTTCAACTCATCAAAATCTAAATGTTTCCAACAATAAATTCTCTGACACCATTCTTGCCGCATCACTCCACTGCCGACACCTCCAGACTCAGTCACAGCGACAGCTCCCGTCAATGTGATATAATTATTTGTTTCCCGATATTTACGGCATCTGGCTTCTGTCTTCCGGTTTCTCGTTGTGAATCACCCCCTTGACACATATTCTGGACATCACGCACGCGTCAGCAGCCACCGTACCGAGCCGAGAGCAGATAGCGCGGAGCACCGGCTGTATAGTCTAAGTAGCCTGGCAGGGTGCCAACTACACTTCATGCGGTGCTTCCTCCTATTGCATGATCTTGAATATCAAATAGTTCAAAGTAGCTGAACTTCAAAAGCGGAACGGTAAATGCTTCTGTCGGCGTGGCAAGACCCGAAATAATGCAAGAAAAAATACGCTTTGAGATGGGAACAATGCGAGGTGTCAAAGTAACTGGCTACCGGTGCCAGTAACTGAATGCTTATGAGAGACGATAAGAGAAAGTTTCTTATCTTATTTTTTTCAGTTAAGAATGACGATGGAATTTAACCTTTCGGGCCTAAACATAGCGTTAACATTTCATAAAAATATTCCCTTTTAACATTTAAATTCAAATAGATCCGCTGTTTTTGAACGTATCCTAACATGAAAAACAGCTTTTAAGGAAGATAAAAGATTTTTCCGATATCGATTTTACGAACGGCATATGCAGTGGAAAGTAATCAAATTTTGAATGCAAACATGGCTAAAGTTTATAAAATCGTTTACCGAGGTTTTTTTTGTAGACCGTAATTTAATAATAATTACAAAGGTTATTCACTTTTTGTGTTATTTTGTAACTTTTTTTAAACTAACTAACTAACCATCACGCCGTTTCCCGCGGGGGTAGGCAGAGAGGACGGACCGCCAAACAACTCGGTCTTGGCGCACACTCTTTGCCTCATTCACATTTATACATACTCTTCTATTATTCTGACTCTTGACATGGCCCGTCTCAAGTATCTGATTCACTTGATCGTGCCATGTCTTCCTCGGGCGTCTCCGACTTCTTCTACCGTTCACATTTGCGTCATATATTCTTCTTACACTATTTTCTTCGTTCATTCGCTCTACATGCCCAAAAAAATCTGAGGGTCCCTTTCTTAATCTTACTCATTATGCTAACATCAGCCTTGCATTCTTTGCGGATCTCCACATTTCTCACACGATCGCGTGGTTTTACCACACATACGCTTCAGGGATATCATTTTAACAGCATTCAGTTTACTTTCATCCTTCCTCTGCCAGTTTCATGCCTCACTGCCATACGTCAGAGTAGGCACCAGCACTCCATTGTAGACTGCTGGCTTCGCTTCTTTTGACAGTTTTTTTATTAGCGCCAACGGCATTCAGTCCTCTATTAATGGAGTTCCTGCATTTATCCTTCTTTCAATATCTCTTTCAGCCTTTCCATCTCTCATTTACATACTACCCAAATACACAAGCTCATCCACCTGCTCCAAGTTTTCATCATTCACAACTATATTGCACACGTACTCTCTCTTTCAAACAACCAAATTTAGAAAATTGTCAAACATTGACCAGGTGAACTATTTGACGGTTTTCTGTTTTATAGAATTATTTCAAATTATAAGGAAACATCTCTGGTAAAATATTATATGCAAGGAGAAAGCTTCGTTTTCTCTCTTTCTAAATCACTTTATAAAAAATCTCACCGTATAGAAAATGAGATACTAGCTTTATGAGAACGTGTCATTTGGTGACAGATATTGTGAACCGAAAGGATGATTTCTCTTACCAAAAACCAGATGTGCTTCACCCGAAAAGTTTTATACTGATTAACATATTTATAAGTGGTAATTACTAATAATTTGATTTAATGTATTTGTATCCTTGGAGGATAGAATCGTGGGCATCCCTGCAAGACACATTATCTAGGAAATCAAATCCTTAAACTGGATCAGGTCAGGAGGGTGAATAATAGAAAATTAGGTGTGAGACTATGTTTAAATACGTATGAAGCAAGGAGTGTGTGTAAAGAGAGCGATGTGTGCCATGTGAAATGTTGCCACTATTTTCAATTTTGACATTTTATTTCGCATGAATATAGGAAATATAATTGAATTTTCACGCTTTCGGTGAAATTGAATAACAAAAAAATTCTATTACCATACTCGAAAGAGAACCAATTTTATTTAAGTACATTTGAGAGCAAAATCTATTTTCATATTAATGTGTTCGAATATATTATAAAATCCCATGGTTTCGGCACCATGAAACGCGAGCTTTGAGCTTTTGTTACTGAATGTGTAATTTTAAAAAGCTCTGAAAAAATTCAAATGGCATTTATTTGGTTTTAATTGTCACTATTTATTTTGGTGTTAATTGTGTTTCGCGACAAAGCGAGTAATAAAAATATTTGTTGTAGTAAAAAATAATTGCTAATTTATGTTTACAAGTTTTTGTATTTTTGTCCTTTCGAGAGATTTAACAAACAAATAATAATGTGTGAATAAACCTGACGATATTTATGCGCCCCCATTTGTAATGGAAATTTAAATAATTTCCATACATTTATTACCGGGGAACTGTTTGCCTCCCATCCAAAATAGGTACATTTAATATTCCTCTCGCGTTTGTACTCTTCTAGGTGGCGCTTAGGCTGTGAAGTGTTTTCTCATCCTTCTCTCGTCATGATGATGAATAGCTCCAACTTTCACTATTCTGATCTCCATTGTTTGTGAAAATAATTTCCCTTCATTCTACTAACTTGAAACCGAAAGTAAAAATTGGGAAATAGTTGAAGAGTTGAACAACTTTGGAGAATTGAAAAGTGTTTGAGATTATCTGAGGGGGTGTAATTAATCAAATACTGCTGACGACCGACGGCCGCTTTAACAAGAGGTCTATAAGAGGGGACCTCACCACTTTTTCAACAGGGTTATAAGAAAACATATGGTTTCCTCCTTCACCGCACACGTCAAGACTACATTTTTTTGGACGAAGCTACTTGAATGACTCTAGACCCTCCAATGTCCATGCATACAGGGTTAGTAAGCAGTATGCCATTAACATTATTTATTCATTTATTTAGCGCCCAGAGGGCTTTTACATGAGTTTTAGTGTAATTTTAATTTGACAGATACTTTGAAACTTGGAAATAATAAAAATAAAATTACAATATATAAAAGTCATACAAACACATAAACAAAAATAGAAAAATACAGCTGTGTTTAGTGTTGAAATAAATGTTTTAGATGATCCACAAAACTCGCCAAATTGATATTGAATATGTCAACATCACCCAAGTACTTATTTCCCATAGTTAGAGAGTGGGCAATGTAGTTACGCTTATGAGTGCTGCTGTAGATTATAGTATTTTGTCGTGTCGTTACTGTGAGTGTTCGTAAATTAATGAGTTGCGAGAGTTCACAACAGTCGAATTTAGAGTTAAGTATTTTGAATAAAAATGCCAATTTAATAATTGTTAATGTTAATTTAATAAATAGTTATACAAAAGGTAAATAGAAGTAGCAGCTCGTGGAATAATTCTTCTAAAATAGGTAACAAAAAAAGAGATAGTAGTGTTTAGTTAAAGAAAAAGAAAAATAACGGCTATAACGAAGCTCATAGAAGGCTATTTTTACCTAAAAATATCCTACACACAGCATCCCCAAAGATGACATAGGCCCTTAGTGTTTTTTTCCTCAGAGCCACCTGTGTGGACTTAACGTAAAAAAAAACATTATTTCTATATATCACATACCCACCCGTAAGGTATTAGTGTATAATTTATATGTCCCCGTCTAACCTTCTAACTAAAAAGTAATTTAAATTTTCTATTTCTATAAAAAACTACCCTTGACAGACTACGAAGGTATTCAATATCAAATCGTGACATTATTTTTTAAGTAAAATTAAATTCAAACTTCTGCCCAGCTTAGATCCGTCCTCAATTTTGAATCCATATATTCAAACGTCTGTACCCATATCTTCCGGAGTTCACATCTCAAACTTGTTCTTCGCTCTCCAGTTCACATCTTGTAATAGCTCCGTGTTCCCCAGTTCACACCGTGTGCCTACTTCAGATCGGTCCATACAGCACACTTCTCACGGGACTGTGTGCCAGATGATCCGTAGGTAATAACAGGAGATCAGTACCTAATCCCACCCCATCTCAGATATTATATTCTACGTTTATTCGATATTAAGATAAGCCACCCACAATATATAGAAATGGTTAAAATTTTACAAAATTATCAGGTAAATTTTAAAATGCTTTAAGCTATAACCCCTTACTTAAAAACTTTTTTACACACTAATAACAACAGATTAAAACGGTGAATGTATGTCTGCACTCTCCTCGCCTCCAAAGGAAACATACAGAGATATTGAAATACAAGAGACATGCTATGATTGCCGCCTGACCGTCGGCGGAGTACTATCTAAGGGGCATAGTTTGAATACGGAAAGAATCCGTTCGTTTAGTTGATTATTTTAAGGTGTGCGGTAATATTGGTCAACAATATAATTTAAATTCGGAAAGAATTCGTTCATTTAGTTGATTTTTAAAGGTGTGCAGTAGTATTGGTTAACAATATAGTTTGAATTGGAAATAATTCGTTCATTTAGTTGATTTTTTTGAGGTGTGCAGTAGTATTGGTTAACTATATCGGCGAAGCCAGGAAATACAGTCCCACCCAGTAAAAACTGCGGATAACACATTTCTAATATTTCAATATCTTTGGAAACATACAATCATTATCATACATCTCCCTCACACGTCTAATGAAAATGAAACGCAAATCTCGTCGCAAAAAAGTATTTCGGAGGAAATAGTCACACGTATTTTGTGTGTCTCACCATTATTTTATGTGTAAGAAAGAGCTGCAGCATTATAGCGACAAGGAACGTATGTTTATTGCCTTTTTTTGCCGTCACGGTACCGTGACCGTGAATTAGCACATTAATTTTAAAAGCGCATACTGGTTGTTGAATATTTTACAATACCGCTCTTTACGAAAATGTCAAACCACAATTTTAATGCATAGTGGAAGTTGTGTTGAGTTACAGATGTATTTTATACTCTAACAAAAATACATCTTCCTTCCGTTCCGAAATGGCTGTGTCACACCTGCATTACCTGCATGCGAATATATCATTTATATATCTGCGACACGCAGAAACTTTTCTACATATCTTTCGTGGGCTGACTGCTGAAAAGAATTAAGTCAAAGTTCACGTTTTAAGATAATTAAGTCACATACTATATACAACGTTTTGTTTGTCAACACTGTAAATTACGGACAGTGGATAATAGATTGGTCACCGAGTGGCTTCATATTTATAGAAAAATATCAATTTTTTGTGTGACTACCGTCCCAATTGCTCCCTACCGTCTTAAGCCAGTATGATAACCTCGAATGAGGAATATTGTGGGGCTGAAGGTAGTGAAAATGGGAAGGAGACACGGGAGAGGAAGGTGGGGAACCAAACACAAGGCTAAAGCCATTTAACAGCTTGAACAATTTATAAAATTTCAAAACAACTTGTATAAAAATTCAATTCGAGATTTGTTATGATTCCATTATGGACCAGTTGTTTTAACAGAAATTGAATAATACCATATTAGAAATTTCATACAACTCTTACTTTAACTTTGCAATTTGATGAAATATTAAAATTCTATGGAAAAAACTGGCCTCAGTATCTATTCCTCACGATTGTATTATTAAATACCTCTTCAAACACATAATTTTGTCTTTAAAAATGTCCAAACTGCTCGAGATACTAGAACCAGAGGGCATAATCTCTTACTTATCCCTTTTGCTAAAACAACTTTTGGCCAAAGAAATTTTAGATTCATTGCAACAAAACTGTATAATGCACTTCCACTGGCTATTACACAAAACACAATGTATCTTAAATTTAAATCAGACACCGAGTCTTATCAGCCAAGATAGTTCTTACGTCAAAGATATTATCAAAACCAACTAATTAGTATTTATTTTTTCAATGGTACGATGATATTTGTCCGTTACTTTAAATGTAAAATTGTGTTGTAATTTGTATTTTTATATACTGCTCATGTTTTAAAAAGCCTGCTCTTAACACAGGATTTCCTAGGACATCACAAATTCTTAGTCTAGAATAATAAAAATGAATAGTTTACAAATTTTATTTCTGTCAAATTGTGTATTTTGTTCTAATTTAATATCAATTGGTGCATTTATCTATGAATCACTCATTCATCAACATTTAAAGAAATGATCAAATCGTGACTTAATGCTTGTGGACAGTGTGCTAGCGAAAGATACGAGATTTAAAATGATGAAACATCATAAAGTTTCAATGGGATTGGCAGGAATATTCTCCAAGCGGGTGAAAGGCTGCTGGATGTGCAGTTTGCACTCTTCCCTCCATTGATCACCCGAAGGCGGGACCCGCGGATCACGTGATCGAATCCCACTGAAACTTTCATTCAGCCAATTTCTATTTCAGGATTTGTTTTCCAAGACGGATTCAATAGATAAAACCCTGACGTTAAATTTAGAGCACAAATCAATGGGTCTGAGTATTTGTTCGGATGTTTGAATAGGTTAGCTGTGCTTTCTGTTTCTACTACAATATACTATCTTGAATCAAAGCTTGATTATGACAGGAAATTATTTGTTTGGGCGGCGATCTTTTTGATCATTAAATGATGTGTTTATTTTTGAAAGGTTTTCTTTATTGGTCAAACGAAATTATAATTTTAATTATATGGATAAAATCTAGCGGTTTCTTACATCTGGTAAAGATCAAAAGAGCTTTTATTTAGATGTGATTTTGATGCGCTACGTTAACAATGTTATTATTATGCAGGTTAAAACCCATATTAAGACCTTGTTTGTATTAAGTACTTAGTTTATTCATTTTGTTGAAAAAGACTTGGTTCAACTTTTTTCCAAGGTGTTTACAGGGATTCATTTTTTATTTAAATTTTGACGAAGAATCTCTGAATTTTCAGCTGTAAAGTTATCTAACAAATTTCCACCCAGAATCAAACAAATTAAATCAATTAATAGCCACATTAAATCCAGCATATCTTGGCTTAAGGAATTTTCAGAAAAATAATATAACGACCAGTATTTAAAAAAAAACATTGTGTCCATTCACAAGCAAATGCTTTTAATGGAAGATCAGAATGATTGTAAGTTGTAATGTTATATGTATCATTTTAAATGAATAACAAGTTATACTGAAAACACCCTTCCCTAACCATGAAGTGGAACCATAGAAGTCGCTTAAAATACCCTATCCAAAATCTTTTGCGTCTCAGCACAGAATCTTCCAGCGAGTAGAACTAAGAAAATATTCTTTGTATATTTTTTTATGTTGATAACTTACATAAAGCTTCTTAAAATGCCAACATTGTAATATAGTCATTTAATAACTTAAATAGTAAAACCACATTTTTTTATATTTAACTAGCTGGTTTCCGGCATGCGTTACAATGCCATATTCAAAGAAATAAATTGTTTATCACTGCATATCCTTTCCTGTGAAACCCTGTTCCCCTCCAGCGTCCCCTTCCTCCCCTCTCCCGCTCCCCCATCCCGTCAATCCCCCTCCCGTGTTCCATATATTCAGTCCCAATACAATCAGTTTTAAAACACGTGCCACCTATTACAATTTTTTTTTTAAATTTTTATTTTTCATATATATTATTATTACAAATATTCATTTCTGTTTATTATAAAAACAATCAATCAAATTTGCTACCTTGTAGGTACCTATTTAAAATGTCTATAATTCTTGATTCGATTCAAAGACTTAGGCAAGTACTTCTAATAAATCCATCAATTTAAAGAGCTTCGAAATTTGAATTTTGATATAACAATCATTGTTTTGCAAAATTGTCGTTCTTAAATTTTGACAGTTTCGGAAGAGTTTTTGCAATGATTAAAAAACTTTTCATGTGGTTGTAATAATCCAGAAACCTTCGCGGGGGCTTAAAGAAGTACTTAAAGTACTTATTTTGAAAGTTTCAAACATTTCCTATGCTTAATATAGCATTACATAGACAACTCTTATACGTACGAGTACCTATTCCCCAAGCAAGCATATCTCGATTTATATATATATATATATAAAGATTATATATTTAACCAAGATACTATCTAGATTGCGTTTAGTTCAGATAGAATCTTCATTCAAACGTTAAGATAGTAGCAAAAAATGAATTTAATATTGGTAGTTCTTAGTCAACGTATGACACTTAAATATGATCGAAAGGGATAGGGTCGAAATTAACTCAGTGGTTAAAGCAGAGTCCTTGCAAGGCTAAGGTCCTGGTTTCGATTCCTAGCTGCGACCGAATCTGTTTGAAATTTTCGTTTGAGAGTCGCTAATATTGTCTTAAATCAATTAATTTCGTCACTTAACTAAATTATCCCCTCGTAAGGAGTGAATTACTAACAGAGGTAAGTTACCTGCGAGTATCATTACTCGGTTCAAGAACTTAGCCCTGTGCTGAAGAGGTGTTTAGCGTGTAGGCAGGTACTGAAGCTGATAGGTCCTTAACAAGATTCAAATTGGAATATCTTCAATTAAAGCATGTCGCGCCCCTTATTCAGTGCGCCTAGAAGTCGGCCGAATGTGTCTCAGACTCTGAAGCTATTAGACTTGTAATTAATCAGTAAATCATCAATTCTAAGGAAAGCTAGAAGGCTCTCAGTTTAAGACTCTTAGCGTCCATACAGGTTGATTTAATGACACGAAGATAAGTAATTTCATTTAATACTTACTGATGTTACTTTTCTTACTGACAAGGAATTACATACTAAGATAAGTATTGGCTCAAATTTTTAAATATAATTGCATTTCTTTACTTTTTTGTGGCAGTTATTAATATAGTTAGTTATAGGTAATTCGATATTATCGGTTTTGAGCTAGAATGTCAGTTTTAAGCATATAAAAGGCTGTGCCTGAAGGACTTGTTACCTCAAAAATTTTAACCGAAGAAATGCACATTTCACATGTAATTTATTAATTAAAATTAATAAAATAATTTTGGTACCTTCTTAATCGCTTGTTTGAATCGTTCCCACAATCAATTCCAATTTTGAAAATCATAGCTAATCCCTGCTCTAGGGTTCATTGCACCTAGTCTATGTTACACATAGGCTCACCACCGAAGGTAGTTTTTTTTTAATATGGATACTGTGTGTTACTTAAGTGCCTACTTTTTAAAAGTTATAAATCAGATAGAAAAAAATAATCGACACTTGTCATTTATTTTTATTTTATTGATTTGTGTTATTTCACAATGTATTAATTCAAAATAATATGAAATATATTTGCGGCATGTTCTTCAGTGAAAAATACTCTCGTTATCGCTCTTCTGTAAGAACATAATTCAGAATTGAAACGTTGCTTGAAATGGCTTTAACCGTGTTTAGCGACCAGATCTGATTAACCAGGTTCATTCAACCTCACTCTTACCTATCTCCTTTTCCTCCCCACTACCTTCAATTTCACAACATTCCCCATTGGGTATGCCATAGTCTCACTAGGTCCAAACGATTGTGAGCAGTTGTGACTCAAGCGGTATTCAACAAAAAACAGTAAAAAATATGGATTTATTTGTATGTTTGGTGAGATGATTTTTTATACATTTATTTTGGTTATTTATTCAATCCGATATTAGCGATAAAGAAAAATCAGACTTTGGAATCCCCCAAGGTAAAGTGCTAGGACCAATTCTTTTTACAAAAAAAAAACAATTAGAAAGCGAATTGTGAGTTGTTTAAATCAATTAATTAAATGCAGATTTTAATTCACGTGTATACTGGATACATTATTTGTATTATTATCATGGAGAGCATTCATTTCTATGTTCCCGGTGTGTATCTTCGCCACCGACAGCATAGACTGTTCTATCTTCCGGCCTGCAGGACTAACTTGCCAATGGTCATGCCGGTCCGGAGAGCAATTTCACTGTTAAACAGAATTAATTCGGATATCGACATATTTAGCGTTAGTGAAGCTGCCTTTAAAAGGCAAGCTCTATTAATGCTTGTATAGTTTGTATCTACCACTGTTACAAATGTATTTTAAATACGAATTAAATGTAAAATTTTGTAATGTTTTTAAAAGAATAAAATTGAATTGAATTTTCAAATAATCTATTCTTTTCACACTGAGAACCTACTCGTATTTATATAGACACCAGTTTTCGATGCCACACAATTTGACGTGATTTACAACATGCCTACCAACATGAATCGAGAATTCTACCTTCAAATCAAATACGATCAAAGGTAAATATGTACATATATCTTGTTTGGGAGCTCTTTAAAAATGCAGGAGCATTATTCGTACGGCCGCACAAATCGCACAGAGGATCCCACCTTCGTTTATAGCCAGGTATAGCCAAGCTAGCAGATAGGCCGGGAGTAACAAGGCGCATGATTGGTGGTTCCTACCCCAGCAGTAGATTAAACATGTCAGGCCTATTGATGCGAGAAATTGATTCCCCGTCGCCGATATTCAACGCTGATCTAATAATTCCGTATTTATTTACGGATATTCTGAATCCAAAACTCGCGGAGCTTTTTATTACTTTCGCCATGGCTTAAAATTGAGTGCGAGGTATACCTGAATTTCTTTTGTTAAGGTGATAAACAGGTAAGCCGATTGGATGGTGCTTTTGAGATAAAATAATATTCAATTTTTTCAAAGGGAGGAAATAAAACTAATATAAAATTAATTTATTTTTCTAAAAGAGACGAAGCTTACAGTGGTATCTACCCTGATGCATGGCAAAGGCACGAAACTTGCAGATGAAGGATGAAAGTAGACTGAATCTCTACATATTATAAATTAATCCGCTTTCTGCCTGTTCGCGATAAACTCAAAAACTACTGAACGGATTTTCATGCGGTTTTGACCAATAGATAGAGTGATTCATGAGAAAGGTCTGGGTATATAATTTGTTAAAGTTTTGTGTAAATTAATTGAAATATATAATTAAATAAGAATGTCTGTATGTCGTAGACGAGCGGGCTGGCAAGCGAGCGGTGTGCATTTGATTTGTATGCAAATTAACAGATGGCGGTGTGAGTTAATAACGCTTGGTTGTAAAGATTGGGTAACCATCCAGTAGATGGTGTTGTATATCGTTAGCCACAGAAACGCGTGGCCGGGTCAGCTAGTGCTGTATAAATGAGATCCCTAAGAAACATGTAGATTCGCAAATAATGCAAGGCTGATGAAAGCGTGATGATTAAGATTAATGGGAACGCTTACATTATTTGGGCATGTAGAGCAGATGGACAAAAAAGGATGCGAATGACAATAGTAGAAGATGTCGGGGACGCTCGAGGGAAACAAATACTTGAATTGGGCCGTAACAAGTCAAGAGCAGAATAACAAATGTACGAATGAATGTGACCGAAGCAAGGAGTATGTGCCAAGCCGAGTTAGTTTGGCAGTCCGCCCTCTCTACCTACCCCTGCGGAGAAACGACCATTTGGTTAGTTAGATTTTTAAACCAAACTCACGTACGTAGTAAGATAATTCAAGTACATCATTTGAAACCTGACAGCGTTTCGTGAAAATATTATATGGTAATATTTCATTTACTTAAGAGGGTATTCTAGTCTAGAAAAAAAAATTCTTCGTATTTCTATGGTTTAAATATTCACGAATATCTCCTTGAAAGAATTTTTCAAAATTCGAATTATTTTGAAAACTAGAGCCATTTTAGTTCGATCGGTTTAGACGGAATCTAACTAAAATCGAAATAGAGCAAAACTTTACACGCGTTACAAAACGTTACTCAAAACTCCTTTTTTCGAGACGGTTGACACGATATCTCAAGTTCTAGTGAACCAATTTAATTGAAATTTGGTGTGAGTCTTCCCTATACATTACTCTATCGCGGAAACTAAAACTATAACAAACTTTCAATTTTTACTATTTTTTAAAAATTTGGAAAGTCAAAAAAACTGGTAAAAAAATGTCTTTTTTATTTCAAACAGCCGCCATTTTGCGAAAAATTTTTTTTTTTACTTTTCCTTTGTTCGGGCCATAGCGGCATTTGTTGGGATTAATAATTCTTTTTTTTTATAACTAGGAGGGTTGCAGTCGTGTCAACCAGGGCGCGCCATCTTTTTGAAACCCACCTTCAACACCCTGTAATTCTTCGTATTTTAATTTTTTTTTGCTTTTTTTCATGTAGGTAGTCTTTAATGTTTAATCAATATTTGGTAAAATAATGGCTTTTAAAAATATTTTTGTTTTTTTTTTATTGCACCTGAAAAAATACCTATAATTCATGCTTCTAGACTAGAATACCCCCTTAAGTTTTAGGTTCATATTATTATTTATCCTGTTACTATAATTGTATTGGTACATATATATTATATGAATTATGCACGCGCAGTATTTGTGTTTCGCTACATACACAGTTAAGTTATTTTTCCAATACAATCGCTTTAATTTACCGGTCTGTGGCAGGTGGCGGCCACGGGTAAAGACGGTAGGAAAATCATTATTCTGATTGGAAACCAATTTAATTATTAACAAGAAACGAATCCACAATCCCCGGAGAACTCTGGCTCATTAAACGCTTAAATAAAACGCCAGTAAAATAAAGTTTTTTTTTTCATTCAATGAATAAAACTTGGTTGAAGAATGTAGTAAACAGTAAACAAATATTTTTGTAAATAAATAAAAATAAAATACTTGGTTTTAAGTCACTTTATTGACATGTTTTCATTATCTACCGGTTTCGGTACCTCCCTACCATCATCTGTCCATCCGTACCGTAAACAAAAACAAAAAAAAACAACCAAAAATATTGTTGTTCATATGTGATATGAATACATTTAAAAGATTTTCATGTTTATAGTTTCCTGGTTTTAAATATAATGTCCTGTATGATTCATCCCCGGGCTTACTTATATACAATGTGCAGTCAGTTTAGGGATACCAAAAGGATATAAAATGGCTCATAAAGGGCTCATAAAATGTAACTTAGTGTTCCTGAAGGGTGTGCAGAAAGGATGTACCGCCGAATAACAAAAGTATAAAACATGTTTTCATTCAAAGGCATCAAGGAAAACTGCTTGTCTGTATACAGTATATGTTATAGTCAATCCTCGAAGCTCCGGCGCTTCTAGGTTTGACTAGTCAATCCTCAGGTCTGACTAGTCAAGCTCTTAGGTTTGACTAGTCAAGTCTCAAGTCAGACCTGAGGATTGACTAGTCAAACCTAGGAGCGCCGGAACTTTGAGGATTGACTATGACATATATACCAGCGAATAAGTTTAAAAAATCTGCTTTGTAAATAAGTTCGTTTTATATCCATACCAACTTTTTTTCGATTTTAGGTTTAAAATTTTTAAATAATGTACAAAAAATTATAAATTCATATAAATTATAATTTCGGGGGGCCAACTGTCGGGGAATCAATCACCGTCCTGCTTGTGTTTAAGGAATATATATTTTTTTTATAAGAAATAATTCTACATTCGCAGATTGAATCCTTTAAGTCGATTTTGTATTACATAATTTATTCTAATGACTTTAAAAATTGTCGTTACAACTACCTCCAATTAATGTGACCTAAAGGTCGCGTAATATTGTAGGCTGAAGCAGGTGATTGATGAGATCGCTTAGCAGAGTATTTTAAACTTAATTAGAATTTTATTTTTTTCACCGGGTGATTAATGTCCGGTATTAAAATTTAAAAAATAATCCAATCAACCTTTCAAACACAAATTTCCTGCCTTGTTTGTCTAAACTTTAACGAGAATAAGATAAACACAATTTTAGAAACAAAATATCTCTTTACTCCCAGCATTTCAATCAATTTTGTCTTTCTAGTAGAAAAGTTCTAGCCATTTTGACGTGATAACGTCTTATAAATCGATGAACGCCGGGCTGCACTCACGAACAATTGTGACTCATTGTCACGTTCCGCCCGAGCCGAGCGTGCAAGCGAGAACGCGGAACGAGCGATGAAGAGGCACGATCGGCCTAAGCGTTCGGCTTGTGACTGTAAAATTATATGTAAAAGTTTTCTTATGACGTTATCACGTAAAAAATTATCGTCCTTAAACCGACTTTACACACAACCAATTTTTTTGGTATAACACTTTTCCAGTGCATGTATTATATAGGTGTCCCAAAATGCAACATTTTCCATTAGAGGGCTGGTAGGTCAACTCGTGATAAACCAAAATATCATAATACGGCTTTTAAAAAATGTCCTTAGTTTTAGAGATATTGGCAATTTATGAATTTCATAAAAGTCGGCACCTTATATCAGTTTTTCAAATGCATCACTTACAAAATTTCATTCTTTAAGAATCTAATTTTTATTTCGCATCCCTGAATAACCCTGCTTTTGATAACAGTCAAAAATAAAATTAACAGTGTCAAGCAATACCTTTGAAAAAAAAAATTGTGTCGATTCATGAATTAATTTAAAAAAAAAATAAATTCGACTGTCAAAAAAAAAATGTACCACACTAATCTAAAAAAATGTTATAAAAAATTCTAATTTAGTGTAGTTTTTAAAATGGTATAATATGTGCAGTACTTTACTTTAGAAAAAAAGATATTGTTTTTTTCTGCATTAAATCGTTTACGAGCTCTCAAATCGGAAAATCAATCTTATGGTACCTACCTGATTCTATAACACATAATTTGAAATTGTAATATGTTACATTGGTTTACAATTAAATAGGCGAGCACGGGTACCGCCGCTCCGGGAATTTATTTGATAACCAACACCCCTGCCGTAGGTCACCCTAAGTGGTTAACTACGTTTGGTGACTTAGCGGTGGTGCTCGGGTACATGGAGTGAGGTTTGTCTAGATCTTGGCGGCGGATGCAATTTCCCACCTTCTACGTGGTGGGCCGGAATGGGAGAAACTGATGATGGAGTCCTTTTAACCACTCCGGCCGGACTCTCTCGACCTATCGGAGGAATGGATTCATGCGTCCGTCACTCCTGGACACACTGACACCCAGTTTTGTACCAACCCCTTATTTCATTCACACAGCTTCCTCTCCTTCCTTTCCCTTAAAGGAAACCCCACACAGTATCCCTAAAGATGATATTGGCCCCAAGGGAAACAGTTTTGCTTGGAGCCTCCTGTGTGGAGCTAATTTAAAAAGGGTAGATATTTAAGTACCTTTGCTTACTAAACTTATAATTTCAGATGAAATGTTGTTTTTTTTATTAAATATGAGAAAATTTGAAACATGTTTTGAACGCGAGGTCTACTTTTCGTTATTTGTTTTTGGGGTGTTATGCCGTGTTGCGCTACCTCCTTCTTTATGCGCGAGGTCTACTGTTTACAAAATTATGTAATGTTCAAACAATACAGCAATTTTTTTCATCACAAAAATAATTTTAAACGGGCTTTGACTCACGGGAGTTCTCTACACACGGGAAAAGTTTCAAAAATTCAATTTGTTCGTCTAACTAGCGAGTTAGCAGTTAGTTGGAGATATCTGAGCCCGGAACTGGGAAGTTCCCCGTTTCACTTGAGATGGGCGCGGGATAAGGGATGTCATGGGGGTGCCCGGACGGGACTCGATTCAATACCGGCAGACTGTTGCACTGCGATGGGGCTAATTCAAATATCCACTCAGCGAGTGGTCCAGATTCCAGCCTCCAGATTGAAGATTAATTTAAGCTAACTGAATAACTTGCGAAATTAGAGATATGCCGATTGATGATGTCACCGTTTGAGAAACTTTTTGATTGCCAACTTTGACCATTTCCTTATCTCCTGATTATATTAATTGTAATAGTTATAATTTTAATGAAATGTTAGGCGCTTTCTATTTTGCCATTTGTGTCAAAAATTACATCATGGGTGTTTTATAATTTTTATAACTGACTAATCAACCACGCCATTTCGCAAAGAGGGTCCCGTGACAGTTGATCCGCCGACAATTGGCCACCCGATATAATATGCAATCGGCAGAGGGAAAATACGGTATACCTAATTACACAAAATATAACTTAGTGACCCCGAAGGGATGTTCAGAGAGGTTGTAACGCCGAATAACAAAGTACAAAACATTTTTTCAATCAAATGCATCAATGAAAAATATATAGCACTTTATTGTGAATTGCTAGCCTCGCTTCTTTGTAAATTATTTTGTTCAAAGCGCGTTCACGCTTCCATGGCCCGGCTTCCCGCATTTCCACCGATTTTTTTTACATATTTTCCTGAAACACTTTTAGTATTAAAGATCATAAAAAAATATATGTTTTTCTCGAAGATAATATCTGTACATTCCCCACGCCTAAACGGCAATTATACGAATTTTCCTCGATAGAAAAAAATTGCAAATACGCTCCAAAAATTATTATAAACACGTTTTTTTCTGTTATTTTACAAGTTATATGTATGAACAGTGTTTCTTTATATATTCCCCACAAGATTTTTGCTCTATTTTAAATGAGTCGTGTTTTATAAAACATTTTCGCAATTTTCACTAAAATATTATTGTTTTTAATATTAGAGCGCTCCCTCGTTCGTATTTACATATCTCTGCTTCTTCTTTTTGAGCCTGTACTCTACCGGACCTTGATAGAGTTACACCTTCATTTACTCTTCTTCCAATATCTCTGTCAGCCATTCAATTCTCCTAAATCTCGTATTGTTTTATCAATTGAAAACCCTCTATGTACGGTTTGGTTGACAATTTGAAAAATTCGTCAAACTTCAAAGTTAAAATATCACGTTTTATTGAAGTTCTGTTATTATTTCAAATTGTTCCGATTATTTTTCTGGACTGAATAGGACTTTCTCAGAACTTTAACAACTTTGAAAACGGATTAATTGTTTAAATTCTGTGAAATAATAACCCATCCCTGCAATATTTAAACGATCAACAAAAAGATAATTTCTCATTGTCGCGCGTCGTCAATAAAATTAGCGTCAATTAATACAAACCAATTATAATGAGTTCTTAAGAATTAGACGCTTTGTTTGATGTTCATAAATACAATTTAATCAAAAAAGACCCTAAAATTTTATAATCACTGTTACCAGTTCTGTACTGGATATTATTCACACTTCTACAATCATCTATCTGTTTTTTTTTGTTATTTATTTTTGGGGTGTTATGCCGTATTGCGCTACCTCCTTTTTTAGCCAACGTTTCGGACAGCGTTACAGTGTCCATCATACTAGTCCCTCATCTGTCCTGATGATGGACACTGTCCAATGATTCACCTTTTTAAATTAAATTTAGTTATAACGAACAAAAAAAACAAACAAATTTTATTAGACAAATGTCTTATAAATGTCATTTTTAATCTTCGGACTTTTTTGTTTCACGAAAAATAATAAATAATTTCTTCAAAATTCGCAAATTCACTTTGTGGCGTCATTATTAATTTAATGAAAACAAATAACTTTTTGTACATCACTATTTAATTAACAATATCAACATGTTTCGAAAACTATAATACAATATCAACATAGTTTTCGAAACATGTTAATATTATGTTAATATTATTTGACGGCCTCCGTGGTCCCGAGGCAAGACTCTCGACTCACAATCCGAAGGTCGCGGGTTCGAACCCGGCGTGCGCAAATAAATTTTATTTGATTAATTTGTGTTATTTCACAATTTATTCATTTAAAATAATATATAGTATATTTGCGGCACGTTCCAGAGTGGAAGATACTATCAGTATCGCCCTGGTGTAAGACCACCATTCAGAATTGAAACGTTGCTTGAAATGGCTTTAGCCGTGTTTAGTGACCAGATCTGAATAGCCAGGTACTTCCCCACCTTCCTCTTCCCTATCTCCTTCCCCTCCCCACCACCTTCAGCCTCACAACATACCCCGATTGGGGATGCCATAGTCCCACTGGCTTTAGACAGGAGCAGTTGGGACTCTTGTGCGGTATTAACTGTAAAAAAAAATAAATTATTAATGAAATAGTGGTACACACAAAATTCTTTGTTTTCATTAAAATAATAAATAAACCTATTAACTATAATTTTTTAAACAGCGATTTCATATAAATGTACATATTAAATATTTTGTAGTTATCTTTTAGATTTGAATATAGAGCGTGGTGTTTTCTCTTTCCAGTGCCGCTTACATAATTTTTCTCACTATGATAGTAAGGGAGACAACGATTTTTATAAGACTTATGTGAATTGTTCCGAAAAGCGAACAAATTTATCTGAGGGGTTACGAAAAAATCTGTATTTTCTGTTAAATGGCCAAGAGTCCCAAATGGGTGAAACTCAAATTAATAATTTTGAAATAATCTTCATAAATCGAATTATTATTTACTGATTCAATATCGGTTTCGTTGTATCTGAGTATCTTCTCGCCTCCCCCCAAGTTCGGCCCCAATGCATGATCAAAATGCTACCGTAATGTCAGTGAACTGCTGCAGTGGAGCAAGCGGAGATTTGCAACAGCATTTTTGTCCGATACGGAAGTCACGACGGTCATTCATCGGCATCCCTACTCCATACCACCAGGCTTCAGTCTCAACACACCTCTGACCCGTAGAAAGTGACGGCTCGTCAGAAATCTTGTAAACTCTAGATCAGTGATTTTCAACGTGGGCGATATTGCCCCCCTGGGGGCATTTGCGAGATCCAGAAGGCGGTACTGGCCTCGAGGGTAAATAGGAGGCGGTGAAATGCTCCAAAGGGATGAATAGAGGAAAAAGGAATAAAAAACATATTCATCAATTCAAACAAGTCGTAGTCGTAATCGTAAACCTACATCATAGCAATTCAATTAGTGGTAAGGTATCATTGATGGATTATTTGCATTTTTGTTATTTTGATGATATTGTTTTAAAAATTTAAAAACCTATTTTAATTTTAGAAATCAACATTTCCTAGTTACAAATGATCTCAAAATGTTGAAAATCCATCCATTTCCATAATTATTTATTTATTTATTCACGCCTTAAAGGTTTTTACATGTATACGTTATTATAGATAGGTACATATATAATAATTACACGTGTAATTTTAACATAATAAATATAAATTATATAACATACTAAGTTTTAAAGAACATAGCTAAATTATAAGAAATTACAAATTATTAGTGGAAATGTTGGCTTGTGCATTGTGGAGGGATAAACTAGTAGAGGAACAAACCCGTAATTCCCGGATGGGAACCAATTCCTCCGTGGTCGAGGGGCAAGGCTCTCGACTAGCGATTAGGAGATCGCTGGTTCAAATTTTATTTGATTTGTGTTTTAACAATTTAATCATTTAAATAATATACGGCATTTTTATGGCACGTTCGAAAGTGGAAGATACTCTCAGTTTCGCCCATTTTTTTTTTTTTTTTTTTACATTAACTCCACACAGGAGGCCCTGAGGAAAAAATAATTTCCCTCAGGGCCTATGTCATCTTTGAGGATGCTGTGTGGAGGGTGTTTTTGAGGAGAGGAAGGAGTGAACATGGGTCTTGAAGAGACCCATATTGTAGGAGGGAGGAAACACAGAGGCCGGCAAATCGTTCCACAGCCGAGCTGTTGAACTCAAGAACGAGTCGTAGAAACGACCCGTTCTCATGTGACTAATGTCAACCGTGTACAAATGTTGAGCGCGCGTTTGGCGTGTTTCCCGACTATGCACCGGTGCCGAGGGGATCAATGACGCTAGTTCCTCGGAGCATCTTCCATTGTAATACCGGTAGAACAAGGACAGCATTCCCACCTGGCACCTGTGCTCTAAAGATTCCAAAAATCTAAAATTGAAACGTCGCTTGAAATGATTTCAGCCGTGTTTGGTGAAAATTGGGGATGCCATAATCTAACTGGCTTCAGGCGGTTGAGAGCAGTTGGGACTCTTGTGCGGTATTAGCATAACAAAAAAATTAACTTGCCTTACTTATATATCAAATTACCAACCGGTTGGTAGTGATTTTTAAAAAGTACTGTAAGTGAGACGATTAAACTTTTTTCGTCTGCGACGCTTTTTCCATATATCTAGTCAAACTTTTTAAATGAAGGGTGGTGTCGATGCAAAATATACGTGCAAAGGGTGAGCCATATAAGGTTGGGAACCACTGCCTAGTCTCTCAGAAGTCTAAGGGCTCATGGAGAAACCGAAAACTCGTTGGCAACTCAATTTATCAATCTTTGAACAAAATCGATATTTTTCTGGTCTGACATCGCAAATTACTCGAAAACTTGACAGGTCGTGGCACCATCGCAACCTGTCAACATGGCAACTGAAACGCAACGGCCGCGGCGATCAGCACTGCTAGTCACCGCGTCGCCCTGGACAAATGATCTGTAATAAATTCACAGTTTACCTTTCCTGTGGATAGCGGATTGAGGCGCCAACTGTTTTTTTTTCAGTTTCTCCATGAACGGATGACCTCTGATTATTCTGACCGAAATATATCGAGTTCACTTTTTATATATTGATAATGATAACGAAATAGAATGTAGCACAGTAAATAATTTAGAAGTTTGGATAAAAAAACAAAGCATAAATGCTTCTGATAATCTTGTTTGTATTCAATTAAATATAAGATCTATACAAAAATATTGGGATGTATTGCATGTATATTTATTAAATAGTTTGAAGCATATTGACATTCTAATGCTATGTGAAACATCTGTTCAAACTGAAAGTACGAGTTTGTACAATATTCCCGGATATAATGCATATAACTACTGCAGGACTGATAAGTCAGGAGGAGGTATTATATTGTATATAAGAAACAAATTTGAATTTAGACCAAAATCGTTCCAATCACAACATTTTGAAAATATAACAGGAAAGCTCATACTCCAGGACGAAACTAAAGTTAATATAATAGCCATCTATAGACCTCCTAATCTCAGTAAATCTTCATTTCTAACGGAATTATCAGCACATCTTGATACAATTAATAGTAAGGAAAATATTATCTTACTCGGAGATCTAAATCTAAATTTACTAAATGACCAAGATTATATCATAACTTCGTATGAAAACTTACTTACTAACCATTATTTAACTAAATGCATCAATATAGTAACCAGAGAAGCTGTATTAAATGGACAAATAACTCGCACTTGTATTGACCATATATTTGCTAAATTTAGAGGCAAGAAAATAACTGCTTGCGTCTGCGAAAATAATATTGCTGATCATTTTATCACTGCTATTAATATAAAATCTCATAAACGTCCGATAGACTTTGCAAATAAGTATGTTCAAATCATTTCACAAAAGGCTATTGATAGATATATCAGAGATTATAACTGGAGTAAACTTATAGAGGAGAAGGATTGTATTCTATTATATGAAAAAATAAAATCTTTATTTAAAAAATTTTACAATAGTTGTTCAAAAACGATAGTGCAAAAACCGAAAACACGACCTTATGCAATAAATGAATGGGTAAGCAGTGAATTATTATGTAATATAAATAAAAGGGATAAACTATATAAAAAATGGAAAAGTACACCAACAAACAAAACATATGAAACAGAATACAAAAAAACACGAAACCTTGTCAATAAACTTATAAATAAAGATAAAACTAAATACTATAATAATAAATTTAAAACCTGTTTTAATGATACAAAAAAAAACCTGGGATGAGATAAATAATATTTTAGGACGTAAACCCAAAAACGATTGTGATGAAACTATAATACGATACATGTTAAAAGATAGAACTGAGGATTCTGTGTCAAATGATTTTGTGAATTACTTCTCGGATAGCATCAGCAACATGTTACATAAATGCAATCACAAAGCTTCTAATATAGTACTGGAAGAACTACCTCATAGTTTATATATACCAAGAGCAACTATAACTGATATTGAAAATATCGTTAAAAAAATGAAAAACTCTAAAAGCACAGGTATTGACAATATAAGAATGTTTGATTTAAAAAGAAATATAAAAACTCTTGGGCCAATAATAACTCATTTAATCAATATGATAATAAAGCAAGCAAAAATTCCACAAGAATTTAAATGTAGTATCACTAGACCAATATTTAAAGGTGGAAAACACATTGAACTGGGAAATTATAGGCCAATTAGTATTCTACCAGCATTAGAAAAAATTCTTGAAAATTTTTTATCAAATAAATTAAATAATTACATTGAAAAATTCGCTATCATAGATCCAAATCAATATGGCTTCCAAAGAAAAAAAACACTGAAAAACTACTGCAAGATTTTTCCAATTATATAAATAATCAGTTAAATAATAAATTACATGTTATTGTTTTATTTATCGACAACTCTAAAGCTTTTGACACAATAAACTCTTTAAAAATGCTAAAAACTCTAGAAAAAATTGGAATAAGAGGAAATTTGTTAAATTTATTTAAAGATTATCTTACAGATAGAAAAATATGTACCAAAATAAATAATACATTTAGTAAAACAAAAAATATATCTGCAGGAGTTCCACAAGGTTCCATATTGGGACCTACACTATATATAATCTATGTAACTATAATGAAAAAACTTTTCTCTTTTGTAAAACATTTTGTATTCGCAGATGATACGGCATTGGTCATATCACACAAAGATCTAAAAATTGCAATTGAACTCTTACAAATTGACTTTAATCAACTCTGTAAATGGTCACATGATGCAGGGCTATTAATAAATGCTAAAAAAACTAAAGTAATGCATATAAGATCACCAAATGCCAAATTTCAATTTAATCCTAATATTATTTCTCATAACTTTAATTGCATCCACAAAAATATTCAAATTAACTGTAATTGTGAAAGCTTAGAATTAGTTACTGAATATGTGTATCTTGGTGTTACAGTAGATTGTTTTTTTAAATGGGACAAACATATTAAAAAAACCTGTAAAAGACTCAGATCAATTGCTAGCAGAATGTACACATTAAATTTTTTCCTATCAATTGATACACTTAAAATAATTTATATGTCACTAGCAGAATCAATAATAAGATATGGGTTAACAATATGGGGAAATACTACTGTAACCAACCTGAAACAGGTACAAGTTGCACAAAACGCAATTGTAAAATTATTAGTTGTCCCTAACATTTTCAAACAAAGACACAATACTCCGTTGCTGTTTCAGAGTGCAAAAATTTTACCTGTGAAGGCAATACTATGGTATAAAATTATAATTCAGCATATATTTACCCCGCAGCATAAAGAGAAACTAGATCATAAATATAGCACTAGATTCACGCGTAACGACGGGTTAATAGTTCCGAAATTCAATAATAAGTACGGACAGAGAACGTTTGAATACAACATACCGAAGATATTTAATTTATTACCTGACAATATAAAGCAACATAATTCTATGAATAAGGTTAAATATATGGTGAAAAATTGGTTATTGGAAAAAGAATATTTATTTTGATACTTGATACTTGATAAAATTTATGAAAAAATGTTTAACTGTAGATAAAAGATGTAAATTATAACTTTAAATATATTTGTAAGGAATTATAAGCACCTGCTGTCAAGCCAATTGCAATTGGCTTAGCGGGACTGGATTGTTGATTTATAAAATAAATAAATAAATTTAAAAAAAAAAAAAAAAAAAAAAAATTTAATCATTGAAGAAGACACTACCTATTCACAACTCACAATGAAAATATGAAGACACCGAATATAAAAATAGAGGTAACGGTCATATCTGGAACTCGAACTAAAAAATATTTACATTCTCCTATGCACCATCTCAATATATATCGTTTCATTTATATTCACTTGACGATCATGGTGGTCATAAAAAAACATTAATTGTTGATATGAAAGTGTCACTTTTTACGGTACCGGAAATAATAGTATAACAATAGAGAATGTAATTCACGCGTTGGTAGCCTGTTGTTCGCAAACGTTTTTTTCTTCATATTATTAAGGCCGTGTAATTGACAGGCATACGAAGCTGATAAGGAGAAAGTATCTTTGGGTCTGCCTCTAGATCTAGTCTCTAGTCGTGTCGGGATTCCTTCTTCTCTTCGCTAATCTAATAACGGACTTTCTCTCCGCTAACCACGTCGACACGAAATTACGTATCTTTGTTGAAGTCTTCTATTTACTAAGAAAGCCGATTGGCGAACCCCATGTTTGTGTTTTTCTTCTTAACAATAAGTAATACATCGTTGATTTATCTTTAAAGGAAGTGATTAGTATGTTTAAGAATCATTTTTGGATTATCTATGTATCCAAACATATGATATACATATAATTTTAACAAAATGAAGTGTATAATATTATATTTTGCCTATGTTAGAAGTCAGCTTGAGTACAATTCTCCCGTCTGGAATCCACATTATAATACTCGTGTATAAGCTGTTGAAAGAATACAAAACAAATTCTTACATTTTCTAAATTTTAAAGTTTGTTGACCAGATCTGAACCAGAGCCAGTTACTTCCCCACCTTCCTCTTCCCCGTATCCTTCGCCTCCCCATTACCTTCAGCTTCACAACACACCCCAATAGGGGACTCCATAGTCTCACCCCAATAGAGGACTCCAGACGGGAGCAGTTGGGACTCTCGTGCGGTATTCATATATATAAAACAATATTTGAAAATCTCCTACCACCAGAGTAAGCGGAAAATGTTGCTTGTGTCGTGATGGACGACTTAGCCAGCCGAGGAATCCAACAGGAGACGCCTGGGTGGGTCAAACGCGATGCCAACTCAACCACTGACCGGACTACGACGTTAAAAATGTGTATTATTCAGCTGTTTTATTGGAATATTTTGTGAATAAGCAATTACGTATTGTTAAAAAAGTTTCTGAAGTAGGTACCAAATACTTACCGAGCTCTACTACAAATTGTGTCAAAACATTATTTTTTAACTCCCCCTAGTCTAGATAACAGATTAAAATTAAATCTGTCAGACTGGAGTTATATTTTGAAATATTCCCGCTTGAGAGAAAGCTAGATGTTCTCTATTTCTAAAACTATTTATATCAGATGTCTGATCATAATAAAAAAGACGATAGAAAGAGTTTTATGAAGAGGACGTGTCAGTTGTCAGCATAACATGACTCAACGTCTGTTGATGTTTCGTGACAAATTCACACGCGACCCGAGTGGTTGATACATCATCTTTCAGAAATTTAAACAAACGCATTTGGGCTTTTACGTGTTCAATTTTTTAACAACAGAGAAACAAAATACTCAAGGATTCAAAATGAAAAATAGTAGATAAGGAAAAAAAAGTTAATTTTATTGATTGTAATTATTTCAGATGTGACCAATTTCCACGCAATACAAATTATGTAGGCATAAAATATATTATATGCTTACGAAAAAAATTATGCCGCCACTCTCTCCAGAGAAAATAGTTGATAATTTTTACCGATAAGTAAAACTATCATTAAATTCGTAAATTCGAAAATCGTTATCAATTTCTTTGTATCTGTAGGAAGGAGATGGGTTTACAGAAATTTACCACTTAATTCAGAACAAAACGTAGAACACATGAATTTTGCTTTCCTTTAACTAGAATTATTCTAAATACTTGTTTTTTCAAATACTTGTTTTTTCTCGTCGTTTTTAAATCTCCAGATTAAGCAATTATTGTTTTATTTGAATCATTACCGCTGACAATATGTGTAATTCTCAAACGATAATTTTAAACAGAAAAATAAAAAATAAATTCGGTCGTAACCAGGAATTGAACCCAGGACTTTAGCTCATTAGGGATTTTTGTTGAGTTTTCTATTTTAAATATTCGTTTGAGAGTCGTTAATACTGTCTTTGATGAATAGAAATTAATATTACTTCACAGTTCCATGTTCATAATACGTCATTATTTAATACTTAAATAGTATAAAATAAATGTCAAGTCGCCTTGATTTTTTGGTATAAGTCTATATATATAGCCTATAGTTCTCGCATATAATTTAGCTTTCTATTGGTGAAATTTTTTTTTAAATCGTTTTATTGTTTTATGCGTGAAAGCGTTACAAACACACACATGCAATTTCGCATTTGTAATATTAGTATAGATTACTAATTACTGTACGCTCCTTTTGAATCCACAAACAAACAATACTTCTAAAATTAGGGTAGTATAAAATCTGTTTGTTATTTAAAATAGCTTTAGTCGGTCATTATATAAGTGAAGAAATATTCTTGTTACTGCGTTTTGTCTTTGCTTTGACATACCATCCTTAACCCTTATAATTAACATTTTGATTTAATTTAGTGTTATTATTTCGTTAATTGGACGTAGTATATTAATAAATAAATAAATATCTTCGACGATGTTACGAAAGAATTTCATCAGTTAGTGTATCAGCCGTAGATAAAAAGTTTGTGATTATACAATGGTAGCTCTAAGACAATGCCTGCAATTAAATACTACATTTTATTTATTGTCAGAAAAGTTAAAGATTCATTCGTCGCCACGGAAATTAACGAATAGTTAGTGAGGCGTCCGAGTTAATATTTGTAACATGCTTTATGTTAAGCATTCTGGATTGGTTCGCATTCGCATTAGCGCATTTCCCGCTGTGATTGGCTGCCTGCTGACTTCTGACTAGCTACCAACAGACTAAACTGCCAATGAAATTATAATTCCGACACTGACATTAATCCTTGAATAGAGACATTTAATGTCAACCACACAGAGGTACGTCACAAATTCGCAATGGAACACTTAGAGTATCTATACAGGGTGAACTAATGCGAAATGAAAGAATTTTATCAAAATTTCTAAAATTTGTTTACAAGTCTATTTTTTAATCGATGCCCAATAACGTTCTCTGCTAACGCTGAATTTTTTCGTTAATTTTTTTCTAACATTGTAATGCTCATCAATCGGAGGAAGGGACCAACTTCACAAATATGACACTGTAGAAATTAGCCGAGAGCTTTTACTATTTTCACTCCACTTATAATATAGCACAAAAATGACAATTTGGAAATTAGCCAAGAGTTTTTACTATTTTCACTTCAATTTTATTACAGTAATACATAGATGTTTCACAAAAGTGACACCTTTCACTTCACTTTTATCACAGTAAAATACATAGATGCTTCGCAAAAATGACACCATAGAAATTAGCCGAGAGTTTTTACTATTTTCACTTCACTTTTATCACAGTGATACATAAATGCTTCGCAAAAATGAACCATAGCAATTTACATAGAGTTTTTACCACTTTCACTTCACTTTTATCACAGTAATACATAGATTCTTCGCAAAAATGACACCATAGAAATTAGCTGATTTATTATTACTATTATTTTCACTTCAATTTTATCACAGTAATACATAAATGCTTCGCAAAAATGACACCATAGAAATTAGCCGAGAGTTTTTTTTTTTATTATTTTCACTTCACTTTTATCACAGTAATACATACATGCTTAATAATAACATGCTACATACGTGCTTAGTAATTCATACAAAAAATGACACTATGGAAATAAGCCGAGAATTTTTACTATTTTCACTTCACTTTTATCACAGAAATACATAAACGCTTCACAAAAATGACACCATAGAAATTAGCCGAGAGGTTTTTTTTTATTATTTTCACTTCCTTTTTATCACGGTAATACATACATGCTTAATAATAACATGCTTAGTAATTCATACAAAAAATGACACAATGGAAATCAACCGAGAGTTTCAATTATTTTCACTTCACCTTTATCACAGTAATACATACATACTTCACAAAAGTGACACTATAGCCGAGAGTTTTTACTATTTTACTTCATTTTTATCCTAATATATACTACATGCTTCACAAAAATAACACCATAGAAATTAGCCGAGAGTTTTTTTTTAAATTATTTTCACTTTATTTTTATTACAGTACATATTACATACGTACTGTACGCCATTGCTTTACAATGTAAAAGAGAAGCATTTAATGTCAATCATTTATCGCCTTCTAATTCTTAGGAAAAATAGGTTAATGGCTATAGCGAACTCTATTCGGATTTTTTAATTGGCCTAACACACTGTGCGCCATAAACGCTTATGTGACTTGTATCATTGTTATACAGTTCTAGGCTATTATTAGTCTCAATCAAATCCGTATTAGCTCGCAATTATATTATAATAATGAAATGAAGTACTTGATTAGCCGATCAATTTTATCATAAGATCGTTAAGAGGAAATATTTAGTTTGTTCGGGCAGCTCAATAGGTACTACTATTTTAATAATAATAATTGGATAATTTGTAGAGCGCCGTTTTTGTGAAAAATCACCTCAAGGGCGCTGTACAGCTTATTAAGAATTCCTAGGTTCTAACTAACTTAACTTTTTACAAACAGATACAGAAACATACTTACCTGGCAGGTCACTTCCAAAAAACACACTTTAATTAGAAAGTTAATGCTTGCAGAAGATACGGCTTTACACGTGGAGGGCATTATATAAAAAAAAAAACTGGACAGCATGATTTCACATTATTTGCTACCGCCATCACGGTTAGTATTACATTAATTAAAAGATTAGTGGCAAAAGTATAGTTGATATTTATTTTGAGAAGAATGGAGAATTAAGGACTCTTTAGCGGCCATACATAAATTACGCCACACGAATTTCATAGTTTTCTGACCCCCCCCCCCCCCTCGTCCCTGTCACACATCGTCACATTTGTGAGACACCCTCCACCCTAGTGTGACGTCACATATTTTGCAATTTTACATCTAAAATTTTTTTGCATTTTAATAATTTAGTTTTTACATGTGATATCACAGAACTGATGACCCCCCCGTACTCCTTGTCACACTTCTCTACTACCCCCCCCCACCCTTAATGTTTGACGTAATTTATGGATGGCCCCTTAAGGCTGGAGAATATTCATGAAATGACCGTTACTAACGCTTGCATATGAGTTTTTTTTATTTTGTATTAGCATTTGGAAAACACTAAATTGGGCGTATTTATTTGGTGCACTGAAATAACAGAACGTAGTCAAATAACTGCTCTCATTTACCTTGCAGAAATATTCGTTTGACAGGATTTATTTAATTATGAGGTTTGTTGACGCGAAGTTCCAATTAGCGAGCTTTTGCCACAGCTAGTCTCACTGCAAAGGTATTTTGGTTTGAAATATATGTATGATAAATAACGACCTGGGCTTAACTGTACGGGGCTAACGTAAAGTCAACTTTATCCCTTGGAGGACTGACAGGCCAAATCATGACGGATCAAAATATCGTAATATGGTTTTATGAAAATATCGTTGGTTTTCGTAATATTGGCACTCTGGTGAATTTCGTGAAAATCGACATGTTCGATTAGTTTTTCGAGTGCCACAGTTATAAAATTCCATATTCTAAACTTTACTACACAGCCCTAAACAGCGCTATATTGGTCACAAATAAAACTAACAGTACCGAAACCTTTTGAAAAAAAAATTACATTTTATTTTACATATATCATTATTAGTACTTATTTCACAACACCTTTTTTTACGTTAACTCCACACTATGTCATCTGGGATGCTGTGTGGAGGGTCTTTTTGAGGAAAGGAAGGAATGAACATTGGTCTTGAAGAGACCCATGTTGTAGGAGGGAGGAAACACAGAAGCCGCTAAATCGTTCCATAGCCGAGCTGTTGAACTCAAGAACGAGTCGAAAAAACGACCCGTTCTCATGTGACAAATGTCAACCGTGTACATATGTTGGGCGCGCGTTTAGCGTGTCTCCCGACTATGCACCGGTGCCAAAGGGATCAATGACGCTGGTTCCTCAGAGCATCTTCCATTGAAATACCGGTAAAACATGGAGAGCATTCCCACCCGACGCCTGTGCTCTTAAAATTGCAATCCGTTCGTTAAGGTGGGAGAATCTATCAAACGGACCACCCGTTTCTGCACAGAGTCGAGGGTATTTTATTTATTTATTTATTTATTGTTGTTATACGCCCATATGGGCTTTTACGTAGATTATACAATAATATTTAAGATATCGAGGATTATACATACATAGAATTTAAATCAAAATTTATAAAAATGAAAACATTTTAAAAATATAAAGGTAGTTTTTGAAGAATATAGCGTAAAACCGTGAAATATTTGAAACAATATAACATTTGACAATAACATAGAATAAAATACAATATAAAACATTACAATAACACATCAATCGTTAAATATATTACACACACGTTACAATAATTTGTAGGATTCCACAAAGTGTTGGTTTAAAATGCATTTTAGATTATAAAGGGAATCAGCGAATATATCTACAATATCACCAAACTTGTTGCCTAAATCATGCATCCTATTGGTAAGTGAGTGTGATTGATAGTTGGTTGTGTATGTGTTGCAAAAGAATGTAATATTTTGTCTAGTATTCCTTGTCGGTACATGGAGTTTAATGGTAGTAGCAATGGCAGGGCTGTCAATTAGGTTGTTCATGACTCTGTATAATAAAATTAAATCTGAAATGATTCTTCTGTCAGAGAGCGTAATTAAATTAAGTCGATTCATCAAACTTATATAATTAATGTTTTCTATTGGGATTTTGAGCTTGAAATTTAAGTACCTAAGAAATTTGTGTTGAACCCGTTCTATTTTGTTAGAGTGTACTTTATAAAAAGGGGACCAAATAGGTGAATTATATTCCACTTGATTTCTAACTAATGAAATATAGAGTGTTTTCATGCAATCCATGGACTTAAAATCAGTTAAGGTTCTACAAAGGAAGCCAAGCATCTTTAAAGCCTTATTAGTTATTTCATCTATATGTGCTAAGTATTTTTCAAGTATTTTGGAGCTCCAGACCAGAGGTGGCTGCCAAATTCAACCGTGGGGCGCAAAAACGAGTCGAAAAAACGACCCGTTCTCATGTGACAAATGTCAACCGTGTACATATGTTGGGCGCGCGTTTAGCGTGTCTCCCGACTATGCACCGGTGCCAAAGGGATCAATGACGCTGGTTCCTCAGAGCATCTTCCATTGAAATACCGGTAAAACATGGATAGCATTCCCACCCGACGCCTGTGCTCTTAAGATTGCATTCCGTTCGTTAAGGTGGGAGAATCTATCAAAAGGACCACCCGTTTCTGCACAGAGTCGAGGGTATTTTTCAAGTATTTTGGAGCTCCAGACCAGAGGTGGCTGCCAAATTCAACCGTGGGGCGCACTTGCGATTTGTACAAGATTAGCAGTTATGTACTATTAATTATTACCTACAGACAATAACGTAAACAAAATTACTAAAGCCCGTCTATAATAAAATTGTCTGTAATAATTTTAAAGTACATTTTATGAAGAATTAAAAAAGGTTATGAATTGTACATATTCACTTCTAACTCGTACATATTTAAAATAAGAGAATTAAAATTGTAAAAACCAAGTATTTCTCAATCTACAATACTTGCTTATGCATTATATCTGAAAAATGACAGAAATCTTTTCAATGTTCAAGAGTTTATGAGCAGTTTATTCAAAAATCGATGCGAATGGAATCATTATTTTGTCGTCAGCAGCATTTTGCTTCTAAAGATCCCTCTTTACAGAGCGTAAAATTTAAGCACCGTTGTATTATAGGTTCCCGTGTATTGGTGACATCAATGCGCGTGCGCAGTGACCGAGTAATGTGCATTTTACTGTGACTGCATTTTATTTGCTGGGATTTGCAGAAACAATGGAGTACACGTCCCGTGAATGAATTTAAATTTCAAATGCCTTTTCCAGGAATATTTTTCATTTAATTTCGTGTATGTACATTTTAGAGTGTTTGTATTTAAATAACATCAACAGCTACGTGCTTCAGCACTTATTTTTCATCTTTTAATCAACATCGGAACACCCAGACTTTTGCAGCACCCATGTTTTTGTATTTACATCGTATATTTTTTTTATTTTTTTTTATTTTTTTATTAGTATCTATAGCAAAATTTGTACATAATGTATTTATAAATTGTATTATATTAAGGTATTATAAAGTTTTTTTTTCACAGTCCTCCTCACTAGGGTTCCCTGTTCTGAGGCGGCCTGTAGTTTTTCCACATTTGTATTTAGTATCCAGTTGTCTTTACATGGTCTTTAGTATGTTTGATAGTTCATTTTCACTTTGTTTTCTCAACCATATTTTTACTTTTGTTTTAAATTTATTTATTTCTGTTATTTTTTTTGTTTGAGTTGGTAGAGCGTTGTATAGTTTTGTCGCATTGAATTTCATATTTCTTTGTCCAAAAGATGTTTTCAAACTGGCTGTAGCTAGAGTATTTTGTTTTATTGCCCTGGTTGTGTATCTATGTTGGACAGTGGAGTATTCTGATATGTTTTTTTAAATTTTAAATAAAATATTTTTTGCATAAAGTTTTTGTATATTGTAGACTTGAATGCTTTGAAACAATTCTTCTGTCGAAGTTCTAACCGGTAATTTCAAAATTGTCTTCAGTACTCCTTTTTGGGCTATATTGAGCCGGTCCATGTGAGTGCTCAAGGCAGATCCCCATCCAGTTATCCCGTACTCTATTTGTGATTGACATAAAGCGTAGTTCACTTTCTTAATGTCGTTTATGTTGAGGATGTTACGGATGGCTCTAAAGAAGTAAATGTACCTGGTGAGTTTTTTTGTGATTGCTTCAATGTGTCCGTTCCATCGGAGATTATCATCAATTTCAATACCAAGATATTTGATACTTTTGGAGTGTGCTATGGTAGGACAGTGGCATGATGAGCCTTGATTTTGATAGTTTTCTTGGCATGTATGTAATTTGAGATTAAAGTCATCTTCTGGCTGTCCTCTGGCTGTTATAGAAAATGTCAGATATTTTGTTTTATTGACATTAAGTGTAAGGGATTTTCTCTTAAGCCAGTTTTGCAGTAGACCAAGTCCATATTCCGCTTCTTTGTAGATACTTCTCCAATCTTTTTCGTTGAATACAATTACTGTATCGTCAGCAAAGCTTATGATTTTTCCTCTCGTTCCTATGCTACCGATATCATTTATGTATATTAGAAATAATATCGGTCCTAGTACGCTTCCTTGCGGTACTCCATGGTTGATTAGGAGAGGTTTGCTTTTTTTCTTGTTAATTTGAACGCTCTGTGTACGCTCCATCATATAGTTTTTTATAAGTATAAAGTTATAGTGATAAATATAAGTTTAGTGTTCTATTTGACATACCAATTTTTGAAAGTTTTGCAAAAAGGATTTTGTGATCTATTGTATCAAATGCCTTTGTATTGTATCAAATTTAGTACATCAATTTTCGTGTGAATTAACATATGAATTCTACGGCATTTTTGTATTTCTTTATCAAAATCTTATAATATGCGGAAAATCACGGGATACTATAATTGTAGTACTGATAATTGCATGGTAGCTAAAAAGTGCAGATCCTTGAAAAATCACGAAATCTGACTTTTTTTTTTACATGAACCCACACAGGAGGTCCTGAGTAAAATAATTTCCCTCAGGGCCTATGTCATCTTTGGGGATGCTGTGTGGACGGTTTTTAAAGGAAAGAAAAGAGAGGAGAGTTCTAGGAAGGAAAAAAGAGTTTAAGGGGTGGGTAGGAATCTGGGGTTCAGTGTGTCCTGGTCATCCGCCTCCAAGACCTAGACATACCTCACCCCATGAACCCGGGCACCCCTGCTAAATCACTAAACGTAGCGAACCACTTGAGGTGACCTATGGCAGAGGTGTTGGTTATCCAATAAAGGTTCCCGGGCTATATTATACTTGTACATTTCACAGATTCTTGAAAAATCACGAAATCTGAATATACTCGTATATTTAACAGACTCTTGACCATTAAATCACGGAATCTGACTATACTCTTGATCCTTAAATCATGGAATCTGACTATATCCTTGAAATCACGAAATCTGACTAAACTTGTATATTTAACAGACTCTTGACCATTAAATCACGGAATCTGACTATACCCTTGACCCTTAAATCATGGAATCTGACTATATCTTTGAAATCACGAAATCTGACTATACTTGTATATTAAACAGACTCTTGACCCTTAAATCACGGAATCTGACTATACCCTTCTTGACCCTTAAATCATGGAATCTGACTTTACCCTTGAAAAATCACGAAATCTGACTATACTTGTACATTTAAATAAATATTTCAAATATAGAATTAAAACAATTTTAAGTTTCAATTTTTTTGTATTATGATATGGAGGTTCTGAATCGCTTGTCCGAATTTTTGACACATCTAGTTCAATTTTGAAACTACTCTTAAATTCATAATAAATCCGAGTCCATTGAACCAGATACAACCACAGATATACGGGAGTAAAGTACAACTACGTTTTTTTTAAGAAAGACAAACATTCCCGGGTTACGAATAACCCGAAGATATTTGAAAATCTCGTACTACCACCACACTAAGCGGAAATTGTTGCTTGTATCGTGATCGAGCCGGGGAATAGAACACGCGACACTTGCGATTATGCCACTGACCGGACTTAATGTTATTTTTATAAGAAAAAATAATTGTTTTCTTAAAGAGTTTTCATTCGAATGAAAAATGACCGGTGATCGTATATTACATCGTCCTACTTTGGTCTAATTGCATTTGGCGTCTTTGTTTATTCGTTAAAACGCTTCACAATTATACTAGTGGTTCCTAGTTGCAACTGCCGGTAGAAGCTTACCAAGCACAATCATTTGCAGTACACTCTGCACATCGCCGGTGCAGAGAATGTCAATACGGGCACAATACGCAAATAATATGCACCGGGCTGGGGATACAATCTGCAGACTGCTGCAGGCACGGGTGCAAC
The DNA here is from genome assembly GCA_936435175.1 of Glyphotaelius pellucidus. Taxonomy (NCBI): domain Eukaryota; kingdom Metazoa; phylum Arthropoda; class Insecta; order Trichoptera; family Limnephilidae; genus Glyphotaelius; species Glyphotaelius pellucidus. The sequence continues at coordinate 8,235,698 of OW386548.1, read as the reverse complement.
TCACGGGGTGCAACTCGAAGGATGCACATATGCAGTTATCCGTTATCTGATTTGCATGCGGGGTGCGCTTATGTGGAATATGTAGATCTTATTGGTTCTGAATACGAATTATTAACATGCGCCACGTAATGTAATATAAAATATAACTAACTGTCGGGAAAACGACGAGTTTCGTGTTAATCCTATCCCATGGGATTTAATAACATAATTTTAATGTACAACTTGCATATTTTTAAAAAGAGAAAAGTTTTATTATAACATGAAATATATTGATTGAATATATATTATGAAATATAACTAACTAACTAACTAACTAACCATCACGCCGTTTCCCCGCAGGGGTAGGCAGAGAGGACGGACCGCCAAACAACTCGATCTTGGCACACACTCCTTGCTTCGTTCACATTCATACATCGTCTCATACATGCTCTTCTGTTATTCTGACTCTTGACATCGCCCGACTCAAGTATCTGATTCACTTGGTCGTGCCATGTCTTCCTCGGGCGTCCCCGACTTCGTCTACCATTCACATTTGCGTCATATATTCTCCTTACACTCCTTTCCTCATTCATTCGCTCTACATGCCCAAACCATCTGAGCGTCCCTTTCTTAATCTTATTCATTACGCTTACATCAGCCTTGCATTCTTTGCGGATCTCCACATTTCTCACACGATCATACATGGTTTTACCACACATACGTCTCAGGGATCTCATCAGATATGCAATTTAAACTCTTTTCTTGTTATATTTTTTTTCCAAAGCGTGTATATTTTTAATCATATAAGCAAAACATCGTTTGCCTTCTTAAAATGGTAAAATGAATTTTGTACGAGAATTTTTTTTTGCTAAATTATTAGCAAGGTTCCGGGCGTTGCCCTGGTTTCATTCAAAGAATTTCTAAATTAGATGTAGGGGCAGTACCTAATTTATGTCTTATTTTGAACGTCAAGTATGCAAAATTTCGGAGTTCAAAAAGTGATAGAACGGGATGAGGTGGTTTTTTTTAAATATCACATAGATATGAAGGACACCTTCATGTTCTGAAGTTTGCAAAATTTCATCAATCTTGAAATTGCAATTAAAAAAAAAACTGATGCACCCTCGGACATTCTTCTTTATATATTTGTTTTTCTATATAAAAGTATTTTATTACAATTTATAAGCTTTTAAGGCATTGTTTTCCATTAATGAACATTTTTTGTGTTAGCACATGTTTATAACGGTTCCATGACAACTCAAAATCATGTAATTTCAACACCCCTTTGAAAAGTCATTAAAAGTTATTAAATTTTTTTTTTAAATAGTCCTTAACCCAATCTAAAATAACATTTTTAAAAAGGGCGTTGATTTGCGAAATGTCCAGTCACCGTTTATAACAAGTTTTTTTTTTTTTTTACTTTAAGAGTAAAACCTCAAATGGTAATATTTTAATTAAATGAAGACTTTATTAGCGAAACTCAATCGAACGTCTGGAAACAGAAAAATTAGAAAAAGTTATTGGCTCCTCCGGGACTCGAACCCAGGGCCTTTCGCTTTCGGGGCAAACGAGCTGACCACTGCGCCAAGGTGTCGATGTCAGATTCGGTCATTTTTAACTGTCTTCGACTAAGAACCACCTACATTATCTTCATTTTCTTAACGCATATTTTATTGGCTTATTTGATCATATTTCATATTTTTTTATTGCAACATTCAAACACGAACTAAATGCAATCTACAGAGGTGCCAATATTTTCTGATTTTTCTGTTTCAAGATTTCGATTGAGTTTCGCTAATATTGTCTTCATTTAATTAAAAAGTTATTTCTTATTATTATGAATCAATTCTCAAATCTATGACATACTATGGAAAAAAATATGCTTTTTAGCATTATTTTATCTGAATCAAGTAAGCATATTTTATTCGGAACATCTTTAAAAGAATACATATTTATATCAATTTAAATTTTTTATTTAAATTTATATACATGTATATGCAACATATTCACGAACAATTACATTATCAGGTTTCAATAAACTGCACCAACATATATATGTATTTAATATATGTATAACCTTTACGAGAATGGAATAATAATAGAGTGTTCACCGAGAATTGTATGTCACATTAGCCCAATGTTATAGGTTGCGTAAAAAAATCGTAAATAGGTTAGCATTGACACGTGTTCCAAGCTAATATTAATATCTTCCAAAATGTTTGAACACTTAGTCGTCTGCTATCAACAATTCTGAATATTGCCGCCATTAAGGAAATGGTATCACATACGCCGTGAGATGTGATCTGGGTTATGCCGCCATATTAGCACTAATACAGCCTGCCCCTCTCTTGCCACTTCCCACTTCCTACTTTCGGCTTCCCAACACTCGCAGACTCTAGCTTCAGTCATTGTCCAACTGTGACACATTAAATATCTACTTCCTCACCGCTCTCAAAAGTTGGTAATCTGTTTCTAATTGCTCCCAAATACAATTCTTTCAGTTTTTAATCGACCTTCAAGAGGAGTTCACAAACAAAAACGCGTACATTCTTAAGGTGCCTTATATCACAATGAATTTAGGTAATATACATTAAAATGACTTGGCGAACAGAGTCTAGAATAGGTCGATTTGGTGGCAAAAATGGTTTTTATTTATTTTGTGAATAATTTTATAAGAACAAAAGTTGATCAAAATTTTTTTCACAGATAATGGGAATGGGTACCGCCGCCCGGGAAACTTTTATTGGATAAACTCTGCTATAGGTCACCCCAAGTGGTTCTCTACGTTTGGTGATTTATAGATTTATTTTTGGGTGCCCTGGTTCATGGGGTGAGGTTTGTCTAGGTCTTGGAGGCGGACAACAACAAGGACATGCCGAACCCCAGATTCCTACCCACCTTTTAAACCCCTTTCCTTCCCAGAACTCTCCTCTCCTTCCTTTCCTAAAAAAACTCACACAGCATCCCCAAAGATGACATAGGCCCTGAGAGAAGTTATTTTCCTCAGGGTCTCCTGTGTGGAGCTCATGTAAAAAAAGGTACCTACTATATTTTATAGTTTGAAATGTTTTATAGTTTGTATACAAATCATCCAAATATTATAATCATAGCCATAAATTTATATACTAAGTTTTTCTTGTACGCGTTCTTACAATTACAATTAAAAAAAAACGTTTTATAGAGTTTACGCTTATATTTTTAATATAGTAATTAATATTTATATTTTGATTCTACTCAAGCGAAACGATAGAAAAAACTTCAATTTATTCAATGCATATTTTTTTATTTTCAAATTATTAACCGATTTGTAGTAAAGATTAATCTAAAATAGTGATTTCATATTAAGATTCGCCGTGTCTGAAATATTCATTTTTTACCATCGTCCACAAAATACCAGTAAAGCAGTATCTGCATTATATTTAATAACTAGCAAGTTCCCTGCATGCGTTGCTATGCCGCTTAATAAAGAAATTGTTTCTCCCTGCGTGTCCTTTCCCGTTCGTCCCGTTCCCTTTCCGCCTCCCCTTCCTCTCCCGCGTTTCCATTCCGCCTTCTCTCTCCCCACTTCCCTTGCCCTCTTCCACCGACCCGCGAACTCCCCTCCCGATTTCCCCACCCCCTCCCAAGTTTCCCTGATTCGCCTCCCCTCCCCACCCTCCCCACCCTCCCGCGAATCCCCCTCCCGAGTTCCCCTCCTCCCACCCGAGTTCCCCTGCCCCCTCCCGCCTTTCATACATTCATTCCGGGTACATTTAGTTTTCAAACAGCTAGCGTGTCACCATTGCAATTTTTTATACAAATTTCGTAATGCCAGAGCTCACTAGTATATATTGAAACCATCGCCAATGTTTCATCGCAATCGGATGAACTGTAGCAACGCATAATTTCATGATGCCAGAACTCACTATTGTGTATAGTAAGAATCGCGGACAGGCGCACTTCAAATCCCATTCGAATCGCAATCGGATGAATGGTTTAACAACGCATAGCATACATACATATACACATAGACATACTTTGATTTTTATGTGTATGGATACTTGGTAAATTGTCCACTCAATGACGATTTTTGAAATAGCCATAAAAAAACCCTAAAACTGTAAATAAAATAATGCCTTCAGCAATAACACTATTAATTATAGCAAAGTTTGAATAACTACTCGAGAGCCTTTGTTCCAGTTGGAAATGCCTTCCAATATTACGTCGATCTTAGCCATCCTGAAATTGAATATTCCCCGTGGAATTGAATTGTGTGAATTTTTGCTTTATAATTAAAAATTTTATAGGCATTTGATTCCTTAATTATTAGACATTTCGGTTTGTCGGTGCATGGGTAAATTGGTAAGTTATGTGAAATATTCCTGCGTAATTCCCATCACATATCACATATCTCCGCTCACTCCAACATGCTACAAACTCCTGCATTTTATCATTAGAATATGTAAGCATTTTGATGACCCAGATGCAATGATAGCCATGTTTGGTGTCGTCATAAGAAGTAAGCTGGAGTATGCTAATGGTGTGTGGACCCGCACCAAACTAAATATATTAATATTCTGGAACAAATCCAGAAAAAAAATCCTTAGTTATGTCTATATGCGGATGCATGGAACTTATCCGTGGTTTGTGAACCATATGGAGTTACTTGAGGCAACAAATAGATTTAGCTTAAAAAGTAGACGTTATGCAAATATTGCAATTCTTAGTTTTAACATAATCCATAACTTTATATTGACAACCCATTCCTCTTGAAATTCTATGGCTTATACGTGCCTGAAAATTTCAGCCGTGGTCGTCGACACGACTTCTTCAAAATACCATAGGGCAGAACAGATGTTCTAGCACAGCATAGCATGACAAGAGAAATGGTGCTGTTGAATGAAATATCGAAAACACTGGATACCTATGTATAATTCTACTTTAGATAGACTCAAGTTTTTTTTTGTATAATAATCATTTTCCCAGGTGTGAAGACTGTCAAATAGTACGGTAATTGGATAATTAATCTGTTGTACAATTAAAAAAAAAAACTTTATTAAGGTTCAATAAACTTTTATTTTTTGAACTGTAAATCTTTATTCGATGTGTTTAATTCCTTTTTTGTAATGCTTGACTACAAATGCTTAGATGAAATAGTAGAGTAAAGCTACGTTACTGAAAAAACGCATATGGTTTCTCGGAACCACGTCCAGTAGACAAACTTCTTTGAATGGATATTCTTTTCATAAGCGGTGCTACATTTTTGGTTCGATTAGCACGTGTAAAATGTATTTCTTAATCTTGTTTTTATAAAATCTCTTTGGATAGAAATAATAATTTTTCAAGTTTACTAATCTTCGATTGGTAAATTTCTTCTTTTTTGAAAGGCAATGTTCCCGAGGAAAATATTTTTCGATAAATATGTACTTTCATCTTAACAAATCCTACAATTAAAATATCCCTGTATTTTTTCGGGTCTGTGCTAAAAGATAATAAAATTTAAAAATACAATTATTATCTTTTCCTATTGTTTTTATTTTCCCGCCAAATAATATTTTTTTCGTTTGTTTCAGGTAAGCAAGAAAATATAATATTTCTAAAGATTTCAACTTCTCAAAGCAAGTGCGAGTAACACACAAAGGTAAGCTGTTGCGTTTAATTCCTCTAAGAAAGCTCACCTGTTTATTTTGCTTTCCTAGATTTTGAAGTTCTATGTCATTAATATTTGATAATGATATAAAAAAAAAGAAAGAAAAAAATCAAGAGTACAAACACCGACTTATTTAATATTTATCAGTATTTTATACTTATATGTATTTTAATAATAATAACGTTTTGTATTTATTTATTTTGTACATCTATATAAAGAAATTTACTCATATTTTTTGTCCTTGCCTGTCTCTTTAGGAGATTCTGTGTCGAGACAGACTATTTTACAAATATTTTATGGGTATTATTAGGATACATTTTACAATAAAGCTAAAATATTTGACAAACAATTTTTAGGTTGATATGTAGTGGTAACAATAGTGACAAACAGGATTATATTTGGGTAAGGTGACTAATTATTGCACGACTTTTTTCGATGATCCATTGTCTTATCAGGATTTTGTGTTTGTTAATATTATTCGATTGTCTTGTTTTGTCAGGTAGGTCATTGTATATTTTAGACGCAATGTATTTGAAATTTCTTTGACCAAATGTTGTGTTTGTTTTAGGTGTTTGTATGAATTCTTTGGTTTTGTGCCGCGTGTTTACAATATTTTGGGTATTTTCATAAAATGTTTGTGTTTTATTTTTAAATAGATGAGTTAAGATAGTTTTTGTGTAAATTTGTCGAATATCTAATACATGGAATTTGTTGAATATATCTACAGTACTTATTATTATGGGAACTTTAAGAATAACTTTCATAATTAATTTGTGTGCCTTCGATATTGTATAGAGCAGTGTTGTGTAACTTCACTTCAAATGCGCTTAATTGTTCCCAGTGGAACGAAGAGAATGGGACCCAGGACAGAACCCTGTGGAACTCCAAATTTGATAGGATTCGTGTATTAAGTATAGTTCAATGCATAAATTAGGTAATAATAAGATATTCTTCATAAAAATAATATTAATATTTGTACCATTTGTTTAGCGCCGTTTTTAAGAAAAATCGTCTCAAGGCCCCCTGTAGATTTATAATATATTTCTATAATGCTCTATCTTATTAATAAGTATAGTTTAGACAAAAATTTATAACATCTTGTGGCTAACAAATTGTTTTCACCTGTTCGTCAATCACTAATACAAAACTATACGTATAATGCATTTGATCAATGAATGAAATGCTCAGCTAAAATTCAAAGAGGTATATTATTATTAATTTTTATTCTGTACAGGCAGATAATAACATACTTACCTGGGAGGTCACTTAGGTAAACATCTTAGATAGAATCTTACTAATTGTTTTCTTAAAATAGGATTTGTTAGGAATGAGTTCATGTTAAACTTAAAAAAAAGTGTCCGATTTATTACTTCAAAATAAAAATAAAACTAAATAAAAATTCTAGCCGTGAAATGAAAATAATTGGACTGTCATCATATGTTACCAGGCGGGGGAAGACGTATCATGTTTTATTTCCTCCCTAACCCCCCCCCCCCCCCCTCCCCGGCTACACAGGAAGATCAAGGGAGGTGGCTCACTTTTCTAAGAAATAGAGACTTTTCGATTTTCTTTTATTTTATCACTTGGCAACACATCAAATAATGGTCCTGAATGTATTGTCGCAATATTATTTAGCAGACCCGTGAAAAATCAAGGTTCTCCATTAATCATTTCCAATTTCAAAAAGTAAAATAACTTCCCTGTTAAAAATATCATGTTTACGCTGAATTCTCTGAACAAACACTTTCAATTTTAAAAATGAATGCGCAATTCAAAGCAAAAGTTTTAGCGTTCACTGAACCGGCGTTATTGATATACAGATTCACGAATAAAATTAATATATTTAATAATTATGAATCTTTAATTTTTTTGAGAATAACACTTGAAAACTTTTGCTTAACTGAAATAATGACTAAATATATTGTTACGTTACAAATTCGAGAATAGACTTCTCCACGGACTGGAGAATAAGGCGCCATATAGAGGCGCGCGCATTACCCCTTCCCGCGAGCAACAAAGCGAGCGGCCGCTAGACGCGCCGCTCACGGCAAGCCCGCCAGTCTTCAGCAAGCGAGCTTACAGGGCCCACGTTCGCGTGAACATGGGCGACACCAGTTCAGTTTCGCCGTTTGTGCGCTTCCGTTCCCCGATGGACGGTGCGTAGACTGAGAGAATCAAGCGCGTGAAGCCGCTGTTGGCCCATAAACCAAACGTGAGTCAATTACCATGTTATCCTTTGTGTGCAATTAAATGTATTAACCCTAACCACGCGTGATAGAGAAGAGAGACGGACATTCAAACTAACTTTCAGCTAGGATCGTTCCTTTTATATATTATTATGTCTCCTAGAATTGAATAAACTGTTTATGTGATAACCTACCGTGTTTTGCTTGACGAGGGAGGCCCTGGGAGAATGGAGAAGCGTGAAGTTCCGGACCACAAGCACTAGCCTTGAGGTTACGAGATCCTGCTTGCACCGAATCCTGAGCTAGATTTTATTTGGGGCAGATACAGCAGCTAATTGTATTAAATATGTGGGAGCTTTCTCCAACCCTGCCGTTAGCATCAGCACGCCCGTAGACGCTAACACTGGCGCTAAACGTGGGGCCATTTAAATTTTTTTTCTGTTCCACCACGGCCTCGTTCCCAAGCAACAATTGTAAACTCTGAAATGTTATTATGATGTATTGTTTATTCCCAATTGTCTAGCACTTCCAACAGGAATCTCGGCGCGAACGTAATTTCGAATCACAATTTAAATTATTACGGACGCGATTTTATCATTTGTGACTCGTCACTCGACAAAATATTACCGGTATTCCAACGCAAGGTGCCCAACCTAGGAAGTTGTCGCTGCGAATAATACAGTGATTACAAAGTGTCGGCCGATTAAAATTGCTATTTTCAATACAAGTGAATAGTGGAAATAAACACAAATTAAAGAAGAATTTATTCAACAATTAAAATCATGTACATGATAAACAAATCATCCGCTTGGTCTCGAAAGTGCTAAATATTTTTAATAATATACTAGTTTGCAGCACGCTGGTACGTTTCTTTAAACGGACATTTGCTGACACCTAGGGAACAAGTGGATTTAAATTCTTTCTGTCATTTGACAATTAAGTATTTTTGACTCTGTCGTCTGATGAAACCGGATCATGCCATGCCATGCCAAATCACATTCGAATAATGCAAAAAATACTAAATTCGCGTTGACGTGGATTCCTTGACATCTGACACTATAATACCTTGTCAATTGACAAAGAAGGTAATATCTTGTCGAAAAGACGAAGGGAATTCGCGGGTAAATACCAAAAAATTGGTGCTGTTTAAAGCCAGGCTATAGGAAGCCGCGTAATGAAACCATGCCCCCAAGATATTGTTGAATTCTCAAACAAATTACTTCCACGAAAACTTGTGAAAATTTTTTTTTCGATTTTTTTTAATTTTCGAAATATTTTTTTTTCCAAAACGCTTGGAGTTTTTCTTAAAAACGCATTGCCAGAGGAAAATCGCTGCGCAAATTTTCTCCAGTTTTCGGACTCTGAAAATTTTTCCGATTTTTTCCTTTTTTCGATTTTTTTTAATTTTCGAAATATTTTTTTTCCAAAACGCTTGGAGTTTTTCTTAAAAACGCATTGCCAGAGGAAAATCGCTGCGCAAATTTTCTCCAGTTTTCGGACTCTGAAAATTTTTCCGATTTTTCCTTTTTTCGATTTTTTTAATTTTCGAAATATTTTTTTTCCAAAACGCTTGGAGTTTTTCTTAAAAACGCATTGCCAGAGGAAAATCGCTGCGCAAATTTTCTCCAGTTTTCGGACTCTGAAAATTTTTTCGATTTTTCCTTTTTTCGATTTTTTTAATTTTCGAAATATGTTTTTTCCAAAACGCTTGGAGTTTTTCTAAAAAACGCATTGCCAGAGGAAAATCGCTGCCCAAATTTTCTCCAGTTTTCGGACTCTGAAAATTTTACCGATTTTTCCTTTTTTCGATTTTTTTAATTTTCGAAATTTTTTTTTCCAAAACGCTTGGATTTTTCCTAAAAAGCACGTGGCCAGAGGCAAACCTCTGCCCAAATTTTCAAATAACCCAAACACTTACAAATACGCGTTTTTTCGCAGAAGCATTTTAAAAAAAAAAAAAATATATATACGTCCCCAGTGGTCAATCCCTGGCAAAAAATTTCTTTCCAATTACGGATAAAGAGTCGAGTTCTCGTTTTTCTTCCAACGTAAGGTCACCCTGACACGACCCTATACACTATGGAAGTCCCTCAAGTCACGCTGGGTATAATCCCCCACATTTCTACGTCAAAAAAGGAAGAACTACTACAGGCCCTGAGAAGTAGAAAGATTTCTCCCAGGAATAAATCCAAAAAATGCCTTATTCAATATGCTTCTTTCTACAACAAAAAGTACATCAGGAAGCACGTCACGTTCAAGGAAGAACGTCTGGAGAAGAAACAACACTCTGTCGCAAGGTGCGCTGTACTTCTCTGCCAAATTGGCACCCCGTTTTGTAAAAACGAAAGATTCCCCAAAGAAAACTTTCGCCCAAGCCTTTCGTCCGGCATAAAACCGGAGCACAACGAAAGGAAATGTTTTTTTGGAAACCTTTCTAGCTCTGGCACAGTGTTGTCAACTGTAGCCAAAGTCATGGAAGAAATATAATTCTCCCTTGTGGTTTCGTTTCATTTTATTTTATTTTTGTTTGTATAAATATCTCGTCATCATCAGTCATTCGCCTCTAATTGCTGCCCCAGGTGTCAAACCTTGGAAACATCGTTTTTTCTAAGCATGCACACCTCTACCTGAAATTGATCACTTCGGAGAAAGGAATTCCCTGTGGCTTACTGCAAGTAGTCAGAGACTACGTGCCCAAGGTTTTGTGCATCGTCACAACTCGCAGCATCATATTTTCACATCATCATGTCATACCTCGTCACCCCTTTCTAAATATTAGAAAATCTTTTTGTACATTAAATATCGGGTCCTCGCCAAAGTGCATCTAACCCTTATGTCATATGTAATTAAATTAGGTAAGCAAACCTGTGTAAACCCACGGCGGTATCAGATGTTTGCTACCCGTTCTAAGTTTTTTTTTCTGTTTTTTAAGAAAATAGAATGGCGCTCAATAAATAACCCAAATTGCTCTAGCTCTCCCCAGAACTTGATGTGGAGTCTGGAAAGTATCGTTATAAAAGGGACAACTTTCAACGTGCCTCTTCATTAACGATAAAATTTTTTTTTACAACATTTCAGCAACATTGAGTCACCCTGGGTCTCAACTGCTCAAACTGAAATTTTGGGGTTGCCTTGTTGTGACTTATCACGTGCAAAGTACGAGGTCACAACAAGAAGCCAGGTCTCCAAGTGAACCACCCTGTGAACAACCCATCCCATTATTATAATTTTCATAACACCAAGGTGTGTCCATCGCAGTCTGTTTAAGTAAGTAAAACCTAAAAGGTCTTAAACACTCAAATCGGACCAATGTAAATAATTTTCCTTGTCAAACAACGATAAGCGCATGTCTTGTATTGTTGCTACCATCGTACGTGTAAGTACAACAAAAGTTGTACCATCACGATACGATACTCTGTGCGTAACCAAAAAGGTTGTACCACAAAGGATCTCTTTTGCGGTAAGCTTAGATGAAATTCACATTCCATCAGCACGCCAGAATTTTTTTGTCCCTTAATTGTTGAAGTATAAAATCTTGGCCAGATCTTCAAATATGTTTTTGCCTTTGTGCAAGTCTTTAACGTACGCTAATATGGATTTATTATGCTACGGTATTGTTGTACTAAGTACATCAGTATGTCTCGCCGTCTGTATTGAATAGGTACCTTTATATGAACGTTAACCTTTGTTGCCATCATAGGTGGGAACCTTATAAAATCTGCCGTCATAGATGGGAATCTCAGAATATCTACTAAATGCGATACGGGGAGCCCGTTATAATTACTCTGTGGGTTTTTGTCAGAAATGTCATAAATACCTAGTCTTTTGCACCTCCCTTCAATACTGGGCAACCCAGTTGTAATTCGTTCATTGTTATCCGTGAAGACGTTATAAAACTTACTTGCAAATCTTTTGATTTTGCAATCTTGTACGCTATACGTGAAGACGTTACAATACTCACCATGAATCGTGCGAACGAAATAATATCAAACCTTTATGTGTGAACTACTCAATGTAGTCCACACCCCTTTTTTGTAATCATTAATATGCCCGTGGACTTCCTGTCACAAGAACCCAGGAACTATCTACTATCTCAAAAGGACTAATCATACGCTTCACTCATGATTATGGGGCATCGTGTCGTGGGAGTTAAGTTGATGGACACAAACACACCTAACTCGTTGTCTGGGAGACGAACAAAGAAAATCCCCAGGTTTGTGAGATTTGAGCAAGGGTCTGTCATTTCTCGCAAACAAGTAGGAGAATAAAACGACCCCTAATCTTCTGCCCAATACACGTAGAGGATTAGACTTTTATGTCAGTGTATTCTTTTGTCCAACACTACCAAATATTATTGTAATGTGCCAGGATGACTGCTGTAGACCTTGTTTCACCTCCACCCAGAGGTCGAATTTCGGAAATAGCCGAGTCCCCAGCAGTTTTCTTCGTTCAAATGTTCCCAATTATCACCCTCCCCCTTCCTCGAAATTATCCGTGAATGGGGATATATGCGTTACGCACTTGGCGTTTCGTTTGTCAAATGGGACAATCTTCATACGCGGATCCTTTCAACTTCCTACTCCTTTCCCACTTTGTTATAACTAATCTTGTACGCAATGTTTTGTTTTTCGAAAGTAGAAAAAATGCTACCGTATAGACGTGAGCATAGGTCATGGAAGACCAACTTCTTTCGAATGGGGAATTTTGTTATACGTACAATCCCTCAACCACGTATTCTTGGAAATGTATTTGGTAAAGAAAAAAACCAAAAGGGGTTACACAGAACCTGTCCTTGAATACGTACCTTTGTAACATGTATTAGGAATTAGCCACATTTAGTTAGCTCTCTCTCCGTCTCTCTCTCTACACGCCAAACAAATCCAACTTTTTCTCAACATGCACACTTGTTTCTCTCCAAACTTTTTTCATCATTGGTCTACTAGGCAGGTAAACTTCAAGAATTTTGTTCTAATAATAATTTTTGCCGGATTTTAAAAAAAAACCAGCAGCTCTGCACCCTATCTACATCTGCGCCTCTTCATGCTGCCCTCGCTACCGTCACGGAGGTCCCTTGCCTTCAATCCCTGCGTACCAAAAGCACCCGACCGCATCTAACATAACCTAGTGTGAGTCGTGCGTGTAGTTGCGAATTGTATCACCACAAAGAACCGACACTCAAAACAAACCCGAGCACGCCAGCTCTAGGTTGGTTCCTGTTCCTGTTGCCCTTGTGCAAATGCTCTGCTGCCATTATGCAAATATTCCTGCTGCATAATACAAATGTTCCTGCTGCCCTTGTGCAAATGCTCTGCTGCCATTATGCAAATATTCCTGCTGCATAATACAAATGTTCCTGTTGCCCTTGTGCAAATGCTCTGCTGCCATTATGCAAATATTCCTGCTGCATAATACAAATGTTCCTGTTGCCCTTGTGCAAATGCTCTGCTGCCATTATGCAAATATTCCTGCTGCATAATACAAATGTTCCTGTTGCCCTTGTGCAAATGCTCTGCTGCCATTATGCAAATATTCCTGCTGCATAATACAAATGTTCCTGTTGCCCTTGTGCAAATGTTTCTGCTGCCATTATGCAAATGTTCCTGCTGCATAATGCAAATGCCCTACTGCCATTGTGCGGATGCTCCTGTGCCCTTGCGCAAATAACAATACCAACGATTGTTCACAAAACAATCCCACTACATACAAAAACCAGTGTACCAACCACCAATTGCGATTCCACTCTCCAGTACTTCAATGGTTTCGTACTGGCTCACCCACAGGATCCGGAAGCAGTTACCCTTTCGACCTCTGTGACAGGTAGAACTCTCCACACCACCTAGAAGCCTCATCATGTGTTCTCTTCCTCGTATTTTCTTAAAGGCCCTAGTGTCCCTTGAGTGTAATCTCAAATGGGCCAGGTTACTGTGACAAAGTAACCTTGTAACTTCAGTGAAACGTTCAACCACCCCAGACATCCTACGCAAACCACGTTCGCAAACATTAGCTCACAGACCAATGATACAATTTTAGAGTTTTTTTTTCTATCACTGCATAACCCTTGTACCTTTCTTCAACAGATCCTTGTTCTTTGCAACTGTATTTATGTATGCCACTGCCTTTATATACATTTATTGACAATTCCTTGTTACACCATGTATCTTCTCTTTTGTGTTCTGTTCATAACTATTCTCCAGCTAGGAATCTCTCTCTCTCTCTCTCTCTCCTCGTTTCTCTTAAATGTTTTTGGCACAAGTGCTGAAAAGGTAAGAGGATTTATTAGTCCTACAGCTCCATTACCACGTCGCTTTTATTGCGGCGAGGGGGGAAGTGTTACGTTACAAATTCGAGAATAGACTTCTCCACGGACTGGAGAATAAGGCGCCATATAGAGGCGCGCGCATTACCCCTTCCCGCGAGCAACAAAGCGAGCGGCCGCTAGACGCGCCGCTCACGGCAAGCCCGCCAGTCTTCAGCAAGCGAGCTTACAGGGCCCACGTTCGCGTGAACATGGGCGACACCAGTTCAGTTTCGCCGTTTGTGCGCTTCCGTTCCCCGATGGACGGTGCGTAGACTGAGAGAATCAAGCGCGTGAAGCCGCTGTTGGCCCATAAACCAAACGTGAGTCAATTACCATGTTATCCTTTGTGTGCAATTAAATGTATTAACCCTAACCACGCGTGATAGAGAAGAGAGACGGACATTCAAACTAACTTTCAGCTAGGATCGTTCCTTTTATATATTATTATGTCTCCTAGAATTGAATAAACTGTTTATGTGATAACCTACCGTGTTTTGCTTGACGAGGGAGGCCCTGGGAGAATGGAGAAGCGTGAAGTTCCGGACCACAAGCACTAGCCTTGAGGTTACGAGATCCTGCTTGCACCGAATCCTGAGCTAGATTTTATTTGGGGCAGATACAGCAGCTAATTGTATTAAATATGTGGGAGCTTTCTCCAACCCTGCCGTTAGCATCAGCACGCCCGTAGACGCTAACAATATAAACGTAACTACTTGTATTTCAATATCTTTGGTAAATACAAACTTACTAAATTACTAAACTCAACACTAAGCCATCGCTATTTTTCTTGCAGCAGGGGTAGGAAAATATATATGACGGAATGTCGCACCAATTCGTTCTCTATATCCCTCGTTTTCATCTGCATTCATGCATCGTCTCAAATATTCTCTGCGAGGCGGCTATGGGTATCGCCCCGGAAACCATTTATTATATAATCAACACTCCTGCCGTAGGTCGCCCCAAGCGGTTCGCTACGTTGGCGGTGGTTGCATTTGCCCACCTACTACGTGGTACGCCGGATCGATCCTTTAGATCTCTCCAGCGAGAATCTCTCGAACCATTGCCCCTTAGCGGAAGGGATGTATTCATATGTCCGTTACTCCTGGACACATTGACCACCAAATTCCTACTCATTCCCATGTCTTCTTCTTTCCGTATTCTTCCTCCCCTTCCTTTCCCTAAAAGCACCCAGCATTCCAAGACGACATAGGCCCCAATGGAAATTGTTTTCCTCAGAGACTACTGTTTGGAGCTAATGTAAAAAATATACTACTGTCCTAATCAAGTATTTGAATAATTTTCTGTCACCATAACACCACCGACTGCTTCTTCCGTCAACTTCCGTGTAATGTATTCTACTGATACGAATTTCCCTTCCACCCTTTATACCCAATTCCCAACAATCTAATCGTTCTTCCTTAGAATTGTCGAATGCTTTCACATCGGCCATGCACTCATGTCGGATGTCTCAATTCGGTTATTTTCGGTCAGTTCTAATAAATAAATCACGAAAGCTGAAGTCAATATTCAAAAAGATATTAGAAAAATAATATTTACTCACTAATGCTAAATATTACAGAAAAATGAGTTGCTCTGTGCATGAGAAACGGAACTGCTGGGATTATAAACATTGGCTTACTAGTTTTATTTGACGGCTTTACTGATGGCTCTTACTTTACTGGAAATTTACTGATCTCTTGGTAATAATAAGGCTCCGTTCGCGAACACTATTCAATTATTAAGGGATGCCTTCTGAAATCATAAAACTATAATATAATAAATATAACTATAACATTTATTTTTAGGCTCTAATAAAGTACTTTTATCTTCTCTAGCAACGTTCAGAATAGACAAAAAATAAATAATAAATCCCAGAAGAATCCAAATTATATTTATTTATTGATGAACGCCCTTTTTATGGGTTTTTATTTAGGAATATGAAAATTATTTTTAATTGGAATATGTACAATGAAAATTATATAAAATTCTGTTTCTTTTTTTAAAATTATTTTTCTTTTTTTTATATACATTGTTGAACGGCACCAGCAATTATTTATATTGAAGATGTCCAGTGATTCGACAAAATTATTAAATTCTCTATTATTGGGGGTATTTCTAGGAATTCTGAAATGAGAAGGTTCATAATATGGTAGTTAGTTACAGAATTTCTGCACTCAAATATATCCTGACTTTTTATTAAGTATTGGAATCCCAAGAAATTCTGGAGTATCTAATCCATCATTTAGAATTTTATATAGATTTATCAAATCAGTGAAAATCCATATCTCTGACAGTTAAAGCATATTCATAAAATGTAAAAGAGTGATTTAGTTCAAGAAATCTGTTGGAATACCCATTTAATTCTTGGAAAGCGTAAAAAATATTTTTAATTCTTTCAATAGCTTTTTCAGGAATATTGTAATGTGGATTAATGATTTCTTATTTTTTGCAATATTTTGACAGTTATATGAGTCCCGCTTCGGTTTTACGCATTGGTATATTGTAGACCCTTTTATGGTGATTTGGAGGGTTTATTGTTGTGCGTTATTATGTTATGTACCTTCAATAAACCTTATCACACGCTCTTCTTACATAATTTTTTTATTTATTTTATATTTATTAACGCCCTAGTGGGCTTTTACAAGAAAAGAAGCAAATATATAATTAACAATATTAATTACATGTATTACATAATGAATAAAACAGAATAAATATGAATGCAATTGACTCATTAGCTAAAGAGTATTACAACATAAAAAAGAAATGAAATGAAATAGTACAAGTTGTACTTACAAAAAACTAAAACAATTCAGCTTTAAATATTTATACATATTATTAATAATAAGACCTGACATAGAACAAAGTGTAAATAGAACCGCAAAAATATTAAAAAGTAAGTATACATTTTACTGGTGAGGTTTTAGATGAGAAAATATTTTATGAGAAAAACAAAAAAATAATAAAAGTTAATTATTAGCAGATAGAATCGAGATTAATTGATTTTTGAAACATTCAAAACTCTCAATACTAAATATATCTATAGATTCGCAGTATTTATTCGCAAGGTTATGGATTCTTGGAATTGGTGAGTATATAGAGTAATTAGTGTTGATTTTATTGTTGCATTTAAAAATATCTTTACTACGAGTTTGTCTAGCGGGTATGCTAATGCAAATTAGTTCCAACAAATTAGGGCTGTCAATTAAAGATTTTATAATTTTGTATAAAAATAATAAATCAATTAACACTCTTCTATCTGATAATTTAAGAAGTCTGGTTTCAGCGCGTAAGTAATTATAATTTTTAAATTCGATTGGAATTTTCATTTTAAAATTGATGTACCGAATAAATTTGTTTTGAACCTTTTCCAATGATTGAGAATGAACATTGTAGTATGGTGACCATACAGAGGTATTGTATTCTAATCTGCTTCGTACTAGTGAGCAATACAGATGTTTTAATGTTAACATACTTTTAAAATTTGCCCCCATTCTCAAGATAAAACCTAGTATTCTCATTGCATCACTTGTTATTTCATCGATGTGTACATTGAACTGTAGACTCTCGTGGAATATAACACCAAGATCACGAATCTGCGATACACGAAGAAGATTAACACCATTCATATCATAAGAAAAGTTAAAAGGATTTTTACCTTTGTAAAAACTAATAATCTGGCATTTACCAATATTTAGTTGTAAATCATTGACAGAACACCACGCGCATAGTTTGTTCAGGTTTAACTGCAGAATGGCGCGATCGTCATCGTTTCTAATTGTTCTGTAAATCTTCAGATCATCAGCAAATAATAGGACTTTAACATTACTAAAACTATTAACTATGTCATTTATGAATAAGCAAAATAATATCGGGCCCAAATGAGATCCCTGTGGTACCCCACTCGAGGCAGCAAATGTATAAGAAGTAAACGAATCAACTTTGACGGCTAAGTACCTTCCCAATAGATAACTCTTAAACCATTCCAAAATACTCCCTCTCATTCCCAACAACTTCAGTTTTCGTAATAAGAGTCTGTGGTTAACCTTATCAAATGCCTTACTGAAATCAGTATATATGGAATCAGTTTGATGTGATGAAGTCAGGGCATTAACAATGTCATTCGTGTATAATATTAAATTGGACAGGGTTGATCTTCCTTTGATAAATCCATGTTGAAGCGGTGAGATGGTGTGATTGATTTGGGATATCAATTTGTCTAGTACCAGGCTTTCAAAGAGTTTGGGTAATGTAGACATGGTGCATATTGGCCTATAGTTTGTTACGTCGCTCTTATTTCCTTTTTTAAAAATGTGTGTCAAAAGACTAAACTTCCAAAGGTCAGGGAACACACCTGATGAGAGTGACTTTGTAAATAACTTATGTAAGGGTTTACGATAATGTATGCATACAATTAACTAAGAATCTGGGTGGAACTTTGTCAGGTCCTGCGAATTTGCGGGAATCGAGACTCTTTAGCTTGGATATAATATCATCTATGGTTAGAGTACAATCAGATATATCAAGAGTCTCTACTAAATTAGAGCAAGAGATATTGCTATCTACATTTGCATTAACATATACACTGCTAAAAAAAAATAATCAAAAATTTGTCGTAAGAGAAGGACAATATTACGCATTGTGTAAATGAAAGGTTTTTATAATAATTTGTTACATATTACTACTTCATTACATCATTAATTATTATGAATATTTCTCTCTAACAAAGAAATGGTTGTAAATTTGCGGTGATTTTATATTAAATTTTGGGCTTTAAAATATTTAAGTCAGTAAAAGAATCACAAAGAAAAAAATACAAACATTTTCGTATTTTTATTCATATTATCGTAACATTACATTTTGATATAAAATATGTAATAAAGATTGTGCACATAATATATATTGTAATACACTAACAAAGGATTTGCTCGACTTGAGGTGAAGGAATATTTCCTGAAAGCTTTTGAACGCTGTGTTGCACCTGTCAGAAATAATGGAAGGCACGAATATGTTCCTTTATAGGTAAAACAAGGTTTTAAGGTAAAAGCACGTTTGGTAAATTACATTCATGAACATTCTCAAACCTCTGTCTCAACTCTCCTAAATTAACGTTCTTATTCTTACAGTATGTCAATGTTTATTTTAAACATTACCGTTCTTCAGTTCCCTCCGTATAAGTTACTGCGCACTTTAAAATAACACTTGGCGACTTTCCTCCGCTCTTGCTGAAGCAAACACCAAACACACCGAGTGAGATCCCAAGTGTCTCTTCCTCTTGTACACTTCCGGATATCCGTGTCAAGATGTCGTGCGCACCGGAAGTAGAGAATACTCGACAACTCTACACCTCCTTCTCGGCTAGGCTCGAGGCTCTACGGGGGCTCCATGAAGGCTCTATGATCCGTGGGGTTACCAGGGGAGAAGAGGAGGCAGGAAGAGTTAAACCCAGACATGCATTAGCATTTTGAGGAGAATTTGGCAACAACCCTTACGCTTTATGGTGTAAGCATATTCATTGGAGCAAAAACCTGGATAGAGCAGTAGTTTGGTAAGATGCGCTTGGCTCCATGCTTTGCTTTAGTAGCCTACTTAGCATTGCCATGTAATTAGCGTAAAAATAAAAGGTACATTAATTAGTGGAAATTCGGTTTTAAAGTTTCTTGTGTTACCTTAATTCCTTGCTGTTAATGATATTTCTTTTATTGCCTAGAACGCTTACGTAATTCATTCATTTATTTATTTCGAACGCCGAAATATTACCGAACGCGCGCCTAATATATGTACGCCTCCTGTGTGGAGTTAATGTAAAAAAATATTATTAAAAAATTTAAAGGAAAATTAATTTCTATCATCACGTTTGATAAATGCTTCTACCCGACGTAATATTCTTTTCACGCTAAAAGAATATTCAATAATCCTGAAGCAGATCATAAAAAGCCCGTCATTTTCCGTCGGAATTGAAGTTTCCCGCTTCCTCTCCATATCCGGAAATCTCCATCGAGTGCTGCAGTCGCTTCCGGTCACATCCAAGCCACTTCCGTTACGTAACCCCTCCCCCTCCCGCAACCAAGGAAAAGGCAATTTCGTTCTTCAGGATAAAGTCTTGTCATGAAGGAATGGGAGATATTTGCCAGTAATGAAAAATCTTCGATAATCTTACCGAGTTGCGGGAACATGTTATTTTAAATATTGAATCTTTCAAATTCATCGGCGTTCGAAACCTTTTCATTCGAACTTTATTTTGAAACATAAAACTATTTTTCAAGCAATTTTTTGGTCATAATTTATTTACAATTAATCATAATATATGTACGTACTAGCTGACCCGGCCACATTGTTTTGAATATTAATTTTAGTGCTATGTAAAGCGGTTGTGTATGTGTTTAAGTTTTACTGTAAATTATGTGTTAAAAACCCACATCAAATTATTTATTATTAGCGATTTAGCGTCAAGGCGCGTAGCGAGTGATTTATTTTGTCTTTTTAATATTTCAAATGGCAGACTGGACGCCCTTGATTTAATCAGTAAAATTAATTTGAGAATACCCACGCGCGATACTCGCTCTAATGCGATTTACCTTGTAACTAATTCTGCTAGTAATTATTTTGTTAACTCTCCTCTGCAAAGACTCCATATACTCGGTAACAAATATTCCTCTATAGACGTTTACCGTCATCAATCGATGTCAAAATTTAAACTCAGTGTATTAGAACAATTAAAATAAATCTATTAATATCATGCACTATATAGCACCTTAATCGAAATATTATGGTAGCTATGTTTCGATAAACACGTAATAAATACTTTAAAAAAGTTTGCTAATTACAAACATAAGTATTGACAATCCTATCGTATTTCCCTCTTTAATTAAAATAACAATCTCACATTAATTTACTTACCATATATTCTATGTTACCTGCTTTGTGTCAACTATTATACTTGGTGTTATCTATATTTTGTATATCTTATGTTATCTTTATTTTGTTTCTTATATTTATATTATGTTTATATTATATTATGTTATTTCTTATATTTTTCCAAACACATGTACTGCACTATATGTAAAAGCCCTATGGGCGTTTAAATAAATAAATAAATAAATAAATAAATTATTTCATAACAATAATAACAAATAATATTTGGCTAATTTATATAGCGCCGTTTTTGTGAAAAATCACCTCAAGTTTTATGCTACCTGCAGAGAAAAACTGTGTTTTTTTCTTTCTCTTTTTTGTGCACTATTAAAATAAATATATAAATGCACCTTTATACCTTCCATGTACCCCGAACTTACTCTCCATCCTTTCCTCAAAAAGACCCTCCACACACATCTACAAAGAGAAATTATTTTACTCAAGACCTTTCTTTCTTTCTATTAAATGTAACAAGAATTTTAAAACTGAATTGATATTATTCCTTCTTCAAACTTCGCAAATACACTCTGTGGCGTCATTTTTGATTTAATGAAAAAAAATAACTTTATAAACAACAATACTTTATTAACAATATCGACATATTTCAAAAACAATGTTTTCTCCGTCAGGATAAGAGATTAATATTATATTAATAATTGATATTTGATTAATAATTATAATATTAATATTTGATATTATTTCTTACATCATTAAAAAGCTTATTAATAATAAGGCATTATAATGACATCGTTCAATAAAACGTTTAATGAATGCTTATCCTAGAAACGTGCTTGGCGTATTTTTTCCATAGAGCGCGTCGTTCCAATAAATTCAACGAATCATGCATCAAAGTTCCAAAGAATAGAATTTATTACTTTCCGCCACCCCCGAGTTGGTTGCAAACTTTCACACTTCTTACTGCTGCTTGGTGTGGGTGGAGGGGTGGGACGAGGGAGGAGGGACCAACCCCAATTAACGCGAGACGACACTTCCCTTCAGTCTCCGTATCTCGCGACCCACTCGGACGTTCTCTGTATGACATTTGGCTCGAGAACTTCAACCGAAGCTGTGCAATTCAAAGAGATGCAAATTTTGCTTTATTTTCTTTGAGATAGAGAGGTACGTAAAATCGTCTGAAGTTAATGTGATTTTTTTTTCGAGAAATTACGATATTTTTATTTGAGCAACCTTACTATCCTACTTTTTCCCGAGATTCAAACACTTTTTTTTTAAATTTAATTAAAATTAAATTTGATAAAGTTATTATCAAGTTCTGCAAGTATTTTAGAATGTATATTTGTTACAGCTGTTTCGGTTTACAATACCATTTTCAAACTGTGGTCGAACCACTTGTGGTCGAACCACTTCGTATTTATACGAATCTAAATGTAATTTCGTCGTATGAATACATCGTCTCAAAGTGGTTCATTCACAGTTTGAAAATGGTCTTGTAAACCGAAACAGCTGTAACAAAAATACATTCTAAAATACTTGCAGAACTGATAATAACTTAAATAAATTTAATTTTAATTAAATTAAAAAAAAAAATTAAATGGAGTTCTAAGAATTAAAAACAAAAAATAATTGATATATTACTAAAGGAACTGGAGTCCATTTTAAAGTTTTCTGTAATCAAAAATAATAATCCTTTTTTAAATTATGAATGTTTCTTTTTTACGCCCTGAGGAAAATAATTTCCCTCAGGATATATGTCATCTTTGGGGATGCTGTGTGGAGGGTTTTTTTAAGGAAAGAAATGAGAGGAGAGTTCTAGGAAGGAAAAAGGTTTGAGGGGTGGGTAGGAATCTGGGGTTCAGCGTGTCCAGGTCATCCGCCGCCAAGACCTAGACAAACCTCACTCCATGAACCCGAGCACCCCTGCTAAATCACCAAACATAGCGAACTACTTGGGGTGACCTGTGGCAGAAGTTTATCCAATATATTCCCGCCTCCCAAATTGATGAAATGAAGTAACCGTGATTTATTTTTGGGTTACTATGCCGTGGTGCACTACCTCCTTCTTTAGACAGCTTTTCGTACAGCACTACAGTGTTCATCATCAGGACAGATGTGTAATGTATATTACGCACCTACGCTGCTGATGAATACTTTAATGCTGTCCGAAACGATGGCTAGAGAAATCATCACACAAAAATAAATCACGGTAATTCTTTTGGCAGCGAAAATCTGAAAGGGTTACCAGTTAAAATAATGTTTATTTTTGGCACGCCAAAACGCACCAAATCTATGGCATGTCGGGTGTGCCATCTGCCAAATGATTTTGTCGTTTGTTAGATACTAGTACTGGATTTTGACTGCCAAATTCATTCTTAAATTATGTCATATTTAAACTTAATCTAACCCGTCGTAAATCGGTGAAGATTTGTAAAGAAACTGCAATATCACTTCAAATTTTAAATAATTTCCACGAATTCTTTTCATAAAACTTAGCAAACCCTTTGCAAGATGCATATATTTGAGAGTAACTGAGATCTCTCACGGTACTCCTCCGCGACACGGTGCAATATTTCTCATGACTCTTGGGAGACAAAGGGACTCCAGTACAATTGTTATATTGCATTCTGACTATTCTTAGAGAATTCAAACATCCTTACATTCTACACTCCAGAAGCCCTCTACGCCTCTGCAACTCTACAGTTCTACGGACTACAGCTTCTACAACCTGCACGTACAACAAGGCTGGATTTTAATAAAACACAAAGGAAATCAAATCACACACGAATGAACCTATAAATTTATAGTAATTTACTAAATCGTAAATATCCAATTAATTTTTAGATTCAAAATTCGCAGTCCCTCTCTGAAAGGGAAATTATATACCGCTTGACAACAATGAACCTAAACTTTTACGTATTTAAAGAAAGGAAACTACTGGAGCGACCACGCGAAATAAAAAGAAAATTCTCGATTGCTCGAGATTTCCAGAAAATCATTTTTTAAATTTTTCGCTAACATCAAAAAAATCATGTCTTTGAATTTTAACATGGAGACATAAAAAAATATTATAGTGCTATATTGCCAAAGAATTAATCTGTGTTTTACCGTCTATCTCATATAATTTGTAGGATTTATAAAAAAATCGTTAAGTTTATAAAGAGGTACTTATTCGAGTCAACATAATATTTTAGATTTCTGTGTTTGTCTGTGGTATACTTGATAATGAAATGTGCATGCATATCTATTGAAAAATGACTTAATTTTAACCGTATACAGCTGATCTGAAATTCTGCGTGAAAAAAAAGCATTTACAAAATTTATTTTTAACATCGTTCTAAAATAGTCTATGAAGTTCGGATTTGTGACGTCTATAATCATAATGGATAAAGCATTTCAATAGCTTGGTTTTAAAATAAATGGCTGGCCATGGAAATGTTTTAAATAATTACAATATATGTTTTACGAATGGTAGGAAAATGTGGGCCAATTTTGGACCGCTATCAATCGCAGAAAAATAAAAAGGGTCCATTTTTCGACCATAATCGCTTCAGTGGTTAAAGATTAAATTAATTGGAACAATTTCAGATACATAAACAAAGAACGAATGATCCAAGAATATTAAATATTCTCTGTTACTTAATATTTTCTTTCTCAATATTGTTCAGTACATCGACTTTTCATTATTTTAGGATCGTTTTCGCAACTAAGTCATTTAAGGAATTACCACACAAACACATCGGCATCTCCCTTACATTTTAACAATACCATGTCTATGTGCATTTAATACATCCATTCCGATCAAAAAAAATCGTTTTCAGGGAGAATTCATAAAATACAAGCCATAAATAACAAGAAAAATCAATCATAAAATCCATTTAAATACGAAACCTCTACTGGAATCGTAATTGAAGATCTGACAGTTTTCCTTTCTTGAGAATGAATGATAATAAAAAAACCCTAAGTGATTCATCAATGGAAAACGCTCCATTGTGATGAAAAAATGGCGATTTTATCTCCGTTGGTAGTATTTTTTCGTTCATTCATATTGACAGTCATTCTGAGAAGACATTTCATTAAAATGTATGCCATCTGCTTTTGTCAGATGCCATTTACATGAAATATGATGTGACTATGTCGGAAAGAATTGTGTGGCTTTCAAACTGCCGGGTTCAATGAAAACAAGATTGTAAGTACAACAAAACCATGTAACGATTTGACACTTTTGAAAATAAACCGCATTCAATAATGAATGCAACAATTTCCAGATTACGTCAGTTAAATTTTTTTAATTTTTCAAAAGAAGCAAACACATTGTGACTTGACATTTTAAATAAATAAAAAGGAAACACTTTGTTTTACGTCACTTTATTGATATTTCTTCCGTCTACCGGTTTCGGTACCTCTGTACCATCATCAGGACTGAATATAAAATACATTTTTTATATAATTTTACTTTTTGGGTCGTACTCACTGATATTAATTTTTCAAAAGAAGCAAACACATTGTGACTTGACATTTTAAATAAATAAAAAGGAAACACTTTGTTTTACGTCACTTTATTGATATTTCTTCTTTTGAAAAATTAATATCAGTGAGTACGACCCAAAAAGCAAAATTATATAAAAAATGTATTTTATATTCAGTCCTGATGATGGTACGGAGGTACCGAAACCGGTAGACGGAAGAAATATCAATAAAGTGACGTAAAACAAAGTGTTTCCTTTTTATTTATTTAAAATGTCAAGTCACAATGTGTTTGCTTCTTTTGAAAAATTAATATCAGTGAGTACGACCCAAAAAGCAAAATTATATAAAAAATGTATTTTATATTCAGTCCTGATGATGGTACGGAGGTACCGAAACCGGTAGACGGAAGAAATATCAATAAAGTGACGTAAAACAAAGTGTTTCCTTTTTATTTATTTAAATTTTTTTAATTGTTCTCTAGATTTTATGTCCGGGTTAAATCTTCCTCACAGGAAAAACTTAATCCTTCCACACACTTTTCCACAAATGCTAATCTAGTCAATTCACGCGATGTAATTGCATTGTATGTATACTAAATACAAAACTATACAAGAACAACACGTCAACCTACCAGAGACCATATGGGAAAATACTTCACCGACTCCAGATATTTTCATATCAGAGGGTTCGGCTTGATAGAACTCCTAACTGAACCGATAAATCCTACCGATCCCTCAATATAAATATTTAAAAAATCTTTCGTAATCCTACATGTATTTAATATGACTGATTTTTGCATTTTTATATAAAGATTCTTTGACAAATCTAATAAGCCTAAATTTTTAATTAGAGAGCTAGGTATAATGCCAGTAGCCGAAATAACAAATGGTAATATTTTTATAGTCCGAGAATGCCAAATTCTTTTAATCTCATTTCCTAAATCTATATATTTTCTAATTTTTTCAGAAACAGATTTTTTAATATTATTATTATTACTATTTATTGACTCCTTTAAGGCTTTTACAGGCAGTTACATTGTCTTGGTAAGTTGTACAAAGAAGTATATTACATTAAGTGGAACAAATGAGTGTAGTAAGTTCAAAACATAGGTTTATTATTGCTATTAGATACGTTGTAAAACAAGAATTATAACGATTTTTTTTTTTATGTCTTTATCTTATTATTTTTAAATTTTAATAAAGCATTTTCTTATTAATAACTACCGCAGACACATGGAAAATCACGGGCTACTATAATTGTAGGATTTGTGATTTAAGTTTATGTTTAAGTTTTAAGATTAAGTTTATATTAAGAACACGTGTGTGTGATTTGTGATTTAAGTTTTAAGATTAAGTTTATGTTAAGAACACGTGTGTGTGATTTAAGTTTTAAGATTAAGTTTATGTTAAGAACACGTGTGTGGAACATTAAAAGATTATTTTTCTGATTCAGATCATCGTGTAGTCAAAATAATATATAGTGTATTTGCGCCACGTACCAGACTGGAAGATACTCTCAGTATCGCCCTGGTGTAAGGCCACCATTCAGAATTGAAACCTTGCTTGAAATGGCTTTAGCCGTGTTTGGTGACCAGATCTGAATAGCCAGGTACTTCCCCACCTTCCTCTTCCCCATCTCCTTCCCCATCCCACTACCTTCATCCTGGTAAATGCACTAAACGTAAAATTTTACTGGAAAATTTACGTACTGTGCATAAAATATAATATAAATAAACGGTGTCAAGATACTTATAGGACAAGTCAAAAACTGGGGAACTATATTACATTTTGAGTCGAGTTTTGTGGTATATTTTGTATTATTTCACAATTTATTCATTTAAAATAATATATAGTATATTTGCGGCACGTTCCAGAGTGGAAGATACTCTCAGTATCGCCCTGGTGTAAGGCCACCATTCCGAATTGAAACGTTGCTTGAAATGGCTTTAGCCGTGTTTGGTGACCAGATCTGAATATCCAGGTACTTCCCCATCTTCCTCTTCCCCATCTCCTTCCCCACCCCACTACCTTCAGCCTCACAACATACTCCAATTGGGGATGCCATAGTCTCACTGGCTCCAGACGGGAGCAGTTGGGACTCTTGGGCGGTGTTCATATAAAAGTAAAAATAAAATTGTAATAAAAATGCGCATTTCAAATTTTCGTCCATAATTATTAATTTGAAAAACAGCACATTTCGAAACGATTCCAATTGGCTACAACGTCTTTATGACATAGAAAACGCAATGCCTGGTAAGACGGCTGTCACCATAGTTGCCTGGTGTGACGTCAACGCCGCCGAATTCAAGAATAAAAATAGTCATGATTTTTTAGCGGCAAATCGAGAGTGTCACATTTTAAATAGATATAGAAAATTCATTCGTATCGTAAAAATAAAATAAATATACCGCCCCTATCGTAACTTTTTCTTAATTTTTTTAAGAACAAAAAAAGCAGTGAAAGTTTGCTATTTCTGCAGAAATAACGAAAAAATATGTAGAGCATTTTCTAATAATAACAATAACAATAATATCTTTATTCAATGAAATTTGGAACATTATAACTAAAAAAATACATATTCAGTGTAGTTTACACTAGATTATATCAGTACAAAAAGTTTACAAGTAGAAAGTAGTATACATATGAACAGTAGGTTAAAGGTAAATTAAAGAATACTAATGTGTAGTTAGTTATATAGTTGAAGATTCTTATAACCTGCCTCACTAGGCTAGCCTGTGTTGAGGCAGTCATTTTGTACATCAATCTTAAATACTTACTAACATACCTACATTATTGTATTAATAATATGATGGTTACTTTAATGATAAGCTCTAATAGTACCAACCAATACATTGGTGTCTTTAGTAATTGCGGATTTGGGTGAGTGCACCGGTAAAGGCCCTGTCATTACTTTTAATCCAAATTTTTATGTTTACTTTGAAATTTTTTTGTGAGTCGCATTTTTTTATTAAGTCTGGAAGAATGTTGTAAAGTCTTGTTGCAAGGTATATAAAGTTACGTTGACCAAAAGTAGTATGCATTATGGGAGTTTGTAGTAAATCTTTATTATTGTTTCGAGTATTTAAGTGAGTATTCAATCTTTTTTGATAGTATTTATGTATGTTTGTGTATAGATGAATGAGGATTGTTTTTGCATATATCTGCCGAACGTCAAACACATTCATAACATTAAATATTAAGTTCGAGTCGGTAATTAAAGGTTTTTCATAACAACATTTTCCTTTAATGTATATTTTGATAAGTCTAGTAAATTCTGTTTCAATTCTTTAAATTGTTTCAATAATTTTAATTCAAACAAATGCTGCTATGGCATGAACCTCGGAGAAGTCATAATTATTTTTTGTCTGAATTAAATAATACTAATATATTTTTTTACCAGTTTTTTTGACTTTTCCGAATTTTTTTAGAATAGTTAAAATTAAAATTTTGTTATAGTTCTGGTTCATGCGATAAAGTATAGAAAAGGCTCACACCAAATTTCAAGTACACAGGTTTACTAGAATTTGAGATATCGTGTCAACCGTCTTGTAAAAGTGGTTTTGAGAAAAATGCGTTTAAAATTTAGTTCTATCTAAATTATGGTTATATTCCGTCTAAACCGCGACATTAAAATGGCTATGACTTAAAAGTATGCAAATTTCGAAAAATCTTTTAAGGAGATATTTTTGAATATTCAAACTTTGGAAATATGAAGAAAAAAAAAATTATTTTTTTTCTTGACTGCCTTAATAGGTGGCTTCGATAAATCACATGAAAGGAAATGGTATAGCATACTAACTGTAGTTCTAAGAAAATTCTAAACCTCATTTTAACCCTTCATCCCACCATCCCATCCCATCATCTCAAATTTACGTGAAAAAAGTGTTACCATTCGGAAGATACCGACAGCATACGGATTGACGTGATTTCTTTAACTTCCGCGTCACAAAATTCCATCACAACTAATACCCAATTAATGTCTCAATGAATGTTTATTGTATTTACCCCGATCATCCCTTACTGTGCCAACCACCCCCACCCTTAAATTCCTCCCATCACCCCCAGGCTGTCACTCGACGGCGATAATGCGACATCATTGGCACTTTAGTAATTCCGACGAGCTAATCCCTTAAAAATACAAATGCATAGATTAAAAAGCCATTTGACAATTTAATTAAATTGGTTCACAAATCTTTTTAATCCGCGGAACTTGTAACAATATTTTATTATACTCACAAAAAACTTGTTTGCCAGTAAATTGATGAGCGTTTTTTAGAAGTAATGGCTATCAATCGAACTGATTCCCTAATTATGTTTTCAATCAGCATGAATGTTTATTTTTTTCAATCGACTTATTCAATCTTCGTGTAATCAGCTTTTCATAATATTCTGAGATTAAGACGAGGTTGTCTCCTAAAGCATTTTTATTTGACGATCTACAAGACAGAATGATAAGATTCTAGCAGATTTTTAAATTTGTTTCTTATATGCGTTCAAGCATTTCGAATGAAAAAAAACATTTTAAATTTGTTTCTTATATGCGTTCAAGCATTTCGAATGAAAAAAAACATTTTAAATTTGTTTCTTATATGCGTTCAAGCATTTCGAATGAAAAAAAACATTTTAAATTTGTTTCTTATCTGCGTTCAAGCATTTCGAATGAAAAAAAACATTTTAAATTTGTTTCTTATATGCGTTCAAGCATTTCGAATGAAAAAAAACATTTTAAATTTGTTTCTTATATGCGTTCAAGCATTTCGAATGAAAAAAAACATTTTAAATTTGTTTCTTATCTGCGTTCAAGCATTTCGAATGAAAAAAAACATTTTAAATTTGTTTCTTATCTGCGTTCAAGCATTTCGAATGAAAAAAAACATTTTAAATTTGTTTCTTATCTGCGTTCAAGCATTTCGAATGAAAAAAAACATTTTTTTAGTTAAGGCATAATTTTTTATAAAGTTATTAAAATTTTAATATAAATGTCTTTCAAACTAAACGATAGAAAATCATTAATTTATACAAACCTTTTTTTTGCAAACCGTAATGTCAACCAATCTATATTTATACTAACATACTAATATTATAAATGCGACAGTGAGTGTGTTTGTTTATTACGCTTTCACACCTAAACCACTTAACTGATTTTAAAAATTCTTTCACATACAAAGCTACATTATATGGAAGTAATATAGGCTGTATATAATGAAATAATAAATATTAATATATTATATTTATTATTTGTTATTGTTCCTTACAAAAGCGAGTTATTGATAACGTCAGACGAAAAGCAAAACAAATCATTGTCTTGCTAACTATATTGATATAATTGCGGGAAATTTTATTTCAGGCGTCGTAGTTAATATCTATCTATATAAATAAAAATATATCTCTGAAATGTTTGTATGTGCATAACTTCCGAACGACTGCACCAAATTGGATAATTCTTTTTTTTACCACTGGTGAGCTTTGGCATTATGAAATTTGTATAAAAATTTCAATAGGTGGCACGCGAGCTGCACGAAAACTGAATGTGTGAAGCGGAAAGGGGTAGAGGAACTCGGGTAGGAGGTTTGCGGGAGGGGGGGAAGGGAACCCGGGACTCCCGGGAGGGAGAAGGGGAACCTGGGAAGGGAGAGGGGGAGTGGAGTGGGGAGAGGGAAGGTGGAGGGGGCGGAGTGGGAACGCGAGAGGAGAAGGGGAGACGGAAGGGGAACGAGACGAATGGGAAAGGACACGCAGGGATAAACAATTTCTTTATTAAATGGCATAGCAACGCATGCCGGTTAAGAGCTACTTCATAAAAAAGATTAATCTAAAATTGTTTTCAGCTTCGCCTTAATCTGACAAAATTATACATTTTCTTTCGAATTTTGAATCACCACATTTCTAATCCAAAATACATAAATAATAGTAACCTTCGATGAAGTTATGTTCTTACGAAAGCGTTATACATAGTACCAAAAAATTATACAGTCGTAAAGAAAGTTATTATCAAATAGTGTCCACCGCCCCCGCGTTTTACAATATGATTATCCAAATGAAATGTCACGGAATAAATCCGGGCATCGAAGGCAGAGATAAGGAATGCTATTGTATGTCGCTGAGGTATTTCATTGTGTTTTGATTCTACTTTTTATTACGTGTTTAGCTGTAGAGGTCAACGTGGAATCGTAAATACTGTGTATAGGGTCAAGGGCGAGACACGTATCCTCCACGTGGCGGGACTTATGTTCTGGCAACGAGTTACACGTAGGAATTATTACAATGGGCGGTTCTTATCTGTAAGTTACAGGTAAGAACCTTTAAGAGGCTGTATTATTTTCCAAATAGAGCTCAAATTTTAAAAAAAAATATGTATATATAAATATATTAAATGATATTTTTGTTCCATGAAAGCAAACAAATTTTTCGAATGTATACTGAAACGATGAGAGAAACAGAGGAACGTATGCGCGACCCATTTCGGCCAGTTTCATACAAATCTTAAATTCGGATTTGAGATCAAATTACCCAACCAAACTCAAAAATTATTTTTGTAATCAAAAGGTATATCAAATATCTAGTACGGATCTGAGCTACTTTATTTATTTTTGCTTTAAATTATAAGATTAGCCATTAACTTTTTAGTATTAGTGATTATTAAGATTTATTAAGATTTTAGTGTTTCATGATTTTAGAGGCAACTCGGGCAATTGGTGAGTAATGAAAAACATTAAAAAAATAAATTTAACGAAACATTAAAATCTTTGATGGCCTGTATCTCATAATTTAAAGCAAAAATAAATAAAGTAGCTCACATCCGTACTAGATATTTGATAAAACTTTTGATTACAAAAATAATTTTTCAGTTTGGTTGGGTATTTTGATTTCAAATCCAAATTTAAGATTTGCATGAAACGGGCCGAAAAGGGCCGCGCAAACGTTCCACTTAATGTGAATATTTCAGGCGAGCGATAAAGTACATATTTGTTTATATTTTTATATTTTTTACAGAAAATAATTTTTTATTTTATTTTAAAAATTGCAAATCATTGTTAAAGAATTTAAACTAACCCGTGGTTTTTCACATATCTGCTGTAATTCTTAATAATAACAAAATAAAACATGTTAAATATTTTGAGAATCAACACATTATTCCTTAAAACGGGCAATGAGTCAGACAAACATAATGGTAACATCAACTTATAACCTGCATACAACTCATTTTACAATAAATTATTATGTGAAGCAAATATAAATAATGTAATGTAAATAAAAATGTCATTCTCTTGCGACCTAAATAATCATTTAAAATCGTTCCTATTTTAAATAATAATTTAGTGTGCAAGACAATGACACCGACAGGTAAAACATTTAACAAAAGGGCATTCTATTAATTTTCACAATGATTACAAGCAACCCAAATTCAACGTCCCTTATCATATAACAACAGCAGCAGGCAGCGGTTGGAGTTAGAGTCCCAACTTGCGACTTACCTTATAGCCCCTGCTAGGCTCGGCGCTAAGGTTGGCTGACAATGAAAAGTTCCTCACTAAATCTGTCACGACGCCTTTTAGACGGATAATTCGACGTCGACGCCCGGCGCAAATCGACGCCCGAACGGAAGTTCGGAAGCTTTCACGGACGGGTTATATGCGGTAGTCGCGTTCGTAACCAAAAGGTTACGCTCTATATTATGACGCTTCGATCTTATCAAAATGAATTCTCTTGAAAGATATTATGTGCAGTATTTATTTTAATAATATAATACAACACAAAATTACTTTATTTTTGACCGTGACTGGTTTCAGCTTGTTAAAGCCATCTTCAGACCGGTGCAAATGTTTCTCTACAATTTATTTTCGCAACATATGGGGAAGAGGGAGAGGGTGGTTTACATAGTTCTATGCCAACTGAGAATAAAGTCAACTCAACACCTCCTTGAAAAGTCGTTAAAAGCTATGAAAAAAATAATTTTAAATTAGCCGTAACCCTTTTCACTCTAAATGACTTATCTGAGATGGTTCTGAGTTGGTTTCATTCCGAGTTGGTCATATTTGGTCATCAGACTACATATTTGTTGCCGAGTTGACTTTGACGATTTGTAACCTATTTATTACGTATTTATTTTGTTTTATTTATATACGAAAACTTGAAACCTTCGACGTGAGAAGAGATTTTTTTTTAATTTACCGACTTACACAAATTTGTGAAATTTGTCTCTTTCCAAAGAGTTCACATAGAATTCTGTACGAGAAAAAGATTAAAAAACATGTTTCAAATAACCGTCCTTAGAAATCAAGGTAAAATATTGATTTAATAACTATTTTAATAAATCAAGAAATTCTAAGGTTTTGTTTTAATTTCATAAATAGATTTAATACATCATTCGAAGTTATATATTTTCTTGTCGCACGTCATGTTAATGAAAACGGGAATAAAAACAGCGGGTTTCTAACAGTTTCTACATTTCCTTCGAGTTCGATATGAGTTCGCCAAGGCGACAAAACTCACTCTTTATTAGCAAACGTCGTGTATTCTACAGAATGTATTAATTTCGTCACGTACATTATGCTGCCTTTAATAAGAAGCCTGTTTACTGTATCAAGCCCCCGATCTGGATTTATTAAGTAGGGGCTATTATGTTAGTTGCTTTACTAAGAAGGCGTTTCATTAATTACTGGAATGTATTTGTAAGAGCTCTAATACTGAACGTTTATTCAAACGAATGACGCAATAGAAAACTTAAATCACAGCGGCAGTAATGTTTGTTATTAATATTTTATTACATTGATACGGTGGAAGTTTCCTTTGCTTAAATATCAAATGGTTTTCTACGAATTCTTGTTGATTATCTCTCTCTCAGGGGGTTTATTCTATCTCTAGAGACAGCCGCTCTAAGTTTTGAAGTCGTTTTAAAACTTTTCCATTCACGAGGATTCTTCAGCCGAAATGTATGCGTATACTTCGTTTTCCGTCAAAATATCATTGGGCAAATAGTTCTAGTATGTTGTTTATTGAATCTTTAAATGTGGGTTCACGCTTAGAAACTGTTTCAAGCCTCCGAAAGGTATTACTAGCCACAAACATCATTTACCATTAGAGCTTCTTAAGGACAGATCAGAATGGGATTGTCCGTACATTATAAAATTATTTTTATCCTTTTTTTTAATGCGGAGATATGAGATTTGTTCGACGTTGGAAAGGAAAATAATTATTCTTCTGATTCATAATAAAATATTTATACTTAATTTTATGTATAAAATCTTAGAAGTTGTCGAAGTGTTTGATTACAGAATGGCGGATTTTTTTCGTACACATTTCTTACAGAAAAGGAATGTGGTTTCTGAAACCGAAATCTTTCTGGTCAAAATTTTATTATTTGAAAATATCAATGATTATTTCAAAACCAAGCATCTGAAAGATAATTCTGTCAAGTTTCTTAAATAATATTTATTTTTACGAAAATTTAAGAAATGAAAAATAGCATTATTAAAAAACTTGAAAGCATTCTGAAATTCCACGATAAATTTCACCGTCGTCGTTTTATTTAAAAGCCTGAAGGGTAAATACGGGAGAATTTGAGGAAAAAAGTATATATATAAAAAGTATATATACAGTGGATAAAAGCAGTGTGGAAAAAACACAAAAATTAACTAACTCTTACGCAGGAAATGTTTTGAGATTTTCACAAAAGTACTATCGTGCTTAATTTTTTGTGTATTATGCCGTGTTACGCTACTTCCTTCTTTAGCCAACATTTCGGTCATCATTACGGTGTCCATCATCAGGACAGATGCGCAATATTTATGTTTATAGCATTTTTACTTCCTTATAAAATATTTCATGTCGACACCATGACACGGGCGATAGCCTAGTCTGGTAGTCAAAAAACGACAAAAACTGTAATGCATAAAATATTATCTTCTTCTTATATATAAAAATCAATGTTTGTTTGTTTGTTTGTTCGTATCTTATGCGATGCCATACCGTTTTTTTTTTTTTTTTTTTTTTATATTAACTCCACACAGGAGGCCCTGAGGGAAATAATTTCCCTCGATTTGTACAGGGTTAGCAGTTGTGTACTATTAAAGTATCTGCGGGCCCTGTACAGTACGCTCAGTTTCTGAGAGGCTAACTTAACTCTGGCCTCGATGGAGCCCCCGTACCTGAGCTGGTCACTTAGAGTTACACCAAGCATATCAATGGAAGGCCTGTTCGGGAGATTGCTTCCGTTGAAGGAGACTAGATTATCATTCCGATCCCTTTTAGACGTAATCAGACATGATTGGGTCTTTGAAACATTAAATTCGACGAGGTTATTCTTACCCCAAGAGAAAACACTCTCGAGGTAACCGTCCATTCTTTGTTTCAAAGCTCTCCGAGCCATTGGGATTTGTGAGCCCTTTGGGGGCTTGTCAAACAAAAAGCTATCATGGACTGTACTGTCATCCGCGTAACAATGAATCGGTGCACATGTCAAGAGGTCATTGATGTGCAACAGAAACAAAGTCGGAGACAGAACCGATCCCTGTGGGACGCCAGCATTTATCGAATGCGAGGAAGAGGTGAAACCATCAGCAACCGCCTGAATCGACCTCTCCCTCAAAAAGTCGGCAATCCACGTACACAAGGAAGCGGGAAGTCCGTAAGAAGGCAGTTTGTTGACAAGCCCTCGGTGCCAAACCCGGTCAAAGGCCTTGGAAATATCCAGTGCAACGGTTTGGGTCTCACCAAAGCGTTCCAGGCACCGCCCCCAAACATGTGTCACATACGCGAGAAGATCACCGCACGAGCGGTTCCGCCGGAATCCGTATTGACGGTCGTTAATAATTTTGTTCTTCTCGAGGTATGTGAGTAGTTTGTCGTTGACCACACGTTCCATCACTTTTGACAGAACAGATGTGATCGCTATGGGGCGGTAGTTGGCCGGGTTAGAGCGGTCACCTTTCTTTGGAATAGGGTGAATGATCGCTTTTTTCCAACCAGAGGGCACAGACCCAGACTTCAGGGACATTTTGAAAAGCTTCGTCAAAATTGGAGCTATTTCTGCAGCGCACCTCTTCAATACCAGGGCAGGTATTCCGTCAGGCCCACTAGCTTTATTAACATCAAGCCCTCGTAAGACTTGGAGTACATCCCGATGCCGAATCCTCAGCTTTTTCATACGAAAACCGCAGTGAGGAACCGACGGCGGGATAGCACCTTGGTCATCGAGGGTCGAGTTTTCCGCGAACATTTTGCCTAATAAGTTAGCCTTTTCGGCGGCGGTATTTGCTAGAGAGCCGTCAGGTCTGGTAAGAGGTGGCAGACTGGGTTTGCAGAAATTGCGACCTATAGAGCCCGCAAGCGACCAGAACGCTCTGCTACCATGCGGGCAGGCAGCCAGCTTTCTGCTGACCTGCAGGTCGTGCTCGAATTTCGACCTATTGATGATTCTCTTACTTTCCTTTGCAATTTGGTTGTATAATATTCTGTTTTCGGACGTTCGAGATGTGTTGTAGGCTCGGTAAGCCGCGTTTTTTCGTCGCACTGCTTCAGAGCATTGTCGACTGAACCACGGCTTTGAGCCCACACCAGTTTCCTTAATAGTGGATTGGATGAAGCCATCCATCGCGGACGTGATGACTTCACCAATTTCCTGGGCACATCTTGAGGGATCCGAAGTCCGAAAACAGACAGCTGACCACGGGAAAGCATTAAAATGTGCCCGCAGACCGAACCAATCTGCAGACCTATAGTGCCACACTTTTCTTTTCAGCCTCTCGTTTGGCGGTCTGAAGGTTACGGGGATTGATGACGTCACCAGGCAGTGGTCCGACGATCCTAAAGGCGCTGTGACGTCAATCTTGTAACCGTGTGGCACAGTGGTTAAAAACAGGTCTAACAGATTAGAGCGGTGAGACTGGACATCAGGAACCCTTGTAGGCTCCTGAACCATTTGCTCCAGTCCGTGGCAAAGGGCAGTTTATCCGATTGCCAAGAAACTTTGGTGATTTGTTGTGCGCACGCCGTTGGTTATAGGCTATATACAATGGTATGTAGCCTATAACCTTCACGAGCATATTACATTATATATACAATGGTAAGTTCTGGCGTTATGAAAATATGTGTGTTTCATTAATTTTAGCGGCAGGGAGGGAAGGGAGCAGGGGGAAAGCGGGGGGGGGGGGGTAGGGTTCGCGGGAGAGATGACGAGGGAGGGGGGAAGGCGGGGAAAGTGAAAGGGGAACGCGGGAGTGGAAGGGGACTCGGAAGGTGAACGGAGATGCACAGGAAAGGACATGCAGGAAGAACCAATTTATTTCTTTGAATGGCATTGTAACGCATGCCGGGTACCAGCTAGTTATATATAAAAAATAAAAATAAATAAATTTAAAAAAATTACACGGACGATAGACATTGTAATTGGTGTCCAAAACGTTGACTAAAAAAGGATGGAGCGCAACACGGCATAAAACCCAAAAAAAACACGATAGTAACTATTAGGCTGTTTCACCCAAAATGCGGTCAGAAACGATTGACTGCCATGCAGCACCTTCTTGGCATGTAGTCCTTGCTTCATTCACATACATTGAACGAATAAAATTTTAAAAAATTTATAATAATATGGCTGAATATTTGAAAGCTGTATTCTTGTAAGTTTAAATTTTGTTCATAGAGTGCGATTTTTTGTGCATTATTACATGAAAAAGTACTTTTTATTATTAGATGAAGAGTGTCTTTTATTTGGTGATAAAGCTTTACAATTTATTATTACGATAAACCCTGTCTAAAGAAGGTGGTAGCCCAACACTACATAATACCTGAACCACTGAAAATCTCAGAAAACGTCCAAGTGTAATAACGTTTGAAACTGAATTTCTTTATATCTTATCATCCCGATAAAGTTGGTGATTAAATGCGTTCAAAGCAATATGAAATAATCACTTAACGAAGAAATATAGCAGACTTAGTATTGTTATTTAAAATTACACATAACTTAATCGATAGTCCAGATCTTCTTCAACGCCTATCTTTCCATGTTCCAAATCGCAACAACAGACAGTCGCTTACTTTTAATCTCCCTCTTTGCAAGACCAACTCCAAACTGAACTCATTTATCTACAGATGTACACATTCATTTAACTTAAATTATTACCACATTGACATTTTTAACTCGACTTTACGTGACATAAAACGAAAACTCACTAAGTGACATGACTCAAACTAGAAATTTCAATCCATATATATTCCCGTCCTTTCCCTCTTAGTCCTAATGCTACGTTCCTCCTCTCCACTCACTCCCCCCCCCCCTAAAAAACTATTTATTAAGAAAACACCCTTACAATATCACACTTTATCATTCACTATCATCAGTGGAAAGTTCGAATCTTATTTTTGTATTAATTGTGTTCTCCCAGATCTGTTGTCAACTTTCCCTAAAATAAATAAAATAAAATAAAAATAAAAATTCAGAACTAAAAATGTAAACAAATATTCATATACGTTTTTAGATTTTCACGGCCAAAAGTATTTTCGTTATTTGTTTCTATTAGCGATCACTAGATGACAATGGATTCGAGAAACTAGACTAACGAGGAACTAAGGAACAAAGTTACTTTGTAACCAGTTCCTACGCCATTGCCTGTCTCGGCTACTTTGGAACCAGTGACAAGGGATCACTAGATGACAGTGGATTCAAGGAACAGGTTTCTTAGAACCACGATACACGCCAGATTACGGAGACAAGTGAAAT
This sequence comes from Glyphotaelius pellucidus, assembly GCA_936435175.1. Classification (NCBI taxonomy): domain Eukaryota; kingdom Metazoa; phylum Arthropoda; class Insecta; order Trichoptera; family Limnephilidae; genus Glyphotaelius; species Glyphotaelius pellucidus. The sequence continues at coordinate 8,196,553 of OW386548.1, read as the reverse complement.
CTACAACTGTTCTGAAGCATACTGTAATACCAGCTCGTAGAGAAATGGAGCTGGCAGCACGGTATCGCTTCGACATACATAAGCAAACACTTTCACCAATATCATTTGCTCATCTGCCCTGATGATGTACACTGTAACGCTGTCCGAAACGTTGGCTAAAGAAGGAGGTAGCGAAACACGAAATAACTCCTCAAAAACAAATAACGAAAATAGGCATATATTTCAACAATGCGAAAACTTTTTAACAATATAATATGTTCTATCCGGATCCTTTTATCGAGTTTAATAACAGTCCTAATTCATGAATGGACAGCTTACGAAACCCGTTTATAGAATACAATGAACAAGTTAGTTGTTCATCGGTGGGAGTTGGTAGTAGGTTCTAGGTAGACGGCCTCCGTGGTCCCGAGGCAAGACTCTCGACTCACAATCCGAAGGTCGCGGGTTCGAACCCGGCGTGCGCAAATAAATTTTATTTGATTAATTTGTGTTATTTCACAATTTATTCATTTAAAATAATATATAGTATATTTGCGGCACGTTCCAGAGTGGAAGATACTTTCAGTATCGCCCTGGTGTAAGACCACCATTCAGAATTGAAACGTTGCTTGAAATGGCTTTAGCCGTGTTTAGTGACCAGATCTGAATAGCCAGGTACTTCCCCACCTTCCTCTTCCCTATCTCCTTCCCCTCCCCACTACCTTCAGCCTCACAACATACCCCAATTGGGAATGCCATAGTCTCACTGGCTCCAGACGGGAGCAGTTGGGACTCTTGTGCGGTATTTCATATAAAAAAAAAAAAAAAAAAAAAAAAAAAAGACTGATCTATTTTCGATTCCAACAGAGTGATATGCCTTCTCCGTTCTCCTGTTAGACGTAGAACTCTGTAATTCTATTAGTGTATTATTCATAAACCGCAGTCGGAAATGGCGCCCACTCCCAATTGCTAGAGGGAAATAACACGATTGTTCCCGCCCACACCTAAATTCATATTTACGATGAATGTGGATTGTTTATTCAACGTCACCTCAGATTTTAAATATGACGTATTAATATTTTAAACTTGTACGCCTTCTACATAACATCCTTTAATAAATTAATGACCTTTGATCTTTTATTTGTAGAATCGCTTTTATGCTTGTACAGATAATGCAAATAAACTTTTATATTCAGGCGGCCAAAATATGAACTAGGTCTAACGAATGTTCGGATTATTTTTTCGGATCATATTACCGCCTAGAGTGGAAGATACTCCAAGAATCGCCCTAGTGAAAAGCCACCATGAATCCAAAATAAGAAACAGCATTAGCCGTGTTAATTGAGAAATCTGAAAAATCGTGATCTTTCCAACCATATTTTTTCTCGTCTCCTTTATAATTATTTGAGATCGAAATATTCCACGCCATCATCATTCATAATCGTATTATGAATTATGACCTCCCTTGGTAGAGTTATGGAAAGAACTTTCCTTTTGGATAATAAAAATCGTTTAGTGGTGTAACTAGTAATTGGAAAAGAAGCAAGAGATCGAAAAGAAAGTGAAGAAAGAAAATAAAGAAAGGATAGAAAGGAAAAAAAAAACAAGAAACGAAAGGAAAGAAAGAAAAGAAAGATAAAAAGAAAAAAAAAGAAAAGAGAGGAAAGAAAAAGATTGAAAAGAAAACAAAAAAAAAGATAGGTAGTAAGAAAAGTATAAAAAGAAATAAAATAAAGAAAGAAAAGAAAGAATAGAGAGAAAAGAAAGAAAATAAAAAAATAAAAAAATAAAAAGATGTAAAAAGTTATAAAGAAAAGAAAAAAAAATAATGAAAGAAAAAAAACAAAAGAAAAAAAGAGAGAAAAGAAATAAAAGAAAGAAAAGACAGAAAATAAAATAAAACAAAGTAGAGAAATAAATCCTAGAATAGAATGAAAAATATTTTTTTTCAATAGAAACAAAAAAGAAAATGGTTAAAAAAATTACGCGAAAATAAGTGAAAAGCTTTTGCCAATAGTAGTCTGTTAATGGTTGAAACTTCCATAGAAGCTCTATAAAAGTCTTGCGCATGATGGCGTTGCACATTGTGTGCTAAAAGTATAAAGCAAATTGGCAGCGCGATAACTCGAAGTTAGTTTGTGAATATATTTTGAACAGCCCAAGGCGCTGCGCACAATGGGGATCGGAGGGTTGACTATAACTTTGTATAGCATCCAGCTTTCTACTTCCAACGTTGACGTTCCCGGCCATGGGACAAGATACGAGAAATTCCCCAACACAAGACGAGTGCAAGTTAGATTGTCGCCCCAAATTCTCAAACGACAATGCACATTATGACCTCCGGCAAACAACAAAATTGGCGTTTACTGTGGTCCGTTTTATGTCTATGATTTTAACTAATTATCTTACTAACAAACCATCACGCAGAGGTAAGCAGAGAGAACAAACCACAAATACCTTAATCCTGGTACACACTCATTGGCTGGCTCAATCATAGTCATACATGTCGTTTCATAAATTTCCTTCTGTTGTTCTGAATCTTAACATGGCCTTTCAAGTATTTGGTTCACTCGATCGCGCCGTACTATCTTCTTACTTAAAGCCATTATATAATAATTGTTTTTTTTATAAATTGTAAGGTTACTGTGATAACTTCCTGGTTTTTGGTTTGTCGGCAAAATTATGAAATGAACTGTACTATAACAATGTTGAATGTTGACGTATCTATATGGTTTTACGAAATTAAACGAATGATTTACTGTGACAATTATTCAAAACCTTCATTAAAGTGAATAAATGTTGTATTTAAATAAGTCACTAGCCATTTGTGACAAATAACTTTTATGAAATATTATTAGACAAAAAATGCGTGAAATGATTGATTACATCATACCAAGCATATATTAATTTCAAGGTCTCAATATATTTTTGTTATTTGTAAAATTGTTAACCTCAACCCAGGCTAGTCTGAGTGAACTTTAACGTTAATAAACTTTAAACAATAAAATTACCACGTGAAGATTAAAAAAAATAACATAATACTCTCGAATGCAGAATATAACCTCCATAACGTTTTGGCCTATTAAAGGATCTTCAAATTTAATGACGAACTTTACACTTACTAGATAGACCCTTCGTTAAATGATTTTTTTTTATACGTATGTGAAAACCAGTTATCTAAATTTATGTCGCTGATATATTTACAATGCGGTGTTTATCTTACGCCCTTCCAAAATAAACAATGTATTCCAGCAACTAATGCGAATATAAATGGCGGGCTATTTTTGACATATTTACACAGTCCCACAAAATGATAAACGGTGATATGAATTTAACACCCTTCCAATAAACAGTGCTTCCGAGGAGTAATGCGAATTGGAGTGGAGACTAAGCCCTGAACCCTAAACAGAACTCTGCGCACTGAACTGGGTGGGTGACCGACCCTCACAGTTTAATATGTAAATACTGGACTATAAATTTGGGATATTTTTCGCAGAGAAATTCCCGTGGTTTACCCGTTTTAATGTCGTTTTATCTCCAGACATCATTTTCTTTTCTCCTCCGGCCGAGATGGAAGGCTTAAGTGAATCGCTTTTTCTATTTTTCGTTTCAACATTTCTGCGAAGGCTTCAGTATTTTCGTGGTTAAAATATTCTTAATAGAGGTTTGTTTTTGAGAAACTCTATTATTTTTGGAAGCTTCTTTTGAAAAAGTTTCCCAGTGATGAGATGAGTGCTTTCAGTGTTACCATAACAATAAGCATTCATTTCATCATTTTAAATTATTGATCGAAAATAAACATTTACCGATTCTGGCATGTTGTGTAAAGTTGTCGTATGATGAAATCGAACAAACTTTAAACATTTCTTCTTTGGAAAAACGTAGAAAGGACACTGATCTAATTTGCATATTCAAAATTATCAACAGTATTACTGACACACCTTCTTTGTTACAACTCATCCAGTTTAACATCCCTTCCCGTAGACTACGAAATAATGAATTGCTCTTCCTCAATCAACATTCTACTAATTATGGATATCATTCTCCTTTATCCAGAATGTCGAGACTTATTAACGCAAGTCAAAGCATTGAATTTTTTGGTGTTTGCCTAAACGGCAAAATCAGCAGTCGATATGAAATGTGTAATTTTTAAAGTCTTTTTTCCATCTTCTTCTTTAGTCCATCTTCAAGCTTTGACTTGTAGTCTTATATATGTTCTTTATATTATAATTTGTCAATGCTCTTCATTTATATGTACTTTCCTTTCATTTTCATCTCTTTTTTTATTCGTGTTATTGTTATGTTATTAATGGACTATTTGTCCGTAAATAAATAAATAAGTTGAGCGAAAGAGCGAAAGCTTCCATTACTGGATGCTGAATTCCGTTAAAACTTCGGTTATTTACTCGGTTTACCCGACACTCAATTTAATCGATAGCGTTACAACTTTTGTCGTGTTCATTGTTAAAACAATCAAACTTTTTTTTTTCAAAGTGTTTTCGTTGAATCTGATTGAGTTCCTTTAATTAAAACGTTTTTATATTAAGTAAATCCGTTGAGAACTCGTTAAGAAAAGCAATTCAACTGTGTTAATATTCTGGAAAATCCTTTCTTTATTATTCAGCCTAATTGAATTTATAAAAAGGCAAAACAAATTCTGTGAAAATTGAAAACTTTTGATTTCGATAATTCGATTAAAAATCCAAATAAGATTCTTTGAAGTTAGATTGTTAAAGTAAAAATCTTTATTAAAAACTGCCTGAAAATGTAAATAGCTCGGGGAAAAATCGATTAAGATATAACAATAGAAAATTGAAAGCTTTATTTTCTCGAGCTTTAAGGCTCCGCAGAAGGCATATTTCATAACGACAAACGGAATTTTTACTGGAAAAACTGTTATAAAGCTCCTGCTCTATTTCATTCTAGTGAGACCCGCTTAGATCCGTTTATCTCGACGAAGAGGCAGTTCAGAACAGAATTCACAATTTTTTAAATCTTTATTTTCATTCAAACCTGCTGAACTATGTTTGTAGTTGTTAAATTAATAAAATATTGTTAATCATAAATAACAGTATAAGCTTTATATAACAAACAAGTACAACTGAATAGTCACATTAATAGTATAGATACAGGTAGGAACATGGGGTATTATGAAGTTGTAAGTCCTGATGTTAATTCCATTTAGCAATACAAAGGCATCAATATAAATCAACTGTATCTAGTAGATATTTTTTTAAATTAAATGAAGACAATATTAGCGAAACCCAATCGAAAATCTGGAGACAGAAAAATCAGAAAAAGATATTGGCATCTCTGGGACTCGAACCCAGGACCTTCTGCTTACATGGCAGCAGCTCTACCAACTGAGCTAAGGAGTCTATATCCAATTTAACTGTATCATACTTCGACTAAGAACTACCAATATTATCTTCATTTTTTTAACGCACATATTATTGGCTGCTATCTTTCAACTAATTAATATTACAATTTGAGGTTTTACTCATAAAGCTTAAAAATAAAATATTCATCCTAGACTTGCAGAAAAGTCAATAGAAGTCGCATATTAAAAAATAAAATGGATAAAATTTTATCCAGGCACTATCTAGATAGCATTTTAGCAGTTCGGGTTTGAATCTTGCAAACATATATAAAGATGGCAGCCAATAATAGTGCGTTAATAAAATGATGATAATATTGTTAGTTCTTAGTCGAAGTATGATACAGTTAAATGTGACCGAATAGGATATAGACACCTTAGCTCAGTTGGTAGAGCTGTTGCCATGTTAGCAGAAGATCCTGGGTTCGAGTCCCAGAAGTGCCAATATCTTTTTCTGATTTTCGGTGTTTCGCTAATATTGTCTTCATTTAATTAAATACTATAAATTTTAGGTTTTACTCATAAAGTTCAAACATAAAATTTTTTTTTTTTTAGATTGACTTAAGTAGTAAAATGGGTACTATTTTTAATTGTTATTATTAAATACTTTGGGTACAGTATGGTTGAGGGTTATTTCACCGTATTTATTGGCTCATCGGGTCTACCTGTCTACGAGTGCCGCATCGCGCGTGTACACAAAATGTCTAACGAATGAAAACAATTTATTCATTTCAAATATGTATATAATATAATGGGTTGGTCCTTAATTTGACCTCTTTGCGACACCGTCTACATGGCTGTATTTTAGTTTGCTAAATTTTGTAAGAATTTTTGCTTTTAGTAATTTTTTAAATCAACCAGCAGCTTTTCTCTGTTTCTTATTGCCTCCGTTGTTTCTTATCCTCCATTATTTTCTTTGTTTCAATTGTGTACTAAATCAACAGTGTTTTTTTTATTTAGTTCGTAATTTTGGTGATTTGAAAATTCTTGAAGTAGCATTTTTTTATCTTTTGAAATCCGGACTAGCTGGGATCTAACTAACAAAGAGAAGGATTCTAAATATTGTTTGGTCAAGTTTTATGGAAATGTATTTTTCAAGTATTTTTTCTAGGACTAGCAATATGCTATTAAATTTTATTGACCTTTAATTTTGTACGTCTGTATGTTTACCACCTTTGTAAATTAGTCTAATGATGCTACTTTAAAATGCTTGTGCTAAAATTAATTTCTTATAAATTGTAGTGATTGTGAATATGTATGTTGTTTCAATGTTTCTCAATAGATATGGTAAGTGTAGGTAGTTATATGTAGTTTTAATGTGTCTCAACAGAGGTCAGGGAAGTTGAGAGACAACAACTGTCGTCCGTTTGTGGGTTATAATAAAAAAAAATTATCAAGAGGTACCTAGTTATCCATCAATTATTAGTGATGAAAGAGGTTGACAGATAGCAGATTGTTGCTGAACTGTCTAAGGGTGAAAAAACATTATTCGTTTCAATTTCTTGGAATAACTATTGAACTTTATATAAGCTTTATTAATCATGTAAGAAGAATATAATATTAATCAATCTAAACTAATCATGAAACACAACAAGACACAGAAAAAATGGTAATGTTCGCGTCGCCACTGAGTTCGAACCCAGGACTTCTGTCTTACCGGGACAACCAAAGATATTGAAATAAAAAAAGAGATATGCTATGATGTCCGCGCGACTGTCGGCGAACTACTACCTAATCGGAGTAGTTTGCATACAAAAAGAATTAGTTCATTTCGTTGATTTTTTTTAGGTGTGCAGTAGTTTTGATTAACAATTTAGTTAGAATACTGAAAGAATTTGTTCATTTAGTTTAAAGTTTGTTTAGTTTATTCGTTAATTTGTTAACAATATCGGCGACACCAGAAAGCACAGTCCCACCCAATAAAAACTGCGGATAGCACATCTCTTATATTTCAATATCTTTGGGGACAACCCTGTGACCACTAAGCGGATCTACCTACTTTTTTCGTTTCTAATTTATTTTAAATCGGATGGTAAGATCTATATTGAAGTTGACGGGGGATGATAATAGTTTGTTTACTAAACGTGGTCCACTATTATTGTTAGTTTAAAATTTCTTCTTGTTTCTGTTAAATTGTGACTTGAAGAATTTAGAAGTTAGCCATTCATCCCCCCTCGCGCTCCATTTGGGAGTCTCTCTACTAAAAGCCACCAATTTGGTATAAAAAACGCCATCAAAACTTGCCCCGGGGGTCGTGGGCTTGAGCCGGCCACTTTTTCATATCAATTAGTTGAGATGGGCTGTTTATTTTTCCATCCCCATTTCAGTCCTCAAAGGCCCGTTTTTATGTATAATTTAATACGTTTTATATCTCACTTATACTTTGGGCTTGGATGTAGTAAACAATTAATGCGACGCCGCAAAAAATATTATCATGAAAACAAATTTTACCGCAATGAAATATTACCGCGAAAACAAATTTTCTGAAAGGTTGGTGGAGAAAATATTATATAATAACGCCTCACGTTGAAATCGAATCTCTCCACCTTTCCACATCATTACAACGACGTATATTTTAATTACAACTGCCATAGTGTTTGTCTCATGGCAAATTCCCTGTAACGATCTGTTTTTCTCGCCTAGTAGCAGTAATTATGTTATAAATATGGGAATGAAGTAAATGGGCTTATGGTTAAACTCCAGCGGGAGATTATTCTGAATCAAATTCTTTATCAAAGAATAGTCCTGGCAAAGGATTTCCCCTCCTTTCTGCCTGTCCACTTTTCTCAACTCTCTCTTCCTTTGCGAATCCCGAATTCCCTTTGACTCTATTAACCTTAAGGCAAATTTCTCTTATTTGATATTCTATTTTACTTTATCCGAATAAATCTTGTAGTTAGGGTACCTTGGCATACAACCACTAAAAATACATTTATGTTTTATAATGTCAAGGTAAAATTTGTTAACTGTCCGCTGTCAAATTGTGATTCTTCAAAATATTATTTTTTTACGAAAATATCCCTTGATGATTGAGATAGAAATAATACAGAAGGCAGTGAGTGAGATTTTTATGTATTGCAATACATAAAAATACATTTTTATGTATTGCAATACAAGCCGTCTTGTATTGCAATACATTTTTTGTTTTATTTATTTTTTATTTAGCGACTTTATAAAATAATTGTACATGCAAAATATAATGACGAATTATTTTTAATGTATAAATATAGTATTTCTTAGTCCTCCTCACTGGGGGGTCCTGTGCCGAGGCGGACTAAAATTATTTAAATATATTTCATCCGTCTTCTATGTCGTTTTTAGTTTCTCCATTAGAGTTTTTTCATTGACCTCTTTCAGCCATATTTTTATTCTTGATTTATATTCATACATTTTTTTTATTAGTTTTATGTCTTGGGGAGCGATGTTATGAAGTTTTGTTGCAAGATATGTGTAGTTTCTTTATCCGAATATGGTTTTGTAACTTGGAATGTTTTTTATATAATTTTTATTCGATCTAGTGTTATGCATACACGGTCCAGTAGAGGATGCAGTATTTTTGAAAAGCTTTAATAATATTTTTTTGGCATATATTTGTTGCGCATTTGGTACGTCAAAGCTATTGATAATTTCAATTGAAGGCGTTCTAATGGGTACTTTCAATATGGTCTTTATGAATCGTATTCAGGTTGTGTATGTGTAGCAGATCCCCATCCTATGATTCCATATTCAATTCGAGAATGACGTAACGCGTAGTAGACCTTTTTCATATTCTTTTTATTTACCACGTTTCTTAGATTTTTTAAAATATATAAGGCTTGTGAGTTTTTCGGTAATTCCGGTCCCATCTAAGATTTTCATCCATTATTACATTATCATGCTTTAATATCTGCAGTATTTGGTGTACGTAGTTGACCCTGTCTGGAATTCTTGTCGCGTATCTTCTAGTGAATCCTCGTAATAAACTTCAAGTATCTGCCAACAAATATGTTTCCGCTACGCCACCCCGTGTAATATATTTTGTGACATGTACCTATACAGTATTATTATATGTGGTGGCATTATTGCACACGTATATACCTTGCTCGTCGTCAATAAATGTGTAACTTGAAGGTTTTCATAGCTTCTACGAATATGTTTTCGTATGTGTGTAGTATACATGCAGTCCGACCCGTATACGTTTAGGGCGCTATGTGTTAGGGTCGAGGTGAGGGCGGTAGCACCTTTGGAAGGCTCTGCAATCAACTACAATGAAAGGCTATTATCCCTTCTTGAAGATGCGGAGATTGCAAACTTCAAACGATTTAAACCTCCATCTTATACCAACCGGACGAAATGTGTCATTAGTAAGTTACGCTGGGGAAAATATCTGACAATTTTAAAAGAAGGTAAAAATTCAGATGTCTAAGTCTTTGCTCGTCATTCTAATACAAATAATAAGAACTTTTACCATTTTTAATAAGATAAACTGTTTTTAAGTTTCTCAAGAAATCTGTTTTATTTGGACCTTTTTTTGAGTCACCACGTTTCCCCGGCTTTACGCAGAATTTTTTGAAATCAGATGTGACAGTCATTTTTTTCTTGTGTTTAACGTTAAGTGCACAAATTTTTTCAATAAAAATATTATAATACTGTTTTAAAGGGTGGGAAAAAGTGGGTTCGAGAGGTTTTTCGAAAACTCGCGTATACATTTAATTGAAGTGTGCAAAATTTCAACAATCTCGGAATAAAACTGTAGATTTATAAAACAAAAACTAAGCCAACCTCCCACAGATACTCTTCTTTATAATAGAAAGATTGTTCTTGCTTCAAATCAAAGATATTGAAATACAAAAGAGATATGCTATGATATTCTCGCGACTGTCGGCAGATTACTACCTAATAGGAATAGTTTGCATACAAAAAGAATTTGTTCATTTCGTTGATTTTTTTAAGTTTTGCAGAAGTATTGGTTAACAATATAGTTAGAATAAGGAAAGAATTGTTTCATTTAGTTTGAGTTCGTTTAGTTTATTGGTCAATTATTTATTCATTCAATTTACTCGTTAATTGGTTAACAATATCAGCGACACCTGAAAACACAGTCCCACCAGGTAAAAACTGCGGATAGCACATCTCTTATATTTCAATAACTTTGCTTCAAATATAAACTAATCCCTGGCATAAATATCGATTACAACGTGAACTAAGAATATGGTTTTATTTATTTTTAGAAATCTATTGATTTCAAATGGATACACGAACACTTTATAACAACAACAAAAACTTTCTGATCATTTAATTAATTAAACACGTCTTTGTAAAATAAAACAGTTTGCCAAGTGTCTATAAATCTTCCCGTTTAGCAAAATGCTCAGCATTTCTTGAACCTGTGGGAGGAGTCCCTTTAACAATTTGTCTACCGAGACTTGTTCGAGCGCTACGAGATTGTCCTACTTGAATTCGGCTCCAATTCCCGAACTTAGTGATAAAAACATTTCCCATTTTAAGTCAATATCTAGCCCTTTGGTTCTGGTTGAATAAAATTCGCAATTGAAAAATCTTGGAAATTAACCCACTCCTCGACATCCGAACGAAGTGAAACTCGGCGTGTAGACTCGATAACAATGCATTCTATCAATTCTATTGGTGGAATTCATGCACACAAACACGCGCGCACACACACATTTTGTTCTGAAATTGAATGACGTTATATTTAAGAATTTACAGCAGTAATTCATAATACGAAATAAATATTGGCACTCTCTAATTAGGATTTGGCTTATGGGCTAGCGTTGCTGAATCCAGTCCCTGGGGATGAAGGTTTAATCCTCAGTCAAGCCAAATAAAAGTTTTTTTTTAAGTTTTAAAAGACATTTGAAAAAAAATTTATACAAAATTACGCAAAAAAAAAAAATTTATGGATTGATTTTTTTTTAAGCTGAAAAGACACGATTGTGTCCATAACTCGTAAAGTTAAGTCGTTCACACAAAGCATATATATTTTTATTTTTAACTTAATGAGTAAAACCTCAAATTGTAATTTTTAATTAAATGAAGACAATCTTAGCGAAACTCAATCAAAAAATCGGGACTCGATCCCTGATGTGACCTATCTTTTTCTGTTCTTAGATTTTTGATTGAGTTTCGCTAATATTGTTTTCATTTAATCATCTATACTTAATTTGATTAATTTTATCAGAAAACGTGTGTATTTATGTTTATGGTTTTTTCCGATTTATAATATTGTTACCTAGAATATCACCGCCTCTCACAAGTTGTCTGTTGTAACTATCTATAAATATGTCCATTTCCAATATCGTAAATATTATTCTCCAACGAAAAACAAAACTAGGAATATTTTCCCCAAGATAATATAATATTATTATTATATCAACAAAAAGGTTCACAACGGTGGACGGATGGATGGAAAATTATATTTTGATGCCTTTATTTGACGAGTAGGGCCTTCCATAACGTTCAAGATGACACAATGACCGCCAAGGGTCCTCCATTATATTTCACATACACAAATATATATACATTAAGTAGATTTTCCTTCAAAATCGAGCTACGACCCTCTGGGCTCGGTTAATGTCATAATGGTAGCCCAATTCAATGGCTTAATGTATTTGTAATTTTATCATAATATTATCGAAATTTTTTTCGACTTGTTTTACACGTTCGCTTATTATTGCTTTATTTAGATTTGAGATAAATATTTTTTTAAGACAAACATTCCCGGGTTACAAATAATCTGACAATATTGAAAAATCTCCTACTGGAAAAATGTTGCTTGTTGATGGAAAACTAAAATTTTCACAATAAACATTAGGATTTTCACAGAAAACATTAGGATTTTCACAGAAAACATTAGGATTTTTACTGATAACCATTAGAAACCAATTCACTTCTTGTCATGAAAATTTTATTCGTCTTATTAGTTCGTAGCCATTTAGTGTATAATTCCGTAATTTGGCCACCGTACCATAAAATTCATATTCAAAATGTCGAAAGGATTCACCGAAATTTTCTGCGACTTAATTTCAAGTTAAATATCCCCTCAGTACAAATTAATTACCCTTAGTACAAATTAATTACACACATTTTAATAAATGCCTTAAAAAAGCATAAACCTGAGGGTCGTGGAAGGATAGGCGACCGATATATATATAATTTTTTTTTTTTTTACTTTTAATTAGGATCTCTGGTGTAGTCAATTTAAGAGTACCTACTCTACTCACTTGGTATAAGGGCCTATTTTAATGTCACCATTCGCAAACAAATTATGCAGTAAACTCGCCAATTCCTCGCTTACATAGTTTAACAAACAAATATACAAATGATATCGACATTTTTAATGTAACAATTTCTGTGTTTAATGCATCCTATCATTTTCCGTTTTTACAACGAGACTGTTGAGTTATACCACGTAGCATAATATATAAAATAATAATGTATCTACGTATAAGATGCGAAAACACTTTAACAACTATTACTTACCCCTAATGACTATGATGAGTATCCTGAACTCTTCGTGGGTATAAAAGCTTCCCGTTCTTGAAATGCATTTAGCTTTTTATGAATATTCTCATCTCGATTTTAAGACGCCGGGTAATTAGGGTTAAATCCCCTCACATGGCTGCACTGCCGAACTGCAACGTAAGATTGCTCCGAATTTAATAAGTTTTATCTCGGATACGGCGGAGCAAACAGGCTAGTACCATGCTCTGTGCAGAGCGCTCTGTGCACGTTATATGCATTAGTCTTTAGTGCAGAGAATGCATTTCTCGGGAGACAAGCACATGCTAAATAATGCAGCTGTAGATTTGTGTGGAGGGCATGCAATCTGCGATATTAAATACTAAGTACAGGACATAAACATTACATACAAGACTACGTAAAAGGCTGCAGTAGTAACGTTGTCCACACGTGTTCGCCTTCACAAGGTAGTAAAAATTTTAATTTATGTAACAGTTTTTTTTAAAGATATTTATATTCTTCTCCGTTTTTAGGCTGTTTGGAAGGAGATTACATATTTGTACACCCTCGTGGTCAATGTTTTTATATATGTTCGTTCTATGGGCATCACTTACATTCATTTTTACGTGTGGCATCACCGTCACCTCTCCGAAAAGTATCTCGGCACCGCTCCGAGAATGACCGTGCAAATTATTCCGTTCCTAGCTCTCGATCCAACCGCCCGTTCGCGTTTTGTACCTCTCTACCCGTTTTATACGTGAACACTAATTGTGTAAATTATTAAAATCTTAAATAAATGTTATATCACTCAAATAAGAGTACAGTGTTATCAATCATCATCCAGTATAATCATTGAACACAGGATCGCGGCCTGAAAGTACCGCGACCCCCAGGAGCCTGACTATTCCTCATGGTTGAGTATTAATATACACTCGTCTGATGAGAAGACGAAGCACAGGTCAAACATCCTCCACCAGCTCCTCAGCCTCTGGAACCAATTCTTTCAACCTTGGTAATCCCGACGCTCAAAAACTACTTTCAACAGTTCTATTAGATCATAGAAGACCTAGAGAAAATTAGGGGACGTTGAGATGGCACAGTGAAGGCAGGTAAAAAAATATGGTCTAAAAAGACCAAAAAACACGCTAATTACGTACAAATAAATCAAACTTAATATTGGTTGGTTATTTTATGTATTGTAATCATTTTTATTACGTATACGAAAATTCACATATTTTGGTAGTTCGGGAAGCGGATGAAAATTGTACTGAAAGATTCCATTACATTCAGATCTACATTAAATTGGATATGAATTAAAAAATATATTATATAATATTATCCTACGTATATTATTGTTTCTTGGGGTAAGAATAACCTCGTCGAATGTAATGTTTCAAAGACCCAATCATGTCTGATAACGTCTCAAAGGGATCGAAATGAAAATCTAGTCTCCTTTAACGGAAGCAATCTTCCGAACAGGCCCATTGACGTGCTTGGTGCAAATCTAAGTGACCAGCTCAGGTATGGGGGCTCCATCGAAGCCAGAGTTAATTTAGCCTCTCAGAAACTGGTCGTACTGTACAGGGCCCGCAGATACTTTAATAGTACACAACTGCTAACCCTGTACAAATTGCAAGTGCGCCCCACGGTGAATTTCGCAGCCACTTCTGGTCTGGAGCCCTAAAATACCTAAAAAACCCTCGACTCTGTGCAGAAACGGGCGGTTCGTTCGATAGATTCTCCTAACTTAACAAACGGATTGCAATCTTTAGAGCAAAGGCATCAGGTTGGAATGCTGCCTTGTTCTACCGGTATTACAATGGAATATGCTCCGAAGAACTAGTGTCATTGATCCCCTCGGCACCGGTGCACAGTCGGGAAACGCGCCAAACACGCGCCCAACATTTGTGCATGGTTTACATTAGTCACATGAGAACGGGTCGATTTTCGACTCGTTCTTGAGCTCGGCTGTGGAACGATTAGCCGGCCTTTGTGTTTCCTTCCTCCTACAACATGGGTCTCTTCAAGACCCATGTTCACTGCTTCCTCTTCTCAAAAAGACCCTCCACACAGCATCTTCAAAGATGTCATAGGCCCTGAGGGACATTATTTTCCCCAGAGCCTCCTGAGTAGAGTTAATTTAAAAAGAAAAAAATATTTATATATATATATTAACAAAGAAAACATAAATATCTTTTCTGGGAAAAACATTTATAGTAATTTATTTACTGACGGCAAGACGCTGCAATATATAAAAACGTTACTTTGAAAAAAAAAAAAACAATAATTTATTACGAAAACAAAATCAGCTGATGCACGGCGAGAACTTGACACAAGCACACGACGGGTCAAAGGTTTCGTAAATTTTCTTTTTTCAAATGTGAAATCGTAGTTTTTATTAATAAAGTAGATGGGTGGGTACTTTGATTAAAAAACTTTGAACGCTTTAAAATAAAAATTATACGCGTTGTCTACTGTTCACAGAAGTACTAATAAGTTTAGAAAAACCATTTTAGTATTAACTAGCAACTCGTATTCAAAGGAATATTCCTTTTATTGAAGAAGCAGCCACTAACCATCCCCTAAGGAAGAGTAGAACGTTGCCACGGCAGAGTGGAGAATGGAAAATGGAGGCTGGCTGGGTGCTGACTACTTGCGTCATTAGTTAGAGCACCCTCTATCCATTAATGTCAATTTTCCCTCATTAAATGATGATACTGATAGGAAACCAGTCTGCGGTGAGCTCCGATAGGGGTAGGTGTCCTGGCTAGGGTAGATTGGGGTGGAATCTGTAGCTGAGGGAAGTCTCGCCTTGCGGGGGTCTTCCATTACCAAAATTCACTAATTGAATGAACATTATTGCCCCAATTTATTAAGCACTGGAATATCGCACGTTCATCTTATTTACGGAATACATTATTTGTACTTTTCCGTTAATTTTATTTGATGCCTATTATATTTCAGTCCATGTTGACAGCTTATTTAGCAAATTTTTTATCTCTATTAATCATCAAAAATACTAATTTTGGTTTTGGGTCTGTGTCTATCCGTGATTTAAACTTTTGTGTAATGTTTTTTTTATGATTTAAAACCCCTTACTCTGTGCAGAAATGGGCGGTCCTTTTAATAGATTCCGCTATATCTTAAGAGCACAGGCATCAGTTAGGTATACTCTCTTTGTTCTACCGGTATTGCAGTGGAAGATGCTCCCAGGAGCTAGCGTCATTGATCCCTTCGGCACCGGTATGCAGTCGAGACACCGACATATGTACACGGTCGACATTTGTCACGTGAGAACGGGTCGCTTTTACGACTATTTCTTGAGTCGGCCGCGGAATGAAACATGTTTTCCCTTCATCTCCTCAAAAAGACCCAAGCATTCCCAAAGATGACATAGACTGTGAGGGTTATTATTTTTCACCTGGAGTTAATGTAAAAAAATAATTGCATTCGGATTTGTTCTTTGAATTTAAGTATCATTAGTACCTAATATTATATTTCATCAGAACATTATTTTAATTGTCTTTTTCAAAATTGGAACTGCTGTGTCAAGAATATAGACAACCCATAAAGTACCTACCTTTAATGTAATATTTTTATACAGAAAATTATTTTAATTCCATATTACAAAGGTTATATTTATATTACTAAATTTACTAAGGTTAAGACTAGTATGTATGAGACGATGCATGAATGTGAATGAGGCAAAGAGTGTGTGCCAAGTCCGAGTTGTTTTTCGGAATATCCTCTCGTTCTACCCCTGCGGAGAAACGGCGTGACGATTAGTTGATTAGTTAATCTCAAGTAAGGTTAGATTTCGTAATTTTTCAAAGTTCTACTCTTTTTAGCTAACTTGGAATCATCAATCGACTACATAATGTCTTTGTGTGATATTGTAAAAATTTCATTGATTAAATTTTTTTTAATGAATATATTTTAATGTAATTCAGTTCATGTTAATAATCCGCAAACAAGTACGCCCTTAATGTTGGCGGCATCTTTCAACATGCTTTTCTCACACAATTAATGTGACAGCGCGAACTCAAGGTGAACGATTCGCACGTTGAACTCTCACAGCGGAGGAGAAACGTACCTAGTATAAATACCTATCTACTCTAAATGCCTTATCAAAGCTTTGATCTCGATCCTTTTACATAAGGATTCGAAAGGAGGTAGTAAAGTAGATGTTTTATGTGAATTCTGTATAAGGGGCCAACTGATAGCGTCATTAAGGCTTTGACACCCCTTCATTTATTTGGAAAGGTAGATTTTTTTTTCATTTACAGAATATTAGTTTTTTATCATTATAAAAGATAATATGAAGAACTCTTCTTAATATGAAAGAGGCAAAAAAGAAAAATAAAAAGGTAACGGTGACAACAACTGGGAATCGAACCAGATCCTCTACTTTGATTAAATATTACAATGAGGTTTATAAGCTTCATTAAGATCTCCACATTAAAATACATATTTATTTATTTACCTACTAGCTAGTCCCCGGCATGCGTTGCAATGCCATTCAAAGAAATAAATTGATTCTCCCTGCATGTCCTTTCCCGTGCGACCCCGTTCCCTTCAGCCTTCCCCGCCTTCCCCCTCCCTCGTCTCTTCCCTCTCCGCGAACCCCATCTCCACCGTTCCCCTTCCCCCTGCCTTTCCTCCCTGCCACTAAAATGTATGAAATACACACATTTTAATTTATACAAATTTCATAACGCCAGAGCTTACCATTATGTATAGCCTACATGTTATTCTGATGTACGAGCTATGTAAAGTTTCATTAAAATCCATTCAATAGTTTTTGCGTGAAAGAGTAACAAATTTACATCCATACAAACTTTCGCGTTTATGATATTAATAAGGTATCAACGTTCTGAAAGGAGTGTAAGGAGAATATAAGGTCATGTGCCATGTCTTCATCGGGGGACGCCCGAGGAAGACATGGCACATGACCAAGTGAATCAGATACTTGAGTCGTTCAAAGTCAAGAGTCAGAATAATAGGAGAGCATGTATGAGGCGATGTATGAATGTGAACGAGGCAAGGATTGTGTGCCAAGATCGAGATGTTTGGCGGTCCGTCCTCTCTGCCTACCCCTGCACGGGGAAACGGCGTGATGGTTAGTTAGTTAGTTAATTAGTCAACGTTCTGGTTGGCTTTTACACGATTTTCACATTTTATATGAATTACGATATAGAGAACAATTTTTTTAAAGTTTATAACAAATAAAAAAATAAAAAATTCGAGTGCAGTTAACACGCGGTGGAAGCGAAACTTTACCAAAACAATCTCAACCAATGAAGAACTAAAAAGCCTTGAAAAGTGAGGTCATAATGAAAGCGGCCAATGAGCGCAGACCCAGCTTCATTTTCCTTTTATATCTCAACCAATAGGTCTTGACAAGAGTTTGATGCTTCGCAGGTGCTGTGTGCGTCATTTCCGTTTCATCCGAATTCCAATGGGGTATAGAAGTTTCACTTCAAAAAATTAACATAATACATGATTTTTAAGTACAGGTGCATACAAGTGACTAAATATTATATGAGAAAAACAGCAAACATTTTTTAAATATTAATTTATAAAATAATGATGGTTTGGCCTTTTACAACGTTTATATGTATTATAAAGCACTCTTGATGTGATACTGTACAGGGTGTTACAGGACGCATTTGACTTACTTAAACCAGTGATTCCTGATGTTATTTGGAGAAATTTTAATAAAATTTTTGTCTCCAGTGTCTTTTTTGATTTTTATTTTCAAATATACTATTTCAAAACAAAACAAAAAACTTTATTCTACATGTCATCACTGGTTACTCAGCCGAGTAACTGCCTAGCCCCTCACCCCGACCCTAACTGTCCGATACCTACTGATTTTTTCAATGTTTTTAGTTAAAAAAATAATGATATTGATGTTGTATAAAAGCATTTATGTTCTACCTCTCTTGCAAACTTAATTGTCTATTAGCAATATTCAAATCTGATAAGCGTGTTACAGGCTACATCTCAGCAGTTTGGGAACATTATATTAAGCGTGAGGGGAACTGCGAGATACGATTAGAGTTTATAGTCGAGCGTACGTAGTAAAGTCAGAATTGCGAACAAATTGCTTACTCCATCAGAAAGCGCTTGCATGTCAAATAAATGCAATTTGACTGCCATTTCAGAAGGCAAATTACAAATACGATTCCCGCAAACACGTGTAATTCTCTTTAGCAATAAAAAAAAATGGAATTTTCATTACGTATCGGTACCAATTTTGTGACAGAACCAAATCCTTTAATATTTGTATAAATGCATTTTGGCTTCGACCAAATGTTAATATCTTTATTATAATATACAAACTGTAACTAATTAACTACCAATATGGCGTTACCGCAGGGGCAGGCAGAAAGTCTCAAGCAAACCCTACCGTTCATCGCAAACTTAGTTCACTTGATCGTGCCGTAAGTTCCTCAGCATATAATATATTCTTCTTACACTCTTTTCTTCGTTGCATTCTTTTCGAATCTTAACATTTCTCAACAGAGAATCTTAACAGACATGTATATTGGATATGTTTACTTTTTTTTTTTTTTTTTGTTCTCTAGATTTTATGTCCGGGTTAAATCTTCCTCACAGGAAAAACTTAATCCTTCCACACACTTTTCCACAAATGCTAATCTAGTCAATTCACGCGATGTAATTGCATTGTATGTATACTAAATACAAAACTATACAAGAACAACACGTCAACCTACCAGAGACCATATGGGAAAATACTTCACCGACTCCAGATATTTTCATATCAGAGGGTTCGGCTCGATAGAACTTCTAACTGAACCGATAAATCCTACCGATCCCTCAAAATAAATATTTAAAAAATCTTTCGTAATCCTACATGTATTTAATATGACTGATTTTTGCATTTTTATATAAAGATTCTTTGACAAATCTAATAAGCCTAAATTTTTAATTAGAGAGCTAGGTATAATGCCAGTAGCCGAAATAACAAATGGTAATATTTTTATAGTCCGAGAATGCCAAATTCTTTTAATCTCATTTCCTAAATCTGTATATTTTCTAATTTTTTCAGAAACAGATTTTTGAATATTACAGGAATTTGGAATAGCGACATCAATGATATAAGTTATTTTTTTAATTTTGTCATGTAAAACTATATCGGGTCTATTATGACGAATCGTTCTGTCTGTTAGTATAGTTTTATCATAATATATTTTATAAAATTCATTTTCTAAAAACGAATTTGGTTCGTATTCATAATATGGTACTACATTACGGCAATCAATCAATTTATGTTTAATTACCAAACTTTGATGAATTATTTATTATTCCTATTACTATTATTATTGTTATTATTCGTTAAAAACAAAATCTTATGCGTGGCGTAGTCATAAATACGGACGCACACTCGTTCACGCAAACCCAAGAAAAAAACATGAAGATATTTTTTTTATTATTTAAATTAGGTATTGCTGGTTTACTTTAACGAAATAAATCAACAATCGTAACAAATAAAATAGTAACAATTTTTAGTAAAAATCACATTCATTTTGTTACAATGTTTTCTTTCTTGGAAGCTAACATTTTTCCCGGCTTTTAGTGAATTTCTGGGGATTATGGAATTGATGCATAGGTACAATAATCCGAACATTAAGTATAGGTTGTGTTCATCGTTGGCGATAGATGCGCCTGCCCACCTGATGTGTGGGGGGCCGGATCGGAAGAATCCGGTTTGGAGAGACCCTTTGATCTCTCCAATTGGTCTTTCTCCACCCACTAGGCGCCGCAGCGGGAGGGATAGATGTATACGTCCGTCACACCTGGACACACTGACACTTATATTCCTATGTACCCCTTTTTCCTTCCCAGAACTTTGTATCCTTCCTTTCCTTAAAAAGACCCTCCTCATAGCACCTCCAGACATAATAGATATGTTTTTTCTTCAAGGCCTTCTGTGTGCAGTTAATGTAAAAAAAGTTGAAATCGGATGTGAAGGGGTTATTTTTTATCTTATAAAACAGAGATGGTTAACATAGTTTCTATGAGCATTAAGGCTACGGGCTATTGTGCTATCTCCCATTTTACCACAGTCCTTTGACAGTAATACCGATCCCTTTGATAAAGCTCACCAAGGTTGTCATTGGACATTCGGCTATCTCCTGGTTCCACGATGTGTTTTCTCAGGTAGCTGATCATTGTTCCCATCAGCTCGTGACGTTGGCACCATAGGTGAATTGTAGTCTCTTCATACTCATCACATTTCGTGCATTTATTGGTGTTTTCCTCTCCAAAAAGTTGCACATGTCTCCTGAGGTGGCAGTGCCAGTTAGTATATGAGAAGGCGTTAGTTGCATCTTTAGCCTTTATTGCCTTCTGTCTTACAGTAACAATGGCAAGTGTTAAATATCGTTCAAGTGTTTCGTTTCATCTACTCTCTTGCAACCAGTAAACAGCCATCTCCCAACGCTACGAACTAGGAAATATGTGTGCAATTTCTCTCTCCCGTGTCCCTAATCATGACTGCCATTTCTCACTCCGCTCTAGTCTAACTCCCCGCCGACAGGGGGCGCCTGCTTCTTAAGCCAAGGGGTCGCAGGGTAGGGGAAGGGGGGACTCTGAAAGGAATATGTCATTCTTTAAGGATTACACGACATTGACAGAAAGGGGAGAGGCTCTGGAAACACTCTCATAAACGAAATGTTTTCTCAGGGAAGATGCTTTCACGTAAATAAACTTAATAACGACAGACCCTATTCAAAGCATCATTTTTTATTATATTTTTTGCCAGTTATGTATCACCTTCACACAGTAAACCCAACTACATACAAGGACATTATCAAAATATAGGTTTTTAATGATCAAATAAAGTTACTATTAAGAGGAACGTATGCGCGGCCCATTTCGACCAGTTTCATACAAATCTTAAATTTGGATTTGAGATCAAAATACCCAACCAAATTGAAAAATGATTTTTGTAATCAAAAGGTATATCAAATATCTAGTGCGGATTTGAGCTACTTTATTTATTTTTGCATTATAAAATATAAACCATTAAAGATTTTAGTGTTTCCTGATTTTAGAGACAATTTATGCAATTATTTGTGAGTAAATGAAAAACATTAAAAAAATAATTTTAGTATATTTATCATAGAAATATAAAGAAATATAAAATAAAAAATAAAAATTAAGGAAATAATCAGTTGCTCACATCAGTACTAGATATTTGATATACAAAAATAATTTTTACAAAAATTACAAAAATAATTTTTCAGTTTGGTTGGGTATTGTCTCGATTGATCTCGAATCCAAATTTAAGATTTGTATGAAACTTTCCACTGCCGCGCAAACTTTCCACTTATTAATATGATCAAATTTAAGCGGCCTGTGCTATGTATGAACTTTGTGTTCAGGAAAATCATCCGTAGATATCTGTAAAAACATGTTTGCACGCCAATAATCACTTATTTTGAGTAGAAACAATCCTTGGTTACAATCATGACTTATTTGATGATTATTGGAAAATTATTTATGTGAAATCTTTTTTGGGAAAACACTGCCAAACAATAAAGTATCAATTTTATTAACATCGTTCACAATCAAATATATTTAAATTTAAGAGATGTGTTATCGGCAGTTTTTATTGGGCGGGACTGTGCTTCCTGGTGTCGCCGATTTTTTTAATCTATGATAATTTATAAAAAGATATTAAAAAAATGAACCAAAAAAAAAACTCACTCTTCACGTACAGTTTTGTTCGTCAAAACTCAATCGCGGAGAGGTTAATAATTACATACAGTTATGTTCGCCAAAACTCAATCGCGGAGAGGTTAATAATTACATACAGTTATGTTCGCCAAAACTCAATCGCGGAGAGGTTAATAATTACATCGATGGGTACAATCTTCAAAAGAATATTATTTATTATAACAAGATTTATTAAAAAAAAAAATCCTTTTTTAATTGTGGTATTTCTTTTGTTTCAGGTATGTTCGAGTTTTAACAACTACATAAAATCTCAAAGCCAAAATGACTGCATCTCGTGTGTATGGTGTGTATTATAACTAGTTTATTATAAGAACAAAATTGTCCATTATCCTAAACCAAATTAACAGTAAGTATAGTATGAAAAACACCTATCTTCTATCTTGCTACCAACGTGTCTTCAGAACAACCATAAAATGTTAACTACATAAAGCTACTTATCGTTCCAAAATAATTTACGAGCGTGATTTATGGAGATTCCTTTTTCAAAATCTTATTTCCCGCCTTCAGATTTCCACAATGCGCAGGAACTATGCCGCGTGAAGGAATAAAGCCAAAAGAAGCCGCCTCTTCTTTTCGAATATTATCCTTGTGTCTTTTTTCTATGGCGTAAGGATATGTGTCTTGTCTATGGTGAGAGTATACTGTCTGGTGTGGGGATATTGTCTGTGGTTTGGAGATATTGTCTATAGAGTGTGGACTCACCTCGGATTGCGCCTCATAAACTATCCTTCGCCGACCACAAAGAGAACGGCGAAGGATTTTTTCATTATTATCCGTGTCAGCAACTGGTGTGAATTTTTTTGCTAATTTACCCCTTTTTATTACGGGGATGCAATCGTGATCATGTAAAGGTCCCTTTTCATATTTTATTATATTATAAAATAGTGCTTAATAAGGTTTTATTTTCTATAATATTTACGGAAAAAAATAAGCGCCACAAGATCATTGCTTTTCAAAAGAAGAAATTTACCGTTTAAATGTTAGTTAGATATTATATCTACTTATTCATTTAAGCATCTGTCAAACAATTGAACAAAAGAAATACACATAAAGAAAGATTTAATTAATCATATATTGTTGGATCCCACTTTATCGCTAGTGTGATAACATAACGTAACGTTACATATCATAATCCGATATGTTTAACGCATTGCGCAGGAATATAACTTCGAATCACGCACCACGCACCGACAAATAAATTAGTCTGTTACATGTCAGGCGAGTATGAAATCTACTTTGAGCGTTAGGAACTTTTAGTAATTAAGGAATTTTAGTAAATGGTATTATTTATTATTTTTATTTTTTAAATTACTTTTTTATTTTATTGTCTTACACCAGGGCGATACTGAGAGTATCTTCCACTCTGGAACGTGCCGCAAATATACTACAAAGTATTTTTGATGAATTAATTGTGAAATAACACAATTTTATCAAAAAAATTATTATTTGCCACGCTGGGATTCGATCCCGCGACCTTCGGATTTCTAGACTTACATTACCGCTAGACCACGCCGGCCGTCAATTTAATTATTGTATCAAGTGATTGAAATATATATATATATTATATATTCATTAGGAATTTTTTCAAAATTTTTTCAATTGTGATTTTTTATTGGCTGACTTCTGAATTACCGAGCATATTATTATAAGTATTATGCGATTATTATTATCAACGTATTCGGATCATAGTTTTTTTAACCAATAATAGCCCGAAATATATGATTTTTTTTTAAGAGTCGGTTCAGCAGCTACGCCTACTTTCTTACAAAATCTCCAAATGCTTCGGTACTGAATTTCACTTGCCTTTGTCAGTAGTTTTATTTATGGCCTCGATTGGGCTGTGGGAAGCATTTAGTTTTATCGCAATCTAACTATCTTTTACTTCCTATTTTGCACTTGCCAGCTTTTGCAGAAGCTCGCAGGCTGTATGTGATTTTATTTCAACATCATATATACTCGTATATATTTTTTACAGAAAAGTATTATTTAAGTCTCTCATATTTTTATATTCTCCAATTTACCCTAGTTTTAACATAAATCGACTCACCTACAATGCACAACTTAAACTTCATATGAATAAGATACGACACAAAAGAAAAATTACCCTTCAGGCGAAACACTATGAAGATCGCAAAATCATTCGTTTTTGATTTGAAAATTTAATCGCTAAGAAATATTTTAGATACTTTAATGTAGATACTGCGAGTAGAGCACTTGTCTTTTAAAATAATTGTCAACATTTGTCTCTTAAAATAATCGAGTAATTTTTGATAAAGCTGCTATCTACCCCAATTTAGGAAAAGTGTTGATATTGGTGAATTGTATATTACACTTGCTGTGGATCGACAGCTAGCTAGCCCTTTCCAATCAATCACTGTAGCCGCAATCGTGTTTAAGGAGATATTTGTTAATAATAATTCGGATTTATTCAGTCACATTTATTTACAATAAACTTCGTACAAAATAAAGATTTGTCGCGGTTAAAGCACACTGGAGGAAATTTATAGACGTAATGAATTTGCAATTTTGTCCACTCAGTCAGACGGCGGCTCGCGGTGATACCAGTCGGTAAAATTTGTTTTTATTAATTGTAAGGCTGTTCGCCATAGCCTCTTTGAGTTCAGAAGAACAGATATCAGGAGGCTTATTCTCTACATTTTGTGGGATCGTTATCGAGATAACGGACGTGATCTCCTGTCAGTTTTGTGATTTTTACATATTTTAGTTAAGTCGTTTTAAACACGAATTCCTGCAAGTATGCTTGATTATTTATTCATTTAATTTACGTTGTACATAGAAAAACCCACAAAAGATAGAGAATAAGCCTGCAGGTCCATAAAAATTGGTTTAACGCTTAAAATCTCCTTTTTATTTACGCTTTTATTGTACGACTAGCTGATACCCGGCATGAGTTGCAATGTCATTCAAAGAAATAAATTGATTCTAGTTTCATATCCTTTCCCGTGCGTCCCCGTTCCCTTCCACCTTCCCCCTCCTTCGTCTCTTACCTCTCCACAAACCCCACCTTCCCCCTACCTTTCCTTCATCCCGCTAAATATGAAAGACACACATTTTCATTTGTACAAATTTCATTACGCCAGAGCTTACCATTATATAAAGCCTATTTTACTCGCTCATAATGTAACTTTCTATCGGTGAAAGAAATTTTAAAATCGGATTAGTAGTTTAGGCGTGAAAGCGTAACAAACAAACACACCCACCTTTACATTTATAATATTATTAGTATTAGTTTAGAAGTATAAGTTTGGCAAATTAAGTTCCTTACAAAATGATCGTAATATATTTAAATATTTGTACCTAAGCTTCGCAAAATAAAATTAAACATACTTTTTGGCAATATTTTTTACTCGCATAAATCAAACAGACGGCTGGTTTTAGTGGGAATTTAAACCTTACCGCCATCTACATAAGGGATTTTATCGTTGGCCACCCGATTCTGAATATTACACGACGTTGTGCATCGTCTTAATAACAAAATTCTACCTTCAAACAATGAAAATTTTGCAATGTTCCCTAGTGAAACAATCGTATTTTTTTTTTAAATTCATTCACAAAGCAAACAAGTTTATATTATTTATTTAACCTATGCAATAAAGTCCTCCACACTTGCATTAAAGTCCTCCACACTTGCATTAAAGTCCTCCACACTTGTAATAAAGGCCATAAGCTAGATAGACTAGAATCGTTAGAAATTTCCCGCTTAACTAAAAAAATAGACCATAAATTTGTAATGAATAAACAATTAGAGTCATTTGCTAAGTCTCCACTTTTGTATCCATTGTAATTTTCATAATAATTTCGAAATTAAAATATGTATTTAGCTAATAAAATGACCATTCCTACTCCAATGTAAACATGTATCCCTTCAAAAAGCTATTAAAAATCCCATGCATCATAAATGTAATAACGATTTGACAATAAAATTAGGTCTTTAATAATTCATACCACTTGTAAGGTTTTTCCTAAACAATATTGAAGTGAGCTACAAACCCAAGGTAATTAGCCCACTGGAATAACCAAAATATTTAGAAATTCAACAGTCTAAAACTACTTAGTAACAAATGTAATTAGTATAATTGATTAAAACCCTTAAGACCACCCCGCTTCCCCTCCCTCAAATGTTGTGTATATAAACCGTAGATTAAGAATATTTTGTACCAGTCTGAAGATGGCTCTAGCGAGCTGAAACCGGTTACGGTCATTAAACTTAAAGTGGAAAAAAGTTTTATATTTGTTTTTATTATAATATTTTAACCTATGCAAGTTACCTTTTAGTTAAATAATAAACATCTCCGGTGTTCCATTTATCAGGCTGAGCTATTAATGAAGGTAAATTATAAGCTGAAACCTGAAATGTTCCTCTAGAGCCCCTTTAAACCTGGTTTATTATTAGAATACGTATTCACAGCAAGAACTAAGGCATAAATAGATAAGTGAAATAGATCTCTCACTGTAAATTTAGATATCAGTAGTCCACCAGCCGACATAATGGATATTTATAGTTAAACACCATTGTTAACCACTCTTAAGCGGACTGTTCGCTCGGCCAGTTTCAGTGTATAACTGAAATTAAAACAAAAATAGTAACAAAAATAATTAGCTAAATATGTAAAAGTTGCTACGTTTTGGTTGGGTTACCAGCGTAGTTGTTTCCGTGGTTAGCTCAGTAGGTGGGGAAAGGTGACTCTGTTCTTCAGGGTCAGGGTCGGTGAAGGTGCCTTGCGCTCGGCCGGGGGAAACAAGGGGCAATCATAATGTATCTGACATACAAGGTTTATTGATATAGTGGGCACATGTTTAGGACAGTCAAGTTAACAATAAATAAACATCCTGGCTAGAACAAACTGTTCTCTCTCTCGGCGTGGGAAAATCGGTAGGTTAGCACATTAATGGGAAGGATTATTGAGTGTGGCTTACACAATCGGGGATGTAGCGGGAGGAGGCATCCTTGGATATGGGAGTTCTGTGGTCACTCCGTATAAACGAGGCCAGGACCTCATCTTGAGAACGTTGATGGCCGGGCGCTATCGCATACGCGCGGGCGGGAAAAGGTCCCAGAGATTTACACACACGACTGGTCGTGGGCACGATTGGGCGAGATCTGCGGTTCGCGGTTGGCGGGCGGAGGTGGTTCGGTGGGGCCTTCGTTGGTGGCGGGCCCACGGTGGAACGCTTGGACACGGGGCTGGTGGCGTCATTTCTGGTTTGTGTAATCTTGTAACATAACAAAGTGAATGACAAACAAGAATGAGTCAAAGGTAGAACCACAAAAGTTGTTGGTGATACTTTTGTGTAGCACATTTGTTTTTATCAAAATATAAATTATTTAGTCATATAGGTACAATAATAATCATAAATACCAACTTCTGGGAATAATTCAACATTCAATTACATATATAAATAGTCTATACATATTTATACATACTTTTTATCTCAAGGTAACAAACATAATTTTTCTTGCGTGGCTTAGCGTTTTCATATTTTTAATCGAAGCACGAAAAACATTGGTTCATTTAGAATATGTGTGCAAATTACGACTCCCCGTGTGTAAAGTACCCATTTCGCGAAAAAATTCATAGTTTTATAATAAATTTTCACAAAGAATCAACATTAATATTTTGTGAATGTGACAAAATTCTCTGTAATAAATACATATTTTTTAGGGTAATTTAAGACAATTACCTAGATAGAAATTCCTATATTATGCTCATATAATACCATTGGTATTTAGAGATTTCCAGAGAACACATTACGTTGGTACCTATGCCGCAAAGATACATATTTTTCATACATATTTCCGTCAATCGACAAACAAACTAACTAACCATCACGCCGTTTCTCCGCAAAGGTAGGCAGAGGGGACTGACCGCCAAACAACTCGGTCTTTGCAAACAAACACTCTTTGCCTTATTCACATTCATACATCGTCATACTCTTTTATTATTCTAACTCTTGACATGCCCGACTCAAGTGTCTGATTCACTTCATCGTGCCATGTCGTCCTTGGGCGTCTCTGACTTCTTTTACCTTTCACATTTGCTTCATATATCATCCTTCATATATCTTCATCCTTACACTCCTTTCTTCGTTCATTCGCTCTACGTGCCCAAACCATCTGAGGGTCCTTTTTAATAACTTACTCATTAAGCTTACATCAGCCTTGCGTTATTTGCGAATCTCTACATTTCTCACACGATCATGGATGGTTTTATCACACGTATACCTCAGGGATCTCTTTTTTACAGCATTCAGTTTACTTTCATCCTTCTTCTGCCTCACTGCCATGCATCAGAGTCTTTGAATCTTCAATAAAAACACAAAGATTTATTTAGAGAATTTTGCAAACATACAGTACATTGAAATAATAGTACTAGAATTTAGTATTAGGATAACAAAGATTTTCTCATCTTCTGATATTGTTAAGAGCTTGTAAATTTACCAGGTTAATCTGCTGTGAAAACCTTGGATTCTTTAGATGGTTCAAATTTGCCGCACAACAATCCAAAACCCCACGACAATTCGTATCAAAGTTATTGTTAAGGCAGTGTAGCGGTGTTGTGGGGGAGGGGTGGGAGCAGTGGTGCAGTGATATAACACGCAGTAAAGGTGCATTCCTTGGTGCAGCGAGGTGCACAGGAATGCACCCCGAGGGATGCTCCCGCTGGGCGTGGGAACCGAATCCACACGCCTCACACCTGCTCAGCTGTTCTTGGAGCTGCGATGGCATTGGATAATATTATTTCACCCAGTAAATGGAATAGCTTCGACATTTTCCAACGAAAATATTTTTTTACGATTTCACAATGTCATCAAATCTATATTATTCTAAGTATGCACATATTGCACATGCAGGGACGAATCACATTTAGGAAGATAGATATTCTTGTACCATTGAACCACACATCATAAAATTTTGCTTTTGCTTTCCCAAACACGTTAATTAAAGAACGTGATACACTTATATTATTATTAATAATAAATATTATTATTCAATAAAGGCTTCACGTGTTTCCTATTATGTCCTCTGCGTGCAAACGGTATCTAAATTTTTCTAAATAAACAGTTATTCTAAAGTGACCTATCAAGTAAGTATGGTCCTTTATATTTTCCGCTTGTACAGAGTATAAATATAAATAAAATAAAATGTATGATATAAATTTACATTTTACGCAGCATCGAGTTTATTGGTCAAATGCACTATAAGTACATATAGTTTTGTGTCAGAGATCGACGAACCGGTGGATGCAATATTTTTGCTATAAGTTGTTATAATGGTTTATCTAGTCTGTAGTTAGAAGTAAGATTGTAGAAATCTACATATATAAATATCTCATATCACGATATTTGTTCGAGATAAATTCATAAACTACTTAACCGATTTCGATGGAATTTGGCTTACTGTGTGTAATTTGGTCTAACTTAAAAGATTTGAAAATTTTTATCTCAATTATTGATATCAATATTTATTATTGCGAATTAAATGTTCATTAAAGGTTTGTTATAGAACAATGCTTTGTAATTATTTGTAAGTTTCATAAGTTTCTAACAGATGGCGGTGTGAGTTAATTTATTGACACAACACTGGGTTATCTAGGTTGTGTTTCGTTAGCCTCAGCAACGCGTGGCCGGGTTAGCTAGTAAATTATAAATTTGTACAGCGCCCTTGAGGAGATTGTCACAAAAACAGCGCTGTACAAATCATCCAAATATTATTATTTTTTATTTACATTGTAGTTTGTTACTATTTTACAATGTCTTTCATACCATAATACATTGTTAGTTTAAGTTTTTTTAATTGAAATGATGGGTCATGTTGTAATAATTACAATATGTTCATTAAACAACTAAATCTGCATTTCCGTTTAAATTTGAATTTCATATTATTCATCTGCAGAATAATTTTATTCAAATTTTGAGAATTGGCAACGAATTGTTTTGTAATTTAGGTAGGTGTTTTTATGCAAATAAAACTGAATTTATAATTTTCCATTGCTGTTAATGCGTTGGTAGTTGCATTGTAATTAATTATTATTATGCCTTGTCGTTATGTTTGTAGTTTGTAGTTATTTAAGGGTTTGTAGAAAAAGGTATAAATTTGAAATAACAGTTTTTTTTTGGTTTCTTTGTGATTGAATTGACTGTGCCCTCCATTATTCTCAATTTGGGAGGCGATAATGGGTACGAGTCGCCGTCCTGGTAATCATTTATGGGATAAATAACACCGCTACGTTTGGAGACTTAGCAGGAGTACGCGGGTTCATGGGGTGTCGTTTGTCCGGGTCTTGGCGGCGGATGCATCTGCTTACCTACTACGTGGCGGGCCGGATCGAGAAAGACTGATTGAGAGAGACCTTTAGACCTCTTCAACGGGACTATCTCGACCCACCGCCTTGCACCGCAGTGGAAAGGGTGGATTCATACGTCCGTCACTCCTGGACACACTGACTCCCAGATTCTCACCCACCCCTCTTAATTTTTCCCTTTCCTTTCATAAAAATACCCTCCATACACCATCCCCAAAGATGAAAAAGGCCCTGAGGGGAATTATTTTGATCCAGGTTTTCTGTGTGAAGTTAAAACAAAAAAAAAATGTTTTCCACCAACTAATCTTATTTCTATCAATTTAACTCTTTTGTTAGAATTGGTGAAACTAATAAAAATACTTTCAAATAAATAATCATTAAAAACCCCACGGAATATCATTTTCCTGAAAAACTAAACCATACCAAAAATATTAATATATTTTTTATTTGCCTGCAACCCGGGCGTTTATTGAAATAACATTATCATATATCGACTACCACAACACAGGCATGTGCCTAGTATGGTGGTCGAAAAATCCCCAATTTGTGTAACAAACAATTCAAAGAATAAAGAAACTTAAAAAAAAAATATATATATACAAAGAAGTATGTAACCCGCCTCACTAGACGATGTCTGTTCTGAGACGGGTACATATACGATATATGCATACATGTACACATCACATAAGTACATACATACGCTTACATATATATATTTATTTATTTGTCCATGTAAACACATACTCACATATACACACAAACATACACATACATATACGTGCGTATACGCATGCATGCGTATAACCATAAAAAATATAAGTATACGAAATTTAAACAAAATTATTGGAAATTGTTAAAAGTTTATCATAAAACCAAAAATCTAAACAGAAAAAATGTGTATCTACCTGTAGTCGTAGTAGCAACCCGAAGTTATGTAATGCGTAGTACCTGCATTAAATTTGAAAGCTTGATGTATGTTAGTGGAGGAGTATAGTTCGGCCGTGACCCTTGATTATAAGGTATTAACCTCTGGAAAAAACTTAACGATACCTGTCCTATGTTTGTTTATAAAGCCCGACTTTACGGCGGTCAGGCAGATGAAGTAGGTAGGTCAAGGCAGAGGCCATAAACAGATAGCAAAGAACGTGAAGGTAAATAATACTTTCCTAATATGGACCGAGAGAAACCAGAATAAATGATCACCCAAGTTTTGACCCATTTCTCTTTAACGACCGTACAATATACATATCTTATGGCTTTTTGAAATCTACCAAAATATCTCAATTTAATCTCCCGGCTAAACAGTAAAATTCCATTATTTATTATACGCGCGTACTGCCGGCTTTCCACTTTCCAAAAACATTATATTATAAAAATATATAAATTATGTACACTGAATCAAACATAAGCCAGGTCATAGAAATGTACGACCGTCTTATTTTCCCCGTCTCATTCCTCGTAACTTCTCCAGTATAACTACTCATAACTTGGGCGGATATAATAAACTAGACAAATATTCTGAAACGAAATCCGAATCATCTCGCGGAAGAAAAAATCCATCTTTTGGTAAAAAATCTTCGCGAGCAGATGCCAGAAATTCAGATTTGATGAAGTCGGCAATCGTATTACAAGCCGGAAGATGAAATTATCTGATAAGATTCGTGCTCACATCTAAATAATAATATTTTGTAAGGCTTAACGTGATTTCCAAATGTGATGAATTGCGTGAATTATAATTATACCTACAAACAACACGTCATGTAATAATTATTTTTTTTATAAAGCTTATCATCTTATGCCACTGAAAGAGCACGCCATGATTTTTTCCCCGAATCAAATAAATTGCGTATACACATTTTGAAAAAAAAATAAGCAAGTCTTATTTTTTTTTTTTAAATAATATTATATTATGTAAGATGGGTTATTTTTCTGCCGAAATGAGGTACTTGAGAGGAGTGGCAGGGGTTACGAAATGGGATCATATAAGAAATTCGACGATCCGAGACGATCTAAACATTGAACCACTGCTACTCTTTATAGGAAAATCGCAACTGAGGTGGCTTGGGCATGTACTAAGAATGCCTGATGACCGAATTCCGAGGAAGATACTACGTGCGATTCCAGAGTGCGTCCAGTGACCGCCCCAGACACAGCTGGGAGAGGCAACTCCAGAAACTGTGTGAGGAGAGGATGGGACTGCCATGGACGGAGGCCGAACAGTCAGCAGATGCTACAAGACAGGGATGTATGGGGGAGCCTTGTCGATGCAATAGGTCCCCGACCCGAATAGGATAAGGGGATGAAGATGATGATGATGGGTTATTTTTCAATCCATGAAAGAAAATAACAGGCTTTTTAAGAGTAGACTTTTCAAAATCATAATAATTGTGACGAATTATAATTTAGAGTTTGGGATAGTATTGTTGCTGGGTGAAATTTTTTATACATTCATGTTGCTTATGACAGCTGATGTGGGGCCATTTTTAATCGTCTATCAATTTTTTTTTTAAATCCACCTTTGTTTGACAATTTTAATAAATAAATTTTAATATCAGTAAATAAAATACGTGGCAATTCTACGTATGGAGAGGGAATAACACTTCCACATTCCACCTGGGGCGCTTCTGAAAGTCATTTTGTTCGCCCTGTACAAGTATGTGTGCATTACTTTTCAGCGTCGTAATTAAAGCCGTACAGTAATTAGTTATTTTTTCTGATTTACTGAAAATTACTTAAGGACGTGTTGGTTTTCATTATTTTTATTTAAATTTCATAATTCATATTTATACCGGTAAAAAATAATTTATAATGACTTCAACGTAAGTTAAGCACCCCATTCAGTTAAGTACATAGTTAGATCAGTTGTGCCTTTTGTGTTGGGGAACAAAAACGAAGTGAAAATTTTATCTTACCGCCCAGAATACAGCGTCAAGGGACTTACTTGAATTATTTAACCAGTGATTCCTGATATAATTTTGAATAAAAATACAAAAGAAATTTTGATCTGTTGTTTTTTTTTCAACTAAAAACATAAACAATCAGTGACCGGACAACTTAGAAAACCAACTCAGAACCACCTTAGAAAAATCATTAAGAGTGATGAAATTTTTTTTTTTTTAAATTGGTTTAATAGGTTACGTTAGGTTGAGTGCCCAATGACGATTCACAAAAAAATTTGAAGAAAATTTTTTTTAAAAGATATCGAAAAGGTCACCGGAGACCAAAATTTCATTTACATTACTTACTCCAAATAATGTCAGGAATCACTGGTTAAATTAAGTCAAGTACTTAACATCCTCCACAATGTAATTTCACGAATGCCGGCGTTTCCAATAATAACAATAATGAATTATTGACGTAACATAAAGTGATTTCATAGTATTATGTCGCATGTTTTTAGGTTCTACCAGGACCATTCAATTGAGTCAGGACGTAACTAGCTTCATTGTCCCCTTTGTTGGTAGCGTACAAGGCATGGATACAGGTATAATGTGGCATATTTGGTACAAGGGACAGGGCACTGAGGCTACAGGGTGTGGGAGGTACGGGATTTTGGAGGGGCTGAATGCATAAAAGGTGTCTGAAACTGAGGGATACAAACATTTTTATTAATCATCGGAATTCAGGAAACCCGACGCAAAGGTTTTTTGGTTCTGTCAAATGAAGTGACCTAATCGAATATTTTTGTTTTATTTTTTCAGTGAACACTTCTTTAGCACCTTAGTGATTTGAAACTTGATGAAACGGAAGCGAGCGACACTAAAAAGAGAAAACACATACATCTATATCTTTTAGCCTCGAGAGAAAGAGATAGCAATAAAATATTTATTTATTTCCTGGGTACTCGGTTTCAATATACTACGATAAATCCACGATCCCACGTAAGTCTCCTTTAGACTAATGGCATAAAGCGCCTGACGAACCTTAGCTACCAGAAATTCAGCGGACCGAGGATTGAATCTTACGAAATCTAAAAATAAATAAATTATTTTTTGTAAAATCAATATCCAATCTTTAAACCTCTCCAAAATGAACAGGCAAAAAAAAACACAAAATAAAGCGACATCTAGCATTGATGCTAGCTCCTCGGAGCATCTTTCATTATAATACCGCTAGAACAAGGTTAGTAAACCTACCAGACGCCTACCCTCTGAAGATTGCAATCCACTCGTCAAGATAGAGAAATCTATAAAACTGACCGCCCGTTTCTGCACAGTCAGGGGTTTTTTTCAGTGTTTTTTTTTTTCATTTTTGAATAACCAGACCAGAGGTGACTGCCAAATTCAACAGTGCGATTTGTACAGGGTTAGCAGTTGAGTACGATCAATGTATGTATATGGTGCACTGGATCGTGTTGCGTCAATATTATATGTAATAAAGTACTGAAATTCGATAAAAATGCATGTCGTATTAACGCATTATGTTTCTATGGATTTCACTGTTTCTATATAGTTTAAACTACTATCCATATAAATATTTGAAAAATATGGAAAAAAAATTAGTTATTTTGTCACAGTAAAAAGGATTTTTTCAAAGCTACGTGGCGTCTGATGGGAATGACGTCTCTGAGCAAATTTTACTTTGCAACACACTTTATCAATATTAATTTGTAGCCGACCGTATTTTGCTTGACTTAGACTTCATCAAGGCTTATCTACTAGTAAGGTAAGCAATTTCTTAGATGCTTCAGTCAAAGCGAATACCGGTCGCCATTAAAGATGTTAAAAATAGTGGTTTTTCATTAATTAGTCGCCATTAAAGTTATTAAAAATAGTGGTCTTTCATTAATTAATTTAATCACACCAAAAACAGTTTATTTAATTTCTTTGCATGCGTAATCATTTTTTTTATAATTAAATAAATGTGTTTTGGCACTACTTTTGTAAGTTGCTTTGATTGGCCTGCGTGTCGCACCTTTGCCGAGGCAGGTACAAGATCCATTGAATAAAAAGTCCCCATTGAAAGGTGACACTTTCTACCTGCTGGATCGTGCCTTCACCGCCACAGCCTTTGTGGGTAGGGCCGGTCACGTGTCGCCGATACCACGTGTGGAGAATTCTCTTCTCCGGGAATACTACACCATTGTACGTTGTTCGCAGCATGTAAGCATTCACTTACTTTCAATGCCATATAATGAGGCGAAGTGTATTTCTCGGTGAAATATAAAAGTGATGAATATACTGAGATACCTAATCTCGTTGGGGGAATATAAGTTCGTGCGGAAAGCAAGAATAAATTTAGGATTATCTCTTAAAAACTAAAAGAGTAAAGAAACTAAAAATAGCGGCTTTTATAAACTCCATCATGACGAATGTAATGCTGTATTTGTTGGACAAACTGGCCGGTCCTTTAATATTAGATTTAAAGAACACATGCGGTCTTTTAAAAATTAAAATCAGTCACAATTTGCCAATCTGTCACAATTTGCCAATCTGTCACAATTTGTCTAGATAAGAATCACTCAGTCGGTGATAATAGTAATCCAACATAGTAACTAAAAGCCGTGAACTCTAGCTTTTAGAGCAGATGGAAATTAGTAAAAAATCTAATAGTCGATTAAAAAATCTAATAAACCCAAAGCTAGTTCGATAAATGAACAAAAAAATATAATTCTCTCCCAACAATTATCAAAATATTATTATCGATCCATTGTCAATGGTTTTTCTCATAAAGAATGTTTTTCCCGTTGCTTTGTAGTAATAAATGTAATAGATTCTGAATCGAACAGAAGTACCAACCAACTATAGACATGGATAATATGGCTAGGATTTAATATAACTCGGACAGTAGGTGAACAAACCTCGTCATTTAGTGGCGCCCAAGAACGCTGAAAATTGACGTATAAAACGATGGATGCTATTTGTAAATGTATGAATGTTCCCAAAAAACTGAGCCAACGCTCAAGCACAACTGTTCAAAACGATAGAATGAATGTTCAGAATAAAACTTTTCCTGAACCAACCCTTACACACAACTGTTCAAAATGAATTAATGAATGTACAATGAATGTTCAGAATAAAACTATTCCTGAACCAACGCTTGTACACAAATGTTCAAAATGAACGAATGAATGTTCAATGAATGTTTGGAATAAAACTATTATTGAACCAAACTTATACACAACTGTGATGAATGAATGAATGATCAATGAATTTTCAGAATAAAACTATTCCTAAACCGATGCTTATAAACAATTGTTCAAAATGAATGAATAAATATTTAATGAATGTTTACAATAAAACTATTCCTGAACCAACGTTCAAGCACAACTGTTCAAAATGAATGAATAAATTTCATTGAATGTTCGTTCACAAACTTTTTTTGAGCCAACGCTCATGCACAACTGTTCAAAATGAATGAATGAATGTTCACAATAAAACCATTCCTGAACCAACTCTTATATATATTCATAAACAACTACTAGTATACATGCTCATCATGCACTCTTATTTATTGCATTGTTATTATCTTACTTATATTGCACTTACTTATAATTTAATTTACTAAGATTATTTCTTCTGTATCTTTAACTTTTTCTATTTTTATGTGTGTATTTATATTTCGTAGATATAGTATAAAATCTGAAACCACGACCATAAAGATCGCAATAAAAATAACCGGCCGGGTTACCAGAATTGAAATTGAATTGAATGTTGCATTCCATACAGAATGTTATATTTTGTGTTTAAATAAACAACGGTTTAAATATAACAATTTCCTTGCGAAATACTTGCAAAATAGTTTGACGTGAGCTTAATATCTCATCCCCGTTGAGACTAAACTGTTCGTACCTTCCCCAAGACGCTTTTCCGGAAACGTGGCTAAGTTTAAACAACTAAACTCTGATGGAGTGAGATTCCTGAGTGGTGTATGATGTATGATGTATAGGTCACGCGGAGGTTCTGGAGGTAGTGGAAGTATGGCGGAGTTTCTTTGTGGCCCTCCTTGTGCGACGGGACGTAAGGCTTCGAGGGGAAATTGACTCTCGCCCGGTGAAGCGATGCATTCTAAGTGAATATGAAAAAGGATTTTGCCTCGAAAGAATGTTGTAACACGATACCGTTTGAGCATTGTGAACTGTAAAGGAAACAATATTACACTCGTACTTTTTGTTTAACTCCAGCAAGCATTGAAGAGGTAATCGATTTTGAGAAACCCAATTTTAGACGTTTTGGAGCTTTTCGTGAATTTATGCATCATACCTTCGTGATATACTTGTAAATATGTTACCCGACAATTTTTTGGTCATTTATATTATATTGTATTTAGGTCGTAGAAGAATCATTTATCGTTTAGTGTTTTACAGTGAGCAAAAAGGAGTGTAAGGAGAGTATATTTTTATTATATATTTATTAAATAACACAACACAATCCTTATACATAAATAAATAAATAAATAAAAATAAATAAACATTTATATTTACCGGTCAGTAGGTGAGTTGGTATAGCATCTGAGTTCAAGTACACGGCTGGCTAAGTCCTCCATTACGGCACAAGTAATATTTTCCGCTGACTGTGGTGGTAGTAGAAGATTTTCAAAGTATTGTCACATTATTTGTAAACCAAGAATGTTGGTTTTTCTTTAAAAAAAAAAATTCATGTATAAATTTTATTTAAGGGAAGCACAGTTTTTACAAAATCTTATTTTTAAAGCAAAAAATTA
Organism: Glyphotaelius pellucidus; assembly: GCA_936435175.1. NCBI lineage: Eukaryota > Metazoa > Arthropoda > Insecta > Trichoptera > Limnephilidae > Glyphotaelius > Glyphotaelius pellucidus. The sequence goes on along the minus strand of OW386548.1, from coordinate 8,157,985 downwards.
ACGGCCTCCGTGGTCGAGGTAAATAGTAAAAAACTTTTTTGTGTGTAAATAATCCCATATTTTGAATTTTTATTTAAATTTGTTTTACCTATACCTTTAACGTGACTTATTTTTATTTTTCTAAATCTTGTTTTGTTTCATGTTTCCTTTAAATTTATTAACCTTCAAAAATATTTCTACAAAAATTGAACCTAAAAATGATTTAAATATAAAATTTATCATCAAGCCTGTGGACGGTGTAGATTAAATTTAAAATCTCTGAAACTGCTGCTTAAATTTTCAAAATCGTATCACAATTTCGTGTTTTAGTTCGTCCCTTTAGTAATGGCAAGAGCTTAATGGCTAAGTAAAGTAGTAATCGCAAGCCTATCTTGAATTACGACCTGTAGTACTAAATAGCTCAGCGCACTAAAATTGTCCTGTCCACTGAGATAAGCAAAGTAGTGCAGGCACATTAAGATAATTTAACGAAATTCCTTTGAACTTAAAGGGAGATTTTCTTGCGGCCGCAGCGTATAACATTCTTTGTAAAAATTCAGAACATTTACAAAGTCTCAGAGGATAAATATTTTCATTGCTCCGTTTTTAAAATACGTATATTCAATACTAGCCGAAGTCTCCGGCGATGCCCGGGCTTTACACACAGTTTTCGAAATCAAATGTAAACAGTGACCTTCTTCTTGTTATGAAGGTCTCATGTGTAAAATTTCATCAACCTCGGCGTAAAACTGTAGATTTGCGCACAAATCAAATCCCGCCCGCTTGCCAGCCCGCTCGTTCTCTTTTATATATTATATATTTCTACCAATTTACACAAAACTTGACAAATTATATACTTAAACCTTTCCCATGAATCACTCTATCTATTGGTGATAATTGCATGAAAATCCGTTCAGTAGTTTTTGAGTTTATCGCGAACAGACAGACGGACAGATAGACGCTGCGGAGGACTTTGTTTTATAATATGTAGAGAAGGGTTTTATTTCGAGGACGGTGAAAATATTAATTAATTCCTTTAAATTGCTATTCGCAGAGTTAGTGAGAAGTAGTTTAAAGTACAATTCAATAATGTGGGCTCCATTTAAAAGATTCATCAACAAAAAATTGAGAGGGTGAACCATACGTTTCCTAGATTTATTAATTATAAAATAGGAATTCCAATTGACATCTTAATTTTACATTTTAAATGGACTTAATAAACTTAGCTTGCATATTATCAATGCGCATAATGAGCGATTTAATTTGTATTTTCAAAATATGAAATGGCAGATTTGAAGCCGTTGATTTAACGAAACTGATTCCTCTGTAAAATGTTACCAAATCTGCTAATAATTATTTCGAAAATTTACATATTTAAAGAATGCACAGACTTGGTTATAAGTATGGCTCATTCATTGTTTACCGAAACTAATCAGTGTCCAAACTAAAACTAAGTTTATTAGAATGTTTTTGACAAATCTATTTTTTTTTTCAAGTGAACCTTTTAACGTTAAATGAAATGTGTAAGCTACTCATCGAAAAGTCTTGATATGAAATAACCTTTTAAAATTTCGATATAAATCTTCAGTGTTCTAGGCCCTTTTTCGTTGCAGGTATTAACTTAAATAGTACGACATTTGTGATAGATTTACCCTATTAAGAAATATAATTACTTTATCTTTATTTCGCAATGAATATAATGCCTTCTGTTCTAAACCAGTTTATTTTTTATCTTCTTCCATTAGGAGCGACACTTGAAATAGAAATCTGCTGTAATAAGTTCAGATTCTGGATTTGAAATGGCGCCAGTTGCCATTTAAAGTTCAGCGAAAATATGTTTTGTATAGTTAATGTGGATGGTATCAGCAGCCTGGCGGAACAAGATGTTTCTATACCTTAAACTAAATCTTCCGCCTGATATAGCACCACTCAATTCCCCACATGTTAATGTCAATACGAGAAGACAGAGTCTTTTTTTAAAGATTGCTGTAGCTATTCTTGGAATTCAGATAATAGTCTCACGCAAAAAAAATGTCTGGAAATATAGACAATGGTACAGATTTGTGTAGGTAATGCTACAGGGCGCACCCATCGACACCTATTATACTCTTCCTAATATTTTTTAATTTATTTATTGTTATTAAGATTAACTTTTATAACTTTAATTTTAAGTTTTTCTTTTATTTATTCAATAACTAGCTTTTACCCGCGGCTGCGCTCGCATGGTGTTAGGGGAAAATCACTCTAGCGCTTGCACCAATTGCATTCATTCCCGGTACAACCAGTTTTCAAACAGTTCGAGTAATAAATTTCATAATGCCAGATCTCACCAGTAGTAAATAAAGAAAGAATTATCCAATTAGGTAAAATTATGCGCGTACAAACATTTCGGAGATTCATTTTATTTATATGACGCCTAAAATAAAATTTCCCACAAATATATCAACATCACGGCAACGATTTGTTTTCTGAAGTTAGGAATAACTCGCTTTTGTTAGCGACAGAAAACGTATAATAAGTATAATATATTAATATTCGTATAATTAATATAATATATTATTTCATAACCCCAGAGCTTACTATTATAAACAGCCTATATTACTCGCATATAATGTAGCTTTTTATTGGTGAAAGAATTTTTAAAAATCGGTTTATTGGTTTATGTGTGAAAGCGTAACAAACAAACACACGCAGTTTCGCATTTATAATATTAGTATAGATATTATTCATCAATTTATAAAAAAAAAATGTTCATTGCAAATGCAAATTTTGAAAACCTACACTGTTTAGGCACCTCAAATGTTCAAACGTCAAAAATTATATCGCTTGACCATTTCATGCAGTTGAGTTGACTTTACAAAAGTTTACCCAGGTTGTTATTTTTAAAACCATCCAGTGTTATGTCAAGTTAGAACTTATTAATGTGGCTAAAGGCACAGTTAAACATATAGCATTACTCCAGTAATAAATCTCCGGTTAGCTGTTAAATTAAAGATTCAATTTATTTTGAAACATTGAAATCCTGTAATTGTCACTAGAACCACATGTGGTGTAATTTTATCGTTCGACATTAGCCCTTACTGCCTCACGAACGTGTTACAATCTCGTAGCATGAAATTCCGAGTATTCGCAATTCTATTCCTATCGTATCTTGGATTTCGCAAACCAATTTAAAATTCCACCTGCGGAAAAAATCTTCTGTTAAACGCCTCCGTAGCAGAAAATGTCTACTTCAATAATTTTCCGAAAATAAGACTTTAGTTACATATTCAGTTTACATATTTTATGATTTATTTTAATCTTTTTCAATCTCGTCGTTCCTTCACTTTAAGATGTTTTATTATTATACTAGCTTGTTCTCGGCATTGTACCTCCCTGCCTTCCCCCTCTCTCGTCTCTTCCCTCTCCACGATCCCCACCTTCCCTCTACCTTTTCTCCCTCCTGCAAAAATATATGAAATTTTTTCATTTATACAAATTTCATAAGCCAGAGCTTACCATTATATACAGCCTATGTTACTCGCTGATAGTGTAGCTTTCTATTGGTGAAAGAGTTTTTAAAATCGGTTCAGTAGTTTTGGAGCCTATTCAATGCAAACAATCAAATATTTCCTCTTTATAATATTAGTATTAGTATGCATATATTCACTTTTGTATATTATACAAAATCATATTTAATTTCTTCAAACTTTGCAAATTCACTTTGTGGCGTCATTAATCATCATATTTAATTATTTTGTATAATCTACAGAAACTAAATAATATGATTGTATGTACATTTTGACACAGCATCGCGTTTATTGGTCGAATGCATTGTACAGATAGTTTTGTATTATTTAGTAATCGACGAACCGAGGGATTTTAGTTGCATATAATGATAATCTGAAAGAGTCATCTGCAAACATTAAAAAGTATTTCATTCTGAGATACGTTAAAAAACAGCGAAACAATCTTTTAATGAAACTTGACAACTAAATCTCGAAATACCCCAATGATTAATAATGTCTTTCTTTGACCGCCACCACACGACAGAAGAAAGAGAAATTTCGTTAAATGTTTATTTTATTATTAATGCAACAACTCAACTAATTGTCAAAATAGTTTGACTTCTCGATGCAGTCCACTTGTGTGCCTCTCCGTATTCACTTCACTCCAATATGAGCTAATGGATTTCCCCTGTCAGGAGCTAGTTCCAAGGGTGGTCGCTGGCCATTCTGCTTGCCTCCACTCTGGTCTAATCATTGAGTATTGGGTCCGGACCTACCCTCAGTGGGAGATTCCACCCCCGCAATGCCGGACATATCATCACTTTCTTGTGTTTCTGGCAGGATGTTGGCACTTTAAAGTCGTTGATCTTAAACAGCCCTACATTTAAGTTATTCTGGAACCGCAACTAACTTTACATTCGAGAATTTGTTGCTAACTTTTTTTAAACTCATGTTTTGTGGTTATTTACAAGTACACATAAAATTCTGATTAAAATATTATTAACATATTTTTAAAAGCTTTTCTATACGTTTTACAGTTATTTCGCCTTCCGGAAGCATTATAAAACCGTAAACTTAATAATAATTAGACTGCAGGGCTTCTATATCAATAACGTGTTTTATTTTATTAAAAGCATAATACTATTATTGAACATATATGAAATTAAAAATTAACAATTTAAGGTTAAACTTAAATTTCGTTTTCCGCTTGTTGTCAGATGGCGGTAATTTAATTATTTTAGGAAAAACCCTTTTTGAAAGTTATGCTGTAAATTATTATAGTGAATTGATTGTTTGCACCCTTAAATACGCAACACAAATGTGAATACACAGTTTTGTCAGAATAAAAACTTTTTATTCGCCATAGTATTTTTTTATTAGGATGGGTTGTTTAAAAAATTGTTAACAAATCATCAAATTAAATTTAAAATTAATTTTCACATTCTGTGCAAGTTCTGCCGATGTTCTGTTATTATATCATCACAGGCCAGTTGCTTCATAAAACTGAAATAATCACAGAACTGCAAATATTTGATGAATTATTAATATTTTTTTAAACAACCCTTCCTAAAACAAATAACGAAATGATTTATATTTTGTTCACATCTACGGGGTAAATTTGGGTGGCAACCATATCAATAATAACGTATAATATTCCTCCCTTTGTAATTAGCATTGACAACCGGAATCGGCAGTATCAAACACGGATATATCCCCTTGAATTACTTTTCAACACCTTCCAACAGCCTCACAAATGCCTCGTATCACGGCAGGTTGGTTTTCAACATATCTGCATGTTATTACTTTCTCATGAGTTCCTTTTATATTGCTTTCGAAAACGTATCTACGGATATAACTTTTACATATTTCATGAGAAAGATAATGTGAGAGGAGGTATTGGATATTCGTACTCCTACCAAATATGAGGGATAAATAAAGGTAAAAAGGTTTCCCCTCAGTACTTTGCGGTACATTGACATTAATCTGATATTTGGGCTTAACTTTTAACTGTTTAATTTATAAGGTCTCAATCAGTAAAAAAAACACTCAGTTCAAATAAGTATTCGAGTTTATTTTACAAGTTCTATTTAACATGACTTTGCACTTTTATAAAAAGCTACATTGCTAATAATGTATTCGACTTGGTCCCATGTTTCTGTGTGATACTTTTTATGTCGCTGGCTGATTAGGAAAGGAGGTAGATTAGAATCCGCTTGTATTTATAAAGATGGTAAAAACTCACACTTATGAAAATAAAAACATACAGCTGTCGTATCGAAATGATATTTTAGGTTAGAAATCTCTTCGACCATAATATGATGATAGGTGCATTTGCTGCAATATTTTTAATAAAATCATCATCACTAAATAATTAATTATTTAATATATTGTTTCGAAACTTTTTAAATAATTAATCATCATACCATTTCCTCGTTGGTTGGTGAGATGGATCGCAATACAATACAATACAATTTGGGAGGCGGGAATGGGTACCGCCGCCCCGGGAGCCTTTATTGGATAACCAACACCTCTGCCGTAGGTCACTCCAAGTGGTTTGCTACGTTTGGTGATTTAGCAGAGATGCCCGGGTTCATTGGGTGAGGTTTGTCTAGGTCTTGGAGGCGGATGACTAGGACATTCTGAACCCCAGATTCCTACCCACCCCATAAACCCCTTTCCTCCCCAGGACTCTCCTCTCCTTCTTTTCCTTAAAAAAAACCCTCCACACAGCATCCTCAAAGATGACATAGGCCCCGAGGGAAATTATTTTCCTCAGGGCCTCCTGTGTGGAGTTCATGTAAAAAAAATACAATACAATTCGGTCTGGCACACACTCATCGCTACACTCATCTCATTTATACATCGTTTCATACATGCCTTTATGTTATGCTGAAACTTGAATTTATTGTTCACTTGAGTCTTAAATTCTCCAGTCTTCCAAAATAAATATGAACTCTACTTTTGGCACTAATTTTCTCATAAATGTAATATATTGAAGCAAGTGTAAAATCATGCAATGTTCAGTGTTTTAAATATGTTGCCTCCGCGTGCAATTTTGCTCTCCAAGCATAAACTTTCTAATAAAAGGGTGTTTATCGGAAGTGACTGTCAGGTAAAGATATTTTATGTATCTATTTGTAAATAATAAAATCAGATAGAGCCTAAGAAATCATAATACATTGTACAGCGTTCTTGAGAGGTGATTTTTTTTTACAAAAACGGCGCTCTACAAAATATCAAATTAATATTATTATTGACGTCCGATGTCTTTTTCGGAGGTCCCCGACGTCAACGATTCACATTCGCATCATATTTTATCCTTACACTCCTTCTTTCGTTTGTACGCCGTACATATCTAAACCATATATAAGTATTTGTGTTAATCTTATCGATTAATGCTTACATTTGCTAATGCTTGCATTTTTTACGAAAATATATAATTTTACCACACACATACGCCTAAGGGCTCTCATTTGTACTTTCATTCCTCCTATATTGGTTTCATATCCCTCGGCCGCATGCATCATGGCTGATCATGGCTGATATCAAATTTTCCTATCACAACCTCGCTCAATTTGACAACATAATCAAGAAATAACTTAAATTCTTCTATAACATTAATTAGGCACCTATACACTATTGTGAGTGTTAAAACCTATTTTTTATAAAAATAAAATTTTAAGTATTTCAGAACTGAAGCACGGTAAAAAGTTTTCTAATATCTTTTCACAAATAAATAGTCGAGGGAATATCGCAATTTACTAAAAACTCTTGTAAATTTGAAGAATTCTGTATGGCTACTAATATTTTATTAACTTTTAAGCTAAAAGATAAGGCTATCATGGCTTTTAAAATGTCATGATTACTTATTTAAATTTCCATTTACGTGTAATGCATATTTATTGGAGTTTGGAAGTTGGAAATACGCTTAACAACCCTTTAGATATTTATACAGCCTGCAAAGGCATTAAGAAGTCGGTCATCGGCGGCAAATTATTAAATAATCCACCTTGTTCCTCGCCACTACTTCGGCTTAATGGCGAGCCCCTGTAATTTTATCTTCTAACATTCATAATTTGTAATGCGGACAAAAGCACTCAGAGGGTTGTACCTTGTCTATGGGAAGGGTGCTGGCCCGTCTACCCTCCCCTCACCCTTTTAGGGGATGTGGTCACAAAATGGCCCGTGTATGAAAACTGAACATCCATTCGGTGGGAATGGTATTTCAATTTATCCCCAAATTCAATTGCCGTTTACTTCCGAGATGAGATTGGAGGTCCTCACATTACCTTACATTAGTCGGGTTTAAAAAGGGTAACCTTTGTCACCTGTGAAGTCTACTATAAAGGTGTTTAGATTAAATTCAAGAATATATCTTTTTGCACGTATTCTTTATTCTTACATGGTTTATAATATAAAATTCTTATCCTTTTCATTGATAGTAACTTTCTTCCAAATCAGTTCAAAACTTATGTTTTAAAACTTTTTCGTAATTAGACTTGTTGATTACTTATATAAATGTATTTTTAATGTAAGGGGCCATCCATACATTACGTCACACCTTGGGGGGGGGGGGTAGAGAAGTGTGACATAGTGTGACAAGGGGTATGGGGGGTCATCGGCTCTGTGACATCACATGTGAAGATCTGAATTTTGATTATTTTTAGATGTAAAATTGCAAAATATGAGACGTCACACTAGGGGGGAGGGGGTCTCACAAATGTGACGATGTGTGACAAGGACGGGGGGGGGGGGTCAAAAAATCATGAAATTCGTGTGACGTAATTTATGGATGGCCCCTAACCGCACATGAATCCCAAACGCCTGAAGCCAGTGAGACTGCGGCATGCCGAATTGAGGTATGTTGAGAGGCTGAAGGTAGGTGGGGAGTGGAAGGAGACAAGGAAGAGGTAGGTGGGGAAGTACCTGGCTATTCCGATCTACTCACCAAACACGGCTAAAACCATTTCAAGCAAAGTTAAAATTCTATGTGGTCTAGTTAATGGTGATCTTTTTTTTTTACATTAGCTCCACACAGGAGGCCCTGAAGAAAATGATTTCCCTCAGGGCCTATGACATCATTGGGGATGCTGTGTGGAGGGTTTCTTTAAGGAAAAGAAGGGGAGGAGATTTCTGGGAAAGAAATGGGTTTAATGGGTGGGTAGGAATCTGGGGTTCAGTGTGACCTGATCATCCGCCTCCGCGACCTAGACAAACCTCACCCCATGAAACCGGGCACCTCTGCTAAATCACCAAACGTAGTGAACCACTTGGGGTGACCTATGGCAGAGGTGTTGGTTATCCAATAAAGGTTCCCGGGGCGGCGGTACCCATTCCCGCCTCCCAAAAAATTGGTCTTAAACCGAAGCGATACTTACAGCAACTTCCGCAAGAACATGCCGCAAATATACCTTAAATTATTTAAATGTTTCAATTTGGGAGGCGGGAATGGGTACCGTCGCCCCGGAAACCATTTATTAGATAACCGACACTTCTGCCATAGGTCATTACACCCCAAGTGGTTCGCTACGTTTGATGACTTAGCAGAGGGTAGCATAGGGTGTGGTTTTTCTGGATCTGCCGGTGGATAACCTGGACACACTGAACTCTAGATTCCTACCCACCCCTCTTACCTTTTTCCTTCCCAGAACTTCATCCCCTTCCTTTCCTTTAAAAGAACCTTCACACAACATCCCCAAAGATGACATAGGCTCTGAAGGAATTTATTTTTCTCAGAGCCTCCTGTGTGACCTTTGTTGTTGTTTTTTTTTGTTTTGTTATAGAAAAATAATTTACATATTAATTTTCGGGACCAGCTGAAGGACTCATTCGTCCATAAATTTACGACATTGGAGGTTTTTAAAGTGATTACAGAAAATATAATGTTTTTACAAAAAAATTAATTAAATTAATTAAAAAAAATTTTACCCTACATGTTTACATTTAAAATATTAGTTCCTACAGCTTAGTAGAGGCCTATTCTGCGAGAAATATTATTGTAACAATATTATCTTTCAATACTTGTATTATTATGTGTATTTTTATAAAATTGTTAACCTACCTCCAAGTGAGGTTAAAAATTTTAAGTTTAGTATTTTGCTTTCTTAACTGTTTGATTATGACCAATATTTATGTGTTATTTTGAATAAATTGTAAAATTATTAACCCCGATATAGGCGAACCCTAGTGGGGTTAATAATTACATGCTAAAATGAATAAACTTGTGAAGAAGCAATAAATAAATAAAAAATAAATAAAATATAATAATTGTTAATCGATTTCATGAGACTAAATTGATTATTAATTTTTACATTTATCCCGAGATATATTATACCCGAGAATACGAATTTTTCATAAAAATATTGATAACAAACAATGCAGAGACTTTATTTACGGTTCCCCTTCTGCAAAAATATCGACACAATATCTGCGAGGGTGAATGCATTAATAATTTAGTTATTCTGACATTTCACTTCTGTTTATTGTCACTCTTTTCCGTTATTAAATTATGTGAACAATATTGGAATGTGAAGAAAGGCAATAAATATTGAGACAAGAAGAAGAAGGCTTCGTAGCGGAGTTTTCGGAGAAGCTTTTTTCTTTTTTTTTTTTTGACAAACGAGATAAGATGTTGACAGAAGAGGTCATGTTTTTTTTATAACTTCTATTTCTCTCGATTTTGCATGTTCTCACACCCGTCTATAATTTTGACGTTGTCAATGTAACATCAATTTACGATTTATTATGTAGATCAGCTAATCGACTATAGAAGGGTTGAAGATGCCATAACGCGTCCATAATAGTAATAGTAATTTGTTAAGACGACAATACCCTAAAATATAGTCAGAATCTTAACGCGTAAGTATGGAAGCCGTGTACACAAATTGCGATTCGCGACCCGTTATTTTGGACGGACCTACTGTCGAATTTGCCCTACCGAACACTCTAAAATAATGTGGGAATCTTAAGGCGGCGCTACCCCGCTCAAAAAGAAGAAGATGGAGAGCTATGTAATTACTAATGTTGGACAGAGCGCGCTAATATTTTAAATGATAAAATTTTAGCGAAAATTGTGAAAATGTTTAATAAAATCTGACTCGTTTAAAATAGAGCAAAAATCTTGTGGAAGGCATCTTAAATCTTAAGTATCATTTAAAGAAACATTGTGAATGTTTTCACAACTATAACTAATACAATAATATAAACAGATGTGTTTTTAATATTTTCGGAGCATACGAGTACTTAGCGATTTTTTTCTATCGAGGGAATTTGATTTAATTTGCGTTTCGGCGTGGAACGCGTCCAGGTATTATCTTCAAAAATAATATAAATATTTATATATATATATTTTTTTAAGAGCTTAAAAACTTCAAATATTTAAGGGAGAAATGTAAAAAATCGGTAGACATTCGGGTAGCGGTGGCTTAACGACGAAAGTGAAGAAAGCGTGTACACAAATATACGCGCGCGGCCGGCGTACTGGACGGACTTATGGTCGAATTCGCCCTAGCAGACCTGGAAATTTGGTCTTTCCGCCGGGTTTATTTTAATTTTTTCTCATGAACGTTTTTTTCACATGTTCTTAAACAAATCCTTCCGAAATTTGTCAATTCATAATCTAGAAAAATAAAATCGTGTGCTTTCAGCTAAATTTATATAATTGAAAAACGGATTATAAAATTTTCAAACCGTTTTACGTAAAATATATTATTATTATTTATTATTTTAACTTTATGAGTAAAACCTCAAACTGTAATATTTAATTAAATGAAGACATTATGAGCGAAACTCAATCGAAAATCTGGAAATAGAAAAATCAGAAAAAGATATTGACACCTCTGGGACTCGAACCCAGGACCTCCCTACTTTCCGGGTTGGGGGCTCTTATCCACTGAGCTAAGGTGTCGATATCCAATTCGGTCACTTTTAACTGTACCATACTTCGACTAAGAACCACCCATACTATCTTCATTTTTTCTTAACTCATATTTTTATTGGCTGCCATCTTTATGAATGATTGCAAGATTCAACTCGAACTAAATGCAATCTAGATGGTGTCTGGATAAATTATTATCCATTTTATTTAATGTGCGACATCTATTGACTCTTCTGCAAGTCTGGGATGAATATTATTATTTATTATTTTAACTTTATGAGTAAAACCTCAAACTGTAATATTTAATTAAATGAAGACATTATGAGCGAAACTCAATCGAAAATCTGGAAACAGAAAAATCAGAAAAAGATATTGGCACCTCTGGAACTCGAACCCAGGACCTCCCTACTTTCCGGGTTGGGAAAGGTTCCCAACCCGGAAGGTAGGGAGGATAATAATTTATCCAGACACCATCTAGATTGCATTTAGTTCGAGTTGAATCTTGCAATCATTCATAAAGATGGCAGCCAATAAAAATATGCGTTAAGAAAAAATGAAGATAGTACGGGTGGTTCTTAGTCGAAGTATGGTACAGTTAAAAGTGACCGAATTGGATATCGACACCTTAGCTCAGTGGATAAGAGCTCCCAACCCGGAAAGTAGGGAGGTCCTGGGTTCGAGTCCCAGAGGTGCCAATATCTTTTTCTGATTTTTCTGTTTCCAGATTTTCGATTGAGTTTCGCTCATAATGTCTTCATTTAATTAAATAAATTATATTAAATGTAAGGTACTGTTTTTATTAATTTGAAATATAAAGAAATTACATACCCTGGTATCGGTTTGAAATAAAAAAAAGTTATTATAATTGAGAATTCGTCGGAATTAATTAAAATGTGAGACTTGAGCAAACCCCAATATTATTAGAGTATTGTGCCGCCTTAACGCCAATTTTGCGAAAATCAAATTGGATTTTAAAATTTGTCCAATCACTCAACTTAAAACAAAAGAGTGAGAACTTACTAGCGTCTAAATTTTATTTTTAAGTTTAATAAGAATTTAACTGATTCACCGCGTAATCAGAACCAGTTTATTAATAGGTTTTACACCTGAACTTCTAACTCTAACGATGCAATATAGAAAATACCAACAATATGACTTAATTCTCCTAACATAAAACTAATTACGTATTACTTATTCATAAATACCAACTTATACCTGCTCCCAAATCGTATTTTACAATTTATAACTAAGAACATAATACGTCTAACAGCTTTAATTAAATTGCCTCGATGCTTGTAATTAACTCCCCACTGAGCCTTAAAAGCTCACCGTATTCAATGTTGAAACTATTACTATTACATCAGAACTTCATAAAAGTTAATTAATTATATTAAACAATGTTTTGTAAATCACCCTCGAGGTGATTTTTCACAAGAGCGGCGCTGAATAAAATAACCAATTATTATAATAAAATCTCTTCCGCATGCCTTCAATCTGACCCGCCCCTTCGCATATCTTTTAAAGTCTGTCTCTGTGACAAGGGTAGGTCCCGCTGCCCCCGCCATAGCCTGCACCCCCAGCCCCCGTCTGGAGACCCTAACCTACAGCCCTACAGCCTCCAGCTATCGGGAACAGGGAGCATGTGCTCTCGTGTTCTGCAGATCGCAGGGTATAAATATCACATTGCAAAGACCAAACCATATTTTTAAATGCCCAGCGACGAGGAAACGAAATCGTTTCGTTCTTGAATGCTAACAGCTTACCAGATTGCATGGTATATTTTATCAAAGCGAAATGTCAGGAGACAACCCTCTTCAAATTTTATTTAATTTATTATTATATTATGATTTAGTATTGAATAACGTTGATAAGAACAGTTAAAATAGAATATTTATTGCAAAGCCTTTGTACAGCGTAAATTTGTAGTATTTTACATCGAGAGTGCTTTACTTTATACCTATTCTTAGTGTAACAAAAGTATTAACGACACAATGAAAACGGTATGAATAAAAAAATTATAAAATTATAATATCCTTTAAGCCGCCGCTATCCGAATTTCGACCGATTTCTTACATATCTCCCTTAAACATTTGAAGTTTTTAAGCTCTTAAAAAAATATATGTTATTTTTTAAGATAATATCTAGATACGTTTCACGCCGAAACGCAAATTACATGAAATTCCCTCGATAGAAAAAAATTGCAAAGTTTGCTCCGAAAATTATTTAAAACAAGTCTATTTCTATTATTTTTACAAGTTATATTTGTGAAAAAATTCACAATGTTTCTTTAAATGATACTTAAGATACCTTCCACGAGATTTTTGCTCTATTTTAAACGAGTCATGTTTTATTAAGCATTTCCCAATTTTCGCATCAATTTCGTCATTGAAAATATTGGCGCGCTCTGTCCAACATTCGTAATTACATATCTCTCCATCTTCTTCTTTTTGGGCCGGGAAGCGTGGCCTTAAGAAGGGAGCGTTATTGTACCATATGTTACAAAAAATCGGCCAGCATAAAACCGAAATAAAACAGTTCCCGAAAGCTTTAAAAATATGATTTTTAATAAATTCGACGATATAACGTCTGCAAACTGCGAAATATTGCAGAATATTTTAGAAAGGCGTTAATTAAACGCTTGGCTGAAAAGCTCCCACATTCCTATGGAGGGTGGGAAACATGTGTAAACTTCTCCGACGTTTTCAATTTCAGAGGTTTGTGTTTCTCAGAATCCACACAAAGTATAATCCAGCTATCAATTGCCGCTATGAACCTTCCCCGTAATTATTGTGATGTAAGTAATCATCTAACTTTTTACCGGAACGCTCTATTTAAAACTTCATCAGAATTGGGTATGTTTTTAGGTTTTCACGGCCAAAAAGTATTTTTGTTATTGTTTTTGGGGTGTTATGCCGTGTTTCGCTAACTCCTTCTTTAGCCAACGTTTCGGACAGCGTTACAGTGTCCATCATCAGCCCATCTACAGCCATTACAGTGTCCATCATCAGCCCATTACAGTGTCCATCATCAGGCTCATCTGCCCTGATGATGGACACTGTAACGCTGTCCGAAACGTTGGCTAAAGAAGAAGTTAGCGAAACACGGCATAACACCCCAAAAACAATAACAAAAATTCATCAGAATTTTCTTTACGAGGGGAAAATTCTGAGAGCTTTTCAAAAATCAATTCAATATTTGAGTGATTCCGATTTTGTTCCGTTCCGTGCGGCTTCGTGTAACAGCGATAATCCGATTGTAGGGGGAAGAATTTCATGGTTGAGAGTAAAACATATCTAAATGAACCACCGGAAATATTGTCCCTCTCTACGCCTTCTGAGTTCCTGGAACTTGCGATATCCGTTGGCGTGGAATTCGTTTTATTTCCCAACTCTATATTACATTCGTAAAAGTAAGTAGATTTAAACAATACTTTCCGAAATGATTTAATATAGGAAACATAATATACCGTTCCAGTTCACGGAACTTGTACGATATATGTTTTATTTACGGGGCTTCTTTTTATGAAGAATAAAATACAAAATATATCATTTTATTTTATCATTAGTTATATTATCCACATAAAATAAACTAACTAACTAACCATCACGCCGTTTCCCCGCAGGGGTAGGCAGAAAGGACGGACCGCCAAACAACTCGGTCCTGGCACACACTCTTTGCTTCACTCACATTCATACATCGTCTCATACATAATCTTCTATTATTCTGGCATTTGACATATATATTATTCGTATCTAAGTTTATATTTTTCTGTCTGCCAGTCCATAGAATAAAGAATTTGTATGCAAGGCACTAGAAGTGCATACAAATTTAAATGGAAACAAATGTTCCATTTCATCTCACTAAAGCCGAATTTATATTTATTTTATTTTTATTTATTTTATTTATTCATACACGCCTTGAAGGCTTTTACAGAATCACATTATTCAAGTTACACATGTTATTCAGGAGTATAATTGTAAGCATGAAGTATATAACATTATAAACTGTACTTTAAGGATACAAACAGGTTTAATATGTACATAGGTATGTAGTTTCGTTATCATTAAAATTGTACAAAGGAGTTAAAAAGTTTACATAGTGTAATAATGGTAAAACAGAAGAGTGCTTAAGATACTTAAAAGTAGTTATTGAGGAACGTGTAGGTATTTACTATGTTGATTTTATTATTAACTTGATCATGAATAAATTGTTCGAAAGCAAGTTTTTCAAGAATTCAGCAAAATTAACGCAGCGATAAATTGTACCTACACATAGAAGAAAATAAATAAAAAATACAAGAGTTGTAATATCTTGAAAATATATAATATATTACGCATCTAGTTGCATGCCTGTACCAAATGATTCCTTTTTTTAAATAACTTGATTCCTGACTTGTTACGCAAATTGCACAAATTTGGATCCCTAAAAATAAATAATTTTTTAGTGGTCTATTCACATTTTAATTGCCTTTGAAATAAAAAATTGGTTAATAAAATATAGCAAAACTTAATAATAACTTAAAAAATGATATAATATTTTTAAAATGTTATATCATTTTCGATTATATCGATTATTTCGATTATATCATTCGAAAAAACTATCAACAAAAACTATATAGTAGAGGCCTGACGTTGATACAAAACCGTCGCAACAGGAGAGTTTAAGGTCTGAAAAGTGGCATGCCTCCCCGTCCACGCCTTTCACTTACGCACGTGTTTTTTACCAATCTTACTCTTCGCTTACGTTCATTAAGTTACTATCAAGTTCAGGCCGGCATTAAAGTTTGGTGTGGACTATACCAGTTCTACTTCATTTTATCTAAGGGAATACTTAAATATTTGGAAAAATGCTAATTGGAGTTTCAAAACTACCCTTGGAAAGAAATTAGCCGAGCATCTATTACGTTAATGTTTTGCTCCTTTCAAAGTCTT
The DNA here is from genome assembly GCA_936435175.1 of Glyphotaelius pellucidus. Classification (NCBI taxonomy): domain Eukaryota; kingdom Metazoa; phylum Arthropoda; class Insecta; order Trichoptera; family Limnephilidae; genus Glyphotaelius; species Glyphotaelius pellucidus. The sequence continues at coordinate 8,141,711 of OW386548.1, read as the reverse complement.
TAAATCCTTATTATATCTACAAAACATCAAGGCAAAAAAGTCACTCAAAATTGGGTAGGTACTGATTTATTTCCTCAGGAGATGCAACAGTGCGGGGGATCACAGCCACCCATCACTAATCGCTCCTCGCAACATCACTAGCAGTAGCCACAGCTCTCAGTGATATCACACTGGCCGACTGGCGGCAGAGGTGCTATATTCAGCCAGACCTACCCTTGGTAGACTATAAATTGGTACTAGGCGCTCTGTTCTAGGCTTTACAGCGGACTCCGACAAACCCCGCGTTCAGTCGCGTCACCGACGCCGCAGAGGAAGCACGCGCGCGCCTCTCCTCTCCCTGTCGCGAGTAGCAATCGTCGATCTTTTCAGGACAACATAAATAAAGTTTTCGGGCGCTTTTCATTTCATATCGCAACTAATTTACTGTTGCTTTGTAAAAAAATTTAAAATTGTGCTTATACTAATCGGATTTCACCATCTTCTGGGATATTATGTTTATATTTTTGTTTAAACCTTGTATAATTTACGAAAACATTTAATTTGTTTAAGTTTTTAAGTATACGTAATATTATGTGAAGCAGCAACGTAAGTATTGAATTATTTTGAACATTAAAATAAAATATCTATCACAGGCTTGGAAATGGAACAAAAACTTCATTATTACATATAATATTGGTTAATAACAGAATTATTTTTTTTAATAAAGTTTTCAATGTCATCACGCGAATTTAAATGTTTGAATTGGTTTAAATTCACAGAAACGGTTTTACTACGATTTTTCCTATCTAAATTTTTTAAACTATTAAGTAGGTAATATACAATTCCTTATAATGAAATTTAATCTATGTGCTCTCGAATTGAAGAAAATTTCGCGGACTTTTCAATCAATAAACCTTTTAAAAAACTCGTAGCTAACTTTCTTATACGACTCTTATTTTGCATAAACACCACTGGGGGAGCAATTATACCTACAAAAGAAAAGCTACTTATAAATACTAAAGTACAAAAAGTAATACAAACAAAGTTCAGCTTTTACAGAGAACCCATATCTCACGTGGGTGATATTTAAAAAAATGGAATTATACATATATTGTTATTGTTAACCTGGTTAATGACTGTCTGTATATATTTAACTGATGAAAAAGATCAATACTTTAACTGTCAAATCGTAACTCGTTAGTATTCAAAACAGTTTTTTTAATTGGCATAAAATTGTTTGCAAGATAACATAACAATGAATTTTAATAATACATATATGTTATCGTATTACCCACATATCCAAAGGGCCCCTTATTTACATAGACCGCCGCAACTCTTTTCTTAGAAAGTTATAGAGAATGCAGAGGAGTGTAGTAAGTTTAGTGGGAAGATCAGAAGGGAAAGTTGGTCCACGGTGGTCCACGCCTCTGCTCTTCCATACTTATAACTCTGTACATCTGTGCGGTGAAAGGGCCCCACTGTATTAATACACAGGCATCTGAATCTAATACACTCCACCGCCGCGAGATCACAATGCCGAGTCTAGACATTCTTATTGGCTAACAAATGGTTTGTGTGAAGCGCGGTTTACCTGTTAACTGCCGGTTTTACTTTTCACATTTCGTTTAGGCACCTTTAACACTATTTATTTATTTATTTATTGTTTGCAACATTTACAGAATGTTAACAATTATTACAATAATAGAATTGCCGTTGGTATATTGCTTAGACGTTAACATTCCTATTAGAAATGTTCACAGCACGCGTTCATCAAAGTTAAGTTGTTACTAGATGGAAATGCTTGCAGTGATAACAGAAATAATGATAATAAAAACGAAATATAAAACATAGTAGTGTCAAATATAATACCCTGCAGAGAAAGGAAAAAAGAAAGAAAGAAAGGGTATGACAATAAAGCAGCTACATAACTATTCTCCACGAAGTGTCATGATAGGAGTTTGATAATTTGTTTTTTGAAATATCGCTTGCTGAGGATTGGTTTGTACTCCTGTATTTTTAGGTTTTTTTAACCGGTGAATTGAAGTATATGTTAGTTAGTTCAGAATTCAACCAAATACGTTGTACTTTTACTTATAGGTAGATTAAACCTTGTATTTTTTTTAAATATTTGTAGCAATTAGTTTGAAATAAAGGAAACAAAAATATAATTTTTTGAAACTCAAAAACTTTTATTTTTCGATACGAGTTTTTGTGGACAGTACAAACCAATCCTCAGCAAGCGATATGTAAGATTTTTTGCGTAGATATCTATGGTCACATTCAATGGTATTATATAGACGACACATTCGAGACAGAAGATTGAAGTATGCAATAGTGTTATTAAATAATTCTAGATTGAATATTTTAATTCTCCTTAAATTACGTCTATTAGGAACTTTAATATGAATATTGATCAGACAATAATTAGTTTGAAGCTTATCGTGCATAATTTTGTAAAAACATAATAAGTCAGCAAATTTTCTTATTTTTTCCAGGGTTTTAAAATAAAATTGTTGGAGTCGTTCCTCGTAAAATAGTGCGGCATTTAATCCAAGTTTAAATGATCACAATCTTAGGAATTTTTTTTTCACTAATTTGATTTAGTTTGTAACTTGACACGCACTGCAACTTAACCCAAGTCACTTGTCTTTATTAATATTCTCTCTGATCAAAACTAATAATTCAAACGTTAATATTTTGACAGAATGGTATTGTATTATTCATAGAATTTATTATGCGTATACCTATATAATAATTTAATCGATTGGATACTTTTAAGGTCAAGGGTATCCAAATAATACCGAATCAATTATGATGAATATTTTTTCTAATTAGATAAATATGGTCTATATTCAATGCCTCCATGTACGCGTTACATACATAAATTGATCGCATTTAAATTATTCAGAAGGATTTCGAGAAGGACCATGTTTATCCAGATCATATTGACGTAATTCAATCGTAAAATTCGTCTTAAACATTAAGAACGTCGGTACGTTATAATCGTTAGTAAATAGTTTGTTAACATCAGCAAATAATTTGACTATTACAATAATGTAATGATGGTAAACCTTATTATAGCTTTACTCTGTAGGATTTTTAAGGTCCTTGTGTTTGTTAATTAATAATTAGTTAACATTAAATAGTGTGAATGAAAGATTAATTTAACACAAATATAGCTTTATTCTTTAAGCTTTTTTAAAATATCTTCTAAAACATTAAAAATTAGGTACTGAAAACGAATATAAAATGTATTTTGTAGCACTGTGTTGGTATTTATATATTTAACTTCTTAATAAATTACACAAGTGCAATAAGACTGTGTAACATAATAATTTTTGTACTGTGACGTTATAGTTATTAAGTGAATGCGCAATCTCACCTTACTACAGCCTCCGAGTGGCTGTGTTGGCTAGCAATCCGCAGATCGCGGGTGCAAATCTCAGCGTGCGCAAGTAAATATTATTTTTTCAAACACAGCAAACTTATTTTGTGGCACCATTTTAATTCAAAATTAATAAAATAATTAGTTTTTACTCTTTTATTGTTTATAAAAACAATTTGTTTCGTGAGCTATGCTCACTTCTTCAGGGTTTACTTAATACTAATTATAAATAATAGATAAAGACAATGGTCATAGACATAGATATAGACAACATAATGCATAGCATAGATCACGAAACACGTTGGTTTTATAAACAATAAAAGTGGTAAAAACTAAGTTTTATGTTAAATTTGAAATATTTTTTGATAAAATTGTGTTTTTTCACAATTTAATCGTTTAAAAAAATGTAAGGTATTTTTGCGGGACGTTCCATGGTGGAAAATACTCTCAGTATCGCCCCGGTGTAAGATCACCATTCAGAATTGAAACGTTGCTTGAAATGGCTATAGTCCTGTTAGTACTTCTTCACTTTTCTATTTCCCATCTCTTCCCCCTCCCCGCTACCTTCAGCCCCACAACACACCCCGATTGGGAACGCCATGGTCTCACAGACTCCAGGCGGTTGGGAACGGTAACAAAATCGTTTTCCGTTAAAAGTTCCGAACAAAAGTTTCCAATGTATATATATATCGGTGCCTAAAAACGATGTTTTAAAAAATTTGAAATTATTCACATTTCCGTTTTGTCTTATTTATATTTCATTTCAAAGGGTAACGTAATTGAATATTTTTTTAATGAATTAATAGTATCGGTCAGTTCACGCAGAAACAATATTTAAGGCCTCTCCGCCACTTGTGTAACCTGTATCCTGACTGGAGGGATTAACATATTTCACACAAACCCCTTATAAAATTAGTCCTGAATCCACAAACAAGATAAAAGGATTAAGAGGACCTTCGCATATTTTCTACCGAATAATCACGTCTCTATCGCCTCCCTCGGAGCAGGAATTTAAATAAACCTGCGTCGATCTTTCTGTCTGCACACTTCTCAGGTAAACCCTCGTTCGAAAAGTGAACTTTTACTAAAATTTTGTTTTATTTTGGTTATTTAATATTTAGTTAAACTCAATTATTATGAAACTTAAGAGAAGCACCATTGGGGTGAATATTGAAATGATTTGTTTCAAAAAGAAAAACATTTTTTTTTTTAATTAATTAAGACAATATTAAAGAAACTCAATCGAAAATCTGAAACAGAAAAACCAGAAAAAGATACGGTCACATCTGGGACTCGAACCCAGGATCTAAGACTTGCCGGGTGGTGTATTTCCAAAACCTATACCGGCTCAGTCGTGGTAGCGACAATTTACATTTTAAATACACCTCTATATTGGTTACTTTTTATTACTTTGAAAAAAAAAATGTTCTGAAATCTGGATAAAATATTCTTTCCAATGTGTATATTAGAAATTAATAACTTTATTTCTAAACATTTAAATTTTGATATTATCCCTTATATTGTTAATACACTTCTTCATTGTTTACTTTTTATCACTTTGCAAAAAAAAAATTGTCCTAAAATCTAGACAAAATAATCTTTTCAGTGTGTATATTAGAAATTAATTTTATTTCTAAACATTTAAATTTTGATATTATCCCTTATTTTGTAAATACACTTCTACATTGGTTATTTTTTATCACTTTGCAAAAATAAAATTGTCCTAAAATCTAGACAAAATAATCTTTACAGTGTGTATATTAGAAATTAATAACTTTATTTCTAAACATTTAAACTTTTATATTATCCTTTATATTGTAAATAAACTTCTACATTGGTTATTTTTTATCACTTTGCAAAAATAAAATTGTCCTAAAATCTAGACAAAATAATCTTTTCAGTGTGTATATTAGAAATTAATAATTTAATTTCTAAATATTTGAATTTTGATATTGAAAATGTAAATTGTCGCTACCTGAATGGTATACGTTTTTGAAAATCGCTGCCGGGTCAGTGCCCTCAGAGCCATGACTCTAGTTTCATATGTGACCGTATCTTTTTCTGTTTTTCTGTTTCAGATTTTCGATTGAGTTTCGCTAATATTGTCTTCATTAATAAATATTACAATTTAAGGTTTTACTCGTTTAGTAAAAATAAAACTTATTTACGGGCATTCTTCAATCTATATAAAACAAGGTTAGATTTACGATATCATTTAATAAATAACGTTTTTTTTTTTGCGAACAAAGCAAAAGTGGATATTTGTATCCAAGCCGATACCAAAAGCTCGTATGGAATCAGGCTTTATCCTTTTTCCACCAGATTAACAGTAGTTAATCCGACTTTTGCGGCCAAAGCCCGCCGACCTTTATATTACACTCGAAACAAAGCCACTTTTTGCGAGCTTTTTTAATAAATCGTCTACTTTCCACCTTGAATTGAAAAGCCCATGTATGAAGTCACGGCATTAACCGATTCAGATGTAGATGCGAAACAGGAAGCGGAACAAAAGGCTGCGGCGCACAAAGCTCCACGCGTGAGCGTGAAAGCCTTATCGCCGGCCCGGCTACTGCTATTCTGATGTTCTGTACTGCTGTGAGGTTAAACCTGCTGAATTTTTAACGCCATCGTGTGAACTGTGAACTCATTACCGACGCTCCCGGCGTTCCCGTTGCCCTCTGTCCTCCCGTCAGAGGTCGCTATTTACTGAATTTTAATTCCGCTTACACAACAGAGGAGGAATTATTGAATAGGTACAACCCCTCGCCGCTTTGCCCGGTGGGGCAATAAATCAACAATAATTCAAAACAAGCAGACATTTATACCTGTGCATTCATCCTTGTCATTTTCTTGGTAGGATACATCGAGTACCTTCTAGTATCCCTTTCCAGCGATAAAATAGGTGAATTATTATGAAGCGCTATTTTATTAGAAGAATCGCCCCCGCCGCGCGCCTTTACAGGAATAATATTAATAAATATACACGTGTCCGAATGACTATTGTTTGAAAATATTAAATTCTTAGCATCTATTAACTATCTTGTTCAACTGGTCATTTATTAATATTACCTAACTACTGTTCCTTGTGATGATCTTGAAGACCTTCTTGTTAGGTTCATCGTCAAACACAATAATTAAAATAACACATTATATGTTTGTCTTGACCGAAATTAAACGCCTAGTCTCTCATTTCCTTTGAAACCGACCGTATAATTAGGGGTTGAAATCTCGGATAATTCTTCTTCAATTTGGGAGGTTGATACGGGTACCGCTCCAGAAACCATTCATTGGAGAACCAACACCCTTGCCACAAGTCACCTTATGTGGTTCGCTAGGTTTGGTGATTTCACAGTGGTGCCCGATTTCATGGAGTGAGGTTTGTCTTAATCTTGGTGGCGTAGGTGGAATTTACCCACTCGCTGCGTGGCAGGCTGGATCGGGAGAGACTGGTTAAGGGAGACCTAGCCTAAGTCTCCAGTTGGACTCTCTTGGCCCATTGGTCATCTCCTGGACACATTGACCCCCAGATTCCTACAATCCCACATATCTTTTTTCCTTCCTAGAACTTCTCTCATTGTTTTCCTAAATACACCCTCCACACAGCATCCCCAAAGATGACGTAATTCCTGAAGGGAATTTTTTCCTCAGGGCCGCCTGTGTGGAGCTTATGTAAAAAATATATCCTTTTTCAATTGTTATTCTTCCAGATTTGTAATTGTTTGATATTTTCAGGAAAAATCTGTCTCGGAAATTTGTCAATTTAAAACGAATGACACGTGGAAATCGAGCGTCGCGATAGAAACTTAAAAAGATGATATCTGTGTGAGGTTAATTAATCACACTTAAGATAAAAAGATCACATTGCAGATAAGTAAGCAGTGCACATAATGATAGCAATAATATGTTATTTCCTATCTATTTCCCGCCTCGCTGGACGCTTTGGGAACAGGGCAACCATTAGAAGCCAGATTTGGCTTCAAACAAACTTAAGAATTTTGAATGCTAATTACTGTATAAATTTCAGTCGATTCCATTATACCGGTACCCCAGATCTAAAGTTTGTAATTTACGTTAATTGATTATGAAACACATCGACCAAACAACTTGTAAAACCTTTCATTTATGTTTATGCATTTCATTGCCTTGCGTTGCACAACTGGCAAACAACTATTTACCATACATTAATGGTTGTTTATCAGTTATTAAAATTTAAACGACGTTTAAATAATATAATATTAATAAAAGTAAGGAGGCTTATCGATAGTGCTTGTAAAAATCTGTTTTTTCTTTTTAATTTTTTACCTCTTTTTTTACATCAGCTCTACGCAAGTCCTGGAGAATCATATCTTCGATGATGCTGTGTTGAGGGTATTATTATAAAACTAAGGAGAGGAAGTTTTGGGAAGGAAAAAGATATGTAAGTTGGGTTTGGAATCTGGGGGTCGGTGTGGGCAAGAGTGACGGACAAATGAATCCATCCCTCCCTCTGCGGTGCTAGATGATGTTCCGAGAGAACCCTGCTGGAAAGATCAAAAGGTTTCCTTCAAACAGTCTCTCCCAATCCGGCCTGTCAAGCAGTTGATGAGCAAATGCATCTGCCGCCAAGACCCGGACAAACCTCACCCCGTGAACCAGGGCACCCTTGCTAAGGCTCCAACGTAGCGAACCAATATGTATTCACTGACATCTATCTCATCCTACTTCATACAAATTTTCTAACTTTTCTCTTTCTTTTGATAAGAACAAGCCACTCTTCATACATTATGCACAAAATGAAACTTAAAGACTCGCATTGTGTGAATGTGGACTGTTTCAAACATATACCCAATAATAATAATAATAATAATAATTGGACAATTTGTAGAGCGCCGTTTTTGTGAAAAATCACCTCAAGGGCCAAGCACAGTGGTATGCCATAAAAGTTCTATACAATGCTTATAGACAATTGTAGTTAGCCTCTCAGAAACTGGGCGTACTGTACAGGGCCCGCAGATACTTTAATAGTACACAACTGCTAACCCTGTACAAATCGCAAGTGCGCCCCACGGTTGAATTTGGCAGCCACCTCTGGTCTGGAGTCCCAAAATACCTGAAAAAAACCCTCGACTCTGTGCAGAAACGGGCGGTCCGTTTGATAGATTCTCCTAACTTAACAAATGGACTGCAATCTTTAGAGCACAGGCGTCAGGTGGGAATGCTGTCCTTGTTCTACCGGTATTACAATGGAAGATGCTCCGAGGAACTAGCGTCACTGATCCCCTCGGCACCGGTGCATAGTCGGGAAACACGCCAAACACGCGCTCAACATTTGTACACGGTTGACATTTGTCACATGAGAACGGGTCGTTTCTACGACTCGTTCTTGAGTTCAACAGCCCGGCTGTGGAACGATTTGCCGGCTTCTGTGTTTCCTCCCTCCTACAATATGGGTCTCTTCAAGACCCATGTTCACTCCTTCCTCTCCTCAACAGCACCCTCCACACAGCATCTTCAAAGATGACATAGGCCCTGAGGGAAATTATTTCCCTCAGGGCCTCCTGTGTGGAGTTAATATAAAAAAATAAAAAAAAAAGTTCAATACAACGTATGGTTCAGCGGTTTTCAACATTTTTGAGACTGCATACCCCTTGAATTTTACTATAAATTTGTTGTTCTCCATACCCTCTACCTATCTTTTGTACACGTGTAATGTAAGACTTGCTTTATTTGTAATTTTTTAATACTCTTATTATAACATGAATTTAACAATCAAGTCACACAAATACAATTAATGCAATTTTATACAGAGTGTAACACGACTTCGGGAATTTTTAACCAGTGATTCTACATGCGTGCCATGATGCTGCATACCCCCAATTTGCCTTCGCATACCACAGGTTGACAACCAGTGCTCTAGTTCAATAAGACGCTTACAGTGCAATACGACGCTTATAAACAATTATATTTCAATACAGCGCGATAGTTCAATAAGACGCTTAACAATTCGTCGCCTTAGTTCTTAATTGTCCAAACGACCATTTTAGAATTTGCACTTTCAAAATAAAAATAAAGTTTAAAAAATGATAGTCAATCATTAACTAAGAATTATTTAAACCAATGAGACCTTTACCTTTACGGAAATAGCTTGCCTTAAATACCTATCATAATGTTTCATCGAGATAATTAAAGAAAACCTTCTCCTCCTGTAAAATTTTCTAATGGTCGTTTGGACAATTAAGAACTGAGGCGATGAATTGTTTTGGTTACCGAGGTATTGCAGCGCCAGCAAAATGTTTTCATCAGGTAGAGTATGTTGTTTTTATGCTTAAATGAGGCATAAATATGCCAACTCCCAAAATGTTGTAATAAAAGTCGCAATCTGTTGAAACTCTGTAATATTACAAACATCCACAAGAGGAACTTACGATGTAATATAATATTACAATGTCAGTATTAACCTTTTTGTTATTCCTCTTGTAAAACATTTTTGCTGTAATACTTCGTCGTCCAGTTGAATAGTTGAATATCTCCGAAAAATCTAATTTGATTCGAGTATGCACTTTAAATGTAAAAGTGTCCCATCTACCTGGTACAATACTCAGTGTACTCATAAACACCACCAAATCAATTTATATTGCAAAAAAAGTTGTTTTAAAATAAACATAAAATTTGTGTTTTCTGGGTTAGATAGGGTAAGAAATTTTAAAATGTCATACAAATTAATCTACCGGAAATTTATACTTTCCGGTGTTATTTCATAGCACATTTAATAAGAAAAACAAACACGTGTAAACAATATTTGATTTATGGTGAGCAATTGAATATTGCTTTCCTATCTCAAATTTTTTTCATCATCTCAAAACTTATTATTTGGACATATCTGACTAACCAACTGGACCATCGAATTCTAATTTTTTTTTGATTCGTTTTATTTATATTATAATTTTGATTTATTTCCTTATTTTAGGTTTTTTAAAATTTTATTGCATATTATGCCAATATTGAATACATTGCAATACATGCTTTCTTATTAATATTGCTTATGTTTTGCGCATGTCTAGTTTATTAATACTTTATATTATTTTGTTGAAATGTTATTGTTTTTAGATGCTATCTAAACTCTTGATTTTATGAATCTGTATACTGCATGCATGCGTATACGTTTGTGTATGTATGTGTGTATGTATGTTATGTTTGTTTGTATGTGTTTATATGATTAATATGTATTTATATGCTTATGTGTGTATTTATTTGTTCATGCACGCATATTTGTGTACCCGTCTCAGAACAGACATCGTCGAGTGAGACGGGTTACATACTTTTTTTTGTATAATATTGTTACTTTAATAAACGCCCGGGTTGCTGGCAATTAAAAAAAAAATGCATTTCACAAACCTCTACATTTAGCTTGCAATAAAATAATAATTAAATAAAAATATGTTACTAATAAATCTAAACGAAATGTGAAACAGAAAAAGACAGAAAAATAAAAAGTTACGGTCACAACTGGGACTCCAACCCAGGATCCCTTGTCTTACCGGGACACAGGATTTTAAACTCCCTTTACATTTGTGAAAGATCGACAGCACATCAGAGTTCAAAGCAAAGCTAAAAATTCACCTTTTCAAATTATCATATTCAGAAAAATAAACGCATTTCTTTAGTAGTATTTCATTATTCAGTCCTTGGGATTTACTTAGATTGTGATTATCTTTCCTTTTTTCTTTGCTTTTACGTTATTTATTACATTTATTTTACAATTTATTACTTAATTTTTTTTTGTAATATTTGTCCTAATCTAAACTGACAGAAATCATAACAATATGTATTTGTAAAATAAGTATGTCAGTCGTAAATAACTAATTATAAGACAATTGTAAGTCATAATACCAGTAAAGCAGTATTGTACTTGGTTATAAAAGTAAGTATAGTTTTACGTCACTAGCTATACAATTCTTATTTGTAGGTCGTAAGTTATCAATCTTGGTTAAAAGCTACTTATAATATATATAGATTTAATGTAGGTTATTATTAATTATTATGTGAAGAGGTGCCCATTCCTCCCCTATCTTTCTTTTATTTGAATTTGTAAAGCGCCCTTGGTGTGATTTTGAACACGGTCATTGGGAACTATATTTTTTCTGTCATTCTCATATTTCAAATTCAGAATTAATAACATTATCCCCAACTATTTTTCTCCACATTTTGGTAGAAATCTTTTTGAATGATTACAAAGTTATTTAAAGAATGTATTTGTAACCTAGATAGTCTCGGATAAATATATTCGAATTTATTTAAATGCGACACCTGTTGGCTTAAAAAAAAGTTTAAATGAATATTCAATTTTTATTGGAATAAGTTTTGAAAAAATCCAGTCTCCCTCTATTGTCACCATCAAATAACTTTCTTATGATAAGAAATATTACTATTGAACAAAATGAGATGACTTGCGGTACTCAAACCATCAAATTAGAAATCATATCCATCATTAACTATCCGCGAAAAGCCTGGCTTATTATTATTAAATATTTTCCCCCAAACAATCGATCTCTCCAAAAGGCGAAGTAGATTAATTCGGAACAACAATTAATTACACTTCTCCTGACGAAGCATGAATTCCGATTCAATTCACCTCCGCTAATGGCCGACGGTATTTTTTCGGTGTTAACCGACTCGTTTTAGTATTTTAGTGCGAGTTTTATATTCCGGTGGATAATTGCTAACGTTTACTGCACAAGCTGCTAACACATTCACTGCCGAATTCACAATTGCTTAAACCACGTTTCATTTTATTAATTATCATTTGAATACCTAACCGTTACTATAAAGCGGAAAATATGTGTGCTGAAGCAGCAAAACTTCCCAAATGGTTAGCTTTGATATCATGATTTTTTTTATACAGGAGCCCCAGGAGATAATAACACCCCCCGGGGCCTATGGCATATTAGGGGATGTTTTTAAGGAAAAGAAGGAGAGTAAGTTCTAAGTAAGGAAAATGGTATAAGGGGTAGGTTTAAATCTTAGACTCAATGAGTCCAGAAGAGCTATTCTATATCTTTTGTAAATCGAGATAGATCTCAGGGGAGATCTCCTGTCAGATTTGTGTGATTTTCTACGGCTGTTAAATGAATAAATAATCATGCATACTTGCAAGAATTCGTCTTTAAAACGACCTAAACTAAAATACGTGACAGCTCACAGCTGAAATTCTGACATCGGCCCATAGAAAAAGAAAATAACAGCCGTAGAAAATCACGCAAATCTGTCAGAAGATTTGGTCTGAGATCTATCTCGATCTCGCAAAAGATAGAGAATGGCTCTTCTGGGGTAACGGACGTATTCATACGACGTAGTAAGAATGTTATTCAAATAATATTATGTAAGTCATAACGTTCACAAAGAGTAAGTTGAAAATGAGAATTTTAAAGCAAAACTAGTAAAATCGTTAATTAATTATTAGCATCTATGTAACAACAAATATTAATTAATTCAGTTCAAAGCTGAACAAGTATGACTTTCTTAACGAAGTTTGAATAGTTAATTAATAATTATTGTAAATATGAGCTTTTGAAATGAAAAGTAATAGTTTTTTTATGAAATAGAAATTGAAAATTTATGGTGATACGAAAATATTTTCCCTCATCATATTGGGGGATGCCAGAAGGTCATAGAAGGTCATTTTGAAGGGCAAAAGATAAGAATGTGGGTCTTGAAGAGACTCACGTTGTAGGAGAAAGTTGTAGCAAATCGTACCACAGCCGAGTTTGAACTCAAGAATAAGTCATAGAATCGACCCTTTGTCAAAAAATTTTGAACTCAACAATGTACAACTGATTGGCTCGCGTTTGACGTGTTCCCCGATTATGCACCGGTGCCGAAGGGATCAATAATACTAGTTCCTTCGAAAATCTCTCATAGAAATACCGGTAGAACAAGGATATCATTTTCACCTGACGCCTTGGTTCTAAAGATTGCAATCCGTTTGTTGAAAGAAGAATCTGTCATCAGTTTTTGCATAGGTTCAATGATATTTTCAAGGTAAACGCATGTTTTAAACTATCACAACATAATGTGCACAATATTAAAATATGAATTTTATTTTTTTTCTTTTGGTGCAATCCAGTTTCCAGTGGGTTTAATTGAATGCTAAATAACAAACAATTTTAATTTGCGCTCAGTGCAGTTCCAGTGCACATAAAGGATGTATTGGGTGCAGCCAATGCAAAGCTCGGTCAAAGCACTAAAAAGGCTGCTGCCACAAACCAACATTTTACTACCAAAGACTTATTTATTGCGGGTGAACGTTAAATTTATCAAAGTGGAGCATAAAACCTTTGAAACCAATGAATTCGTTGAAAAATTAATGGAAATAATTTTTACCCACATCTATTTCCATTTCCACGTTATGCGAGTTTAATAATAAAGTGCATGATTTACTTTATAAAGACTACTAGCTGGTCCCGGCATGCGTTGCAATGTGATATTCAAAGAAAATTATTTCTCTCTGCATGTCCTTTCCCGTGCATCTAGCGTTCCCCTTTCCACCTTCCCCGCCTTCCCCCTTCCCTCGCCCGCTTTTCTTTTCCGCCAACCTTTATCCCGCGTTTCATATATTAAAAAAACATTAAATTAATTAAAAAAATAAAATAAATAAAAACTTCAGGCGGGTCGTGTCAAAAATGGAAAAATTTACTTGAACTTTCATACCAGGAAATGCTACTAATAATAACGAAGTAGATTTTAATCCGTTTTTGTGTACCCAAAATATAATGTAGATATTAAAGAAAAGTCTCAGTCGAAATTTACAAAATTTAAAACAAACCTCAAAGACTCTTTTATAAGCTTTTCTACAGCTTGACACTATCTGCCATCACTAAGCATATTACTATGTGAACATTGATAATAAGGAACTCCAGTCCAATTTAACTTAAACTGCATATTTATTTTTATTTTTATAGTTAGTTTTAATAGTTAAAATAAATGTCAAAGTTTTAATTTTTCAAGATCCCCCGAAAACCACCGAATCTAGTGTGACGTCATCATGACCAACCGAAGTATGAATTTTGTAGGCAACTGGAATCAGCTGATCGTCGCCGGCCATTTTGAATTTCAACATTGAAGCGTTTTATGGACGCGGTGACGTCACGCCTCACAAATTCAATAATACCAACTTGACAGGGTGTTTTAATGAACTGTTTTAAAATGGACTTTTTAATATTTTTTTAAAACTCTACTTTAAATATTAATTAATACAACTTATATATTCAGAATCAGCGTTTATTGGTCTACATGAACATATTTTTTTAAAGCCATAATATTTTTCACTGGAGTTCCTAATTATTATAATGGAATATTATATTACATTATATTATATTATTGTAATGGAATAGTATTTTTATATTTTATCGAAAAGTCGAAAAATTCAATGCATTTTTCTAGCTTGTTTCACCATTGCATTTTGAACATTGTGAACTTTATTTTTTGTGTCAACTGCATTATAAAATCCGCCGGAATTCGGAATATGTAATGTCACAAAAGTACGCTTTGCCCGACCAACTGTGCAATAATTCAATTGGATAGTAATCAATTTCAAGGTCCAGCAGATATTCAATGGAATTGAATACCACGATTAAAATATTTCTATATGGATGCATAACTTCACACGGCTCTGTTCTGCCAACGAACAACCAAATACCATTGTTGTGTTTTGTGCTGCACGCCAATATTGATGATTCATTGAGAACTATGTGGGTATATATATTGTACAAATGTTGGGTTGACTAGTTTCTAATAGGTTCAATTTATATCTCCCTAAAAGGCTCTCGACGTGCATTCCGAAGGTCTCGGGATCGAATCCTGGTGTGGCAAATAAATTTTATTTGATTAATTTGTGTTATTTTACAATTGATTCATTTAAAATAATATATAGTATATTTGCGGCACATTCCAGAGTGGACGATACTCTCAGTATCGCCCTGGTGCAACACCACCAATCAGAATTGAAACATTGCTTGAAATGGCTTTAGCTTTTGCTTGTTTGGTGACCAGATCTGAATAGCCAGGTACTTCCCACCTTCTTCTTCCCCATCTCCTTCCCCTCCCCAATACCTTCAGCCTCACAACATACCCCAATTGAGGAAAGCCATAGTCTCGCTGGCTCCAGACGGGAGGAGTTGGGACTCTTGTGCGGTATTCATATTAAAAAAAAAGATCTGGTTGAATTCCAACATAGTGTCACAGAATTTAGTTCAAACACCAGCGCCCTCTGTTGAAATCGATCGCTTCAACAGCGATATTTTCTTTATTTTTTTATGTGAACACCTCACAAGAGTCTCAATTGCTCCCTTCTAGAGCCAGTGAGTCCATGGCATCCTCAAATGGGGAAGATAAGAGGAAAGTGGGGTGGATTCTGGCTATTCAGATCTGGTCACCAAACATGGCAAAAGCCATTTCAAGCAAAATTTCAATTCTGAAAGGTGGTCTTACACAAGGGCGATAATGAGAGTATGTATCTTAAATTCTGGATTCAATTAAAAAATTGTGAAATAACACAAATTAATGAAATAAAATGTATTTGATTTTTAAAGTGAACCTTATGCCATCGACGTAAGAACTATGCACTTGTCAAACCCATTTTGCATCAGTTCCGGAACGTCTGCGATGGGGAACATACGTCACTAGACTCTGCTTAGTTCCGTGAAATCAATTTTAAATTTCCTTTTTATTACGATTAACAATGCGTAAGAAATTAGTTAATTTTTTTACGGGCCTTTACGAAATTAACCTGTAAAAAAACAACTCTCAAATACCCTTTCCAAAAGCTTTTTCTCAAGTATTTTTAAATCCCGCCCAAAAAGAGGCGTGGTTTCCGATTTAATTTTTTTTCCTGGACCATTGGATCACCTTGAATTGGATAATTTGGATAGCGTCGTTTTTATTCAATCACCCAAAGTGCGCTCTCGCAATAGTTCATGTACACCATAGTTACTCATCAATAATTATTTTAAAAAAATCATTTGCTTCAGGATGAAAAAAATATTACAATATCACAGAATCAAAACACTGCTAAAATCGCTTTTAGCCAGCAACCAGATCGAAATAGCCAGTGATCAATATCCTAACAGCAGAAAAACTTTTGTTTATACCTACATATGTATGGCAATTTTACACAGGGACGATAAATTTATTAGTCTCCTGTGAATATGCAAAATGTGTTTTTTCTGTTCCCTATCTGTTTTTTCGATATCTAAATAATTCAAAATTAATCCATGGTAATTGACATTTTTAACAGTTACATAAACACTATGAATGTAACTTTTCCAATTAAACAGATAATCTCATTTTATTTGCATTACCTGTGCTACGTGTTATTCCAGTTAATTAATTATGATAATTATTTCCCAACCCCGTCACATCCAGAAACATCAGCCAGTAAAATGGCTACATTATGAGCATTTTATTGTCTACCTAATTGCATTATCATGTTAATAATTAATATTGTTTTGTTTGAAACATTGTGATAAAAAATGGCGCAGTAATTATATAATCATAAAATTATTATCGTTAACGTCAAACACGCAGAACATAATTTTTTCAGAAGACGAGTATGAAATACAAGATCTTTTCAGGCGCTGATAATTTCCATTTTTTATAAGAACTCTATATAACTTAATGTTATTCCCATCAACGAAATATATCATTGAAGAAGAAGATAACTCTCTCTCTCCGATGGCGCTACAGTCCATATCGAACCTTAGCCTCCCGCAACATTCGCCTCCAACTCCTCCTGTCCTCAGCGGCTGACTTCCATTTTGTTATCTGGAGAAGCTGTGCTGCATACCCTCTTACCTCGTCTTCCCACCTCAGTCTGGGTTCTTCCCACTTTTCTCTTTCACCTGGGTGTCCAGTCAGAATTCTTTTTGGGACGCGTGTATCCGGCATTCTCTGTACATGTCCAGCCCATCTCAACCTGAGAAGTCTCATGTGGGCTGAGATGTTAGGGGCCTGATATATATCGTACAGTTCTTTAATGTGCCGGATGCGTTCCCCTTTTTGCACGGGTCCACATATTCTTTTCAGAACTTTTCTTTCAAAAGTATCTAGCATTTGAAGAAGAAGATAACACTATAACCTAAACAAAAATATGAAAGAAAAAGACACAGAAAAATAGAAAAAGATAACGATCGCAACTGGGACACGATCCCAGAATTTCCCGTCTATCCGGGACGGGCGCCTTTACCAATTCGGCCACTGCCACCTTCTATCAAATCGTCATAATTGTCAATCTCATATTTCAAACTTTAGAATTAACAATATTATCTTCAACTTATTTCTCCATTTTTCTCAGATGCGACCGTTATCTTTTTCTATTTTTCTGTATCTTGTTCTCTTTTATATTTTCGTTTAGATTATTAGTGTTAGCTTCATTTTCGCTGATAATATCCGAAAATATTAAATCAAAAGGTCTTTTACGAATTCTTTACCACTTAGTGTGCTATATTTGAAAACCTGCTAATTGTGAACGGAAAATGTTGTTTGTGTCGTGATGGAGGACTTAGCCAACCAAGGAATTGAACTCACGACGCCTGGCGGGGACCCACACGCGATGCCATTGCACCCATTGGCTGGTCCTTAAGTCAATTTTTTTTTTTTTCACAATTTTTCAATTCGGAAGGCGGGTATGGGTAGCGCCATCCCGGGAACCATTTAATGGATAACCAACACCTCTGCCATAGGTCACCCCAAGTGGTTCGTTCGGTTCAAGTTGGTGACTTAGCAAGCGTGCCCGGGTTCATGGGGTGCGGTTTGTCCGGGTCTTGGCGGCGGATGCGTCCGCCCACCAGCTGCATGGCAAGCCGGATCGGGAGAGAATGGTTAAAGGGAGCCGCTTTGATTTCTCCTGCCCTACTCTCTTGGAACATCGTTTTGCACCGCAGTGGGAGGGGATAGATTCGTACGTCCGTCACTCATGAACACACTGACCCCCAGCTTCCTATCCATCTCTTATACCCTTTTCCTTTTCCAGAACTTCCTCTCCTTCTTTTCCTAAAAAAGACCCTCCACACAGCATCTCAAAAGATGACATGGACCCCGAGGGGAATTATTTTACTCAGGGCCTTCCGTGTGGAGGTAATGTAAAAAAATATTAAATTTATATATATATATATATGTTAATTGCTTCAGCAGTTGGGCTCTTGTGCGGTTTTCTTAAAAATAAACTTAAAAACTAAAAAGTCGTTTTTAATAAAATACTAGCTTTGCCTGTTGCAGAGGCAACCAAGGGGTTAAACACTACGCGATTTGACGTGTGAACGCGGATGAAGCGAAGAGTGTGTGTAAAATAAAATAGGTGAAGAAAAAACGATGTTTGAATGTGGATAAAGCAAGGAGTGTGCGCCTACAAAGGGCACAGGCAGTTGACAGCCCAATTTCGTACATCCGCTCTCGGGCTGCTTCGGTCACCCGGTTCAAGGCGTTCAGTACGGGCCTTTTCTCGCAAAAGGAGGCCAAGTAGCTTCCTGCTCAAATTTTCACTGCGCCATTTGGGTTATGCAGGTCGATACGCGTAATTTGTTACCCGAAACGTATAGTTTACTGTTGAAAAGACTCTTACCACAGAACCACTTTGGTCGCCGATACTTTTAAAACGGCCCAGGAGCTTACCGCTCAATTCAGTACTGAACCAATCCTGCCGCCCGACTCAGGGCGTTCAGTATTTCATTTAATTTAAATTAGAAAAAACCATTAGAGCTTTATCTCAAAAAATGGTCCTAGGAGTTTATCGCTTATTTTTTTCACTCAGCCCTTCGGATTGTGTAGATCGAGACGCGTAATTTGATACCCATCTCGGGTACTGTAAGGTGTAATTTAAAAAAAAAAAATTTTGGATTTTGAAAAAAAAATTGGATTTTGGAAATTTTTTAATTTTGGAAAAAAAAAATTGGATTTAGGAAATTTTTGAATTTTGGAAAAAAAAATTGGATTTTGGAAATTTTTTAATTGTGGAAAAAAAAAATTTGGATTTGGAAATTTTTGAATTTAAAAAAAAAAAATTAATTTTGGAAAAAAAAAATGGATTTTGGATATAAAAAAAAAAATTTTGCCCTTGCACTAATTTAAAAAAATCGGCGCTATAAAAATGTATTATTCAGAATATTTTAGAAACTTTAAGCACAACTGGGGATGCCGTAGTCTCACTGACTCCAGACGGCAGTAGGTGGGACTCTTGTGCGATATTCACATTGAAATTTAATTTAAAATGTATGAACCCCTACAGTATTCAAAAGGTACCTACACCATTTGGCAAAAAAAAATTGACCATTGTCGCAGGTGGAGTAATCGTCATTTCCGTTTCATCCGAAATCCAAATCACAGCAGTGCTATAGAAGTATCAATTCAAAACTCCCGTTTTCGGATGTTTCTTTTTATTTAAATTAATCATTTTTGTCAATGAAAGAATTGCCTCCCTGGTCTAGTAAATAAATGTATCGTCTGTAATATTTTACTCCTGCGTATTATGTGCTCCTGGTAGATTTTCAATATTGTTCGTCACCCTTTTTGTCATTTTTCACAAAAACGGCGCCATTAAAATGTATATTTCAAAATTATTTCTTAAATAATAATTTTAATGCAAAATCGTTCATATAAAAAATAAATCAGGGTAGGTACCTACACATGAGTGCACGGGTAGGTACTTGGGGCCCTTGTAGTATTTTTTCAAAAAACGGCGCTATAAAAATGTGTTATTCAGAATTTTTTAGAAACTTAAACTTATTTTTATTCCAGTAAAAAAATTACAGAGAAAATATTATTTCATAGTGCGCGAGTAGGTACTAAGTTTCCCTACAGTAATTAATAAAAACGGCGCCATTTAAATGTATATTCAGAATTTTTTGTCAAGTAATCACTTCAATGAAAAAAAGTTCGCAGAAGTATTTATTTTTATAAATAATACGAATCCTAATGTTGAGCTATATTGGAGCCCAATTTATCAGTTAAATCCGTTTATCGGGTACCTACCTAGTTCATAATTTGCAGTTTTACAATATTCTGTATTTATATTTTTTACATATGCAAGACCAACTCACAAACTTGGACTAATCCCGCTTGAATTTTAACCGCACCAAGCCGTAAAAATTGAAATCCGCCATCTTTAAAAAAAAATCTTCATACAAAAACGTATTATGGGGTGATTTCGTAAGTTCAAGAGGGTTATGGAAAAATTTTCATTTTCGGTGTTGCAATATTGGAGAAAATTTACCCAACCTGATTTTATTTGTAAGAAAATTACTGGCTAGAAAGCCAAAAGATATTTTAGAGGAAAATGCTTTTTACGTAAAGTGTCAAAACATGTCATTGTGAAATGCACTCTTGTGTAACATTTTGAATGGAAAGCGAACCATGTCACAGTTTTAACTGCTTGTAGTAACTCTCTACTTAAGATTAATTCAAAAACATCTCGGCCAGAATGCGTATTTTTGATGATATCTTCGACCACGCAATGTACGTTCGAAATGTCAAATTTCCGTCCCCCTCGCCATAAAATAAAAATAGAATAAATTCGTGTGAATTTTTCTTATGAAAATAATCAGTACTTACATTCTTCACCGCTAGATGTCTCCCTGTACATATTTTCTACAATTTTGTGTAGAAAATATGTACTAATCGAGTTAATTTTAGCCTTCTGTGAAAGTTCTGTTCAAATTCTATTAAAGTTCTGTAATTATTTCAGTTTTATGATGCGACTGGCCTAAAACGATAAAACAACAGAACTCGAATAGAACTTACACAGAACGTGAAAATTAACTTTAAAAACATTGTTGAATTATTCAACTTTATTGAAACAACTTTACCTTAGTATTGCATTAAAACCTAATTTATTGTGAAGCTACCTATTCGTGAAAGTACCTACGCATTTCTTTTCAAATTTTTTCAATGAAGTACGTCGTCGTCAAATAAGTACCTACCCAGGAATGAAAAACTAAAAATTTCTAAGCACGTGTTTTTCGTGGAAAAATCTGATTTTGTTTAGCTTGCCCTGAAATATTTCACATGCGATGCGTATGTAATGACGATCGAATTAGTTGAGGAGACATCTAGACTATAATATTTTTCAAAAACATTTTAGCCAGGATCGATTTTTCGGCCGTAATGCCGTTTGTCGTAAAACAACAACCGAAACCGCTGAGAGGTCCGGTTTGTTGACAAAAGTTTGACATGTGAGTTCGCGACCCACCCCACTTGAACTCTATAGTGATACATCATGTGCTCCTGGTAGATTTTCAATATTGTACGTCATCTTTTTTGTCATTTTTCACAAAAATGGCGCCATAAAAATGTATTTTTCAAAATTATTTAACAAATAATAATTTTAATGCAAAATCGTTCATATAAAAAATAAATCAGGGCAGGTGCACATGAGTACCTACATATTTTTTGAATAAATATTACGAATCCTATTTTTTTAATTTTGAAATTTGGTTTTGAAATGATAGGTACCTATCGACTTTGGCAAAAAAATACGACCATCTTTGTTTGTTTCTGTTTATTTGATATCATGTTTTTTTTTTTATTTTTAAAAGAAAAAAGTCCCTAGGTATTTAAGTACCTACCTTGTCTAGGAAATAAGCATATTTTATTCAATATTTTACTCTTGCAAAATGTGTATTCCTGATGGAAACTCAATATTGTACAGCGCCCTCATTGTCATTTTTAGTTCGAATTTTTACTCACACAATCATAAAAGAAAAGTGTTTAGCATTGTATTTGGACCATTGACCTGGTATTTGGTCGAAGATTTGGACCCATCTTACTTCAAAAACGTTCCGATTTATTTAGTACTAATTTCCTTCATAACTACAAAAGTCTACATACCTGAAATAATGCATTTTGGCAAAAATTGCGACCATCCCGAGTGATTTCTTTTATTTCAAATCATTAATTTTTTATTTGATATCTGAAGGAAAGAACCGATGCGTAAGCCGGTACCTACCCGGTTCTTACGCAGACAAACAATATTGATGTAGGTACCTAAGCATTTCCTTAAAAAAATCCGTTCATCTTACGAACAAATTTGTAATAATTCAACGGAAAAGTACCTACCCTGTAATTAAACGTGTTCTTTTTATATGGCCAGCAATATATTCTCTTCTGTGGGATTTTCAAAGCACGTTATTTTTCTCAAACGTCATATTTTCCGTAGCGTATAGTGAAATATTTTTAATGGTTTGCGTATGTTACGGCCGTTGAAAATGTTTTTTTAATCTCTCGACCTCCATAATATTCAAAAACATTACAGCCAGAATCGGTTTTCGAGCCGCAGAGGCGTTTTCAAATTGTCGACTCCGAAACAGGCTTGAAGCCGTTATTTTATACGGCTAAATCATAATTTTCTCCTAACTGACGTGTCTTGAAACTCAAGATTGTTTTTTATTATCAATTATTAGTCAATTTAATCGAATTTAAGTACCTACTCGACGACTTATTCTACTGGCCGCCAAATTTTTCACTTTCGACGGTAGTGAAATCTTAGCAAATGTCAAAAATAATGCAAGGTATTATGCAATATTGCAGAACATTTTGGATGAAATGCGTTACATGTCGCGGTTTTAAAATCTTAATAATACTCTCTACTACGAATCTGTCGTAAAACATCTCCACCAGAATGCGTATTTTCGACGATATCTCGAACCGCGTGTCGTACCTATAAAATGTCATTTTTTAGCAGCATCGCCATTAAAATAAAAGAATAAATTTCTAGCAAATTGCATTTTGTATGGAAAAAAAACTCCGCGGATTCCTTCGCAGAAGTCTTGCCAAAATGGTCTCTGCGGTCGGTGAAAATGGATAGGCAGAGTGGTCGATTTTCGCTTGAGGCGGGGGGGGGGTACTGAATCGCATTTCAAGCGAAAGCGATCCTTAGGGTGGGCGAACTTAAGGGGCGGCAAGGTCGTCTTTTGACTGTATGACCCATGTGAGTTTTTCGAAAAACTGTGCATTAATATATACTAGCTTTGCCTGTTGCAGAGGCAACCAAGGGGTTAAACACTACACGATATGACGTGTGAACGCGGATGAAGCGAAGAGTGTGTGTAAAATAAAATAGGTGAAGAAAAAACGATGTTTGAATGTGGATAAAGCAAGGAGTGTGCGCATACAAAGGGCACAGGCAGTTGACAGCCCAATTGCGTATGCCTGCTCTCTGGCCGCTTCGGTCACCCGGTTCAAGGCGTTCGGTACGGGCCTTTTCTCGCAAAAGCAGGCCAAGTAGCTTCCTGCTCAAGTTTTCACTGCGCCATTTGGGTTGTGCAGATCGATACGCGTAATTTGTTATCCGAAACGTATAGTTTACTGTTGAAAAGACTCTTCCCACAGTGCCACTTTGGTCGTCGACACTTTTAAAACGGCCCAGGAGCTTACCGCTCAATTCAGTACTGAACCAATCCTACCGCCCGACTCAGGGCGTTCGGTTTTTCATTTAATTTAAATTAGAAAAAAACATTAGAGCTTTATCTCGAACAATGGTCCTAGGAGTTTTTCGCTTATTTTTTTCACTCAGCCTTTCGGATTGTTAAGATCGAGACGCGTAATTTGATACCCATCTCGGGTACTGTAAGGTGTAATTTAAAAAAAAAAAAATTGGATTTTGAAAATTTTTTAAATTTGGAAAAAAAAAATTTCGGATTCTGGAAATTTTTTAATTTTGAAAAAAAAAATTTTTGGTTTCCGGGAATTTTTGAATTTTGAAAAAAAAAAATTATCGGTTTCTGGAAAATTTTTTAATTTGAAAAAAAAAATTTTTGGTTTCTGGAAATTTTTTAAATTTGGAAAAAAAAATTCGGATTCTGGAAATTTTTTAATTTTGAAAAAAAAATTTTTTGGTTTCCGGAAATTTTTGAATTTTGGAAAAAAAAAATTGTTGGATCTCGGAAATTTTTGAACTTATAACTGAAAGTAATTTTTCAAAAAACAGCGCTATAAAAATGTATTATTCAGAAATTTTAGAGACTTAAACTAAACCCAACTGGGGTGCCGTAGTCTCACTGACTCCAGACGGCAGTAGTTGGGACTCTTGTGCGGTATTCACATTGAAATTTAATTTAATTTAATGAACCCGTACAGTATTCAAAAGGTACCTACATCATTTGGCAAAAAAAAATTGGACCATCTTTATTTAAATTTACTCATTTTATTAGAAATGTTCAGAATAAATAGTATCCGAGAAGGACGTTGTCAAAAAAAAATTCGAGTGCAGCTTACTGTAGTTTTTCAAAAAACAGCCCTATAAAAATGTATTGTTCAGAATTTTTCAGAAACTAAAACTAAACCCAACTGGGGACGCCGTAGTCGCACTGACACCGGACGGCAGTAATTGGGACTCTTGTGCGGTATTCACATTGATATTTAATTTAAAGTGTATGAACCAGTACAGTATTCAAAAGGTACCTACACCATTTGGCAAAAAAAAATTGGACCATCTTTATTTAAATTTACTCATTTTATTAGAAATGTTCAGAATAAATAGTATCCGAGAAGGACGTTGTCAAAAAAAAATTCGAGTGCAGCTTACTGTAGTTTTTCAAAAAACGGCGCTATAAAAATTTATTATTCAGAATTTTTCAGAAACTAAAACTAAACCCAACTGGGGACGCCGTAGTCGCACTGACTCCGGACGGCAGTAATTGGGACTCTTGTGCGGTTTTCACATTGAAATTTAATATAAAATGTACGAACGATTAGTTCCCGTACAGTATTCAAAAGGTACCTACACCATTTCGCAAAAAAAAAATTGGACCATCTTTATTTAAATTTACTCATTTTATAAGAAATGTTCAGAATATATAGTGCCCGAGTAGGTACCTACGTACGTTGTCAAAAAGAATTCGAGTGCAGTTTACACGCGGTAGAAGTGAAACTTTTCCAAAACAATCTCAACTAATACTTGAAAAGTGAGGTCTAAGTTATCCAGTAAATAAATGTATTCTCTGTTAAATTTTACTCTTGCGTGTTATGTGCTCCTGGTAGATTTTCAATATTGTACCTCACCCTTTTTGTCATTTTTCACAAAAACGGCCCTATAAAAATATAATTTTCAAAATTATTGTATACCCATTTTTATGAGGTGTTGCTCATTCAACGAATGGTTCCCGGGGCGGCAGTGCCAATGCCCGCCTCTAACGTTGAATAATTATCATAAATAAGCTAAATACAAAAAAGCGTTATGTAACTATAATATTAAAAAAAAATAAATCCCTTAAATATCTAGGCTAAAGACGAAGGTAGCGCAACACGGCTTATCAGCTCAAAAAAATAATTACAAAAGAAATTATCCTTTCAACTTCAAATAATTTCATTACAAATTTCCAAAAAAAAAAACATATATTTCCCATATGATGATTCCGAGTTGTTATGTGCAGGTACCTACCTACTCAGATTCTCAGTTGGTACACCTGCACATACGTAAAAAAAAACACGCCATTAAAATGTATATTCAGAATTTTTTTATCAAATAATCATTTCAATGAAAAAGAGTTCGCAAAGTATTTATATTTATAAATAATACGAATCCTAATGCATCGGAGCCCATTTATCGGGTACCTACTTAGTTCGTCATTCGCAGACGTACAATATTCTGCAATTATATTTTCATCGCTGGCAAGACCGAAACGAAATAATGTAGTCACCACCTCGAGCACGGCCTGAAAATCGACTGTCGCCATGTTGTTTTTAACGTTTTCCATACAAACAACGCTGTCCTGGCCCGACTGAAAACTTTAGTTGGCGAAGGCAAAGCTCTCCGCCATTTGTAAAATTTCAGAATCGAGTGTTCCCAGGTGTGAGAAAATTTACCCAACCTGAATTTATTTGTAAGAAAATTAGGTTTTCTACTGGCCAGCTAAATTATGCACCCTCGAGAAAAGTGCGATTTTGCGAAACGTCAGAAAATATCATTTTTCCGCGCGCTGTCGTGTAACATTTTGAACGGTGACCGACATATTTGTCGATTTTAAAAGCTTCCTTAACTTCTGTTCTTCGTATTTATCGAAAAACATCTCGGCCGGAATGCGACTTTTCGACGATAACTCGTACCGCGTGTCGTACCTGTAAAATGTCATTTTGTATCAGAGTAGCCATTAAAATAAAAGAATAAATTTCTAGCAAATTGCATTTTGTATGGAAAAAAAACTCCGCGGATTCCTTCGCAGAAGTCTTGCCAAAATGGTCTCTGCGGTCGGTGAAACTGGATAGGCAGAGAGGTCGATTTTCGCTTGAGGCGGGGGGGGGGTACTGAATCGCATTTCAAGCGAAAGCGATCCTTAGGGTGGGTGAACTTAAGGGGCGGCAAGGTCGTCTTTTGCCTGTATGACCCATGTGAGTTTTTCGAAAAACTGTGCATTAATATATATATACTAGCTTTGCCTGTTGCAGAGGCAACCAAGGGGTTAAACACTACGCGATTGGACGTGTGAACGCGGATGAAGCGAAGAGTGTGTGTTAAATAAAATAGGTAAAGAAAAAAACGATGTTTGTAATTTGTTACCCGTAACGTATAATTTACTGTTGCAAAGACTCCTACCATTGTGCCACTTTGGTCGCCGACACTTTTAAAACGTCCCAGGAGCTTACCGCTCAATTCAGTACTGAACCAATCCAGCCGCCCGACTCAGGGCGTTCAGTATTTCATTTAATTTAAATTAGAAAAACCAATAGAGCCTAAAAGGGTCTTCGGAGTTTATCGTTCAATTTTTTCAGTCAGCCCTTCGGTTTGTGTAGGTCGAGACGCGTAATTTGATATCCATCTCGGGTACTGTAGGGTGTAATTTAAAAAAAAAAATTTTGGATTTTGAAAAAAAAAATTTGGACTTTGGAAATTTTTTAATTTTCAAAAAAAAAATTTTTGGATTTTGTAAATTTTTGAATTTTCAAAAAAAAAATTTTTGAGTTTTGGAAATTTTTTAATTTTGGAAAAAAAAAATTTGGATTTTGGAAATTTTTGAATTTTGAAAAAAAAAATTTTAAGTTTTGGAAATTTTTTTAATTTTGGAAAAAAAAATTTTTTGTCTTGGAAATTTTTGAACTGAAAGTAATTTTTCAAAAAACGGCGCTATAAAAATGTATTAATCAGAAATTTTAGAGACAAACTAAACCCAACTGGGGATACCGTAGTCTCACTGACTCCTGACGGCAGTAGTTGAGACTCTTGTGCGGTATTCACATTGAAATTTAATTTAAAATGTATGAACCCGTACAGTATTCAAAAGGTACCCACACCATTTGGCAAAAAAAAATTGGACCATCTTTATTTAAATTTACTCATTTTATTAGAAATGTTCAGAATATATACTATCCGAGTAGGTACCTACGTACGTTGTCAAAAAAAAATCGAGTGCAGTTTACACGCGGTAGAAGTGAAACTTTTCCAAAACAATCTCAACTAATACTTGAAAAGTGAGGTCTAAGTTGTCCAGTAAATAAATGTATTCTCTGTTAAATTTTACTCTTGCGTGTTATGTGCTCCTGGTAGATTTTCAATATTGTACCTCACCCTTTTTGTCATTTTTCACAAAAACGGCCCTATAAAAATATAATTTTCAAAATTATTGTATACCCATTTTTATGAGGTGTTGCTCATCCAACGAATGGTTCCCGGGGCGGCAGTGCCAATGCCCGCCTCTAACGTTGAATAATTATCATAAATAAGCTAAATACAAAAAGCCTTATGTAACTATAATATTTAAAAAAAATAAATCCCTTAAATATCTAGGCTAAAGACGAAGGTAGCGCAACACGGCATAACAGCTCAAAAAATAATTACAAAAGAAATTATCCTTTCAACTTCAAATAATTTCATTACAAATTTCCAAAAAAAAAAAACATATATTTCCCATATGATGATTCCGAGTTGTTATGTGCAGGTACCTACCTACTCAGATTCTCAGTTGGTACACCTGCACATACGTAAAAAAAAACACGCCATTAAAATGTATATTCAGAATTTTTTTATCAAATAATCATTTCAATGAAAAAGAGTTCGCAAAGTATTTAATAATACGAATCCTAATGCATCGGAGCCCATTTATCGGGTACCTACTTAGTTCGTCATTCGCAGACGTACAATATTCTGCAATTATATTTTCATCGCTGGCAAGACCGAAACGCAAAAATGTGTTTACCACCTCGAGCACGGCCTGAAAATCGAGTTGTTTTTAACGTTTTCCATACAAACAACGCTGTCCTGGCCTGAATGAAATGTTTAGTTGGCGGAGAGCTTTGCAATCCGCCATTTGTAAAATTTCAGAATCCAGTGTTCCAAGGTGTGAGAAAATTTACCCAACCTGAATTTGTTTGTAAGAAAATTAGGTCTTCTACTGGCCAGCTATATTATGCACCCTCGAGAAAAGAGCGAGTTTTGCGAAACGTCATAAAATATCATTTTTCCGCGCGCTATCGTGTAACATTTTGAATGGTGACCGACATATTTGTCGATTTTAAAAGCTTCCTTAACTTCTGTTCTTCGTATTTATCGAAAAACATCTCGGCCGGAATGCGACTTTTCGACGATAACTCGTACCGCGTGTCGTACCTGTAAAATGTCATTTTGTATCAGAGTAGCCATTAAAATAAAAGAATAAATTTCTAGCAAATTGCATTTTGTATGGAAAAAAAACTCCGCGGATTCCTTCGCAGAAGTCTTGCCAAAATGGTCTCTGCGGTCGGTGAAACTGGATAGGCAGAGAGGTCGATTTTCGCTTGAGGCGGGGGGGGGGTACTGAATCGCATTTCAAGCGAAAGCGATCCTTAGGGTGGGCGAACTTAAGGGGCGGCAAGGTCGTCTTTTGACTGTATGACCCATGTGAGTTTTTCGAAAAACTGTGCATTAATATATATACTAGCTTTGCCTGTTGCAAAGGCAACCAAGGGGTTTAACACTACGCGATTTGACGTGTGAACGCGGATGAAGCGAAGAGTGTGTGTTAAATAAAATAGGTAGAGAAAAAAACGATGTTTGTAATTTGTTACCCGTAACGTATAATTTACTGTTGCAAAGACTCCTTCCACTGTGCCACTTTGGTCGCCGACACTTTTAAAACGTCCCAGGAGCTTACCGCTCAATTCAGTACTGAACCAATCCAGCCGCAACGACTCAGGGCGTTCAGTTTTTCATTTAATTTAAAATAGAAAAACCAATAGAGCCTAAAAGGGTCCTCGGATTTTATCGTTCAATTTTTTCAGTCAGCCCTTCGGATTGTGTAGGTCGAGACGCGTAATTTGATATCCATCTCGGTACTGTAGGGTGTAATTTAAAAAAAAAAAATTTTGGATTTTCGAAATATTTGAATTTCGAAAAAAAAAATTTTTGGATTTTGAAGAAAAATTTTTGGACTTTTGAAATGTTTAAATTTGCAAAAAAAAAATTTTGGATTTTGGAACTTTTTGAATTTTCAAAAAAAAAAATTTTTGGATTTTGTAAATTTTTGAATTTTCAAAAAAAAAATTTTTATGTTTTGGAAATTTTTTAATTTTGGAAAAAAAAAAATTGTTTTCTAGAAATTTTTTGATTTTGGAAAAAAAAATTTTTGGATTCTGAAAATTTTTTAATTTTGGAAAAAAAAAATTTTTGTTTTCTGGAAATTTTTTAATTTTGGAAAAAAAATTTTTTTGTTTTCTGGAAATTTTTTAATTTTGGAAAAAAAAATTGTTGGATCTCAGAAATTTTTGAACTTATAACTGAAAGTAATTTTTCAAAAAACGGCGCTATAAAAATGTATTCAGAAATTTTAGAGACTTAAACTAAACCCAACTGGGGATGCCGTAGTCTCACTCACTCCAGACGGCAGTAGTTGGGACTCTTGTGCGGTATTCACATTGAAATTTTATTTAAAATGTATGAACCCGTACAGTATTCAAAAGGTACCTACACCATTTGGCAAAAAAAAAAATTGGACCATCTTTATTTAAATTTACTCTTTTTATTAGAAATGTTCAGAATAAATAGTATCCGAGAAGGACGTTGTCAAAAAAAAATTCGAGTGCAGCTTACTGTAGTTTTTCAAAAAACGGCGCTATAAAAATGTATTATTCAGAATTTTTCAGAAACTAAAACTAAACCCAACTGGGGACGCCGTAGTCGCACTGACTCCGGACGGCAGTAATTGGGACTCTTGTGCGGTTTTCACATTGAAATTTAATGTAAAATGTATGAACCCGTACAGTATTCAAAAGGTACCTACACCATTTGGCAAAAAAAAATTGGACCATCTTTATTTAAATTTACTCATTTTATTAGAAATGTTCAGAATAAATAGTATCCGAGTAGGACGTTGTCAAAAAAAAAATTCGAGTGCAGCTTACTGTAGTTTTTCAAAAAACGGCGCTATAAAAATTTATTATTCAGAATTTTTCAGAAACTAAAACCAAACCCAACTGAGGACGCCGTAGTCGCACTGACTCCGGACGGCAGTAATTGGGACTCTTGTGCGGTTTTCACATTGAAATTTAATGTAAAATGTACGAACGATTAGTTCCCGTACAGTGTTCAAAAGGTACCTACACCATTTCGCAAAAAAAAAATTGGACCATCTTTATTTAAATTTACTCATTTTATTAGAAATGTTCAGAATGCTCATCCGACGAATGGTTCCCGGGGCGGCAGTGCCAATGCCCGCCTCTAACGTTGAATAATTATCTTAAAGAAGCAATATACAAAAAAAAGCGTTATGTAACTATAATATTTAAAAAAAATAAATCCCTTAAATATCTAGGCTAAAGACGAAGGTAGCGCAACACGGCATAACAGCTCAAAAAATAATTACAAAAGAAATTATCCTTTCAACTTCAAATAATTTCATTACAAATTTCCAAATAAAAAACACATGCAATTCCCATACGGTGATTCCGAGTTGTTATGTGCAGGTACCTACCTACTCAGATTCTCAGTTGGTACACCTGCACATACGTAAAAAAAAAAACACGCCATTAAAATGTATTTTCAGAATTTTTTTATCAAATAATCATTTCAATGAAAAAGAGTTCGCAAAGTATTTATATTTATAAATAATACGAATCCTAATGCATCGGAGCCCATTTATCGGGTACCTACTTAGTTCGTCATTCGCAGACGTACAATATTCTGCAATTATATTTTCATCGCTGGCAAGACCGAAACGCAAAAATGTGTTTACCACCTCGAGCACGGCCTGAAAATCGAGTTGTTTTTAACGTTTTCCATACAAACAACGCTGTCCTGGCCTGAATGAAATGTTTAGTTGGCGGAGAGCTTTGCAATCCGCCATTTGTAAAATTTCAGAATCCAGTGTTCCAAGGTGTGAGAAAATTTACCCAACCTGAATTTGTTTGTAAGAAAATTAGGTCTTCTACTGGCCAGCTATATTATGCACCCTCGAGAAAAGAGCGAGTTTTGCGAAACGTCATAAAATATCATTTTTCCGCGCGCTATCGTGTAACATTTTGAATGGTGACCGACATATTTGTCGATTTTAAAAGCTTCCTTAACTTCTGTTCTTCGTATTTATCGAAAAACATCTCGGCCGGAATGCGACTTTTCGACGATAACTCGTACCGCGTGTCGTACCTGTAAAATGTCATTTTGTATCAGAATAGCCATTAAAATAAAAGAATAAATTTCTAGCAAATTGCATTTTGTATGGAAAAAAAACTCCGCGGATTCCTTCGCAGAAGTCTTGCCAAAATGGTCTCTGCGGTCGGTGAAACTGGATAGGCAGAGTGGTCGATTTTCGCTTGAGGCGGGGGGGGGGGTACTGAATCGCATTTCAAGCGAAAGCGATCCTTAGGGTGGGCGAACTTAAGGGGCGGCAAGGTCGTCTTTTGCCTGTATGACCCATGTGAGTTTTTCGAAAAACTGCGTATTACTATACTAACTAGCTTTGCCTGTTGCAGAGGCAACCAAGGGGTTAAACACTACGCGATTTGACGTGTGAACGCGGATGAAGCGAGGAGTGTGTGTTTAATAAAATAGATGAAGAAAAAAACGATGTTTGTAATTTGTTACCCGTAACGTATAATTTACTGTTGCAAAGACTCCTACCACTGTGCCTCTTTGGTCGCCGACACTTTAAAACGTCCCAGGAGCTTACCGCTCAATTCAGTACTGAACCAATCCAGCCGCAACGACCAGGGCGTTCAGTTTTTCATTTAATTTAAATTAGAAAAACCAATAGAGCCTAAAAGGGTCCTCGGATGTAATCGTTCAATTTTTTCAGTCAGCCCTTTGGATTGTGTAGGTCGAGACGCGTAATTTGATATCCATCTCGGGTACTGTAGGGTGTAATTTAAAAAAAAAAATTTTTTTGGATTTTCGAAATTTTTGAATTTTAAAAAAAAAATTTTTGGATTTTGTAAATCTTTGAATTTTCAAAAAAAAATTTTTTGAGTTTTGGAAATTTTTTAATTTTGGAAAAAAAAATTTCGTTTTCTGGAAATTTTTTGTTTTTGAAAAAAAAAATTTTTGGATTCTGAAAATTTTTTAATTTTGGAAAAAAAAAATTTGGATTCTGGAAATTTTTTAATTTTGAAAAAAAACTTTTTTGGTTTCTGGAAATTTTTGAATTTTGAAAAAAAAATTTTTGGTTTCTGGAATTTTTTTAAATTTGGAAAAAAAAAATTTCGGATTTTCGGTTTCTTGAAATTTTTTAATTGTGAAAAAAAAATTTTTTGGTTTCTGCAAATTTTTTAATTTTGGAAAAAAAAATTATTGGATTCTGGAAATTTTTTAATTTTGGAAAAAAAAAAAATTGTTGGATCTCGGAAATTTTTGAACTTATAACTGAAAGTAATTTTTCAAAAAACGGCGCTATAAAAATGTATTATTCAGAAATTTTAGAGACTTAAACTAAACCCAACTGGGGATGCCGTAGTCTCACTGACTCCAGACGGCAGTAGTTGAGACTCTTGTGCGGTATTCACATTGAAATTTAATTTAAAATGTATGAACCCGTACAGTATTCAAAAGGTACCTACAACATTTGGCAAAAAAAAATTGGACCATCTTTATTTAAATTTACTCATTTCATTAAAAATGTTCAGAATAAATAGTATCCGAGTAGGACGTTGTCAAAAAAAAATTCGAGTGCAGCTTACCGTAGTTTTTCAGAAAACGGCGCTATAAAAATTTATTATTCAGAATTTTTCAGAAACTAAAACTAAACCCAACTGGGGACGCCGTAGTCGCACTGACTCCGGACGTCAGTAATTGGGACTCTTGTGCGGTTTTCACATTGAAATTTAACGTAAAATGTACGAACGATTAGTTCCCGTACAGTATTCAAAAGGTACCTACACCATTTCGCAAAAAAAAAATGGACCATCTTTATTTAAATTTACTCATTTTATTAGAAATGTTCAGAATATATAGTGTCCGAGTACGTTGTCAAAAAAAATTCGAGTGCAGTTTACACGCGGTAGAAGTGAAACTTTTCCAAAGTGAGGTCTGAGTAGCCCAGTAAATAAATGTACCCTCTGTAATATTTTACTCCTGCGTATTATGAGCTCCTGGTAGATTTTCAATATTGTACGTCACCCTTTTTGTCATTTTTTACAAAAACGGTCCTATAAAAATATAATTATCAAAATTATTGTGTACCTATTTTTATGAGGTGTTGCTCATCCAACGAATGGCTCCCTGAGCGGCAGTGCCAATGCCCGCCTCTAACGTTGAATAATTATCATAAAGAAGCAAAATACAAAAAAAGCGTTACGTAACTTTAATATTTAAAAAAAATAAATCCCTTAAATATCTAGGCTAAAGACGAAGGTAGCGCAACACGGCATAACAGCCCAAAAAATTATTACAAAAGAAATTATCCTTTCAACTTCAAATAATTTCATTACAAATTTCCAAAAAAAAAAACATATGCAATTCTTATTTGATGATTCCGTGTTGTTATGTGCAGGTACCTACCTACTCAAAATAGGCATTCCAAAACCGAGCGTCTAGCAACACTCGATACGGAGATCTTTTTTCGTGAATTGAGCAAATTTCTTTCGATACAGACGAACCTGCCGATTTGAACGGATTGAAATAGAACTACAGGCGTGTTCGACAGACATTTGATTTTGTATTGCGTGAACGATCCGTACTTATATTCCGCACCGCTAGATGTCTCTGGATTGAAATCTTTAGTTGGCGGAGAGTGTTGCCTTCCGCCATTTGTAAAATTTCAGAATCCAGTGTTACCAGGTGTGAGAAAATTTACCCAACCTGAATTTATTTGTAAGAAAATTAGGTGTTCTACTGGCCAGCTATATAATGCACCCTCGTGAAAAATGCGAGTTTTGCGAAACGTCAGAAAATATCATTTTTCCGCGCGCTATCGTGTAACATTTTGAATGGTGACCGACATATTTGTCGATTTTAAAAGCTTCCTTAATTTCTATTCCTCCTATTTATTAAAAAACATCTCCACCAGAACGCGCTTTTTCGACGATATCTCGTACCGCGTGTCGTACCTATAAAATGTCATTTTTTAGCAGCATCGCCATTAAAATAAAAGAATAAATTTCTAGCAAATTCGTTTCGCGTAAAGGAAATAGTGATTAAGATTTCTTATCTTTTTTGCAAATGCGAACCTGTCGGCGGGAAATATAACCTGGCCGATTTCTTCGTCGATGAGAGATTCAGCCGGAGGTTCCAGTTATCGCCGCTGATTTTGTATCAGTTTTTTCCGTTGACTTTTGGCGTTTCTAAAATAAGAATTTCGTGTGAGTTTCCTGTCTTGCGATAGTGGTCTCTGCGGTCGGTCAAACTCGAAGAGCGGAGAGGTCATTTTGG
This sequence comes from Glyphotaelius pellucidus, assembly GCA_936435175.1. NCBI lineage: Eukaryota > Metazoa > Arthropoda > Insecta > Trichoptera > Limnephilidae > Glyphotaelius > Glyphotaelius pellucidus. Next base: position 8,106,561 of record OW386548.1, on the reverse strand, counting down.
CGTGGGAGGCCCTGACTGAAAAAAAAAGCCCTGTTTTTCAAGCGAAACTGAACCTCGAAACGGGTAAAACTTAAGGGGCGGCAAGGTCGTCTTTTGCCTAAATTACGAAAAAAGTGAGTTTTTCAAAAACTGTGCATTAATATATATGTACATTAAACTGTTTGTTTCCCAGACAAAGTAAAATAAATGTTTTAAACAACTACAATAACAGAAGCCTTCTAGTTTGTATCGAAAATTTATGTTGGAGAAAATGAATGAGTCAAGAGCCGACATTCTTCGTTGAATTTCTGCTATTAATAAAATAACATTGTATTAATGTATTTCTCTGAATCTTAAAGACTTCCCGTGTTTTAGTTGGCTGTTTCTATTCAGATAGAGTTTCCTGTGCTTATCGGCGAGTGGAGTACTTTGGAAGCACTTGACGGGATGATTGATTGCCCTTTCCGTCATCTGAAACAAAAGATACTCGTCGAATTATTTGAAACTTTCAAAGTTTCGTATTATTTGTGGAAAGACAATAGAAGAAAGACAGTGGCCATTGTTCCTATAATGTCAATAATTTACAACAATGGCGCTTAAACTATCTTTCTAGCAATCGATCGAAAATCTTTGTATTCAAGCGTTAGTCATTTATGTAATTAAAAAACATCACTTTAAATTTTAAAAATAATATACCCGATATAACCTTATTTTCTAAGACGCGAGTTTCAGGAATCATTCTGCTGAAATTTATTTATTTATTAACGCCTTTTACATATTTTATGAATAATAACATATATACAGTATTTATTGTACATAATTGAATAGCCTCAGTAACAATATTTTATATTTGTTTAAAGATACATTGAACATGTCCACTGACTTGGTATAATTATTTCCTTCATTAGTATTCTGGGCATAGAGGAATACGTATGGTAGTTAGTTCCAGAATTTCTGCACTGAAATAAATCCTGACTTCTGGTATTACGTTGTGGTATCCGGAAGCTTATCAGTTCAAGCAATACCGGACTATCAATTAAATCGTTTAAAATTTTACATAAAAAATACCAAGTCTGACAATTTGAGCATATTCATTAACAGAGTGTTATGGTTCAACATAATTGCAAATGCAACGTTGCCAGCTCTCTCGGAGCACAGTTAAAGGCGTTTTTTATTATTAAATGTTTTTTGTTTTTAATATATAGAATTCCATTTATTATTATTTTTATTAAATAAAAATAAAATTAATAATGTTATTAAAACATTCTTAGTATTGATAATGTTATTAAAAGTATTGATAATGTTATTGAAAGTATTTTATTTCTTCAAAATCCGCAAATTCACTTTGTGGCGTCATTATTAATTTAATGAAAACAAATAACTTTGTGTACACCACTATTAATTAACAATATCAACATGTTTCGAAAACTATGTTTTCTTCGTCAGGATAATAAGTTAAGTTAACTTTGTATGTAATGAGATGTATGTATGAACAAGTTTGTATGTAGTGAGATAAGATTTTTATCTCATATCGAATGGTAATGTAATTGTAGTTATTGTGTTCTTGAATTTAGCTTATTTGTGAATAAATTATTTGTTTCAAGTTTCTCGAATAAGACAATATTATCGATTCCGAAATTCCAATGCAGTAGTTGTTTTATCGAGGAAATTAATTATCAATTACCTACCTAGCTCTAACTTTCTTGGAAAGATAAGAGTGATATATTTAGCTTGCGTAAAGTCGAGATACAATTCATCCACTGTTGGGAAAATTAGAACGCTTTTCCTTAAAATTATACTATAATTGGTCGGTCGCAAAAATAAATATACAGTTTTACTTGATTGACTGCATGATTTTATTCACTAATAAACGAGTTATAATTTTTACAAAAAACAACCTTTGCCACGCTTTAGCGGTTGTATATCAGTTGTGTGAAATTTAAAAACATTTTTCACGGGTTTCGGCCCGTTTCATACAAATCTTAATTTTGGGTTTGAGATCAAAATACCAAATCAAAGTGAAATATAATTTTATCAGTAGATATATTATCAAATATCTATTACGCGTAGTAGCTACTTTATTTATTTTTGCTTTAATTTAAAAGATTTTCATGTTTCATGATTTTAGAGTTCAAATTGAACCATTTTTGAGTAAACGAAAAATATTTAAAAAATAATTTTACTACATTTATCACAAAAATATAACGGAATATAAAACAAAAAAGAATAAATAATAAAAAAAATCATTTTGATGTGTGTAAATTAAAAATTCAAATTACCTATTTACGGCGGAACAACAATTTGTCGTTTATGTATTAAAATTACTTTTCAAAAAATGTATTTTTAACAATATTCTATTTTTTTATTTTATTTTTCATTACCTTTTTTAAAAAAATCTAGTAAAAATATTTTTTTTATGTTTTTCATTTACTCACACAAGTTGCCTTTAAAATCATGAAACACTTAGAATATTCTTCTGAGAATTACATAATAGCGGTCATCTCATTAAAGTGTTCTCTGTTGAAGGGTGTACTATTGCCTACGCGTATTGCCTACTGCCTGCTTGTCTGTACGGTCGTCACAGTTCCTAAATAGTCGACCTAGTTACGGCTCTGCTTCGTGATGGAATGGTACAGAAAATGAAAGTGAATAAAGTTGACGTAGCACTCAGTTTTCTGTTTCCATTTTTCAGTTTTTGAAGCTCGAATGCTTTTTGCCCTCATAAAATATTCAAGTGCTTCTCTTTTGCACTTTCGCATTTTGGTCGTAAAGTGCTTTGGTGCAGAAAAATGACTGATGTCAAAATAATCTGAATATTGGCAAAGGACATTTTTTTCAAGCAAAATATTGTATTAGGTGAGAAACACGGAAATTTGAAATACTGTAAAGGAAATTTTTTTAATGGTTCAGACGAGTGAAAAGAAGGGTTTTTTATTCGAAAAAATTATATCTCCTGTTTTTAAACACTTATAACTATGATTTTTTATTATAAAATAATAATAATATTTGGATGATTTATATAGCGCCGTTTTTTGTGAAAAATCACCTCAAGGACGCTATACAAACTAACAATATATTTCTAAAATCTAAAAAAACTACAAACAAGACAAACAATTAAAAACAACTTATGTCTAAAACTTTCATCCACCGGTTCATCGATCACTGATACGAAAATATATGTTCAATGTCTCGACCAATGAACGCGATGCTGCCTAAAATGTATACAGGACCATACTTACCTGGGAGGGCGCTTGAAATTAACACTGTTTATTATCTATAAAAAAAATTAGATAGAGTTCGCACGCAGAGGACATAATCGTGAACAGAGCAGAGGACATAATGTTATACGTATTTAATCCCGAAATATATTTTAATATTAGTATATAATATATTCTTTAATGACTGCATTTTGGAAATTAAAAGCAACATTTTATGGTGGGAGGTACAGTTGTACAAGGATTTGATCTTCCTTATTGTGATTCATCAAGAGAAAGATAATGTTGAGTAGTTCTTTCAGAATTTAATTTATTTAGAATTTTTTCAAACACACTTATTTTCCTAGAAATATTTCGACGACGCAGATGTAAAGAGAAAAAGAAACCGAAAAAATTGTCAGATTTAATTCATTTTTTGATTTAGTGTCCTTTACATCATTTTCGCTACTCTACGTATGTAATATTGGTCAGTGGCTGAGTTGGCATCGCGTTCGGGTCCTACTTTGGCGTCGCGTGTAGTGTTCGATTCCTCGGCTGGCTCGGTGGCAGTAGGAGGTTTTCAAACATTTTTGGGTTATTAGTAACCCGGGAATGTTTGTCTTTCTTTAAAAAAATGTCGATAAGGAAGATTTACACGAAAAGCCTTATGCTTATCGGTAGGTGCCTACCAATTTAAAACAACATTATGTTTGCCTAATGTATGTACATAAACTTTGGCTGAAAGAAAAGTTTTCCTGAGCCAACCAGCAGAACCAATGTGTTTCTCTTAATTTATTATTCGAGGAACTTAACTCCTCTCCTAAAAACAAAATAGAATTAAAGCATTCGGCTCCGGGAGGTAGCAGTCGCCCACCTAATTATAAACCTTATTTTCCTACAGCTACGTGAACCTATTTTTTCCATTCCGAGTTCATGTAATATCCTAAATAATTTGTATTTTTCTTCCTTAATCATTCCAAGCTTTCCTTTCGACCCTTTCAAACAAATAAATTATCGTTTTTAGTGAATGTTATGATCGTAATGTTTCGCATTTTGGGAGCGTTCCTTAGAGCCTGGAAATAATAAATAAAAATACCTTTCTATTTTCCCCCGACTTATTTTCCCAAAGAAGTGGGCGACCCACCCCTTTACAGTACCTCCAACCTCGTTTACTCCACAACTTGCATTCCCCGCGAAAGCAGGAATTGTAATATTCTCTTTGCGGGTCCATCGGGCATTATTCATTAAAATTGCTTGTTTGTTTTTCCTTGAAAACCTCATTTCGGGATGTTAAAAAAGGCTTTTTTCCGTGAGTGTCTGAAATTTCCCGGAGGTCATTACATTATTATTCACAGTTTTTCCTCCGCTGGAAACTTAATCACAATTAGCCTAAATTATCAGATTCTGCCCGCCTGCGTGAATTCGCTCGTAATGAAAAGTACGTTTTAAAATGACACCTTTCATGATGTTTTAAGAATTCGCAAGAGAAAAAATTTAAAAAGCTCCAAGTGAAATTATATAATCGTGCCTCGTTTTTGAATCCTCAAAATAAATGATTTACATTTAAAAAATCGTAGATTTATGTATCGTAATATCATTTCACACCGCTTTATGTTACTTATTGATTTATGTAAACACAAATATTAGGATTAACGCTAAGAATACAAATTGTTTTAAAAGTGCCGAATTAACTTTAATATTATTCAAATCATTTGTGCGAAGTATTCTTGAATACTGATCCATTATTTGGTCTCCTAATTATGAGATTCAAAAATCCAATAATATTATAAAATTGTGTAAAAGCTCACTCAAATGACAAATAATACAAAGAAAGGTGAGTGACACCAGAGGCAAAAAGAGACACACAAGTAATATATAATGTAATTAGCGCAATATATATATATATATATTTTTTTTATCAACAGTAGAACATTAAGGTCGGAGGGCTAAAATAGGCGTATTTATTTTAAATGTTTTCAAGTGAAACATGCTATGGCGTCTTAATCAACGGGAGAGTTGGGTACATTTATTTCAATATTGCTAAGACATAAAAGTAGTATCAAGATGGCCATAAATTATTGTATGTATGCATATAATATCAGTTAGTTGCCTTCTAATTTCAGGCGTATTAATCTTGAAGTATTCGAGACGTACGTCAAATGATCTAAAATGGTCATATAGATCACATTTCATCAACAGCTGTAGCATTTTTTAAACCGATTTTATAATGTTTTCATATTTACAGTAATGTGGTATCCAAATAATGCTTCCGTATTATAAATTTACCTCTAGTTAAGGCAATCTAATGGTTAAAATTGTTTGATGATCTTTGAAAGCTATACACATTAATAATAATAATAATAATATTTGGATGATTTATATAGCGCCGTTTTTGTGAAAAATCACCTCAAGGGCGCTGTAAAAATTTACAATATATTTCTTAAATCTAGAAAAACTAACTAGACAAACAATTAAAAACAACTTGTGACTAAAAATTGCACCCACCGGTTCATACTAAAATATATGTACAATGTCTCGACCAATGAACGCGATGATTTTTAAAAATGCATGGGAGGTCGCTTGAAATTAACACTTGTTTATTGTCTATTAAGAAACTAAGATAGAGTTTGCACGCAGAGGACATTATTGTGAACTAAAAGAACATTCTGTGAATAAATCCCATCATTTTAAGTGATTTGCACTTAATGTCATTAACGTTCAATGTAACATTTTCCATTATTTAAGTGTATAATATCATTAATAGTACATCAGTTATTTAGTGTCGAGGTAATTTTGAAGAAGTCGTAATTTTGAGAAAAATTTGTAGATCGTCGGCGAAAAAAGCAAAATCAAAGTTAAATTTTGAATAAAAGTCATTAATGACTATTAGAGAAATCAGGGGGCCAAGATTTGACCCCTGTGGTACACCAGAAATTACAATTAAGGGGAATTATTTGTGCCCGATAATAAGCACTTGTATTCTGTTAAATAAATGTGATTTCGAAATAATTCTCCGTATATCCCTTTTTGATCAGCTTTTTTAAAAAGATGGAGTGATTAACTTCATCTAAAGTTTTTTGAAATTGCATCTACTTGTAATCTTTCATTAAAAGAATTACAAACATTGTTATAAAATTCCAAAACAATAGAGTTCAGAGAAGAATTACTAACCAAAAATTCTCACCTGTAATAAAATTATATAGTCTGTTTGTTCAGAATTTGTTTGTGATGCAGTTTAACGAATTCCAAACTCCCGCCTGAATATGCAAATAACTTTCGCATAATTTAATAACTCTCCTTAAGCGAGTGTTTCATGTGCAAAACACCTCGTCTCTTCCCGGAAACTCTATAGCCGTGACGGGAGTGTTCACACTGTTCAGTTTTCACTCTTCACAAAGCCCACGGTAATTGAAAGAAAGTATCAGGTTCACCTGCTTCATTACGTTATTACACACATTTCAAATATTCACAAAATAATTGAAAGGATATCACATTTCACGTGAAAACCGTTTCCTATTTCCGTTACAAACAAAATGAACTTCAGCTTTAAAGCTCCCCCTCTAGTGTCTGTATGGAGGGGAGGTATGTGGGTGGGACGGTGGGACAGTGGGAGTTGTGTAATTTGCAATGGTTTATTTTTGTTGGTGCTGTATTTTTTCGCACCAAGAGGCTGTGTTATTTATGCTCCATTTTTGTCACGTTCACTATTACTTGTTTTCTCGGGAGTCCCGTCGCAAATACAATTTGGCCGGGAAACAAATGTATGCATTCTGTTAACTCCCACGCGACTGTTTTGTTCTGGAAATACTTAAATGTTAAGTTTAAACGGTCATCTGATTGTGAAAAGCTCGCCTCGGAGCCGGAAATGAAATATACAGTCAATGTACTCGAATCACTCAAAGGCAACCCTTTAACGTAATACCTATATCCTACATTTGAAGAGATTAAACGCTTTTTCTACTGTTTTCAAAGGGAACATTGATTTATTGGTAGAAGCCCCTCTCAATGTTCATATAATGATTTTTTACAATGTGGGGGTGCCCTTTTAACTTTTTTGTGAAATAAATACATTTTCAAAACTCAGATAATTTATTTAAAAACAAACCTTTTATCGTGCTATCACAACATCTGGGGGTTAATGCTAGAATTTCCTGTCAGCTTTTAAAAGTTATGAGTACATTTGTTAGGTGCTCTAGAGTAATAAAATTGGGTGACCCAACATTTGATCCCGCAACAATTGGCTCCCAAAAATTTTTTGTGCATTATTTACCAATTTTCAACCTTAAATCGACTTCAAAAATACCTTTAATAATAAGTTTATATGGATATCAAATGAATGTAATTACGGTATCGATTTTTTTTGTACTTGTGCATGTATATACAGTAGTTTTTCCTTGATGCATTTGAATGAAAATATGTTTTATGCTTTTGTTATTCGGCGGTGCGATCAACTCTGCACACTTTATTATATGTTATATTTTGTGTAAGAAGACATACCCTAAACCGAGAGTATTATATAAGTAAACCAAAGGACAACCGTCGGAGGATCAATCGTCATGAAACCATAAATAAGGCCTATTTTAAAGTAAAATTCAAATATTAATTCAGTGTGTTTTACGCCAATAAATCAATAAACTATCTTCTGAGCGATTCACAAATTTGACATAGGCGCTTCTAGCGTTAAGCCCCAGAAATAATATTATACAAAACTCTGTACCTTTGATAGGTAATAATATTGTTTTCTTTAATTGCATTCCAGCTAAATTAAATTTTGATGGATTTTTTCGGTGAAATCCAAGTAATCTCGTGCAGATATTTTCAATTTCGTATTGCACCCCACAAGCACCAAACCACCCAGCCACCGAATACTCAAAAGTCGGAGAAGGGTTCAATAAGTGGATAGGTTGGTACCTGGTATATGCCCAGCTCCTGCCTGATATCTCGACATGGAAACATACATAGGCGCAAAACCCAGAACACAGGCAAAAAGACAATAACCCCGAAATTGTGGAATATTACTTTCCTGTTCCAAATTCAATTTTATATTCCCAATAAATAATGACGTGGCGCCGGCTCAAGGAAATGTCCCGAGGGAATTCCTATATAAGATGTCCATCGAATATTGGTGACAGTTATTAAATTAAATTTGTGTGGTGCCTTGTAGAATATTACAATACAATTTTTTTCAATAGTTCGAACTGCCTGGAGCCGGTGCAAGCTGTGTAGAAAGTGAGGGAGTGGAATTAAAAAAAAAGTGAAACAATGAAAAATTCTTGACTATTCAGATGTAGAAACTAAATGTTAACTTTTTTAGTTACCCTTGTTGCATTGGGATTTGAACTGTAACTTCGGGGTTCTGAAACAATATCGTAAAATTACAGTCGCTTTTTTCTCTTCCTCTCTTTGCCTTGTTTTTTCCAGCAGATTCAAGAACTCAGTATGGAAGGAATTATTTTCATCAATTTTGCTTTAGTAAATTAAATGCAGCTTGTTGTTGGTCTTACACACCGGTGGTTCCTTCAGTTTTGAAAAAAGTTGTAATTTATTCATGCCCCTAGAGTACTTAGGAATTATTAATTTAATTATCATATACCAAGTAGACCAACTCGACTCAAAACACCTTACCATTGCAACAATATTGGCACCAATGCAAAACAAAATTTAATAATCACCTTCACACTTTAGGTAATGAATTTGATAATATTGATCATACCGGAAGTCTGTCATACAAAAGATGCATTAAACAAAATATGTCTGCTAGTCATAATATAATCGTGTAACCATAATATGTCCTACCAGTACGCACTCTAATATCTAGACATTAAAAATACATCATAGGCACTTTAAAATTTATCGTATCCGTAATATCTCATATTATATATTTTTTTTCTAAAATTTTGTTTTATCTTTAACTAGCTGACCCGGCCACGCATTGCTGTGGCTAACAAAACACAACGCCATCTACTGGATGGTTACCCAAACTTTTAACTCACATCGCTATCTGTTAATTTGCATACAAATCAAATCCACACTGCCCGCTTGCCAGCCCGGTCGTCCACAACATACAGAAATTCTCCTTTTATTTATATTTTAACCAATTTACACAAAACCTTGACAAATTATACACTTAAACCTTCCTCATAAATCACTTAATCTTTTGGTCAAAATCGCATGAATATCCGTTCAGTAGTTTTTGAGTTTATTGCGAACAGACTGATAAACGCGGCGGAGGACTTTAATTTATAAAATGTAGAGATTTTTGTCTCTTAAAAGCATTTACTTATTATATCTTCTTATATTTATAATATTTATATTTCTGTTCTTTATGATATCTTATTGCCACTTTCTTTATGTTATTGTATTATTACATGTATATTTATAATATTTATATTTCTGTTCTTTATGATATCTTATTGCCACTTTCTTTATGTTATTGTATTATTACATGTATATTTATAATATTTATATTTCTGTTCTTTATGATATCTTATTGCCACTTTCTTTATGTTATTGTATTATTACATGTATATTTATAATATTTATATTTCTGTTCTTTATGATATCTTATTGCCACTTTCTTTATGTTATTGTATTATTACATGTATATTTATAATATTTATATTTCTGTTCTTTATGATATCTTATTGCCACTTTCTTTATGTTATTGTATTATTACATGTATATTTATAATATTTATATTTCTGTTCTTTATGATATCTTATTGCCACTTTCTTTATGTTATTGTATTATTACATGTATATTTATAATATTTATATTTCTGTTCTTTATGATATCTTATTGCCACTTTCTTTATGTTATTGTATTATTACATGTATATTTATAATATTTATATTTCTGTTCTTTATGATATCTTATTGCCACTTTCTTTATGTTATTGTATTATTACATGTATATTTATAATATTTATATTTCTGTTCTTTATGATATCTTATTGCCACTTTCTTTATGTTATTGTATTATTACATGTAAATTTAATTATATTAATGGCACTTGTCGTTCAGTATGTGTTAAAATAAATAAATAAATAACATTCAGATTGTGGAAAACATTGCGTGAATGCTTGAGAACATAAACATTAAACTATCAGAAATCATAACTAACTAACCATCACGCCGTTTCCCCGCAGGGGTAGGCAGGGAGGACGGACCGTCAGACAACTCGGTCCTGGCACACACTCTTTGCTTCACTCACATTCATACATCGTCTCATACATACTCTTCTATTATTCTGATTTTTGACATGACCCGACTCAAGTATCTGATTCACTTGATCGTGCCATGTCTTCCTCGGGCGTCCCCGACTTCTTCTACCATTCACATTTGCGTCATATATTCTTCTTACACTACTTTCTTCGTTCATTCGCTCTACATGCCCAAACCATCTGAGGGTCCCTTTCTTAATCTTACTCATTACGCTTACATCAGCCTTACACACGATCATACATTCACACACGATCATACATGGTTTTACCACACATACGCCTCAGGGATCTCATTTCTACAGCATTCAGTTTACTTTCATCCTTCCTCTGCCAGTTCCATGCCTCACTGCCATACATCAGGGTAGGTACCAGGACTCCATTGTGGACTGCTAGTTTCGCTCCTTTTGACAGTTTTTTATTAGCGCCAACGGCATTCAGTCCTCCATTAATGGAGTTACCGGCAATTTTTTATCATGACAACTAACACGAAATCTTACGGATTCTAATCTACGTCAATGGATTCGAATAAAACTGAACAATAATAAGATGTAAGAAATTCCTTTAATCATTAATTATTGATAAGTTGTAAAATTGTCAATTGAAAAAAAACGGTTTTTTTTTTTGTTATTAAAAATAGAAAAAACACGAACATGGCAATAGCACGCAATTTCGTAGTGAAACCCTAAGAAACCTTACCAATAACTTCGCCGAAACACCTTACTCTGTATGTTAATAGAAACACCCTCCACCCCCCGAATTTTCGTTTAATTTGATATTTTGTCCCGTGAAGGTTTCCAGAAGATGGGGATGTGTTTTCAGGGAAGAAAATGATATTTTTATCTCACCGGAACACGCTCCTTCCAATACTTGTTCCCAATGATTGATGTTAGCCTTTTTAAAATTCTAAAATAAACTATCCACCTAATCGCTCACGAAGATACGTGAATATTTGCTACTTTCTTTCACTATTGCTTAGAATTCCCAAACTGAATTTTATTGATGGGTTTTTTTTTATGACGGAAGATTAAAATTTTATGAAAGGAAATCTTACGGTCAGCTCAAAAAACATAAGAAGGGAAACATATTCATAAAATTTCAGCATTCTTTAGTCACTAGTATGAAGTATTACATTTTCAGATTAAATATTTCGCCCAGGACCTCGACTGCGCCTGTGAAAGACTTTCAAAATAGTTTGGCGAATAAAATTGTTTTAGATTCATGTAGGAGGAATTTTTTATAACACTATTTGAAAATTCCGAAAAATCATTTTTTCCCTCATGTCCTAATTTTACATCAAACTAGCCGACCCGGCCATGCGTTGCTGTGACGTGAAATCGAAACAACGCCATATACTGGATGGTTACCCAACCTTAATAACCAAATGGTGTGTCGATAAATTAACTCACACCGCCATCTGTAAAAAATTTATGGATTTTACAAATAATTACAAAGTATTGTCCTATTACAAACATTTAAATCGCAATAATAAATATTCATGTCAATAATCGAAATAAAAACTATCCCATCTTTTAATTTGACCAAATTACACACAGTAAGCCAAATTTCATCAAAATCGGTTAAGTAGTTTGGGAGTTTATCTCGGAAAAACATCGTGACGCGAGAAGTTGCGGTATTGCCAATATATAGGTAAAATTCTATGAAGCTAGGTTTTTTTTACATTCGCTCCATATAGGAGGCCCAGCTGAAAATAATTCCCCTCAGGGTCTACGTCATCTTTAGGGATGCTGTGTGGAGGATCTTTTTATGAATGGAAGGAGGGGATGTCATGGGAAAGAAAAAGGTTTGGTTGTCAGAAATATGAATCCATCCCTCCCACTGCACTGCAAGGGAATGTTCCGAGAAAGTCCTGCCGGAGCGGTCAAAGAATTTCCTCTCTCTTAATCCGGCCTGCCACTCAGTTGGTGGTCAGACGCATTCGCCGTCAAGACCCGGAAAAACCTCACCCCGTGAACCCGGGCATCCCTGTTCAGTCACCAAAATTAGTGAATCACTTGGGGCAACCTATGGCAGGGGTATTTTTTTTTTTTTTATAAAAGAAAAACAAACATTCCCGGGTTACGAATAACCCAACAATGTTTGAAAATCTCCTACTACCACCACAGAAAGCCGAAAATGTTGCTTGTGTTGTGATGGAGGACTTAGCCAGCCGAGGAATCGAACACGGGACGCCCGGGTGGGACCCAAACACGATGCCCACTCAACCACTGGTTATATAACAAATGGTTCCCGGGCGGAGGTACCAATACCCCAAATTGATAATCGAGATTAATGAATTCACGAAATTATTCCCCACTCATAACCATTTGGATTTTCCTGCATATGCGAGCATTAACCGGATGGTTTTGTCGGCAGGAAACCAGGGCTACCACACGAGCTTGTTAATTTAACATCAATCAGGCAGAGGCAGGGCTGCCGACCGGTTGATACGATAAACGCCACTAATCGAGCTGTGAGCCCCAACTTGCAAAATAGCCATAGCCGCTGTCAAAAACCATATATTATGGCATTTGCGCGAATTTAGGACATATTAGGGCTGTGTCACAACGCGACGACGTCCAGAAGTAATATGCTATCTTTTGATTTATTAAGGGATTATTTAATTAACCTAATAAATTTTGGGAATATTCATTCCTAGTTTAGTTTCAAACATTCTTAAAAATAATATATTTGAGTTTAGCTTCGGACAAAATAACATATTAATAATAGTATTAAAAATTTAAATGATTAAATAACTAACTAGCCATCGCCGTTTTCAGCAGGGGTAGGCAGAGAAGACAGACCCCCAAACAACTCGTTGTTGTAACATACTCTTTGCTTCATTCACATTCACATGTCGTCTCATACACACTCTTCTATTATTCTGACATTACATGCCCATTCACTTGATCGTGCTATGTCTTCCTCAGGCGTCCCCGACTTCTTCTGCCATTCACATTTACGTTATATATTCTCCTTACATACCTTTCTTCGTGCATTCGCTTTACAAGCCCAAACCATTTGAGTGACCCTTCCTTAATCTTGCGTTCTTTGCGGATCTCCACATTTCTCACACGGTCAAACATGGTTTACCACACACACCTCACGGATCTCATTTCTACATTTTAAACTATTTTTGCAAAATTGTTTAAAAAGTAAGTGTGTGGTGTGTTCTTAGCGGTGACCGGACAAATCAGAATGAAACCAACTCAGAACCACCTAAGAAAAATCATTAAAAGTGATGAAAAAAATATATAAAAAATTGGTTAAATAGGTTACGTTAGGTTAGGGTTATGGGCTATTTTAAAAATATTATTTTCATAGCTTTTAATGACTTTTTAAAGAGGTGTAGAGTTGACTTAACTCTCAGATGGCATGGAACCGTTCTTAGCAATTGAAATATTCATTTTTTCCACACTAAGTAAATAGGTACCGACTTGCAATGAAAATAATAATAATTTAAAATTAAGTTGTATTAAAAAAAGGCAATAATATAATTTTTACAAAGTAATTTACAATTTAATTTTAAGTCTATGCAAGCGAAACGATAGTAAAGTCTTAATTATATATAATGGATATTTTTAGGTATTCATAATGTTAACCGATTTTTTTGAAAAAGATTAATCTAAAAAGTGATATCACCCTAATCTTCTTTACGTGCCGTGTAGCATTGATTTCCTAGGTTCTCTACCTCCCTAATCGTATAGAATTACCTACACACGTATGAACCCCATCGTATAGAAATACCTACACACGTACATAGACGTGTGTTTATTGATATCATTGATAAGCCTTGCATGCGTGTGGGTACCGTTTAAATTACAAATATCTTTGAATCGGGATAACCCGATAATAGAGGAGTGATCCCAAAAGTTGGCCTTCCGAACTTCATACCATTTGATCCTCCCCGTGAACTGTGTATTATAACTTGCGCTATAAATCCATCCCGGCTATGATATATGGCAGAGCCTCCGTACAGCCTTAACCTACGGGATATAGGCCCAGGGACTACGGACCGGGTAGGACAAAAACAGTTCGGCGAGTTTAATTATACCGAGTCCTTCTGCTCCGGTTGGGGCGAGTTTAAGAAAATTTTACCCAGAAATGAAAACCATGGGCAAAGGTAAAGCTTGACAAAGGACTTTTTCGTATTATTACGCACCTGCCTATTAAATTCCAAGACTTGAGGGACACAACTCGTTTACACGTACCAATCTATTATTTTATTTAACATGGCCTCCGGGTAGGTAATACTCTCGACTAGAAATCTCAAGGTCGAGGATTTAAATTCAGACGTGCAAATGAATTTAAATTAGTAAATTTTTTATTGTAAATTTATGCGTACTATATTTGGAGCACGCTCCAGAGTGGGAGATTCTCTCAGTATCGCACTGGTGAAAAAACACCTTTCAGAATTTAGCGTTGCCTTAAATGTGTTAAACGTGCTTGGTGACAAGATATGAATAGCCAGCTACTTACCCACACTATTTTTCCACATCTTCCCCCCCCCCCTCCTCACTACGTTCAACCTTATAACATATTCCAATTGAGGACGCCGTAGTCTTACTGACCTCAGACGGTTGTTAATATAATTCACACGCGTTAGAAGTGAAACCTTCAGAAAACTAAAGTAGACAAGAGTGGGGAGGAACCGATTACACTTTCTCATTCTCTCTCAGGCTAAATCCTATGGATGTATGTGTTTGTGTCTTTTTCGTGTCTCAATTTGGGAGGCGGTATGGGTACCGCCACCTCGGGAGCTATTTACTGGATAACCAACACCTCTGCCATAGGTCACCCCAAATGGTTTGCTACGTTTGGTGAGGTTTGTCCGGGTGTTGGCGGCGGATGCGTCTGTCCACCAAGTGCATCCATGCCGGATCGAGAGAGAGTGATTGAGGGAGTCCTTTTAACTTCTCCAGCCGTACTCTCTCATCGGAACATCGCCTTGCACCGCATGGATTCATACGACCGTCACTCCTAACTGACTCACTGACCCCCAGAGTCCTACCCACTGCTAGCAAATACCCTTTTCCTTCCCAAAAAAAAAACTTTCTCTCTTTCCTTTCCTAAAAAGACCCTTCACACAGCATTCCCAAAGATGACATTGGCCCTGAGGAATTATTTTCCTCAGGCTCTCCTGTGTGGAGCTAATATAAACAAACAAAAAAAGTGTCGCTATTTTTCGTTTCGTCGAGTTTCAAATCACAAGTTGGTAAAGAAGTTTTCACTTCAAAAATATAATACAAACTACATTTCTGGATGGAAAATTTAACATTTAACATTAATTTCGAGGCAAGCACAAATTAAGTTGATTGTAAGCTTGATTTTTCATTTAAAAGCCCCAACCTGATGTCAACATTGTATATTTTATTTATTTATGATAATTTTCGTTAAATTATGTTGGCTAAAATACTGATTAGATTGCTAACGTTATTCCAAGAAAACTCAAGGTTAAATTTATTACTTGATTAAATATTTATGAAATGTTATATTAAATTCTCCGTAATTTAATCGGGAGATCCTCCACGACTTATCAGTATGCGAGTGCGCAGTTTGAAGCTCTGCTTTAAGTTGCATATTAAATTAGGGGGATGGCTCTAGTCCCTGGTCTCCTCGCAGACCATCATTATCACCAACCCCCGCAATACTACCACGAGGGTAATTAAATAACTCTATGGGGATGATATTACATGCACTAGAATAAAATCATAATTTATTCAGAACAAACTCTAGTATACACACGGTTGATAACACTTTGCCCGACTTGAAATACCACTTTTTATTTACATTTCCAGTTCTGAATAATAAAATAAACTTTGAAGTTTTTTTTAATGAGTACCGCACAACGCTGTGAATACTTTATTATTTAAGTACTTTTAACAACACGTGTTTCAAGGGTTGGATTAAAAACATTTTAGTGGGGTTAATGTACCATATTATTATTTGTTTTTGTGTTTATATCGTAGAACAATATTAATTTTTAAAGCTAGCGAAAATTATACCGATTTATAAGGAAGACTGCAAAAAATGTATTTCTAACTATCGCCCAATATCGGTTTTATCAGTATTTTCAAAGGTGTTCGAGACAATTATCAAGGATAGACTTCTTAAATATATCTCTAAAAACAATATCCTAACACCACAGCAATATGGCTTTCGAAAAAACTCCAGTACCCAATGTGCCACCTTTGATTTTATCTCCAACATTCAGCAGTACATAGACCAAGGCGAATATGTAGCAGCTATTTTTATAGATCTAAAAAAAGCCTTTGATACAGTAGATCATGAAATACTTATACAGAAAATGGAACATTTGGGTATAGTTGGGAAATCCTTAAAGCTCCTCCGAAGTTACCTATCTGATAGATGTTGCCTTGTCGATATCGAAGGGAACCTAAGCGGCTTTGGAAAAATCACATGTGGAGTCCCACAGGGCTCGATTCTAGGACCCCTACTTTTCTTACTGTATATTAATGATATAACTAAATGTGGCATCTCGGGAAAACTTCAACTTTACGCTGATGATACTGTGATTTACTATCGTTGCAAAAATCTGAGGGAACTTGAATCTTTAATGAATAAAGATCTCGCAAAGCTAGCTAAATGGCTGCGAATAAATAAATTAAGCCTCAATGTCAAAAAAACCCACTACCTCACTTTCGGGAAACAAGACTACACGAGCGTGAATATCATTCTTGGAAATGAAAAGCTCCAAAATGTACAACTAACGAAATATTTGGGGTTATTCATAGATTCTAACCTGTCATGGAACTCCCATGTTGAACATGTAAAATCCAAAATTTCCCCGATAACTGGTGTACTCTATCGACTTCAAGATGTGCTCCCCGTAGCTCTACTGCGTGCCACATATTACGCTATGATCCACTCTCACCTAAGTTATCTGGTTAGTATCTGGGGCACCACAACGAAGAAGCAAATATCCGAAATACAAGTCATCCAAAATAGAGCTATAAGAAACATATACCATCTACCATGGGATACACACGTCAAAGATATATACTCACTGACCCAAATACTTCCTTTTACGATTCTGCCAAAATATAGCATCACCACTGCCATCCTACAAATAATTCAACACTCCTCACACACCAACACTAAACCAGCCTTTAATTCCGATATACACCAGCACAAAACACGATCACAAAATCAAATACACCTATCATCATCTACTCACACGACTAAATTTGGGATTAACTCCTTACAATACGTCGCACACACGCAATACAACGCACTACCCAATGACTTAAAACTTCCAGCATCAAACAAAAAAACATTGGCAAAGGCTCTAAAAGGGTATTTTCTCAGCAGCTTTATTAACCTGTGACGAATTTAGCTATCTTACTTTGTAATTCCTGTATATTCTCCGTATAAAATATAATTACTAACTATATCAAGTGCGTCTGGTCCATTTATGTACTGTTCATTAAACTCTCATTGAATTTTGTGTTCTTGTGTAAAAATAATTTTCTTTTTGTTTTCTTTTAATTTTTCTTAAATTTCTTTTCTTTTCTTTTATTTGTGTAATGTTGTCCTTCCCGAAATGAGTTTTATTAAACTCATTGGGAGTAATATATTATAAATGTTATGTAATATATTATCACTAATAAATAAAAAAATAAATAAATAAATAATTTTTTTTTTTTTTCATAACGTTATTTTTAAGTTCTGCAAGTATTTAAGGCGGCGCTTCTCGGCTGAAAAAGAAGATGATTGAGAGATATGTAATTACGAATGTTGGACAGAGCGCCCTAATATTTTAAGTGATAAAATTGAAGCGAAAATTACGAAAAAGCTTAATAAAACATGACTCGTTTAAAAAAGAGCAAAAATCTCGTGGAACGTATCTTAAGTAACATTTAAAGAAACGTTGCGAATTTTTTCACAAATATAACTTGTAAAATAAGAGAAATAAACTTGTTTTAAATAATTTTCGGAGCATACTTTGCGATTTTTTTCTATCGAGGGAATTTCATATAATTTGCGTTTTGGCGTGGAACGTATTATAGATATTATCTTCAAAAATAACATATATTTTTTTAAGAGCTTAAAAACTTCAATTGTTTAAGGGAGATATGTAAGAAATCGGTCGAAATTCGGATAGCGGCGGCTTAAGTTGTTTTATTATTTTGACAGCTGTTTCGGCTTATAAGGCCATTTTCAAAGTGTGATTATACCACTTAAATTCTCAATTTCAATTTTGAAGGTGCCTAAATACTCAGAAAATAATTGTGATAATAGATTCTCAATTAGTTGGGTACTTTGAAATCTGTTTTCCCCATTTTAAATATTAATGTGTTCATAATTTTTTATAATGACGTATCTGCTTTTGACTTATTTAAATATGTTATAGTTTTTAGGTGAACATACTGAGAAGTGGGGAATAAATAATTTTCCTTTCCTTATTAATTAGCGTTATATTAATGTAGTCGTTTATTTATTGATTTATAATTATTTAAGTAAATTTAAACTAAGATCATTTCTTTCTAAATGTAATAGCTTAGGCTTTTTTTTATTTTGCAACGTGATTATTCACTAAGAGATTTTCTGCGTACTTTGAAGAAGTGCTATTATTATATTATTGAGTATGGTATCATAGCATGGGGAGGTGGCACTGCATCTGCACCAGACCCAATTATAAAGGCACATAAAACTATTATAAAATAGTCCTTAGACTACCTCTAATTACGGACTCGAACTTAATATTTAATATTATGAATGTGTTTGACGTTCGGCAGATGCACGCAAAAACAATCCTCAATCATTTATACACAAATACACAAAATATTATGAAAAAAGATTAAATACTCACTATACTCGAAACAATAACAAAGACTTACTACTAATTCCCATAACGCATACTACTTTTGGTCAACGAAACTTCATATACCTCGCAACAAGACTTTACAACATTCTTCCAGTTAGAATAAAAAAATGTGATTCACAAAACAATTTCAAAGATAACAAAAATAATTTGGGTATGTTTTTAGGTTTTCACGGCCAAAAAGTATTTTTGTTATTGTTTTTGGGGTGTTATGCCGTGTTTCGCTAACTCCTTCTTTAGCCAACGTTTCGGACAGCGTTACAGTGTCCATCATCATTTGCTCATCTGCCCTGATGATGGACACTGTAACGCTGTCCGAAACGTTGGCTTAAGAAGGAGTTAGCGAAACACGGCATAACACCCCAAAAACAATAACAAAAAAAAAAAAAAAAAAAAAAAAAAAAAAAAAAAAAAAAAAAAAAAAAAAAAAAAAAATAATAATAATAATTTGGATCAAAAATGATGATAGATCCTTTACCGGTGAACTCACCCAAATTCGAAATTATTAATGAATCCAATGTATTGGTGCCTTTATTTAAAGTTATTATTAATGCAGCCAATCTGTTGGATGATTGTATTTTAATATAATTGTAGGTGTGTTTATAAGTATTATAAATTGACTTTAAAATAACTGCCTCGACGCAGACCAGCCTACTGAGGCGGATTATGAGAAAACTAAATTTATAATTATTTTCTATTTTTCAAGTAACTATTTATGTTATTTTCTGTTGTTAACCTTTTGTACTTATCTTTCTTTACTTAGAAACAGCATAGACTGTTCTATCTTCCGGCCTGCAGGACTAACTTGCCAATGGTCATGCCCGTCGGGAGAGCAGTTTCACTGTTAAACAGAATTAATTCGGTTATCGACATATTTAGCATTAGTGAAGCTGCCTTTAAAAGGCAAGCTCTATCAATTCTCGTATAGTTCGTATGCCTAAGTGTTAATTTTAATACTCCTACAAATGTATTTTGAAAACGGATTAAAATGTAATATTTTGTAATGTTTTTGAGATAATAAATAAATTGAATTGAATTGAATCTAACTTATATACCATTGTAAACATTAACATTGAATATGTACGTACGTTTTTAGTTATAATCTTGCAAATTTACTTCAAGATACATTATTATTATCATAACATCGTAAATGTTCTTTGAATCTTGAGCATTCTGAACATGTACGATGTTATAATTTAAATAAGTCGTCTCAAAGTGGTCTAACAACCGTTTGAAAATTGTATTGTAAGCCGAAACAGCTGTAACAACAATAAAAAAACTAAAACACTTGCATAACTTAATAATAAACTTTATTAAATTAAATTTAACAGCTTAAATATCATATTTTAAGGTTAGCTTCAGTTAAAACGATTTTCAAATTGTTCTTGAATAACGATGGGGTTATTTGATCCGATCCGCGCGTTAGTATCGATCTGTAAACAGCTTCAGTATTCTGTAAAGACAATCCTGATCCCATCTCTTGTTTATAATGCAGCTCACCGCTCCCGTGGAGGTTGCCTGCGTCTATTATTGCGAGTAAAGCTGTCTGTAATGGTAAACAATTAGAAAACAGGCTCTATTTGCATAGATAATGCAGGCCATGCTAATTGCAACATCCCCGAGCTACAGATTAATCTTCTTTGACCCGATAAATGCATAGTAAACTCTACAATCACGCTGTTGCAACTTGTTGCAGTTTTTTACCGGCTTGGTACGAAAGTTTAATGAACAGTGTACTGCTTTTAGCTCATACGTAGTTTCAAAGTTAACTGTTTTTTGTGTTTAATTCGTGGAACTTCATTTAATTTTTAAAATTTAATTTAAATTAAATTTTATTAAGTCTTTATCGAGTGTTGCTCGTATTTTAATTTTAATTTTTGTTACAGCTATTTCAACTTACAAGGCCATTTTCAAAATATGGTTAAATAATAATAATAATAATAATTGGATGATTTATATAGCGCCGTTTTTGTGAAAAATCACCTCAAGGGCGCTGCACAAACTTACAATAAACCACTTTGAAACGACCTATTTATATGTCAATTTTTTTATGTGTATATGTTACTATAAAATCCCGTACTACGGTTAATCTTAAGATTTACGAGTAAATTCTTAGATTACCAATTTTTTATATTGGTGAATTTTTTTTTTTTATGAATATCGCACAAGAGTTCCACCTGCTCCCGTCTGGAGCCAGTGAGACTATGACATCCCCAATTGCGGTACGTTGTGAGGCTGGAGGTAGGGGATTGGAAGGAGATGGAGGAGAGGAAAGTGGGAAGTACCTGGCTATTCAGATCTGGTAACCAAACACGGCTTAAGCCATTTCAAGCAACGTTTCAATTCTGAATGGTGGGTGGTCTTATCTGAGAAGCTTCATAGATTATACTAGTTCATTATTACGTCAGAAATATTGCACTATTGGCTTTATTTTAAACATGCAGGAATCGGGTGTATATTGTTTGCTTTGCAATAAAATTCAAATAAATGTAATATTTCTGAACACATACGAAAATTTTAAACTTTTTTAAGGTGATGAAATATGTTTAAAAATTTCATTCATCTTACAAAAAGTTTAAAATTTTCGTATTTGTTCAGAAATATTACATTTATTTGAATTTTATTGCAAAGCAGACAATATACACCCGATTCCTGCATGTTTAAAATAAAGCCAATAGTGCAATATTTCTGACATAATAATGAACTAGTATAATCTAAGAAGCTTCTCAGATAATAATCTCTCTCTCCTCTCAACGTTAATTAATCTCGTACGCGATTTCAACCTCGAGTTCACATCAAAACTGACCTTCTAGCATCGGATACATCATGCTGAATTCCTATCTTCATCATGTCACGATCTATCCTTTCTTCAGTGCACATCTCTCCAAGCATGAACCTAAAGCTATATTCCTTGAGCACCACTCGCTTTACCATCAAAGCATTCGTGATTTAATTGATCATAGGCCATAGAAGTCTATCTACGAGGTTGTCTGAAGGTAATACGAACATTAATTGTATCAATGTTGACCAAGCCACTGGCACTGAAATTCCGGGCATTTCGGGCGCGGGATGCAAACACAATTGTAATTGAGTTCATTATCGACTGTTGATTGGAGCCCGTCTGTTGTCTTTAGATCATCCGGCCGCATATCGGCTGATTTGGTATTTAGTCACTGATTTCTAATCTGTTTAGCTGATTTGGCAAACATCGCCGTACATTCTAAAGTAACGTACTGCGAATTGTTCCATGTTAATGTGGAACCAATTCTGCAGTAATTACTCGTTTATTTTAAATGGAATCACTGCAATAATACAGTCAAACAAGCTTATTGCATTCTTTCAATGATTTTCTACAAACCTTCAAACACATAAAGTATTTTAATGAAAACAAATAACTTTGTGTACACCACTATTTAATTAACAATATCAACATGTTTCGAAAACTATGTTTTCTTCGTCAGGATAATAAGTTAATAAAAAATAACAAAAGACAAACAAGTATAGACAAATTAGAACATAAACAAAATATTAGAAAGGAGAGGTGATTAATTACTTAAAATATCATAAAAAACAATTATATAAAATAAAACATAAAAATTATTTTTGGATGGGTAAAAAATTACATTAACATAATAAAAAATCTTTTAAAACAAAACAGGAAGTCTAAATAACAAAATAAATTTTTATAAATATAAGTTTTAATACGAAAATAAATTTAAAAGATGGCTATTTTAAAAAAAAGTTTGGTTATTTAAAATATTTAATTTACTATTAACACTTTTCCTAATTTCTAAAATTTCTAAATTATCTAATTGTATACCCGTTGCGCTAGTATGTACATTTTTTAAACCTTTATTAATATCAAAAGAATGACCTTTTTCGAAAATGTGGTTAGCAAATTCTGAATAATTATTATTATTTAAACATCTTAGATGTTCCTTAACTCTAATGTTATAATTTTTAGAAGTTTTCCCAATATAAAAAATTTACAATCATTACAAATTAATTTATAAACCCCAGATTTGTTCAAAAAAACACCTTTGTCCTTGTTACATTGATTATGTAAGTAAATACATATTCAATAAATTGGATGTGAAAGAATACAGTACCTAATGAAGAAATTTGATAACATATGTAAATATTGGAAAATGTTAGAATTCGAAAAACTAATTATTACGCCAAAACCTTTTATCGGATTCAGTATTAGTTACTTAAAAGTTATTCTTCTGTATCCATTTTCTGTATTGTCGTTTCTTGTTATAATTGTGCTTTAGTGTAATATTAATATTGTTAAATTGACCCGCTGACAAACTGCTTTGGCAGTTTAACGGGTGCTTAAAATGAAAAATAAAAAAATAGGTATATATAAATAAATCAAATTTCGAAGTGAAAGTTCAAGTTTTCTTAAAGTGCTATTCAAGCGTTGTTTATATTTAAAGTGCTATTCAAGCGTTGTTTATACTTGATGACAGTTAAAAACAGTATTAATAATTAAATATTGAAAGCCTGAAAAAGATTTCATTGTGTGGTTTTGTTTGTTTATTGTTTTCTAAGATATTAAAGAAAGGCGTATTTAAAATGTGGTTATATTAAAATATTTAGTTTTTTTAGTTATTAAATCAGCCATGCGAAGGTTATGTTCCAGTGTTAATTTTCAGGTAATTTTCCTACTTACCGGAGTTTCTCAAAGAAGCCTTACATAATTAATCCATACAACCTACACAACGCGACTATAATATTCAATGACTTCACACGTTATGAAAGCGGATATTCTCATACTAGATGACTAAATGCGACCTTATTAGAAAAGGTCAGCGAATATGATTTAGAATTGTTCATGACCTAAGCCTCTTAAGTTGGTGCTAATTTGTCATTTTGAAAATCATTTACACGATAATATTCTTGGTCCAAAATGATCTCTTGTGAAAGATCATCATTCAGAATAGAACTGGCTTTGGCTATGTTTGGTGGTCTTGTACGCCTCCTTTACCTCTGCACTACCTTCAGTACCTCAACACATCCAGTTTGGGAATGCCATAGTCTCACTGGCTTCAGACGTTTTGAACAATTGGAAATCTTGTGTGGTACCCACATTAAAAAAAGTAATAAGTCATAGACTGTACGCAGGTAAGAATAGCCAGGTTTTCCTTCAGTATCTCTCAACACTCCCAAAAGTGCAAAAAACATAGTCCCAATGGCATATTCAACTTGTATAACATCGTAACAAATTAATCCTTGAAGCCCAAATCCGGTGTGAAGTATATTGTAAAAACTACCTATCTAATTATTTAACACACATTTGGGAGGCGGGTATGGGTACCGCCGCCTTGGGAACCATTTAATGAATAAACAACACCTCTGCCGTAGTAGTTCACTACGTTGAACGATTCCTACCCACCTCTCATATCCTTTCCTTCCCAAAACTTCTTTCTTTCCTAAAAAGACCACCTACACAGCATCCCCAAAGATGACATTGGGGCAAAGTATTTTCCTCAGGGCCTCCTCCTGTAGCTAATGTAAAAAAATATATTAATCTGTTGCTTTTTTACCAAAATCTCTTTTCCGATCTGAAGATTTACAAATAATCTCACCCAACGACCTATTTAAACATTGTCCTAAGTGATTTAATAAATAACAAGAGGCACGTTACAAATTACATCAAGCCAAAATTTTGCAAGCAAATATTTCGATTTTTTGCAAAAATCCAAAAATAATAAGCTTCGAAATTACAATTATTCTCTCCCTAGTAATTATGGTGATGAGTTTAATACTTGTAATATTGAAGAGCAGTTAAGCCCCTATGGGATGAAAGCTGTCCTAAAGTTAGGGAAATTAAATAACAAACGCCTTGGAGTGAGAATTCTTGGGTAAACAAGGAAGACCGCTTTACTGGAGAACATTAATTAATCAACGCTGCAATATGTTAAACAGGCCTATGCTAACAGTAAATTAATCAACACCAATTATTATTATTGGAGTGTTTGCGCCTACATTAATTTATGTATTTATTAATCTTTAATTGGCTCACATTGTCGTGTGTGCTATCAACATTGATCGTGCGTTGATCCTCCGACAGATGCCCCCCGAAATTTTAAGGATTACAAAATAATAATTGATTGCACATTGTCTACCAATTTCACACTTAAAATCGACTTAGAAAACGCCAATAATACTTAGTTGGTATGTATATCAAACGAATGTATTTACATTGTCGATTTTTTGTACTTCAACGCTGGTAAATACACATATGGTGACCGGACAACTCGGAATGAAACCAACTCAGAACCATATCAGATGAGTCATTTAGAGTGATAAAAAAATATATATATAAAAAATTGGTTTAATGGGTTTTGTTAGGTTAGAGTTATCGGCTAATTTAAAATTATTTTTTTCATAGCTTTTAATGACTTTTGAGTTGACTTTATTCTCAGTTGACACGGAACCACTATTAATATTATAATTGCGAAAGTGAGTGTGTTTGTTTGTTACGCTTTCACGCCTAAACCACTAAACCGATTTTAAAAATTCTTTCACCAATAGAAAGCGAAATTATCATCGAGTACCAAAGGTTGTATATATTGGTAAGATCTGTGGTTTTGAAATTTTTATAAATGAACATGTGTGTATTTCATATATTTTAGTAACAGGGAGGAAAGATAGGGGGAAGGTGGGGTTCGTGGAGGAAGGGAAAAGAAAGGACATGCAGGGAGAATCAATTAATTTCTTTGAATGACATTGCAACTTGCAACGCGTGCCGGGTACCAGCTAGTATGTAATAAATCGGTAGGAATGTGAGAAGCCATACCTAAGAGTCGCTAAAATAAAAAGAGTTTTGAGCGGGTAAGGAGATTTTAAATATAAATTATATTTATTATTTTAATTATAATATTTTTAACATAAATTACCAAATATATTTTAAATATAGTTTTTAAATATATTTGGCACCGTCTTCAAGCCTTCAAGTTCTCAAAAAAATCGATTCCATTACAAGTCGTAAAACTTTCTGAAGATATATCCTCGGTTAACTTGATTTCCACAATTGCCGAAAGGCTGTTTACCTTTTATGCAGAAAATTTAGAAAAACTTTCGAACGATGTTCATGGCAAACTCAATTCTTTGTGGCACTCGCGTTCTCGACAAACTTTTATTACCGTTTGGCACGGAAATAATAAATTCATTTTTATTTCATTCGTGTTTTGAACTACACATATTTAAATATGCCTCACCCAAAAAAGTGAGATTAGTTATTCGTGATAGCGAAATAAAGGAAAATCCTCCCACCGAAATTATTCCTTCTTCAGCACTCACTTTCATATTTCTGAATCAGTACAAAGTAACCCATAATACGATTGATTACAATAGAGAATTCCAGTCCAATTTTTTTATTTTTTTTATGAATAACGACCTTCTAACTTAAATAACTGCACATTTATTTTTATGTTTAGAGCTAGTTTTAATAGTTAAAATAAATGTCAAAGTTTTAATTTTTCAAGATCCCCGAAAAACACCGAATCTAGTGTGACGTCATCATGACTAACCGAAGAATGAATCTTCTAGGGAACTGGAATCAGCTGTTCGACTCCCGCCATTTTGAATTTCAGCATTGGAGCGTTTTCATAGACATTACTGGGCAATACGATCGTTTTTTGTACAGTTAAAGTTTTTGAATATTTTAAATAATATAGATAAACTAATAGAGATACTTTATTTTTGATACTGAATTATTTAGGCCTAAATAATGTTTCAATAAAAACAAAAACTATTATATGTCCAATTCTCTATAAACCAATAACTCGGAATGCCGAACGGCTTGCGTCTTCATTTCTATTGATTTCTATACAACTTTGACCAAAGCAGACGCGGCGCGGTGACGTCACGCCGCCAAAATCCAGCAATAGGGTGTTTTAATGACACGTTTTAAAATGGACTTTTTAATATTTTTTTAAAAACTCTACGTTAAATATTATGTAATAAAACTTATATATTCAGAATCAGCGTATATTGGTCTATATGAACATTTTTTTAAAGCCATAATATTTTTCACTGGAGTTCCTTATTGGACCATAATTACCTTTCATAATAGTTATTATTCTTAGTTTCTTTATTTTCTGATTTTGATTTCCAGTATTAAAAAAAAAATCATTTAAAAAGTTACAGTTTGTAATATTTCACCCCAAGCTTTATCCTAAAATTAAAAATTAATACTTACTCAGATTTTAAAATTTTTTAATTAAGTCAAAAGTAAAAATGATATTAATAACTTGTTCAAGTATGTAATTAAGTTTTGTACTACTGTGTAATACAATTAAAAAAACGAAAATACTCGCAGAACCTAATGATAACATGATTACATTTGATTTACAAATTTCAAATATAAATTATATTAATTTTTACGGACTAAACCCTTCAGTCTTACTAATAAACGTGGTGTAAATTTTATGCATTATAAAATAGAAACAGCATAAAGGAGTTCATGGAAAGATATGCATCATTTATGCAGCTAAATTTGTTTTTCTGTCGCATAAACTTGAAATTTTCATCGAATTTCGGAATATTTTCAATATTTTTGAAATATGTTGTATATTTCTTCTTTTTTTAAAATGTCATAAAAACAAATACCATTTTAGAAACTAGATAAAATTACCTTTTTTGTATTTGAAATATACTTTATATAAATTGGAGATTTTCAATTTCAAACATTCGAAAAAGTTGTAAATAATACGAAATTTAGAAAATACATTCCTTTTATTTATTGAATCTGCAAGAAAACTGACATTTTATTATCTGGTTTGTAAAATAAAAATGAAAATATTGTTATAATCCTCGGAAAATAAACGAACAAAAATTACATTTTGGCCTCTTTGTTTGCGCAATATAAACGTTGACTTCTAGAATTAATATTTACTTACACACGCATACAACATTTATGTTATAAAAAAAACATCACTTTCATCGGTAACAGTCAATTAAAATGTCCGATATAACCTCACTTTTTCAAACGGGTATTTCATGTGTCTGTCTGCCGAAATGAGACGTTACCAGCTCTTTTGGAGCACATTTTTATTAGTAACAAATCGAATCTGGGCTTGTACAGTAATTATTTAATGTGTAATTAAAACACTGTTTAACGGTTGGTAAGTGTTTTTTATTAGTAAAACTAAATGGTAATAATAAAAAAATAAATAAAATCTACTTTATTCATCTTACGTAAAACATGATGGAAAAGATAAGATTAAAAGTTGTCAACAAAAGTAATAAGAAAGTATTGAAAGACGAATAATAAAGAAGTATTAAGACTTCAACGAAATCTTACTTGTTTATTTGAAGTGTATAACATTCTTCCCCTATGCAAATAAATTTACGCAATTCGGAGTTATATCAAAGAATTATTCCCTTCAACGAAGAAAAATGTCCCGAAATAAATTGAAATATAATCTCCTTATTTGTGTTTACGCTAAAAGGGAAATATTTTGTTAATTTATTTTCTTTGTGTGATAACAAAGGCAAAATAAGTAGAATATATTGTTTATTCAGTGAGAGTTCCTTTAGGTTTCGGCTCTCCCGACAATGAAATTGAAAACGCTGATAGAAGAGTGTACGAGGCTTCCAGTTTCAGGATTCCGCGGGCCTCGCTGAATTCTGAAACAGGCTATCTGTACGTCATCGTTCTTCTTTTTGAATTTTCCACTTTTCCTTAGGAGATTTATCTTCCTAACATTCCCCGCAGTTGAAAAGCGGCCCCCGCGGAACATCTCGAATTAAACGCTAAGAAATAATGTTTTTTTATTAGTGTCTCGTGAAATACACACACCACCCCCCAGGAACATGTTCTCTGTTCACAGCAGGCCGGGAGAAAATTGCGCTCTAAATTTGGATTAATGTGTCTAATTATTTGGGTCTTTTGGTTGAGTATAAACTCGTGTCTGCTCGTGCGTGACTTTTATATTATAAAGGTCTTAAAGAGTCACGATGAAAGTTCCCAGCTATAAATATTGTTTTACCAAAGTAAAAGCTCTCCTTTATCCTTTTATTCCATTTGACATGATTTGTTACGGTATGATCCTATGATGAAATAGGCAATACAGTTTATTTAATTTATTTATATATATCGATATGTATTTATTTATTTATTTTTACTTAAGCATATAAAACAGGCATGTTGCACAAAAATATATATACATGGATGATTCAAATACAAAAATTTACAGTGTATAAAAGTAATTCAAACAAAAATAGTAACAAAAATAATTAGCTCAAGATGCAAAAGTGAATGAAAAACAAGAATGAGTTAAAGGTAGAATAAAAAAGTATCCCCAACAATTTATTATTGGCACCTGTGCTGATGGGACAATGATTTAGTAGGTACAATATTGCCTGTCTTTGAATAAAGGGCTTCATCACTATACCAGCTTTATATGATTGATGGTAAAATATATTTTTTGAAGTGTTTAAATGGGTCATTAAAAATGTCAATTTTATTATTAGAGCAATGTATAGTGTTATAATGTCTTAATGTTCGTGGTGTAGGGGAGAAATATCCTGTATTTGTGTGGTAGGTAGATAAATAGAAAATATTTTGCATCCTCCTTGTTGAATTTCTTGATGGCGTGTTGATATTAATTTGGAATAAAATGTTCGGTGTGTCAACTGATGCATGTATAATTTTGTGTAGAAGCAATAAATCGTAAAGTTTCGGTCTGGCTGTCAAAGAATGAAGTGTATGGTGTAGAATTCGGTCGTAATACGATCCAAATTGATCAGATAAACCTTCGCGATAAGCAATTACACCGGTTAATTTTCTTTGTATGGATTCGATTCTGTAATTGTGAATCTCATAATTGGGAGACCAAATAGTAGATCCGTATTCAAGAATACTTCGCACAATTGATTTGTATAATGTTAAAGTTAATTCTGCACTTTAAAAGCAATTTGTTATTCTTAGCGTTAATCCTAATATTTATGTTTGTATCGATGCATTACAAAATGATGCTTTGGCTGTCGAACTGGGAAGGATTCCCGTTTCAGGACAGCCAAATTGCATATTTAGTTCATAATATTCTTAACAAGGAAAGGTGTCATTCAAGATATCACAAGAATGAGATTCTGCCGGGACAACTTTTGAGAACATTAATAATTGCATTCAGAACGAAGGAATGGTTTCTTTATTTTTTTGAAAGAATCGCAAAGATGTGATTTTTCCAAGGTCACTTTGGAGAACATTAATGAATGAACATTCAGAAAAAATGAATGGTTTCTTTCGAAAGATCGCAAGGATGAGATTCTTTCCAGGTCATTTTGGAGAACATTTACAATTGCATAATTAAAAATATAGTATTTAACTTTAATTTTTAAACATTTACTAAGTATTAGAAATTTCACATTTATAAACTCATATTTGACAATGAATTCCCAATGTATTTTTGACTTTTAATTGACATAAAGTACTATAATTTTTTAATATTTTCTAAGTAATGGAAATTACACATTTATAAACCAAAAAATATGACGTATGAATTCCCAATGTAATTATGACTATTTAATTGATATAGAGAATATCCCAGTTCAACTAAATTTATATAATATGTTATATCGTATTAGTTTTTTGTTCGTAATTCTAAGCGTTAAAATAATATATGGTGTTAAAAATAAAGTGAGATCTAAAACTGGCGTGGAAAAAATAATAATCCGATGCCTGCTTTCGCGTACCAATATAAGTCAAACTCCTCTTCCTCCGACCTTTTGTTCGCTTGGCCCGTTTTTTCATCAATATTTGAGGTCACATTAAGGACATGATCTATGAAAATAGACCAGGCAAGTGGTTTACAAGGGGTTCGCTTATCGCAAAATGGGTCGTTCGCATGATTTTTATGTTGTTTTAGCTTTGCTGTTCGATTTGATATAGGCGAGGTGATAAACTAGTTACTAGAACACAATACAACCAAGCGAAAGATTCAAGATATAAAATAATAGTGGCATTTATTTGACAATAGATTGATACATATTTATAGATCTTATTTTCTTTGATTATATTGATCCTATTGACAGAAAGGTCACTGCTCAGCTTTACATTCCGGATTTCTGCCGGAATGCAGCTGGTCTTCAGCAGTGCCTCTAATATACATAATATAAATATTATATATACAAAATAAATTGTACAAATGTACTAAAGTGACAAATGTATTACAAACATCATTGCCAACTCACTTTTTTGTCGTTCCTTGTAAAAATAATGAATTAAAATTTCCCAAAGTTTCATAATTTTTTTCAAACTGCGATCAGAACTTTGATTTCATAAAGTCTATATTTTACTTCTTTTGTGGTAAATTTTTATATTTGAATATAAAGTGTGGTATTTTTTCTTTCTAACACCGTTTATATCATCTCTCACTTTAATAGTAAGGGAGACACGACGATTTCTATGAGACCTGTATAAGTTTTTCCGAAAACTGAACAAATAGACATGACGCGTTGAATCAAACAAAATTCAAATAAAAAAATAATCACAAACACAATTAGGTATCACTTTCATTGTAAATTCTCTCAATTATGATGTGCGGTTGACTGTGCAGTTAGCAACCATTCGCTGCAGGGCTTCTTGAAGCACTGCAATATACGCAATATATGCAAAGATATCGATATTCGAACAGACAGTGGTATTTCATTCCGAAGTTTTGATGAATAGCTGTGACTACCTTCAAATACAACAGTTTTTTTTTCTGGGGAGAACAAACTGTCCCTTTGGCAAATACTGTGCTATGAGTCGCGGGACCACTGCAGTATGTCAGACACTGCAGTGACGGCCGGCGTAGTAGACCAGCGGTAAGGCTCTTGACTAGCATTCCGAAGATCGCTGGATCGAATCCCGGCGTGACAAATAAATTTTATTTGATTAATTTGTGATATTTCACAATTTATTCATTTAAAATAATATAAAGTATATTTGCGGAACGTTCCAGAGTGAAAGGTACCCTCAGTATCGCCCTGGTGTAAGACCATCATTAAGAATTGAAAAGTTGCTTGAAATGGCTTTGGCCGTGTTTGGTGACCAAATCTGAATAGCCAGGTACTTCTCACCTTCCTCTTCCCCACCTCCTTCCCCTCCCTACTACCTTCAGCCTCACAATATACCCCAATTGGGGATGCCATAGTCTCACTGGCTCCAGACGGAAGCAGTTGGGACTCTTGTGCGGTGTTCATATAAAAAAAAATAATAAATAAAAAAAACAGGCAGCATTTTCCTCTCTACTGGTGGTAGAAACTCTCTGTACTGTGACGAAAAGAGCTTTAACCATGTTTGGTGCTAAATCAAAGTAGTCAGGTACTTCTCCACTCCCTCACTCTAACAAAAAGCCTCTATTGGGGATGTCATAGATCCGCTAGCTCTCGAGCAATAGGAACCCTTAGAACCCCTTCACATATCAAATAACCAAAGATCTGGTATGAACAATAAAATGGTATGAAGATAACATGGTTTATTTTATGATAGGTATAATTTTTTTAAATCTACTTCGACTTACTTGTACAAAACTTGTGAAAATTATTACTCATTGAATGGGGCATGAATTATATGAACGGGGTAAATTTCCAATTCATATAACAGCGCTTTGAACGCCCGCATGGCGAGAGTGTGCCATCATTTCCCAAAACTTAATTAATTCTCTAACATTTACTATTAATTTCCGCGTTCCACGACATCGTTACACCCCCGACTAAATATTCTAAGGCTTTGTTTTATCAGCCAGGCCCTTATATTGTACATCCCGACTTTATACTTTCGCGGAGCACAAAACGCAGGATCTTTGCTGAAATTAGTAATAAATTTTAAATAATAATTTGTGTTAGTTAATATCAATGGAAGTTGAATAATTCTTTAAATTAGATCTTAAAAAACAACCCTTAAAAATGAAGTTTTTTTTACTATTTTACACGTATTCTAAATGCGTTTTAAAACTAAAAAAAAAATTGTTTTGACTGAGTTTTGAATCTTCCTATCCAATGATCGGAATCAACTGCGCTGCAAACTGGGCCAAATCCAAATGCAGTTGGTAAGGCCAACATTTATTGGGCGTATTAAGTGCTCTAATGGTAGAAGAATAGAAGAAGTCGGGGACGACCGAGGTAAACGTGGCACAATCAAGTGAATCAGATATGTATTTGAGTCGGGCCACGTCAAGAGTCAGAATAATAGAAGAGTATGTATGAATGTGAATGAAGCTAGGAGTGTGTGCCAAAACCGAGTTGTTTGGTGGTTCGTCCTCTCTGCCTAATCCTTGGAGGAAATAGCGTGATAGTTAAGGGCATTAATTTCTTCGAACTTCAGAAAAATGCATCTATGTCAGCGTGTGTGTGAATGATTGCTATCAAAAGTTGATGTAACGCAATGTTATTGACAACGACTCTATTTGCCGAGTTTCAGATCGATCGGATGTCGA
This sequence comes from Glyphotaelius pellucidus, assembly GCA_936435175.1. Lineage (NCBI taxonomy): Eukaryota > Metazoa > Arthropoda > Insecta > Trichoptera > Limnephilidae > Glyphotaelius > Glyphotaelius pellucidus. Next base: position 8,072,892 of record OW386548.1, on the reverse strand, counting down.
GAAGTGGATTAATCTCCGTTTCTAAGATTCCGCTTCATTCATTCAATCAAGAAAACAAATTTGAATTTCAAATTAATGTATTTAAAAAGAGGCACGTTGAATTTTTCTTAAAATTTTAGCTGAATACTTTTTGAGGCAGGTAACGCCTTTCAGAATAATGCTTAATGATGTTTTTATCGTATTTTCATGAGTTATTTATTTCCTGATGTTGAATAGCCTTTACTCCAGGAAATCAACTTAAGGCATTAGACCTACGAATTTTTACACCGACGTAATTACGTTTCTTTTTAATCTGTTTTGTTAGCACAAATATATTTTACTTTATTTATTTGTGTTATTTATGTTATTTTATATACGGCCTCCGTGGTCGAAGAGTAAGGCTCTCAACTAACAATCCAGAGATCGCAGGTTCTAATTCCGGCGTACACAAGTAAATTTTATTTGTTATTTCACTAGATTCTTTTAAAATAGATAAATATTAAATAAATAGATACATATTTACAGCACATTTCAAAATGTTCGATAATTTCAGTATCACTCGCGATTCAGAATTCAAAAGTTGCTTTAATGTAACATACTTATTGGGAATAGTTTGAACTTTTGTAAAATATTCACAAAAACATTGGAGGGGACCCTACCACTTTCCCAACGGCGTTATAAGGAAACACAAGGTTTTCTCCTTCACCGCACACATCAAGACTCTATTTTTTATTGAATGAAGCTATAATTTAATTGAACGACTCTAGACCCTCCAATGTCCATGCATACGGAGTTAGTAAGCAGTATGCAAGTACTTTAATTAACATAATACAAAAGAGAATTAGAAGTATAAGCCCGTGGAATGATTTCTCTGAAATCGGTAACATAAAAATAGAGATAATAGTGCTAGTAAGATAAAAAAATAAGAAATTAAAAAAAAACATACTAAAACATATTCACAAAAACACACTAAAATATTGCTAATTATACCTTTTCGTATGTTCGAAAGAAGATTTATTTATTTTGTACAGACGTTTAAACTCATTCGCCATCGTCTTAATAAATAAACCAATCAAGCGCTTAGCAAATGTGTGCCAACATTAGTCCTTCGTCTGATGTCAGATTAAGGTCGCCGATTGACTTAACACGCTCGCAGTAATCACTGTTTGTGCCGAGATCGACACTGACCAAGGGGCTGTGCCAATATCATCCTTCACCCCCTCCCCGGCTGCGGCGGGAGGGTCGGCCGGTCGGTTTAGTGGCAACCCTCGATGTTGCGGGGCGGACCTAATCTACGATAAGCAGGCAGCCACCAGCAACGTGACCGGCCACGTGATCCATCACGGTGACGTCACGACGGCAGACGCACCTGTCACACCGTCATACATGGCTGTTTGTAAGCTAACCCCTCACCTGGGGAGTATCGTAAACGGTATAATTAGGTTAATTTGTTATTAATAGATCGAAGCTAATTAGATTATAGAATATTATTAGATACTGATACCCGTACTTTGTAGTTGTGTTACTTGTCTATCCACTGGAGCGACAACACAATTTAAAACTTTTTTCTCCGATTACTCGACATTTTTTGGTGATCATTTTGAATATTTTCCGCCCAAATTAAAAAATATCATTCCTCCGAATTTTAATATGGAGACATACAATACTGATTAAAGTTCTACATTGCCAATGAATTCACCTATCTTTTGTCGGTTATCACATATTCGTAGGATTTATTAAAAAAATATTATAAAATCATAAACTTCTACTTAATTACTAAAAATAAGGGAAAATTTGCCAAAATTGGCAGCAAAGTAATCCGAGGTATTTTAAATAGTGCCATATTGTGGCGAAAAGCGCTCCAGTGGCTATGGGGAAAATGTAACGGGAAAGGTTCGAAGAGATTACAAAGTTTATTTTTTAGTAGTTTTAATAGTTTTCATGTATATACTATATTATTTTACAATTAAGAATTAATTTTCTGACGTGAAACAACACTGTAACTCATAATAAGCTAAAAGGTTTCTGCAAATTGGTATGTTCATCTGAGTAGATATAATATGTCATCAGTCTGATTCAGAGAGATACTTTCAGAATCGCCCAGGTGAGAGCTCAGCCATTCAGAATTCAAGTCTCAGAATATATTATTGATGTGATTGAAGATTTGAAAGGTACTTCCCAACTTCCTCTACCCCATCTCTTCTTCCGGACTTCCATACGCGTTGCTGATGCCACATTTTTCATGATGCTACATTTATGAGGATGCCACATTTTTTAGTAGGCCACATTTTTGAGGATGCCACATTTTTGTGGGTGCGACATTTTTGAGGATGCCACATTTTTAAGGATGTCACATTTTTGAGAATGCCACATTTTTGAGGATGTCACATTTGTGAGAATGCCATATTTTTGAGGATGCCACACTTTTGAGGATTCCACATTTTTAAGGAAGCCGCGTCATTTTCTGCGCAGCAAAATTTTCGTTCAACTCTGTGTAATTTTAAAAACTAATAAATTCATACATCAGCAAGGTTGAGTAAAAATAATATAAAGAAAGTGAGAAATGTGAATTTTCTCAACATAAACATTCATTAAGTCGTGCAGCGACTGAAATGTGAATAGCGACGTGTGATTTGTTCTGTTTTACTATTTGTCCCTCGAGCACCCGCTGCCGACGCCCCGTCGCCCCTCGAAGCGCCGCGACGCGCTCGAGCGTGGCGCCGACCGCCGACCCTTCTTCCTTAAAAAAAGGAAAAAAAAATTCCGAGTGCCTCATTTTATTTGCTAGTTTTTAATACTCCAGTTGCAGTGAGCGAACGCCCGTCACGCGAAATTACTTTTTTGCCAAGTTTTATGAAACTGAACACAAATAAGAGAAAATATTTCGCCCCATCGGTTTTCCTTCGAAATTCTTTGTTTTAAGTTACCTTTATTCCTGCGCAAGTTCATTAAAGTTTGGAAAAATTTGTTTAAAATTCACTGTTAATTAATGAGTAAAGTTTGTAATTTAAAATTATAAACTCTTCCTCAAATTGAATTTCTTATACCAGGATACTTTATTCTCTTTTTTCTACACGAAGTACCTACCGTTTAATAGATCAACTCTATAATTTACTGACGGGAACTGTTTTTATAAACTTACTTGTATTTTAAATTTAATGCTTGAATCATTTTATTAATTGAAAACATGTCAAAATTAATGAAATATGGTATTTGTCAAATCAAATGTCAAATGTGTTTGTCAAATCCGTTCGTTAAATTGGCATAACGAAATAATACGTAGGAGATAATATAATCTAGTAAGCCCGTGTATTTTTTGATTTAATTATAAGTAACCTGTTGACTGCGTGTTAATTTAACGATCCAGTTAACTTCTTGCCAATAAATATATATCGCACAGTTAACCTACAATTAAATAAAGTATCCTGTCCGGATGCGAGCGGTGGGCTGGAGAATAGTAGGGTATGGTGGACTAGCTACTGGTTTCTGATACTAATTGCCAATTTGTTTTCATGGGCCAGCTCTCCGGACTTAATAGTTGACTGCAAATTCATTAACGGATTTCAGCAAATGGTCAAACAGATCGGATGCAACTACGACTCATTAGGGAAGGACGCGTCGTTTAAATATTACGACTCTAATCGTAAAAACATATTTCCCTTCATCGTTCTTAAAAGTATTAAAAGAGTTGTTTATATAGAGGAGTGGCGTGGTTTAATAAACTGGAAAGAGAGCTGAGATTGGAACCGAACTTTAATAAATTTAAAAATAAATTGATTAGTAATGTCTTAAATACTTTAGCCACCTAAAATCATATTAATAACAAATTAACAACACTAAATAAACTATTTTTTTTTATATTTATATTTTTATGTAATATATTTTTATATTTTATTTTATTTTTTTGTTTAGATTTCTGATTTATGTTTGTACATGTACATATATGTATAAATCATAATTTTTAATTCTTAATTTTTTCCCTCTACACACGAGTGGTCACACTCTCGTAAAGGTTATATATTATATACATATAAATGTTGCTGCAGTTTCTGATCAGTGTTGCATGTTAATGTTTAATGATTCGTGTTTGATCTGATTGAAACCTGATAATGTAATTGTTCGAGAATATATTTCATGTATATGTATATAAATTTAAATTTAAAAAAAAAATTTAAAAAAAAATAAAATATATGTATAAGTCTAAATATAAGTATGCACTCTCAATGAAAAAATATGCACTAATAATACCCAAATACACAACGGTAATGCGCGTTTTCATCCCGCGACAAAACTAAAACCTAACCTAACCTTATCTAACTTTACATGATGTCTGTTTTATTTTTTCCCATTTTACTATTTTGAACAATAATTTTTTGCCCTTTTGGGATATCTGAATTATTTTTGTCCATTTTTTTGTTAGGTTAGGTTTTAGTGGATATTTTCTTGGGGGATGTTTTGTCCGTAGAATATTTTGTCGGAGATTTTTTGTCGCCGGATGAAAACGCGCGGTACCGCACCGACGATGCCTAAATAAATCTCTAAAATTGACTGTAATAACAGGAATTTTTCTTCTGGAGCCAAGTTCTTTAAGAAATTAAAATTTCATGGAGGAGGTCGGCATGCAAAATTCTTAAGATTCCTCAAAAAAAAATTCATTTCAATTAGGAGGGGTGGGTGGTGGATATACAGCGTAATTAAAATACGCCATCTCTAAGCAAATGTTTTTTTTTTCTTCATATTTTTCTAAAAGCACCGTTCCCAAAAATAACCGTTTTGTGTAGAAAAAATAAAAGTATCTGCTATGTAAATAAATATGCATTAATGACAGACAAATATTTTATATGCACTACGGCCAAAAAATACTCATTCCAATAATTGTTATTATGTTGTCTTGAAGAAAAATAAAGTTTGATTAAAATATACCTTTTCATGCGGTGATTGTTTTCAAAAAATATTTCCTTCTCAAAATCATCCCTCTACGTGTGTTATTAACCCCGCGACGGATCCTCTCGAAGCCTTAAAGGCTGTGATTCAGTCGGATGGGGAGGGTGTTCTCGGTTTTCATATCACGTCTGCTAAAAGTGTCACTTCAGCTAGTGGTGGACGAATAACGGTCCACCTAGAGATTTATTAACCCAGAGAATAAGGAGAGAAATTCTTCCGTGACATCCCGCGTACGAACTCGTTCTGGTATAGAATTTTAATTTACGTATTATCTCGAAATTATTTTAATCCTGTGAAGAAAATGTCTTAGACATTTCAACTTTGTTTTATGGAGATGAAATACAATTTTCGTAACAATTCACGCGCTGAATTGATCTAATATTATATATGTTGCTGCCTGTTTGTCATGAACATCCCTTGGACTCGTTTAAATCTTCTTTATCTCTTATAGACCCCATTTAACTCTTTAGGACCCTGCATAAAACATAAACAGCCATCCCCTGACACTGTCTATCCCGATATAAATTTTTTTTTTTATATTGAAAGCCATCCGTTCCATTGGCTCACTTGCACTCTGAGACCCTCATGAAAGACTTGTAATCTAGCAATGAAGGCTGTACATTGTTCCCTTGGAACAACAAAGCTCTATCTAACATTTTGGGATCAAAATTCTCACTTTGATTCTCTCTCCAAAAACCCCATTCCTAATGTTCAAGTTCTATTAAGATGGCATATAATTTGCGACAAACTTCAGTTTAACATCGTTATAAATATTAATATTTGTGGGACAACAAGGTATCATTTGCAAAATTAAAGGCAACTTAGTCCTATCTTCCATAGATAAAATATTTTTATAACAATATGGTTTAATTTTCTTTGTACTGTGAGATAATTCCCAAGGGAAAAAAATTTCACCATTTCAATGTATGAATAAGTGAATATGAAGAACATTTTTTTAATTGAATTATCTTTAGGTTTGAACATTCAATGCAAAAAACATGACATTTAACTAAACAAAATAATTTAAATTAGATTTAACCCTGTTGCTCTGAGCTCAGCAGATTTCAAATCAACAATAAATTCTTCAAAGGTAATAATTTTTTCATAAATGCCAAGTTTTAGTAGTTTATTCGGAATTCAAACTTTGAACCTTAATAATATCTCAGCTTCATAAAAATGACAGATGGAACCTTGTTGTTCCAGCGTATTATAGTATAGGGGTAGCCTCTAGGCCGCACCTGCCACTCCCTCCCTTACATGCCCATCCCAGTTCCCAGTATTTCCTCCCCTAGTAGAGGTTTAAAGGGAGTGTTAATTTTCAAGCCGCGTTAGCAAGATTACGTTTTTATTTGGTTCGTAAATTAACATGTAATATTGTTATGGTATCTAAAACCACATTGTAAAAACTTATAGGGGTGCAAAATCAGCTAAAACAGGAGCAATCGATAAGTTCTCGTTTTATATGTGGCCGTAAAGCCACCAAGATTTATTTCGTAGCCTTTCTACTGGTTTCACGAGCATGCCTTTTGAATAGATCTATTTTGATGGAATTCGATATGTTCCGAGTAAGAGTATTATTAACGTGTTTTATTTAATTAAGGGTTCATAAGGGTGAGGTTTATCCGGGTCTTGGCGGATGGTGCGTCTGCCCATCGCTAGGTTGGGAGAGACTGGTTGAGGGGGACCTTTTAACCTCTCCAGCAGAACTTTTTCGGAACGACTCCTCGGTGGGAGAAATAGATTTGTACGTACGTCCCTCTTGGAAATACTTCTTCTTTCGGTGGGGGGGTCAGAGTGAGACATCTAGGTCTGCGAGCCAGTCTAGGGCCTCAGGCGTTGCCCTATGGACCGCATCAAACCCGCCGGGGAACGAATGGAGCGGACATTCGTTGATCACATGTTCGGTGGTCTGCACCGCACCGCATTCACACATTTCCGACTCTTTAAGGCCCCATCTATACATCATATAGGCACAACGGAGGATACACTGATCCTCAGATTCCTACTCACCCCTCATACCTTTTATCTTCCCAGAACTTTCTCTCCTAAAATGTCTTTCCTAAAAAGACCCTCCACTCAGCATCCCCAAAGTTGACGTAGGCCCTGGAGGGAATAATTTTCCTCAGGACAACCCGTGTGGAACTAACTAAAAAATAAAAAAATTCTAACCACTACTCTATTTTCTTTTGATACGTAGGCAGATTGGAATTCCTCTCAACCTCAACCTTCTTGCATCTTCCGCATTCATACATTATATTCTACCGTTATTCAGACACTTGGTATGACCCGATTCAACTAGGGAATTTTATTCATTTTTAAAAATTTTATTTAATAATGTTATTGTTAATTTCAGCAAGTGTTTTAGTTGTTCATTATTTTGGATAGTCTCACGATTTATCAATAATTTCGGTGAAAATCATGTGTGGGGCACTTACTATTAAAAGAACTCCATACGACAAAGATGTGAAGTTACGAGGATGTGAAGCACATTGGATAATTTTGTAAACTGTGTAGGTAGGCAAAATGAATAGCTAATCAAAGTTCATATTTCATACAACCCAGCAAGTCTGTTTGTCATTTTAACAAATTTTTAGAATGTTAAATAATATTAGAAAGGCTTGCTTAGTAAATAATATTTTGTCAAGGAGAAAGCTCGTTCGTTACTAAGAAATAATATACATTTTGATAAATATCTGAAGAAATTTTCGTATTGTTATTTCGTTTCCAAGAAAATAAAACCGTTTGCTTTTTTATCGTTTTCCAGGCAATAAAATGAATCATTTGTTAACTACTAAACGGAAATATTACAAAAAACGCTCATTCGAAAAATATTGGAAGTCAAATAGGAAAAAGGCGGATTGATAAACTTGCTTTTGTATAAAATCGTATTAAAAATAATTATTTTTCTTTCATGACAATTCGTTGATTTTTTCAGTGTGGCAACAACTTGAAATTAGTTGTCCTTTTTTCTGAGAAAAACCTTCAGTAAGGATATTTTTTTAATCACAAGAAATGCTTTCCATTTTAGAAAGGCAGGGTGGCGTTAAATATTTCTTTGAATTGAAAAAATCCGCGAAAATTCGCCACATTTTACTAATGTAGACAACTTTCAACAAAAGTCGATTTTAAGACCCTCAGAGAATTTTCAACACCAAGTAAAATGTATTTTGAAATCTTTTTTTCTCGGCAAAAACAGTTCTTAAATACACAGTTTTTTACGGTAAAATAATAATAATGTTTTAAATTTCTTTTATTGCCAACACCTAGCATTTTAAAACTGGGATCTTCTAAGGCGTAAGCTTCATTTTTATAAGATGGTTGATAGATCGATTTTTTTTACATTAACTCCACACAGGAGGCCCTGAGGAAAATGATTTCCTTCAGGGCTTATGCCATCTTTGAAGATGCTGTGTTGAGGGTGTTTTTGAGGAGAAGAAGGAGTGAACACGAGTCTTGAAGAGACCCGTTCTCATGTGACTAATGTCAACCGTGTACAAATGTTGGGCGCGTGTTTGGCGTGTTTTCCGATTATGCACCGGTGCCGAGGGGATCAATGACGCTAGTTCCTCGGAGCATCTTCCATTGTAATACCGATAGAACAAGGACATCATTTCCACCTGACGTCTGTGCTCTAAAGATTGCAATCCGATTATTGAGTTAGGAGAACCTTTCAAACGAACCGCCCGTTTCTGCACAGAGTCTAGGGTTTTTTTTAGGTACTTTGGGGCTCCAGACCAGATGTGTCTACCAAATTCAACCATGGGGCGAACTTGTGATTTATACAGGGTTAGCAGTTGTGTACCATTAAAGTATCTGCGGGCCCTGTACTGTACGCCCAGTTTCTGAGAGGCTAACTTAACTAAAAAAAAATAGAAAGCTCTTTTCTATGGAATCGACTTCAAAACTTACAGCTGGTACCGAATCTGTTTTCATTAGTTGTTTTGTTGCCTTTGCCTTACGTTCTGGTATGGTTTTATTGCGTTTAATTAATTGTAACATAGTTTTACTTTATGATTAAACCAATAATATTATCAATCTGATTCCGATTGCTTCTGGAGTGGGTATCTTGATGATTGTGTAGTGGTACATTTCATCGAAAGTAAGATGTCACGGCTCAAGCGAATGAATTTCGATGGCTCATTAACCATGATATCTGTCAGGGACAACTCGTGTCAAAAGGTTATCCAGATGTGGTTGAAAAATGATATTTTTTGATTCAACCACACATGAAAAAAGAGTTTATCGGAATGAACAAAATAATTCTAGAGATCGTTTTCGATACCATTATTAAGGGTACTTTAAGGGTGTCCAAACGCTATCCATATGTAGCAATGTAAATATACTGGACGCGCACAGAGGTAGTAGCATGGTAAAAGTTTCTTTGTACATATTTCGCAATACCTTGAGAATTCAGTTCTACGTTGAAAGCTTTAATGTCCCCAGTCCAATTTACACCAGATTGAGCAACTCAAAGTTCTTTTATAATTTTCATAATAAAGTTTTTCCAGTATTCGAAAATTCTGAATTGTTTTCTTTTAATTGTCAACAGAACTTCTTTTGTGTAGAATCTTAAAGACAGCAAATTAATTTCGGGTTCGACATTTTTTTATTGAGTCGGCAACAAAGAAAGCTTTGACATGAGGTTTTGTATTTTCGTTTGATTAAATATTCTTAATTAAGAAGAATATTGGCAATATTTCAGAAATTGGTTTCTTCGTTTGATGTTTATTCACTGATCGATCCATTGTCTTAATTGAATTGGCTGAATGGCTTTTTTCTTACAAAACTAAAATTTGGGTTTGATATCAAACTGAAAATTTATTTTTTTAGTCGAAAGTTATAGCAAATGTCTTATTCGGATATGTGCGGTTTTATTTTTGCATTATGATGTACAGGTCAAAAGAATTAAATTTGGTTTGATCTTAGAGTCAACTTTGAATTTTTTTTTGTGTATCATCGAAAAAATGTAACGTTATGTATATATTTAAAAAAATAATCTCACCCTATCTACTGTGTTAATTTTATGACAAATAAAATAAAACATAGTTAAAAGGCATATTTTGCTTTATACTATACCTTTTTATTTAAAAATTATAATTATTCTTAGCCGTGCAGCATTCCTCTTAATATATTTTATAGATATACAAAATTTAAAAGGATTTTGAAATGCTTCAAGGACTTCTGGCATAAGAGAAACATTTTATGAAATAATTGAAATAATATTATAGTTCATTACGAAAATCATGTAGTCCCAGATAATGTTGCATCCAACAAAACTATCAATGTTTAGTTATTGATGGAGTTATTTAGACCTGTGGAAACATTTTAAAGATATATTGAAGAACATTGTACATGTTGTTTGTCAAAATCACGGAGCATGATTTAATTCATGGAAAATCTTATGTCTTAAACTGGAAAGACATCGAAGCCAAGAAGTTGAAGGTTGCAAGAAAAAAGCGTTGCTCAGAAAAATATTATTAAGCATGATTTTTTTGTGGAATAATGTTGTAAGTTGATTTCATTCCAATATCTCGCAAACCGTGATTTATTAAAATTATTATTCACCCTTAAGCTCAAATAACTTGTATAGCAATAAATGTACGAATGTATGCGGGTTGAGTAGGACCCTTTCTATTAGGCTTTTTGGGTGAGGTAGAGTTAAAAAAAACATTTAATGAAACAATATTTTATTTGAAATTTTCATGTACAGAATTTTACCAATAATTAATCATAAATACCAATTTAATTGTCTTTCTTCACTACTTTACATTTGATAATACTCTTAAGAATTATTTTATTTTAAATTTAAAATGTGACAAAACATACGTTAAGTGGATTTGTTTTTTTCAATTTTGATAAACTAGATACAACGTTATTCCGGGCAAGGGCTCAATTATTGTATCACTATATGCGTTGAGTTTGTCGTTCAATGCAAGTTTTAGTCCTCCCTCATACAAGTTATATCGCCAGATCGATTACTGGCCACAATGAACCCGAATTAGTTGAAAATACTTTCTCATCCGCGGGAAGTTCGACTGCGGACGCCTTGCTTTAATTTCGCCTTGTGTCCGCATACAAAATTGAAAAACTTAAAATTACTTTTGGAAATTCGCCGCTAAGAAATTTTCCTTTAATATCCACATTGAGTGGAATCCGGAATAATTAAAGGGATAATGGCTCCCTTGAAACATATCTGCATTGTTTTGACAAGGGGTTTAATTCATCAAGCAGCTTCTTTTCAGGATACGTTAAAAGGGTGAGCTTCATTTATATTCGTCAGTGAATTCTACCTTCCACCTGACAGTTAGACAGGACATCATACCCAAAGTTCATTCCGTGGCTTGATGGAAATCTGGGCTTAGGCCTTTTCAAAACGAGAGATAAAAATGTTGCCTTTATTTTATTTTAGTGACAATGAATAGTGACTTAACGTGTTACAAAAATTGCGTTCATTTAAAAACAACAAAGAAAAATGATTAAATGATATCATTTCATTCAGGGAAAACTAAAATCTTTTTTTGATTGTTATTCATGATATGGTAAAATGGCGAATCTAAACTGCAAAAAATCTACATCAAAAGCCAATATAATCTAATCTTTAATTCATACATTTAATCTAATGGACAAACTTAATTCACACAATTAATTTTACGGGTCACGATAATTCATACAATTAATCTAATGTACCACTTTCGTTCGTATAATTAATCTAATGGACCACTTAAATTCATGCAATTAAGATCATTGCTACAGTCATTTTTAACAAATAAATTTTGCGCGGAACATCAATATATAAATTAAGTGTTCCAATTGTATAATTTGGAAGGCGGGAATGGGTACCGCCGCCCCGGGAACCTTTATTAAATTACCAACACTTCTGCCGTAGGTCACCCCAAGTGGTTCGCTACGTTTAGTGATTTAGTAGGGGTGCCCGGGTTCATGGGGTGAGGTTTGTCTAGGTCTTGGAGGTGGATGACCAGGACACACTGAACCCCAGACACCCACCCCTTAAACCCTTTTCCTTCCCAAAACTCTCCTCCCCTTCCTTTCCTTAAAAAAAACTCTCCACATAGCATCCTGAAACATGACATAGGACCTGAGGGAAATTATTTTCCTCAGGGCCTCCTGATGTACAAAATCAAAAAAAAAAAAAAACTAGTTGAAAAAATTGTTCGCGCAACCACCCTCTGTAATTTTGGTTAAAGGGAGTGGTTGCGTAACCGTTTAACCTCCGCCAGTTACATGGTCTAGTAATTATACAGCGTGAAAGGGATAAAAATTAAATAGTTTAAGATTATTAATAGTTAAAAATAGTTAGATAATCTGGGGTGGGGGCCGTTCAGATCGATAGTAAAAAATTTGCGCAATCCAAAGCTTTAATTTTTTATTGATTAACTGATGAACCTACCGTTAACTATTAAGGCGCTTACTAGAGTCGCCACAAACGCCTTTCAAGCACTGCGCCGAACGTTCGGGAATTTTCTAATCCTTTCGTGACACAATAAACTGTTTTTTTTTTAAATAAAGAAGTCATAATCGCTCTATTTCGAACACGGATACTGGCAATACAATACTTTCGATGTCCCCCGCAAATAAATTGGTATTGTCGAAGTATTTTTGCGTGAGCTCATCCAACGAGCAATCGGATTAATCATCCGGATTCGATTGTTTCCTCCGAATCTGCGACGAGCATTGAAACAAGTGACAGATTGATTTTTAATTGAATGGATAACATTGTTTGGCCGATCGTTCTCTGAGGGTTAATCCGTGGGGTATTTTTCATGACAGAGGAAAGCAATTATTCATGTGTTACCATTTCAATTACGTTTCTGTGTATTTCGGGGTTTTGTGACATTGAACATCCAGGTGGATTTGAAATTAATCAAAGCTGCAATGAATTTATTTGAAATCGTGTTATTAATTAATTGTGTTTGGATCTTTTATCTCAACCCAAACAATTAAGGGATGCTGATTTTTTTATACAATTAAAATAAGTATAATGTCGCTTTTGTTATTTTTTTTTTGTACTCTATTACTTGTAAATTTTCAATTTGTGAGGCGGTTATGGGTATAAAATATTTAATGAATTACACCCCTGTCATAGGTCACCCCAACGCTACGTTTGGTAACTTAGCAGAGGTGCCGGTTTTTGCGGTAAGTTTTGTCTAGGCCTTGATTTGCCCACCTACTGCGTGGCGCGCCGGATAGGAACAGATTATTTGAGGGAGACCCTTTGACCTCTCAAGCCGGACTCTCTCGACCCACCGCCTTACACAACATTGGAGGGATGGATTAATACATCCGTCACTCCTGGACACGTTGTTTTTAGTTTTCGGATGCGTTCAAAAATATTAAATTATATATGTCACTAGTAAGGAGTCATATAGAATACGATTCCACGGTTTGGTCCCCAAATTATGAGGTTCATTCACATGCGATTGAAAGAATCAAAAATAAATTTTTAAGATATGTAAATTTTAAAATGGGCATTCCTAGTGAATGTCTAAATTACGATAACGTACTTTGTTCATTAAATTTAATAAAATTATATGATCGTAGAATTATTTCCGCTTTAACCTGTTTGTTTAAAATCATAAATTCAATGTTTGATACTCCTGATTTATTACATGTAATCTCACATTAACAGTATTTTGTCGGCTGAAAGAAAAAAAACTATTTTGGATTTTATATATATTTTTTTTTAATATTATTGTACCTACATACTGTGTGGATCAAATTCAATAATATTTTTACTTTATATTTATTTTTGTGCGAGCGTTTTAAACAGTCGTTTCCTGCACTATTTATGAGTGTAATTTCGTAAATATTGTTGTATTTATGTAAAAGCCTAAATTGGCGTAGATAAATAAATAAATTTATTTGGATTTTATAGCAAAATGGAATATTTCGACTTTCTTACAAAATACGCCTGAGGGGCTAAGAAATCGAATGAGAACTTTTGAGCTTTCTGCTATATTATTATATATCTTTACATTGATAGAGATATCGAAAGAAGGGTAAATGCCGGTAACTCCATTAATGGAGGACTGAAAGCCGTTGGCGGCAACAAAAAACTGTCAAAAGAAGCGAAGCTAGCCGTCCATAATGGAGTGCTGGTACCTACCCTGATGTATGGCAGTGAGGCATAGAACTGGCAGAGAAAGGGTGAGAGTAGACTGAATGCTGTAGAAATGAGATCCCTGAGGCGTATGTGTGGTAAAACCATGTATGATCATGTGAGAAATGTGGAGATCCGCAAAGAATGCAAGGCTGATGTAAGCGTAATGAATAAGATTAAGAAAGGGACGCTCAGATGGTTTGGGCATGTAGAGCGAATGAATGAGGAAAGGAGTGTAAGGAGAATGTATGACGCAAACGTGAATGGAAGACGAAGTCGGGGACGCCCGAGGAAGACATGGCACGACCAAGTGAATCAGATACTTGAGTCGGGCGATGTCAAGTCAGAATAATAGAAGAGCATGTATGAGACGATGTATGAATGTGAACGAAGCAAGGAGTGTGTGCCAAGATCGAGTTGTTTGATGGTCCGTCCTCTCTGCCTACCCCTGCGGGGAAACGGCGTGATGGTTAGTTAGTTAGTTAGTTAGTCCTTTACATTTGCAAAAAACTTTCCTAATTGAATTTCCTGATAAATTTAATCTCACTTGTATTACTTGCTGATGTAATTTGATGTAGTTCCTGACTGTGTCTGTAATTAGATGACAAACTGAAATGTTTAACCAAACGCGTCACGCGATCAGGTTAATTTGATTACCGCAGCGTAGTTCCAGGAGTTGATAGGGTTGTTGCCGTGATTAATTTTTAAGGGCTGTGATAAACATTTGTCCACCAGGAGTTGAAGGCCCGATTTATATGTAAATCGGGGCTATTTGCATGCATGGGCTACTTCGTGTGGAAGTAATACGCGCCCTGAATGGCAGACAAATCTCCCTTTAAATTTTCCGTAGATTTGTCTCCTCTCTCTATTAGTTACAACTTCCTGTAGCCAAGGAGAGACAGTATTACTGGAATTAGTAAATAATTATTATGACATGAAATTAAAGCAGTCAACTTATAATCAACTTATTCCTAGGCTTAACTTTAACCTCATGGTATATAATTCAGTCTATTAAAATAAATAGCTAGCAGCAAACTTTCATTCCCGGACGCGTATTTCCAAACCCTATACCGGTTCAGTCGCGGTAGCGACGAAGCGTATTTCCAAAACCTATACCGGTTCAGTCGCGGTAGCGACATTTTACATTGTAAATACACCTCTATATTGGTTATTTTTATCATTTTGCAAAAACAAAAATTGTTCTAGAATCAAGATAAAATAATCTTTCTAGTGTGTTTATTAGAAATAAATAATTTTATTTCTAAAAATTTAAATTTTGATATTTTTCCCATATATTGTAAATACACCTCTACATTGGTTATTTTTTGTTACTTTGCAAAAAAAAAATTGTTCTAGAATTCAGACAAAATAATCTTTCTAATGTGTATATTAGAAATTAATAATTGTATTTCTTAATATTAAATTTTTGATTATGAAGATGTAAATTGTGACTGAACCGGTATAGGTTTTGGAAATACGCTTCCCGGACTGTGATGAGAATACGACATTCATTACCTCTTTTTTAAGTTAATTATTTAGTTTAATTTGTTGTGGGTGTTTTTTTTATTATTACTGGGATCATCGAAAACTTTGTTTTTACATTAACTCTACACAGGAGGCCCTGAGTATATATATATGAAAATAATTTCCCTCGGGGCCTATTTCATATTTGAAGGTGCTGTGTGAAGGGTGTTTTTGAGGAGAGGAAAGAGTGGACCTGTGTCCTGAAGAACCCCGGCAGAGAATAAGTTCCCTCAGGGCCTATGTTAAGTTGCTGTGTGGAGGGTTTTTTGAGGAGAGAAAGGAGTGAACACGATTTTGTAGATACTCATTTTGTAAGAGGAAAGAAACACAGAGGTTCGCAAATCATTCCACAACCGAGCTGTTGAACTCAAAAACGAGTCGTATAAGTGACCCGTTCTCACGTGACAAATTTCAACCGTATACATATGTTGGGTGCGCGTTTGGCGTGTTATGACGGCTATGCACCGGTGCCGAAGGGATACATTACGCTAGTTCCTCGGAGCTTCTTCCATTGTAATACCGTTATAACAAGGACAGCATACCTACCCGATGCTGTGCTCTAAAGATTGCAATCCGCTTGTTAAGATATGAGAATCTTTCAAATGGACGGCCCATTCCTGCACAGAGTCAAGGGTTTTTTCAGGTATTTTGGTGCTCCAGAGGTGGCTGCCAAATTCAAACGTGGGGCGCAATTATGATTTGTACAGGGTCAGCAGTTGTGTACAATTAAGTATCTGCGGGCCTTGTACAGTACGCCTATGATCTTAGAGGTTAACTTGACTCTGTCATCGATGGAGCCTCCTTCCCTGAGCTGGTCACTTAGAGTTAAACCAAGCATATCAATGTAAGGCTTATTGGGAAGATTGTTTCCTTGAAAAAGACTGGATTGTCATTTTGATCGCTTTTAGACAAAATCAGACATGCATTTGAAACATGAAATTCGACTTGAATGAAGTATTATTTCATCGTTGATTACAATAAAGTCACCATAAAACTTTCTACTATATTTAAGACCGAGCCAATTTCGTTTAAGCAACCGAGTGCATCTTAATACTGATAAATTTTACATTTATATAACGCTTATAAATTTTAATACTTTTCTAAGATAAACATCTCAAAGTAAGCTGCGATGCATAAAACCTCTCAGCGAAACTCAAATGAACCAGCCAACTAATACTGGTAGCAGTATGAAACGGATCTGATATAAAATAAACAAGGATACCAAAATTACAAAGTTTATTTCTTGCTTAATTATTATTGGAATCGTTGTTCTAGAAGCTCTCAGATACTAATTCTAAAATCACGAGGCCAAAACAAGGTTTAGTAAGTCTCTCCCAAACTGCCGTCCGTTTCCTGGGCCCCATTTCATCATGCTTACGAGGGCTTTATACTAAAATTTTCACAGCCAGGCCTTAAACTTTTCTGGGAACTGATATAAATCTTCATGTATCTCCGCTGTGATGCCTCTACGCACTACGGGTCTACGGCCTACGGTGGAACTAGCTACAAATTACTACGACGCTACGGAAAAAAATTATGAATATAAGAGCTGCTGTGTAAAGTAATGGAGTAACTAATGTTGACACGAAATAATTGCTTTACATTCTTTTAGGAAATAATTGCGAAAATAATGGATTCTGCCTTATTATTTCAGCGCCATCATATTGTTGTTGTTAATTATCGTAGTACGGGAAAATATTTAATTAAACGAAATGTTTTAATCACTTTGTGTTTTCAGTGTTTAATTTTGTGAAAAACATATTCTTCGAAAAATTTTCGTGGCGTTTTTTAAAATGACGATAAAATTAACAAAAATTTTAAACGCTTGGATATTTTTTACAGTATAAATATTTAATGTTATTTTTTACATTAGTTCCACACAGGAGGCCCTATGGGATAATAATTCCTCAGGGTTCATATCGTCTTTGGGGATGCTGTGTAGAGGAACTTTTAGGGAAATGAAGGAGAGGAAGTTCTGGGAAAGAAAAAGGTATGAGGGGTGGTTAGAAATCTGGGGGTTAATGTGTCCAGTGGGAAATATGAATCCATCCCTTCCACTAGTCGAGAATCCGGCTGGATAGGTCTCGATTAGGTCTCCCTCAACCAGTTTCTCCCAATCCGACCCGCCATGTAGTAGGTGAGCAAACGCATTCGCCGCCAAGACCTAGATAAACTTCACCCCATGAACCCGGACAACCCTGCTCATCAAACGTAGCGAACCACTGGGGGCGACCTATGGCAGGGGTGTTGATTATCCAATAAATGTTTTCTGGAGCGACGATACCCACACCTCCCAAAAGTAATATAATTAAAATTAACTTTTTTGTCTTTCAAAATAAAACGCGTTATTTTCTTTTAACCTTTTAATCTTAAATTTTCAATTAATGTAACATTTTTGGTTGATCGTTGATTAAAGATTTATTTAATTTCTTTTAATTTAATTAATATTATGTAAGGTTTGTAGGGAAAAAATTATAAATATTGAAAATGTGCGTTTTTTACGATCAAACGAAAAGACAGAGGCAATCAATCAATGTGACAGAAATCGCTTTTCTCGTGGTTCCCTTTATGTCTTGATTTCATAAACACAGCGTCCAAAACACCTTTGTGTTCCCGGTGGGTGTAAATTTATCAATAAAGATACCTTGACTAAAGTCATAAATGTATTATGTAGTATATAATTGGGGAAAAACGTGGACAAAACCGCGTATCAATTTTTATTTCTTTTATGTATTCAATAATATTGTTATTTAATTTATAAAAACAGTTTATTATGTATAAAATTGAAATCGCTTGAAAGATATGTTTAAACCAATTTCAAATATTAGAGAATATAAAAATGCTTAATTATGCTGGAAAAAATAACCCCTGAGTCATCATTTAGAAATAATTCCCATTAGAGGAACGTATGCGCGGCCTATTTCGGCCAGTTTCATACAAATCTTAAATTTGGATTTGAGATCAAAATACAAAACCAAACTGAAAAATTATTTAATCAAATGTTATTGTAATCAAATTGTAATCAAATGTTTATCAAATATCTAGTACGAATGTGAGCTACTTTATTTTGCTTTAAATCATAAGATATAGGCCATTCAAGATTTTAGTGTTTCATGCTTTTAGAGGCAACTTGGGCAATTATTTGTGAGTAAATGAAAAACATTAAAAAATAATTTTACTATGTTATTTATCATAGAAATACAATGAAAATTATTTTTTTTATTGTTTTTCATTTACTCACAAATAATTGCCCAAGTTGCTTCTAAAACCATGACACACTAAAATCGTTAATGGCCTATGTCTTATAATTTAAAGCAAAAATAAATAAAGTAGCTCACATCCGTACTAGATATTTGTTAAACCTTTTGATTTCAAAAATAATTTTTCAGTTTGGTTGGGTATTTTGATCTCAAATCCAAATTTAAGATTTGTTTGAAACGCAAAAGTTCCACTTAAAGACTAACGACCTTCAGTCAAAATTAAACAATGCAGTAACTGGGGAAACTTTAAAAGGGATAATAACCATTAATAATATCTGTCATTTTACTCAGATACTCAATAAGGGCACTGCTAATAAAAATAAAAGCAATAATTCAAAATTAAAAGATTTATTTCTTTCAACCACTTTTAAATGTCTGTAAAACCGACATGTTTCGAGAGCGATGCTCTCTTCCTCAGGGTTTACTAAAAACTAATTAGAACAATAAACTTAACGGTATTAATGGAAAGGTAGGAGTGTGAGTATCATCTGTAAGTGGTTTAACTAAAGTTTGATAATAGGCGAAACAGCTGTCTTGCATAATAATAATCACGGTGACCGGACAACTGAGAATGAAATCAACTCAGAACCACCTCAGAAAAGACATCAAGAGTGATGATAAAAACATTTTTTTAAATTGGTTAAATGGGTTACGTTAGGTTAGGGTTAAGGGCTATTTTAAATTTGTTTTTTTCATAGCTTTTAATGACTTTTCAAAAAGGTGTTGTTGACTTTATTCTGAGTTGGCATGGAATCAATAATTACACAGCAGAACTCGTTTACGATACATTGTTTAAATAAATGTTTTTATAAATAAAATAATAATATTTTTGAATATACAAAAGAAATAAAAATTAAAATGGAGTTCTACAAAATAAACTAGATAATAAATACCGCCTACCAAAGTTGGTAGAATTATTATAAACTTAAAATTGGTTCCTATTTTTGGAACACGCACCGTCCCTTAATTGGGTGACACAAACAACAAAGTTGCGCACGTAACCGCCATTTTAAATTAAGCTTTTCGGTATGTTCAGGATTTATGTTACAATAAATAACGTCAGTATAATTTGAAATTTGATAAACGAAATTCTTTGCACGGTTGGCCGAACCCCCTTCTAGTGAAGGTACTTAAGGAGTATTTAATTAAATCGCGGATTAGCGACGATACGTTGCAAAATATGCGCGATGGAGGGATTAATGAACTAACTAAGCCAGGCTTATTCACTGGAGGGTCGCTGTATCTTGTACACGTGTGATAAGGCTTCGAAGTTCAGCCGGATTCCAGTTAAGTATCCGGGAAAATTGAAACATCGTCAGGGAAGTTTGACATATTTCAGGAACAGCTTGCTGTAGACAGATTACGATACTGCTCTGGTCAACCTAACAAAACTTTTTGACTAATAAATAATTGCTGAACATTCTACAAGCGGGTTTTAAAAATAACTAGCAAAACAACATAATAATATATTGACGTTTAACACAGGGACGTGCAATGAAGTCAAACTACCACAAAGGACAAAGCCAATAAGCAAAAGAGTTTGTTCTACTAGGGGTTGAAATGTTGAAATATTATAATGCGCTGCACCAATCAACACCTCTGCCATAGGTCACCTCACGTTTGGTGACTTAGCAGGTGTGTCCGGATTCATAGGTGAGGTTTTTCTAGGTCTTACCTACTGCGTGGCAGGCCGGATTGAGAGAGACAGTTGAGAGAGTCCTTTTGACCACTCCAGCCGGGCTCTCTCGACCCATCTCCTTGCACCGCAGCTGAATGGATGGATTCATACGTCCGTCACAATGTTCAGAGGACACTGACCCCCAGATTCCTACCCACCATTCATATATTTTTTTTAATTTTCTATATTGTCTTCTCCTTAAAAACACCCTCCACACAACATCCCCTAAGATGATATTGTTTCCGAGGAATATTATTTTTGTCAGGTCCTAATGGGAACTAACGTAAAAAAAAGAATTGTAATTTGTAAACTTAAATGTACAAAATAATTCAAATGAAAATTTTCGGACAGCGTTACAGTGTCCATCATCGGGCAGATGTAAAGACTATGATGAAGTATGTTTGTATTTAGAATCGATACCGTGTTGCGCGCTCTAATACTCTTGGGGCAGTATTTCAGTGTGATTAGTAAATGATTATGGTTTTCAGCGTTTAGTTTTAGTGTAGACGTCATGTACCGGATACCAAGAACTATTTATTAGCCCTGTCGTCTCTGAATATTCCAATGGTTTTGTGGATTTCAATTACACCCGTAGTTAGTCATGCTCGATGGGTTTTGGGCCTTCTCAAGACAAATTCAAAGTAAAGTCTTTCACTTCGTGAAATTTGCAGAAATTTTTGCGTACTGATTTTTCAGGTTAATTCAGTTCCGGCATTTTTTTTACATTAACTCCACACCGGAGAAAATTTTTTCCATCATGAGTTATATGGTTTTTAGAACTTATTGTACCTGTCAAAAAATTATTCAGTACGAAAAAATCAGTATTTAAAACTATTGGTTACAACTACTGCTGGTTACTAAAAAAAATGCGTCATAAATAAATTATATATGCACTAGCTTTTATCCGTGCCACTCCCCCCCCCCCCCCCCCCAAACCCCCATTCCATCTCCCCCTCCCCTTCCCGCGTTCCATACATTCATTCCCGGTACATTCAGCTTTCAAACAGCTCGCGTTCCACCTAAATTTCATAGTGCCAGAGCTCACCAGTAGTAAAAAAAAAAAATTATCCGATTTGGTGCAGTCGTTCGAAAGTTATGCGCGTACAAACATTTCGGAGATTCATTTTTATTTATATAGAAGATATATAGATATTCACTACGATTTCCCGCAAATATATCAACATCGTTTCCACGACAACGATTTGTTTTCTGACGTTAGCAATAACTCTTTTGTTAGCGACAGAAAACGTATAATAAATATAATATTTTATAATTTCATATCGCTAGAGCTTACCATTATATATAGATATATAGCCTTTATTACTCGCATATAATGTAGCTTTCTGTTGGTGAAAGTATTTTAAGCGTAACAAACAAACCCACGTAGTTTCGCAATTATAAAATAAGTATAGATATAGAAGTATAGATAATTATTTGTGTATATTCATTATGAGGACGACATGTTATATTGATTGACAAATGTATCCCCTTCCTCTTTCGATGACAAAGGTCAGAAGCAAAAACTAAAGTTAGCCGTTCATACCACCCAGGCTTATCGGGTTATATAAGCGATGTGCCTCTCCAATCCCAATATCGTTGGATTCCGATTAATTGTAATCCCCGAAACCGGCGAATTCGAAGCTCCCAGTGACCCAGGAATTTATATAATCCTGCCTTAACTCACGTGACTTGATCCCCTATATTCGGTATTTAGATGATTCGCAACCCACAAAATTTAATTTTAACTGTGATGAAATTTGATTCCGACAAGTCAGGCTGTAAATAATACATGAGTCAATATTACCGTAGACGGGTTGGTGTTTTGGTGCGAATAATTAGACTCGATTCCATTCCTCGCGGCATTTAAGGTCTGTAACACTTTAAGGATTCCGAAGATTTGTCGGTTGACATTCCTTTGCATAATTTGTGAAGCGCTTTGGCAGCTTTTGGGTCTAAATAGCAGTTTTGGCATTGTATAATTAGCTTTTCCACATTTTAATTATTTTTTTTTGGTATAAAAATTACGAACAATGGGAATTTATACCCGCTAAGCTATTGCAAGTAGCTTTTCAGCAGCAGATTAGTTCCACAGATTAGTTAAAACAATACATGAAATTATCCTAAACACATATAGCGTAGCAACAACATACACATATAGCGTAGCAACAACATACACATATAGCGTAGCAACAACTTATAACATACCTATAAACATTGTGATTTTTTTTTTTTTAACATGAGCTCCACACAGGAGGCCCTGAGGAAAATTATTACCCTCAGGGCCTATG
Source organism: Glyphotaelius pellucidus (assembly GCA_936435175.1). Classification (NCBI taxonomy): domain Eukaryota; kingdom Metazoa; phylum Arthropoda; class Insecta; order Trichoptera; family Limnephilidae; genus Glyphotaelius; species Glyphotaelius pellucidus. Next base: position 8,050,101 of record OW386548.1, on the reverse strand, counting down.
TCATCTTTGGGGATGCTGTGTGGAGGGTTTTTTTCAAGGAAAGGAAGGGGAGGAGAGTTCTGGGAAGGAAAAGGGTTTAGGGGTGGGTAGGAATCTGGGGTTCAGTGTGTCCTGGTCATCCGCCTACAAGACCTAGACAAACCTCACCCCATGAACCCATGATATGATATGTTGAAAATGGTGACCGGACAACTCGGAATGAAACCAACTCAGAACCATCTCAGATAAGTCATTTAGAGTGATAAAAGAAAATATATAAAAAATTGGTTAAATAGGTTACGTTAGGTTAGGGTTATCGACTAATTTAAAATTATTTTTTTATAGCTTTTAATGACTTTTCAAGGAGGTGTCAAGTTGACTTTATTCTCAGTTGGCATGGAACCGTTGAAAATAATACAGCAACAGTATGTTATAGTGAAAAACAGTGGAATAAGAAAATAATGTTTTTTTAAATATCATTAGACAGTTAAGTACATAATACATTAGCAACATAATAACAGCCATACATTAGTAATTTTTTTTTCTCATTTTTTTATTTATTATGAATCATAAATAGATACATGTATTTTAAAATGATTCTATATAATAATTAGTTACATAATATATATATTTGATGTACCCCCATAAATAAGCAGGGCTTGTGTGTATTAATAACATAATTGTAATTTAGTACATGGTGAGAGTAAGCAAAATACAATCAGTACATAAGGTTACTCCCTAATGGCCATGATTTTAACATCAGTGAGAATTTTGTTATAGATAGATAGATAAAATGTTTTTTAGTAAATTTGCAACTTCTGCAAAATATACTATCCGTATCGCCTTGGCAAGAAGTAATCAATCAGAAATAAAATATTTATTTTATTTCTTATTCTTTACATATTAATATTACAAATATAATATATTATTATGTTATCCTCCACACTAGGAATTCACCTGTTCTGTGGAGTACAATCTTCAATTTTTTATCATGAATATAGTTTTAACATATCAGTTTTAGTTTAGCAATTTTTTACGTTTGAAGTGATTAATTTCTGGATAAGTGTATTTAGGGGATTGTTATGTATTTGGATTGGATTGGATTGGGGTTGAAGTTGTTTTAGTCGTGTTTAGTGACTAGCTGTGCATTGTCAAGTCATTCTCTAATTTCAATTTCTTCTTACCAACATTTTTAAACCAATCCCTTTTCACCTCATCCGATAATGAATTTTGTAACATCGAAGGATTCTGATTATTTGAACGTAACATAATTAATGTTTTGACATAAGAAGTTTTGTTAGCGGGTAATCTGAAATGAGAATTGAATTTAATGGAATTGCGCATGGTCATGAAATGAAAATCAGTTGTTCTTTCTCGGAGGCCCATCACATGCAAAACCTTTTAAAGACATTCCGCCTTCAATAAAAATCGACTTACTACCCGATTCCAATTGAAAATGTCTCCATCGTTTAAGTTTCAGCCTTCCCCCGTGGTCCCATCTGCTCCTCCCCTCCCCCATGCTAACCCACCTCCACCCCCCTCTTTTGCGAAGCCTTCTGCTGCGATAGGCCTATTCGATTTGCCCTAATGTAATATGGAACATTGCCTACAAGTATTCTGTCACCCCCACCCGAAGCGTCGCAGTTCGCATAAATGTATTTGGTTTCACGTTTATTTTTCCCTGCTCTGTGGGTGGCAGGGAGAATTACCTTTATTGGTGGTGAATAATGTCAGATATAATGGCCCCAAAAAACTGTTCCACACTTCTTGGTATTTGGAAACTTTATTTATTTGTGGGATCGTATTTTATGACTCCTTTTGTGGAAGAACTTTTCTTTCCATTCGCAATCTGTTGTGCTCAGTAAAAAGGTGGGATTTTGACTAATTTTATTGGTGCTGCTAGTACACAAAGAATCAAATTGTTTTATAGCACGAACTCTTGTAATCCAAGTTGAGTGTATATTTACTTCTATCCGCCCTCTCCACTAATTACATCATTCAATTAATCCATAAATCGTCATCCTATTAGCGTTATTTTATTAACCGATAAGGCGGTGTGCGCTTAATGGAATCTGTTCCCAGCTGCTTGCTCTCGGTTAATCTAATATTTCTCACTTTGGAATGAGAATGCCTCTAACAAATGGATAAAAGAATGGCAAATACTACGTAAGATGGAGGTAAATAAATCTCTATGAGAATTTATCACTGTTAGAATGGAGGGATTTCCTAAGCGGAATAGAGCATTCGTCCTTTCTATCGACTTGTATCGGCCCAAATTGATCTTATACGGAGGAAAAATGTAGAAAATGGAAAACAAAGGACGTCCATAAAGTAGGCTGAATCTTACCAAGTTCATTCTCAGTAACATGCTCATAAAAATTCTTAATTTCACGATGGCCGACGCAAAATTTCTTTCTATTTGTTAAAATTGTTAGGATCCTTTTTAATAAAAAACTCTTTTGCGAGAATTTTCACTTATATTTTAAAATCACAGGTAACATGTTTTAATGTGTAAATAATGGCGATAATACTGAATACACCGGGCCAACATCTGGCAGTTGTTTTACTAACTGAACTTGCGAAGAAAAGAAGCGGTGAAACATAAAAACTAGCCTTTTTATAGAGTAAAAAAATGCACACATTGACACGCCATAAATATAAACAATAAATATCTGACGTTTGTATGAGGTGGTGATCAAAACAGTTTGCTACTTGATCAGACCGACCACAGTCACTAGCCACGGTTTGCACCATTTGTTCAGGTAGAAAAACCATAGGTGTTTGCTCCAGCAACCCATAGATGCCGGTAGTATGTCAATTTTCAACACTATTCTATTTTCATAATATTACTGACTTTTTTGGGAAATGATGATTTTGTCAATTGTTCCATCTTACCATATAATAGGTGTATACCTATACTATAATATTATAAATGCGAAACTGCGTTTGTTTGTTTGTTACATCTTCACGCATAAAACAATAAAACGATTTTAAAAGTTCTTTCACCAATAGAAAGCTAAATTATATGCGAGTACTATAGGCTGCATATAATGGTAAGCTCTGGCGTTATGAAATTATAAATATTAATATATTATATTTATCATACTTTTTGTCCCTAAGAAAAGCGAGTTATTGCTAAGCAAAACAAATCGTTGCCGTGGAAAACAAACCGTTGCCGTGGAAACGATGTTTACATATTTGCGAGAAATTTTATAGGGAGAAACAATTTATTTATTGATTGGCATAGCAAAACATGCCGGGTACCAGCTGGTATGCTGTATTTATAAAACTGTATTAAATTTTACTAGTGTATTTGTAAAATTATTATAAAATATGCCATTTGTGGTTTACCCAGAAGAGTTTTGTTCAGAGAAATGATTTTTTAAACGTTCAGGTTCAAGAATCTTATTTTTTAGGAAAAAACTTTTAGTGTTCTGTAAATTATTTTATATATCTATTAAGTTTTATTTCTAGAGCAATGAGCCTTCCAACTACGAAGGCTCACCAGAGAAAACATTGTGAAAATACTGTGTCTAAAAGGTTTCTGGTAAGAGGTGTCAGTAATTTAAATATTCAAACATACTCTCCAATGGTTTTGAAAAACATCATTTGCAACTGTCTAAGTCAAATAATGACCGCGTCTTAAAGATGCTGCGAAAAATGTAAATGATTATTTTCGTAAAAGAATTCTTGACGCGAAGCTTTTATAGAATCTTTGAATAGAAAAGGGTGAATGGTAAATGTCGTCCGAAATAGGCGCTTATTTGGTAGCCTGAGCTTTTAGCTGAATTTCTTTATTGTTTTACTTTTGAATAAGTAAATATGGGCAGATGCTTTCCTCCTACAGTTCGTGCATCCTTTCTTCAAGCAGCGTACACCCTCGTCTCGCCGGAACAAATCTGTATTGTCCTTTCCCTTGTAACGAAACATAATAACGATAAGGAAATCTGCTCTAGTCACTCTGTTGGTCAACCCTACAACCCCCTTGTTAAACATTTTATTTAATCATTCAAGACAATATTAGCGACTCTCAAAAAGAAAATTTTAAACAGAAAAATCAGATAAAAATTCGGTGGCATCTAAGAAGAATATTTAATCTGCATCAGTATATATATTTCAAAAATATCCAGGGTCACATACTTCATGAAACGAATATCGAAATTGAAACACAACAGATACACGAAATTGATACAGCAATGCTATTGGCCTACGTGTCTAAGTTAGTGTACTTTCTAGTGCAATGATATCTGATTACTTTTATTAAATTTAATTAAAATTAAATTTGATAATTTTATTATCAAGTTCTGCAAGTATTTTAGTATGTATTTTTGTTACAGCTGTTTTGGTTTCAAACTGTGGTTAATCCGCTGTTAGACGACTTATTTATATGATTTTAAATGTCAATTTTCGAAGGTTTCTATATTGATTTATTACCGGTTAAACAAATTTTCTGATACACTAATTGAGAGTGTATTACGTGGAGAGTGTAAAGTGTATTCCTTTTTTGAAAATTAATAAAAAATTAGTTAAAATATTTAGTTAATAATTAGGTAGGTAGGTGTTTAGGTACCTACAGATATATTTTGGTTTTGATTTATAAATATATAATAAAGATATTTTTTTTGTACGCGAAATACAAGACTACTTGTTCGTTGTAACCATTGCACGCGAGCTAATATTTCTTAATTATATAATAAAATATTCTATTGAATCATTTGTTAAGCCATCAATGGGGAGCAGACATGTTTTTCGAATTCAGTTTTTCGAAATCAATTAATCGATATCAATTTTTCGAATTTCAGTTTTTCGAAAGACTAATTTTTCGAACAGCAATCGGCCGAAAGAAATATTTTTCGAATTTGTTAATCAACTTTTAAAATATATATATTTCACTTTTTTATGACTAACGAGATACTGTCAGACAAACCAGTTATAGGTTAAGTTAGGTTAGGTTAGGTTAGGTTAGGTTAGGTTAGATTAGATTACGTTAGGTTAGGTTGTACGTACTGAATACATACTGTATACACACTTATATCAATCCAAAAATCTAGTGTTTCGGTCAGTTGATGTTCGAAAATATGTTTTCAAAAAATTGAAGTTCGAAAAATTGCATTTCGAATAATTGAATTCGAAAAATTAAGACCCATAACAATGAACGTAAGTGTAACTATCGAGGTGTTTACTATTCAGTACAAGCTGTACAATCTATTCAGTTGGTCTTTTGATCGTATTTGAAAATTCGAATTCAAGTTCGACGAATAATTCCCCCCCCCCTCCCCCGTCACAGCATTCCAGTAAACCTCCATCAGGGGGGAAGCGGAAACTGTTGTCAGCCTTCGTTACCTTATCTTCATACGGGGTTTTACAGCGTCTGTAAAGTGAAAAGGCTTTTTTCCTGAAAATCAGCCGTCAGCGCCCTTTGCTCCTGAAACTATCAACGCGAGCTGAAAGCTCTACGAAAACGTGTATTTTTATTCGATTGAATGGAATAAAGGAATAGTTTTGTAAAATGATTTTCGTAGTAAATTGAGTTTGATGTGATATTCTACATATGGCGCGAAAACTACGCAGGATATAAATATGTCAACTGAGGGCACCATTTCCAACTTGCTGATGGTAATAATCAGAGGCGGCCTGTGATAAAATTTGCCAGCTGTGCATTTCATAAAAAATTGTAATGCTTGCATTTAAAAGAATAAATATTTATCACGATTGAAGCGTCAATGTAATAAGCGCATATCTCGTGTGAGGAATTTAAATCTTATCAGTGTAAATACAAGGATGCGTGTCAGCGAAATCTGAACATAATAAATTAATTATTGACTAGCTCAGTGTATGTGTTATGTGAATTGTATCTGAAATAAATAATAATTGTCCCTGGTTCGATTCCGGGTGACAATGTCAGGCATGTAATAATAATCACAATAGGTATTTTAAAATCAAAGTCAAAACCATACCCTTGTATAATTTTTAATTCATAACACAAATTATATACAATTAATCGTGACAATAATCTAAAGCAATGAGACTTAAATAATGTTGTTTTAAAATTAATCTCAGGGGCGGACATTTTAATCTTGAATTCTGGAATGATGGTGAGATTGAATTTGCTGCGTCATTAGTAACAAAGAATCTATAGCATGATAGAACCAAAAGAATTAACACATAAGGGTGGGCGCGAAAACTTTGTTTTAAAAACTCTATTCACGGTTTTTTTCTTAATCTTACAAACTTGTATTATATTCAACAATGGTTTTGGAGGGTTGCTTTTGAAAAAAACGACGTAAATCGCAATGTTTTCATTACCACTCATTTTTAAAATAAGTTTTTTACAGAGCAAAACTAGCTAAAACCATTAAAATGATGTCAATACTGATCTGATGAGTGATCACTGATCAGTGATGAGTGAGTGATCTGCCAAAAACTTGGTTTCGCCGGCGGTGCGCTGGTAGCACTAATACATAATATTGTTAATTAGTTTAAAAATCTTCAATCCTAACTAATTCATTCCAAACGTTCGGTACCATGTCACACATGTTTAAGGTTTTGTCATAAATCAGAATGCCTCTCCGCTAATGCACGCTTGTGTCATATATCTTCACTACTCTAACACGTCAATTTCCGATATGGGTCTCTACCTGTCTTGCTCATTTCACGGTCCCAGCCTCTGGAGACAGTCCCAGTAGAAATATCACTTCATGTGACATCACGTCTCGGCGTAACGAAGGATGCACGCATTGCTTTTTCGTATGCGCTAGAGTCTAGTACGAAAGTTAATTGACGAAGATATGTATTTTACATTTATCAACTCATTTTAATTTATATTCCTACATTATATGCAGAGGCGGTTCCTTGGAATGTGCATTTGTTCATTTCCCTGCTTGCCTTCAGTCTTCACATCTAACAACGACATGTGTGCTCCATTCATCGATATACGAACCTACGCTCCAATCATAATTTCAGCTCATCATTTGAACTATCTCCTAGTACAAGACTCCCTCGCAAGCGCGAATGATTGGTGCATGTGTCGTTGTGCACAATTTTTTGTTTTCCCATACTACAGGAACACATCGGGTGATATCGAGACAGCTCAGCTGGACAAAACGGTGACAAGAGCGATTCACATTACGCTTATAACGTCAAATCACGTATTAGAGCAGTGCAGATATACAACTCATCCCGTGCACTCGTTGGGAAGTTGTGGGTCCCCTCCAATGTCATCTCGTGCGCTATCGCCGCACGCGCGAGGTGCCCTAAAGGCATCTGTATTTTGCACCTCTTTGATCGTGCGTAATCTTTTGCGTCTGGAATCCTTTTCGTTTAGGAATTCTATTTTCAATGTTTGCGCTACAACATTCACACATTGGCACTCGTGCGCAGTGAATTTAAAAGGTTTCGCGAGATTTCCAACGTTGAATCCTTCACCCTCGAGATGATTTTGAGAACGCTGATGGAGCAGCATTATTTTCGCAATTATTTTACAAATGTAACTTTGAGGAGTGAATGATTTGCAATACCCCTGATAATTAATTTAGTATTACATACTAGGTACATTTTAAAAGTGAAATGCACTCCTGGCAATTTTAATCACGAGCCGCCTCTGCTATAATGAGAATAAATTTAGCCTACAGTTTAAAAGTAAATTATTCAATTATTTATTGTTATGAAGTTCAATTTGTAGAAATCCATTTTATTTTTTCATTTCTTTTATATATTCAATAATATTGTTATTTAATTTATAAATCAGTTTACTTATAAACAAGTTATGTTATATAATTATTATTACCCGTGACTGTCACAGTTTGATAATGCCTTCATAAGGCAAAACAGCTGGCACGCATAATAATAATAACTACATAGCAGAATTTGTTTATAAATAAACTCATTTTATAAATAAAATAATAATATTATTGAATAATTAAAAGAAATAAAAAAAATTATTGTTCATTATTTTTCAAGGTAATATTTGTATAAATATAAAATTAGATCTTAAATATGGAATGGCCAAATAAAATATCACTGTGAAATTAACATAAACTCCATATCATTTTAAATACAGTGTGTAAAAATGCAAAGTGACTTAATCCTTCGACACATCAAACAAAGTGAAAATAGTGTAATAAGTAGTGATAAAAGGATGGATTACATCTCATGTGAATGACTAAAATTGATGTTAAAACCACCACGACTTTGGACAAGATGCTGGCGTGCGTGTGCCAGCCCGCCGAGAGCCGCCTGTACAAGGGGGGAGGGGGCGTGGTGACCCCCCTGGTGCACCGGGCGGGGGCGCGCGGGCCCGGCTCCGGCCGCCCCCGTCCGCCCAAACCACCGCCCAAACCTAAATCGCCCAACTCCACCTCCAGCGAGGACACCAAATCCTCCCCCACACACTCTTCCCCCAAACCTCTCCCCAAGAAACAGGAAGACCTGAATATCCTATCCTGTCTATCCCTTTCACCCCGTCATAGCCCCAAAAAAATTAAGAAAGAAGAAATAAATGCTAAGAAGGAAGATCTGAGACAAACTTGTCTTAGCAAAATCGATCGCGAAATTCCTCGTCCGCATAAAAACATAAGCGAAGTTGAAAACAAAATTACTCGTAAGTGCAACAAAAAAGATCCATTCTCGAGGGGAAATCAAGAAAAACTTTTAAAAACAAAAAACGACTCTAATATCAAAGTTGCTCGCAAGGAAGAAAGCTGCAGAGAAACAACGAGTGGTTTAGAAACAGATCCGTCTATCACTGAAAGTGCGTGCAACAGCTTAGTTACCATAACTGACAACGATGGAAAGATCTACTGCGTGGATAACCTCATCCTGGTCGGGGAGGACGTGTTCCGGAAGTTCCACGGGGACACGGGGGATGAGGACCTCAAAGGACCGCCGCTTCCGGAAAGGATATCCAAGTTGACCGTCAAAAGCAAAGCTCCAGGAAGCAACGGTGAAAGCAGCTTGCCGAATGGAGTCAACTCTCACGAGGTATTTATTATTCATTGCATTATTCCCAATGCATAGCTACTGGTGATACACTTGTAGCTTAGAACTTATTATAAAATATAATCATAGTTTTGCATGCAGTTTTTTCCACTCAGTCCATCGACCAATTGAACATGGATGTTCGGCAATAAGTAAGTGTGTTGTATTTTTATTATTTTCTCAATAATGTAACTTTGTTTTAATTACACTTTATTATTTCTTTATCTAACCGGTTTCAGTTCGACCTGAACTATCCATATATTTTATCATCCCTGATGAAGGTTCAGGTTGAACTGAAACCGGTTGGATAAAGAAATAATAAAGTGGAATAGAAACAAAGTTATATTAATTTTTTATAGCTTCTTCTTCACAAGTTTATTCATTTAAGCATGTAATTATTAACCCCACTAGGGTTCGCCCGTATCGGGGTTAATAATTTTACAAGTTTTTTTTTTTTTACATGAGCTCCACACAGGAGGCCGTGAGGAAAATAATTTTCCTCAGGGCCTATGTCATCTTTGGGGATGCTGTGTGAAGGGTTTTTTAAGGAAAATAAGGAAAGGAGAGTTCTGGGAAGGAAAAAGGTTTACGGGGTGGGTAGGAATCTGGGGTTCAGTGTGTCCTGGTCATTCGCCTCCAAGACCTAGACAAATTTCACCCCATGAACCAGGGCACCCCTGCTAAATCCCAAACGTAGCGAACCACTTGGGGTGACCTATGACAGAGGTGTTAAGTTATTCAAAATAAAACATAAATATTGGTCATAACCAAACAGTTGAAAAAGCAAAATACTAAAATTAAAATTTTTAACCTCACTTGGACGTAGGTTAACAATTTTATAAAAATTCACAAAATAATACAAGTATTGAAAGATAATATTGTTACAATTATAATAAACACAATAATAGGCCTATTATTGTGTTTATTATAATTGTGTATTCCCACGGTGTTTACTAAATATGAAAATTTATTATTTTCTATATTATTTTTGAAGACAATTTTTCAATTTGTTGAATCTCTGTAGATGCCTCAGTAATAGAATAATGTTAATATTATTGAATGTGAAATTAATCGCTAATTTGTTTTTAGAGTTTTATTTTATAACCATTTTTTAAAAATCTCTTTTGACATTGTTTTCCCGAACAGCAAAAGTAAAGATCTTGTTTGATTTTGGAAAACCTCTTAAAAGTTTTACTTATAAATAAAGTCCTGAATTATTCATGAAAAACATGTGCCTGTGATTTCCCTCGTAGTCGAGATCAAATAGGTTCTGTCTTTAGCCAAATGCCTGGGGAACGCACAGAGCATTAGCGAGGCTAAAACATCAAGTTAAGGATTTCATTCAATAGAAGCCTGAAGCTTTCAGCAATGGGGCTTTATCAAATATATTGCTTTATAAAATAAAAGTTTTACTTTATGTCTGTTTATTGAACACGTATCTTATTATTGTATTTTCTCTTTGTTACAGGTAAGGTTTCACTCATCAAATTTCCAGAATAACAGAAATGAGCAACTCGACAGAAGTCTGGTAAATAATAATACTATATATTTAATATGTCTACCCTTTCCGTCTATGTTGCGTTAATATCAGCTTTAAATAATGTCGGAGAAAAATAAAATGAATTTTGGACGGTTACGTTTTCCACAAAGTATTTATAGAATCACGTAGAAAACGAAATTGGTGGATCAAAGCGTAAAGTTATCGACCGATTTAGCAGTGTCAGATCTCACACCTCACTCTGTGTCAAACAACCCCTAGCGAAGGGAAATAACATGTTGGTAATAAGATAAAGTGAACGTTCTCTGATACTTCCCGACCACACCACTTTGCTTTAAAGATTTCACTTCCCTTGACATCCAATTAAGGCTTCAGCGGCGATGGGAAGAACTAATTAACTGCGGGCAAGGGGCGGCACCTCCAGCCTCCAACCTACTGTTCTAGTAGTCTTATGTAGCTGGGTTGGTGGAGTACGTACCCCTGTTCTCCGGGCTCCGCATACCCCTGGGGGACTTTGTTGGACGATTGTGAGCTAGGCTATTAACACCTCCACCCATCCCCCGCCGGGAACATTGGAACATCTCGCGGGATATATTGTCTGCTGCCTTCTGAGAACTCCGCGATGCCAACTCACTAATTAAAACCCAACGCCTTACATTTCCTGTGTTATATATTTATGATCACTTCCTTTTTGGATTACTTACCCCAAAAATGACAATAGTTTTTAAAAAGAATAACGAATAGTAATACCGAATAAACCTCACCATCAAACGTAACGCATGTTTTATTGTTTAAATTGTGAATGAACTATCTTATTAATTTTATTTATTTATTTATTGTACGAAAAATGGTTATTATATTTTTATTTTAAACTTAATGAGTAGAACCTCAAATTACAATATTTAATTAAATGACGACAATTTTAGCGAAATTCTATCAAAAATCTGAAACAGAAAATTTTTTAATTTTTATTTTAACTTTATGAGTAAAACCTCAAATTGTAATATTTAATTAAATGAAGACAGTATAAGCGAAACTCAATCGAAAATCTGAAAACAGAAAAATCAGAAAAAGATATTGACACCTCTGGGACTCGAACCCAGGACCTCTCGCTTTCCGGGCGAACTTAAAAGATACGGTCACATCTAGGACTCGAACCTAGGACCTTTGTAAATATACGTTAATAAAATGAAGATAATGTTGGTAGTTCTTAGTCGAAGTATGATACAGTTAAATGTGACTGAATCGGATAGGGACACGTTAGCAAAGTTGGTAGAGCTGCGCTCCGGCAAGGTGAAGGCCCTGGGTTCGAGTCTTACATGTGACCGTATTGTTTTCCGATTTTTCTGTTTTCAGATTTTCGATTGAGTTTTGCTAATATTTTCGTCTTAATTAAATTACTATTTATCCAGTTAAGTACGGTAAATTTTTTAAACAGTTTACGTTAGTTTAAATTACGGGCTATTTTAATAAAAAAAATTTCATAACTTTTTAATGACTTTTCAAAGAGGTGTTGAGTTGTGCGTTCCCAATATGTGAAAACAATCACAACCTTTTATGCATTACTCATGCTGTCTCACTATATACGCATGTCTCTTTCGGTTCCATGCCAACTGAGAATAAAGTCAACTCAACGCCTCCTTGAAAAGTCATTAAAACTATGAAAAAAATTATTTTAAATTAGCCGATAACCCTAACCTATTTAACCAATTTTAAAAAAAATTATCACTCTAAATGACTTTTCTGAGATGGTTTCATTCCGATTTGTTCGGTCACCGTCTCTTTCATACCTTAAAACATACGTTCACCATAGTATGTATTATTTGACTTAAAGGTCGTTCAATATCATTGGACTTGCTCACCCACTTTAATAACATTGGTGATGAGAATCTGTCAACAAGTTATGTTAATTACTTACATAACTATCTACAAATAGACCAACTCACTAATTGAAAATACTTCCAAGAGTTAACTTCAGTGAAAATTAATATATTCGTAAGAGAAATTAGCCTCCTGAAGTGCTTTGGTCCAAGTACACGTTTACAGTTAGGGAATTAGAATATGTTTACAAATTCAGGCCAGAATTAATATGATTTTCCTCGTTTAATGAAGTATCTAGAGGCATTTTCCCCGAGGATATAAGAGAGCGGACGTAAAATACTTGTAACTTAATTCATAATAACAGACCCTCACAGTTAACAGTGAACAGACGACCCCTGTAGTACGTCACGTCATTATCCCATCATGGGAAAAGGAAAATATTTCTCCAAACACATTTTTATTTTGACATGCGATATGCTTATTAAAATACGACTTGTTTACTGGACTACGTCAAATACCGTATGTGTATGTACACAATGTAATCACAATAAATTATAAAAAGGTGCGGTGAATTTAGCTCCCGATTTGGTTTGTGTACAAGAAGATCGTCTGCAATTTTTTTGACTAAAATTTAATGTATTTAAATATTTAATATTTCTTCTTCTTCCCACTTTCCTGTTCGGGTCGGGGACCCGTTGCATCGACAAGGCTCCTCCATTCGTCCCTGTCTTGAGCTGATTGTTCGGCCTCCGTTTATGGCAGTCCCATCCTCTCCTCACACAGTTTCTGGAGTTGCCTCGCCCAGCTGTGTCTGGGGCGGCCCGCTGAACGTCTACCCTCTGGAATCGCACTCAGTATCTTCCTCGGAATTCGGTCATTAGACATTCTTACTACGTGTCCAAGCCACCTCAGTTGTGATTTAAATATCGAAAGTAAATGAGTTTTTCGATATCTACAAAAAATACGAAGTTATGAGCATTCAAAGTGTGCAATTTATCTTTACCAGACACGATCATTAATCAACCTCCTTGAAAAGTCATTAAAAGTTATGAAAAAATAAATTTTTAAAAATTGGTTGATAAGGTTACGTTCGGTTAGGTTAAGGACTATTATTCAATTATTTTTTTTGCTTTTAATTACTTTTCAAAATTGGTGTTGAGGTGATTTAGAGTTGTCATGGAACCGATAATACTGATCAATAAAACGCTGAATCTGAATATATAAGTTTTATTATTTATTATTATACTTAGAATTTCTAAATCGTCATTTAAAAGCGAATAAAACACCGTCACATTAAATTACATTGTTTGGTTGGTACGACTAAATCTGCTGATTCCAACAACACGGGTTCAAAAATTCAAAATATTATTTTTCAATATGCTGTAATTAATATGAAACATTGGTAAAAAATATGAAATTTCGTGATAAGAGATGACCTAATTTTATACAAGGATATGATATTTATTTTCAAAGCATTATTTATTTTTAAAAATGATAATTGCCGAAATTGTAATTATTAAAATTGACTCTCTTTTGTCAACAATATAAAATTAATGTATTACAATTTTATTTTATACTCAGTCGGCTATTCTTACTGAATTTTTCACATTTTTTAAATATTTCAACCGGAATGCTTTCGATATCTATTAGAATATTTTTCTAGTTTAACTAGTTTAGAATCGTCTGTGCTTCACTAACAAGACTAATAAGGAAATACGCTGAATAAAAAAATCTTTCTTTAATCTCTTTCAAAAGTTCAACACAAAAAAATCAGAGGTTTACTTTTGCCACACCTTTTTGCTTGGCTTAGTTGGAAAACGCTATTGTGATGGAATATCACCTCAAAGGCGCTGTAGAAAATAATTTTAGAGTTAATTAAAATTTTCGCCTCGAGGGTGCTTTACAAAATAGTTAAGTAAATTAAAAAAATTTAAAAGTACGCATCTAATGAATAAAAAGTCACCAGAAGAGACAAAGCAGAAGATATTTGCAGAAATTGTGGGTTCTGCGACAGGATCAGTGTTTCGTGATAAACTGACAACACTAAGTAATTAACAAGAATTAAAAAAAAAAAAAAAAAAAAAAAAACTAATTTTCAGGCAGAGTAAACAAAACTAAATAACGTGATGTTTAGGGCGTGAAGATGTCATAGCAAAATATTATTTTTCTTCTCTTCCTTGTACTGTCCCAACTCATTGTCAGGTAGGCTGTTGGGATCGGCTCTTTTCTTTCTCAGGCTTTATCGTCTTCGATTCTAGGTATCGCTTTCATCCAGGCCGTTTCTGTTGTAAGAGCCATTAACCAGCGGTCGAGAATTTAAATTTCGTCGAACGATGATTTTGCCATTGCACCCTTGCAACGGTACAGGGCGGTTCCGATGAGAAAGATTAATTATTCTCCATACCACCCTTTTAACATAATGACTCAATATCGATTTTATTTCAATCCAAATTTGCTTTGATAAATACCCACATTCAAAAATGCTCAAACTTGTGATGATAAAACAATTAAAATTATGTACTTCATGTTATTATTGTTTGATCATAAGTATTTATAATTTTTCAATACTGTCTAAGCAAAATAAGAATGCAATTTTTTTTAAATATATTAGTTTGTAAGACCGTAAATAAAAAGACAAACTGAAGTATCTTCGTCATAAAACAAGGGCGCGGATTTTATAGATTTTATTTGAACTCAAAATAAAATTCTGAAAAGTAGGTTTCCCAAATAATTTATTGATTTATTTTACTGCATGATGTATGATTTGAAATGTATGTTGTATAATACAAAATTTTGTTTGAAAATTTAACAAATCTGCCAACAACCTACGGTAAAACCTTATTGTACTAAAAATAACATATTTTCTCAAAATTTAAAACATCTCCAAATAAAAAAAAAACACTCTTTCGAAATCAATTTATTATATTTCTTGGAAAAGAATCTCAAAACGTCTAAAAATTGATTTAAAAATGAAATGTTTCCGGTTTTGTCTGGTTATTCCCTCGCAAACTTCCCAGATTCTAAGTAGTCGTAGCAAAATATTGTTGAATTCAATGTTATCCAATACCTACATTCGCACTTGAAGTGAAATAACACTAAACTGCGCTATACAAATATAAGTTATTATTATTATGTTGTCATATTATCCCAAAGGTTTACAATAGCAACAGACGACAAAATCGCCAGAAATAAACCCAAATTTCAAATAGATTACATTATGTTTAGTACAAACAATGAAATGAGTAAGCGGTAGTTTTACTGTTCAGTAAATTGTAATTACCATAGAAATGCATGTTATAAAATAACGTTATGGTAGTTAAATAATTATCTCAGACAAATAAAAGTTTGATTTTCGGGTATCTTGACTATTTGTCTGTTGAAATTTTGTCACTCCATTAAAAACGCATTTATGTCACACGAGACTTCGCTAAAATAAGAACATTTAATATTCAATGAATTTGACTTTCTAGTTTTAGTGTTGTTTCAAATTCTGCTGAGCATTTGAAAAAAAAATATCATGTGTGCAGTTCACACGTGGTAGAAGTGAAACCTTCAGAAAACTAAATTTCGAGGGAATGAGACGAAAGCAGAGTATCAGTAGTAGGAAAATTGTAGGATTTATTTATCACTAGCTAGTACCCGGCATGCGTTGCAATGCGAAGAAATAAATTATTTTTCCCTGCATTTCCTTTCCCATGCGTTCCCTCCCGCTTCTTCTTTCCCCGTGTTCCACCCTCCACGGCTTCACCCTCCCTCATCATCCCTCCCGCTAACCCCACCTCCTTTATTACCCTTCCCCTCCTGCCTTCTCTCCCTGCCGCTAAAATATATGAGATACACTCATTTTCATTTATACAAATTTCATAATGCCAGAGCTTACCATTATATATAGCCTATAACCTTCGCGGGCGTGCGTACAACATATCACCAAAGTTTCATCGCAATCGGATGAATAGTATGGCAGCGTATAACATACGAACAAACAAACAAATATTGATTTTTATATATAAGATGATATTGTTACCAAGTTTAAAAATTATTTTACATTTTATTCTACGAAGCACCCACAAAGAGGAGGCCGACAGGCTACGAAGCAACGCACAAAGAGGACACCGATTAGTCTATCTCAATCTCTAGCAGGTTAAATTCTAAAGATGTATGTGTTTGTCTCTTTTTACTGTCGATGTTTCCGTTTCATTGAGTTTCAAATCACAACTGTGCTAATTAAGTTCTCACTTCAAAAAGTTCAAAATTTTAGAGCCTACAACTGTGATGTAAGATATTACGAATAACCTATGATAAATGAATATCCATACATACACAATCCTGAAAGGCTTCAACTGTATCCTTACAAAACACTTCAACAAGTTAAGTTGTCTAAAATATTCCGAAAAGTACGAATTTACAAATATTAAATCTATTTATATTTTACGGATTCGGCATATACGGATTTTTTTTTAATTTAGTACTGCACTAGTTTCGTAAACCACTCCACCTACAAACTTTCTTACTGCTTTTAGGAATATTCTATCCAGGTTGCAAAAAGAGAAGAAATCACAATCTAACCAATATAGACAGTCTAATTGAAATTTCCCGTCGCATAGTTTTACCTTTACGAAATTCCCCATAGAAATTTATCGAGTCCATAATTAATTTTCTATTATGTTTCCATAGAAAGCAAACACTTTGTCGTGTGACATGTTTCTGGTTTCGCTTGGGACAGAAAGGTTTCGCTGGTGTTCTAGCAAAACCTGTCTAAAATATCAATAAATAGGGGTGTTCAACTAGTTTTAACTTCTTAATTGACCTTTCTTTGATAAAGTTTTATAAAATGGTTCAAAGATTCAAACAGAAGGCTGTAACGCGACGTTCAAGACAACTAACGTTCTTTACTCTCTGTATTGAAAACTCTCGCACAGACTAAGAAGTTCTTATCATAAAACAAAGCTCACGATTTCCAAGAACTAACTTCGTTCCACATTATAATAATAATATTTGCTTAATCTCTATCTCTGTTTCTCTAAAAGGTCGCCTTTCACTACTTATAAAACTTTTAAAAAAATATTCTTATAGGAAATATCGGTTTTGGAAATTTGAAATGCTTTAAAGTACAAAATGTTAATTGTTCAGGGAATCATTAAGAAAGTTTTTTTTTCAAAAAATCGTATCTCCTGTTTTTGTAGACTTAAAATTATGATTTTTAATTTTAAAATTAAAAAAGAGTAAGTGGGTATTTCACCATCTTCTTCACAGCTTATTCATGGGATAACGTAAATTTACGATAAACGGTTTTTTATTTATGTCTAATTTGCATATTCAAAATTATCAACAGTATTACTGACACACCTGCTTTGTTACAACTCATCCAGTTTAACATCCCTTCCCGTAGACTCCGAAATAATTAATTGCTGTTCCTCAATCAACATTCAACTAATTATGGATATCATTCTTCTTTATCCAGAATTTCGAGACTTGTTGACGCAAGTCAAAGCATTGAATTTTTTGGTGTTAGCCTTAATGACTTTCGGCAGTCGATACGAAATGTGTAATTTTTAAAGTCTTTTAAATCCATCTTCAAGCTTTGACTTGTAGTCTTCTATATATTCTTTATATTATAATTTGTCAATGCTCTTCATTTATATGTACTTTCCTTTCATTGTCATCTCTTTTTTTTATTCGTGTTATTGTTATGTTATTAATTGACTATTTGTCCGTAAATAAATAAATAAATAAATAAATGTCGTAGTTTACAATTTAGTACTCGAACCTACAAACAGTGGCTACATATTGGATAAGTTTTAGAACTGTTGCGAGTATTTTATTTTTATTAATATTCGAGGGATTGTAACCAACGATTCCTGAGCTTATTTGGAGTTAAAAATGTGCA
Source organism: Glyphotaelius pellucidus (assembly GCA_936435175.1). NCBI lineage: Eukaryota > Metazoa > Arthropoda > Insecta > Trichoptera > Limnephilidae > Glyphotaelius > Glyphotaelius pellucidus. Next base: position 8,031,940 of record OW386548.1, on the reverse strand, counting down.
TGTCATTTTGCTGTCCGATGACATTTTTTTTCTATTAAAAACATTAAAAATATTTTTCCATCACACATCGCCACTGACTAGTTAATAAAGCGGCGCGTTTATAGCCCAGCGGTCATTTGATAAGCGTTGCGTCTCGTTCTAACAGCAAGTTTAATACATGAAACAGCGCGTGTATCGCTCTCACCCGTCGCGACGGTAAATATTCCATAGCGATTGTAACAGTAGCTGCATGCGGTTGAAACATTTTTTTTTTGTTTTTAATGGAAAAAGGGTCATCGGACAGTAAAATAACATGTGCATTTTTTACTCCAAAAAATTCTCTTAAAGTGCGTGTCGTAAAGGACACACTTATTTTCCTAGAAATATTTCGACAACGCAGATCGAAAGAGAATAATGACATGTTTAACACATTTTTATATTTCTTGTTCTTTACAGCACTTAAAATTTGAGGTCTGAAAATATTTTAAAATACTAATTAATTCTTCAAATATTATGTGACTTCCCTTTAACCACATATAATTTACGCGTAATTTTCGAACTTTCACTATTTTCATTAGAAATCAAAGTTTCGTAGAGAAAGGTCAAATGAAAATCAAACGAAAAATCCTTTTCTTCGTTCCAGATAAACCCTTTCCGCATCAACTGTATCGTCTCTACTTCCACAGTTGCTACAAGGAAACCCTTCAAACAAGCAAAATTAAAATAAACTTTCCCGACAAATGCCAAACTCGTGATTCTCTGCGAAGAAAGAGAACTCTTTCTTTGCCAAACTTTTATTTCTGCCTTGATTTGAACTTTATCGGAGCTTTTACAGTAGTTGTTTTTAGGACGTACAACTTGTTATTTCGATCATTAACATACATTATTTCAGTGGGAAAATCCCCTCAATCATTTTTTGACGAGTTATTGATACATTTTCAACTTACTTTTTAAATTTTTACTGTACCAACGAGATCGCGAATTCAAATCCCGAATAGATACATTTTATATGATTGATTTATGTTTTCACAATTTAATTATTTAAAATAATATATGGTATATTTGCGGCAGTTTCGGAGTCGCACATGCTCTCAATATCGCCCTGGTGTAGGACCACCTTTTAGAATTGAAATGGCTTTAGCCGTGTTTGGTGTCTAGATATGAATAGCCAGGCACTTTCCCAGCTTGCTTTTCCCCATCTCCTTCTTCTACCCGCTTACCTGCAGCCTTACAACATACCCCAATGGGGGATTCCATAGCCTCATTGGCTCCAGGGAACAGTTGGGAGGCAGTTATTCAAATTTTAAAAAGTCACATTTTTTAGTTAAATATTCGAAAGAATTTTAAATGTCATTTTCATTAATAACAACAGATTACAATTACAATTGTTAAATCTTTTTGGCAAATACTTCATTTGTATTATTGAATTACATTTTATAGCTTATTTTATTGAGACGTTAAAACATTAACAAGTTTGCCGCATTGTAATAATTTTCGACACACATATTACGTTATTACGTCGAGTAGTTTTATTCGAAGTACTTATAAATATTTCCTTTGTACCGATGACCTTCTTTCCATCGATTATTCGAGAAGTACCTCCTCCCTGCAGCACTTCGCACCACTCGGCATACGTGCCGCCTGAAAATTAAACAAGCCCCAAGATAGCCACGAATTCCTACGAATTTTACCACAAAATAAGTTTTCGGATCGTTTTCTCATTAACTTAGATTACTGCAATAATTCCTTAAATGTATTTCGATTAACGTTATCGTAATATCCTGCCTTGACATCGTTTTCATTGTAATGTTATTTTAGCGCGTGATTCAGCGATATTTTTTATTATAGCGTATTATTTTACAATTTAAATATGCTTATTAAGCTACTGAAAAATACCAGTCAGTTACAGGTACGAATGTTATTTCAGCAGAATTGTGCAAATTCAACTGCCTTTTTATACCCCTGGGGGCTGGTGGTGGTAAGGGCTAAAAAATGCTCACAAGACGTTTATTAAATTATTTTGATTGGTTCTATTTTCAATGCGTATAAGGAATGCGTTGAAAATATTGATTAAATAATAAATTATAGTGTTGGAAGCTGACATACAATATACAATACGCAGTCAGTTTAGGGAAAATACTGCATACCTACTACACAATATATAACTCAATGTCTGCAAAGGGGTGTGCAGAGTGGATTTCCCGTCAAATAACAAGAGTTTAAAACATGTTTCTATTCAAATGCATCAAGGAAAAAGCTGCGTGTCTGCATACTGTTGACGACCTCCATGGTCGAAGGGTAAGGCTCTTGAATCGCAATACGAAGGTCGCGGGATTGAATCCCGGCATATACGTATAAATTTGATTTGATTGCTTTGTGTTTTCATAATTTAATAATTTAAAATAATAAATCGTAAATTTGATACGTTACAGAGTGGAAAATACTCTCAGCGTCGCCCCGCTGTAAGACCACCATTTAGAATTGAAACTTTATTTGAAGCGGTTATAACCGTGTTTGGTGATCAGATCTGAATAGTCAGGTACTTCCCCACCTTCCTCTTCCCATCTCCTACCCCTCTCAACTACCTTCAGCTTCACAATATACCCTAATTGGAGATGCCATGGTCTCACTGGCTCCAGACGGGAGCAGGTGGATTTCATGTGAGGTTTTCACATCAAACTTTTTTTTTAAATCAAGAAAAAAACTACTTGTCTGAATACTATACATACCGGCATAAAAGTACAAAAAATCGACTCTAAATAAATTCAATGAAAACAAATAACTTTGTGCACACCACTATTATTAGATAATGTTAATTATATAGTGGTGTACACAAAGTTATTTGTTTTTATTAAATTAATAATGACGCCACAAAGTGGATTTGCGAAGTTTGAAATTTTGTCCCTCACGCGTTCCCCAAGGGGGATCAACTGTCGGGGGATCAACTGTCGGGCCACCTAAATAAACGTATTATTCTATTAGACTTAACTTTAAAGTCTGCAGCAATTGGTAGATTCAAGATGTATTGTAGGAGCCACATGTAAGAGAAATTATAGTAATTAAGTTATAATAATTAGTATTTTGTAAGTTTGATGCACAAATTACTAAAATAAATTGAATATATAAAGAAAAAAAAATACCCGCTAGAAGTGTATGTAGCCACACGTTGCAAATAATATGCCGTTACGGCGGGTGGCGGCAACATACTATGGCAAATATACCTCCGTTGAATTATACGGGGTTACGCGTGACGACTCCTTCGTATCAGCGGCTTTCAATATAGGCATAAGGGATCACAGAAAGATTTAACCTTATCATTATAATAAGGACGAAAAAGAAAAGTATGCGCCAGGTTTAGTATAAGCCAAGGATTTACTATTGAACCACTGAAACGAAATATATATTTATTCCATTTTTCCTCATTGTATATTTACGGGTACCACTGTATATTTTTAGGGGCTGAGGGCTGTCTGTTTCAACAGAATGCTAAATTGTGAGTTAAAAAAATTTAACCGTCAATCAACGTAGCAGATTTTAAATAGAACGTGATTTTAAATAGATTTACCACGCGCTGTTTCAAGTGTGCTTTTGCTAAAGTAATAGATATCAATTAGTGTGGCCAGACAAAAAAGCAGAATATTATACCGAAATTAAGTGAAAAAACACATCGCATTATTTTTTGATGCGGTCACACCGAAAATTAAATTTTAAAATAACAATGATTGTCAAAATATTTTGTTTCGCGTCGTTTTAGGATCTGGCAGCTTTGTTCCTATAAAATATTTGTGAGTAAAAATAAATGACCTATTATAATTTATACGAAATCACTCGTAAAAATATACAATTAACCTTCCAGTAGCGTGTGTCACAAATTTTACGAGATCTTTCGACATATTGTGATTCCGCGCCAAAAATTCTGAATCGTCACAAATAATTATATTATCAACACGTGGTTGAAATGTTTTGGTTTTAGCTGCAAGACATGTTGGGTGAAGAGTTCGTCGCTATCATCATGTTCTATAATATTAATCGGAATTAACCACTGGAGCGCTTTTTGCCACAATATGACACTATTTAACATACCTCGGATTGCTTTGCTGCCAATTTTGGCAAATTTTCCCAATTTGGCAAGTTTACGTTTTTATAATATTTTTTTATAAATCCTACAAATATGTGATAATCGACAAAAGATTGGTAAATTCATTGGCTATGTAGAACTATAATCAGTTTGAATGTCTCAATATTAAAATTTGGAGGTATGATTATTTTTAATGAAGGTGGAAAATATTCAAAATGATTACCAAAAAATTTTGAGCACGTTTTTAATTGCGCTGTCGCTCCATTGGTTAATAAACAATTTTGAAGCGCGCTATTTTGCACCTCACCTTCAACAGAACTGTCAAATAAGGCGCAATAACCTTACAGTTTTCGGAAATTAAAAACAAAAGTTAAAAGTGATACAAAACAAGCGATTAAATTGAATAAAAAACGCATTTTGTTGAAATTTAACTAGAGTAAATTCTTTTACTCTTACCTTTAGTATAGCGAGCGTTAAAATATAGCCCTTAATATAATATTTCACTAACGAAACAATTTTTTTACAATAATTAATTAGTCAGCTGTATTCTAGCAGCTTAGTAATTAAACATACTAATTTCAGTTTTTAGTGCATGGGTAAGTTGGTAAATTGTAAAAAATGTTAATTTCTTAAGTAGGATAAAGGGAAACTTAGACATTAAAGTAAGGAAATTGGTCTACAAAACCACTGTAGCATCCCACCTGAATTACTGCACAAGTGTAATCTTTCCAAGCAATAAAACACAAGTTAAAAGAATGGAAATAATTCAGAACAGGGGCATGAGGTCTATATTGTTCTGCAGCAGATACACTAGGATAAAAACCATGCAACGCCAACTCAATATCTTAAGTGTGTGGCAACGATTAGTCTACAATACCCTAGAATTTATTTATAAGTTAAAAAATAAAATGTTACCAGATTATATGTTTAATAATGTTAGAATTAATTAATTAATTGTTCATTGTTATCCTACGAGAAACTGTAACGATTTTAGGCTCCCTAAACAAATTTATCGGGAACACAAAACAATATTTATTATGAAGGTTTTAAAATGTTCAATCAACTCCCTGTAAATGTGAAGGAGGCTAAAAGTCTTGCAATGTTGTAAAGTCCAAATTTTAGTAAGTAGGTAGTAAATAATATTATAGTAGTTTTAAAAAAGATTATATTAGATATAAGATGTTAAATTGTATAGCTAAATAAAATTTACTTAAAAAAAAAGACGGCAAATCACAACCGAACTGTTGAACTCAAAACGAGTCGTAGAGACGATCCGTTAGTCGGTAGGAAAATAGAAATGATGCGTGTATTTATAAACTGTACCTTAAATGATGAGCGAATAAAATATTGGCTTTCTTTGTTACGAGAAGCGTGTATTACCCCTGAATTTCACTGTGAATAGCCGCGTGCATAGCCTTGAACAAAACAATTCACCGCAAGTCGATAAATCTACCCCCGAGCATGTACGGGAAGTAAATACCTTATTACCAGCGTGGTAAGCTCGTAGTATCGCAGTTGACCCACTTGTTGGCCTTGCCTTTCTGTACCGCAGACATTTTCTTTATATCCCCATCAAGAAGACCGAGTCAAAACCACGTAGATTTCAAGAAATCCATTCCGCAATTTTTTGTCCATCAATGTGAGATGACTTGCAACAACTTGACAACTTAGCTAACGTGCCCTTCAACATAAATCGTCTTTCAAACACTTACATTAATCATTCTAATCCAACAAATATATATACCTCAATAACATATCCAAGTTCAAGAACACAAATCATCAAATGCACAACAAAATTGGGCTGATTAACTTTCCTGTGCCTAGTAGAACAGTTCGTTAGAAGGTACCTTATCATTGTAACAATGCAGGTACCAATGCAGAAATAAACTCAGTAATGAACCGACTGCATAATACAGGGAATAAATATTACATGAACACCAATGGTACTGAATGTCTATCAGCCTATAAAAACATTGTTATTAATTAAATATGTGTGTCTATCTTGACAGCTTTGATGTTAATGGATTTTCAATATGTATCGAAATTTATATGAATGTGCATCCTATATTCTACTCTGTTTGTTGTTAAGTTAAAATTTTTATGCTTGGTACTTATTTTAATTGTGTTATCTCTTTAATTCTTTGATTATATCAAATGTATTTTTAATTTTATCATATGTAAAAGCCCTAATTGGGCGTGTACAAATAAATAAATAAATAAAAATTCTTTCTTCGGATTGACATAGTAATTTGAATTAAAGTGATTAATTTTGCGAATTTTGTAATTATATTTGCGAATTTTGAAGAAATAATTATTATTGTTTTTGTTTTTTTATTGTAACATATTAGGGGCACAGTTCGTGTACAAAAGATGCCTGCGTCCTTAGATTGTATATCTATAACAAATTTGCAAATATAGACACACGTGCTGACGTATTTACTGCTAGTTACTGTCGCTACAGAACTTCAATGTATAACATTCTAGGTGCGAATAACACATATTCATGAATATTAATTAATTGTATCTAATATTTTTATATTACTTGCGTGGCAACTTTCCCTTATCCCTCTCCTCCCCTTACCCTTTCCAAACCAAATACCTATTGTTTTAGTTATAATCATACTTATTTTATTGTTGTGTATTGGTTAATCATTTGTTGAATTCAGATTTGTACTATTATTATTTTTTTTTTTAATTGCTGCTTAGTTCTGTTTTTTTTTTCTTAATTTTTCTTAAATATTCTATTTTACATTTAATAAGTCTTGTTTCTAAATACCTATCTGTGAACATTAATAATTGGTCTGTTTTTTTATCATCCTCTCATGTTTATTATATTACTAAGACTGTTTATGTTCCTTAAATAAATAAATAAATGAATATCTCTTAAATAATTCGAACTAGATTTGTAAGTTCTGCAGTTCATACGGGTCTGAAGATCTGATACCTCCCTATAAGACGGGAAAATTCCTTACGTGAAGCACCCGTCGAGAATTAATGAGAATTATGCTGAAAACAACTTACAAGCAACACTGAAAGAAGCGCATTTTGTCTTACAACGAAGTTTTTCAAAGATATCCAACGCTGCAAATTCCAAACGTTCATAGGGTATTTTTTTAAAGGACGTGTATGTTGTTATTTGTGAAACGCTAATGAAAAAGGGGAAATTTAAAACACGGAGTAAGGAATATTAAAACAGTGTTAAATGCAAATTCTCCGCTGTTGTAATTCCCCTATAAAGCTGTTAGCCGCCCAAAAGCTCTCTCTGTAATATGCTTTAACAAAGTGAAGCGCCGGAGTCATGAAACTCGTTAAAAACCTATTGTTTTGAGCTTTTTTTAATTAAATTTTCCACCGAGGCTTGTTTTTAAAACGGACAATAAGTCATTGTAAGTCCTACAGTGATTCAACCACTCTTTCGGCGAAAGGTAAATAATATTATTTAATAGAAACTCGTATAAATAAAACTCAACCTTTTTAAATGTAATTTGTACGGGACAGCTGTTTAAATAACCTTCTTTTATTTAGATTCCTAATTTTCTTTAAATTTAACTTTTCCGAATTTAATTAAGTACCATGTTATGCCTGTGTTAGGCAGTTGTAGTGGCGATGAAAATTAGTAAACGAATCGCTTTTATTTTTTATACGAATACCGCACAAGAGTCCCAACTGCTCCCGTCTGAAGCCAGTGAGACTATGGCAGCCCCAATTGGGGTATTTTGTGAGGCTGAAGGTAGTGAGAGGAGAAAGAGATGGGGAAGAGAAAGATGGGAAGTACCTGGCTATTCAGATCTGGTCACCAATCAGTCACACACAGGAGGCTCTGGTGAAAATGCTTTCCTTCAATGTCAGTTTGGGGAAGCTGTGTGAGAGGTATTTTTAAGGGACGGAAAGGAAGGAAGTTGTGAGAAGGAAAAGAGGGGTGGGTAAGAATCTGAGGATCAGTGAGTCCGGTAGTAAAGGACGTATGAATCCATCACTCCCATTGCGATGCAAGGCAATGGGTGGAGAGAGTCCTGCAGAAGAGATCAAAACGACGGTCTGGAAGAACTTTGTCGGATCTGCGAAAATTTATTTCAAATTTATTCCAAAAACAGTATAAATGCGGAAACGAAATTTTAACAGCTCTATTTGAAAACTACAAAATCGTACATCCGACATTTTTCTTCGGGATCGTCGAAAAGGTCTCCCTCAACTGTAGGTGGGCAAGCGCATCCGCCGCCAGGACCTGGATACCAAACCCCATCAACGCGGGCACCCCTGCTAAGTCACCAAAGGTATCGAACCACTTTAGGTGACTTGTGGCCAAATGTCGCCACTTTGCGTAAGATTCTTTCATTCCTAGATGTGAACACAAAATTTATTATTTGTTTAAGAAAGTTCCGATATTTAAATATATATTATTAATTTGACCCCAAGATAAAATTGACACTTTTCGGGCACACAGTCACACCTACAAAGCCTTTATATAGGCTAATCTGTTCGGTGTATGTAACCACTGGAGAGACCACGCGAAATAAATAAATTTGCCTCGATTGCTAGAGATTTCCAGAAGATCATTTTTTAAATTTTTCGCCAACATTAAAAAAATCATACTTTCGAATTTCAACATGGAGACATAAAAACTTATTATAGTGATATATGTATAAAGCCAATGAATTAACCTTTATTTTACCGTTTATCTCATATTTGTAGGATTTATAAAAAAAATATTAAAAAAATCGTACAGTTTATAACCGCGCGAATTCTGCGTGTTTGTCACTTTGAAACTCCGTGAGAGGTACTTATTCGAATCAAAATAGAATATTTTCCATTTTTTTTTTGTTTTCTGTGGTAAACTTGATAATGAAAGGTGCATATCTATGAAAAAAATGACTAAATTTTAACGCTGATCAGAAATTTTGCGTGAAAAAATATTTTAAAAATTTATTTTTAACATCGTTCTAAAATAGTCTACGAAGTTTAGATTTGCGACATCTATGGTCATAATAGATAAAGCATTTTAATAGCTTTGTTTTATAATAAATGGCTGGCCATGAAAATGTTTTAAATAATTACAATAAATGTTTTACGAATGGTAGGAAAATGTGGTCCAATTTTGGACCGCCATCAATTGCAGAAAAATAAAAGTGGTCCATTTTTCGACCATAATCGCTCCAGTGGGTAATGCATAATTAATTGAAGTTCTACGTAACTACGAAAACAAGTTTTTTTCTTACAAAAAGGTTGCATAAAACTCCTGCGAGCGCAAACACCTTAAATTCGTGAGATTATCCTAACAAAGTGTATCCCTGTTATTCATTTCATCAAGAAATTTCATTAAAAGCACATCACCCGTGCCCAATAGTGGAACTGCTAAAGTACCCTATGTAATTAAATCCCCGAATAATTTATTTCTCCCCCAAAGAATAATGAATCAGGAAGAATGTCTTTCTTTTGCGAAAAAACCTAGATTCAAGTGAACCATGCCTAATTTAGTTAACTGAACCCAAACCATCGATTGTAGAGGGATCCATTGTAAAATAAAGCGAAATATATTTTTCAGCGCCTTCATAATATCTTAAACATGCTGAATAATTTATTTTTAAAGTTAAAAGGTCAAATGCAAATTTGTTACGTGTTTTTTTGCAAGTGTGAGCTTTAATGTATGCGAAGACATGCTTTCCCCATTGAGTAGAAAAACCTGGAAATTTTCCTCCCTTCGCTTAAATTTTTATAGGTACCTTCTGCCCTTCCCTCAGCTTATCAAGCAAACATGTTTAAACTCCGGCGATCTTATCCGTTTAACAACTTCATAAATTTGTTAAAAAAGGTTGCCCGTCATACTCAAGCTGCCCCGAACTTTGTGTTTTCTTCTCAGTTTTTCGTCTGATGAAAATAAAAACGATGTAATATAACTGACCGCACTGTTGTTCTACCAGCTTTTATCCCAAATTTAAAAAAAATTGTTTCTACTTTTTTTAATTCTATTAAAAAGGGTTTGTTTACATTAGTTCCACACAGGAGGTCCTGAGGCGAATAATTCCCTTCATGGCGTGCGTCATCTTTGGGGATATTGTGTGGAAGGTCTTTTTAGGAAAGGATGGAGAGAAATTTATGGGAAAAGGGTATTAGGGGCGAGTAGGAATCTGGAGGTCAGTGTGTCCAGGAGTGTCGGACGTATGAATCCATCCATCCCATTCCAATTGTGGTGCAAGGCGATGTTCCGAGAGAGTTTGGCTGGAGAAGTCAAAGGAACTCCCTTAACTATTCTCTCCAGATCCGGCCTGCAACGCAGCTGGTGGGAAAACGCATCTGCCGCAAGACCCGGACAAACCTCACCATTAACCCGGACACCCCTGCTAAGTCACCAAACGTAGTGAACCGCTTTGAGTGACCTATGGCTGACGTGTTGGTTATTCAATACATGGTTCCCGGGGCGGCACACATACCCGCCTCAAATTGATACTTTATTAAAAATGTGTTCGATTTTTCGTATTTTTTTTTTACGTTTATACCTAAGGGCCTACATCTTTTTTGAGGATTTTGTAGGGATGGTCTTTTAGTTGTAGAAAAGAAGGAGTAAAACTATATTTGAAGGGAGGAAACACAGAGGCCGGCAAATCGTTCGACAGCCGAGTTGTTGAACTTGGGTTGTTGAACGAAGTCATAGAAGCGACCCGTTCTCATGTGACAAATGTCAACCGTGTAATGGGCGCGAGTTTGGCATGTTTCCCGACTGTAAACAGGTTCCAATCAATGACGCTGGTTCCACGGAGCATCTTCCAATCTACTACTGGTAGAACAAGAACAGCATTCCCATCAGACGCCTGTGCTCTAAAATTTGCAATCCGTTTGTTAAGATCGGAAAATCTATCCAAAAGACCGCCCTTGTATTTTCCTATGATTATTTAACTAACTCAATAAAATAAATGAAGCAGTAATTTTATACAGATTTAGTAGAGATAATATAAATTTATGATATCAATAAGTTTTTATTGTTATTTCGCGTGACAACCATTTCAAATTTTTAAGGCAATGCTGAACTTTCGTCGCAGAATAAAAATAGTAATCATATATGTAAAAACACACGCGAATGTTGAACTCTTACATGAAAAACTTTGCTCCTCTTTTTCAAAGAATAATTTTACTTGGTTTATTTTTACACCTCTATTTTTGTGTTCATAAAAATTCAAAGACTATCTATTTGTGTTCAAACAGCTACAGAAATCACACACACCTGGCACGTCACTTTAGATCAGCGGTCGGGGAACCGGGGTAAATTACCCCAAATGGGGTAAAAATGTTTTTTTTTGGGTAATAAGGAAATTTTTCTAGTTTGCTTTTGTGAAGATTTGGTTAAACCAGCAGCTTTGAAAATGCCAGAGATCAAGTGTGGTCAGAAAGAGGCGAAGAAACTGAATTCAGTGCAGTCTGCAAGAATTGTAAAAGAAAGAATTATTCCATATTAGCCGGAACAGGTTATTTCCTCAATAAAACAGGCTAAATATTTTGCTATTTAGCTTGATGAGACAACAGATGTTAGTAGCAATTCACAGCTAATGGTGTATATTCGTTACAAAGGTACACATGCAATTGAAGAGGAATTGTTGTTTTGTTCTCCTCTAGAGTTGAAATCTCGTGGAATTGATATAATTAATAAGGTAATTAATTTTCCGTGTAAATTAATTCAATAAATGATTTTTATTTAAATGTACATTGATTGCTTTCTTTTCGAAATGGGGGGAAGGGGTAATATCGACTTACGCAAAAATATTTTGGGGTAATGGTTAAAAAAGTTCCCCGACCGCTGCTTTAGATGGTGACCGGCCTACTCAGAATGAAAATAACTGAGAACCACCTCAGAAAGATCATAAAGAGTGATGATAAAAAATATTTTAAAAATTGGTTAAATAGGTTACGTTAAGTTAGGGTTAACGGCAATTTTAATTTTTTTTCATAGCTTTTAATGACTTTTCAAAGAGTTGTTGAGTTGACTTGATTCTGAGTTGGAATGGAACCAGTACTACTTTACTGACATCTGTTGAGACACTTCAAAACTACATATAACTATCTACACTAACGACATCTGTTGAAGGACATTGAAACTACAAACTTATTCATATACAATTCGATAATGTTTAAACTAAAAAGCTTGAGCTGAAATTCCGGATACTTGAATTGTGTATCTTAATACAAAAATGCCCTGTTCGTTTTCAGGGTTAAATCATGTTTAGCCTGACGTGGTTAACTGAGTGGGGACTTATCAATAACAGTTTTCCGGTATTATTAACTAACAGGTCAATTATTAAATACTCCCCTAAGTGAAAATCGATATCCGTCTTCTAGTCTACGTGGCAACTGACTACCACCAACCAAAACACGCCGCATATTCAGGGACATTATCAACTCAAATAAAAGTATTGTTTATTCGGCTTGAAATGAGCATGGGGAATACAAAATGTAGCGTTCATGCTTTATAACTGCCGCCGTGTTAGAAAAGGTCCCTTTACGCGTAATTTATTATTGATATTTTTTTAAATGTTGTTTATTATAAATTCTCGTGAAAAATTCCGCTACCCAACAGAAAAATAAAATTTTTACTTTACAATAAAATAAATAAATTAATTTGTTACGCACCACTATAATTTTATTTTATTCACACTGTACCGGTTTAGGAAGAACCTTTCCTTCTTCCGGAGAATAAAAAGGTTAATTTTTTATACATCCCTGGTAGGTAGTCAAGTTGAATATAACTCCTCGATCTGGTCCCCAAATTTTAAAATACATTCAGATTTAATCGAGAAAATTCAACATAAATTTCTAAGACACATTAATTTAAACTCGGTATTCACATTGAAAACATAAACTATAATTACTTATGTTTATATTAAACTTAATATTTATGTTCAAAATTGTAAATAGTAGAGTAGACACTAGACAGTCCTGATTTAAGCCGCCGCTATCCGAATTTCCACCGATTTCTTACATATCTCCCTTAAAAATTTGAAGTTTTTTAGCTTAAAAAAATAAATTAAATAAATAAATTTAAAAAATAAATTAATTAAAAAAATTTATGTTACTTAATGAAGATAATATCTAGATACGTTCCACGCCGAAACGCAAATTATATGAAATTCCCTCGATAGAAAAAAATCTCAAAGTATGCTCCGAAAATTATTTAAAACAAGTCTATTTCTATTATTTTACAAGTTGTATTTGTGAAAAAAAATTACAATGTTTCTTTAAATGATATTTAAGATACCTTCCACGAGATTTTTGCTCTATTTTAAACGAGTCATGTTTTATTAAGCATTTTCACAATTTTCGCGTCAATTTTATCATTGAAAATATTAGCGCGCTCTGTCCAACATTCGTAATTACATATCTCTCCATCTTCTTCTTTTTGAGCCGGGAAGCGTCGCCTTAACTAAGCTCATTGAATTTCGTGTACCCACTTCTCATGTAATGAGAAGTACTTTTCATGTACTTCCCATTTCACGAGAGCCACTCGTTCTAAAATCCTGCTTAAATACTACAATAACCGGACTGAGTATACGAAACACTCGCTTGTACCTAGATTACATGAAGTTAATAATAGATATGCTGATGTGGCAGATCTGTTTAACTGCACGGAAGGTAGGTACAAGAGGGCTATACTATCAAATCTTTTCAATCAATATTAATTTTATTTGTACTATAGATTTTTGTATGTAATTGCATCTCTGGTGTCATTTCTCTTTCAAACGCCACAATTATCTGTTATACTCTTTATTTACTGTTTCTAATATGTTTCCTATGATTTTGTGACATGTGTACTTATGGTTTACCGTTGATATTAAAAAAATAAAATAAAAATATTATAACTTTAAAACTAACCAACGATACAGCATTTTGTCAGACATATACAAAAAGTTTAGGTGTTTGATTGGCAGGTGAATAAAGTGAAAGGGTAATTATGGGATTTCCGGCAAGAACAGAGGGGTTTACTGGAAATATGTCTAGAATAGGACTAATAGATAAAAAGGACTTAATTTGGTTATTCAAAATACTAGAGTTGTTATTCAGGGATTTTCTAATTGCAGGTGCTTCTAAGTTGTCTAATTTTTTGCTTTTATTAATAATAATAACGTTACATTTGTATAGCGCAGTTTTGTGTCATTTTACAACGAGGAGTTCGTTCATTGTTACGGTAAGGAATTTTAACCTCTGTGTCCTCACAAATATATATTTTTTTTTAATGAACTCCACACAGGAGGCATTGAGAAAAAAAAATCACTCAGAGCCTATATTATGTATGGGGATGCTGTGTGGAGGGTTTTTTTAAGGAAAATTAAGGAGAGTGTTCTGGGAAGGAAAAGGGTAATAAGGGTAGCTATCCGGGAGTCAATGTGTCCGGAAGTAACGATGTGAATCTATCACTTCGACTGCGGTGCAAGGCGATGCATCGAGAGAGTCCGTTATTTTTTATTAAACAATCGATGGTTTGCAAAATGTCATTCTTAAATTGTGACATTTTTGATAATTTCGCAAGAGTTTTTGTAATGATTGAAAAACTTTTCTGAATATTGTTATGTGTAATAGTCCAGAAACCTTCGCGGGGGTGGAAAGAAGGTGTTTTGAAAGTTTCAAACATTTCCTCTACTTAATATGGCAATAAATGCTTTACATCATTACACGTGTATACACATTTATAAACAAGCCTATTTTGGTTGATATATATAGATTTTAATACGTTTAAATGATTAAAATTATTTGATTTATGTATGTACAATGCACATACGTAAGCGTGACGTATTCACTACTTAGTCGAGAGGTTTTTTTACTTCTTCTGTTAATAGCTTTCCTTCCCGTGGGAGTATTCTAGCCAGTGTCGAGTTGAGGTTAAAATTAAGCCATTTTTTTACGAAACGGTAAAAAGAAAGATAATTTCTCTATAAATATTGTTAAATTAAGCTGCTGAGCTTTGGGGTTCATTGTATTTTCTTGGAGGAAATTTACCGAGATGTTAAATACAGATTTGTTCATGAACGAACATAGGTCTGTATATTACAGATAAGAGGGTTGTCTGCAGTCTAGAGTCTAGAGGTCACCAATGTGTCATTTATATACGAGGGTTATCCGTAAAGTAGTCCCGTTTGGGAAAATAAAATAATCTAGTATATATATAAACAAATATGAACGTTTTATTCACAAATAACATTCTTTAAACTACTTCTCTAAATAGTCACCTAGCAAATTTAAAAATTTGTCGTAACGTGTGAAGAGTTTTTCTATCTCAGGGTTACATTCCTCTGCCGCCAGTGAATTGAGATACGTAGTAACAGCTGCTTTCAGCTCTCATCAATTGAGCCCTTTCCCTGAAGAATGTAGTATCCAACAATATTCTCGTTCCGAAAAAAATTGAAAACACTTTACCAGGTATGCTTCATAACATTTCATATTTAAAATATATAAAACATATAATTCTTAATAGAAAAGTCGTATAGAAAGCAACTAAATTAGAGTTTATTATTAGAATTTACGCTTTATTTGTGGAATAATGTTGTGTTTAAAAATTTCACACACAACGTTTTTCCATAAAAATTTTTTTTGATCTTCGTACCTTACAGAAAACAACATGCTCTCATAAATGTTACCCATGTTATTGATGTATATTGACATTAATAAGCAAAAAAAAACGATATAATATAAATGAAACCATTTACTTATTTCTTAAAAATTCGCAAATTCTCTTTGTGGCGTTATTTTTAAATTAATGGATTAGTTATTTGTTTTCATTAAAATAAAAAAAATAAACCATTTACGTTCTAGATATTGTCTTGAGATCAACAAACAACATTATTCCACAAAACTGTTTCAACGGCTAAATTAGCAGGCTTATTAAATATTAATAGCAGGCTTATTAATATTTTTCTGGACAAATTCGACTTTCCTGTTAGTCAACTTCTTGGCTTTGAAGTCTTTTTAGCCATAAGTTTTCTCCATTTATTCCCATAAATCAAGCCATGCACCGTGATTTCGATAAATGGCATTACACAACATTCTTTCACATACCAAACTTTAAAAGGCTGCCACAGGCCTAAAAAAATGTCAGTACCGTAATTTCTATCTTTAAAGATGCATATTAATACGCCGAACATTATTCCATCAATAACTCAACATTGATAGTTTTGTTGGATAAAACATTATTCCGGGCAAGGGCTCAATTGTAACTTTCTTAACGAATTCGTCAATTGAACTCAGCAGTTCGTCCATAATGACTAACGGCTGTCCCTTACGCTCGTCATCATGGGTGTTCTCTCTTCCCAAGTTGAAATTACTACACCAGCGACAAACAGACGACTCATCCATTACATTGTCTCCGTACACCTCCTTTGCCTATGAATATCGCAAAGTCGCACATTTCCTGCGTTGAGAAATTTAATCACAGCTCTAACTTCACAACTGGCGGCATTCTCTATTTTCTTGAACATTATAAACACTCACAGAAGCAACACAGTCAATACCAGCGAGATGTAACGTTGCACACAGACAGCTGAAATACAACTGAACGTGTTAGTACTTGTCCGGCTGCTACTCTATTCACCAGCACTCCGCGCGGCGTAAACGGGTAGTTCCTACTTTCCGGGTGACCCTCGTATTATAATGTCGAGCTGTCCATATAATGCCACATAAAATTTATAATGCCATAATTTTCAAAGAGTCATTTTTGCGAAATATCACCACAAGGACGCTGAAAAAATTTAAGAAATACCTAAAATCTTTATCTAATATAACCCTAAAAAATTATCAAAACATTTTAACCCAAAATAACTAAAAACTGTTGCTAAAATTCCCCTTAAAACAACTTTATCTCATGAATAAATTCGATATGCTTGATAACTATTGTTGAAAAGTTGATAACTTTTGAAAAGCAGTAGATCCAGAATTTTAAGAGATTTTATACCTGAAAATTTGAGTTTGTCAATCTATCGGGCTTCTTGAGTTCGATCCCTCTGCTGGCTATGTCTTCAGTCAATAACAATAATTTTGGACGATTTTTATACGATTTATGTGAAACATCACCTTAAGGGCGCTGTATTCCATCTGTGTATCCATCACGACACAAGCAACATTTTCCGTGTACAGTGGTGGTGTTAGGAGATTTTTTGAATATTGTCACGTTATTCATAACTTGGGAATGTTGTTTATCTTTCTTTATAAAAAAAAATGTCTTTTTAGAAGGATGAATTTTAAGTTTCGCTCTGAATTCTCTCAAGTCCTTTATTACTATTAGTTCATGTGGCAGTTTATTCACAGCTTTAGTGCCTGACACTCTAAAAGCTTGTTATAATAAAGTATTGAATTTTGTTTGTTGTGTTTTAATAAGGATGTCTTTCAGTTAAGAGCAGAAGCAAGAGCGCCAACCGAATCGAGGACAAAAGTGATATGGCATCATTTGTCAATTAGGGTCATTTATATTTTTGGTTTGCCCAAATTTGCCACACGTGAATAATTAGTGTATTTTGTTAAAATTAACATTTAACTTATAGCAAAGGTATTAAACAAGATCGATCATCTTTTGACAGAAGGTTACC
This sequence comes from Glyphotaelius pellucidus, assembly GCA_936435175.1. NCBI lineage: Eukaryota > Metazoa > Arthropoda > Insecta > Trichoptera > Limnephilidae > Glyphotaelius > Glyphotaelius pellucidus. The sequence continues at coordinate 8,014,327 of OW386548.1, read as the reverse complement.
CAAAATGGCGCAAGGTAATTAATAATTACCTTTTTGTTCATGATGAATAATATCCGTTTTTTTATTCTTTTAATTATCACATCATTATGTGTTCTCATGACTCAAACATTAAAATGATAATTATAATAATATTAAATGTTTTATTATCTTCTTTTTTGTATCGAATGGACTTAATGATATCGTGCTGAAGATTTCATGTATTTATTTACTTTTAATAATAAGAAATTTTTACAAATTATGTTATGTAGTTTTTCTGGAAGAATTATAATTGTAGTGTAGTTGAGTGGAGTCGGTTTCCGCCTGTATTTGGTGTCAGTACGTTTTCTATTTCTGATCTCGCTATGTTTTGTATCCAGCCTTTTGTTTGAGATTTAAATGTCATGAAGTTGTGATTTTTGATTGAGAGAGGGATTTTGTTACAGAGTTTAGTACCAAAGTATTACTATAAGAAGCTTTTTTTGTCCAAATGTTGTATTCGTAGTTACTTGTTGGATATGTTTTTGACCCTGAAATCTAGTGTTTCTAATATACGTGTTAGTTGTTAAAACTTTTAAGATTTCGTCATTTAGTCATGGTGTTAAGATTCTCGAAGATTTCGACATTTAGCCGTAATGTTAAGATTGTTGAAGATTTCGTCATTTAGTCATAATGTTTGTTGAAGATTTTGTCATTTAGTCATGATGTTAAGATTGTTGAAGATTTCGTCATTTAGTCATGATGTTAAAATTGTCGAAAATTTCGTCATTTAGTCATGACGTTAAGATTGTTGAAGATTTCGTCAGTATTAGTTATTAGAAGGACTTTCAATATAATTTTCATGATGGTTTTTTTTAGGTTTTACTTAGAGAATTTGGAATATTGTCATTTGCACTTCCCCATCCGATAATACCGTATTCTATCAGTGATCAGCAGATAGTGGTGTAAATCTTGACAATCTTTTTTTAATGAGAACATTGAGGTTTTGACTACATAAGTTAATTTTTTGTTGTTTTTGATATTATACAAACTATACTTACTCGTAGGTAGGTAAAAAATTAACAAATTTTTCAAAAAAAATGTTAAATTTTATTAACTCTACACATTATTATTTGCAACGTAACCACTATGTAATCTAACTAAATATTAATAAGAAAAATCCAACCACAACGTTTCAATATTTTTGTTGGTAAATTATATTATATTCCCATATTCTCCGAGAAAATAATGTTTCACTTTTACCTGGAAAACGTCGCGAGATTTTGAAAATATTATTTTATTCTGGCCGTTTCTCCATTTCAGCTGCGACGGAAGAGCATTCCAACTGTTTCCGAGCCGGAAATGAAAGCCTTCATTCACCCTTCATTCTCGCCGCTAAAGCCTCTCCATATAAACCATGAACTTGTTCATATTAATCAAATGTCTAAATTTTGTCTGGCTACGTGAGGTCTTTTATGCGAAGTAAAAATAGTTAAAGCTTCACATTGTCACTTCAATTCAAATCAAAAATACTAATTTCTATTACGAGTCTCTCTGTGAGTGATTGTTACTCTGGTTCAAAGAACTCGCAAAATAGAACTGATTGTATCAAGAATTCAGACAAGCGATAAAGTACCTATCGATACATTTTCAATATTTTAACTGAAGTGTCAAGAATCCAGATAAGCGAAAAGTATCTACCTAGAAAAAAATTGTTTTTTTAACAGAAAACCCCCATTGCGATCATAGAAACGATCCGTTCTCATGTGACAAATTTAAACCGTTTACAAATGTTGGGTGCACGTTTGACGTGTTTCCCAACTACGGACCGGTGCCGAAGGGAGCAATACGCTATTTCCTCGGAGCGTATTTTATTGTAATATTGGTAAAACAACTTTGGAGAACTTGATCCAATAATATAAAATACTAGCGAGTTCCCGGCATGCGTTGCTACGCCACTTAATTAAGAAATTGTTTCTCCCTACGTGTCCTTTCCCATTCTTCCCATTCCCCTTCCGCCTCCCCTTCGTCTCCCCTTCATTCCCCTTCCCCTCTCGCGTTCCCACTCCGCCTTCCCTCTCTTCACTCCCCTCGCCCTCTTCCTTAGTCCCGCGAACCCCCCTCTCGAGTTCCCCTCCCCCCTCCCGCAACCCATACATTCATTCCCGGTACATTCAGTTTTCAACAGCTCGCGTGCCATCTATTGCAATTTTTTAATACAAATTTCATAATGCCAGAGCTCAACAACATACATAAAAACCATGGCTGGCAGACACACATCAAATCCCCAAAGTTTCATCGCAATTGGATGAACTGTTAGCAACGCAAAATTTCATGATGCCAGAACTCAATATTGTATATAGTAAGAATCGCGGGAATGCGCACATCAAATCCCCAAAGTTTCCTCGCAATCCGATTAATGGTTTAGCAACGCGTAGCATACATACATACATAGACAGAAGCAAACATATTTAATATTTTTTATGTACAGATATTATGTAGAAATATGCAAAGTATAGGTGTTTAAAAAAAGTTACCTACTAAACTAACGAATTATATTTGTTTAAAAAAAAAATTTTTTCTCAAAAATTGGTACAGAGTTTTCACTGTTCAGGAATTTTCATTTTTCTCCTCCGGGCATTTGTTTTTATATTAAAGGATTTTTTTATAGAACAACGACCCTTATTATAAGCGTAGGAAAATCGTTATTATTTTACAAAATTATTTATTCTGTTAAACGTAAACCAATGTTCTCAAACTTATTTATTGGTAATGCCTTCAGCGCTCTGATTTCTTAGAAACTTGGCTGTACCAAACTTATTGGATTGCAATATCCCCAATATATGGAAATGTGAATAATGATATGTACCTACTTCATTTATAACTAGGCTCTCCAGAAATTTCAACAATAAGTGAATTAAGCTCATATATATTGCCTTTGGTAGAACTCAACTTCAGTACTATTCTCTCGCTTGGAATCCATTTTACCAAATTCCTGTACAAGCTATCGAAGGAACACAAAAAAAATTCTAAATTTTCCAGCATTTTTTTTGAACTACAACACTCTTTTAAAAGTTCAGAATAATTGTCACTTTGGTATTTCTATATAAAACTTTAAATGGTGCCTTTGTTGGTCCAGAATTGCTAACATTGTTGAGCTTTTGGATTCCATAGCATAATAATACTAGAAGTCCTGAAATTGTTGGAATAACTACTATGTGTAGGTACTCCTTATTGCCCAGAATACTCTCGGAGTGAAATAATTATGTGGAGTCTGTGGACATCGTCAATTCTTCTCTAAAATCAAGAATCAGTCAGTGGCTGAGTTGGCATCACGTTAGGGTCCCATCCAGGCATCGTGTGTTCGATTCCTCGGCTGGCTAAGTCCTCCATCACGACACAAGCAACGTTTTCTGTGGTGGTAGTAGGAGATTTTCAAATATTGTCCGATTATTCGTAACCCGGGAATGTGTGTCTTTCTTTAAAAAAAAAATACAAACGATTGTTGCTGAGACAATTCAGTTACCTATTAAAAGTAAGAAAAACCTGTACATTTTTTTACCATTCCTACGTAAAAGCCCCTTAACACGCCGCTAATATTCAATTAATAAAAAAAATGCTGATCAGAAGTTCTTTGAAAATGAATTCGCCGAGAATGTCTTCTCTGTCTCATCCAAAGCATTTCAATAATTCATTGACATAACCATTATTGATTATCGAGTTTTTCCGATAAAAGGTCTCGTGCGCGGATGATTACCGCAGTTTTCCATTTTCCTTTAAACATTTTTTTTGATAGGCGCTTCGATATATTATTATGAAGTGTTTTCAAACACAGGTTTCAACCGCAGTAATAAAATCAAAGAAGCGTGTTAATATTACCTAGATACTATTATCTCAACCCCTTTTTACATTAGCTTCACACAGGAGGCCCTGAGGAAAGTAATTTTCCTTATGTCAACTTTTGGGATGCTGCGTGGAGAGTGTTCTTTAGAAATGAATGGAGAGGATGTTCTGGGAAAGAAAAATGTATGAGTGGAATAAAAGTGGTGCATTCAAAATTATTGTTTTCTTTAAAAAATTTAATTTTTACTATTTTTTAAAATTCTGAAAAGTTAGAAAAAACTGAAAAACGTAATTTTTTTCTGTTTTCTTGGTTCCTTCTCTAATGACGTTTGTACTGATAAAGAATCTACATTTTTTTTTAATTACTAGAAAGGCTGAAATCGTGACAAGATGGACACGCTCTTTTTTTCCCCTCTACTTCAAACAGCGTGTAACTTTGTGTTTTTTTTTTATGAAATTTTTTTTTGTGAATTCTTTAAATATAAATAAATAAATTATAAAAAATGTATAGAATACCCCTTTAAGATTATGGTACCGCTTTGAAGAAACTACGTTTGTATTGAAACCCGGTCGGCATTAAGTATGTAAAAAAATTTAAGTGGTGTTTTCTAAGCTATTGTTTTATTTTAAATAATAATTTTTTTTTGTACAGCCCCCTTGAGTTGATTTTTCACAAAAAAAGTGCTGTAAAATCGGTTGAAATTATTATGATTTTGTGTTAGCTATTTCTGAGTTGTCTAATTTCCGTTTTTTTTTTGCTGAACGCTGTTACATTTTACGGTCCATTTTATCGGAACAGATGAAAATTTATACCGATTCTGGAACATTTCTTTCAGTTTATATCTGTCCGATCTATCGGGAGTAGAGTTCCCGGGTAATCGCAATATCTCAATGTGTCCGGAGCATAGTAACTTCATTCTAAAGGCGCCCACTACGATCGTTCTTTGCCCATATCTTTACATTCCTTGTCACTTATCACCTCACGCCTCGTGTTCGCCGTTAGCTCCTGCCCTATCTCCGGAAGGAAATTGTGGAGTTATACCAGCCTGATTAGGAAACCTACTTTAAACGACTCTTAAAACGTTGGCAATCAATTTCTTTGCAATATATAGTCCGATGGAGAAATAGCTTACTCATGAAAAAAATCAAAGAAAACGTTCTGATTTTAATTCTTAGTTTGTTAAAGCCGTTGATAATTACTACTTAAGAATTGCTAACTATATTTTTATTTTTACATCAACTCCACATAGGGGGCCTTGAGGAAAAAATCGCTCAGGGCCTCATCTATGTGTCTAGGTAAATTGCAATTTTAGAAATCAATTTTATAATAAGAAGAATATATGACGCAAATGTGAATGGTAGAAGAAGTCGGGGACGCCCGAGGAAGACATGGCACGATCAAGTGAATCAGATACTTGAGTCGGGCCATGTCAAAAGCCAGAATAATAGAAGAGTATGTATGAAACGATGTATGAATGTGAGTGAAGCAAAGAGTGTGTGCCAGGACCGAGTTGTTTGGCGGTCCGTCCTCTCTGCCTACCCCTGCGGGGAAACGGCGTGATGGTTAGTTAGTTAGTTAGTTAGAAATCAATTTTTTTAATTCAATTGTTCGAATTGCAATTTTTCGAACTTCAATTTTTCGAAAAACATATTTTTCGAACATCAATTGACCGAAACACTAGTTTTTCGAATTGATTTAAGTATGTATACGGTACGTACAACCTAACGTAACCTAACCTAACCTAAACTAACCTATAACTGGTACGTCTGACAGTATCTTTTTAGTAATAAACAAGTGGAATATTTATTTTAAAAGTCGATCAACAAATTCGAAAATACGTCTTTCGGCCAATTGCTGTTCGAAAAATTAATCTTTCGAAAAAATGAAATTCGAAAAATTGATTTCGAAAAATTGAATTCGAAAAACAAGTCTGCTCCCCTCATCTATTGGGATGCTATGTGACGAGTGTCTTATTAAGAAAAGGAAGGAGATTAAGTTCTGGGATGGAAAAATAGGGGTGGGTATGAATCTGTAGGTGAATGTGTCTAGGAGTGCTTGTGGATCCATCCCTCCCACTGCGGTGCAGACAATGAGTCGGGAGGCAGCCGACACCTAAACAAACCTCACCCCATGAATCCGGGCATCCCTGCTAAATCAGCAAACTTAGCAAACCACTATGTCAGGGGTGTAGGTTACCCTAAAAATAGTTTCCGAGGCAGCGGTACCCATACCAACCTCCCGAATTGAATATCACCACGTTGTAGGATATTTTATTATTCAAAGTGATAACCGGCCTGAACTCTTTATCCATGCGTAATGTGCCTAAAAGTTAAGTCCGTAGTAAATGAAATTTTGATCTCTTGTGACATTTTTTTTTTAAATAAAAACATAAAAAATCTGTAACGAACAGTTAGGGGCAGGGTGAGTGGTTGGTCGGTTACTTGGCTGAGTGACCAGTGGAAGAAAATTTGTTTCACATGAATGAAAACACTTTAGAAAAAAAAGTCATCGGAGACCAAAATTTCATTATCGTTTTTATACTCCAAATAATGTCTGGAATCACTGGTTAAAGTAAGTCAAGTAAGTTAAAACCTTATATAGAAACCTTCGCGTGCGTGCGCACAACAAATCACCAACGTTTTATCGCAATCGTATGAATGGTAGAGGAACGCATCCAGGACAAACAAAGAAACATTCAATGTTTTATATATAAAGATGAGCAAATTATGTATTTCAATGGAAAAAAATGGTTTTAGTTAAAACTATCATTTTACCTTATCGCTTATCATTTGCCATCAAATATAAAGAACCTGCTTTTTATTTGATTTTAGATTACACGTTTTCAATCGCTTTTTAAAAAACCTTAAAGGTTAAAGTTCTATGGCAGTTCTAGGGCAGACTTTGAACAACCAGCTGAGAACATCAATAACCCCCACACGTATTCTGGAGCATATTTTCTTTACCCTCGATATTATCATTTTATAAAACATTTCTCCGCCTTTTATTTATTTATCTTCTTCTTTGCTCTTATATGGACCATAGCTTAAAACTGAAAATGTCGTCTTATCCGGCAGATGTCACCAGAGTGCTTGACCCAAGTAGATAATAGACACAGGTGACTTATGACACTTGCAAACCCAAAAGAACACACACAGCGAATCAGTGGAAGGATATAAAAAGAAAGATACGTCCTACTATCATATATGTGTCATATTATCACAGGTTAAAAATATGATATTTCCACCGGGTTTTAAAACCAAAACATGACGGAATTCGAGCGATTTTTGATCTCTGAATTGTGTTTTATTATTGTAGGCGCTTTTAATGAAATGTATTTACGACAAGTTTTTTATTGAAGGGGAACGGCGTATTTTTAGTGGTTTTCATGAATTTTTTTAAACACATAAGGAATATATGTATTTTGTTTACACTTTGGAGTTATTTTACACATATATTCAAGAGTATATTCTAAAATTTTCAAATATTTTTCTAGAAAAATAACGAAGATATCAGTTGCCGCGCATTGTAAGTCGCCATCCGGCTGGGCAATATGTGTAACTCCTGAAGGTCACAATTTACACTCGAAATCAATTTTTCAAAAAAAAAACCCTTTTTTATAAGTGTTTCTTTTATTTGAACCTCATTCCTCATAAAAAATCGAAAATTATAAGTTTTTTGAGGAATCTGAAAATTTATTATGATTTTTTACATTTTTTTGCAATAAAAATATAGTTAAAATAAAAATACTGTTTAGGAGTGAGGTTCAAATTGAGAAATCATCAAAAACTATGTGCTGAGTTTGAGAACGATTCATCAAAAACTGTAAGAGCTAGAAGTTACACAAATTCGAAAAAAGCAGTTTTGAGAAAAACGCGTATGAAAATAATACTGGCAGTAAAGTAGCAGCATTTCGACCGAGGGACACTCTTGCGGGACTTTCCAAAGTGGAAGATACTTTCAGAATCTCAGAATTGTAATGTGCTTGAAATGGCTTTAACCGTGTTTGGTGACCAGATCTGAATAGGCAGGTACATCTCCCCCTTCTCTCCCCCCCCCCCCCCCACCAGCCTTACAACATGCCTCAATTGGGGATGCCGTAATCTCACTGGCTCTAGACAGGAGCAGTTAGGAAACTTGTGAAGGTATTCACATTAAAAAAAAAGTTATCTAAAGGTTCATACCAGTCCTTGCGACACTTACAATCATACAACCTTCTCATTTCTATTATTCTGACTTGATCGTTTATTTTCAAGGCGTGGATTTGGCCCGAAATGTCTTGTTCCTTTTAGCGGTCTTCTGTGATTTTACACAAAAAGCATTAAAATAAATTATATCAAATTATCCTTGACTTCAATGCTGTGAAAATTTTTGAAAAGACAGGAGGCGACCCAACAAAGACTTTTCATTTATTATTAAACGTTAAACGTGGCAGAGAGAAACATAATAGAGCTGAATAATATCTTCTAAGCATCTTAACCTTGATTGGTTACCCTTGTATTATTGACTGAAATTAATAGAATATTTCCAGGAGGCTTTTATTCCCAGTCTTCTCGAAAAGAAGGCTCTGCTCTCCTACCCTTCTGCTCGTCGGCAAATATTGTCTTTTCCCCGATTTATAATTTATGCCATATTATTCTTGTATTAATAAAATATTATCTTTGCCCCGGGGTAGGGAGGTTGTGACATTGTTTAAACATTTATTTTGTTGAACTTAATAAAAGGGGCTGGCACAATAATAATGTAAATCATTGTGGTCTTATTACTGTTTTAATGAAATTATCACTTTTATTAGTTGCTAGCGCAAACCGATTAAAAATCACGGGTTATTACGTTAATAAACCTAGTTTGTTAGTAAATAACGCTTTCTTGAAAAAGTAAAAAGCGCAGATCGTAGAAAAATTGATTTAATTGTAAAAATTAAACCTAGGTGATTAAAACAAAAGAATTACACATTTTTCATACGTAATTAAAATAATTTTCTGTTTTAAATATAATGTCCTCTGCGTGCAAAGTCGTATCTTCTCCAAGCATAAACTTTCTAATAATAGATAAGTTTTTTAGATTTTCACGGCGAAAAGTATTTTCGTTATTTGTTTTTAGGGTGTTATGCCGTATTGCGCTACCTCCTTCTTTAGCCAAGGTTTCGGACAGCGTTACAGTGTCCATTATCAGGGCAGATGTGTAATTGTGTTGTTGTGTTGTGATGATGGACACTGTAACGCTGTTCGAAACGTTGGCTAAAGAAGAAGGTAGCGCAACACGTCGTAACACCCCAAAAACAAATAACGAAAATTTTCAATAATAGTGGGTTTATCGGAAAGTATGTTTTCTGTACCTATTTGTAAGTATGTTTTCTATCAGGTTACCTTTACCTGCCAGGTAAGTATATTTTCTTTACCTGTTTTTTAAATAATAAAATTAGACAGAACAAAACTCGTGATAAATTGTACAGCGCCCTTAAGGTGATTTATCACAAAAACGGCGATCTACAAATTATCCAATTTATTATTTAAAGTAGATACTTTATCGCTTATCTGAATTATTGATACATCAGTTCTGATTCTGAAAACGACAATTAAAATATTTTTCTAATCAAAAATTATATTATTGGTAGGTAAGCACTTTATTGCTTATCTGAATTATTGACACATTCATTACGAATTTTGAAAATGACAGCTAAATTCAAAACTTATCTGATTTCATTGAACCAGAGCAGAGGTTCACTTGCACTTTCAAAATTTTACTGGTCATGGTGAACCCACTGCTGGTCACGGTGGACCCCCTGCTGGTACATTTCTACCATATTCCCAAAACTCGACACGCGTTGTACTGAATATTGAATATGAGGTGGGGTCTGTCACAACGGAGCAGTACCGGATCTACGACTTTTTCAAACGGTGGCAAAATGGACCAGTATTCGAGTTAATATTTGCCACGACGGAGGGGGTGTAATGGGATATGGGATGGGAGGGAAGGGATATGGGTATCCCATCCTAGTACAGTACACCCATATCCCATTACGCCCTCCCCTTGCCTAGCTGGACCTTTTAAGATCTCATGCATAAGCGGTACAACAACTATGCCAGTCGCTCTATTATGGAGGGGGCGTAATGGGATATGAGACAGGGGGTGGTCTCAATTGAAACCAGTTCGTGGACCCCCACTTACAACTTTTGAACCCCCATTTCTTTATCGCGCCTACGTGGACCCCCGTCGGGTCTCCCGTGGACCCCTGAGGGTCCACCTGGACCACTTTGGGAATCACTGAACCAGAGTAACAATTATTCACATTTAGACCTACAACCCGAAATTAGTACGTTGATGTTAAAGAGGACATAAAAAACATTCGCATAATATGTTATTTTAGCACCGAGCCTATTAAGTTATCTTGCTGGTTTATTTTACGTGGAATTTTCTCATGTATGTTATACGACGCAAACAGAGTCGTAACTCATCTATCAGCCGCATCCATCAAGCTTCCAATTAGCGAGATTAAGTACATACTTGGAGCGAAATGCAGGCGAGTGAAATTTCATTTGCCGGAATTGTAGTTAACACGCGCGAGTACGGAGGCCTCGTAAAAACTAAAGGTAATTTTCCTACATTTCATTACATCCTTCTGCCTCCTTCCCGGGTCGTGGAACTTTAATTTATTCTAAATAATTAAAGTTCCCTGTTTGCTGAACCCGAATACTGAATTATGCTTTACCAACTTTATAAGGCTGCCGGGCTGCGTTTGCAGGGCCGTTTACGGGGGTCGCTTCCCCTGATATGAGTTATTACAATTGCGAGAAACAAATTATTTTGATATAACGCTTTCTCGACACCTCGTTATAATTTTTACTTAACGGCACTCAACATTAAATAGGGTATAAATAATGGTTTCGTTCATAATTGTGTAGCGTTTTTGGTATGCAAGACACCGCTTCCAGATAGGATTTTTTACCGTGTGTTTGGCCAAAACTTTGTTAGTGCTTTTGCATTAGTTTAGTAATCTATTCAATTTGTAAAAAGTTTGTACTGGGTAATTGTTTGCTAAAGAAAATGAAGTCTCGAAACTTCTACGAAAAAGATGAATTGGAACGCCGAAGATCGCTAGAGTCTTTTACGAGGAAACCGCTGCTAACATTACGTAATCAGTTTTCATAATTTCCTCTCGGTAACTAACAATCTACGAAAAACTTCATTTAATAACATTGCAACTCTTCAAAATTCAGCCGAATTTACATTACACCGTAAGTTGTGCAAAAGTTGTTTCATGATATTTGTTGCACTACTAGTTTCACGTGTAAACATGTAGTTTCATCAATCATGCATAGTTGTATACCAAAACATTAGAATCGCGCTAGCGTGAATTTACGGCGCTTAACTAATTGCGTAATGTAAAAACGTGACGCAACTAGTGTCGCGAAACCATTTCACCTGAGCAAACTTTTGTGTTTTGTGAGAGTTGTGTACAACAACATAGTGCATTGCAGAAAAAAGTTTTGATGTTAATGGTGCCATGGTTGTTGTGATACTAAAGATGTCCCACGCTAAATTTGTGCGATTTACTCAAAATTTTTGATGTCATGCAATTATTTGAAACATGCATGAAACTAGTTGGGTAATGTAAATTCGGCATTAATGACCACTTCTCCTTAAAACCACCGGATTACGCTCGAACAAATTCATCAACCATTAAGTATAGTTTTTAAGTAAATTTAAAATACATATAAGCCTATTGACAGTTTTCAATGCAATTAATAATTCCTTTCAAGAAAGAGAATTGCTTTCTTTTAACTTGAAGTCCTGTTTTAACTTTAACACTTGGCATTTTATTTATCTGTGAATTTGTTTGCTGTTCCGATTTAATATGGTGGTCTTGCTGGATGTTACCTTTTTATCCCGCCAGAGTTCGTATGATCGTGGTTCCTACTACGATCTGTCAAATCGGAAGAATCAATGTGTATATGGTACCTACCGGCCGGTACGACATTTTCATTGAAATGGTGACATTTCTTTGGACAAATTATACAATTCCTAATTAAACTTAAAAAAAAAAACATTACGTTAAATATTTGAAATTCATCAATAGGATATTTTGGTTTTGATTTTTTAAATAAGGGAACATTAGAAACGTACTGTTTTGGACGCAGAAGTACTAGTTTTCATATTAAAAAAAAAATGTTTGTTGAATAAAAAATTTTAATTAAATTCGTATTGAATAAAAAAATTTAAATGTATGTATGTTTGAATTAATTAATTAATTGTACAGTGTTGAAAGCTTGTTGTAGTTTTTACCCAACTCATTGCTGCCTTTTCAGTGGTAGCGTGTATTTGAAGGGAATTTCAAATTTGAATAAGGGAGTTAATTGACTGTCAGTTTTACAGACAGATTTACTTCATGGAGTAGATGCTGAGTTATCTGATCGATTGTGTAAATGTATTGATAATACAAACATTTACTAAACACAATGGGCCTAGTCATAATTCTCCTCCCAATCACACAGTCAAGCACAAGATTAATTGCTTTCTAGCGCCTCTCTTGCAGCAAGACAGAAATTTTGATATCATTCGATTTTTATTTTATTACTAGGTACCCGGCACCGCTCGGAGAGTTGATACGAGATTGAACTGACGTTTGAGCACATGACGGATCTTGCTTTATATACCCCTACCAATAGGTAGCCCTACCCATACAAAAAAGGCTTCGAATGGTTCACAATGTTCCAGAACATTTCACAACATTCGAGAGTGTTCTGGAATGTTCCACAATGATGATGTTCCCGACTCCCTATTCCCGAACATTCCACAACATTCCAGAATGTTCTGGGACGTTCTGTAATGTTGTGGAAAGCTCTCGAATACTCTTTAATGTTCTGGACTGTTCTAGAAATTTCTAGAGGGCGAAACTTATAGCCCTTATATCTTCAAAAGCACGCCCTTCAGATAAAAAACAGGAACCTTCTTCGTGGAAGGGGAAAAGAGGGCTACCACACCATATAACTCCCTTGATTGTACCGGGACTCGTTTTTGAGTTTTAGCAGGACGCACACTCTTATACACTTTCTTTTATAATATATGTTGATTTATGTGAGAATCTTCACAGTCTTCTGATGATCTTCTCTGCCTATTCTATAGGAAACAGCGTGGCGGTTAATTAGTTCGTTATTTGTTTAAGCTGAAAAAAATATTCATGAAAGTATCCTTTGTCAAAAATTGTATCCTTTGTATAAATTCATATTCTGCTTGTTCATAGATGGCACCAATTTCATTATTTTAGTTAAACACCCTTTTTGCAAGTTATTTTTTTAAATATTAGGAAGAACTGTAATACAAAGTTTTTTTCGTAAAAAACTCAATTCTTTCAAGAAAGGCGTATAAATACAAAATTGTATGGGTGATTCAGTCTAATATTGTTTTTCCATGCCTTTCATAGAAGAATTGAGTTTTTATGTGGATAAAACTGTATATTCGTTTTCAAATTGTGTATTTAAGGACAGAAATAAACAATTCATTACTTGCAAAAGGAGGTTTTATCAAGTAAATAAATTACCGCCAAATATAAACGAGCAGATTTCTAATTATTTTGAGTTTATCCTTAAACCATTTTCTTTATTATAATAGTTTTGTTTGTGTAGTTTCTGTTGTAAGTAATAATAAAACATCATCCCATCTTGTCGTCCTTATGATTGGATTTTAGTATCCAGTAAATAACGCAAATTAATTAATTTTGCAAATCCTGTTTGTATTTGAATCATAATAATAATTATTCATTACAAAATTAGAATGAGAATCCTAAATCTGGATACCCATTACACTCTCATCAAAATTTCATGAATGTCATTACTTATTTAAATGCGTTCGTTCAATTAACATTATGATGGAAATGAATTTGTGTTAGAGTCGCTGAAATCCGCAATTCGATTAAGATAAGATCCGAATCTTCATTTCTGGTCTCCGTCGCACAGTGTACGAAATGGAGAAAAAACCCAAATTAAGTGGTTTCGCAAACTTTGATGTTTTTATTTTAAATACTTTTTTTTAGTGTAACACAATAGTTTCTGTATTTTATGTGTTTATTTAAATTTCTCAAAAGCGCTTGACGGAAGTTTGGCAACGCCTCAAAGCGTGTCGTAAATTTGATGTTCGGCATCGCGTTTTTCACTTCACTCCTACGCGTGGGATGTGTGTGAGAGTGTGTAGAGACGGATGTGTATTAAGTGACGTTTAGATACATATACAAAAGTTTTTTATTTAATTTACTTAACTATATATCAGTATCACATGTGTGTGAGATTTTAACTAACATCTAATGTTCCACTATTTTTTGTATTTTTTCTGCTGTTAAAATGCTTATTTCAATTAGCATTTAGAAACAAAACATCGTTTGTTCTCGTTTATGAATATAAACATATTGTAGACTGAAGTCCCACCTTTTATATCATATATTAATTGTTATCATCTTTTGTCCTTCCTTGAACAATTTTGTTATTTTCAGGAAGGCCTTGTATGCATTCCCCGGAGAGAATTATTCGAGGCATTAAAAGAATGGGGTATACTAAATGCCACTTCTGTGAAATCAAAGGACTTTTTAATTAATTACATAACACAAACATACCACATATCAGGGTCGAATATTTTGAGCCCTACATTTTACAAAACCGTAAAGAATTTTTCACTACAGTTTATGAAGATATGGAAAAAAAGCCGCAGTTACATTGTGAGGTTTACAAAAACAACTTTTTGACAAACAACAAAAAAAAAATTTACTTCCGAATAGTTATAATTCATTAATAAGATAAAAAAAATTGCACTAATATTTAGTCAGCAAACAATTAATTCTTGTTTTTTCTTCATTACGCCCACTGTGCGGCGTCTCCTCCAGTGGTTCTCTCGGCCTGTATTCAGTTTAAATGTGTTTGCTCTTAACCATAAAATAATATCTTATATCCAATTAAATTAACACACCATTACATACTAGGAATTTATGAAAATTGGTTTGTGGATGTCGGACCTATCCTATTAAAAATGTAATGTTGATCATAATTGAACAATTTACATATTTTAAATAAGACGCACAACGTTGTGTGATATTAAGAATCGCGCTCTTAACAATAACACTCTTTATGTAGATGGTTGTAAGGTTTAAATTCCCGCTTAACACCAGACGTCTATTTTGATTTTATGCAAGAAAAAAACATTGCCAAAAGTTTTCATTTATTACAGTTGGGGAAACAGATTCCGAAATTCCGAACCCTACATAATACACTCTCAATTAGTGTATCAGCAAATTGGTTTAACCGGTAATAAATCAATGTAGACACCTTCGAAAATTAACATTTAAAATCTTATAAATAAGTCGCCTAACAGTGGATTTAGCCACAGTTTGAAGATGGTATTGTAAACCAAAACAGCTGTAACTAAAATACTTGCAGGACTTGATAATAAAACTATCAAATATAATTTTAATTAAATATTTTTAAAAAAAATCATATGTATAATCTATAACACATGTAACTTAATTTTAGTAGAGTATTGTACTGCCCTGAAGAAGCTACGATTGTAGCGAAACCCGGTCGGCATTAAGTTTATAAAAAATAAAAGTGGTCTTTAAAAAATTAATGATTTATTTTTTTTTAATATTTTGTTTTCATTTTCGGAAATGAATGGAGAAATATTTTATATCATTTCAAAGAATTTTCGAACAGTCTTGTATTTTTTTCACATTGTTCATTTAATCCCATGAATCACAAAATTGAACACAGGTAGTCATGTCAGTTAGTAGTGACATACTTCTGGTAAAATCGTGTCGTATTACGACTCCAGTTGTCACTTGTTATATAAATAAACAATAGGCAATCAACAAAGCGCTTTTATCCGCTGTCCAACGGCAAATCTATATCATGATGGATGGGGTCCAATGTTATTAGTTCTCCTTTGGTTTGGGCTGGATCGGGAAGCTGTTATAGATGGCTTTTCTCTGCTCTGTTTGTCTCGGCACCTTATCTCTAAAAGGGGGCGTATGATACGAGATGTTTTAATATTTAAAATATCGTCAGTCGTCCTCTACCCTTCTAGACATTCGAACCAAAATTTTCTATATCAAAAATTCTTATTTTATTATTTTTATTGTGAATGATGAATACTTGTAGCAGGTGGATGAGTTTGCGTATTTGGGAAGTATGTTTACGAGAAATGGGAAGACTGATAGAGATATCGAAAGAAGGGTAAATGCCGGTAACTCCATTAATGGAGGACTGAACGCCGTTGGCACCTACAAAAAACTGTCAAAAGAAGCGAAGCTAGCCGTCCATAATGGATGCATGGAACTTGAAGCGAAAGGATTAAAATAGACTGAATGCTGTAGAAATGAGATCCCTGAGACGTATGTGTGATAAAACCATGTATGATCGTGTGAGAAATGTGAAGATCCGCAAAGAATGCAAGGCTGATGTAAGCCTAATGAATAAGATTAAGAAAGGAACGCTCAGATGGTTTGGGCATGTAGAGCGAATGAATGAGGAAAGGAGTGTTATGAGAATATATGACGCAAATGTGAATGATAGACGAAGTCGGGGACGCCCAAGGAAGGCATGGCACGCCCAAGTGAATCAGATACTTGAGTCGGGCGATGTCAAGAGTCAGAATAATAGAAGAGCATGGATGAGACGATGTATAAATGTGAACGAAGCAAGGAGTGTGTGCCAAGATCGAGTTGTTTGGCGGTCCGTTCTCTCTGCCTACCCCTGCGGGGAAACGGCGTGATGGTTAGTTAGTTATTATTTTTATTTATTTTACACATCTCGTTTTCCAAATCACAATTTTTTTATAACTTACATGCTTTTATATTTTCTCTTGCTCAATTTGGCTACTGCAATTCATCTTGAATCTATCAATTAGTACAGACTTTGCAGATTCCGGCAGCACACTGTAATATTTCATCCCTTTGTAGAACAAACTGTATTGGATATTGACTTTGTCCTGTTTGATAGTCTGATTGCATTGAACGTACTTGTGTTATGTGAGTGAATGTCCGTGAATGATATTATTTTCGTGGAGAACAATTATGCAGCTGCTTTTTAGTCGTACTCTTTCTTTCTTTCTTTCTTTTTTCTCTTTCTCTGCAGGTTATGTATTATATTTGACACCACTATGTTTTATATTTCATTTTGATTATCATTATTTCTGTTAACTAACATTGATTACTTATACTGTGAATATTTCTAATTGGAGTGTTAATATCCATGTACATCCCTAAGGCAATTCTATTGTTGTAATAATCGTTAACACTCTGTAAATGTTTCAAACAATAAATAAATAAATAATACTTGTACAGCGGAATAGACGCAATTGTAACTTTTGCGATTTTAGACTGTCGTAACTTTTTTTATAGAAGTTGGATTGGCCTTATTTTTTGATACCTCTGCATTTTTTAACTAAATTAAAATGTATTAAGTTTTTTCTACATCCATAACATGCTGCATAGGTACAATTGGCCTTCAAACATGAAGTAAGGAAATGATGCAAGAAAAAATATGTTCACAATTGATACAACATTTTGTCTTTGATATTGAATGAACACCACACATGCGTCTCTTGTCTTGGTAGACATAACAAAACTGAGATACAAAAATCAAGTGTAGTTCACACGCGGTAGAAGCGAAACTTTACCAAAACAATCTCAACCAATAGGAGCCCTGAAAAGTGAGATCATAATCAAAGCGGTCAATGAGCGCAGCTTGACGCTTCGTAGGCACTCTAAGTAAGGTTTTATTCTATCTCAACCACTCGCAGGCTAAATCCTATAGATGTATGTGTTTGTCTCTTTTTAGTGCCATTTCCTTTTTATCTGAATTTCAAATCACAACTGAAAGCTAAAAAAGTTTCACTTCAAAAACATGAAGGCACAATTGTGCCTATATTGCCGTGGAGTATTGAAGAATTTTGAAGTGTAAGATTTTCTTTAAAAAGTTAAATTTTACTGAACGTAACATAATTCTAAATTATGTAATAGACAAAGACTCAAACTTTGTTGAATTTGTTTTCGCTTAAATTTGCATTAGTATTTTATTTTTTTATAAATGAAAACAAATAACTTTGTGTAGAACACTATTTAATTAACAATATCAAC
Source organism: Glyphotaelius pellucidus (assembly GCA_936435175.1). NCBI lineage: Eukaryota > Metazoa > Arthropoda > Insecta > Trichoptera > Limnephilidae > Glyphotaelius > Glyphotaelius pellucidus. The sequence continues at coordinate 7,996,412 of OW386548.1, read as the reverse complement.
ATGTTTCGAAAACTGTGTTTTCTTCGTCAAGAAAATACGTTAATAAAAATATCAAAAGACTAATAAGTAAAGACAAATAATTTTATTTTTTTGTTTACTTAGATAAAAATAACTTATCAACTACTAGCTGGCTCACGGCATGCGTTGCTATGTCATTCAAATAAATAAATTGTTTCTCCCTGCGTGTCCCTGAAACACTCTTCTGCTAAATAATAATAATAAAAATAATAATTGGATGATTTATATAGCGCCGTTTTTGTGAAAAATCACCTCAAGGGCGCTGCACAAACTTACAATACATTTCTAAAAATCTAGAAAAACTACAAACTAGACAAACATTTAAAACAACTAATGGCTAAAAATTGCATCCACCGGTTTATAAGAAAATATATGTACAATTTCTCGTCCAATGAACGCGATGCTTCTTAAAAATGTATTCAGGACCATACTTACCTGGGAGGTCGCTTGAAATTAACACTGTTTATTGTCCATTAAGAAATTTAGATATATTTCGCACGCAGAGGACATTATTGTGTACACTTATATGTGTTTAATCCTGAAATATATTTTAATATTAGTATAAAATACATTCTTTGATGAGTGTATTTTGGAAATCAAAAGCAACATTTTATAGTGGGCGGTACAGTAGTACAAGGATTTGATCTTCCTAAATGTGATTCGTAACGAGACAGATTGATGTGCAAAGATTCAAGTAACTAGAAAATTAATTAGAAAAGTGTAATTAAGACATATCATAGAAAATAAAAGTATGACTCTCAGATAGGTTTATTTAAATTAAGGATATGAGAGCCCAAAAAGGTAGGTTTTTAATTTGGACCTAAAATGCAATGTTCTGTAAAAAAATTGAGTCAATCCATCGATTTCTTTCCGAGATTTGCGAGAGCAAACATACGGAACCTAATTTTTATAGATATATCGATTTTGTTTGGTTGATTCCGATCGCAACAGAATATATTTGGTTCTATTGTACGAAATATAAAAGTGTTCCCAGTGTGGTACCTATCAATAAATCTTCAGGGTACAGTAATTTCAATAAATCTCCGAGCGCAGTTCTTGTAAATGTCAAAGTGTCTTTGGCGTCCCAAGGTACAGACGCGGCTCCGGAATACAAATTCAAGCAATGATGTACTTAAGTAAATCCGAGTTTACGGTCCTCTGGACTGGACCAAATCTCAGGACATATGATTTATGACTAGTGATCTTTCTCTCCCTCGGGAAAGGGTTTTGGGGGGAAGAAGAGGCAGTGTTCTGGGAGGACTCGGGGTCGCGGGGGACACGCCAGGCGGGGATTATATGCAGCGGAGAATATAACAGGATTATTGACGCATCGCCCTAATATCCTTTAGGCTGCTATGCCTTGAATAGATAATCTGTAATTGTTATTTTTCGCATGATTTATTTCTATTTTATAATTTGTTTATAGTTGTGTGACTTTCCGTCTTCTCCCCCGGTAAAATGCTGAGATCGCTATTAAGTTAATTAAATTGTATTTAGTTAGCCAAGCACGGGCAAAGCACCAGGTGAGACCCACATTATCAAAAAATTCTTATAAATGCATAATGTTGGTGTCTCGACAGCTGATCCGTCGACAATTGGCCCCCCGAAATGGTATTTAAAACAAAGTTATAATTTTTTAAGCATTATTAACCAATTTCAAATGTAAAATCGACTACAAAAATACCCTCAAATGCCAGGAAAAAACGAAAAAATGTCAACTTTAATGTAATATTTTGCAGGTTAATTTTATGCTATCTTATGTAATTTTTACTGAAACACATTCCTTGAATACTAAACTATACATAAAAACAATATTACTTTCGTTTATTTAATGAATTTATACTTTTTACCACTTTTCAAATGCCACGGAAAAAACGAAAAAATTTCGCGATGTTTTGACTTTTACGTAATATTTTGCAGGTTAATTTTATGCTATCTTATGTAATATTTACTGAAACACATTCCTTGAATTCTAAACTATACATAAATATAACATTACTTGCGTTTATTTGATGAATTTATGCGTTTTACGATCATTTGATCGACCGCGACGCGAGACTCGACAGCCGCCATCTTGACAGCCGAGCGGCGGGAAAAAGTTCCAGGCCGTGTCATAAACAATTTCAAAGAAAATATATCGCTGCTCTAGGTGGGTTCACGGTATCTTATACCTTATGAACAAGAATGCCCCAAGCGATTCTGACCTTCTTCTTCACACGTTTTCTTTATACATAAGGGTTAAATCGCATAACAAAATTATTTCTTAGTGATTATTTTGGCCTGCGCCGATGGTACGCCGGCGGACGAACGGCAAGGGGCAGGTTAATAATAAGTTGGTATGAATATCAAATTAATTTATTTGTACATCGTGTTGATTTTTTCGTATTTATGCGTTGGTTAATACAGTATACATAGAAGCAGATTTTTCCTTGATGAATTTGAATGAAAATATGTTTTAAATCTCATTATTCGGCGGTACATTCTTTCTGCACAACCCTTCGGGGTCACAGTTATATTTTGTGTAATTATGTATTTCCCTAAACCAACTGCACATATAAGTACGCCGGGAGGCCAATTGAAGGAGGATTAATTGTCATGGAACCCATAACGTTATTGGCGAGTGGTGGTGTGGATTTGATATGAATGCAAATTAACAGATGGCGTTGGTTATAAAGGTTGGGTAACAGCGTTGTGTTTCGTTAACCGGTTTCAGCTTGATAAATCTATCTTCAGACTGGTACGATTTATTCTTAATCTACAAAATTTTAGGTTTATTTACAAAACATATGGTGGAGGGGGGGGGGGGGGGATTTCTGTATTTGTTTTATTTTCTAATCTATACTAATATTATAAATACGAAACTGTTCGAGTTTGTTTGTTATACTTTCACGCATTAACCAATAAAAAGACTTTAAAAATTCTTTCACCAATAGAAAGCTAAATTATATGCGAAGACTGTAGGCAGTATATGATGGTAAGCTCTGGCGTTATGAAATTATAAATATTAATATATTATATTTCTTATACGTTTTCTGTCGCTAACAAAAGCGAGTTATTGCTAACGTCAGAAAACAAATCGTTGCCGTGGAAACGATGTTGAGATATTTTTTTTATTTCAGGCGTTATAAAAAGTGGTGTATATATGTGTAAAATAAATCAACACTTTCAACATAAAATTTTGAAGTAATATTCATTTTTAAATATTTAATGTGATACTAAAAGGAACTGATGGTAATTGTTCAAAAATTCAAGAAGAATAATATATTAGTCAGATTTTTTCAGTGGGTATCTCATTATCCGGCGTGAATGGAATTCTGTTCCACTTGTTCGCTGGTGTTAATTCTGCGCTTTGATATTCTTTCCGCATGCGTCGCAAATTACCAACGCGGCTTCCGTACCCTCGTAGCCCCGTAGCTCCGTAGCTTCGTAGCTTCGTAGCTTCGTAGCTTCGTAGAGGGTTTGTAGCACGTGCACGAACACGTACAGTCTGCTGCAAAAACCTCTACATTGGATCTAAATAAGTTCTAAATTCAACTTAACAACCAAAACGTAGGATATATTTTTTTAATCTATAATATTGGGTATTCATTGAAAAACATTGAAATCATTTCATGGTGGATGGGACGATAATGCAAATTGCAAATTTACATGTAAGGGTAAAATCAAGCACAGAAAAATCACCGCCGTCGCGGGATAGTCAAAACCTTTTATTTAATTTTTTTATTATTATTGTTTAAATTATAAAATTGCTACAAAACGTTATATTATGGCAGAAAAAACAAATAGTGAAATACACATTTTCAGGAATTTCTACGCCATTTAAGAGAGCTAGCTCTTGATCTTGGTGTGGGAGTTAAATAATTTAATAGAGTGTACAATAAATATAATCTTAAGTATTGGAAAGTTGTACCGTTAAAAATAATAATATGTTATGAAAAGAAGCTACTATTGGTACTTGGTGCTATTGCAATTGCAATTGGTGATGTTATGGTTGTTAATTTTTATGTTGCCACAACTGGTTCGTTATGTTTGGTGACTTAGCCGGGCTTACAGGGTGTTTGCTCAGGTCTTGGCATCTATCACCACCTACGTATATAGACGTACTTGACTGTAACCAGTGGTTCCTGGCATTATTTGGCGTAAAAAATGTTCATAAGATATTTGTCTCCGATTACATTTTCGATGTACTTTTTTCAACTCAAATCAATAGATATTGGACATTTAGGATCGATATGAGGTGTTGGGAGGCTATTTGGATGAGTAGCCAGCGATGACACGGGGAAGAAAAAAAATTTAAGAAGAAAAAAATTAAAAAGTCACCGATGTCGAAAATTTCATTTACATTTTTTAAACTCATATGTTTATATAAAAGTAATATTTTGCAAAACTTATTTTATTACTATAATTTTTCTAGAGTAAAATTATTTTCCTTTAGTAGTGTTTAAGCAAGTTTGCAGCTCACTGTCCACGTTCACAGTATCACTCCCCGTTCACCGCTTCGCGTAGGGTAGTTTAAGCTTTTACGGTATGGCGGTTTTATAACGCGCTACAAGTGGATTCGCACTCAACAACCAGACTATCACAGTTTAATTAAATACCTGTCTCTCGCAAGTACTCTTCAACATGTTAAAGGATTTTATTTATAATCTATTCTTCGCGTGTGACATTTCCTTGCTGTTATTAAACAAAAACAGCTTCACCAAATTAATAACAATTTTGGGGTTTACACGTTTTACTCACGTGCTTAATCTCCATACGACATATTAAATGAATTAAGATCTTCATGAATGTGAGTGAAGCAAAGAGTGTGTGCCAAGACCGAGTTATTTGGCAGTCCGTCCTCTCTTCTTACCCCTGAAGGAAAAAGCGTGATGGTTTGTTAGTTAGTTAGAGATGCAAAATTGCTATCGTGATTAATTTTTGGGTTCTCATTTGTGATGTTTTCTTGCTATCATTAAGTCCCCACATTCCGTTATTCTACCGAAAAATAACATACTCCCTTTGAACACTAGGTTTTTTAACTGTTAAAGAATTCTTTGAAGAATTACTATGTTGTCGTTATTGATGAAGTCTTGCACTTCTGTATTGTATTCACATTGAGGTACTATTATTATTACTGAATTCCCCTTGTCCGCTTAAGTCAGGATCAAATCTTCATCTTCTAATTTAGCGCGAACATTTTGCATTATGATTGTCTCAGGATTTGGAGTAAATTTAAATTAAGGTATTAGTTTTTTTATTGTTTCTTTTGTAAAAGAGTCGTTGCGGTTTACTATTTACAACGATTGTATGCAACGGTTGCAGTGGATATCAATACAGCTTCCTGTATTGTATTCCTTAAAATCCACAAAACTGATAATACCATTAGACCAGTAGTTTCCTGTTGTGATGCCCCAAATTTTAAAATTTCTTCTTTCATTACAAATGTTTTTCATAGTACCAATGTTTTCTTCCCAAAATATACAATTAAAAATTCATTTTTATTATTGGAAGAATTGAAAGATTTGGATCTCCCTAAAAATTGTAAATTCATATCGTTTGATGTGGTTAATTTATTCCCTAATGTCCCCATAGAAGAGAGCAAATTATCTAAAGATTTCATAAATGATCTTCGCTTTTTAATGTGTCCCTTAAGATGTTGATTTTACTGCCTCACTCTTTCCTTATATTATTTTTTGTCTTTTTCTGTGTGTTTATAAGCTCACATCGGTTAAGCAAAACCGTTCTGTAGTAAAAAATAAAAATTAAATTAAATAAATAAATTGTGGTTTCAAACAAAGTCATTGTGTTATTTCAATAAACCTATTATTCAAATTTCTCAGAGACCGTGTATTCTCTAAACTTTTAGATAATTATGCCGTGTTCCCTTGGTCCTCCTTTAGCCAACGCGCAACGTTTAGCATTACTTTGTCCATCGTTAGGATGTACGATGTATGACGATTATGGCGAAGTGTGTGTGTATGTATGTATGTAGAAGTGAAGAACACAGTAAAGTTATTCCTCGTGTTCGATATTTTATTCATATTATTTTACTTATTTACATGTATGGTATAGCGCGGAGAGTGTGGCGAACCCATCGCTCAGGGAGTGGAAACACAACCTACAATAGCCATCCTAAGCCATATCTGCCTACCCCTACGGAGAAACCACGTGATGTTGAGTTAGTTAATTAGTTTACCTACTTCAAAGGACGCGCTAACTATACCAAAAGAAGACGGAATAATGTAGAACAATTCCTTAAGACGGTTACGCAAACTTGGTTCACAAATTATTACAAACTTGAACTATTTTGCTCTTTCAACTTTAATTTTAAAGTTTGTGCCTCAATTCGCACTCCTCTGTTCAAAACGAGGAAGCATGTTTAACATTAACCTAATAATGTGATATTAATGAAGTACCCATGTTCGGAGTTAAATGAACATAAACTCCCTCCACGGGACTGTACAAGGGTACACATCTGGGAACTAGAATTATTGTTAAGCGGAAGTGGCCTTGTTTCTTGGTGTTTCTGCGCGATGCAACTTTCCTGGGCAAATGTACTAAACTAACGCAAAGGGAGCAAGTCAAATCTAAACTTCCACGTGTAACTTATGCAAATTAATTGAAATATTTGCCCAGGAGGTCCCGTGGTCTGCACCGTCACGTATGAAATAGTTCACGTCAAAGTGTCAATCAGCAAACTTCATAATATTAGTTCAACAAGGACCACAAAGTCAAAAGATACGCTTAACTTTGTATCAAGTTTGGAATTGACTTTTGAACAGTTTAAAACTTATTGGTATATTGATTCTGACAAGGCCAGTTCACCGCAGACTTCTTAACATGTGGACAACAGTGTGGAACCCTCATTGTTCTACATATGAAGCAAATCCTTCGAAAAAAACACAATTTTATATCCCTACATTATTAAAAACAATATTTCACACAATAGAATAAATGTATAAGAGATTTAATGAAAACAAATAACTACTACTCAGGATAATAAGTTAATAAGAAATAAGTTAACTTATTATCCTGAAGAAAGAAAACATAGTTTTCGAAACATGTTGATATTGTTAATTAAATAGTGGTGTACACAAAGTTATTTGTTTTCATTAAATTAATAATGACGCCACAAAGTGAATTTGCGAAATTTGAAGAAGTAATAAGAGATCTTGGAGTTGTATTAGATTGTAAGCTTCTTTTTCAATCTCACGTCGAGCATATCACGTCGAAGGCTTTGAAAATGTTGGATTTATACTTAGACTTAGTTCAGTTTTCAAAAATTCTTAAATATTAAAGACTCTCTGCGTATCCTATGTCAGAAGCCACCTAGAGTATGCTTCTACAATGTGGAACCCTCATTGTTCTTTTTTTTTACAAGAGCTCCACACAGGAAAATAAAATCCCTCAGGGCCTGTGTCATCTTTGGGGATGATGTGAGGAGGGTTTTTTTAAGGAAAGGAAGCGAAGGAGAGTTCTGGAAAGGAAAAGAGTTTAAGGCGTGGGTAGGAATCTGGGGTTCAGTGTGTCCTGGTCATCCGCCTCCAAGATCTAGACAAATCTCACCCCATGAACCCGGGCATCCCTGCTATATCACCAAACGTAGCCAACCACTTGGGGTGACTTGTGGCAGAGGTGTTGGTTATCCAATAAAAGTTCTACATATAAATCAAATCTAGAAAGTGTTCAGAAAAAGTTGTCTCTTTTCGCATGCGAAATGATGTAAATTATTAATTAAATTATGTCCCCGTAAACCTTAAATCTTCTTGATGAAAATCGAAATATCAGAGACCTATTAATGCTCTAAAAGATAATTCATAACTTCTTTGATAGCCCGTACTTACTACAAAATATTCGTTTCATATGTCCATTAAGAGTTACTCGATCTCCGTACACATTTCATATCCCAAAGAGCAATTCAAATTACCTTGAAAATGTTTTTATAAAAAGAAGCTGTGGCATATTTAATAGACTATTCCCAAATATCGATGCGTTTAACACGTACATTGCTAAATTACAGCATTCACAAAAAAATAGCACTCGATTGGATGCGACATATTTAACTAAACCCTTAATAATTCATTGATTTCTTCATTTTTTTTTATTTTTTTTTATTTTTTTTTTTAATTATTCCTTTTATATATTCAATAATATTATTATTCAATTTATAAAAACAGTTTATTTATTATAGTTCTACAAATTAAACTTGATAACAATAAATAGATTTCTTCATTATTTTTTTTTAGTTCGCAACATCCTCTTTTACATTTAGCAGTTTGAATTTGAATAAAATCACTTCCTGAAAGATATTATTGATATCCATTAAAATTTAACTGTAAACCTTGGAAAAATTTCATAAAACACGTTTTGTAGATCTAAGTAAAAAGATGCACGTTATCAGAATTGTTTATATCAGGTATAGATATTTTTTTATTTCTATTCTTGAATATAAACTACAAATTATTACATTGGTTTACATGGATAATAAGTTTAGTGATTAAAAAATGTTAATAGTGATGAAAAAAATGCTAATGATCCATAACTGTATGAAAATAGGTTAGTAGTAATATTTTGTGAACGCCTCACTAGGTGAATATGTGCTGAGGCGTTCCCATGTTTGGGATTAAGTGCTGTTTTGTTGACATAAGTAGAAATGTAGTAAAAGTATTGTTTTGTATTTTTGTATTATGGTCCTAAATTTCAATTCGTCGTTATTTTATTGGTCAATGAAATAAATATTCTTTTCACTGTCATAGTTGAATTTATAAAGACTGTTTATAACGCTTATAAATAAAATGTAAAAAATATTTATAACGCGTAGGCGCCTGATATTGCGTGAGAAGAAAGAGAAATGTTAAAAATTCTGCAATATCGTAATGAAAATAATATAATCCTTACCATCTGCCCAATCCTTACCATCTAATCCTACTCATCTGCCCTGATGATGGACACTGTAACGCTGTCCGAAACGTTGGCTAAAGAAGGAGGTAGCGAAACACGGCATAACACCCCAAAAACAATAACAAAAATATAATCCTTTTTTATATGAATACCGCACAAGAGTCCCAACTGCTCCCTTCTGGAGCCAGTGAGACTATGGCATCCCCAATTAGGGTATGTTGTGAGGCTAAAGGTAGTGGGGAGGGTAAGGAGATGGGGAAGAGGAAGGTGGGAAGTACCTGGCTATTCAGATCTGGTCACCGAACACGGCTAAAGCCATTTCAAGCAACGTTTCAATTCTGAATGGAGGTCTTACACCAGGGCGATACTGAGAGTATCTAAAATCCTTACAAGAATGTTGAATATTGGTTTACCTATTACAAATTAATCCCAAATTCTACCACCACGAAAATATTGTAGGAAATCATTTTTATGATCGCGCTTATAACTTACATGTTTATTTTCTATATCCTGTGAGGGAGTCAACCCACATAAAAAGTGTGTCATTTTTTAAATCCAAGAATTTGTACGGACACACAAAAACGATGTTCACACAAGCTGAAAAAGGATTCATCCATGAAAAAGAAACAGATCTCGAATATATTTCGATTAACGATAGGCACTTCGTCTTCTTCGTAAAATACTATCGATCGATCCTGATTTTTTTAAATAGACAGCAAATACTAAAGTTCCTTTATGTTCACATCTGAACGTTGTATATAGTTATTTTGTTATATAAAACAACCAATCGGAGAAATAAAGGTTTCTGTATTACAAATTTACTTTACAACCGTTGATGTTTTAATAATAATAACAAACTTTTTATCCATTACGTAGTACCTATTTATTTATTTTATACCCTTGTTATTTGTGTAGGCACTACTCTTACTCCTATGATACTGTTTTGTTCAACTTTCCTATAGTATTTATATATTTATTCGTAAACCAATAGCTTATATAAAACATCTAAACTAACATTATAAATGCGAAACTGCATGTGTGTGTTTGTTACGCTTTCACGCATAAAATAATAAAACGATTTTAAAAATTCTTTCACCAATAAAAAAACTACATTAAATGCAAGTAATATATGATGTATATAATGGTAAGCTCTAGATAATTCTTTTTTTCTTTGAGCTCTGGCATTATGAAATTTAGGTGGCCAGCGAGCTATTTAAAAACTGGCTGAAAAGGCGCGGCGTCAGAGATGTACTCGAAGTCGAGTTCTTAAATGTCAACCGTACAGACGCTAGGGTATTAATGCTATCAGATTTTTTTACACTTGTCTTTAACTGTAAAGTGCAGTTATTGTTATTGTATATTTATTCCATTGAATTTAAATAAATGAATTAATTTGTTATCGTACACGTTACGTTACTCTGGTTCAAAAAGTCTGAAGAATATTATAAAGAATTTTTATAGAATGAAATTTTTTCCAATGGAATATTAATGTACCTCAATTTAAAAACCTTCAAGGTGTGAATAAGTAAAAAAAAAAAGGCATGGATCCATGGCTAAAACTTTGAGAAATGCTTCCAGAAAGTGTATTAGGAAAAATCTCAAATTATTTTCTAAGTATTTTTTTTTTTTACATAAACTCCACACAGGAGGCCCTGAGGAAAATAATTTCCCTCAGGGCCTATGTCATCTTTGGGGATGCTGTGTGGAGGGTTTATTTTTAAGGAAAGGAAGGAGGGGAGAATTCTGGGAAGGGAAAGGGTTTAAAGGGTGGGTAGGAATCTAGGGTTCAGTGTGTCCTAGTCATCCGCCTCCAAGACCTGGAACAAACCTCACCCCATGAACCCGGGCACCCCTGCTAAATCACCAAACGTAGCGAACCAGTATTACTAATCCGGACGAAGAAACAATCTTACTCTTAACAACATACACAGAATTTCGTCAGTGTTATTAGAATCCGTTGGTTTTATTTTTACACGGGCGGCCATGTATTTTTTCTTTAGCGCTTTTTTCCGATTACGAATAGACCTTCATCCAGATTGAGGGCAGCCCGATCTCAGAAGCGGTTTTTTCTCCATTTTTTACCAGTGTGTGGAAAAGCCTTTACGGCCTTACGGAATATGATTTTATCGCCGTACACTTTTTCGCGAAATACTAAAATATATAATCTAGTGCCGGGTCGGTAAAAAGAAACCTTCTTTATCTACCAAGCGTCGGTAAAATGGAAACCTCGAAAGTATGAAAGATTTTTATACCTAATCTGCGTGAGTTTTGTGAGCCGCGCGGGAAAATTTAGGCCGAAGACATAATCTGCAATGATCTTACCTATTTCTAACTACTAGTGGTCGCCCAATGGTCGAAATTCGACCATAATTGTAATGTTTTTTTTATGTTTGACATTCAGTAAGACCATAGACAAATAATATTAAAGACTAACAATATTAATCTATTCTTAATTTGACCATAGATTTTAACAATAAACAATAAAGTAAAGACGCGAGTGTGTGTGTCAAATACATGGTAGTGTGTGTAATGTTTTTGTTATTGATTTAATCAATTTTTATGCATATTTTTTTTTAAATATTAGCATTCTGCACTCCTCCTCTATATAAACTATAAGTGTGCGAAATTTCATACTCCTCCGTCCGCGCAATTTTCGTAAAAAGGGGTACAATGTTTTGGCTTCACGTATTAATATTTCTAACTATAAAGCAAAACTTCTCCAACATGTCAACAGTCATGATAAGTAGATTTATTTGCACAGATTTTTGTCGTCTGGAAATTAAGAATCAATAATTTAAAGCTCTTAGGACAGAAACTAAAAAATTCGAAGAATTCGTCAAGTATTTGAATTCATTTTTCACGTTTTGTGTAAATTCTATTCAAGGTATGATTTTATTTTATTTGTTGGCGTTATAAACAGTCATTACAAGTTCATATATAACAGTGTTAGAGATAGTCACATCATTGACCAATAAAATAACGACATAAAAATTTGAGACCATAATAAAAAGAAAAACAAACAAAACAATGTATGTATGTAATAGGTTTTCACGGCCAAAAGTATTTTTGTTATTTATTTTTGGGGTGTGTATCGATGACTCATCTGCCCTGATGATGGACACTGTAGCGCTGTCCGAAACGTTGGCTAAAGAAGGAGGTAGCGCAACACGGCATAACACCCCAAAAATAAATAACAAAAAAAAATTCTATTCAAGTTTTGTTTTGATGTCATTTTAGGCCAGTTTCTTCACAAAAATGAAATAATCACAGAACTTGAATAGAACTTTCACAGAACGTGAAAATTAACTTCAATTATTTGATGAATTGTTCAAGTTTTTTCAATCTTTCCGAAGTGTAATTTATTAAGTTTTAAAATATCAGTTTAACTATTAAAAAATAAGGCTACATTGTATTTTGGTCAATATATTATTAATTATTAAATAAACATACTAGTTTCGGTTGTCGGTGCATGGGTGCTTGCGTGAAGTGTTGAGTACTCTTGCTTAATGCGTAAAATTATTTGATTTCAAATATCTTTTTTTTTTTTCAAAATGTGGTGACAGGATAACTAGACAAATTGGCACTTCATCAATCCTTGGAAGGGTCTTTAAAAGTCATGAAAAAAGCCCATAACCTATCCAAACGTAACCTATTTAACCTAGTATTTTTTTAATCACTGCTAATGACTTTTCAAATGGTTATTGAAATGCCACTTTGTCGAGTCGTCTTGGAACCTCAAATTGTTTAAAGCAATAAAGTAGGTACCAAAATAATTTTATTTTTTAACTAGCTGAAGTCCTCGGCATTGTCCGGGCTTTATGGAGAGTTTTTCATAATTTAATGTATACAATGACTTTTCTCTTATTTTAAAGGTCAAGTGTGCAAAATTTCATCAATAACTGAATAAAACTATAGATTTGCATAAAAATCAAATCCAAATTCCCGCTCGGCCTCCAGCAACACGTAGAAAATCTCTTTTGTATAAATAACTAGAAAAACAGTTAATTCTCTATGTGTATTTCTTTTGTTCAGTGAGTTGAACAGATGTAATTTGACAAGTTTTCTAACATTCAGACGTTATTTTTTTTCTTTTTAAAGGCAATGGTCCGGAGGCAATCATGCTATTTGTAAATACTTTCAGTTACACAAATTCTATAATTATAATATCCCGTGATTTTTTACCGGTTTATTAACTAGCAAGTTTAATGCAAAAAGCCAAAGTCAAAATCCGAAAAGTAATGCTAGTATTTTTCCTTTATAAAGTGAGAATTTCTAAAAATATTTTATTTTCTATTTTTCCTTCAATATTAAGTATGTGTAGCTGGGCAGAGATAGTATAACTTACCTGGAAAAACCATGCTATAAAGGTCGCTGCAATATAGAAATAATAACGTTTGGCGATTAGTAATTAATATTTATTTATAACTTTAACTTATGCACAAATTAATATTTAAGCGCGGCAATTTATCAGAATGTAGGAAATTGACAGATGACACGTGTAATCGACTCTAGTACCGAAACCGCAATGGCGCTGCTCGTAACTTTTAGTGTGGCCAGTGTATAGAAAATAATGATACCACTCCACAAATAGCCAACTCTCGCCACATACTAAGTCGCCACATAAATTTCTGTAATACCGTTTTAGTAAGTTCCATCAAACTTCTATCAACGTCGTAAACCAATAAATTTTACAATAATTATCCAACATATCCAGGCTTCTATAATATATTTGCGCTTCTCGTGAATCGAACCCATAACCCACCGATTAATAATCAATTACGCTAACCACAACGCTATACATAGACCAGTATCACACTAAATCATTCACGCGTTGTCTCGTACCATAGTTTAATCACATAAAGCATATTATGAGCGCCGCCAATATAATCGATGAGTTAATATCCCAGTTTAATGATAAACCCAACCAGACTGTTGGTGTAAAGCAGGCACGCCCAAACTGCGGCCCACGAGCCACAAGCCCAATTGAAGATTTTTTGTGGCCCAAAATGAAGTTTTCAGCGTTTATATTTGGTATCCATACAAAAAAATATTCAAAAAATGATCTTATAAATTTATCATATTTTGTGAAATTAAAACTTTCTTGTTATTAGACCTCGGACTCTCGATGGCGGGTTTGATTTATTGCTTGTTAATGCCAGGCGCATGGCCGCACTAAGAATTTATTTTCGCTACAATTCCAAACAGTTTATATTATTTCCTCACTTTTTTCGTAAAAGCTATTTTTTTTAGTATTAACTCTACACAGGAGGCCCTGAGGAAAATAATTTCCCCAGTGGCGTATGTCATCTAAGATGCTGTGTGGAGTTTCTTTTTAAGGAGAGGAAGGAATGAACATTGGTCTTGAAGATACCCATATTGTAGGAAGGAGGAAACACAAAGGCCGGCAAATCGTTCTACAGCCGAGCTGTTAAACATAAAAACGAGTCGAATAAGCAACTCGTTCTCATGTGACAAATTTCAACCGTGTACATATGTTGGGCATGCATTTGGCGTGTTTCCTGACTATGCAACGGTGCCGAAGGGATCAATGACGCTAGTTCCTCGGAGCATCTTCCATTGTAGAGCAAGGATAGCATTACCACTTGACGCCTGTGTCTAAAGATTGCAATCCGTTTGTTAAGTTGGGAGAATCTATCAAAAGGACCGCTCGTTTTTGCACAGAGTCGAAGCTTTTTTTCTGGTATTTTGCGGCTCCAAACCAGAGGTGGTTGCCAAATTCAACCATGGGGTGCACTTGTGATTTGTACAGAATTAGCAGTTGTGTACTATTAAAGTATCTGCTAAAGAATGCAGTTGACCTGATTTAAATAAGTGGAGGGTGAGTGCAAAGAACACACATAAACGCATGTATAATCTGTTTATGCCTCCTTGCATTGAAGGTCGCAGTTTCACAATATTACCGGTGTTTACTCCCCTGCCTAGTAGAGTGACCCACCTAAGCTCAGTAATATCTTTTTGGTCCACAAAACGATTTTGGTTGAGCACCCCTGGTGTAAAGGCTTCTGATAGTTAATGCGATGGAGTATGATGTACGATCCAGAATCCAGGACGTCGTTTTATAATATAATGTTAATTAACCACAATTAATAATGGTTTCGCTGTTTCTGGAGTTAAGCATGTCTGCCTACACCGTATACCCTTAACATTCGATTCCATCACAGTTGATCCCCAGGCCGTTGGCCCCCCGGCAAATTTAACTACTCAGGCTGATTTGTTTGCTTTTAGAAACAGCTCACATAGATCTCATTGAAATCATTCTATCTCCCTTACTGTCGTGGTGGTAAATGTGATAGAACACGTTTTATATTCGAAGCTACCGGTCGTTTTCTTAGTCATGGAGTATTATCAATGTATTGAGTACTTCTACACGCCATTGATGCTTTGAAATATTCAATATACATGTAACTATCAAAAGACAATACAAGACGACAAATTATTGTTTTTCCAATGTGAAAAAAAAGATTGCTGAGAAAGAGCGTTCAAACTATGTTCTGCTATTTGACTATAAATAAAATACAATTCCCTAACACCGGCGAACAGTTAATAATTTAAGGTATCTAGCGTAACTTTATTATAAAACCCAAGGTTTCTTTCTGGATTTCATTTTATTTTATTGGGTACCTAAATGTCTAATCTTTTTAGATTAAAAAAAAAATAAAACAAATATTTATCGCAAATACTGACTACCTTGAAACGCGAACGAGTAATTTTATGTCCGTCGAGTTTGGATTTCTCCGCGGGTGGAGGTATCACGTTATCATGATAATTCAACTATAATTACTGTATTTTTCTGAATTTTTATGATGGAATCTAGGAAATCAGGTGATTATCATAACTATTTAACTTGTGTTTTAGTGTGATAAAAAATATTGAAGTAACGATTTTTCAAAACGTATTTTTTCTTTAAGTTTAGAATTCATCAAGACTTTTAAAAATGCATCCGAATGTATGCGGCAAAATTCTACATTTTTTGTGTTTAATGGATATTAATGTGTCAAATTAACTTAAGTTTTGTGATGGGTTTACTTAAACAATTTTTATTTTTTCAGCACCAAGGTGATTTTTGATAATCAGATCGATATGTATAAATTTCATAACACCAGAGCTTACCATTATATATAGAAACACTCTTCTGCTAAAATGCAATGTCCTGTAAAAAAAATTAGTCAATTTATCGATTACTTTCCGAGATTTGCGAACCCAAACATACGGAACCTACATTTTTATATATATAGATTGCAGTAAGTTTTAGAAACGACTGTACCAGATTGAATCGCGCAATATATATTTTTTCATGAAATGATCATTTTTATTGTCCCAAAATAATAAAGTTACGCTAGATACTCAAAATTACTAACCGTACGGCGTTGTTTAGAATGAATGTGCGGTCAAACCGCTAACACTAGCGATCTACTAATAAATCACGCCCTTTCTGTGCATAGCAAAAGACGTGCGACCTAGCACCTTCTTTTGTTTGCGGTCTATCTGAAGTTTTTTTGCAATATTTTTGTTGTGTGACAGTTATTAAATAATTTTTCAGTATTGTATGGCATTATAAAACTGATTTTAATTTTCTGTTTTGTTTGTTTCAGCTGCCGTGCGGCGTGGAGCTGACGCTGGGAGAGTTGCGAGCCATGGCGCTCAGGCAACAGCAGCAGATAGACTGTCAGCACCAGCTGCTGGCTGCCAGGGAGCAGCGGCTGCGCTTCCTCAAGCAGCAGGAAGCCAGGCACCATCAGGTCAGTCACTTACCATCATTTAGAGAACTGCTAGTATTGGCGATCAGATAACATCGTCAGATATACAGTTAGGTCAATCACTTGCCATCCCTCGGTGAAATTTCTACCGATTTTACATTTTTCATCTCGAAGCAATGTGGAGTAATCAACTCACATGTATTTCCGATTTATTGCTTCTCACAAAATTATATATTCATCAGTTGATACACCAAACATTTTATCCCAAATTAACATCAAATTTTCGACTCGTTCTTGAGTTCAACAGCTCGGCTATGGAACGATTTGCCGGCATCTGTGTTTCCTCCCTCCTACAACATGGGTCTCTTCAAGACCAATGTTCATTCCTTCCTCTCCTCAAAAAGACCCTCCACACAGCATCCCAGATGACATAGGCCCTGAGGGGAATTATTTTCCTCAAGGCCTCTTGTGTTGAGTTAATGTAAAAAATAAAAACACACCGTTTCAAATTAAACAAGGAGGATGCAAGATTATTATTATTATTCAATTCAATTTATTCCCTTTAAAAACATGACAAAATTAAAATTTCAAATCGTTTTTAAAATAGAGAAAATATTAAGATTGAAGCATATTTAAGCAATTTTAATATAAAAAAATTAAACAATTTAAACATCAATGAACAATTTAAAAATCAATGAAGCACAATCAGACCAATAGCAATAAAGCTTGCTGTCTAAATTGTGCTTCATTGATGCTAAACATGTCGATATTCAAAGTGATTCTATTTAACAACAAGTCTGCTATTTTCTATATATCTACCTACCGAACAAATACGGGACATTTCTCCCCTACACCACAAACATTAAGACATTATAACTCTATACACTGCTCTAATAATGAAATGGACATTTTTAATGACCCATTGAAATACTTCAAAAAATATATTTTACCACCAATCATATAAAGCTGATACAGTGATAAAGCCCTCTATTCAAAGACAGGCAGTATTTACCTACTAAATCATTGTCCCATCAGCATAGATGCCAATAATAAATTGTTGTGATACTTTTGTATTCTACCTTTAACCCATTCTTGTTTGTCATTCAGTTTTGCATATTTAGCTAATTATTTTTGTTACTATTTTGGTTTTAGTTTCTGTTATACACTGTATTTAATTCGTTCATGTATATAATTTTTTGGGTAACATGCCTGTTTTATGTACTTAAATAAAAATAAATAAATATGTAGACATTAAAACAACAATGACCAGTTACCAGTACACACCCCAAATCTTGGTGATAGTTCGCCTTGCATCATTTGAATTGGGTACTTTAACCAATACGAACAGAGCGCAAACGAGGCAACGCGAAAATCGGTGAATTTACTGAATCTTGCGAGAGGTTTTGTTGAGGTACATAACATACGCAGCTTAAATTTTATATTTCACCCTGTGGGACCGCCAATAATGAATTTCTCCCCCGAGGGAGTATTCTCCGTAAAGGAAGTAAGAGAAAATTGTTAAAAAAATAATATTGAAAGATAAATGAGTCAATGCATTTTTTCTCTTTTTCATGCTCGATTTTTAAATCCCTTTCCGATGCGGTTAATTGGCAACCAGCAGCGGAACTGCGGGAGCCGGAGTCACCGAGCTGCTGTCAAAGCTTTCAAAGATATATCATATTATTCTCGTGAACAAAGGATGCAGCCTTGAGTATTTTTAGGTCAATTAAATTAAATCTTGCCATGTATTGGTTTCAATCATTCTTTTACTCTTCCGATATAAAGGGTGAAACATCAATTTATGAGCATACTTGGAGTAAAAAATGTACATGTCATTTTGCTCTCCAATTATTGTTTTGTATATTAAAAACAAAAACAAAAATATTTTTCAATCACATGTCGCCATCCCTTTACCGAGCGATACGCGCGCTGTTTCGTGTTACCGTGCTGTTAGAACGAGATGGAGTGCTTATCACGATTATCTATGCCATTACCAGACCACTCAGTTGTGATGGAAAAATATTTTTATTGTTTTTAATTGAAAAAAACATGTCACCATCAAATATGCTCAGGAATCGCTGGTTAAAATACTTCGGGTACGTGCTGTTACCCTTTATTTAAAGAACTGTTAACAGTACAGTTTCAGTTCAGTTCAGTTTCAGTTCAGTTTCAGTTCAGTTTCAGTTCAGTTTCAGTTCAGTTTCAGTTCAGTTTCAGTTCAGTTTCAGTTCAGTTTCAGTTCAGTTTCAGTTCAGTTTCAGTTCAGTTTCAGTTCAGTTTCAGTTCAGTTTCAGTTCAGTTTCAGTTCAGTTTCAGTTCAGTTTCAGTTCAGTTTCAGTTCAGTTTCCGTTCAGTTTCAGTTCAGTTTCAGTTCAGTTTCAGTTCAGTTTCAGTTCAGTTTCAGTTCAGTTTCAGTTCAGTTTCAGTTCAGTTTCAGTTCAGTTTCAGTTTCAGTTCAGTTTCAGTTCAGTTTCAGTTCAGTTTCAGTTCAGTTTCAGTTCAGTTTCAGTTCAGTTTCAGTTCAGTTTCAGTTCAGTTTCAGTTGTCGAGCGTTTATTTTATTAGAACCCAGGATCTCTGTCTTATCGGGACAACGCCCCAATCCAGCGTTGTTACATTGATTAATATTACATTGATGGATACAATCTTCAAAAGTTATTACAAAAGTTATCCATACGTTGTATAGATGATGTGTGATGATGAAGATACGACATTTCTTAATTTAGCAGAAGTAAATAAACTCTTAAGACTGCCCATGATTGAACTTATTTAAAAATTAATTTGTGTTCAATTAGAGAGAAGTATTCATACTTGAAAATTATTCTTATCAGAACTTTATCAATCAAAAAGTATTCTACATGTTTTTGAAAAAATACTCTCGCGCGTACTTGTGTAAAAATTGTGAGTACACACATATATGGCGAATTGAAAAATAATTTCCGTTCAAGGCAAATCATCGAAACTTTACCGTTCATTTATTTTCCTGCCGAAATTTAATCGAGAAAAAAGTTAAATTGGTTTTCAGAAACTCCGGAAATCTCAAGCCCGTTATTTTGAATAGGCGTGATATTTTTTGTATTTTTTCCTAATCCCAAAGCGAAATACAAAAAACGGTCTCGGTGTAAATATCAAACTTGAGAGATTGACTTATTATTTATCAATTACCGGCGCCGATGGGAGGGAAACCCCGCATTCCAAATAGAACTTTATAATGGGTTGTCGGAGCATCGTTTTCCTTATTAAAATAAATGTTTTCCATTACAGATTAGGCCGGGACGGATTCGCTGAAATGGGAATACCTTTCTGCCGTTATGGTACCAGATAAATTATCCCTAACAGAACCCTCCTCATTTACATTTCTGCCATCGAATCAGATCTTGGTGGCAATCGACAAAACTCTAATTGTGAGCCGAATCAACTTTACCCGTGAGAGTTAATCGAACCGATTTAATGGATCATTATTCAGGAATTCTGGGCGGTGAATGGGAAGGTTGACATGTTATTTCGTGTACCCCCATTCAACGTGAATTTGATTTATCTTTCGCATATTTATGTAGCTGAGGGAAATTCAGAAACAGAACGCAGGGTGTTTTATTGCGAAGGGTTTCCCTGTTTTAAATGTTCCACGTAACCGCCTGAAGCTATGAGCAAATCCAAAAAAAACGCCAATCGTCTCAGTTCCATGCGTCCATACATCTTCCTACGATTTATTTTTTACCAAGTAACAATTTTTCTACTGGAGTGGCCTGTTTATACATTCACCCCTTAGTTCTTTCTAATTTAAATATCCTGCTACATACTTTTCGTTGGTACGACCTTTGACATAACCCACTCGATTATTTAACTCGTGCAATCGTTTAGTCTTCTTGTGACATTCCCGACTACTACTTCCATTCACTTAACTTGTAATATAATCACCTGCAACAGCTTTCTCGATGCTTTTGCTTCAAAAGCCATTAAACCGTTTCTATATTCATTAAGTTTACATCGTTTAACCACTACTGATTTGGGAGGAACCATTTATTGGATAAACTATACCCCTGACAGGTCACTCCAAGTGGTTCGCTACGTTTGGTGACTTAGCAGGTGTACCCGTGCTCATGGGGTGATGCTTTTGCCCACCTAGATCTTGGTGGCGTACTCTGTCGACCCAACTTGCAAACTACTGCCTAACAACGTATGCGGGCACAATGGAGGTCTAGTTTCGTTCATTAAATGTAGAGTCGTTTTTTTATAAAAAAATACAGTCCTTGCAAGAGCCTTGAAGGGGTAACCATCTGTTACCTATACCAGGGCGGGTAAGTGGTGGGTCCTCCAATGTGTCGACCCATCGCCTTGCACCGCAATGAACGGGATGGATTCATACGTCCGTCACTCTTGAACACACTGATCCCTAAATTCCTACCATCTCTCATTCCTTTTTCCTTCCCAGAACTTCCTCTCTTTCCTTTACTTGAAATAACTTCCACACAGCATCCCAAGATGATATTGGCCCTGAAGGATTGTTTTCCTTGGGGCCTCCTTTACTTATTTCCGCACGTTTAATTCCAATGTTGTCAATCGGCCGATCTTTCCTAATCTTCTTCTACGACGGTGCTTTTTCCAGGAAAGATTATTTTTTAGCCTTAAAAGAACACGACTTGGAATAATACGTACGTTTTCTTCAACGGGAATCTGCTACATGTCTATTCTCAAACCGTTTCTGAATGGGATCAATTTCTGCCCTGTCATCCTATTAGAGATCTCAAACATCCCTCTTGTTCCCCTCGAAAAGTATGCAGTAGATCTCCTCCGGATTTGCACTCAACTTACTCTTCTACCCTTTGTTCTCCGTAATGATGATCCGACATTTTAAAAAGCCCTCATTTTTGCCATTTCCTTTGCTAATTCAAATGCCATAGTAATGATCGACGAAATAAAAAAGCCGATAATTTACTGATTTGTTTCGATCGTTTGATAAAGAGTTTTGGTTAATGGCATTAAATAACGAAGGTTCATCCGATTGTAGAATTTAATTCCGTGGCATTTTTTTTAAATATTCATAAACTCACCGTAAGATATTTCGTACAGAAATTATTTCCTTTGAACCCCGATTTAAATTGAATGAAGTTTTTCTAAAATTTTAATCTGACCTGTTGGGTATTGAATAGAGCGTATCAATTATTTTTTAATGTCAAAAGCCCAGTAATATGTAATAATTTTTTATCTCAAAAAACAAAGCAAATACTTAATATGTAATTATTTCTATGTCAAAAACACAGTAAATAGTAATTATTTTTTATGTCAAAAACACAGTAAATAAATTATACCTATATTTTTTATTTCTTTTTATTATTATTATTCCTTTTAACCATTGATTAGCATTTAAATTCTCTTGGCATATAATATAATATTTCGACCTTTAATATAATATTTTGTAAAATATATATGTATATATTTTATGTATTACAAAAAATAAATATATAAAAAGAAATACGTTTAAGATATAAAACATTAATTTTCATTTAAAAAAAATACTTAATATTTTGTACTTTATTTGTAAGAAGTTTACAGCATTTTATTTTTTTTAATTACAATATATTTTTTTTTGTTATTTTGGTTTTATTTAAAGTATGAAACCCTAAACTAATTATTCAACTACCTTTTAACTGTTTGAGTCTGATAATATGTCAATACACCCTTTTAAACTTCAGTACGTCTTTGAGACGTATCATTATCTTTAACGTGGGTCAAAATATCATTATCTTTCTAGAGTTAATACGGAATTCAACTGAAAGTACATGGGTAAGGTATGTTCCTGTTAATATAAAACAATTTATAATTATTTCCATGAAAAATTACTTTTATTAAAAAGAAAATAATTTCAATGTTCACTCAACTCGACGAGGTCTAACAGCTGACAATTATTCTTAATTACCATTGAATAATATTATTCTCAGCTTTTCACGGAAACCTCCTTCGAGGAATTGAGATTAATTAAAATAAAATAATTCTTTAATTTAATCTTTGTTTCCCTAATCTCGCTATTTGTCTGGCCATTGTGAATCTGTTTCGAGAAACCTTTTGATCTGTCGACTTGAGGACCTCTCGCTAACAGCCATTTGCTGAAACTCAATTAAGGGCCTTCCCATCCCATCCCCTGAAGGAATAAGGACTTTCGTGTAAATGTAACTAGTTTGAACATTATCACGAAAGATATCGGTTTATTTTTCTTGGCGTTGTTCAGCAACCGACAGATGTAACATTTTAAAAAATATTTTCGGTTATCGATACTCAAAAAGAATTCATAATCTACTCTTTCATAAATGGCGCGATAACTATTTTAGGGAAAAGGGCTTTTTTAATATGAATAAATAGTTTTGTCCATAAACAAACTCAAATCTTTCAAGAAAAACTAATAAATACAATATTGAATTGAAAGACCGACACAATGGGGTATTTCCACAAACCAGGTATACCGCTAAAAACATGTGGAAGATTTAAAGATTATTTTTCTGAACATGATTATCACATTAAAAATGTTTAATTTTGATATTTTCATTCATAATTATTGATTTCAAAATACGCGTAAACGGAACGAAACGTAAACGGCCCATAACTGCTTGTACGATTCATGACGTCGCAAGAGTCGCCGTTCCGAGGTTTATCACCGTGTTACTATCAAAAATCTAAACATCCTAGACTTGTTCGGGGTTATGGACGGTTTTATTTCATATTTAAGATGATTGTTTATGATTGTGTTATGTTTCTACAGTTTTATATAATATTGTTCAGTTGTAATGACTGACAGTAGTATTTTTAACGGCGTAATCCGACAACTTGCCTAAAATAGACGCTACAATGAATAACAATAATTTTCTAAGCCGTAAATTTCGGGATTCTAAGACGATATGGTAATGAAAACATTTTTTTTATACAAACTCTCATATTATATACTGGTTTCAATATTTTGACAAAATAGAATTAATTCCGGCCCTTTTCTTGTCTTGATTTAAAATAAATAAAAAAAATATTTTTTAAACGTTTATTATAAAATTTACATATACATACATATACATATTAACGCCGGGATTGCTAGTCGAGAGCCTTACACCTCGACCACGGAGGCAGTCATTATTGTGTAGATATCCATCCTACGACTGTATACAAAGGTTTTTCCACGTTTAAATTATGAATTTAAATAGTCAATAACGAAAGGTTTTTTTTGTAGCTTAAAATTTAAATCTGAAAAAAAGGCACGGGGGCTCCATCGAAGCCTCCTTCTTCTTCTTCTTACTGTACTATAGGGCCAATATATACTGCAGATAGTACACAACTGCTGACTCTGTACAAATCGCAAGTCCACCTGTTGAATTTGGCAGCCACCTTTGGTCTAGAGTCCCAAAATATTTGAAAATTCAGAAAGCATAAACGGGCGGCCCGTTCGATAGATTTTCCTCTCTAACAAACGGATTGCAATGTTTAGCGCGCAGGTTTCAGATGGGAATGGTGTCCTTGTTCTACCGGTATTTCAATAGAAGATGCTCCGAGGACCTAGCGTATTGAACCCTTTGGCGGTGGTGTCAAACACATTAAACGCACTCCCAACAATTGTACACAGTCGATATTTTTTGTCGCCTTAGAAATGGTCGTTTAAACATCTTATTTTGGGTTTTTCTTGTAGTATTTGTAAACATGTCTACCAAACTATACATGTTTTGCAAGTGGGAAAATATAGGATAAATATAAAGATATAATTCGAGCAAACAGGAAGTCAATAAATAACACCAAGTACAACTTACGGACTCACTACAGGCGGCGATCGCATGATGAGAGGCGCCTGTGACGTCACAGAGTGACTGGTGGCAAAACCATCGTTTTGGTGGCATTTTAAAAAGGCGTATTTTAAAACGTTATAGAAAGTTAAGTCGTCGTCATAAAAATAAAATAAAAATTCCGTTATCATCGTAATTTTTTGCTTAATTTTTTTCAATAATTAAAAAAAATGTGGAAATACCCCATTTTGTATTTCTTAGACTTTCTTGAAAAAAGTTTGTTTATAGACAAAACTATTTATTCTTTTTCATAACTAATTTTGACACATTAGGTTAACTTTTTTTAGTATAACTAGCAGTTACCCGGCAAGCGTTGCAATGCCATTCAAAGAAATATACAGCTTGTCCTTTCCCATGCGTCCCCATTCCCCTCCCGCGTCCCCTTCCCCTCCCGCTTTCCCCTTCAATCTTCCCCGCCCTTCCTCCTCCCTCGTCACCTCTCCCGCGAACCCGACCTCCTCCATTACCCCTCCCCATCCTGCCTACCCTCCCTGTCGCTAAAATAAATACACACAATTTCATTTATACAAATTTCATTACGCTAGAGCTTACCATTGTTTATAACCTTTAACCTTCACGGGCGTGCGCACAACAAATCACCAAAGTTACTTCGCAATTGGATGAAAGGTGTGGCAGCGCATAATATACGAACAAACAAAGAAACACATTGATTTTTATATATAAGATTTAATAATGTTGGCCTCGCTGGGTGACTTACCCGTGCTGTAGCCCATAATGCTTATATACGGGCGCAAACAATGAATTCTTCTTAATATTTTTAAGTTGATCTTGTAAAAAGCGTTTTTCCTAAAATAATTAAACTCGCGTCATCTATGAGAGAAGATTTTCAATCCTTTTAAGTATCACATACAAAGAATGTTCAAAACATCATATAATCATTTTATAGCGATTCTTGTTTGTGAATTAGTATAACTGCAGGTGAATGTTCCAATTTGTTTCGAGTTATTTGCTGCATTTGTGTTATTGGCTTCTATATAAAGAAACATAGTGTGCCTGGTACGCGCCCACGTTGGAAAATTTAAGCCAATCACGAAACCAATTCGGGATAATCTATATATAATCTTTATATGAGATCTGGAATAAATGATTAAAAAAAAATAAAAAAAAAATAAAAAAAATATATATAATTATTTAGCACATTATGTAGAAACAATAGATCTGACAATGAATATATAATTTTTTTTAAAGTTAACATATTATTTATTTGTATTTCTTACGTAGAGTCCTGGCACCTTTTTTTTAATTTGGGAGGCGGATATCTGTACCGCCGCCCCGAGAACCATTTATTAGCAGGGGTGCCCGAGTTGGTAGGGTGAAGTTTGTCCAGTCTTGGCGGCGAATGCATTTGCCCACCTCCGTGGCGGATCGGAGAGACAGATTGAGGGAGTCCTTTTGACCTCTCTAACTGGTCTCTGGTGACTCATCGTCTTGTACCGCAGTGGGAGGGATGGATTCATAAGTCCGTCACTCCTGAACAGATTGACCCCTGATTCCTACCCACTCCTTATAACTTTCTACTTCCCAGAACCTCCTATCCTTTCTTTCTTCAATAAAATACCCTTCACGTAGCTTCCCCAAACACGACACAGTCCCTGAGAGATTTTTATTAGGGCCTCCCGTGTGAAACCAATGTAAAAAAAAAACAACTATAAAAATAACCATATCTATCTATTATTATCTACATATTACCATATTGTTTGTTCCTAGAATGCGATTTAATACATTTAGTCTGTAAAATAATATCATTTATAATATTCATTTTATTTTAGTCATTTAAGTTACGCGTAGTTTCTCCTTTTAAAATGTGCAAACAAAATATTATCTCACGGTTTCATGAATAAGGTCCAAACCTTGAATAATATGGCTGGTATCATATAAATGCATTCCCTTGCAAATTTGGGACAAATTCCTTTATTATTTGTAAAGTCGGTACTTTGAATAAGTACCCTCAAATAACACCTACTTATGTTTATGACACTCCCTAGGAGAAGTGTCTGCTGGCGGCTTTAGCCCTAAGTGAAAAAAGTAATAAAATTTTGCAATATTTGTTAATCCCTGTAATATGTATTTTTATTGGTAGGCCTCTAGGGCCGACTTTTAGGTAATTGTTTTATTATTGTCTGTAAGTTTGATTTTAAAATTAGTGTGGGAACTGCTAAAAATGTATTTTCTCATCATTTTTTTTATGTACCATGTTTTTGTAAGATTACTTTAAATAACCACGAGGTTGATATGGTTGGGTGAGTATTGTTTTGACGGTGAAACGGGAAGGTACATGTTGTACCTTCGGAGTTATTTAATCAAACTCGAGCATGGGGGGTACATATAGGTGCCTATCTCCAGTAGAGTGTTGTAATCAATCTCTGATCTGAGGGGTACATGGGTGCCTGTCTTCAGTAGAGTGTTGAGATATCGAGGGAAATAAAGCCTTCGATATTCGTCGGTGTGGTGGGGTCTTGGAGATCACTATTGTCACCAGTATTGTATTTTTATTTAATAAATTGTGTTGAAGAATAACAAGAAGTGTTTTCCTGCAAATTCCATCGAGTTGTGCTTTCGTACCACGATAGTAAGAAACATATGGTCCTTCGAGCCGGATCGAGAGCACAAGCATCATGGAAACGGGACTACAATCGAAGATGACATCCATCTGCGGCAGCAAGGCGGGGTCCAGCACGAGCTGGAAAGAAGCACGACTGAAAGCAGCAGCTACCATGGTGGACATCGCGAGAAGGAGGGCCCGCCTAATAGCAGAGTTCGAGGAAGCAAAGACTTCCGAAGCAAAAGCAAAGGCTAAAAAGGTGCTCGCGGAAGCAAGGACTTCCGAAGCAAAGGCAAAGATGGCTGCTGAAATGGCGATCCTGGAAGCAGAGGAGCAGCACTCAGCAATGGCTCTGGAAGTGGCATCAAGGACTTCCCGACGGACTCTGGAAGATCGAGTCAATGACTGGGTGGACCAGTCGATCCACGGATCATCGTCAGAACTTGGAGACTACGATGGGCAGTCTCTCCTAGGTCAAACGGAGCAGCAACAGGATCTGCTCCGTGATGGGCGGTTCTCACTACAACCGCCTGCAAGAACTTCACATCAGGAGCCCTTGGTAGGGCGTTCTCTCCCATCACAGTTGGAGGATCGGGCAGAGCAGAATCTTCCGCTGCACTTAGAACGGCGGATGGAGCAGCAACAGGAGCTGCTCCGTGATGGGCGGTTCTCGCCTGCATGTACATCACATCAGGAGCCCTTGGAAGGGCAGTCTCTCCCATCACAGTTAGAGGATCGGGCAGAGAAGAATATTCCGCTGCACTTGGAACGGCGGATGGAGCAACAACAGGAACTGCTCCGTGATGGGCGGTTATCACCACACCCGCCCGCAAGAACTTCACATAAGGAGCCCTTGGAAGGGCAGTCTCTCCCATCACAGTTAGAGGATCGGGCAGAGAAGAATATTCCGCTGCACTTGGAACGGCGGATGGAGCAGCAACATGGTGGGCGGTACGAGCTACTACCCACCAAAGTCTCGTCTCATCAGAAGCCCTGGACGGGGCAATATCTCGCGCTGCAGATGATGCAGCATCAGCAGCCAAGCAGAAGCGACGGGGAGCTGCCTTTATCAGCGCAGCAATTCAGCACAGCGGAGAGAAGCGACGGGCAGCAACGGTCCGAGCCACAAGGCCGGTTACAGTGGCCGACACCTGTAATAACTGAAGATCGTTTCGCGCAATCAATCGGTAAGGCTATGTTTTTATATGATACCAGGCCCGTAATTAGAAATTTTCCCGCTTTTAACGGTAAACCGATTGACGAATTTATAAGAATTATTATTTTGTTTTTTTTCTTATGTAGACAATACCTTTGGTTACAAGACACTGGACAAATAATCGTTATTAAAGCGATTAAAAGGTCGTTCGTTTATGTGAAGCATAAACAAAAGCTCGACAAGGTTTATCGCGAGATGCGAGCCACGGACCCGTTAATTAGTATCAGTATGTCAGCAATGAGGCATGATAAATGGGGATACGCTATCATTTAATACCGCGTTGTAAATATTTTTTTTAAATCAGCAGTATCTATTAACGATACTAAAAATCGCATTCTTTACCTATTTAGTGAAGTAAATTCACGGGAAGGGGTATGTTTGTTCCTAGAATGCGATTTAATACATTTAGTCTGTAAAATAATATCATTTATAATATTCATTTTATTTTAGTCATTTAAGTTACGCGTAGTTTCTCCTTTTAAAATGTGCAAACAAAATATTATCTCACGGTTTCATGAATAAGGTCCAAACCTTGAATAATATGGCTGGTATCATATAAATGCATTCCCTTGCAAATTTGGGACAAATTCCTTTATTATTTGTAAAGTCGGTACTTTGAATAAGTACCCTCAAATAACACCTACTTATGTTTATGACACTCCCTAGGAGAAGTGTCTGCTGGCGGCTTTAGCCCTAAGTGAAAAAAGTAATAAAATTTTGCAATATTTGTTAATCCCTGTAATATTAAGATGTATTTTTATTGGTAGGCCTCTAGGGCCGACTTTTAGGTAATTGTTTTATTATTGTCTGTAAGTTTGATTTTAAAATTAGTGTGGGAACTGCTAAAAATGTATTTTCTCATCATTTTTTTTATGTACCATGTTTTTGTAAGATTACTTTAAATAACCACGAGGTTGATATGGTTGGGTGAGTATTGTTTTGACGGTGAAACGGGAAGGTACATGTTGTACCTTCGGAGTTATTTAATCAAACTCGAGCATGGGGGGTACATATAGGTGCCTATCTCCAGTAGAGTGTTGTAATCAATCTCTGATCTGAGGGGTACATGGGTGCCTGTCTTCAGTAGAGTGTTGAGATATCGAGGGAAATAAAGCCTTCGATATTCGTCGGTGTGGTGGGGTCTTGGAGATCACTATTGTCACCAGTATTGTATTTTTATTTAATAAATTGTGTTGAAGAATAACAAGAAGTGTTTTCCTGCAAATTCCATCGAGTTGTGCTTTCGTACCACGATAGTAAGAAACACATATTATACATATAAAAATGAAAATATGTTTGTTTCTGTCTGTTTATGTATGTATGCTATGCGTTGCTAAACCATTCATCCGATTGCGATGAAACTTTGGGGATTTGATGTGGATGATTTGTAGTATGAAGGCGGAGTGCGAACGCGTGAGGGGGGAACGCGGGAGAGAAAGGGGCGGTGGAAAGGGAACAGGACGAATGGGAAAGGACACGCAGGGAGAAACAATTTCGTTCTTAAGTAGCATAGCATCGCATGCCTGGAGCTCGCTGGCATATATGTCAAAAATAAAAGCCATTAATCAAAACTAAAAACTCGTTTTATTACTATTCATTATTTGATCTATGCTTGGAAAAAGTAGAAATAAAAATAAATATCTAATTTGTGTGTTGTGTGTGTACGTTTTTTTTAGGTGGCAGCCGAGAATGAGCGGCTGCGGAGATTACGAGAGCGTGTGGAGGCGCAAGAACTCAAACTGCGGAGGCTGCGCGCTCTCCGGGGTCAGCTGGACCAGACCAATATCAACAGCGTGGCCCTCAGTAAGTCTCCCCCTCACCTCACCATCACATTCTTTGTTATTTTATTTTTATTGCACCTCTACAGTAATTATAATTAAAAATAAACACTTAATCATAATTAAATAAAGATAGGATATTTTAATTTTCCAACGTTCAATTGAAAAATATCTACATAAAGGAAAAGTTATAATAAAGACAATAATTGCGAATTTCAGTCAGAAATCTGAAACAGAAAAATCAGAAAAAGATACGATCACGTGTGGGACCTGCCTGTTAATTAAATACTGCAATTTGAGGATTTGCTCATTAAATTAAAAATATAAATAAATATTATCTTAGACTTGCAGAAAAGTCAACATATTAAATTTAAAAAATGGATATTTTTCCAAGACACTACTAGATTGCATTTAGTTCTGTTTGAATCTTGCAATCAAACATAAATATAGCAGCCAATAAAAATATGCGTTAAGAAAGTGAAGATAATGTTGGTAGTTCTTGGTCAAAGTATGATACAGTTAAATATGACCGAATCACATAGGGACAGTTGGTAAAGCGCTGACCCGGCAAGTCATAGGTCCTTCAGATCTTCGATTGAGTTTCGTTGATATTATCTTAATTAATTAAATATCACAATTTGAGGTTTAACTCAATAAGTTAAAATTAAAAGCATTTAGCCTGCAAAAGAATGAGATAGTATAATTTGCCTCATCTTTGTGCGGTGCTTCGTAGCCCCACTCTTGTCTTCTTTAGTTTTCTGAAGGTTTCACTTCTACCGCTTATGAATTGCACACTCTGATTTTTTATTCCTCGCTTAAATAAATCCCTTACTTTTTTGGTTATTATGCAACGTGCAGATTTCTCCTTTCTAGCCAATATTTCGGACAGCATTACAGTATATAAATAATAGAATCCTGTCAAATTTAACTCCATAAATAGATTTGACAGGATTTACTACTTAACTTCATCTCTTCCTTCACTTATAAGATAACTCTCTTTAAAAAACTTACCCACACTTCTAATCACCTTTCTGTTTTAATTGTATTCAAATTAAAATGTATTGAACCTTAAATATTCTTGTAAATACGATTATCATTTATGTCCTCTACGCCTGTCTCGACACAGGTATATCCTAGTGAGAAAGGCATCAAAAAACCCAATTTAAATATACTTTATATAGATAAATAATTAAATTAAAGTATCCATCATTATCCATTCACCATAGAATAATTTTGGCAAATGTGTAGATTATCGTGAATCTGCGTTTCTCCAGGAAGATAGATTCTTCATAAAAATAAAATAAATCACATCGTCGTTAGGTTATATAGCGAAGTCTATTAAAAGTGCCTTTATTTGCGTCTAGCGTCCTCATTTATTCCAGATTCAGTATTATTAAATCCTATTTTAATTGAATGGATTGTGTTTTAGCCACGGTAAATAAAATGAGAGCTGAACCGGTCTTAAGCAAAGAAGGTTCTTTGAGAACAAAAAATTCAATCCTCCATGCCTTTTATGTTCTCCAATCAAAGGAACAATAAATTCAGCAATCCAAAGCCTTTTTATATCGGAAAAGAACATTTATCTATTCAGAAAGATGTTTCAAATAACCTTTGTTGATCTGAACTGGAACGTTATCGGTGAATTTACTCTTTTCTCTTTTCATTAAAATAAAAAAAATCAAGATAATCAAAACTATTCGTATTTGCAAATTTACGCTTTCAATAATGCAGGTGCTCATTTTTTAATTAATTTTGTTCATAAAAATGATATGAATTTATTTGTTTTCCGTTATTCAGTCAAATTTTCGGATTTAAGAGGAATATAAACGCTAAAAATATTTCGATTCTCACGCCATACAAAATTTGAAATCGTCGTATTCGAGGCAAGTAAGCGAAAATCTGTTTTTTATTTATTTTGTGCACAATTTTATAAGAATGAAAAAAAAATAGAACAAACAAGCTCAAAAATAGTCTTAGCCATAAAGGGGTATTTTAAAAAAAAATTCTTATATTAATTCATAGTTAAGTCATGAAAAAACATTTTTTTTTGTGTTTTATGCTTATATTTTTTGTTATGTAAAAAATAATTTTATTAAAATTCCAATACATAGAAAAACTAGTAAAAGCTTCAATTTATCCGTAGCATATTTTTTTATGTTCATATTGCAAACCGATTCGTCGTAAAGATGAATCTAAATAGTATCTAAATAGGATTTCAAGTATAGCTTCATCTTCAGAACTTAACACAAGAGCGGTAGATACATTCAATATCACCCTGGGGAAAGACCACCGTTCAGAATCGGAACGTCGCTTAAAATGGATTTAGCCTTGTTTAGGGAAAAGATCTGAATAGCCAGGTACTTTCCCAACTTCGTCTTATCCACCTTCGTCTTTCACACCTCCCTCTTCCCTATCTCCTTGCCCTCCTCACTTCCTTCAGGGATGTAATAGTCTCACTGGCTCCAGGCGGTTGTTTTTTTTTTACAGTTAATACCGCCCAAGAGTCCCAAATGCTCCCGTCTGGAGCTAGTGAGTCTATGGCATCCCCAATCGGGGTATTTTGTGAGGCTGAAGGTAGTTGGTAGGGGAAGGAGGTGGGGAAGAGAAAGGTTGGAAAGTACCTGGCTATTCAGATCTGGTCACCAAACACGGCTAAAGCCATTTCAAGCAACTTTTCAATTCTGAATGGTGGTCTTACACCAGGGCGATACAGAGAGTATCTTCCTCTCTGCAACGTGCCGCAAACATACTATTTATTATTTTTTTTAATTAATTGTGAAATAACACAAATTAAACAAATAAAATTTATTTGCGCACGCCGGGTTCGAACCCGCGACCTCCGGATTGTGAGTCAATAGTCTTACCCCTGGACTACGGAGGCCGTTAGGAGCAGTTAGGACTCATTTAAGACTTGTAGGAGCAGTTAGGACTTGTTAGGACGTAAACTCACATAAAATAGCAGAGTTAAAGCTATTTCCATTAAATTTTCATTTCTGAAAGGCGGCACCTAAACATGAGAGCATTTTGAATCAGATTTGTGGTTCAAATATCACTTTATTTTACGTC
The DNA here is from genome assembly GCA_936435175.1 of Glyphotaelius pellucidus. Taxonomy (NCBI): domain Eukaryota; kingdom Metazoa; phylum Arthropoda; class Insecta; order Trichoptera; family Limnephilidae; genus Glyphotaelius; species Glyphotaelius pellucidus. Next base: position 7,963,356 of record OW386548.1, on the reverse strand, counting down.
AAAAAAAATTTTATTTGCTCACCAGGTTTTCAACTCTCTAGAGGCAAGAACCTTAGCGCTCTGGAAGTCATCACGTTATTAATTTAAAAAAAAAAAACATATTTAAATCACAGTTGTTTTAAAGACCTATTCATACACGAATTAATTATTAAAATAATAAAGAAATTTTATGTTAACTTTCGGTGGAATTTACCGATTCAACAATGTTAACAAAGCAATTCGAAGGACTTGGGAGGGCATTTTCAACATTATTTCCGGTACTTCCGGTGCTTCGTACCCTGCACTTAGCCACCGGCCGTAGTAATTCTAAATTAAATCCTGGAAAATCTCCCATATTTAAAATGTACAACTAATTTGTATAAAAGCTCTGCTACAATGAGCCGCCGGAATAATTAAAAGCTCTTTTTTGGACAAATGGCCGAATCATGTTCACAGCTGCAACATTTCAATTTTCCGAACGCATATATGATGTAGTACACAGACAAAATGGATGGACAACGATGTCGCTTAATTTTGAAGGAAGGTGTTTTATTTTTTTTTTTTTGGATTATACGAATACTTCAGTTTGAGTATGAAAAATATTTTTCGATATTTGCAATTGCTAATTGGGGAGTGGTATTGTGACCAGGCTCCGTCCCAGTAGCCAACAGATTGTAAACGTCTCTACGTGACATCAGAATGTAGTAACACTGAATCAACTTGCATTCTGACAGACCATATCTCCTTAAATTTCTCTCGCACGAATGTTGCTGGCTGCATGGTTTCCACCTTCGCCTATTAGTTTAAATCATTTATTAAGTAGTAATTTATAATTAAGTTTTTCATAGCCAATGTTACACAATGCAAAAATTCATCGTATCGCTTTCGAATTGTATGCTATTTTTAGTGTACATTCTAACTAACCAAAAATATTATTGTATTTTTTTTCATTAACCCCACCCAGGAAAATAATTTCTTTCAGCCATATGTAATCTTTGGAGAAGCTGTGTGGAGGGTCTTTTTAAAGAGAGGAAGGGAAGTAAGTTCTGGGAAGGAAAAGTTATGAGGGGTGGGGTTTAGGGATCGTGTATCAAGACTGTCGTGCAAGTCGATGGATCGAAAGAAACCACATGGGAGAGGTCAAAGAGTCTCCCCAATTTCCGGACTCTCCCTATCCGGCCTGCCACACAACTGGTGGGCAGGCGCATCCGCCGCAAAGCTTTTGAAGATATAAGGGCTAGAAGTTTCGCCCTCTAGAAATTTCTAGAACATTCCGGAACATTAGAGAGCATTTCACAACATTCCAGAACATTTCGAAACATTCTGGAATGTTGGGGAATAGTCTGAAACTTTTGGGAACATCCCAGAACGTCCCAAATCAATGTGGAGCATTGCAGAACACTCTCGAATGTTATCAAATGTTCTGGAACATTGTGGACCATTCGAAGCCTTTAAGGTAGTGGGGCTACCCATTGGTTGGGATATAAAAACAAGATCCGTCTTGGGTTCTAGGCACACGTCACCCGACGAACCCCTGATAAGTCACCAAACGTAGCAAACCTATTTGAAATAAATACGAAAATAAGCAAATAATGATCACTTTGAACCTGTCTTAATGCTTTACTTTAGATATTGTATGGAAATATTCTGTGGATTTGTTTATTTTGTACTCTAGTGGCGCAATTCTGGGTATAAAAACGTTGAATTTTAAGTTTTAAGGACTTGGCAATTAAAAAAATGTCGTGACAATTACATTATTTGCACCCTAAATAAAAATTATCAAAAAACTTAATGTAAGATGTTCACATCCAAAATGCGAGAAAGTAATTTATATTCATTCCTACCCAATCTCACCCGCTAAGGTTTAAATTAATTATCTTACACGGTGACAGGCGCCAACCAAATTAATATTATAAACGAATTACAACAGTGATATAAACCAGGGCGGCCGAGAGGGGGGTTCAGGGGGGATGAATCTTTGGGCTCGGGGTTTTGTGTTTTGCCTGGGGCCCGAGAAATTGTATGTACTCTATATATTTTAATTATATAATTATATGTTCGTGGCAAAAACATGTTCTTGAGAAGAGATTTCTTAAGCACTCGGACCCATAAGCTTGTTTTCACTTGACATATTAATAAAAACAAGGTTAGTATTTAATAACATTTTCAACACCAAACTGCAATACCGTTCATAGTAACTTTCGATAATTTTAGGTTTTTCAATGTTAATGTTAATGTTCAAGGTTAATATTATTACTGACAAAGTACAGCCCTCTTGAGGTGATTTTTCACAAAAACGGCGCTCTACAATTATACAATTATTATTATTATTAAAGTATTTCTTCTTACAAAATGCTGTAAAAAACAATAAATCCAAAAATTGGTTAAATACATAATTTTTCTCCGTTTTTTTTTCTCTATCGATCTGCGTCGTCGAAATATTTCTAGAAAAATAATTGCGTCCTTTACGACGTGCATTTTAAGGTGATTTTTTTTCTGAAAAATTAAAAATAAAATAAATACAATCATTAAAGAAATTGACAAAAAAATTTAAGTATTCTGAAACATCTGTTCAATGTTATTTTATGGTAAAAATTCTTAAAATAGGTCTTTTAAAATAGATTTTTTTAAAAAGAAAAATGCTTTCGCTCTCCTGAAAAATTGAAGTTTTGTCCTTTACAGCATTTCAAATTTCCATGATCGATATTAGATATCTGTAAAATAAATGGTAAAACATATGTGTTTTTTATTTTACATTAAATTGCCATAAATACTTGGATAAAATCGTAAAACTGAAAACAGATAGATTTTCTGTGGGAATACTAGAACAGAAAATATCAAAATGGAAATTATATAGTTTTAACTGTTAACATATAGAGAATATTTCCCAACCAAGCCGATCTAGAAATTCTGGAAAAAAATTCACTCCAGTCTAATAATATTTCATGGTGGGTATAAATTTACAATATATATCTAAATTAGCATCTGGGAAGCAGGTATAATTGTATACAATGCCAAAATAGTATATAATCATTGACGATCTATGTAGATACATTGGGTTTGGTAGTCATATCTGGTCAGCAGCCCTTATATACTTGAAACAACCCTAAACTCTGTACGAGAATGACCATCCGTTTGACAGATTCCTCGGTCTAATCGGACGAATCGCCGTCACACAGGCAGCAGTTAGGGATGCCGTGTACGTTCTAGCGATAAGAACACTATTGATCCCTTTGGCAGTTTCCACACTCGTGCACGGTCGACAGAAACGCTAAAAGCTTTCCCGAAATTCGTACATTGTCATCAAAGAACGTTATTCTCAACGGTTCCATGCCAACTGAGAATAAAATCAACTCAACACCTTAAAAAGTCATTAAAAGTTATGAAAAAAATAATTTTAAATTAGCCGATAACCCTAACCTAACGTAACCTATTTAACAATTTTTTTATATATATATATTTTTATTTCTCTAAATGACTTATCTGACATAGTTCTGAGTTGGTTTCATTCCGAGTCACCATTCTCGACAAACACGTCTGTCTAAAAACTAATCTCCTTTTGTGTTTCCTCAATTCATATCCCGTCTTTGTTTCGATAAAATCACTCACAAATATTCTATGCAGTGTATGCGGTATTTTTTTTTTCAACTTTGAAATTAAACGTACATTTCTCTCAAATTTGTTTAAAGATTAATGATGCTTTTTTTTTGTATAAACAACTTTATTCGTTTTTCATCGTGATTTATGCTTGGGTTATTATACCGTGTTGTTCTATCTCCTTCTTTAGGCAACGTTTCGAACAGTATTACAGTGTCTGTTGGATTTTTCTAATTTTTCTGTTTCATACTTTCGATTGAGTGTTGCGAATATAGTCTTCATTAATTAATTAATAATCTAAGGGCCAGTTATTTTACAGATATTCAAATGTAAAATGGTCATCGAATGACCATTCGGCGCCATTTTATTTTTTTGACATTTGGAAAGTTCTCGAAACGTCGATTCTAGATAAAACCTCTGCCATAGGTCACCCCCAAGTGGATCGCAACGTTTTTTTTACATTAACTCCACACAGGAGACCCTGAGGAAAATAATTTCCTCCAGGGCTTATGTCATCTTTGAAGATGCTGTGTGGAGGGTGTTTTTGAGGAGAGGAAGGAGTGAACATGTGTCTTGAAGAGACTCAGAGGAGAGGGAGGAAACACAGAGGCTGGCAAATCGTTCCACAGCCGAGCTGTTGAACTCAAGAACGAGTCGTAGAAACGACCCATTTTCATGTGATTTATGTCAACCGTGTACAAATGTTGGGTGCGTGTTTGGCGTGTTTCCCGACTATGCACCGGTGCCGAGGGGATCTATGACGCCAGTTCCTCGGAGCATCTTCCATTGTAATACCGGTAGAACAAGGACATTTCCACTTGACGCCTGTGCTCTAAATTTGTGACTTAGCAGAGGTCCCCGGGTTCTTGGGGTGAGATTTCTATGGGTCCCGGTGGCGGATGCGTCTGCCCACCAGCTGCATGGCAGGCCGGATCGGAAGAGTATGGTTGAGGGAGTCCCTTTGACTTCTCCAGCCGTACTCTCTCGGAACACCGCCTTGCACCGCAGTGGGAAGGGTGGATTCATACGTCCGCCACTCCTGGACACACTGACCCCCGAATTTCCCCTCCTTCCTTTCCTAAAAAGACCCTCCACACAAAGATGACATAAGGGAAATTATTTTTCTTAGGGCCTTCTTTGGAGCTAATATAAAAAAAATGTTGAAGACAAAGTTGCATTTGAATTTCCTTTCTTAATCTTCTTGGAAATTAAATGCTTTTTGCCAAGATATGCTGGCAACAGATGCAATAAAGCAAATAAATTATTTCTAAAGTTAGTAATAGTTTTCTCTTCAGGCTTTTCACAGTCGATATGAAATGAAATAAGTCAGTAAGGCCATTCAATCTGGTCCTTATCTGAGGCCCGCAGTTCACAGCGCAGTCACGAAGAGGACCGGATAAATGGTTCAACGGGAGACCTCAACTGTTGCTTCCGATTAGAGGCTAACGAACTGAGCACTGATCCCGGGTCAGTAAGTGTTCAGGCCAGTCAGAAAACTGCCTTCTTGCGATATGAGAGTATTTATTTGGGGAAAACTAATTAAACGTACTAATTTCGGTTGTTGGTGAATGGGTAAGTTGGTTAGTAATGTGATTCTTGTGTAATGCGTAACGTCATTCAAGTTCAACGATCAGGGGTAGGGCTCTCGACTAGCGTTCCGGAGGTCGCGGATTCAAATCCGTCGCAATTTTCATCTGATGAGTAAATTTATTTTTTTAGTAGGCAATATTGAGGCCAATATTAATTTATTAATACTTTCAGCTTTTCAAATCTGTATAGATCTGGACTAGTATTCTAATAAAGAAAATCAATTCACCTATCTCTCTTCCCGTTAATTGGGTCACTCATTTTGAATACGAGATAAAGATATTTATTTATTTATTTTGAGAAACATTACATATTACATTGTTATAATGAGCTTTGGCTGTCCAACTAGGCAATTTGCCCGTTTTAGAACAGTCAAAATGAACAGATATTTTACATATAAATAGTGTGTTGACTATAATATTGGCTTAAACTTAAATATAACACTTGATAAATAATGTTAAGGTTTTGATGGTAGATACAAGAAGTTACTTATAAGTGTAAATTATATATTTATCAATAGAAAATAAAATATAGAGAAGAGAAATAACAAGAACATTCCAAAAGAAAAACAAAAAAGTGTTTTTTTAATTTTTTATTAGCACTTATGCTCTTCAACCAATTCAAGAAATTTTAGTATTGATATTAATGAATTAATCAACTCGAAAATCAAAAAATGGGTAAGAAAAAAAAATAATGGATTAAAAAAGAAAAAATAAAGTAGAGAAAAGAAAAAGCAAAAAAAAAATTTTTTGTAGTTTTTGAACGTAAATTGTATAAAAATAATATTAATTTAGGCATTTCGTTTCTTTAATAAATACATGTATTTGTGGTTATAAATCCTAAAAGTAAGATTACCTTTTTTATTATTTAAATTTATATACATATACCTACATGCAATATATTTACATTATCACGTTTCAACCGGATCAAACACAAATCATTAAACATTAACATGCAACACTGATCAGAACCTTCACCAACATATATACATATGTATATAATATATTATAACCTTTACGAGAGTGTAACCACTCGTGTGTAAAGGGAAAAAAATTAAGAATTAAAAATTATAATTTATACATATATTTACATACATAAATCAGATACCTTAAAAAAATATATACAAAAATATATAAAATAAAAATATAAAAAAATTGATTTATTAAAACATAATACTACAGGTTTTAAAACCAAGCTTTGCCTGCCATTTGGCTTTTAAAATATGAAATAGGAGTGAAAGGTGAATATATGATGCGAATGGTAGAAGAAGTCGAGGACGCACGAGAAAGATACGACATCATCAAGTGAAGACACGTCAACGTCGAGTATGATTAAAGAAAGGAGAATGTGTCAAAATCGAGTTGTTGCAATAGTCAATTGGTTACTTTAAAACTCCAAAACAATCATGTTGCTATGATCATTGGGTTTCATGACAATCACGCATACGGGGTTAGTAAGCAGTACGTTTAGTATTACATTAACATAATACAAAATATAAAAGAGAAATAGAATGATCCGCCCGACAGTTGATCCTCTGCCAGTTGATCTCTCGGACAGTTGATCCCCTAAAAGATTATTTCTTCAAGTAAGTAAAACCTAAGTCGATATAGTTATGTCTGCTTGGGAACTGGAAATTTTATTTCATTGCGCCATAGCTCATAGATCGAAAGTTTTTGCTGCTTCAGAATTAAAAAACCAGCTAATAGAAAGTATTAAAATTATCATTTTAATGTATACGATTTTCCACCATCATCCATTGGAACAAAATTCAATTATTTTTTCGTTTAAAAATCTTAAAACACTTTTTATTAGTCTTTCTTTAAAATCACTTCCGAATGAAAAATAAACCTTTTATTAAAAGTGGCTCATTATCTTTGTGTTGATTTCCTAATCCTCCACCACCACTTCCCCTACCCCCTCTTCACACCCTTTCATCCGTTTTTGCTTTCTGTTATTGAGATTAGTTTCAGGCGAGTGCTTAATTCGAGTTCACAGATTAAGGCTAACGTGCACTTTAAACCCCCATGATGGAACTTTAATGGAAGAAACTTATTTTTATCAGCCCGCATAATGAATTTAAATCTTATGAAATTAAAAGGTAGGTACCTACTTGCCTACGTCAACATTGCAAATTTAAATATCAGGTGTTCCTAATTGCAAAACCCTGCGTGCAAACTGAACCTAAATTTCACTAAATAAAAATGAACAGTGTTAATCTCAAGTGACCTCCCAGATAAGTATGGTCCTGTATATTTTCTGCCTGAATAGTGCATTTTTGCGCAGCATCGGGTTCATTGATCAAATCATTGCACGTATAGTTTCGTATCAGTGATCGATGAACCGGTGGATGCAATTTTTAGCCATAAGTTGTTATAATGTTTTGTCTAGTTTGTAGTTAGAAGTAAGATTTTAGAAATATATTATAAGTCTGTATAGCGCCTTTGAGGTGATTTTTCACAAAACCGGCGCTATACATACAAATCATATGCAAATCATCAAATTATTATTATTATTATTATTGGGGATGCCATAGTCTCACTAGCTCCAGACGATTGGGAACAATTGGGACTCTTACGCATTACTCACTTTAAAAAAAAAACAAAACATTATTTTAACAAGGCCAAGTAGGCCTTGGTATTCATTGGTATCCAACTAAATTCATTGCGACCGTTTTATTTATTTATTTATTTATTTATTTATAAATAAACGTCCTTTTTCGGGGCTTTTACATATATAGCATAGAAAAAACATTTTATTGTACATAACTGAACTGCCTCAATAACAATATTTTATATTTATTCAAAGATAAATTGAAGATGTCCACTGACTTGGTATAATTGTTTCCCTCCATTAGTATTCTGGGCAAAGAGGAAAACATATGGTAGTTAGTCCCAGTTGAATTAACAGTTTGACGCTTTGACCATTTTTAATTACCCCTATAAAACAATATTCACAAGAATAACAGAAGATTTATTTATTTTTGTCTTTGAAGTCTTGTAATAAGATCGTTGCCAGCTATGTATTTTGCAATGTTAGGAACGGCCTATTAAAATAAAAACTGATATTTTCGTGAATTCCATGACCAAGTTGATCCACCAACAGACCCCCCGGCATACTTGTATACAATCTGCATTAGATTAAGCGAAAATACATTATACTTTCTTACACAAAGTATAACTAAGAACGGGACAAGAATTATGTCATTATAAGCCAGTTGCTTCACAAAACTGAAATAATCACAGAACTTGAATAGAACTTTCACAAACGTGAAAATTTAGTTTAAAAATTTGATGAATTGATAAAAATTTTTTAAACAACTCATTCTAAGTGCTCCAAAGGAGGAATACAGCGGAGATGTACCGCCGAATAACAAAAGTATAAAAACATATTTTACAAATACAAGTACAAAAAATCTACACTGTGAATAAATTCGTTTGATATCAATACCAACTTATTATTAAAGATATATATTTTTAAGCCGATTTTAGGTATGAAATTGGTAAATAATGCACAAAAAATATAATTTTATAATTATTATAACTTAGGGGGGTCAACTGTCGGGGGACCAACTGTCGGTCACCATTTTTATGAAATACAACAGCTTAAAATTAAATCTTCTGTCGCGTCGAATAAAACAGTACTAGGTGTAATGAATGTGGATCCAAGTTTAAATAGGAACAAAATAATGTTTGGTATTCTTTGTTTGGACATGAATTGGTATAAAAGGCAAGTCTTGTATGGGAGCCCGCTCTTCACCATTGACCACCACGCGATAAACGTTACAAAAATATACATATATTATAATCATACGAATAATATTATTTTATTTAACGGTCCCGAACACGGTAAAGTCACGACACTATATATGTTTCCTTTAATTACTATCAATTAGTTATAAATGATTTCCTCTATATTTGCTATCTCGGTAACTGGGCGGCCCCTTTGAGCTATTTTTACAACCATCTGAAATATTTAAATGCTCTTAATTTTCATGTCCCTATATATTAATTTTACGGTGGACCATTAGTTTAATGGGAAATAACTCCCTACTCATTGGTTTTATGTCGCTGAGAGATTTTCAAATCATAATACTTTTAAGGACACATTAAACATTAATTTTTATCATTTCTAATCTTTAGCCTTTATTAGATTAAGAAATGAGCATTAAAAGTTTAAGCTCCAATAGAAAGAGAAGCTATTTCGTTTTATTTCTGCGGGTAGGTATTAGATACGTACCTAGCAGGGATTTCTTAACCTTTCATAGCACGCGCCTCCGTTTGGAGCATTCGAATTTGGAACCGCGTTAACCACTACAAAATTATCTATTGGATTTGATTTGATTTGTTTACGTTACGGAGATGTTACACGGACCAATTCTGCAATTCAGTTTGGTTGAAGCAACAACCAAATTGAATCATGACATTATAAAAGTGAATGATTCAGTTTTATTGGATGTCATTGTTCAATCACATTGAAAATATTGAGCTTGTCTGTGTGAATATTAGAGTGGAGGGTCTAATTTAATTAATTCGTTATTTAAATGATCAAAAATTAACGTAATTCCCAAGGGACGACCTGAATCGAAGACATCCTCAGCAATGTGAATCGAATAGTTCACTTCTTCAGGATACGTGTAAACAGCACACCCGTTCAATTCTGCGCCGTTCAACCAAATTGAAGCAATTTGATTGAACCGTGTAACATCGCTATTATGTCTATTGAATTGTTCCGCTGTATAATCTATCTTAACGTTGAGCGCTCGAGAATTTGTATACCTTAAGTTCGAAAATGTCCAGCCCTCTTTAAAAAAAATCATACCTCCGAATTTTAGTATGGTGACATATAAACCGCTTTTAGTGTTAGAGAGCTGTTGGAAACACCCTTATTGATTACGATCAATGATTTGTAATAAATTATATTACAATAATTTTTGTTCGTGAAATGTCAATAACAAATAATTCAGAAGAGATGCAAGATATCTCTTGTTGAAAAGTGAAAATACTAAGTTATCTTTGTAATAAATCGAAGTATACAACGCGCGGGAACTTTTAAAATAAATTCAGTAATTTTTTAAAATATCTCTTCAAATTGGCCACATTTTAGCCAAAAACACTCCAGAGTCGTTAATAAAAAAACAACTTGATAATCTAACTTGTTATATCCTAGATAGTAGATTAAGAACTTACTTATAGATGACAAATAGCTAACCTTGATAGTCTGAGGTTATATAATTGAGACCGGAATAAATGCTATTGTAACCTCAAGGTCGGTATCCTTAATAATTAAGTATTTTGTTGACCACGGAGTTTTTATTCAAGAGTTTGTGAGGTAAATCGGAGTTAAAACATTAGTTAAATAAAACCGCCTTACAGAGAAATAATTTTCACATATTTATAAAATTGCACGAACACATTTATAAATAATATATGTATATTATTTGTGTTTATTTTTTAAGATATGATTTGAAATTTTCACGGACAAAGGTATTATATTTGTTTCTTGTAGTTTAAATTGCTGTGAATCTTCAACAATCCATAAAGATAATGAAACTAATAAGTTACATTTAATTTCTATAAGTTTAAGTTGAAATGGCTGCCTGTCGACTTTATCCGCACTTTTACCGCAAGTCAAATTCTAGGCTAGTCTATTCTATCACTGCGTAATTCATATTAGCGAATAGCGAACGTGCAGACAGGTCGGCTGAGACCATCCTGAATGTCCTGGAAGTATCGACAAACTTACGCCTGACTTACAAACATACATGGCGCGCGACGGAAAGTTAAAAGAAGAAACATACCTACATGACGTGCTTCTTTTATGTTTATTTTTATTGTTGTTTTTTTGTTCATTTAGAGAATTTGTATTCTTTGAGTTCATGTCATCGAGCTTTTATCGTTTTCTGAGCTTTATTTTGTAGCCGGTTTGAGGCGTCATAAAAGGAATATAGCTTAAATATACCCAAATCGGTGACCAACTTGCGTCATCTTCAGGCCTTTGTGACAGAATGTAGTCATTCACATGCAAGACTACTAACCTATTGTAGTAAAATATGCTCGAATGGGTCTTAACACTAACCAGAACCGGGAGCTGATGAGGCCTTTGAAAGGTTTCTTCGTGAAAGGATTATTTTTAGGATGTCCTTAAATATTTTTAGGGAGTTATGCCTCCAAATTTACTAGGCCATCGTAAAAAAGCGGCCATTCAGTACAAAAGGCTCTGGCCCCGGAGGTATTTGGATGAAAGCTGATTTATTACTTGCTTTTAGTCCTGAATCACCTGTTCATATATAAAAGCTTCGTTTTACATGAGAAGAGTAAAAATGCATGGAAACGAACTGGAACAAATTTGATTCGTGATTAAAAATTTATCTTTTCATTTACCCCGATTATTTTACCGACTCGAATTGCTTCCGGTTCCACGAAACTAATTTTAAAAATGATGGAAAAACTTTTTGAAAAGTGAAATGGATGATTTATTTATTCAACTTTATAACATTATTCTCGAAATTTATCAGAAACAGATGTTTGAGTTCTTTTTTATAATTCTAATTGATGAACGTTTAAATTGGATTTTTTTTGATAATTAATTACAATAATTATCGTATCTGATCAAATTTGAAAAGCTCTGATCTTATATTTTAGTTCGTCGGAAGAAATACTTGAATAAGATTAGCAACTGTTAAAACAAATCTCTCAGATTGATTCCTCTTATATCTAAACGATTTAATTACTGAGAAGTCGTTGTTATTTTTAAGTTACAATAATTTTCATTACAAACTTATTACTTAATTTCTTATATTAATTACTTCATAGTTAAGTCATGAAAAAACATTTTTTTGTGGTTTACGCTTATATTTTTTGTTATGCAAATAATTATTTTATTGTAATTCCAATACATAGAAAAGCTAGTAAAAGCTTCAATTTATCCGTAGCGTATTTTTTGATGTTCATGCTGTACACCGATTTGTCGTAAAGATTAATCTAAATAGTATTTAAGTAGGTCTTCACATATAGCTTCATCTTAATATTTATTTTGAAAGTCTGGAGAATTTAGGACTCTTTAAGACTGGGGAATTTTATGAAATGACTTTTACAAAAGCTTACACATAAGAATTTGCTTACATTTTTACAATTTTACACAGTTATATACGATGTCGCTTTTTAGGCGAGGGTTTGGCATACATGCTATAAACTTTATTATAACAAAGGAACATTTGAGCAATCAAATGAATAACCAAATTCGAGCTTTAAGCACAAATGAACTTCGGCCACAGTTGCCTCAGCAGATTTGAACTTCGAGTGGCGCTCCTTTGTAAGCCCCTCGTTTATCACTGCAGCCCCTAGGTAACTAGGTCGGTACCAGCTAGGTGCTAGATAGCTAGTTGGCAGGAACTACGTGGGCATCGGATAAGTTTAGAACAATCGGACCCGTTCCCTGATCTTCCACTGGAGGAGGCAATCGAAAGAACGACTTTAATCTAGTAATTGAATTAGTTTTGAGGGCCGCGTCATCGCCACCCTTAGGTCTATTTATTAGCATTTAGATTAGGAGCATCCTAACATTCGGACGGATTCGTCCTCACTCAACCTTTGTCGAAAGTTGAAAATTCATTTATAATTGTTTTTAATACCTTAATTAAAGTTTGTAGTAGGCATGTAAAACTAATTAAATCAGTCTATTCGCTAACGTAAACTAACACATGCTCGTTTATATAAAATTTAACTTAAATTGCTAAACATAATTTTCGGTTTTGAATTGGACTTTGAAATTCAACAAATTTTGAACCTTTTTTTATAGTTAATAGTTGTTGGATATTCGAATTTCAATTTTCCTTTTCAAAGAACCTAATTAATCTTCTCCCAACCTCTGTATATATGAATATAATATAACATCTACTGTATAGTGGCAAGATTCTTGACATATGTTTAGCGATAGCCCCCAGAACTTTACAACATTTCTTGAATCTCTTGTTTTAACTTAACTTTTGACTGAGACTTTTTTTAACTTTAATTTTCTTTGTTGTTTTGAACACATTGTTCTATGTTAACATACTGTTGTATACTTGTATTGGTTGATTGGTATTTGTACTTTGCATTTCATTGAATGTTTTCTCCCCTTCTGCCTCTTGTACATGTACAAAAATTTAAAAAAGATATTGGTATTTGAAAATAAAATAAAAACGTTTCGCTTTTAACGTACGTATACCTACTACAATTCTGCAAAGCTTTTGTTTTACGTATGCAAACCCTGTCTCTTTGTAGATTAACGAGCACATTTTCGAAGACAATAACACAAGTCAGAAATGTACAGGGTAAATAAATTAAGGAGATGCGGTCATTCGGTAGAAAAATTCCACATATATTGTGAAGTCCACATAAAGTGTTCTTGATATTTATAATAGGGTGTTACCTTTGTTTGGACTCCGCAATTATTTAAAATTTTCTTTAAACCGCCTGCGCATTGTATATAAGTACGCAGGGGGATCAATTGTCGGCGGATCAATTTTTTTTTTTTTTTTTTTTAACGACAATATCCAGTAAGGTAAAGAATACAATATGAGGTAAATTAAAAACTTATAGAGTGAAGTATTTTGTTCTCAGTCCTCCTCACTAGGTTTTCCTGTTCCGAGGCGGACTGAAGGTTGTTTGTATGGGTGTTGGTCATAAATTCCTCCTCATCTAATTTGTTTGTTTCCACAAAATAGAAATATACAAGCTAAAAAGTGTTTATGTTTTTTATCTGTAAGTTACGTTGGTGTTATTTTATAATTTTTATGATTTCCTCATCTTCGTGTTTAGTTTGCCATAATTTGATATCTTTTTTGAACTTTAGTATCTCCATGGTGTTTTTAATTTCGATTGGAATTCAATTGTCATGGAACCATGCTGTATAAGTAAAATAAGACAGTAAAATAATATGAACTATATACACTACATATATAATGTCAGTTTTGTTGTGAGACATATTCCTAAAGCCCAATTTCGAACACAGGGGCATAAAACGGGAATACAGAGATATCGTTGATAAGATTTCCGTAATTTTACTAAAACCCCCCGAAAGTACAGCCTCCCTTAGCTTTTAGGGGTCGTAAATCCCCCCTCCTGATAAATAGGACGTGTCGGTACGACGTAGGAAACACCCCCGAATTATTAGCTTCATTAGGTCTATAATTAATTGCGCACTGGCAGGACTTTCGGCCACCTTCAGCCATCGGGAAGTAGGGACTTTTAGTAGGAATTATTTTATTAATAGATATTGTCTTCACGCCAGAAGTTGTAGATAGGCGCTAGTCTATTTATAGGGGATAGAAAGCTCTCAGATATCACAGTTGTGCTAATAGCACTACTTTATGTTGTACATCTGGATGGAAGTGCTAAGCGTTTTGTCCTTGTGGTTTTCTTTGTTGTTGTCTGAATGACGTAACTGTGGTGATCCAAGGCTCTACATAATTAATAATCAGGTGAATTAATTGGAATTGATATAGGTCTGAAGTTCCTAAAATGTGAGTTACACACTAGTGAGTCAATAATCCATTTAAAATGAATTACAATTTTTCGTTTTGATTATACATTTTTTACATATTTTTAAAAAGCGTTAATTTCGCGGCTCGCCATAATTTACAATAAAAATATATTAATTCGTTATAAACCACTTTAATTTTATTTTATTCACACTCTACCGGTTTCGAAAGCACCCTTCCTTCGTCAGGAGAATACTAGAACTAACCTATGATACCGGTAGGGGTCATCTATAAATTACTACACACGAATTTCATGATTTTTTGACCCTCTCCCCCCTCATTCCTGTCACACATCGTCACATTTGTGATACCCCCCCCATATCCCATGTCGCACAATGTCACATTTCTCTACACCCCTCCCCCCCTTAAAGTGTGACGTAATTTATGACGTAATCCATGGCCTCTAAGACAACTAGAAATATAAATATTATTCAAAGTTTGCAAATCACCTCATTTCAACAAATCATTCTTAATAACTGCTCGTGATTGGTTGAATTCCGATATAGCGGGTTTTGATAGTAACTTTTTGAATGATATAGAGGGTTTTTCTCACTCGCAGTTTTAACATTGTTTTTGGTCGCGTTAAGGGAGGTTTTGACACTCAATTTAAGGTTCATCTTGTTCCTCGAAAAAATGTGAACAAGATGTCATACTCAGACCAATTTGGCAAAAATCGGATATAGCGGGTATTGAAATTATAGGATTCATATTAATAATCATAATAAACTGAAATCATCAGAAATAATATCTTGATCTAATATTAAATCATTACAACGCAAACTTCTTCAAAAAAATTACAATATTCGGGGGAATATTTTTTAGATTAACAACACACAAAAAGTTTTTTTATGATATACAAGGTTGATTAATTAAACTACTGTACATGTGAAGGCAATGTATTCACCATATTCACATGTTTCAGTATAGATTTGAAGGGGAAAGTTCTATCTGACGATTTCACGTGTTGTATATCTACTGTAATTAATTAATTTCCAACACTATCCGGAACACGTGATTGTTTCCTATTATCCAAACTTACCGACAACTGTCTAAAGTTATTTTCTATTGAGAACTTCAATCAAACCATAATTAAATGAATACGGGTTATATTAAATACCTGAAATTGAGTTAGTAAATACATTAAAATAGCTTTATATTATTAATTCTACCAAGTTATTGCTTTACCATTCATAATAGTTTCTCTTTCTGGCTAGATTCGTGTTAAGATAGAGTGATAGCAGGTGAAAATTATTTGACAGTTGGCAATAGCTTTGAAAACCGAAACAGCTGTCACCATAATAAAATTATTTTATTTGATAAACATAATTTTTTAAATTAAATGGATTTTTTTACATTAGCTACACAGGAGGTCCTGAGGAAAATAATTTCCCTCCGTGTGAAGGGTCTTTTTAAGGAAGGGAAGGATAGGAAGTTCTGGAAAGGAAAAAATGTATGAGGGGTGGGTAGGAATCGGGGGTCAGTGTGTCCTGGAACGACGGACGTATGCATCCATCTCTCCAACTGCAAAGCTACCATTGTTATTCGGTTTCGAATTCAAGAGTTCGTCAAAAAATGTCGCCACTTCCGTTAGCAGGTCGCATGGGAACGTGCCCGAGATAGGTAAAAGTGCTACGAATTTGTATTATCTCTCCGGGTATGGAAAGATTGACGGTTACACTCAGTTGTGAATAATATTATCAGGTGACTAAATATATTACATGTGAAGTCATTACATGTTCCGGTTACTTTGTCCCGGTGACTAGTTATCACTGGATGACAGTGGATCCGAGGAACGTGCTATTTTTTTAACCAGTTCCTATTGGATTTATAAAATGGTCACCAACAATAACTGCGCCGAATCAAAAGCCGCTCGCAGGGCCTAGCAGCAAAAAAACTGCAGAGTGGGTTTTTAATTGCTAGTGCATAATTATTGTGATGTCTGAGAAATTAGTTTAAGATCTTACCCGTAGATGACAAATAACTATGGATAATGCAGGGATTGAGACTAGAATAAATACTGTGGCAACCTCAAGGTCGAGATCCATAATAATTACTACCGCCTCCTAAATAAGTCATCAGAGGTCATTGTTATCCATCACAAATAAATAAAGTGTTTGGTTGATCCCCGAGTTTTATTTAAAGATTTTGTGAGACAAGCCCGGAGAATTTATGTTTATAAAGCATCTATTATAATTTGCGAATTTCTAAATTTAGAAATAAGCCATTGTTTCTTCTCTAATTCGTTCGTAGCCCCTTTTACACGACGAGTTGTTGAAAGTAAGTTTCCTTAAATCCTATAAATATAAATACAAGGTTTTGTTCTACGACCACGCCATCTGTATAAATTTGTATAAATACAAGGTTTTGTTTTACGACCACGCCATCTGTATAAATTTGTATAAATACAAGGTTTTGTTTTACGACCACGCCATCTGTATAAATTTGTATAAATACAAGGTTTTGTTTTACGACCACGCCATCTGTATAAATTTGTATAAATACAAGGTTTTGTTTTACGACCACGCCATCTGTATAAATTTGTATAAATACAAGGTTTTGTTTTACGACCACGCCATCTGTATAAATTTGTATAAATACAAGGTTTTGTTTTACGACCACGCCATCTGTATAAATTTGTATAAATACAAGGTTTTGTTTTACGACCACGCCATCTGTATAAATTTGTATAAATACAAGGTTTTATTTTACGACCACGCCATCTGTATAAATTTGTATAAATACAAGGTTATGTTTTACGACCACGCCATCTGTATAAATTTGTATAAATACAAGGTTTTGTTTTACGACCACGCCATCTGTATAAATTTGTATAAATACAAGGTTTTGTTTTACGACCACGCCATCTGTATAAATTTGTATAAATACAAGGTTTTGTTTTACGACCACGCCATCTGTATAAATTTGTATAAATACAAGGTTTTGTTTTACGACCACGCCATCTGTATAAATTTGTATAAATACAAGGTTTTGTTTTACGACCACGCCATCTGTATAAATTTGTATAAATACAAGGTTTTGTTTTACGACCACGCCATCTGTATAAATTTGTATAAATACAAGGTTTTGTTTTACGACCACGCCATCTGTATAAATTTGTATAAATACAAGGTTTTGTTTTACGACCACGCCATCTGTATAAATTTGTATAATCATTATTTTACTTGAACGAAAAGGTTAAAAATAGGACTAACCGAATTTATTAAAACTATTTTGTGAATCATTTTAAATCACTTACATTTTTCTGTCGAAAATATTTTTTTCAAATGTTTTTTTTTACATGAGCTCCACACAGGAGGCCCTGAGGAAAATTTTTTCCCTCAGGGCCTACGTCATCTTTGGGGATGCTGTATGGAGGGTTTTTTTCAAGGAAAGGAAGGAGAGGAGAGTTCTGGGAAGGAAAAGGGTTTAGGGGTGGGTAGGAACCTGGGGTTCAGTGTGTCTAGGTCATCCGCCTCCAAGACCTAGACAAACCTCATCCAATGAACCCGGGCACCGTGCTAAATCACCAAACGTAGCAAACCACTTGGGGTGACCTATGGCAGAGGTGTTGGTTATCCAATAAAGGTTCCCGGGGCGGCGGTACCCATTCCCGCCTCCCAAATTGTGAACTATTACAGTGCATTTTAAGAATTGTTTTTTTTTTATTATTCTATAGCCAAACCCTGCATGGAATTTGGGATATGGGTAAGGGTACCACCGCGCCGGGAATCATTTATTAGATAACCAACCCCCTTGCCACGGGTCTTCCCAAGTGGTTAGCTACGGTTGATGACTTAGCAGGGGTGCCCGGGTACATGGGGTGAGGTTTGTCTAAGTTTTGGCGGCCAAGCCAAGTTTGTCCACCTACTGCGTGGCGGGCCTGATCGGGAGAGATTGTTTGAGGAGACCTTACTTAGACTTCTACGGCCGGACTCTTCCGACCCGCCTTGCTCGCGATCGCCTTGCACAGCAGTGGGAGGGATGGATTCACCAGTCACTCCTAGACACATTGACCCCAGATTCCTTTGAATCCCTTATTTTTTTTTTCTTCCCAGAACTTCCTCTCCTTCTTTTCCCTAAAACGACCATCCACACAGCATCCTCACAGATTACATAGGCCCTCAGGAATTTTTTCCTTAGGGAGTCCTGTGTGGAGCTAATGTAAAAAAATCTAATGTTACCTATTGATATTTATTGCTATATTCACCCGTACAAAAATGGCATTACATATGTATTAAGAAATAAATATTTAAATTTATGTAATAACACAACAATATTTTCTAATTAAGAAATTTTTTGAACACCATAAATGAACACGCATTGTGTTCTCGCAAAATTAAATGGTAGATACTCGTAAACGAGTATATTAACGTAAATTAATGATATCGCATTTTTATTAGTTTCGTTGGACATATTAATATAATACGCATTAATGTTCTCAGTCAGTCATTATTGCTGCCAGATCCAATTTCAATAAAATGTCTTTTAAAGGCTTCGCCTCTCCACTAACCTTTTTCCAAATCTATTTGGAAACACGATCCGACATCCTATACTACACTATAGACAACCCAATAGAGACAATAATTGGATTAGCCTGTTTAATGATAATGATCTCAATAAAGTTACACTCGATTAGATCGGATATCGTTGATTGTAGCTTCGAATAGCTGGCAATAGATGGCGACTGATTTCAGCGTTGGCTTCGGAGTCAAATGATCATTAGGTGCAAGAAACTAATGAGAGAAGAATTTATTGAATATTGATTCAAATAATAAGAATTTAGTAAGGTTTAGTTGTTTCAAATTCAATTGAAACATTGTATATTATAAACATGTAAACAGAAATTCAAATGTGACATTGCCATCAATTGGCCATTAAGCCACCATTTTGTTTTTTTTTTTAGAGTTAAAAGATCTCAGTTAAATGCTGATTCTAAGTTCGTTACAGCTTATGAACAAATACCGATCAGTAAAAGAGGACAACCATCATATATCTAATAACGATTTGATAGAAAGCTCAAAACGCACCAGTAATCGGCGTGCAATCGGATCTTCCAAATTTCAAATAACAAAATGGCGCTGAATGAACTTTTGACGACAAAATCACAGATGAAATTCTGTGAACCAATTGGGCCTAAGTATTATAACTGCCGGAATAACTAATTAATTTTAACACTACGTTAAAACAAAAAAGCATTTTGTGTTGGAGGCAAAGCCAATAGAAATCATTCTTCATCTTTTTCTAAATACATTAAAAAAAAATTACCTTGCTGGTTGGTAGAAAAGATGATAAAATTCTCTCCACATATCCAGCAGAAACGCTTTTCGCAGATTTTGCGGTGCCTCGAGTGGAGCATATCTTCAACAAAAATGCAATTATCCAAATTTACGAAGATGATATCATCAAAAAATTTGAAACCCACCTATCAAAAAGATATCAAGACAACATCAAAACACCAAAATTTAATACCAAACTAATGCAAAACAATTATATCTATTTAAGAATAAAGTATTTCAACAACCTGCCGATTGAAATTAAAAAAAATTAAAAGATATCAACAAACTGATAAAGATATCAACTGAAACTCAAACTGAAGTTATACTTATCAGGAATAATTAACTAAATAATTGCCTGTTTTTCTCTTTCTTCTTATTTATTATCAGTCTATATTCATCTCTATTTTATTTAGATGTTTCTAATAACTCTTTAAAATGCTCAATATTTCAGTAACCGAATCCTATATATGTACACCTACACATATAGATGATCCAGAAGTTTCAATTGTTCCTATTATATACTTACCTATTGCATAATGTTATTCTATTTCCGTTATAATTAGTGTAACTCGCTCAGCAAGCACAAGAACTAGTTTCTTTTTTGGTGAGATTGCGATTTTAAATATGCTCTGTACCGATATGTGATTTATATAACACCACTGTACCCACTTATATCTATATTAAATAAATAAAAATAAAAGTCCGCTTGTAATTTGGGAGAAAGAGGAATACTAGATGTAAAGGCCATCAATTCTTATAAAACATTGACATTTTATTTCATTCGGCCGTTTTTTTACAATATTAGAGGAGGCAATCCATTCGGCATTTGGCCCCCATTTACATTATTTAATCCTCGTAAAAATGTTTCCCCGGAAAACCATCGGAGCCTTTAAAGGAAACGATGAATTGTTGTATGGAGAAAAAGTCCTTCGTTCTTTTTGGCAAACGTTCTGAAACCTGGACCGCTGCGCCGGAAAATCTCTATCGGGCGCTCTGGCGGCGGAAAAACTAAACAAAGAGATGAAAACGACAATTGTTTCCGGTTACGACGGATCATTCTGGACTTTTTTCAAAGCCTCGGATATGGCAGCCCTTCAGGCTTCAGCTGAACCTCCATTTTCTTTTAACGTATTTATTTTAATACGTATACGATCATTTAACATACAGAATTACATAGGTAGTGGAGGATTTCGGTTCTGATTTGAGTGTGTGATTTAAAAATGAATATTACTTTATTGTGTCAAAGACAAGGGTGTTTTATTAATTACTCTCAAAGGCTGCACGCGAAAGAGACACGTGAAAAAAAGAAATGTTTTCAATACGCAAAATATGTGGCTGAATGAAGCCATTGAATACAAACACTCGTTCGTAGAAAAAAATTGGACCAAACGTGGACCAAAAAACCATATTTACGAAATTAAGGCATATCTTGCTTTTCATATACGAGTATTTAGGGTATTTTTTCAATTTAAATTGCTGCATATGCAGAGACGGTTAAAGAAAAGGCACACACAGGGAAAAATGAAGAAAAAAACATGAATTTCAGAGATAACGTAGCTATTTTAACGGTTGACGGAGCAAAAAAATACATTTTTCTTGAATTCTAACAATATTTTTAATGTAAATAGGAATGTCTTTTCATTTGTTATTTTAGTTCCATACTTTTTTACTTTGTCGTTGTTATTTGTACATCAACGGTGAAAGCCTTTGTAACTCAATCAAATCAATTTCTTATCTTTCCCTTTGTTTCTAAAACTATACTCAAAATATATTGTAGAAATGTGAAGATTTATTTTTAAAAAATCTTATGTATTTCATCAGAAAAAGTAACGTGCCAGTAGATAAAGCGTGGTTTAATATTATTGTAATATCTCAGTAAATTTTAAATTCTATAGGTGTAATAATATATATAGGTATATTTAATGGTCAACGTTTTATAGCGCCGTTTTGTATAAGGGTAAATCTTCTACCTATTGAAAATGGTTAAAAGAGTGAACTAAAAAATGTGTCATTTGGTTTCCATTTTAATTGGTCTTTTAAAAAGATATTTTATATTTTTACTTGATACAATAATTTGCATTTTACGATATAATTTAATAATGTTGGCCTCACTGGGTGGCTTACCCGTGCTGAGGCCCCCATTTTAACATCAAAAATTGACTAAGACGAAATACATAAAAAATTTTAATAAAATATTTAAAGTCGGTAATGAATTAAAAATAAAACAGCATATGTTATGAGTTTTGTGTTTGTGAATGAATGTTTTATGTGTGTTTTTAGCGTGTTATTTATTTATTGTTTGAAACAATTACAGTGTTAACAATTATTACAATAATAGAATTGCCGCGCCGTTGGGATGTACATAGATATTAACACTCCAATTAGAAATGTTCACAGCATGAGTAATCAATGTTTAGTTGTTACTAGACGGAAACGCTTGTAGTGATAACAGAAATAATGATAATCAAAATGAAATATAAAACATAGCAGTGTCAGATATAATACATAACCCGTAGAGAAAGATAAAGAAAGAAAGGGTAAAACAATAAGACAGCTACATAACTGTTCTCCACGAAGTGTCATGGTAGGATTTTGATAATTTGTTTTCTGTAATATGTGAGATTGTTTGCGTATATAATGGTATTGTGAGTTACGTGTACAGTTTTATTCTTTTACATTATAAAATTTTGGTACTTAACATTGTTTTTTTTTTTGTTTTTTCATTTGTCTTTTATTTTTATATCTGATTTTATCTTTGTTTTCCTCATTTTTTGTATCCAGTGAAAGGTTGTTGAATGCTTTTATAGCATGGTATTTATGGTGTTTTTGTCCAAAGCTTGTGTTTACCGTCGGAGTTTTTATGTTTTCTTTGTACGCTTTATTAAACATAGATTTTTTTTTAATTTTGTTAAAATAAATCATTTCAAAACTTCTCTAATTATTCATATAAAAAATTCACGTATTTACATAATAGTACATAATATGAGATATGAGTACGTGCAAAATGTGTTCATATTAAAGCACACGAATTTAATTAAACTTCAAATGATCGCTCATCTCCCAAATTCTGTTATTTCCAAAACACAAAGCTTAACATACGCATTAATAATTTCGTGTTTCTTTAATGTCGTATAACTTATGACAAAGACCGTATCTTAACAGGATTGCTCCGCGTAACGTACTGATGTACTCGTACGGGGATTAAAATAATGATTTCGTATAACCGGAGTACATAAAGTGTAAGGAGGTATATTTATATTATTACGTATTGTGTGCTTTAGGATCAAGCGGTGCCTTTCAACGCGAGACAGAGTAGAGTGTAGAACAATATTGCGATTTAAACAATACAGCATTGGTGAATTGACTATGAACGAAATATTCGATGCGTAGAGCTAATACTCTTAGGCGAATCTGTAGACGCTTTGTTAGTATAAATATAATATGGCAAGGAGATAAATAAATACATGCATATTATATTAGTAACCTGAATCGTATAGAACATTACTCTTGAGTTGCCGTTTACCCCTCGCAGCAAAGTCCTATTTATTAGCAACTTGATTTCTGAGATTTAACCCGTCAGGCTAATTTATTCGCTTTTCGGAACTACTCGTTTAGGTCTCATGGTGTGTCTCCCTTACTATCGTGGTGAGAAATATGATATAAGTAATGTTAAAAAGAAGAAAAAAAAACATGTATAAAAATGAACCACAAAAGAAGTAAAATGTAGACCTTTATAAAACCAAAGTTTTGGATCACAATTTGAAAAAATAAAAAAATGAATTATTAATTATTTTTACATGGAGCGATAAAAAAGCGAGTTGACGATAACCTTTAAAATACATTTTTCTAATTAAATATGTATGAGTTTTTATTTTTTTTTCGTTATCAGTAATTTTATTAAGAAAAACATAAGTGAGCCACTTTTAATACTCTTTTTTATGTTGCTTGCAAATATTTTATATTTCAAAAATTATGGGTTTATTTTATATATAAAATTTGATTCGTATTTTATCATCTTTTAAAAACAGTTAATAGTTTTTGGATATGTTCAGAAATATTCCATTTATTTGGATTTTATTGTAACGCGGAAATACTCTACAACAACTACAAAAAAAAACAAAGCGAAAATACCTACTGACCGAGTTTGCTATGCTGCTCCGGGGACCATTTATTGGATAACCAACGCCCCTGACACAGGTCGCCCCTATTGGTTCGTTTAGTGACATAGCAGGGGGGGCCTGGGTTCATGGAGTGAGGTTTGTCTAGGTATTGGCGGCGAATGCGTTTGCCCACCTACTGCGCGGCGGGCCGGATCGGAAGAGACTAATTGAGGGAGACCTAACCTAGACCTATAAAGCCTGGATGGATTCATACGTTCGTCACCCCTGGACACATTGCCCCCACATTCCTACCTACCCCTCATACCTTTTCCCTTCCCAGAATTTTCTCTCGTTCCTTTCCCTAAAAAGACCCTACCACACAGCATCCCCAAAGATGACATAGCCCCTGAGGGTTTTTCCTCGTGATCACCTGTGTGGAGTTAATGTCAAAAAAAAGATTCAGACACCTTTTAATTAAATTAATGGGCAAGCAAAATACGTTTCTTTGTTCATTGTCCTCATTTCACGCCATTTTTTCATCTCGTAATCCTCGTAACGTTTATTAAAAAAAACATCTGCCTCGTAAATACGCCACTTTAAAATATCATAAATTATGTTAAAAATATTTCTACACCCGCGCTTTCCATACAAATAAAAATATTTAATGTCCTGTTTGCAGGTGGTTCACCGTCACTGTTCATAATGTTCAGTCGGGATTTATTTGACATAGTATTTTGGTTGAATTGTCTTGTTTATGCCATTCTAAACCACCTGTACCTTGCCGTGGGGTTGGGAAATTTCCCTATTTATGGAATCTAGAGAATTACTGGAATAGATGTTGTCTTTTTTGTTTAAATTCTTTATTTGAGTAAAATGCAATCTTCCAAAATAGAGCGGATGATACCACTACTAGTTTGAATTTTATTTCTAAATCTCTTGAATTTGAATTGAATGTTTGTTTTGAGAGAATAGAAAAGCAATCAGCGTTTTCTCTAACTCCCATTGAACTTCATACATTTCTCAGGATTTACCTAAGAACTCAAACCTTTGTTCTTTACTTGAAGTTCGTGGGTTAGTGGAATAATTTGAAATCTTTTAGATTTTGATGCAAATTCCGTGTGTATAAATTCAGATTTCATCAAAATTCTGTGAAGACTTTTACGGGTGTCTTTGAAATTTGTAAAAAAATAATCCAGACGCAATCTGTACTTTAATATTATAAATGCGAAACTGCGTGTGTTTGTTTGTTACGCTTACGCGATTTTTAAAATTGTTTCGCCAATAGAAAGCTACATTATATGCGAGTAATATAGGCTGTATATAATGGTAAGCTCTGGCGTTATGAAATTATAAATATTAATATATTATATTTGTTTTACGTTTTCGGTCCCTAACAAAAGCGAGTTATTGTTGCCGTGGAAACGATGTTGATATATTTACGGGAAATTTTATTTCAGGCGTCGTAGTTAATATCTATCTCTAAAAATGAATCGCCGAAATGTACGTACGCGCATAACTTCCGAACGACCGCACCAAATTGTAAAATTCTTTTTTTTATGTTCGTTATTTTGTATACACTACTTGTGAGATCTAGCATTATGAAATTTGCAAATTGTGGCACGCGAGCTGTTTGAAAACTGAATGTACCGAGACTGAATGTATGGAATGCGGGAGGGGGGAGGGGAACTTGGGAGGGGGTTTCGCGGAACGCGGGAGAGTAAGGGGCGGAACGGGAACGGGATGAATGGGATAGGACACGCAGGGAGAAACAATTTCTTTATTAAATGGCATAGCAACGCATGCCGGGTACCAGCTGGTACTTTCACAATATTAGAAGCTCTCAAAACAATATTTGAAACAGAAAAGATACGGTCGCATCTAGGAATTGAACCGAGGACTATAGCCTCGTCGGGGCTCTGCTCTGAGCTGATTCTTCTCTATCGCCTTCGGTCATATTTAACTGTACCATACTTCTACTAAGAACTACCAACATTATCTTCGATTTCTTAACGAATATTGTTATTGGCTACTATCTTTATGTGTGATTGCAAGATTCTTCCCTAACTGAATGCAATCTAGGCAGTGTCTTAATAATAATAACGTTATATTTGTATAGCGCAGTTTTGTGTCATTTCACTTCAAGTGCGCTTAACTAAAATAATCCTAATTTAAAAATAATCCTACAGTGCTCCTTACGAGTCCATTACAAAAAAAAGTTTAATTAATATGAAATAAGTGCAGTATTTACAAAGCGAAGACAAGAGAACAAAATTTAACAATGACAGTGTCGTTGTAGCACACACAGGATAATGATAATAGACAATAACGGTGCTATTGTAGCACAGGACAAAACAAGAACTTTAAAACTAAAATATAATATACTAACAGAAGGCAGTTTGTGTTCAGAAATGAGAAATATTCTGACATTAAATTCAGACATTAAACGTGAAAGTACAATTTTAGGAGGAAACCGAAACCAAACAATTACCGGAAACTTGAGAACCTGACTTTTTACATAGGTATATTGAAAAGATATTAGGATTCATGAATATGGAATGATTTTTTAAATAATTTTGTTTTTAAAGCCCGTTTAAATTCAGCCAAATTCTGGATATTAGTAAGAGCTGAGGGAAGTTTATTCCAAACGAGCGGGCCAGACACAGTTATATATCTAATTAATATATCAATTTTTATTTTAATGTGCGACATCTTTTGACGTATCCGCAAGTCTCGTCTTCGACGATTAATATTGCGATTTGAGGTTTTTCTCATTGATTTATTCCAAAGATAAAACTGTAAATGCTTTCTACAATAAGATTGTTTTATCAGATTCAAGACACAAGTTTACAAATTTTTACAATGAAAGCTTTCAACGCTTTTCCATTGTCATTATTCCCCGTATAAATACAATAACGACGATTACATTTATTTTATTATGTTCTAATCTCTTCTTGTTCTACTAATAAGCTTAGAACAACTTACCCTAGAATGCTGGAATAGTGGTTGAACGCTTTGACATTTGTCACTATTCCGTTTGACAGTAATCCCCGCACTAATGCCGCAGATGTACCGAATAAAGGTTGACAATCCGCAGATAATGAAGCTGTCTGATTCAATAGACAATGGACCAATGTAGGAACTGGAGGAACTACCACGAAATGTCTTAACATGATATTCAGTGTGAAAAATGATTGCTAAACTGAACAGCGTGGTTTCTTATTGTTAAAAGATCTACAAGTACTAATAAACTTTCTCGAACAAAAACCGATATCCGCAGGCTCTGACAACATCAAGTCATTCATTTTTTCAGTAAAAACATTTCTATTTGTTTTACGCACAAATAATGGTGAATGCCTGGAATACGAGTGTCAGGACCTAAAGCCTGAAATGGACTGCAACATGATTTAAGAATTATCAGAGACTAGGCGGAATTTAGAGCTAAACTTTAAACTCACCTAATCCGTTAGCCAAAACTTCACCTTCACAGTCCGCGACATTGTAAATAACTTATTGTGCAAAATATAAGCAAATTCTTATTTGTAAGCTTTCATAAAAATTCTCCAAAACGCCTGTAATACGAGTGTCTGGACCTAAAGCCTGGAATGGACTGCAACATAATTTAAGAATGATCAGAGACTAGGCGGAATTTAGAGCTTAACTTTAATCACCTCATCCATAAGTCAAAAACCCTTCACCTTCACAGTCCGCGATTTTGTAAATAACTTATTGTGCAAATATAAGCAATTTCGTAGTTGTAAGTTTTCGTAAAAATTCTCCAGTCCTAAAGAGTCCTAAATTCTCCACTCTTTTAAAAAAAATATCCCTATTTATACCACTAATCTTCTTATAATTGGAATAGTGATGGAGATAGCAAATAATGTAAAATCATGCAATGTCCAGTGTTTTAAATATAATGTCTTCTGCGTGCAGTCTACTCCAAGCATAAACTTTCTAATTAAAGTGTGTTTATCGGAAGTGAACTGCCAGGTAAGTAAGTATGTTTCTGTATCTATTTGTAAATAATAAATTTAGAAAGAGCCTAAGAATTCATAATAAATTGTAAAGCTGGTTATTTTAAAATTGAGGTGATCTTCACAAAAACTGCGCTCTACAAATTATCTAGTTATTGCTTTATACACTTTTACAAGAAGGTTATCAACGAACGTCTATTGTAAGTAGGCGCATAGGTATATTGATAATTATGTCAAAAGCAAAGTTCTTTGTTACGGAGAATAGAATAGAAAGAGAAAAGGTTAATCTTCTTTGACATGAAAATGTTGTATTCAGGAAGATTTTATTCTTTGTGTTTTACACTCGACTCGTAGTATCTTTCACAATGGAAAAATCTATGGGTAAAATCACTCGATATGCACATAAATTCCACGTTCTGTTCACAGCGCTGGCTGCCGTATCAAGGATCACCATAAAATATCAAAATGGCCCCCTTAATCCTTATTCACTGCCACGCTGCATTTAATCCTGTTTGTGTACAGTAGATTTAGTATTTGATAGCCGTCTTTAAACCGCATTGTCCACATTCTTACGCCACTGGATTTACTGACCCGTCATAATAACAGCTCAGTTGGCTCGCCTTAATTTATTGAATAATATGTTACGAGATTCCAATAGCCAAAACCAGCAACCATTAATCTCACTCCCAGGAACAGGGGGCTCGACTTACAACGAAAGTGCGTTGCTCTGGATCCCATGAGATATTTCGGACTTCTATTCGACATGAAGAGCGATTACCTTCGGGGAATATTTTCCATCCAGTTTAAATCGGGGAAACGTAGTCAAACAACCTAGCCGTAAGGTCAGACCAGTAATGTGTACATTGGGGAAGGTTCAGCTAGTTGGAATTAAGTTTTGGAGTAACAATCAATCTTCATCAAAATTCATTTTGGCATAAATTTACCCGAGTGACAAATCCAAGGGTCTCCTAATTGCTTTGCTTAAATGCCTTCATAAACTTCCATTAAACCAAGAAGCCATTTCCCCCTCTACATAAATTACGCTCACCTTTAGCGAAAACTTACTAACTGTTATGGTATCAACTTAATCCTTTGACATTTGTGATGAATGGCTTCGTTATATTAATTATATTATACCAACCTTTCACTTACCTATACCTGTTCTGCCTGTTCACCTATCAGCATTCAGGAAGATATTACGCTTCAAAATCGTGGAATTGTGATGATTCGGGGATCCTTCGGGTATTTGTTTTTCTCATTATTTGAGAAGTTCAGTCCATCGTTTTCTCACGGGCGTCCTCAATTTCTATTTATTTACACATCAGAAACATATTTTTCTCCAGTGCAGATCTAATGCGCGATAAAAGCTCCGGATGAAAAATGGATTTCTGAAGATAACCCACGGAGAAGCTTTTCTTTGAAAACAATGTCCGCAGATTTTCCAGAGTTCCGCCCGGAATCCCCCGGGACTAGTGTGGCCGGCCAATAATGTCTCCGATACCACACTCGCCACCCACCACCCACCACCCACCCCTTTGTTCCCTCCCAAGCTCCATACAACTGCTAAACGTATCAAAAGGTCCAGAAAATAATTCTAAAACTCGACTCAATGGAAGCTTTACGGCTAACGTTAGATAATAATTGAATTAAATTGAATAAACACATTTGGAAAAGATATATAGATAAAGATAGTTAAGGATTTATTCTCGAGAGGCTATATTAGAGGTTTGTTTCAAGGCGCACTTGAAGTGAAATGACACAAAACTGCGCTATACAAATTTAACGTTATTATTAAGCTGCCGCTATCCGAATTTCGACCGATTTCTTACATATCTCCCTTAACTATTTGAAGTTTTTAAGCTCTTAAAAAAATATATGTTATTTTTGAAGATAATAACTAGATACTTTCCACGCTGAAACGCAAATTATATGAAATTCCCTCGACAGAAAAAAATCGCAAAGTATGCTCCGAAAATTATATAAAACAAGTCTATTTCTATTATTTTACAAGTTATATTTGTGACTTTAAATGATACTTAAATACCTTCCACGAGATTTTCGCTCTATTTTAAACGAGTCATGTTTTATTAAGCATTTTCCCAATTTTTGCATCAATTTTGTCATTGAAAATATTGGCGCGCTCTGTCCAACATTCGCAATTACATATCTCTCCATCTTCTTTTTGGGCCGGGAAGCGTCGCCTTAAGTCGTCTTCCATCATTCTAGTGTTATTTATTTTTCGAAGGAAGCAAATACTTTAAGGCCTGACTTTAAATATTAATTGAAAATATACACTTTGTAATACACAACTTTTATTGAATTAATAAATGATAGGCAATCAGGCTTCGCTTAATTCAAGCCTCATCAGAGCTTAATAATATTTAAGGTACATGCTTAATTAATACATAAGATACTGATGACAAACTAAGTACCTACTCAGGCATATACTTAATTGTAACTATTGTTTCGCTTTTGATATCGGAAAAACGGCGCGAAACTTGATACGGTAAACGAACTTTATTTAAATAATAATGCGTTTTAGAATTCGCGAACCATTTATTTAATACAAACTAAAAAATCACCATTATAAAACCACCGGAAATAAAATAAGATAAGAAAGTCGTCAATAATAACTCCAACATAATTAATAATCAAATAAATTTATCTGAGGGTCCCATATTTAATTAATTTTTTCCGTTAACCTCGCTAATTGTTTCCTCCTCTTCTTACCTACCCCTGCTAAAATAATTTTTCTCCCACTTTTCTATTCGTATATCTTTCTGCCCCCAATAAGGTATTTTCTTTTAATTTTAAATCTATTTTTCTCATTGCATATACATGTTACGGCCGGCGTGGTCTAGCGGTAAAGCTTTTGACTCGCAATCCGAAGGTCGCGGGATCGAATCCCGGCGTGGCAAATAAATTTTATTTGATTAATTTTTGTTATTTCACAATTAATTCATTAAAAATAATATGTAGTATATTTGCGGCACGTTCCAGAATGGAATAATAATAATAATATAATATATATATTATTATTATATTCAATGAAATTTGGAACATTATAACTAAGAAAATACATATTCAGTGTAGTTTACAATAGATTATATCAGTACAAAAAGTTTACAAGTAGAAAGTAGTATACATATGAACAGTAGGTTAAAGGTAAATTAAAGAATACTAATGTGTAGTTAGTTATATAGTTGAAGATTCTTATAACCTGCCTCACTAGGCTAGCCTGTGTTGAGGCAGTCATTTTGTACATCAATCTAAAATACTTACTAACATACCTACATTATTGTATTAATAATATGATGGTTACTTTAATGATAAGCTCTAATAGTACCAACCAATACATTGGTGTCTTTAGTAATTGCGGATTTGGGTGAGTGCACCGGTAAAGGCCCTGTCATTACATTTAATCCAAATTTTTATGTTTTTTTTTTAATTTTTTTGTGAGTCGCATTTTTTTATTAAGTCTGGAAGAATGTTGTAAAGTCTTGTTGCAAGGTATATAAAGTTTCGTTGACCAAAAGTATCGCCCTGGTGTAAGACCACCACTCAGAATTGAAACGTTGCTTGAAATGGCTTTAGCCGTGTTTGGTGACCAGATTTGAATAGCCAGGTACTTCCCAACTTCCTCTTCCCCACTTCCTTCCCCTCCCCGCTACCTTTAGCCTCACAAATTACGCTAATTAGGAATGCCATTGTCTCACTGGCTCCAGATGGGAGCAATTGGGGCTCTTGTACGGTTTACATATAAATAAAAAAATATAAGCCCTGATGAAGCTTGAAATAAGCGAATGCGAATTTACTAGAAGTGGTGTATCACAAGTTATGTTTTTTTTTAATTTTTTTTATTTCATATATTCTATGTTAGTTAAATAAAAATATATTTAATTTAAAAAAAACTTAAAAAATACCCTTAGAGAAGTTAGGGTAGGTCAAAGATAGTAAATTATGAAAGAGAGTGCTTTCATTTCAGTTTGACCAACATTAATCAGAAGTTTCGTACAACATTGTAAAACTCGTAAAATTTGAACTAAGATAAATGTACTGACCATTTTTGTCTTCTTCATCCCAAAAAAGTTTCCGGTTGTAACTAATACTTGCTAAAAGGATTATTGTGTGCGGGCATTTTTACACAAAACTTATCTCACAACAGCTGGCGCTGCGGATGCTGAGATGAGGTAATAAAGGATTGTCCGTGGAATGATATTATGACACGGTTCCCCTCTCACGGTGCCAAACACCAAACACCAAAGCGAAACCAGAAACGTCAGATCACAGACAGGAAGTAATCCGTCATATTGTCGGCCTGTCAGTTGTCAGCCACCGCAGAGTTTAATGTTTAATTTCCCGCGCGAAACGGACTGCCCAAAGTTTACGTCAAAAGACCAGTCAGTGTTGCCACCGCAAAAAACTGCAACAAACAAATAATAAATTAACGACTGGCTAGGTACTTTTACCCACGGGTACGTGTCATAAGTCAGAAGCGAGAAATATAACAAAAACATATTTTGTTGTTTTATGAATGTTTGCCCTGGGAATAAAATAACAAAGTTACTTTTTCGTGGACCTCTCCCGGGAGTAGATTAATTTATGCTTTTATGAGGATTTTTTTTGCTTTCTAAAGATAGCCCGACCTTTTCCTGTACCCTTTTTCTATATATAGCCGTCCCTTATAAACGTTTGATGTTTCAACGCCTGGGGTCACGCTGAATAAATGTTGTTTTGAAGTCATAGAATAAAGAACACAAGAATTGTTTCGTGATACAAAAGTCTGACCATTCTTTGCTTAAATTTCAAATATAAGAATGTGTTTTCATCATCTTCGTGTTATTTTCATTTCATTCGAATGGGATGGC
This sequence comes from Glyphotaelius pellucidus, assembly GCA_936435175.1. Classification (NCBI taxonomy): domain Eukaryota; kingdom Metazoa; phylum Arthropoda; class Insecta; order Trichoptera; family Limnephilidae; genus Glyphotaelius; species Glyphotaelius pellucidus. The sequence continues at coordinate 7,930,458 of OW386548.1, read as the reverse complement.
GATATTATGCGGTGTAAGATGGATAGAGAGCGTGCTAAATGGGCTAGATTCAAAAGGTACTAAATTATTGGCGACATTGTTTCCATTAAAATTTACTGGAAAGCATTTCTAGTGTGGATTATTATTCAGGATTTGAAGTCAATTGTTTGATTTCTAAAGTAGCTTTAATTAATTATTTATTTCAATATTTTAATAGTTTTTGTATTTAATGAGTAGAACTCAAATTAATTATTAAAAAATGTATTTAAATTAAATTAAATAATGTTTTAATTGAGTTTTGCAGGTATTTTGAATGTTTTTTTAATTATTGTGACAACTGTTAAATAGGTGAACAGCAGTCACGTCACGTAGGTGAAAACAGATTTCAAGGTACCCCACAATAGGGAATCTATTGTCTCAATTAATAGTACTTTTTACGTTAACTCCTCACACGAGGGCCTGAAGAGAAAACATATCCCTCGGAACCTATGTCATCCTTGGAGATGGCTTGTGAAGGGTCCTTTATTGAAAGGATGGAGCGGAAGTTTTGGGAAGGAAAATGGTATGAGGGGTAGATAGCATTCCTCCCATTGCGGTGCAAGGCGATGGGTCAAGAGAGTCCTGCTGTAGAAGTCAAAAGGTCTCCCTCAACCAGTCTCCCGATCTCGCATAACGCAAACATGGCGAACTTGGGGTGACCTATGGCAAGGGGGTGGGTTATCCAGTAAATCGTTACCGGGACGGCGGTACTCATACTTGCCTTCAAACTTGACATATCTTGCCTGGTATAATATTAATGGGAGACGTGAACATTTTTTTTATAATTAACGAGACCTTTACAATGGGATATGTATTAAAGGCGTAATATTAAAAGTGCTTACATCGACCATTAAGATACAGAAGGCTTTATTTGTTTTTAATACATTAATAAATATTATTATATCAATAGTTTCTAAAAAAGAATAATAAACACTTATCCACTGGTGCGACAGCGCAATTTAAAACTTTTTTCTCCGATTGCTTGACATTTTTTGGTGATCATTTTGAATATTTTCCGCCCAAATTAAAAAAAAACATATTATTATTTATTATTTTAACTTTATGAGTAAAACCTCAAACTGTAATATTTAATTAAATGAAGACATTATGAGCGAAACTCAATCGAAAATCTGGAAACAGAAAAATCAGAAAAGGATATTGGCACCTCTGGGACTCGAACCCAGGACCTCCCTACTTTCCGGGTTGGGCGCTCTTATCCACCGAGCTAAGGTGTCGATATCCAATTCGGTCACTTTTAACTGTACCATACTTCGACTAAGAACCACCCATATTATCTTCATTTTTCTTAACGCATATTTTAATTGGCTGCCATCTTTATGACCGAATTGGATATCGACACCTTAGCTCAGTGGATAAGAGCGCCCAACCCGGAAAGTAGGGAGGTCCTGGGTTCGAGTCCCAGAGGTGCCAATATCCTTTTCTGATTTTTCTGTTTCCAGATTTTCGATTGAGTTTCGCTCATAATGTCTTCATTTAATTAAAAAAACATACCTTCGAATTTTAATATAGAGACATATAAACTAATTATAGTTCTATATAGCCAATGAATTCACCTATCTTTTGTCGATTATCACATATTCATAGGATTTATAAAAAAAATATTATAAAATCGTAAACTTCTACTTAATTACTTACGAATAAGGGAAAATTTTACAAAACTGGCAGCAAAGCAATCCGAGATATTTTAAATCGTGCCATATTGTGGCAAAAAGCGCTCCAGTGGTTTAATATCTACGAAAACGTAATATTTGTTTTCTTGTGTTCAGCAGGTTCTCGCCCATCTAAAATATAATTAAACAGATTTTGAAGCATTGAATGAATCAGTGAAAGGAAAGTAAGAGAACTTCATGGTGGAATGGAGCCTCATTTCCTTATGATATTGAATTTCTCTATGGAATTTCTCCCCGATATTGAATATCAGGTGGTGTTTTTTAATCATCAGCTTACGTTACCACAAAAAGCTCTTATTTTCCGCTGCACGCCGGTGACATTTCCCATTTTCCGTGATGTATTGTGGCATCACGCCCGTTAATATTACTCGGCACTCGGCTGAAGCAATCTCTCCCCTACTACCCCCAACTACCTGTAATACCTTATCTGTACAGTACACTTTATAGCAGTGACGAGCAACTCGCGGCGCCGCAAAAAAAATGCTGTACAGAATTTTCAACGGTTTTTGTTGGTTGGCAAATGGCTTTAGCTGAAAATGTCTGTCTTTCTTTAAAGTTTAGAATCCCATATCACGTTACATGTTTTAATAAAGACAAAATTTCGTTTGGAAAAATCTTCTTGTTTTCTTATTGAGATCCATTTTTAGAATTTAGTTTGACTTTTCGAACAATTTTTTTTTAACCCTTAGGATACGACCAACTACAATAGCAGTGCAGTGAAATCATGACTGCATCTACAAATGCCCTGCAATGAGTGGGTGAAGAGCTAGGTTTCATAAGTTCTTAACGTATTTTGTTACTGTCCATGAAAATTCGAAAGCAAAAAAGTTGGTATTGTAGAAGAAGCCTTTCAAGTATTTCAAATATAATTTTCAATATTATATTTGGTTTTCAGATATTCACGAAATACTACCCGTCTTCTAGGTAAACAACAAAATATAAATCTTTCGAAATCGTTAGTCGGTATTTTGTCTATGTTCTTTAAAATTTCAGAATGATAGGTATCGACAGCATTTATTGGTTTGACCTTATAGATATAAAATTTTCGCCTGCGGCGCTTTGATTTTTGCGTTTTGTTTTTATTTTTTTTTTACATGAGCCCCACACAGGAGGCCTTGAGAAAAATAATTTCCCTCGAAGACTATGTCATCTTTGGGGATGCTGTGTGGAGGGTTTTTTTTTTTTTTAGGAAAGGAAGGAGAGAAGAGTTCTGGGAAGGAAAAGGGTTTAAGGGGTGGATAGGAATCTGGGGTTCACCCCCAGATTCTTAACCTTCACTCATACCTTTTTCCTTCCCAGAACTTCATCTCCTTCCTTTTCTAAAAATCTCTCTCCCCACATCATCTCTAAAGATGACACAGGCCCTGAGGGGAATTATTTTCCTCAGGGCCTCCTTAAAGAGCTAATGTAAAAAAACAAAGAAGTGGCGTGATGGTCAGGTGTTTCTACTCTTAATTAATAACTATTATTTTGTTTGTTGCAGCAAGCGATCTGGAGTCCATCAGGGCCCTCTTCAATGAGAAAGAGAAGGAACTGTCCGTGGCGGTGGCCAAGGTGGAGGAGCTGACCAGGCAGCTGGAGGAGGTGCGGCGGGGGCGGGGGGGTGCCGCCCCTCGCGCCCCGCCCCGCCCACAGCCCCCTGCCGCCCTCGAGCTCGACAAGCTGCGCCGGGAGCTCATGGTGAGCGTTAGTCCAACCAATATACATATTTATTTAACCTTTCAGGCTTCTACATATTTTTACCTGTCATCAAGTCCCCATGACGTGCGATAGTGAATTTTCTCAGAGAATTTTGGAATACCTCCGAGGTATTTTAAATATGCTGTATTATTATCATGATTTATTTTTGGGGTATTATGCCGTGTTGCGCTTACTCCTAGTTAATTCTTCCCATTCCAACAAGCAAGCTTTTAACGAGGACTAAGGCATTCCCAATTGGGAATGCCAAAGTTATTATTTATTATATTTAATTACCGTAGCGCTTGCACACATCAATTATCCCTCCTCCCCCATCCTTCCACTCCCTCCCCCACTCTCTCCCCCTCTCCGCCAAATCCGCATTCCACACATTCATTCCCGGTATATTCAGCTTTTAAACAGCTCGCTTGCCACCTAAATTTCATAATGCCAGAGCTCACCAGTAAAAATAATTATCCAATTTGGTGCAGTCGTTCGGAACAAACATTTCGGGATTCATTTTTATTTATATAGATAGATAGATATTAACTATGACGCCTGAAATAAAAAATATATATCAACATCGTTTCCACGGCAACGATTTGTTTTCTGACGTTAGCAATAACTATTTGGGAGGCGGGAATGGATACCGCCGCCCCGGGAACCTTTATTGGATAACCAACACCTCTGCCATAGGTCACCCCAAGTGGTTTGCTACATTTGGTGATTTAGCAGGGGTGCCCGGGTTTATGGGGTGAGGTTTGTCTAGGTCTTGGAGGTGGATGACCAAGACACACTGAACCCCAGATTCCTACCCAACCCTTAAACCCTTTTCCTTCCCAGAACTCTCCTCTCCTTCCTTTCCTTAAAAAAAAACCTCCACACGGCATCTCCAAAGATGACATAAGCCCTGAGGGAAATTATTTTCCTCAGGGCCTATGTCATCTTTGGAGATGACGTAGGCCCTGTGTGGAGATCATGTATAAAAAAAAATAACTCCCTTTTATTAGCGACAGAAAACGTATAAAATATATAATATATTAATATTTATAATTTCATAACGCCAGAGCTTACCATTATATTCAGTCTCTATCTAGTCCTCGCATATAATTAGCTTTCTATTGGTGAAAGAATTTTTAAAATCTTTTTATTGGTTAATGCGTGAAAGCATAACAAATAAACTCGAACAGTTTCGCATTTATAATATTAGTATATATATAGATTATTTCGGGGGGTTAACTGTCGGGGGATCAACTGTCGGGTCACCGATTAAAACAGAGTGAGAATTTATATTCCGCTTCATGCTACGGTAAACAGTTGCTTTAAAGGCTTTGTCTGAATGCATTAGCCGCTTGTGAATATAGTGATGCGATTATTCCAGGGATTATGATTTAAACAAATGCATTCATCACATTCCCTCGGGACCCAGTCAACCCTCGCATTGTAAATCGCTGCCGTTATAATAATTATCACGGTAATAATATAAAGTCCGCACAAATGTTGCCATTTTACGACAAAATTAATTATTAATTAATTACGTTTCATGACGTTTATATTTTTGTGTGGTCCCTAGATAAACATATTTAAAATTGTGCTTTTAAATTTTCAGCGCATTTCATAATTTTCGGGAATTTTTCACACTGTAGTGAATACCTATCTTCTCAGTTTTTTAATTTTTTAATTTTTTTTCATCTTTATTAATTCTATTACAATTGGAGATGAGCTATGCCTGTCTCACTAGGAACTCCTGCATTGAGAGCATTCACAGTTTATAACATAATCATTTAATAACAAAATACAAATAATAATACAATATTACTTTTCAAATAAAAGAAATGCATGCATACTTATTAATTGGTTTTAATAAAATCTTTGATGTGAGATCTTAATTAATTAGTTGATTATTTTTAATAATGAATTAACTTTTTCAATTAACTTTTGTGAAAACATTTGTAATATAACTACATATTTTTATCTGTATTATTTATATGTAAATTTGTGTTTGGAACACGATCCTGGAGTTTAGTTACGCAAGGGCCAATTTTCCTAATAAAAAAATCATCCTTTAGAAAACAAAGTTTTTTTTCTATTATACATCTATTTTCAAATGTCTTTTAAAACTTAAGAAAATTATTTATTTTTGGTTTGACTGAGTTTTGAACCTTCTGACCCATTGATCGGAATCAACCGCAGATGTTAAAACACTTTTGCTATAAATTCTACGTTAACCTTGCATCACTTTTCATTTCAATTCTACGGTAACTTCAATACTAGCATTATTTACTTTCTTGGAACCATAACATACAATCAACAGAATCTTAGTTTCTCTTTTTTACTAGAATATTTATTTTTTTTATATTTATAAATCTTCATTTTAAAAAATAACTTTTGTTAATTGTACTTACTGATGATGTAATGTAGCATTTTTGTTTATACGAGTATTACCCACGCGCAGGCAGTGCCTTAGTGGGTTCCCATTACCTACTTTTTATCTTACATAGATTTACTTATTCCTTACTTTTGCATTATTTGTTTCTTATATGTGTATGAAATTATGTAAAAATTAATTTTGAAATGCTTATAAATATAATGGGAAAAAATCAAGATTAAAAAAAAGCCGCACTATCCATCGACCAAATCGCGAGTTGGTATAATGCTGACATTTATTTCGTAGATAAATGCGTACATGCGTACTGTGATTTTTTTTTTTGTATTGGGGCGTTTAACCTACTGATTGGACATTTAGGGAATTTAAAAGCTTGCATTGGTTGTTGGCTGCCTTTTGCCTCACTTTAGCATAAAAACAATGTACTCTACTTCACCTAATGTAAATATTTGGCTAGCACTGCGACACCCAACCGAAACAATCGTTGCCGTACCTAAGTCTTGTCGTATTGAACTCTATTGTACCTAAGTCTTGTCGTATTGTGCTTGGATATACGTGTATCTACAGGTCTACCGTGGAGAGGTGTGAACAAAATGCATTGAATAGCATTTCTCTTCACACTCACTCCACTAAACTATGTAGTGCCAAAATCATTGAATCTAGCACCTACACAAAATAGAAGTACAGAATTCAGTTGAAAATCTCGCCGAAATTTTTTTAAGTTCATTCACATCATTACGGCCTCGTGGTCGAGGGGAGAGGTTGTCGATTTGCAAACTGGGGGTCTCAGGTTCAAACCTCGACGTACACATATAAATTTTATATGATTAATGTGTGTTTTTATCACTTATTCATTTAAAATAATATGTAGTAAATTTGTGGCACATTCCAAAGTGGAAGATACTGTGGTATCGCCCTAGTGTAAGACCACCATTCAGAATTAAAACGTTGCTTGAAATTGCTTTTGACGTGTTCGGTTACCAGATCTGAATATCCAAGTACTCCCTCATCTTACTCTTACTCATCTTCCCCTCCCTACTACCTTCGGCCTCACACCATACGCATCTCACACATTGGGGAAGCCGTAGTCTCACTGGATCCAGACGGTTGGAAGCAGTTTAGACTTTTGTGCAGTATTCACATTTAAAAAAAAAGAAAATTAGAAGTGTGCAGTTCACACCGAAAGAAGTGAAACCTTGAGAAAAGTATACAAGAGTGGGAAGGCTACGAAGCACAGCACAAAGAGGAGACCGATTATTCTTTCTCATTCTCTCGCAAAAATCCTACACATGTATGTGTTTGTCCCTTTTTCGTTTTATCGCGTTCCAAATCACAATGATGCTAAAGAAGTTTTCACTTCAAAGCATTTTCAGGCGATCTATCCAATTTGAGTATGTTTTTGTCTTTACTTATTAGCTGCTGATAAAGTATTTTTTCAAGATATTTAGGCTTTTTGGAAACTTGACTTTCGAATTTGCCCTGAGCCTATGAGTCAGGACTGCGTAAACAAACTTTTTAGAAAAAAAACTATGTGGGGCGTTCTTCTTTTTAACCCACATAAAGATGTCTCCACAAGTTAGTGGAGAAAAATTCAACAGTATCCAATATTATTATTTTATAATTACTTTAAAATCTACTGTACTAAAGAGTAACGACTGTGTGCGTTAAAAATATGTGTTTATATATTTGTAGTAAAAATTACGTGACAGAGTTGTAACTCCTCGTGATAGAAGTGTATCTCGTACAAATCACAGTTGTCTTCTACCACCTCGACTTGCTTGTATTCTATAATGTTACAAAAAAATTATATGACGACATGAAATATAAAACTATTTTTAAACTCCAAAAGGGATAACCTATCAAGTAACAGCGATTATTATTTTTAATGAAGTTTAATAAAATATTTTTAAAAATCTCAAAATCTTGTCTCCTACAATGTTTATGTCGTACGACAATGTCACGTTGGTTGTCATTCGAAATAGGTATACACGCAGCTCGTGTTTGCCACTCCCATTAGGCATTTTAGGCCTCTTCCCCCCCTTGCTACAATTTCCCCTCTGAGATCCAGAGAGATTCATTTATAGTAAAAACAAAATGTGACGGAGTGGTAAAAGTTATGTAAGTTAAAAAGAAGAACAACTCATGTTTATATGACGCATGCAAAAGTGCGGCTGAAAAATTGTTTGTACCATGTCACATAGTGGTTTTTACGCCCCCTTTACCTTACCTTTGGTGCGATACCAACGACATCAATTTTTCATTCCGAGTGAAGGAATCCGAACTCCACCGAACTGACTCCAGCATTGCGCGAAGAGATGAAGCGGGGAGGGGAAGGAGAGAGGGTAGTTCTCCGCAGTACTCAAACCATAATGGAAGCCTAAACCCTAACTGCCGTACAATTGCGGACAAACTGTCCCGGAATCATTTTTATTCCCACTGAATTACCACGGAGCATTATTAATGCTCCCCAGTGTCAGTCGGTTACTCCATAAAACATTTTTATGTGGCAATAAGATGTGTACTTCATAAATACGCTCTTTAACAATCATTCGGCCTTTAATAAAACAATAATGAGAAGTTTTATGAAAAACAAATACCTTTGTATTACACCACTATTTTAAAATAGTGGTGTAATACAAAGGTATTTGTTTTTCATAAAATTAATGATGACACCCCAAAGTAAATATGCCTATTTTGAAGAAATAATGAGAAGCTTCATCATTAAGAACTTACTTACAACTTTGCGTCGTAAATTATCGTTGACTGTTAGATACGGATTTACCTAAACAAATACGGGTACCAATAAGTACTCAGTACTCACCCATGAGTATACTTGTTAGAAACGTATAAGTGAATATATTTCATAGTTCCAGAGACGTATTTATTTATTTGGTAAAATTATTTACATTTTATAATATAGTTTAATAATGATGGCCTCACTGGGTGGCTTACCCGTGCTGAAGCCCTCATTTTAAAATACAAAATTCAATTATTATTCATTAGTACGCTAAAAATAATTTATTGGTCACTAGCGGAATCCACTATCAGATACGGAATAACATCTTGGGGAAACTCGTACAAGACAAATATAGGTTATATTCAAACGATTCAAAACTCTTTGACTAAGCTCTTGGTAAGCAAAAGTGTTTATGCACAAAGAAGGGACATAAAATTACTATATGAATCAGTTAACATATTACCTGTGCGAGGAATATTATGGTTTAAAATTGTATGCCAAAACCTATTGTCGGACTCAATTTACAAAGAAAAAGTAGATCATGAACATGGCACTAGATTTAGTAAAAATGAGGGTTTGTCCGTTCCGAAAATTATAAATAAATACGGCCAACGGACATTCACTTATCTTGTCCCCACCATATTTAATAAGATGTCGATGAATTTCAAAATCGAATCCAATTGCCCCACTGATCTCAAAAGAAAAATTAAAAAATGGCTAATGGGTCAAAACTTTTTGTACTGATATTGTTTGTAATCTTATGTATAAATACTATCTATAATTAATTTAATCTATCAGTAATTTACCTGTGTTATATCTGTCTGTCTGTATATTTTATGCTTTTGTATTGTAGGTACTTAAAAGTTATTCTTCTGGAACTATTTTGCTATTGTGTTTTCTTATAATATTTTATGTTTTAGTGTTTTATTAACATTGTCAAATTGACCTGCTGACAAACTGCCTTGGCAGTTTAGCGGGTGATTAAATGAAGAATAAAAAAAATAAAAAATAAATAAAAAATAAATAAAAAAAAAAAAATAAAAAAAAAAAAGATGAATGAATTTTAATAAAATATATAATATATGTGTGTGTGTGTGTCTGTGAATGATGTGTATTTTATAATGGTATTGTGTGTTACGTGTATGTGATTTATCCTTTTATATTATAAAAAAATTGTTTTATGGTTTTTTGTTCTTTAATCCTACTTTTAATTTTGTATCTGAATTTATTTTTGTTTTCCTCATTTTTTTATATCAAGTGAAAGATTTTTGAATGGTTTTGTTGCATGATATTTATGGAATCTTTGACCTACGAGTCTAATTTAATCTCGTAACTGGTGTGTTAGTAATAGTTTGTTGGTTGAAATTAGTTTTTTGGTGTAAAAATGAAGTTTAATTGTGTTTTAACATACAATTGGCGTGTATCTGGCACGTCAAACATATTGAATATTTGTTTTGTATCAGTCAGTCTATGTTTTTTCAACTATTACCTTTAAATTGGTTTTCTGTGCGATTTCCATATGATCGATAGCTGAGTTTATTGACCCTCCCCAAGCAGTTATTCCATATTCTATTATTGATTGATAAAGTGCAAAATATTTTATATATTAACAAGTTAATGTCCTTTTTTCCCTTGTATGCAATCAGGTTTTCAGTTTAACAAAACAATTTAGCAACAGATTTGGATCAAACAGTTCAACTAGAAACACCCATTTATATCGATAAATTATGATTGTTGTCAGATCGTCAATTTTATTGGTCCACTTTATATTGAAAATTACTGAATTCACCCGCAATTTTTGTGCGGAAACTGAATATTTCATCTCAATATCCAATCCATTTCTCCTTTCACAAAACTTGTCGAATATGAAAAAAATCATTTGTCCCCAAGTGTTTCATTTTCGTCGCCAAATTGATTTGGGAAAAAAAGGTCCGGGCGCGGGCGGGACTCGGTGTCATGACAAATTTATCCGAAAATAAAACATCACGAACGGAAGGAAATCATTTTTTCCGAAATCAAACATCGATTTCGTTTCAGTTTGAGAAATTATTCCCACCTTTAGGGCGCTAGGAAACCCGAGTGATTTATACGAAATTCGATTACATTCCAAATCGAGAGCGATTCTCATTTGTCAGCTTCCAAATTTTGGAAGAATTCCCTTTTTTTCAAATGTATTAATTTAATTGAATGAAACTTTTCGCTTTGGTTATTAATCTGATTTTATGGTAAAAATCGGAAATGCCCGCATAAATTCCAATACTAAGCAGATAATGTACTTTAACGAACCTAAAAATTCGTAATAATCAATATACATTATAAAAGAAAGTGTACGAAAGTGTGCGTCCTTCTAAAACTCAGAAATGAGTTCCGGTACGATCAAGTGAGTTATATGGTGTGGTAGCCCTCTATCCCCCATCCAAGAAGAAGGTTCTCGTTTTTAAAGGGCGTGCTTTTGAAGATATATAAGGGCTGGAAATTTTGCCTGCTAGAAAACCAGAAATGTTCGTCTTTTTAAAAACAAAATAAAAATATTCCGTGTTTGCACATTATCGATTTCGATTCCATGACGCTTGATCCTCCGGACAGTTGATCCCCGACAGTTGATCCCCCGGATAGTCGATCCTCGGATAGTTGATCCCGGGGCAATTAACCCCTCCCCCCTGGACACTTGATCCCCTGATAATTTTTAATCCCAGCAAATTTTTCCAAAAATATTTTTTAAAACTTTATAAGGATATTGCGCATTTCTCTCATCTCCCTATTTGTAAAATAATTTTATTTTATTTATACTTTTTCCTTATTGATAATTAAAAATATGTTTTTATCTGCTGTTCAAGTCAATTCGTGAGAAATAGTTTGGATGCAGGTGAATTTTCTAATTGTTAATCTGTATATTCTTGTCAATTGACATCTATATTTGTATTTTATCCTTAATAAAAAAAATTAAAAAAATTATCCCCGGACAGATTATCCCCCGAACAGTTGAGCCCTCTGCCATTTGATCCCTCGAACGTTTGATCCCCCAAAGGATTTTTTTATTATTATTATTTCCTGCCCGGTAGCATATTTATTTATTTATTTATTTATTTATTAAAAGAAGTTTATACAATGAACAAAAAATTGTGTTAATTCATCCGCCATGCTAGGGATGTCCCTGTGTTATGGCGGATGAAGATTACAGATTGTGTAGGTACAGTGTACAGCTATTAACTTATGCAATTCATTTAAGTAGTTTAAGTAACATATTTAGTAACAAATTAAGTTATTAATTTAATTAACACATTAAATTAATTTATGTTACAAGTTTTATCAATTATATTACAGTTCAATTAAAATAGCAAATTTTTACTCATCATCGTTACTGAATGTAAGGATATACAGATATACTGCCTATAAAATAAAGACGATAACGCATATGCCGGCATCTTGATTGTAAGTCCGTCAGATAAATATTTTTGCTAAAGGGTCGTCCATTAATCGCGTTTATAACGATTTACGCATGTATTCGGCGTCAAAATTACAGAATTACTGGTGACTGGTGAGCCGAGCGGTTGTCGCAATGCGCGGGGAAAAAGTTTCCTGGCAACGGAGAGTCAAGGTCACGCACCGCTGTTTGGTTTAGAAATCGTGCGTTCAACGAAAAATAAGTGCATGTGATATCTCATTATATAACCCCCTCTCCCCCCTCTCCTGTGATATTTTGTGATTTTTTCCGAACCCCTCCCCACCCTTTCGAACCTCACGTGATTAATGGACGACCCCTAACAATAATGCCGTGTCATCGAAGGAATATGCAGAGAGGAATAACGAATAACAAACGTCAACGTACTTATATGTACAGAAAATATGCCGTACCTTCATGTAACATAACTAAGAACTAAGAGTCTCAGAAGAAGTATGCAGAGAGGTTACAACGCAGTATGAACAAATGTTATAGGGAAGAAATAAAACAGAAATAATCCTTTAGGGATAAAGTGTCCGAGGGATCAATTTTTGGGGGATCAAGAATAGGGTCACTATCAATTTCATAGATTTTTATTTTCCAGTTATTTTTTCGTGCTCCTTCAAAAGACAGAAAAGACATTCATTATATTTAAACATATTTCTGAATTGAATCAAACTGAAAGAAAAGCATTATAATTCGTAAAAACAATCTTAGAACAAAATCTCTATGAAACTGAATGCAGCCCATTCAGTCCCAGACGATGAGCTTTGATAGGAGCTTTTAGTTCAAAGGAAAGAATCTTATTTCGTTATCTGATTGCTTGATCTTTCCACAAATAAATATGTTTACATAGCTGTAACCCGAATTTTGGTTATTTTCCTTCAAGGTCACAGGTAACCGATACTAATCTGAAGGTCACGATGTCAACTTTTCACTGAATCCTATCAAAACTTGGATTCTATTTGTGCAGATTAATATACAATGTTTTAATGTATATTTTACTTAAATAATAACACGCCATTTTTTTAATTTTTTAAACTCATAATGGGAAGTCTTGCTAATTGAAAATTGATGTGTTGAACCTAAAATCAATTCAGGAGAAGCTGTGCAAAGTTCATGAAGCTTGAGCTCAGCACTCATTTTTCTCCAGTTTTTACTGCGTCAAAAAAACAGGTTTATTTGTAAATATACGCAATACATTATTAGGTATATTGCACGTGTTACCCCTTCGCCGTTAATTATGTTAATGATAAATTTTATTTGATTCAGGGGGTATTCTAGTCCTGGAAGCGTGAATTGTATGTGTTTTTTCAGGTGCAATAAAAAAAAACCAATAATGTTTTTGAAGCCATTATCTTACCTAATATTTGTTAAACATTAAAGAAAGAACACATAACAAAAAAAAACAAAAGAAAAAAAAATTTAATTTAAAAGTTACAGGGTGTTGAAGTGGGGGGTCTCAAAAATATGGCGCGCCTTGGTTGACACGATTACAACCCTCCTAGTTATCCGAAAAAAAAAAATATTTTTAATTCCAACAAATGCTGCTATGACATGAACCTCGGAGAAGCCATAAAAATTATTTTTCGCAAAATGGCGGCTGTCTGAAAAAAAAAAGACATTTTTTTACCAGTTTTTTTTAGAATAGTAAAAATTTAAATTTTATTATAATTCTAGTTCATGCGATAGAGTATTGTATAGAAAAGGCTTACACCAAGTATCAAGTAAATTGGTTTAGTAGAACTTGAGATATCGTGTCAACCGCCACGAAAAAAGTGGTTTTGAGAAAAAGGTGTTTAAAATTTTACCCTACTTAGATTTTGGTTAGATTCTGTCTAAACCGCGAAATTAAAATGGTTATAACTTTTAAAATAATGCGAATTTCGAAAAATCCTTTTAAGGAGATATTCTTGAATATTTAAACTTTTTAAATTTGAAGAAAAAAAATTCCTAGACTAGAATACCCCCTTAATGTGTTACTTCACAATTAATTAATTTAAAATAATTTATGGTATACTTGCGGCACGTTCCAGAAAATATGGTGGAAGATACTCTCAGTACTACTGCAGGACCACCATTCAGAATTGAAACGTTCCTTGAAATAGCTTTAGCCGTGTTTGGTGACCAGATCTGAGTAGCTAGGCACTTCCCACCTTCCTCTACCTAATTTCCTTCCCCTCTCTTCTACATTCAGCCTCACAACATACCCCAATTGGGGATGCCATAGTCTCACTGGTTTCAGACGGGAACAGCTATTTACAAAAATATTTAAAAAAAAACAACAATCTACTTCAAAATTCCCTAAAGTCAATGGATCCTTGAGGATATTTAGTAATAATAAGTACAATTATTCCCAATTTAATTTTCCAATCTTTATTCCAAGTAATTCGGGAAATTGCTGCCTTTTCTTTCATTTCCCCGTCAGCATCCTGTTCCGCCATCAACCATTCAGCAGTGCGCAGTGTTGCCATCAATCTTCAGCAGGTACTCGGAGATGATGAGTCAGGTACCCCCACCCGTCTCATCCGTTGGACAGTCGGAGTTGCAATATATTACGTGCATATTTCCCGCACTTGGCTGAATAGTATTATTTGTCACCGTGACGGAGACATCGCGAGGGCAGGTGGGGAAACTTGGATTGTCACTTTAGTTCAACTTGTGACATATGACGTGAAGTTTGTCACTTATAAAGTTAAAGTTTTGAATAAAACGGGATCGGTAAAGGTTCAAGCCCGTCATCTTCAATATATTGTGCACATGTCACTTTTCGATTTGAAATTGAATTTCGATTTAAAATGAACAAACAATCTGACGTATTATTGGCAGATCCTAAATATTTTAAAGACTTACTTTATTTTGATTGAAAATGAACAAACAATCTGACGTATTATTGGCAGATCCTAAATATTTTAAAGACTTACTTTATTTTGATTGAAAATGAACAAACAATCTGACGTATTATTGGCAGATCCTAAATATTTTAAAGACTTACTTTATTTTGATTGAAAATGAACAAACAATCTGACGTATTATTGGCAGATCCTAAATATTTTAAAGACTTACTTTATTTTGATTGAAAATGAACAAACAATCTGACGTATTATCTTATACTTTGGCAGATCCTAAATAGACTTAGCTTTATTTTTATTGAAAATGAACAAACAATCTGACGTATTATTGGCAGATCCTAAATATTTTAAAGACTTACTTTATTTTGATTGAAAATGAACAAACAATCTGACGTATTATTGGCAGATCCTAAATATTTTAAAGACTTACTTTATTTTGATTGAAAATGAACAAACAATCTGACGTATTATTGGCAGATCCTAAATATTTTAAAGACTTACTTTATTTTGATTGAAAATGAACAAACAATCTGACGTATTATTGGCAGATCCTAAATATTTTAAAGACTTACTTTATTTTGATTGAAAATGAACAAACAATCTGACGTATTATTGGCAGATCCTAAATATTTTAAAGACTTACTTTATTTTGATTGAAAATGAACAAACAATCTGACGTATTATTGGCAGATCCTAAATATTTTAAAGACTTACTTTATTTTGATTGAAAATGAACAAACAATCTGACGTATTATCTTATACTTTGGCAGATCCTAAATAGACTTAGCTTTATTTTTATTGAAAATGAACAAACAATCTGACGTATTATTGGCAGATCCTAAATATTTTAAAGACTTACTTTATTTTGATTGAAAATGAACAAACAATCTGACGTATTATTGGCAGATCCTAAATATTTTAAAGACTTACTTTATTTTGATTGAAAATGAACAAACAATCTGACGTATTATTGGCAGATCCTAAATATTTTAAAGACTTACTTTATTTTGATTGAAAATGAACAAACAATCTGACGTATTATTGGCAGATCCTAAATATTTTAAAGACTTACTTTATTTTGATTGAAAATGAACAAACAATCTGACGTATTATCTTATACTTTGGCAGATCCTAAATAGACTTAGCTTTATTTTTATTGAAAATGAACAAACAATCTGACGTACTATCTATCTATATTATCGTATATTTTGGCAGATCCTAAAGATTTAAAGACTTGCTCATGGTGAAAGGGTCATTCGTGGACTATACTGTAGTTTAACACGTCGCATTTTGGAAAGTGGCTCAATATTGTGGGAACCCATGGATTTAACTTATTCCGAAATGGAGAATAGAGAATAAAAGAAGTTTCTCCGATATTTATATCTCAGAGACTGCGGATATTATCTCTGAATATATCTATCAGCTTTTCTGTCATCTGGCATGCTGGGTATCAATAGCCTCACCGATAGAAGGAAAACTGCTTTGCTGACAACAGCATATAACTTTCTAAACGGTAAAATCTGTATTCCCGATATTATACAAAAAAATTGAGTTTTATGTTCCCGACAACTTCACAAGAGCGCGCAGGCACAGAACTTTTCTTATTCCTAGATGCAGAACCTTAACCTAGCATTAATTAGTAATGTCGCTCGGAAAAATGATTCTGTTACTAAATTACCTGTTCCTTGACAGGTATTCTTCAACGTAGAAAGGACTGATCTGATTTGCATATTCAAAATTATCAACTGACAAACCTGCTTTGTTACAACTCATCCAGTTTAACATCCCTTCTCGTAGACTCTGAAATAATGAATTGCTGTTCCTCAATCAACATTCTACTAATTATGGATATCATTCTCCTTTATCCAGAATGTCGAGACTTGTTAACGCAAGTCAAAGCATTGAACTTTTTGGTGTTGGCCTAAATGACTTTCGGCAGTCGAAACGAGATGTGTAATTTTGAAAATCTTTTAAATCCATCTTCAAGCTTTGACTTGTAGTCTTCTATATGTTCTTTATATTATAATTTGTCAATGCTCTTCATTTATATGTACTTTCCTTTCATTTTCATCTCTTTTTTTATTCGTGTTATTGTTATGTTATTAATGGACCGTAAATAAATAAATAAATAAACTGAATATTCAAAAATTTTAAAATGTTATTACTACTTAACAAAATATAATGCATGTTAATTTTTGGTTATGTTAACTGTAAATGTGCATTTAAAATAAAAAAAAAAATAAAATAAAAAAAATTCGAATTGTTGCGTCAACCTATCAATTCTAGATAAAAATCTGTGGAATTTTCGTGACGCCGTTCCACACGGTTTGTGAGTTATGCTGCTACAAACACGTTATCTATTTAATCGGGAGGATTCCTCCCCCACCCCCCACACCTCCACATCCAATTATTTTCTGTATATGTATAATTACATGTGATGTTTGATGTTTGTATCAGTATGCATTTTGTAATGCGCCACCCACACCCTCTGTTTACATAATATCTTTATTAAGACTTGTCACATTGACTTTAAAATTTTCAAAAGAAGAAGATACATCGTTAATTACCTGTCAATTATTTCCAATTCGTTTGTATTCGCACCATCCGAATGTTGTAACATGTCAGTCATCTATCTGGTGGTCTGGCATCGATATTGCCCGCGACGTCATAGCCCGAACTATCTCCCCCCGGTGCAGCTGAGCGGCCAGCAACTCCGCGCTATCAGCGCAGTGTAACTCTGCCAACTGTGTTGCACATATCTGAACGCATCTGTATTCGGATTTGGGACGGGAAAAATAGGGTCGATCACATCGGCTGTCACCGCCAAACGATCTCAGTCCAAACTGGATAGCAAAACAAACTGCCCGACGCAATACAAACGAAGCTTTCAAATCGAGTTTGTCGCGTGTCGAGGGGAAAAACACCGCCGCGTTTCCCTTATCGCAATTTTAATACATTCCTATCCTGTGATCTGTCTCGTTGCTAAAATACAACAAAAACCTTTTAAGCTTAATTCACATTAATTTACTTAATAATTAACCGATGCTATCTGTTGTTTTAGCTAGTTTTCAGTGTAATCAATTAGTTCAAAAGATTCCAGAATGATCAGTCCCTCCTTCCTTTGGTCCAGTGCACCCCAAGTGCTCTCTTGCGTCGAGAGTCTCATAAATATCCCAGCTTGTGATTTCATAAATCTCGAAGTGGATGGGTTGTTCCTTAACTATTTCCAAGTCAGTGGGGATTTCTGGAACTACTTCTTCGATTTGTAGAAAGTGTTAAGCGACTGTAAAATGTTTCGCTTTGTGTGGACTCGTATGAAGTAATCACTGCCCGAATCTCAAATGGTATGTTCTTGATGCTATGTGACTTTAAACTTTGATATAATAATGTTTATTACTTAATTTAAGTCAGTGTAGCCTTTGTGTTTCTGCTTTGTTCATAGCACCAAATAACAGTGTTTTACACCTTTATAAAATTCCCTTGTATACTAGCAGGTATGTTGTCAATCTCTTACTAAGGAATTTTTCTAATTGCGTGCCTCAGTGTAATTTGTTTATTATTATTTTGTCAAATCATTCATTTCGCCTGTAATATTATGTGTTTTGTTTAAATACTAGGGATGGAAAATCATATTATTCATTCGTTTCCATGACAGTTGGTCCGCCGACAATTGGTCCCCCGGTGTACTTATACACAATGTGCAGTTGGTTTAGAGAAAATATTATGGTATACCTAATTACACAAAATATAACCAAGTGACTCCGAAAGGATGTGCAAATAGGATGTGCCGCCGAATAACAAAAGTATTAAATACATTTTCATTCAAATGCGTCAACTTATTATTAATGGTATTTTTGAACTCGATTTTACTTTTGATGTTGGTAAATAATGCAGAAAAAAATCGTAATTTCAGATTTAATATCATTTCGGGGATCACTTATCGGGTCACCTATTCATTATTTACAATTTTATTGACCCCCAAATCTGAATCTTTTCAATGCATACCAATCTGTGACATCTGTAAATTAACCTCACATTTATTATATAACCTGAATTACATCGTAAACCAATTTTCTAAACATTTTAATCAGCTATTGTTTTGGAGAAGCTAAAATTGGGACGTTTATCGCTAAATTTCCATTTCGAGTTTATACTTAGATCATATTTTAACTCCTATAATGTATGTCGTAAAATCAGTATAAAATATTCAAATCCTTTTATTTCTCCTCTATTTCAGTTCGCTTAACAGTTTGTCGGAAAACCATGGATATTATATCCCGCCTTGTACAGTACTGTGGTGACACTGTAAGTTTCATAAAGATCTAAGCACGATGTCTCCTAAAATAGAGTAGTAATAATAATAATGATTTCCTTCCTGAAATTTGCATTCCTGACAAAGACAAATGCTCCTACGGAAGTTAACCTGCAAAGGGCTAAGCTTTATGGACACTTAAATAATATACAATCGGCGTGTTCCGTATTTTGTGTCTCCATCCGCCAGCAATCTGCCACGCTAAAGACGGCAGCACACTTACGAGGGTAGATGGCACTGAATAGATAGTCCCTAGAAGTGTGATCTACAACAATTTAAAAGATAACAGGTTTCGCCAATTTAGATTTCAATACCTGTATCATAATATGAGCTTGGGGTTTATATATAATCCCAATACAAAATAAATTAATCTACTCGCAGACAAATATCAACAAAAAATTGCGATCAGGCAAATTCACTCTGTACGTAAAAAGACACCAGTCTTGTAAAGTAAGCTTCTCTGCATATGCGGCCTTTTGATGTTTTCAGTCCACAGTTTTGATTTACCGCGCACAAATTCAATATTTATGACGGACACCGATTAGTTAATGTTGCTCATTTGGAGAAAGTAAAATTCACAATGAGGCAGGATGAATTTTACGTCATTTATCAAAAACAAATTTGAAAAATCAATTATTTGAATTTTTCGTTCCAAAAGGACAGTTGAGTGACATCTATGGCCCAGGTGTCATTATTACGCAGCTTACGCGCACGATACAAATTAGTGTTTCCAGGAGCCCAAAGATATTGCCATAATATCACGTTTGCGACATAAACATTTTTTTTTATTTTATAATCGAGGTCTTCGGTTTTCCTAGGTCCCCAGTTAATAAAATTAATTATCTGGTCAAGAAATCTCCCGTAGACGGTCAATATCAATCGTCAGTAGTCACTGCAATTTAAAACATTGATGCGATTGACATTTGCTAATTTATCATTTACTGAAGCGATTGTCAGTTGAGACTTCCCCTTGACGATATATTTTGACTCAGCGCAAATACGCTGTGGACAAGTATCATGGACATTTACAATTTGCTTTACGCTCAATTGCTCTATCTATCGAGCCCTTTGAAATTCAATTTTATCGATGAACGAAATTGTTTTACTTATTCAATTCAATCTTACAATTCATTGCGTCGCGATTAAAGCTATGGAAAATTGAATCAAAATATTATCACTGTACTCGAATACTTTAGGTTTCCTCAGATGTCACCAAAGTAACTTTAACGAAAATATTAACGGTTGAACGGAAATTACATCAATCGCACTTCAATACCCATTGTCAATGACTAGACACGTTTATTAGCGTTTGAAATTGATCGTCTTCGCACCCCTAGAGGTTAAGAATGGTAGATTTTCTTACTGTCGTCTTTGTAATAGACTGCCATGTCTTGAAACCCGTTGTTTGAAAGGGCTTTAGTAGTGCTCTAAGACCATTTTCTCATTCTAATCTCCCTTCAGCTTTAAAACATATCCCATTTAAGGATGTCATCGTTATGCCATTCTGGCTCCGGATAGATAGTGGGAGCAGTAGGGGACTCTGCTGCAGTATTCACATATTTAAAAAAAAATGTATTCGAAAACGTATGATCGCTTGGAAATTATAGCAGACTTCGGGCATAAAGACACGCCTAAAACACCATTCCATCAGATAAAATCTTCAGTGTAAGGCACACTCTAGCAGAGCAGTCTAGCTGCACTTTATTAAAGGTTGAAATATCATAATAAAACAGGACCCCAAAGGCGCCGGCGTCACAATGGAAGCTCCCATCAACAAGCTTTTAAGTTAACGACGTTTAAGCTCGCGATGGATGACTTATAATACAATAAGCCCGCAGAGTTCGGCACTGTAGCTAATATCATTCCACTTATCTACTGTACTTGTTGTTTTGTTATGAAGCAAGGCACAGCCATTTAAGGATAATTTTGACGAAAAGCTACACATTTCCCCCAACGTGAAAAATAATTTCATTGATTAAAACTAAACTTTAAAATTCGAGATCTACTTAATTTTTCATTCATTGAATGCGTTTTCATCAAGTCCCTAAATTGTATATTTGTTGCCTTGAGGCCTGTCTGAATCATTAATTTTAATCATTTTCATTATGTTATTAATAATCTTTGAATCATATGTATTTTGTGACTTTAAAATCCAACTATTTCATTGAAAAGGAGTTACTAATTATTTATTTTTGTTACATAGACCCCACGAGGTATTATAGCTTTCCTGATGTCTTCATCGGTTCACATCATAAATACAAAAAATGTGCTTTAAATAAATGAAGCTTTTCCTACCGTTTCCGTGCGGTAGAAATAAAATAAAATTGTTAATTACTTTATAAAAAATATAAGCATAAACTATTAAATATGTATTTTTTCATTCGAAATGTTTGACCGCATATAAGAAACAACTTTTTAGGAGTACGATTTTATGGCTAAAATTATTTGTGACAGTTTCCCTTGATTCATTTTTTTTCTTTGTTGTAAAATTATTCACAAAATAAATTAAAACCACTTTTGCGCTTAAAATCGTAACCTTCAGACTCCGTTTACCAAGCGATTTTTATGCCTGTTTTCTTATATTCGTGATGTAATGTATACCAAGAAAATATACATTTTTCTGGCTTCAAGATGTCATATTCTTCCGTGCTTTAAAAGTCTTCCATCAGATAAAAGGGAATTGGAACTACGTTGGAACAGTTAAAATACACTCGTATAGAAATATTATGTTTTTAGTGTTGAAATTTCAAGTTTGTTAGTAGCTCTCCAAGGGTTGAGCTGTGTTAACCCTCACAATGTGTGAAGTAAAATATGTTTTGCACTTCACCCCTTTCGCGTGGGTCATTAGGGTAGTAGAAATAGGCGGCAGTGGAGATGTAGGGGTGGTGGAGGTTTTCAGCACCCACTTCAGGACCACAACAACGCAGAACTCAAACACATCCATTCGCAGATAATGCGCCGGTAATTAGCCACTAAATAGCGGAGCAATCATTTACGCCGGAGTGTTCATTAAAGCAAAAGTTTCATCTTTGTTTGCTCGCCGTGATTATGTTTTGTTTTCAGCTGATGATACTGAAATCTCTGAGTACACAATGAGCGAGCCCTTAATAATGAGCGATCACTTTTACAACGCTTCAAAACAACCCCGTCCCTTTTTTTACGAAATCAGCTGAAATGTGTTCCCTCTTAGTAAAAACGTTTATGATTTTGAAAATACTCGCACTAAATTAACGCATGATTATTTTTTCTCCTAATGAGATTGTCTCACCCAACGAAATATTTTTTTTTACAAATGTATCATATTAATTAGAGCAATCTGAGGACAGAACTTTTAAAATTTTTGGAAAATACTCTAGATATAAGCCGTCAAAATGTTGATATTTGCGGCCGGCCGAAATGTTTGGTGGTACTGCAGCTTGTGACCTTTTTTTCTGTTTCATTGTTAAATACCTATCTTTTGTTTTACACATAAAAAAAATACTATTTTTTCTTTGTTAAATTGTGCTTTACATTCGTTTTCTCCACCTTTTTAACTCGAGCTCTGCTCTAAAAAAAGGTGTAATATGTATTAATTAATGTATTTTTTAAAGAAAAACTTTATTTAATTTATAAAAACATGTAACCTTTGAACCATATTTAATAATAAAATTTAAAAAAAATGAAAATATATTGCTAATAATAATAACTCAGCCACTGACCGGTCATGATAAACGCATTATTTTATTGAATCATTTATTGGATAACCAACACGTCTGCCGTAGGTCACCCCAAGTGATTCGCTACATTTGGTGATTTAACAGGGATGCCCGGATTCATGGGTTGAGGTTTATCTAGGTCGTGGAGGCGGATACGCGTGCCCTGCTGCTGCGTGGCAGGCCAGATCGAGAGAGATCGGTTGAGAGAGGCTTATTGACCTCTCCAGCCGGACTCTTTCGACTGCATCGCCTTGCACCGCAGTCGACACACTGACCTCTAAATTACTCTCACCCCTCATACCTTTTTCCTTCCCAGAACTTTCTCTCCTTTCTTTTGTAAATAAATTATAAAAACTATTTTCAAACTGTCGCTTTTAAATCCATTGAGCGCAAAGGTAGTCTATACAATATTAATAATGTTTTTTTCTTACAGTACCGCAACAAGTTGAACGAGCAGCAGAATGCCCGGCTGAGCCAGCAGAGAGAGGCCCTGACGGCTCGGCAGGCAGAGATGGCGAGCATCGACCAGCGCATCTCCGAGCTGCAGGGCAGGCTGCAGAGGAAGCGGGTGGCCAACAGACAGCTGGCCGCGCAGATCACGACCAAACAGCACCCTGCAAGGTCAGTACCTACTCAATGTCACAACATCATCGACAGAGTATTATCTCGACAAGGGGTGTGAATTTAAAAATTGACGTCGAAACCAGAAATTTTTGTGTAAAAAAAAACATTTATCAAAAAGTGCTGAATTTTTAAACGCGTATATGTTAGTTACCGAAATTGCCTTTTTAAATTAATTATCTTGAGCTTATTTGGGGCAATATTGAATATTACTATTACTGTATGTTGTCTATGATCTATCTACTGGAAATATCTATAGTCACAGACTTTAAATTTAAATTGGCACGACACCAAAAAATTCTGGAATATTCAATTAGAGTGGCTGATTTTGTCTTTGATAGAAGCTTTATCAAGCTAGCAACTAAACATACCACTGATTGCGGAAAGTTAAAAATAAAATAATTTCAACTCATAAAAATCACCTATTTGTGCTCCCCTGATGTTGGTAGCTATCGTTCGAGTGGTGTACCATCATCGTCTCCTTTGATCTTTGATATTGTGGTTGTCAACCACCAAAGAATAGACAACACTATGACTGTTACGGTTTAAAACCTCCATGGCAAGAAAGCTGATGAAAGCCTGAGCATATTATTATTATGCAAAGAGTGTATTCTCATACATTGATTTAGGTAGGTTTATGAATTTACCGCAATAGCTATAATCGGTACATTGGAGGTTATCCACTACTTACCCGCCCTGGTATAAGTAACAGATGGTAACTCCTTCAAGGCTCTCGCAAGGACTCTAATTTTTTCGAAAGAACGAAGCTACATTTAGTTTAGAACGAATCTAGACCTCCAATGTCCCTGCATACAGTGTTAGTAAGCAGTATGCAAGTGCTTACATAATAAACTTGATACAATGGTGTTAGTAAAACATATATAAGGGCATGGAAAGATGATAAAAAAACAAGACGAAGGACAGCAGCTCGCGGGGGATCTTGTGTATGCTGCAAGCAAGGGAAATGCTACAAGAAAGGGAAGAGACAAACATGTTAAGATAAAAAAAATGGCTCTGCAGTCTGAAAGGGTTCCCTCTCTCGTCGTCTGGCAGTACCAGCAAGAATGTTTGTGGCGGTCGGTCAAACCTTAACGAGACAGGACTTACGCGCCCCTTAGCCAGTTCCTCGGTTGGGCCTTGAAGAAAGTAACTGGGAAATAGGGTCAAAATGCCCAAAGACCCTAAGGACTGAAGCGACGAGTTAAATAATCGGTACAGTAACTTCAGTCAATTGTAATGGCGGATCTTCAGCGGTATTAAAGCACAGGTAGAAGCTCTTGTAATTATTGTAAATCACCGCATTACACCGCATGAAAATTAATATTATTATTTATTAAATATTTCTAGCATCGTAAGGTCGTTGGTGTGTGACTAAATGCGGTGATTAAACTGTGTGCGCAAGACGCTTGGTCGTAAAAAACAATTAACTGGAGTGCACTCGACTTATTCTTCCTTCGCGGCTTTTACTCTTCACTCCTTATTTTTCTGAGCTCCATTTATTTGTTTGGTTCTGAGACGTGCACATTAAAGTTTTCTCAAAGGGATATTTTTCTCAAATGCGCTGCAAAATATAGCTGTAAAAATGCTAATTACTTAGTACATCAAACCCCACATATTTGAAAGATTCGTAACAGACTAAGACTATAGTATTTCTTTCTTAGTATATATAGCTTGTTTCTTTAATGTAATTTTTCATTATCATCTCTTATCACTTAATGTACATAATACCCATGTGGAAACCTGTAAATGGTACAACTGTATCACCATCGCCATCCTATCCACAAAAGCTACTGTAACTCTTTTATTTAACTCTTCTATATTCACTTAATAGTTAATATACATCAGTGAAAACCTATTATTGGTTAAATAACTATTCTAACTGTTGGTTTTCCAAATAAAATAAAATAAAATAGTTTCTTCCTAATCTCATTGGCTCATAGTAAATTTTTGTACATTAGCGGGTACCCGGAATGCATTGCAATTCCATTCAAATAAATAAATTGTTTCTCCCTGCATGTCCTTTCCCATGCGTCCCCGTTCCCCCTTCTTTAAGTTTAAAAAGAAAGACAAACATTCCCGGGTTACGAATAACCCAACAATGTTTGAAAATCTCCTACTATCACCAAATGTTGCTTGTGTTGTGATGGAGGACTTAGCCAGCCGAGGAATCGAACACGGGACACCCGGGTGGGACCCAAACGCGATGCCCACTCAACCACTGACCGGTCAAACGACTGCCGCTAAAACATATGGAATGCACTCATTTTCAAACCACTCGCGCACCTGTAGTATTTTTTTCCTACAAAATTTCATAACGCCAGAGGTTACCATTATAGCCTATAACCTTCGCAGGTGTGCGCACAACAAATCACCAAAGTTTCATCGCAATCGGATGAACGGTATGGCAGCGCGTAAAATACGAACAAATAAATATTGATTTTTATATACAGAAGATTTGCATCTAATCCCCTGAAAATCGAAACGTTCGCGTCCTATGAAATGGATTTACGTAGCTACGGTCAGGTAGAACTCAGGTGGAACTCTTTATCGAGATCTTGTAAAAAAATTGAGCATTTATCGATAACTTAAAATACGATTAATTATTAAATACCCTAAAAATACATACATTAGAAGACAGACGTAAAATAAACGACTTAAATTTTTTATTAAAAATACTTAACTCTAAATTCGACTGTTGTGAACTCTTGCAACTCATTATCTTACGAACATCCACAGTAAAAACACGACAAAATACAATATTCTACAGCAGCACTCATAAGCGTAACTACATTGCCCACTCTCCAATACAACGACTACACACCATGGGAAATAAGTACTTGGATGATGTTGAAATTTTCAATATCAACTTGGCGAGTTTTGTGGATCATCTAAAACATTTATTTCAACACTATTACTAAACACATCTTATAAACCTATAAAATAGCTGTATTTTTCTGTTTTTTGTTAATGTGTTTGTATGGCTTGTTGTATGACTTTTATCTAATGTAGTTTTATTTTTATTATTTCCTTAGTTTAAAAGTATCTGTCAAACTAAAATTACACTATAAATCATGTAAAAACCCTCTGGGCGTTAAATAAATAAATAAATAAACCAGTCTGAAGATGGCTCTAGCGAGCTGAAACCGGTTACGGTCAATAAACTTAAAGTGGAAAAAAGTTTTATATTTGTTTTTATTATAATATAAAATAAATAAACTTGTAAAAAAATCTGTTAGTTTGTATTCTAATAAGAGATTTTTTCAGGTTCTCCATAAAACAGTTATACACTAAAATATTACGGAGAAAACATTTCACCATCCTCTCGATAACTATCCACTATAATAAATAAATACTAGCGATAGGTAGAAAGATCGGCTCCGAAATATATGTAGCCATTATTCATAGGCTCTAGTACCGAACGGTAAACTGACTTAATATAAATAAATAAATCGTTCATTCGTTAATCGAAAATATTCGCTATCCTATGGATAGTGCTTCTGATAATTTGATGAAAGGATGGTGAATTAATACCCCTTTTATTAAGTCTTTTAACTTATTTAGTTCGTAATTATTTAGCTCTGATTTCGTCGGTTCTAGTTCATCAAATTAGTTCGAATCTGAAGCCTTTGTATTACTTATAATATCGTTAAAGTTATATCGTAAAATCATAACGTGCTTCGGTAGCCGACGATATTTCAAATAATTTATAAATCAATTATTATTGGTAGGTCGGCCATTCCGGCTCTCTAAGCTATAATGCCGCCGTTCTCTAAGCTGAAAACGGTTATCCGGCCCATTTGCCTTTAATTCTTCGCCCGGAGATGGAGCGGGTATATCTGCAATTTATTTCGTGTCATTAATTTTGACAACCGTACAAATCCACGGGCAGATACTTAGGCACCTACCTCCCATTTATTCCATCCTACCTAGAGCACGGTTGGGAGTTCATCCTAACCTAACTTTCACTCGGCACGAAAAACGCCCGCCGTGGCATTTCCCGCTTTTCTTCGTTTTCCCGCCCACGCCTCTTCCTCGAAACAAATTGTGTTTCAAATTCAGAACGCCGCTGTTGCGATAATATCCCCAAATATATAGCTGTGTGTTGTTTGAGGAATGTTGTAGATTCGAAACGCATTTTGTTTCATCTCTCAGACATATTAAAGTTGTCTCTGTGACACGCTGAAAGTAGAGCATGTACATTATTATCTCATACATGTCGCGTGTCGCATACGTTAATAAAAATTGTATTACTTCAGCAATCTTAATAAAGGGATGTGTGTAGGTACTGTGAATAAATGCAATGGTACCTACCAAGATCAGAACATAATATTAAAAGTACGAGTAGGTACCTATTAATCTTTTTATTTTAACTAAATAATTAATTAGTGTAACTCTGGACCGTAACATTTATTTATTTAAATACGCTGTCCTGTTTTAGTACCTACAACCCTTTACAAACTAAAAAAAATAAACATTATTGTGAGTTTAGGTACATTCATTTCACTGATAAAAAATTGTCCAAAGAAGAGAGACTAGAAGTTCACAATGGAGTTTTGGTGCATGCTCCGATGTACGGCTGTGAGGCATAGAACTGGAAGAGGAAGGATGAAAGTAGTTTCGGAATGTAGAACTAATGAAGGACGATAATAATGTAAGGAGATTGTATAACGCGAGTGTGAATGGTAGAAGAAATCGAAGATGCCCGATGAAGAAGTCAAAATACTTGAATCCGGTCATGTCAAGCGTCAGAATAACAGAAGGGTATGTATGATACAATATATGAATGTGAATGAAGCAAGGAGCGTGGGCCAAGATCGACAGTTTGGAGGTTAACCCTCACCGCCTACTCCTATGGGGAAAGAACGTGAAGGTTTGTTAATTATTACAAGTAATTATAAGTTTCGAATGTGATAATTAAGAAGATTATGGAAGGTGAGAGGTTCGTAGATAAGGGAAAAAGAGGAAATGGACAGTCACTGGGTTTAGAGCTGGTTCACACTACGCTATCAAATATAAAAGATCATAGCACGCCAAATAACGCTCTCCGTACAATCCCTTCAGACCGTTCACACCTAAGCGTTTTTAAGCGCAGATCAATCATAGACAATACACATCTCAGACGTAACCGCTCCAGAGACGATATGTCAGAAGATAACTCTCCCCTTCTCCGACTAAAACAGGAGAGGGGGTCATTGTAATTACGGAGCTGCCTAGACCCATGGATGACAGATGTCAAGTTGACAGATTTCAGTACAAAAAATATGCGTTCCGTTGCCGCTCCCTAATTCGACTGACCCCCTCTCCTACCACAGGAAGAAATATTTGATAGCCTCGTGTGAAAGGACAAAAGATAAGCGCTCGCGAATCAACAGATACCTGCTCGCAGATATATAGCTCAGTGTGAACTAAGCATTAAGCTAGGGAAATGTTAGGTTTGGTTGATTAGGGTTCGTCCATTAATCATGCGAGGCTCAAAAGGGGGGGAGCGGTTCTGAAAAAAATCACAAAATATCACAAGGAGGGGGGGGATATAATGAGATATCACATGAATTTATTTTTCGTTGAACGCACGATTTCTAAACCAAACGATTTCCCCGCGCGTTGCGACAACTGCTCGGCTCACCAGTCGCCAGTAATTCTGTGATTTTGACGCCGAATACATGCGTAAATCGTTGCCGCGTATGTCTTACCTTAAAACAATGGAACAATGTCTAAACTAGGAGATCTGTATAAAGACCTATTTGCAGAGTACAAAAGGGGAAAAAACCTAGTCTAGCTCATAAAGAATTTACTGAATTGTGGTTTATTGCGAAACAAAAATATACCACAAAAGAAGAAGAAAAATATAGGTTTTTTTTACACCTTCCTTTATTATTTTTATGCCAATAAAAACCAACCTGCAACCTTAATGTCTGTCTGGACATTTTTATCACGCTGCTTAATTTTCCAAAATTTAATCAGATTATATCTGTTTTTAAAGATAATGTTCTGAAAATTTCAATTATACTTGGTACTAAAAAAATACACGTGATTTTGGGTATGGAGGAGGGTAGTCTAAAACCTTACCACATATCACCGGGGGGTGATTAAAAAGTTGCTTAAAAACATCACGTGATTAATGGACGACCCCTTACATATTTTTTTTTCATTTGAGTCCTCAATAATATGTTTCCAATCTGTAATGCTAATCATTAAAGTAATCCTAAAGAAACCCTCCACATATCCAACAGAAACACTTTTCGCAGATTTCACGGTGCCTCGAGTAGAGAATATCTTCAAGAAAAATGCAATTATCCAAATTTACAAAGATAATATCGTCAAAAAATTTGAAACCCACCAATCAAAAAGATATCAAGACAACATCAAAATACCAAAATTTAATACCAAACTAATGCAAAACAATTACATTTATTTAGGAATAAAGTATTTCAACAATCTTCCGATTGAAATAAAAAAAATCAAAGACATCAATAAACTGAAACTCAAACTGAAGCAACACTTCATCAGGAATAATTAATTAAATAATTACCTGTTTTTCTCTTTCTTTCTAATTATTGTCAATCTATATTTATTTCTATATAATTTAGATTTTTCGAATTTCTCTAAAGTGCACAATATTTTAGTATGTAACCATATCCCATTGTATGTACATCTTCACATATAGATGATCCAGAAGTTTCAATTGTTCCCATTATATAATGTTATATAACCTATTGCATAATGTTATTCTATTTCTGTCATAATTAGTGTAACTCGCTCATCAAGCACAAGAACTAGCTTCTTCTTTGGTGAGACTGCAATTTTAAAGAATTTCTGAACCAATATGTAATTTATATTAACCCACTGTAAACTTATATATCTATATTAAATAAAAAAAATAAAAATAAAAATAAAAAAAATGTTCCAAGCACAAATTTACTAATTTACAAAGTGTAGGTTTAATAATTATCTTATACACGAGTAACTTTTCATAGATTGCTGAATAGAACAGCAAAACTATTGAATGGTCGTAATTTATTATTACATTGTTTAAATTGCTCATTTCGCGCCATTGAATCCCAAGTATCTGCCGGAAACCTAATAATAAAATCTAACTAATAATAATGGGGGGGGATGGGATATTTAACATGAAATTTGTGGATTCAAACTTCACGTGTTAAATTATTATTGCGATTTTGCAAAACAATTGCAATAAAATTATATCAAACTTTCCTTTTTATGTTTCCGTTCCCCCTCCACTTTCCACTTCCCTATCCGCTATGCCTCATTTCCGAATTTGTAGTAATGTAGTCCCACTATCATAAATTTGAACGAAAGAAATTAATCTTTCTCGATCTTGTCAAAATTCATTTATATTCAATCGTTTTCTCTACCGTCCGGTCTAACCCCATTTGTGCTACAAGATCTGTGTTACTGAAGGATCGATCGGATCGCATGTGGGATTGCCGTCCTTCTATCAGTATTTCAATAGAAGATGCTCCAAGGAACTATCATTGATACCTTCGGCGCCTGTGCATAGCATACTCAGGAAACACGCCAATCGCGCGCCCAACATTTTTTACATTGTTGACATTTATCACACGAGAACGGATCGTTACTTCGATTCGAACGATTTGACAGGATCTATGACACAAGATCCCATGTTTATTCTTTCCTCTCCTCAAAAAGACCCTCCACACATCTTCCCCAAAGATAACCTAGGCCCTAAGGGAAATTATTTTCCTCGAGGCCTCCTGGCCATTACTTGGTAAACAAAATCTCTTTTGTCACAATTCAAATAGGTAGGTATCTGGTTTTGTATCGAAATAGTGCTAATTACTCTAATCGTCTTCTTTTCTCCCTTCCTTCCTGCATTCCCGATTCGTGGAGTGGCTAAGTCCCACTGGTTCCTAGGATTGTAACTTTTTCATTGTATTCATTCAAAAGCTATGACTATAAATAGTGCATCGTCAATAAGAACTATTATTTCGTACCCAACTCAACGGCGAACCGAACGATCGAACTTGACATCTGCAATATCGATTGTACAATACGTTATTACGTTCGCCGTCAGCACATACCGATTGTACCGATAGAATCGAAGTACCAACACTAACTCAACAGTAAATACAGAGTGTTGCCAGAATGCCACAGAATACATTATTTATTATAGCTTAGATGCCTCTCTTACAAGGATTCGCGAAGCAACATTTTCAGTTCGTTTTTAGTAGGTATCTAATAAGTAGATAATTGCACTAAAGTATTTATTACAATATTGGCGAGTTCCCGCCACTTAAGTAAACAAATTGTTTCTCCCTGTGTCTCCTTTCCTTCCCCTCCCGTGACCCTTCTCGCTGTACCCCTCCCCCCCGCTTTTTCCCGTACTCGTTCCCCTCCTCCCCTTCCGCGTTCCCCTTCCACCTACCCCGCTTTGCCCATCCCTCCAAAAAAAAAATTTAATAAAGCCAGAGATCACAATTATATATATAGAAACCTTCGCGGGCATGTGCACAACAAATCGCCAAAGTTTCAACGCAATCGGATCAATAGTGTAGGAACGCATACTTTTTATATATTATAAGAACAATCAATTAAATTTGGTACCTAACATATGTACCATTTTAATGGTAGCAAAACAATCAAATTGTAATCTAGTACAACTACAAAAGGTGAGTTTGTAGTTGTACTGGGTGAGTTTGTAGTTGTACTTGGTTAGTTTGTAGTTGTACTAGGAGAGTTTGTTACTCGAACGACTTCCAAAAAATCATTCCATAGAGAAGAAAATATACTTTTATTTCTCTGCTTTTAATCCAGCATATCGTGGGCACACATTGAAAACGTATTCAGTCATAAAATATCATGGCGTAAACCAATATTATGTTGGCTCTTAAATCCACTATGAGGGGTCGTACCGTACCTGGTACTTGCCCTGGTACCTCCACGCCCTACTTACATGAGCCGCTCTTAAAAAAATATCTTCACAGGGCGATGTGCTGTCAAATTGATCCATTATTCTTCTGAAAAAATATGTAGGTACTACAATATTTTGATTCGTATCTCCGGAAAATAATTTTTCGTAAAATTTGCCTAGTGAAATATCTTTTAATTTAGCTTTCAAATCCAAATTCTCATGAAGATCAATCAGTTCCATCTGAATTAATAACGGATCGTAAAAGAAACAGAAAATATTTAAAAGGTAGTTTTGTCTAGGAATATCTCTAAAGGAAAATCTGAAGCAGACGGTTATTTTTTGTTTCTTTTATAAATTCTACGAGCCTTTAGAATAAATAATTTTGAGAATTACCTTCACAGAGTTGATTTTCACAAAGTGAGTGTTTACATTAGTAATTTTAAACATCTCCTTCTCGTGTTATTCAGGGTTGTCTGGGGGTATGCAGAATTCTGGTTTGGGAAATTCTGGAATTCAGGTTTAAATCTTGGGTTTCTCATGGGGTGGCATATTCCTTCTGTTAGTTTAAATAATAATTGTATAATTTATACAGCGCCACATATTTAATATAATCACATTTGTAAAACTCATTGTGTAGTAACACAAAAAATTCCACGTTTTAATAATTTCGTTCTTTCGTTGTTATTGCTTTAATATTAATTAAAATTCAGTGGAATGTAAGGCCGACTAAAAATGTTAAAACCATCGACAATTCTTTATTGAACGTTTTCTTTGGAAACTGGCGGCAAACACATATCGATGACGGAAATTTGAAATACTATAAAGAACATTAAATCCAAAGATGAGTAAAATATGTAATTTTTCTACGTTTTTTTTTTCTCTTTCGATCTGCGTCATCGAAATATTTTTCAGAAAATAAGTGCGTCTTTTATGATGTCTCTTATTAGGATTTTTTTCTGAAAAATTAAAAATAAATTATAAGCTGTTAAAAGAAATTATTTTTATGCTATTATTTTAAAAATGTTAAGCATTCTGAAAGATCTAATCAATGTTATTTTATAATATAAAAACAGGAGATATTATTTTCTAAAAAAAAAATAATTGCATTTAAAATGGATAAAAATTTATCCAGACACTATCTAGATTGCATTTAGTTCGAGTTTGAATCTTGCAATCATACAAATCATACATAAAGATGGCAGTCAATAAAATATGCGTTAAGAAAATGAAGATAATATGGGTGGTTCTTAGTCGAAGTACAGTTAGAATTTGATATCGACACCTTGGCGCGTAGTCAGCGCGCTCAACCGGAAAGAGAGGTCCTAAGTTCGAGTTCCAGAGGTGCCAATATCTTTTTCTGCTTCCAGATTTTCGATTGAGTTTCGCTCATAGTGTCTTCATTTAATTAAATTGATTTTCACTCTCCTGAACATTTAAAATTTTGTCATTTACAGCAATTCAAATTTCCGTGTTCTATATAAACTGATCAGTTTTCAGCAATAAGAACTATTTGTCTTGCGTTTATCTTCACAGCAATTTTTTTTATTGTTTTGCTCTATAAAAATCCGTTGCCTCGGATTCAGTGAAGATTATAATAAAGCATATTTATTATATTAGCATCTCTTTCGTGGTCGATGGTAGAATTTTCCAAACAAAGATATGAATCTTTGAATGCGAATTGATTCGTTTTTCGTTCATTTAACTCCTTTTCACTCGCAGAAATTAAGAATCGTCGGTATTATTTGAAGTTCATGGTGTTTGTAGAATGGAAGAAATCGTTCACGTTTCTTGATTTGTTCGTTTACCAATATCAAATTTGCTATCAATGCAGGGGTATTACTTTTTCGCTTGTCCTTCGATCTGAATTTACATCAAATAATTGCTTTTTGAAAATATTCATCGAAATTATTAAAGTTTTCCTTTTACATCCAGGCAATGGTTGATTTATGAGTGTCAACAAAAGTTTTCGCGGCTTGTACATTTGTTATTGGAATTTTCAAGGGGTGTAAGAGGCCCATCATTTGATAAAGTTTTAGGAAGTTCTGATAGTCCAGCGCTGTGGTCGTGAAAGGGTCAGAAAAATTGGAATTATTACGAGATATTATTTCATCACTCACACCTTAAATTTGCTTTTTTAAATCTTTTTCTATCGTGCAGTTCTGATAATTCTAATAGCATTGTATTGAATAACCCTAGTATTATTTCGATTCTCATGCCTTCAAAATTTAAAATCGAGCATCTTATTTGCGCGAGACAAGTAAGCGAAAAAGTGTTTTTTTTTTTTTTTTTTTTGTGTAATTTTATAAGAATGAAAAAAGTTAAAACATACAAAACCTCAAAAATAGTCTTAGCCATATAGGGGTATTTTTAAAAAATTGTTTCTTATATTACTTCATAGTTAAGTCATGCAAAAACATTTTTTTAATGGTTTACGCTTATATTTTTTGTTATGTGAATAATAATTTTATTGTTATTCCAATACATAGAAAAGCTAGTAAAAGCTTCAATTTATCCATAGCATATTTTTTGATGTTCATAATGTAAACCGATTCGTCGTAAAGATTAATCTAAATATTATCCAAATTGGATTTCACGTATAGCTTCATCTAAGTTGATATGTTAAAATGATATTTTCTTAAATGTATCTCTTTTCGATAGGTTTACCCTAGTAACTCTGTGAACAGTTGGTAGACGTCGCAACAAAAAAGTATGACATTGTTTATTTTATTTAATAAATCAAAATCAAAATTTCCTCTGAAATCTTGTAAATAGGTTTCAGGTAGGTACCTATTTACAAATCAGAAACTGGTTTGTAAATAGGTACCTACACATCAGAAACTGATTTGTAAATAGGTACCTACTTAAACACTTGCGTTCATTTTATGTTATTTTTTTTTTATATCATATTTATTATTAGTAATAATTATACAATTTATCCAAAGCAACGTCATTGTCTGAATGACAATTCTTTTTTCAAAATTTCTTCAAAAAGCATTTGAAAAATTGCTTTACTGAAATACTAAAACGGCCACCACCTTGGAATGGAAACGGAACGTACTTACAAATTTACGGCATACGATATGTAAAATGGACGAGTTAAAATAAAACTATACTTCTAATTACTGATTTGATGTCTCCACCCCAATACATTATTTTTCTTTTATATTTTTGTAATATGGATGAAAGTGTCACAGGGGCAAAGGTAAATATCAACTCCCTCGCACAGGGGAAACAAACGATTTTATTAGTCACCACGTTCTCGATTTAGTTAATAATAATGAACTTATTAGCTTGATTGTTTGTTAAACCTTTCTAAATTATGTTGATGTGGCGGTGCGTCAACAAGGGTACCTACCTACTTAATTACAAAGCCTGACAAAACATAATAACATTATATTAGGTTCTTACCTTCTGAATTCTAGAACTACTAAAACCTATCACCTACCAAAGTAGGTACCTACTTGCCTATTATTATTCGTCACCTTTCGCTTTCAAAATTTTTAAAACTGTTTGCAGGAAAATAGGGACCTACCTACCTACCTACCTGTAAATATATGCTGTTTATCATTTTATTCAATCTAAAAATGTGTGCAAAATACAGTCGAAAATGGAAATATATTTTTTCCTGGCTGTACCTATCCATCTAAGTACCTACATGCTAATTATTACATTATGTATGCCCACGGAGCGTATGTGATGATCGGCCAAACGGAGCTATAAAAATAGAAGAGGAAAGGAGAAGGTTAGGTTAGGTAGGGCATGCACAGTGAGATCATGAACAATTTCTAAACAGTCATGCACAAAAAAAACAAATACCTGCCTACCCTTATTTCATCCCTACAATTTTTTTTTCAATTTTCTCTAAAGCTGGAACGTCCATCTTCGCTTTTTCAATAAACCATGGATCTGATGTGATTGTGAATATGTTTGCAGATCTGGCAATCCAGCTCCTGTTCAGCTGTCCAACTATCCCAACGCGGGGGCCGGAGGGGGTCCCCTTGGCAAGGGGCAGAACCCGCGGGGGAACATCGCCGCCGTGGAGCCCTACAACCATATCCCGCACGCGCAGAGCGTCAGTCACAACTTTCAGGTTTGTTGTCTGTTCCATGGATCATCTCAAAGACACAACATTTTAAATTGTTTTTATATTGAAGTAAAACATATGAAGCAAAGTAAAGAATATTGTATCAACAAAAAATCGTGATAAAATGGTTTCAGGAATTTTGCACGGTTTTTGTCTGTGTAAATCCCCACCAAAATACTTTTTCATCTCACATCATTTTCACCATTTCAAAAGCGATTCATGATTTTGAAAACTTTAAAAAGTATACGAAAAAGTATTCAAAATTGAAATTTTCGTGACTCGTAGATTTAATTAGGTAGTTATGATAATTATTCTATTTGTTTGTTATTTTGATTATTTCTCTTACGAAAATTATTTCAAAGCATGTCAACACTAAAATGAAACGTCATTAAATTGCTTGGCAACACCGCCCTAATGTATTGTTGTGTGGATCGAAATTTAAAATTTCAATTCAGTCCGTTTTTTAATATCTTTGCCGTCGGTTCGCTTCGTTCATTCATGTTATACCCGCGAGTCGTTTGAAAACATAAACATAGTAATTTATCCGTACATTCGCCTTTATTAACGTTTCGAGTGCCATTTAATTAGTAGGAGACTCAACTAAAAGACCATACTTTTATATTATTCCTAGATTCGTTGACAAGTTGATTGCCAGCGTCTCTTTCCGCGGGAAACTGCGCCAACTATAAAAGATTACGTCGTTACGCAAATTGATAACAACTTTTCTTGTCAGCAAAATTAAGATACATTTGTTTATTTTACGCTTTAACAGTGGACTCAACAGTGTTTTTTTGATAGGCAGTTTAAATATTGTTGCATAAACGTCACATGGCGTAACTGTTATGTGTGTTATAATTTGAACCGTATATATTTATAGGCTCTGAAACACAACGCGGCGCAAAACAATCTCCCGATGAAGCTCGTCAATCAGTCAGAAAACATCGGCAACCATATCAACCAGCAGGATGGACATTACTTGCAACAAAAGCAGTTTACAAACCAACTGTTTACCAACGGATCGTATCCGCAGAGACTGCAAGCCAACATACTCCAAACGGAAACACAGTTTAATCAGCCATATCCAGGGAAGCAGAGTGAAATCAACACATATCCACAAGGCCTCGCGAACCAACTCGTACCCAGTGATCAAAAGATTTTATTAGAACATATCAATAAATATAATATCGATCTGCAAAAAACTGTGAATCATAACAATAATCAAAATGTAAATAATGTTCTGGTTCACAACCAGCAGCCTGCTAACAAGCAGAAGCCCAACGAGCAGGAATTCCTTCCCGAGTTCGCGGCCAGCAAATCGGATCCCAAATATCAAACGTTGCC
The DNA here is from genome assembly GCA_936435175.1 of Glyphotaelius pellucidus. Classification (NCBI taxonomy): domain Eukaryota; kingdom Metazoa; phylum Arthropoda; class Insecta; order Trichoptera; family Limnephilidae; genus Glyphotaelius; species Glyphotaelius pellucidus. The sequence continues at coordinate 7,892,712 of OW386548.1, read as the reverse complement.
TTATAATACCAAGTTCTCCACCGCCAATGGGAACTCCAAGCCCGCCAAGGGGCAGTTCTACGACGAGAGTCATAAAACCGCAGAGTCCACAGGGATAGTCAAGGTCTCCTCATCTTCCAATGTAAATAACATGCTGAGTGGAGGGAATCTCAATCACATGACGGCTCACTCCACTCCGTTGACCATCAGTAAGGGTTTAGCTACACCGCTGTCATCGGGGGATAACAACAACACCGTGTATCAGCAGCAGAACCAGAGTGAGGGCAGCGGGTACCACCTGCAGAAGTCCGAGTCTTCGGGCAAGGTGAACCAGGAGGAGAAAGAGAATCGGGGTGGCGAGCAGCCCAAGGTGGTGGGGGAACAGTTCAAGGTGCCGGGGGGCGGCCGCGCTGAGCTGGTGCGAGCCTTTAACCAACACAACACCGCCAATGCGACAGGACAGATGGTGAGTAACAAATACCTTTTCTTCCTCTGTGTTCTTCCTCTTTTCCTTGATCCTTCATCCATCCCTTCATTGATTTACATTTCATCTTTTATATAGTTATTGTCCATGATGTTATAGTCATTGAATGTTAATACTTTTTGTATCTTGTATTGCATCAGATGTCTGAAATGCGAATGGCATGTTTTCAATCTCCTCGTAAATAATTGTTCTTGACTTTGAAATTATAATCGCCAGAGGGAATTATTAGGTTGGTATCCCCATCGGACCTTGACGCTTCATGTATCAAAGTAGTAGAATCACTTGAATTGTGTAGTAGTCTAGTAATGATCATCCGAACGATCACATTAACGCATTGCCCATGTACATTATTCCAGAAACCCGTGTCGAGCGTAGCCCCTACGACCGTGAGCGGAAAACCCTCCCCCATCTACCAGACCTCCTCCACCAAGATTCAGCCAGTTCAGCCCCAGACTGTGTCCCCCTCCCCACCCACCCCTCCGACCCCTGTCAACCCCCCCACCACCTCACACAGCAGCAGCACCCCGCTACCAGAAGTATCCTCCCACCCGAAGCCCGCGTTGCCCCCTAAACCTGCTCCAAAGGTATTGTCGCCTTCTCATCACGCAAGATGCATGCACACGCTTCTTAGCCACTCTACCGCATATCCCGTCTTTTAATTATTTGCTTACTACCTGCATACCTTTAATTCTTTGAAACACAGATTACTTTCTCCCATAGTTCAAGAAGTCCTTGAATAGATTTTTCAAGACGCTCAAATAGAAGCGACTTTTGTAATGTCCCCAGCACATTCTTATCAGATGTATTGTCCGCTCTGCGGTAAGCAAAGAGTTAAGAGATGCCAAATGTTTAATCAATTAGTGTTCCACGGTTCACATTTTTGGCACACAAAACATATCTTTGGAATACAATTTGATTGACAATTTTGGCAGATCAGTTCGGTAGAGTTTAGTTTCGTCAGTTGTTCAGTTCTCCTCACTCCTCCAACTTCTCACTAACAAACACACGTCTCAATATGTTTACTTCCTACTAATCAAAGTGCATTACTTCTACATATTATAGTTTGGTGTCACCATGTTTTGATCTAATCAATGTTTGTTCTGACAATGGTTATCAATGAAACAACAAATGTTAATATTTCATGACCATCCATGTGCAATGTGCAAAACCATTTCATTGACAAATATTGGATTGAAACCCGTTCTAAAGTGACAAAAGTTAATTTTTTTTTACATTATAAGTATGTAATATTTTTGTTTAGCCTCCAAGAGCTCCGTTTTAGCCTCTCTTTCTTATACCTGCTCGTTTAATGATAACGAGGAAAAAATTGTAATGTAATGAATCTATATGTGAAGTACACTGATGACTAGTTTTACAAATAATATGTACATCTAAATTTTCATCAATTTAATCTGAGCTACCATTTATTTTCCAGTTACAATCAGCTCCGAGTGAATCGTTCCCTCAAGGATACTACCAGTCGGAGTCTGCCCTCCCTCCTGTCCCCTCCTCCTCTCCCCCAGGGGAACAGGAGGCGGCCAGTCCGAGCAGCCAGCAGTCCTCGGACAGTCAGATGATCATCAAGGCCCGGCCCCTCACCATCAGGAAGCAGCCCCTCAGCGAGCAACCCAAGTTAAAGAGCCTCTCCAACAACAACATCAAATCCAACACTGTAAATATCGCAACAACGAGACGCATCGAAATGCCACCTACATTCTTATTCCCGGAGATGGAGCACGCAGAAAGCAATAATAAAAAACTAGAACAAGGAAAGAATGCCGACAAAGCTAACGGAAATAATAAACCTGTTCAGCATTCAAACAGTAGTCCTAGTAGTTGTGATGTTACTGACAGAGCCATCCCTTCTGAATCCAGTGAAACTTCCTCTGAAGATCAGTCAGATAAGAACATGTGTGTGTCTGGAATCACGGAGCAGATGAACACTGTAGATTTGAGTAATGCTAATGGAGACGTGGTGTCGAGAAGAGTGAAGAAGGGAAACTTAAAGCAAAGTGGAAAAGTGAACCTGTCAAGAAGAGTCAGCTTTGATCCCCTGGCCTTGTTGTTGGACGCCAGTTTGGAAGGAGAGTTGGAACTTGTTAAGAAAACTGCAACTCAGGTAAGAAACATTTTTTGTTATTCCTTACCCCTCTGTCCTGATTCAATAATGTTTATTTTTTAGACTGCTTTGCAAGATTTCATATGCACATTTCTGGGTGATAACCACACGCAAGACAAAATTTATTTTGAATTTGCCGCAAATCAGCCAATTTATGTTTAGTCAATAGCTTGATTAAGCTTCTATCGAATACCAAAAGACATCACTGATGTTCCTCTTATGGAAAATTCTAGATAGTGTTTTGTATCATGTAGTCTGCTTGAAGAAGCCATTTTAAATTGTTTTTTAAAAATTGAACAAATGTTGACATTATCGTAATTTATTTTTGAGGTATTAATTATCCTTCTTTAGCCGCTATTTTGGACATTGTAACGTTGTCCGAAACATTGGCTAAAGAAGGAAGTAGCGCAACACAGCGTAATACTCCAAAAAATAATCACGATAATAAATACCTTTGGCCGTGAAAATCTCAAATCATACCATCTGTTTATGTGTTAAAAATCGTAATGTCTGTGACTATAGACGTTTCCAGTAGACTTAGGGGCCATCCGTAAATTACGTCACACGAATTTCATGACTTTTTGACCCCCCCCTGTCACGTTTGTGAGACCCCCTCCCCCTTATAATTTCATGATTTTTTGACCCCCCCATACCCCTTGTCACACTTCTCTACACACCCCCCCCCCCCCTTAAGGTGTGACGTAATTTATGGATGGCCCCTTATAGACAACATACAGAAATAGCAATATTCAATATTGCCACAAATGAGTGTAAGACAGGGCAATTTCCATAAATAACATACAGAATTCACATGTTTATAAATTTAACAAATAATTTATAAAATCTCACAATATCAATAAACGGTTAAATATAAATGGATTCATTAGCTTTACTATAGTAAGCACTGTAAGCAGTTTATATTATTGTTTTTCCTTATTAATATTCTGAAGAATGATTTTTGTTATGAGTGTAGTCGAATCCAAAACCGAATGCTAACCAAGTCATTTTTTTTTTTTTTTTAAATAGGCTGTCGCTCGAGTGCAAAAACAAGTTTTTAATGATCTTTATTTAGAGCAATTTGTTAAGTCTGCCAATATTTTTGAAATGGTTGTGTTCGCTGATTGAAGAATCCCCAGCTCAAATTTCAAAAGTTGTTACAGGTTGCTAATGCAAGCGCAGCCAACGACGAGGGAATCACAGCTCTACACAACGCCATCTGTGCCGGCCACTTTGAAATTGTCAAGTAAGTCTTTGTCGCCTTTACTTCACTATTAATTTGTAGATCTGAAGTCACAGAAAGAATATTCTTAGTATATAGACTGCCATAACACTGGCTGGAGCCTAGTTTTGTGGTTTCGATTATGCAAATTAATATTGTAATGTGAAATTTATAAGAAATAAATAAATAAAACCGGAGAGTAGTTTCACCGTTTTAAGATCCTCGGGTATAGGATGGTTCATATTTACTTCACTCAAAAATACATTAATTTATTAACCTTTTAAATGCCACGGGAACAAACGGGTAAATTTCGCAATGTTTTGACTTTTACGTAATATTTTGTGGGTTTATTTTATGCTATCTTATGTAATATTTACCGAAACACATTCCTTGAACAATAAACTATGCATAAAAACAACATTGCGTTTATTCGATGAATTTATGCGTTTTACAATCTTTTCATCGAACACGGCACGAGCCCGACAGCCAATCTGACAGCTTTTCAGCTGTCAGATGTCGCCTTTCGGCGGGAAAAATCTAAGCCCGTGATCATAAACAATTCCACAGAAAATATATCGCTGCGCCAGGTGGGTTCATGGTATCTTACACCTTATGAACAAGAATGCCCCAAGCGATTCTGACCTTCGACCTCATACGTTTTCTTTATACATAAGGGTTAAAATCGCATTACAAAATTATTTTTTTGTGATTATTTTGGCCTGTGCGCAGGCGCACGACCGGCAATCTAGCGGAGAGTACCAATTTGGAATAATGAGTAAAGCCATAGCCGTCCAGATGCAGAACGGCAGTGGCAATAGCAAAATAGCCCCCCTGGTGGTAAGCGGTCAGCATACTTTTCCGTATCACGAAGTTGTATGAATCAAGGGGGTAGAAGCATGAATTGCAGGTGTTTTTTCAGGTGCAATAAAAAAAACAATAATTTTGTAACCATTATTTTACCAAAAATTTTATTAAAAATTAGAGAATACATAAAAAAAAAAAACAAAAAAATTTAAAAGTTACAGGGTGTTGAAGTGGGGGTCTCTAAAATATGGCGCGCCCTGGTTGACACGATTGCAACCCTCCCAGTAACCCGAAAAAAAAAAAAAAATTAATCTTTAATCTGAACAAATGCTGCTATGGCATAAACCTCGAAGAAATCATAATTTTTTTTTTCGCAAAATGGCGGCTGTCTGAAATAAAAAGACATTTTTTACCAGTTTTTTTGACTTTTCCAAATTTTTTTAGAAAAGTAAAAATTAAAATTTTGTTATAGTTCTGGTTCACGCGATAAAGTAATGTATAGAGAAGGCTCACACCAAATTTCAAGTAAATTGGTTTAGTAGAATTTGAGATATCGCGTCAACCGTCTTGAAAAAGTAGTCTGGTTAGATTCCGTCTAAACCGCGACATTAAAATGATTTTTACTTTTAAAATAATGCGAATTTCGAAAAATCCTCTGGAGATATTTTTGAATATTTAAACTTTGGAAATATGAAGGAAAAAATTGTTTTTTTTTTTTTAAACTAGAATACTTAAATAATTAATAGCTAGTTTATGCATTTAACAGCCCTTTACTTTCGCATGACAAATGAAATTAATAATGCATTATTTTTAAGGAATACACACAAAAACGAATTGCCAACAAATATTTCCAACAGAAGAGTCATTTTGTAAATTAAAAACTAGTCCATGATCTTCTATGCTGTCCACAGCTGATTTCATTTTTGATAACGACTAACATAAAAATATTACTTCGCGAACTTCTTGTAGTTTTGGTCAAAATGTGGCCATTGAAACATCTGCACTGTCTCAACTACTAACCGCTATCATCCAGCCAATGATGTGCCTTTAACGAACACTAACACACTTACGTGTGGATTTAAAACAAGGCCTCTATAAAAGTATTAGTTAACAATCTTATAATGATGAAACTAGGTACTCTTCTGAAATGTTTCTGGTTTTTTTTCTCTTTAAAAGCTGGTTCAATCTTTTATAAATTATGTAACCAATTAATTTCTTAGCACATTATCAATTTATGTTTACCCTTACAGATTTCTGGTGGAGTTTGGATGTGATGTGAATGCACAGGATTCTGATGGTTGGACGCCACTGCATTGCGCCGCCAGCTGTAACAATGTTGCCATGGTACGCTTCCTCGTAGAAAACGGTATGTCTAATCAAATTATAATTTTGTTTTTTTCTTAATTTTGTTTTCAAATAGCGAGGAATTAAAAGACTATTGTAACTCTGGTTCAATAAACACAGATTTGTTTTGAATTTAAGTTTCATTTCCGAAATTGGAACTGATTATGTCAAGAATTCAGACTATCCTTTAATATTTCATATGTGCACTTGTTTTAAAAGATTTACGAATCGTAAAATTCTTTGTTAAAACTGTGGTATTTCGTGTGTTATTAAAATTGTCTCCTTCAAAGGAAGCAATCTTCAAACGAATCTTCCGTTGATATGCTTGGTGTTACTCTAAGCGACCCGCTTTGGTAAGGGGGCTCCATCGAAGCCAGAGCTAAGTTGGCCACTCAGAAGCTGGGAATACTGTACAGAAAATTTAATAGTGCAATTTGATACCGCAGAAAATTTAATACATAGTGCACAACTGCTGACCCTGTACAAATCGCATGCGCGCCCCACTGTTGAATTTGGTGGCCACCTCTGGTCTCCCCAGAACCCCAAAATTCCTAAAAAAAACCCTCTACTCTGTGCAGAAACGAGCAGTCCTTTTGATAGATTCTCCTATCTTAACAGATTGCAATCTTTTCTGGCGCCAGGTGGAAATGCTATCCTTATTCTACCAGGATTTCAATGGAAGATGCTCTGAGGAAATGGCGTCACTGATTCCTTCGGCACCGGTGTACAGTTGGGAAATACGCCAAATGCGTGCCCAAAAGGTCGTTTCTACGACTCGTTCTTGAGTTCAACGCTTCGGCTGTGGAACGATTTGCTGGCTTCTGTGTTTCCTCCTTACTATAACATGGTTCTCTTCAAGACCCAGGTTCACTCCTTCCTTTCCACAAAAAGACCCTCCATACAATATCCTCAAGGATGATTTGAAATTATTTTCCTCTGGGCCTCCTTTGTGGAGTTAATCAAAAAAAATATTATTATTTAAAAATAATCATTGTGTGTTAACATTTCAGGTGCGTGTATATTTGCAACAACCCTCTCAGACCACGAGACGGCGGCACAGAAATGTGAAGAAGATGAGGAAGGTTTTGACGGCTGCTCGGAATACCTCTACAGTAAGTCACTTTTAACAATGCTAATGACTTCCACGCAATCATTCTGATGCAATAACTCCAATTCAGAGTGACCAATGTTACACTATCTGATCAAATAATTACTTTTTAATTTCTGATCTGTTGATTCAAAATTGTTAATTCAAAATTCAATTTTCGAAACTCTTTCAATTAATGAAATTATTTGAAGTACTCGCCTAATACTTTGTATCGAATCAAGCATTATAGACATTTTAAATAGCTATATATGTTAGGTACCAAATTTGATTTATTGTTCTTATAATATGCAAAAATTAATGTTTGTAATGTATATGAAAAATGAGAATTTGAATAAAAAAATTGTAATAGGTGCGACACGAGCTATTTGAAAACTGAATGTACTGGGATTGAAATTATGAGGAGGGTTGGCAGGACCGGGAGCGAGAAGGCGGAGAAGGTGGAAGTGTAACGCTAGAGGGGAAGGGGACGCGGGAGGTAAAAGGGACGCACGGGAAAGGACATGCAGGGAGAAACAATTTATTTCTTTGAATTTCCCGGCATTGCAACGCATGCCGGGAACCAGCTAGTAATTTAAAGCAAGATTGAATTGTAAACCGGTTTTCTACCCTATCTTCTTGGTAGTGTTTTTTTGAACTGTTTGTTACTTACAACATGTTCCTTACGATCCATACATCAATGTTCTAGCCCTAACTCTCTCATTTTTTTTTTTTTTTCAAGGTTTAATTTATTTATTATAAATACAAAGTAATACAATATGACAGCAAAAAAATAAAATATTATACAGAAAAAAAGAAATTAGAATTAGAATTAGCAGTTAGAACTTTTGTGTTAGTCTAATACAAATTATTTCTTTCGGCAAGCCAATTTTTCAACAAAATATTTGTTTTACCATTTGTACATTTTTTAATTTCGGCAGGTAATATATTTAAGCAATTAAGTATCATATAGTCCGGCGTTCTTTGTCCATATTTGTTTAAATGCTTAGGTACAATTAGTCCTTCATTTAACGTAAAACGAGTATTGTAAGTGTGGTCCAGTTTATTTATGTATATGGGGCTATTCATATGCGGAAATATAATTTTATACCACAGAATTGCTCTTACTGAGAGAATTTTGAGATTTTGGTAAAAGTACGGAACATTATGCCTTTGTTCAATAAACTTTTATGAGCTAATAATTTAACTGATGAATTTTGAACTGATTGAACACGATTTACATTTTTTTTACAGGAAAGTCCCCAAGCTGTAATTCCATATCTTATAATAGATTCAGCTAATGATAAATAAATTATTCGAAGTTTGCAAATTGGAACATAAAATTTTAATTTATATAATCTGCTAACTACAGATCTGAGTCGTTCACAGACTTTATTTATTTGTAAATCCCATTTGAAAAAGCAATCAATAATTACACCTAAATAAACATATTCTTTGACTAGTTCAATATTTTCACGTGTACACAATGGAATTATATTGTATAGTTGAGGAGCTTGATGCGATAACATGAAATTGTAGTTTTGAGTAAAGCACGTTCAAACACAAACAACATATTCCCATTATAATGATGGCATGTAGTAGGACGAATTTCGAATGAATAGTAGGGTTTTCATAACCAGTGAATATATATATATTCATCTTTCATGTTAAAAAAAATATATGATCCCTCTGAAGTGTTCTTAATTGACATGATTAATTGATATAATTCAACATGTTTTTTGCTTGTTATAGGTGTGCAAGAGAAGCTGGGCATCATGAACGGGGGCACGGTGTACGCGGTGTTCCCGTACAGCGCGCACGAGTCGGACGAGCTGAGCTTCAGTGCGGGTGCGCGCCTCAGCGTGCTACGTAAGGGCGACGACACAGAGCGGGAGTGGTGGTGGGCGCAGGCCCAGGCGCAGGAGGGATACGTGCCCCGCAACCTTCTCGGGGTAATTATCTCATCTAGCCCTACACAGTCGTTTAAAACCAACAAACTCTTGCGAATGGCTAAAATAAATACAACATTTAGGACCAAGTTCAAGTTATTCAAAATTTTCAAGTTCTGAGAAAGTTTTATTCAGTTGTAATATTACATCATTATGGGCCAGTGGCTTCACAGAACTGAAATAATAACAGAACTTGAAAATAACTTTCCCAAAACTTGAAAATTACTTCGAAATTTTATGACTTTTTCAAATTTTGTGAAAAATCCCGTCTTTAAAAATATATAATGAAATACCTGACAAAGCAAGACTATTAAAATATCTAAACAAATTTAAAATCTTGACTAAACATAGGATTATCGGCAAAGGTCTTGCAATAATTATTCAACTCACTTAAATCTAAATTAAAAGTTTTTTCTAATCCCATTACTGTTACCAATACCAACTGATTTAATTTTGTCAAATACTTTTATGCCTCCAATTTATCAAAAAAAATGTACCTATCCAATTTAAGCTCATTGAAAAATTCACTTAAGCCTCGACGACACAGAGCGAGTTTACAAGCTACTTCCTGGTGTTTGCCTAAAGATGGCGGCCCATCAACAGCTGATTTCGTCCGTCAGAATTAGTTTGGGCGGGAACCGGTGGGCTAGCGTGTGGCACTAGCTACGAGCTGTCAGTTTCCTATAAAATTTCGACAGAACTAGTTCGAGCGGGCGTCGTTATTTTAGCTCATATTATCAAAAAGAAGTTAGAAAAGAAAGCTAAATAGCACAGAAGAGTGTGGGTAAAATCCTGGGTAGAAAGACATGAGAAACATGATTCTAAATATGAAGGATGAAGATCCGTTGGCTTATCGAAATATTCCGATTAAGCTAAATATTGAGATTAAGCTGTACCCATTTGATGATTTACTGCAGATTGTAGATGGGATGCTAAAAAAAACGATACTCAAATGATAAAGGCAATCCCAGTTGTCACAAAACTGGAAATTGAACTACGTTATCTAGCATCTGGCGATTCTTTTAAGTCTCTAGAATACACATTTCGAGTTCCGGAATCAACAATGCTAGAAAACTCAGAAAATATGGCAACACGTGATTTCAACTCGCTAGGTAGTTCGCTACTGAGCGAGTGGACAGTTGTGTGTATCATCATGAAAATCTCACTCGCCGATTCACCCGCTTTTAAACTTATTTAACGGCTAGTAGCTTGTTACTCGCTCTATGTAATCGAGACTTTATTGTTAATAACTCAGGTACGCCTCGTACATCATTAAATAAGTCTGGCCTTGTTGTAGATAGCTCGAAAGCAAGCTAAAGGGTCCAAGTGGTTAAAATAAAATACTGATTAACCATCCTATCTTGACACAGGATATTCCTAGTGAGTGCACACCGTGCTTGTATAGAGATTTCCTAATATATAAAAATATATAGTTCTGAACACAAGCACGGTGTAACGAACTTTCTCTTCTCTCATTGTGTATTTATCTAATTATTGCCTTTCTTTTGTTCCAGCTGTATCCGAGAGTGACTCCAAAACAACAAGAACAGTGAGAGGGAGGGAATCCACCAGAGATATATTTTATTCTATCTATTGACTCGAGTTGGGAAACATTTTATTTGTCGTTTAAACCTTTCAAAGTAGATTTTAACATTTTTTCATGTTAATTCTTTATAAACTGCAATGTTATAAATAATACTCTATTATGATTTTAAGAAAACCTAGACATACATATTTGGAAAATGAATTGTAAATAAACATGAAATTTCTGTTTAAAAGCAATAGATTAGCGATAGGAAGAAACCATTTGGAATGTTTCTTGATTCCTGGCAATAAGTGTAAATGTCTTATTTTATTTTTATATATTTATGTGAATGTAAATGCTATAAAAAATAAAATATAGGTACTGTAAAAACTATTTTAAAAGTAAGTGATGATTTTATTGACTTGTAAAGTTATTGTTTATGACTATTTTATTATTCCATCGAGGAGGAAGCTGTACTGTAATATTGGATGAACTCAGGTTTTACTTAAAAACACGTAAGAGACATTGTAAAATGTATTTTTATCTTTTAAACTGTTATTTCTATTTAACTTTGGATAGATAAATCTTAATAAATTGACAATACCAAGAAATATAAACTAAAGCTGTTTTATTTACTACTAGCTAGCGTGCTTTTAGGTGGAAATACCACTCACTCACTCACTCATTCATTCATCCCCAAAGTTTCATCGCAATCGGATGAACGGTTAGCAACACATAATTTCATGATGCCAGAACTCACTATTACATATAGAAAACATGGCAGGCATGTACACATCAAATCCCCAAAGTTTCATTGCAATCGGATGAACGGTTAGCAACACATAATTTCATGATGCCAGAACTCACGATTGTGTATAGAAACCATTGCGGGCATGTGCACATCAAATCGCCAAAGTTTCATTGCAATCGGAGGAATGGTTACCAATGCGCAATTTCATGATCCCAGAACTCACTATTATATACAGAAACCATGGCGGGCATGTACACATCAAATCCCCAAAGTTTCATTGCAATCGGATGAATGCTTAGCAATGCATAATTTCATGATGCCAGAGCTATTGTGAATAGAAACCATCGCGGGCATGCACATATCAAATCCCCAAAGTTTCATCGCAATCGGATGAATGGTTTAGCAACCCGGAGGCATCTCACATATAAACCCAGAAACATACATATTTTGATTTTAATGTATCAAAATATGTTTGTTTTTACCAAATAATAATACGCAGGTGATAGAAATTTAATTTATTTAGCTAAAAGTAATAATATGTACATCACATTTTTAGACTAAAATTAATAAATCAGGTAACAAATACATGTTTCAGTAAATATTGTATAAGTATGTACCAAAATATAAATAAATAATTTCTTGCATTATTCCCCTTGACTTCTCAAGCTTTACAAGTCAAGTGCACCTGTTTACCACTTAGTGAACGTGTCTATTTCTGTTCCTCGATGCTTTGTTCGGTCGGGTTATTTATATTTGTTTGTGTTTCTGTCTCTCTGTTGTCTGAAGCTGTTTCTCCATTTGTTATGTTAGAAGTGGATGGCTGAGAGTCACTTATGCATTTATCTGCGACACCATCTGCCTCTTCTGATTGGCCATCACTTGCGCATTTACCAGCTTGTTCCTCACTCTTGCCATAAGTGTTGTGCAACTCATCGAGTCTGGAACAAATTGCAACGCTTCTACTTGAAGTATTGGTTACTTTGTTCACTAAAGACTTGGCTTGCTCTTCCATCCGCTTCAACCTTTCATCTCGTGCTGCAAATCTGCTTTCAAAATCAGATATAGATGACTTGCCTGGTATTGAAGAGATAGCGGTATCTTCTGTATCAGTTGTTTCTGTCGTTGATTCACTTGGGATACTTCCCTCACATTTTTCATTTGCAGATTCTGCACTGAGTTGTGTTTCGTCAACTTTTGTATCCAGTCCATTTTCTTCAACTGTTTCATCTGATAGTCTTTGTGGTGTTGCTACATCTGAACGGTTTTCTTTTAAAGTAGTTTCTATTTCTTTTTCAACTAATTTGGCATCTTTTTCAATACAATCCAGTCGATCATTTGAATCAGTTCGGTTTTCATTTACAGTTTCAAGTGTAAATAATTCAGTTGCTGTTGCATCTGTAACTAAGTCATTTTCTCTCAAAACTGGTAATGTTTCTTGTTGACTTATATTAATGTCTTTTTCGGTGCTTTTCAGTCTATTTGTTGGATTTCCATCTTCAGTGGAGGAAGTGGTGACTTGGTTTGAGGTAGAGGGTTGCTCTGGTCCGCCCCCTCCATACTGGTTATGTAACTCCTCCAGCCGGTTGCACAGTTGAACTCCTTTAATCTTAGTCTTGGTAACTTTATTAACTAGTACATAGCACTGCTCTTCCAGTTTCTTCAGCCTTGCGGATCTAGTTGCTAAAACATCGTCATAGCAAGTTCCATTATTCGGTGTTGATGATGAAGATGTTGCCACTGGCTCGCCGGGACTATTAACTACACTTTCTTCTTCGCTGTTTTCACCATTCTTTGAAAGAACTTCAGAAGCGGATTGATCTTCGGTGTCTGCTAAATTAGCTTGTATTTCTCCTTCACTTGTTACTTCAATGCCTTCATTTGATACCACTTCTTCATCCTGCGGTAGATCTGAATCAACTGCCTCCTCTGCGTCTTTAGTTGTAGAAATTTCGACTCCATCGGTTTCGGCACTTTTGGATTTCTTCTTCAGACGCTTGCGTTCGGATACAATCCCTCCATCAGAAACATCTGAATCTTCGTCGCTGACTCTTCCATCACTGTATCCACTCTCTACTGAATTATTGATCGATTCATTCGATTTGATTTTTCTGCTCGCGAATTCAATTCTAAGCTTGTCCCACTCTATTTGTGATTCGCAGTTCTTTTGCTTTGCTCTGTCCCATTTATCCTTGCAGTACTCCAGTTCTTCCTTCAGCTCTGTGAGGAGTTTTCTCTTCTGCTGCAGTTCATAACGTAGAATCTTCTCGTGAGTGTGCAACTGTTGGTGTTGTCGTTCCATGCGTCCAACAACGTGCCAAGTTTTACCGAGCTCTGAGCTTACCAAGCCCAGCCTCCGTCCTTGGTCCTGCAGTCTGTTTTCTAAATGCGAGTTAAGTTGCTTCAATCGGTTCATCTCTTTCTGTAGAGATTTCTTTTCCAAAATGAGATCCTGTATGGAAAGAAATAACGGTAAGTTACTAAACTTTTACTAAATTTACTAAAATTTAAGATATGATTTTAGATTTTCAAAACCAAAAGTATTTTCGATATTTATTTTTGGGGTGTTATTCCGTGTTGCGCTACCTCATTCTTTAGCCAACATTTCAGACGCTGTAATGCTGTCCGAAATGTTGGCTAAAGAAGGAGGTAACGCAACACGGCATAATACCCCAAAAAAAATAATGAAAAAAAAAATTTGGTGTGTTTAAGTATTTGAAAGCATTGGCGATTTCGTTTACCTTCAGTCGAATGTAAGTCTTGCTGACGCTGGGTACCATGCGCGGGCCGGAGGGGGTCTCGACAGACTTGTAGCAGTTGATGGAGGACTTCTCGGAGATCTCGGAGACCACCAGCGGAGGACCGGACTGGTGACTCAGCAGCTCCGTGAGGACACGCCACACCTTGGGCAGGTTGCCCACTATCTCTTTAGCGGAGGTTAGGGACTTGGACGAAGATGCCGCACCTTCTGTTTAATACAAAAATCACCTTATTTACATTGTAAGCAAATGTTTAACCTACAGTATTTTGAATTACAAGCTGTAATTATTTTTAGATTCCGAAAATAACTCTGTTAGTGTTTTGTGTATGGAAGACGATTTAGATACGTTCCAATGAATCACTTGAATAAAGAACTTGAGTGATAAATATTATGGCTTAAAAAAATATATATTCATATACATCAAAAAGTGCTACTTCTGAATATAAAAGTAAAAAAAACAGAGTTTGCAATTATTCACACGCGGTAGAAGTGAAACCTTCAGAAAACTAAAGTAGATAAGAATGGGGAGGCTATGGAGCACCGCCCAAATAAAAATTAAAAAATCGAGTGCAGTTCACATGCGGTAGAAGCCCACACAATCTTAACCAATAGGAGCTTTGAAAAGTGACCTCATAATCAAAGCGGCCAATGCGGTAAGGTTTCATTCTCATTTTCTTGGAGGCTAAATCCTGTAGATGTATGTGTTTGTCTCTTTTTAGCTTTCATTTCAGTTTCATTGAGTTTCGAATCACAACGAAACCTTGAAAACTATTTTGACTAGAAAGTCGACATTTGTTAAAAAAATAAAACACCGCTATTTAAAATAGAAAGTGAATAGGTAGGTACTTATAAAAAATAGACTGGAATTCCTTATTATTGCCTTTTTTATCAACAAAAAATGCTACTTCGTTACCTGGATTAAAATTCTAACTATGTTGATAAACCTCCTATAAAAATCTCATTGGAATCAAACAAGAAACATTTTCAATATTTTTATCCCGATTTAATTTATGAAAGAAGCTACTTGATATTAATCTGAATTAGGATTTTTTATCTCACCTTCAGAAACATTGGCATTATTCTCCCCTTCCCCAATATCCTCAGCAGACGTGATAATCTCCGAGGCGTCCACCTGGTTGACCAGATCCAATATGAGTTTTGGCAGAGCCGAAGACATTTCGCTGCAGTCCTCCCTGACCACCATGTCTGTCAGTAGGTCGTGGTTCTCTTCCAGCTTCAGCAGTAATTTGTCCAAATCTTGATTGCTGTTTTGGCCAAGGAGCATTTGAGAAAATAACTGAAACAAATAGACAAGCAGGAACTAATTAATCTCCGATTTTTTGCTAAAACTTTCATGAATATTGGTGAACAATGTTATATTGCATTTACCGTGATCTCGAGACATTTTACGCGTTTTCAACACACTTACAAAGTAGTTAATGTTATTAAAAAAAGTTTCAGCATATTTTCTGAAAGTTTGTTTGCTGAAGAGTATAAATTAAATAATTTCTAACCTTCGCAATTTTAATGATATTATTATCATTGCAATACTATGCAGTTTATTACCTGATTAATGACCGTCATTTCAGATTGCAATTCCCTGGTTTCTGCTTTGGAGTAGCCCAACTGGCTTTCTGTTGATCCTAAAGCTTCATCCTTATCCGCCAATTCCTTTTCCAACTGTTCAATTCTGGCCTCGAACTCTGCACACCTGAAATAATATAAATTGCCGTTAACCATCTTGATAAAATTTGTGACACCTTTTTTAAGCTATTTAAAATTGAATGTTTTTATATGCCAGTTTCTTTGCTGTGATCACAGAGGCTTTGAGTCTGTTTAAAAAACACTGAAAAAATCTAAATCACATGGAATGGCGATGTAGGTACGGTGTCCGGCTATTTGATAAAATGATAGATACCGACGACAGATGAACCAATGTACCGACGAACTACTTCGTCAGTTTACTAAGTCAGACAGATGTCAGCCGTTGGCGCATTTGTACATGTTTCGAATTGTTCCTGGTTTTTTCCATAAGCTCTCTTCATTACAATGTGCAATAGCAAAGAATGTGTATTATGTATGTGCCACAGTGGCTGAACTGCTTACTTGGTAGTTTTTCCCTCCGCCAGTATTTTGTGTTCGTCAACCTCCCTCTGCAGGTTCCTCCTGGTGATCTCCGCAACCCTCGCCCTCTCCTCATACAGCAGCCTTAAGTTCCTGATGTTCTCTAGCTGCCTCTCGTATTCGCGCTTCAGGTCGTCCGAAAGCGTCCTCATCTCTCTATCGGCCAGAGACTTTTCTATGTCGTTTAGCTTGTCTTTCAACTGCAAATGAAACAAAATTGATTTATTAAATGGCACTACAGTTTGGAGATGCCCGCAATAGGGTGAAACCGGGCCGTGCTCAAATAATAATGTAGAAAGTATTATAATAAAAATTTTGCAACTTATTTTGTATTAAAAGGAATACATAAGCCAAAACTGTGTACATTGTTGTTTCCTAGCTACAAGCCGGCGAATTCACTATCTTCTAGTAAATTCGCTCAGTGTAATCATATATAGGTACTAGCTAACTAGCAGATTTTACACCTATAACAAGTTTACCAGCAGATAGTGAATTCGCCGGCTAGTAGCTTGTAAACTCCCTCAATGTACGCAAGAATAAACACGGTTTTGGCTTGTATTCCTTTTAATATAAAAGAAGTTGCAAAATTATTATTATTATTACCACAACCAAAATTAATAGGCCATATAAAAATCACTTGGCAAACGGAGTCTAGAAACAGTCCATTTTAGCGCAAAAGTTAATCAAGGGAAACCCTCATAATCTTAGGAATAAAAGCGATTTTTGAGTGTATTTTTCTTGAAGTATAGAATTTCACGAAACGATAGGAAAGCTTGAATTTATCCTAAAATATTTTTTTTTGTATTAGTAATAAAGATCAATCGAAAATAGTGATGTCACGCGGCACGTGCGTTTTTTCGTCATTCTACGCTGAAAATCGGGCATTTTTTTTGCGGTTTTGGCGCTAATTTGTACAAAAACGCCTTTTGGCGTCTCCCGCGCTCTAGCGATAGTATTGCAAAGACGCTTTTAAAGCGGCTCCCGCAAATAATTTGTTATTGTATCTTTCGAAAAATAGTCCAAGAAACTTAAATAAAAATATTACATTCCGATTGATTTTCATTGAATCGTGATGATTAGAAAATTACGTTGAATAGGCTCGCAATTTACCTAATCTAGGACTAAATAAATTGAAAAAGAAAAATTCCTATTTTCAAAATAAATTTCGATAAAATTTTTCAATACTAAAATTCATAAAAATTTTGTTTTGGAAAGATTGGGTAAGTATAAATATTAAATGATTGTTTTTAAATCGATATCGCAGTGAAAGAAAATCTAGAGAAACTATTATTTTACGCGCATGTTCGCGTTCCAAGCCAAAGCATGTTCTTTGTTATTATCAGACGTGTTTATAATCATTTGACATATAAACAACACGCCGTCGTTGGATGCATTTTTTGTAGAAAAACGTGGTTATAAATAAAGGCCGAACCTGTTTCAGTTGCATTTCTCTAATATCCAACATTTCTTTGCTAACTTTCTTGACTTCTTTCAGGGCGCTTATTTGGTTCTTGAGTTCGAAGTTTTCTTTGTTGAGAAGGGCGGTTTCCGTGTTGGCACCTTGCAGCGCATAGTTGCTCTCGCTCAGCTCCCTACGAATGGTCCTGTTGACTTCTCTGATTTCTGTGACCTGGTTCTCTAGTTCGGTCACGAGAGCTGTCAATCTGCTATGTTCCTGGCTGCCGCTATCATTTTCCGTCCCGCTGACATTTGTGTCTGAAGCGGGGCGAGTATTTGCGGCTATCAGTGCGCGCAGTGAGGTATTTTCAGCCACCGCTTCCTCGCGCAAACGTTTTTCTTCTTTCAACGCCTCACGCAAAGCTTCCATTTCATTGGATTTTTCGGATATCAACTTCACTCGGGCTTTTCTCTTGATCGCCAACTCCTTGCGAAACTCCGCGAGCTCCTTGGCCTTCTTCGGACTGAGGGTCCTGGCGAGAATCCTCGACCGTACGCTATCTTCCAATTCGTTATCACTTTCTACAAAATATTCGCTTTCCGAAAAATGATTGACGTCACGGCGAGCTTTTTCCGCGATCGGCGACACTGGGTTATGAGCGGAATCTTCACTAGAATCGAGTATGGCCTTTCTGTGTTCGGAAGAGTTCCACCAGCCGAGACTGGAGTCTCTCACACTACTAATAACGTTTCCCATTTTGGGGTGAATATATACGAAAACTAATTCACTTTGTCGGGAATAATACGTCGGTACGCCTCACAAAAGAATGGTTTCTTTATACTGAGCGGCGAGTCAGAAGTCAGAACGCGATTGCTCCTCGGAGTTCGGAGCTTTTATTAATAGACTTTCGTCAGAACAGACGTGAGTCGTCGCTGTTCGGCACAATTCATTGAACTACCGTTGGGCGGCCCAATCATTATCTCTTTCGATTGGCTCGACTTTGTGTTGACTACGTCACTAGTCCCTGCGGTGGTGGCTCCCAACTCTGATCAGACACTCTGCAGCCGCCAGCCTGGCAATAAACCATCTCGCAGAATCAGATCGTTCATCCTCTTACGCTTGCCAAGTGGGATTCTGAGAATTGAGTCCTTTTCTGAGCCATTTACGTTTTGGGCGAAATGCCTCACGACGATTATTGTTATTTTCGAAATGGTCTAAATTTGCCACATTTTAAAATTACTGCGTACGATACGGACACCGAGCACGTGCTTCTGGTTGGTAATTTTCCGCGCATGGCTTCAATAACAACTTCTCACGACCGCTACAACTATTTTCATCGAAACATATAACTACGTAAACGTACTACGTAAAACGTACCTAACAACTAACAATTTTTACATTTTAAAATTTTCAATAAAATAAGATTATTTCCTCGTAGATTTTGTTCGTTTACTTCAATAATCTAAAGAATATTAGATAATTCCCTTTTTTTTTTTTTTTTTTTTAATTTAAATAAAACATACAACGAAGTTGCATTCCTATGAGTTATCAAAACTCATTAAGGGATCGCCAATTGGTATATTTGAAAAGATAAACCCAACCCAACCCAATATGCAGACACAATAAAAGAAGAAAAATTTTACAAAACATTTTACAGAAGCAACATACAGACACAAACATATGAAGAATCACTTTACAAATATTTCACAGAAACATGTCTTATAAGATTTTATGAATAATATTATAACCACTCATTTGATTTATGTACTGTTGGTGTCACAAAGTTAAATTAAAGTATCCTCCATGATGGACTATAGAAATGCATAAAAAACAAATCAGGAAAAATACAATAAAAGGTACATGCTCAAAAATACATAGACCTAATACAAGATGTTTATATAAAAAAATACATGATAAGATTTAAAAAAAGATATAAACTGCGCCCATGAACAGAGTTTGTACCTACTTATGACTCGTTTTCCAAATAACATTTGAAAAAATAGGATTTCAATATATCGTTTCGAGATTTGTTAGAGGCATATAAATTTCATTCATTTTTAACACTTTAAAATTCCTGTATAATTCAACTAAGAACCAAGATCATCTTTAAATATAAATTGTAAAAGCTAAAGCACACTTGGGTGTGGTTTTATTACATTTGCTATAGTTATAAGAACATTGATAGACCCCTATGACAGTGTTATGAGACTGTAATAATACATTTACTTACGTCTTAAAAATGAAAATCTTGGCAGTGCACTGCGACAATTTTTCAGAAAATCGTGATTCCTGAAAAACAATAATGTTCTTAGAGCTTTATTTAGACGATGCGACAATAATATGACGACGTTGTGTAATAATAAAAAAAACTTATTTAATTATTTGATCATCTCTAATTGTACCAAGTACCAAGAGTTTTCTGAAAACCACCGACCAAATTATTTTTAAACGTGACGCTATTATTTACCAAAACGAAATACTTTAGTAATTTATATAAATAAGCAATTATTCGCTTATTTTATTTGCAAATTACTTTTGTTTTGAGTCACCGATGTTTGTTTTGGCACAGTGATAAACTTTCTCGGCTTTTTAATGCACGAAACCAACATTAAACTTTCAGAGCTTCTCGAATAAGCTTCTCAGATAAAAGTTGATCTTGAAAACAAACGTGCTTCTCCCATTCCTTTCCATTTCATTTCCCTTTCAGATTCTATCGAATTAAAATTAATAAGAATATAATAGGTATAGTAGGAAGTAGGAACTATCTAAAATGAAAAATGATTGCCTGCGAAAACATCGCAGCTATACCTATTTGAATCTGGTGAATATAGTTCGTATAAGAATATTATGCGTAGTTGTTTCTTGAATGTGGAATATTATGTTATGCCCACTAATAAACTAATTAACCTTCACGCCGTTTCCCCAGGAGCAGGCAGAGAGGATGGACCGTAAAAAAGTCGGTTTTGACACACACTACTTGCTTCCTTCACTTGCGTACACCATCTCATACATACGTGCCCAAATCTTAATCTTATTCATTACCTACCCATTCATCAACTTTGCATTCTTTGCGGATCTCCACATTTTTCACATGATCGTACATAGTTTTACCACAAGTACGTCTCAGAGATCGCATTTCTACAGCATTTAGTCTGCTTTCATCCTTCCTCTCCAGTTCTATGCCTCACGCCACGAGCCAAACGCACAACTCATTCTAGAAAAGCTAGAGCTAGGCATCCATAACAAGCTTTCAACTATCTGCCTACAACGTATTTTAAGATGCTTTAGACACGTTGCTCGCCAAACTGAGAATTTCAACTTAGAGAAACTCATAGTCACTGGAAAAGTGTTTGGCAGAAGAAGCAAAGGAAGATCATCAAAGCGCTGAAGTGACCAAGTTTCACCGGCTTCTGATACGTCGGTTTCCGCAGCCCTCCACTCAGCGCAAAACTGCGAGGAGTGAAGGGGTCTTGTCAACCATGGAAATTGGAGTACGATGGAATAGGGGCCCGATCCTCAGCAATCAGGAACTGACTTAAAAATTGGTATGTGCACTCCATTGTGGACTGCTAGCTTCGTTTTCCAGGACAATGTTTTGTTAGAGCCAACCGCGATCATTCCTTCAAAAGTGGAATTTCCTGCTAGCATTCTTCATTCAATATCCCTAATAGCCTTTCCATATCTTGTAAACATACTTCATAAATTAACTATTTGGGAGGCGGGAATGTGTACCGCCGCCCCGGAAACCTTTATTGGATAACCAACACCTCTGCCATAGGTCACCCCAAGTCGTTCGCTACGTTTGGTGATTTAGCAAGGGTGCCCGGGTTCATGGGGTGAGGTTTTGGAGGCGGTGGAGGTCTTGGAGGCGGATGACCAGGACACACTGAACCCCAGATTCCTACCCACCCCTTTAACCCTTTTCCTTCTCAGAACTCTCCTTCCATTCCTTTCCTTAAAAAACCCTCCCCACAGCATCCCCAAAGATGACATAGGCCCTGAGGGAAATTGTTTTCCTCAGGGCCTCTTGTGTGGAGCTCATGTAAAAAAAAATTAACACACAAACTCTTTTTATTGTAGTAGTGTTTAAAGTGAAGGTATAAAAGCTCTACGATTTCTTCAATTAGGAATCAAAACAAAAACAAAAGTATCTACCGATTATTTTTTTATGAATTGGAGGACGAGGCAGGCCAAAATTAAATAAATATGTGACTCAGTCATGGATCGGTGTAAGATTCAAACCATCGATCAGGAATTGTCCTTCAATGGGTTCAAGGTCCGTATATTCAGTTACTTTTTTTACATTAACTCCACACAGGAGACCCTGAGGAAAATAATTTCCCTCAGGGCCTATGTCATCTTTGTAGATACTGTGTGGAGGGTGTTTTTGGGGAGAGGAAGGAGTTAACATGGGTCTTGAAGAGACGAGCTGCTGAACTCAAGAACGAGTCGTAGAAACGACCCGTTCTCATGTGACTAATGTCAACCATGTACAAATGTTGGACGCGTGTTTGGCGTGTTTCCCAACTATGCACCGGTGCCGAGGAGGTCAATGACTCTTATTCTTCCATTGTAATACCGGTAGAACAAGGACAGCATTCCCACCTGACGCCTGTGCTCTAAAGATTGCAATCCGTTTGTTAAGTTAGGAGAATCTATCAAACGGACCGCCCGTTTCTGCACAGAGTCGAAGGTTTTTTTAAGGTATTTTGGGGCTCCAAACCAGAGGTGGCCGCCAAATTCAACTGTGGGGCGCACTTGCGATTTGTACAGGGTTAGCAAGTGTACTATTAAAGTATCTGCGGGCCCTGAAGTCAGTACGCCCAGTTTTTTAGAGGCTAACTTTACTCTGGCTTCGATGGAACCCCCATACCTGCGCTGGTCTACCAAGCATTACGATGGAGGTCCTGTTCGGAAGATTGCTTCCGTTAAAGGAGACTAGATTTTCATTTCGATCCCTTTTAGACGTTATCAGACATGATTGGATCTTTGAAACATTAAATTCGACGAGGTTATTCTTACCCCAAGAGAAAACACTCTCGAGGTAACCGTCCATTCTTTGCTTCAAAGCCCTCCGAGCCATTGGGGTTTGTGTGCCCTTTAGAGGCTTGTCAAACAAAATGCAATCATGTTTTGTTATAGGTAGGTACTAAGTTATTCTTGGCACGGTGGTCTTTCACCAGGATAACGCGCCATGCCATTCCGTCGCAACTTTTTGCAATCGTGAATTAGATTTTTTACCTGCAGTTTCGTGTATGAAAGGATTTGAAAAATTTATGAATTTTGCTAAATCGATACCCAGTCACTTTCAAAACATCCTACACATGTTAATCTATCACTGTGGTTATGTACTATTACCTATGCATTAATATAAACGTTTCGCACATGTCTAACTCACTTGAAAGTTTTCCAGAGATGTTTTTTAGACGATTTCAAAATGTTTGTAATAGCTTTATATCATCTGCGATGTAAAAATAGATTTTATGAAACTTTTTGTACTAGGAATTCGACGTGAAAACGAAGTTTCATATAATATGTTGAGGGGGGTGAACGATTGAATTGAATGTGCTTAATTCTAATTCAACTATGTTTATTTATTTCTATTCTTGAACATACACTTTACAAATTATTACATTGGTTTACAACATAGATAATAAGTTTAGAATAAGAAAAAAATGTTAAAAAATGTAATGATCCGCAACTGTATGTAAATAGGTTAGTAATAGTATTTTGTGAACACCTCACTAGGCGAACCTGTGCTGATGTGTTCCCATGTTTGAGGTTAAGTGCTATTCTGTCGACATATATAAGTATAAACGCCGAATCCTCCTTGATTTTGTCAAGAAGGGCGCTGTGGGTCGACCCATGGCGGCAGTATTATACACATAAATTAAAGATTAGTTGCAGTTAGGGTCTATATACAGTTGTTCTTAGCATCTAGATTATGATAAGGGGTTACTTGTTTTTTACGACTAAGTTAAAATTGACTCTAATGCATCAGTGATGGTGTAACATTACTTTCGTAGACGTTTTATTTTAAACTAGCGGTGCGTTGCAATGCCACTTCATAAAGAAATTGTTTCTCCCTGCGTGTCCTTTCCCATTCGTCCCGTTCTTCGTCCGTCGCCCCTTCCTCTCCCATGTCCCCTTCCCCTCACGCATTCCCCCTCCACCTTCCCCGCCTTCCCTCTACCCTCTCCCGCTCCCCCGTCCCACCAACCCCCCTCCCGCTTTCCTCTCTCCTCTACAACGTTCCATATATTCAGTCCCGGTACATTCAGTTTTCAAACAGCTCGCGTACCACCTATTGCAATTTTTTTATACAAATTTTCATTTTTCACCTATTACAAACATTCATTTTTGTATATTATAAGAATAATCAATCAAATTTGGTACCGTTTTAAAATACCTATAATGCTCTTGAGACACTAACACAAATTAAAGACTTAGGCATCACTTTCCAATCAAATCTCTCATTTGTTAACCACATAACAGAAATCTGTAATAAGGGCTTAAAAATGTTGGGATTTATAACTAGGCTAACTAGAAATTTTAACGATATAAAGTGTATTAAACTGTTATATTTTGCGTATGTTAGAAGTCAACTTGAGTAGGTACAATTCTCCCGTCTGGAATCCACATTATAATATAAATGTACAAGCTGTTGAAAGAATACAAAACAAATTCTTACGTTTTCTAAATTTCAAAATGGGGATTCCAACAATTATGTTGAACTACAACACTCTGTTAAATAATATGAATATGCTCAAATTGTCAGACGGAAGAATTTTCACTGACTTGATATTTCTATATAAAATTCTACATGATTTAGTTGGTAGTCCGGTTTTGCTTGAATTGATAAGCTTCCGAATTCCACAACGTAATACAAGAAGTCAGGATTTATTTCAGTGCAGAAATTCTGGGACTAACTACCATATGTATTCCTCTTAACCCAGAATACTAATGGAAGGAAACAATTACACCAAGTCCATGGACATCTTCAGTTTATCTTTAAACAAATATAAAATATTGTTACTGAGGCAGTTCAGTTATGTACAATAAATATTGTATTTATTAACATTCATATGCAAAAGCCCTGAAAAAGGGCGTTGATCAATAAATAAATAAATAAATTCTTGAATACATTCAAAGTACTTATTCGATTTTGGTTAGTATAATAGGTGAGTAGGTACTTCAAGTAAATTCATTAATTCAAAGAGTTTATTCGCAAATTGAATATTAACTGAACAGTCGATGGTTTGCAAAAGGTGATTCTCAAATTGTGACATTTCTGAAAGTTTCGTAGGAGTTTTTGTAATGATTAAAAAAGCACAACGTATAGACATAGAGTACCTATACTATTTTAATACAGTTAGTAAAAAATCTTGAAAATCGATGCCGTTTTGGAAAAAAAATGAGGAATACAAAACCTCGATTTTGATGATATATACGTAATTTGATGTAATTGTCCCTTTCGCTCAGTATTCGGGGGAATAAGAGTGACAGCGATACCAACAGTTTGGTAAAATGCCTATTGTTAAAATTTCTCGGCGACCGGGTTTAATCGCCTCGTTTTCAATATATCTATACAATTACGTATTCTTCTTCTACGAAAAATAATCAGAGTGACCCCACGCGTTCCACTTTCCTCTGCATTGGCCTGATTTATTTCTACTTAGAATTATAAATACCTGGTGTCAAGGTGTAGAGCACTTTCAGAGAGCGGAAGATCGGAAAAGCCGCCAACATTCTTTGAAGAATAGACCGAATGGAGCACCCGAAAAAGAAAGTAAGAAGTCATTACATTCTTGCAATGAGTCTGCCTGGATTTTTTTAGAAAGTAACTTATCACGTGCCAACCATTTTCAGCTTCAAGTCATGGGCGCCAAAACCCAAATTGATGAGATTTATAAAAAAATGTTGTAAATCTGCTATTTGATGCTAAGCCAAAAAATAGTCAGGTGAAAAACTGAATACCTATTCTATAACCATCTGTGATATAGTCGAACGATGTCTATAACCGATTACATAAAATTTTGTTACTTCTTAATCCTAACTAACATTATAAATGCGAAAGTGCGTTTGTTTGTCTTTTTTTCACGTCGCGTGATTTTTCGCTTAGGTATAGTTAATCTCACAGTCAACGTGATTTTTCACTTAGGTGTAGTTAATCCCACAAGGGACTGTTCTCGGCCCAATTCTATTTCTTATATATATAAATGATTTATGAAATGTTGTAATCCCTGGTGAAATTGTATCTTACGCTGATGATACAGCAATTATAATAAATGGAAAATCCTGGCTTGAAAAAAAAAAAAAAATTCATTCCTGTAGGAAATTCTTTGTACAGTAATTTCTCCCTAATACCACGAGAGCGAAACCGCGGGAAAAATCTGGTATTAAAATAAATTCTGTATAATTAATCTAAAATGAACGTTACCTACCCTACGAATAATCTACGAGGAGGATGGTAAAATACCCCGTCTATTATGCAGTCCGACTAACATGAAAAAAAAACTAATGGTTTTGAAATGTTTCGGCCGATTTCGGGTTTTTAAAATTAATTAAAATCAAATCTTCTTTTAAAAATGCTATGTTTCTTATTATACAGTGGGACATGTTAAAGAATGGCAAAGTTCTGTACGAACTGTAGGTACAAGACGGTAAGAGTAATTTTTTAGTGAAAAAATAACGAATAATCATTTCTGCGTCGGAAAACAAGGTTATTATATATTTAAACAGTGCCGTAGCTGGAGGGCTAGCGGGAGGGAGGCTTCCCGCCCCGGGTGCCACCCGATGGGGGAGACACCCGACCGTGGAAAAAAATACGAAGGTAGAATATTGCCACAAAAATATTTTACATATGAACATGGTCTGTTATTTATATTTTCGTAGCTCCATGGCTCGGTCGGTCAGGGATTCAGCAAAAATTCTGTTGTTTTATTTTCGTTCCTAGCTCCTAACTATTGCTTGGTTGGAGATTCCCCTGAAATATTCCTAGCTTGTCAACAGAGTCATTCTCATTTATTTCGTACATTGTGATTGACGTGAACTCGTGAAGGAAATTACTACCTATTGGTTGTTAAAAAAGTTGTTATTCTGTTGAAAAGTGTTGAAAGACATCTTTCAAAAAAAAAACAAGGTAATTGGATTGGATAGGGTTTTTTTTTTGTAAAAAACGGTAATTTTGCAAAACCCGAATACAAATAGGTAAAGCTGAATCGATCAATAACTGACTGAAAAAAATGACCAATCATCTGAATGTTTTTTTTTTCTGTATTTCATTGTTGTGTGTAGGTACATAAACAAATAATTAAGTATTTAGAATAAATAATAATTCATTTTGATTATTTCAAAAAAATTTTTACAAATTTGACTACCTAGCTAGTATGTTATTTTTTATGAAGTCGAAACGTGCATTACGACTTCTATTTGTGGCATTCATAGATTTTTTTTTTTTTTTTTTTTTTTTTATTTAATATAGATATATAAGTTTACAGTGGGTTAATATAAATTACATATTGGTTCAGAAATTCTTTAAAATTGCAGTCTCGCCAAAGAAGAAGCTAGTTCTTGTGCTTGATGAGCGAGTTACACTAATTATGACAGAAATAGAATGACATTATGCAATAGGTAAGTATATAAGGGAACAATTGAAACTTCTGGATCATCTATATGTGAAGATGTACATACAATGGGATATAGTTACATACTAAAATATTGTGCACTTTAGAGAAATTAGAAAAATCTAAATTAAATAGAAATAAATATAGATTGCCAATAAATAGAAAGAAAGAGAAAAACAGGTAATTATTTAATTAATTATTCCTGATGAAGTGTTGCTTCAGTTTGAGTTTCAGTTTGTTGATGTCTTTGATTTTTTTTATTTCAATCGGAAGATTGTTGAAATACTTTATTCCTAAATAGATGTAATTGTTTTGCATTAGTTTGGTATTAAATTTTGGTATTTTGATGTTGTCTTGATATCTTTTTGATTGGTGGGTTTCAAATTTTTTGATGATATTATCTTTGTAAATTTGGATAATTGCATTTTTCTTGAAGATATTCTCCACTCGAGGCACCGTGAAATCTGCGAAAAGCGTTTCTGTTGGATATGTGGAGGGTTTCTTTAGGATTACTTTAATGATTAGTTTCTGGATCACTTTGATCGGGGTAAGAATATTGTTGTATGAACCCCCCCATCCAATAATTCCATATTGAATTAATGACTGGATTAGTGCATAGTATACTCTTTTTAGATTGTTGGGTTTTAAAATATTTCTTAATCTTATGAATATATATATACACTTTCTGATACGCTTAACCAATTCATAGATATGGCTCTTCCACTTCATATGTTGTTCTATTATCACTCCGAGATATTTAATTTCTGATACTGATTTCAACGTTGAACAGCCTTGGATACATGTGATTTTATTGCATTTGTTATTGTGGATAATTATTTTAGTGTTGGGGAGTGTTTTTAGTTTGTTAATTGAGAAGTGTATGTAGTATGTTTTGTTAGTGTTCAATGAAAGGAGATTTGTATCAAACCAATGTTTTAAGGTGTTCATGCTATTATTTGCTTGTTCGTTTACTATATTCCAGTCGATCCCATTCACTATGATAGCTGTGTCGTCGGCATATGATATTAT
The DNA here is from genome assembly GCA_936435175.1 of Glyphotaelius pellucidus. Classification (NCBI taxonomy): domain Eukaryota; kingdom Metazoa; phylum Arthropoda; class Insecta; order Trichoptera; family Limnephilidae; genus Glyphotaelius; species Glyphotaelius pellucidus. Next base: position 7,864,518 of record OW386548.1, on the reverse strand, counting down.
GTCTGCGTTAAGTGGTAGTTTGAAAATATCATTGACATAAATTATAAATAGTAGGGGACCTAGCACAGTGCCTTGAGGTATCCCGAAATTGCTTGTTAGTGGTAGACTTAGGGAGTTATTTATCTTGACCACTTGGTATCGTTCAAATAGATAGCTTTTTATCCATTTTAGAGCTTTATCGTTTATCCCAACACAGTTTAATTTTTCAATAAGTTTATCATGAGAAATACTATCGAAAGCTTTTTTAAGATCTATGAAGATTCCAAGGCATTTCAAAGATTTGTCTAATGTGTTCTGAATAATGTTCGATAATTTGGCAATCGCATCTTGGGTACTTCTATTTTTCATAAATCCATATTGGTTGTCGTGAATTATGTTATTTTTGTTAATAAATTCAGTCAATCTTTTTTTGATAATTTTTTCAAAGATTTTGGCGAGTCCGATTCGAGCCGCGGTCAACAGTGGTTGTGTGTACCTTACCTATTGCTTAGTGCCGTTCGCCCGTTCCCGTGCCTCATACAGATAAGAGATTATTGTTACATTTTATTTAATTCTGTTTATCGTATACTTATTTGTTTGCATTCCTACTTACGGCTAATTCGTTTTTGTTTGTACAGTCAATGAAATAGACTGCGTATTATTTTTTCAGTTTAATTTTTAAAAGTTAAGTTTTTTTTTTATATAATGGAGGAAGACGAAGATAGACCTCCCGACCCAGGATCGATATTAGATTTTTCTGATTCGGAATCTAACACTAGCCAGGCTTCTATTACGCTTCCATCTCGTAAACGACGACCATCGCATAGCCTTTACATCCCATCGAAAGTTAAATCTATACCGCCGATTCAACAAACCTCGACCTCTAACGACCTTAACCCCAATAGTAACACCCAGACAAGTACTTTAGCTAGCGATAATACAAAAAGTACTGACTTACTTTATCCTGCTTCCGCTTCCGGTCCTTTTATCGTAATTGTTCAGAGAACTGAACAAGGAAAACTTATTCATCCTTTAGATTTTGGAAAATTCTTATTTGACTCAAAAAATAATAACCTTGGTATTGTTAATGGTTCAATTAAATCGGAAGGGCGATATAAATTATCTATCGAGTTTAATACTGCCGCTTCCGCAAATGGATTTGTAAAAAAAATTGACTCGCTCTCAAAACATAAATATAAATCGTTCATCCCGTCATTTAACCTTACGAGAATGGGTCTTGTTCGAGGAATTCCCACGGATATCCCAGAGGCTGAAATTGTTGATGCTTTGAATAATTCCCAAGGAACCCCGAAAGTAATAAAAGCACGTCGACTGAACTACAAGGATTCTACTGATGGAAACAAGATCTGGAAACCTTCCCAATCTGTTGTTGTTACATTTGAGGGACAATCCCTTCCGTCTCGTGTGTTTATTTATTATACCTCGCTTCCCGTCGAAGTTTATAAATTTCCAACTGTTCAATGCTTCAATTGCTGCCGGTTTGGACATACAAAATCCGTATGCCGCTCCCCTCCACGTTGTTACTTTTGCGGAGAAGGTCACCCATTTGATCAATGTCCAAAATCTCCCAATAATCCCATTTGCATTAACTGTTCGGGTGCACATACCGCGGTCAGTCTAGCCTGTCCGGAATTGACAAGACAGAGGAACATAAAACATAAAATGGCTACCGACAACATTTCGTACTTCCAGGCCTCAAAGTTATTCTCTCCTGCGAAAAAATCTTTCGAAGAGATGACATCGTCCTCAGCTCCTTTCCAATCAACCACCTTTTTAAATTCAACGTCATCTTCTCACAGAGAAACCTTTCTCAAGCCAGTCAAACCCAACCCAAAATATACTCCTTACCTTGATAAAAAACAATTGAATAATATTTTGACCAGCCCGAATGGGAATGCCAAATCTCGGACCCCCAATGGGTGTGCCATTAATAGTAATACATCCCCTCCTGCTCTCCCCGAAATATTGAATAATAATTCTTTTATACAAACTTTAATTACCCTTTTAATTTCTATCCTTACAAACAACAATACTGTACCGTCCAACGCTGCCGATTACATTAAATCTTTATTATCTTGCCTCCCCAATGACTTCGAAACTGAACAAAATTCTTCAGTGGAACAGTAGAAGCCTCTTCGCTAACAAATCTGACCTAATTCAATTACTCGACGAACACGACGTTTCAGTGGCCGCCATTTCTGAAACGTGGTTAAAACCCTCCTTTCACTTAAGAATTCCGGGTTATTATTGTCTCAGACACGACAGACCGGATGGTAAAGGCGGCACGGCTCTGATAATCCATAATTCTATCCCGTTTAAACAAATTAATATACATACTCCCTCCGACGATATCCAGATAATAGCAGCTGTCTTATCTGATATCACAATATTATCAATATATATTCCTCCCTCTACCACTTTTATTGAAAATGAATGGGCACCAATCTTAACCCAGATTTGTTCCCCTTTTATGATCCTTGGAGATTTTAATGCACATTCCCCTTCTTGGGGTAGCAAAATAACAAATCGTTCTGGCCGCAATCTTTTAGATTTTATTGATACCCATAACCTATGTTTTTTAAATGACGGATCTCCAACCAGATTCACCCCCCCTCATCAACGGAAAAGTGCTGTTGATTTATCTCTTTGTTCATATTCGTTAGCATCTAAATGCTCTTGGGACATCCTAAACGATCCCCTCTCTAGTGATCATTTTCCAATTATAATCCGATTCCAACATCAATCTAACACTTATCCTCCACCAGTTAAAAATAATCTCAAATTTAGAATAAATGATGCGAATTGGAGCACTTTCTCTTCTGAACTAGATAACCTTATTAATTTAAAAAAAAAATCGTCCCCGGGAGACATCAGATTGCAATGTGAGACGTTTCCCTCTATGGTTATAAATGCAGCAGAAAAATCCATCCCGAAACGCAATGCGAACATTAAAATAAAACACTCTAATCCGTGGTGGGACGAGGAATGCACTCGCTCCGTCAACTCTCGTAAAAAAGCAATTTCCTCTTTTCGTAAGTGTATGACACTAGAAAATTTTTTATCAGTTAAAAAAGCCCAGGCAGAAACCAAACGAATTTTGAAAAATAAAAAACGCGCTGGATGGCGGAAGTTCTGTGAGAACCTGTCTCCGGAAACTCCCCAATCTTCAGTTTGGTCTAGCTTAAAAAAATTCGGATCATCGTATTCTCCGCCGAGTACCAAGCATATATCAGAAGAAATTCTTATAGGATTTGCGGATAAAATAGCCCCCCCATCAGTGGCCGGATGTGAAGAAATGCCTTCTATTAAGCCATATCCATCTCACTCTAACTGGCTAGATGCTCCTTTCTCCATTGATGAGATGAAACTAGTAATAAGAACCCTTTCTGACTCTGCTCCGGGTCCCGATGGAATACTTAATAGTTTCATTAAATCATTTTCTGATATGGCGGTTGAATATTTCTTATCTCTTATTAATAATATGTTTGAAACAGGACTAATTCCGGATGATTGGAAAACTCAAAAAATCATTCCCATTTTAAAACCTGGAAAAAATCCATCTGAAATTTCGTCTTATCGGCCTATTGCTCTTTCATCATGTTTGATGAAAGTAGCGGAGCGTTTGATGAAGAACAGATTAGAGTGGTTTGTTGAAAGTCAAGATATTATCTCACCAAATCAGTATGGTTTTCGGAAAAAGAAATCTACAATGGATAATTTAAGTTTGTTCACAACTGATATCCGAGTTTCCCAATCCCTAAATTCTTATACATTGGCCACATTCCTTGACCTTTCATCAGCTTACGATGATGTTTTACTGAATGTTTTGAAAGAAAAGCTAATTAAAAAACAAATCCCCCCGAAATTAGTCCAATTTATTATTAATTTGCTCTCAGATAGGTCCATTATTATTGAGTCTTCCTCTAAATGCTTAAGGCGCAAACTATGGAGAGGTTTGCCCCAGGGTTCTGTTATTAGTCCTCTGTTGTTTAATATTTATATAAGCGACCTAGACTCAGTAATTCCTTTTTCTATCAAGCGTCTTTACTTTGCGGATGATATCCTTATATATTTGTTACATAAAAATATTATTCTTGCAGCTAAGGAAATGAATTTGGCTTTACAATATATTAAAAGCTGGTTGTCAATAAATGGGATGAATCTGGCGGCATCTAAAACAAGGGTCGTGGCTTTCACGCGCAAAAGAAAAATTCCCCAATTCTCAATTTCTTTTGATAATGTGCCTCTACAAACCGCTACTCAAATCAAATTCCTTGGTCTTCTTTTGAACCATAAACTTTCCTGGCTTCCACACATTCAGATAATTTCTACAAAGTGTGAAAAGGGACTTAATATGATGCGAGCAGTTTCCAGAGTATGGTGGGGATCTCACCCTACCACTCTTAAATTAATGTATAATTCCCTTGTTCGGAGCCACTTGGATTATGGCTCATTCCTTTTTGACCCTCTCCCTAAATATCTAGATAAGAAAATGGAAAGAATTCAATCAAAAGCCCTCAGAATGATTATTGGAGCTATGAAGTCTTCTCCAATTAATGCTCTTCAGGTGGAATGTGTGGAGCCTCCATTATATTTCAGAAGGCAATTCCTTGCCAATAAATATATTTTCAAGGCTTTATCGTTATCACATCATCCTATTAAACAAAGTCTTAATAGGTTAAGTGTTAATTTGAATTCTAACAAAAGATTGAGAGAAAAACAATGTTTTCCTCTCTTAATTAAAAGTTTTCATCTCTATAATTCTCTATCATCTTCCCTCCAATATCTTCAAGAAGTTCCCAATCTTCCTATATACAATATTCCATTTAAGGCAATCACTTTTATGCCGAACACAATAACATCAGTCTTTCGGAAGAATATTTTATCTTCCCCAAATAAATTTCAAAATGTGGATGATTGTTTTAAAAGCATAGTGGCTTCGAAATTCCCTGGATTTTCCATCCTTTTCACGGATGGTTCCAAATTTGAAAATAAAAGATGTGGAGCATCTATATATAGTCCAGAATTCAACATCAATCTCACTTATAAATTACCGAAAGAAGCTTCCATATTTACAGCCGAATGCTTTGCAATTGAACAAGCGCTAAATCAAATCCAGGTTCTCAACATTCATCGAGCCTTATTATGTACTGATTCGCTAAGTGCTCAAACTAAAATTAGGTCAAATATTTTACGTTATCCGGAAGACAATATTATATGTAAAATAAAAAATCTTCTCAATTCTCTTAGTGAATCTGGGTTTGAGACGATGTTGGCCTGGGTCCCTGCCCATTTGGGTATCGAGGGTAATGAGATGGCCGATTTTCTCGCCAAATCTGGTTCAGATTCCGGAACTATCCCACTAAATTTTAGAATTCCTATATCCGATGTCTTTCCGATTCTTAAATCTAATATGACTCGTGCCTGGGAAGAAAATTGGGCAGTCTCCAAAATAAGAACTGGATCTTTCTATGCGGGAATTCAAAACCATATCCCTGCTAAGCCATGGTTTCACGGTAAAAAACTTTCAAAACGATTCATTTCATGTATCTCGAGAATGAGAATTGGCCACTGTTCAATTGCATCTCACTTGTCTAGAATTAGAGTTTTAGATGATCCGTTCTGCCAGTGCGGTGTGGAAGAGGAAACCCTCGACCACGTTTTCTTTAACTGTAAAAACCATTCATCTTTCAAGAACATATACCGCCGGCTTATTAAAATCACACACCAGTCCCCCCTTAACATTTCATACCTTTTATCTCTTAACAATTCCCGTGTTCATACAGCTTTATGTAAGTTTATTAACCTGAATGAATTCAATATTTAATTTGTTTTAGTGATCTAAATGAGTCCAATATTTAATTTGTTTTATTATTTTCCCATTAGATTAACCGAAATTTCTTATCCATTTTAAATATTACCGGCACAAAGCACTCTCTCCAGGGTGAATTGCCTAAAACCAAAAAAAAAAAAAAAAAAGATTTTGGCAATAGCGCCCTTCAGACGGAGAGTTTGGCCTGCGAGTCTCACCACACTTCGCTCCGAATCGTTGGCGGAAACGTGCGTGTGAAGGCGATCGACTCGCAGGCGAAACGCTCAGGTCACTCGCCAGTTCCCCTCCGGTTCGCATCAGCGTTTAGCCCGTTGAGCCTTTACACGTAAGGGTTGGAGCGGCCGCCGCGCGAGATGTCTCTGACTTTTTTTTATTTGTTTATGGCTTTTTGCCGACTGATTTTATTCAAGAATTAATTTATCTACCATTCAGTGTTACCAGATGTATGGTTCTTTGGATCGTTTTTAGCTCCATGGTTTTCTAAAACAAACATGTCTAACAAGGCATAGTTTTTTAACGGTCGCCAAATGATGTACTTTTGAGTGGATATGATTTTTTTGCATGGGTCGCGTGAGTGAAATCCCGAATTCACGAACGTAGTTCTTGAACTTTAGTAGGAGACTGCGTGTTCACAACGTCTTTTTTATCTAATAATTGTCTTTATCAATAAATAATATGAAAATATTAATAAAATGATATGAATATGAACACGTAAATAACTTTAATTAGGCAACTATTCTAGGTACCGTTAATTTTTTATTATTATTGTTATTTTATTTTAATATTATTTAATTGAAAATACAATTCTGTAAATTAAGTTTGATAACAGAAAAAATAAAAGTTTTATTTGTATGGTGTTTTTTTAATAAGCATTTTCCTATTTAAATTTTCAATAAAATCTTTCAAAATATGTCTTTTATGTGTCCTCATCAAACACATAGTAAAACGTCGTTTGCTTAACTCTGAAATATTTTTTTTTTACTTTTGGGAAATGTCGTCACATTACATACACCAATAAACAAAAAAATGGCATACATACAATCAATATGTATATTATGAAAGAGAGTGTACAATGTGCTTGCCGCTAAAATTAAAAAAACGAGTCCCTGTACGATCAAAGGAGTAATGTGGTATGGTGCCCCCTATCCCCCATCCAAGAAGGTTCTCGTTTTTACCCTTACAATCTGAGTTTTTACCCGAAGGGCGTGCTTTTGAAGATATAAGGGCTGGAAGTTTCACCCTCTAGAAATTTCTAGAACAGTCCAGAACATTCGAGAGCATTCCACAACATTCCAGAACAGCCCGGAACATTCTGGAATATTGTGGAATAGTCTTTATGAATTCGGGAAAAATCTGGAACGTTCGAGAACATCCAGGAACATCCCATATCGAACGTTCCGGTTCAAATTTCAGTTCAATCTCATATTAACTCCCTGAGCGAGGACGGGTAACCAGCTAGTTATATATAACTCCCTGAGCGAGGCCGGGTACCCAAGCTAGTTATATATAATGAGCTGGTGGAGTTCTGTGAAATAATTGTTTTTTCATCTTTTTGAAGTAACTTTACGCACGCTTGACTTGGGGAGTAAGCAGATGAATGCGTGACGAGAGCGTTACGAAAAGTGTCGGGCGAAGCGAACGGAAGTTGAGAGGGAGATATAAATTAGTGACGATAGAAAGTGAGAGAATTACGTTTTGTATATTACTATAAGGGCAAGAGAGAGAGGTGCGAGCACGTAAGTAAATAAAGTGTGCAAACAAATATACGCCCGCGGCCCGGCTTATTGGACGAACGTGCGGTCGAATTCGCCATGGCGGGCCTGGAGATTCGACCTTTCCGCCGCATTCATTTTAATTAATTCTGAAGAACGTGTTACTAATATTTAAGATGTTTCTAAATGAATACCTCCCGAAGTTATTAATTCATCGTCTAGAAAAATAAAATCTGGTGCTTACCGCTAACTTTAAAGTTTAAAAACGGGTTATAAAGTTTTAAAATAGTTGTACATAAAACATATTAATGGTAAGGTGTTGTTTTTATTAATCTTGAATATAAAAAAACTTACATCCCCAGGTGTCGTTTGAATAAAAAATTTATTATAGTTACGAATTTTCCGGAAATTATTAAAATGTGAGTTTTGAGCAAACAAAAATTATTTGGGTTGTGTACCGCCTTAAAAAATAATATTTACATAATTGTGAGAATGTTACATAATTTCGTAACAAATTTTCAAAAAAAAAATCTATTTCTAAAGTCTGAACAACAGAGAAAATCCGAAAATGATTAGATAATAATATGTAACAGATATTTTCAAAAGCACCGAAAGAACTTACAAAAAAGGATATCACTAAACATTTTCATTTCATTAAAAAATACAAGTGTGCAATTCACACGCGGTAGAAGTGAAACCTTTACAAAACTAAAATAGATAAAAGTGGCTAGGGGCCATCCATAAATTACGTCACACGAATTTCATGATTTTTTTGACCCCCCCCCCCCCCCCCCCTTGTCACATTAGTGAGACCCCCTCCCACCTAGAATTTCATGATTTTTTGAACCCCCCATACCCCTTGTCACACTTCTCTACTCCCCCCCCCCCCCCCTTAAGGTGTGATGTAATTTATGAATGGCCCCCTACGAAGCACCGCACAAAAAGGAGACCGATTATTTACGAAGCACCACTCTCGCAGGCTAAATCCTACAGATGCATGTGTTTATCTCTTTTTAGTATCGCTTTTTCGTTTTCTCGATTTTCAAATCACTGGGCTAAAGAAATTTCACTTCGAAAAGGCAGTTAGTTATTAGTTTACATTTTGTTTCCAAAATTGTGAATTTTAATAATTTATATCAAATGTTTATATTGTATAATGGTTTTGCAATCCATTTTTATGTAAAAATTTGTACAGTAAATGTAATAAATAAATAATTAAATGCCAATTTCAAGTGATTTTTGTTTCGTTTTGGTGATAAAGGAACATGCGGGGAAATTGAACTTCTAAATTGGGTATTTTAGAACACATGCATTGGCAACATTACGGCTTTCCTTCCAAATTTATTTGTCTATGGGAAACATGCATGTCAACTGTCATCACAAGGTTTTTATATCATTACTTTTTTTTGTTAGAAAAATGTACACACTTATAAGCAAAATATAATTAAAGCGAAAATATATGATATGTCCCAGAGTATTTTATTACGTGGTTTCGAAACAACACTGGTCGTCAGAGGATATCAAATTTCAAATCTGGACAGTTCAAAAATTAAAAATATTTTTTCGACTATATCTCCCGATAATATAATTGATAATTATCCATTACTATGTGTTTTGGCAAGAAGTTCTTCTAACGTTAACCGTAGGACAAACATTTGTCTGTATTTTATACATTTTATTTATTTTCAGATAATTGTTTGCAGAAAATGTCTCGTACATGGTGGAATATAATTAACTCTGCAGCTGATCTCTGACAACGAGTTGAAAGACGAAAATGAAGAACATTAGAAATAATTCTGAATTGCGAGACCATGACGCCGCCGACGGGGAATGGGTGGAGGATTTGTTGAAGAAAGACCTGCTGCCGATAACGGTATGCAAAATTATTAATTTTTGTACATCACTTTTAGTATGCTTAGACACATTTTTCCCAATTGATATACAGCTATACTAACTATATTTAAATACTTTGGGCGGGAAGGGTAGTTCTACCTTTTACGTCGGTTCTACTTGAATGCCTGGAAAGGCAATGGTGTCAAGTACTTTTATATGAATATGTACACCAAACTCTTTGTAAGGGTTCCAACTAGATGTATATGTACATGTGATACAAGATGGGGAAATCTTCTTATCTCCTTGTCTTTTGTGTGGAATAATATTTCATCAAAAGGAAACTTACACTTTGGCACTAGAGATGTGCAAATTGTTCATTTTTTGTAATAATTGGTACCAAAGTGAAAAGAAATTTTTTTGTAAAGTAGTAAAATACAAACATCTTTTATACATAAAAGGTCACCAAATGGCCCAACAGTGACTTCAACTTCTGTTTTTGGAGCCCTATTACAAATTAGGCTATAATTTTGGACAAAACTTGTATGGCTCATATAATGAAATCGAACAAACTCTAAACCTTGCTCCTTTAGAAGACCGTCGGGAAAAATCTGATCTCATTTGTTTCTTCAAAATCATCAACTATATTATTGACTCACCTACATTATTACAACTCATCTCATTCAATATACCCTCTCGTAGACTCAGAAATAAAGAACTGCTCTTCCTCAATCAACACTCGACTAATTATGGTTATAATTCACCACTATCCAGAATGTGTAGAATGGTCAACTCACGTCAAGACCTTGATTTTTTTGGCATAAGCCCAAATGATTTTTGTCGCTCACTAAACAATTGAAGATATTTTATTTATAATCTATTTTTAGCAAAGTCTTGACTTGACTTGACACTTCTATTTTCTTATGTTTTATCTGTTTGTCTTTGCTTTCATATACCATCCTTTATTCTTGTAATGTACATTTCCAAAATTTCGTGTTACTTGATTGTAAATTGGAAGTTAGTCCGTTAATAAATAATAAATAAATAAATAAATAGCTGGGGTGTGGCGAGTATTACAGAAAAAAAAAATCATTCAAATGTAAATGTAAGCGAAGCTAGCAGTCCACAATGAAGTTCTGGTACCTACCCTGATGTGCGGCAGTGAGGCATGGAACTGGCAGAGAAAGGATGAAAGTAAACTGAATGCTGTTGAAATGAGATTCCTGAGAGGCCTATGTGTGGTAAAACCATGTATGAGAAATGTGGAGATCCACAAAGATAAGGCTGATGTAAGCATAATGAGTAAGATTAAGAAAAGGACCCTCAGATGGTTAGGGCATGTATTCAATTCAATTCAATTTATTCACTTTAAAAATGTAACAAAATTAAAATTTCAAATCATTTTTAAAATAGAGAAAATATTAAGATTAAAGCTTATTTAAGCAATTTAAATAATTTAAACAATTTAAACAAATGAAACAATTTAAACATCAATGAACAATTTAAAAATCAATGAAGCACATTAAGTCTAACAGCAATAAAGCTTGCTGTCTAAATTGTGCTTCGTATATGCTAAACAAGTCGATATTCAAAGTGATTCTATTTAACAACAAGACTGCTCTCCCGACTGGCATAACCATTGGCAAGTTAGTTTTGCAAGCCCGGAGATAAAACAGTCTATGCTGTCGGTGACGGAGATAACCATCGGGAACATAGAAACTAATGCTCTCCATAATAGCTGAGTTTTCGAACCGTCAACGAATCAGTCTGAAGAAATGTGTTATAATGAGAACATCCCTTCTGACCCGTAGACACGTAGAGCGAATGAACGAAGAAAATAGTGTAAGAAAAATATATGACGCAAATGTGAATGGTAGAAGAAGTCGGGGACGCCCGAGGAAGACATGGCACGATCAAGTGAATCAGATACTTGAGTCGGGCCATGTTAAAAGTCAGAATAATAGAAGAGTATGTATGAGACGATGTATGAATGTGAGTGAAGCAAAGAGTGTGTGCCAGGACTGAGTTGTTTGGCGGTCGAATGGTTAGTTAGTTAATGAGAAATTGTGAAATAACATAAATTAATCAAATATAATTTATTTGCCACGCCAGAATTCGATCCTGCTACCTTCGGATTGCGAGTCAAAGGCCTTACCGCTAGACTACGCCAGCCGACTAGCGTCTATAATCTGTGTATAAGTTATTAATCAGGGATCACCCTCTATTTCAGAATGTACGAGCTGTACCAGCAAGGGGCGAAGAGTTGTCAGTAGACCCCCACTGATGAACGTTCTCATCCGTCCGCCAAGGGCCATGACGGACCAAGAATCTATATGATGGGTATTATGAAACTAGCACAGGTGCATCTCATTGGCAGGAATACTTAAATATTCCTTACATAAGCAACGTTATGTCAAAAAACAGGTTCCTCAAATCCCGAGCCAACCTGCATCAAATAATAATGCAAATGTGATACCTCATGGTGGACCTGGTCGTGCTAAAGTTTTCAACTGGTAGATGCCTTCCACTGCAATTTTGCGAAAGATCGACAACATGGATGAATTTATGATCCCTTGCAAAGGGCAAATGAAACTTAAAAGAATTCAAAAAATTTTCTTTCACAACAATAGATGGCGCTAGTTTCAATATATTTTAGGAAAAACACTTTTTGCAACATGGCCCGTTTCAATTATCTGATGCACTTGATCGTGCCGTATCTTCGTAGGGAAATAATAACTTTTTTGTTATTTTTATCAATAATCCCTGACAAAGAAAACTTTGTTTTCGAAACATGTTTTTAATTTTGATTAAAGAGTGGTGTTTAACAAAGTGTTTTCAATTAATTAAATATTATGCCCAAAGTGTATTTGCGAAGATTGATAAAGTATTTTCGTTATTTATTTCTTGGGTATTATGCCATGTTGCGGTACTTCCTTCTTTAGCCAACGTTTCGGACAGCGTTACAGTGTTATTCATCAGCGTTACAGTGTTATTCATGTGTCACACATCTGCCCTGATAATGATATGAACGTATTAATGTTTTTGTAGCCGGAAAGTGGTTTTCCCACTTAATAGGAAATAAACGGCTGTGCAGCCTTTTTCAAACAAATTTTAAATTTGTATTCGAGGCCAAAATACTCAAACAAACTGAATATTATTTTTCTATCTAAAGGTGTATTAAATATCAAGAACAGATACTGATCGTCCAGTTGATTAAGTCAGTCATCTCCAAATACTAAGTTTTGAGATAATGAAGAAAGGAACGTTGGAATGTTCACTATAAATCAAATATTATTTACACTTGTCTGTGTTTTACATACTAATAATGATATAAAATAACACCGGGAGGCATAACGGTCCAGTAAATTAGTATGAAATTTTGAAGTATCCTACTAGTGACCCAGAAAACATCAACATTTTGTTTAATTCCAAGTTTTTCTGCAATATAATTGATTTAGTGGTGTTCATGAGTAATCTGAGTATTCTACCCTATAGGGGGTACAGTTTTATACATAATAACTGCATACTCAACTCAAATATCGATTTTTCGGAGATGTCAGACTAACTGGACGATCGATATGTATTTTATATTAGGACATTATAGGCCACTAGAGAAGTAAATCTTTTCAAGATTTTAGAGGCTTTAAAATACACATTTTGTGTATTTTAAAGCCTCCCGCCATAGTAAAAGATTATAATTTTTATATGGGAGGTGTCGATCATCACAGTGTGCCAGTTGAGTTGTATGCATCATCAACATATGTTCCCGCGACCAGTCAGTGACTGAGTTGGCTTGGAGTCTTGAAGAGACCCAAGTTGTAGGAGGGAGGAAACACAGAGGCTGGCAAATCTTTCCACCGCCGAGCTGTCGTAGAAATGACCCGTTCTCATGTGACAAATGTCATGACCGGTCAGTGGCTGAGTTGGCATTGCGAAAAGAAAGACAAACATTCCCGGGTTACGAATAACCTGACAATGTTTGAAAATCTTCAACTACCACCACAGTAAGCGGAAAATGTTGCTTGTGTTGTGATGGAGGACTTAGCAGGCCGAGGAATCAAACACGCGACGCCCAGGTGGGACCCAAACGCGATACCAACTGACTGACCGGTCATGACAGTCACTTACCACATGAGAACGGTTCATTTTTACGACTCGTTCTTGAGTTCAACAGCTCAGTTGGAACGATTTGCCAGCATCTGTGTTTCCTCCCTCCTACAACTTGACAACCCATGTTCACTCCTTCCTCTCCTCAAAAAGACCCTCCACGCAGCATCTTTTAGAAATTATTTTCCTCAGGGCCTCCTGTATGGAGTCAGCATAAAAAAATTAACATATGATCCGTTTTTTCAAATCCTAGCGTAACCAAGACAACATTTAATTTTATAAGTAATAAAAGCTATATTTTAAGTGAAATTTATATTTTTTTATATCTAAGTTCCTGTGTAAAATTGTTATTTCCTCCCACCTATGAATTGTATGTTCCTCCTGTCCTAAAATGAGTTCTGTAACTCATCGGGATTGCCCCAGGAAGAAATAAAAACAATAAAAATAAAAAAAAGCTATAGCTTATTTGTTCTGTTTTTTAATGTAGTATGCAAATAAAATATATTTTATAAGGTGTAATGTAAATAACTCTTTATATTAATAAACGCCCGGGTTACCGGCACCTTTAAAAAAAAAAAAAAGGTAACAAAAGTGTTTCATTTATCTTTGTACTAATAAATTACACACCTCTACCACAGTTGTTAAAACAAATCTGAATAATGCCAGTACACATATAAACTGTTAAATATTTCTTTAATTCTAAGGAAATGAATTCGGATGAGAATTGTAATTGAATTAATACAACTACTGTAAAATAAATACACACGATAAGTTCTACAATTTATTGTAAATTCACTTCGTGACATCATTCTAATTATGAAAATAATCAACTTCATCCTTTTAAAATTAAAAATAATTATAATTTGCATGTAGCGTCATCGATATTTTTTATTAAAGTACTGGTTTACAATTTCATTCATATAAATCAATTGCGGCCGCCGCTTAAACTGTCAAAAGATGATGGGTGACAGCTGACAGGCATATGACAGGTATCATCGCCATGGCCAAAACTGCACCAAAACTTTTAAACCGCCCAACATGTCCCGCGGCACACCACACTTCGCTCCGAACGCTTAAAAATCACCCTACACGTCCACTTCCGCCCGAAGGCCGCTCAAGGTCGCCCATTCAACAATTCCGCCTGCCCGCGGAAGTGTGGTGACGTTTTTACCCAAATTAGTGTACCTGTTTGGCCGGCAGGCGAACCCGGCGTTTCGGCGGGCTGCTCGGCGGACACCATAGACATCCACCTTCGTGAGGGCACATTTGTATGGAGCTTCTATTATCTATGGTCAAAACTGACGCTTCGGCCTGCCCGCGGAAGTGGGGTGACTTTTTAGCGTAAGGGGTTGGCCTGCAGGCGGACACGGCGTGTCGGCGGGATGGTCGCATGCCGCTTTAGCCTGGGGGTCTAGGCACGCGGTCGGAACTGTACGTGTGGGGCTACCTATTGTTTGAAATCAGCGATATTGGACGATAATTTGTCACTTCTTCTGGGTTGCCAGATTTATGAATTGGAGTGATGATGGTTTGTTTATATATCGTTGGGAATATTCCGCTTTGAAGACTAATGTTGATTAAGAAGATTGTTGATTAAATTAGATGAGGAAATAAAGTTGCGCTTTTAGTGTGTAACTCAAAAACGCTGATCTCCGAGTTACTTAATTGTAGTAATTACCCCACGATATGATTCTTGTCAGTTTTTGAGTTCTCTGTTTGACTAGCAAGGTGTAAAATATCAGATTCTACATAGGTATATGATTCTGTCAGTTTTTGAGTACTCTGACGAGCAACGTGTCCAGTGTATCAGATTCTACATAACTTCTACAGACATTAAAAAGTTAGGTTTATGGTGATCGAAGGCGGATCTAAAGTTCAAAAGGCAGTCAGCAAACATAATTAAGGGGGCCCTGGGTAGGGGGGGTCAAAAAGTCTATTTTGAATGTGATTTTTAGACAAAAAAAAATCACATAAGAGAAACGGTGGCGTGGTCTTTTTCATACCAAACTTAGGTAATATTAGTTTGGGGCTCGTTTAGAAAGTCCTAAACATACAAGAAAATCTCATAAAATGTTTCTTTAATTTTATTGAAGGGATTCGTGTAAGACATTGCTCTGATACCTAATAGTGATTTGGGGATATAGGTATGAGCCTTTATAATTAAATTTTAAATTAATATTTTTTTAAATAAAAAATACCGCTAGATAATTGTGGTGTGAAAATCTATACCTATTGCTTTTAAAAACGTCAAAAAAAATTAAATATATACGATACATATAAATATGTACAGATTAAAGATAAATATGTACCTACCATTTTTGCATTATCCTCTTTGGGACTTATTTCCTATTGGGGTCTCCTGTGCAAAGTTAATCTTATATATAAAAATCAATTTTTGTTTGTTTGTTTGTTTGTTCGTATGTTGCTGCCAAACCATTCATCCAATTGCGTTGAAACTTTGGTGATTTGTTGTGCGCACGCCCGCGAAGGTTATAGGCTATATATAATGGTAAGCTCTGGCGTTATGAAATTTGCATAAATGAAAATGAGTGTATTTTATATATTTTAGCGGCAGGGAGGGAAGGCATGAGGAGAAGGGTAATGAAGGAGGTGGGGTTAGAGGGAGGGATAACAAGGGAGGGGATGGCGTGGAAGGCCGAAGGGGTACGCGGGGGGATGGGGACGCGGGAGGGGAACCGGGACACATAGAATAGGAAATGTGGGGAGAAACAATTTATTTCTTTGCATTGCAACGCATGCCGGGTACCAGCTATTAAAAATAAAATAATAATCGAGGTAAGATTTTTTATTGCGTCCAACTCTCACTGCGCAACCTGAATCATAATGTCAAAAAGCTCAGTAAAGTTTCCCATCTTGTCAAAGTAAGGCTTGCTTGAATAATAAAGTGGATGCCACAGATTTTAGTAACCGGAACGTATAAACAAATTAACGGACAGATGAAATGCCAAACGTTCAAATTAAATCAGGACTTCTCTGCTTCCAGTCAATAAATTGCTAACATTCATGTTATGTATTTTCATTTGCAGCAGAGAAAATCACTTTGGTTGATTCAGAGAAGTCACAAATCTTTCATGAGCAGATCAACTTCCGTATTTTATTGGACGCCCACTTCATCTGAAGACTATTCTCAGTGTTGATTAGTAACCTACCAAGTGAGTTTTTGTAACACTGAACCACTTGCATTACCCACTTAGCTTCGAAAAATTCATGTGGATATCTTTTCCACTGAGATTACGGTTTTTTTATGAACACTGATTTTTACAAAGAATATATAAAAAAAAAATCTACCTCCAAACAGTTTTTTTATTTAGCTCACCTGTACAGGTGTCTATGAAACGATTAATTCCAATTTTAAAAACTCAGTATATTAATATGCATCACGTGTGGTAGAAAATTATAAATTTTCACGTAATGAAATATCAACATTAGGTAACAATGTGTCCGAGTAGGTCCCCACTTACATTAAAAAAAAAGTTCATTTCAGAGTTCCTACCTCATTTTTGCCTAGGTATTATTACTTATGCGTTTTTTATACGGACATATAAACATTGGTAATATGTTTAAAAATTTTATTTGCTAATATTTATAGGTACTTAGAATGATAATGCAAAATCTCTTCTTATTTTTATTAAAAAATATATATTTTAGAATTAGTAGAGGATATTGCGCTTTGTGAAAAAAATTTTAGATATTTCTTGTTTGTAAATAAAAAGAGCTTTCTCAAATGTATTGAGTTTTCCTATTATTCATTGTGTATAACAGTTAATTGAATGTGCTTGAATTGAATTGGATTGTGTTAAGATTGACCCAGAATGATTATTCATTTAACTGTCCCATGAAAAAAAGAGGTTTTGTAGACATTTCACTTTGTGAAAATTAGCGATGTGTAGGTTCAGCCGGAATGGGCTCTTGAACTTGGGTTCTTCGCTGGAAGCGGATCCTACTTCTACTCCTTTTTCGAATCGACTATTATTCCCAGAGAACCAGTTCAGTACTCGAACCCAAACCTGGAACTCGATGCCTCAACCGCTGTCCTTGTGTCTGCGGTCCGAGCCGCTCGCGAGTCATGAGGTTCAGGTTGAGTTCTGGTTCGAGTTTTTGTGCAGGTTCCCGTACAAAACATACTGGGTAGCCGCAACAGCACCCAGTACCCAATCAGCATCCAAGAACTCGGACCCAGGTCCTGCTCCTAGAACTCGAGTACATTTATAAGGAAGCACACCTAGGAGGCCTCCGGCAAAATGCAGAACTCACCCACCTCTAGTGAAAATGCTCCTCTATCTGGGTTTATGTAACATTTATGAACGTGATCTGATTTTTAGGCTCTTTGTTTATTTTGAGGGGTAATTCCAGTTCTACATAAGGATGAAAAGTAAGATAGGAGACGTTGTAAGTCCTTAGTTATAAGACACTTGTAAGATAAATAGGTTAAATGTATAAATGAATTTATAAAGCGCCCTTGAGGTGATTTTCTCACAAAAATGGCGCTATAGAAATCATCCAAAAATTATTATTATTATTATTAAGTACCTTAAAATGAAAGACTTTTTCGTTAATCGCAATTCCGATTCTCTCGGATGAGTGAAAAAGTCATTAATTTTAAGGTTAAGGGACAATTCCTTATCCTCAATTAGAATCAGATTTGCCCCTCTGCTTGTGAAACTGATTATTGTGGTGATGAACTGGAGCATCCCTCCTCTTCCAGGTTGGTAGTGATGGATTCAAAATTCATGTCATCACAAATATTTCTGACTTATGTTATATTAAACTCTCGGGCGCCCTCACTTTAAAATCGCAGTTTTAGAGAAACTTTAATTTTTTTTGGGTTTGACTGAGGATTGAACTTTTCTATCCGGGGATTCACATTTATTTCGTATATAGTAAGTGATAAAATGTCTTGAATTTCAGAGAAATGCATATCAGTCCACATGCGTGTGCGTAATTGCCACCAAAAGTTGATAGAATGCATTGTCATCGACAACGAGTCTATCTGTAGAGTTTCAGTTCGATCGGATGTCAGGAAATGAATTTCCACTTCATTCATACATTCAATCAAAAAAACAAAAGTGAAAATTCAAATAATGTATTTGAAAAAATGGACTTTACTTTCCAATTGTCTAGGTATTATACCTGTATGACCAAAAGCTCCTCCTTCCTTGAGATTGTCAATTTTGGTACTGAACTGCGAAATCCCATCTGGTTTCCGTCACCTAACCCTTACGCCATCTACTGTCTTATTGAGTACACTGAGGATATTGAGCAACCTAGGGCGGGAAATCGCAATTTCAAAAACTTGTCATCTTTTTTCAATAAGCGCGGCTAATTTGCCTCACATGCGCGTGCCTGAGGTTCATAAGGTTGTTCGTAGATAGATTGACTTCAGAAACACTCACATAAGGGCAAGGAAAGGATTGTTTAGGACAAAACAAATGAAAAGATTTAATTTCCAATAAAAGATTTAATCATTACAAATCAAGAACTCATTACGGATTATAAACAAAAAGATCCATAGCTGCGTTGTTAAAACAGCGTGATTCACCTTGTTATAACATACCCTCTTTATGCTAACATTACACTATTATAATAATATGATCAAAGTATGTATAATATCCAGAAAGTACAAACAAGAGATTAACGAGAGAAAGCGACTATGTATCAAATAGAGGAGAGTTACGACGACAAACATTTGTTTACGGGGATTAAATATTGTTTATAGAAAACTAAACACCAAGTTTATGTAGGTTCGGAAGCTTTTACAACATTGCGGTATCTCTTCATTGGATTCTATTTATAAGCATTATTTTAATAATATTAAGACAAATATCCTAAACAGATGCACAACAATTTATAAAAGAAAAGTAAATCAATTCATTATAACCTCAAATAATGAACAAATCAGTTGATAAATGCATTTGATCTTTATTCAAAAAGGCAGGTGAAATTTTTGAGACTCGGCGATGAGTCGTGACTTTTATTGACCTCTCCAAGCGTCCCAAGAATAAATAAAAGTGGTGCATTCCCTCATTCCCTGGCACAACTCCAAAACAGAAATCTACACGAAATCCGAATAAGTATTTAACAATAATTCAAAAAGAGTTGAATAAAGTGATGTACAAGGATTAAAGGCAACACAGATATCTCCACAGCTTTCTTATGGTAGTTCTTGTCAATACAGAATAGTCTTCGTGACAAAATGTAGATATTTATCAGCGGGAAGGTGGAAATTAACTTCTAATTTATAAACTCTGAAGAAAAGCGTAGAGTGGAAAAATCTAGTTACAGGAACATTCATAAATCAAGAAGAGAAGAGTTTCAAGTATTTGGTTGGAGGATGGTTGGTTGTTTGTTGGTTGCACTGGCCCGAGGCGGAGGTCGGTATGGTGGTGTCTAGATGGCGTCAATGTCCACGTCATCAGCTCCGTCATCGTCGTGGTGCACCTTGGGCTTGGCGGCAGCAGCGGCGGCGGCGGCCTGGTCTTTCATTGGCGTCGGCAGAGCGCGGTCATCGTACTTGATCTAGAAGAGATATTCACATTTTATTATATTGAAAATTATTGGAATAAATTCATAAAGTGCCTTTATTTAACATTTGGTCATTTTGTGTTTTTTAAGTGGTAATCTGTCTTGTTAGTCAGACTTCCAGGCAGACGGGGCGGAGTATGTCTTGATTAATTGATAATTTCAAAACAAGATTTAATCTTTACCGCGTATTTGCGTCCGGTGATTATGGTGCATTTCGCCATCGGATTACATTGATTTATTATAATAATATAATAAAGTCCCATACGGGACCGTTGAGCATTGAACGATGCAAATATGCGGTCCCATACGGGACCGCATATTTGCATCGTTCAATGCTCAACGGTCCCGTATGGGACCTTTTGGTGCGGTGATTATGGTGCATTTCGTTATCGGATCACACTGATTTATTGTGATAATAAATACAATATTTCACAAAAAATTTTGGGCACCTTTATTGCACGCGACGCACGAGAGTTTAACAGGTTGGTTGCCGAATGCACGCCGGCACGCGCCTTATAGCCGAATAAAATTAAAAAAAAAAAACTTTTTGTAATGCGATTTTAAACCTTATGTATAAAGAAAATATATGACGGACAAGGTCAGAATCGCTTGGAGCATTCTTGTTCTTGACGTAACAGATATAAAAAACACACCTAGCCACTCGAATAATTATTTGGGAATGTTTCTGTGACTTTCCAAATGATATTTCTCCCGCGATTTCAACTGTCAAACTGTGAGCGCCGGGGAGTCATGAAAAGATCGATAAACCTATCAATTTGTCAAATAAACGCAAGTAATATTGTTTGTAGGCGTAGTTTATTGTTCAGGGAACATGTTTCGGTAAATATTATATACGATAGCATAAAATAAATCTGCAAAATATTACGTCAAAAGTCAAAACATCGCAAAATTTTCGAGTTTCATCCGTAAAAACCCGTGGCAAAGACAAGCAACCGCTTAAGAAGTTTTCATGATTAGGAAATTTGTTTTTTTCGGTCACTTACGGTTCACCCACATATAAAGTTTTTCCGCTTAAAAAGTTTTACCGGTCCCTTAGAAAACTTCCTCGACTTAAAAAAGAGAGTTTCACTGTATGTAGGTATGTATGTATAAAATTCTTTCAACTACA
This sequence comes from Glyphotaelius pellucidus, assembly GCA_936435175.1. Classification (NCBI taxonomy): domain Eukaryota; kingdom Metazoa; phylum Arthropoda; class Insecta; order Trichoptera; family Limnephilidae; genus Glyphotaelius; species Glyphotaelius pellucidus. Next base: position 7,843,364 of record OW386548.1, on the reverse strand, counting down.
TAAATATCAAGTACAAATTTACATTAATTGATATCATTTAAATAAAAAACATTTTGAAATGTAAATGAGAATCCAGTGAGGATATCCAACAACATTTGTACAACAAGTATATCATTATCTCGTTAGGTACAAAAAAGGAGAAACAAACATTTATTATTTATTGTAATTATAACTACTGGTGAGTGTAGCAATCATATATAACATCTGGAATATGTATGAAGATGTCGGCCACATACTTATGTGAAAAACTGCAAATTAGTTTTCTAGTTATGACTTAGGATATTACAATGTAGGCAGTTTTTGAATTAACAGAGTTCTACTGTATGTAACTGAAATTCTCAGAACGGGAGATATAATTTGTTGTTTAAATTATAATAGTAATAGTGTCCAAATCAGTATGTGAGTGGGCTGATCTTACCTCCAGATCGTCCTCCTGGTCTTCATTGCCGCTGTCGGCCTCTTCCTCTTCTTCGGCCTCGCGCAGCCAGCGCAGCAGCGGCTCTGCCACCTTCCTCATGTCAGCCGCCAGCTCCTTAGATACGTAGCGCCCCTTCACCTTGTCCGCCCACTCCAGCAGGGTGCCCTCTTCCAGGACGTCCAGATCGTACAGCAGCTGCAACAACACAACACATATAACACATGTCAGCTAATGACTCTTCAGTTTCCTCATTGCTGAGGATTCTTGATGCCTACTCCAATTTTCATGGTGGACCAGGCTCTTCCACTCCTCGTGGTTTTGCACTGCGTGGAGAGCCAAGAACACCGACGTACTGGATCCCAGTGATACTTGGTCATTCCAGCGCATTGGTGATCTTCCTCTGCTTTTCCTGCCTTCCATTTTGACAGTGTCCTCAGTTTGACGAGCAACGGGTTTAAAGTATCTTAAAATACGCTGTAGGCAAATAGATGAAAGACTATTGTGGATGCTTAACTCTTTCAGAATGGCCACGTTTGCAGGTCTTGCTATCCAAATCTGGAGCATTTTTCTCCAACACCATATTTATAAAACGACAGTGCTTCAATCTTTTTTACAAGGGAAGACAAGAAGAGCTATTCTCTAAGAGATTGTTCTCCCGCGAGATATCCTGTCAGATTTGTGTGATTTTCTACAGCTGTTAAATGAATAAATAATCATGCATACTTGCAGGAATTTGTGTTTAAAACGACCCAAACTCAAATACGTGACAGCTCACAGCTGAAATTTTGACATCGGCCGATAGAAAAAGCAAATAAAAACCGTAGAAAATCACACAAATCTGAAAGCACTTCTCGTGGAAGAACGATCTCTTATCATAAATTTTAGGGAATAGACTTCAAGATCTAACCTTTTAAAATTCTTCAATATAAAATCATAATTTCATAACCAAGTTAGAAAAAAGAAGTTCCAAACATCAAAATAATAGTTTTTCTTGGTAACACCATTCAAGTCCTACTGCCCGGAATCAGGTTGACATGGCACCCCCAATAACGGGATAATAAATTGTGAACTGTTGTGAGGTGGCAGGTAATAGAAAGGCTAGTTTGGGAAGCGTATTCAGATCAAGTTAATAATTTAGAAAAAACTGTTTCGAGCAATTTTATCAAGACAGTAAGTATTACGTAGAAAACTGCCTGAAAATATTCAACGTAAACGACAATGCTAGAAAATACTTTTGCATAGAGGTTGTTCAAAATTTTCGGAATAGATCCCCATTTTGATTGATACTGCAGCAGCTCAAATGTATGAAAATGTGGTAATTCAGACCTTCAAGATGACAGCGGTCTTGGGCAGTAGCGTGTCCTTGTGCAGAGCGATGACCTGCTCCAGGCCGCCCAGCAGGCTGCGCTGCGCCTTCGTATCCTGGTGGGTGAAGCGCAACAACAGCAGGCGGTGCTTCTTCACCTCGGCCGCAATGGACTGCGAGAACAGCAGCTCCGCCAGCACCAAGGGCGCCTTGGATTTGATGTCCAGTCTGCAGGCAAATGCAAAAACGCTTATTAAAACAGGAAAACTAACACTAAGCCGATGATGATCAATTCACATGGTTCACAATCTCAAGAAAAAGCTATGATATACACAAATCAAAGACTGCATTTGAAGAGTGTATTTTGTAATGGAAAAATAGAAAGACTTTGGCGAAAGAAGCCAAGAGAAGAGAAATAAAGCTTGACCAAAAACAGAAAGGTCACAATTGTCTTTTCCGGAGTGAAATTTGGTATTGTGTAATACCTTGCAAACCTGGAATTTTGCATATCGGCAATACTGTCTTTATCCATGCAATAAAACTGTTAAGCTATTTTTTCTGATGGTTATTTGAAAACAACTAGTCATTAGTGAGAGAATTAACAACAAAGAGTCGAAATATAATGGTGATTTGATTCAAATTGAAGTAAACTTGCATTGAAAAGTTACAAAACATGTAAAAGTTCCAGAGAGAGCTCGTATATACATCGTCGACTATCATCCTCTTCCTTCTCACGCGTCTTGGGTGAAAACAAAAAAAAAAACAGAAGATACAAGGACGATGACATCAAGTATGACATTCTCTCTCCGGGACTAGTAAAACAAGTTTTGTAATGCATCCATTTGCGCTTGTTACCTTTCAGCTTCAGCAAGGATCTCCTTCTGCACGGGTCCGCTCTCCAGCTGGTGCGCATCGCGGCGCGCCTTGATCATCTCATAGAGCAGGTCCATGCGCTGCTTCTCGCTCTTCTCATTGTCATCTGTCAGTGTCATGTTCTTGGCACCCTCCGTCAGATCCTGCAGCCGCGCACGCACCGCCTCCTCGGACACGTCCACCGTCCACGTGCCATCATCCACGTCTGCTACCTTGTCCTGGGAACTCTGTAACATACGTGGCATTTACCATATCATTGGTGATAGCTCTCAATTGGAGTACATACCGACGGTCCCGAAGAACAATGTAGGATGTGCATTTTGTAGTTTTGCAGTAGAGCTGTTTAACACCTTTCGTGCCGAGCGCGCACCAGCGTGGTCAGAACAAAATTTTCGAAATTTTATTTTTAGAATGCGATTTTAACTCTTATGTATAAAGAAACTGTATGAAGGGCAAGGTCAGAATCGCTTCGGCCATTCCCATTCTTGACGTAACAGGTACCCGAAATATGCCTAGCCACTCGGAATAATTTGTATTAAATTCTCTATGGCTTCCAGGCATCATTCTTTGCCACGATTTGAACTGTCAAACACGGAGCGTGGAAGGTAGCGAAAAAGAACATAAAACCTATCAACTTATCAAATAAACGCAAGTAATGTTGTTTTTATGCATAGTTTATTGTTCAAGGAATGTGTTTCGGTAAATATAATGTACAATAGCACAAAATATTACGTAAAAATCAAAACTTTGCGAAATTTACGTGATTTCCACCTTTGGCTTAACATTATATTTCTGCATTTTTACTGTTTTTGAGATCACAAAGTGTAGTGTTTTTTTTTTGATTTTTTACATTTCATTTAAATTCATTAAAAATTCCGAAAATACAGACTTTTAAATAAACAAAAGAAGCCAGTGTTTATTTATTATTAAACGGTTTTCAATTTTTAGCACATCCGACATTGTTCTTCAGGACTGTCGATGTATTCAGTGAAGACAGTCAATACAGCAAATTAAATGAATAATAACACATGCTAGCAAAGATAGAGAATCATTTAACCCATTGCATCGATACAGCCTATCTTTGTCGGATCCGGTTAACGTTGCAGTATTAACAAAATGCGAACATATTAGTGAAATAAATGTCTTGATAGCTCCATGATAAATTATCCAGATCAAGAAATGCATTGTCAGTATTCACGGCCCAAAACAGTGCAAAATAATTCAGTGTTTTAATTTAAACATCTGGAGGAATCCAGTAAGAAACTGGTTATAAGATAGATAAGTAAAATGTACACGAAAAATTGATAAAACTAAACACACCACATAATAAAATAACCAATACAAAGGGGAACTACGGAACTAAGGGGTGCTTATCATAAGCAAATTCGCCAACATTTGTTGATACAAAGGGGAACTACGGAACTAAGGGGTGCTTATCATAAGCAAATTCGTCAACATTTGTTGACCCCTCAGGGATCAACCTATTCTATCAGTAGGTCAGTGTAGGTCATTAGAAATAACCCTGTAATTTTTTAAATATAATTTTTTTTTAATGGAACAATTTCAACTCACTTTTTTGTAGTTTCAAGTAAAAATAATTTTTAAAAAATTCAGAAAGTTTCATAATTTTTTTTCAATGCAGTCAGAAACTTTGGTTTCATACAGGTGTACAATATAAAATTTTGTGGTCAATTTTTATATACAGCGTGGTGTTTTAATGCGTGGTTAATTTTTATATATAGTGTAGATTTGAATATATAGTGTGGTGTTTTTTCTTTCCAATACCCTTTAGATCAAATTTCTTGCTATGATAATAAGGGAGGCACAACGATTTCTATGTTCAATATTCCGAAAAGCGAACAAATCAGCCTGAGGGGTTAAAATAGATATAGTGTTTACAGTTGGAATTCTGATCAATTCCTAGCTTTTAGAAAGGTGTGATGTACTCTGTTCATGTTAGCAAATAATGGGTCGGTTGGACAATATATTGGAGAAGTTTACCTGAGACTTGAGCTTGATTGGTATCTCGATGCTGTGGTCCTGGTCCACACCGTCGGTGGTATCTCCCTGAGAGGTCTCCCCGTTGCTGGTCACGGAGCCCTTCTTGGAACGCTTGGAGCGCTTGCCCTCGCTGCCGGTGGTGGCCTGGAATACAAACACAATATGATTTACTATTCTACAAAAACACATGGATGATTGTAAAGCATTTCAAAGGTCTTCGATAATGGGCTAAAAACTGTGAATCATGTATTTTTCCATTTGTCACAGAAGTAACTGCTACTAAAATTTCTAAATGGACGAGCGTACCAAGAGCGAGTAGTCAATAGTTGAATGAGAGACTGTAGTGAACTTCTCTGAATCTCTTCCAATCTCTAATGATTAGGGGAAGATGAGATAAGATAAAATCTTACATATTATAGTACAGTGTACATTGTACACTGTTAATTTAAGTGTACATTGTACACTTAAATTAACCTTTATACCTACCAGGCATTTTTTGTTATTTAAACCTTTAAAACTTGTTTTGTTCCCTGTATGCACTAAATCATGTAAACTGTAAATATCGATTGATTAGTCAGACATCTCCAAGTTGATTAGTCAGACATCTCCAAGAACTAAGTTTTGAGATAATGAGGAAAGTAATATTCAAATACCCCCAATAAATCAAATATTATTTAATCAAATATTACTGTGTTTTACTTATTAAATATGCTATAAAATAATACTGGGTAGTTTAACAGTCCGAAACATCAGTACGAAATTTTGAAATTTTCTAACCCAGAAAAATTAGTAACCTAGAAAACATAATTTTTTGTTTAATTCACTACAAGTTTTTCAGCATTATAATTGAATTGTTGGTGTTTATGATTAACACGTCCTGCACCTCACCCACCGGCGCGGTCGGAACGAAATTTTCGGAATTTTTTTTAGAATGCAATTTTAATCCTTTTGTATAACTAAATTGTACGAAGGACAAGGTCAGCTTGGGGCATTCTTGCTCTTGACGTTACAGGTACCCGAAATATGCCTAGTCACTTGGAATAATTTATATTAAATTCTCTATGGCGTCCAGGCATCATTTATTCCCGCTATCTGTACTATCCATCAAACACGGAGCGTAGTAGGTAGCGAAAAAGATCGAAAAACCTATCAATATATCAAATAAACGCAAGTAATATTGTTTTAATGCATAGTTAATTGTTCAAGGAATGTGTTTCCCAAAATATTAGTCAAAGTCAAAACTTTGCGAAATTTACGTGGTTTCCTCCTTGGCATTTGACCGGTTAAATATGCTATAAAATAATACTGGGTAGTATAACAGTCCGATAATACATCAGTACGACATTTTGAAATTTTCTACTAGTAACCCAGAAAACATAATTTTTTTGTTTAATTCACTACAAGTTTTTCAGCATTATAATTGAATTGTTTTTGTTTATGATTAATAGAGGGTACACTTAACTAACTGCATACTCGACTCAGATTTCGATTTTTCAGAGATGTCTGCTTAGGCAGTCAATCAATTGGACGATCGACATAAGTGAAAGCCCATCAGGCTGTTGATAATTAATAGTTAATCAGAACGAATGCTGACCTGTCCAGACACGGGGGCGTTGGGAGGATTCTTCAGGATGAAGGTGTTCAGCTTGTGGTTGAAGTCCAGAGCCCCGTGGAAGCCGCAAGCTTTGCAGCCTTGGGAGATGTTCCCCTTCTTGGCACTGACCAGCAGCTCTGTCTCCGGGTTGTCACACTCGGGGCACAGCACAAACTTGCGGATGAATCTGAAATTTACATCAATTTGTTATTGTTACACATCATTCTAAATTTCTTCAACAGATTTTTAGAAGCACCACACCGCGTAGTTGACAGACAGAATCAAGCCCAGAAAGTCCCGACACTGATTCCAATCGGGACCAAAATCACTAATACAAGAAATCATTTCACCAAAAGAGATAAGTCAATGCATATTATGCAAAAATCCTCTGGGTGTTAAGTAAATAAATTATTATAGACCAGCTGAAGTCTCCAGCGTTGCCCGAGCTTTAAGAAGAGTTTTTCGAAATAAGAAAAACGAAGACAGTAATTTTCCTCTTGTTTTGAAAGTCGCATTTTTAATTTTTTTTGTGAATACTGCATAACTGCTCCCGCCTAGAGCCAGTGAGACTATGGCATCCCCAATTGGGTTATGTTGTGAAACTGAAGGTGGTGGGGAGGGGAGGGAGATGGGAAGAGGAAGGTGGAGAAGTACCTAGCTATTCAGATCTGGTTACTAAACATGGCTAAAGCTGTTTCAAGCAACATTTCGATTCTGAATGGTGGTGTTACACCAGGGTAATGAGAATATCTTCCACTTTGGAACATGCTGCAAATATTCTATATATTATTTATGAATAAATTGTGAAATAACACAAATTGATCAAATAAAATTTATTCGTGCACACCAGGTTTTCAACCCGCGACCTTTGGATTGCTAGTCGAGAGCCTTACCCCTCGACCATGGAGGCCATCAATTTATCAAGAAGAATCAAAATTCTGCTAGGAGTGAGAAAATGCGATTGGGAGGTTTATCAAAATCTCATGTAGACAGCGACCTTCCTCCTGTTTTGAAGGTCAAGTGTGCAAAATTTCATCAACCTCGGAATAAAAGTGTAGATTTGCATTAAAAAACAAAGCCACGCCTCCCGCCTGAGACACTCCTTTATAAGAGGAACTTCCTTAATTTAGTCATATATTTTTTTGTATTTGATGAGCTCATCTTTTGAATAGTATTAAAATTCAATTTAGTTTTGAGTCTGCTTTTTTACTGCCCCCGGTTTATGTTCGTATCAAGACGTGACCAAATCTTTTTCTGTTTATAATTTTCGATATTTAGATAATACGGATAAGCTAAATCTTCACAATAATTCCGGCGATACTAAGACATAGTGGGTAAGTTGTGTATAAATGTTTGAATGTCTCACCCATCCAGAAGATCTTGCAGCTTGGTAGCATCGTGGCTTCCATTGACGATGAATCTCTCGTTCTTCACATCGAACTGTGTCTGGGCACCGAGCTCGCATCCAAAGTACTTTGTAGGATCTGAAAGGTTAAATCAACATATTATTACCGTTTCCCGACAACAACAAACACTATAAGTCTCTTAAGCATGTATATACATATACTTATTACGTGAGAGATAAATATACCACAATCAGAACAAATTCAGTTTACAGATTATCAACAGATAAGCAATACATAATATTAAAATAAACATAATGCACCAGTACGTTGAGATGCCACATTATCAGTACTCGCGGCTGATAGACATATTGTTATTATATAATTTATTAATGTGACAGCATAAATGCAAACAATATGGTTAACAGACTGATTGTGGGTGAACTCAAAGCATTTAACCCGTCTAATCACAGGAGACCCTAGTTGTCCCAAAACATCATATGCCGTTATAATAACAGGAGACCCAGATTGTCCCAAAACGACCGAGCGTCATTAAAAGTTAGATATCTCTATTCCTGTCAAGCAAAAATTTGTGATTTCTTTTATATTTGAAAGCGAAAGAAATATTGATTCTTATTGCCTTAGGAATAAACGAGCTATATTGATCAGATATTTTACAAACCCGATCATAAGTGACGATTTTATTTTGCGCCAATGTGTGACGTAATAAACAATTAATTTAAAAATAAAATTGTATGAATGTGATAAAAAGTGAAGTGACAGTTTTATTACAAATTTTCTTAAAAAAAGGAATCTGTATTTAAAATTTTAATTTTCTTTTATTTAATGTACTTTTTTGGGGAAACCCCAGGTACGTAATTTTTAAGCTAATTCACATTTTCAATATAAAAATTTGAATATTTTAAAAGAAAAATCTTAATTTTTGATAAGCACATCGGAAAGATTATTTTATCTAGATTTTAGAACAATTTTTTTTTTTTCAAAAAGATTAAAAAATAACCGATAAAAATGAACATTTGAAATGCATGGGAAGAACCGAGAATTTTTGCGTGCAAACTTTGACAGGCAAAAGTTCATAGATATTATTTTCTCATTATTCGAAGGGTTAAAAAAAGGGGACAGCCAAAATGAATATAAATAAATATTTACAGAGATGATGTATTTCTAAAATTTCTAAAATTTTGAAAATATTTTTATATTGTTTAAGGCAAAATATCTGCAATTACATAACAATAATAATTGCAAATTCCTTCTTGGTAACAATTTTTTTTTTAATGTTTAAGAAGACTGCTCTCTTTGCTTGACTTGATCAATGGCAAATTGGTCAACAAAGTAGATGTCCAAATTAATAGATTTGCCCTGAAGAGCGCACATTGAAATAACCAGAAACTACTCAGAAAAGTAAAGTTCTCTAAAATAAGGCAACGGTTTGCAGAGCAGTCCATTGTGTAACTTTTCTGCACAGGGTTCATTTTTGTCCGAACTGGGCTGCATAGCGACGCAAAAATTAGAGAGGTAAGTAAATTATAACACATTTGTAAAAGTGTCTAAAAACTAAATATTCATATTGAATATTGCAGTTCTTTTAATTTAATTGATTAATCTTTTAATTTAATTGATTAATTAAATTAAAATAATTAATTAATTATTTAATTCAAGGTTTTTTACGCAGTCATTTGCACGCCATTGTTTATTTATTTATTAATTTTCGGGAAATCAACAGTTTACATTTATTTCAGTTTGTACATAAGTATTATATAGCCAAAATAAAATCAAACCAATTACGGATTTCCTCCTTATGACTTTACCACTATTGAGACAGCGTAATAAGGAATTAGTAAATTAAATTTATTATAAAAAGAACTGTAAGTAATTTATAAGATTTTATTTTCGAGGACTAAATAGTGATATTACAATTCGAGTTGCTTGTATGCCATGAAATTCATTTATTGATAAATCACAGAAAGGGTTGAAATCCATGTTGCCTCCCCTCTCCATGCGACTTTGTTCCCCTTTCCCTGATGGGCTGGTCTATCAATTTGGATGTCTATGGTCAACAATCCATGATGTTATCATCAAAAAAACTTATTTTGGTTTTCTGCGGGGCCTGCATAACTCTGGTTCAATAAACTCAAATTTTATTCAATACCTCTGGATCAATAGAATATAATATATTCAGCCATATATTCATTTAAATTTCTAATCCATTAATATAATGGGTAAGCATTATATTTATGACCAAGTATCACAGGCCTACAGAACTTCTGTAGGAGTCTGGTTCACCAGGGCAATTGGGAGTAGGGGTCACCAAGACTCAAGAAGCAGTAGCAAATGTTGTGTTTGAATACTCACAGGTGGCAGGACGGCCGATGGCCTTGGCGACCTCGCTCATGTTGACGATGACGGTCTTAATACCGTTGCCCTTGCCCTCCACCTTGGCGCAGATGCGCGGCATCTTGTAGCGGTAGAACGCATCCGACACGCTGCGGTTCACATTGACCGACCCCATTCTGGCGGTGGCAACGTTCACGGGCGCTACTGGCGACTATTCAACCTGCCTCTCCTGAAATTAACAACAAACACAATATAATAATTCACCGTTGCTTGGAAATCATTATTAACCGAGTTGAGGACAAGGCAAAAAAACTTTGATGTATCGACAGTCGTCTTCTCTACAGATATAGACGGTTAATTAACGTTACAATGAGCTTGATACATAACACATACAGTACAATCCGTTTATTATGACTCCGCTTATATTGACCAACCGCTTAATATCACGTAATTACACAGCAAAGTTTGGTTTTTATATAAAATTCTTTATAACAAAGTTGGATATAATGACTTCGCTTATTGACATGTCGCTTATTATGACCCATTTTTAATAAATTATGTCCTAATTTCATGGAAAATTATGTTGGTTGTAGTGACCGACATGATTCCTAACACCTTCGGCAGTGTTCGGGAGGGTCACGTGACACCCGACGACGTTAATATGTGTTTCTCTCGTTACGAGTCTTAATATGCTGTGTTTCTCTCTATTAAAATAAATACATACATTTAGTACCGAACAAAAACAGGAGTTTGTTTATTTTCTACAAAATGCTTTGTATGACGTCCGCGTGTTTGTCATTTCCCTTTGATATATCATTATAAACAGATTCCACTGTACTTCTAAAAATAAAAAAAAATATTCTGATGAGCAAAAGGCACTAGCAGATTTTCAGGAACAATCATTGTAAGTAATTCATGTATCACAATGTAGTTAGCTTGTATGCCAAAGTCAGTTTTTAAAATTTCAAGAGCTTTGCAGAATTCTTTTTAGCGAATTAATTTTTTTTTTCAGAGTGATTTTCTAATGCAACGAAAATGCAAAAAGATGTATATAAAATACATAAACACAGAGATTGGCCTTTAGAAATGAGCCACAGAAGTGTAATATGACCCATTGTCTTTTGAGTGCTTTGGAGATATTATCTCAATATGGAAAATGACCATTATATTTGGCACTTTGTGGTCAAATCATGGTTTTGCTACATAATACAGCTGTTAAAAATCTATATTAATAAATGGCAATGTCTGTATTGTGCCCTATATATAGACTCAAAAAGTACTTGACTAATGTCGCAAAAAATTTCAAAGTTATATTCTTATTAACTCGTGCCGTGCCACTGGAGAAAAAGGGTAAATTTCGCTATGTTTTGACTTTGACGCAATATTTTGTGGGTTTATTTTATGCTATCATATGTAATATTTACCGAAACACATTCCTTGACCAATAAACTATGCCTAAAAACAACATTACTTGCGTTTATTTGATGAATTCATATGTTTTACTATCTTTTTCACGACAACCGACGCAACCGAACTTGACAGCTCAAAAGTTCCGAAAAAACCCGGCCAGTGATCATAGATAATTCCAGAAGAAATTATTCCGATTCCATAGATGTGTTCAAGGTATTCTATACCTTAAGAACAAGAATGCCCCAAGCGATTCTGACCTTATCTTTCATACGTTTTCTTTATAATTAAAGATTAAAATCGCATTTCAAAAAATATTTTTTAGAGTTTAATTTGGCACGCGCCGGCGCGCACTCGGCACGCAAGGAGTTAATTAGTGCTAGGGGCGTTTAGAGAGTCGTTTGAATGGTAGAAGTCGGGAACGCCCCATTCATAACTTCGAGCAAAGCCGGGTGTACAAGTCAGCTAATATGACAATAAAAGACAAACTAATATCATCTCAAATACACTCACTGTGATAAAAAGATCACAGTGAGTGTGATCACGGAAAAAATTAACAGATTTTCAATTTGTATGGTGTAACCTGGATCTGAATTTCTAGACAAATTTCAAACAAGTAAAGATAAGAATGCAATAGACAATGCAATGGAATAAAATAAACTAACCTGAGTAATAAATGATGAGTTTCTTTCCAAAAGAATGGCTTGTGAACCGAGTGAATGAAGAAAGGAAGGAGGAGATGTAAGAGAGTATAGTCTATATAAGCATGAGAGCGGGCAGACTGGGCGGGCGCGGGGCGCGGGGGGACTGGGCGGGCGGCTCGCGGCCGAATGATAAATTCATTCGCTCGATTCCATACGGCGCTGGCACGGCTGATAGTCACGTCTCTCTAAACGGCTGCAAGATCCGGTGTCTGCTGCTTACAAATTTTGATGTTCTGGAAATAAAACAGTCAATCATTAAATTAGTATTATTGGACTTAAAAATAACTGCTGGCTTCGGATGCGAGAGCCGCCCTGAATTGACAAAATTTGAAACATTTGAGAGAAGCCAGAAGGTTAAAGACGAAGAAGATGAATCAGCCTTAGTAACCAACCAAAACTATAACAGAAGCCGAAACCAAATGTCGGCTTGAACCAAAACTTTATTAACCCTTTGAGGGGTATCGCCGCATGTATGCGGCGGCACTCGGACGATCCAGATAAAGCATCGCCGCATACGTGCGGCCATATTACTTTATTCAGTTTTTTTCTATCCCATGTTTGTAATTTTGATTAAATTAAGATTTATAGATAGTGAATATATTTGTCAAACATTTTTACATGTTCTAACAAAAATGGATAATTTTACTGGGGTAAAGGGGGCGATTCTTTAAATATGGTTAAGAAACACTGATCTAAACAGTATTGGAAAGAGAAAACAAAACGCTTTATATTCTAATCTAAAAGTAAACCCCAGAAGAATTAAAATGTACAACTTTATGAAGCCAAAGTTTCTCACCGCAATTTGAAAAAAATTATTAAACTTTGTGAATTTTTTAAGAATTATTTTTACACAAAATAACAAAAAAGTGAGGTGACAATAAAGTTTATAATTCATTTGTCCAATCAAATATGTGTGTTTTTATTTTTCCTTTATGAGTAATTTTAGTTAGAAAAACACAAGGCGACCAATTTTTAAAACTTTTTAAAGTTTGCATTCAAAATTTTTATATTTAAAAAATTACATGGTTATTTCTAATAATAAAATTTGGAAACGTATTTCATCACCTTTCGAAAACAGTCTTTAGTTTTCGGATAGGTTCACAAATATCTGGTTATTTTAATTTTATTGCAAAGTGAAAATATTTTTACCTATTGACAAAATACGCCTGAATTTTGAAGGGTTAATAAGTAGAGTAAGTAGACTTACCGATAACCGTTGAAGAGGTTAAAGCGAGTCATGCACGATGCGTTGGGTAACGCAGTCGGGGGTCCGGTGCACGTGTCTCCTCTCTGTACTGATGTCTCTGTAACAAACAGGAAAACAACCACATCAGCACAACGGTCAATTTACCTGAGGACACATCTCTGTCTAATTAAGAAAAAGATGAACTTAGCAAATTATACGCTTGTATATGTTATTATATGTTTCTTGCGATAAGCAGGTGTAAATACATAATAATATTTATTCCATGGCAATTGATCCCACTACAGCAGGCCCCCGGCATACTTGGTGACTGGACAATTCAGAATGAAATCAACTCAGAACCTCCTTTGAAAAGTCATTAAGGGGGTAAGGTTTTAAAACTCATTTTTAAAATTATTTTTTTTCTAAATGTACAACATGTCGAGAGTATTGTGTCAAAATTTCAAGTAAATCGAAGCAAAACTAACGAAGATACAGCGTTTCAAGCGACAGGCTCTCTTGATGGATTCAAGTATATAAAAACTTTAAATCGATTTTCTGGCAAATATTTTTTTTAAGTCTGTGAACATCATAACTCAAAATCTACTTGACCGATCTTTTTGAAAATTTTCACACTATTTATACACATAAATCGACAGGTAGTGAAGAAGAGTTTTTTTTTATTTACCTTTTTTTCCATTTTATAATAACAAATTCACCGAAAATTTTAACAAAAATCGCACTTTTGACTTCAGCTGCAAAAAAAAAATAAAAACAAAAACAAAAAAAACGGTTCGTCACTACCTGACAAAACATATCACTTTTAAAATCCATTTCAATTTTTTTTGTTTAAAATGATTCGTTAACGAGTTATGATGTTCACCGCGAAGCACCTTTTTTTCGAGGCGCCTCCGGAGATTCGCTCTCACAGACTTATTTATTAATATTTTTTATAAATTTTTTTTTCAAAGATACTTCAGATGTCATACTATAACATGTATATAAAAGAAATAAGCCAACATTATTCATGTCTCCAAAAAAAAATCATGAAAATATGTCTTTTTTTCGCCTTTAAAACCTTACCCCCTTAAAAGTGATGAAAAAAAATCTGGTTGTCTGTAAAGTCAGTTTACTGACGATAATTTTACGTGATAACATCATATAATAACGATGGAGTGGAAAAGAGATAGATGCGTCACAAGCCGAACCCTTAGGCCGAACGTTTGTTCTGCGCTCTCGCTTGCACGCTCGGCTCAGGCGGAATGTGACAATGAGTCATGCTTTTTCGTGAGTGCAGCAGGCGTTCGATTTGTAAGACGTTATCACGTCAAAAAATTGGTTAAACAGATTACGTTAAAATTGGTTAAATAGGGATATTTAAAAAATATATATTTCATAGTTTTGAATGACCCACATTAATAAATCCCTTCCTACAGCCCCATCTTAACCCGGCTCACAGCGCTGCCTAACCGGATTGTGTTATAGTTCCCCTGCCTTTACTGTGACAGCTACTGGGATGTGTCACACAAAAACAGAAAAGAACATGATTCTCGAAATGAAAATTGATTAAAATAAGTCACAATATTCCATTAATAAAAGTCAACTTTTCCATTAATAAAATTCCAATTGGATATCATAAAATGTTATCTGCTAGCTGCTGTTTACAACTAATAAAAGTGGCTGCAAATCAATCATAAAAATACATAAAACATATTTTATTGTTTTCAATATTGAAAAAAAAATGTAATAATAAATATTCTCCCACTTGAAATAAAATTCTGTGCTTTCGCAAAATGAAAAAATGAGTATAATACAGCTAATTCGAAACAAATTAAATATTATCCAGGTTAAAAATATGTATATAATATATTATATTATATATCGATCGCATCTGAACGATCGATATATATATATATATATATCGATCGTTCAGATGCTTTAGTCAGATATTTCCGAAAAATCGAAACTCGAGTTGAGTAAGCAATTATATGTAAAAGTGTTCCCTCTGTCTGGTACAATACTCAGAACACTCATTAACTCCGCCAAAACCTATAGTAAAATAAACAAAAAAATTACTAGAAGAAAATTTTAAAATGTCATACTAATGTATTGGATCGTTTTGTTTCCCAGTGTAATTTTATTGCCTATTAATATTTTTATTTTTTTTACATTAGCTCAACACAGGAGGCCCTGAGAAAAGTAATTCCCCTCAGGGCCTATGTCATCTTTGGGCATGCTGTGTGGAGGGTCTTTTTAGGAAAGGAAGGAGAGAAAGTTCTGGGAAGGTAAGGGGTATTAGGGGCGGAATCTGGGAGTCAGTGTATTAAAAGAGTTAAGGACGTTTGAATCCATCCCTCACACTGCAGTGCAAGGCGATGTTCCAAGAGAGTATGGCTGGAGAAGTCAAAGGGACACCCTCAACCATTTTCTCCCGATAGCAGGTAAGCAGCTGGTAGGCAGACGCATCCGCTGCCAAGACCCGGACTCGCCCCATGAACCTGGGTTATCCAATAAATGGTTCCCTGGGCGGTGGTACCCATACCCGCCTCACAAATTTTAAAATAATTGTAAATAATTGAAGTAATTGTAAATAAACGGGTAAATCAAAATTAATTTATGGTGAGCATTTGAATACTTTCTCCTTATTATCTCAAAACTCAGTATTTGAAGATGTCTGACTAATAAACTAGAAGATCGATATATAGGTATTTATATTTTGATGGTCAAAATTGCAGATGATTTTGATGATAAAAATAAGATAATGCTTTTTTCTGCCTAACCATGTTAAAACAGGTTCCATGACAACCCAACAAAGTGACATTTCGACACTCCTTTGAAAAGTCATTATGAAGAGTGATAATTTTTTAAGTAGCTCATAACCTAACCTATCTAACAAAGTTTTTTTTTTCTCATTTTTAATGACTTTTCAAAAGAGTGATGAAGTTGTATATTGTTGAGTTGCCCGGTCACTGTTGAAACACTGTGATTGAATGGAGTGAAAAAAAAACTACATAAAAATAACACAAAAATTGCACCTGCAAAATATATACATAGAAAGAATGGCCTTCCACAGTTTTCGAGGAAGCTGTCAAATATCTAGGAGTATGTAATCCTGTGGTCAACATCAATGTGAATGTAAAATTGGAGAAAATCCGATACGCAACTCAAAACAAGACCTGACTTCATGACTTTTGCTATTATTTAATTTATCAGTTGACAATTGACAAGCAAACAAAAGAAATGTTACGAAAATAGAATGACCATTGAGTTTGTTTATTTTAAAAGTCGATAAATTGAGTAAATATGTGAATAATTGAGCAAAACATATTTTATTACTATGAATTGTATTATGAATGCGTGAAGGTAATAAATGAGGAATTAAAAAAAATGCAAAAAATTTTTTTGAATCTCACTTTAGTTCACATGTTAAAATTACAATTTTCAATTTGGAAGGCAGCTATGGGTACCAACACCCCTGCCATACATAGGTCACCTGAAGTCTTTCGCTACGTTTGGTGACTTAGCAGGAGTGCCCGGGTTCATGGGTGAGGTTTGTCTAGGTTTTGGCGGCGGATGCGTTTGGCGGGCCGGATCGGGAGAAACTGGTTGAGGGAGACCTTTTGACCTTTCCAGCCGGCTCAACCCATCACCTTGCACCGCAGTGGGAGGGATGAATTCGTCCATCCGTCACTCCTGCATACATTTACCACCAGATTCCTACCCATCCCGCATACCTTTTTCCTTCCCAGAACTTTCTCTCTTTCCTTTCCATAAAAGAACCCTCCACACAGCATCCTCAAAGATGACATACGTCCTAAGAGAATTGTTTTTTTTCATTATGGCCTCCTAAAAACATGTACAGTCGCATTTGTAATAATGCGGTATGAATTAACCTTGAAAATCACATACGAATAAAATGGACGTTTATTAAAATAAGTGTCTAATTTAATAAATCTGATACAAAAATATGAAAGTAGTGCGAAAACGCACTGATAAAATCAAGATAAAAACTACTTTCTTGATCCGTACGCAGTCCTCGAAGTGGAGATTCAAAGTATATTCAGAGGCATTGGAGGTCAGGGTCAGAAATCGTGCAATTCGGCGCGCGCGCATTACAGACCCGCGCGGCCGCGTGGCCCACAGGATCTATCCATTCTACCATGCCACATCCACATGCTGCCTACCACCAGACCACCTATCCATCCAGCCACCTAACTATCACAGGCCACTTCACTTATGATGCCTCTAATTGCATTCAATTCCACTAAAAAATCTAGGTAATTGCGTCTCATATTCGGTACATATTTGGTAATTTATCAAGGTGCGCCAAATTATGAAAATATGAAATAAGTTTTCTAGTTCTCTGTGCTAAATGCAGCCAGTATGTCAGCAGATATCTTCCATCAGAATAGCTTAGGTGTTATCGATTGATAATCACATTTGGCTAGATAACAATCAAAACAGTAAAAACCAATAACTTTTAAAAAATATATTTGCATTCCCGATAAGGAGAGATATAAAGATCGACGCAAACAAAAAATCACACGAAAGCAACTGTGTCAAATAACAACAAATAAGAATCGAAAGAAGACTAACGTAAGGACTTAATACACAAGCAAGCATGACACGCTGTCAAGATCCAGAGACGTGGGTCTGATGTAGGTATACCTTCAGTGTCAGAGTGGAGAGCGGTGGGAGATTGACTGACGAGAGTGGCGAGAGATCGGAGAGAGTTCTGCGGCGTGGCTAGGCCATGGGCGTGCAGCATGAGCCCGGGGGGCTTGAGACGCACCCCCTTGGAGAAGCGGGGAGGTGCCCCCGCCCGCGCTGCGCCCCGGTCCGGCACGGGAGACAGCGTCAACACCAGCGGTGAACGGCGACCACAAATTCCCGACTCCCAAATCGCACCGCGAACCGCGCTACGCAATGACGTGCGGAGAAATCGCCGCCCGCTTCCGGAAAACCGACTCGACTTAACGGAAATTTTCCAAAGTCTGGAAGTGCCCCGACTTCAAACGCCGGCAAAACAAAAATGTTACGTCAGATGAAACTGACCTATCCCACAATGACGATACAAAATCAAATCTCTTTGTTGAAGTCGACTTTTCCACGCTTTATGGAATGTATTAATAAAAAATGCAAAAAATTATGTAGTATTATGATGAAAATTTTGAGTGTAGTAATTAGCGGAATGAGTGTTGGTTGCGTGTTCCGCGACGGCCGGGCACAGTGTGATGTAAATGGGAAACGGAAGTCCCGGCCCGCCAGGGGGCATGCGCGCCTCCCTCCACCCCCGCCCGCTCCTCCCAGGGGTATCGATCGCCCCTACAGCCAGCTACAGCCTGCCTACCCCCGCCCCCGCCGCCTCCTCGCCGCAATAGGATACAGGGATGGTCGGCCGGAGGACTGAGGATTCTAAAGATACGATCACAGGTCGTAATACGATAATCAGCGTGAATCCTGAAGCAGGTACACCTTGACAGGCTGAGCTCAAAAACAGAATACGTACTACCATTTAGAAAACACTCAAACCTCACTTATAGCCTCGATGACATTGAGCGAGTTTACAAGCTACTATCTGGGAAATTCACTATCTGTTAGTAAACTCGCTCAGTGCCACCGTACTACTTGCTAACTAGCGATTGTGGACAATCTACGAAAAAGTTGAAAGGTGGTCAACTTTACTCGCTACTCGCTCAAGATGGCGGCCTACCAACAGCTGATTTCGTAACTGTAAGAATTAGTTCGCGCGGGAGCCGTAATTCTCGCTACTAGCTAGCGTGTGGCGCTAGCTGCGAGCTCAATTTTTTTTACAAAATGTCGACCAAATTGGTTCGCGCGAGAGTCGTTATTTTGCTGCTACTGAGCGAGTAGACAGTTTTGTGCGTCATCACGACAATCTCACTCGCCGATTTACCCGCTTTTCAATTTACCGGCTAG
Organism: Glyphotaelius pellucidus; assembly: GCA_936435175.1. Classification (NCBI taxonomy): domain Eukaryota; kingdom Metazoa; phylum Arthropoda; class Insecta; order Trichoptera; family Limnephilidae; genus Glyphotaelius; species Glyphotaelius pellucidus. The sequence goes on along the minus strand of OW386548.1, from coordinate 7,824,240 downwards.
CAGCTTGTAAACTCGCTCAATGTAATCGAGGCTTATCATGTTATCTTCTCTCTCCTTTTCGACCAAATATGAGTAAAAAATATCAAATTTTCAATAAAATATCTTCAGTAGATACAAGGCTACCTTTCGCAAACAAACCTTATCGGGGTTTATTCTGAGCATCGAAATAGGAGCCGCAATAACAAGACGTAGGTATGCTGTGCACACTATTGATATTTCCAACTCCTAACCTAACAAGAAAAGTTATTAAAAGACGTATAGTTTGCATTGCAAACTGATAGCGGGGTAGGTAAGTTTACTTGATTTAAATTGTCGTGGAAAAGTTGAAAAGAAACGTGGCTGTCCCTGACATGCGGAAGGCCGTTCGTGTGACCGGAGCCCGGACATTTTCCAAACGAACATTCCCGGACTTTTCCGAACACCCTAGGGTGTTTTTACTGGGGGTGGAGGCGAGGTGGTGCAATCCCGGGCGCAGCTTGCACCAGACGGCGGGTCTGGACCCACAAAGGCAACGGGAAAATACCCATCAATACACCGCCACTCGGTAGAAAACGTTAAATCATTTCGATAGGATATTTACGACGCTTACTTTCGGGCGTATGCCATTTTGATAAAGTGTCAGATGCTGGACGTGATTAATTGACGCGTAGCTCGATTCCAGGCTGAGCTATCGACGCAAGTTCCGGACGATGGAAAACAGGTAGAAATGTAGGCAACAGATGATGGTGTTATCTTGAAACAAGGATATCAAATTTGAATTTACGACATCCATAGGCATAATATTTAGGAATATTTTAAAAATTTTGTATACATCCTTAGTACGTAGTCAAATCGAATATAACTCCTCGATCTGGTCCCCCCATTTTAAAATACATTCAGAGTCAATCAAGAAAATTCAACATAAATTTCTAAGACATTAATTTTAAACTCGGCATTCCTATTTAAAACAAACTATAATTACTTAATGAAAAAAATAAATTTATTAAGACTCAAATCGAAGAATTATATCTGACTTAATATTTATGTTCAAAATTGTAATTGCTACAATAACCGGACTGAGTATATGAAACACTCGCTTGTACCTAGATTACATGAAGTTACTAATAGATATGCTGATGTGGCAGATCTGTTTAACTGCACGAAAGCTAGGTACAAGAAGGCTATACTATCAAATATTTTCAATCAGTATTAACTTTATTTGCACTATAGAATTTTATATGTAATTGTATCTGATGTCATTTCTTAATCAAAAGCCACAATTAACTGTTGTACTATTTTTAATTATTTCTTATTTAACTACATATGATTTTGTGATAGGTAATTCGTGTTTATGGTATATGTATACCGTTTATATTAAATAAATAATGATTTTGAGAAAACAGTACTCTTCACCTTTAGCAAAGTAAATCAATAGTTTTTTTTTAAAGTTTCTAAAACTCTAAACTTTGCAATAATATATAGAAGCTATTATTTAATAAACATAATACGAAATTTATTCTAGTTTTGTATGCAACCATACAACCATAAAGCGTGTATGACATGTTTACAACAAAACCAGTTGGTGACGCATTCGCAACAATGATATCGGTTATGTTACAATAAATGTATTTCAATGTTTCGAATATCTAACATTGAAAACAATCCTAGATAATCGTATTGTCAGTGTTTAGGTTCAAATGTGACGTAAGACCTACCTAAGGTGATGGATTCACTTGTAAGCGGTGTCAGTAAGGCAAGTCACAGGCGAGTTGCCAAGTTTTACTCTATTGAACCAGAGCCAGGTTCCCTGTTGGCTTAAGTGGGTTCGTGATCAATCAGCGGACATGCAAGGCTGGTTGGCCTTCCTAGGCGCGATGCATGGGGTGAAGCTAACAGGTATGAAGGGGGTGGGTTGCAGAAATGCACCTGAGTGAGACACTGCATTGCGTCCATTGAAGGCCTAACGCACCGCATTCACTGACAAAGACAAATAACCTTGAAAAGGAATCAATAGTGCAGTTAAATTCATGATTTTCATCAGTGGGGTGCAATCGTGATAATTGGAAGATCGAATTGCCCTCTCTACTCTGCAGAAGTTCGAAACCAGTTAGGGAAGATGAATATTTAGTTTGATTATTTATTTACTCTTTTGTAAGTCCACGAGGCTTATACATATGGCACATGTTAAAATTTTTTTACAAAAGGTTTAGTACCTAATAAACAATAGGATAATAATTTCTTACATTACAGTGGTTTATAATTCGATAAATTTGAAGAAAATACAATGATAACAATAATAAACTGAAATCATCAGAAATAATATGCGCGAGTCTGTTTATAGAGACATTTAAACGGGCAGAAGTGTGATATTACAGTAAGAATGTAGACAACACAAAGCAAATCGTAATTATCGTTCCACATTTTTACCACAGTACGATTACATTACAACCCAACCCAACCCAACCCAATCCAACCTCCCCCCCCCCCGTTATAATATTGCGATATATTTGATATATTGTTTTTTTGACAAATTGGCTCTTCTCACTTGGTAAACTCCTGACCTCTGGCCTAGTGAGTCGAGTAGGTACTCTTAAATTGACTACACTCAAGAGTTCGCAACAATCGAGCTCCGAATTTACAATTTTAAAAGAAAAAGATATAACGCTTATCCTTCGCCGATACTCAAGTATTTTTTAGTTAAAATTAAGTTCGAAGGGTTAATTTGTTCGAAGGGGATATTTAACTTAAAATCAATAAATCTTAGAAACTTTCGGCATTTTTTATTTGAATTTTATGGTGAAGTGACCAAATGACGGAATTATATTCTAATTGACTACGAACTAATGAGGCAAACAAATTTTTCATAACTGGAATTAAAGTTTTTAATGATTTAGTTTACCGAGACGAGTCGTTTTGGGGTGTGAGAGCAATTATTTAAGTCCCCGAGTCACCGTGAGGCAGGGAGGAGAGAAACGACTAGGTATCGATCGAAGCCAAAATGGATTACAGATTGTAATTAGAGGACCCACCCTTAAATAGGGGAATTCATTGCCTGTGGACGATATGAACTTCGAAGATAACTTTACTGCCTTGTTTACAATATATACCTCAAGTATAAATCTTCAGATAAATCCACATCATTGGATGTTCTAACACACAAACTTATAATAAATACTACACGGATAAATAAAATCAATTAATTTATTGTCTACAGTTTTTATTTATTACATTACGTAGATACATTTGTATAGTAAATAACAATCATACTGTTTAACTGCAAATATTCAAAATGTGTACAAGGGCTACAAACTACAATCCGTTTAAAATTGTAAGGGAAAGAGTTTACCATAAAACATAATTCAAGATTCAGTCAAAATGGGGGATTGGTGATTCCGAAATGCACCAATAAATACGGTGAAAGAAATTGTAACTATATTGTACACAACATATTTCATAAACTATTAATGACAATTAAAAATAATACCCCTTTATGCCGCTAAAGTCAAATATAATCTAATAAATTTGCTATTATTATTAAATTCAGATCTTCAATTTGGGAGGCGGATATGGGTAACGCCGCTCCGGAACCATTTATTGGATAACCAACAACTCTGACGTAGATCACCCCGCGTGCAACACATGCCGAGGACCAACTAGTTTTAAATAAAAGCAAAACGTACAGACCTAGAACATTTTCAAAAAAAAAATCTTAAAAAAACGGCCAACTTTTGGAGGAGAAAAATTGGGGAATACCTCGATTTTGATGATCGTTTTTATTATCAGCCCTTTCGCTCAGGATTTAGGACAGTGACAGGTTGGTAAAATATATATTACTTAAATTCCTCGGCGATCAAGTTTCCTCTTAACGAGTAATGGAAACTGTACAGCGCAGTGATATTGTTGGTGACTTGGGTTTCTATACAATGTAGTTACGGTTGGCTGCCCTGAATGTAAACATTGTGACGATCAACATTACAACAATGGTCTGGACTGTCACTGGGTGGGTGGCAAGTACCGTACTACTATCCCATGGTCTTTTGTTTATCATAAAGCTCAGTTACAAAGTCATCTCAATGGAAAACTATAGCAAACAGTTAAAGTAAGTATCGGACAAGCCACGCTACATAAAGTGGCAACGTATAACACGGCACAATGTGTAAATGTGATAAAACCAGAAGGAAAATATGGGTTTCTCTCAACTCCTCAGAGAGAAACATTCAATAAAATGTTGCAAGCAATATGCTTTGTTCTAGCGCGAGAAGACAACGATATTTGCAGCTTGTTGATTCCACGATAACTCAACAAAGTGGCACCCCTTTGAAAAGTCTGTAGTGATGAAAGATAAAAAATAAATAGCTAGTTTTTAATCAATGTCAAAAAGTTAGATTTTCTCGAATAAAAAATCCAGTGATCTTTAATCACAACATTGGTAAAACAATGCTCTTGAGAAATTAATACAAATGAACACTTTTCAATCAAATCTTTCATTTGTTAACCACATACATAACAGAAATCACTGATAAGGTCTTAAAAATGTTGGGATTAATAAATAGGCTAACTAGAAATTTTAACAATATAAAGTGTATTAAACTGTTATATTTTGCCCACGTCAGAAGTCAACTTGAGTACAATTCTCTCGTGTGGAACCATCATTATAATATATATGTATAAGGGGCCATCCATAAATTACGTCACACAAATTTCATCATTTTTTTATCCCCCCCCCCCCCCCCTCCCCGTTCCTGTTACACATTGTCACATTTGTGAGACCCCTCCACCCTAGTGTGACGTCACATATATTTGCAATTTTACATCTGAAAATAGTAAAAATTCAGATTTTTACATGTGACATCACAGAGCTGGTGACCCCCACATACCCCTTGTCACACTTCGCTACTCCCCCCCCCCCCCCCCCCCCCCTTAAGGTGTGGCGTAATTTATGGATGGCCCCTAAGCTGTTTTTTTTATATGAATACCGCACAAGAGTCCCCAACTGCTCCCGTCTGGAGCCAGTGAGACTACGGCATCTATGGGGTATGGTTGTGAGGCTGAAGGTAGTGGTGAAGGGAAGGAGATGGGGAAGAGGAAGGTGGGGAAGTAACTGGATATTCAAATCTGGTCACCAAACACGGCTAAAGAAATTTCTAAATGGTGGTCTTACACCAGGGCGATCTGAGTAACTTCCACTCTGGAACGTGCCGCAAAACTATAAATATATAATTTTTAATTAATTGTGAAATACCACAAAATTAATCAAATTAAAATTTATTTGCGCACGCCGGGTTCGAAACCGCGACCTTCGGATTGTGAGTCGAGAGCCTTACCCCTAGACCACGCAGGCCGTCTGTTTCCAAAACAAGTGGGACGTGAAAAATATAAGCGAGTAGAAAAGCATAGAGTACCAGCATCTTAAATTTATCATTATTAGTACTCCCGCAGGCAAATAAATTTAGCTTGGCTAAACTTATCCAACATGTATGCATTTGACACATACATTTACATAGAACTCTGAGGAAATAGGTATGTATATGTATGCAGCACGTCGGTATCGAGAGTTACGGGCACCAAGTCGAGTGTAAGTCAATATTTATCGCAGCTCAGGTTAAAAGGCTAGTCCCAAGCTGTAATAAGAACACTATTTATAGCCGCCCATTCGAGGATTCCAGACACATTTACCTACGCTCTCTTCAGCCAGAAATAGCTTCATATACCTAAGAAGATCCTGGTCGGGTGCGCAAGGTGGAGTTCAAGTTTTTACAGTGAAGGTTATATCTTACGCCGAAATGTAGGGGAAGAAATTTACAAGAATAGGGGAAAGCGTCAATCCGGGAGCGGTGGGCGTAAACAAATATCCCGACTGTAATTTAGCCATAAAACTGGAACTATCAAACAATTCTGAATCCGTCATTGCTGTACAGAATATTAAAGCGAAGCACTACGAAGTAATGTAATGCAAAATCGTGTATTATTTTTGGTTTGCAAATTTGATCGCTTCGAAATATTTTGGATGCTTTAATTAAATATTGCGAATAAAACGGTTCTTCTTGGCCTTTGAAATAATAAGTAGTAGAAATAATAAGGAGTATTTTTTTATAGATTTTTTTACATTAGCTCCACACAGGAGGCCCAGATGAAAATAATTCCCCTCAGGGCCTGTATCATCTTTTGGTATGTTGTGTGGAGAGTATGACGGGCTCGGGCTCTCATGGGCTCAAGGGAATCGATTTTATTAACGAGGTCCAAAAAGGCAACTCTGTACCTTAAAGGATAAACCGCGAAAGTCCAAAGCTAAGCCTATAACCTCTAAAGTTAGCTATATACTCCCAAAGACGACGTCATCGTTCCATTAACTAGTCTTTTTCATTTTTAAACAAGAGGGAACAGGAAGATCGTCGATGGCGTACGTACGACCTAACTCTGCGACTACTTTACATTTCGACTTCAACTGTTGTCATTATTCAAATTCCATAATTAACCAACCACTCAAATATAGAATAAGGAATTCCAGTGAAAAAATATTATGGCTTTAAAAAAATATGTTCATATAATATACCAATAAACGCTGATTCTGAATATATAAGTTTTATTAAATAATATTTAACGTAGAGTTTTAAAAAATATATTAAAAAGACCATTTTATAAGGCGTCATTAAAAAACCCTGTCAAGTTGGTATTATTGAATTTGTAAGGCGTGACGTCACCGCGCCCATAATTCTCCAGTCACCTGGTATATTTGTATTGAAAATTATGATAAGCCATTCAACATTCCGTGTTATTGGTTTATAGAGATTTAGACATTAAATAGTTATTGTTTTAATTGAAACATTATTTAGGCCTAAATAATTCAGTATCAAAAATATAGTATCTTTATTAGTTTATCTATATTATTTAAAATATTCAAAAACTTTTAACTGTCTGAAAACATCCGGTAATGTCTGTCGCAACGCTCCAATTCTGAATTTCAAAATGGCGGACGACGAACAGCTGATTCCAGTAACCTACAAAATTGATGCTTCGGTTTCCATAATATTGATTTCGATTCGTAAAGCTAAAAAAATAATAATTTCAAACAATTTTTATACCACTCTCCCGTAATAATATTGAAAAATAATATAATATAATAAATAAATAATTCCACCTAAATAACGTTTTACTTATTGAATAGTTTCGTAACTTCTTCCATACAAAATGACAACATCTGTTGAAAATAACCATAACTTTTGGTCATGATGACGTCACACTAGATACGGTGGTTTTCGGGGAATCTTGAAAAATTAAAACTTTGACATTTATTTTAACCATTAAAACTAACTATAAAAAAATATGCAGTTATTTAAGTTAGAAGGTCATTATTCACTAAAAAAAAAAAATAAAAAATTGGACTGGAGTTCCTTATTATAATATCTTGTCACTCTTCGTCAGTTTTAAAATTCAAGACTTAAAAACAAGGCGTCTTATATGCTTAAAATGAAAACGTCAAACTGACAGCGCGCTCGTAACAAAATAATAGTCGAGCACAACTCCCACACCGTAAAAGTCTGTGCCGAACAGTCTCATTGTATTATTTCCTTGCGAACGGGGCTTCATTGAACATTTGCATAGCGTTTTGAAATGTTTAGCATAATAATGGTTTTTAGAATGGATTGCAGCGTGCACATCGTAATGTTCCACCGAGATTACATTTGACGAGATTGAAATAGCTACTTCTAGCACGTGTACATTATTATAGCTATTTGATTGGGCAACCTGCACTTCCGGTCGGCTGCTTGGACCGCTGCAAATGAATGTCACAGGTTGGTCATTTCGACGACAAAAAAATGCGCAAACAATAATGGCAATAGGACAATAAATTTATCCGTTACAGTGGAAAATCACGAGCGAGGCTAAACGTTAAATTGTACAAAAAAAACATGCATATGCTTAGCTAGTTTCCTAGCTATTTACAATACGTATTCATACGTTAACCCGTTTAATCACGGGAGACCAAAATTGTCCCAGCTCAACATTATGGCGGATTCATTCAGGCATGGCTTCCTTACATTTAGTATGGTAAGATTTATATTAGTGTGTCGCAATGTGTTGTGATGGCTTGTGTTGATTCTGGTTCCATGCCAACTGAGAATAAAGTCAACTCATCACCTCCTTGAAAAGTCATTAAAAGCTATGAAAAAATTATTTTTAATTAGCCGATAACCCTAACCTAACGTAATATATTTAACCAATTTTATATATATTTTTTTATCACTCTAAATGACTTATCTGAGATGGTTCTGGGTTGGTTTCATTGCGAGTTGTCCGGTCACCGTTGATTCTAAACTAAATGTATGAAACCGATACCGTTCTGACGCGTCGCCACACGTCAAGTGTAAATCCACCTTAAGGCGACGCTTCCCGGCTCAAAAATAAGAAGATGAGAGATATTTAATTACGAATGTTGGAAGAGCGCGCTAATATTTTCAATGATAAAATTGAAGCGAAAATTATGAAAATGCTGAATAAAACATGACTCGTTTAAAATAGAGCAAAAATCTCATGGAAGGTATCTTAAGTAACCTTTAAAGAAACATTGTGAATTTTTTCACCAATATAACTTGAAAAATAATAGAAATAAACTTGTTTGAAATAATTTTCGGAGCACACTTTGCGATTTTTTTCTATCGAGGGAATTTCATATTATTTGCGTGTGGAACGTACCTAGATATTATCTTCAAAAATAACATATATTTATTAAGAGCTTAAAAACTTCAAATGTTTAAGGGAGATATGTAAGAAATCGGTCGAAATTCGGATAGCGGCGGCTTAAGCATCGAATAAATCGTGGTATCTCCCTGACTGTCATGGTGAAAAATATTATCCAAACGGTATATTAGAAAGAGAAAACGCCACGCTTTTTATTCAAATCTAGAATTTAACCACAGAAAATTTGAATGTGGACATCTATGAAACCAAAGTTTCCGATAGCAATTTGAGAAAAGCGTATAAAATTTCTAGAATTTTTATTCATAATTTTTTTTATGAAACAAGAAAAAATAGAATTGATAAAACGTAAATAATACATTTTGCCAAGTAAAATATGTGTGTGTAGTAAATTATTTCTGGTAGTAAAAATTGTAATAAAAGTGTAGTAAATTATTTATTTTCGTTACCAGTAATGTTAGTTAGAAAAAAACCGAAGGTGAGACATTTTTAATTTGTTTTAAATTTTGTATAAAATATTTCAAAAATTATATTTTTATTTCTAATAATAACATTTGTAAACGTATTTTATTACGTTTTAAAAAATGTTTTTGGTTTTCAGATGTGTTCAGAAATGTTCCATTTATTTGAATATTTTGTAAAGCGGAAATATTTTGACCTTCTGACAAAATACGCCTGATTCCTAAGGGGTTAAAATCGTGCATTCGCAATAAGCGCAATGCTTCATTCAACCGTTGTAGAGGGATCATGTATTTAGCGAATGATTATCATAATGCCATGCATCGGTCATCGTCATCAGTCAACAGTCAACAGTCACAGTCATCAACGTCATCACGCCGATAGATGGCAACACTAACTTATCTGACCAGAGATGTCACGAGATGCAACATCTTGCATTCTTCCAAATAAAATCTCTGCTGTAAAAACTGCACCTGGTTTTAAACTTAGTTATGTATTATGAGGGTCATTCGGTCAATCTTTTGTCGATAAATCTTATTTGAAATTTATTTAAAAAATAATCTTTGAATACAAAACCTTTTCTTTTGTCCATTTCTACAACCAAAATATTTTTCAGAGTCATCTGTGTCGTATTTCCATACTTATTTGTATGACGAAGTTCTAGCATCAAGTTTTTAAGGCGGCACTATCCGAATTTCTACCGATTTCTTGCATATCTCCCTTGAACATTTGAAGTTTTTAAGCTCTTAAAAAAATATATGTTATTTTTGAAGATAATATCTATACAACCCCCACACCGAAACGCAAATTATATGAAATTCCCTCGATAGAAAAAATCAAGTAGGCACCGAAAATTTTATTTTCAAACCTGTCTCTATTATTTAACAAGTTATATGTATGAAAAATTCACAGTGTTTCTTTGAACGTTGTTTTAGACAACCCCCCGAGATTTTTGCTCTATTCTAAACGAGTCGTGTTTTAAACATTTTCACAATTTTCGCTTCACTTTTACCGTTTGAAATATTAGCGCGCTCTCTCCAACATTCGTAATTACATATCTCTCTGTCTTCTTCTTTTCGTGCTCGGGTACGGGGCCTTAAGGCTTCCATTTATTTTACACGGTTCTGACATCGCTTTAAACCTTTTGTAGTTGTCATTTTGTTTACATCTAACGATTGATTGTTTTTACGAGGCGCAGTGTAGTTAGAACCTTGTGCAATGAATTAGTATGCCCTAGCTGGTTGCATATGGTCATTTCTGCACGTCTAGGTATAATGTAAAATGGTGAGTAAAAGTCGTAGATAAATATTTTACTTTAAAATATGTTAAACTAAAAAAATTACCCAATTACCAAGATTCAACCTCAAAATCAGAAATCGGTCAATAGATTATGAGAAATCGTCTTTGCAAACTTTGACACTGGTATCTTATAACGAAGAAAGTGAAATGATAACCCTGTCCGGCCAAAGTGAAGAATTTAATCCTCAAGCAATTGATTGATTGCTTAAGCCGCCACTACCCGAATTTCTATCGATTTCTTGCATATCTCCCTTGAACATTTGAAGCTCTTAAAAAAATATATGTTATTTTTGAAGATAATGTCTATACAACCCCCACGCCGAAACGCAAATTATATGAAATTCCCTCGATAGAAAAAAATCGCAACGTGTGCTCCGAAAATTTTTATTTTCAAGCCTGTCTCTATTATTTAACAAGTTATATGTATGAAAAAATTCACAGTGTTTCTTTGAACGTTGTTTTAGACAACCCCCACGAGATTTTTGCTCTATTTTAAACGAGTCATGTTTTATTAAGCATTTTCACAATTTTCTCTTCAATTTTATCATTGAAAATATTAGCGCGCTCTGTCCAACATTCGTAATTACATATCCCTCCATCTTCTTCTTTTTGAGCCGGGAAGCGTCGCCTTAACCTTCAAGCACAGCAGTCATAATTACTTGTATTTTAACAAACGTGGTTGAAAAACAGACATAGGAGCCACTGTAAGAATTATTTGGCGTTGTATTTTTAATGTATGTGTCATTATATATATTATGGAGAAAAAAACTATAATGTGACAGATAATTCAATATTCTACTGTTAGATTTGTTTAGACAACAAAGAAATGCCTGTAGCAAATTGAAAACCAAAACTACATAATATCGAATAAATAAAAATTAAAATAGTGTGGTCTGTGATTGAAAAAATTAAACAAAAAGTTCCACCACGAAGTGGTCATATGTTTATGCAAACTACTCGCAATCATTATAAACATCTCCGGTTTATTTAATAACTTTTAGAGGTTAATATTCGATTTAACCCCAGAGACCTGACTTTATCATTATGGTAAATACTTATATCAAAAATATTACTGGTGTAAACGTTAATGTTTTATTTTTTCCATTTAAAAGTTGGAAATATGGTGGAAAAAACAAAAAAAAAATATATATATATATAGCGTTAAGAGACATGCTTGAATTACTTTAACAAGTGATTCCTGATAATATTTGAAGTAAAAATGTAAATGAAATTTTGGTCTCCAGTGACATTTTTGAAATATTTTTTTTTTCAATTAAAAACATAAAAAATCATTAGGTATTATAGGGGCGGGGTTAGGGCTTGGGCGGTTACTCGGCTGAGTGACCAGACATGTGGAAGAAATTTTTCTTTGTTTAATTTGAAGAAAAACATCAAGAGTCACTGGAGACCAAGATTCCATTTACATTTTTAATTCCAAATCACAGGAATCACTGGTTAAAATAAGTCAAGTACGTCATCCTTCAGCCTTTACATACAGGATGTAACTGCACGTACCCGAATGATTTTAAGATACGATTCCTGTGAACATTCCACAAAAATGTAGATGTCATTTTGCTGTCCGACGATATTTTTTTCAATTAAAAATAAAAATAATATTTTTTTCTTTACACGACGCAACTGAGTAGTTGAGTGCGTAGCACGGGTCACGTGATACGCACTCCTTCTCGTTCCAGAAGCACGGTAACTTGGAAAGAAGTCGCATATCACGTGATCCCGTCGCCACGCGTTGCAATGTGATCAGTGGCGAAGTGTCGTGGAAACATTTTTTTTGTTTATTTTTAATAGAAAAAAAATATCATCGGGCACCAAAATGACATCTACGTTTTTTACACTAAATATACCCAGAAAAAATAAAACTCGTAAAAATTATTATTTTTATTAAAATGCTTTTTCTCGTCTTAGTTTCTTAATTGAAACCGAGTGTGTGCCTATGAATTCCCAAATTAACGTATAAAACACATGAAAATTTAAGGCCGGGAGATCAGAGCTTTCATAACAACGTTTTTCTCCACCTCTCTGTTATAAAAGCCGTTAAATTAGCCTATTCATTTGCGAAAACAATATTAATCTGATGTTTGCCAGATTCGCTGGGTGTTTGATAACAATCACCAATCACTAATGAAAAGCAATCTCGCGCAGGAACAGGTCTCTCGGAAACGGCGGGATGAATTATTTCCAGAACCAAAGGGAGTTTAAATATAATTATTAATTCGATCTGATATTAGCATATTGTGCGGCATGTGATATTCACCTGTATTACGGTCGTTGCGAGTCCAAAATAATATAATACCAAAACGCGAATATGAGACGTCTGTTTTCCGCAAAAACCAATTGTCACAAACACCAAAAACTCTCCAAAGATTAGATTTGTCCACTTTATGTCGGGAATTAGCTCAACTATTTCGGCTCGCAAACTCATTGCATTATGAGCCACAGAGCTTTAAAATAATTATTCAAAACCCATTTATCCAATTAAAAAAATATATATATATAAAAGTAGATTATACATCTTAATTTATAAAAATGAATGTTTAAACCATTCATCAGATTGCGATGAATCTTTGGTGATTTGTTGTGCGTATGCCCGCGAAGTTTTTTTTAAATATATTATATAATGATGAGCCCTGGTGTTATTAAATTATATCCTACAACATTCATCCGATTACGGTGAAACTTTGGCGAGTTGTTATGCCCGCGAAGTTTTCTATATAATATAATGATGAGCCCTGGTTATTGAATTTTATCCTATAACATTCATCCGATTGCGATGAAACTTTGGTGAGTTGTTATGCGCATGCACTTGAAGATTTCTATATATACTGATAAGCTCTGTCATTATGAAATTTGAATAAAAAATTTACAATAGGTGGTGCGCGAGTTGTTTGAAAAATGAGTTTATTTATTTATTTGGGAGGCGGGAACGGGTACCGCCGCCCGGGAACCTTTATTGGATAACCAACACCTCTGCCATAGGTCACCCCAAGTGGTTCGCTACGTTTGGTGATTTAGCAGGGGTGCTCGGGTTCATGGGATGAGGTTTGTTTAGGCCTTGGAGGCAGATGACCAGGACATACTGAATCCCAGATTCCTACCCACCCCTTAAACCTTTCCTTCCCAGAAATCTCCTCTCCTTCCTTTCCAAAAAAACTCTCCACACAGCATCCCCAAAGATGACTTAGGCCCTGAGGCAAATCATTTTCCACAGGGCCTCCTGTGTGAAGTCCATTAAAAAAAAAACATATGTGTTGGGGGAGAAAGAAAGAGAGGAAGGAGAGAAGAGGGGGTTCGCAGCAGGGTGGTTATGGAAAAGGGGAGTGGGGGGAAGTGGGGGGGAAGTGGGGGTCACGAGATGGGGAGACGCGAGAGGGAGTAAGGTGGAAGGGATCGCGGGGGGAAGAGAACACGGGAAAGGGAATGGGAAAGCATGGGAAAGGACACGAAGAGGTAGAGGGAGAGATTGTAAAGGAGATATAGTTACATTAGGGGAAAGCAGGAGTAAATTTGAATAATCCATTCTTCTCACTTCTCACACGGACAGCCGGTAAAACTTTATCCGAAAATGGATTCATTGGTAGGAGATTTTGGCACTTGAAAGTATTTTTTGTAGACCTGATACTTTATTTTTTTCCAGACTTACAAAAATACTTATTAAAAAAATACTCGATTATTTCCAAGGCCAGGGTGTGTTCTACTCGCAGTATTTATTTGAATCATCTATAATACTTCTAAGCGATCAAATTTTCAAGCTAAAATGATTTCAAACCAAACGCACATGATTTTACATTATTTCGCACGACTTCATCTTAATGCATTCCCTTATAAGCAGCAGACATAGTGAAGAGACACGCGACCCAAGTAAATAATCAGAATCAGCATTATCTACCGATGCAAAATGTATTCCACATTATTATTTTTATTTGCTGCGGTGTATGTCTCTCCTAACGAAGGTTACCCAGGCACTATTAATAATTCGTATTGATTTTAGTCAGCGCTGCGGGGCGGTCAAGTGCTATCCGCCTATCGCGGCCAGTCGGCCCACGTCCGCCAGCCCATTTTCTCACGATTTCCACGGCCTTTCACGTTAACCCTAGAAAGATAACCTACGCCGCAGAAGCACCCGCGGAAATAAAATATCTCTGTCTCTTTCATCCAGCGCGTGTGTTAGAGGGTTTGGACTTTTCAATTTTAAAGCTGGTTCACACAGAGCTATAAATCTGCGAACAGATCTGCTGAATCGCGAGCGATTATCTTTTGTGCTTTCACACGAGGCTATCAAATATTTCTTCCTGTGGTAGGAGAGGGGGTCAGTTGAATTAGGGAGCGGCAACGGAATGCACATTTTTTTTAATGAAATCTGTCAACTTGACATCTGTCATCCACGGGTCGAGGCAGCTCCGTAATTACAATGACCCCCTCTCCTGTTTTAGTCGGAGAGGGGGAGACTTATCTTCTGGACATATCGCCTCTGGAGCGGTTACGTCTAAGATGTGTATTGTCTATGATTGATCTGCGTTTAAAAACGCTTAGGTGTGAACGGTCTGAAGGGATTGTATGGAGAGCGTTATTTGGCGTGCTATGATCTTTTATATTTGATAGCTGTGTGCGAACCAGTTTTTAGTTGATCAACTTTTATCGAACGACAAAAACTGTTTGAAAAATCTTGTTCAACTTTGTTGAAAGAAGGTTCAAAGTGTCGAGTTGATCAACCAAAATTGAACGTCAAAATTGCGCTTGTACTTTTCAGCCAACTCAGTCGAAAGGGTATGGTTATAAGCAGAGGCGGCTCGTAACTTTTGGGCGTGCTAGATAACTAATATTAAAAAAACTAGAGGATTATGAAAGAATTTAAAATCATAAATGAAAAAAGTCGTCGGTCAGTACTCTCGCGGGACGACCTGATGCGGTGGTAGGTACACTGGTTTCGCTGTCTTGACGAAATTATGCGCTCGAGAGGCGCATGGTTATCTTTTGTGTAACTTTTAGTGATGTATTGGGATTATTTTTATTTTTATTTGTTTTTATTATTTTAGTGTTATTACTATATTTTTATACTGATTTATTCTGATAACGTGTTAGACAAAAAAATATATTGTTTCCTAAGTATAAAGTTCCTAAAAAGAAGACAGTTGATATTGTTAGGTAGGTAGGTATTTTGAGAGTATTTTGAGAGTGTTCTGAATTCCGTGCTACAATGCAATCTAAAATCTTTTACGGGTGGATTTTTTCGATAAGCTATGAAAATAAAATATATAATATTCGTAGAGCGTGCTTGCTTTACAAGTACGACAAGAAATGAACTCGGACATAAATTACAATACGATATTTCCCCCTTATGAATCACAGGGGGGGGGTTGAATCTTTTCCTGTGGGGGTTGAAAGTGACACATTTCTACGACCATGAAACGCCACAACCCCATGGGTGACATAGTTACAGGATTATGAAGTCGACAGACGACACGCAAGCGACCACAACGAAGCTTCGATAACATGCAAGCATTATTATTTGTTTATTCAAAAGATAACAAAATAACAGAGCGTTGCTTCGTCCGTAGCATAGAAATATACGAGGGTCAGTCAAAAAGTAATGCCTCCTATTTTTTTTCTTCTTCTTTAATAGTCAAGAAATAAAAATGCAATTAGATAGTTCGAAAACCACACTACTGAGGATTAATTTGTCATTTTTCAATATAATCTCCATCCATTTCCAAAGCATTGGTCCAACTTAAAACAAGGGCGTGTATCCCAGAGTGGTAAAAAGTCCTGCTTCTTAAGGGTCTACTATTCGTATTTCGACCGATTTCTTACATATCTCCCTTAAACATTTGAAGTTTTTAAGCTCTTAAAAAAATATATGTTATTTTTGAAAATAATATCTAGATACGTTCCACGCCGAAGCGCAAATTATATGAAATTCCCTCGATAGAAAAAAATCGCAAAGTATGCTCCGAAAATTATTTTAAACAAGTTTATTTCTTTTATTTTACAAGTTATATTTGTGAAAAAATTCACAATGTTTCTTTGAACGATACTTAAGATACGTTCCACGAGATTTTTGCTCTATTTTAAACGAGTCATGTTTTATTAATCTTTTTCGCAATTTTCGCTGCTATTCTACGACTAACCATATTAGCGCGCTCTGTCCAACACTCGTAATTACATATCTTTCCATCTTCTTCTTTTTCAGCGCTGTGTTCACGAATAGTAGACCCTTAAGGCGCCGTATCCGGACTCGAAAAGAAGAAGACGGAGAGATGTAATTACGAGTGTTGGAGCGAGCGCTTATATTTCAAATGATAAAATTGAAGCGAAAATTGTGAAAATGTTTAATAAAACACGACTCGTTTAGAATAGAGCAAAAATCTCGTGGGGGTTGTCTAAAACAACGTTCAAAGAAACACTGTGAATTTTTTCATACATATAACTTGTTAAATAATAGAGACAGACCTTAAAAATAAAAAATTTCGGAGCATACTTTGCGATTTTTTTCTATCGAGGGAATTTCATATAATTTGCGTTTCTGCGTGGGGATTGTGCAGATATTTATTATCTTCAAAAATAACATATTTTTTTAAGAGCCTAAAAAGTTCAAATGTTCAAGGGAGATATGCAAGAATTCGGTAGAAATTCGGATAGCCGCCGCTACCGTTTTATTAAACATTTTCACAATTTTCGCTTCACTTTTATCGTTTGAAATATTAGCGCGCTCCCTCCAACATTCGTAATTACATATCTTTCCATCTTCTTCTTTTCGTGCTCGGATACGGGGCCTTAAGGCCATCCGCCATAGCCTTTGTTGGGCGAAAGACGTGCTTTAAGCTTTTTAAGGGTTGTGACGTATTGGACAGTATTCATTATGCATCCCTGCTCCAAAAAATCAACCATGTTCAAACCCTCTGCATCCCTGAACACTATCGCCACAACTTTCCCTGCCGATAGCACAGTTTTAAATTTTCTCGTCCTCGGTGAGTTTGTGTGACGCCATTCCATTGACTGCCTCTTTTATTCAGGTTCCACGAAACCAATGTTTCATCTCCGGACACAATATTTGTGCAGTTGCATCACCGTACATATTTTTCAGTCTTTCATGAATGCGAATAGGCGTTTCACCCTCTGCATTCAAGAATTCAATCACAAAACGCTGACTAATACGAACGTTGATTTCGGCCATTTTGCAAGCGACTGCAGTGCTGCAACCTGTTGACGCAGAAAATTACTATTGCAGTAGACTGTAGATGAAGGTTTGAGGAATAGCGCCAAATTCAATTTTTACATTTAACTGGCTTTAATTAATTAGAAAAAGTAGGAGGCATTACTTTTTGACTAACTCTAGTATTTTATGCATATTTATTTAAAAATTAATGTGTATATAAATGTTCACATTGGTGTACATTTTTGGTGTATTTTTGGCCAGCCACGCTGTTTTACATAACCTGCGGCGATGCAATAAAATTATCGCATCGAATTATTCGTTAAAGTACTTGGTTGGAAGCTCGAACAAAATCACAAACTCTTTATGCTGGATAGAGATAAGGTTAACGTTGGCCGTCTATTTCGATTTGCGCAAAAAATAAACAAACAATTACCAATACCGTTTAGAAGTTTAGATCATGTTTCTCACTAAATAGTAAGAGACACTGAAAAGGGGTGAAGAGGAACATATGCGCGGCCATTTCGGCCAGTTTTATACAAATCTTAAATTTGGATTTGAGATCAAAATACCCAACCAAAACTGAAAAATTATTTTTGTATTCAAAAGGTATATTCAATATCTAGTACGGATGTGAGCTACTTTATTTATTTTTGCTTTAAATTATAAGATATAGGCCATTAAAGATTTTAGAGGCAACTTGGGCAATTTCTGTGAGTAAATGAAAAACATAAAAAAAAATATTTAACTATATTTTATTTTACAAATACAATAAAAATAATATAAAATATTGTTAAAAATTCAATTTTTTAGGGTAGTAATTTTAATGTATAAACGACAAATTTTTGTTCCGCCGTAAGTAGGTAATTTGTATTTTAAATTTACACCTATCAAAATGATTTTTTTTCTTAATTTTTATTTTATATTTAATTATATTTTTATGATAAATATAGTAAAATTATTTTTTTTATTGTTTTTCATTTACTCACAAATAATTAATTACCCAAGTTGCCTCTAAAATCATGAAACACTAAAATCTTTAATGGCCTATATAATATAATTTAAAGCAAAAAAATAAATAAAGTAGCTCACATCCGTACTAGATATTTGATATACCTTTCGATTACAAAAATTATTTTTCAATTTGGTTGGGTATTTTGATCTCAAATCCAAATTTAAGATTTGTATGAAACTGGCCGAAAAGGGCCGCGCAAACGTTCCACTTAATTGCTCATTATTTAAAATTTAGCTGGTAAAATGCATGTATCGTTTGTAGATAACGTGGTACAGTTATGCTATAGTTATATGGGAACCTAATCGTATTTTATAAACAATAAACTATAAAACCATAAAAACAGCTTTTATCAGAGTGGATTTACTTAGTGTATATATGGTGCATTGTACCCGCCACGATAAGAATTACCACAATTCAATCAGACCAGCTGTTTTATAATTCTTTAATTCAAAATGCAGAAATATTATAATTAATAACATTCGCAAACAGACAAGTAGAATGAAAACATCACAGAGCAACCACGTCACATCTCAGGTGTATTAATTCAATTGAGACTGTATGAATAAAACCTTATTCCCGACGTATTGTAAATTGTAACAATTCCTTTTTGTTGTGGAAAAATAATTGTGCTTTGTGAACCAGCCTAAAGTTTAAACTTTCAAAAACTAATGAAACATGTACTGAAGAACCTTTGAAAATTGTCCCAAGTTAAATAGTGACTTCACTGTTTACACAGGTTTGAAAATTCGTTCATCACTGTTTACACAGGTTTGAAAAATTGTCCAGTTAAAGAGTGACTTCACTTTACACAGGTTCACTTTACTTCACTGTTTATACGGGTTTGAAAAATTGTCCAGTTAAAGAACGACTTCACGGTTTACACATGTGTGAACCAGTTTAAGGTTTGAACCAGTTTTAAGGTTTGAACCAGTTTAAGGTATGAACCATTTTAAGGTTTGAACCAGTTTAAGGTAAGAACCATTTTAAGGTTTGAAGCAGTTTAAGGTTTGAACCAGTTTAAGGTTGAATCGCATATTATTTATTCCTGATTTAAAAATATCGACGGGTATAATATTATTTTTGCTTATTACCAAGATTAGGACTGTGTGGACAAGTTGAAGGCAAAGTTGATACAAAGCAATTCTTCATGAAATTGAACATTTTCATTTCTAATAGGTTCGATAGAGTATCAAATTGAGCGTTTATTATGAACAACCTTTAAATTAATAGTAATTCAAAAACAAGATTAAATATGTGCAATGCGTACATTAATTTAAATTATTTAAAAACATTAGCATAAATGACAGTATGGGAGGACTCATGTTAAGTTTTTTTTTTACCCTATGCAAAGGCAATACAAATCACCAGGTAGGCACCTTTCTAAAAAGTAATTTATTTATTTTAAGCTGTAATAAATAACCTGAATCGAAAATTATTTTATCTAATAAGTAATGGGTGACCAGATCTGAATAGCCAGGTACTTCCCCTCCTTCCTCTTCCCCATCTCCTTCCCCTCCCCACTACCTACAGCCTCACAACATATCCAATTGGGGATGCCATAGTCTCACTGGCTCCAGACGGGAGCAGCTGGAACTCTTGTGAGGTATTCACATAAAAAAACTGATACTCCGGCATATTCTGTCAGAAGGTCAGAATGTTTCCGCTTTGCAATAAAATCCAAATAAATGGAATATTTTTTTATGTGTCCGATAAGCTTTAAAATTTTATTATAGAAATTAAACTTAATTTTTGAAATATAAAAATCTTGAATGCAATTATAAAAAAGTTTTTAAAATGGTGTGGTCGTCTTACACCAGGGCGATACTGAGAGTATCTTCCACTCTGGAACGTACTGCAAATATACTATATATTATTTAACACAAATTAATCAAATAAAATTTATTTGAGCACACCGGGATTCAATCCCGCGACCTTCATATTGTGACCACTGGATTGTTATCGCTCAACCACGGAGGCCGGAGAGTTGTTTAAAATCAAAAATTTGTTTATTAGTAAGGCCCTACATTTTAAAATGTTAGTTCTCTGTGGAAGCTTGTCATACCACAAAGTGTCTGATGAAATATTTAACACTTTTACCCTTTGCAGCCAGTAAACATTAATATGATTGATAAATTGGCACTACAGTTAAAATTTACGTTACAGTTCACGGTTAAAATTTTGGCTACGCATGTTTTGCGCACAGTTTTTCATGATTGCCATCATTTTAGTGAAAATAATAAATGGCAAAAATTTTGCTCAAGATAAATTATATTATTCCAATATAGTTAATAATATTGATTGTAGATTACTACTATAGTCAAAGAGATACCAAGTGCACTCCCAAAATTTCAAACGGGGAAGAACGTTCTTCCCCGTTTGAAATTTCAGGAGTGCACTTGGTATCTGTTTGACTATAGTAGATTACTCATCAAAATTTTGACTGGCTTTGCAACAATGTTGATGGTAAATTAAAAAGTGATACTTACAAACGAATTCATAATCTGCTCTTTTACAGATGGCGCTAGTTTAATTAATTTTAAAAAAAGCACTTTCTGCAAGTTAAGCCAAAATAAACAAGAATGAATTATGTATCGACTGATACTACTGTATTTGTACGCCTTTCTTGAACGAATTAAGTTTGTTTACAAACAAAACTTTTTATTCATTTGGCTTAATATAGGCGGCGCAAACAATTCAACAGAAAAAAAATTCCTAAAAAAAATAAAGTAGAGCCATCTACGAAAGCAGATTATGATTACTTTTAGTACCATCCTAATCTGATAAAATTTAGGTTATAATATCTGCTTACAGATTATTATATGATGTAATAAGAACTTGGGAGGTAATGTTTACAATTACCTAACCTCACTTTGGATAAGTTGGCATTTTTATGGCTATATTCAATAAGTCAACATGAATAAGAATGATATAATAAAATATAAAAGATCACTGTTAAAAGTGTTGCGGCATAAATCAAATGGGGTTTCGTTGATGGCATAATTGGAAAAAAAAATCAATATGGTAGAATTGTAAATGGTGCAAATTAAGAAAATGAAATGTCAACTTACCAGTAAAACTTTCTAAAGTCATATAAAATGGTAACGCCCCACTGGACGGTAGCAGGACTTTAAAAATAATTGGTATCCTCAGTCCTTCAGCTGAAGAAATCTTCACCTATGGGTTGTCGCACGGAAATCGATCTGAAATTTGAGAAGATATATCTTTTCAGTTCCCGCATCACGGCAGTAACTAGCACTTCATTCCATTCGGCTTATTTAATGAGATATAATGTTTGTGGATTATTAATTATTGCATTATCTACACATTCACAGAAAATTATTTACCGCACGGTAAACCAAAAATACATTACGCAAAAGCCATCTGGTGGAAAACGTGGTACAAATACCAAGATTGAAACATAGATCAATGCAAAGGGAATGCTCACATCTCCTGCTGACAATTACTGAAAACACGTGCAGATAGCTTATCCCACTGAATAGTCAGAATGGAAATATGACCTTACGCAGATTTTTTAAAATAGCACGAAAACTTCCATCGATAAAAAAAAACACTGACACTCAAAATGACGACTGAAAATAAATTATTTTTTTCTGCTTAGTTGTCTACCCTGGACTGGGTTACCGGATGCTAAACTTGTTTACTCGAAGCTAAATAAACCAAACCACTCACGACGGATTGATCGCGGTGAAATCGGGAACCACGGTTTGTTTATTACTAAAACTAACGATTTTTTACGTTGACTTCTGTAGTTCACGACTTCACCGCAGACTGTAAATATATTAATTATATATTATGGATTGGTATTGGTTGGTATATTTATAATCGCGTTTGACCGAAGCGGGGTTAAGTTATTTTTTTAAATCGAAAATGGTTGTTTTTTTATGAAAATTGTATGCATACCTCGTGCGTAAGAAAGGTTAAAAAGTTTCTAGATTCAGTCGAACAAATTTAAATGTAAAACTTAATTTCAATAAAACGACATTTTTCCAAAATATACTTACTCCATAACTCACCTTGGTCCTCATTCAAAAAATGCAGAACCAGAAATCAATTTCATTGCTCAGCAGTGTAGCGTGCCTTGGAGGGGCCCTGTATCAAAATTAGTTGGGGGACCCAAATGAAGGGTAAAGATTTCTCACAAAAGAAACAAAAGCCCGGGGGCCCCGTATCATTGATACGTCTGTACGGCGGTAGCTTTGCCCCTGTATTGCTACCACATTGAAAATCTCTCAACAGTTCCAAAAAATATCAAAAGCCCATTCTGAAGTTTTGGAAAGTTAACACATATTTCTCTCAATAATCGTTAAAGGTTGGATAAGACCAGACGAGCAAATGCTCGTTCTAGTATGCTATTGGAAATTATTTTGGTGTAAACAGAGAGCATTCTTTCCGTGCTCTAAGTGTGTTCACCGAAATTTAGTAGAATGCTCGTTTGTTTGAAGTAAACACCGCAAGTGCGCCCAAACAGTAAGCAGTTTGTTGTTGCCTAGTGCAGCGATTGTCAACCTTTTTGAGCCTGCGAACCCCTTCACTGTTACTATAAAATTGTTTTATCCCGTACCCTCTATCTATATTGTGAATACGTATAATGAAAGGCATGTTTCATTTGTAGTTTTTTAATACTCTAATTATTACATGAATTTAACAATACAGAATGTAGTACGGTTAATTCAGAGATGACTTCGGGCAGTTAAAATCAGTGATTTTATATGGGAAATTGAACAAAACGAGATATTGGGTACCCCCAATTTTTGCTTCGTGAACCACAGGTTGAAAACCGCTGGCCTAGAGCATTCCTTCGTGTTCGGATGCTTCCCGTAGCGGTCTCTTCAAAATGTTCTTGTGTTCTAGCACTGTACGGAATAATGGTGTACACTACCACTGATTGTTGAAAAATGGGCAATCAGCATTCACCCGCCTGCTCTAAATATCCCTAAAGCATTTGCAAGAATTCTGGTTCCTGATGTTCTTGTTTTTGTTCGTTGGTATTCTTCTGATGTAAATGGTGAAAAGATCAAGAAAAACGTTCTTGTTCCAGCTCTAGCTCCTTGCTCTTTGGTCTAATCCCACCTTAAGTGGAATAACCCACACAGAGTTCCTCATCTTTATTTGTCGATATGTTTCCTGCTCTTGACTAATTAATCATCAATCATAAATAAATCAAAACACTCACCTAATCAATAGTCTCCCCCACACGTAGAGTTCGGAGCGGGACGTGCCCCGCGCCACTTCAGACCGCCGCGCAGAAAAGTCTCACAGCGAACTGCGCTGTAAACCGTTATCTTACTTTCGGTCTTTACTTTTCTGCGCGGCGGCCTGAAGTGGCGCGGGGCACGTCCCGCTCCGAACTTTACGTGTGGGGGGTACTATTGTTCCATACGAAAGACTCTTTGGTATTATTATTCTGTAAGTTGGCAGCGTTGTTACCGGTTCCATAGAAAATATTTTCTTCATGGTTTTCTCTATGGTGCCAATATTGTTATTTTCTATTGTGACTTGTGACAGGAAAATATTTTGACGTTCGTCTATTTCGACATTATTTGGTAATAATAATATAATTGTAGGTGAACATGAAACCTCCAATATATAAAAAAAATATTTAAAATTTATGCCAACAATTTATAATATACACTGTCGTGCCTACTTAGGCCCTCCGTTCATGGAGATACTTATAAACTACGTGATTGTGACACAACCACAAGTACCCTGCAGATGTACTACTTTTTAAAGCTGGTTTCCGTACACGGCACTACCCGAATTATACTGAACTTGATCATTTTTCACGTGCAGCCGTGGAGTTAACACGATGTCGAACGATGTCAAATGACTTTTTTTCCAACATTAATCTATGCCTTCTTCACTAAATCCTTTCTTGCATATTCTGGTAATGTAAAGTTATGTAAACACGCATTTTTATTCACTTCCAGAACAAATCTAACATTACTTTCATGTTCAGACGCCATTTCTGTCAAACGTCAAACGAAAGTAGCAGACACGAATGCTACAACGCGTAGCGCGCTACCAGCACCGTCGTTAGCGCGCTACAGACTTCAACCTGACATCCGTCGCGCAGCGCCGTGTACGAACACCAGCAAAATTGTATGGCGGGTACCCACGAGCGGTGTGCGTGCTACGCGCATCAGGCTCGAATAGTTTGTAAGTAGCTCCATGTACGGAGGCGCTTACACTTTCCTTTGTCATTTCGACACCATATTTTCGAAAGGGTGCATCAAAATTTTTGTCGACGTATGAATGTGCAAATTATATCTCAATTGCTGTAATAATAATGTGTCCCTGCATTCTTTTGTTTTCATTTAATTCATAATAAATATTTGTTAAAATTTCAGTTTCAATATGGGGAAGATTTTCCTTGATCACATCGGAGGTACTCGCTTATTCTCCTGTGCAGCCTGCGATACAAATCTCACCAACAGGTCGGAGCTAATCAGCACTCGCTTTACCGGAGCAACAGGTCAACATATTACTTTATCATGACATGACCCCAATCTTTTGACAAGTTAGTGTCTGTATTGAGATTTGTAATTGATTGAATGCATTTTATTTGCACTGTGGTGCTTCAAAATTTAACAGTAATGATCCGTTGTGAGTAGGTATGCATATCAAAATATGAATATGGAAATACAAAAGAACAAATGTAAGTAGTTGTATGTTGTAAATCACTACGTTTGGTGATTTAGCAGGGGTGCCCGGGTTCATGGGGTGAGGTTTGTCTAGGTCTTGAAGGTGGATGTCCAGGACACACTGAACCTCAGATTCCTATCCACCCCTTAAACCCTTTCTTTTCCAGAACTCTCTTCCCCTTCCTTTCCTTTAAAAATACCCTCCACACAGCATCCCCAAAGATGACATCATGAAATTATTTTCTTCAGGGCCTCCTGTGTGGAGCTCATGTAAAAAAAAAAAAGACCGTCCGGTTAGAATCTTTAACTTGAAATATTATGATGTAGTGATCGGTTCCATGCTAACTGAGAATAAAGTCAACTCAACACCTCCTTGAAAAGTCATTAAAAGCTATGAAATCTATTTTTTTTAAATTAGCCGATAACACTAACCTAACGTAACCTATTCAAACAATTTTTTTATCACTCTAAATGACTTAGTTCTGAGTTGGTTTCATTCCGAGTTGTCGAGTCACCGTAGTGATCATTAGGACAGGTATTCGTGGATAGCATAGTTCACAAGAGGAGCTATCCGTGCATTAATGATAATGATTATTTCTGTGCTCAAATTGGATGCAAGTAAACCAGAACTTTGCAACAAATGTCTCAGAGTGTGAGTCTCTACATTCCTGATGATTTGTGTTGACAGCGCCTTCATAGATTATTCTATCTTCCTACCCGAAGGACTAGTCTGCCAATGGTTCCCCAGTGGGGAGGAGTATATTGTTCCCGAAACTAAACTCTTA
This sequence comes from Glyphotaelius pellucidus, assembly GCA_936435175.1. Classification (NCBI taxonomy): domain Eukaryota; kingdom Metazoa; phylum Arthropoda; class Insecta; order Trichoptera; family Limnephilidae; genus Glyphotaelius; species Glyphotaelius pellucidus. The sequence continues at coordinate 7,798,176 of OW386548.1, read as the reverse complement.
CAATATTTATATTATGTTGCGTTAATGAGGAGAGATACAAAAGTGAAATCCTATTGATTCTTGAAAAATATTTCCTTATTATCGCAATCTTCACTGCCTGAAATATTAAAAAAAATTGTGGTGAGCGCCGTTCACATTTCGGAGAAATTTCAATACCATTGTCAATATTCACGCTTCGCATGTATAGATAATTGATGCTCCCAGGGACATTTCTCGATGAGTGTGGAATCTACTTGCAACACATGACATTTGACATGTAATACAAAGAATACAATTTTTTTTTCTTTTCGTGACTTAGAAATAATTCAAAGCAGTCAATTTCCCGATTTTTTCATTCAGTTCACAATTTTGTTTTACAGATTATTAATAATCTGTTTGAACTCATGTATTACTGGACAAAGCAACTAATTTAATGTTAATTTATTTCTGCCATGAGATTAATCAATATCTTAATATGTATATTTCTTCTGTCCGTGTGTATGTCACTGAACTCCTCCTAAACGGCTGGACCGATTTTGATGAAATTTTTTGTCTGGGTTCAAGGGGATTCGAGAATGGTTTAGATTCACAATTTGGTCCTCTGGAAAATGTTCTTTTAATAAATTTTTTATTTCTAAGGAGTTGTTGATTTTGGAATGTTTTACATTGGATCCGGCAGACTGTGCTACCATTGCAGTATCGAATATTCAATATTATTCTATTTTAATTTTAGTTTGTCCCGACAGTTGCGTACAGGACAACGTCTGTCGGGTCCGCTTTAAATAAATAAAATAAATTGTGGAACATTCCAGAACACTCTCGAATGTTGTCCTGAGCGAAGCCGGGTAACCCAGCTATATATTATAAAAGAAAGTCCAAAAAAACGTGCAAACCGCAAAAACTCAGAAACGAGTCCCGGTACGATCAAAGGAGTTTTACGGTGTGGTAGATCTCTACCCCCCCTACAGGAAGACGGTTTCCGTTTTTACCTAAAGGGCGTGCTTTTGAAGATATAAGGGCTGGAAGTTTCGCCCTCTTGAAATTTCTAGAACAGTCCTCCGGAAAGTTCTAGAGGGTTCCATAGACTCTAGAAAGTTCTGGAAGGAGTGGCGGAGTATGTCGTGGAGTGTTTGGGAATAGGGAATCGGGAATATCATTGTGGAACATTCCAGAAAACTCCCGAATATTGTTCTGAGCGAAGCCGGGTAACCCAGCTAGTTTCTAATAAATCCGAATCCTCAGTTTCACCTACATATTTTTGAAGAATCATCTGGATCCTCCCACTTGTTCACTATATACACGTCATTGGAACTCATTGAATCAATATCTAAAACATTATAATTCTACGTCTTCATCCTCCATTTTTCAAACAACAATTTGAGATCAAAAACAGTAATATACGGGGTGCGGCGGCATAACTTCCTTTTTTAAAATGCGTTTGTGCATTCAGTCGGTTGATGTCGTAGCGGAGCGCTAGTGATCTCATTCGAGAGGCAGAACTATAAAGTTTTGTCCCGACACAGTTCAGTTGCCATCATGTGTTGGAACAGTGAGGAGCGTGCGTTTGCCCTTGAGGCCTACTTTTCCAACGGATGTTCTGTGATCGCAACCCTGCGCGCCTTTCGGAATCGCTTTAATTTAGCCCCGTTGGCTCTTGTCCCGGACATCATTGTATTATAATAACTACGTTCAGACAAACTGCAAGTTCGACAAGAGGAAGAACTTGAGTCCCTCGTCCCATTAGATCATCTGGGAACATTGAGGCAGTGAGAGCTTCAATGTTGCGATCACCGCGGCATTCTGCGCGCAAACATGCGTCTGCCCTTGGGCGGCGATTTGGAATGGCCAGCCCACTCTCCCGATTTTTCCCCTTCTGATTTTTTTCTATCTGAAATCCTGTGTTTACGTGAACCATCCAAGGACCCTACAAGATTTGAAGACTAACATCCAAGAAGAAATTGCCAGGATAACGCCTGATATGCTGGCAAGAGTTATAATAAACGCCAGTAATCGGTTTACTTAGTGTATGGAGAATGGGCGACGTCACCTACCTGATTTGATCTTCAAAAACTAAGTAGAATAAAACTTTAGATATGTGCCTACATTGTAAAAATTTTCTGATTCATACAATGGGTTTTATTAAGTTTTGAAAAAAGAAAGTTATGCTGCCGCACCCTGTCAATAAGAAAGTTCACAAAAGATAACACAACAATATATATTAATTCTGAATGCTTATAAACATAAAATAATAATAAATTATCAACAATCTCCAGATGCCCCGAAACTATCATAAAATAATTTAAAAGTGTAAACCAACAACAGGCAATCGCGGTGTAACAAATGCACAGGCAAGCTCTAATGCAACTGTGTTAGTGGTGTGATAAGTGATTTCTGTGAGAAACATGTTGCAAAAATGCTGATAAATTGAAAATTCCCGAGTAAAAGCGATGATACATTATTTCGCAAAGAACAAAGCATCAGCCAATCAAACCTTTTTACTTAAATCTTTAATCGGCATTACAAATAAAAATGAAAATCATCTACGCTCCGGGGCTACGAATGTAGCCAGCCGGCACAACAGGAGTTAAATATGTATTTGTAAATTATTTATTATATTGCGTATAAAATTTTATAATGTATAAGAAATGTAATAAAAAATATTATTATCATGCCAGACTTTGCCCATATTCATATTGCTATCGAACAGTTTTTCTTAGCCATTTCATTCCTCCATCTTAAGTATTACCCCAAGACAATAAATTAACAATGTGTGTGCATTTTGACTCCAGGGCGAGCCTTCCTCTTCAGAAAGGTGGTGAACCTGGTATACTCCGAGGTGCAAGACCGCGTGATGCTGACCGGGAGACACATGGTGCGCGATGTGTCCTGCAAAAACTGCTCCACCAAACTTGGGTGGGTCTATGAATTTGCCACGGAGGAGAATCAGAGGTATGTATGAGATTTTAAACTCATTTAGATACATAGTCCCGGTTTTTATTTATTTTTCCTTGTATTTTGTGCTTTTAACTTCTCATCTGACGGCCTCCGTGGTCCCGAGGCAAGACTCTCGACTCACAATCCGAAGGTCGCGGGTTCGAACCCGGCGTGCGCAAATAAATTTTATTTGATTAATTTGTGTTATTTCACAATTTATTCATTTAAAATAATATATAGTATATTTGCGGCACGTTCCAGAGTGGAAGATACTATCAGTATCGCCCTGGTGTAAGACCACCATTCAGAATTGAAACGTTGCTTGAAATGGCTTTAGCCGTGTTTAGTGACCAGATCTGAATAGCCAGGTACTTCCCCACCTTCCTCTTCCCTATCTCCTTCCCCTCCCCACTACCTTCAGCCTCACAACATACCCCGATTGGGGATGCCATAGTGTCACTGGCTCCAGACGGGAGCAGTTGGGACTCTTGTGCGGTATTAACTGTAAAAAAAAAAAAAAAATCTGTCGATTGAATTTTTGGAAAAAGAGCTGGAATTTAAAAAAAAAATTATTTGTACCTTTCCAATGATTTTTCACAAAAATAGCATTGCACAAACCATTAAAATAATAGTATTATTATTATAAATAAGATTTAATGAATAGGTTCACCGCTAACTCTGCTAAATGTATTGTCTTTTTATTATCTTTCCTTCCAGATACAAGGAAGGTCGGGTCATCCTGGAGCGGGCGCTGGTGACGGAGTCCGACGGTATTGAGGAGCACATCTCCCACAACGAGGAATGACCAAACATAGGCGCTTTTTATCGGGGACTTTTCATCATCAGACAAAGTTAGCCACGCCCAACCGATAAGGAATGTCGCCATATAAGAATATTAAAAGACTATGTAACGAAGAGAGTTTGGAGCAGTGGTTTTTTGGCATAGACAACTTACTACAGAAGTGTTGGCGGTAGTGATCAGCCCAAATTTTATCATTTAAGTTGTGTGGAAATTATTATTAAATTATTTTATTGTAATCATTGTGTGAAAGTGCTTCGAATGGAGAGTCAATGTAGTGGTGGCGGAACGATGCAGGCGTTTTGTCAATTGGATTGGTTTTTGTCATTTGATGGTAATCCTGTATTATTTCCATTGTATAATTCAAATATGTATTATTCTGAGGAAAGTTATCCAATGTTATCTCTTATATAATTTATTGGTAATGCGGGAAAATATTATATGAAAATTACTTAAGTTGTGAAGCGCTTTTCGTCATTTTGCTGTTGTTTACACCTATGTAAGGCTGCCCGTACAATATTTTTAGTATCAACACTGTTGATCACGCGCACGCTCTGATATTGGAATTTCTGAAAACATATTTTGAAATCCATTGTGTACGGCAGTGGCGGTTCTTCACAGGGGGACAATGGGGACAGTCCCCACCAGTTACACTAGAAACCTACTAAAGGAAGTCGATGCTTTGTCTTCACCAAAATGAATAAATTCTTTAAACATAAAAGTAATTAACATTTGCAGAAATAAAATACAAAAAAAATATTCTGGATGATTTCAATAAGACCATATTTTTAATTTTTTTTTCATTCTATATTATATTCTACGGGTGGTGAGAAATTTTATATTTGAGCTGCCACTGGTGTACGGGCAGCCTAAGAAAAATCTGTATCTCTGGCACAACAAAAATTTATATACGTACGAAATACTAAAACAGCTTGGGGTAAAATTGTAGACGAAAGTGTAAAGTATTAGCACCAGATATTGAATCAGGTTAAATACTCCGACTTGGTGACAAAATTATTTGTAATGTACCGTAGAATGATGTGACATTGATAAGGCCTCCCTCCTACCTTCTTTTTATATGTGTCATGTCCAAAGTCACCCTATAAAATAATATACTACAATTTTTTTTAAATTAGTAAAAATACTAGATACGCAAGCTTCTAAAAATGTTCTTAACCCCCCAGGCTTATTTGTTCACTTTTGGGAACAGCTCATATAGGTTTCATAGAAATCGTTGCATCTCCCTTACCGTCATGTTCAGAAATATGATCCAAACGGTGTTAGAAAGAGAAAACACCATGTTTTATATTCCGATCTAGAAGTTAACCATAGAAAAATTAAAATGTTCAGCTCTATGAAACCAAAGTTTCCGACCGCAATTCGAGGAAAAAGGAAGAAACTTTGTGAATTTTTTATTAATAATTTTTTTATGAAATGACATAACAGCGAGGTGACAATAACTTAAATAGTACATTTGTCTAATAAAATATGTGTGTTTGTCTTTTTTTCATTATGAGTAATTTTAGTTAGAAAAAAACGTAAGGTGAGCCATATTTAAAATTTTATGTTTGCATTAAAAATTTTAATATTTCAAAAATCATGTTTATTTCTAATATAACCCTTGAAAATGCACTTTATCAGCTTTTAAAAATAGTTTGTAGTTTTCGGATACATTCAGAAATATTTCGCTTATTTGGATTTTATTGTAAAGTGGAAATAATCTGATCTACCGACAGAATATGCCTGAGGGGTTAAATAATCAATTATTATTTAATTCAAATAACAAATCTCATTGAAAAATAATAATACTGAACTCCCCGGTAGTTTATACTATAAAAACTACCACGCCCATGAAAATTCACAATTTAAAAACATTGAAAGACGGTAATTTTGAAGCTATATTTTGAATACTATTATTTATAAATTAATAACACACGTTTAATCATGTGCACATGCACCCAATTGATAACAATGACACAAGTCACCTCTAACCTTCTCTTCTCAAGGTAGCGTGATACATGAAGACAGGCACATGTCCAGAGTCAGCCGGCCTGTTCGAAGTCGCATCATTCTACGATATATTTTAATTAGTATAAGAAAATTTTTATCAGATACATGAAATGCATAAAATATATGGAACACATGTTTCACCAAGAGATTTTGAGTAGCTTTTTGTTAACAGGTTCATTGCCGGTCTCAGTGAGGGCTTGGAACTCCGATATGTAAATTTGGTAAGCTCTCGTCACCCGTATTCAACAAGCTATAACTTTAAAACCAGATTAGTAGTTTGGGAACCATTTATCAGATAAACAACACCTCTGCCATAGATCACCCCAAGTGGTTTGATGACTTATCAGGGGTGCCCGGATTCATGGGGTGTGTTTTGTCCGGGTTTCGGCTATGGATGCGTTTGCCCACCAACTGCCGGGAGACCGGTTGAGGGAGACTTTTCGACCTCTCTAGCAGGGCTCTCTCGGAACATCGCCTTGCGCCGCAGTGGGGGGGATGGATTCATTCGTCGTGTCACTCCTCGACAACTGACCCCCAGACTCCTACCCATTCTACATACCTTTTTCCTACCCAGAACTTCCTATCCTAAAGAATACCCTCCACACAGCATCCCCAAAGATGACATAGGACCTGAGGGGAATTAGTTTCCTCAGGGCCTCCTGTGTGAAGCTAATGTAAAAAAATAAATAATAAAAAAAATATAGTCAAAAACCTCGTGCAGAAAACAATTCATTCAAGTACAAGTCCAGCATAAAAACAATAAGTCGTGATATTTGGCCGATGAACAACGAGTAGTGAAAACTATGTTGACGCTCACGCCAATTGGCGAGTGCGGAGTTTCTCAAAAGATTCGACAGTGAACCTGTTAACTGCCTCTTTATACAAAGATTTAATATATTAATCCCATATCGCACATCCTGTAGAAAAGTGTCGTAAGTCGAAAAAGTTATTACAGGAGAGTAAAACAAATGATGAACAAGTGGTCTTGCAGAGGTGGAGTGATATAACTTAAATACGGTTTTCGTGGGGCGTAGGTAAACACAATCACTTTATTTTTCAGATATAAAATGAAAAATAGAAAATTTTGATTTACGACCCTTTTTTAGGGGATGTGCGATATATCGTGTACTCGTCAGGCACGGCACTTAAAAACTTGGTGATTTCGCTTTATGTATAATATTTTATTTTGCGTTGTGATATGAATAATTACTTTGTGAAAGAAATATGTAATACGTTTTCATAAATTATAAGACAAAATAAAACAAGTCGGTTTTGATTTAAAAATAAATAATTTAGTTTTTTTTAACACCTTAAATAAAAAGCGCCCCTTTATTTCAAAATTAAGTAAAAAAAAAAATAATATACACACACATTATGCAATAATTTATCCATCAGTACAATGTAGTTGTAGAAATATAGAACATTACGTTTTTAAAATTAATTGTTTGCGATTATTGTTTACAAATTACATGCATCTTGTACTTTTCCATAGTTAAAAAAACAAACATAATTGCACTTTCTTACCCTATTAGTTTGAATGAAATTTAAGATTCACATAATATAATTCTATTTAAATTACACATAAAAAAACCAGTCAGTTTAATGTGATTAAGGTTGAACTAAGAATTCAAAATCTACTCTTTCAAAGATGGTGCAAATTTAATTATTTTAGGGAAAAGTGCTTTTCACAAGTTATGCTTTAAAAATTAAGATGAATTAATTGTTTTCGCCTGTAAAATACAATATGAATACATAGTTTTATCCGGTGACCGGCCAACTCGGAATGAAACCAACTCAGAACCATCTCAGATAAGTCATTTAGAGTGATAAAAAAATATAAATAAAAAATTGGTTAAATAGGTTAAGTTAGGTTAGGGTTATCGGCTAATTTAAAATTATTTTTTTATCACTCTAAATGACTTATCTGAGATGGTTCTGAGTTGGTTTCATTCCGAGTTGGCATGGAACCGTTTTATCCATAAACAAACTCAAATCTTTCAAAATAGGCTTGGATTGAAATCACCAAAGGCGAACAACAATTACAATATTGTAATTGTTGTTAGCTTTTCTTGAAAGATTTGAGCTTGTTTGTGGACAAAACTATTTATTCATATTACAATTGCATATATACGGGCATAAACAATTAATTCAATTTAATACATATTTTGAAGCATAACTTGTAAAAAGTGTTTTTCCATAAAATAATTAAACTGCGCCATCTATGAAAGAGCAGGATTTTGAATTCTTTTTTAGTATCACCTTAACTCTCTGTGTTTTAAACTCAAGATCGATTAACCTTTTCACTGCATTTCCACTGTACGTATGTACATATATTGAAATACTTCAATCATACATTTCACAAATAATTCATGCGTCATGTAATACGCGGTTAGCTACAAATAAGTCAATCAGACCTGTCTGTATATTCTCTGGGAGTAGACACAGAGGATTGAATGCCATCCTGACACAAAAAAGCCTCCCTTCATTGGCTTCATCCAAACAGGGTGCGGTGTGCATCAAATGAGTCCAATAAGTGCCAAGCAATATACTAGTCCCAGTGAGATATTATTCGTGAGGTCATCATTCTAGTATCTTTTTCGTTTTCAAACAAGACGCGTAAAAAGGAAGAGGACGAACGTCAAAGATGTCGGTACGAGCTTTTGCTGGGACTAGTTTAGCAGAACATTAATGGAAAGGTCCAAATTTATTATTAGTGACAATTTATTGATTTCATGCACTTTATTTTGCCCTTTTGACCTCCGAATTATTTATTTGGTTGGGAATGCCTCCTATGCTAGCCACGGTAAGTATGGTCTGAACAAAAATATTCCCTTTTTTTTTTTTTTTTTAATGAAAAACAAATAACTTTGTGTAACACCACTATTTAATTAACAATATCAACATAGTTTTCGAAACATGTTGATATTGTTAATTAAATAGTGGTGTTACACAAAGTTATTTGTTTTCATTAAATTAACGATGACGCCACAAAGTAAATTTGCCTATTTTGAAGAAAAAATATTCACATTTATCTATCGTAACATATAATTCAAAAGAAAATCTGCATACACCGTGCTTGATTTCAATTCTGTTATTGCACTTTTTTATAACCGCTGATGGCAGGAGCCCTGCATTCGCAGTGTTGAATTGTGCCTACGCACGGTATGAAGCACTGCAATTGCGGAGTCGATCTTTTACATTCACTTTGCCTTCAGATTTTACCTGTACCAAATTAGTTAAAGGACAAAAAATGTCACTTTATCAAGTACGGTATTGCCTACGTGTTGGCTGTAACAAAAAATATTTTTATTTATTGAAGTTTTTTGTAGGCCTCTACGGTAGAGATGAAACGGATAGATTTTTTTTTTTTTTTTTTTTTTTTTTTTTTTTTTTTTTTTTATTTTACAAATACAATGAAATACAAAATAAAACATTGTTAAAAATGCATTTTTTGGGGAGTAATTTTAATGTATATAGGACAAATTTTTGTTCCGGCGTAAATAGGTAATTTGTATTTTAAATTTAGACCTATCAAAATGATTTTTTTATTTTATTTTTTATTTTGCATTGTACTCCCAGGAGTTAATAAACTCATTGCGGGATGTTTTGCCGGATACCGGATATCGAATATCTGGCCAACCTTAAAGCCGGATATCCGGCCGAATATAGCCGAAAATGTATTCTTCAGTTTGGACCGTTAGTTAGTTAAAAGCTTGAAGTTTTCTTAAAACTGATAAATACTTTTGAAATATTTAATAATGGATTTATATCAGATGGCCCGTCAGCCCGCCTATCATTCCTTTCGTATAAGAATAATTTAATTTAATTATTTATACTTATTTAGTGGTGTGGTTAAAACCATACCTTGCATGTTCAAAAGTAATAATAACTTATTAGTTGATCACCGAGTCGTTTATTAATTTAACGAAATTGCACGTAAACAATGGTTAAGTAGCGCGTAAAAATAATACAATAGAATGTTAAGAATGCACACGTAGATGACGTATTGTGTTCGCTGGTTGGTAAATACTTAGCCGAATGGTAGTTTAACACTGACTGGATAAGACTACGTTAAGCCGTACTGCTTTATATAGTAGCGACCTGTCGAGTAACTTCCCTGAGAGCCGGTTAAAGGTGTGAATACGCACACAGTAGAAATCTCTCGAAGTTTCTTGCCGCTGTGCTTCAAGGCGAAATTTGACTCGCGACTTTTCGAGGAGGTTGCGGAATAATTTAACCGGCCGATTAAGGTACTTGGCGCCGCGCTGTATACCAATATTGATAGGCAGGTAGGTAGCCGGCTGGCCCCATGCAAAATGTAAACAAAGGCACTTAGCCGGCCGTTAGATCATTCTAGCATTTGGCGGCGGATAATATATGGTTGCCACACTTACTTATATTTTTGGGAAAACTTAATTGTTTGACGCGATTCTTGGCATGCAGTGCACTTCTACAGCCGATTGCATTTAACCATGTCGGATTCACCGAGTTTCAGATTTTTATTTCATTACTTTTCGTAAGTCATGTTAGTAGGTAACATTGTTCTGTTAACGATATATCCTATATTTTCTAGGTACTTCTGCCACGAAGAATCATCAAATCCCAACGAATTCTCTTTGTTATGTGAATTAAATAAAGTGCCTCCAACTAAAGTTAATAAATAGTTTTTTTTTTCAAATCTGGTAGGTGGCCGGATACTCGTTCATTATCTGGTATCCGGCCAGATTTTAAATTTAGGCCGGATACCGGATAGTTATGGAATATCCGTTTCATCTCTACTCTACGGGTTAAACTCAGGACTGAGATTTTGACATGTTTGAATATTAGCAGGGTTTCACGTACACAGAATTAGGTATGTACTCTGCCCTCTTTGTGGCAAGTTAAAACTAATGAATAAAGGTTTGCGCACGGCGCTTGAGGTACGGGTAAGAGGTATTGTATTTCACAACTGAGTATAGCTACCGGATAAATAATAATATTTTGACTTTGGAGTCTTTACTCTAAAATATTTCCAAATAATTTATTGTTCTCCTAAAGAGAGTTTACAATTTTTTTGGACCCATTGCCCAGTATATTTATCTCCCTACTGACAACATTTTAACCCTTTAAATGATAACTCACTAATCAAAGGGTTAATAGGCCCAAGAACAAACCAATAAATGGTGTCATCATAAACCAATCATCGTTCGGAAAGTCAGATTTCAAAGAAAATTTTTGTCAGGAAATCTTTTGGAATTTTTTGAAACTGAAACCTTTAAATTAAATTAACTTGGAACTCGACAAAAAAGCGCTGAATTATCTACAGTGTTTATAAAGTAAGCGCACAAGTATGCCTATCGTACATCAAATCATAAAAATCGCCTTGAAAACACTTAACTCTTGATCACCGCACAAGCTACTTACATTGCCCACTGATGGGCAATATTGCCCACGTTGGGAATCACTAACATTATCTGAATATTATTGGCTTCAATTTTTCATATTATGTACAGTGAAACACTTGAAGTTTTCCAAGGGACCGGAAAAAACTTCTTGAGGTGATGCACTGTGTCGTGTAATATTGGAAATCAGGCTGCTAACAATAACAGTCCTTATGTAGATGAAGATAAGGTTTAAATTCTTTCTTAAAACCAGCCACTTGTTTTGATTTATGGAGAAAACAAGCATGTTTTATTTCATTTTGCTAAATTCAGGCACAAATATTTAAATGTTTTACAATCATTTTCCAAAGAACTTAATTTGTTAAATTATTCAGTAAAACCATAACCGAAAATGGGTTCGTAAGTAGGAGATTTGAACTTTTAAGCAGTTTTATAGATATGATACTTTATTTTTTTCTGGAATTAGATCTGTTATGCTTGCAACTTAAGTATGCTTAGTACTTAAGGCGCCGCTTCCCCGCTCAAAAAGAAGAAGATGGAGAGATATGTAATTACGAATGTTGGACAGACTAATATTTTAAATGATAAAATTGAAGCGAAAATTGTGAAAATGTTTAATAAAACATGACTTGTTTAAAATAGAGCAAAAATCTTGTGGAAGGCGTCTTAAGTATCATTTAAAGAAACATTGTGAATTTTTTCACAACTATTACTTGTAAAATAATAGAAACGGACTTGTTTTTAATAATTTTCAGAGCATACTTTGCGATTTTTCTCTATCGAGAGAATTTCATATAATCTGCATTTCGGCCTGGAACGCATCTAGGTATTATCTTCAAAAATAACTTATATTTTTTTAAGAGAGATATGTAAGAAATCGGTAGAAATTCGGGTAGCGGCGGCTTAATTAAAGCATTTAAAATATTTCTAAGCGATCAAATTTTCAAACCAAAAATCCATGATTTGGCATTACTTCATAAGCTGGAAAATGTTAAATTGGGCCATTTTTCAAATTCAGTCTTCAAGGGACCGAAAAAACCAAACTTCTAAAGCATAAAATGTCTTATGTGTAAAAACTTTGTGAGTTTCACTGTATTTATATTAAATTTAAAGTGTGTTTGATTTTTACCAATAAACCGTATTGCATTGACTTAAAGTTATATAATAAGTATGGTTTTCCTTGGCAGTTCGTCTCCTATTAACCGTCTCCTATTAAAAAAACTGCAACTTTTCTTAATTTCATTCATCAAGTACAACATCAAGAATATAATAAGTAAAACTAATACTATATAGAATCCGATGAATAGATTGAATGATTCATCTGTTCTAGGAATTGATTAAACACAATCTAATGGGAATTTTGGGTCTTAAATTTAGCTATTCAATTTTATGTGAAAGACATCATTACAATATTTTAAATTGACAAATCACAAATAAAGCTATTTTTTTTGGAAGAATTCTTTTTCCAAATTTGTAAGTACACTTATCCTAAAATATTTCATAAACTGCACTTTATTTAAATCCAATTTGGTGGATTTTCATTGGATATTAGATTTATGGATGATGGAAAGGAAACAGGTCCAGCTGCAGGTCTAGAGACATCTGAGACGTTGGTCTGAGCTCAGAGTCTCCAAAAGAAAGACAATCAGTTCCCAGTGGATCCAGCAGGTGTAAAACTGACTGACTCGAAGACAAGTTGAGTCTACCTCCATCTAAACTAGACTCGCTGACCAACAATTCATTTCTACTTAAGGTGTCGGCACTACTTATAGGCAAGTTTAAGTCGGAACCATTCAGCATCGATTGGGTCTCGCAATGGTCACCATTTTCATTTGAATTCATCGGGTCACCCTTATGCACATCAACAGCCATCGTATCCATATGTCCATTCTCCATTGACAGTCCTAAAGATTCAGAAGTCATCTGGTAAGAGTTTTCACTGAGGATTGCGTCGGCAGAAGGCAGATGAAGCTTGTCACCGTCAGAACTCATGTCACTTAATGAATCAACCGGGATTTGTAAATTTTTGGAGGTTTCTATCTTTCTGAATGGGGGCAACGCATCTCTGCCATATTTCATTTCATTATATTGAGCACTAGTGAAGTTCAGCTTGTCCGAATCAATTTGCATGTCGAATCTGCTGTCATTAAAGTCATAGTTTCCGGGAGCACCGTCACATGCGGACTCGCCATTGCGAGATAAATCATTCTTAAGATTAATACTATTTGTATCGAGGGCTATTTGAGTTTTCATGTCGAAGACTAAATTGGAATGCATGTCTGCTATTTTGCTTGTACAGTCAAATGATATGCTATCGTCACTCTGAACGGGTTGGTTGGAGGGTTCAATGATGGTGCGTTGAGGGGGGAGCTGCTCAGGAGTCTCCGACTTGACTAACTCCGCAATATTGGCCCTCCAGGGGCTACCTGGAGTGCTTTCACTGACTCTGGACTGTTTCTGCAGCGGAGTAGCATCCCAACTCTTCAGATCGCTTACAGTCTGAGAGAATGAGGCATTATCCATCATGATGTTGGAGCTATTAGAAAGCCACTCGTTGTTAGTCCTGGAATGATCATTGTCAGTATCCTGAGAACCAATCGGTATCCATTTACGTTTGCCTACATTTGTAGTCCATTTATCTAGGGACTCTTTTCGGGCAGAATCGTTCATTTGAGAAGTCTTCTCGATACGAGTATCTTCAGTGCTGGACATCCTCCAGGTATCACTGGATGTCACATTGATACTTGAAGCGGGAGGAATTGGTTTTGGTGAAACATGTTTACAGTCATCTCCTTGTTCGCCTATACATTTAATGGCATCCATATTTAAACGATACTTCCCAGGCGAGACATCCAGTAATCTGAAAGAAGGAGATTATCAATTAGGTCTATGATGGGTGGGTAGGAATCTGGGAATCAGTGTGTCCAGGAGTGACGGACCTATGAATCCATCCCTCCCACTGCGGTGCAAGGCGATGTCAAATTCAATAATTCTCTCCCGATTCGGCCTGCCATGCAGCTGGTGGGCAGACGCATCCATAAATTTGATTTAATCTTACATATAAAAATCAATTTTTGTTTGTTTGTATGTTATGCGCTGCCATACCGTTCATCCGATTGCGATGAAACTTTGGTGATTTGTTATGCGCATGCCCGCAAAGGTTATAGACTAAATATAATGGTAAGCTTTGGCATTATGAATTTGTATAAATGAAAATGAGTGTATTTTATATATTTTAGCGGCAGGGAGGGAAGGCATGAGGGGAAGGATAATGAAGGAGGGGGGGTTAGCGGGAGGGATGACGAGGGAGGGGAAGGTGTTAAAGGCGGAAGGGGAACGCGGGAGGAGGAGAGGAAAGGGGACGTGTGGGAAAGGAAATGCGGGGAGAAACAATTTATTTCTTTGCATTGCAACGCATGTCGGGACAGCTAGTTAATAATAAATGATGACTTACTTGCCAACCGGGTCGTTGATTATGCACGAAGAATTGTTTTTGTCTTCAAACAAGAGACACGGCATGAGTCTTCTCAATTTGATGATCAAAGCAGAGAGTTGTCTCACAAACACTGCCGCCCGACACTCCTCAGAAGTTCTATCAAGGATACCAACTAAACTGGCAAACAAACTTCTTTCTTCTTTACTCTCCAAATCTTCAATTTTATCTGCATCGTTTATATTAGATACCACGGTGTGATTGCTTTGCAGTGGATTGTTGCCATTGCTAATGTTGGAGGCTTTGATTGGTTCGGCCTGCAGGTCGTTCAGTTTCCGCGGAACTGGTTTTGGTTTAATCTCTTTGGCTTGGTTTTCACTTTTGTATTTAGCGAGGATCTCGGTGGCTTTCGGTGTGATGGCGTGGTCGGCAAACATGAGGAAATGTCGCCCCATCCTGTTGGCTCCGCGATAAACCTGAAACGATTAACGACAAACGTTATCTTCAAGTATATGTAGATTTTTAGCATTATAGGGTACGGACCTTAGTTGAAAGAACTATAAATACGTTAAGTTAACAATTGATATGAATTGCTTGATAGTAATCAATCCCTAGAACCTCTACATTTTGCAATGTATTTCTCTCAAGTGAACTGTCAAAATGCAGGTAGCGCGGGAAATATTTACGCATTAATTTGATTCCAGACAAATTCACTGTTTTTGAACATATTTCAAAATAAAATGCTCCTTTTGAAAGCAGACTCTTTCAGATTAGGTATTACAAATCGACATATGCAGTTAAAAAAATGTCTATGTTGCATTCAAAATTTTAAATGCAGACATAGATTAAGTTTTTAAAGACGCTTACCAATGGTTTTTATTGTGTATACTGTAACAACTTTACACGAAAACTATTTAATTAGATAATGTATTACAAAATTTGCAAACCCTGACAAATATTTTTCAAATGCTAAATAATGTTGTTTCATAGATTTATTTCAAATTCTTCAGGAACGTCTATGGTAAATTTTTAAATACAAATACAAAGCATTGTGTATATCTCATTTCTCAAAGTAATTCAAAAAGAGATAGAATGACTTTTAGAGTCCGCGTCAGGCTGTGAAAAATACCTCCCAAAATGACTCTACGAGCATTTGACTCCTGGGAGATATAATATCTCTCAAAATTGCTCCAGGGGTTAACAAAAGTATGAATATTCACATTTTTTTATTTATTTTTTATTTCCTTTATTTTTCCCAAATTTTACATTAGATGTACACATGAACTCTATCTATCATGAAATAGTAAGAATAATGGGAACCCACTAAGGCGCAGCCTGTGCGTGGGTAATATAGTTTAATTTATTTTATTATTGTACCTAAAAAGAACAAAACAATGGGCAAATAAATCAAAAACATGATTAAAAATTGTCTAAACAGCTGTGCACAAAATGAACATACACAGTGCAATAGTGAGTGTATAGTGTAATATTAAGTGTAATAGTAAGTGTATATTAAGTGTAGTAATGTTATAATAAAGATGTATTGTAATTATAAGTACGTAGTGTAATAATAAGCGTATTGTTTAAATATTTGAAATATAAAGTGATAGAAATTAAACAAACAACGTTTCAATATCTACATTGTCAAGCCACGTCTTCAAGTACTTTATGTATTGAAGTAGTTTAGTTGTCATTTGAATATTTTTCGGTAAAAGATTGAATGTACGAGGTCCAATGAAACTGCTGTGAGTTTGCATTTGTTTGGTATTCGTTTGGGGGGTATAAAAAACATTATTCCTAATGTTGATTCTATTTTAATTTTTTTCAAATTTGTTTAAAAAAATTTAAAAAAATGTTACCTTCCGGCACAGAGGGCAAGTGAATCTCTTCTTATGTGTAGAAGGCGGTGTGCTGGGCGTGCCGTACTGGCGTGACTTCTTCTCGCCCGCATCCTCCCTGTCCCCGAGGACTGAGGGGGCGGTGGAAGCTGCAGGGGCGCCTCCGTCCAGCAGGGAGAGGCTTCCAGAGCCCCCCGCCGCACCCTCACCGTCCGCTCGCTCGTAGTCCATGGCCATGTGGCGGGGAAGGCGCACATGACGGCCACTTCGGGTCACAGACACAACCTTGCCGAAATAATTACAGATTAAAGTAGTGGAAACATGGAACATACTTCTAAAACATGTCACCAATGCTATAAATGTTAATCAATTTAAAGTTAGATTGGATGCCTGTTTGGAGAGAAGAAAGAAAACAATTATTTTAAAACTACTGTAAAATTAGACATGAGCAGAATGTTGTCTGTTCATTAAATACTAACAATCTTTTTAACATTTATACCTACATCACATAAGCTATGTGAACGACATGATTCTCGTAGCTACGTCGATCAAGGGGTTGAGAATATCATTAAAAACCTGTGAAGAATATGCAAATGACTACAACATAATATAGAGAATTTCCAAGAAGACGGAACTAATCGCATTCTACCACAGAAACAACCCGAGAAGATGCTTCAGGTACAACTTAATAAGGTAAACGTAAATACATCTAAAACGTAAAATACTTGAGGCACATCATTAGTGAAGACCTCTCGGACGATGGTGATATTGAACGACAAAGGAGAAGTATCAATTTACTGTCCAATATGATTGCCCGAAGATTCTAATAATGTAAAAAAAAATTGTTCAATGCATTTCGTACTAGCCCGTATACATGTGAAACATTGTGTCACTGCCAAATCAGCTCAATGGAATGACTCAGGATCCAATACAATAGCACCTGAAGAATTATATTTGGATACAGAAGGTACAGCAATGCATCAACAAAGTTTACGAAGCTAGAACCGAATGGGTTCGCCAGGCTGATGAGTCACAGGGTCACTGGAGCTAGGATGCGGCTAATGGCCTTCTACAACAATGGTGGTGAACGCAGTCTTCCAACACCAAGCGCCACTCTAGAGTGAGTGCTGGGCCCAAGACCCTACATATTGTACACGACATGCGTTGCAATGGCATTCAAAGAAATAAATTTATTCCCCCTGCATGTTCTTTCCCATGCATCCCCGTTCCCTTCCACCTTCCCCCTCCCTCGTCTCTTTCCTCTCTGAGAACCCCACCTCCACTTGCCTTTCCTCCCTGCCGCTAAAATATATGAAATACACACATTTTCATTTATACAAATTTCATAACGCCAGAGCTTACCATTATATACAGCCTATGTTACTCGCTGATAATGTAGCTTTCTATTGGTGAAAGAATTTTTAAAATCGGTTTAGTGGTTTAGACGTGAAAGCGTAACAAACAAACACACTCACTTTCGCATTTAGTATAATATTAGTATAGATGTCTATTATAGTTTACAAATTTTGTAACTGTAAAACCATAAGTTAGAGAGGACATTATATTTTGGAACCAGAGTTAATATACATGTTCACAATAATTAACCTTTACAATGCTGGCCATCTCAACGCAATCTTCTCCTTCAGGCATCAAGTTTTGCACAATTTAGTGAAACTTCATGGATCCGCGTTAGGAGGTAGCCGCCGCCAATGGGTCACAAATGCGACAGCCGTGAAGATCAAATTAAAATCTTAGAGAAATAATGCACAGTAATTGAGTTAAGTACAAACCTGAGGCGTCTGAATGGGTGTTGGCACCGCTTTAGGCTTCTTGTCTTTCTTTGGCTTCTTGTTGTCCTCACCGACCGCAGCGCCGCTGAACATGTTCAGATCTTCGGGGTAAACCACCCTATTGGACATCAGCAAAAGTTTTACAATAACAAATTGTTTGCGGGAGACGCTTAAATGCATATTTTTCATACTGATGGTAGAGAGCGGGAGATGCCTAAAAATGTTTTTTTGTATTTACGTACTATTGGTAGAAACCGCGAGTTGTTATTCTGTGAAGTAGAAATTAGGCACCGCACTTGTGAGTGTACAATGTACCGGCAATTTCTACAATTATTGCCGACATAAAACATGCACTTGAAATACAATAACAATAGCGGTCACATTTCGTTTTTATCTTTATATTGCTTCGGTGTTGTAGCGATATTCTTTGGTTCAAGACGTTTTCCCATTTTCGTTTCTGTCTCCATTCCACTGTTAGAAATTATTTTTATTAAAAAAATATTCCTAATTTCTTACAAAATATCGACCATATTTGTAATTGATCTTTATTTGTCGTGTGTGAAAATTTATTTAATAAATATTGTTTTCATAATATAAGGATATAAAAATTTGTAACATAATAAAGGATGTCATTTGACTAAATGGTTATTTAAAAAAGATCAATAGTTCAGAAGTTTTAGCTATTTTACATTAAATGTAATTTTGTGCGTGAATCTGAAAAAAATTGCTCAAACAATTGCAAACATTGCTTTAGGAAACCACTCAACCTCTTCAAAACTAACCCTCACTAAATAATTTGAACTTTGTTCAGAAGAGCTATTCTCTACCTTTTGTGAGATCGATCTTCAATTTCAGGCGCAATCTCCTGTCAGATTTGTGTGATTTTCTACGGCTGTTATTTGCTTTTTCTATGGGCCAATGTCAGAATTTCAGCTTCACGTATTTTAGTTTAGGTCGTTTTAAACACGAATACCTGCAAGTATGCATGATTATTTATTCATTTAAAAGCCGTAGAAAATCACACAAATCTAACAGGAGATCTCGCCTGAGATCTATCTTGATCTCACAAAAGATAGAGAATAGCTTTTCTGGAGTGGTAGAGAAGCTCAGTATCTAGTGAGATACCATCGTTTATCAATTAGAAATGCCGTAGTTCCATTGGTTTTGGAGGGTGGGAAACTTATGTGGTGTCAAAAGAGGAATGTCAGGAACATCGAAAGCGTGAATGAAAGTTGTTATCTTACCTGTAAACAATTCTAGTCTTGGAAGAAGGATCGTACAGTACATTTCCCTTGTTCTCTGGTCTTGCTACAACAGTATTTAATGCGTCTGTTACCACCCTCAACTGTTCTCCATTTAATCTTTCCACACTGAAAACAAACAGAAAAATAATGTTAATATGTAATCAATATTATGTCAATGACTGAGTTGGCATCGCGTTTGGGTCCCAGCCGAACGTCGCATGTTCGATTCCTCGGCTGGCTAAGTCTTCCATTATGACCCAAGCAACATTTTCCGCTTACTGTGGTAGTAGTAGATTTTTTTAAAAATGTTAGGCTATTCGTAACCCGGGAGTGTTTTAAATGAAATAATTAAAATTCAAAATTTTAAATGATTTATAGAATAATAATAATTTACATAAAACAAAACAATACTGCCGTCATAACTAGAAACACAGTAATTACCAAAATTGAGTTGAGTATGGGAAGTTGTTAAGTATCGAAGTTTTGATGTTTTACCAAATTTTTTCTTTTAAATTCTCATTTTTTGTATTAAAAAAAGATGATATTGTTTTTGATGTTATCGCAATTTAACCGCTCTTGGTAAGTAAGTAAATACACAGTTCCTATATTGAAATTAAATAATGTATAGCTTAGATTGAAACGTTGCTTGAAATGACTTTAGCCGTGTTTGGTGACTAGATCGGAATAGCCAGGTACTTCCCGAATTTTTCTTCCCATCACCTCACAACTAACCCCAATCGGGGATTTCATAATCTCATTGGCTCAAGAATATTTGTAACTCTTGTGCCTTTATTCACATAATACTTGCAGACACTCCAAAAATTTTCGCAATTGGTGAGTAAAAATGGAAAATCGCATATTTTCAACAAATATTATATTTTAAAAAACCATTTTTAAAGATAATATAGAACAAGTGTCTACGAGTGTTTTGACAAAAAATCAGTATATTCGGCCAATTATAAATAAGCTAAAAGGTTAAACAAAACTGCAAAACTTTGACCTTTGATTCCGGAGAATGACTCCCATGGGAATTAGTGTATTTACTTACCACGACAGAATAGTCTGCTGGAAACTATTCAACAACCGTGCCAGATAATTAATATCCAAGCAAAGCATAAAAAATATACTAATAATCATTGTTGACAAAATATTATAAATTTTAGATTTGATGCCAAGTCACATGTTCCATGTGCCAGAATAGATCGATGATTTGTATTATTTCAACGCAAATTACCTTTGATATTGGTCTCCACTCTGTAGTACATGCACAGTTTGGTGTGGTTGGGCAGGTTTCCACCTAGAATTTAAAAACAAACAACCATTAAAAGAAGAAAATAAATAAATGATCATGGCAAGACAAATTAAGATTGCTTACAAACAGGATTTGCGATTGATTAAAGACAAATGGAAAGGAAAATATGAACAATGTTTAATACTAACCCCATTAATCGCATGGGATCTTCCTGAATAAACATTTTCCGTGGTGGTCTGGGCACAATAGGTATTGGCGTCAGAGGAAGCTTAATATTCAGTGTCTTCTTTAAATTAGGACTTATTGTTTTTAATTGTATTGCATTTCTCATTTTGACATTTTTCACTGGAACCTTTTGAGACACAGCGGAGCTGCTTGCAACAGGATTTTGAACTGAAACAAGCCTGGTTGTTTTAAGAGAGAATTTATTATCCTGTTTTATTGGTAAGAGCACACTCTTTGCATTTCCGTAATGATTCTTAGTATCCGGTTTAAATGAGCCAATGTCATTGTGCGTAAGGATAAACTTTCCGGTTAAAACAGCATCAGAGTTGTGATTTCCATTTGAAGAACTTTTCAAGTGAGTTCCATTTAAATAATTGCCGGCAAGATGGGATCCATTTGAAGAACTCGTTGGGATAAAGAGCTGTGACTTTTTGGAACTTCCATTTGTTTTTGGCTGTCCATTTGTGCGAGGTTTTATTAATGAATGCTCTGAAACTTTAGAGAGGGAATCTTTAACCATGTGATCTGTGATAAGTTGAAACCCTCGACCTCTGGTTGTGGCTAGTTCCGACACGCGAACAACTCTGTGCAAAGGAGGATCTTGTGCAACTTCCACTGGGGCCTCGTTATAAACAACCCTTTGGGAAAGCATTTGGTTGGTGTTATCAATGGGGGCCTCAATGACGATATTCTCTGGTTCTGGTAGCTCTTCATGGCTGTAAGGAGGTTCATTGGTCGATGTGGAGAGAGGGGTAGCCGGGTATTGGACTTGGAGCCCCAACTCTGCCACTTGCTCAGGAGTGAGGGAGATGGTATGCAGAGAGCCATCGCTGGACTGGAATAGAGAGTTAAATGAATCAGTTAGAATATATACATCTGTAATTGGATAAAACAACGAAATTTAAAAATAAAAGGAGAGGTATTCAGCGCATGAATATTGCATTTAGAATAAGTTCAGGCAAGATAACACTGTGTGTTTTGCATCTAAAAAAAGAGATAAGATAAGTGAGGGTACTTCGAATATATTTTAATTGAGGTTATGGTTAACATTGCAATAAACATAATGGTCAGTTGTGGAAATGATAAAATTAGTTCAATGAATTTGATCGGTCAAACGCGATAACCTAAAATGAGCTGCAGAAAATGGGTGTGAATTTTAATTTACGACTAAATTTTGTTGAAGAAACTGGCGTACTTGAGAAAATCAATCTTACACTGTTTAAAAGCGATGGTTTCAACGACAAAACTGCGAAGATATTTTAATAATCAAACAAAAAAGATTTTAGAGGGAAAACCACTAACCTGAAATAACACTATTTCACCGTTACTTGTAACGAAATCATTATTTTGCGAGTTATCTACGGAATTAATTCCCGAAACGTCAACAACGTAATTGTCAGGAATAATATTAACGACGTCATTCGTTATATTATTATCCATTTCGAAGAAGATAAAAAATTATTTGTAATACAGATCAACACAGCGAATATTTTAGACATTTCAGATCCGTCATTTTGGAATTCAATGACAAAATGACAACAACCTTCCATAGACAAAAGTCTATGAATGCCAACGAACGACAATTTTTTTTTTGCTGCTGCGTAAGAACTTATTAACTGTGGGGTGTTTTTGAACAAAATTTTAAAAGTATTACAGAATTATCCAATTCTATACATTTTACGGTCACAGATTGAAGAAAAAAACAAATTTAAAACACAAAAATACATATTTTGATTAAAAGTAACATCGTGGTGAAAAAAAAAGTTCAGCGATGTAGGTACTAGTCATCTGTACACAATACAAAACATGTTTTTTTGGTAAAGTATTAATTAAGGGGCGTAGCTACCGCCGTATCAGCCGTATCAATGATACGGGGCCCCCGGGCTATAGAAGCTCCTAACGTGTGTAAGCAAAAAAAATTACCCTTCATTTGGGCCCCCCAACTAATTTTGATATAGGGCCCCTCCAAGGCACGCTTCACTACTGTATTAATTCAAATAGTTTTGAACCGTTGAATTAAAATAAATTGGCCGCCTTCGTGGCTGGGAGGCAAGGCCTTCGATTAGCGATCCAGAAATCGCGGGTTCAAATCCCGGCATGTGAAAATAAATGTTATTTGATTAATTTGACGTGTTATTACGTCGGTATCCGTAGCTCTTCATGCAGCGCAGAACCACAAGGAGTTGGGGAGCCTTGCCCACCTTGAAAATTGAAGTGGGGATCACGATCCTCAGAAATGAAGAACCCACTTAAGAAAAATAGCATATTTGCGGCGTGTTCCAGAGTGAAAGAGATAGTTTCGTTATTTCCCCGGTGTAAGACCACCATTCAGAATTGAAACGTTGATTGAATTGGCCGTAGCCGTGTTTAGTGACCAGATCCGAATAGTCAGGTACTACAACAATGTACGATTTAGTATGTTTTGATTCTAGCCCATTTAGCACATGCGCTCTGTCTCTCTTACACGACATGACGTCGTACATATGATCGAAATGAAAATATCATTTTGATGATGAAATGAGTTTCTGCATTTCAATTAATGGCCGGTTTGACGGCCTCGTCGTTGAATATTTGGCTCAAATCCGGACATGCGCGAATAAATTTTATTAATTTGATATTGCACATAAAAATTAAAATAATAATATTCATTAAAAATAATGTATAAAACACTTGCGACACGTTTTAGATTGGTAGATACTTTCAGTATCGCCCTGGCGACAAACAACCATTCCGAATAAAACGTTAATTGACTTTAGCCGTGTTTGATGACCGGTCTGAATAGCCGGGTACTTCCTTACCTTCCTTTCCCCCATCTCTTTCCCTTCCCATTAAGTTCAGCCTCACAACATACCTCAATAAAGGATGCCATAGCCTCACAAAGATGTTGAAATACAAGAGATATGCTACGATTGCCGCCCGACCGTCGACGGACTACCGTCTAATGGGCGTAGTATGAATACGGAAAGAATGCCTTCATTTAGTTGATTTTTTGAAAGTGTGCAGTAGAATTGATTAACAATATCGGCGACGCCAGGAAACACAGTCCCATCCAGTAAGAACTGCCGATAGCACATCTCTTATATTTCAATATCTTTGGTCCCATATGTGCTAAATGGGCTAGAACTAAAAAGTTCTAAGTTGTGTTAAATTGGTTTCTTTCGAAACGACTTCGAAGGCACATCTAGTTTAAAAAAAACTGTTCCATGGTTATTGGTATCCAAACAAAAGAAGTAGGTACCTAATAAAGGTTCGCGTATATACCTTTATTATCGTGTCTTTGAAATTATTATCCGCATTGTTTTTCAATTACACGCGCAGATCTTTCGTGATAAATTTTCAGATCGCATTT
Source organism: Glyphotaelius pellucidus (assembly GCA_936435175.1). Lineage (NCBI taxonomy): Eukaryota > Metazoa > Arthropoda > Insecta > Trichoptera > Limnephilidae > Glyphotaelius > Glyphotaelius pellucidus. Next base: position 7,773,942 of record OW386548.1, on the reverse strand, counting down.
ACAAAAGCCATTGTTATTGTTATTTTCATTTTACTCGGCGCTCTTTCCATTTCGTTTAACCTGTTGTAGGTATTATATTTATTAAATTCTGGGAATCAGACAATGAATTACTGTGCTTCGTGAAGAAGAGGAATATTATTATAATTTACCTACATTCACAATAAACGTTGTAAGCGAATATAATATGTTTTTATTAAATCCCAAATGAAGGTCTTAAAATTATTTCGCTTTGTAAACAATTTCCTTAGTATCGAAATAATATCTACACGGATGCGCCATTTTGCTTTCCCAGGGTAAATTTAAACATATCTCGAAAACTAACCAATAAAGATTAATTTCTTCGTCAAAATGTAACCAACACATTACGATCACCCATAACAAACTATTGTTTGATTCCTTTTTTTGTAGATATAAAAAAAAACGAAACTCGTTTTTATATTTTTCACTTATCAAAATCTGCTAGGAAGGTAAACACTGCGAAAAGGCTTTTATTAAAAAATAATTATTTTTACATACAGTAATAATTGCAAAGTTTAATTTATGAAAGAACCTAAACATGTTTTCGAATTACTTTTTTTATTTTTTTATCTCCACAACTCCACAAAAGAGACCGAATATGAACGCTAGAAATATTTCGATTCTCACGCCTTCAAAATTTTTATTTGCACGAGGCAAGTAAGCGAAAAAGTAGTTTTTATTTATTATGTGCATAATTTTATAAGAATTAAAAAAAGTTAGAATATACAAAACCTCAAAAATAGTCTTAGCTATAAAGGGGTATTTAAAAAAAATTGTTTCTTCATAGTTAAGTCATAAAAAACATTTTTTTAGAGGTTTACGCTTATATTTTTTGTTATGTAAATAATAATTTTATTGTAATTGCAATACATAGAAAAGCTTGTAAAAGCTTCAATTTATCCGTAGCATATTTTTTGATGTTCACAATGTAAACCGATTCGTCGTAAAGATTAATCTAAATAGTATCTATGTATATGGTTTCATTTTAATCTCCGGAGGAAACGCGAAAAAAAGTTGTTATGCGGTGAATATTATAAGTCGTTACCGAATCATTTGAATCAAAAAGTCGAAATGCGTTTAAAAGGGGAAATATTTTCCTAGGTAATCAGAGAGAATTTTTTTTTTGATTTTTGGTACCATTTTGAAGTGAAAAACGCGATTTTCGCTAAAAAATTTCGGTAAATTTGATAATATAAAATGGAAAAAATGGTAAAAAAAACCTTTCTTTGACTACCTGTTGATTTATGTGTAGAAATAGTGTACAAAATTTGAAAAGGATCGGTCAAGTAGATTATGAGTTATAACGTTCACGAACTTCAAAAATTTGTTTGCGAGAAAATCGATCTAAAGTTTTTTTATACTCGAAATATATTCGAATCGAGCATAAGGGCCGGTCGCTTGAAACGCTATATCTTCGTTAGTTTTGCTCCGATTTACTTGAAATTTTGACATAATATTCTCGACATATTGTACATTCAGAAATTAAAGAGATTTAAAACCTTACCCCCCCTTAAGGAAATTGATTTTCCTCTAGGTACTGTTATCTTTTGGGATGGAAGTAAAGGATGGTCTTTTTTAAGGGATGAAGGATTGGTCTTGAAGAGACCCATATTATAGGAGGGAGGAAACACAGAGGCCGGCAAATTATTCCACAGCCGAGCTGTTGAACTCAAGAACGAGCCCAAATACACCGTAAAATAACGGTAAAAGCGGGAAACTGGTTAATCTACATCACAAAAAAAATCTTTTATTTTTTTCTGAGCAACGCAATTTTTTTTCAATGCTGATTGTAAGCGCGTAGCGACCGATTTTTTTAATCTTTGGATGTTACTCATAAACGTAAGCTTAAAAAACATTGTATCCTTAAAGCGACTCCAAAAGTGATGTAAATTCACCAGTTTCCCGCTTGTACCACCAGTTTCCAGACACCATGTAAACGTACAAGGATCCAAGAGCTGCAAGAGTCCCAACTGCCTCTGTCTGGAGCTACTGGGGCCATAGAATCCCGAATTATGGAGGTATATTGTGAGGCTACAGGGAGTTAGGTTGGAAAGGGCAGAAAAAGTGGTATATTGTAATACAATACATATGGGGGAGTATCTGGCTATTCAGATCTGGCCACCAAATACGGTTAAAGTAAGCAAAGTTACTGTTCTCAAATGTGGTCTTTCACCAGAGCAATTCTTGAGAATATCTTCAACCACGTTGTTGTGCAAACTGAACATTTTGCACAATATTCATTCTGAATTCACAATATTCATTCTTATTCAATATTCATTCTGAAAGGCGGGTACGGGTTCCACCTCCCCGGGAACCATTTATTGGATAACCAACACCCCTGCCATACATAGGTCACCCCAAATGGTTCGCTGCGTTTGGTGACAGCAGGGGTTCCCGGGTTTATGCGTTAGATGTGTGGAGCTAATATATGAAAAAATCGCATTTACTTATTCTTGTGAGCTTTTTCCCACTAAAATGGGGAGGCATAAAACTGATTGGGAACGATATTTTATTCAAGGTTTTTAAACAAATTTGATTGTGCAAATTTATGAAATGAAAACAAATTAATATTCACATATTTAATTTTACAACTCCTTAATAATTGATAACATATTGCGTGCTAATTAAACTTGTTTGACATTAACATAGGTTGAGTTTTCAGCGGCGTTAAAACTCAAACATAAAATGAAAACATTCCATGTTTGCTGCAAAAGATTTTACTGAAATAGAAGGCGTAAGTACAAAGGTATCGATGTTTGTTTTTCATGAGTTAATATATATATTTTTTTACCTGTTTCTTCCCGTGTACATTCTTACTTCGAGTTCCTTTGAATATTTTTTACTCTCCGCAACTAGGAATCTCAGAGCAACTTGGAATCTTTCTTCGTGGCCATAATCTCTGACCGGGAAACTTTTTATTCCCATCAGGGGCGGACCACCGATATTATCACTATACTATATCGTGGTATTAATATAATATAATATAGCTCTTATTATTATGACCTAACCTTTTTATTAAAATTATTAAATTCTAAATTCGACTATTTTGAACTCCTGCAAAAATAAATCTACATGTACCTACACGAATAACTAGACAAACATTAACATTTTATATACATACATTTCATTCTAACTATAATTTGCATTCTCCAATACAACGTTTACATAGTCTTGGTAACAAATACTTAAACAATATGTATGTATTCGACAATTATTTAAACTTAGCAAACTTCAAACGCCATATGTGCCAACTATGTATTTCTATCTAATGTTAACAACAATTTTAAACATTACCTACTTTGTGTCAATTCCTATATTTTTGCAACCTATTATTTTTTTAATTATATTTTATGTTACCTGTATTTTGTCAACACTTATATTTTATGTAACCTATGTATTGTTTTTAAAATATATTATGTTGCCTGTATTTTGTCAAAATTATTTTCACTGTAATATTGGATACCTCTGCTATAGGTCACCCCATGTGTTTCGCTACGTTTGGTGACTTAGCAGGGGTGTCACGGATTCATGGGGTCAGGTTTGTCCGGATATTGGCGGTGGATGCATCTGCATGCCAACTGAGTGGCAGGCCGGAACGGGAGAGCCTGGTTGAGGGAGATCTTTTCGAGGGAGACCTCGCCACTCTTGCCAGCAGGACTTTCAGCAGGATTTGGACTGCAGTGGAATGAATGAATTCATTCGTCCGTCACTTCTGGACACACGGACCACCCCTCTACTTCCTTCCCCTAAAAAAAATGGTTGTCTGTAAAGTCGGTCTACGGACGATAATTTTACGCGATAACGTCACGAGCCGAACGCTTGAGCCGAACGCTTAGGCCGATCGTGCCTCTCTGTCGCTTGTTCCGCGTTCTCACTGAACGCTTAGGCCGAACGCTTGTTCCGCGCCCTCGCTCGTATGCCCGGCTCAGGCGGAACGTGACATCGTGACAGCTTGACAATGAGTCATTATTTTTCGTGAATGCGGCCGGCGTTCATCGATTTATAAGACGTTATCACATCAAAAAACTCTCCACACAGCATCCCCAAAGATGACGAAGGCCCTCAGAGGAACTATTTTCTTCAGCCCAAATCAGCCAAATGATTCTACATTTTTTACTCCAAATATGCGCAGGTTAAATTCCTTGGGGATTGTTTTATTTTATATTTAGAAAAAAAATTATTATTGTTTTCAGTCCGCCTCTGATCTTAAGAGTTTTTGTTCGAGAGATGTTATGAAAGTTTACTGGGACTTGTTAACCAATAGACTAAGTCCTAACACGAGTTACTAACTATTGGACAAGTTGGTTTTTAGGTCCGGTTTCACTTATGTCCGAGTCTAAAAAACTTCCGATTTGAAGTGCTTTATGTTGTCATAAAAATATATATTTTTAGAGAGAAAACTTCAATCCTACTGCGAGTTTCTATTAGTTGACAAGTGGGAGTATATAAGTCATGTTAGAAATGCGTTCGATTTTAAAAATGTTTTGGGTTTTCAATGCTTTAACTTGTCTTTAAGTGCTAATAACTCAGGTACGTCTCATAATGTAACATCATCATCATGTATGTCTAGTAATATTACTCGTATATTGTCGTGTAAACAAGTGTATGGATCTGAGTGGTTAATTCCTTCGAATTTCAGCAAAATGCATATGTGAAATATGCCCGCGTGACACGTGTCCGCCACAAAAGTTGATAGAATGAATTATCTGAGACAATGAATGAATTGTGTTAATTTAACCTTCCATGGTTCCACTTCATTCATGTATCATTTAATCAAGAAAACAAAAGTGAAATTCAAAAATTTGTATTTAAAAATATTTTTTTACAGAATTACGCATATAAATTAATAATAACTATAAAAAAGTTGTGTAAAAAAAAGAGAATTTCCCTTTCTGCGAAAAATTAAACAGAGGCACAAAAGAGTACATTTTTTTTTTTAGAAAGAAAAATTCCTGGGTTACTAGCTATTGGGGAGAGGTCGGTTTGGGGAGATCCTTTGAACTTCTCAGATGGTCTCTCTCGACCCATCGTTTCACATACGTCCGTCACTCTTATACATACTGACTCCTCGATTCCTACTCACCTCACATACCTTTTTCCTTTCAAAACTTCATCTCCTTCCTTTCCCTAAAAAGACCCTCGACATAACGTATGAAAAATGCCCGGAGGGGAATTATTTTGGAAACTAGAATTTCTGGGATAAAAATTTCTCCATATAGGCTGTTTTCGCCCATAAAATAATGTCCTTTATTATTTTATTCGATTCCGCTGGTTGGGGTATAGTAATTCCGTTTTGCACTTCGATCCTTCAGATATGACGGGAAATCCGTCAATATGGCAACGCTGGCGTTTACACGCGAAAAAAGCGGCCGGACCCGATGGTGTGGGTAAAACATTGTCCTGCGGAGATAGCCTGCCCGTGACAATGGACCAAAACAATGTCTTGGTCCATTGTCCTGTCCTCCAAACTTCCGTTCACTCCAGGACAATGGGTCCGGAACTGAGAACGGGACAATACAATATTGTCCTGTTCTCGTGTGGACCAGGCATTACTCCAATTAACAGAATGACTTTCAAAGTGTGTTGTCTGTTTAAAATGGTGTACATTTAAAAAATATCGTGTTTTCATACGTAAAAAAACTGAAATATAATTAAACTCTGAACATATTTAAAAGGGTTAGCTTAATATTACATTACATAATGAATTTTACCTCAATAAATGTTTTATGTAAACACGACAAGCTCCCTTAAATAAATAATCTCAAATAGGCACTTTTAATTTATTAAATTCCGCCTACTCATTTCCCTGCCGCTAAAGAGGAAGCTGTTAGCATCCGCCATGTTGGATGAGGAACGCGAAAAAAGGCGGTAAATATGAAAATTTGCAACTTGAAAACAAACATGTCGGCCGGCAGCCGTCTAATTTCCGCTTCCAATGAACGAAGCGTGTGGTGAAATAATACATATTATATTAATTACTAATTAGGACTAAGATAGCAAAATAATAAATTATCTTTTTTGCAGTAGGTGCAGTATAAAATGGGAGGTCCCAGTGGAAAAAATATTCTCTATTTAGTTTATTCAAAGTTCGGTGTTTCCCAATGTCGAGGGAAAAGCCATGATTTATTCTCGTACCGCGAAACTTCAGGAGAATTTATTCCTGGTAAACGGCGGCGCGGCCTTTTTCACGCAAAACTTCAATTTTGATTATTGGATTGATTGGATTTGGAAATAACCTACAAAACTAAAAAATATATATTTTTTCAATAGGTATAGCATATAGATATGTGCTGCATTATTTATTTTGTTTTACTTATAAAATATAGGCCAAAAACAAATTATTTTTTTTTGTGATTATGGAGGTAACTTTGGCAAATATTTGCGAGGTACGTTAAATGCTATTTATATACTATTAAGATTAATCTTTACGACGAATTGGTATACAATATGAACATCAAAAAATACTCTACAGATAAATCGAAGCTTTCAATAGCTTTTCTGTGTATTGGAATTACAATAAAAGCATCAATTTCACAACAAAAAATATAAGCGTAAACCACAAAAAAATGTTTTTCCATGACTTAACTATGAAGTAATATAAGATTTTTTTTTTCAAAAATACCCCTTTATGGCTAAGACTATTTTTGAGGTTTTGTTTGTTCTAACTTTTTTTCATTCTTATAAAATTATAAACAAAATAAATAAAAACCATCTTTTCGCTTACTTGACTCGTGCAAATAAGACGCTCGATTTTAAATTTTGAAGGCATGAGAATCGAAATATTTCCAGCGTTTATATTCCTCTTAACGAGAATTATTAAAAAAAAATGCTCTGCTTAATGTACTTACAAATGAATGTAATGAAATATAAAATAAAAAATATTTTTGGTAGAAAGCAGTAACTTTGTGGTTTGACATATTATAAATTGAAATAACACAATAACCCTTGTTTTTAACCATGATTTATTTATTTTTTTTACTACCGACCGGTTTCGCTTAACGCAAACATCTTCAGGGTATACAAGTTAAACTGATCAAAAATATACATTGTGTGAGCTTATAAACATATAGAGAATGACAAAACTTAATATAAGGAAAGAGTGAGAGAGTAAAATCAACAGCTTATGTACATAGTGATTGTTTGGTTCTGGAACAGTTTTAAAAAAAAAACTTAATCCATATTCCCCTAGTCCTTCCATCATGTAATCCATTCTCTTCCTCCTTTCCTCAAAGTCTCCACCAGGAAAAGAAGAAGATGTTCTTACCTACATGTTGAATAATATTGCCACCCAAGTGTGCATTACCTACTTGTATTAGTTGCATTTTGAAAGTGACATGAGTCACAACTCGCTCTTTGAAAATATCGAAAATAATAGAAAATTCCATTTTTTATTAACTCAAAAGTGTCGTGCTTAAAACCCTTGTTGTGCAAATATAGTGTGAAACCAGAAACGACCCTGAACAGCCTTAAGAAGCCGTCAAAGGTAAGAGACTTCCTTTCAAAACCGATCCTCCTTCGATCTTACTTTAAAACACAATAGTCTATTCGTCGTCAAAAAGGATTTACAGTCCACATTCTCGTGTCGTGGCATTCGGCTGCGAGAGAAAGAGACGGGTGATATCTAATGAGTTACAATACTACAGGTACAAAATTCAAGTGACGTTTTGTCCCTGTAGTATTGTAACTCCAAGTCAAAAATTCAAGTGACGTTTTGTCCATAAGTACAATATTTGTACATGATTTGATTGACTACAAGACCGTGGTCATACCTGGTTAATGCGAAGGATATAACATCGGATAACAAACATCCCTGCCATAGGTCACCCCAAGTGGTTCACTGCGTTCGGTGACTTAGCAGGGATGCCGGGGTTGGTGGGTGAGGTTTGTTTAGGTCTTGGGCAGTGAAAGCGTTTGGAGATACTGGTTGAAGGAGACCTTAACTAGATCGTTCCAGCCGGACTCTCTCAACCCATCGCCTTGCATCGCAGTGAGAGGGATCGATTTATACGTCCGTCACTCCTGGACACATTGACCACAAAATTCCTACCAACCCTTCATATATTTTTCCTTCTTAGAACATCCTCTCCTTCATTTCATGACACAGAACCTGAGGGTTTTTTTCTTCTTCAGGGCCTCCTGTGTGGAGCAAATGTAAAAACATATTCTGTTTGCATTCGAAATGTTTGCCCTTTGAAGATTCTTTTTTACACTTTTTTTTCCAACCATTTTATAAATAACAACCGTTATAATAAATTATATTATATTTACCAATTTCGTCTATTTGCGTTGTTATTAGGGTATTAATTAATTAATTTTTTTATTGAAAAACTAAATAACCTCCCCGCAATTCCGCAAGTAAGGCTAACACAAACATTGAAATAAAACCGAAATTTTTTACGTATATTTGCCTGAAACTGTTTATTTTTGTTTATTCCTTACAACCACTATGAAGACATTATTGTTAGGTTAATAATTAAACTTAGCAAATATCAATAGTCCTCGCTGGCAGCGCCATTATTTTATATAAATAACTACATTACACTAACTACATGGACGGGTTGTTTCAAAAAATTTGATGGATTCATCAAATATTTGAAGTTGATTTTCACGTTCTGTGTAAGTTCTATTCGAGTTCTGTGATTATTTCAGTCTTGTGAAGCAACTGTCCTATAACGATGTAATAACAGAACTTGAATAGAACTTACACAGAACGTGAAAATCAACTACAAATATTTGATGAATCCATCAAATTTTTTGAAACAACCCATCCTAAGGCTTTACAAACAGTTTTTCGAAATTAGATGTACACAATAATTTAATAATTTTTCCTTTATTTTGAATGCCAGGTGTGAAAAATTCATCAATAAGTATAAAAATTCTGCTTTGGGTGGGAAAATGGGATGGGGGTAGTTTTTCGAGATTTCACGTAGACAGTAACATTTCATGTAGTTTTTTTGAAGGATTTATTTGTTCTTTATTCAGATTTCATGAAGACAGTGACATTTCATGTAGTTTTTTTGAAAGTTTTCTTTGTTCTTTATTCAGATTTCATGTAGACAGTGACATTTCATGTAGTTTTTTTTTAAGTTTTCTTTGTTCTTTATTTAGATTTCATGTAGACAGTGACATTTCATGTAGTTTTTTTTAAAGTTTTCTTTGTTCTTTATTTAGATTTCATGTAGACAGTGACATTTCATGTAGTTTTTTTTAAGTTTTCTTTGTTCTTTATTTAGATTTCATGTAGACAGTGACATTTCATGTAGTTTTTTTTTAAGTTTTCTTTGTTCTTTATTTAGATTTCATGTAGACAGTGACATTTCATGTAGTTTTTTTTTAAGTTTTCTTTGTTCTTTATTTAGATTTCATGTAGACAGTGACATTTCATGTAGTTTTTTTTTAAGTTTTCTTTGTTCTTTATTTAGATTTCATGTAGACAGTGACATTTCAAGTAGTTTTTTTTGAAGGTCAAGTGTTCAATTTCATCGATCTCGGAATAAAATTAAAAATTTGTTCAAAAACAAAGCTATAATCCGTACACCAGGACAATAATTCTTTGCATAATCATAGTTTATTCCAGAATGTACGCAGGGGTGGTGCAATACAATGCATTCAATTTGGGAGGCGGGAATGGGTACCGCCGCCCCGGGAACCTTTATTGGATAACCAACACCTCTTCCATAGGTCACCCCAAGTGGTTCGCTACGTTTGGTGATTTAGCAGGGGTGCCCGGGTTCATGGGGTGAGGTTTGTCTAGGTCTTGGAGGCGGATGTCCAGGACACCATGAAATGGAGTAGCGATGTATTATGGTGTTTTAGTTTGATTTAATGTATTTATTATTTCTGGTTAATATGAGTGAAAATGTAATTTTCTTTTTTACTAGAATAAAAAAAAAAAAATATAATTTTAAACTTTTCAAGTTGTCACAACTATGTGGAAGTTTAAACATTTAGATATTTGTAACGGGTTGGCTTACCATTTTGGCACTTATTTTGGCCAGTTTCATAGAAATCTTAAATTTGGATTTGAGATCAAAATGCCCAACCAAACTGTAAAATTATTTTTGTAATCAAAATACATTTCAAATAGTTAGTACGGGTGTGAGCTACTTTATTTATTTTTGCTTTAAATAAAAGATATATGCCATTAAAAATTTTAGTGTTTCATGATTTTAGAGGCAACTTGGGCAATTATTTGTGAGTAAATGAAAAACATAAATAATTTTACTATCTATATTTGACAAATATAATGAAAAATAAAACATTGTCAAAAATCCATTTTTTTGGTTAGTAATTTTAATGTATAAATAGGTAATTTGTATTTTAAATTTACACCTATCAAAATGATTTTTTATTTTAATTTTAATTTTTTATTTAATTATATTTCTATTATAAATACAGGATAATTATTTTCTTATTGTTTTTCATTTACTCACAAATAATTGTCCAAATTGCCTCTAAAATTATGAAACACTTAAATCTCTATTGGTCTATATCTTATAATTTAAAGCAAAAATAAATAAAGTAGCGCACATCCGTACTATGTATATCATATACCTTTTGATTACAAAAATAATATTTCAGTTTGGTTTAGTTTTTCAGTTTGATCTCAAATCCACTAAAGGTGAATCGGAATTACGATCTTCAGGGACACAGCTGGCGGTAATCACTGCACAAGCCCATAATTCGTAGTAAACGCACTAATGCATCAATTGAGTATGTACACTGCACCAGTTTTCTTAACAGACTCGACTCGACATTAAGTGCACTGAGAGATCACTACGGTGATCATTGCACAGATTTCTTTAACAGACTGATTGCACGTCAGAATATTGACTACACGCTGTCAGGTAGGGAATGAGGGAGCATGTATTATGGGGAGGAATAGTTGCGTCAACGTATAAATGAAATTTAGGAATCTTATACAATATTTAGAAGTAACACTAACGAATAACCTAGCTTCGCGATTTGACGTAGTACCAGGGGCTCTAGCATGGTGAAATAGATAACTTCACAATATCGGATCGTTAGGAGTAACTTCCGATGATTTTATATCGATATCCCTAGCACAGTTTCACTATTGATAGCCGAACCGATATTGGTGGGGAATAAATTAGAACTCGATATACGCTGGCAACAATGGCGGATCTGTCAATAAATTCACATTCAGAAACGTCAAACGCCAAATACGTAAAAATATGAAAAATTTGGCAATGTTGATTTGAAATACAAACCTAAATATGCATTGCAGTCCGCATTTACTTTTTGACACTACACGGGAGTTAATTAGTTAATCATTTCTTTAGTCATATTTCAGCCAATGTAGTTTATCCAAATTCAAACGAAATAATTTGGTCGCGTCTTAGTTGAATTATAAAGTCTATGGATCGCGTATGACTTGTTTCAATACAAATCTTCGTTTGTTCGAAATGTTCATTAAACAAGCCAGTAATGTTGATTAACGAACGACGTACCTAATACAAATAAATGAATATATTGACAGCTAACCGAAACTTATCTGATACTATGGAATCCTGTCTAAAAGTTATCGGTTGGAATTTTTCTTACCAATTGTTGATCGTGATCGCAAATATTACTGAGCATAGATGACGGATTTGGGCAATATCGTATTGATATAGGGTTATATCGATCGACCATGCTAGGTACCCAGGCATATTCAGATACACGAAATATAATTGTTTTGACAAACGCGGGATATACAAAGAAAATATTCCCCCTGAGAAACTCGAAAAAATTTGCACTCATTTTAATTGCACTCAGTGAATTCAAAATCTGAAGACCTTCTCCTACAGGAAATAAAACCAACATTTTCTTAAACGGACAAGTACGCAAATCTTCCATCAACATCGCTAACAACTAAGCCATTATTATTTCGAGATTTTATAAGCCTTGCGTACGACAACGTTCTTTGAGAATTCGCTTGTTCATGACATGGCAATTAAAATTGTCTGTGGTACACCTTACTTTTATCAAACGGAAAACCTTTATGGAAAATTATTTGTGGTAGTTTACATGTTCTTTGTACCGGGTGTTTAAGAAAAGCCAATCATATGCTCTTTATGGTAGTTACATACAGGGTGATCACGGCGAGACAACTTGAGCACTTTAAGATTTAATTTTTTTTTTATGTGAATGCCTTATAAGAGTTCCAACTGCTCCCGTCTGGGGCCAGTGAGACTATTTCATTCCCAATTGGGTTATATTGAGAGGAAGGTGGGGAAGTACCTGTCTATTCAGATTCGGTCACCAAATACGGCTAAAGCCAATTTTCTATCAAGCTAACGTTTCAATTATGAATGGTGGTCTTACACCAGGGCGATACTGTGAGTATCTTCCATTCAACGTGCCGCAAATGTTATTTATTATTGTAAATAAATAAATTCGTGAAATAGGAAAAATTAATCAAATATAAATTTTTATTTCGGAAGGCCGGGATTTGACCGCGCGTACTATTATTTGCTAGTGGCGAGCCTTACCCCTCGACCACGGAGGCAGTCAACGTGATACGGTTACCGATTAGCGATTCAAACATTTTTGGTACCTTCCGTTCTCATGTAATATAGTTTCTTACCGTAAAATGGAGTGGTTTGGCAATTTTCAATTTTGAAACTGCATCGCGTTTGGGTCCCACCCAGGTGTCCCGTGTTCGATTCCTCGGCTGGCTAAGTTCACCATCACAAAGTTCACATTTTCCGCTTGCTGTGTTGGTAGTAGGAGATTTTTAAATTTTGTCAGATTATTCGTAACCCGGGAATGTTTGTCTTTCTTTTAAAAAATGAAAAAAATATGTGCATGAGTGCATTGTGTTTGAGTAGTGAAAAAAAGTGGTACCTATGATTTGAAATTTTCACGGCCAAATGTATTCTAGTGATTCATTTTTGGGGTGTTATGCCGTACAAATCTGCCCTAATGATGGGTACTGTAATGATGTTCGAAAAGTTGGCTACAGAATATGAATAAAAAAGTCGTAATAGGTAGCACGCAAGCTGTTTGAAAATTGAATGTACTGGGATTGAATATATGGAACGCGGAAGGGGGTTTGGCGGGATGGGAGAGTGGGAGAGGGGAGAAGAACGGGAACGCAGGAGGGGAACGGGAACGCAGGGAAAGGAATGCAGGGAATGCAGGGGGAAACAATTTATTTCTTTGAATATGGCATTGCAACTCATGCCATGAACCAGCTAGTTACTAATAAATAAATAAAATGAACCGAAAGACGAAAAGAAATGGCTCAAAGCAATAAAAAATAATAATGTCAATATTTTTGAGAAAAGTTATGAGGGATGTAAAACAAACATTAATTTCATCAAACTTGTTATAAATAAATTAATATTGAAAGTTACATAACTAATAATGAATTGAAATCGTTGTTTTGCACATATTCGAGAACAACGATTTAAAAGCAAATATTTACTTCAGTTTTCCACTGGAAGGGAAAAAGATACTTCAGGTGTATTTCCCAGCGGGTTTATTTCTAAATAATGACAGCTCTTCAAGGTTTTTCGGTCCATTATTGCGGAAAAGGGTGCTCAAGTTCCGAGTATAAATTCTGTCAAACCTGTCCCGGTCCCAGAGGGTCCTATGTCAAGGTAACAGTTTATAGACGGTCTCGGGTTCCTGTCTCTCTGTGGTCACATTAATAAATGTTCAGTTTTGCTTTTCCGAGCAGTGACAATCTTCGACATATTTAAAAAAAGGAATTTACCTGCGGAAAATGTTAAAACTTAAGATGAAAATTGTTACTTTGTTAGGACCTCAGCTCATGGAGAAACTAAAAAGAAACCAGTTCTCAACGCAATTGCAATCAACCTCCTTAACAAAATCGATATTATTCTGATCTGACATGTCAAAACTTGACAGTTCGTGAGCCGCTATCGTGGCAACCTGTCAACAAAAAAAAATGGTCGCCGCGGCAGTGGAGTTTCAGTTGTATTGTTGACAAGTTGCCACGATAGTGGCTAACGAACTGTCAAGTTTTGACATGTTAGATCAGAAAAAATCGATTTTATTAAGCAGGTCGATTGCAATTGCGTTGAGACAGGTTGCCACGGTAGCGGCTCACGAACTATCAAGTTTTGACATGTAAGGTCAGAAAAATGTCGATTTTGTTAGGGACCTCCTTAACAAAATCGATATTTTTCCGATCTGACATGTCAAAAATCGTGAGCTGAAACCGTAGCAACCTGTCAACAATGCAATTGAAAAATGGTCGCCGCGGCAGTGGAGTTTCGGTTGCATTGTTGATAGGTTGCAACGATAGCGGCTCACGAACTGTCAAGTTTTGACAATATCAGAAAAATATCGATTTTGTTAAGGAGGTTGATTGCGATTGCCTTGAGAACTGGTTTTTTTTCAGTTTCTCAATGAGCGGAGGCCATTTTACTGTAATCCTCCGAAATCGTTCAACTGTACATTTAGACAGTATTTTTTTGTTGATTTTATTTAGGTTTTTCGATCATCCTTAGATTCTACGTTTTACAGAGCAACTTACAATATTTAGAACTTTCTTCAAATTAGAAATTTATTTCAAACTGCGTTTACGAAATTCAAATGGGATGGAGATCTACAGTGTCATGCGAGTGTAAGTGAGACAGAACGCTAAAGGGCTTAATGGAACATTTGTTTCCATTCAAATTTGTATAGAAGGCTCAGGATTTCGTCTTTATTCTATGGTTATGGGTCTGTCTGTGATTGTAACTCTAGTTCAATGAATTCAAATGTCATTTCTAAAACTCGGACAACCAAAAAAGTACTAACCGATGATAACATATTTTGTTAAGCAGCCAATTATTTTAAATTCCATGTTTGAAATTTGTTTTTCTTTCGTTCAAATTTCGTAAGATTAATCTTGAAAACTAATGTAAGATTTCGTCTGCGCTCGTTCATTTTCAATAAAGCATTTACTTACTAAATCGATTTACTAATGGCGTTCATTAAAGAGGTAAATTTCTCTTATTTGTCAACAAAAAATAATAATTATTGTGATGAACGTATATCTTAAGGTATAAAAGAGACATTCATGTATGAGTGAGACAGCACGAGTAATGTATAAAATGGTGTGTTTGTTGTCCATTTGTCTTCTTTATTAATCAGGCTTCCTAGAAGAACAATTTGTACAAGCCTCGCAATAAACGTAAATAAGATTACCAACTCTTATTAATGCCTCTCCACATCAGAAGTAATCTTGGGATCTATAAAATATAGATCATCACAATTATATTATTGAAAATTTGAAAATAGGTGTTTTTGAAAGGCATGGATCCTGAGGCAAATATTTTATAAAAGCTTTTAGCTCAATTTGGGAGGCGAGTATGGGTACCACCGCTCCAGGAACCATTTATTGGATAACCAACACCCCTGCCATAGGTCACCCCAACTGGTTAGCTACGCAAGGGTGCCTTGTTGGTGAGGTTTGTCTAGGTCTTGGTGGCGGACTTGATCGGAAGAGATTACTTGAGGCAGACATAATCTAGACCTCTCCAGCCGGACTTTCTCGACCCATCGCCTTGCACCTCAGTGGAATGGGTGGATTCATACTTCTCTCACTCTTGGACACATTCACCCTCAGAGTCTTCCCACACCTCAAACCTTTTTCCCTCTCAGAACGTCCTCTTCTTACTTTACTTAAAAAGACCTTCCACATACCATCTCCAAAGATGTCATAGTCCCTGAGGGTTTTTTTTCATCAGCAATCAGAGGAGAAAATCACCTCAACGGCGCTTTACAAGTAATACAAATACAAATAGCCACTTAGATTAAGGCGACGCTTCCCAGCTCAAAAAGAAGAAGATGGAGAGATATGTTATTACGAATGTTGGATAGAGCGCGCTGATATTTTCAATGACAAAATTGATGCGAAAATTGGGAAAATGCTTAATAAAACATGACTTGTTTAAAATAAAGCAAAAATCTCGTGGAAGGTACCTTAAGTATCATTTAAAGAAACTTTGTGAGTTTTTTCACAAGTATAACTTGTAAAATAATAGAAATAGGCTTGTTTTAAATAATTTTCGGAGCATATTTTGCGACTTTTTTCTATCGATTCTTATAATTTGCGTTTTGGCGTGGAACGTTTCTAGACATTATCTTCAAAAATAACATATATTTTTTTTAAGAGCTTAAAAACTTTAAATTTTTAAGGGAGATATGTAAGAAATCGGTAGAAATTCGGGTAGCGGCGGCTTAATAATTATCAATAGGAACTATCGAGACATGTTTACTTCACAGTTCTCATAAAAAAGTTTCTAATAAAGACGTGTCAGCATACTTAAGGCTTTGTAATAAGAATTCAGGAAAACTTTAGTGATTAGATTTTATCCAAGTTGTCTTCTTACGTACTTCTACGAACTTTTGTAGAAGTCATCTTAGGTGGCCGAAAGTTTCTCGATTCTGTAAACTGTATTTATTTATATAAATTTAATTTAATTTTTGTTGTCTGTGGGTTTGTTTTTACGCAAATCCAGAATATTAGAATCTACAGTTTTATTAACAAAATAATAAAGTTTGGCAAACTTGACCTTCAAGAAAAGAAAAACGTTAGGTCACCCGGTCATGGAGAAACTGAAAAAAAAATTAGTTGGCGACTCAATCGCTATCCACAGGAAAGGAACTTGTGAATTTCATTGGCGATCCCCACACAGGCAACTTGTTAAAGACTAGTTGTCAAGGGCGACGCGGTGACTAGCAGTGCTGGTCGCGTTGCGTTTCAGTTGCCATGTTGACATTGCAGTAATAATAATAACAATAATTTGATGAAAAATCACCTCAAGGGCGCTGGCAAATGGCTAATCATGTTTATCATTGAAAGTTATCTTATGATGTGAAAATGAATTATTTTTATGTAGATTCACAGTTTAATTTCATTTTTTCTATCCTACATGCCTTATTCTGTTTTTTTTTTTTTAAATTTCTTTTGGATATATATTTTTTCTCCTTTTTCTACCACATTAAGTGTTCTTTAATTTATTTATTTATTAACGCCCTTTTTGGGGGCTTTTACAGATGAATAATAAGAAATATGTAGTATTTACTGTAAATAATTGAATTGCCTCAGTAACAATATTTTATATTTGTTTAAAAGATTGAAGATGTCGACTGACTCGGTATAATTATTTCCCTCCATTAGTATTCTGGGCAAAGAGGAATACATATAGCAGTTAGTCCCAGAATTTCTGCACTGAAATAAATCCTGACTTCTGGTATTACGTTTGGTATCCGGAAGCTTATCAGTTCAAGCAAAACCAGAGTATCAACTAAATCATTTAGAATTTTATATAAAAATACCAAGTCAGTGAAAATTCTTCTGTCTGACGATTTGAGCATATTCATTTCATTTAACAGTATCATAGTTCAAAATAATTCCTGAAATACACATTTAAAAATTTAGAAAACGAAAGAATTGTTTTGTATTCTTTCAACAGCTTGTACATGAGTATTATAATGTCGATTCCAGACGGGAGAATTGTACTCCAGCTGACTTCTAACATAGGCAAAATATAACAGTTTAATACAGGTATGTTTTAAGGTTTTCATGGCCAAAAAGTATTTTTGTTATTGTTTTTGGGGTGTTGTGCCGTGTTTCGCTACCTCCTTCTTTAGCCAACGTTTCGGACAGCGTTACAGTGTCCATCATGCTCACAGGGCTCATCTGCTCATGCTTACAGGGCTCATCTGCCCTGATGATGGACACTGTAACGCTGTCCGAAACTTTGGCTAAAGAAGGAGGTAGCGAAACACGGCATAACACCCCAAAAACAATTGTTTGTTCCTAGAATGCGATTTAATACATTTAGTCTGTAAAATAATATCATTTATAATATGCATTATTTTAGTCATTTAAGTTACGCGTAGTTTCTCCTTTTAAAATGTGCAAAATGTGCAAACAAAATATTATCTCACGGTTTCATGAATAAGGTCCAAACCTTGAATAATATGGCTGGTATCATATAAATGCATTCCCTTGCAAATTTGGGACAAATTCTTTTATTATTTGTAAAGTCGGTACTTTGAATAAGTACCCTCAAATAACACCTACTTATGTTTATGACACTCCCTAGGAGAAGTGTCACCCTCAAGGATAAATGCGCCGTCGGCTTTAGCCAAGTAAAAAAAGTAATAAAATTTTGCAATATTTGTTAATCCCTGTAATATTAAGATGTATTTTTATTGGTAGGCCTCTAGGGCCGACTTTTAGGTAATTGTTTTATTATTGACTGTAAGTTAGATTTTAAAATTAGTGTGGGAACTGCTAAAATATCATTTTCTCACCAATTTTTTATGTACCATGTTTACTTTAAATAATAGCGATGTTGATATGGAGAGCTAGTATTGTTTTGACGGTGAAACGGGAAGGTACATGTTGTACCTTCGGCGTTATTTAATTAAACTCGAGCGTGGGGGGTACTTGGGTGCCTATCTCCAGTAGAGTGTTGTAATCAATCTTGATCTGAGGGGTACATGGATGCCTGTCTTCAGTAGAGTATTGAGAGTATTTGTTGTGACGGGAAACCGAGAAGGTACATGTTGTACCTTCGGAGTTATTTAATCAAACTCGAGCGTGGGGGGTACATATAGGTGCCTATCTCCAGTAGAGTGTTGAGATATCGAGGGAAATAAAACCTTCGAT
Source organism: Glyphotaelius pellucidus (assembly GCA_936435175.1). NCBI lineage: Eukaryota > Metazoa > Arthropoda > Insecta > Trichoptera > Limnephilidae > Glyphotaelius > Glyphotaelius pellucidus. The sequence goes on along the minus strand of OW386548.1, from coordinate 7,755,281 downwards.
ATTTGTCGGTGTGGTGGGGTCTTGAAGATCACTATTGTCACCAGTATTGTATTTTTATTTAATAAATTGTGTTAAAGAATAACAAGAAGTGTTTTCCTGCAAATTCCATCGAGTTGTGCTTTCGTACCACGATAGTAAGAAACATATGGTCCTTCGAGCCGGATCGAGAGCACAGGCATCATGGAAACGGGACGACAATCGAAAATGACATCCATCTGCGGTAGCAAGGCGGGGTCCAGCACCAGCTGGTCGGAGGCTCAAATGAAAGCAGCAGCTACCAGGGTGCACATCACCAGACGAAGGGCCCGCCTACAAGCAGAGTTCGAGGAAGCAAAGACTTCCGTAGCAAAGGCAAATGCTGAAATGGTGTTTGCGGAAGCAAAGGCAAATGCTGAAATGGTGTTTGCGGAAGCAAAGGCAAAGGCTGAAAAGGTGCTCGCGGAAGCAAGGACTTCCGAAGCAAAGGCAAAGATGGCTGCTGAAATGGCGGTCCTGGAAGCAGAGGAGCAGTACTCAGCAATGGTTCTGAAAGTTGCATCAAGGACTTTCCGACGGACTCTGGAAGATCGAGTCAATGACTGGGTGGACCAGTCGATCCACGGATCATTGTCAGAACTTGGAGACTACGATGGACAGTCTATCCTAGGTCAAACGGAGCAGCAACAGGATCTGCTCCGTGATGGGCGGTTCTCACTACAGCCGCCCGCAAGAACTTCACATCAGGAGCTTTTGGCAGAGCAGTCTCTCCCATCACAGTTAGAGGATCGGGCAGAGAAGAATATTCCGCTGCAATTGGAACGGCGGATGGAGCAGCAACGTGGTGGGCGTTACGAGCTACTCCCCGCCAGAGTATCGTCTCATCAGAAGCCCTGGACGGGGAAATATCTCGCGCTGCAGATGATGCAGCATCAGCAGCCAAGCAGTAGCGACGGGGAGCTGCCTTTATCAGCGCAGCCATTCAGCACAGCGGAGAAAAGCGACGGGCGGCAACGGCCCGAGCCACAAGGCCGGTTACAGAAGCCGAGACCTGTAATAACTGAAGATCGTTTCGCGCAATCAATCGGTAAGGCTATGTTTTTATATGATACCAGGCCCATAATTAGATATTTTCCCGCTTTTAACGGCAAACCGATTGACGAATTTATAAGAATTATTATTTTGTTTGTTTTCTTATGTAGACAATACCTTTGGTTACAAGACACTGGACAAATAATCGCCATTAAAGCGATTAAAAGGTCGTTCGTTTATGTGAAGCATAAACAAAAGCTCGACAAGGTTTTTCGCGAGATGCGAGCCACAGACCCGTTAATTATTATCAGTGTGTCAGCAATGAGGCCCCTTGCGTAAATGGGGATACGCTATCATTTAATACCGCTTTGTAAATATTTTTAAAATCAGCAGTATCTATTAAAGATACTAAAATCGCATTCTTTACCTATTTAGTGAAGTAAATTCACGGGAAGGGGTATGTTTGTTCCTAGAATGCGATTTAATACATTTAGTCTGTAAAATAATATCATTTATAATATGCATTATTTTAGTCATTTAAGTTACGCGTAGTTTCTCCTTTTAAAATGTGCAAAATGTGCAAAATGTGCAAACAAAATATTATCTCACGGTTTCATGAATAAGGTCCAAACCTTGAATAATACGGCTGGTATCATATAAATGCATTCCCTTGCAAATTTGGGACAAATTCTTTTATTATTTGTAAAGTCGGTACTTTGAATAAGTACCCTCAAATAACACCTACTTATGTTTATGACACTCCCTAGGAGAAGTGTCACCCTCAAGGATAAATGCGCCGTCGGCTTTAGCCAAGTAAAAAAAGTAATAAAATTTTGCAATATTTGTTAATCCCTGTAATATTAAGATGTATTTTTATTGGTAGGCCTCTAGGGCCGACTTTTAGGTAATTGTTTTATTATTGACTGTAAGTTAGATTTTAAAATTAGTGTGGGAACTGCTAAAATATCATTTTCTCACCAATTTTTTATGTACCATGTTTACTTTAAATAATAGCGATGTTGATATGGAGAGTTAGTATTGTTTTGACGGTGAAACGGGAAGGTACATGTTGTACCTTCGGCGTTATTTAATTAAACTCGAGCGTGGGGGGTACTTGGGTGCCTATCTCCAGTAGAGTGTTGTAATCAATCTTGATCTGAGGGGTACATGGGTGCCTGTCTTCAGTAGAGTATTGAGAGTATTTGTTGTGACGGGAAACCGAGAAGGTACATGTTGTACCTTCGGAGTTATTTAATCAAACTCGAGCGTGGGGGGTACATATAGGTGCCTATCTCCAGTAGAGTGTTGAGATATCGAGGGAAATAAAACCTTCGATATTTGTGGGTGGGGTCTTGAAGATCACTATTGTCACTAGTATTGTATTTTTATTTAATAAATTGTGTTAAAGAATAACAAGAAGTGTTTTCCTGCAAATTCCATCGAGTTGTGCTTTCGTACCACGATAGTAAGAAACAACAATAACAAAAAAAAAACAGTTTAATACACTTTATATAGTTAAAATTTCTAGTAACCTAGTTTTAAGTCTCAATATTTTTAAGCCCTTTTTACAGATTTCTGTTATGTGGTTAACAAATGAATGATTTTATTGAAAAGTGATGCCTAGGTTTTTAATTTGTATTAATGTCTCAATAGCAATGTTGTAATTAAAGATCACTGGATTTTTTATTCGAGAAAATCTAACTAATTGACATTTGGAGATATTTAAGAAAAGTCTATTTTCATTACATCATGTTAATTTTTAAATCTATGTTTTTATATCTGTATACCATACATTTTTGCAGAAACTTACCTGGTTCATGCAACCATGTAATATGTAATTACCTTAATAAAATATGCTTAACTGTTTGTTTCCCTTAAAAAAAAGAAAAAATGGCAGTGGCTCACGACCTGTCAAGTTTTCGAGTAATTTGCGATATTTCAGATAAGAAAAATATCGATTTTGTTCAGGAGGTTGATAAATTAAGTTGTACCGTGAATCGAGTTGTCAACCAGTTTTCGGTTCCTCAATAAGCGAAGGCCCTAACTCTTTACATGAAATTTCGAAAAAAACACCCCATCTCCTGTTTCCACCCCTTAATACAGAACAAAGCCTGGCAACGCTGAGTATTGATGCTACTTTTTAAATAAAAAATGTTTGCTTTCAGCAGCATTCTTGTACTGATTTTTGTGTTCTTTTTCCACTAATAATGATTGTTATTTTTCCGGGACAGAGGCTTTCCCAGTATTATTTCAATCCTCTCATTATTATTTGTCTTTGTGTTTCGGTCGAGATGATTTATTTCGACAATCCTTCGGATCCTTCTCAGATTCTGTTGGGGCAGTAAATGGCTAGATTACTCCCCAGGCAGTTTGTACCGAGAGCAATTAAAATAATTATTACAGTTCGGTGAATAATTAACCTCATACCCAAACATGAAAGCTAAATGTTTTATCGTCATAAGAATCTGGGTCAAATTAGCACAAACTATTGTTATTATCACGCCTGTAGTTACTACCCGATTTCAACACAATTTTTTGGGATTTTTTTTATTTATTAAAAACCCTCGGGTTCAGAAAATAATATATCGTAGGGTGATTACTACAATTAGGTAATTCTGAAATCAGCTTCATTGGGAAATTAATTTATATGATGGTAATCAATCTGATAAATTGGTTACTGTATATTTTTAATGATAAGTATCGTGAAAGCTCTGAAGTAATAGTTCAAAAAGAAGAAGAAGATGGTTTGAAAGGGAGATTTGTAAATTCGAGTGTTAGAGAGAGCACGCTGATATTAAAAAAACGATAATAAAGAGTGAAAATATTTAATAAAACACGTCCCGTTTTAAATCATTCGACAAATGTCTTAAGTAGCTTTTAAAGAAACAATGTGAATTTTTTCATGCTCATAACATGTTAAATAACAGAATAAAATGTGTTTTTATTAAATTTTGGACAATACTTTGCGATTTTTTTCTAACTAGGGAATTTCATATAACTACCGTTTCGGCTCAGCAAATGTATAGACATTACCTTCAAAAATAAAATATAACTTTTTAAGAACTTACGGGGTAATCTGATCCAGCCGATCCAAAAAATCGACTTTTTTGTTACTTAAAATCTTGGTGAGGAATGCACTCCCAAAGTATCAGTATCCCACTCTCAAAGTAACTAGCATCAAATTCGACCTTGAAATATAGTTAGGAGCGGTGGAACGAAAAATGAAGCGGCCTGGTTAAAATCGAAAACTTTAAACGCGTTTTTCTCAAAAACATGTTTTTTTAAGTTGGCTGGAATCGTAGCTCATCGAATTTTCATCCGATTCGATTCATTCAAAATTTAAATTAAAGAAAATTAAATTTATATGCAGATGAATCTTGAATCATGAAAAAATATTATTAAAAGACAAAGTTATTACAAAATTAAGGCCGATTTTTTTCGTCAATTTTCATTTTATGTCCGCCTTTTTTGCAATCAACATTTTTTTTCAAACTGTGGTTCATGCGCATTCTACATTCACTTTCATGTTTCAGGTAGTTTCCAAGGACTCCGGGATTCCAGCCGATTTCACGAAATTTCAAATTTCAAAGATTCACGAAAGCAGAGAAAAAAAGAGAATTTTTCGAATAAAAGGACTTTCTTTTACATCTAATTTATCTTTTCAAATAATATTCATCAACAGAGTTGCCCCCGACTTCAAATTAAAGTGTGTTGATAAATCGAATAATCCACAATAGCGATTACCAGAAAATTCGCACATCTGTCATGGGAATTATCAGAAAAAAATAACATCTGACAATAAAAATCGAATATAATTTTGAGTTTGAGGGGCGGACTGATATTTAGCCCTTATTATAATAACGACCCGTATAACACCTCTCGGCTCAGGGCTCAGATACTTAACAATGGAAGGATTCTAACTTTCAATTTCATCATTTGACATCTCATTCCCTCCTCCCCACTGACAGGTGAGCCAAGGTCTAAGCTAAATACTTTGAAAAAGTAGATGATGATATCTAGGGAAATTTCCCTAAATTGAGGGGGAAAAATTTCAGCAAAAAGCGTAAAAGCACAAATCTGCCATAATTTTGAAATTTACCCTAATCAATAAAGTAAGACAATGAAATTCGTCAAAGAATGAAGATTGAGAATCGATAATTGGAAGTACTGGTACGGTTTGCTACGTTTAGTAACAGAGGTGGCTGGGTCATGTGGTAGTTTGCCTTAAGTTTGGCTGCGGATGCATTTGCACACTACTGTGTGGCGGGTCGAATCGGGAGAAAATTGTTGAGTAAGTCCTTTTTACCCATCCAGCCGGATTCTCTCGACCCACCGCACTGCAGAGGGAGGGATGGATTCATAGGTTCGTCATTCTTTGCCACACTGCACCCCAGATTCCTACCAATCGCTCATACCTTTTCATTTCCTAAATTTACTCTTCTTTCTTCCCTTAAAAATACCCTCTAAGCTTCCCCATAGGTGACACGAGACTTAGAGATATCATTTAGCAGCACCATAGCTCTTGTCATGCTATGCTGGGCCAGAACATCCGTTGTGCCATGTGAAATACATAGAGTAGTGTCGACCCTGACGGTAATTGTTCGGTTATAAAGCATTCCAGAAAATTTAAACGCTGTCAGATAGGCGAATCATCTCTGACCTGGTACTATTAAATAAAATTATCAATAATTGCATTGACAACCCTGAAATTCTCGCCAAACAAAATTGTATGTACCGACCTGAAACACGAGGCAAAGCGCTACCTTTTTCTGTGACAATTTTAAATGAGCTAGAAATAGAAATATAAGCAACTATTTTTAATAATCTCATAGACTGTATAGACAGAGGCATTATGTTATCGTGTACAAATTCTTTGCAGTCTCCGGACATTCCAAGTTGAGATTAAAGCGTTGGCAGTGGTTAGTGGAGAGTTAAAGCAGGAATGTGAAGAGAAGCGATTTGCTATCATCTCTGCTATTTAATATCGCCTTACAAAAGATGCAAGAGCGATACAGCAACACGTATAGTATACAAAAAGGGACATACTTAAATAACTTTAACCAAGAGATTCCTGAAATTATTTGAAGTAAAAAAATGTAAACAAAATTTTGGTCTCCGGTAACATTTTTGATATTATTTTTCAATTATTTCTCGCTTTCATCCTTCAGAGGTGTTCCAGGCCATCATTTAAAATTAAAGAAAAGGGAGAGGTGAATTTAAATATTAATTTTATGTAATGTTTATTTATTAACATTAACAAATAAACATTAATATTAAATATTAATAAATAAATAAATTTCGCCAGGGCTTTGGTTCTAAGGGTTTGCTGACACAGATTTTCTGCAAAAGGTAGTGAAGTATTGTGTGCATTGTGAAGAGGAATGATAATATTGAATGAAATTTGTAAAAGATTTGTTTAACAACTCTTAAATAATTTAATTTTTTTAAATATTATTCCCTATCTTTCCAGATGTTAAGAATGTTAAGAATAGTGTTTCTGTGAAAAGTAGTCATCGTGTCCAAATTCATTTTTTCAATCGATTTTTCTCTTATTTAATAAATCAAAATCAACATTTCACGGGAAATCATAAGATTCATAAATATGTACTCAAATACCTACTTAACTAACTAACTAACTATTTTTCCCGCAGGGGTAGGCAGAGATGACGGACCGTCATACAATTCGGCCTTGGCACACATTCTTTGCCTCATTCACATTTATACATACATACTCTTCTATTATTCTGACTTTTGACATGGCCTAACTAAATTATCTGATTCACTTGATGGTGCCATGTCTTCTTCGGGCGTCCCTGACTTCTTCTACTTTTCACATTTGCGTCATCCTATTTTTAATTGACTACCTGTTTAGTTATAAACCTTATATTTTAAATAACATTTTTTACTTCGTATTTAATACACAGAAATAATGTTTAAATAATTTTAATTTTAAAAAAATAATATTTTTATAGGTAGGTAGTTTCAGTATCAAAATAATGTATACACTAGAAATAATGTGCAAAAAACAGTTCCAATTTTGAAAACGACTCTTGAATTCAAAGTCAAATCGAGTTTTAGAATTCATTAAACCAAAGTTACAGACAGACGCATAACCGAAATGAGTATTTTGATTATGATACGCTCTACCATCGACTTTAAAATCAGTATATTATAATTACTCGATTTATTAAAAAATATCACTTTGATGTGAATTATGAAAATTCTTCCATTAATTCCTTAGCAAACTTTTTTAATTTTCTTAATGAAAAATATGATAAGGACTTTATCTTTCAAATTAGGGCTTAGAACCCGATCTCTAAAAATGTTCAATTTTAAATCAATTAGCGATAATTAATAGTTCCAAGAATATTACCAAAAATTCCGAAGATATGGAGCTTTTCCCATCTCCCTTATTATTTTTTTAAGGCTTTAAATTGACTTGGAAGGTTTTGTACATTCCACCGATATCCATTCAGCAAACGAAGGCAATTACCAGCATTCATGAAATATATTACGGAGATTGACATTTCCCTCTATGAATATTTTTGTCGACGAAAACCTGGAGAGATAAAATCACAGTACATTTTTTTTTCTTTACAAAACTTGAAAACAGATTCACGAGACGACCTAAAAGCAAATTATAAATAATTTTTTTAGATGAATATCACTCTTTTCATATAACTTGTTTATGCTAGTATTATTCAAAGGCAGAAAATTTATTAAATACTTTATAAATATTATTAAGTCGATTAAAATATTCGTTTTCACTTGTGGGTGTGGTGGTATTTGAAATTAAACTAATAACTTCAATCATTGTTATTTTTTTTATAATTTCTGCTTTCGAAGACCGTAGGAATAAATTTGATCTCATTTGTGTTTGTCATTTTTTTAAAATTGTTATATTGATTCATAGGAATCATAGGATGGGGATCTGCTACACATAAGTACATACATAACCTTATTACGATTCAAAAAGGAATCATAAAAACCACATTGAAAGTACCCATTAGAACGCCTTCAATTGAAATTTTCAATAGCTTTGACGTACCAAATGTGCAACAAATATATGCCAAAAATATATTATTAAAGTTTTTCAAAAATACTGAATCCTCCACTGGACCGTGCATGCATAACGCTAGGTCGAAAAAAATTATATAAAAAACATTCCAAGTTACAAAACCACATTCGGACAAAGAAACTACACATACTTTGCAATTAAACTTCATAACATCCTTCCCCAAGACATAAAACTAATAAAAAATTGTAATGTATACAAATCAAGAATAAAAATATGGCTGAAAGAGATGCAATGAAAAAAACCCTAATGGAAACACTAAAAACGACATAGAAGACAAATGAAATATATTTAAATAATTTTAGTCCGCCTCAGCCCAAGACCCCCTAGTGAGGAGGACTAAGAATTACAATATTTAATATTAAATTCATCATTATATTTTGTTTTTACAATTATTTTATACTAGCTTTTCCCCGCGGCTTCGCTCGCATGGTATTACGGGAAATTACTGTAGCGGTTGAACTTATCAATTATACCCCTTCCTCCCCACCCCATCTCCTCCATTCCATACATTCATTCCCTTACATTCAGTTTTCAAACATCTAGCCTGCCACCTAAATTTCACAAAGAAAAAAAGAATTATCCAATTTTGTTCATTCGTTCGGAATTTATGCGCTTACAAACATTTCGGATGTTTATTTTTAATTAAATATTTGGAAGTTTGTTAATATAATACAAAATTACACTATTTATTATTCAGTCTTTATAATCGTTACGAATTATATTTTTAATATAGGAACTCTCATCTGACATTTATTCCAGCTTGTCCAAAAAAAAACAAAACATATTCTAATATTTGAATTTTCTGGGGCAGTAGCTGACCAGGGGGCTGAGTACCTACCAGCTTAGAGCCCACAAATATATCAACATCGTTTCCATGGGAATGATTTTTTTCTGACATTTGCAATTAACTCGCTTTTGTTAGCGACAGAAAACGTATAACAAATATAATATATTAATATTTATAATTTCATAACGCCAGAGCTTACCATCATATACAACATATAGTCTGCGCATATAATTTAGCTTTCTATTGGTGAATGAATTTTTAAAGTATTTTTATTGGTTAATGCCTGAAAAGGTCATAAACAAACTCGAGCAGTTTCGCATTTATAATATTAGTATGGATATGGATAGTCGCTAATAAAAAAAAATCTACTACACTTTAACAACTAATTACTTTCAAGCCATCAACAGAGATTCAGAAAACAAAAATGACAATATTTTTTTAATAAAAGCAAAACGTACAGACTATAGAATGTTTTCTTCTAACGCAGTTGGTGAATTTTTTTTAAAAAATCGGTCCAGTTTTGGAGGAGAAAACAGGGGAATACAAAACTTCTATTGGGTAGATCCCTATTTTTTTAAACATTAGCTCCTCACAGGAGGCTCTGAGGAAAATAATTTTCCTCAGGGCCTTCTTCATCTCAGGGAATATTGTGTGGAGCCTTTTTTTAAGGAAAGGAAGAAGAAAGGAAAGAAAGGAAGTCCTGGGAAGGAAATAGGTATGTGGGGTGGGTAAGAATCTGGGGGTCAGTATGACCAGGAGTGAGGGATGTACGAATCCATCCCTTCAACTGCGGTGCAATGGGTCGAGGGTTTCTGGCTGGAGAGATTTATTGTTATTTTTGGATTTATTATCTTTTACAGCATTTCGAATTTCCGCTGTAGAAATGTATTTTTTACAATTTTTATGCTATATCTATAGTTGAAATGACGTGTTTTTTTTTCAATGCTTTGTTTTTATTTGGATTAAAATTTATATTATTATTTATTATTTTAACTTTATGAGTAAAACCTCAAACTGTAATATTTAATTAAATAAAGACATTATGAGCGAAACTCAATCGAAAATCTGGAAACAGAAAAATCAGAAAAAGATATTGGCACCTCTGGGACTCGAACCCAGGACCTCCCTCCTTTCCGGGTTGGGGCTCTTATCCACTGAGCTAAGGTGTCGATATCCAATCCGGTCACTTTTAACTGTACCATACTTCGACTAAGAACCACCCATATTATCTTCATTTTTCTTAACGCATATTTTTATTGGCTGCCATCTTTATGAATGATTGCAAGATTCAACTCGAACTAAATGCAATCTAGATGGTGTCTGGATAAATTATTATCCATTTTATTTAATGTGTGACATCTATTGACTCTTCTGCAAGTCTGGGATGAATATTATTATTTATTATTTTAACTTTATGAGTAAAACCTCAAACTGTAATATTTAATTAAATGAAGACATTATGAGCGAAACTCAATCGAAAATCTGGAAACAGAAAAATCAGAAAAAGATATTGGCACCTCTGGGACTCGAACCCAGGACCTCCCTACTTTCCGGGTTGGGTTGTTAAAAAAAAAAATTATATTGCTGTATTACGTTTGCTCGATTTGACTGTTAATAAATAAATACAAAATAAACTGTAAATGCTGCATTTTCCGTCCCTTGAACGCAATGATATTGCTTCGGGGTTTAAGGAAAGACAAATTGAACCCCACCGGATCAGTGTAAGATAAAATTGGAACAATCTCTGTACCTATTTTAAACCGAGGGCTTCAGTTTAAGCCGCCAGAGACACGTTCCGAGGTTTTCACTGAACACTGGAGGCTAAACGGTAGGAAAACATTAAATCACTTACTATTTTACTTTGATATAAAAATAAAATTGTGTCGCATCAAGCCGTCGTAGTTATCGTTATCAAATTGATTTCCACCATGATCATTTTTTTAAATTTAATACCGCACAACAACTGCTCCCATTGACTGGAGTCAGTGAGATTATGGTATCCCGAATTGGGGTATGTTGTAAGGCGAAGATAGTGAAGCGGGGAAAGAGATGGGGAAAAGGAAGGTGTAGAATCCTGGATATCGATCGTCCAGTTGATTAATCAAAATTTCCGAAATATCAAAATTTAAGTGGAGGATACATGACCTCTTGTCATGTGCACCGATTCATTGTTACGCGGATGACAGTACAATCCATGATAGATTTTTGTTTGACAAGCCCCCAAAGGGCTCACAAATTTAAAGCATAGACGGTTACCTCGAGAGTGTTTTCTCTTGGGGTAAAAATAATCTCGTCTGATTACGTCTAAAAGGGATCGAAATGAAAATCTAGTGTTTTTCAACGGAAGCAATCTTCCGAACAGGCCCTCCATTGATATGCTTGGTGTAACTCTAAGTGACCAGCTCAGATATGGGGGCTCCATCGAAGCCAGAGTTAAAAACTAGGCGTGTTCAGGGCCCGCAGGTACTTTAATAGAACATAACTGCTAACCTTGTACAAATCGCAAGTGCGCCCTACGGTTGAATATGGCAGCCACCTCTGGTATGGAGCTCCAAAATACCTGAAAAATACCCTCGACTTTCTGCAGAAACGGGCGGTCCGTTTGATAGATTCTACTAAATTAATAGACGAATTAAATTATTTAGAGCACAGGCACCTGGTGGAAATGCTATCCTTGTTCTACCGGTATTTTAATGGAAGATCCTCTGAGGAGTTTCATTCGACACTGTTACGGGTATAAAATAATTCATCCAATCTTCTCAGTTGCTTTGCAAAATTAACATTTTGGAAAGTTTTCAGGCGAGTCAAGACATAATGTTGAAGAAATCAGTGAGCAGATAGTTCAACTAGGTATAGATTCAGGTACATTCAAATCTCCTAATTGCCAGAGATCTATCTTCACCATTCTTCTAAGAAATTCTTCAATGGGATAATCAGTTATTCGTTGGTTTTATTCATGCATTCGATGTAATGGTTGCAGCTGGGCACGGGAAAGCGATATGGAACGGACAGAGTTCGGAAGTTTTCCGTCGTTGTTCGAACTATTTACCACTTTAGACTAGTGAAAAATCTTATTATTATTATATATTAATATACACCCGAATGCGGTGAGGTACAACGCGGCAGATTTTGTAAGTTGGTTCGAGTCGAAAAGCGTGCCCATCCGTTTGTAACACTCAAATTAATTTTTATCATCATTTTTTTTTTAATGACGCAATCTACGTTTTTTTTAACCAAATAAAAAAATAATGAAGACAAAGAAAATTATTAAAATTAAAAAAATAGACTACAACTATTCGTTGGTTTTATTCGTGCTCCGATGACATATATTGACTAATTTTTTTCCTATCAGCGAAAGTGCCAGGCTGCCGGTTGGCAGACCCATTTTTTCAATTGTTAATCGACCCCTGTCATAAGAAACTATTCCCGTTCATGTACATTATGACGTGTTTTTTATAAAAATTCTTTCACTTTTTACATGACTCGTCGATGACACAGGATTCACCATAGCAGGATCCTAGTCTATTAACCTTTATTTTATTACATGTTTAGGGAATATTTAAGAATGAAATTTATTTTCGCATCACCCCAGAGGTCGCACCTATATTTTGCACAGTACGAACGTATGGCGGATGCGATGCTTAGTGCAGATAAGTAGGTACGTAAATCGGTCTGTATTTTTTCAGAAGTCAATGATTTTATTAAAAAGTCTTCGAAAAGTGAAACTTTTATATTCCGTCTTTCCAAATTAGAACATTTTAAATACATTTTGTTTTCGTTGGCAACGAATTTTGTTATAACACATTTTTGTTCCACTTGTAAAAATCGAGTTTTATTATTTATTTTTGTGATATAATTTATAATTACAAACAGTGTTCAAAGCATGGAAGAACATCGAAATAGTGAGACGGCGCCGGGAGATAATAATATGATTGCTATTTCGGAAGCCTCCACAGCAAACAGGCCTCAACCGAAGTCAAGACGCAGACTTATAGACCAATTAAGCATTTGGCAGGGCTTCAACCTTCAGTTTGTGTGCCTCTAACTGAATTGTGAACTTTATAACCCTGTTGAGAAAATCCCTCGGCCTCAAACTGTATTGTTGATTAGGTTTTGGTATATATACCAATATGGTATATATACGTAAACATAATCATCATTACAATTTGAGGCCAAGGGATTCTCTCAACAGGGTTATAAACTTTATAACCATGTTGAGAAAATCCCTCGGCCTCAAACTGTATTGTTGATTAGGTTTTGGTATATATACCAATATGGTATATATACGTAAACATAATCATCATTACAATTTGAGGCCAAGGGATTCTCTCAACAGGGTTATAAAGTTCACAGTTCAGTTAAAGGCACACAAACCAAAGGTTGAAGCCCTGCCAAATTCAGACGAGGCCGTAAAACTGCAGCTCCAAGCCCTGCCAAATGCAGACAACGATACAATGCCGAAGCTCCAAGCTTTGCCAAATACAGACAACGTTATAATACCGAAGCTCCAAGCCTTGCCAAATACAGACAAGGTTATAAAATCGAAGCTCGAGACCCAGACAGAGGGAGACAAGATTATAAAATCGAAACACGAAGCCCAGCCAAAGATAGACAGAATTATGAAATCGATGCTCGTAACAAAGCCAAACGCAGTCAAGACCATAAAACCGAAGCTCAAAGCCCAGCCAAAAGTCGTCTAGACACCTGCTAGTATAAAAACGATCAAGTAAGAAAACTAAAGAAAGGGATAGACAAGCAACATACTATATAGTGCCAATCATATTACCTATATAGTGCCAATCATTGCAGATAATGTGCGACAAAATCCAATACAACTTTTGACTTACATATACAGCTATTATTGTATTCGATGGGAAATTATGCTCCATAAACAGACTGTCACCATCGTCGTAATTGTTTTATGATAACTATTCTTCAAATAAAATAAAACGCTCTTAATGTTGTACAATTTGTCTGAATTTCCTGTATGTATAACATTTTCATTCTGTGATACAATACATTTTGATACAATCCATTAGAAGTTGGACAATTTATCAAATTTAGTAGTTAATTATCAAGGTCTGTGAAATTTATTCAAGTTCTCTTATTATATCAAAATGGGCCAGTTATTCACGGCAATGAAATAAAATCTGGACGTGAATAGAACTTTCACAGAAACGGAAAAGTAACTTTCAAATTTGATAAATTGTTCAAATTTTTTTATTAGATAAATAATTTCTTAACCTGAATTAAAACCAAAGCCTTAATAGGAATTAAGAATTAAATAATTGATTATCATTATAATTAATTAAGTTATTAAGAATTCAAAATTTTAGGCGGTTTGGTGCAATAGAAGCCAAAAAAAAGTTTATTTAAGTTCGACACCAAACCATTACGCCCGAAAGAATGTTGAATTTTCAACAAATGCTACTTTTTGCAGATTTTTTCGTTGATTCCTATAAAGACTAAAGTTTTTGGTAAGAATTCAAAATATAATTCCATTCTGCGGCAACGGGCTAAAGAAAACCATAATCAGGCCCGTAAAAATGATGATTTTCCAAAAAAGCTGCTTTTTGCAGATTTTTGAGTAATTCCTATCTTTATAGGAAAGTTCTGTACCTTTGTTTTTTGTAAGAAAGTAAAATGTCAATCGTCCGTGCCATGGAGCCTCAGAAAATGTCTAATAGATAGTGTCGTTTTCATTTTGCCACCGGGTGACGTTTTTTTCAATTAAAAACAAACAACAACAAAAAAATGTATCTTATTCCTCATACCATAAGCCTATTGTATCTGTCTTACAATCAACCACAGTAATAACTGATGTATCCGATAATAAAAATAATGAATAAAAATGAAAAATCTATTAAAAAATATAAATTTATCAATGAAAACCCACGAAAAATTTAAATATTTGTAGAAAATTAATAAATGTACATGGATATAATAAAAATATAAACAAATATTTATGTATATATACAAACACATAAATAGAGCTAAAGAAGTTTTACTTCAGTCATGTCGTCTATAACACACTCGTTTTTTATAATAACTCGTCATTTTTACGGGCGTTTTGTAATTTGATGATGGACACTGTAACGCTGTCCAAAACGTTGGCTAAAGAAGGAGGTAGCGAAACACGGCATAACACCCCAAAAACAATAACAAAAATGTGCACGCATCAATCAAAAAATCTTCCAAAAGCACAATTTTTAGAAAACTCACTATTCGAATTATTCATGAGCGTTGGGGTCGAACTTCAAAAGTGGTTTTCTCAGACCCTATGGCATTAAACCGACAAAAATTTTGGATTTTTACTGAAAACAATAATCTATTCTCGCATCACTCAAAAAATTCTCCTAAAAAACAATTTATAAATAAAACCCATCATTTTCACAAGCGTTGTATACGGTAAGGGTCGAAATTCAAAGGTGGTTTTCTCGGGCCCTATGGCACCGAACCCATTGAAATTTTGGATTCTTTCCGAAAACCATAATCTGTACATGCATCAACCAAAAACTTCGAAAGTGGTTTTCTCAGGCCCTACGGCACCGAACCCATTGAAATTTTGGATTCTTTCCGAATATCATGATCTGTACACAAATCAATCAAAATCTTCCAAAAGCACAATTTTTAGAAAACCCATCATTTTCACAAGCGTTGTATAAGGTTGAGGTCGAACTTCAAAAGTCGTTTTTTCAGGCCCTATGGCATCAAACCGACAAAATTTTTGGATTTTTACTGAAAACAATAATCTGTTATCGCATCACTCAAAATTTCCTCCTAAAAAACAATTAAAAAAAAACCCATCATTTTCACAAGCGTTGTATAAGGTTAGGGTCGACCTTCAAAAGTGGTTTTCTCAGCCCTATGGCACCGAACCCATTGAAATTTTGGATTCTTTCCGAAAATGATGATCTGAAAATCAAAACATCAATCAAAAAATCTTTTACTGGCATTTTGTTACGTTGGGGTCGAACTTCAAAAGTAGTTCTCTCAGGCCCTATGGCACGGAACCCATTGAAATTTTGGATTCTTTCCGAAAATCATGATCTGAACACACACCAATCAAAAAATCTTTTACTGGCATTTTGTTAGGTTGGGGTCGAACTTCAAAAGTCATTTTCACAGGCCCTATGGCACCGAACAAACTGAAATTTTGGTTTCTTACTAAAAACCATAATCTGTACACGCATCAATCAAAAAATCTTCAAAACGAACAATTTTTAGAAAACCCATAATTTTCACAAGCGTTGTATACGGTTGGGGTCGAACTTCAAAAGTAGTTTTCTCAGGCCCTATGGCACCGAACTATTGAAATTTAGGATTCTTACCGAAAATCATGATCTGTACATACACATCAATCAAAAAATCTTTCAATAACACTATTTTTAGAAAACTCATCATTTTTACTGGCATTTCGTTAGTTTGGGGTCGAACTTCAAAAGTAGTTCTCTCAGGCCCTATGGCACGGAACCCGTTGTAATTTTGGATTCTTTCCGAATATCATGATCTGTACACGCATCAATCAAAAAATCTTCAAAAAGCACAATTTTTAGAAAACCCATCATTTTCACAAGCATTGTATAAGGTTGGGGTCGAACTTCAAAAGTAGTTTTCTCAGGCTCTGTGGCACCGAACCAACTGTTATTTCGGATTTTTATTGAAAACCATAATTTGTTCACACGTCAATCAAAAAATCTTCCAAAAGCACGATTTTTAGAAAACTCATTATTTCTACTGTCATTTTGTTAGGTTGGTGTCGAGCTTTAAAAGTCATTTTCACAGGCCCTATGGCACCAAACCTACTGAAATTTTGGACTCTTACTAAAAACCATAATCTGTACACGCATCAATCAAAAAATTTTCAAGAAGCACAATTTTTAGAAAACCCATCATTTTCACAAGCGTTGTATAAGGTTAGGGTCGAACTTCAAAAGTGGTTTTCTCAGGCCCTATGGCACCGAACCCATAGAAATTTTGGATTCTTTCCGAAAATCATGACCTGTACACACATCAATCAAAAAATCTTTCAATAACACAATTTTTAGAAAACTCATAATTTTTACTGGCATTTTGTTAGGTTGGGGTCGAACTTCAAAATTCGTTTTCTCAGGGCTTATGGCTCCCAACCATCCGAAATTTTGGATTCTTGTAAAGACAATCTTCCAAAAAGACTAATTTCAGAAAACTCTCCATTTTCACGGGCGTTTTATATGGCTGGGTTCGAACTTTTAAGGTCGTTTTCTAAAGCTCTATAGCACGGAATCGACTGAAATTTTGTATTCTTCTTAGAAAATTTGTTCTGTACACGCATTAATCAAACGATCTTCCAAAAGGACAATTTTTAGAAAACTCATTATTTTCACGGGCGTTCCGTTAGGTTGGGATTGAACTTCAATAGTCGTCTTTTCAGGCCCTACGGCACTGAACTGACTGAATTTTTGTATTTTTTCTTAAAACATAGGTTTGTACATGAATCAATCAAAAAATCTGCAAAGGAATTTTTTTTTGGAAATTGATCATTTTTGCGGGCGTTTTGTTAGGTTGGGGTCGAACTTCAAGAGTCGGTTTCTCAGGCCCTAAGGCACCGAACTAGCTGAAATTTTGGATTTTACTGAAAATATTCACTGATCATTTCTTCTCATACCTATAAACATACTCACACATGTACATAGTTACTTACTATGCACACCACAAACAAGACCCTACATTTTTTTTAAATTTATTTTTGGGGTGTTATGCTGTGTTGCGCTACCTCATTCTTTAGCAAAGACACTACATACTGCAAAAAAACATATAATAGGTACCAACCCTGAAATTTTACTGACTATCCGTAAATTGTCTCATCGCTGTAACCAAAGTGCTGTTTGTTCCGTTCAATGCCCAAACATTTCCCTTCATAGATCACTACTTCTCACACCTATAATCGTACTCACACATATACACATACCTACTCTCTATGCACATCAGCTGGTAATTACTTTAATTACACACCACAAACAAGACACTACATACTACAAAGAAACATATAATAGGTTCCCACCCTGAAATTTTACTTAATATCTGTAAATTGTCTCATCACTGTAACCAATGCGCTGTTTGTTTATATATAAATAAAATAGTTAAAATTGAAACTTAATAACAATAAATATAGACGTAATTATTTTTCCCAGATATTTAAATCATTAAATGCTATTCTCGGAAAATGAAATTACCAAATGTGACATTATTCTCTTTGACGGTCAGTGCTTCACTGAATTTGCATTTCATTTATTGTTTGTGAAAGGATGTTCATTAATTGAGAATTCACATACGTCACTGGGATTACAGTGGAGCGAGTCTGCGGCTAGGTTCTGCATGGACCTATCCTGGAAGCTTCAATATGCTGTTTATGTCAGGAAATCAAGGTATTATATTGCCTGCTAATGCAAATGGATCAGAGAAATGCAACGAAAATTTGAGAGGATATGGTGGTCCTGTTCTGTAAAATTTATTTTCAATTTTTCAGAGGAAAAATCCTCTTAAATTAATGCACTAGAAATATTTCGACGACGCAGGTTGAAAGAGAAAAAAATGAATAAAAACTACAAATTTAAATTATTTTTAGATTATAAATTTTTAGATTATATATTATTTTTGTCTTATAAAGCAACTCAAATTTCCGCAACTAATGTAGTTACTTAAAATAGGGCAACCGGGGCAACATAAATCTCCTCTCTTCAGAAAGTCATAAAAGATAACAAACAGATTTACCCTAGTTTGTATTGTACTTTTGCTACAAAAGGCTTCTAAAGGCCTCATCGTTTATTTCTTATAATTATTTAGTTTGGTTAGTACAAGCTACCGGAAATCTCTCGGAAATATCGGAAGCTTGCAACGGGTGGCTTGCGAGCTGTATGAAAACTGAATGTATCGGGAATGAATGTTTGGAATGGGACGGGTTCGCGGGACGGGGGAAGGGGGGAGTGGAGTGGGGAGAGGGAAGGTGGAGGAGGCGGAGTGGGAACGCGAGAGGGAAGGGGAGGCGGAAGTGGAACAGTACAAATGGGAAAGGACACGCAGGGAGAAACAATTTCTTTATTAAATGGCATAGCAACGCCGTTTACCAGCTAGTTGAGGTGATTTTCCAGAAAAACGGTGCTATACAATTTTTAAATTTTTTTTTTAAAAGGAAAGGCAAACATTCCCAGTTTACGAATAACCCAACAATATTTGAAAATCTCCTACTACCACCACAGAAAGCCGAAAATGTTCTTGTGTTGTGATGGAGGACTTAGCCAGCCGAGGAATCGAACACGGGACGCCTGGGTGGGATCCAAACGCGATGCCCACTCAACCATTGGCCGGTCAAATCACCCAACTATTATTATTGTTGACGTTACTCTTTTGTCTGAAAACTGCCATTCCACTATTTTATTTCTGGCTAGATATCTCGACAGTTAATATATCTATTAGCCTTAATCTCGTCTTATTATCTAGGATGTATACAAACCTACTTGTATCGAATTGTTAATTATCAGAAGCGTTAATAATAATAGTTAATAATATTCCAGATTAATGAACTAGTGCTATTGGATATCCTTTTGTATTCAATGTCCAACGTTTGCAATAAAGGATAATACGTCCAGTCGCTAGTTGCCTTCAGTTTGTGTTGGTACCCTTCATTGGCTTTGAGCAAAATGCAGT
The DNA here is from genome assembly GCA_936435175.1 of Glyphotaelius pellucidus. NCBI lineage: Eukaryota > Metazoa > Arthropoda > Insecta > Trichoptera > Limnephilidae > Glyphotaelius > Glyphotaelius pellucidus. The sequence goes on along the minus strand of OW386548.1, from coordinate 7,735,722 downwards.
GATCGAGGCAACAGAGTGGATTGAAATAGCCTTAGGAAACGTAAACAATTTGCTCTGGAAAGCCTCTACAGTTATTGAAAGCCGGAGAGGCACCTTCAGCACGTAGGTTGGCTCAATAACAGGGACCAGAACAGATAAATAAAAACTACCCTTGTTTGGTTTATGATAATAACAATTTTATTTCAGGTTGTTTATTTTTTAAATTTATCGTTTTGGAACATTTGCAGAATGTAAAATAGGAAAAGTTATAAGATTAAAAATGTTAATAATCCACTTAAAAATGGGGAGGATTTTCAAATGAGGAAAATAAGTCCCCTCAGGGCTTATGTCATCTTTGGGGACGCTGTGTAAAGGGCCCTTTTAGGGAAAGAAAGGAGAGGAAGTTCTGGGAAGGAAAAATGTACGAGTTATACCCATCCCTCGGAATTTGGGGGTCAGTGTGTCCAGGAGTGATGGACGTATGAATTGTCAGTCAAAGGATGTCCGTCATCCATTTTCTCAAAATCTTGCCTGCCATACAGTTTGTGAGCAGACGCATCTGCCGTCAAGATCCGGACAAACCTCACCCCATTAACCCGGGCACCCCTGCTAAGTCACCAAATGTAGGATAGTGAAATCCCACAAGTCCCGTATATTGTATATCCCGTTATACATATTGATAGCATAATAAAAAGAAAATCCAATAAATGTCAAGTAAAACAAGTATAATAATGAAATAAATAAACAAAAATCAATTATGCAGGGTGCAGTTTTGGGTGAGCTCGGGCCCAGTGCTTAATCAGGAGTGGAACTTGGTATTGGAAGGCTGTGTTCACTACTGAATTGGTGGAAGCCTTTAGCAGCATCCTGGCTCCAGTGACCCGGTGGCCGGCGAATACATTCAGACCTAGTTCCGTAAACATTGTCGAAGCGCTGCCACACCTTATCTATCGTAATATCCGGAGTCGTTCCATTGAGCTGATTCGGCAGTGACACCACATTTCACACACATATATAGACTAGTTAAAAGAAACAGTGTATTTTTTTTTACATTACTGTATTGGAGAGAACTTCAAGCAATCATATTAGTCTGTATACTGACACTTCTCCTTTGTCGTTCAACATCACAATCACCCGAGAGGTCTTTAGTAATGATGCGCCCCAGTATTTTAGTTCTTAGATGTATTTCAATTACTCATATAATGAAATCGAACAAACTCTAAACCTTGCTCCTTTAGAAAACCGTCGTGAAAAATCTGATCTCATTTCTTCAAAATTATCAACTATATTATTGACTCACCTACATTATTACAACTCATCTCATTCAATATACCTTCTCGTAGACTCAGACATAAAGAACTGCTCTTCCTCAATCAACACTCGACTAATTATGGTTATAATTCACCACTATCCAGAATGTGTAGAATGGTCAACTCACGTCAAGACCTTGATTTTTTTGGCATAAGCCTAAATGATTTTTGTCGCTCACTAGAAGATATATTTTATTACTATATTTTTAGCAAAGTCTTGACTTGACTTGACACTTCTATTTTCTTATGGTTTATCTGTTTGTCTTTGCTTTCATAAACCATCCTTTATTTTTGTAATGTACCTACATTTCGAAAATTTCGTGTAGTAACACTAACCAAGTATGGTTGTAAATTGGACGTTAGTCCGTTAATAAATAATAAATAAATAAATAACTTTAATTTTATTTAGTTCTTAGATGTATTTATGTTTACCTCATTAAGTTGTACCGGGACCGGGAATAGGGTTACCATCAGTCCGGATTAATCTGGACATGTCCGGACTTCTAGCCTTTTGTTCGGACTTTGTCCGGCCCTTTAATTTGTCCGGATTTTTTGGTTTAGAAGGAATATGAGTAATAAAACTTACATTAGTAATAACAAAAAAGTCTTTAATTTTTATTAATTTCCCACTCATCTAAAAACAAAATATAAATCTTCTTTAACAATCAACTCATGGAGATCTAACAATAAATTTTAATTGCATTTGCAAACTATCAAAAAGTTCAAGTTCAAAAATATCTTCTTCAAAACTTAACACTTGTTTTCGACAAATATATAAATTTTAATATTTTTCAGCGCCAGATACTTGACGGAGCAGCTCCCGTTCATTCAAAGTTTTCTTATGGAATTCTTCGCAGCTCATAGTTTTGTTGTAAGTAAGGTTGTATTGAATCATCAACAACGATCTGACCGAGGGTACAGATAATCTATTACGCTCTTTTGTCCACTGTGCTCCCTTTAGAGAAAACACTCTTTCTACACTTGCGTTTTGGGCTTGGATAGCAAAAATGAACTCGCAAATACTCAATAGAATGGGCAATCTGGCGATTGTGAAGTTTGTAAAAATGGTAACCCACATTTTATGGACTATCATACTAAAAAATGCATCGTTTTGTTGGGATATGCATGAATTGGCGGCTGTTATTTCATCGAATAGCTTTACATCATCGATCATAACACATTTGAATTGGGTACCTGATATTTGCATTATGTGATTAAAATGTGCGGACTTTTGTTGGACTGTCAGGCTTTTTGCCAGGACTTTTCAATTTTCTAAATGGTAACCCTAACCGGGAGCATTTTTTCGGGATTTTTTCCATTGTGAAATGCGATTACAAACAACACGAGTAAAAGATGGCATACAACGTACTTACATAACAATTTATTATTATTGGAACCTCTGCTGAATTGGGGTAGCTATCGCTCGAGTGAGTAGAAATTGTACTAACCTGTCAATAAACGAATGTTTTATGTGCAATTTAGTTGATTAATAATTATAAATAATATTTTAATTTTTTATATATTATAGAGAGGTGCCGATAGTAAATTGTTAGAGGTGCCGATATTTTTTACTGATTTTTTTGTTTCCAGATTTTCGATTAAGTTTCGCTTTTATTGTCGCAAAACATAACATTATTACCTACGTACTAACAAGTTAAATTAAATTAAAATATTGAAACTAGATGTTATTAGAAATCGCTCAGTTAGCTGCATTAAAATGTACCTGCAAATATTAAATATTTACATTGAAAACCGTCTTCATATTTCCTAAGCTACTTAGATTACGCCTGTTGCCATGGAAAAATAAGTGATTCTTCACTGTGAGATTATTCCAAGAAAATATCTCGTCAGGGTTGTTGTAGCTAATTAAAGTAGTGCCTACCTTGTATTTCCGTCACTGGTAGGAGATGCCGGGACGCCAGAGGGATGCAAGATATAGGGGAGCGAAAAGGGATATAGTGAAGAACTAAAGCCCCGTTGCTTGAAGCACTTTGTTAATAAAGCTTGCAGATTGTGTGATGAAGTGTATACAACGTTATTTCCTTTGTACTATTTATTTCTCTAGCTAACTCGCTGTTCGCTGCAATTGATACTACGTGGAAAATAAACAAGGATTTATAGAGTAATATAGGGATGGGTAACATCGGGATATCTATTTCAAAATGGAAAATAACGATCTAACTTAACAACACTCTGTTTACTTGTAGAGATTTCATAGAGTGGGACACTGCAATATCGTTTTGCAGAAATACTACAACTAGAATCATGTTTCTCGAAATGTTATGATTAGTAGCAACTTTTGAAGGTAAATAAGACATCTCCTAGATTTGTCCATTTGATTAATGTTAAAATCTTCCATATTACCGAAATACTGGTAAGAGATATTCTATAAGACACACAGATTCAATAAAAGTTTCCAGAAAGACGATTTGTGGTAAGGGAACAATGCATCGTTTTCGCGACAGATACCTTATATTGACAGCTCGTACGCCAACAGCAGACACAGACCTTTTGTCATCAGCAACGCAACAGGTCAAGCTAAAAAGCGAATCGTTCTGTTTCCAATTACCGTCGACTTAACTGCTAGCGAATTGCTCCAGTTTGCTTCTCCACTTTCTGATAAATAATCTCTAATAAAATTATTAGTTATGCGATTGAATTTTGTTTAATAAACCTGTAAGTAGAACGTCTTGCTCTTTTGATTTACCATTGCAATTATTCTTATCCATTAGATTGATGAAAATGATGGAAAATAATCAGAACTCAATCCCTCAGTGATTAGAGCGATATTTCGATAAGACGTATGTCCTCGATTCAACACAGTTTCGACGGTTACCTTTTTATTTTCGGCATCTTGTTTTCTTTCGTATATCGTTTATTTATTCTTGGTTTTTACAGATATTCTCACTCACATGCGAACAATCCAGAAAAATTTAGTTAACACACAAACAGATTAACAATTACATAAATCTTATCAGACAAATTATACATTTGTAAATCTTGAAATTGTTTCTAAATAAAGATTAAATAACAAAATAATTAGAAATAGAAAATTACAAAAATAAAAAGTTCACTCAAATGACAAATAATACAAGAGACAGAATAAGAGATACAAATGACACATAATAACCATAATAACCACTCATTGTCTGAGCAATATTCGTATTAAAGTTCCCAATAGACGCAATTTAAGGAGTCATAAAATATTCCATCTATTTAATAACAATATTGCATACTTCATTCCACTGTCTCGAACAGTAGCCTCGAAGAATTTAAGAGGCATTTAAGCATCACAAATTATCCGCTATATGTATAAATCTCATGTTACTATTTATCTTTTCTATTTCTATTATTTTTCCATAAATGTGTAGTTTGTGTCACATGTGTATTGTAAATGGACACACAGTCTTTACAGACTACAAAAAAAAAATCAAAAAACAAATTATCAAACTCCTACCATGACACTTCGTGGAGAGCAGTTATGTAGCTGCTTTATTGTCATACCCTTACTTTATTTCCTTTTTCTCTTTCTCTGCAGGTTATGTATTATATTTGACACTACTATGTTTTAAATTACATTTCAATTATCATTATTTCTATTATCACTGCAAGCATTTCCGCCTAGTAACAACTTAACATTGATTACTCCTGCTGTGAACATTTATAATTGGGGTGTTAATATCTATGTATAACCCAACGGAAATTCTATTATTGTAATAATTGTTAACACTCTGTAAATAATGTTTCAAACAATAAATACATGAATAAATTATAAGCATAACAAATTTTTAGCACTCGCCGAATATTTTTTCTGAATCCATCGCATTCTATTTTATTAAATTTAGATTTATTCATATTATATTCTTCTTAAATATTAGATTTTATTGCTTTGATATTGTAATGTTATTTTATTGTGGCCTTACTATCCCACAAATAATAAGATGTACACGTAAGTTCTTTCTTGTTTTATTGTAATGTACAATGGATTCGATAGTACTGTTTTATTGTCTATAACGTAGCGAGTGATTACTAAGGCTACTAAAATGGTTCTGCCCGCGCCGACGGCTGCCTCGGCTCAGAGGGCACCGCGGCCGCTCGACAAACTTCGTCGGAACCCGAACGTTTCCGAATGATCCAATACATGGATAATTACATATACTACAGATATGAATAACATTGAAAAAGTATATGGATAACTTCTATAAACGATTGAATCTTATTAAAAATGTATGTCTGAATGCCATATTATTGATTTTACGATGATTCATAAGATGTGTCATATAAAAGATTTAATAGTATTTGTTCCATGTCAAACGAGACAATATTAGGTGACACGATAAAAAGAAATCGTTCCCATAATAACAGGACGCCACTTGACGAACCCCTCTTCCGCCGACCCACATAGAAAACAGAAATGGGCCAAGGTAATGGAAATAATAATATCCTTCGCTAGCTTTTCTCAATAACATCATGACGTGGTTACCATTTATTCCTTATTAAATCTGCGGGCTGCAATTTACATTCATGGTTAAAAATATTATTGCACGGGTCATTTTCTTACTTACCAAGTTTTGCAATATAATAATGATTTCATAAACTTCCTTCTGCAATAACTGAGCAAAACATCTTTGAAGGAGAAATGAAATATGTCTAAGGAGGCTATTATAACAATGAAGGCTTCTGATTAAATTAGATCCTTCAAACAAAGTAGAGAAATGATCCAGCAAGTGGTTTCATAAAATTGTATTAGAAAACTGAGAAAATTGCGTTGAAAATAATTTGACATGGTTGATACCATTATTTAACCAAACCGTGATGAATAATCGACTCTTTACGTTTTCCTACCTGAGTAGTTTTTACCTGTGCAGTTTTTAAGTACTACCTGAGTAGTTTTTAAGCATAAGGTTAAGATAACCTAAGCTTATTTTTAACAAAACATGTTCCTAATATAGTCACGCGAACAAAAATATATTTATTATTATTTTTATTTTTATTTAAATTTTATTAGTAAAACCTCAAATTGTAATATTTAATTAAATGAAGACACTATGAGCGAAACTCAATCGAAAATCTGGAAACAGAAAAATCAGAAAAAGATATTTGCACCCCTGAGACTCGAACCCGAGAGAGGCCATGGGTTTTATTTAATGTGCGACATCTATTGACTTTTCTGCAAGACTAGGATGAATATTATTATTTTTTTTTCATTTAACTTTTATAAGTAAAACCTCAAATTGTAATATTTAATTAACTGAAGACACTTTGAGCGAAAATCAATCGAAAATCTGGAAACAGAAAAATCAGAAAATGATATTCTTTATGTCCTGGGTTCAAGTCCCAGAGGTGCAAATATCTTTTCCTGATTTTTCTGTTTCCAGATTTTCAAAAATATATTTTTGAAGATCTATTTATTTTTAAAAATATATTTATTTTTAAAAATATATTTCATTGCAATAATAACTCAATATCAATTCGTCTTTATAGACAATTATTATTAACAATAATAGTTGGATGATTTGTAGAGCACCGTTTGTGAGTAAATATTAAATAATCTGCCTAATACAACGCTCGCCAGCTTGAGTAACCAATATATAGAAGTAGCAGTTGATACTTTTAATAGCTCTGAAATAAGTTTAAATTTTCATTGTTGTATTTTTTTTACAAAAGTCGAAAAAAATGTCCTCTTAAAGGGATAGCCCATTATAACGTAACATTGTACATGATATTGTGAAAAAATGTAAAATTGGTGAAGTTTTTTTTAAAAGCATATTTTTTTTTTTAAAGTTTTTATAAGTACGTTAAAGAAAAGTAAAGTGTTTGTAAATACGTTAAAGCCAGAGAGGAAAATTAGAAAGCAATATCCAGAAGAAAACATAACATAAATGTTAATCTTTGTTAGGTCGCAATATTGTACCTATATTATTCCTTATCATGACCTTAATCCACGTCTTTTTACTTCTTTTGAAGTCGGTTATTTTTTTAATAGTTTTTATTGCGAGAGGGAGGAGTTGAAGTCATGTAAGTACTTTTATACTTTGTAATTGTTTTGATGATGTGTGTTTAAAGTATTTGTACCGTGAATAAACAAGTAATCTATGATTTGATTTAGGGGAAAATTGTGAACAACAAGATGTGTTGTTAGCAGATTATATAAATTAAAATTTTATGTTCCAATATGTACACTTCGAATAATTTATTTATCATTAGCTGAATCAATTATAAGGTATGGAATTACAGCTTGGGGACTTTCCTGCAAAACGAATGTAAATCGTATTCAATCAGTTCAAAATTCATTAGTTAAATTATTAGCTCATAAAAGTTAATATGAAGAAAGGCATAATGTTCCGTACTTTTACCAAAATCTCAAAGTTCTCACAGTAAGAGCAATTCTGCGGTATAAAATTATATTTCAGCATATGAATAGCTCTATACACATAAATAAACTGGACAACACTTACAATACTCGTTTTACGTTAAATGAAGGACTAATTGTACCTAAGCATTTAAACAAATATGGACAAAGAACGCTGGACTACATGATACCATACTTAAATATGTTACCTGCCGAAATTAAAAAAATTACAAATGGTAAAACAAATATTATGTTGAAGAATTGGTTCGCCGAAAAAAATAATTTGTACTAGACTTAACACAAAAATTCTAACTGCATAACAAAGTAAAATAAGTTTATCTATATCTTCAAATTAAAAGTACCCATCGACAAACTGCTTAAAAGTAGTTTATTGGGACTTTTCTTTTTTTCTGTATAATATTTTATTTTTTGTTGTCATATTGTATTACTTTGTATTTATAATAAATAAATTAAAAAAAAAAAAACAATGCAAGGACGAGTTTTAAAATTAAACATTTGCTTAAATAAGTACAATGGCGCCACGAAAATATAACACTCGTATTTAAGAAACACAAAACGTACGGGTTCCATGAAATGACGACAAGAATAGCGTCGTATGCCCTTTTAAGGTTTCGACTTTATTAATTAGCTGTAAAATATTTGTCCTTGTTTTAAAATGAATTTGCGGTCGAAAATTATTAACCAGCATCCCGTTATGAGTGATATAATATTACAACAGGCTCTCATGGAGAATGGTTGGAGGTTGTACCAGGAGGACATAATTGAATAGAAGGTATCCTCTCGTCTGTGCAGCTCCCTCTGGGCTAAATATAGCGGCCTAGGGGAGGGGCCATGGGGCAGGGGGTAGGGGGAAAGGGAACCCATTATACCGGCTGAAGAGCGGAGCAGCCTGTTGATTTCAGTTCGGCGTAGAGCCTACGGCCTCCCCTCGCACGGCCTCCTCCTGCCCCACACCCTCCCTCCACAACCAGAGCCGGTTGCCTTCACCCTTGCAGGCGTAGGCTTTTCCGCTACCATGGCGGGTTCTGATACAGGATAATGCTGCAGGTAATTGATAATATTAATACATTTGCATGTGAAGTAGATAATTTGTGATGTTAAATTATAATTAGATTATAATAAAAAATAAAACAATGATTTTGTTAGATTAGTTAGATTTTTCTGTTTCCAGATTTTCAAAAATATATTTTTGAAGATCTATTTATTTTTAAAAATATATTTATTTTTAAAAATATATTTCATTGCAACAATAACTCAATATCAATTCGTCTTTATAGACAATTATTATTAAGATGATGCCTTGCGACATAATGCAAAATCATACAAAATCGTGTATTTTTGTTTTGAAAATTTAATCGCTTAAAAGTATTTTAGATGCTTCAATTAAATACTGCGTGTAGAACATATCTTTGCCCTTAAAAATATCGGTCATTTTTTTTATAAGTCTTTTAATAAGCCTAGAAAAAAATAAAGTATAAGGTCTATAAAAAAACACTTTCAAGTGCAAACTCTCCTACTTGTAAACCCCTCTTCGTATTTAATTTTATTGCATAATGTGGCAAATTTAGTTTCTTTTATGATAATCGCGAAAAAAGTCGATATTTATGCATGAACTTCCCGAAATAAAATAAAATGTGCATTTTCGCGTTGTTATTTTTGACATCAATCAAGACCGCCGGCATTCGACGAAAATGTTATTTCAAAGTGAACCTTATGCCATGGACGTAAGGACCACACAATCGTCACCGCCTTTTTGTCGCATTCTCCACCCAACAGTTGTGGTGGACGGACGTCCTTGACGTCCGTGACTCTCTGCGCCGTAAAATGTTATTCGAGTTTACGTACTATCGATTTTAAAATTTCCTAGTTATATACGTAGATGTTTGAATATACCGGTTAACCACTTTATAATTTACTTTATTTATATAATAATACTCGAATTTGAAAAAAAATATATAATTCTGTTGCCAAATGTCGTTTGAAGTAGGCAATAACTTTGCCAATGATTTGACATTTACAATTTTAAATCTGGCGCGCTTTTGAGTATTAAACAGTGACAACAGTACCGCACAGTGAGCAAATTTCAATATATCGTTAACAATTTAATATTTATAAATTCGTTTCATTTTCCGTATAAAGCGACTTCCTTGAAGTACTCGATTCACATTTTGAAAAAGTTATATTATTTTTATTTAAAAAAACACGATTTTTTAAATTCCGCCGTAACATTAATGAACTTAATTATTTTTACGTTGTTAACACTGGCATAAATCTAACTATGCACATCAAATCTCCGTAGAAGAGAAACGTATTAGCTTTAATTAATTAACTTTTATTGCCAAGTTCTTACTTTTGGGGAATGATTAAATATATTTTTTTTGTTTATTAATACCTAAATTACAGTCCGAAGCTTTCCCTTTCAGTTGTTAACCGCCAAACTGTTGGTGAATATTTTTGTTGAAAATTGTTATTTCCAATATTTTTATTTTTAAATAAATGCAAATTGTCCAAAAGAATTTTAAACAATCTAATTTATTAGCAGTTCAAATATAATTGTAGGCCTCCTGGTCAAATGTATTTGACGGCCTCCGTGTTTGAGGGGAAAGTCGATCCGATGGTCGCGGGTTCAAATAATTAAATATAATTTATTATGGTATATTTGTGGCATGTTCCGGAATGGAAGATACTCTCAGTATCGCCCTGGTGTAAGACCAAAATTCGAAATTTAAACGTTGCTTAGTGACCAGATCTGAATAGTCAGGTACTTCCCCACCTTCCTCTTCCCCATCTCTTTCGCTTCCTCTCTACCTTCAGCCTCACAACATACCCCAATTGGGGATGCCATAGTCTCACTGACTCCAAATAGCAGTAGTTGAGATTCTTGTGTGGTATTCACATAAAAAAAAATAAAAAAAGGCACTAGAAAATAAGATAAATTTTCTTGATAGAAACAACGCCATAATTTTGTTAACTGTTAATTAAAGTTTAGTCGGTATTATATAAAACAGATTCCCAAGAATGAAGATTTTTTTTTATCCACTTAAAATTTGGAGTTCACCACTCTCAGTCAATTACTTAACTGTAAACTAAATGTTTGCATTAATGTACCCTCCTCCACACAGAGCAAATGATTCCTTCATATATTCCGTCATCTTCAAAATTCGCGTTGATACATCCCTTCTTACAGATCCTCTTTAAGCCGCCCCACAACGCTGCCCAACTGGTTGCTTGAAAATAAAAACTTTTCAATAGAATTCTAAAGAAATGTGAACTGCAAGAGTGTATAGAAGAGTTAAATAAATCGTATGATAAAATAACTGTAAATTGCATATTAATAACTACCTATAAAGTTATATTATAAAAAATAATTTAAAAATTCAAAATTATTAAACATTTTTTATTAACAAACTATACAAATCTTAAGTACGTTCAAATGTTTTATAAACCTAGTCTATTCCGTGCGAAGGAGAGCGGTTCATCTTGGTTCATGAGTTTAAAAAACAGTCTTTACTGCCTCCTGTGAAATTTGATAAATGAAAGTTACTTGTTCTACAAATTAGGCCCATAATATGTTAATTTTACCATGTATTTTGATAATCATAAATAAGTATTTAATATAATTATTATGTTCATATTTTTCACAATTTTTACCACAGTGTATTTGAGGGCGGAACTCGGGATTTATGAGCCTGACGCCACTCGTCTATTATTGGTTGTCAAGTTTTCTCAAGTATTTTATAATCCCTCGCAAAACAGACGATTTCGAATTTTTCAAGGACTATGGGATCACCTTAACAATAATAGTTGGATGATTTGTAGAGCACCGTTTGTGAGTAAATATTAAATAATCTGCCTAATACAACGCTCGCCAGCTTGAGTAACCAATATATAGAAGTAGCAGTTGATACTTTTAATAGCTCTGAAATAAGTTTAAATTTTCATTGTTGTATTTTTTTTACAAAAGTCGAAAAGAATGTCCTCTTAAAGGGATAGCCCATTATAACGTAACATTGTACATGATATTGTGAAAAAATGTAAAATTGGTGAAGTTTTTTTTAAAAGCATATTTTTTTTTTAAAGTTTTTATAAGTACGTTAAAGAAAAGTAAAGTGTTTGTAAATACGTTAAAGCCAGAGAGGAAAATTAGAAAGCAATATCCAGAAGAAAACATAACATAAATGTTAATCTTTGTTAGGTCGCAATATTGTACCTATATTATTCCTTATCATGACCTTAATCCACGTCTTATTACTTCTTTTGAAGTCGGTTATTTTTTTAATAGTTTTTATTGCGAGAGGGAGGAGTTTGAGTCATGTAAGTACTTTTATACTTTGTAATTGTTTTGATGATGTGTGTTTAAAGTATTTGTGCCGTGAATAAACAAGTAATCTATGATTTGATTTAGGGGAAAATTGTGAACAACAAGATCTGTTGTTAGCAGATTATATAAATTAAAATTTTATGTTCCAATATGCACACTTCGAATAATTTATTTATCATTAGCTGAATCAATTATAAGGTATGGAATTATAGCTTGGGGACTTTCCTGCAAAACGAATGTTAATCGTATTCAATCATTTCAAAATTAATTAGTTAAATTATTAGCTCATAAAAGTTAATATGAAGAAAGGCATAATGTTCCGTACTTTTACCAAAATCTCAAAGTTCTCACAGTAAGAGCAATTCTGCGGTATAAAATTATATTTCAGCATATGAATAGCTCTATATACATAAATAAACTGGACAACACTTACAATACTCGTTTTACGTTAAATGAAGGACTAATTGTACCTAAGCATTTAAACAAATATGGACAAAGAACGCTGGACTACATGATACCTAATTACTTAAATATGTTACCTGCCGAAATTAAAAAAATTACAAATGGTAAAAAAAATATTATGTTGAAGAATTGGCTCGCCGAAAAAAATAATTTGTACTAGACTTAACACAAAAATTCTAACTGCATAACAAAGTAAAATAAGTTTATCTATATCTTCAAAGTAAAAGTACCCATCGACAAACTGCTTAAAAGTAATTTATTGGGACTTTTCTTTTTTTCTGTATAATATTTTATTTTTTGTTGTCATATTGTATTACTTTGTATTTATAATAAATAAATTAAAAAAAAAAACAATGCAAGGACGAGTTTTAAAATTAAACATTTGCTTAAATAAGTAAAATGGCGCCACGAAAATATAACACTCGTATTTAAGAAACACAAAACGTACGGGTTCCATGAAATGACGACAAGAATAGCGTCGCATGCCCTTTTAAGGTTTCGACTTTATTAATTAGCTGGTGGTAAATTTTTATTTAATTTGGATGTAAGTACCCGTAATACTGCCAGCTGTTACTAATCTTCTGGAGCCAGTGGGACTATGGCATCCCCGTATGCAGTTGTTGTGAGGATGAATGTGTTGGGAAGAGTTTGGGAAAAATGAAGGTTTCAAGCAAAGCTACGATTCTGCTGGGTTATTTTTCTACTGAGAGTATATACCGCTCTGTAACGCGCCGCAAGAATACATACATATTGTTCTTATTAATTGTGAAATAACACAAACAAATCAAATAAAATGTACTCACGAACGTCAATTCGTAGCCAATGATCGTAACCACTTAGTCACAGAGGCCGTCTTAAAATATGTTTTTATTGTTTACATATACAACGGTGAGTTACATATACAAAATAAAGGACATAAACTAAATCTTTTAGAACAACTAGAAATTAACAAGCACTTTAATAATCCTAAAGCTATTTTAATAAATGAACAGACCAATATAATTCACTCACCGTTGTTAGATATGTTCAAACCAATTTTAAAACAATAATAATAATAATTTTACTGAAATAAAACCACGAGTCATCATTTGGGAATAATTCACATTAGGAATAAGTTTAGAGTATTAACGACCTTAAACTTAATTATACAGAAAATAAAACCATGAGTCATCATTTGGAAATGATTCATATTAGAAATAACGATTAGTGCACTTAACGACCTTCAGTCGAATTTAAACAATATAAGTAATTGGGTATCTTTTAAAAGGGTAATAACCATTAATAATTTTAGTCAGTTTACTCATAATTAAAATTAGTCATCAAAATCCTATCTAGAAATAACATAAATACCTCGTCTGTATGTGGCAAGACCACAGTTTGATAATGCCTTCAGAAGGCGAAACAGCTGTCACGTGTAAAAATAATTACCTAGCAGAACTTGTTTATAAATAAACTGTTTTTATAAATTGAATAATAATATTATTAAATATATAAAAGAAATAAAAAAATTAAAATGGAGTTCTACAAATTAAACTTGATAACAATAAATATTCCCAGTATTACTGGGGTGAGGTTCAAGCTGCAAAAGCTGCATGACATCCATCAATAAGATATACATCCCAGGTTTTGAATGGTTTGTACGGCAATCAAGGTTTGTCTAACGAGTATATGTAATTATCCTAATACCTTTCTTTCCATGTTCTTCTGTTATAACTACAGGTTTAACTTGTCAATAATGCATTCACTTCATAACGTGAATAAATTATTGTTTTATATGGCAATAATAATTTTTCTATGATTGGCAGCATTGATTGTCTATGAAATGTAATATAAATATTAAAACGGCGTAGTGCAGTTTATACTCCGCTTAAGTGAATTAATTTTAACAAAACTAAAATGAAACAAGCATATTTTTTGTATATTTTTCGTTTGATTAAGAAATATTCCGTATTAAACAAAAAGCGGAGTAAGTATTTTGGCTCGTTTCATACAAATCTTAATTCTGGATTTCAAATCAGAATACCCAAGCAAAATGAAAAGTTATTTTTGTAATCAAAAGGTGTACCTAATATCTAGTACGGATGTGAGCCACTTTATTTATTTTTTATTTAAATTATAAGATATAGACCATTAAAGATTTTGGTATTTTTATTTTTTTATTTTGCATGTCATTATATTTGTATGATAAATATAGTAAAATAATTTTTTTATTGTTTTTCATTTACTTACAAACAATTGCCCAAGTTGCCAAATAATTTTAATTTCGACAAGGCCACCCTCTCACCCCACCCCCTAGACCACCTCCTCATACATTTGTATTAAAAAGAAAAATAGTTGGTACCAATACATTTTGCGAAGTGTCAGGACATTTTACATTTTTGTATGGGAAATTACTTGTAGTGCATCTTGTATGAGGCACTCAACACTACTAGATATACTAATACACTACCGGCTTCTAGATTTACAAATCCGTATTTTGTATCCAACTTCGATGATAAATTAATGTTTTTATTTTCACGTTTAGCTCTCTCTATATAGGAGTTAGGAGAAAATACATTCGTTCTGGGGAGGACATATGTTGTCTTTAGGGATGTTGCGTAAAGGGTCTTTTTAAGGAAGGAAGGAAGAAGATGATGTTCGGAAGGAATTGGTATGTGGGGTGGGTAGGAATCTGGGTTTCAAGGTCTCAAGGAGTGATGGACGTATGAATCCATCCCCACCATTGCGATGCAAGGCAATAGATTGAGAGAATCCTGCTGAAGAGGTTGAAAGGTCTCCTCCGTGCGGTCTCTCCCGATCCGGCCCGCCACGCACCTGGTGTGCAGACACATCCTTCTCTAAGACTTGTACAAACTTCACCCATGAACCTGGGCACCCACCAAAGGTTGTGAATCACTGACTTGGTGTCATTTAAAATAGAGGTGTTTGTTATTCAATCAATGGTTTCCGGTTTGTGGGTACCTATGCAAGCCTTTTAAATTAAATAATTAATTCATTTGTAATAAACTTATACAGTTATGTTTGCTAAACGCACTAAAAAATTATAATAAACAATTTAGCCCGATCAGAACTCAACATTTCGCTCTGAGCTTTCTCTCCCTAGTGGGGTGGGTGGTTGTAGGGAGTTTGCGCGTGCGCAGTGGAGCGTGACGTCACAATTGGCCCGGGCACGCACGTCAGCGGGCTACATCAAACGGCCACCACTGTCACTGTTCCGCCACTGCTTTCCACTCACCCATTCTATACACCACAGCCCCTTTCACCTGCATTCAGTACACAACGTCAGTACAGCACAACACTGGCCTTAACCCGTCCTGAGACATTGTCAGAACCAAATACCACCCTTAACAATCATATATTCAGCTTCGAGGAATACACAAGCAAAATTGTGTATATTCTTAGTATGCCTTGTACCACACGAATTTAGATAATAGGCATAAAAATTTACCCTCAAACGACGACCAGAAATGGTCGATTTTAGATTAAAGTGGTTTTTATTTATTCTGAAAGAAAAAGAAAAACGTTAAATAGGGGAAACTATCACAAATAGTTTTAACCATAAAACTATATTTTTTTAAAGTTGTTTCTTGGATGTTTTTGTATATTTATGATTAAAAAAACACATTTTTTGTAGAAACAAACGCTTATATATTTTTAAAAAGTAATTAAGAATATATATTTTTATTTTAACTTTAGTGAAATGATGGCAAAAGCTTCAATTTATCCAAAGCATGTTTTTTGGGGTTCCATGCCAACTCAGAATAAAATCAACTCAGCTCTTCTTTAAAAAGTCATTAAAAGTTATGAATTTTTATTTTAAATAGCCCATAACTTATACCTAACCTAACGTAACCAATTAAACCAATTTTTTTATCATAATTTTTAATGACCTTTCTGAGGAGGTTCTGAGTTGGTTTCATTCTGAGTTGGCCGGTCACCGTTTTTTGGTATTCAAAGTGATAAAACGATTCCAAGTAAAGACTAAACGAATAGCGATTCCACAATAAGCTTCGTTTTAAACAGTGACAACCAATTTGGAAGGCGGGTAAGGATATTGCCGCCCTGGGCACCATTTATTGGAAAACCAACACGCCTGTCATAGATCATCCCAGTGGCAAACCACTGAAGTAGCAAACTACTTTGGTGACTTAGCAGGGGTGCCCGGGTTTATGGGGTGAGATTTGTCTTGTCTATGTGTTGGATGCGTTTCCCCACCTACTGCGTGGCGGGCCGGATCAGGAGAGACAGGTTGAAGGAGACCTAACTTAGTCAGACTTTCTCGACCCATCGCCTTGCACCGCAGTGGGAGGAATGGATTCATATGTCCGTCACTCCTGGACACATAGACCCCTAGATTCCTAACCACCCCTCATACCTTTTTCTTCCAAGAACTTCCTTTCCTTCCTTTCCGTAAAAAGACCCTTCACGCAGCATCCCCAAAGACGATATAGGCCCGAGGGAACACGGTTAGTGCATAAAGGGAAACTGTTATTATATACGTACCGTGTTTCATGATAAATCTGTGAAATCTCAAGAAGGGATTATTCATAATAATTTTAGAAAAAAGAAAAATAAAATTTTCAAACATGGCATATTTAATAAACAAATGAATGTATACTTATTTTGTCCATAAAAACGTAATCTCAGCCCAGCTGACTTGTACATATTTTTTATTATGCGAATCAAGCTTATTAGCCGTGCTTGTGTGACATCTGGTACTAATTGCATGAGTACCTGTGCGTTTTCTTTGTCAAATCGACGGGAATATATATTTTTTGTATTTTTATTTTATCAGTGCCATAAAAAACACGCTTTGAGTACCTATGAATACAGATTATACAAGGATTGTTTACCAGGGCAGTGTTGTGTGGCATCCCACCCTCTTTAACCACTCCTTCAGGAAACTTACGTGATTTTCATAAAATTTTAAATTCCTGATCCTTAAGTTGTACGTACAAAATGAAACTTCAGAACTTTTATTACATTTCTAAAAAAAATTGTTAAAAGTGTACAGCACTGTAATCCAATATTTAGCATTAAAAATTGCAATTTTCGCTTATTTTAGTTAACGACCCATGTCCATCACTGATGTTCTAATCTCTAAACGGATGCGTAATAGCTATCCATTAGTGGTCGGCTAATGGTCGAAATTCGACTATAATTGTAATATTTTTTTTATTAATTTAATGTACTTTTTATGCATAATTTAAAAAAAAAACATTAGAATTCTGCACTTTTTCTCTATATAATATATATGTGTGCGAAATTTCATACTTCTCCATCCGCGCAATTTTCGTAAAAAGGGGTAGAAAGTTTTTGCTTCACGTATTAATTTACTGATATTATAATTCATTCACACTTTCATCTTCAGTGGAGAACTTTTAAGAAGATTGTCATTTACAAAGTGAACTGAACACGAAAATTAATCAAAGTATGCGTATATTTGAAAAATTATCTCCTAAGTGGTCAAAGATACCTCATTCTACGGTAAAAACAATATTCCATATTATAAACTAAATGAAACTTTCTACCAGCTAGATAGATACATGAAAATGTTTTTTACGAGCCTGATAAAAACACCCTACAACCTGAAACAATAACTCAATTTTTTATGAGAAAACACTCTTTTTATAACTTTTGAAGGTTATTCCCATCAACGTAATATATCATTGAAGAAGAAGATAACACTTATAATCCAAATGAAAATATGAAAGAAAACAAGACACAGAAAAACAGAAAAAAACAATGGTTTTGGTTTTTTTGGTCCCAATTTTTTTGGTCCCAGTTGCGACCATTGTTTTTTTCTGTTTTTCTGTGTCTTGTTTTCTTTCATATTTTCATTTGGATTATAAGTGTTATCTTCTTCTTCAATGAAACAATAACCTTCATCTGAAGGTTATTGTTCACTCCTGAACTTTTTAGTTAAAAGCAAGATTGCTAAGAAGTTCAGGAATGCAGGCAATTAAAACTTTAAAAGAATGCTATTAAAAATAATGACGCTTATGATAGATAAGTAACAAAAAAGTAACGTTTGAGAAAATTTGGGTTAGATTAGGTTATATATATATAACTGAACAATATTATTAGCTTTCATGCCCAGATTTGCCAATTTTTTATTTCCCAGTTGTACAGAATCCTTCAATATTTTTGACCGAACTTTTACTTGTTATTTTGCATACTTAAATCAAAACATAAAATTCCAACAAGAGAAAAAAAATTTCCGCCAAACTTACTGATTGTCCTTGTAACTTATTTGAGCGTCAGAAAATGAAAATGTTTTCTCCACAATTTATTTAAATAAGTTGGCTAAGTAATAAACTGAGCGTAACGAAGTCGTGTTTTAACTCGACAATTTGTCATTTCAAATGTCCTTAAATTTGTTCAAACGCAAGTGCTTAAATAATTCGCGCAAACAGTTTATTAAATAAGAAAATGAATGTTAAAAACATACTTTGTACGCAAAAAACTACCAACTTTGAAAGTTTTTCTAATGATTCAAAGCGTCATGAGGTTATTTTCAATGGACACTTCTGAATGATTAATTTTTTCGAGTGAATTTTTTGAATGATTAATTAATTAAAACGAGAATGTGAGAAATCGTAAGCTAAGCATTGAGAATCTTAAAATAATAATTTTAATCAATTTTATTAAAATAGCTTTTGAAGGTTACATCCATCAAAAATAATTTTAGTAGTCATATTATGGTGCACCAGAAATAATAGTGTCATTATTTATGAATAATTTCGAATCAGATTATTGCTCAGCAGGCTTAAAATTTGGGATCCCCTTGTCAAAAGCTTAGGGGCTGTTCTCGCTCCCACTCAGGGCCCACTGCCTCTGGGCACTGCCTCTGGGCGGCTCACCCGGGGGTTGCAGTAGATGATTCGAGTGGGGAGGGGGTCAGGGAGAATGGTGAATTCTCAAATGAAACATTTTAAAGATTCTGAAGATTTAAACCAAAGAAGCCTCTCAACCTCAACGAACTGTCAGATCGCAGTTTGCTCTGCTTCACAGTTAGTGTACAATATATCAGTACCTACACATAAATAAAACCATGTTTTTAAATGCTTTTTTTAAAGAACTTTGAAGGCACACTTAGATATAATATACCTACATAGATAAAATCTTATTTCATCACATTTCAAAAACAGTTTTTAGTTCTCGGATAAAATTATACAACGTCTTACCTGTTGCTTAGAAAATAAAAAATACAGACATTCTTATAATGGTTACAATTACAGAAAAATCAGATCGAAGTACATCACTTTATCAAAGTTAATGAAAGTATTCTTCAAAGGACTACTGCACACTATAATTTATATAATGCTTTGAATATAAATATTGTTTTAAAATAAAACATTTTATTAAATAATATGTAGACATTCGTATATATACATTCATGTATTTTGGTTTCTTTACGACGCGCGGCGTATGTCTGTTTTATATATTTGTTTTTAGATTTTTTTCAGATATGAAACCAATATTATCGTCAACTTGTACCAACATTATTTAAATTTGACTTTTCTAAAATGGAAAATTCTTCCTAGTTGGACAGCCAAAATATTTAATTGTCAAATATGTTTCTATTCTAAAAAGATAAAAACAAAAATAACTAAATAGAAATATTATTATTTCTGAATTGACCCAAGGTAACGATGTTCATGATTTTTTTGCTTTGGTCTCATGTGAATATAACAAAAGCACATCCATTTTACGTATGTCTTCAGTAGTTTTTTTCAAAAGTGTGAAAATTTTTTACAGATAACATATATAAAAATTCATAGATTCTGGTTTCATCAAATAAAAATAATAAACTATTTATTTAGCTAAAACTTACCGTTTTTTCTAGCTTTGTAATTTGATATTTTTTGACAACGGTAAGGTGATATTTTACAGAAATACCGTGCGAAATTTGGTAAATATTACTATAAAAAAATGAACAACTATTTTCAAATTATTCTTAAACTTTTTTTTGGATTAACTGTAAATGGAACCTTCCTACCCAGAATCTGGAGTCGTGAAATCTATCAACCACACTAAATTCCGAATTGACAAGACTGGCATTTATTGCTTATATTAACCGATGTAATATCATCGAATTTCAGAGAAATGCCGCCTAAATACATCCGCGTATGAACGCGTGATTACCTCCAAAAATTATTAAAATGCATCGTCATTGACAACGAGTCCATTTGCCGATTTTCAGCTCGATCGTACGTCGAGAAGTGAGTAAATTTCCACTTCCAACATTCCACTTAATTCAAAAATTCATTGAGTAAAGAAAACAAAGTGAAATTCAAGTAGATGTATTTAAAAACTTAGAAATATTATTATAATAACAAGATGTCATTATACAAGCAATTTAAGTTGTTATATAAACAATAATGCTCGATTAATCTCACAATTAGCAGCCTTCATTCGTTGAATTCTCTACCTTCCGAGAAGGGTATTGTTAAAGGACTGATAACTAAAATATTTATCAAATAATATTATGTTACCAATAAAAAGTAACTTCACTTAGCTGATGAGCAATATTTCAAGACTTCGTGAATAATTTAGATTCGGTTTTCTCCAATGGCGTATTTTATTTCTATAATGCTCTTACTGCCGACTCCAAAAGTACATTATTAATATTATAAATGTCGTTTGTTATTTTGTTGATTGTTTCTTGTTATAAATATATCATTTGCTATATTGTTTTTCGTAGTTTTAAATTTCTTATGCGCGTGAAATCATTGGCTTCCAATATTTTCTTTTATCTTATCTCTTCATGAATTAAAAACGTTTTGTTAAGTTTGATAGAAAGAGCCACCTAAACAATAAAAAAATTGATGCGATTTGAGATTCTTACGGCCAATATTATCGTGATTAATTTTTGGGTTATTTTGCCTTGCTGCGCTTCTTTCTTCTTTAGCCAAAGTTTCGGATAGCATAGAAATGGACATCGGCCCTGATGATGGACACTGCACAGATGTTAAATGCTGCATTGGTTAAAGAAGGAGGAAGCGCAACACGACAAAATAATCTAAAAATTAATCACAAAAATCATAAAAAAGAGATTATTTTTATCTACAGAAAGATAAAATGATTCATAGCTTTTCTGATAGTTAGGTTGGTATGATAGCAGAAAATAGCAGAAAATAAAAATATGCGTTCAGAAAATGAAGATAATATTGGTAGTTCTTGGTCGAAGGTAAATAAGATCGAATCCGGTAGAGAAACGTTAGCTCTGTTGGTAGACCACTGACCCGGCAAGTCAAGGTCCTGAATTTGAGTCCCAGCTGTGACCGTATATTTTTCTGTTTCAGATTTTCGATTGAGTTTTAGATTATTGATTGCAATATTGTCTTCATTAATTAATTAATTTCAATTGTGAGAAGGTCTGTTTTTACTGTTCGTTTACTGTCTATGTGTAACTATGGTTATTGTGTAATTAAATATCTGCCCTTATAATGGACACTGTAAGGCTTTTCGAAACCTTGGCTAACGAAGGAGGTAGCGCAAAACGGCAAAATATTCCAAAAATAAATAACGACGAAAATAGAAGCTAACCAAAAACCAAGAGATAAAAAAATATTTTTTAAAGATTTTCTGTGTACATCCTGGGAACATCGGGAACCTCGAGTACTTTCTACTTACGACGGCACATCTGTGGCATTTTTCGGTAACCAGACAACTCAGAATCACCCAACTTCAACACCTCCTTTTGAAAATGCAATAAAAGTGATAAAAAATCGGTTACGTTATTTTAGGTTTTGGGCAATTTCTCAATTTTTTTTCATAACTATTGATGAATTTTTAAAGGGGCGTTGAAATTGCATGATGTTTTCATGGTCAAAATTACCTGCACGGAGAGCGGGTACTCTCGACCCGCTCACTTCATCAGTTGATCATGAGCAACCCGGGTCGTGTAAAATGATCGATCGAACCAGCTATGTTCATCCCACGCGACCTCTATTAATTTTATACACGCATTCTAACGGTCCGGTGTTATTTTAAAATATTTTGCGTCGTAGCTAAATATAGGCTCAGAAAATATAAAAAAAGTAAGCATATTTAGATTGAGCTAATTTTTTCGAAATCAAATAACGTAAAAACTCGCGTGGGACACTATCCAGAATATAAACGCTCTTCAAAAGGAACGGGAAATAATTTTCATGTTTTAAATTTATTTTGCATTAACTATGTAACTCTAGACATTTTTTTGAAGACTTTTTTCCAAATACATTTGTTATTTATTTATTTATCCACTTGCCGTTTTCGACGACGAACTTAAAACTAACTTAAAATTTGTACAAGTACAGTTTTCGTCGGTCGGTGGCCGAGTTAGCATCACGTTTGAGTCCTACCCAGGCGCCCGTTTTTGAGGGGGAGATTGGTAGGAGGAATCAACATAATATGGGAACATTGTCAATAGTGATTTACGGGGTGCTATTATTTTATTAATTAATCTAATTATTGATTTAATTTTTTTTTGATTTCTTAATGGAAAATAAAACGCTTCAAAACAAAATAAATTTCATAATTAATATTTGAATGCGTCAGTGACACTTAATAAACCTTTTTTAAATTGCTTTAGATGAAAGTATTTACTTCGTGGCTTGCCATAATTACAACATGAACACCATTTTTTAAACCACTTCAAATTAACAATTATTGCTCTAGCAGTTTTGGAAGGGACCTTACTTTATAAGAAGAATATTAAACATCAGATGCCAAACACTGATAAATTAACATACTGTTTAGTTTGGGACGGGTTAAGTAGGGAGATTACAGGGAGAACAGAGTGGTTTACTGGAAATATGTCTAAAATAGATAAGATAAATTTAATTGGTTATTCAATATGCTAAAATTATTATTTTGTGATTTTTGGTTCCAAGTGCTTCTAAGTTATCAATTTTTAAGCCTTTATCAATATTTACGAGTAAAGTGTAATTGGTGAAGAATTTGAACCCACGTAATGAAAAGTTTGATCAGTGGAAACTCTTCAAAATTGTTGTATATTTAGCTGTCAGAAAATTGTATGATGTGTTAATTTTAATATTCTCCTGATTAAAAAAGAATATAACGAAACCAGTAGAGCAATAATTATTAAAATAAAGTGGTTTCTAATAAATTACTGCGTTTGTATTTCGCTTTATTTTAGTTGATAGAGTTAAAAATAAATTTAGGATCTCATATTATTTTTAATTTAATTTGAATGCATGAAAAAATAATGTGAACATAATACTTTTTTTTTCTTCAAACTTTGCAAATTCACTTTGTGGCGTCATTATTAATTTAATGAAAATAAATAACTTTGTGTACACCACTATCTAAATAAAAATATCGACATGTTTCAACAAACCATGTTTTTTTGTCAGGATAATAAGTTAATAAAAAATAACAAAAGACAAACAAGTATAGACAAATAAGAACATAGACAAAATATTAGAAAGGAGAGGTGATTAAATTACTTAAATATCATCAAAAACAATTATATAAAATAAAATATAAAAATTATTTTAGGATGGGTAAAAAAAATACATTTATATAATAAAAAATCTTTTAAAACAAAACAGGAGATCTAAATAACAAAATAAATATAAGTTTTAATACGAAAATAGATTTAAAAGATGGTTATTTTTAAAAAACGTTTGGTTATTTATAATATTTGATTTACTAATAACACTTTTCCTAATTTCTAAAATTTCTAAATTATCTAATTGTATACCCGTTATTATCGATATTGTTAATTAAATGGTAGTGTACACAATGTTATTTGTTTTCATTAAATGAATATTCATTCATATAATACATTTAAATTTTTTCAAAGAATGATAAATTTATATTTCTGACAAAAAAGTTCTTGATTTCGTATTAAGTTTTGCACTTCGCAATTAATTACACAAAAGGGTTAAGAGGATAGATTCAATTTTAAAAGTTTTGAACCGCCTTCAGGTCCCATTATGATATCGAAATTGTTAACCAGGTTCCTACCTACTGCCCAAGCTCCAGAACTCACCGTTTTTATCTTTGGGCCCAGTTATATGACAAATAACAGTTTATTATATGACAAGTAAAGTTTTTAACAAATGTGTTCACAGCTTGTTCAAGTTATAAATTATTTATTCAGATACACATTTTCAGCATTACTAATAAAAAAATATTTATTCAGATACACATTTTCAGCCTTACTAATAAAAAAATATTTATTCAGATACACATTTTCAGCATTACTAATAAAAAATTATTTATTCAGGTACACATTTTCAGCCTTACTAATAAAAAATTATTTATTCAGATACACATTTTCAGCTTTACTAATAAAAAATTATTTATTCAGATACGCATTTTCAGCCTTACTAATAAAAAATTCAGTTTCCAACTATTAATCGATATTTTAGTTAAACTTCTTATTACCGTGCAATTTAAGATTTGGTTTGGTACTAATAAAAAAACTCTTACTATATTATTCAAATCGGGCAACACCGAATCACGCATGCGCAGTTATAATTATTTTTACCGCTCGCCAGGTATGCGCAAGGTACTCGGCACAGGATTGGGTAAAGGATTTTTATGTTGTAATCTCTACATGAATGTGTTTTTGTTACACAAAACGGTCAATATATTATTATAATATTTTGACTCAATATATTTACAACTTATTTGTGTTAGTCAGTTTTAGTAAAAAAATACACAGTAATTGCATGTTGTAATTTGAATTTTCGTGTTATCCGTTAGTGAGGTTACACCTTATTTTAATAATAATTTTTGAATTTTATTGTCTTAATTTTGTAAGTATTTCTTGAAAATGATGTTTTTGTAACAAAAATGTCTAATACACGTAACAAAGAAATGAACGTTTTTAAACTTATTTAAAAATATCAGTTTATTTCAAAGTTATTTCTTTGGAATTAAGAGCAACTTCAATTTCTTAAAAAATATTTTTTTGTATTTCCGAGGAAAAAGTTAAGTGACAGTTTCCTTGAAAATTGCTCAAACAATTACTGTGTTTTTTAAAAAATCTTTTTGAATTTTTGATTAAAACTATTTGTGGTAAGCTTTGTTTAAAACTTTTTGGGTTTAATATACAAGAATTAAAGTAAATTTCAAATATAAAAATCAAAAAGGCAAATTTATCAGGTTTCTAAAATGCTACTTTTTTCGACATCTTCAAACACAAGAAATGAATAGGATGTTTAAAATACGTTAAAAAAATTCCGTAATTCAATAATGCATTTTTTTGTAATATCAGTGTATACAACAGCTAAACTACCCTCTTTGGCTGGATAAACAATGCAAATACTTTCCTTAAACTATTTTTTTGTCAGTTTATAATTAGAAAGGTTTTCACTTGGATAGTTATTGACCAATAGTACAAAATATTCACGATGTTTTTTTTTTAATTAGGCTACTTTTTAATAATTTGTTTAATTTTAAACCTATAACCTCTTCCCGAGTTAAGGGTCTTTCTCTGGAACTCGATTCATTGTCATCAAATGTGAATCATTGAAGTTTCTGTGTTGAAGCAAATTAAAAATAATATTTACTATTCACTGTGCAAGATTGCGTAAAGTTTCAATTCCCAGTTCTTATAAAGAATACGTAATACTCTTACCACAAAGACACCGTATTACTTCAGTATGCAGACACTCTAGCATATTAAATAAGTTGCGACGTGCATTTACCTCTACCGACTCCCCAAGCAAGCATAAGGGTACATTTTACAGGTATCAACTGACAAAGAGGATAGAAATATTGCAGGAAATATTGCTTTAATATCACAAAAGTACCGGTACTTCTGCAATAGGAAAACTGACAACAAAGAGAAAAAGATCGGAAAGTATTAGTGGAGACTTCTCCCAGCAATATTACTAACTCAAAGGATTTAAATATGTTACAAATGTTTCAATGGTTTCAAATTGCATGAATCATACACAACAATACAAACTTCACTCGTACACTATCTTTCGAATGAAAGGCTTTTTTTACCTCTGTATCCATGAAGACATATTATTTAGAAACGTTGGGATTTTTGTGAAGCTACAAAATTTTGACTCGCTATTGGACCTCAAACATGATTTCTCATTGATAACGTTGTGAAAAAATAGACATCACAGATTGCGTGATAGAGAAGTCAAAGCATGGAAGAAGTCAATGAATCAAGAAATAGATCGTCAACTTAAGAGGAACGTATGCGCGGACCATTTCGGCCAGTTTCATACAAATCTTAAATTTGGATTTGAGATCAAATACCGAACCAAACTGTAAAATTATTTTTGTAATCAAAAGGTTTATCAAATATTTAGTACGGATGTGAGCTACTTTATTTATTTTTTGCTTTAAATTATAAGATATGGGTCATTAAAGATTTAAGTTTTTCATGATTTTAGAGGCAATTATTTGTGAGTAAATGAAAAACAACAATTTTTTTTACTATATTTATCATAAAAACATAATGAAATATTTTATCATAATAAAAGCATTTTAATGTAAATTTAAAATACAAACTACCTATTAACGGCAGAAAAAAATTGTCGTTTAAACATTAAAAATACTACGCAAAAAATGCATTTTTAACGATGTTTTATTTTTTATTTCTTTTTCTTTGTATTTTTTAAATAAACATAGTAAAATTATTTTTTTGTTCTTTTTCATTTATTCACAAATAATCGCCCAAGTTGCCGTTAAAATTTGAAAATATGAGATTGATATTTATGACGGTTTGATGGAAGGTGGCCATGGCTGAATTGGTAAAAGCGCACGTCCCGGTTAGACGAGAGGTTTTGGATTCAAGTCCCAGTTGCGACCATTATCTTTTTCTATTTTTCTGTATCTTGTTTTCTTCCATATTCTTAGTGTTACCTTCTTCTTCAATGATATAAAATTTTACGTTTGTATGGTTTCCTGCTGTCCGATAGTGTCCTTTATCGAAAAATTGAGGTAGTGGCACCCACAGATGAGATGGGTTGAAGACCCAAAGAAAACAGACGTCAGAAAACTTATAAAGAAGATAAGAGTTTACAAAGAAAGTCGTGTCAATAGATTGGTATCATATTCCATGATTTCAAAAAGGAAAAGTTTGGCAGAATAGCGGAATTTTTCTGAACTGTGAACTGTTGTTGTATGTACACCTTCTAAAATAGTTGACCTCTTTTCAATGTTGGTACCACAAGGGTATAATGTGTATAAAATAGGGGCTGAGACGTTTAATGGTATGCAGGACTGATATTTTATTTATTAAGGGGGAAATAGGTGTAGAGGCTTCAAAAATTCAATATTTTTTCTTTCGTAAATTGATAGTAAGACTATCAATTTATGAAACTATTCAAAAATATATTCTGAAAATTTCACACCGTTTAAAAGTTATAAGCGTTTGAGTGAGTGTTCTTCGGTCGAACTACTCCTATTTTACTGCCACTTTTATTTTCAAACACGTTTTTCTCGAAACTCCTTTTTTCGAATTTGTTTAACCTCTAGCTCCTACAGTTTTTGATCAATCGTTATCAAACTCAGCACATAGATTCTTTATATAAATGCGCTCTATTTGAACCTCAATTCTAAATAGTATCTTTGTTTTCACTATTTTTTATTGCAAAAAAACTTGCAAAATAATGGTAAAAAAATCGCATAAAAATTTCACATTCCTCAAAAAAATATTAAGTTTTGATTTTTTCTTGAGGAATGAGGTTCAAATAGAAGAAACACTTATAAAATAAGTAAATTTTTTTGAAAAATTTATTTCAAGTGAAAATTGTGACCTCCAGGAGTTACACAAATTGCCTAGCTGGATGGCGACTTACAATGCGCGGCAGCTGATATCTCCGTTATTTTCTAAGGAAAATATTTCAAAATTTTAGAATATACTCTTGAATATATCTGTAAAATGATTCCAGTATACATAATATATATTTATTCCTTATGTGTAAAAAAAATCTTTGGAAATCGGACGCTCGATGAAAGGGACGCCCTTATTGTGGAAAAACTATATTTTACAACGGTAAACTCGCTTATGAATATTATAACAAACAAATATATTCAATTATTTCTTAGGTAAAACCTATTTTAGATTAAATTAAAAACCCTGTACTTCAAAAGTCTTAAACACACCTGAATAGACACTCTCGGGGATTTACGGATAAAACGTACACATACACACACACTCGTCCAGCCTCAGCTTAGGACTCCGATATAATATACGTAGATATTTGTTATATTTTAGTCAGCCATTTCATGCAACAGCTGGTTTAGAAATTTTCCCGCAGCAAGCAAATATTGTGGGGTGACGTTCAGTGCGAACGGTTTTCGGGACCTCCAAAATTTCCTTACATTGTAATTGTGCTATTTTTGAAAATCGTGCAATTTGTTTTAGTGCCAAGGAATGGTTTTGGTGATGCAATATTTGATGACTTCATATTTTTAAAATTTATTTTAACATTTTGAAAAAAGTTTTTTTATTGAATGTAAAAACATTTGTAATACACCACTTTACCATACTACCGCACCAAAAACAAATTCATTGGATAACCACCTCTTTGCTACACTTCTCACATGTTTTTTTTTATTTAAGGACAATATCAAGTAAAGTAAAAATACAATATAAGGTAAATTAAAAAAATATAGAGTGAAGTAGTTTGTTCTCAGTCCTCCTCACTAGGTTTTCGTGTTCCGAGGCGGACTGTAGGTTGTTGTATGGGTGTTGGTCATAAATTCCTCCTCATCTATTTTGTTTTTTTCCACAAAATAGAAATAGACAAGGTAAAAAGTGTTTATATTTTTTTCTGTAAGTTGCGTTGGTGTTACTTTATAATTTTTATGATTTCCTCATTTTCGTGTTTAGTTAGCCATAATATGATATCTTGTTTGAACTTAAGTATTTCCATGGTGTTTTTAATTTCGATTGGAATGGCATTATATAATTTTGTAGCATGGAACCGATGATTTTTCTGACCAAAAGATTTATTTAATTTTGGAATGTTTAGTAGATTTGAGGTTTTTGTCCTTGTAGTATAGGTGTGTTGGTCATCAAGGTACTTTTTTTTCTTTAAATTTAAGTAATGCATTTTTTGCGTACAGTTTTATAATGCTGAAAACATTGAATATTTAAAAAAATTCTTTTGATGGAGTTAATGTAGGTACCTTCAGGATTATTTTTATTATTGCTTTTTGCGCATTGACGAGCTGCTTCATGTGAATGTTTGAGGCAGATCCCCATCCAATAATCCCATGAGGTTCTTTATTTTTGGTGATTTAGTAGGAGTGCCCGTGATGTGAGGTGAGGTTGGTCCAGGACTTGGCGGCGGATGTGTCTATCCATCAACGCATAGTGGGCTGGATTGCGGGAGTCCCTTTGACATCTTCAGTCAGACTCTATCGACACATTATCTTGCACCAAAGTGGAAGGGATAATTCATACGTCTGACAATCCTGGACACACTGAACCCCAGATTCTTTTCCGCCTCTCATACCTTTTTCCTTCCCAGAACTTCCTCTTCTTCATTTCCCCTAAAAAGTTCCTCCACACAGCATCCCATTTTTACCTCAGGGCCTCCTGTGTGGAGGTAATGTAAAAAGAAATACGAATTAAATACTTAAAAAGATGCTATTACAATTGCCTATCAACAATATATCACGTGTAACCAATGATATGTACAAAAAAAAATTCCTAAGACTGTTATCATTTAAACTTGGATTAAATATCTCACTCCTATCTTACGAGGAACGACTCGAAAAAAATTCATTTTATAACCCTGGAAAAAAGAAGACAATTTGCTGACTTAATATGTTTATACAAAATTATTCACGATAAGCTTCAAACCACTCATTGTCTGAGCAGTACTCACATAAAAGTTCCTAATAGACGTAATTTAAGGAGTCATAAACCATTGAATGTGACCGTATAATATCTACGCAAAAAATCTCACGTATTTCAAAAAACAAATCATCAAACTTCTACCATGACACTTCGTGGAGAACAGTTATGTAGCTGCTTTATTGTCATACCCTTTCTTTCTTTTTTCTCTTTCTCTGCAGGTTATATATTATATATGGCACTACTATGTTTTGTATTTCATTTTGATTATCATTATTTATGTTATCTCTACAAGCATTTCCGCCTGGTAACAACTAAACATTGATTACTCACGTTGTGAACATTTCTAATTAGAATGTTAATATCTATGTACATCCCAACGGCAATTCTATTATTGTAATAATTGTTAACACTCTGTAAATATTTGAAACAATAAAGAGAAGAGCAGAGCCAAGCATTGAACGCAGATTATCACGGAAAAATACTGAAAATGTATGAATTATCCCAGTAAGTTACGAAAATAAGAAATCAAGCAGATAAAAAAATCAGTGTCATTATTTTAATTAATCATATTGTAATGGCCACCCTCAGAATAATATTCGAATCCCTTCGCATACCTATGAATCACTGCTTATGATTTGAAGCAAATATGTACATTTTATCCTCGCGTGTAAACTGCAAGCAGCCATTTGGTATATTCACGTGCTGTTTCAGCTGTACTCCCTTAGCACACTCTCTCTCCACAATCTCTAACCTTTACTAATCTAGACCTATTAAATATGCTGCTTTAATGTTTACGTGTGTTTGCTTTCTGTTAAAATCGTCGGACCACATAGTGCTTAGGATTCAAACGTGCGCAAATTTGTACTGTATTAAATAGTGGAACGTGGTCACAAAGATGTTTGATTTATGTTCAGAATGTTGTTTTATTTTAAAATCGTCTAAGCGCTACTCACATTTCCATTATTAATAAAATGTAACCAATGAGCTTTACTTAAAAAAGGCGCCCGTTCATAAAAAGAAGTTACAAACGAAAATAAAAAAAAATTAAATGTGTCAGTTTACGATTAAAAGCTGGTTCACACCGAGCTATAAATCTACGAGCAGATATCTGTTGGATCGCGAGCGTTTTTCTTTTGTACTTTCACACGACGCTATCAAATATTTCTTCCTGTGGTAGGAGAGGGGGTCAGTTGAATTAGGGAGCGGCAACGGAATGCACATTTTTTATACTGAAATCTGTCAACTTGACATCTGTCATCCACCGGTCAAGGCAGCTCCGTAATTACAATGACCCCCTCTCCTGTTTTAGTTGGAGAGGGGGGGACTTATATTCTGGCATATCGCGTCTGGAGTGGTTTCGTCGTAAGATGTGTATTGTCTATGATTATCTGCGCTTAAAAACGCTTAGGTGTGAACGGTCTGAAGGGATTGTATGAAGAGCGTTATTTGGCGTGCTATGATCTTTTATATTTGATAGTTGTGTGTGAACCAGCTTTAAATGATGATTGGTGAATTTGGTGATTAATCTAACGGGTCGATTTTCCATCTGCCATGCCGGTTTCGATCTCCCCACACGTGCAATTGTATGCTTGAAAACACATTCGCAGAAACATCCGATATTTCCAGAAAAGATTTTATTTTTACAATAGTTCCATACGGGAGGAACTGAGAAAAAAACTTCCCCCGGGGCATATGTCATCTTTGAAGATGCCGTGTGTAGGGCCTTTTTAGAGAAAGAAAGAAGAAAAGTTCTGGGAAAGGAAAAAGGCATGAGTGGTATGATTCTGGGAGTCAATGTGTCTAGGAGTGACGGACGCATGAGTCCATCCCTCTGACTGACTGGCGATGGGTCGAAAGAGTACGGCAAAGAGTTCAAAGAGATGACCGGTCAGTGGCTGAGTGGGCATCGGTTTGGGTCCCACCTGGGCGGTGGGACTTGATTGTTCGATTGTTCGATTTCTGTGTGTTCGATTTCTCGGCTGGTTAAGTCCTCCATTACGATTTAAGCAACGTTTTCGGCTTACTGTGGTGGTAGTAGGAGATTTTCAAACATTGTTGGGTTATTCGTAATCCGGGACAATTTGTCTTTCTTACAAAAAAAAATCTCTTTCAACCAGTCTCCCTTGATCCAATCTACCACGCAGTAAGTGGGCAAAATCATCAGCAGCCAAGACTTAGACAAACTTCACCCTATTAACACGGGCACCCCTTCTAAGTCATTAAACGTAGCGAACCATTTAGAGTGACCTATGGCAGGGGTGTTGGTTATCTAATAAACGGTTGCTGGGGCGTCAGTACCCATAGCCGCCTTCAAAAAGAATAATAATGAAGTATAAACTTTTACAATTACTATTATTGTACTCCAAAACGATGGCCAGGAATTCTTTTTTTTTACATGAGCTCCACACAGGAGGCCCTGAGGAAAATAATTTCCCTCAGGGTCTATGTCATCTTTGGGGATGCTGTGTGGAGGGTTGTTTTAAGGAAAAGGAGGAGGGGAGAGTTCTGGGAAGGAAAAGGGTTTAGACAAACCTCACCCCATGAACCCGGGCACCCCTGCTAAATCACCAAACGTAGCAAACCACTTGGGGTGACCTATGGCAGAGGTGTTTGTTATCCAAATTGAAATCAGTTAAAAAAATAAAATTAAAAAAATTCAATTTAAAAAAAAATTATAGCACAACCATTTTCAAATGTCTTCTAAACCTAATTTCTTTTTGGTGTTCCAAATTCTCTAAGCAACTAAGACTATGGCATCTACAATTGGGGTTGTGTATATTGTGAGATTGAAGGAAGTGGGGAGGAGACGGAGATAAAAGGTTGGGAAGTTCGTAGTTATAAATGGAATCTTTATATTTTCTGAGTGCTGGTCCTTGCAACTTCCAATGAAACAATTTAACATAGTGAGGCATTTTAATTTTTTTTATTTCTTTTATATATTTAATAATATTATTATTCAATTTATAAAAACAGTTTATTTATAAACAAGTTCTGCTAGGTAATTATTTTTACACGTGACAGCTGTTTCGCCTTCTGAAGGCATTATCAAACTGTGGTCTTGCCACATACAGACGAGGTATTTATGTTATTTCTAGATAGGATTTTGATGACTAATTTTAATTATGAGTAAACTGACTAAAATTATTAATGGTTATTACCCTTTTAAAAGATACCCAATTACTTATATTGTTTAAATTCGACTGAAGGTCGTTAAGTGCACTAATCGTTATTTCTAATATGAATCATTTCCAAATGATGACTCATGGTTTTATTTTCTGTATAATTAAGTTTAAGGTCGTTAATACTCTAAACTTATTCCTAATGTGAATTATTCCCAAATGATGACTCGTGGTTTTATTTTCTAGTAAAATTATTATTATTATTGTTTTAAAATTGGTTTGAACATATCTAACAACGGTGAGTGAATTATATTGGTCTGTTCATTTATTAAAATAGCTTTAGGATTATTAAAGTGCTTGTTAATTTCTAGTTGTTCTAAAAGATTTAGTTTATGTCCTTTATTTTGTATATGTAAGGGAGTTGGCTTATTATCGCCGCTAAGTGAGTGATTTACACTTAGCGGCGATAACAAGCCAACTCCCTTACATATACAAAATAAAGGACATAAACTAAATCTTTTAGAACAACTAAAAATTAACAAGCACTTTAATAATCCTAAAGCTATTTTAATAAATGAACAGACCAATATAATTCACTCACCGTTGTTAGATATGTTCAAACCAATTTTAAAACAATAATAATAATAATTTTACTAGAAAATAAAACCACGAGTCATCATTTGGGAATAATTCACATTAGGAATAAGTTTAGAGTATTAACGACCTTAAACTTAATTATACAGAAAATAAAACCATGAGTCATCATTTGGAAATGATTCATATAAGAAATAACGATTAGTGCACTTAACGACCTTCAGTCGAATTTAAACAATATAAGTAATTGGGTATCTTTTAAAAGGGTAATAACCATTAATAATTTTAGTCAGTTTACTCATAATTAAAATTAGTCATCAAAATCCTATCTAGAAATAACATAAATACCTCGTCTGTATGTGGCAAGACCACAGTTTGATAATGCCTTCAGAAGGCGAAACAGCTGTCACGTGTAAAAATAATTACCTAGCAGAACTTGTTTATAAATAAACTGTTTTTATAAATTGAATAATAATATTATTAAATATATAAAAGAAATAAAAAAAATTAAAATGGAGTTCTACAAATTAAATTTGATAACAATAAATAGTGAGGCATGCTCAGTGGAATGTCTTTATCCAATTAATTTGAATATGCGCCATAGCGTAGTTTTTTTTTGACACGGAGTCTCCTGCTTCTACATGTTACGAAGAAGAGAATACTATAAAAAATAGAATGCGTCAAAATTAATATTCTGCTCTTGGGGTTTTACGATGAACAAAATACGAATTTCGTCACACGAAAAATCTGAAAATTCATTTCCCGCCAGGAAAAGTAATTTCCACCTTTCCTTCTGACGGATAGATTCGCAGGCATAACACATTTATTTTTTTATTTGATTCAACACGCTAACAGTCTCTTCTAGGTGGTTGGAAGCTAATTCTAATTCTTCCTAAATTTATTTGTCTTAAGAATATCACCACTTTAGTTTTTCATCAATATAAACAACAAAATATTTGTAATAATTTGTTATTTGATTTATATTTTAACTTTATGAGTAAAACCTCAAATTGTAATATTTAATTAAATGAAGACAATATAAGCGAAACTCGATCGAAAATCTTGAAATAGAAAGTTCATAAAAAAGATATTAGCACCTCTGGGACTCGAACCCAGGACATCTCGCTTTCCGGGCAAACGCGCTAAGTGTCGATATCCGATTCGGTCATTTTTAACTGTATCATACTTTGACTAAGAATCGGATTTACTAGATTTATCTAAACACTATCTAGATAGCATTTAGTTCGGGTTTGAATCTTGCAATCATACAGAAAGATAGTAGCCAATAAAATATGCGTTAAGAAACATGAAAATAGTGTGGGTGGTTCTTAGTCAAAGTATGATACAGTTAAAAATGACCGAATCGGATATCAACTCCTTGGCGCAGTGGTTAGCGCGTTCGTCCGGAAAGCGAGGGGTCCTGGTTTCGAGTACCAGAGGTGCCAATATCTTTTTCTGTTTCCAGATTGGGTTTTGCTTATATTGTCTTCATTTAATTAAATAATTTGATAAATTATCCACGCCGCCACTTTGAGAGAGTGGGTCTATTTGGGAGCTGTAATAACATTAATGGTGTTAATCACAAAAGATTAACCGCAAAACTTTGTTCTAACGTAATAATTTTCGATTAACCGATCCTAATTACAAAATTTCGACATAATATCCAACTTTAACAAAATAAAGTCCGCCGGGGATTGTAGGTTTTCGTCCATGAAGATCGGAGAATCATAACTTTCCTGGACCCAGCCTCCGCCAGGAATAAAAGAAAGCGAGTGGGGCACATCCTAAAAGACAGGGGTCGGAATAATTGAAGGGAAAGTTGGCAAAACCGCCCCTCCCCGATATTCTGACAGGTCAAAAATTAAGGTTCCACAAAACTTGACATGAACAATCCCCCATTTACGGAAGAGTACCTACATAAAGGGAGAGTTTCAGGTTTCTTTGCCCGCAAATGTTAGATGTCAACCTTTTATGCCTTTATCATTATGGCCGCAGATCGTTTTAATTTAAGGGTCGGTAATAAAGTATGTCATCGCGAAATAAAGCCAGTAATAAAAGTAAATTTATTGTTTTTTCCCGAAATACGCGACAACCGATTAAGGGAAGAACGGGGAAAATATAAAATACTGTGATGATGATATAATAATGCTCGCTGCCATTATTCTGGTGGTATTAAAAACAAACACCTGATGTACCGAACAAAAGGGTTACAAATTGTCTTGTCCGTTAAATATTATTTTATGCGTGTTAAATTGAACTTGTTAAAAATTAAAAATTATTTCCTATTTTTTAGAAAAACTTTCTTTTTATAACTTTTGAAGGTTATTCCCATCAATGTAATATATCATTGAAGAAGAAGGTAACAATGATTATCTAAACGAAAATATGAAAGAAAACAAGACACAGAAAAATAGAAAAATATGATGGTCGCAACTGGGACTCCGACCCAGAATCTCTCATCTAATTGGGACGTGCGCGTTTACCAATTTCGCCATTGCCAGCTTCTGTCAAACCGTCATATTTATCAATCTCATATTTCAATTTTTTTAGAATTAAAAATATTATCTTCAACGATTTTTTTTCCACATTATAGGCAACTACCCTTTTTATTGGAAAAAATCATTCCAAAAATTGGTTTGTAACCTAGATAGCGTCTCGGATAAACAAAGATAATATTGTAGTTTTTTTTCTGTGTCTTGTTCTTTTTCATATTTTCGTTTAGATTATTTTTGTTATATTCTTTTTCAATTATTTTCTATTTTTAAATCTTCAATTTATCGTGGAATTCATTTTAAAATGACTTCTTTTAAGTACATCTATTTGAATTTCGATTTTGTTTTGATGAATAAATGAAAATCTTTGACATGGGAATCAACCCACTTTCCGTTATCCCACTGAGCTGGAACTCGGCAGATAGACTCGCTGTTGATAATTATCCATTTTGTCAACTTTTGGCGGCAGTCACGCATGCACACGCGGAAATAAGCGTTTTTCTCTAAACTTCGATGAAATCACTGTTACAAGCAAACCCGATAGTTGGGTTTTGGCTTATGTGTTAGAAGTGATCACTCCTTTTAGTCCCCGGAGAGATAGGTTCTATCTTCAGTCAAACCGTTTTTTTTTCAATTCTCAAAACCCTTTTTAAAGTTCATAGCAGTTAAGAGCAATCTGCGAAGAGGAAGGATTAATTTTCAGTCGAACAAACAAAATATCTTAGAATTAGCTACTAGCCAGCCCAAGAGATGGCGCACCTAGTTCGAAAATTGAAAAGAGATGTATTGATGTTAAAAAGCTTTGAATTTTGTGTGTTGATTTTTAATGGATTGAAACACCTTTATAGTTAATTAGTTAGTACTTTCTTCAACTTTTTTTATAAATGACAGGACCGACTTCACCCTACGATGGGCATTTTTAAACTGAATACAATTTAAGGTGACCATTAAAATTTATATTTGTAAGAACCTTCA
The DNA here is from genome assembly GCA_936435175.1 of Glyphotaelius pellucidus. Lineage (NCBI taxonomy): Eukaryota > Metazoa > Arthropoda > Insecta > Trichoptera > Limnephilidae > Glyphotaelius > Glyphotaelius pellucidus. The sequence goes on along the minus strand of OW386548.1, from coordinate 7,698,300 downwards.
GTAAGTTTTATATTACCCCGAATTTAATATTTTCGTAAATTTATAATATTTTAAAAATACTTTCTTCATGCTGCTATTCATAACAAATAATCTGACATTTACATGTTTAATATCATTTCCCCCGAACGCTAAGCTGATTATGTCTTGTGATAGAATTTCATATTTGAATACTTTGAAAATAAGAAGCGCTGGAAAGCTTTCAAAATGACATTTGCGTTTTTATAAATTCTGTAAGTCTGCATTATTAAAATATATTATTCTAACAAAGAAAATAAATATACCGAGATATTTACCAAAAAAGAAATATTTTTAAGACGACAATATACCCTAAAATATATTCAGAATCTTAACGACGTAAGTAAAGAAGCCGTGTACACAAATTGCGACTGGCGACTCGCGACCCGGACGGACCTACTGTCTAATTTGCCCTAAAAGAAAAGAAGAAGAAGATAAATAATGTGGGAATCTTAACGACGTAAGTGAAGAAAGCGTGTAAACAAATATACGCCCGCAGCACGACGTATTGGCGAATTCGACCGTACGAATTCGCCCTAGCGGGCCGGGAGATTTGACCTTTCCGCCGCGTTCATTTTAATTGATTCTGAAGAACGTGTTACAAATATTTAAGATGTTTCTAAATGAAACCTTCCGAAGTTATTAATTCACCGTCTAAAAAAATAAAATATGGTTCTTACCGCTGACTTTATAGTTGAAAAATTGGTTAAAAAGTTTTAAAATAGTTGTACGTAAAATATATTAATGGTTAGGTATTGTTTTTATTTATTTTAAATATACAGAACTTAAATACCCAGGGGTTTGTTGGAGTAAAAAAGTTATTACAGTTACGAATTCGCCGGAAATTATTAAAATGTAAGTTTTGAGCAAACAAAAATTATTAGAGTTGTGTACCGCCTTAATGCTGTCGCTTTTCTGATGAATTTTGAAAAATATGGTAGTAGTTTGTTCTTAACAGTTTTATTAACATATACTTTCGCTACTTAATTGTATTTATTTGCTAGCGGTTTTAACACGCCCGTTCGAGGAGTGCAGTGGCCAGAGCCTAAAAACAAGAAAACGTGGTCATCACAGGTGACTTACCAGATATATTTTTTATTCATTATTTTGTTGATTTAATTAATTTTTGTTTTTTTCCTAAGGTTTCTAAGGCAAACGAATTGAAATGTTATTTTGAATTCTCCCACCGTTCTCCATCCCCCAAATCACCACTCCCATTACTTTCACCTAAAAAAAATAATTATTTTTGTACTTGTACAAAATAAGTTGTAATTGATTTTGCTCTGGTAATTGCGATACCGCCACAAGCTGTGGAAGGTGTTGTCCAAGTATGGAGTGAATACAAATCTCATACACGCAATTGCGTCTCTGTATGGGAAAAGCGTTGCAAGTATTAGGGTGAACGGCGATTTTGCGGGTGGTTTGACATCACAAAAGGTGTTAAGCAAGGCTGCGTAATGTCACCGTGGTTATTCAATCTATTCTTGGATAATTAATTGTATGCAAGAATTGAAAGAGATGGATTGGGCGCAAAATTGAGTAATCTGGAAGTATGTTGCCTGTTGTATGCTAATGATGCGGAGCTGATTTCTAACATTATGGAAGATCTACAGTCGCTTTTGTCTAGGATGAACGAAGTATATATAAAGAACGAGTTTATGATGAATTTAAGTAAGTCTAAAGTCATGGTATTTGAAAGAGAGAGTACGGAAACAATGTGCAACATAATTGTGAACGATGAATACTTGGAGCAGGTGGATGAATTTGTGTATTTGGGAAGTATATTTACGAGAGATGAGAAGACTGATAGAGATATTGAAAGGAAGGTAAATGCCGGTAACTCCATTAATCGAATGCTGGTACCTACCCTGATGTATGGCAGTGAGGCATGGAACTGGCAGAGAAAGGATGAAAGCAGACTGAATGCGTAGAAATGAGATCCCTGAGGCGTATGTGTAGTAAAACCATGTATGATGGTGTGAGAAATGTGGAGATCCGAAAGAATGCAAGGCTGATGTAAGCGTAATGAGCAAGATTAAGAAAGTAAAAAAGGGACACACAGATGGTTTGGGCATGTAGAGCGAATGAATGAGTGTAAAGAGAATATATGACGTAAATGTGAATGGTAGACGAATTTGGGGACGCCCGAGGGTGACATGGCACGAACAAGTGAATCAAATACTTGAGTCGGGTGATGTCAAGAGTCAGAATAATAGAAGAGCAAGTGTGAGACGATGTATGAATGTGAACGAGGCAAGGAGTGTGTGCCAAGATAGAGTTGTTTGGCGGTCCGTTCTCTCTGCCTACCCCTGCAGTAAAACGGCGTGATGGTTTGTTAGTTAGTTAGTTAGCCACAAGTATTCTCAATTATGACAAATAATATCTTAAATAAATATTTAAATCGTAAAAAATATCATAATACAATTCTTTATACGCTTTTTAATAGGAAGCCTTGCGTAAATAATGATCACTCTGAATTATGTACTTTTATGAAGAAATTCTTTCAAAAATCGGATTTTCTTCATATATTGGCATTATCTTCATTACGGCCTCCATTTGTTATAATAAATAACATGCCCCAGAAAAAAGAATTTCGTGTGTTCGCAGATTTCTGTCAGTAATGGTGTCATTAAGGGAGGCTTCGCACCAAGGAAAATAATATACATTTATCTATTTAATGATTTTTCACTAATTACTAACTGTGTAACGAAGGGTGGATGTCTTAAACCACCACGTTTTGAATGTAAATTTAACGTACGTATCTTTTTCATTGCTTGTAAAAAAATGACGTATTTAGGTGATGGAGAGATAACAGCAAGCAAGAGCGTTTATTAGAAAGTCTTTTTGCACAACTTTTTATTTACATCACACTGATAACATTGTTGGTTTTTTTTATTTTTTATATGAAATACCGCACAAGAGTCCCAACTGCTCCCATCTGGAGCCAGTGAGACTATGGCATCCCCAATTGGGATATGTTGTGAGGCTGAAGGTAGTAGGGAGGCGAAGGAGACAGGGAAGAGGAAGGTGGGGAAGTACCTGGCTATTCAGATCTGGTCACTAAACACGGCTAAAGCCATTTCAAGCAACGTTACAATTCTGAAAGGTGGTCTTACACCAGGTGATACTGATAGTATCTTCCACTGGAACGTGCCGCAAATATACTATATATTATTTTAAATGAATAAATTGTTAAAAAACACAAATTAATCAAATAAAATTTCATTCAAACCTTCGGATTGGTGCTAATAATTAAAAATTCCTCAGGGCCAATGTCATCTTTGTGGATGCTGAGTGTCTTGAGGGTTTTTTTAGGCAAAAAAGGAGAGAAAGTTCTGGGAAGGAAAAAGGGATGAAAGGTACCCACTGTGGTGTAAGCCTATAGGTCGGGAGAGTCCGGCTGTAGAGGTCTAGGTTAGGGCTCCCTCAGCCAGTCTCTCCTGATCTGACCTACCACGTAGTAGGAGGGTAAACGCAATCTCCGCCAAGACCTATACGATTCTTACCCCGTGAACCCAGGCATCCTTACAAAATCACCAAACGTAGTGAACTACTTGGGATGATCTATCGCAAGGGTGTTGGTTATCCAATAAATGGTTCCCAGGGCGGCGGTACCCACACATACCTCCCAAATTGTAAAGGAATGTAGTCTACTAGTGCTGTTTGCTTTATTTATAGGCATAATCAGGCTGAGGGGAGGTCAATCCCCTGATATACACCCTTCGCCCTTGGCAGCAAGACAGACTTGGGATGTCATTCTCGAATAAAGATCAAGAGTTACTCGTTATGCGCCATCTACGAATGAAAAATTACTCGTCCAATGTTTAATTTTTATATATTCTTCTATGTTAAAGGATTGGAGAGATGATTATTTTGGCAGCCCCGTGAATATTGTCGTACATTTGATGTTCCTATTCGGAGTGAATTTGAAAACACTTTTTCGAAATGGCTAGTGGGTATATTACTCAAAACCAAAAACAGTTAGTAACCAAGGCGGAAAAAATATTTAATGCTGCTAATACATGCAAAAAAAATAATTATGAAGTTGATTTTCATGTGAAAACTATCTACCCCCGGCGAAATATTCTTGTTGGTCTCAAACCATCTGCTTTAATTTGCTCTACATTATGTTTTGCAGCCAATATCGCCGATAAATTAGCCATTTTAATGAACTTTAAAACAACTTTGTAAAAATAAACGATGCCTGTCAATCAGAGTGCGCGCGGAAAACGGTCTTAAACCTCGATTACATTGAGCGAGCTTACAAGCTACTAGCCGGTAAGTTTAAAAGCGGGTGAGATTGATGACACGCAAAACTGTCTACTCGCTCAGTAGCGAGAGTAGCAGCTAAAATAACGACTCTCGCGCGAACCAATTCGGTCGACATTTTTTAATAAACTTGAGCTCGCAGCTAACGCCACACGATAGCCAGGAGCGAGAATTATGGCTCGCGCTAATTCCGAACTAACTCCGAGCTAATTCGACTGTTACGAAATCAGATGTGTGTAGGCCGCCACCTTGAGCGAGTAGCGAGTAAAGTTGACCACCTTTCAACTTTTTTCGTAGATTGTCCACAATCTGCTAGTTAGCAAGTAATACGATGACACGATCAGATGAGCGAGTTTACTAACACATAGTGAAATTTCCCAGAATGTAAACTCGCCCAATGTCATCGAGGCTTTATGTTAAGAAACAATAATACTAGATTTTGACAGTTATGGCGACGACAACTCGATATTGACTAGTTCGACCCATTCATTGTTCTGGTGGAATGACTTTTGTCTAAATATGTAGCTTCGACGAGATTCGAGAATAACAAATTCGACCAAAGTACATACTTTTGAAGGCGGTTGCGAGCGGCCTCGACTGGAGAATCGAATCCTTAAGAGTAAACAATGTAGAAGTAAAAGTAACATTCTGTATAAAAATGGAAGATAAAAAAGCGAGGAACTTTTAAGTTTAATGACGAGCACTAGAAACGCGGCGGTGGTTTGCTTGCCAAACGAGAACCGTAATATTATGATATTCCTTCTGTTTCTGGAGAGAGTTGCTTCTCCACTTTATGGTCTCGATTGCCTCCAACTTTCCCAGAGATAAGAAGTAACTGTTTGCCCACTTACTTGGAATGAAAACACTGCGGGCAGAAGTTATTTCGGAAAAAAGAACTAGTTAATAAATGTCCTTACCACCAACTACTATCAAAGATACTTGTAAATAACTATTAGCTTTACAACCTTGCATTAATGTTTTTAAATATTTTTTTTTTGTGAGAGTAGCGCATAAGAGTTCCAACTTTTCCCAACCGTTTGGAGCCAGTGAGACTATGGAATCCACAATTGCAATATGATGTGAGGCTGATGGTAGTGGGGAAATGAAGGAGATAGGAATGAGGAAGTTGGGAAGCACCTGGTTAATCAGATCCGTTCACTAGACACTGCTAAAGCCATTTAAATTAAAATTTCGATTCTGAATGGTAGTGTTTCACCAGGGTGATACTAAAAGTATCTGTTATCATTTGTGCCAAAAATATATTTTCCATTATTTAATTTTTTTACATCAGCTCCATACAGGAACAAGTTTTTGGGAATGGTGTGTGGAGTGTATTTTTAGGTAAAGGAAGGAGAAGAAATTCTGGGAAGGAAAAAGATAAAAGCGGTGGGTAGGAATCTGGGGGTTAATATGTCCAGGAGTGACAGATGTATAAATCCATCTCTCCAAATGCGGTAGAAGATGAAGGACTAAAAGAGTCCGGCTGGAGAGTTAAAAAGGCACAGGCAAAACTCCAATTAAGTCGCCAAAACCTAGCCAAATCTCATCACCATCACGTGAATTCGGGCACCCCTGCTGATACACCAAACGTAATAAGCAACTTAGGATAACCTATGCCAGGGATGTTGGTTAACTAATAAATGGTTCCCGGTAGTACCCATAACCGCCTGCCAAATTGAAATCTTATATTCTCATATATAAAAATCAATCTTTGTTTGTTTTTTGTTCGTATGTTATGCGCTGCCATACCGTTCCTCCGATTGCAACGAAACTTTGGTGATTTGTTGTGCGCACGCTCGCAAAGGTTTTAGGCTATGTATAATGGTAAACTCTAGCGTTATGAAATTTGTATAAATGAAAATAAGTGTATTTTAGCGGCAGCGAGGGGAAGGGTAATGAAGAAGGTAGGGTTAGCGAGAGAAATGACGAGGGAGGGGAAGGCGTAGAAAGCGGGAAAGTAAATGCGGGGAGAAACAATTTAATTAATAAATTGTGAAATAATACAAATTAATCAAATGAAATTTATTTGTGTACGCCGGGATACGAAATTGCTTAGGATTATAGCTACTGAATCAATAAGACTGTTATAATATTATTTTTTCAATTGTAAATAAAATCTGTTTAACGAACATCATCTGCTAGCCTCAGTTTCAAAGTCAAAAAAGTCAACAGTTACCTATTCTTAAAATCATTTTAAGCCATTCTGCAAGTGGGTTGTTAGTTGTTAATTTATAAATGACCCCTATTCCGTTTATTAGGAATGACCTCAAGTATTCATTACCCAACTTTCTGTTTTAAGACAAACAAATCAATATTGTCTATTAATTCTACCTAAGTTTTTGAAGTGAAAACTTCTCTATCACCATTGTGGTTTGAAACTCGATGAAACAGAAACGAGCGACGCAAAAAAGAGACAAACACAAACATTTATAGGATTTAGCCTGCGAGAGAATGGGATAGACTAATCGGTGTCCTTTTTGTGTTATGCTTCGTAGCCTATCGGCCACCTTTTTGTGCGGTGCTTCGTAGAATAAAATGTAAAGTAATTTTTAAACTTGGTAAAAACATAATTAATAAACCTTATAATTGTCCTACTCCGGATACTCTGCATTCGTCTCATTCTCTCCTGGTTTAGTTTTCTGAAAGTTTCATTTCTACTGCGTATGAACTGCACACATGTTTTTTTACGTGAATGCCTCACATGAATCTCAGCTGATCCCGTCTAGAGCCAGTGAGATTACGGCATCTTCAATTGGAGTAGGTATGTTGCGAATCTAAAGGGAGTAAGTGATTCAGATCTGGTCACCAAACACGGCTAAAGCCATTTCAAGCAACGTTACAATCAAAATTTGAACTGCCTAAAATAAATTTCAGAGGGGGGGAGGAGGTGGGACGGTGGGTGAGAGAGGGAAGGGGGGAGGGATAATTCATAAGCGCAAGCGCTATAGTAATTTCCCCCTAATACCATGCGAGCGAAGCCGCGCGTAAAAGCTAGTATATAATAATTTAAACATTTTCAGAAATAATATTTTGGCATGAAAGATTCTTTCACGTATGTTTTACATTGAATTTTTATGTTAAAAATGTTGATATTATTTGTAAATTCGTTTCTATGTAGGCGAGGAATTGGCGCGCTTGGTATGTAATTTGTTATAGGTCCTTATAATAGACCTTATACCTAGTGTGCCGAGTAAGTATTCTCATATTAACTAGAATCAGAAGTTCGCAACAATCAAGCTCTGAATACAAAAATTTAATAAAGAAGCATATGTCACTTATCCTTCGTCGATCCTTAACCCTCCGCCCTTCCCGTCATATTTTTAACGCGAGGTATCGCGTGGGAAGGACTAAGGACGCGCTAAGCGCTAAGGACCCCAAAATAAATATGATTAAATTGTTGCTAAGCAAACATTTTATGTGTTATTTAAACTGAGTAGAGTCAGGAGATAAGGGCTGCATAGAAACAAAAATAAATAATTAAAATCAGATATTTATTTTCAATATAAAAGCTTGAAAATCAACACTTTTTTATAATCTTGACTCATACTTTTTAATAGTAAACTTTAAAAAAATGTATACACAATTTCTATCAAATTTATAACTATTAGGGATTGATGCAGATTTATTATTATTACAATAAAAATATTAACAAAATACAATGAAATATAATATAAACTTGGTTTTTTATTGTACTCTGTTGATTTTGTTGAGCCTCACGCTGAAACTCATGTATGTTTCTCAAGGCGCACATGCGCAAACTGAATGTCAGCGGCACTAGCGTCAAGTATAGTCCCTTTTAGGAAGCTACCTAAAGTTAGGAATCAGTGGGAACGTTTAAAATGAACATAATTAGGCTTTTAAAGACCCCATGCGACGAGTTGAGGGTTAAGTGTGTGCGTTGGCAGTGGCGTGAGCATGAACGAACGTTATTGCTTGCCTTATATCTTAATCTGGCGACTTCACCTACGTACTTCACCTTCACCTATGACTTCACCATCATATCATAACTTCACTATCATATCATGACAACAACGTTCTTCCTTTTCACCAATTATATGTGTTGCACTGTGTACTCATTCATAATGATTTTCGGGCACAATCTTTCTAAGGAAACGAGCAACTCAGCAACCAAACTTTTTTCAATCTATTCTCACTTTACGCGTGGGTACAGACATTTTCCTAAATATATTGTAAAATTGCCTATTTTTATAACCACCCCCTTAAATTCCTGTTTTTATTATTTATTTTTCCTTGCACTACTTCTCTCCGCTCCTTTTCACCCCCATTTCTCCCCCTTTTCTCCGAGAGCAACTTCCAGACTTGTTTGATAGCCAAAGCTATTTTGAGAGAAAACAAAAGTTTGGCAGTGTAAACATTGATGTCCCATTTTGGGAGGAAGGGTGGTTAATCTAAAATAGAAAAACGTGTCTCCATTTTGATCGATGTTCGAAGTTCAAATGTACGTAAGCTTTGTGTTTTGTTTTCGACCCCATATTTAGCAGTTCAAGCGGATCATCCGCCATATCTATACATCAACTTCAATAATACGGGATACTTTAATCCCATATCTAGAATGTCACGATCATACAACGATCTCACTAAATCACACTCTATAATAGATATTTTTGCGAATAATTTTACTTGTTTTAAGAAATATCTCCATGATTTGTGCAACTGAAAAAAAAAAAAATGTTTGAATGTTGTTTTATTATTTTTAATAAATATTTTGTAGCTATCATGTATTTCAAATTTTCTATTTAAGTTTCTAAATTATGTGAAAAAAAATACTTACATTGTTTTTCATGTGACTGTGAATACGCAAATGTTATTACTGTAGACACATTAGTCTAGGGATGTTTATATTTGTATCTTAATTTGTTATACATTAACCAAAATAATGCTCTGTAAATATCCTGTTTGTGTCTCAAATAAATAAATAAAAAATAAATAAATAAATAACTTTTTTTATATTTTTAATGTGACACCTCACACGAGCGCCCCTGTTTGTAATGTATAAAGGAGAACCATGTCGCCACCCGGTTGGACACAGTTGTGAGGTGGGTTAAGATACGGCTTATTTATTTATTGTTTAAAACATTTGCGGAGTGTTAACAATTATTACAATAATAGAATTGCCGTTGGGATGTACATAGATTGGTTGGGCATTTACACAATGTACAGCTACACTTACTTACATACATCTACATACATCTTAAACCCTGTGCTTGTAGTTAGTATTGTCACATGTTCCTTCCTACCCATCCCTTCATACCTGCCATTTTATATTACCTACATCAGTCATTTGATCCTCGCCGCATAAACATCTCCGCATTAATATTCCAATTCCGCTATTCGCTCTCCTCCGGTTTTGAAGTCCGCAGCTGCAAAAAGTACATCACATCGCGACCTACTATTATACAAAATATTTCACCACAAGTTAATAATGAAACCAGCCAAGATAGAAGAAAGTAACAGGGCAGTAAGTCATTTTATTTCTCCTTTCCTTTATGTGTATATTATCCACATTGTGCAGTGGTCTTTCACACCCAATTCACTCATTTTCACAACATTCAAGGTCCTTCGATATTCAAAATCACATAAAACACGCATCACATCAACACTCCAATAAGAAACGTTTACATCATGAGAATCAATGTTTAATTGTTACAAGATGGAAATGCTTGTAGTGATAACAGAAATAATGATAGTCAAAATGAAATATAAAACACAGTAGTGTCAAATATAAAACATAACCTGCAGAGAAAGAGCAAAAAGTAAGAAAGGGTAATACCCTATGCCATACTATGACATTAATGCAATTACATAACTGTTCTACACATATAGGAAGGGATTTATTAATATGCGGGTCTGCTGGCTCAAATTATACAAAGTAGGAAAAAGATGCCGGTAGCTTGTTCCAAATACGAGTACTTACATCAAACGAGTCAAAGAGACGACCCGTTCTCGTGATGCCAATTGTAAACGGGTGTTCAGCTCGTAAAAGTTGAGTTTCGCGCATTTTGCAATTAGAGTATTGGACTTTTTTAATAGCCTAATGACTGAACGGTTGAAATTTAAGAACCCGACTTTGAATACATCTCTGACGCCGCACCTTATGCAAAACCATCTTCGTACTTGAAGTTTGTTAAAAAACTACTTTTGTAATGGAACCGAGTTCAAGCAAGTAGCCAATAATGTCAAAAGCATGCGCCACTTACGTTAAAAGCTAGAATGAGGAATGTCTGCTGGCGGGCGTAATTCCTTGGATTTGTAATTTCGTGAATCTTTCCAAGCATGGAGAGATTAATGGTAATATGATTATTATTGTAAATGGCAGTTATGAACAATAATACGACGCGTCTATATATAATATGTGACGTCACTGCCGCTGCACTTTTTACCGTTTTTAACTGCTAGTATAAATTAAATACCTCAAGCCTCGTAAGGACTTCACTAGCCTCAGACATCATATATTCCGTTGGACCCTCTGAAGGATAGATGTGACCAGGGCGTCCATACATTATTAAAATATTTTTATCTTGTTGACATTTGTAATCCGTTCGTCGTTCTAAAGAGAATTATTATTTCCTTTGAGTTTGTCTCAAATTTTTATACTTGATTCCGCGGATAAAATCCAAAAATTCGTAAGCTTGTGGTGACTAACTTGGAACTAATATTACCATTATTTTATTTTATTTTATTTATACAATACATGCTACATAATTGTGATATTTACATAAAGTAGGTATATTAAATCACAAACTAGGCGGCTGCCTGTTTCATGGTGACCAATGGAAGATAGTTACTTTGAATGAAGTCTTATGTAAACATATGGCTAAAAATTGGAAAAATTATTATAAAAAGTAGAAAATAGAAAAAAATTATCAGCAAAAATGGGGGCCTCAGCACGGGTAAGCCACACAGTGAGGCCAACATTACTGTATTTAACTTTGAAATGTAATATATTGTATAAAATAAAATTTGAAAAAAATATTGATCTCTAAATTTCTTTTTATCTCTCCACGCGCTTCATTCCTTTTTATCATTATTACTCATAAATTTACTAGTTGAGATTAAGAACAGTTCTCGTCCCAGGCAAAATTACTAAGGTATTGTATGGAAAAATAGGTATTTTAACCATGTGTAATTAATAAACCTTATTTCTATTGTGCATGTGTGAATAAACAAATAAAAAATGCATACGTATATTAAAAAAGGTAACATTTTGGAAATGCTTACATATCTCTATTAAATATGTATAAATTGGGAAATTAAATCCTACCCACGAGTGACTTTTTGAGAAGGGTTAAAGAAAGGGCTGAAGGAAGAGAAATTTTAATGCGAATCGTTTTAAGGCCCGGATTTAATGATGGAGGAATAACAAATGCAAGTAGCTCGCACCGTATGCGTGACGTTTCATTATTACGAGTCGTTGAAATGTTTTCTTATTAATGTGTCCAACAAACTCTCTGACAATAGTTTGAAAAAATCAAGGTAAGGTATTTATTTGGGCATGTTTAACTTTTAAACTAAATTTAGAAGCCATTTTTCTGTCCCTTATTAACAAAGCATCAGTAAAAAGAATGGAAGTAAAGTACAACAATTCATATCGAACCCTTTTTGGGTTGTCTTGGTACTGCAGTGCCACCAAGATGTTTGAAGAAGGCCGCGTTCCCGGATTCCGAGCACTAATAAAAAAACGGATCACCAACTACAGAACGCGACTAGCCTCGAGCGAAAACAGTCTTGTGATGGCAGCATTCCACTTCTGGCAGGGTTCCATCCCCAAACGATGGAGCCACTTCATGATGACATAGATTGAAAACAAAAAGTAAATCTTTTCAAATTCTCTTCTTTTATTTTTTATTATTTATTCATTCCTTTACCGTGTATGTTTTTTTCTTTCCATCTTTTATTATTTTTATTTTTTCTTGATATATTATATATGTATAATATGGAACTCGTGGGACTGCGCCACCCTCCCCGAGAGCTGGAATAAACGACTAAAAAATATAAATTAAGGGATACGGCTCTGTGCGCCTTTTTCACCCAAAACTAAAATTTGGATTTTAGGCCAAAATAAATAATAATACCAACCAAACTAAAAAATATTTTTTTTATCAAAAAGTGTAGCAATATGTGGTAGGTATTTGTGCTATTTTGTTTTAAATAATGATGTGTAGGCCATTACAAATTCAATTATGCATGATTGTAGAGGCAACTTTGGAATTTTTTGTGAATTATGATTATAAAAAAGAATATGTTTTCCTTTTCTAATGTATAATAATATAATGAAAAAAAAAGCATTGTAGAAAAGGCGTTATTTTAGATATTTTTTAACCAACCAACTAACTTACAATCACTCCGTTTCCCGCATGGGTAGGCGTAGAGGACTGGCCATCAAACTCGATCTTGGTACATACGATTTAGCCTCATTCACCTTCACTTCATCTCATACATACTCTTTTATTATTCTGACTTATGACATGGCCCTACTCCAGTATCTGATTCACTTGATTGTGCCATGTCTATTTAAATTCGCGTTATTTATAAAGGACAAATTTGTGTTCCAGCGTAAATCGGTTATTTGTAAATTTACACCCTAAAAAATCCAATTTAATTTTTTTATTTATTTATCATTAAATTTCAAAATAAAATAGAGCAAATTGTAAAAAAAACACAAACACTCGCAAAAGTTGCCTTTAGAATCAAGAAATAATGAAATCTTCTATGGCTTATAATTTATAATCTATATATACAAAAATCAAAATATGTTTCCTTCTGTCTATGTATAAGAGATGTTATGCGTTGCTAAACCGTTCATCCGATTGCGATGAAGACTTTGGAGATTTGATGTGTGCATGCCCGCGATGGTTTCTTTATATAATAGCGAGCTCTGGCGTCATGAAAATGCGTTACATTCACTCATGAAATGGGTTGTATGAGCATGCCCGCGAAGGTTTCTGTATATAAAGGTGAGCTCTGGCATTATGCAATTTGTATAAAAAACTTGCAACAGGTGGCACGCGACTGTTTGAAAACTGAATGTACCGGGACTGAATGTATGGAATGCGGAAGGGGGGAGGGGAAACCGGGAGGGGGGAGGGGAACTTGGGAGGGGGTTTGCGGGATGGGGGAAGGGGTGAGGAGAATGGGGAGAGGGAAGGCGGAGAAGGCGGAGTGGGAACGCGTGAGGGGAAGGAGACGCGGGAGAGGAAGGAGAAGCGGAATGAAGGAAGGAGAGGCGGAGACCGGGACGAATGGGAAAAAGCACGCAGGGAAAACCAATTTCTTTGTATGTGGCATAGCAACGCATGCCGCAAACTCGCTAGTTTAAAATACATATTAAAGTACTGGATGTTAGCTATATCTTTTGATTAATAAAATAGGTACTATTCAGTTTGGTCGGGTATTTTGGCCTCGAATCCAAATTTAAGTTTTCTATGAAAAAGACCGTGTAAAACAGAAAATTGTCTACAGTGCAAAGACATTGTGGAAAGTAGATGCTTCATTATTTTAAGATTTTTTCCTCATTTTTAAATGTGTTCCATTTGTAAAGGTTGGTTAAAAAAAACAATTGTTTTTGACAGGTAGAATATTGGAGAAAAAACGAGTAGGGAAACACGATTAGAGAATGGTTCCAGATTGGTCCTAGGCGAGAGGTGTTTATTTTTAAATTGATGGAGCAGAAAAGAAACGGAAAAAAATTATAATTTTTTCTGAAAATCCGTTTACTATGAAGGCATAATGATGTATTCTTGAATTGTTTCCGGGTTTAATGTTGAACATATTTCTGGATGGAGAAGATAATAATATTTTATTTTTGTATTTTTAATAGAGTTAACAGTATTTAAGTCTTAAGCAATCAATTTATGGTTTGGTTTCATGTTGAAATACAAAAATCTGTTTCCACACAGCAAATTCCAATTTATTTATTTTTGGTTTGTCTACAAAACACATTACAATTATTACATTAATTAACATTTTTAATATGGTTTAAGCGACGATACCAATTATTAGTTCACACACATTCATCACAACATTTTTCGTGCAACGATAAATTACAATAAGTAATAATAAATTAAATTACAAGTACGTAAAACAAAGAGGACCTAAATCAAATATTGGTGAATATATATATACACACATTTACGCATATATATACACACTCAATAAATATATGCAGACTATTGCATACATATATACATTGTACATATAAATGCAAATATTTACACACATAATTACATATATATACATATTTATACACACTCAATAAATATATGCAGACTATTGCATACATATATACATTGTACATATAAATGCAAATATTTACACACATAATTACACACATATTATAGTTTAAGTTCTTTCTGAAGGTAGTGATTGAATTCAAAATAAATAATAATAATAATATGATAGACCAAGACTCCGTAGACCCACTTGCTCCAAGTAATTAGTTAGGTCTTAAAATTGTCAACTTTTTTTTCACTTTTACTAAATAAATTATTTAAATAAAATGTCAATTTTCAAAACTACGGACACTGAACATATTTGCCAAATTATGAGTATTTTTTACATTAGCCCAAACGGGAGGCTATGAGGTAAATAATTTTCTTCAAGGGCCTATGACATCATTGTGGATGATGTGTGGAGGGTTTTTTTAGGGAAAGAAAGGAGAGGAATTTAGGAATCTGGGGATCTGGAGTGAGGGATGTACGAATCCGTGCACGACGATGGGTTGAGAGGTTTCGGCTGAAAAGCTCAATCCGGCCCGCTACGCAGTAGCTGGGTATCGTAAATGAGCGTTTGTTTTCTATGTATGTTTTCTAAAGCTGCATTTTTAGTACCGACTAATAATTAATAGTTTATTGCCTAAGAAAGCTTAGGTGTAGGCAAAATTGGTTGTCGATATATATAAAATTTTCAAGTATAATAAATGATTAAAAAATAATGTTCATAATGTTTTAAGAATAAATCATTTGAATTTATTATATACAACCCTGATCAAAGGAACTTCGTTCTCGAAAAACGTAAATTTTATTCAGTAAATTGTGGTACCGATATAAACTAGTTTAACAAAAATCATTTTCCTTATAAAATGGATCCACTAACTTTTTGACAAAGTACTTGTTTTATTTCAAATAGATAAAATTCGATTCAATTAATGTCCAGGAAGAAGAACCGCGAGAATCAGCATGAAATTGTTTTCACTCCCTTAATCCAAAACAGTATCATCTTATTTGTTTATAATGATATCACTTTACTTATAAACCCCATCAAAGAAGCCACAAAAATCTATTATATCTGAAACACAACACCTTTTCTTGAAATAAAATAATTAAACAGCATTTTATCAAATAATTAATATTCCAGTCCTCGAAAATACCAATAATAACAAAACACTTGATTTCATATTTCATCAATATTATATTATAAGATACCATCCATACATAAAAATCAAAATGTGTTTGGGGATTAGTAAGATGTCTATGTATTGCTATATTAAGCATAAGAAATGTTTGAAACTTTCAAAAAACTTCTTTGAACCCCCGCGGATGTTTCTGGATTATTAAAACCACATGATAATGCACTTGAAAAGTTTTTTAAACATTACGAAAATTCTTGCAAAACTGTCAAAAATTTGATAACGACATTTTGCAAAACAATGATTGTTAAGTAAAAATCAATTTTCAGAACTCTTTAAATTACTGAATTAAGTACCTGCATAATAATTTGAATCGAATCAAGAATTATAGATATTTTAAATAGGTACCTTTGATAGGTACCAAATATAATTGATTGTTCTTATAGTATTTCATTGTTCTTACTATATCCAAAAATGAATATTTGCAATATATGAAAAATGAAATTAAAAAAAAAAATTGTAATAGGTGGCACGCAAACGTTTGAAAAATAAATGCACAGGGACCGAACACACAGAACGCGAGAAGAATGTTGGCGGGACGGGGGAGCGAGAGAAGGGAGTGGAAAGGCGGGGAAGGGGACGCGGGAGGGAAACGGGGACGCAAGGGAAAGGACATGCAGGAAGAAAAAAATATTTCTTTTAATGTGGAATTGAACGCCGGGAACCAGCTATATTAAAAAAATACAACGTCTTTCATGGATTATCGTGATTTATTTTTGGAGTATTAATCCATTGTTGCGCTTTTTCTTCTTTAGCCAATAGTTTCGAACAGCGTTATTTTTTTTATTTTTTTACAGTTAATACCGCACAAGAGTCCCAACTGCTCCCGTCTGGAGCCAGTGAGACTATGGCATCCCCAACCGGGGTATGTTGTGAGGCTGAAGGTAGTGGGGAGGGGAAGGAGATAGGGAAGAGGAAGGTGGGGAAGTACCTGGCTATTCAGATCTGGTCACTAAACACGGCTAAAGCCATTTCAAGCAACGTTTCAATTCTGAATGGTGGTCTTACACCAGGGCGATACTGTTATATAGTATCTTCCACTCTGGAACGTGTCGCAAATATACTATTTATTATTTTAAATGAATAAATTGTGAAATAACACAAATTAATCAAATAAAATTTATTTTCGCACGCCGGGTTCGAACCCGCGACCTTCGGATTGTGAGTCGAGAGTCTTGCCTCGGGACCACGTTATAACATGCATCATCAGGACATGTGTGCAGATTGTGGCGAAGTGTGTTTTTGTTTGTAGAAGTGTTGTTGAAAGACCAGCATTCAGAATCTAAGTCTTGTTTTTGCTTGATAAGTCTTAAGTCGTATTAAGTGACCAGATCTAAAGAGCCTGAAATTTCCCATTTTCAGCCAAACAACATTCCCAACTTGACAATGCATAGTTCCAAGGGTTCTGGTGCAGTACTAAAATAACCTTACTATATTTAATGAAAACGACAATAATAATACAGGTATGTTTTTAGGTTTTCACGGCCAAAAGTATTTTTGTTATTGTTTTTGGGGTGTTATGCCGTGTTTCGCTACCTCCTTCTTTAGCCAACGTTTCGGACAGCGTTACAGTGTCCATCATCAGGGCAGATGAGTAAATGATATTGGTGAGAGTGTTTACTTATGTGTGTCGAAGCGATACCGTGCTGCCAGCTCCATTTCTCTACGAGCTGGTGTTAGAAAAAATTCAGCATGGTTTTTTTGCGTTTAGCTTTGGTGTAGCCGTCAATTACTGGATACCAAGAACTATTGAGCTTAGCTCCGTCGTCTCTGTTAATATTGATGGGGTTTTTATGGATTTCAATTGCCTCCGTAATTAGGCGTGCTCTGTAAGTTTTGGGTCTTCCCAGGACTTCAGGAACAAATCCAAAGTAATGGCCGGTTTCGATTAAGTGCTCGGCGATTGCCGATTTGTCAGGGTGGCCAAGTTTACAAGCACGAAAGTGTTCCGAAATCCTTTTGGAGATCGTCCGCTCTGTCTGGCCTACATAGACCTTGTCACATCCGGAACAGCTGAGTTTATATACTCCATCTGTTTCCAGAGGAAACTTAGTCTTTGCCGACCTCAGTAGGTCTTGGATTTTTGTCGTGGTTCCGAAGACCGTCTTGATGTTCTCTTTTCTCAACAGCCTGGCAATTCTGTCTGTTACATTATGGACGTAAGGCAGGAAAGCGCAGCCTTTTGACTCTTGTTCACCCCTGTCTTCGTTTCGTGCTGATTTGGCTCTTATGATTTGCATTGTCTGCCTTGCTGGGTAGCCGTTACGCTCCAGTGCTCCAGAAAAAAAAAAAAAAAAGACAATAATAATAATTCAATAATAAGTCTATTCTGTGGCATACAAGGTTCATCATCTATATACTTGAATTATTTAAATAACAATGTTGACTCATTGACTCTTCGTGTAAGTTTTAAGAAGAATATAAACGCTTGAAATATTTTGATTCTCATGCCTTCAAAATTTAAAATCGAACATCTTACGAGTATTTGCCGAGGCAAGTAAGCGAAAAAGTGGTTTTTATTTATTTGGTGCATAATTTTATAAGAATGAAAAAAATTGAACATACAAAACCTCAAAAATAGTCTTAGCAATAAAGGAGTATTTAAAAATAAAATGTTTTTTGTATTACTTCATAGTTAAGTCATGAAAAAACATTTTTTAAGTGGTTTACGCTTATATTTTTTGTTAGGTAAATAATAATTTTAATGTAATTCCAATACATAGAAAAGCTAGTAAAAGCTTCAATTTATCGGTAGCATATTTTTTGATGTTCATAATGTAAACCGATTTTTCGTAAAGATTAATCTAGGATTTCATGTATAGCTTCATCTTAAGAACACGCTTCTATAATATGGCTATAACATTACAACCAACAGAAAACTAAACCACAATTTTGTTTTTAAGTATATTTTGTCTTCAAACTTCGCAAATACACTTCGTGGCGTCATTATTGATATGATGAAAACAAATAACTTTGTACATACCACTATATAATTAACATTATCGACATGTTTCAAAAACTATGTTTTATTCCTCAGGATGATAAATTAATATAAAAATAACGGTGACCGGACAACTCGGAATGAAACCAACTCAGAACTATCGCAAATAAGCCATTTAGAGTGATAAAAAAAATGTAAAAAAAATGATTAAATAGGTTACGTTAGGTTAGGGTTATCGGCTAAATTAAAATAATTTTTTTCATAACTTTAAATGATTTTTCAAGGAGTTGTTGAGTTGAATTTATTCTTAGTTGGCACGGAACCAAAAATAAAAAAAGACAAACAAGTATGGACAAATAAGAACAAAGACAAAATATTAGAAAGGAGAGGTGATTAAAAATGAATTATTTTTATAATAATTTATCATCCTGACGACGAAAACATAGTTTTTTAAACATGTCGATAACGCTAATATACAGTGGTGTATACAGAGTTAGTTAGTTTTCATTACAAATATTTTTATTTATCTCTTCTCTCTTGTTTTTTTGTTGATAAAAATAACGGCCTTATTAAAAAATAACCCATCGAAAGAATCGTCACAATAACCTAGTAAAATGTCGCCCTTACATTTCTCAAATAGTCAATTATTTGAAGTTATTATCTGCTCTGGATTGAAAGAAGAAAAGTTTCCAGTTTTGTGCGCATTTTCTCCGCTCAGCCCAGATGTATTATTAATGAGGAATAAGCCAGCAGAGTCTTGTCATCACTTTTCCAAGCGATGAAATAAAGCAGGGGTTTGTAATCCCCTTTCCAATGAAATAAACCTAACAAACGTTTGTCAAATTACCCGCAGTAAGCCAAATAAAATATATTTTTTAATATTTTCATGACCTGTTTATAGAATACCTAATCATTTTTTCAACATAAAACATACTAATTTTGGTTGTGGATCTGTGAGTGGTTGTAACTCGGGTTCAATGAACTCGAATTTGTTTTGAATTAAACTGTCATTTTCAAAGCTGGAACCGATTTGTCAAGAATTCAGACAAGCGATAAAGTAGGTTCTAATAATATTTTTTTTAACTGAAGAATTATATTAATTCTTTAATTCAAATGTCTATTTCTTTGGATAAACTTATTATTAGGGTTTATCTCGACAAGCAAAGTCCGATCTATACTTTTCCGTTTTCGTGAATGCGTTATGGTCTTAGTTTGAATTCGTTATGTACTTGATTTTTTTAAGGTATGTAGTAGTATTGGTTTACAATATAATTTGAATACGGAAAGAATTTGCTCAATTAGTTAATTTTTTGAAGGCATGCAGGTTAACAATATCGGCGACCCTCTAAAATCATTTATTTATTTTTAATTTTTATTCTAGTTATTTGTAAAATCTTTTATTTTTCTCCAAAGACATTCGTAATTTAGTAAGTTCTGAGACCTGTATTGTCCAATACTATAGGACGCTTATCGAAAAGACTTAGGTTCTTATTACACAGTGACAGTTTATTGGCGTAAGATATATATTTTGCAGAAACAAACAGTAAATAATTACAAAGTAGAAAATTGTTACAAAGTTATAGAGATTTTAATACAATAATTGGTACCAATGACATTTTTTTTTTTACATAAACTCCACATAGGAGGCCCTGAGGAAAAAAATTTCCCCCAGGGCCTTTGTCATCTTTGGGGATGCTGTGTGGAGGGTTTTTTTAAGGAAAGGAAGGAGAGGAGAGTTCAGGGAAGGAAAAGGGTTTAAGGTGTGGGTAGGAATCTGGGGTTCAGTCTGTCTTGGTCATCCGCCTCCAAGACCTAGACACCCCATGAACCCGGGCACCCCTGCGAAATCACCAAACGTAGCGAACCACTTGGTGTACCGGGGTGACCTGTGGCAGAGGTGTTGGTTATCCAATAAAGGTTCCCGGGGCGGCGGTACCCATTCCCGCCTACCAAATTGACATGTCGCTGTTAAATGCGTTCTTTTTAAATTATTAGTGAATTTTAGTCAAAATTAAACCGCGCATGTCACCCTTACAACATCCGTCAAAAGTCGCCGTTAAAAGGTTCATTTTGAGAATGTACCTGAAATGTCTTCGAGCTGATGTGGTCCGTAGTGTAGGTACATAGTAGTATCGGTTGGTTATTGTTCTGGTGGTGTAACTGTGATTTAAGAGGGTTTTTTTCCTATATTTGAACATGAAATGCGTTAGAGTAAATTTAGATGGAGTTGCCGTATGTTTAAGACATTATATTCAGTGAAGAGTCGAGTGGAGGAATTTCTTGTCGGTCGCTTGTTGATAGCACATTATTATCGTTTTTTGGGCTCTTTGTAGACGATCAATAAAATTTAGAGGACAACCGCCCCAAATTATGATGCCATATGCTAACTGGGATTTTATTATTCATAGTATATTTTTAATGATAGCAGTTTTAATGACGGCCGGCGTAGCCCAGCGGTAAGGCTCTTGGCTCGCATTCCGAAGGTCGCGGAATCGAATCCCGGCGTGGGAAATAAATTTTTATTGATTAATTTGTGTTATTTCACAATTTTTTAATTTAAAATAATATATAGTATATTTGCGGCACGTTCCAGAGTGGAACATACTCTCAGTATCGCCCTGGTGTAAGACCACCGTTCAGAATTGAAACGTTGCTTGAAATGGCTTTAGCCGTATTTGGTGACCAGATCTGAATAGCCAGGTACTTTGTACCTTCCTCTTCCCCATCTCCTTCCCCTCCCCACTACCTTCATCCTCACAACATACCCCAATTGGGGATGCCATAGTCTCACTGGCTCCAGACGGGAGCAGTTGGGACTCTTGTGCGGTATTTATGTAAAAAAAAGAAGTTTTTTTTTCTTCTATTTATTAATGTTTAAATGTGGAAAGACTTTTATTAACCCAAGAGTGCTTTTTCTCTCTACGAAAGCAAATTTATTAGAATGAAAAGAAATGCGAACATGTTTGCAAGGCCAAAATCAATTCCTTTAAATTGCTTGATTCACGTCAACCACTTATCCAAAGCTCTCATCAGCGGCTTTCGTAGAATATTTTTTAAGTGTTCGTATACTCCAAATAAGGCTTTGAAAACATTCTTTCAGTCCCAACCCCTGCTTCCTACCCCCGCCTCGTGGCCCCGCGTTCCATAAAAGATTAAACTGCCCTAAGACGGCGGAGGCTTGGCAGGTCGACGGAGATTATAACAATCGTCTTGTTAGCCGCTGTAAAAGCACAACAGAATGAAAAAACAAAGTGAGGTTTATCTCTGAACCTTTTGCCTTTCAAATGCTTTTAATTTCACAGCCAAAGTCGCATCGTTTCAAGAGAAAAACGTAATCCATTATTACGAGGACAGTCTTTTTTCTTTAGTGAGGTCGCTTTCGAAACTGGCTGACAAGATGTTCAAATAATTATCATAAAATTTTACACTAATTGCTTGGTGGTATTTGCTATTTATTGTTTTTAAATAATTGCAAGATTGAATTTTCTATTCACACCGCATGCGTAACCGCATCGATGTCTTGCAGTTAGTAGCGCAGTGGTTCTTAACCTCAGCTTTTCCACTCGGGCGTCATTGGTTCAATCGGTTAGAACTCCGACAGAAGAATTGTTTCAAAGCATTCAAGTCTAGAATATACAAAAACTTTATGCAAAAAATATTTTATTTAAAATAAAAAAAAACATATCAGAATACTCCACTGTCCAACATAGATACACAACCAGGGCAATAAACCAAAATACTCTAGCTACAGCCAGTTTGAAAACATCTTTTGGACAAAGAAATATGAAATTCAATGCGACAAAACTATACAACGCTCTACCAACTCAAACAAAAAAAAATAGCAGAAATAAATAATTTTAAAACAAAAGTAAAAATATGGTTGAGAGAACAAAGTGAAAATGAACTATCAAACATACTGAAGACCATGTAAAGACAACTGGATACTAAATACAAATGTGGAAAAACTACAGGCCGCCTCAGAACAGGGAACCCTAGTGAGGAGGACTGTGAAAAAAAAAACTTTATAATACCTTAATATAATACAATTTATAAATACATTATGTACAAATTTTGCTATAGATACTAATAAATAAAAAAAAAATAAAAAAAAATCTTCTGCTTGCTAAGTCTTCGATTATTGCACAACCACATGCAACATTTTACCTCAAAAACAAAATGGATTTTTATGATATTATCTCGTTCGTAGCCCGGCAATGTTTGTAATTAAGTTATACTAATTTTGATTAATTTTAATTAAAAAGTCGTGGTGGATTATTTGTAGGAACTGAATTTTTTTCGGCATTCAATGCTAAAAACTGATAAAAATATTGATATTTTCAAAATTTTTTCATAAGGTTGCCATCAAAAGGTTATTTTTCAATTTTTTACAGCCAAAAACTGGGTGACCGTCAAAGTGTTAAATTCCTCCGAATTCCTAACCAAAGATCGTTTCAACTCAAACACGGAGGCTGTCATAATATTTATTTAACCTATCTGACATAACTTTACATCCGCCGAAAAAATACTTTGATTTATAAATAACAAACAAAAATATTGCCTCTGACGGGGTAAAATTAAAATATAATTTTAGGCCTGTATGATCTCTTGAAGTAAATAATTTGATATGATTGTTCGAAAATAAAGAAGGACGAAGGTAAACCGAAAAGGTAAATATTTATATTGATGTAACATCGCGACTATCCACATAAGTTCCCATTTCCAAATCCCGTGTAGGGCACTCGCGCTCACAAACCAATACAAATATGGCAGTGATATAAAAATAAAGTGAAAAATAGGTTACGCTTTTGAAGACATTGGATTCTCTAGATTGGCTGTTGTTGAAAAATAAAATTCAAACTTCCCATGTCTTTTTAATTTGTAATCTTCTCTATAATATATTGGTGTTTAACCGCTTTACGGTAAATTTGAAAAAAAAAATTGATTATTAATTTTAGATGGGACACGAAGCGAAAAAAAATCACTACAATGGAATAAATTAGAGCTAAATATTTCTATGTTTTTTAAAATTAATATTATTCCTTCTAAGATTTTGTAAAAACGATACGTACAACAAATCTTTTAACGTACTCGAATTCATTTGTGATCCACACGCCGTGGTCGAGGGGTAAGACTCTCGACTAGCAATTCCAAGGTCACGCTTGTGTAAATAAAATTAATTTGCTTAATTTGTGTTATTTCACAAATAATGAATTAAAAATTATATATGGCACATTTGCGGCACATTCCACAGTGCAAGATATACTCAGTAGCGCCCTGGTGTAAGACCACCTTTCAGAATTCAAACATTGCTTGAAATGGCTTCAGCCGTATTTGGTCACCAGATCTGAATAGCCAGGTTCTTCTCCACCTTCCCCTTTTCCATCTCCTTCCGCTCCCCACTACCTTTAGCCTCACAACATACCCCGATTGGTGATGCCATGGTCTCACTGGCTCCAGACGGAAGGTTGGGACAATTGTGCGGCAATTAAAATAAGAGAAAAAATACTTCACCTACATCTATCTACATGTCTTCATCTTTCTTGTTTCGAAAAACTCTTCATGGATAATTTAATACACAGCCACGATAGCACGGGTCGGGTTTTCCAACAAAAGATGTTATTTTGATATTCAAAGAAAAATGTTATTTTTTAATATAAATGATAAAATGTTTATTTTATTATTAAGAAAAAAGTATGCCGTTAATTGTAAAAAATACCATTAGGCAAACGACTACCACGACTACGCTTACGGGACCATTTGTTTTCATTGTTTTCATTATTTATCAACGACATAACCACCATTTTCGATGGAGTTATGATTCTATTATTTGCAGATGACCTTAAAATTTATAAAACAATAACTAATCCGAATGACTGTTGTATATTACAATCAAATCTTGTGAGGCTACAAGAGTGGTGCACCCTAAATGAACTGTTTCTCAATATTGAAAAATGTCAAACAATTACTTTTGCTCGAATAAAAAATCCCATTAAATTTAATTATAGCATCAACAACATTTTTCTTAAAAGAGTAGAACAAATTAAAGACCTCGGTATTATTTTTGACAATAAATTAACGTTTGTTCCTCATATAAATGAAATAACCAATAAGGCCATGAAATGTCTGGGGTTTATTCTGAGAACAGTTAAAGAATTTCAATCAATTAATTCCTTTAAATTGTTGTACACTGGGTTGGTGAGAAGCAACTTAGAATATAATTCTACTATCTGGGCTCCATTATATAAAACCCACCAACAAAAAATTGAAAGAGTTCAGCATAAGTTTTTAAGATTTATTAACTACAAACTGGGTATACCGATTGAAGAACTTAATTATATATACCTAATGGAATTACTTAACATAACCGATTTGACATCAAGGCGCATAAAAAGTGATTTAGTTTGTCTTTTCAAAATTTCGAATGGCAGACTGGACGCCCTCGATTTGACAAATTTTATTAATTTGCGAGTACCTACTCGCGAAACTCGGTCGAATGCATTGTATTCTGTTACCAATTCCGCTAATAATTATTTTATAAACTCTCCCATCCAAAGACTCCATTTACTCGGAAATAAATACAACTCAATCGACATTTATCGTCACCAATCTGTGTCTAAATTCAAACTCAGTATATTAGAATATTTAAAATAAAGCCATAAATATCAATCAATTGCACCTTTATCAAATTATTAATTATCGCAAAACATGAAATATGTGAATAATAAAGGTAGCCAAATAAGAACACAATTAACAACAATCCTCTCGTATTTATTGTTATCAATATAATAACTAACTCACATTGACTTAAATTTCTATTTAAATCTTGGTGCCCTATCAATAATAATATATTAATGATTAAATTAAAATCGATGGTCTCTTCATGTTCACAATAAAAACAAAATTTAATACTTATGTATACAAAGATTACCTTAGTACTTACCTTTTTATCCTCTCTCTTTTGTATTAATATTATCTTGTACTTTTTGTACCATAATTTGTACTATTTTTTACTTTTTTACTATCACACTATACACTTGTTGAACTCATCTGTATAACTTTTCAAGATATTACAACTCATGTATTTTTTATTTATTTTCTTCTATGTGTAGGTACTATTTATTGCTGCGTTAATTTTGCTGAATTCTTGAAAAACTTGCTTTCGAACAATTTATTCATGATCAAGTTAATAATAAAATCAACATAGTAAATACCTACACGTTCCTCAATAACTACTTTTAAGTATCTTAAGCACTCTTCTGTTTTACCATTATTACACTATGTAAACTTTTTAACTCCTTTGTACAATTTTAATGATAACGAAACTACATACCTACGTACATATTAAACCTGTTTGTATCCTTAAAGTACAGTTTATAATGTTATATACTTCAATCTTACAATTATACTCCTGAATAACATGTGTAACTTGAATAATGTGATTCTGTAAAAGCCTTCAAGGCGTGTATGAATAAATAAAATAAAATAAAATAAAATTTGCTTTATATGAAATTTCCTATAACCAAAGAGATCAATAATTTCGTTGCTTGTGTGGCACGTAGCGCCGTTTTGTTGAAAGTAAACGTTGTCCAGATCAATACCATCCAATTCCTGCCATAAAAAATCTTTAATCATCTCTCGATAGCGCAATTCATTCACCGTAACTGTTGCTCCAGCCTCATTTTCGAAAAAGTAAGGTCCAATGACTCCGCCGGACTATAAATCGCACCAAACAGTCACACGTTGAGGATAGAGAGGCTTTTCAACAATAACTCTTGGGTTTTTCGAGCCCCAGATGCGACAATTTTGCTTGTTGACGAAGCCACCGAGGTGGAAATGGGCCTCATCACTCCAGATGATTTCAAAATAACACCTCTTATTGGAAAACCCTGTATTTATTAATTGCCCTGAGGGATTTTGAGAAAATATGCATTGGTAGTATAGTTGCTAAAATAAATTTTAAAAATACCATGAAACGAGCATCTCGATTATCCAACATGGCATAGTTCACTGGCTCGTGCACACAAATACAAAAAAATTGGCCATCTAGTACCATCCGTGTCTATGTCTGTCCTGAACTTAAACATAAATACCATCACAAGGAAGTGGATATACGTATTTGCAAAACATTATTTGTTTTCCCCATATGTTTCTATATTCTGAAGGGATTTATTTTATCAATACCGTCTCCGGTTTCCAAAATACATTCATCACGAGAACGAAACAAATTCTATTGCAGATGGAAATTCGATTTCGGAGCCGATATTCGTTCCAAGCCATTGAGCACAGGGAGCGTTATTGCTCCACTGGTATCATAGTTCTTCTACAATAATATAATGCATTCTGTAGGGTATATCTTCCAGAGAAACACTTGTCGGAAATTATAGTTTTCTGGTTGAAGATCTTATTTTGGCTGTTCTAGGGACGCATTAAGTGCATCCTTTTCCGTAGTGCGTTTTCATTCAATGAGCGGCATTCCACCCTATTAAGGGGAACGGCTGGGAAACCCTTTTCATACAAAACTTAATTTGGAATTTAATCAAATTGAATAATAATTTTTTGACGTGATAACGTCTTATAAATCGATAAACGTCGGCTGCACTCGCGAAAAAGCATGACTCATTGTCACATTCCGCCTGAGCCGAGCGTGCAAGCGAGAGCGCGAAACAAGCATTCGGCCTTAGCGTTCGGCTTGTGGCGCATCTATCTCTCTTCCACTCCATCGTTATTATATGACGTTATCACGTAAAATTATCGTCCGTAAACCGACTTTACAGACAACCAATTTTTAACCAAAAGGAAAGGCAAATATCTTGTAGGAATATGTACAACTCTATTTATTTATGTTTTAAACTTCAAAATAAAGGTAATTAAAGAAATCAAATTTTCATGATTTCGGGGGCAATTTCGGTGAATATGTTGATATAGATTGTCATTTAAGAAAAATATTTTATTATATTTTGCTATAGAATAATGCTTTATATTATTTTATTTGCTATAAATCACGCTGAGTTGACCGAAGGGATGGATTATGTTGGCTTTGAGGGCCGCTGTGATTTGTGGCTTATTTGCATAGACCTGCAAATTAAGACCCCACAAGAAAAAGTCTAACGGGGTCAAGTCGCACGATCTCGGTGGCCAGTTCACATCACCTGGACGTGAGATTTATCACTAAGCAATTTTAAACAATTAATTAAATATTAAACAATTTTATCATATACACGTGTTGTTGAACGCTATATCCATCCATGGTGATTTGGCAAAATAGACTGAATAAATGACAGCCAATTTGACAGATTTCGCCTCAACAATATGGCCGCTATCAACTGTCAAAGTTCAAAAGTCCCTATTGGAACACTCTTTATAAAGAAATAAAATAAAAATGTTAAATACAGAATTCCGGTGGGTGTAAATGCATATTACAAACGACTAATTTACGTTGTTAACAACAGTGTCTCCGAAGGGATGTGCTGAGAGAAAATAATAAAACATAATTTTTTTCAAATACATGAATAACAAAACTACTTGTCTCTAATGTGCATACAAGCGTATAAATACAAAAAAAGACACTGCGTGTAAATAAAGGTTCTAAATAGAACTTGAGCTCTTTTAGTTATTCCAGCTTAAATTACTTACCCCCCAATAAATATTATTAAATTATCCTTATCTATATAATCTAAATAAAAATAAAAATTTCTTTTATATCTATATCAACTTGTTATTGAAGGTATTTTTGAAGTCCATTTAAGGTTCGAAATTGGTAATCGATAATGAACGAAAATTAAAATTTTATAATAATCATAATTTTGAGGGGCCAATTGTCGTGGGATCAACTGTCGGGTTAAAAATGTCGGTAAAATAACAAAATAAATACACAAATTTGAGATATGAAGGATATTTGATGTACCACTATCTCCAAAGGGCCATTAAGGCCATCGAAGGGGACGGTGGTATTCTTAGACTTTTCCAGTCTGCGACATAAACTTCCCATACAAGCGGAGAAATTTTCTGATAGAGTGCACGTGCACACTGCACACTGCACATGTCCCTTCAGGGATTCTTCTATAAAGGGAATACCTCAAAGACTTTCATCACATGAAATTTCAAACATTTCGTAAAACACAACTTTTTTAATCAAAACTATCCTACACGTTTCAAATCCAAAGGTTTTTTCATAAGAATAATATTAACAAAATGTTAAATAATTGTGAATCTTATCCCGACGAAGAAATGTTTGGTTTTGAAACATGTAGATAATTTTGATTACATAAGTGGTGCATTACAAAGTGATTTGTTTTAATTTATTTAAAATGATACTGGAAAGTAAATTTGCGAAAATTGAAGTATTCACATAAATTTTTTTTTATGTGAATACGGCACAAGAGTCATAAATGCTCCTAACCATGTGGAGCCAGTGGGATTATGGCATCCCCAATTGTTTCAATTCTGAATGGTGGTCTCACACCGGGGCGATACCGAGAGTATCTTCCACTCTGGAACGTGTGGCAAATATACTTTACATTATTTTAAATGAATCAAATGCGAATTAACACAAATTAATAAAATAAAATTTATTTGCCACGCCGGGATTCAATCCCGCGACCTTCGGATTGCTAGTCAAGAGCCCTTCCGCTGGGCCGTCAAATAAAATGTTATTTATTGTAATCATGTATATTCATTGTAAAAATATTATTTATAGGAAATTTTTATGCCTTAAATAAATACATTCTAATATAAAGGTTCCAAATATTATAGAAGATGGTCTCAGTCAGCTATCCATATTATATGAATCAGTATATGACACGCGGCCATTGTTATGCATCACGGTGATGCACGTACGACTTCTGGATGGGACCGCTACATTGTCCGTTCTCCACAATCTGAATTTTTATTATATGATATTACAAACATAATTCTGAAAACTCAAAACTCAATAACTGGGGATACCACCGTTCCACTGGCTACGGCCAGTTGGGATAATAAAAAAAGTAAAAAAGGCTTTGGCCGTACTGAAAATGTAAAAATTCTATTTCCCGGTATGGCGACCATTAATCCTTTAATCCTTGTGCGCGAGTAGTCAAATAAAAGTGTTGCCAGTTATAATTATGGTAAAAGGATTACGGAGAGAACGCAGTCTTGAATATTGTATGAGAGGGGTACTGCATAGAGTAATTTCAATTTGGAAGGTGGGTATGGGTACCGCTGCCCCGGGAACTATTTATTGGATAACCAACACCCCTGCCATAGGTCACCCCTAGTAGTTCGCTACGTTAGGTGACTTAGCTGAGGTCGCGCTAGAAAAATCTCAACCCGACTTAATAGGGTTTGTGGGGTGAAATTTTTCTCGCTCATTTGCCCACCTACAGCGTGGCAGGCCGGATTAGGGGAGACAAGCTAGGAGAGACATCACCTATACCTCTCCAGCCAAACTCTCTCAATCCATCGCCTTGCACCGCAATGGGAGGGATACCTCCGTCACTCCTGGATACATTGACCACCAGATTCCTACCCAACCCTCATACCTTTTTCCTTCCTCAGGGCCTTCTGGGTGAGCATAATATTTAAAAAAATAAATAAATGTGAATCCTAAAAAAATAATGGAATGAACAAGACAGGTGTTTTCATTGCGTTGGTACTTAAATATCTAAAAACTCTTACTATATATTTCATTAAACATTTTTTTTCCAGGCAGGAACTATACAATTGGTCCAAAGAAACATCACTATCACTATGACAATTTTATTTTTGTTTTTTCACGCAGTTAAGTAGGTACCATAATATTGCAAAAATGCGATTAAGAAAGTCCAAAACACAACGACGATTTCACATTTAAAAAAAATTATCTTTACTGATCTATTAAAACGGCAATCACGTGGACACGGAAACGGAAGTACAAAGAAATTTATAGACTGATAAAAATAATAAATGCAAAGTCTCACTCTCACTCAGAAGAAAAGATATATAGTTTTTTGTGAGTATTTTAAACGAATCTTCCCTTCTTTTTCCTTGCATTATCCTAACTCATTGCTTGGGTAGGCTGTTGGGGTCGGCTCTTGTTCTCAGGCTATAACTTCATCGGTTCTGGGTATTGCTTTCATCCAGGCTGTTTCTCTGTAATATTTCGGAGCACCTCTGGATGACTGTCGATGAAGCTCCATAATTGCCTGCTTCACTGTGTGGTCTGGTGGTCTCCGTCTTATGTGCCCGTATCATCTCAGTTGTTGTTCTTCCAACTTACTGTATATGACACCCAAGCTACCACGGTTGCGTGAAATTTTAATCCTATATTTTAGTGGTACCCCTGCCGACCATTTAAGCATTCGCATTTTTGCTGTTTAGAATTGCCTAGAGTAGGAATTGTACGTAGTCCAGCATTATATTAGCCATATATTATCGCGGGTCTAACAAGATTCTGGTATACGAGTATCTTTCTTTCAAGTTTTATGGGCATTTTCTGGTCCCACAAGATTCCTATTACGGATTTAAATTTAATCCATCTTACACCTATTCTATGGTCTAGGATGGATTAAATTGGATTCTGCTGTACATCCTCTGTCTCTTAAAACGAAAGGATTAAACGAATCTACAGTTTTATCGAGAGATTAATGATTTTTTTTTGTACACATAACTTTCGAAACGAGAAAATACTGTCTATAAGACATTTCCAAAAATTTCCTTCTTTCTTCCCCACCCCTTAAATCAGAAATTTATACTTCTTGGCGAAATTTTGCCTACTTGACATCAAAATAAGAAGAAAATTATTATTTACGTAAAATTTGAAAAAACTCTTCTTAAACGCCAGTCAACCTTTATTGGATAACCAACACCTCTGCCATAGGTCACCCGAAGAAGTTTGCTTCGTTTGGTGATTTAGCAGGGGTGCCCGGGTTCATGGGGTAAGGTTTGTCTAGGTCTTGAAGGCGGATGACCAGGACACACTGAACCCCAGATTCCTACCCACCCCTTAAACCCTTTTCCTTTCCAGAACTCTCCACTCTTCATTTTCCTTTAAAAAAATCCTCCATACAGCATCCTCAAATATGACATAGGCCCTGAGGGAAATTATTTTCCTCAGGGCCTCCTGAGTGGAGCTCATGTAAAAAAAAATCAACGCCGGGGATTTAAGCTAGTTTACAATAATATATTTCTACGATAATATTGCTATATGCACATTGTATGTGACTAGGGAAGACCCCTGCTCCAAGATATATCCGTACGTTTAGTTATCGTATCCCTTGGCGATATTACATTATACTTCAGTAAACAAAGCTTAAAGTTTTGTTTAAACTCTAAACGGTTCATAAATGTTTCGAATAAAGCCAACTGGATTTCGCTCACCGAGGAACGTTACTCAATATGTAAGAAGGGTTATGTATTGATAATGGCATACAGAACTACAAGACCAAATAATAATTTGAACCGTTCGCTAAACAACTATTTATCTAAAATAAGATCGATATTAAGAGGAACGTTTGCGCGGCCCGTTTCATACGAAATTTAATTTTGGATAAAATTAATTTCTTTGAAGAAGTAAAAAAAGTTTACTAATATTATAAATGCGAAACTGCGTGTGTTTGTTTGTTATTCTTTCATGCATAAAACAATAAAACGATTTTAAAAATTCTTTCAAAAATAGAAAGCTAAATTATATGCGAGTACTATAGTCTGTATATAATGGTAAGCTCTGGCGTTATGAAATTATAAATATTAATGTATTATATTTATTATACGTTTTCTGTCCCTAAGAAAAGCGAGTTATTGCTGACGTCAGAAAACAAATCGTTGCCGTGGAAACGATTTGGATATTTCAGGAGTCAAAGTTAATAACTATCTATGTAAATAAAAAAGAATATCCGAAATGTTTGTACGCGCATAACTTTCGAACGACTGAACCAAAATGGATAATTTTTTTTAGTACTGGTGAGCTCTGGCATTATGAAATTTAGGTAGCACGCGAGCTGTTTGAAAACTGAATGGATCGGGAATTAATATATGGAATGAGGGGGTAAGGGGGGGAGGGGGGGGGGATAATTGATAAGTGCAAACGCTACAGTAATTATCCCCTAACACCATGCGATCGAAGCCGCGGGTAAAAGCTAATATTATATAAACAACTATCATACTATATTAAATAAACAACCATTTATCTAAAATAAGATCGATATTAAGCCGCCGCTATCCGAATTTCGACCGATTTCTTACAGATAATATCTAGATACATTCCACGCCGAAACGCAAATTATATGAAATTCCCTCGATAGAAAAAAATCGCTAAGTATGCTCCGAAAATTAATTAAAACAAGTCTATTTCTATTATTTTACAAGTTATATTTGCGAAAAAATTCACAATGTTTCTTTAAATGATACTTAAGATACCTTCCACGAGGTTTTTGCTTTATTTTAAACGAGTCACGTTTTATTAAGCATTTTCCCAATTTTCGCATCAATTTTGTCATTGAAAATATTGGCGCGCTCTGTCCAACATTCGTAATTACATATCTCTCCATCTTCTTTTTGGGCCAGGAAGCGTCGCCTTAAGAGCGACGTTTGCGGCCCGTTTCATACAAACTAGCTAACTAACTAATTAACCATCACGCCGTTTCCCCGCAGGGGTAGGCAGAGAGGACGGACCGCCAAACAACTCGGTCCTGGCACACACTCTTTGCTTCACTCACATTCATGCATCTTCCCATACATACTCTTCTATTATTCTGAATTTTGACATGGCCCGACTCAAGTATCTGATTCACTTGATCGTGCCATGGCTTTCGCGGGCGTCCCCGACTTCTTTTGGATAAAATTATTTCTTTGAAGGGGTTAAAAAAAAAACTTCAATTTATCCAAATCATATTTTTGGTATTCACAATATTAACCAATTTCTACTAAAGCATAGCTTAAAACTTTGCCTCATGGTGTACCTTTTGAAATCTTTTGAAATCTTGTTTGTCATTCCCTTTTTTATAATCTTTTTTAACTTGCTTAATTTAATATAAGTGATTACAATTACTTCTTAAATATTAATGCATCAAAGTTTTGGGGAGCGCCTGTTCTATGTACTAAAAAATAAATAAAAATAGAACGTCTGAACTGAACTGAAAAAGAACATTGTTAAAATGCAGAATTTTAATAAGCTACCCTTATTTATTTCCAATAACAGAGTTTTACGATCTGCAATCGTACAGCGGAGAATACCGTCAATTAGCGAGAAGCCACTCTCCCTTCCCACCCCTAGCCCACCCCGCCTGGCAATACTTACTAACCCTGGAGCTTAGTGTTGGAAGCTCCACGCAGGCTGTGCGGGTGGTGGGCGGTAGGAGGCTCCGGGCTCTAGTGGCCTCCCACCACTATCAGTGGATGCACAGAGACCCGTAAAATCATTACATAATGAGAGACTTGTGGCCGTTTGAGGACTTTATAAGGTATATATCATTAGGAAGTTTGTTTGATAGTTTACAGTTAGTTATATTGCAAGGTATGAGGTTTGAATTGAATTTCGCCATCACCGCTACTTGTCGGGATGATGCCGGGAGCTTTGCTTGATAGTTTGCACGTTCTAGTAGGCACTAATAATTATAACTAGTAAGTAGTTCTATGAACAATAGATCTCACGTTCAAAAGAAGTATGTTTCTAATTTTGTTTTATTTAATAAATCAAATCAAAATTTCCTCTGAAATTTTAATAAGATTTGTATGTGGGTACTTACCTACTTAAATTTAAACCACACAATACTACACGTAATTAAGTGTGATACGGAAATATACAATTTGTCCAAAAAAACCTCTCTCTCTCAATGACAATTCTTTTTTTAAACTGTTTTTTACATAGATTTGTACCGTTTAAAAATTTCAGTTAAAGTTGGCCATCTTATCTTAGTGAGGCTTGTTTAGATAATAAAGTGGCTGCAGCAGATTTTCGAAACCGGAAATGGAACGTGCAAACAAATTTACAGACAGATGGAATGCCAAACGTACGAGTTATAACAGGAGTTCGCGATGCTCTGCTAATAAACTATGCTTACACAAGTATTAAGTGGTACTTTTTAGCTGTTTTCACTTAGGTGAATATCCAAGTTATGTTATTATTTATTATATTCGTTGTAACTTTCTTGCCTGAGAAATTTTCAACAGAAATCAGTCGTCTAACTGTCAGCCTATTTTGGAAACTGGCTGTACGTTATTGAACATTGTGTTTTTTTAAACAATGGGGAAAAGGATGGTTGTAAAGTGTCAGGCAGTTCAGAATACCAACCGAAACACGGCTATTGCCATTTATTGCGAGCCAACACGCTCGCCAAGAGATTCAACAGGTGCAGTCCTCCGATAAAGAAGCGACTATTCCAGACGTACCGTATGAGATTTTACACTAGCGAAATATAATAGCGAAGTATAACCACGCATTCAGGGCGCTGTTTGGTCTCCCTTTGTGATGCAGCGCCTCGCAGATGTTCGCAATGGGAAGGGAGCATGGATTCACTGATTTGATGCGCTGGGACGAGTCAGCGCCCCCTGAAATCGGAAAAAAAATTCATCCAGGTGGCCGCCCAGTGGCAGGGCGCATTCCTACACCATAGATAGAGAATTTCTCTCGAGCCACCGTAGGGCCAAGTAATTTACTTATACTGTATTCAATTTTATATCCTGTACTTAATTTATATATATGCTTTTATACGCTAGTCTGAGAATAGCATTCTGTTTAGCTGAAATACACAAACAGTATTTTTTACAAGGGTTGTACTTGACTTACCAGGAATTTGTGACATTATTTTAAGTAAAAAATATAAATGAAATTTTGGTCTCCGGTGACATTTTGGCTGCTATTTTTCAAATTAAAACAATAACAAAAAACCAATAGGACAGTTAGGGTCGGGGTTAGGTGGTTATTCGACTGAGTTTCATGAGGAAGAAATTTGTTTTTGTTTGGAAGAAGAAAACCGGAGACCAAAATTTCATTAGCATTTTTTACTGTAAATAGAGTCAGAAATCAATGGTTAAGAGGAAATAACCAGACAAAACCGGAAATATGTCATTTTAAATCAAATTTAAGACGTAATGATTCTTTTACACAAGAAATTATAAATTGGTTTCAAAAGACTGTTCTTTTATCTAGTAAAGCTATTTTTTAAATTTTGAGAATATATGGTTTTACCGAAGGTCGTTGGCAGATTTGTTAAATTTTAAAACAAAATTTTGTATTATACAACATACATTTCAAATCATGCAGTAAAATAAACCAAATTATTTTGGAAAGTCACTTTTCTGAATTTTAATTTTAGTTCAAATAAAATCATAAAAGAAAGATCCTGGAATTCGCATCGCTTGTCTGGAATCCCAAATACACCCATTACGTCAATAATATAGAACGCATACAAAATATTTTTTTTAAGTTTCTCGGTTTTAATACAACAATAATTATATCTGCGCACTCCAATTCCTGAATCCAGGCGAACGGTAGCTGACATGACATTTCTCCATAAAATAGTACATTAAGAAATAGGCTGCGCAGAACTTCTATCCCAGATAAATTTTAACACCCCATCGAAAATAACTCGTCACAATAACCTTTTTTACACAACTAGTAATAATACAAACGCTGTTGCCAACTCCCCCATTTCCCGCATCCTTCAAACATTCAACTCAATTCAAACAAGCACAAATACCGATATAATTTTTGATTCCCTCCCTCTATTTAAGAAAAACATTTCTAGCACACTGAATTTGCACACATGACACACACATTCACACACACACACACACACACACACACACACACACACACACACACACACACACACACACACAAACACTCACATGCACCCCTCTACTTCAATAATTTACTAACTAACTTAATTTAGGTGAAATGTATAATTTATAATACCGAAATATATATATATATATATATATGTTATGGTTAAGGTTTTCACGGGTGTAAGATGTAAAACAATTTTCTCGGTTTACCCGCGTAACGTAGTCCTTAAAAGGACTTTTTATCTCCTGACGTTTCGGACAGATCTCACTGTCCATCTTCAGAGGCCTTATGTCTTGGCTTTTGTCTCAAACTGTTCGCTTTCGCGTGTCCGTTCGGTTCAAAAGTCAAAACCTAAGTGAGTGCTTGTCAATTTTTATGTCTCGATCGAAGTACGCGAGTAGAAGGTGATTTGACGGTGGGGGCGGGGCCGGCAATATCAGGCGGATTACGTGTAGAGATTTGATTGGATTGCTTCAAGTTAATTGGATGTATTATTTCTGAGGATTTTGGGAATGCCGTTTTTTGGGGAATTTGATCAATTATGACTTTCCAGGTGTTGGGGATTCTAATTGAGTCATTTCTGGTATTCATATTATTTTTATGTTTATAAATTTCTATGGCTTCGCGGTAAATTCTTTTCGATTCATTGTTTATGCTAGCTATAGGCATTCCCAAAATCCTCAGAAATAATACATCCAATTAACTTGAAGCAATCCAATCAAATCTCTACACGTAATCCGCCTGATATTGCCGGCCCCGCCCCCACCGTCAAATCACCTTCTACTCGCGTACTTCGATCGAGACATAAAAATTGACAAGCACTCACTTAGGTTTTGACTTTTGAACCGAACGGACACGCGAAAGCGAACAGTTTGAGACAAAAGCCAAGACATAAGGCCTCTGAAGATGGACAGTGAGATCTGTCCGAAACGTCAGGAGATAAAAAGTCCTTTTAAGGACTACGTTACGCGGGTAAACCGAGAAAATTGTTTTACATATATATATATAACAGCGACATGTCATTGGTACCAATTATTGTATTAAATTCTATAACTTTGTAACTATTTTCTACTACGTAATTATGTACTGTTTGTTTCTGCAAAATAAATAAATAAATTACAATTATGCAAATATATATATATATATATATATATATATATAACAGCGACATGTCATTGGTACCAATTATTGTATTAAATTCTATAACTTTGTAACTATTTTCTACTACGTAATTATGTACTGTTTGTTTCTGCAAAATAAATAAATAAATTACAAGTATGCATTTCTTTGTTCCAGCCGATATCATAATGTGACCGTTTTTCAGACACTAGCCGAGGGTGGTTGTGCAAAAACTTTTGAAAGGACCGCATTTCAATCAAAAGAAGGATAACGTGAATAATGTAAGGTATAGGGCCATGTACCCTTCTCATGATCATGTGAAAGATTAATGAGGTTTCCACCCGGTATCCGGTGCGAGCCACCCAAGGGTTTGTCGATGTTCTACTGTATTACATGCTGACAACATAAATAATGGGACTTTTCAACAAATATTCGAACTACTCTCCTGAGACACGAGATCACAGAAGGCTTTGTATTTTTAAGGCTGTTGTTCGTAACGTAAAGTACTAATTTGTAAATGATATAATTGTTAATTAATCAATAAAGTAGACTAACGACAACCCATGAACAATTGTAGCATCGATATTGCGTGACTGCTAAAAAAGCGCAGGAGACCTTTGAAAAATCATCAAATTTTTCTTTAATTGTTGAGATTAATATTAAAATTAGATGAAAATTAAACAAACAAAATACACATTTTAAATTTATCGCTTCTCCAAATTTTTTACACAAAACCAAAATTTGAAAATTAAACTAAAATTCAAAACAAATACGAATTCATTGAACGGGAGTTACATTCTCAGATAGACCCACAGGTATTTTGGGGCTCCAGACCAGAGGTGGCTGCCAAATTCAACCGTGGGGCGCACTTGCGATTTGTACAGGGTTAGCAGTTGTGTACTATTAAAGAATCTGCGGGCCCTGTACAGTACGCCCAGTTTCTGAGAGGCTAACTTAGAGTTACACCAAGCATATCAATGGAAGGCCTGTTCGGGAGATTGCTTCCGTTGAAGGAGACTAGATTATCATTCCGATCCCCTTTAGACGTAATATACGTAAATAAATAATTAAATAAGTACACGTGAAAATATAAATTTATATATGCTGTGAAGTTTGTGGCAATTCAAACTAAATCTTCCATTGGGCGACATTGGAGGTTATCCACCACTTACCCACCCGCCCTAATATAAGTAACGGATGGTTACTCTTTCAAAGCTTTTGCGAGGACTCTATTTTTTTTTTAAAGAACGAAGCTACATTTAGTTTAGAACGAATCAAGACCTCCAATGTCCCTGCATACGTTATTAGTAAGCAGTATGCAAGTACTTACATACTAAACTTGATAAAACCAGATGCGACATTGGAGGTTATCCACCGCATACCCGCCCTGGTATAAGTAACAGATGGTTACTCCTTCAGGGCTCTCGCAAGGACTCTAATTTTTTTTAAAGAAGAAGCTACATTTAATTTAGAAAGAATCTAGACCTCCAGTGTCCCTGCAAGCAGTATGCAAGTGCTTAGCGGGAAATACAAGATACAATATGTGTTAGTATGATAAGATATAGTCAAGACAATGGGACAGTTTGGTGACAGTCCACGAGGCGGCAAGCGCTGGGTGATTGTATCCAGCATATCCTACAAGCACCTGTATGGGAGGAAGACACAGTACACAAATAAAAAGGGCATGGTAAACGGATAGGAGTCCTCTCCAATCGATTGGCAGTTCCAGCAAGAATGCACAAGACGTTCGGTCTAGCCGTAAACCACACTCAGCTTCCGCGCCCCTTAGCCGGCTCCTCGGTGATGCCTCAAAGAAAAGTAAATGGGAGATTGGGGGAAAATGCCCGACGACCCTAGGGAATTCAGCGTCGAGTAGCCGGAGGCAAGGCAAAGGAGAGCCGAGGTCGCCCAACCAAACCTCAAGCCTGCACATGTTGCTGGAGGTGGCGCAAATGATTTTAGAGGGCACCGTGCCGTCGTCGAACGACTCCTGTCGATGCAGAGACAAGGTCTAGCGCACCCTCAGACGGGGAAAAAGAAACATAACAAAATAGATAGGTGCAGTTTGGTTCAGCCTTCTGAGCGAAGCAGATTAGAAGTTGTGAGACTAAAAAGAAAAAGAGAACAAAGAAACCAAAACAAACGCAAAAAAAATAAATACAAAGTTGAAAATGTTGGTTGGATCACAGCAGTGTTCCTTCGAACAGGAAACCGGAACACAAATAATAAAACACAAAAATAAAAAACAGGTATCTTGATAATACATCGCATAGCATAGCTTAGTGAAACCTAAAATAAACAATGTGAAAAGAAATAAAATAAGCAAAAAGATAAGTCACCCAAAAATAAAATAAATAAAAACCAAATGCATCCATTAGAATAAGATAAAGATACATAAGATAGAGATGATATAAGAAAAATATATATGTAGGGATAAGGCATAAAACATAAAATTCAAACCAGATGCGACAGTTTGCAGTTGAAAATTTGCACGGGAAACAGAAGCGGTGAGATACCCACTGCCGCTCACCTGGCCGTAATCTGCTCGTTTGGGTGAGCCATCTTCTCCCTAAGGACTTGTAGAGAAACCTCAATATTTCACTTCTGTTAATAGCAAAATCGAAGTAAGTAAATCCTTAACTTTCTGTCGCATGATTTCTCAAGTATATTTTATTTATTACATTTATAATAGATCTACTCTTGTGGTCTTATATAAACAAGTACATTTTTATATTTTAATTAACACTTATTATACTTAATTATTTAAAAAATGTTTGCATTCTTCTTTGAATTTGTTTGATCCAGGTACATTTTTAAGTTTAATAGGAAACAAGCTATCTGGATTCCTTCATACAATAAACAATTCTGTGATTTTGTTTTGTAATTTTTTTAGTCCGATTATTTCTTTCTATCTTGTGTGGTGTGTATGTAAGTCCTTATTGAAATGCAGTCTGTCTCTAAAGTATGTTGGTATTAAATTGTTAAAAACTTCTTAGATTTATGTATAGTCGTAGGTTAAATTGCAAAAAAAGGATTAAGGAACAAAAAAGACAATATTAACAAAATTTTACAACACAAAAGAATAAAACATATACACGCAGACGCAACACACAAAACCAATATAAAACACAAATCATTTACAAACACACAACTCTACATGCCGATTTTGTTAATTTTTTTTTTAAATTTTAATCTTTATTTTTAGTTTAAATTTATCTTAATTTTTTGTTTTTTTTTCGTCACCAACCTTAATTTTTTTTTCAAAATGTGTTGTGTAAAAGTTCTTGTATTATAAAATGGGGGCCTCAGCACGGTAAGCCACCCACTGAAGCCAACATTACTGGATTACACTAAGAAATGTAAAATATTGTATGAAAATAATAAAAAAAATTATTTATATTTTTATTTATTTATTTAAACGCCCATAGGGCTTTTACATATAGTTCAGTACATGTTTTTGATAAAATATAGAAAATAACATAAAATATAAGAAACAAACTAAAGATAACATAAAATATAAGAAAGAAAATATAGATAAACCAAATATAAGAGTTGACACAAAGCAGGTAACATAGAATATATGGTAAGTAAAAATAGAGATAAGGATGGTTTAAGAAGTAGGAATAAATAGTTGGCACATACGTCGTTTAAAGTTTGATAAATTTAATTTATTATCAAATACATCCATTTTGTTTAAATATTGATTACCAAGGCTATGGAAACGCTGTATTGGAGAATGCAAACTATAGTTGGAATGAGATGTGTGTATATGAAATGTTAATATTTGTCTAGTCGATCGTGTAGGTACGTGTAGATTTATCAATTGCAGGAGTTCACAACAGTTGAATTTAGAATTTTAATAAAAAGGTTAGGTCGTTAATTTTTCGTCTGTTTTCTAAAGTTGGAATATTTAACATATTCATTAAATTATGTACAAATAGCAGAATAAACAAGGACAAACGCATAATTATATCTATAGTTTCATCGAAATAAATGAAAATATATAATGGTACAATAAAATTATGAATCGTAATGTGATTTCCAAATCACAATATAAATCATCTGTATCTGCCACTTTCTTGGATTATATTTGACTGGAGCAGTATAAAGGGTATTATTTTCAATTATCGTCGGTTGCTTACTATATTTAGTGTATTGAAGTTTACGGTGCTTACATGAATTATTGATAAATGTTATAGTAATCATAAATATAATAATGTTGACTTAATATATGTTTACATGAAATTATTGACAACTTGAAATCACTCATTGTCTAAATTTATTTTTTTCCTTTCATGGCTTGTGATGTTATTTTTTTCGTACTTCTCTTTATATTTTTTATTTATTTTCTTTGTTCACAAGCATTTGTACTAAGTGATAGTTAATTTGGTTTTACTAATAATATTAATAGTAATAATAATTTATGAGATTATAAGAATTTGGCATTCTCGGACTATAAAAATATTACCATTTGTTATTTCGGCTACTGGCATTAAACCTAGCCCTCTCATTCAAAATTTAGGCTTATTAGATTTGTCAAAGAATTTTTATATAAAAATGCTAAGGTCAGTCATATTAAATACATGTAGGATTATGAAAGATTTTTTAAATATTTATATTGAGGGATCAGTAGGATTTATTGGTCCAGTTAAGAGTTCTATCGAGCCGAACCCTCTGATATGAAAATATTTGGAGTCGGTGAATTATTTTCCCATTTGGTCTCTGGTAGGTTGACATGTTGTTCTTGAATTGTTTTGTATTTATTATACTTATACAGTGCAATTGCATAGCGTGGATTGACTAGATGATCATTTATGGAAAAGTGTGTGGAAGGGTTAATTTTTTCCTGTGGGGAAGATTTAACCCGGACATAAAGTCTAGAGAACAAAAAATAAATAAAATTTGTAAACAAGAAAAATGTATAAAATATATGTAAGAAGTTTCTTTTTTATTGACATGAGCTCCACACAGGGAGGCCCTGTGGAAAATAATTTCCCTCAGGGCCTTTGTCATCTTTGGGGATGCTGTGTAGGGGGTTTTTTAAGGAAAGGAAGGGAAGGAGAGTTCTGGGAAGGAAAAGGGTTTAAGGGGTGGGTAGGAATCTGGGGTTCAGTGTGTCCTGGTCATCCGCCTCCAAGACCTTGACAAATCTCACCCCATTGACCCGGGCACCCCTGCTAAATCACAAAACGTAGCGAACCCCTTAGAGTGACCTGTGGCAGAGGTGTTGGTTATCCAATAAAGGTTCCCGGGGCGGCGGTACCCATTCCCGCCTCCCAAATTGAACTATATTCAAACAGCCTATTAAGCTGAAGATCTAGATCGATAGGAGATTGTTGAGGAAAATTTGATTCAGTTTACGAGTGGAATTGACATTTTCGACTCGTTACAGTATAACCTCAACATTCCTATAGGAAAATATAAAATGCCCTTAATAAAACATGAACATAAATCACCCATCCGCTTATAACTCGTATTATAGAGACGTGTGTCAGGCGGGAGGTATGTGGGGGAGGGGGGGGGGGGGGGAATAGGGAGCGAAGAGAATACATTAATCATCGACAACCGCCGTAAATCCTATTCTTGACTCAATCGTGCTACATTGTAATATAATATTACTCATAATTTTCTCTTCTTTTTAGAATAAAAATTCTGATGACCACTGAGAGGTTAAGATCGGTAATATTTATTTATTGTTTGAAACATTTACAGAGTGCTAACAATTATTACAACAATAGAATTGCCGTTGGGATGTACGTAGATATTAACACTCCAATTAGAAATGTTCATGAAAATTAAGCATGAGTAATCAATGTTTTGTTGTTACTAGACGGAAATGCTTGCAGTGACAACAGAAATAATGATAATCAAAATGAAATATAAAACATAGTAGTGTCAAATATAATACAGATTCCCGCAGAGAAAGAGAAAAAAGAAAGAAAGAAAGGGTATGACAATAAAGCAATTACATAACTGTTCTCCGCGAAGTGTCATGGTAGGAGTTAGTTAATTTGTTATAAATAAATGAAACAATATAACTTTGTTGTTATTCAATGTTTGATACCCCTGATTTATTGTATGCAATCTCTTTTCATACTCCAGGCAGGTCAGTTACAAGACAGTACCTACCGTATTATTGTGACAATTCTACATCAACCTCCCAATATTACACTCCTATGCGACGGATTCAACAGCTAGGAAACAAATACTCCTACGTTGTTGATATATTTAGTACATCAATTTTAATATACAAGCATACCTTATTGAAGTTTTTTTCACCAAGTAGGGGAGGAATATTTTGATAAAGCTATTCAAATTGTATTTTGTCGGCTTAAAGAAAAAAATCTGTTTTGGATTTTTTATATTTTATATACTTTTTATATTTTGTACCTACATCTGTGTATCAAATTTAATAATGTTTTTACTTTATAATTATTTTTGGACAAGTTTTAAACCGTCATTTCCTGCACTATTTACAAGTTTAATTTCGTAAATATTGTTATTTATATGTAAAAGCCTAAATAGGCGTAAATAAATAAATAAATAAAAACCACTTATATATTTTATCACTCACCAGTTATCAGTTTACCACTCATTGTATGTTTGCCCTGAGAAAGGAACGGTCGAGATAAAATATTTAATTATTATTTATTATTTTAACTTTATGAGTAAAACCTCAAACTGTAATATTTAATTAAATGAAGACATTATGAGCGAAACTCAATCGAAAGTTGGAAGGTTCCCCAACCCGGAAAGTAGGGAGGTCCTGGGTTCGAGTCCCAGAGGTGCCAATATCTTTTTCTGATTTTTCTGTTTCCAGATTTTCGATTGAGTTTCGCTCATAATGTCTTCATTTAATTAAATATTTAATTGTTTTTAAAAATGTTATATTGTTTCATTTATTTGTAATGGATAACTACAAAGTTAT
The DNA here is from genome assembly GCA_936435175.1 of Glyphotaelius pellucidus. Classification (NCBI taxonomy): domain Eukaryota; kingdom Metazoa; phylum Arthropoda; class Insecta; order Trichoptera; family Limnephilidae; genus Glyphotaelius; species Glyphotaelius pellucidus. Next base: position 7,653,860 of record OW386548.1, on the reverse strand, counting down.
AGCTGCATTCAAAAGTAGTTAATTTGTTTTTGAAATATGTGAGATTGTTTGCCTAGATATCTATATGATCACATTCAATGGTATTATATAGACGACACATTCGAGGCAGTGGATTGAAATATGCAACATTGTTATTAAATAATTTAAGATGGAATATTTTATGACTCCTTAAATTACGTCCATTAAGAATTTTAATATGAATATTGCTCAGACAATGAGCGCAGCTTATCATGAATAATATATATCCTTATCAAGAGGACGCGGGTTTGAATCCAAGCCTGCTCAAATAATTTTTACATTTAATAAATTGAACCTTTGCAGGGTGGAGCTCTGCCCCGGAAAGGCAAAGGCCCTGGGCTCGATTCATAGATGTGACTGTTTCAGATTAGAGATATCAAAAGGTTTCTCTAAACCAGTCTCTCCCGATCCGGCCCACCTCGCGGTATATGGATAGGCGCAACTGCCTCAAAGACCCAGACAATCTCACCCCTGCTAAGACACCAAACATAGTGAACCACTTCTTTTTGTTATCCAAAAATAGTTCCCGGGGCGGCGGTACCCATACCCGTCTCTCAAATTGTATTTGTAAATATACCAAATATTATTTCTCCACTGACTGGGTAATTAAAATAGTTACTGAATATTATGTAACAAATTATTATTCTGTGTATAAAAAAATAGAAAAATAAAGTAGATTTCTACCAAACCATTCAGAATAGAAATCGTTTTATCTGCGTTTCTTGGCTACATCTGAATTGCTAGGAACTTTATCTCCTTCTTCTTTAACCAATAATCTATACGCGTCACAACATACCTCAATCGGGGATGTCATTGTACCACTATCTCCCCCTGTAGGGACTCTCCTGCGGTATTCACATAAAAAATATCGCGTTTCACAACAAAGCGTCAGTGAAAATATTTTTTACATCCAATGAATAAAAAGGTGGCTAAGCAATTATCGCGTTGGTGCTAACACTGCTAACGTCCCTTTGAATATGCGCTTACTAATATGTTTGCACAAGAAATGCTATGTATACGCGCAGTATATTAGTTTTGGTTGGGTTTAAACTTGCAACCGACGGAGGGATTGCGTTCAGATGTATTAGCCTAATTGCTCCGCCGCCTAATTAGGCTAATGGGCGGAGTGTGGTGAACTCTATTGTTGAATATTGTAGGGTTAGAACCGCCCAAACGGATTATATTTGTGATTGGCCCCTCGAACCGACCTGCGATGAACTGTTTCCATCGATTCTGTTGAATACAAAATTAAGCTTCGTGCACAGTGTATTAGCACGTACCCGAAACATTTTAACCAACGATTCCAGTGTAAATTTGGAGTAAAAATCGTAGACGTATTTTGCTGTTCGATTAAATATTTATACAATTTAAAACAAAGAATATATTTAGCAGTCCCACCTCGCCACTGGGTACAGCCTAGCGGGTCATGTGATGTGCACTCCATCTCGTTCTAGCAACACCTTAACAGACGAAATAGAGCATGTATCCCGTGATCCGTCACGATAACCAGTGGCGACTTGTGAATTATCGGACCGCAAAGTGACGTCTGTATTTTTAAATTGCTTTAAATCGATTTATCATGTACAAAATACACATCAACAGTTTTCATTTATAAAACGTTTTTTATTGAGTTTGCAAAATGTCGTTTTAGACTGAGCAAACAGCGTCTTAAATCGATCGTTTGACTTTTCATGTTTCTATAAATTTGTTTGTACTTTCCATTTCCGTTTTCGAAAATCTTCTGCACCCACTTTATTATTCAAGGAAATCCCTTCTTTTGAGAAAATGACTAACATTGACTGAGGTTTTAAATTTTATGGTAACTATCTGCCTGAAGAAAGTTTGAACAAAGAAATGCCATCAAGATAGTGACTTTTCATTCAATAAATTGCTTAAATAAAATATTATTATGATTCATAAAAAAATCGGTTGGTATTTAAGTATCTACTAAAAAATCTTATAATTTTAGATGAAATATTGGTTTTGATTACAGCATAATGAACATAACACTAGAAATGCCTTCCATACAAATTTGAATAGAAACAAATGTGCCAACGACTTTTGGTTACAATTTGGCTCTACACCATTAAGCACGTATAATTTTGGACATACAGTTTTGTATCAGTGATCGATGAACCGGTGGATTCAATTTTTAGCCTATAATGGTTTGTCTAGTCTGTATTTCGAAGTAAGATTGTATAAAAATTCTCTCTCTTGGTGTGTATAACTTAGAATTTCTTTTGTGTGATTAGACAGTACATTAGTATACCTCAAGGCCGTAAGAACGATTCTTATCAACAAGAATATCAGACGACAAAGGGTAAGTGAGCCCTTTACAATATCACTCCAACTCCCACGGTTGTGTCAACTTGAAATGTATTTAAATAAATTCAAGTGGTCGTCCAATGGTCGAAATTCGACCATAATTGTAATGTTTTTCGCAGTGATAACGTCTTGTAAATCGATGAACACCGGCTGCACGCACGAACAAGTTTGAGGTCATTGTCACGTTCCGCCTGAGCCGAGCGTGCGAACAAGCGATAGAGAGGCACGATCGGCCTAAGCGTTCGGCTTGTGACGCATGTATCTCTCTTCCACTCCATCATCATTATTTGACATTAAGTAAACCGACTTTACAAAACCTATTTTTTAAAATTAATTTAATGTTTTTTTTATGCATAATTTAAAAAAATATTAGCATTTTGCACTCCTTCTCTATATAAAATATTAGTGTGCGAAATTTCACACTCCTCCGTCCACGCAATTTTCGTAAAAAAGGGTACAAAATTTTAGCTTCACGTATTAATGCACTGATGATGATGATATATTATTTTTTTATATTTAATTAAAATTTAATTTGAGAGTTGTATTATCAAATTCTGCAAGTATTTTGGTGTGCATAACGCACTTAAGTGAGTCATGGCAATAACGTTGTTATAAAACAATTAAGAAAACCTTAACATTTAGTTGGGGAAACAGATTCCGAACCCCACATAATACACTCTCAATTAGTGTATCAGCAAATTGGTTCAACCGGTAATAAATCATTATAAATAAGTCGTCTAAAAGTGGATTAACCACAGTTTGAAAATGGTTTTGTAAACCGAAACAGTGTAACCGAAGTAGTGTAACAAAAATACACACTAAAACACTTGCAGAACTTGATAATAAAAGCATCAAATTTAATTTTAATTAAATATTAAAAAATTAAATGGTGTTCTACGAATAAAAAACAAAAACAATTAATAATAGTATTTAAAATAAATTGATAACAATCCGCAAAATGATTTGCAGAGAGGTGACTACAGTGACTGTAAAAACTGTAGAACATAGAATAAAACTGAATGATAATAAGAAATCAAAAATCATCACGCTTGCTTAGATTGGAAAATGATTTTAATTGTATGTTTTTAGGTTTTCACGGCCAAAAAGTATTTTTGTTATTGTTTTTGGGGTGTTATGCCGTGTTTCGCTACCTCCTTCTTTAGCCAACGTTTCGGACAGCGTTACAGTGTCCATCATCATTCACTCATCTGCCCTGATGATGGACACTGTAACGCTGTCCGAAACGTTGGCTAAAGAAGGAGGTAGCGAAACACGGCATAACACCCCAAAAACAATAACAAAAATGATTTTAATTGTATTTATCGATGTCAAAAAATATTCAAGTTGCCTCAAGATTATTTTTATTAACTTTCCTTGTTAACAATGTGTTAGATTAGTTTCCATCGACGTGGGTTACGAGGTACAATAAATGAAACAAAGCTTACTTGGAGCAATGCTCAATACTGGAAGAAAAGCAATAACGCGGAATTGCCTGAGCGCTGACGTCGATTGTTCATCGAAACAACGATACGATTATTTGATCTGGCTTTCATTCCAAAGGTACTTTCAATGGACCGATTGCTGACAAATTCAACAGAATTTCAAGTTGATAATTTCACAAATATTTTAAGAAATTCATGCATTCTTGAAATGGTACAGAATTTTATTTAAAAAAATAGCATTTTCGTGGAATTTTACTCTGTAGATACTTTGTTGAGCAAAATTTACTTTCCTAGATTTTTTTGGTTGGAAAGGTTTCAAGAACTGATTCAATAGAGGTAATAATAGCAATAATGGCGTAGTCCATCGGTAAGGCTCTTGACTCGCATTCCGAAGGCCGCGGGATCGAATCCCGGCGTGGCAAATTTTTTTTTTGATTAATTTATCTTATATCGCTATTTATTAATTTAAAATAATATATAGCATATTTGCGGCACGTTCCAGAGTGGAAGATACTCTCAGTATTGCCCTATTGTAAGACCACCGTTCAGAATTGAAACGTTGCTTGAAATGGCTTTAACCGTGTTTGGTGACCAGATCTGAATAGCCAGGCACTTCCCACTTCTTTCTCATCTTCTTCTCCTCCCCACTACCTTCAGCCTCACAACATACGCCAATTGGGGATGACATAGTCTCACTGGCTCCAGACGAGAGCAGTTGGGACGCTTGTGCGGTATTCATATAAAAAATAGGTACTCCGAAATATCTGCAAAACCAAATATAAAGATTTTTGTTTTTTAGCGTTGAACGGGATTCTTTGACTCTCAGTATCGCTCTGGTGAAAGACCACCATTCAGAATCGAAACGTTGTGCTGCTTGAAAAAGCTACAGACGTGTTTGGTGAATTGACAAATATTTTCTAACCCTCCTCTTCCCTATTTTATTTCCTTTCCCACTTTCCTCGGTCTCACAACAAACCAAAATTGGATATGCAATAGTCCCCATCGACTCTGGAAACTGGAGAGTATTTCGGAATCTTGTGTGGTATTCACCATTAAAAAATATTGATTAAATAATAATAAAAATTAATTTTGTGTAATAATCAAAAAATCCCATTGCGGTTTTGATCGAAAAAAAAAACAATTATTGCTATTTTTAGAAATGTCTTAAAAAAATTTCAAGAACCAACCATTTAAAAATGTTTTCTGTGAAAAGGATACTTTTTATAACACGTAAAACGTTAATTCTGAGGCCCGTATTTTTAAGATAAGCGATTTATGCAATGAAATGCCTATAACAGAAGATAGACCCTTTAATATGGATAAAACCCACGTTTTTATTACAACCATTCAACAGCCTCCCGGCCTTACTGATGGGGCTTCCTAATAATAAAAGCCTTCGCCAATCTTAACGGTTGTAAGGTAAAATATTTAAATATTCAATGGCCAAGTATAAATAAGAGCATTGTAAAGTCACAACGAGTCGTTGCGGTTTCCTTAAATTGGTTTAATCCGCGAGAGTTGAGGAGATCAAAGTTATTATTTGGTATCATTCAATGGTATTGATTTCGGGAGTTCTCTATGGCCTTTTAATTGGCACTCTTCATTAATGTTACTCACTTTTGAACTGAGAAACCTTGTAAATGCCGAATTACAGAACAAATCCTGAAAACTCCCGAAAAAGAACATCGCCAACAAAGGAAATACGAAGCATTAAGTTACTTTTCTAGCTTTATAAAACCCTTTTGAGGTGAAAAGAGGTGGATTTAAACATTTACCGAGTAAGATTACTAAAAAATAATAATGAGTTGTTTATTTCAGCCAAACAAAGCGGTGGTAGCAATACTCTGTCAGCCATATAAAAGAATACATCACATTAAATAAAATACATAAAATAGATGAACAAGATAAAAAAAGATTAAAAAAAAATACATATGTTTTTAGTACTTGTTCAATACGGAGGCTTTAGATGAATTCTCCAGGTTTGGTGAAGGGGCGCGCCCTGCCACTGGGCCACGGCCTGGAAGAGAGTGTTTTCCTATCTTTGGTAGCTGACTTGCCCCGGCTATTCTGTGGCGCATCGCGAACCCATGTACCCTTCCTTCTGTGAACATCTGCGAGGCACTGCATCGCCAATGTATGCGTGGTTGTATTGCACTCGGAGTGTGTTCATGACGCCTTGTGTGTATCTCGTCTATAGTTCGCCGGTGTAAAAGCTCATGCAGTAGGTCTGGAATATTCGGTTCTTCACCGGAGGACTGCACTTGTTGAATGTGTTCTCGCACGCTTAGTACTCTTCTTTGGCGTTCTATATCATTTTTATCATTTAGGTCATCGGTGACGACGTGCCCCAAATATTTTATTTCCCTGCAGATTTAGATATTATGTCCGCCGAGAAGTATGGGCGGAAAGACAATAGGACCAGTATTTGCTTTAAACACCAGCAGTGATGATTTTTTCACATTGCACATTAGCCCATGACAATTATCGTATTGATAATGATCACTTTCAATTCATGTATACAACAATTTAATAAAAAAGCAGTTATATAATTTTAATGGAATTTAAATAATAATATGCAGATCGTAGATTTTCCGTGAGGCAAACAGTAAGTTGATCGTAATCTATCCAAAATATAGAGCTTTAATTTTGTAATTATTATATCGATGTGATTGTACATAATAATATGTAGGGGTGAAATAATTTAATTTCCTTTATAAATAATATAAGTTGTAACTTGTATTTCGCTTTTCTAAAAGCTGTCATTAAATATCGCTTACCACGACATATCTCGACCACCACGTACACAAAGCTTTGTTTCACTTGAAGTAAGTTGTCCAAGCGTGTTGCAACTTGGTCTAAACTTACATTGTTGGCGAATGGTTGTGACTTCTAAAATAACCATTTTATGAAGTCCAACAGATGGCGCAGCATTACTAATTTAAATACTTTTGTCACATTAAAAATGTGTAAAAACAGCACAAAAGATTACCAAGTCGTGAGTCTCTAGGGAGTATGGAGAAAAAGGAGATGTAGAAGAGGAAACATGAGAAATGCCTGACTATACAGACGTAGTTACTAAAATTTTGCAATGTTTCGATGCCAAATTATGGTATTTCTCCGAGGCGATACTGGAGTATCAGCCATTTCCACAAAGAGAGAAAAAGTGTCATCATAAAATATTTTAAAAACATTTTTACAGATTCGTTTATACAGCAGAAACACTATTTTTACGTTTACTCCACAGGCCCCGAGGAAAATAATTCCCTTCAGAGCTTATGTCATCTTTGGGGATGCTGTACGGAGGGTCCTGTTAGCAAAGGAAGGAGAAGAAGTTCTGTGAAGGTTTTATGAGGGGTAGGTAGGGATCTGGGTTTCATGCAAGACGATGTTCCGAGAGAGTCCTGCTGGAGAGAATAAAAGTGCTCCTTCAACCATGATCATGATTTCCTCATCTTACAAAAGAAGACATCAAATTATGGCTATAACTAAACACGAAGATGAGGAAATCATCAAAATTATAAAGTAACTCCAGAGCAACCTACATAATTACTTTTTATTTTATTTATTGTTTATTTTGTGGAAACCAACAAACTAGAATATGAGGAAATCATGATCAACATCCGTACAACAACCTCAGTCCGCCTCGGAACAGGAATACCTAGTGAGGATGAGAAGACGTGTTTTTCGAAATCAATTGTTCGAATTTCAGTTTTTCGAAAGACTAATTTTTCGAACAGCAATTGGCCGAAACACATATTTTTCGAATTTGTTAATCAACTTTTAAAATATATATTTCACTTGTTTATGACTAACGAGATTCTGTCAGACGTACCAATTAAGAATTAGGTTAAGTTGAACGTACTGTATACATACTTACAATCAATTCGAAAAATTAGTGTTTCGATCAATTGATGTTCGAAAAATATGTTTTTGAAAAATTGAATTTCGAAAAATTACATTTCGAAGAATTGAATTCGAAAAATTGATTACAAAAAATTGCAATTCTATCAATTTACATAGATCCAGTGAGGAAGACTGTGAACAAACAACTCTACTTTGTATTCTTTACATTTGTATATATAAATTTGCAATATTTTATTTATTTTAAAAAATGTTTACAAGTAACAGTTCTTTATTATTTTAAACTACCACCTAGGCTAATGCCTGTGTTGTGGTAGTCGTACATGAAATATTGTTTTATAGAAACAGATGATAACATATAAGAAGAAGAAAGAAAAAAAACATAGTTGGGGATAAATAAAACTAAAAAGCAAATATAAATACAAATAAAAATATAAAAAAAAAATACAAATAAAAATAAAGATATAAATATAAATAATATTAATACAAATAACAATTTAAAAATAGAAAGAAAAAAAAAATATTTAGGAATAAATAAAACCAAAAATGAAATTTAAATACAACTAACAATATAAAAATTAAAATAAGCTGAAAAATAAAGAATAAAAATATATTATTGTAAACAAGATTAAAATAAAAATAGAAATAAAAATCAGTAAGTATTCTTCTACACGAGTTCTCTAAATTGTCGTTAAATAAAAAAAAAACAATCTTTTCCGATCCTGCCTGCCACGCAGTTGGTGGGCAGGCGCATCCGCCGCCAAAACCCGGACAAACCTCACCCAATGAACCCGGGCACTGCTAATTCACCATACGTAGCGAACCACTTAGGGTGACGTGGGCGAGTTATTTGTTATCCAATAAATGGTTCCCGGTGACACCCATACCCACCATGTCCCAAATAGAATAGTTATATCAATTATGACAATATTGTTTATACAAATGTAAGTGGCGTTCATGACCAATGAACAAGGATAGGCTGTCGTCTTTTCCATTGCAAATACATTGAATATTTTAGTGCTTTTATGTGATTAGTGTTCATCTTTAAGTGACTTGAGCGATGTTTTTCTATTTGTTAATGGAAATATTTTAAATGGTAGAATTGCTTACGGTAGGCAGAGATTTTCATCCTCTACGAACTGCACGCCATAAACATCTGCTTGTTTTTATTGGTTATTTTTTTTTAATGTGAATACTGCACAAAAGTCCCTACTGCTCCCATCCGCCTGAAACCAGTGATGCTGTGGCATCTCCATTTGGGGTATGACGTGAGGCTGAAGATAGTGGGGAGGAGAAGGAGATGGGGCATTGGAAGGTTGGGTAGTTCCTGATTATTCAGATCTGGTTCCCAAATAGTCTAAAACCATTTCAACGGCCGACTGCCGGTGTGGTCGAGCGGTAAGGCTCTTGACTCGCAATCCGAAGGTCGCGGGATTGAATCCCGGCGTGGCAATTAAATTTTATTTGATTAATTTGTGTTCTTTCATAATTAATTCATTAAAATAAAATGTAGTATATTTGCGGCACGTTCCAGAGTCGGAGCTACTCTCAGTATCGCCCTGGTGTAAGACCACCATTCAGAACTGAAACGTTGCTTGAAATGGCTTTAACCGTGTTTGGTGACCAGATCTGAATAGCCAGGTACTTTCCCACCTTCCTCTACCCCATCTCCTTCCCCTCCCCACTACCTTCAGCCTTACAACATGCCCCTATTGAGGATGCCATGGTCTCCCTGTCTCCAACATTCTGAATGGTGGTTTTACACCAGGGCGATTCTGAGAGTATCTTCCACTCTGGAACGTGTCGCAAATATACCTTAGTTCATTTTACATTACGAAATAACACAACAACTCAACTACGAACAATAACACAATAACACAAATCAATTGAATAAAATTGACTTGTGCACGCCGGGATATAAACCCGTGACTTTCGGGTTGCTAAACGAGAGCCTTACTCCTCGACCACGGACACCACCCGAACAAAAGAGAATAAATTATTTCGTCTGTATTTTAAACATGAAAAATAAATGAAGTTAATATAATTTTTCTAATATAGTTTATAACTATGTTGTGTATTTTAATTTTAATAACGTCTGCTAGAACAGTGTTCCGCAAAGTGTGTGCCGAGGCACACTAGTGTACCGTGGTCGTTTGTTGGTGTGCCTCGCCGCAATGTTACATTGCGACGCTGCGCCCGCTTAGTCGTCCCAGCATTCCCATGTTTTTAGAGTCACAGGGTTCAGATTTTGCTTCTCTGTAAACAGAGTAACTTAAAAAAAAAGAATGGGCAGCAAAACTTGCATATATGGCGGACATATTTGCCCATTCAAATGAGCTCAACAAAAAAAGACAAGGCAGGGTTCTAATACTTTATCATCATCGGGCAAGATTGAAAGCTTTCGCGCTAAGTTGGTGTTATAGATCAGCTACCAACGGTAGTAATAAAATGTTCCCAAATGTCGTGGTTGCCGATTTAGAAAAAAAAGTGCAGGCAATGGTAGTGAAAAACTTGGAGCTGTTAGCAGAAAAAAAAAGAACTCACATTTTCCTAAGTGTGACCTGCAACCTATGGACTGGGTACGAAATCCATTATCAGATAGCATTTCCCTTGAACACTCACCACTCAACCCAAAATTTTCCGAAACAAAGCTAGCACATTTGGCTGCATATAAAAAATAAGTAACTATCCACTACTTTCAAGGCATGCTATTGCAATTAAATCACATTTTCCAGGACCTCGTGTGCAAGTTGGAGTTTTCAACTATATCTACAATTAAATTAAAAAAAGAGAACCCCTGGACGATCAACGAAGAGATTAGAGCGACATTATCAACGATTGTTTCAAATTTTGATTATCTGTGCTCAGTTAAACAAGTACACATTTCTCATCAAACATCTTTTCATATTTTATTGTTTTTAATAATAAACATTTATTTTTTTCTTTGGTGTGCCTCTAAAATTTCTAAATTGGTAGGTGTACCTTGAATACAAAAAGTTTTGCGGAACGCTGTGTCAGAAGACAAATTGCACGAGGAGTGAGATGTGCAAATTGGTAAATAGACATTCAAGAATAAAACATCTTGAGCAAATGCGATTAAGTAAATGCTTCGGTTGAATTGCGAAACCTCGCACGTGTAATAATTAACACGAGGTTGGCCATTTTCCTACTAAACTTGACCCCTTAGAGATTTGGATGTAAGACTTCCGACTGTACTTTTAGAGTAACGTGTAAGTAAGAGATCTGTATCATCTATAAGGATGACTCGATTATGTAATAAATCAGAAGGAATTTATACTTACATATACCTGACGATCTCCTCACTTAGAGCCACTTTGTAATTATTGTATCATTCACCTACTCATGCTTTGACTCTATAATATGTGTATGCACATATATGTATGTGTATATATGTGTGTGTATGTGTCAGAGGTGGTCCGTGAATTTCAGTGAGCTAGGGTGCTAATTTTGAAAAATACGGCGTTATTGATGTTGTAGCAGAAAATGATTTTTTTTTAATCAAACTTTTTGTACGAAGATTTTTCAGTTTATGGATGCGGCGTATCCACAAACTGAAAGAATCCCGAAAAACTTTATACAAAAATTTGAAATATAAAATTGAAATACATTTTATAAATAAATTTAAATACTTTAATATTTAATAATATTTTCATTAAATTTAAATACATTTTACAGCTACAACATCCATAACATCGTATTTTTTAATCTTAGCACTCTCAATCTGTTTTGTAACGCTAAATTGAATTTCGATAGGTTTGTTCCGTTTCACATGAAAAAGGCCAGAATTCAAACCTATTGGTACGCACACTGGGTACCTATACTTGCTAATAACTGCCCGCTGAAAGCTGTCGTCAAGGAGACGAAAAGTGTTGATTTTAGTCTTCTCATCGTAACACTTCTGTCAACATTTTATCGTTTTTATCGTGACAAGTCGAGACTTGCAAAGTGAAAATACCGCCGCCGTTATTCATCTCAATCGCAAGAAAACAGACCGTGACTACCTGTGGTTTATCCAGATAATAGTCGAATCGACCACGAGGGTTCCCATTCCGGGCAAGATCGCCAATCTATCGTAAGTACCCTTGTGATATACCTTTGCTATTTTGATTAAAAAAATACCATATCGAGATACACAGGCATAGCTCGCATATAGTGAACATTCAGCTCCACTCTAACCCATATAAGGTGGTGCCATCATCGCGCTCATCTTATTCATACTCACTGAAAACTCACGGACACCGCCACTGTACATACTTGCATATATATGCCTACAGTGTACACACGTACGCATATACATGTATATGTACGTATATGAATATATATATACGTAAATATGTATGTATGTATGTATTTACTAATATTCGATTTTGATCTTCCTTGTTTTATGTACTTATAATTTAATTTATCATTACTTATTTAAAGAAGGTTGTGATAATTGGTGCTTACCTTTTATTAGAATTATTAATATAATCATATTGAAAATTTAAATTACTTTAATCATTGTGTGATATATTCTGTTGGCGAGCCAAATTTTTTTATTTAAATTTGCTAACAAAGTCGCGATAACATATCATCAATAATTGATATGTTATCGCGACTTTTACATTCATCATAGCGAAAAATTTATGCCATCCATCTTGCTTAAAGTCATAACTGCCAAATATGAATGATGTTTTTTGTTTCAGATAGTTCGGCAGAGCTAATTCGAGCTTTCAGTTTGATACACTAGTTCCAGAGTTCAACTTGTCCTAATTAGATGTATGGAGCAAGAAGTGGATAAAACATGCATTTATCAATTCTAAAGAGCACAACGACGTGATAGGCGAGATATCTGTAGGTTTCACAAAAAATATTTTTGGAATTAAATGTGTTATTAAAATGATATTTCCACACTGCAACAAATCGAGATGATCCATTTTGAGTAAAATAAAATGATGATATAATTTTTATTGATTAATACTTCAAGTATTCAAAACTTCAAGATTAAGTCTATCAAAAAAAAATAGAAAAGAAGTTTGTTATGTCTGTTAATTTCCAATTATTATTGCAACTTTAGATGTGTTTGGTAACTTCCAAATAAGTTTGAGATTGGTGTTATTACTGGTTGATTAGTAGATCAGCTGATTAGTTGATTAGAATGAATATTTTTTTTATTTTTTATTAATTGAAACATTTATTAAGATTACAATTTAACAACATAATATAACATAAATATTTAAATCACTCTTCAAATATAGCAGCAGCTGCTTGTGTTTGGGAGAAGACAACTAAATATTTTTACATCAATTTAAATAAAAAATATTAATTCAAAAATATTTAGTAATTTTATGAGAAAATACGATAAAAGTAATAAAAATGTAGTTTCGTTAATAAATTATACATGATTGATAAAGCAAAGACAACAATTTAAACAATAAGTAAAGTTGTGAGGTGGTACTAGATTATTTAAATATTTTTTTTTTTAATATTTGTTGTAGCTTCCGATCGTATATCTAAAGGTAATTTATTGAATAATTTTATACCCTTGAATATATAGTGATGCTGTGCTATTGTGGTTGGTACTAGTGGTACTGTTAGTCGTCCAACAGATATTATTCTTTTGCTATTATTTAATTGTGGTACATTATTTTTATTAAAAAAATCTTTATGTAATTGTATTAATGCAATTTTGTCATAATTGACACTCATAATTTGTTGGAACTAATTTGCATTAACATATCTGCCAGAAAAACTTGTAGCAATGATATTTTTAAATGCATCAATAAATTCAATACTAATTACTCTATTTACTCACCAATTCCAAGAATCCATAACCTTGCGAATAAATACTGCGAATTTATAGATATATTTAGTGTTGACAGATTTGAATGTTTCAAAATTCTACTAATCTCGATTTTATCTGCTAATAATTAACTTTTATTATTTTTTTGTTCTTTTCAAATAATCTTTTCTCATCCAAACTCTACCAGTAAAATATATACTTATTTTATTATATTTTTTCTGTTCTATTTGTAGTAATAAACAGATATAATTGTTTGTTTATACTCTAATACTAACTAGCTCTTATACACTTTGTTTTATTTCAGGTCTTATTATTAATAATATATATTAATATTTTAAGCTTATTTTAAGAATTGTATTAGTTTTTTTTTGTAAGTACAACTCGTACTATTTCATTTCTTTTAATTTATGTTATAATATTCTATACGTAACGAGTAGTTTGCATTCTTATTTATTCTGTTTTCTTGATTATGAAACACATGTAATTAATATTGTGTATATAAATTTCCGTCTATTCATGTAAATGCCCATTAGGGCGTTAATAAATAAATAAATTTTTGTAAGTGGGGGAACCGGGAAATCTTGGAAAACATTTATTGTTGAGTAGTAATGCGGCTTTTTAAAGATGATTTTTATTAATATTTTTTGATAGTCTACAGTGGAAGTAGGGATGATTTATATGCACCCTCCCAAGCCACGATATTAAACTGGACTCGACGTCCTTACGGATAATGGCTAGATTTCTCTTCTCCTTAAACCGGTTTCTCCCAACCCATAAAAACTCTGTTAAGTCATCAAACGTAGCGAACCACTGGGGTGACTATTAAATGGTTCCAGGGGTCGCGGTACATGTACCGGCCTCCCAGAATGCAAAGATGTACATCGCTAAAACAAATTTTGCCAAATTCCTTTCGATGGCTTCTTAGGGAAGGGTTCACCTAGTGTAGTGCTCACCAACCTTTTTGTCGCCGCGGACCGGTCAATGTTTGATAATTTTAACGCGGCCCACCGAGTCCGGGGGGAGGGGGTTATTTTTATATTTTATTTGATTGTTTTGATATTACACGTTATTGTATCACCTAAAATGAATAACTAGTAAAACATCTCTTAAAATATTGCAAATACAGGATTCAGATTTTGGTAAATTCGTAATTTTAGATTAACGAATTTATTAAAATAGTTAAAAACATAGTAATTAGTTCTCGTTTGTTGCAATAGAAGTATTTTGTTGAAAAACGGGAATAAATTCACTAATACAATCAAACGCGTGCTAAGTCATGTTTTTTCAAAAAACGATTCCACTTGCATATGGGCAAGCAGAATATAAGAGCAGTGACTCACATCGTTGCGTCTCACTCGAGCTCTTTACGTTATATTATATGCGAGTGCGCAAGATGGAAGACCAGTCGTGTTTTTTACTTCGATGGTATTTTGTCGGCGGTAACTTGGCGTGAAAAGGTTCTAAACTAAATAATTATTTAATTTTTTATTGGGTATGTTCTGATTTTTTTTACGTAATTTTTAAAGGCTTTGGGCTGCCCTGTACCATTTGATCCACGGACCGGCACCGGTCCGCGGATCGGGGGTTGGGGACCACTGACCTACATTCAGTCCTACAGGCAAAGTATTTACAACCAATAAAAAATGTTTAAACTTAAATTATTTATTTTAATGTCGGTGAATTTGGTTAGTGGAAGCAAGCATTCGTATTCGCGAGAAACATGACTAGCTACTAAAACACAGAGGTTAAGTGTAGGGAGAGGGATAGGCTAAGCCCCCCCTTGGCCCCTTTTGGTAAAGTGATTTCTCTCTCTCCATGTAGATTTATTCGATGCGGTATTGACCATTTAGAAGAACGATGTGTTTTTAATGGCTAATAAAAGCCTCTTATTTATCATTTATAAGTATTCTACATAATAGCCCTGTAGACTTGGGTTAACAGTTGTAAGAAAGGTTATGCGGACTAAGCATATTTGTAGAGCTCGAAAGTAATGGACAAAAGTTTCGTAGCTTCCCAATTTTACAATTTTGACAATAAAATACGATTTTCATCATTAAGGATTTTAAAAGTGTAGGATTTATGGAGGTTGAAAATTATAGGATTATTACCTTTCAAAAACAATGCTTAATGTCTATTTTCTTACGTAACAATTTGATTATATTTTTGTGATAACAAATTTG
Organism: Glyphotaelius pellucidus; assembly: GCA_936435175.1. NCBI lineage: Eukaryota > Metazoa > Arthropoda > Insecta > Trichoptera > Limnephilidae > Glyphotaelius > Glyphotaelius pellucidus. The sequence goes on along the minus strand of OW386548.1, from coordinate 7,638,231 downwards.
AGCTACAGTCTTAAATATATCTTTGGGATGAACAATACATATTGAATTATTCTTCACGCAATCAGTTAAAAACTGACACTTACATTCAAAGCAAATATGAGCTCGTTGTACGTGAACATTATCACTAGGAACCATTGTCGCAGGAATATAATATTACAGACAATCCAAATTAGTATTTTTAATGATGATATTAAGGAATCAAAGAATCATACAATGATACATTAATTGTAAATGAATAATATAATTTATGAGGCGGATATGATCACCGCCGCTCCGGAAACCTTTTATTAGATAACAAACACCTTCGTCATAGGTCGCCTCAAGTGGTTTGCAATGTTTGGTGACTTAGCAGGGTCCTTCCCAGGTCTTGGCTGGTCAGATGCGGATGTGCCCGCATGCCAGCTGCATGATGGGCCAGATTGAGAGAATTATTTGGCCTCTCGAGCTGGTCTCTCTCGACAATCGTTTTGCACCCCAGCGGTCACTTCTGGATATACTGACCCCTAAATTCCTACCCATTCCTTTTTCCTTCTCAGAACATTCTCTCCTTAATTTTTTTTAAAGAGACCCTCCTCACAGCATCCCTAAAGATGGCAAAGGCCCTGAAGGAAATTATTAACCTTTTGGATTAATATAAAAAAATAAATAAAATATATACGGTAAAACGGTTAAGTTCCATTAATCATTAAAGAGGTATATGACAAATTAAATCGTCCATATTTCAATGTAAACAAAACAAAAAACAAACAATAGGAACACTGAAAACAGTTAGAATGAATATTTATAATTTTCAAATTGTGTGATTTCGAATCGAAAGATTCAGTCAGTTTGATTTATCTTTTCATATCCCGTTCATCAATGAGAAACCAACCCTTACATCGCATTGTCTTAAACTTTAAAAAGAGACACTCCGAGAAACCGAGACATTTATCCGTGCAAGTTGTGCAAGTATTCTCCAGTGGCCATAAGGCTAACTGGCCGCCAACAAGTTACCGCCCGACCCTCCAACCACCCCCAGTGGCCACTACCCGCTGATGGGTCTGGGCGGGGCGGCAAGTTGCCTCGCGGGTGTCGTTTCGGGACAGTTTCACGGCATAATTGTATTACAGGTGAATCCCTTCTGCTAGCTGTGCCCTTGGGATCTTCTCGGGACTACGCTCTTTACAAACCTTTCTATACATTGCAGCAAAATGTGTTAAAACTTTGAAATTATATTTCTATATATATCGTAGTCAAATGCACAAAATATCCCATACGACGTTTTTGGCCAAAATGAGTTATTTACATTATTTAAAATAAATATTAACATTTAAAATAAAGTTATAAATAACATGCACAATATAGCACCTTTATCGAAATATTATTGTAGCTATGATTCGATAAACATGAACCAAATATGTATATTAAAGATTGCTAATTATAAACATAAATAATGACAATCTTTTTCATATTTCTCTCTATAATTAAAATAACTATCTCACATTTTAGGCCAGGGCAATTAGCGATCCGCGATCGGAATTATTCCGGTAGTACCAATTTTTTTATACGCTATAAACACTCCTTTTCTGATGAAAAATCTGAGTTTTTGACCTTGGCGCACTTGAGCTTTCGCCGCCATTTTGAAAAAACCAGCTGAAATCGCACCAAAATCTAGTTTTTCTCAAATATCTCGGTTTTAATAAAAATTTGGCTAAACATGCTTTACAAGTTTAGTAGAACATAAAATTATCTACAATTTTTAGTTGAAACTTTTTTTTCTATCTTTAATAAATATCGAGATATGCAGTCGTAAATATGTGTAATAAATAAATAAAATAAATAAATGTCCAGTTTATTATGCAACATACTACATGCTTATTCTCTTAAACAACATGTGTATCTTTAATAACATGATATTGTTAAAGCCTTCAAGGCGTACATAAATAAATAAATTATTGGATTCGGAATTTTTTTTTCGTCATCTGTACAAAATATCTCATATCAATATTTTATTCGTTTTCTCAAATAATCTGATATAAATAAAAATCTCATTTTCCAATTAAATTTTTCATGATTTTAGGTGCAAAATTGACAATTATTTGTGAGTTAATGGTAATCATTTAAAAAAATAATTTTGTTCCAGTTGCTAAAATAAATACCTACGATGAAGTAAAAAAAATATTAAAATATTTTTGTAGTGCATAAATTCAATTAACAATCGATTTTACAAGCAACGATCACTTCTGAATGGTGGTCTTACACCATGGCAATACTGAGAGTATCTTACGCTCTGGAGCTTGTCGCTAATATATATTACATTATTTTAAATTATTAAATTGTGAAATAACAGAGATCAATAAGAAAAAATTCTGGCGCATTTTTCATGTTTCAAAATTTTTACCCGCGTAATGTTTATAATTAATAACAAATATTGAGTAAATTTAAAACAATAGGTGTCGTAATATTAGTTCTTAAGGTTCTCCATATTTTACGGATAGTGGCAGTTATTAATTATACCGATCATCTAAATTAATGATGCCTAACATCGCTAAAATAAGATTTTAAGGGCCAAAATTTGGGAGGTGGAAATGGGTAAAGTCTCCTCGTGAACCAACCAACGTTTGGCGTCTTATTAGGGGTGCCTGGATTCATGGAGCAAGGTATATCTAGGTAGGAGGCAGACGAACACACACACTGAACCCAAGGTTCCCAAGAACCCAAGATTGGGACACACTGAACCCAAGATTTCTACGCACTACCCTTCATATCTTTTTCTTTACCAGAACTTCCTTTCCTCCCTTTCCTTAAGAAGTCAGGTACGCTCATACGTTAAACATATGTCTGGTAATGTTATATTATCGTGAAACAGGCTCATGGGTCCAAGTGTTTAAAAAGACCCCCCATACAACATCACCAAAGACCTTGGCCCTGAAATTAAAAATTATTATTAAATTTCTGTTTTTTTTTTCCCATGGCAAATCATGTGAAGGTACGCGGGCCCTAAGGAAAAGAATAATAAGTATCTGCTATATCTTTTATCTGCTCTCTTAAATTTTTTGAAAATTATAAAAATGAAATTTTTGTTTTAGCAACTTTGATACTAAAAAAATATCAGGGAGACAGCATTAATAAGGCTGCGAAATAAACAACACACCCTTTGAAACAGGTGAACGTGGTGGGTACTGTTGTAGTTTCCTTCCAAGTCACTGCATATTATGAAAACGTACTGCCAAATAGTCCTTCCTAGAAATTCATTTACTTACGAATTCTTAAACTGAAGGTCTGTCACTGTATTATGAACAGTACTTTCTCAATGTTTGCACATTAGCCTGTAGGTTCAATGACCAGACAAAACCGGAAATATGTCATTTTTAAATCAAATTTTATACGTTTTGACTCTTTTCCACAAAATATTATAAATTGATTTCGAAAGGCTATTCTTTTATATAGTATTTTTTTTTTAAATTTTGAGAAAATATGTCTATTTTTAGTACAATAAGGTTTGTACAATATCGTAGGTCGTTGGCAGATTTGTTAAATTTTCAAACAAAATCTTGTATCATACAACAAACCTTTCAAATCATAAAATCGTGCAGTAAAATAAATCAATAAATTATTTGGGAAAGCTACTTTTCAGAACTTTAATTTAAGTTTGAATAAAATCATTAAAAAAGAGATCCACCCCTTTGTTTTGTGACGAAAATACTTTTGTCTATTTATTTACTGACAAACTAATATATTTAAAAGACATTATTGAAAAGTTATAAATACTTGTGATCAAAAAATAATTACAAAAAGTACATAATTTTAATAGTTTTATCATCACGAGTTTGAGCATTTTTTAATGTAGGTATTTATAAAAGCAAATTTTGAATGAAATAAAATCGATATTGAGTTACTATTTTAAAATGCTGGTATGGAGAATATTTATTCCTTCTCATTGGAACCGCCATGTACAGTTGCAAGGGTACGATCGCAATATCATCGTTCAAATATACAAAATTTAAATTCTCGGCTTCTGGTTAATGGCTCTCAATCGAATAGTTAGTCATCCACTATGAGAGTTTTGAACTCAGAATTCTGCCTGCGTAACCCAATATCACCGCCATAAGAGATGAAGTAGAAAAGATAAGAACCATTTCACAAACAAAACTTCTCCGATATTGCAGCAATCAAGTGAATCCTTCAGTCTTCAGAAATAGTAAGGCAACCTTTAGAAGAACCAGAAGAGAAGTCTAGTTAGAAATTCCAGGTGGTCCGAGCAATCGTGAAGATATTATTTAGTAATTTCTACTGACCCCTAATTCGATCCCTTGGGGCTGAACCGAAATCGATTCTTCCAATTTGCCACGTTCGTGTTTCCGGTGACGTAAGCTATTTTGTTACATTTCCCTGGAAACGGAGGAAGATAAGCTTTTCTTATTCACAGCGGTTTGTCTAGTTAAGGCGAATTGCTCGCAGGTGAAAAAACGATTAAATTTCGTATATTTCTCGTCAAAATCGGGTTACCACAGAACTCTGAAATGTTCGTCCTCGTTTGCTATGTTTAATAGATTAATGTTTTCGAGTAACAATTTTTCATTTAAAAAAATACTGGCAAGATCTTGGTTTATTATATTTTCATTTCAACGCATTGAAAAACAACACTTTAAAAAAATCAAAGTGTGCAATTCACAAGCGGTAGAAGTTAAACCTTCAGAAAACTAAAGTAGAGTGGGGAGACTACGAAGCACTTTTTTTATCAATGTGAAGGATGATTTTTTTCATATTTTGGTAGCCGAATTGCGGTGCACCTTTTCCAATACATTAAGTCAGGGTTTCCCAAACTGTGTTCCACGGAACCCCAGTGTTCCGCTAAACCTGAACAGGGGTTCCGCGACAATTTCAGGAAGAATTTAATTTAATATAGTGTACATGTATTCATATTGCAACACTACTGATTATTATTCACTATTAATTATTATTTGTATAAATTTTTTCCAATAATTCTTAATTTTGTAGCAGACCCTTCCAGCAACGATTTAATGATTTCTGGGCGAGTTTGTCAGAAGAGTACCCCAATTAATTAAAACAAGTAATTGTTGTTTTACTTCCGTTTTCTACAACCTATTTATGCGAAGAGGGATTTTCCATAATGCTGCAACGAAATCAAAGTGCAGAAAAAGGCTCGACGCCACACCAGATATTAGAATCCAACTTACCAATATTGTGCTTGATTTCAAGAAGAAATGCAATGCACGGTCTCGAAATCATCAAAGTCATTAGTCATTACATGCTTTATTTTATTTTATTTTTTTTTTTTTTATCAATATATTTATTCCATTTTTTGTTTGTTTGTATTTAATTTTTTCGTTTATATTATAAATATATAAACAAAAAAAATGGAATATAAATGATAAATTATAAACAATGTGCTTAATATATTTTTTAATTGCTATGGAGCCATCCGTAAATTACGTCACACCTTAAGGGGGGGAGGGGAGTAGAGAAGTATGACATTGTGTGACAAGGGGTATAGGGGGGTCATCAGCTCTGTGACGTCACATGTAAAAATCTAAATTATTAAAACAAACATTTTGAACTAGTGTTTTGATTATTTTTAGATGTAAAATTGCAAAATATATGACGTAACACTAGGGGGGAGGGGGTCTCACAAATTTGACAGGGACGGAGGGGGGGTGGTAAAAAAATCATGAAATTCGTGTGACGTAATATATGGATGGCCCCTATTAGAAATTGTCCAATCTAAAAAATAAGCCAAGTGTTTCATTAAAATTTATGGGTTTGCAAAGGGTTCCGTTGCGGAAAAAGTTTGGGAAACCCTGCATTAAGTAATCTTGTTAGTATTTGTTTTTTTCTTCGGAGACGCTAGATGTCGCTTTCTTTTGTGTTTTATTTTGCCTATTCATTTTGAGGTGGTTTGAAGATTGAATATTGATTTTACAAAAATATATAGGTAAATATTTTTTTGGATTTCGTAGGATTCGATCTTTGGTCCGCTGAACGTCTCGCCGCTGAGGTTCGTCATGCGCTCTATATCATTAGACCAAAGGAAACTTGCAAATGGCTGTGGATTTATCGTATTGTATTGAAACCGAGTACCCTTAAAATAGATACATATTTTATTGCTATCTCATTCTCTCGCAGGCTAAATCTTATAGGTGTATGTGTTTGTCTCTTTTTAGTGTCTCTCGTTTCTGTTTCCTGAGTTTCAAATCACAACGGTGCTAAAAAAGTTTTCACTTCAAAGTTGTAGCTTACTTTTAATGTCGCCAAGCTGAATTGTAATGTCGGGACCTTAAACTAAATTTATAACAGCATCAAAGGGAATGTAAAATGAAGCTTAAATTAATTTTATTTTGAATCAATATCCCAAACATAACAATTTAGACTGTGCGTCTGTCACTCTGTGAGTGATTGCAACTCTGGTTCAATGAACTTGGATTAGTTCTAAATTCGAGCGTCATTTTCATTTTGGAACTGGTTGTGTGAAAACTTCAGATATAGCATAAATAACTATACTAGGATGCAGATGATGATGAGGAAATCTCCCTGATGGACGACCCTCTAACATTTATTTTAAGTAATTTAATTTATGTTGTTTTAAATTTCATTTTACTTATTTATATGATGTTTTTATTTCATGTTATCGTTAGTTTCCTAACTTATGTTTTTCATTTTAATGTTTTCTCTTTGCAATTTAATAATTATACTACGTATCTCACGAAATAAGGCTGACTGGGATTGCACTGTTTTCCCAGTCCTGCTGGATTAAACACTAAAGCCTCGATGACATAGAGCGAGTTTACAAGCTACTATCTGGAAAATTCACTATCTGTCATCGTGTTACTTGCTAACTAGCAGATTGTGGACAATCTACGAAAAAAGTTGAAAGATGGTCAACTTTCAAATGGTCAAGGTTCAAAATGGCGGCTTACCAACAGCTGATTTCGTAACTGTCAGAATTAGTTCGCTCGGGAGCCGTAATTCTCGCTACTGGCTGGTGTGTAGCGCTAGCTGCGAGTTCAAATTTTTAACAAAATATCGACCGAATTGATTCGCATGAGAGTCGTTATTTTAGCTGCTCCTGTCGCTACTGAGCGAGTAGACAGTTTTGTGTGTCATCAAGACAATCTCACTCGCCGATTCACCCGCTTTTAAACAAAACCGGCTAGTAGTTTGTAAACTTGCTCTATGTAATCGAGGCTTTAAATAAAAAAAAAATAATAAATAATATTTTAAAATAACATTACTTTTAATTTTCTCAAGAACTCAGACTGTCACGTGATTTACGAGTCTCCGTTGGTGTATTTAATAATTGTTTACTATTTACAAAACTGACAGCAAGCAAGCAACAGAAAAATTGCCTAGGCATTAATAAGGGTTTCAATATATATTACACAATGTTATTTGATACGAAGGAAATTAGAAGCTTAATCTCTTTTTGAGAGGCAATAAGGAAAGAACGATTGGCTCCTTAGAAGAGTTTATCAATCACAAGAGAATAATGTACCTACCCATTATACAAAGTATTAAGGGAGAAGTGACTGTTTTCTCTGAGCAGGTTTTATTTCAGATCAAAAGCAGCGGATTTTCTCATTGAAGGTATTCATCTTTAAAAAAATAATTGTTCTCCTTCAAAATCAAAACCGTACTGATGTTGGCGAAATTGAAATTCAATTTTTTATCCTACAGTTAGATATAAAGGGAGGCGGGTTAGGGTCACGAACGTTCATTGGATAACCAACACCTCTGCCATAGGTCACTCTCCAAGTGGTTTGCTATGTTTGTTGAGTAAGCAGGGGTGAGCGAATTCATGGGGTGAGATTTGTCTAGGTTTTGGTGGCGGATATGTTCGCAATTAACTTCGTGGTGGGCTGGATCGGAAGAGACTGGTTGAGGAAGACTTTTTTATCTCGCCAGCCGGACACTCTCGACCCATCGCCCTGCAATGCAGTGGAGGGATCGATTTATACGTTTGTCATTCCTGGACACATTGAATTCCAGACTTCTACCCATCTCTCTTTCCCAGAATTTCCTCTCCTTCATTTCCATTAAAAGACCACCCACCAAGGCTTAGGCTCTTAGAATTTTTTTCCTGAGGGCCTCCTGTGTTACCATGCTTCGTGACTAGCAAGGAAGCCCAAATTCCTAAGTAAGATTTGTTCAGGTCTTGCTGACAGACGCGTCTGCCCTGCGTGGCGGGCCGTATCAGGAGAGACCGGTTGAGGGATACCTTTGACCTCTCTCAACCCATTGCTGGTCCCCTCAACCCATTGCCTTGCGCTGCAATGAGAGGGATGGGTTCATACGTTCGTCACTCTTGCACAAAATGATCCCTCATTCCCAATACCTTTTTCCTTCCTGGAAAATCCTCTCCCGTTTCCATTCACCAAAAGCACGCTGCACAGCACCCCCAAAGATGATTTTTGCGTATTATTTTTCTTGAAGCCTCCCATATTACAGTAAAAAACGCTTGAAATTTGTAGTTTTTCGTTATCACCACACTTTTACCAAAAGTTAGCACCGGTACCTAAAGAACCGGAGATAAAGCGATTGATGATTATAATTCACACCAAAAAACCTGCGGTGTACGATTTAATCGTTGTAATAATAATTACTGTTTTCATTCAGCAGCTCATTATTTCGATTTTAAAGTTAGATTTGTTATGTTGGCATTATCGATTGAAATTTAATAAAAAAACTTATACCAAAATAATTTAAAAACAAATCATGCCAAGAACTTCAGATGTAAGTAAGAGAGATTTATTTATTTATTTATTATGAATTAACGCCGATTAACGGCTTTTAATAGGAATAACAATAATTAGAAATGGATACAGAATATGCATAGTTAAAAAAAAATATTCGTATGCCAAAAAATTAAAAAGTACATATTGAGATAAATGATAGACATAAGAGAGAAGAAAATCAATTTGTTGTAGTTAAAAAATTACCCTTTTACCAAGTAGGTAACTATTTGAAAAATTTCACAACTGGAAGATCAGGATTATTATTATTTTTTGTTTATTACATGTATCGTGTAATAACTTTGTATTTATTGTAAAAAATACATTTATTTAATATACACATAATAAAATCTAATAAAATTTTTCCTGTAGGTAACCGTCATATCATTTCGATGGCTTAATGCCTCCTCTACAAACGCTTGCATATTTGATATATTAAAATTTACAAGCCTTTATAAATTTTCCCGAGAGTAAAACGGGTAAAGTTTATTGCATTTTAAGCGATTCTGTGACATCTTGCTACGGCACGTTCAGTTTAATGCGACTGTTTCATGGAACATCAAAAGTCAGAAATGCCTAATAAATGAAGGAATAGCTTACTATGCCAGCTTATTCAATCTCTGGAACAGGATGTATTTAGCTTTATATTAGTTCTGCGCGGTTTATTGTTTTAAATTATTTTTACTACTCTTATATTACAAACGAAATTGAATTCCATTGAAGCAGGAATTACTTTGTAGTGATTTTAATTATGTTAAGATGATAAAAAAGCAAATAATATTACATCTGATCTCAAAAAATGTTGTCTCCGCCAGTTAGTGGAGAAAAATTCAACAGAATAACCAAAATTATTATTTTATAATTACATTAAAATCTACTGTCCTAAAGACGTAACGACTGTTTGCGTTTTAAAAAAAATATGTGTTTATATTTTTGTAGTAAAAATTACGTGACAGAATTGTAACTCCTCGTAATAGAAGTGTATTTCATACAAATCACAGTTGTATTCTGCCGCCACCTCAACTTGCGTGTATTCTATAATGTTACAAAAAAATGATTTGACGACATAAAATATAAAACTATTTTTAAACTCCGAAAGCTATAACATATCAAGTGACAGCGATTATTTTTTTAATGATAATTAATAAAATATTTTTAAAAATCTCAAAAACTTGTCTCCTACAATTTTTATGTCGTACGACAATTCTATCACGTGGGTTGTCATTCGAAATAAGTATCCACGCAGCTCGTGTTTGTCACCCCCAATGAGCATTTTAGGCCTCATTCCCCCCTTGCTACAATTTCCTCTCTGAGATCCAGAGAGATTCATTTATAGTAAAAACAAAATGTGACAGAGTGGTGGAAATGTGACAGAGTGGTAAAAGTTATGTAGGTTCAAAAGAAGATCTCTTCTATTCTAACAAACGGATTGCAATCTTTAGAGCACAATTTTCAGGTGGGAATGCTGTACTTGCTCAATTTGTATTTCAATTGAAAATGCTCCTAGGAACTTGCGTCATTGATCTCTTCGACACCAGTGCATAATAAGGAAATACATCAAACGCGCGCCCAACTGCTGCATATGGTTGAAATTCGTTTCATGAGAACGAGTCAATTCCACGATATGTCCTTGAGTTCAACAGCTCGACTGTGAAGCGATTTTTTGGTTTCTATGTTTCCTCCATGGAGAACAGACCCATGTTCACTCCATCTTCTCTAAAAGATTCTTGGTTGGGCATTATACATAAAATGTTTTTTTTTTGTTTTTGTTTGTTCGAAATTTTTTTTTAATATATTTTTATTGCAAAAATGGTGATTCGGCGGTCCTTTGGATTGTCAGAGAGACTGAAATGTATTGTTCAAAAAAACTGCTAAATCATCATGATCGGCCACAATTGATCATAGATGGCGCTCATTTGTCCGTTTGGAGAAATAGTGCAGTTTAAAATGTATTTATTTAAAATATATTATTGCGATATGTGGTAATAACTGTCACATCATCTTGTAGTTTGAATATCCAGCAACTGCGATTGTCAATCATTGTTGACTGTAGTTGATTTTTTGTATAATAATCATCTTCTTAGGTGTTAAGATTGTCAAAATGAGAAAATTGTACGGTAATTGGATTATTAATCTGTTGTACAATCAAAAAAAAAATTGACAACTGACTTGTGCGTATTTCAAGATTACAAAAATTGTACTGATATTAATTCAAGTAGATTGAAAATACTAGGGGGCCTCTCACGTTGCAGAGATCAACATACAAAGAAGGTATTTCTGTTTTTTCCCCTGAGATTTGTCAGATTGCTATTTTTTGTGTTATATTGTCCGCGCAAGGTGAATTCATAATCATATTTTTGAGTATTACGCACAAAGAGTTCTGGGTTTATTTACACGCTCCAGGCCCGTATATTATAATACAACCCTCCACACAGCATTCCCAAAAAGAATTAAAATCAGCATTTGATACTGAAATCTGTTGTATGTCAAAAAAAGAAATTTGTTTTCGATGGACAAGTTTCTGATTCAAATTTCTGATCTTTATATCTTATCAAATCGTCGAAAGTTCAAGAATAGTTTAAATATACGATTAAATAGCAATTTATTATTTCTCTAGATTTCCTTCGAATAATCCAATTTGTCACTTGTCAGATGACATACAACGTATTGCAATATCAACGACAATAAATCTTTTCTACATTGTTCTTACTGCGAACTCACCTTTCAAACCATTTTATCAACACTATTTCTATTCCACAGAATGCAATCTGAACACGATCGTATTTCTGGCTCGTTTATCAAACTCAAAATCGTTAACGATTACGTTTTTCTCGTTTTGTTTTAATTCCAGTTCTTATAAAACCCATAACAATTGTCCCCAACTTTGCAATAATAATAATTGTAAACGAAAACAATTGTAAACTTTTCCGTTGCTGAGTTATGATTGATTCTTTGGTCACGAAGAATGAATTTCGAGGCGCTTACCAGACCCAAGCATTTCATCGATAACTTTGACGGGACCTTAGTGTATGGAATCCCTGTTAAAAAAACGTTTTCATGCTAAAATAATCAGTTTTATGCGCAAATTTGTGGCATAATATATATATATATATACTTTATTTATTTTTATTTTTATGTGAATACCGCACAAGAATCCCAACTGCTCCCGTCTGGAGCGAGACTATGGCATCCCCAATTGGGGTACGTTGTGAGGCTGAAGGTAGTGGGAAGGGAAATGAGATGGGGAGGAGGAAGGTGGGAAGTACCTGGCTATTCAGATCTGGTCACCGAACACGGGTCAAGCCATTTCAAGCAACGTTTCAATTCTGAATGGTGGTATTTTATACCATGGCGATACTGAGAGTATCTTCCACTGGAACGTGCTGCAAATATACTTTATATTATTTTAAATTAATGAATTGTAAAATAACACATATTAATCAATTATTTGCCACGCCGGGATTCAATCCCGCGACCTTCGGAATGCGAGTCAAGAGCATTACCGCTGGACTACGCCGGCCGTCATTTTAAAGAAAAACAAACATTCCCGGGTTACGAATAACCCAACAATGTTTTAAAATCTCCTACTACCACCACAGAGACCGAAAATGTGGCTTGAGTCGTGATGGAGAACTTAGCAAGCCGAGGAATCGAACACGCGGCGCCCGGATGGGACCCAAACGCGATGCCCACTCAGCCACCGACCGGTCAAGTGTAACATGTAATGTAATGTAATATAACAGTCATGTAATGTAATGTAATATAACAGTCATGTAATGTAATGTAATATAACAGTCATGTAATGTAATATAACAGTCATGTAATGTAATGTAACAGTAATGGCTGACAGTTCTATAAACTAATAATTTGTCGTATATTAATTTGCCAGCATGTTCCTGACAAATTAATATCCGAACTGTTGATTGATATACAATGGACATAACCGTTTGCAAAAGCTGACCGCTTTGTAATAAATTTCTGTGATTTTATGCTTTTGCTTAATCACGTTAATTTCCTAACAAAAATAACGAGCTTTTCCGATAAATATTCACGTCCATCACGCTCACCATTGTTTTCGTTTTTAAATACTTTTCCCAAAATTTAACATCTGTGGTGGAATTAAAAAATAGTTTTTTTTTTCTTTACTAGCGCAGATCTATGTAAAATCACAGAATTTAAAATATTATTTTTATTTATTTATAACTCACTCCGTAAGTAAACTTGAAAAATTACGACACCTTTTTTTCACAATAGCTCCACATAGGAGGACCTGAAGAAAATATTTTTTCTCGAGGCCTTTGTAAACTTTGAGGATGCTGTGTGAAGGGTCTTTAAAGCAATAAAAGAAGGATAAGATATGGGAGGTGGGTAGGAATCTAGGGGGCAATGGGTCCAGGAGTGACGGACGTATGAATCCATCCCTCCCACTTCGGTGCAAGGCGATGTTCCAAAAGAGTTCTACTTGAGAGGTCATAAGGTCTCCTTCAACTAGTCTCTCCCGATCCTGCCTACCTCGCAGTTGGTAAGCAGATACATCCGCCGCCAGGACCCGGACAAACCACACCCAATGAACCCGGGTTCTAAGTTATCAAACGTAGCGAAACACTTAGGGTGACCTATGGCAGAGGTGTTGATTATCCAAGGAGGCGGTTCCCATACCTGCCATTAAAATTTAAATAATAGAAATACACATTTATACAAAGCCTCTCTAACGCCTCCAGCTGGAGTCATCAAGTGACCGACTTCGCCTTGCACCAAAGTGGAGGGAAGGATTCTTACGTTCGTCACTCCTGGACTCAATGAGAGAAGAAAAAGAGAAAGTTTGATATTGACAAAAAAGATGACAATCGAATAATATTATTAGGCTTGCGTCTGCGTGGTTAAATTTTTCAACCCAGTTTCAGTGTACGCGTAGCGCCACCGATAACATCTGTGTACGTGAAATTTCAAACAAAGCGACCGTTGTAATTTGGTTTTGAATTCAAGAATTTATCACAAGATGTCGCCACTTCTGTCGGCAAGACGCATAGGTATGTGCCCCCTAGGTATAAGTTCTACGAATTTGTGAATCTGGAGTATCTCTCCGGATATGGAAAGATTGAAAGCAATACTCAGTTGTATCAAGCGGCTGCATGTTAAATATGACGTCGTTGCCCGTCCCGATGATTAGCCATCACTGGTTGACAGTGGATACGAGGAACATGCTTTTTTTTTTTTGGAACCTTTTATAAAATGGTCACCAAAACTAACTGGGCGAAGCTGAACTAAAAGCCGCCCGCAGTGCCTAGCAGTAAAAACCTGTGGAGCGGGTTTTTAATTGCTAGTTTTATTATTATTTCTCTCATCATTCATTAAATGTAAAACGTCAATAAAATAATAGGATAATTGTATGAGAAATGTTTTAAAATAGTAAATAAAATTTTCGCATCGTCTAAGACTTGAAAGGTGTAAATGTTTTGCAGATAGGTCCCGTTAAGATGAAGCTATACGTGAAATCCTATTAAGATACTATTTAGATTCATCTTTACAACGAATCGGTTTACATTATGAACATAAAAAAATATGCTACGGATAAATTGAAACTTAAACTAGCTTTTCTTTATATTGGAATTACAATAAACTGTTATTTACATAACAAAAAATATAAGCGTAAACCACAAAAAAATGTTTTTTCATGACTTTACTATGAAGTAATATAAGAAACAATTTAAAAAAATAGCCTCCTATGGATACGATTTTTTTTTAGGTTTTGTATGTTCTAACTTTTTTCATTCTTACAAAATTATGCACAAAATAAATAAAAACCACTTTTTCGCTTATTTCCCTGCAAATGTATTTGGGAGGCAGGAATGGGTACCGCCGCCCCGGGAACCTTTATTTGATAACCAACACCTCTGCCACAGGTCACCCCAAGTGGCTCGCTGCGTTTGGTGTTGTAGCAGGGGTGCCCGGGTTCATGGGGTGAGTTTTGTCTGGGTCTTGGAGGCGGATGACCAAGACACACTGAACCCCAGAGTCTTACCCACCCCTTAAACCCCTTTCCTTCCCAAAACTCTCCTCTCCTTCTTTTCCTTAAAAAAAATTCTCCACACAGCATCCCCAAAGATGACATAGGCCCTGAGGGAAATTATTTTCCTTATGGCCTCCTGTGTGGAGCTCATATAAAAAAAAATACGATGCGCGATTTTAAATTTTGTAAGCATGAGAATCGAAATATTTCTAGCGTTTATATTCATCTTTTTTCGCGATTTTTAATGTGGTGTGGTGGGTATTTTCATAATATTATAAAGAGATAGCCGTCTACTATATCGGTGCTGTGCAATATTATTCAAGACAAACACGTGTCGCTTAAAATTTCATAAAGTATTCCGTACATCAAGTTCGAATATCCTAATTGAAAGTATATCACCCCACACTCCCTGGATGAAAAGTTGTTAGCTGTGGGTGCACGCGTACCGGGTTCTGCAGGGGCTATAAATAGAGGCTGCGTCCCGGGCTCCGCAGATCCCCGCTACCCGCCCTTGGCCCGCTGCTTCCCCGCTCTCCGCTCTACCCCTAGCGAGGCTGCCCTACCGCTGCCACCCTTCCCGCCCGCCCGCCACGGTACATGGAGCATGGAGGGCTAATTAAATATGACGCCGTATGGGCACTGGGCAGCCAGCGGTGTGGCTAGGAGAAAGTGCTGATAAGTGGCTAATTTTAATTCTGTCTACGCTTTTGAACACATTTTACACGTTTAATGTCCGCTTGTCATATACTTATATGTTTTAAAGATATATTTATGTTGGAAGAGTCTATGTTATGTTTGGTTCCATGCCAACTGAGAATAAAGTCAACTCAACACCTCTCTGGAAAGTCATTAAAAGATATGAAAAAAATAATTTAAAAATATTTTCGTTACTTGTTTTTGGGGTGTTATGCCGTGTTGCGCTACCTTCTTCTTTAGCCAACGTTTCGGACACTGTAACGCTGTCCGAAACGTTGGCTAAAGAAGGAGGTAGCGCAACACGGCATAACACTCCAGAAATAAATTATAAAAATACTTTTGGCCGTGAAAACCTAAAAGCAATTTCTTATGTTTATTTTTTTTCATCACTTTTGATGACTTTTCTGAGGTGGTTATGAGTTGGTTTCAATCTGAGTTGTCCGGTCACCGTTATTTTTGATGTAGTTTTTTAAGTACCATTATAATTATTAAATAATAATAATGGTTATTATTTAACTATTAAATAATTATAATTCTACCATTTTTGCTGAGAAAATTATAATGATTTTGGGCCATAGTGATTATAAACATTAGTTTTGATATTAATCTCTTTGTTTTCAATCTATCGCTATCGAATCCATTAGGTGAATTTTTTTAAATGAAATATTGTTTGTAAATTTGGTGCATGGCATGAACTTAGATAGCCCTGAAACATTTTTCATGATTTTTGAATATTTTTTTTGTTTTATCATAAAAAAATCACAAAGTACCTTAAAAATATATTAAAAACATATGTTTAGTTCACACGCGGTAGGAGTGACTAATCTTCGAGAGAATGAGATGAACGCAGAGTTATCAGGAGTAGACTAATTGTAGGGTTTATTTATTATAATGTTGTTTCTTGTTTAAAAATTATTATACATTTCATTACACGAATTACCGCACAAAGAGGACACCAATTAGTCTATCTCATTATCTCGCAAGCTAAATCCTATAAATATATGTGTTTGTCTCTTTTTAGTGGCGCTCGTTTCCGTTTCATCGAGTTTCAAATCACAACGGTGCTAAAGAAGTTTTCATTTAAAAAATATTCATTTAATATTGTGAGGGGGAGGTGTTCCATACGGTAGGGTTATGGGAATCCACGTATTTTATTTAAATTATTTTTCATTTGCTTGTCAGTGCACCAAATACTGTCTTTTATGGAAGAAGGTGACAAAAAGCGCCCTTGAGGTGATTTTTCACAAAAACGGCGCTCTACAAATTGTCCAGTTATTATTATTATTATTGACAATTTTTTTTTTTTTTTTTTTACATTAACTCCACACAGGAGGCCCTGAGGAAAATAATTCCCCTCAGGGCCCATGTCATCTGGGATGCTGTGTGGAGGGTCTTTTTGAAGAGAGGAAGGAATGAACATTGGTCTTGAAGAGACCCATGTTGTAGGAGGGAGGAAACACAGATGCCGGCAAATCGTTCCATAGCCGAGCTGTTGAACTCAAGAACGAGTCGAAAAAACGACCCGTTCTCATGTGACAAATGTCAACCGTGTACATATGTTGGGCGCGCGTTTGGCGTGTCTCCCGACTATGCACCGGTGCCGAAGGGATCAATGACGCTAGTTCCTCAGAGCATCTTCCATTGAAGTACCGGTAGAACATGGATAGCATTCCCACCCGACGCCTGTGCTCTAAAGATTGCAACCCGTTCGTTTAGATGGGAGAATCTATCAAACGGACCGCCCGTTTCTGCACAGAGTCGAGGGTATTTTTCAAGTATTTTGGAGCTCCAGACCAGAGGTGGCTGCCAAATTCAACCGTGGGGCGCACTTGCGATTTGTACAGGGTAAGCAGTTGTGTACTATTAAAGTATCTGCGGGCCCTGTACAGTACGCCCAGTTTTTGAGAAGCTAACTTTACTCTGGCTTCGATGGAGCCCCCATACCTGAGCTGGTCACTTATAGTTACACCAAGCATATCAATGGAAGGTCTGTTCGGAAGATTGCTTCCGTTGAAGGTGATGCAACCAAATCAGCAAAATTTGCGTAGTAAAGATCAATTCTGACCTCACTGATCTAAATTCTATTAATGAAAATGAAGTGCAAACGGAAAATTTACCGAAGCCACAGTTTGAAAATGAAGCATTTGTGGAATAATTCGATGATTCGTCGAGTGGTCAACTGATGACGATATTCCATTTCAGATGTTGGAACACAAAATTTTCGTAAAAAAAGTTTTGTTAAATTTAAAATCTGTGGTTTTTGTTGCAATTAAAAAACATAATTTGATTTCATAAACTTTAAAAATATTGTATTACACATATACTTACGTTATAAAAATATTGTATTACACATATACTTACGTTATAAAAATATTGTATTACACATATACTTACGTTATAAAAATATTGTATTACACATATACTTACGTTTTAAAAATATTGTATTACACATAATATACTTACGTTATAAAAATATTGTATTACACATATACTTACGTTATAAAGATATTGTATTACACATATATTAAATTTAAAATCTGTGGTTTTTGTTGCAATTAAAAAACATAATTTGATTTCATAAACTTTAAAAATATTGTATTACACATATACTTACGTTATAAAAAAACATATTTTTCGATTTTGTGACTTGTAAACTTCAATGAATTTTTTTCATGAAATTTTTATTTAATTTTTTTATTAGCGACTATATAAAATAATTGTACATACAAAATATAATGATGAGTTTAATGTTAACTATTGTGATTCTTAGTCCTCCTCCTAGGGGTCCTGTGCCGAGGCGGACTAAAATTATTTAAATATATTTCCTTTGTCTTCTATGTCGTTTTTTGTGTTTCCATCAGGGTTTTTTCATTGATCTCTTTCAGCCATATTTTTATTCTTGCTTTGTATACATTAGAATTTTTTATTAGTTTTATGTCTTGGGGAAGGATGCTATGAAGTTTAGTTGCAAAATATGTGTAGTTTCTTTGTCCGAATGTGGTTTTGTAACTTGGAATGTTTTTTATATCATTTTTATTTGACCTAGTGTTATGCATGTACGGTCTAGTGGAGGATTCAGTATTTTTGAAAAACTTTAATAATATATTTTTGGCATATATTTGTTGCACATTTGGTACGTCAAAGCTATTGAAAATTTCAATTGAAGGCGTTCTAATGGGTACTTTCAATATGGTTTTTATGATTTCTTTTTGAATCGTAATAAGGTTATGTATGTACTTATGTGTAGCAGATCCCCATCCTATGATTCCTATGAATCAATATAACAATTTAAAAAAAATGACAAACACAAATGAGATCAAATTTATTCCTACGGTCTTCGAAAGTAGAAATTATGAAAAAATAACAATGATTGAAGTTATTAGTTTACATATATTTATTGCACATTTGGTACGTCAAAGCCATTGAAAATTTCAATTGAAGGCGTTCTAATGGGTACTTAACGACGTCATATAACGACAACTAGTATGTCGTTTGATGTTGAAATTGTAAAGGCTGCTATGTCTACAGTATCACATGCCATAGAGAGAGTTTTTTTTTTAAATTTATATTCAACCAAAATTGGAAAAATTTCTTGGATAGGAGAGTTGTATGTTTTTTTTGGATGGTTATAAAGTTATAATATAAAGTTAATAAATATATTATATTTATTTTTTGCATAAATAAGTAAATCGTACTTTCCCTAAACCGCCTGCATATTGCATATTATTATGCCGGGGGGCCAACTGTCAGGGGATCAACTTTAATGAAATTATAGTTTCTATACCATCCTCACGCTTAACAAAAACCTGATAAACCATTAAAAAACTTTGGATAATACTTATCTAAACGTATCAATTTCGGACACAGGTATGGGTACCGCCGCCCGGGAACCATTTATTGGATAACCAATACCTTTGCCATAGATTATTCCAAGTGGTTCGCTAAGTTTGGTACCCAAATTCGTGAGGTGAGGTTTGTCCGGGGCTTTGCGGTGCGTCTGCCAACCTGCTGTGTGGTGGGCCGGATCGAGAGAGACTGTTTGAAGGAAGCCTTTTGACCTTTTCAGCCAGACTCCCTCGACCCATCGCCTTGCACAGCAATTGGAGGGATGGATTCATATGTCCGTCACTCCTGAACACATTGACCCTCAGATTCCTACCCACCCTCGTACATTTTTCCTTTCCAGAACATCCTATCCTTCCCTTCCTTAAAAATAACCTTCATACGGCATCCCTTAAGATGACATAGACCCTGTGGAAAATTATTTTCCACAGGACCTCCGCCGCCCCGGGAACCTTTATTGGATAACCAACACCTCTGCCATAGGTCGCCCCAAGTGATTCGCTACGTATGGTGATTTAACAAGGGTACCCGGGTTCATGGCTGAGGTTTGTCTAGGTATTGAAGGCGGATGACCAGGACACACTAAACCCCAGATTCCTAACCACCCCTTAAACCATTTTCCTTCCCAAAATTCCCCTCCATTTCCTTTCCTTAAAAAAACCCTCCACACAGCATCCTCAAAGATGACACAGGCCCTGAGGGAGATTATTTTCCTGAAGGCCTCCTGTGTGGAGCTCATGTAAAAAAAATCGCTCAAAATATACTTTTTTACAAAAAAATCATATAAAAAATGAGTCAGTTACGATAGACTTTTAAATTACCCTAGTTTAATTATCTTCCGGGAAACGAGGTATCTTAAAATAAATAAGAATTTTAACCCCCTCATATTATCTGCGCCCCAGAGTCGTTTGCGTTCAACGCGGAAAGCGGCGCGAAAATTCAATTAGCAGAGAACAGACTTGAAATAATTGTTCGGGAAATCTTTTGTGCGCGTAGACCATAAGGGAAACCTCCGCAACAGATTGGCATGGATTGAAGCAGAATGGAACAGAACGGCGCAGAGCGACACGGAGCGCTGCAGAACAGAACAGCGCGGAGTATAATGGGCGGCCGGAGATATCATGTTGTGCGATGTTTACATTTACAGAACAATGAAGCTTTGAAAAGAATATTCAATGAATATCTGAAGCGACTCTGTTAATTAAGAATATAATGAGATTTTGTAGTTTTTACATTTCTCGTGACAATTAGATCATTATTACACGTATAAAATGGTAGATTCTTTAAGGACAGATTGTTTCAGCGAAATTCATATATAAATTTGTTAATAAATGGCAATTAAGCGCCATTTTATATTTTTGGTTAACAGAACAGTAGAAAAGGACACCTTTTCGTTTTTATTTTAGCCACTTCAAAATATTGTACAGACAAATGATAATGGTGAATTTAAATATAGATATGGCATTTCTTAGTCCTTCTCGTTAGGGGTCCTGTGCGAGGTGGACTAAAGTTGTTAAGGGGGGGAATAAGGAGTAATAAAACTGTTTTTGTATTGCACAACATGTTGAAAGTATGTTGTTAAAATTTCAAGTAAATCGGAGCAAAATTAACGAAGATACAGCGTTTCAAGCGACCGGCCCTCTTACTCGATTCTGTGTCCCGACTCGGGTCCTGTGCGGGGTGGACTAAAGTTATTAAGGGGGGAAATAAGGAGTAATAAAACTGTTTTTGTATTGCACAACATGTTGAAAGTATGTTGTTTAAATTTCAATTAAATCGGAGCAAAATTAACGAAGATACAGCGTTTCAAGCGACCGGCCCTCTTACTCGATTCGAGTGTAAAAAAGTGTAAAAAACAACATTTTCGAAGTTCGTGAACATCGTTATTCAAAATCTACTTGACCGATCTTTTGAAATTTTGTATTTTTTTACACTATTTTTACACATTAATTAACAGGTAGTCAGAAGGATTTTTTTTCAATTATTTTTTTTTTCATTTTATAATAACAAATTCATCGAAATTTTTCAGCGAAAATCGCGTTTTTCACTTCAAAATGCTGCCAAAAATAATAAAAAAAATCGAAAAAAATCCCTCTGATTACCTATGAAAACATATCATCTTTTAAACGCGTTTCGAATTTTTTTGTTTCAAATGATTCAATAACGAGTTATGGAGTTCACCGCATAACCACCATTTCGAAGCGCCTCCGGAGATTCTCTCTCACGGACTTATTTATTGATATTTTCATTTGAAATTTTTTTTAAAATACTTCAATTGTTTACTATAACGTGTATATAAAATAAATAAACCGACAATTTTCATATCTCCGAAAAAAAAATGAAAATATGCCCTTTTTTCGCCTTTAAAACCTTACCCCTCCCCCCCTTTAAGTACATAATTTAAAACTTTCTTTCTTTTCATAATGAAAATGATACTTACTTTTCTGTTTTCATTTTTATGAACAGTTGTTTCACAAACATACCTTAATTCCGTGGAAAGCAATTGCGGCCAAGTGTACGTTTTACTTTGAAACTTCCATTTTAGTTCAGAGTTCAAGACCCATTGCATTTGTACTCTTCTTCAGTTTAAATTTGATGTCTTGTAATATGCAGCTGAATAAGTAACTTGTTGCCAAAAGTTTTATGATAAATTACTGTTTTCGGTGCGCCGTTTGTTTTATCATTGTGTCGTACATGTAATATTGGGTTCTGCGACTTTCTTCCCGTGACAAAACATCCACCAAAAAAATATCTACTAAAACTTAACCTAACCTAACCTAATCTAACAAAAAATGGGACAAAAATAATACAGACATCCCTTAAAGACAATAAATAATTGTTATCTGCACTATTTTTTAAAAATAATAAATTTATCGTCTTTGAAAGTGGAAAAAAATGGTAAAAAAAACTCCATCTGAAAACCCGTTGATTTATGTGAAGAAATGGTGTTCAAAATTTCAAAAGGTGGTCAAGTAGATTTTGAGTTATGATGTGCACGAACTTCAAAAATGTTGTTTGCGAGAAAATCGACTTAAAGTTTTTTATGCTCGATAATACTCGAATCGAGCATGAGGACCGGTCGTTTTAGTTTTGCTGTATCTTCGTTAGTTTTGCTCCGATTTACTTGAAATTTTGACACAATACTCTCGACATGTTGTATATTTAGAAACAAAAATAATATAAAAAGTAAAAAAAAAAATATTACCTCTGAAAACTGTACCCCTCACACTTAACTCCTTTCTAACACTTTATTAATAATAATTAGCATTCAAGGTTATATATCACAAAACTGCACCAGAGAATTGAAAATCAAAACGAACTTATTTTTGTAATGCCTAAAAACTACTTATTTATTATAATTAAAATTTATAAAGCAAATCGTGTTTAATTTTATTCCGAAAATGAATTTTTTGCGAACAACATTTTTACATAGGCTAATAAATTTAAAAAAAAGAACCGACCGCATTCTGAACTGAAGTAACTCAATTATTTTTTTTTATACAGGCAGTTAACTTGTAAAACGTCTTCATTTGCCTTAGGATAATAATTATTGGAAAAGGTTAAACGCTTTAAAACCGTTCAATTTATCTTCGTTAAATTGATTTCACTGAGGTCAAGTGCTCTCAAGGTAACTGTAATTATTCCCGAAAGGGAAATACTATACGTATCTTGCCTGAAGGGTAGTTGAGGCAATGGCTCCAGAAAAATGTTTAAAATGCTGCAAAGGGTTGCTCGAAAAATAAACACTCGAAAAATCTGCGTTGTTTAAAATTACAAAAATTATTGTTTCTAAAAAATAAATGAAATCTTCAACGTAAATAAGAAATTGGTTATAATGAGATAAAAGCAAGTTGGAAGGCGGGAACGGGTACCGCCACCCCTTTTACATTAACTTCACACGGATGGCCCTGAGGAAAATAATTTCTTTCAGGGCCTATGCCATTTTTGAAGATGCTGTGTGGAGGGTATGATTTTAGGTTTTCACGGCCAAAAGAATTTTTGTTATTTATTTTTGGGGTGATATGCCGTGTTGCGCTACCTCCTTCTTTAGCCAACGTTTCGGACAACGTTACAGTGTCCATCATCAGGGCAGAGGGTCTTTTTGAGGAAAGTGTTGAGGGTCTTTTTGAGGAAAGTGTTGAGGGTCTTTTTGAGGAGAAGAAGGAATGAACATGGGTCTTGAAGAGACCCGAGGGAGGGAACCCGAATCATATTTTCTCGGTTACTAACCGTTCTATCAACTCAAATTTGTGACCAGATCTGAACAGCAAGTTACTCTGTTTTTTCACAAAACCTTTTAATTTGAAACACGTTAAATATTTTATTTAAAAATTTGATGTACGCAAAGTTGATTAATTTCACTTCAATAACATAAAATTTAAATACCGCTTTTTGATAATGTTTCACACCGAATTAGGCCTACAAATTCTTTAATTCTTATGAGCCAACTTTTCCAGGAGTTTCAACCAAACAACCAACCGAAAAAAATGTTCATGCTAACTGTAGACAAACCTCGTAATATACAATTTTTGTTTTTGTATGTTTTTTAAATAAATTATTTATTTACTTATTTAGAACAACATGCCATGATCAAAAGCTTTTTTTAAACAATACTACCCATATCACTTGAAAACTTGAAAAAAAAATTGTAGGGTCTGAGTATTACCAAATGACTGATTATTTAATTATTGTCCAATCGGACAATCTAAATTTACAAAATATAAGGTGATGCCGGTCAGTGCCTGGGTCCCTCCCACTCGCGCGTTCAATTCTTTGGCTGGCTAAATCCTCCATCACGACACAAGCAATATTTTTTCGCTTATGCGGTGGTAGTAGGAGTTATTAAATATTGTCAGGTTATTCGTAAACCGTTAATGTTTGTCTTTCTTAAAAAAATAAGTAATTTAGTCATTTCTATTTAACCCAACACTTCCAATTAGCAAAAATTTCGTTCAATATGTTCAATTGAACAATCTTTTGCCCAATTGAATTACGAAAGTGCAGGGCGAACATTTTTGAAAGTGCAAAATATCGCGAAAGTGCATTTTATATGCGATTATCAATTAGGCCATAGACAACACATAGAAGTCAATATAATTAAGTCATTAAACTTCAAGAGGACCTAAATCGTCTTTTTATCTACTGTAAACTAAACAAACTTGTTGTAAATACTTCAAAATGCAATAAATTATCATTTACTCACAACAAAAACAAATTTTCCGTAAAGCGGAAAGATTAAAGAAGTAAAAGCCATCAGGAAACTTGAAGATGTTGAATTAAAATTAACACACTGACAAAATAGTCAACAAAACCAAGAAAATGCTGGGATTTATAATTCGTGTAACAAAACCTTTCCACAATATTAAAACTCTTTATTCCCTTTACACAGCGTACATCCGTCCCCTCTTAGAACACTGCACAACGATCTGGAAAGTGTGATCGGGCGAGGCGAACGGATATTTATACATACATATAGATGGAGCTAAAGAAGTTTTACTTCAGTCGTGTGGTCTAAAGCACACCCGTTTTTTTAATCACATAAATTATTAAAAAAATATACACTTTTTAAATTACACCGAATCTTTAAACTTCCACAACTTCAACTCCTTTTACACACGAAGTTTAATTTTTGATCAAACCTTATTATTTAAAATTCTGAATAATGACCTGGACTCGCCAGAGCTTACCAACTTAATAAATATTCATATTCCGACAAGATCAACAAGACAATCCAACTTGTTTCATTTGCCCACAAGTAGAACTAACATTAGAAAAAAAATTCCAATTTCCCGTATATGTGCGCAATATAATATAAAATTTTACAATAAAGACATCTTTAACAATACCCTTCAGAAATACCGAATAGAAGTAACGCGTACGATCGAAAATTGATACAAGAGTGTGGAACATATAGGGAGCATCTCCTATCCCTATCCTATTTTCGTCCTCCCCTCTCCTCCTCGCCTAAAATTAATTTTAGGTTATAATAAAACTCCATATCCAAGTAACTCTAACATAGGAGAACTTTTTGGCTTGGCTTTATCTAACTTGTTTATTATGTATCTCTATTTGTCTATGTACCTATAAGCTGTTTGTCTCTTACAAATAATTAAATAATTAATATTGGTCCAAGTAGATACCATGTTCAGCAAGTAAATAGGAGCGGAATTAAGGCGTTTAATAATTATTGAATTTTTAATCCAAAAAATGTGGAATAAACGGTCATCCAAATGTGCATTTAATGGTTCTCTAACAGTATAAACAGTTTGTATGTCTCCATATTAAAAATCGAAGGTATGATTTTTTGAGGACGGAAAATTTCCGAACGCTCAAGGCTGCGTTTGATTATATAGCGAAACGCTCCAGTGGTCCCGCAAAGATGACATTAAAAATGCAGATTTTATAAATATCTTTTCCGTTTAAATTAAAAATCCTCTCAGCCTTCAAAGTATATCAGGAATTTATTTCGTCTCATCACAGTTTGGTTTATTAAAAGATTCCATGAAGCACTTTGAATAAAAAAATATTTGGAATTCTTTTAACTTTTTATCAAATTTCGTTGTCAAAAGCGTAATTAGGTTTGGAAAATTTGACTCCCTGGCCACTCGAAGGCGATCTTTTATTTAATAAACTGACTTGAAAGTTAGAACCTACATTGGGTTAATTATATTATCATGTACTCACTTTTAGTTTGCAAATTATATTGTTTTGAAAGCGTGGGAAGTACGAAAAATACTTTCAAAGTCTTTCAGGAAAAAATATATTGGGCTGTGCATTGATCAGCATTTGACTTTTTAACAGAATATACAAGTTATTAAAGACCAAATTATGACTCAATTAGCCTATTTTGCCGGCTGTCATAAATGTTGCCAAATAAAGTTAAAAATGTTTGTATTATAGTCTCATACGCTCACATTTAAATTATTTGATTGAACTTTGAGAAAACGCATGTGAAACATACATAAATGAATTACAGATAATACAAAATAAGATTTGAATTAAATGAAGACACTATGAGCGAAACTCAATCAAAAATCTGGAAACAGAAAAATGAGAAAAAGATATTGGCACCATTGGGACTGGAACCTAGGATCTCTCTACTTTCCGGGCGAGTGCTCTGTCCACTAAGCTAAGGAGTCGATATCCAATTTGGTCACTTTTAACACTAGACTTGCAGAAAAGTCAGATTTTCGATTGTATTTCGCTCATAATGTCTGTCATTTAATTAAAATATTACAATTTGAGGTTTCACTCATAAAAGTTAAATAAAAATTAAAACAAAAAAAGGTAATCAAAAAACTATTTTAATACAAGCCTAGAACATCCACAAAAAATATATATATGGAAACAAAACTATTAACATTAAGAAAACTATATGAATACAATACATATCTCCTTATATACAAAATAAACAATAAACTCGTACATACAAACACAGCATTCATTTTAACATCCAAAGTACACAAAAATTTTACACGACAACACGATAACATTGAAACAGCATCCAAACTAAACATAAACATCCAAACATAGACTAGCTCCCCAGTTAGACCCGAGAATATTTCTCTACCAATTGGGTAACCAAAAAAAGTCTGATATGAAATGTAATATATTATTATTTATTGTAAATATTTACTTTTTTTCTAATAAATAAAAAAAAAACTAACTATGGTAAACAATTCATTGGTTACGAGGGGGGCAAATTATATAATTGCCTCCCAAACGACATTAAAAACGAAGTAAAGCTGGGTAAATTATTAATTTTTATTCTTGAAAAACAAAACAATTAAATATAATAGCTCTGCATAGTAATTTTTAGTTCAGTTCAAAGTGTTTAATTATTTCTTGTTAAATGAGTGAAAATGTAAATATCTTTTTACTGGAATAAAAAAAATAAAAATAATTGCGTTTTGCTGAAGAAATTTATTTCGAATCCAAACTCTCTGTGTGGAAATAATTTTAGTTTATTGTACCTATAACAACTGAATCGTTCTACGCAACGCCGGATTTGTACAGCTTTTTTTCAGAGGTTAAGGAATATCTTTCGTAGGGTGAAACGGCTGTAGGGCAATAAGTGAAGCCATAAGCGACATAGCAGATTTTGATAAATTCCAAATTAAATTTTTTGTAATTTTATTTATTTACGCACGGTGCTGTAGGAGGGAAAGGTATGAGTATTTTGAAGAGACTTACGTGATTTTTTTTTTACATGAACTCCACACAGGAGGCCTTAAGGAAAATAATTTTCCTTAGGACCTGTATCATTTTTGGAGATGCTGTGTGGAGGGTTTTTTAAGGAAAGAAAGGGGAGGAGAGTTTTTTAAATTTTTTTTTGTACAAGAATACCGCACAAGAGTCCCAACTGCTCCCCTCTGGAGCCATTGAGACTATGGCTTCCCAAATTGGGGTATGTTGTGAGGCTGAAGGTAGTGGGGAGGGGAAGAAAATGGGGAAGAGGAAGCTGGGAAGTACCTGGCTATTCAGATCTGGTCACCAAACACGGCTAAAGCCATTCCAAGCTACGTTTCCATTCTGAATGGTGGTCTTACATCAGGGCGATACTGATAGTATCTTCCACTCTGGAACGTGCCGCAAATATACTATATATTATTTTAAATTAATAAATAATGAAATAACACAAATTAATCAAATAAAATTTATTTGCCACCCCGGGATTCAATCCCGCGACCTTCGGAATGCGAGTCAAGAGCCTTACCGCTGGACTACGCCGGCCGTCAAAAGTTCTGGGAAGGAAAAGGGTTTAAAGGGTGGGTAGGAATCTGGTGTCAGTGTGTCCTATTGTTGAATCTGGTGTCAGTGTATTCAGTGTGTCCTGGTCATCCGCCTGCAAGACCTAGACAAACCTCACACCATGAACCCGGGCAACCCTGCTAAATCACCAAACGTAGCGAACCACTTGGGGTGACCTATGACAGAGGTTATCGAATAAAGAATGATGAGAAAGAGGAAAAAAATATTTATTTGTGGGACATCAATAGCTCCAACATTTTATGTTTATTTGAACAAGAGCCTCAACTGCTCCCAACCGCCTGGAGCCAGTGAGGTTGTGGCATCCCCAATTGGGGTATTTAAAATCACAATTGTGCTAAAGAAGTTTTCACTTCAAAAAAGTGTATTTATTCATTTAATATTATGTTTTAGCTTATTTCATATTTTCAATACCAATCAAGGCTGTAATGATTTTATAAAATGTCTTAAAATTTTTGGTACATTTTCAAATATGTTTGTATATATTTCGATTTAGAGTATACCCACAAGTGCTTCCCAGTGATTGTAGTATACTCACATTAGCCCTGCACGCTTCCTCTGAATAAGCGATCCTTCGCCACTTACGATATTCGCGGAATACATAATTTAGGTCCCTCGCTCCGGGCTTCGGGCTTCGGTAGGGAGGGCCTCCTTCTAGCATACGTGGCTCTGTGTTTCTGACTAAATGCCCAATTGCTCTTAGCTTACCTAATTATTTGTATATTATGGTGCGGCAGGTGCTACGTGGGAGGGTACTCAGTAGTCACAGAGGATAGAATGTTGCATTTCAAAGAGATCTAAATAATATTAAACTCACTCATCAGTATCATACTTACGTGAAAGTTATAACCAAAGATTTAATATCATTTGTTATAACCATTGATTATAGTTAATTCAGAGTAATATATTTCAATTTGGGAGGCGGGGATGGGTACCGGCCGCCCCGGGAACCATTAATTGAATAACCAACATCTCTGCATAGGTCACCCAAGTGATTCGCATACGTTTGGTGACTTAGCAGGGGTGCCCGGGTTCATGGGAGGAGGTTTGTCTATTCTTAAGAAAATTATTTACTCAAGGCCTCCTGTATGGAGTTAATGTAAAAAAAAATAATTAAAATACATTTTTGTTATTTATTTTTCGGGTGCAAGCAATTCCCGGGCTGATGATCGCTCATCTGCCCTGATGATGGACACTGTAACGCTGTCCAAAACGTTGGCTAAAGAAGGAGGTAGCGCAACATGGCAAAACACCCCAAAAATAAATAACAAAAATACTTTTGGCCGTGAAAACCTAAAATCATACCCAATTAAAATACATATCGCACATCCCGTAGAAAAGTGTCGTTAGTAAAAAAAAGTAATTTGATAAGAGAGCGAAAAAATTAATGTACGATGAATAAGTGGTTCTGTCGAAAAGATAATCTAAAGTATGGTTTTCGCGGGATGTAGGAATCACAATCACTTTACTTTTCAGAGATAAAATGTAAAATAGAAAATTTTGACTTTCTACACTTTTCTATGAGACGTACGATACTATGTTTTCGGTATCGCCCTCGTGAAGGATCTCCAATCAGAATTGAAACTTCCCTCTTGAGTTGATCTCCCTTTAACAAATCTTTCTTCCTTCCCCCATCCAACCTGTTTTTTATTTTTATTTATTTTGGAAAATCAACAGATATATTACACTTATAATAATAACCTTAATAATATACATAATATCCAATGATAGATTTTCACATAATTAAAATTATAATTATACTGTTACCCAATTACTTGGATAATTTATTGGATAACCAAGACCTCCGTCTTAGGTCACCCCAAGTGATTCGCTACGTTAGGTGACTTAGCAGGAGTGCCCGTATTTATGGGGTGAGGTGTATCTAGGTCTTGGCTACGGATGCATTTGCCCACCTACTGCTTGGTAAGCCGGATTGGGAGAGACTGGTAGAGGGAGACTCTTTGACCTCTCTATCCGGGTTCCCTCGAGGAATGGATTCATACGTCCATCACTCCTGGACTGACTCCCGAATTCCCAATCGTCCCTCGTACCGTTTTTCTTCCCAGATCATTCTCCCCTTCTTTTCCCTAAAAAGACCCATTACCCAGCATCCCCAATATAGCATAGGTCTTGAGTGAAATTATTTTCCTCAGGGCCACTAGTGTGGAATTTTTTTTTTTAATCTGCGAGTGTTGGAATATATACGAAATGGTGTTAGACGGCCGGCGTGGTCTAGGTGTAAGGCTCTTGACTCTTGACAAATAATTTGTGTTATTTTACAATTAATTTATTTAAAAATAATGTATAGTATATTAACGTTCCAGAGTACTTCTTTGCTTGCCTGAATTGTTCCTACAATTAGTTCCACAACGTTAGTAGACTTAAATAACCACGAAATATGTCAAAAATTTAAACAAAGGACGTACACATATTAAATTATTATTTATTTAATTAAAATTAATTCACAGTCTGATTATAGATAGGTAGGTACCTACTTAATTTATCACTTGTATGAATTATGTTCAGTTCCAATTTTAAAATGACAATTCAAAGCAAATTTGAATTCATTTGAATGTGAAAAATTTCACGCAGGAATAATTTATGCACATCATCACAGTTAACTGAAAGTAGTAAACATGATAATTAATTGATTAAAATTAAATCATTTTCTGATTATAGGTAGGTACCATCCGCTTTATGCGTCCGTCACTCCTGTGCACATTGAACCCCAGAAACCTACCCACCCCTCGTACCTTTTTCATTTACAGACCTTCTTCTCCTTCCTTTTTTTTTAAAAACACTCTGCACAGTGACCCCAAAGATGAAATAGGCACTGATGAAAATTTTGTGTAGAGCTTTTGTGTAGAGCTAAAAAAAGGCTTCTCTGAATTATTTATTCTTCACACAATCTATTCTGATTTTGAAAACCACACAATATCACACTTAAACTCGAAGCAAATTTGAATTCATTTTATCAGTAACTAACGCACATCATCATAGACAGCCAAAATTAGTAAGTTTGATAACATTTCAACAGTGTAATAATTCTTCCTTTGAACTGGACGCTTTCGCTAAAGAAGTGCCGTTAGAGGTACAAGAATTAGCTAGATATATTCAGGCTTACTAAAAAAAATCGCTTCCCAACCTTTAAACGGTGTTTTAGTTACACATTGTACAAAGACCGTACAATTTAAATTCGATTTATTACTAATAAAAAAAATCTGCAACTTTGTTATTCAAATCTGGCAACACCGAATCTCGAATTCGCTGCTTGTAAATGTTCTTACCAAGCGTCGATCAGAAAAGCGCTGAATGCTTTGCAATATATTTTTTTTTTAAAGAAAAACAAACATTCCCGGGTTACGAATAACCCAACAATGTTTGAAAATCTCCTGCTATCACCACAGTAAGCCGAAAATGTTGCTTGAGTTGTGATGGAGGACTTAGCCAGTTGAGTAATCGAAAACTTGACGCCCGGATGGGACCCAAACGCGATGCCCACTCAGCCACTGACCGGTCATTTGGATTAAAGATATGTACGAGGGGGTACCCAAAAGAAACCGAACTGATTTTGTGGTGGGCCGGGATTTTGTGTAGTACCGCGTTCTGCCGCTAGTCGTATATAGTCATCATTCCCGGGTCAGTAAGCCAAACGTCATCTCTAAAAAAGATTCCGTTTGTGATTTTTTTAGTGACAGCTGTTTTGGGTGCTCTTTTCGCAATAGCGAACTTGAAGTCTTCCACTGCCTTGATTGTTGCTTCTTTTCAGGGTCGTAACCGTATCACCACGATTCGTCACCTGTGATGATCTTGGAAAAAATTGAATCATTTCGGAATTCTTCTTTCAAAGCAAAGCATGCTTCCACGCGACCTTGTTTATTTGATTTGAGGATGAAAAGGGTGTCTGCCAAATTCGTGCCTCGACTGCTGACTGCTGAACAAAAATAAAGTAGCACATATCCGTACGTACCTTGCGTTTTGTTGAGTATTTTGGCTTAAAATCCAAATTAAGGTTTTGTATGAAAAAGTTCCGTTCTCCTGAACTGTCACAATGGTCGATGATCGCATATACATAAAGAGTGAGGCCATTTGCGCTGTTGGTACAGCTGAGCGCGGTACACTGTGCGGGATGGCCGTAAAAACGGTCCCCGGTCGATTAGGTTATTGCCTCCTCTGCACCGGGTGGAAGATACACATACAAATGGCGGATATGGGTGTAATATAAACATCAGTTCTTGAATACGATGGAAGAAGGTGATTTCAACTTCAATTTCATATGGTATGACAATGTAGACTTTATTGCGTTGTTTTTCTTCAATCAATTATTATCGTATTACATTAAGCAACGCATCCAATGCAGTGGCGCACCCGGGATCTTGTCTTGCGGAGGGAAAGAAGGGCAAGTAAAATCAGCTTAATTTACTTTAATTTACTTCAATTTACTCGTCCCGGAAACCATTTATTGGATAATCAACATCTCTGCCATAGGTCATCCCAATTGGTTCGCTACATTTGGTGACTTTGCAGGGGTGTCCGGGTTTATGGTTTGAAGTTTGTCTAGGTCTTAGTGGCGGATAAGTTTGCACGTGAACTGCGTGGCGGGCTGTATCCGGAGAAACTGGTTGAGGAAGACTTTTTTACCTCCCCAGCCTATTCATTGCATTCATTTTTTTTCATTAGCTCCACACACTAGGCACTTAGGAAAACAATTTCTCTCGGGGCAGATGTTATCTTCAGGGATGCTGCTAGGAGGATCTTTTTACAAGTTTTGGGAAGGAAAAAGTTATGAGGGGTGGCTGGAAATCTGGGGATCAATGTGTCCAGGTGTGAGGGACGAGTGAATCCATCCCTCCTACTTTGGTACAAGTGGCTAAAAGAGTACAAGTTATGGAGTAAAAAGGTCTCCATCAACCACACCCCCACGAACCTGAGCACTGCTGTTAAGTCACCAAACATAGCAAAGCACTTAGGTGACCTATTCCTGCTATAGATTTGTGAAAATCTAACTGAAAGACTTATATTTTTAATGGTAATCACAGAATAATTGGCCGTATTGATCAGCAGTACATATTTTTATACAATCTAAGACAAAGGTCTATAAATAGTAAAACAATAAAACATTTATCTGTTTACGTCGAGTTAAAGATTAAAAAAAACTCTCCGTATTCCAATTTAGAGAAGATTCTATTTTCGTATGCATTGTAGAAAGCTACGGAATTTTAAATTAATTCCCAGAATCTACTAATTGCAATTTTATTACATTCTGTAAGGCTAAGCTTTTAACAAATTCTTGAATATCTAAATTTGTGAATTAATCCGCCTTTAAGGGGGTATTCTAGTCTAGAGGCATGAATTGAAGGTGTTTTTTCAGGTGCAACAAAAAAAAACAATAATATTTACCGACTTCTATTTTATGAAATATTTATTTATCATTAAAGAATTCATTAAAAAAAGAGTCGAACTAAAAAATTAAAATTAAATGAAGACATTTATGAGCGAAACTCAATCGAAAATCTGGAAACAGAAAAATCAGAAAAAGATATTGGCACCTCTGGGACTCGAACCCAGGACCTCCCTACTTTCCGGGTTGGGCGCTCTTATCCACTGAGCTAAGGTGTCGATATCCAATTCGGTCACTTTTAACTGTACAGTTAAAAGTGTACAGTTAAAAGTGACCGAATTGGATATCGACACCTTAGCTCAGTGGATAAGAGCGCCCAACCCGGAAAGTAGGGAGGTCCTGGGTTCGAGTCCCAGAGGTGCCAATATCTTTTTCTGATTTTTCTGTTTCCAGATTTTCGATTGAGTTTCGCTCATAAATGTCTTCATTTAATTAAATATTACAGTTTGAGGTTTTACTCATAAAGTTAAAATAATAAATAATAAAAAATTAAAAATTCAGAATATTATAGGGTGTTGAAGTGGGGGGTCTCAAAAAATGGCGCGCCTCCCAGTAATCTAAAAAAAATAATTCTTAATCCAAACAAATGCGCCTATAGCCCGAACTAGGGAAAAGTCGAAAAATAAATTGCGAAAAATGGCGGCTGTTTGAAATAAAAAAAATACGTTTTTGTACCATTTTTTTGACTTTCCAAATTTTTTAAAAATAGTAAAAATTTTAATTTTGTCATAAATCTAGTTCTTGCCATAGAGGAGTGTATAGAAAAGGCTCACACCAATTTTCAAGTAAATTGGTTTAGTAGAACTTGAGATATCGTGTCAACCGCCTCGAAAAAAGTGGTTTGGAGAAAAATGGGTTTGAAATTTTATTCTTTTTAAATTTTGGTAAGATTCCGTCTAAACCGCGACATTGAAATGGTTATAATTTTTAAAATAATGCGAATTTTGAAAAATCCTTTAAAAGAAATATTTTTGAATATTTAAACTTTGAAAATATGAAGAAAAAAAAATTGTTTTTTTTTTTCTAGACTAGACCCCCTTAAAATTGCGACGCATAGATTCAATCATGTGGCTTAACCTTATCTTCACAAAGATAAAATACTCCATAAACGAAGATTTTATTTTTATTCTTATTTGGAAAAACAGACTGAGAATAAAATTGTACAACATAAATAACGGCAAACAAATTACGACGTGGAAAGAAATAAGTTCAAAACCAAAATAACTGACTCAGTCATCCGTAAATTAAAATTTCCCCTCCCTTTGTGAGCCCTACGCCTTTTCATTTCGGGCCATGTCGGTGTATAGAAAAGGGCATATTGCTAATGTCATGCAAAACCTTCATAATTAATTAATTCAAAGAAGATAAGTCGCAACGATTTGCTTAAATGTCGTAAGAAACTGAGTCTCATTGTATTCAGTGAATATTCAGATTTGTATAAGGGCACGTTAATCACGTAGAAAACTTCTTTCATTGAATAAATCATTTTATTCTCATTCTTATACTGTGAAAACAAGCCCTGGTTAATGTACATTATTTTTCAGGTAAATATTTCTTGTCAAGATGATTATTTGTGATGAAATAACAGATGGTATTGTTTATTATCTCATTAATTATTTAAGAAACAAGAAAATATATCTGTGATGATCATTTTTCTTTGCTTGAAAACTCGTCGGGAAGCAGTGAACGGTTGATATCGGCTACGTGAGAACTGGTAGATTTTACGACTTGATCTTACCTACGATTAATTGTTTTATGGGTATTAGTTTGTAGAACAAGCAATTTTATAAGTTTATATACGTGTTTTCTATATGCAGGGTGCAAAGGAACGTAGTTTATTTAATTTAAATGATTCCTGACATTATTTGGAATAAAAAATGTATCAACACAACATTTTAATTGATAAAATTTACAATTAAAGGAGCACTTACTTGTGTTTTTGATTTGATTATATTATTTATTTTGAATGTATTTTATATTTGAATTGATTTTATTTTATATTTGAATTGATTTTATTTTATTTTTGAATACATTACATTTGATTTTTTTTTAAAGAAAGACATTCCTAGGTTACAAAATAACGAGTAGTCGATTTCCTCCTGCTATAATAGTAATCAGAAATGTCACTTGGGCAATGATTGGGGAGTCAGTTTAACGTACGTTATCAACATAAATAATAATATGTATTATAATATTTTTATTATAAATGAAAAAAAACATTCACGGGTTATGAATAACCTGACAATGACATAATGACAATAATTTTAATTTTAAAATCTTCTTCTACCACGATAGTAAGCGGAAAATGTTGCTTTGTATCTTGATGTACGACTTGGCCAGCCGAGGAATTGAACTCATGACGCCAGACGCGATGCCAACTCAGTTATTGACCGGTTGGTTGGTATGATTATGATTTTGACAAAAGTAATTTTTTAATTTTTTTTATTTAATAGTTACATTAAATTTACAATTTTTACTACGTTGTACAGTGCAACAGAGGAAATTAAAAAAGTTTCCATTCACCATAAAGAGACAAGGCTCTTGTGTTTGGGGAGGGAATTCCAGCTCAATTATATAAAACCGTGTGAGAAATAATAACAGAAAGATAATCAAGAAAACTGCTAGGTTTAACAATGACACATTTCAAGATTAAAAAATAAATATAAATATTCATGAATATTTTCGATAATTTTAAGATTTGATGGGGGGAAGTTTATTAAAATAAATTATACCTAGATAGAGATATGTATTTTTTATTATTAAACTAGCTAGTTCCCGGGGTGCGTTACTTTGCCACTTAATAAGAAATTTGTTCTCCCTGCGCGTCCTTTCCCATTCGTCTCATTTACCTTCCGCCTCCTCTTCCTCTCCTGTGTCCTCTTCCCCTCACGCCTTCTCCGCCTTCCCTTCCACTCAACCTTCTCCACCTTCCCTTCCACTCCCCTCTGCCTCTTTCTCCGTCCCATGAACCCCCCTCCCGGCTCCCCCTTCGGTCAGTCCCGGTACATTCAGCTTTAAAACAGCTCGCGTGCCACCTATTGCAATTTTTTATACAAATTTCATAATGCCAGAGCTCACCAGTATATAAAGAAACCTTCGCGGGCGTACTCACAACAACTCACCAAAGTTTCATCGCAATCGGATGAACGGTTTAGCAACGTAAAATTTCATGACGCCAGAGCTCACTATTATATATATAGAAACAATCGCAGGCATGCGCAGATTATATCCCCAAAGTTTCATCGCAATCGGATGAATGGTTTAGCAATGCATAGGCATCTCATATATCCCCAAGCATATTTTGGTTTTTATTTAAGTACTTATAGTTTGTGTTTTAATAGAACTCCTACAGACTACGTTTTTAAGACACTGAATTTAATTTCACTTAAACAATTATAAGTAAAAGATATTCTAATATACGCATTCAAAAACCAGGATAACTTTGCACAGGCACTCTGGCCGATTCACAAGATCTACATTACAACATGTATTCCACCAACCAACAACCAACCAACTAAAACGACTTTTGGACAAAGAAATATGCAATACTTCTCTATAAAATTAATCAATATACTCCCTTTTGCAATAAAAACCGTTTAAAAAATAAACTACATCAAAAAAAGAATTAAGATATGGATTATGGACATGGGCAGGAAGAACATAGATACAATTTTACCACCAAAAACAAATAACACAGGCCAACAAAAAAAAATGTTTGTGAAAACTTTTTAAACAAATTTACCAAAATCTTATGCAATTTTGAATGCTGAAACCGTATTTTATAGCAGTTTTTTTTATCATCCACCATTCTTTCACAATATCGATTTAATATTTTAAAAAAATAGCGAAAATTTGATCCATAAAAATTTAAAAATTCGTAGTTTTTAAAATACAATCATGTTTAATTACTTAAATTTGAATATAAGATGCTTATATTCAAATTTATGCTTGATTGATTGATGCTTCTCTTTCTTGCGTAGCTTTTTCGCCGATGTGTTGCGTTTTGTTGTTCTCTGTGAAGTGACCCACCGTAATCACCCATCATTTTGATATTCCACCGTCCCTGGTATCGTTTCTCCATCTCTTTTACATCCTGATGAAACCGTTCCCGTTGCTTTTCACTCACATCACCTAAATTTTCAGGAAAAAAGGCAAGATGGCTGTGCAAAAAGTGGATTTTAAGGCTCATCAGGCAAACTTAATAGTGAAATGTGAAAAGTTGGTGGGTGATACGACTTTTTTATATTTTTTTTCGTAATCAGGACCCCAAATTACGCAGGAATTAGTAAAAATTATTAAAAAAAGTATTTTCACTGTTGGCCTGTATAATAATGCTTGTATTGTGCTTTCTTTTAGATATAACTTTCTAATTTTCCTCTTGTAATATTTTTACATATGTATTTACTTATAATTCAAACACAAAAACATGTGCAATGTGACTGTAGAACAGGGTAACCCAGTAAGGACACATTATTTTCTAAAACAACGTAAAAAATAAATGAAAAAAAAAAAAATATATTATTCTGTTATTTAACTGTATTTCTTTAAGCGTTTGATGTATTGAATATGTTTTGTATATTTTGTCTATTGTGGTCACTTTTCAGTAGAAAAGGTAGATTGTTGATTTTACCTTTGCCATTTGTACCGGGAGTCTATAATGTTGTGCATAACAAAATATCTGTGATTGTCTTTCATTATTTCATACCGTATTAAATCTGCCAAGATGAAAACCTCATCGAAACTCGGGTAATAACACTATAAAAACGAGTCATAAAATAGTATTTAAATTATTATCAATCGTACCAGAAATACAAATTCAGTTTTGAAAGCTCTTTCAACTCAGTCGAAACTTGGCTCCCGTTTCATTCCGAGTAAATAATTATGGTATTTGGAATATACGAGAATATCAAATTTCTTGCTCGTCTTACAACTAAACCAAAACTATGCAGCCGCGGTTAGTTTTAGTATCATGTGATAATTAGTTACTCAACCCTCCATACGTTTGCTGTAGTATATTGATGTATGTTATATGAGTTTATTAACGAAACTTGAAGCACGTCGCATATATTCGCAAACTCACTTAATTATAGTTTGAGTTGGATTTTTTTCACCTTTTTAAATTTGTACAACAGTCTTAACCAGTAGGATTATGGCAATTTGTACAACAGTCTTAACCAGTGGGTATGGATACCACCATCCCGAAAAATCATTTATTGTATAGTCAACACCTCTGCCGTTGATCATCCACAGTGATTCGCTACGTTTGATGACTGAGCAGGGGTGCTCTAGTTCATGATTGGTCGGTGGTTGAGTGGGCATCGCGTTTGGGTTCCACCGGGCGTCCCGTGTTCGATTCCTCGGCCGGCTAAGTCCTCCATCAAAATTTTAAGCAACATTTTCGGCTTTCTGCGGTGGTAGTAGGAGATTTTCAAACATTGTTGGGTTATAAGTAACCCGGGAATGTGTGTCTTTCTTTAAAAAAAAAAATTGTTTAAGATCTGTCCGCATTTTGGCGGCGGATGCATCTTTCCAATTATTGTGTGGCAGGCCGGATAGAGAGACCGGTTGAGGGAGGTGTTTTGACCTCTCCGACTATTGCCTTGCACCATAATTGGATTGATAGGCTCATTCGTGAAATACTCCTGAACATAATCATCCCCAGATTCCGACCCTCTTACGTTTTTCCTTCCTTGGACTTCTTCTCCTTCCTTTCCATAAAAAAAATCTCCATTTAGCCACCCATTACATGATGTACGCCCTGAGGGAAATTCTTTTCCACAGAGCTTCGTGCATGGAGCTAATGTAATAAAAATTCCTAATTTGGAAAAATCTGTAAAACTGAGGGAAGTGGGGAATTGCACAGTTCATTAAAAAAAGTAGCTATACTTATATCAGGTAACATTTCAGATAAATATTGTAAATATCTACTACAATGGTATCAACATTATAACATTTATATTCAATGTGCCCTGCGTAAAAAATAAAAATTAGTTTTTCTGCATTCTTATTTTAATCTGTAACCGGACAACTCAGAATGAAACCAACCCAGAACCTCCTTTTTGAAAATTCATTAAAAGTGATGAAAAAAAAAAGAAATTGGGTAAATAAGTAAAATTAGGTTAGGGTTATTTTAAAATAATTTTTTTCTTGGCTTTTAATGAATTTTCAAAGAGGTGTTGAGTTGACTTGATTGGTTGACATGTAATTATTTTTATCTACCCCAGCGCTATTTTTCCAAACTTATTTCTTATTTACAAAACATATTTTTATCTGCTGGGACTAAAACCCGTGAAGGTTGAGTCAAAATTTAAGAAACAACTACTACGCCACGAAGAGTGTTAACATAACAGATAAATTATCCTCGATTTGTCCTTTACCAACGTTGTTGAGCCCCTTCCTGACCCTTGTTGGCGTCCAGCGTGCGTGCTGACGCTATCGGCAGGGTTGGAGAAAGCTCTCACATATTTAATACAATTAGCTGCTGTATCTGCCCCAAATAATAACTAGCTCAAGATTCGGTACAAGCAGGATTCCTCGTAACCTCAAGGCTAGTGCTTGTGGTTCGGAACTTCACGTTTCTCCATTGTCCCAGGGCCTCCCTCGTCAAGCAAAACACGGTAGGTTATCACATAAACAGTTTATTCAATTCTAGGAGACACAATAATACATAAGGAACGATCCTAGCTGAAAGTTAGTTTGAATGTCCGTCTCTCTTCTCTATCACGCGTGGCTAGGGTTAATACATTTAATTGCACACAAAGGATAACATGGTAATTGACTCACGTTTGTTTATGGGCCAACAGCGGCTTCACGCACTTGTTCTCTCAGACTACGCACCGTCCATCGGGGACCGGAAGCGCACACGGCGAAACTGAACTGGTGTCGCCCATATTCGCGGGGAACGTGGGCCCGCGGAGCTCGCTTGCTGAAGACTGAGGAGCTTGCGGTGAGCGGCGCGTCTAGCGGCCGCTCCGGTTTGTTGCTCGCGGGAAGGGGTGGTGCGCGCGCATCTATATTGGCGGTCTATTTTGTAACGTAACACTTCCCCCCTCGCCGCAATAAAAGCGACGTGGTAATGGAGCTGTAGGACTAATAAATCCTCTTACCTTTTCAGCACTTGTGCCAAAAAACATTTAAGAGAAACGAGGAGAGAGAGAGAGAGAGAGAGAGATTCCTAGCTGGAGAATAGTTATGAGCAGAACACAAAAGAGAAGATACATGGTGTAACAAGGAATTGTCAATAAATGTATATAAAGGCAGTGGCATACATAAATACAGTTGCAAAGAACAAGGATCTGTTGAAGAAAGGTACAAGGGTTATGCAGTGATAGAAAAAAAAACTCTAAAATTGTATCATTGGTCTGTGAGCTAATGTTTGCGAACGTGGTTTGCGTAGGATGTCTGGGGTGGTTGAACGTTTCACTGAAGTTACAAGGTTACTTTGTCACAGTAACCTGGCCCATTCGAGATTACACTCAAGGGACACTAGGGCCTTTAAGAAAATACGAGGAAGAGAACACATGATGAGGCTTCTAGGTGGTGTGGAGAGTTCTACCTGTCACAGAGGTCGAAAGGGTAACTGCTTCCGGATCCTGTGGGTGAGCCAGTACGAAACCATTGAAGTATTGGAGAGTGGAATCGTAATTGGTGGTTGGTACACTGGTTTTTGTATGTAGTGGGATTGTTTTGTGAACAATCGTTGGTATTGTTATTTGCGCAAGGGCACAGGAGCATCCGCACAATGGCAGTAGGGCATTTGCATTATGCAGCAGGAACATTTGCATAATGGCGGCAGAAACATTTGCACAAGGGCAACAGGAACCTTTGTATTATGCAGCAGGAATATTTGCATAATGGCAGCAGAGCATTTGCACAAGGGCAACAGGAACATTTGTATTATGCAGTAGGAATATTTGCATAATGGCAGCAGAGCATTTGCACAAGGGCAACAGGAACATTTGTATTATGCAGCAGGAACGTTTGCATAATGGCAGCAGAAACATTTGCACAAGGGCAACAGGAACATTTGTATTATGCAGCAGGAATATTTGCATAATGGCAGCAGAGCATTTGCACAAGGGCAACAGGAACATTTGTATTATGCAGTAGGAATGTTTGCATAATGGCAGCAGAGCATTTGCACAAGGGCAACAGGAACATTTGTATTATGCAGCAGGAACGTTTGCATAATGGCAGCAGAGCATTTGCAATATGCAGCAGGAACATTTGTATTATGCAGTAGGAATATTTGCATAATGGCAGCAGAGCATTTGCACAAGGGCAACAGGAACATTTGTATTATGCAGCAGGAACGTTTGCATAATGGCAGCAGAGCATTTGCATTATGCAGCAGGAACATTTGCACAAGGGCAACAGGAACATTTGCACAAAGGCAACAGGAACATTTGCACAAGGGCAACAGGAACAGGAACCAACCTAGAGCTGGCGTGCTCGGGTTTGTTTTGAGTGTCGGTTCTTTGTGGTGATACGATTCGCAACTACACGCACGACTCACACTAGGTTATGTTAGATGCGGTCGGGTGCTTTTGGTACGCAGGGATTGAAGGCAAGGGACCTCCGTGACGGTAGCGAGGGCAGCATGAAGAGGCGCAGATGTAGATAGGGTGCAGAGCTGCTGGTTTTTTTTTTTTTTAAATCCGGCAAAAATTATTATTAGAACAAAATTTTTGAAGTTTACCTGCCTAGTAGACCAATGATGAAAAAAGTTTGGAGAGAAACAAGTGTGCATGTTGAGAAAAAGTTGGATTTGTTTGGCGTGTAGAGAGAGAGACGGAGAGAGAGCTAACTAAATGTGGCTAATTCCTAATACATGTTACAAAGGTACGTATTCAAGGACAGGTTCTGTGTAACCCCTTTTGGTTTTTTTCTTTACCAAATACATTTCCAAGAATACGTGGTTGAGGGATTGTACGTATAACAAAATTCCCATTCGAAAGAAGTTGGTCTTCCATGACCTATGCTCACGTCTATACGGTAGCATTTTTTCTACTTTCGAAAAACAAAACATTGCGTACAAGATTAGTTATAACAAAATGGGAAAGGAGTAGGAAGTTGAAAGGATCCGCGTATGAAGATTGTCCCATTTGACAAACGAAACGCCAAGTGCGTAACGCATATATCCCCATTCACGGATAATTTCGAGGAAGGGGGAGGGTGATAATTGGGAACATTTGAACGAAGAAAACTGCTGGGGACTCGGCTATTTCCGAAATTCGACCTCTGGGTGGAGGTGAAACAAGGTCTACAGCAGTCATCCTGGCACATTACAATAATATTTGGTAGTGTTGGACAAAAGAATACACTGACATAAAAGTCTAATCCTCTACGTGTATTGGGCAGAAGATTAGGGGTCGTTTTATTCTCCTACTTGTTTGCGAGAAATGACAGACCCTTGCTCAAATCTCACAAACCTGGGGATTTTCTTTGTTCGTCTCCCAGACAACGAGTTAGGTGTGTTTGTGTCCATCAACTTAACTCCCACGACACGATGCCCCATAATCATGCGTGAAGCGTATGATTAGTCCTTTTGAGATAGTAGATAGTTCCTGGGTTCTTGTGACAGGAAGTCCACGGGCATATTAATGATTACAAAAAAAGGGGTGTGGACTACATTGAGTAGTTCACACATAAAGGTTTGATATTATTTCGTTCGCACGATTCATGGTGAGTATTGTAACGTCTTCACGTATAGCGTACAAGATTGCAAAATCAAAAGATTTGCAAGTAAGTTTTATAACGTCTTCACGGATAACAATGAACGAATTACAACTGGGTTGCCCAGTATTGAAGGGAGGTGCAAAAGACTAGGTGTTTATGACATTTCTGACAAAAACCCACAGAGTAATTATAACGGGCTCCCCGTATCGCATTTAGTAGATATTCTGAGATTCCCATCTATGACGGCAGATTTTATAAGGTTCCCACCTATGATGGCAACAAAAGGTTAACGTTCATATAAAAGTACCTATTCAATACAGACGGCGAGACATACTGATGTACTTAGTACAACAATACCGTAGCATAATAAATCCATATTAGCGTACGTTAAAGACTTGCACAAAGGCAAAAACATATTTGAAGATCTGGCCAAGATTTTATACTTCAACAATTAAGGGACGAAAAATTCTGGCGTGCTGATGGAATGTGAATTTCATCTAAGCTTACCGCAAAAGAGATCCTTTGTGGTACAACCCTTTTGGTTACGCACAGAGTATCGTATCGTGATGGTACAACTTTTGTTGTACTTACACGTACGATGGTAGCAACAATACAAGACATGCGCTTATCGTTGTTTGACAAGGCAAATTATTTACAAAGGTCCGATTTGAGTGTTTAAGACCTTCTAGGTTTTACTTACTTAAACAGACTGCGATGGACACACCTTGGTGTTATGAAAATTATAATAATGGGATGGGTTGTTCGCAGGGTGTTCACTTGGAGACCTGGCTTCTTGTTGTGACCTCGTACTTTGCACGTGATAAGTCACAACAAGGCAACCCCAAAATTTCAGTTTGAACAGTTGAGACCCAGGGTGACTCAATGTTGCTGAAATGTTGTAAAAAAAAAAATTTATCGTTAATGAAGAGGCACGTTAAAAGTTGTCCCTTTTATAACGATACTTTCCAGACTCCACATTCAGTTCTGGGGAGAGCTAGAGCAATTAGGGTTATTTATTGAGCGCCATTCTATTTTCTTAAAAAACAGAAAAAAAAACTTAGAACGGGTAGCAAACATCTGATACCGCCGTGGGTTT
Source organism: Glyphotaelius pellucidus (assembly GCA_936435175.1). Classification (NCBI taxonomy): domain Eukaryota; kingdom Metazoa; phylum Arthropoda; class Insecta; order Trichoptera; family Limnephilidae; genus Glyphotaelius; species Glyphotaelius pellucidus. The sequence goes on along the minus strand of OW386548.1, from coordinate 7,594,009 downwards.
ACACAGGTTTGCTTACCTAATTTAACTACATATGACATAAGGGTTAGATGCACTTTGGCGAGGACCCGATATTTAATGTACAAAAAGATTTTCTAATATTTAGAAAGGGGTGACGAGGTATGACATGATGATGTGAAAATATGATGCTGCCAGTTGTGACGATGCACAAAACCTTGGGCACGTAGTCTCTGACTACTTGCAGTAAGCCACAGGGAATTCCTTTCTCCGAAGTGATCAATTTCAGGTAGAGGTGTGCATGCTTAGAAAAAAACGATGTTTCCAAGGTTTGACACCTGGGGCCGCAATTAGAGGCGAATGACTGATGATGACGAGATATTTATACAAACAAAAATAAAATAAAATGAAACGAAACCACAAGGGAGAATTATAATTTCTTCCATGACTTTGGCTACAGTTGACAACACTGTGCCAGAGCTAGAAAGGGTTTCGTTTGAGTGTCCCAATGAGTGACAATCGTTTACGAGAGGCCGCTCATTAGTGACGAAACAAAAGGGTTGACTTCCATAGTGATCCATGTCACGGTGTAGACGAATGGTTGCTAGGAGTCAAGGAATAACCGTTGGGGTTATATGGGCGTGGCAATGGAGTTTGTTTCCATGTTCCCACTTTTTACAATGTCCTTTATGTGGTAGTTACCTATGTGTTTACCAGAGATGTCGGACAATCGGTAAACCAGGTCTGAGATTTTCTTTAGGACTTTCGTCTTTACAAAACGGGGTGCCAATTTGGCAGAGAAGTACAGCGCACCTTGTGACAGAGTGTTGTTTCTCCTCCAGACGATGTCTTCTTCCTTGAATGTGACGTGCCTCCTACGAAGGTTATACCTGTCGGCGCTCTTTTGGTGGGCCAATAGTAGAGCGTCTGTTACTTCACTATAGATAGCGGAGAGTTCCTCCAAGCGGTGGGCGTAATTTGCTGCGGGGTCTGCTGTGGAGGAAGGGACGGGTGGAAGGCAATTGTCAGGGTGTAGTGAACCGTGAACTACTTGTTCCATGCCGTGTTTGAGAAAAAATGGTGTATAGCCTGTAGCGAGGTTCACCGTGTTGTTCATGGCTGCTTGTATTTTGTCTAATTTTTTGCACCATGTGCGTTGGTCTTTGCCAACCAAAATTGCCAGGGCCGTGTTTATGGTTTGGTTGTATCGTTCAACGGTGTTGTTCTGTGGGGTGTAAAGGGTGTTATAGAATACATCCTTTATACCATATTTAGACAAAAACTCCTTAAATTCCAGAGCTATAAATTGTTTACCATTGTCGCATATTATAGTACGAGGGGTACCGTAGGGTATGAAAATATGTTTTTCCAATAGATTGGTTATTGCTGCTGCAGTTGCCCTTTTCAGAGGAAACAACCAGCAGTATTTGGAAAAGATGTCCACTACGCTGAGTATATGCATGTAACCGGCGTAGCTTCTAGGGAAGGGTCCAATGAGGTCCATAGAAAAGGATTGAAGTGGTCTATCGGCACGCTTGGGGTTGCCCATTAGACCAGACGGTGGTGCCGTACTGTGCTTGTATGCCTTACAGATGTCGCACTTGGAGATGTATAAACGTACTTGTTTGAATAGACCCGGCCAATAATATCTTAAAGATATTTTTTTTGAATGTTTTGAAAGTTCCAGGGTGTATGGAGTCTACGGCACTGTGGTTATCAATAATAACTTGTTCTCTATTTTCGAGAGGGACTACCTTTTTCCAGGCATAGTCCTCTAAGATTGACAGTGGAGGCTTGCAGTTGCGATATAGTTGTCCGTCCTTAATCATAAAATTCGGGAACTTTTGTGGGTTGTCACTGCATCCTCTAAAGATTTTTTGATACCATACGTCTTTTGTGGGGAGACTAGAATTGGGCAATTCGGCATTTAATGTTGCTATCTCGATCCTAGAAAGGGCATCCGGGACGATATTATCGGCGCCTTTACGGTGGATGACATCGAAAGTATATTGAGATAGGCGGGACGACCAGCGAGCCAATCTCCCAGAGGGGTTGTCTAGCGAGATCAGCCATTTTAGGCTGCTATGGTCTGTGACGACGGTAAACTTACTGCCCTCAATGTATCCGCGGAAATGTTGAATGGATTCCATGACTGCTAACAATTCTCTCTCGGTAATCCCGTAGTTTTTTTCGTGTTTATTTAGGGTACGAGAGAAGTATGCCACGGGGTGTTCGCCGTCCGTAAAATTTTGAGTGAGGACTCCTCCGATTCCGACGTTTGATGCGTCCGAATGGATCGTAAAGGGAAGATTGAAGTCGGGGCAATTCAGTACTGGGGCTGATTGAAGAGCCTCTTTCAGGGAGTTGAATGCTGACTCAGTCTCCGCAGACCAGGAAAAGTTACTGGTACCTTTACGGATTCCCGTGATTTTGTTGAGCGGCGCCGCGAGAGTTGAGAAGTTTTTTATGAATCTTCTGTAGTAACCGGTGAGTCCGAGGAAGGCTTTTACCTCTTTTGCATTTGTAGGTCGGGGAAAATTTGTCATAGCCGCTACTTTTGTGGGGTCTGTTCTTAGGCCTTCTTCGTCTATTATGAAACCCAAGTATCGTAGGCGGTGCCTGCAGAATTCCGATTTCTTCAGGTTGATAGTCAAACCGGCCTGTTTGAGTTGTTGAAAAACCTTTTCTAGAATAAGTATATGTTTTTCAAAGGTATCGCTAATGATGATCAGGTCATCCAGGTAGCAAAATAAATTGTTATCAAACTCTGGGCCAAACAATTTATCCATGAGTCTTTGTAGTTCTGCTGGGCTGTTTTTTAGACCGAAGGGTAGTCTTTTGAAATGGAACATACCCCTGCCAGGCACCACGAAGGCAGTCTTTTCGCAGGAGCTGGGATCCAAAGGTATCTGCCAGAATGCTTTGCTTAAGTCTATGGATGAGATGTATTTAGCGTTTCGAAGTCTGTCCAGGATGGAGTTGACCAAGGGGAGCGGGTAGGCGTCTGATATTGTACATGCGTTGAGGCGTCTGCTGTCGAGGCAGAAACGGGCTGAGCCGTCTTTCTTTGAAACTAATAAGGTGGGGTTGGTCCATGCACTGCGGCTGGGTACCACCACTCCCAGTCTTAGCATATCGTCCAATTCTTTTTCCAGCGTTTTCAATTTTTGTGGAGCTAGGTTGTAATACCTTTGTTTGATTGGGGGGCCTGTTGTTTTTATATGGTGTTGTACTAGGTTGGTTAAGCCTAAACCGCACCTTTCGAAGGAGATGGATTCATACTTGTTGATCATTTGATTTAATTGTATTGTTTGTAAAGGGTTCAAGTTTTCGTAGGGTATTACCGTACGGATTTCGTTTACTTGGGGAGTGACGGAGGGGTTGTTAAACAGTTGCGGGGCAATTTTGAAAGCCATCCAAAAATCCACTCCCAAGATGAATTTCTGTGTGATTGTAGGTACAACTAGAAACTTGATCCAAACTGTTTTTTGGTCACAATTGATCGGCAGGGTTAGAGAACCGATGACGAGTTGTGAAGTGTTGTCTGCCGTGGTAACATGTGAAGAATGTTTTCCCATTTTAAAACCACAGTTTGTGAATAAGGTGTGGGCGTTGTCGCCCAGGCAGCTGACAGAGGCGCCGCTGTCTAGGAGACCTGAAAAAACCACGTTGTTTATGGAAAAATGCGCGAAGGGTCTACCGTCTATTGCCTGTTTGCAGCAAACTGTAGAGAGGGGTAAGGCCTGTTTAAAAAATTTGACGTGTTCCAACCACTCCGACCATTCCTTTGGCCTATGGGAGGGATGGCCCGGGGGGTTGGGGTCTAGTTTTTTGTCTTCCTGGCTGTCCAATTGGGAGGGGGTCTGGAGAAATCCATAGGGGGTTTGATGAATCTGAGATCCGGGATGGACGTTTCGGTATTGTCTTGGCGTGGTCTTTTGCCAAACTTCCTCCCTTCATCTCTTCTTGGAGAACGATCGACGGATCGCCTTTTGTTAGAGTGGGTGTCTTTGGAGGATAAAAGTTTTGCTTGTTTAAAGCAGGCGGCTTGGGAGTGACCAATCTTGTGGCAAAAGGAGCAGGATTTCTTCTCGTTGTGCTCCGGTTTTATGCCGGACGAAGTGCTTGGGCGAAAGTTTTCTTTGGGGAATCTTTCGTCTTTCTTCCGATCCTGGTATGCCTCTAGTAGCTGGCAGACATCTTTCAGTTGCTCCAGCGTGGCAATTTTCTGAGAAGTAATGATGTTTTCGTATCTGGGGAGAAGACCGTCGATTAAAACCGGGAGAAGTTCCGCTTCAGGGACAGGTTGGGTGAGCTTAATATTGATGGCCTCTGCCCTCTGTGTGAATCTAGCAACAGGCTCTCCGGAGTGCTGCTTGATAGCGAGTAGGGATAACCTGACTCTATGTTGGGCCTTTTTTTCTCCGAAACTGGATAAAAGTGCCACCTTGAGTTCCCTCCATGAGTTTGTTTTTCTCTTATGTATCCTGTGCCAGGTAAGCATTTCAGGAGCGATGAGGTCTATGAAGTTCCTGTGCAGAATACTTTCGGGGATTCCTCTGACTTGGGCTGTTTCTTCTATTCTGTTGATGAAATCCTCCACATCCGTGAGTCCGTTGTATTTCGTCTTCCAGGTTGTCAAATCATATATTTTCGTCTGTTCCTGGGCTTGTACCACCAAGGGTTTTGCTTCGGAGACTGTGAGGGAGGTAGAGATGATTTCTGAGGTGTCTTCCTGTTGGAACTGCAACTTCCTGATGTACTTTTTGTTGTAGAAAGAAGCATATTGAATAAGGCATTTTTTGGATTTATTCCTGGGAGAAATCTTTCTACTTCTCAGGGCCTGTAGTAGTTCTTCCTTTTTTGACGTAGAAATGTGGGGGATTATACCCAGCGTGACTTGAGGGACTTCCATAGTGTATAGGGTCGTGTCAGGGTGACCTTACGTTGGGAGAAAAACGAGAACTCGACTCTTTATCCGTAATTGGAAAGAAATTTTTTGCCAGGGATTGACCACTGGGGACGTATATATATTTTTTTTTTAAAAATGCTTCTGCGAAAAAACGCGTATTTGTAAGTGTTTGGGTTATTTGAAAATTTGGGCAGAGGTTTGCCTCTGGCCGCGTGCTTTTTAGGAAAAATCCAAGCGTTTTGGAAAAAAAAATATTTCGAAAATTTAAAAAAATCGAAAAAAGGAAAAATCGGAAAAATTTTCAGAGTCCGAAAACTGGAGAAAATTTGCGCAGCGATTTTCCTCTGGCAATGCGTTTTTAAGAAAAACTCCAAGCGTTTTTGGAAAAAAATATTTCGAAAATTAAAAAAATCGAAAAAAGGAAAAAATCGGAAAAATTTTCAGAGTCCGAAAACTGGAGAAAATTTGCGCAGCGATTTTCCTCTGGCACTGTGTTTTTAAGAAAAACTCCAAGCGTTTTTGGAAAAAAAATATTTCGAAAATTAAAAAAATCGAAAAAAGGAAAAAATCGGAAAAATTTTCAGAGTCCGAAAACTGGAGAAAATTTGCGCAGCGATTTTCCTCTGGCAATGCGTTTTTAAGAAAAACTCCAAGCGTTTTTGGAAAAAAAATATTTCGAAAATTAAAAAAATCGAAAAAAGGAAAAAATCGGAAAAATTTTCAGAGTCCGAAAACTGGAGAAAATTTGCGCAGCGATTTTCCTCTGGCAATGCGTTTTTAAGAAAAACTCCAAGCGTTTTTGGAAAAAAAAAATATTTCGAAAATTAAAAAAAATCGAAAAAAGGAAAAATCGGAAAAATTTTCAGAGTCCGAAAACTGGAGAAAATTTGCGCAGCGATTTTCCTCTGGCAATGCGTTTTTAAGAAAAACTCCAAGCGTTTTTGGAAAAAAATATTTCGAAAATTAAAAAAATCGAAAAAAGGAAAAAATCGGAAAAATTTTCAGAGTCCGAAAACTGGAGAAAATTTGCGCAGCGATTTTCCTCTGGCACTGTGTTTTTAAGAAAAACTCCAAGCGTTTTTGGAAAAAAAATATTTCGAAAATTAAAAAAATCGAAAAAAGGAAAAAATCGGAAAAATTTTCAGAGTCCGAAAACTGGAGAAAATTTGCGCAGCGATTTTCCTCTGGCAATGCGTTTTTAAGAAAAACTCCAAGCGTTTTTGGAAAAAAAATATTTCGAAAATTAAAAAAATCGAAAAAAGGAAAAAATCGGAAAAATTTTCAGAGTCCGAAAACTGGAGAAAATTTGCGCAGCGATTTTCCTCTGGCAATGCGTTTTTAAGAAAAACTCCAAGCGTTTTTGGAAAAAAAAATATTTCGAAAATTAAAAAAAATCGAAAAAAGGAAAAAATCGGAAAAATTTTCAGAGTCCGAAAACTGGAGAAAATTTGCGCAGCGATTTTCCTCTGGCAATGCGTTTTTAAGAAAAACTCCAAGCGTTTTTGGAAAAAAAATATTTCGAAAATTAAAAAAAATCGAAAAAAATTTTCACAAGTTTTCGTGGAAGTAATTTGTTTGAGAATTCAACAATATCTTGGGGGCATGGTTTCATTACGCGGCTTCCTATAGCCTGGCTTTAAACAGCACCAATTTTTGGTATTTACCCGCGAATTCCCTTCGTCTTTTCGACAAGATATTACCTTCATTGTCAATTGACAAGGTATTATAGTGTCAGATGTCAAGGAATCCACGTCAACGCGAATTTAGTATTTTTTGCATTATTCGAATGTGATTTTGGCATGGCATGGCATGATCCGGTTTCATCAGACGACAGAGTCAAAAATACTTAATTGTCAAATGACAGAAAGAATTTAAATCCACTTGTTCCCTAGGTGTCAGCAAATGTCCGTTTAAAGAAACGTACCAGCGTGCTGCAAACTATTATATTATTAAAAATATTTAGCACTTTCGAGACCAAGCGGATGATTTGTTTATCATGTACATGATTTTAATTGTTGAATAAATTCTTCTTTAATTTGTGTTTATTTCCACTATTCACTTGTATTGAAAATAGCAATTTTAATCGGCCGACACTTTGTAATCACTGTATTATTCGCAGCGACAACTTCCTAGGTTGGGCACCTTGCGTTGGAATACCGGTAATATTTTGTCGAGTGACGAGTCACAAATGATAAAATCGCGTCCGTAATAATTTAAATTGTGATTCGAAATTATGTTCGCGCCGAGATTCCTGTTGGAAGTGCTAGACAATTGGGAATAAACAATACATTATAATAACATTTCAGAGTTTACAATTGTTGCTTGGGAACGAGGCCGTGGTGGAACAGAAAAAATTTAAATGGCCCCACGTTTAGCGCCAGTGTTGGCGTCCAGCGTGCGTGCTGACGCTATCGGCAGGGTTGGAGAAAGCTCTCACATATTTAATACAATTAGCTGCTGTATCTGCCCCAAATAATAACTAGCTCAAGATTCGGTACAAGCAGGATTCCTCGTAACCTCAAGGCTAGTGCTTGTGGTTCGGAACTTCACGTTTCTCCATTGTCCCAGGGCCTCCCTCGTCAAGCAAAACACGGTAGGTTATCACATAAACAGTTTATTCAATTCTAGGAGACACAATAATACATAAGGAACGATCCTAGCTGAAAGTTAGTTTGAATGTCCGTCTCTCTTCTCTATCACGCGTGGCTAGGGTTAATACATTTAATTGCACACAAAGGATAACATGGTAATTGACTCACGTTTGTTTATGGGCCAACAGCGGCTTCACGCACTTGTTCTCTCAGACTACGCACCGTCCATCGGGGACCGGAAGCGCACACGGCGAAACTGAACTGGTGTCGCCCATATTCGCGGGGAACGTGGGCCCGCGGAGCTCGCTTGCTGAAGACTGAGGAGCTTGCGGTGAGCGGCGCGTCTAGCGGCCGCTCCGGTTTGTTGCTCGCGGGAAGGGGTGGTGCGCGCGCATCTATATTGGCGGTCTATTTTGTAACGTAACACCCTTTCAACTCGTTTATGACTGTTTCCTCTAGGAAATTTTTCCCGTCATAAAATCAGATATTTACCCCTCGATTTAAAAGAGAGATTTTTCATTTGCGCATTTTTTTTTTAAAATAGACAATGTATTTTGTTTATCTGTTTTTTTACGTGTGTACCACATGGGAGGCCCTTACGAAGGTTTCTAGGGGGTTTCCTCAGGGTCTACGTCATCGTTGGTGAATTATGAGGATAGGTGAAATGTTGTGTGGAGGATTTTTTTTAGGAAAGGTTTTTTTTTTTTTTACAGTTAATACCACACAAGAGTCCCAACTGCTCCCGTCTGGAGCCAGTGAGACTATGGCATTCCCAATCGGGGTATGTTGTGAGGCTGAAGGTAGTGGGGAGGGGAAGGAGATAGGGAAGAGGAAGGTGGGGAAGTACCTGGCTATTCAGATCTGGTCACTAAACACGGCTAAAGCCGTTTCAAGCAACGTTTCAATTCTGAATGGTGGTCTTACACCAGGGCGATACTGATAGTATCTTCCACTCTGGAACGTGCCGCAAATATACTATTTATTTTTTTAAATGAATAAATTGTGAAATAACACAAATTAATCAAATAAAATTTATTTGCGCACGCCGGGTTCGAACCCGCGACCTTTGGATTGTGATTCGAGAGTCTTGCCTCGGGACCACGGAGGCCGTCAAACGTTGGTTGGAAAGGTTCTAAAAATGAAAAAGGCATAAGGGGTGCGTAGCAATCTGGGGATCAGTGTGTCCAGGAGTGACGAACGTATGAATTCATCCTTTTCACTATGGTGCAAGATGATGTTCCGCAAGAGTTCTGCTGGAGAGGTTAAAAGGTCACCTTCAACCAGTCTCTCCCGATCTGGTCTGCCTCACAGCTGCGGCACCCATTCTAAGTCAACAAATGTTATATTGCATAGGTGTTGGTTATCCAATAAATGGTTCCCTGCGTTTTAATACTGCATCAATTGTGCTACGTTTATAATATGTTTTTCAGAGCAATATCAAAATCACAGAAAGACTGAAAATGGTTCTATTGCACAATATTGTTCACTTCGTTGGGCTTGTTGCTTAACTCAAATATTCAGAAGTTCATTTGGTGTTAAGTGCTCTGTTCGACTTGAGAACAACAGGTGGACAAGACAAGCGCTCGAGTAGAGAAGTACAACACCGCAAGAACTCGAGCAGGCCAACAATCACTAGTCTATTTAATTTTTTTATCATAAAAAATACTGATTTTGGTTTGTTTGTGATTGTAATTCTGGTTAAATAAACTCAGATTTGTTTTCGACTAATCTAAGTGTAATATTTAAAACTTAGCCGAGTCACTCGTCGTCTCGAGCGGCATAAATTAAATAAAATGTATGTAATAACGGCCTCCGTGTACGAGAAGTAAAGTTCTCGACTAGCGATCCGAAGATTGCGCGTTCAAATCCCTGAGTGCGCTAGTAAATTTTATTTGTAGTTTAATTGCCGGCAACCCGGGCGTTTATTACAGTAACAATATAATACAAGAAAAGTCTGTAACCCGTCTCACTAGACGATGTCTGTTCTGAGACGGGTACATAAATATGCGTGCATGAACATATTAATACACAATTAGCATATAAAAACATATTAATCCTATAAACACGTACACACAAACATAACATACATACACAAACGTATACGCATGCATGCAGTATTCAGTTTTATTAAATTTAAGAGTTTAGCTAGCATCTAAAAACGATAACATTTCAACAAAATAATATAAAGTATTAAACTAGACATGGGTAAAACATAAGCAATATTAATAAAAAAGCATAAATCTCTAAAAATTTAAATATCGCATATATGTAAATAGAGAGTCAGGATTAGACTAAGATGGGATTATTAGTAACTTGGTGATGCATTCCCTTTTTTTGTGTAGTAACCAAGTGTTGTTTTATTTCATAATTTACTCATTAAAAATAATATAAGATATGTACAATCTCCTTCCCTTCTACTCTCCCTTCAGTCTCACAACTAACCCCAATTGGGGATGCAATAGTTTCACTGGCTTCACATAAAAAAAATTTAAAGAGAAAAATAAATGATCAGGCAAGTATTTTATTAAGAAGTATTCTGAGAGTAAAATTTCCGGGAAAAAAAGAACATGAAATTCTTGCAAAGAAAATATAACCGCCACTTGAGTTTTGACGAATACTAATAAAGCTTCATTATATATTTTTAGATGAAAATTATTACTAAAAATGGTGTAAGAAAATTGTATGTGGGCACTATAAATTGTATGTATGTATGTGATAGTTCATCAATACGACAACTCTTTATCTCTATCCATTCAAAAGCGGCGGTATCAACAATTCCCCATTTTTCAACAATTTCCTCGCTTATTGGAATGAGATTTAATAGACAGCACTTCGTTCCTTCTCGCCTTTTTAAAATTCACATGCTTCACATCCCACATTATGGTCTAGAAGTGGGAACTTCAGATAAAATATTTTTTGTGTATCTCTCTCTAAACAAACATCATATCTTTTATTAAACCTTATCCAAACTTGCTTCTCCTCCGTTTAACATCTCATTTTTTCTAAGTCTGAACTCGACTCCAACTTTCCGTATAATTATGATATTTACCCATTAAAATAAAACAAATACATAAATTCTCATTCCATCTTTACATAACTTGAAATCATGGCCTAGAATACCCTTGATTGAAAGATATAAACATTGTAAAAAAGCAATTATATTTTTTAATTTTTTTATTTATTTATTTTAAACACTTTACAAAATATATGACAAAAAGTCCCGATTAATTGCATTTTAGCAGTTTGTCTAACGGGTTCTTAGCATTTAAAAATATTATTATATTGAGTTAACAGTTACATTTTTACAATTTTATAAAAAAAACATTAAAAATTTTACAGAAATATAGAGGAAAAAAAATATGTAAACATAAAAATATAATTTTAAAGTCTTAAGAATAATATGTCATTGAAGCTAATACACATTAATTCTTTCGTTAAGCCAAGTCTTCAGTAAAATCATCAATCGTTTGTTTTGGGCACGGTTTTTAATTTCAGCAGGTAACATATTTAAACAACTGGGAATCATGTAATTTAACGTTCTTTGTCCATATTTATTTGTATGCTTAGGTAGAATTAGTCCTCCATTAAAGTTAAAGCAAGTATTATGGTTGTGTTCCAGCCTGTTTTTATAGAAAGGGTTATTGATGTGCTGAAATATAATTTTGTACCACAGAATTGCTCTCACTAAAAGAATTTTGAGACTGATAAAAGTATGGAATATTATACCTTTCTTTGTATACATTTTTTTCAGCTTATAATTTAACCAATGAATTTTGCACTGATTGAACATGGTCGATATTTGTTTTACAGGAAAATCCCCAAGCTGTTATTTCATACCTTGGAATTATAAAATTAAAATATTCACCGTATTTAAAAAATAAATATGTGCTTTACCCATATCATTTATTAAAATCTACCTTTACTGTAAACCAAAAACTGTAAAGCGAAAAAAATACTCTACGCAACTGATAAGTATCTAACACAGACTATTTTTTATCAGAAAAAGTAAAAATACATTTTTACCACTATTTTACTATATTTCAATACTCTATTATGTCAATCTTCAATATTCCCTCAGTAATTGCATCTTTGCGGCACAATTTCTCGCAAAACGCAGAAGCTAACATAAAGAGGTGAAAAACGAAATGCATAATAACCCGTGAATAACGAGACATGTCAACTTCAAAATGCGTATAAATTTTGCGTGTTGAATGTATAAAATGTCTGTTCCGCACAGAATTTGTGTTCAAGAACCTATTAAATATTCCGATGGAATGTGTCCAAGTCGCACCGCAGTATCGGATATATAATTTCCTTCTTTCAGGATCGATTTCCTGAAACCTGAAAGGAAATTTGAGGCGAGAAAGCGTTTAATAAGCAGCCTTGTGCTGAAACACCTGAAACGGGTTTCTAAAGGTCTGCCAGTTTCAGTTTCAGTTTTTCTGACGAAGGAATTATGCTAATTCATGCTCCCTTTACAAATATCATTATTTGAAGTTTTCGCGTTCCCCGCTGTTGTGAAGTGAATTCTTCGTAAATAATAATTGTTTGCGCAAGTGCTTCAGGAAACTTTGCTCCATAAATCATAAATTCCGTTGAATTTATTACAGTCTATTAGAAAAGTTATAATTGATTGAAAACATTTATGTACGAGTATGTAGAAATGAACTCTTTTCAATTATGTTGCCACAATTTTCGACATTTGTATTGAAATAATATTATTTATTTGTATGAAACAAACATCGTAGAATACAAATAAAAATAAAGATATTAATTTAAGCTAAACCAAAAAAATTGGTTGTCTGTAAAGTCGGTTAACGGACGATAATTTTACGTGAAAGTTTTTAACGTTTTAAGGAAACATTGATGAAAAATTGCATTGATGAAAAATGCAATTGATTGCGTCATAAACCGAACGCTTAAGTCGATCGTGCCTCTCTATCGCTTGTTCTGACCTCTCGCTTGCACGCTCGGCTCAGGCGGAACGTGACAATGAGGCATTCTTTTTTTGCATGATTTATAAGACGTTATCACGTCAAAAAGTTTCTTAGTTGTTTAAAAATCAAACTACTGGGAGGCCTTCCAAGTAGCAAAGATCGATAATCAAGGTTAGTGTTTTTGTTTTTTCCTTTGAGATTTTGTCAGTTCGCTATTTTTTTGTAATATTTTGTCCGCGCAAGGTAGATTCGTAATCACACTTGAGTATTACGTTGTCTTAAAACTAATTTTGGGTAAGGGGAAGAAGAGAGTAGAAGAAAGTAGGATAAGATTATGATATGTTCGTGATATTTTTCATACTCTCGTATTAATTTGCAATCGCATGCGTTACGCATTCGATATTCCTGAAGGTTTTTTTTTGTTTTTTGTTTTTTATTTTTTATTTCTTGTTAGGGAAATCTTGATGAGTCACAAAACTCATTTTAGGACAGGAGGAACAATTATTACAATTCATAAGTTGGATGTAAAAGGTACAATTTCACAAAGGTATTTTGATATCAAAAATGTAAGTTTTGCGTACAGTACAGCATAAAAATAAAAATAAAAATCAGGTTTTGTAAAACAAATAACAAGAGAAACAAGTAAAGAAAAAAAAAAACAAGGACATACAAACGTGGAAAGACAGAACAAAACGTGACGAGAAAACATTACGTTTTTTCTTTTTTAATTTGCTAATAATGAAAACATGAGTTATTGCTAAGGATGCCTAAATTGTGAAATTTTGTCTTATATCGCGCGCGTATATGGAAAACTGCTTTTTTTCTAATGTTGGTGCTGATCTTGATGATATATGAATGTTAATAAAATTTGTAAGCTCGAGATGAGTCCAGACCAATAAAAAAAAATAAAGAACAAGTTTTAATCAAGGGAGTTGAAGATGTGAAATTTATTGGCGTCGGTGTAATTTAAGTAAGTTTAATGTGACCCGACAGTTTTTCCCCCGACAGTAGTCCTCTGAAATTATAATCATAGTAAAATATAGATTTTTTGTTCATTATTTGCTATTTTTAAACCTAAAATTGTCTTCAAAAATACCTTTAATAATTAGGGGATTTTCCTGTAAAACAAATATCGACCATGTTCAATCAGTGCAAAATTCATTGGTTAAATAATTAGCTGAAAAAAATGTATACAAAGAATGGCTTAATATTCCATACTTTTATCAGAGTCTCAAAATTCTTTCAGTGAGAGCAATTCTGTGGTACAAAATTATATTTCAGCACATAAATAACCCTTTATATAAAAACAGGCTGGAACACAACCATAATACTCGCTTTAAATAACCCTTTAGACAAACTGCAAAAAAACAGTTTATCGGGACTTTTTATCTTATATTTGTAAAGGGAGTAAAATAAATTAATAAAAAATAAATAAATTAATAAATAAAAAAAAGTTTGTATAAATATCGAAAGAATGTATTTAGTGTCGATTTTTATCCTAATATGCTGGTTTATACAATTTATAGACAACTGGTTTAATTGAGTGCTTTTGAATGAAAATATTTTTTATACTTTTGTTATTCGGCGGCACACACTTGCCTTTCAACACATCTCTTCCTTTAGTTATATTTTGTGTAAGTAGGTGTACCGTTTTTTATGTACCCAAAGTTAAAGCTTAAATATGTTTATTATGTTATCAATGCCCTACAGATTTTATTTTAGCACAGATTTGTTTCATTAAAACCCATACAATTGCCTACGACAGGCGGTGAATTAAATCTATTGATAAAATTATTTGTCTATGCGACCCATAGCCTTGTCGATGCAGTAGGCCCCCGACACGAATAGGATAAGGAGAAGAAGAAGATGATGATGATGATAAAATTATTTACGGTAACCGGACAACTCAGAAGCCTGCCACTTCAACTCCTCCTTTAAAAAGTCATTAAAAGTGTTGAAAAAAAAAGTTGGTTGACCCGGCGAGAGTGTGGCAGGGTGTGTCATACCCACCATGTTACTTGTTTGCGTGTATTTTTTATTTGTGACCTTCAAACATGTTAATGCTTTGAGTAGCTGGAGTTAAAGGGGTGCGGGAGGGGATAGCGGCGTGATCGTAGTGTCGCGGCAGCCTGCGCTCGAGTTATACGCTTGTAAACTGCGTTCGGGTATGTGATACCCTGCCACAAAGCTGGTATACATATTTCGTGACAAAAACTAACGTTTCTTTTTTCTTCTATTTTAACTTACTTTCTTTGTTGCATTGTAGATTTTAATGGAAAATGGACGTTGACAGTAAAGAAACACTTGTCAATGGTGGAAGCATTTTTTAAGTAAAAACTGCACTGATTTGAACTCCAGTTGACAAGATGTTCCTAATATGGTTTGTTATTTTTTATAAGTTTATATAGTTACTTGTTTTATGTTCTATCATATCTTAAATTTTTTTTTCATAAAACTTGTTTACTTTGTAGTTTTTTTTTGAGAGTGAAAATTTTTGTTGAAAATTCATAGTGACGTGTTTCCATGTGAAATACAAAAAAAATAATAATGACGCAAATTTTTTATTTCCTATAGGTTGTAATATAGTCTTGCTATAATAAAAAATAATTATAATAATGCTTTTTCTTAGGAATTCTTAGGAATTAGGAAATATAGTCGAATTTGTAAAGGTCATGTCATACCCCGCCACAAACTTCTTGTTACACTTTTTCGCCAGGTTCTACCGTAACCTATTTAACCCGGCAAGAGTGTGGTGAAAAAGTGTAACAAGAAGTTTGTGGCAGGGTATGACATGCCCTTTATAGTCAAATTTGTAAAGGATATGCCATACCCTGCCACAAACTTCTTGTTACGCTTTTTCACCACACTCTCGCCGCGTTAAATAGGTTAGGTTAGGTTATGGGCTATTTTTCAAAAAAATAATCCATAACTTTTAGTATCATATTTTCAAAACTTCAAAAGGATGTTGAAGTTGCTTGCTTCTGAGTTGTTATGGATCCAAAATTAACAAACTTCAGAACGTTATTTAAATGTTAACATTTTATAAGATTTTCAGTTTTTTGAGGATTTATTCTGAGCGTGTTCCTATTATGTAATAATAAATTGCCGAAGATTATAAATAATGTGAAAGTACTTAAATATAGAATAAAGCATATTTTGAAAATAAATTTCATTATATTGCAAGCTTTCTTTCACCTTGTATCAATAATTTTATACTTCCTCCACCCCCTCTTTGTGAAACTGGGGTGGTTTAACTTTCCTGAACCACGAGCGTTAGGTATTAGCTATCAGCCAATAAGTATCAGGAACTAACTTATTTTCAATACAAACGAAGTAAATATTATACGCTTTTGTTTAAGAATTATATTTAAGAACTAAATTTAACATTCATTGGAACGAAACGAGTTCGATTACATTTCAAATACAATTTTCCAGGAGTTTGAAAGATGCTTAGATTAAAAACAACACAGTTTAAAATAAAAGCGATTTATTACACAATTGCACATTGAGACAATTCTTTTTTTAATTAATAAAAAACAAAAAGACAAACATTCCCGGGTAACATTTATAAATATAAAAAGTGAAGATTAGAAAAATTAATTAGAATAATAAATTAAAAATTAGTTTTGAAGATTAGAAAATTCTAATCTTCAAAATTTAACCTTCCGTCTAATATGATGGTGATATTGAACGACATAGGAGAAGTGTTAGTATACCGTCTAATATGGTGGTGATATTGAACGACAGAGGAGAAGTATTATTATACTGTCTAATATGATGGTGATATTGAACGACAGAGGAGAAGTATTAGTATACCGTCTAATATGGTGGTGATATTGAACGACAGAGGAGAAGTATTAGTATACTTAGTATGCTGTCTAAATGATGGTGATGTTGAACGACAGAGGATAAGTGTCAGTATACTGTCTAATATGATCCCGAAGATTCTTCCAATGCGGTAACAATGTTGAAAAAACATTGTTCAATGCATTTTGCACTAGTCTATATACGTGTGAAACATGGTGTCTCTACCGAACCAGCTCGATAGAACGACTCCGGATCCAATATAATAATGCATGCAGAATTATGTTTGGAAACAAAAGATTCAGCAGCCCATTGCCATACCGGAGCCAGAATGCGGCTAATGGTCTCCGACAAAAAAATGATGACCGCAAACGTCCAGCACCAAGCCCACTGGGTGAGCTCACCCCAGACCACGCCTTAAATAAAAATTGATTATTTATTTTATTTTTATTCACATTTATGTTTTTTTTTCCTATTCTTTATACTTGATTTTATTACTTGTTTGGACGTGTTTGGGACGCGTGCTTCGACCAAGTATAGGTCAATGGACGCGTGGGATTGCACTATATCGTCCTCATCCTGGAATATAACAAAGTTTTTTATAATTTTTATTAATACATCTTTCACTCTTATTGTAACCTTCAGTTCAATTTTAGCACCATTAATTCAGTGAACGGTGAACCCACGACAAAAAAATATGCTCATAATTTTCTATTATTTTTAGGCTAAATTAAAATTTCTTCTGAAATCACAAAATAATAAAAAGTGGGTAGGTAATACCCACCCACTTAATTAATAAAACATGATGATTTCACACTTGAAAAAAAAAATTTAATGAAAAATCAACGGCCACCATCTTGAACCGGAACCGGAACGTAAAAAACAAATTAACAGACATATGGTCGACGGCCTCCGTGGTCCCGAGGCAAGACTCTCGACTCACAATCCGAAGGTCGCGGGTTCGAACCCGGCGTGCGCAAATAAATTTTATTTGATTAAATTTGTGTTATTTCACAATTTATTCATTTAAAATAATATATAGTATATTTGCGGCACGTTCCAGAGTGGAAGATACTATCAGTATCGCCCTGGTGTAAGACCACCATTCAGAATTGAAACGTTGCTTGAAATGGCTTTAGCCGTGTTTAGTGACCAGATCTGAATAGCCAGGTACTTCCCCACCTTCCTCTTCCCTATCTCCTTCCCCTCCCCACTACCTTCAGCCTCACAACATACCCCAATTGGGGATGCCATAGTCTCACTGGCTCCAGACGGGAGCAGTTGGGACTCTTGTGCGATATTAACTGTAAAAAAAAAAAAAAATAGATCTTCGCTAGTCAACTAGATTTGTTCAATTATACAAAAATATAATGAGTGATTAAAAAAAGAGTTACAGAAAAGGAACAGCACTTAAAGTATGTTTATACGAATGTAGCAAAGACAAAAATAGGACAAAAAAATGTACATTAGAAAGAATATTCAAGTTAAAGGCTTAACAAAGATTTGGTTGGGTATATTTTTAATGGAGGCATAATGATGAAATTCTTCCAAATCTATTTCCGTAGACCAAATATTGTTGAATATAATGAACGAAAAACAAGAGCTAACGTTTTTAAAAAAAGAAATTTCCAAGAAAATATTTGAAGACATAAAAAATAAAGTCAATACTCAATACCCTCTTTTTAGTCCTTCCACTCAAGGTTTCCTATTTGAGAGTTGATCGATACTACTAAAGATAAAACCTGCAGAAGCAACAAGTGTCACGGCCAGAAAACTTTTAAAGCATGTACATGGTCATTTTTGCCTTACAAATTTGACTTAAAACTCTATTCTTCAATACATTTATTTGCCTATAAATATTAACATTTTCTTCTCTAATCTAATAAATACTTTTATCATAAATCATTACGATTTATAATAATTATTGCAGTCAAAAATCAAATCAAATGAAAAAGAACAAGTCTCCTGTAATTATATAAAGTAATATAATATAATTAAGTAACATAATAATTATAATGTATTTTTTCACACCGGAGATCTTGCGGAAAACAATTTCACTCGGGGTCTATGTCATATTTTTAGAGAAAGGAAGGAGAAGAAGTTTTGAGAAGGAAAAACGTATAAAGAGTAGGAATCTGGGGGTCAGTGTGTCCAGGAGCGAAGGACGCATGAATATATTTCTCCCACTGCCGTGCAAGGTGATGGGTCGAGATAAATCAAAAAGTCTCCCTCAACCAGTCTCACTCGGCCTGCCACGCAGACAAACCTCACCCCATGAACTCGGGCACCCCTGTTAAGACACAAAACGTAGCTTTTCTCTTGAGTTGCCCTAATGTGGTGGTGTTTGTTTTCAAATAAATTCTCGGGGCGGCGGTATCCGTAGATGCTTCCCAAATTGAAATTATATGATTTGCGATCCTGTGAGAATCCTAATTAAACATGGTTTCACAAACTTAAATAAGGTGTTATCAGGTGTTTAATTTTTGGGGTGTTATGCCGTGATAAACCTTTTTCTTCTTTAACCAACGTTTCTTCTGCCATCTTTATATCTGACCTGATGATGGATACTGTAATGCTGCCTGAAACATTGCACAAAGACGCAGGAACAGGACGCGAAACACAACATAAATAAACCTAAAAATGTATCAAGTTAACCTAATATCAATTTAAGCAGTGAAAGCCCCAAATCAAACCTTCCATTATTAGACGTTGTAAAATTGAAGTTTTGAAATCAAAAAGGCTCAATGTTAACAAATTTACCGCACTATCAATATTAAAAAGAAAAAAGCGATCTATTCAACAAAAATGTTGTCAAACGTTATTAAATGCAGAACTACATACCATAGACAGAATTTACCTTATTACTATGTCATAAATCCTTATAATATATATTGCCACTGCAAATAAATTATCCTTAAAAAACTGGATCTGGGACACGAAGAGATATTAAAGTAACAAAAAATCATAACCATTTAGTCACAAATTAAAATAAAACAGTAAACATAATTTAAGGACATTGAAAGAAGAAAAAAGTTTCCTTGCTCTTCTTTTCTTCTCTTTTCAAGCATACTAATTTAATTTGTCTGTGTGTCTTTGAGTGATTGATGAAATCTGGCGTAATAAATTCCCATTTGTTTTGAATTTAAGTGGCATTTTAAAAATTAAATTGTAAAATATTGACAGAAAATTATTTTAATTGTCATTTTCGAAATTGGAACTAATATGTCAAGAATTCAAACAAGCGATGAAGTTAGTACAGTCGATTTCTTGACAAAGAAATGTAAAGCTTAAAGTCTTGTAAAGTCAGATTTTTCAATCAAAATTTTTTAAATTTTAGTTCCGTGAAAGTTCTCAACATGGGCCGGGTATTTCACATTATTTGGTTTAATAAGAGATTGGAAAGTAACAGAACTTGAATATGACTTTAGCAGAACTTTATATTTATGCTAAATATTTATTTTGAAATCTAATGATCTGTCCGAAATTCACCTTAAAACCGAGTTCTAATATCTCTAATTTTTACGGATCCTTGGTAGTCAAATAAAACCCAACGTAAAATTTATTTCTTACCTCGGTAAATCCCAGTGAGGAAGTCCTTATAATAAAAAAATCTAATTCAAAGCGTGATAAATAAATGAATATAATAACATCGTGGTGAGATCGTAGCAGCACCAAGGCTAGGCTCTACGCTAGGCTGCCGCTACGAGCGCAAGCTAGGCGCTACGAAGCTACGCCGCGGCCCTACGTGTTCGGGGGAATACCTACCTGTTACAGCTCGGCTACGCGCTACGAGCCCTCGTCCGGGCGGGTCCGGGAAGAGGCGCCACCACCGCTTGTACCGCAGCTAGCCGTAGCCAGTCTTGCTTCGGATCTGCGCGTGAACGGTTCTCTGCGCGCGGTGCTAGTTCATCATTGCTCCCGCCGGAAACTTCATTTTTTTATAAATAGTATTTTAGTTTCATTATAAATATTACTTTTCGCCGTTTTAGAAAGTCGGTCGTTGAGTGCCCGACGTGCAAGGGACGCGGTGAAGCTGAGAAGTGAGTACCAATCAACTTAATAAAGTTTCAACTTTTTCAACAAGTATTTAAAAAAAAATTAGGTATGTGAGATATTTTTTAAATTTAAAAAAAAAAACTTTTTTCAGAATCGACAATTAAAATGGAGATTTTTATAAAGTAAGATTTTATAAATTATTTTTTATATTTTTTTTTCTCTACAAAAACATAATTTAAAAAATCTGTAAAAAATACTTTTGAAATTTTTGCTCGCTTGTATTTTTGTAAAATTTATGCATCATTTACATTTTGTACTTTTAAATAAAATAAAAATTACTAGATAAAATGACATTATTTGATAAAAGAAGTTGAAAATATTAACTTGTAAAATGTTTCAAAATAGTAATTAATTTAATTACAAAATTATTGTTTATTGTTCAAACATTAATTACGTTAATAAATGTTTTTCGATTCTTCAACCTGTTACGTTGTTGGGCTCCAAATATTTTTAATTGATTTGTTTTTTTTCGCCAAACGAATAAAAATAAAAGATTTTCGTCACTTAAGCATTATCGTGATTATTTTTTGGGTTTTTATGCCGTGTTGCGTTTTCTCCCTCTTCATTCAACGTTTCGGACAGCATTAAGGTATCCAATATAAGGGCAGATTTTGTGAAAATCTGCTTTGCATAATAACATAAACCGCTTTGAAACATAAATTAATTTTATCTTTAAGCAATGCTGAAATTTGCATTCTTACATTTACCTAAACGATTTCTTAATTACTGTAATGCGATATCCAGTATTACTTTCAGTGTTAAGGAAAATTAACGTAAAATTTATAAAATCCTTTCAGGCTGTGCATAAAAATAAATGTCCTTTATCATTGGATCTCCATTCTCCCTCCAAAGTTAGCAGATTAGCACTGAGCATACCTGCTAAATCTAATCACTTGACGAGTTTCATTTAACCCAGTGAATCTTGGCTAATCGGATTTGCCGGCGCAGATTTGGAATATTTCAAAGGATATCTGAGACCCCAGCTCAAAGCGTTATATTCACGGAGAGGAAAAGATGAAAGCGATCTTTTTATGGATGTCTACTTATTAATAATGGTGATCCCTATAATCTTTTTGAGTTTTACGATATGGAATCTTGATTACATCTATTTTGTCTACTAAATAGTCACTTTTATTATTATAAATGTTGCTTCCGATAGCTAACGATACTGCATGTTACACACTTTAAAACTTTTGAGTGAAAAGTATTTTTATAAGGGTGTGGAGTAGAACCATATTGATATTTCCCCATCAGAACTCTTACAGACTACGTTTTTAAGGCACTGAATTTAATGTCACTGAAACAATTATACGCAAAAGATATTCAATATACGAATTAAAAAATCAGGATAACTTTGCACAGACAAACTCGGGCCGATTCACGAGATCCACATTACAACATGTATTCCACCAACCAACAACTAAAACGACTTTTGGACAATGAAATATGCAATACTTCTCTTTAAAAATATTTAATATACTCCCTCTTGCAATAAAAACCGTTAAAAAAGTAAACAATTTCAAAAGAAAAATTAAGATATGGAATATGGACATGGGAAGGAAGAAAATAGATACAATTTTGCAAACAAATAAAGATTAATGCTTGTTTTCTTCTTTCTTTTAGATATAACTTTATAATTTTTCTCTTGTAATATTTTAAAATATGTATTTACTTATAATTCAAACACAAAAACATGTATGTACAATGTGAACTTAGAATGGAGTACCTCAGTAAGGACACATTATTTTTAAAAACAATGTAAAAAATAAAATAAATATAATATATTTTACTTCGAACTTAGAAAATCTTGGGTTTTCTCATCGATATATTGCAATACACAATTTAACGTCAGCATAAAACCAGATTGCCCAATATTGAATATGAGCATTTATTGAAGGTTTTTCGGCGTATAACGGTGCCAGCACACCATTATTCAACAGAAGAATAAAGCAAGCCTTCGCAAGACAAATAAAACAAACACTTTAAAATCTTTGCAAAATGACAAGTCTTTTATGAGGACATATTCCCCTGGTTTGTTCCCATCCCTTCGGACTTCCATAGATACATTACATGCTCCTAAAAGGTTTTTATTATTCGTTTCACAAAGCTACGTACCATGTCACTTGTTTGCAGAAGGGATTGGTCGATTCAACCTTGAATGAAAGAAGCAAACCTGAAGCATATATTTTAGTTAAGTCATGCAGTTCTTCATACATAGTTCAGTCAAGCAATATACATAGAAGTAAAGTTTTATAACATCCATTTCGAGTAAAGTGTTTCTAATTCGCTCTATGTCTTTATTATTGACAAGGAAACCTAAAAAAAAATATAAAATGAGATCAAGGATGACTTGAACTTCTGATGATGAAATTTTCGACGATGACATGCACACTAAAGCTTATTACAAAAAAAGAAAGGGTAATTGCGTTTTGAAAAGATTAATGTGGTATTTATTAACGCGTTAGTAGTTGTGTTACGGAAATGGGCTGAGTGCCAAAATTTGTGAAGCTTAAGTCAGTTAAATTTAATATTATCTTTTGACTTACTTCTGTGCACTTACGTTAGAAGGTATGCCAGTCCCCCATTTAAAATAATTTGTTCATTTTAAAGTAAGGTTTATTTTTACTCGAGCCTAAAGTTACGGGATGAATTAAACAAAACGAGGTGTACAGGAATAACGCAAAACTTTAAAGGCTTTCATGGGATTAGCCATTTCCCGCTATCCCCGCTAAAAGTGTCTAGAATATTGGGTTAAGCCTTAAAATAAAGAATAACATAAAAAATACGCTGTGGGCGTATTTCGTGATCAAAAAACCTTCAAAGATCTTAAATGCAGAACTATTTTTCATTACTATTATGAAATTTATTGCGATCAAATGAGATTGAAATATACGATGTCAGGCAAGTGTCAGAGGAACGCAAAGGGTGCTAAATGTGGTAGAACCTAAAAGTATTAAGGCAGTGGCGATATTGGTTCCCATTCAAATCTACATTGAAGGCATTTCTAGAACGAATTACCTATTCAGTGGGTTAAACCAACTACGTGAATTGATTACGAAGCAGATGAAAAACCGAGGGATGTGAACAACACGTTAGACTCCCGGCCGATACAAGACAGAAATGTCGGCTGAAATAACGGAGCTTTTTTGAAAATATTTACACAAAGAAAACCTAAGAAATATTTCTTCCATTTGATGAAGGTAAATAAAACTTTTGGAACTGGGAAGAAGTAATTGTTTTTCCGCTTTGTTGCTCTGTTTCACTTATCTACCGATCGGAAAAATAAACCAGCTGAAAAATTTTTCCGTTATTAAAAATATCACGATATATTCCTAAGAAAGTTCTTCATTTCTACTTTTTTCTGAAAGATTTTTTCTTTGATCACCGTTTTCAGTCTGTAAGGGGTTTGTTTCGAAAAAACTTCTCCCTGAAAGATTGAAAAATCATACATTATACATGCAGGGATGAATTCTTCAAAATGCTGAAGGAAAGAAAAGATTTGATCACAATAAAATACTCTTTTATCATATTCTTGGATTTCATAAAAAACGGTTTCATGTTAAAAATGATTATTAAAATCCCTGAAAAACGAGTTTGAACGTGAAAACGGAAAACATTCGTAGATTTTTTTAACTGTTTTAGAGAGATTTTTGTTGTGGTTCTGAAGAAAAATGCTCAGGATTTGCTGAACAGCCAGATGCACAAATATGTATTTTAAGTTACTTTGGACACTCCGCTCAACAAACTGAGGACTCTTACTTGGAGAAACTCGTAGTCAAAGACAAAAGTAGCAGAGGATGGTCACCAAAGCGCCGAAGTGACCATGTATCATTGGCAATCGGCATGTCAGTATACTTGGCTCTCCACGCAGCGCGAGGAATGGAAGAGCCTAGGAGTCCACTGTCAATTATTTCAACTTTTGAATTCAGAAATGTCTGGGGTCTTAAAAATTGCGTTTTACAGAGAAAACGAGAAATGCGATTAAATTTATTTAAAAAAAAATGCATAGAAAATCGAAAAAAACCTAAAACATGTAATTAATTGTTTACAATAATTTTCCTTGTTCGTTTGTCATTAAAAACTGCGTAAAGCAGACAAAAATGTAAATAAAATCAAATTTATGAATGCAAGTAAGTCTACAAGAATACTGATATCATCCAGAAAAAGTGTTATTTTTCCCTTTTATATTTTTAAGAAACTCATCACATATGTTTCAAAAAATTTTTTTTTTCGTTTTTTGTACTGCAGTTACGGAATAAGAATTAAGTTTGCTACAAAATATAAAATATGGACCATTTGCTTTATTTTTTTCCCAAGTCACGAAATCTATTTTTTTTTTCATAACTTCCGGCCATTTTAGCGAGCTAATGGTGAAAATCAATTTAATTTGTTTTTACGTTTTAGAATAGCTACAGATCATATGCAAATTTTGACACCCCAGGCGTTTAAAAATAAGGAAATTTTTTTCTCTCTATGGAGAGCGACACAAACTATATTGTACACCATAGAAATTGTAGTAGGGATCACAAAACTCAGAAGAAACCGATTTTAGAAGAAGATTCATTTTGTTGATGCACCTTAAATACGTTGTCACTTAAAAAAAACCAGCTGTTCAAAAATAATCGTTTGAATTGAAAACATATTTTCCCTTTTCTGGATTGATAAGAAAATAGACGTTTTTGTTAATGAATGACCACGCATATTAAAAATAAATAACAAACTCCACACACCTTTTTTTGTTTCAAATGTTCGCTTTGATCCTAACAATATTTTCATCCGTTATCTAAAGCCAGTTTTTAATCACTATTTTATGAAGTACATATAATAAAATTTGTAATGATGGTTTTACCAAGGTTTGGCTTTTTATCAATACGGCAAAATAAAAACCTTTGTAAAATTTTCCGTTACATAAAATATATGTACAGTTTTAGAAAAATTTACATACATGAAGAAAAAAAAAGGCTAAATTTGAAATTTCAATGACAATCAGAAAGATTTGATTTGTTGAAACACATTAGCACCGAATTTTTTAACAAGTTTGTTGAATGTTCAAATGTTTTTTTTAATGTTTATTAAATATGATTAAGAATAGAGTGTTTTTACAGATAAGTAGTTGATAGTTACTTAGGCCCGGTTGTTTCGCAGAAATTCAAATATGTTTCGTTGTTTCCAAATGCAATTAAGCATAATTTTTTTTTACATTCAAAAAGTCTCCGAAACGACGATTATAATTTTTTAAGCTTTCTGTCGAATTGTAAGCTAATAAAGTTACTCGACATATTACAATTTCTTATTTTAAGCTAATAAGTAAAGAATTAGCTGACAAAATTAACAACATGATAGTTGTCTTCTGCTGATCACAATTTGTTCAATAGCTGAAACTGACTGAGGACGGGTTGTTTCACAGAATTTAAACAATTCATCAAACTTAGAAATTAATTTCAAGTTCTATGAATGTTATATTCAAGTTCTGTTAATAAATCATTATAGGCTAGTCACTTTACAGAACTGAAATGATGTCAGAATTTAAATAAAACTTTTACAGAATCAGAAAATTAGCCTGAAAATTTAATGAATTGTTCAAATTCTGTGAAACATTCCGTCCTTAGGATCGGCATGTAATGGAAACCTTTCAAATGGAAAAAATGGCGCTGAATGGCTATCTGATGACTTTTTTACACGTGAACTTTTGCAAAACAACTGGGCCTTAGTAAATTAGTTTTTTCAGTACAGACGTTATCAAGTGAAGCGGAAAATTAATATACATTTTTGAAATATAAACTTATCAAACAATCGGTATTATCGATAATCAAATTGTATAATATATATGATATTTGAATCCCGAAAAATTAATTGTAGTAAGTAAATGCCGAAATTCAAACAGATAGAAGTTTTTTTAACTTTCATTAAAAAAATACTAATTCTGAGCTCTTCACAAAGCACCATATTATTTACAAATTACATTGGTCACAATAAAATAGTTAATCCATATCCATCCATCTTTAATCTTTAATACCAATTTAAAAATTAAAGATAATAAATAGCTTACAAAAAAATATATATATATATTATTTCAAAGCTGATTTCAACACATGGTCACCCTACATGTTTACATTAAAATATTAGTTCCTACAGCTTGCTATAGCTTAGTAGAGGCCCATTCTGCGAGAAATATTATTGTAACAATAGTCTTTCAATTCTTGTATTAATTTGTGTATTTTTATAAAATTGTTAACCTATGTCCAAGTGAGGTTAAAAATTTAAATTTAAATAACAACACATAAATTAAAAATAGTTAAAGAAACAATAAATAAATATATCCGGGTTATCGCATCCTACAACTTTACTGAAAGATCACACAGGTGGCAATTCCAAGGTTTCACTTATACAATAAATTTGACGGCCTCCGTGGTCCCGAGGCAAGACTCTCGACTCACAATCCGAAGGTCGCGGGTTCGAACCCGGCGTGCGCAAATAAATTTTATTTGATTAATTTGTGTTATTTCACAATTTATTCATTTAAAATAATATATAGTATATTTGCGGCACGTTCCAGAGTGGAAGATACTATCAGTATCGCCCTGGTGTAAGACCACCATTCAGAATTGAAACGTTGCTTGAAATGGCTTTAGCCGTGTTTAGTAACCAGATCTGAATAGCCAGGTACTTCCCCACCTTCCTCTTCCCTATCTCCTTCCCCTCCCCACTACCTTCAGCCTCACAACATACCCCAATTGGGGATGCCATAGTCTCACTGGCTCCAGACGGGAGCAGTTTGGGACTCTTGTGCGGTATTTAATATAAAAAAAAAATAAATAAATAAATAATCAATAAAATACAATCGTATTTTAACAAAAACGGGCACTTCTATTGCTGTCTAAACTATTCTAAATGTCCTCTTAAAAAGGTGTCCATCATATTTATTTCAAAATTATTTTGTACTCGCCTTAAGATTCGTTTTTATCATCGTTTATAAATCTTTTTTTTTTCATTATGTTATTTTTTACTTATATATTTATAAACCATAAGGATATATATTTTTTAATTTTCTTTATTGCTGAAAATGGTAACGAATGACACAATGTATGATATTGTTATTTATTCTACAAAATTTCTACATTTATCATTTTTATTTTTAAAATTTTTGTATTTTACCGATATTTATGTGTGTTATTTTAAATAAATTGTGAAATTATTAACCCCGATACAGGCGAACCCTAGTGGGGTTAATAATTACATGCTAAAAATGAATTTAAATTGTAAAGAAGCAATAAATAAATCCATAAATAATTATTCTACGAACAAAAAGTATTCTTCAAATAGTACGCTATTTTGTATTTGCATTGTCAGAGATTTTCAATACCCCTTTGTCAGTCGAAGGCTTTTCCGGGCAATGAGAACCCATGAGTTTTCTTTTTATTAGAAAGCATAAAATAGCACTTACTTCTCTGCGGGGCTCCGCACAGTACTAGAAGTACATAGAAGCCTCCTGCAGATGTCATGGTTAGAACCTTCTACAAGTCTCCGTGGTGCGAATCGTAGGCGTGACAAGCAAAACCTTTCAGATTCATTAGATTTCTATTATTACAATGCGCGAGATGTCCGGTTTAAGGTGTGATACCAATTTACGGGAAGAGTTTAGGAACATATTTTTACTTTGGCGATGGAAGTACAAAAATAGCAAAACATTAAATTTCTATTAAAGAAAAGATCTATTAAGGAAAATTTTAAATTAACTAATATATATTTTTTTTGTATTAAGGAAAATTTTAAATTAATTAGTTAATTATTTTTTCTATTAACAAAAAATTTAAAAAAGCTAATTATTTTTTTTCTATAAACGAAAATTTTAAATTAACTAATCAATAATTTTTTCTATTAAGGAAAATTTTAAATTAATTAGTTAATATTTTTTTCTATTAACAAAAAATTTAAAAAAGCTAATTATTTTTTTTCTATTAAGGAAAATTTTAAATTAACTAATTAATTATTTTTTCTATTAAGGAAAATTTTAAATTAACTAATTAATTTTCGTTATTTGTTTTTGGGGTGTTATGCTGTGTTGCGTTACCTGCTTCTTTAGCCAACGTTTCCGACAGCGTTACAGTGTCCACCATCAAGGCAGATGTGTAATGTGTCCGTGTCCTATACTTTTGGCCGTAAAAATCTAAAAACTTAACTAATTAATTATTTTTTCTATTAAGGAAAATTTAAAATTAACCAATTAAAAATTTTTTTTTGGAAGAAAATTTTAAATTAACTAATAAATTATTTTTTTCTAAAGCGGAGTTTAAGTTAAGTTAAAAGTTATCTATTAGTCAAATATATTTAATTTCAGAGTGGAAAACATTTCAGAGTATAAATAAAATCATCATCGCCCTGGTGTAAGACCACCATTCAGAATTAAAACGTTGCTTGGAATGGCTTTAGCTGTGTTTGGTGACTAGATCTGAAAAGCCAGGTACTTCCCCACCTTCCTCTAGCTCATCTCCTTCCCTTCCTCACATACTTTCAACCACACAACATACCCTAATCGAGGATGCCGCAGTCTCACTGGCTCCAGACGGTTAGGAGCAGTGCGGTAATCACTTAAAAAAAACATTTATACATATATGAAGCTGAAAAAAAAAAGTAGACCGTTATCGTAAACTGACATTTGCATAAACATTTTGTAAAATAGCATTGCTATTCCGGATATAGTTTCTAAGTCAATTTAATAATTATCAGCTTGCAACTCCATTATTCGATGAGCTATGGTGTGTTGAAATATCCGTAACAGTAAGACAAGACGCGAAATTGTTTGATGATTATTTTTAATCAGTTGAAGTCCCCGGCTTTATGCAAAGTTTTTTGAAGTCTAATTAATACAAACAGAAGCCTTTCATTTGCTTTAAGGTCAAGTGTTAAAAATCTTTCTCCTTAAAACTGTACATTTTTGTAAAAATAAAATCCACGCCGCCGCCCGGTGTCCACCATGCCGCCGCCCGCCCATTCATCACACTCTTCTTTATTTTATTTTTTATATTCTTTAATTTTTTTTTCCAAATGAAAAATAAAAATATTAAAGTGTTAAAAGTGTTGGAAACTTACTCAGATTTAATTCACACAAGCTTTTGAGGTTATCATGAAGTTTGCCGTTTATCTTCGGTGAAAAAAATAAAATAGATAGTTTGATGGCACAGCTTTGTTTCGTTTAAAAAATCTAAAGGTCTTAATTTACAATTAAGAACGGGTCGTTTCAAGGAATTTTAACAATTCATCAATTTTCGAAGTTGTGTGAACGTTCCATTCAAGTTCTGTTATTATTTCAGTTTTATGAAGCAACTGGCCTGTGTTGATATTTTAACAGAGTTAGAATAGAACTTATACAGAGCTTGAAAGCTTAGGCTGGCTTTACATTCGTAAGTTTTTTCCCGTAATTCGCTCGTGTAAGCGAATTATGGCCAAATTACCAATGTAAACGACACCAAAAGTCACTTAACGTAATTTAAAGCATGTTACAGAACTTCTTCTTCCGGAAGTTTTTTGACAGGTCTAATCGCGTCCGCGCGAAATTACAGTCTTCTCACAGCTTATAAAATCAGTTTGATAAGCTGAGGGACTTTTTGTAAGAAATAGTACCAAAATGCGCCGTTGCGAAATGTCAAAAATCAAAAGACATTTGTTTTTATTGGATTATTTTCCTATAAAACTAGTATTTATTTCCACTTATTTGAGTTTTCTGAAAATGAGCATCCTTCTATTCAATTATCGGTCCAAACCTTTATAATCTCAATGTTTCTGTTTTTAAAATTACGTATTTGAATACGAAGTCGGTTGCTGTCGGCAGCTGTCAGGTAGCTGTCATTCGAATAAAATGAAAGAAATCCATTAATATTCGCCTTTGACGGCAAAAAAGTGCGTGGAGAATTGTTTAATTAAAGCCAAATTCTATTTCAGCACTTTATTTGGTCCTTTTCGACTTTATTGACAAAATCGCGTAAATTTGACAGTAGCAGGTCGTTGTTGAAAGGAAGCCATCTTACCGCAAATAAATTTACAGATGTAAACGGTCGCATGAGCAGTTACACAGGTCGAACTTCCGAAACACTTCCGTGATCATTAATTACCACAAGTCAGATGCATATGTAAACGCTCCTGGGAGTGACCTGTCAAAATCTTACGTAATCCGTAATTTTTAATTACGAGTGTAAAGCTAGCCCTATAATAGAACTTATACAGAGCTAGCAAGAAATTGTTTAAATTCGGTGAAAAAACTGGCCCTTAGTGTTTTATTAATTTTAATTGCTTTATTACATCAATCATTTAAAAAAGTTATTAAAACTATTCTAAAAAACTGTCAAAAGGAGTGAAACTAGCAGTCCACAATGGAGTCCTTGTACCTACCCTGATGTATGGCAGTGAGGCATGGAACTGGCAGAGGAAGGACGAAAGTAAACTGAATGCTGTAGAAATGAGATCGCTGAGGCGTATGTGTGGTAAAACCATGTATGATCGTGTGAGAAATGTGGAGATCCGCAAAGAATGTAAGACTGATGTAAGCATAATGAGTAAGATTAAGAAAGGGACCCTCAGATGGTTTGGGCATGTAGAGCGAATGAACGAAGAAAGTAGTGTAAGAAGAATATATGACGCAAATATGAATGGAAGAAGAATTCGGGGACGCCCGAGGAAGACATGGCACGACCAAGTGAATCAGGCGATGTCAAGAGTCAGAATAACAGAAGAGCATGTATGAGACGATGTATGAATGTGAACGAAGCAAGGAGTGTGTGCCAAGATCGAGTCAAGCAACTGGCCTGTGTTGATATTTTAACAGAGTTTGAATAAAACTTATACAGAGCTTGAAGATTAACTTTGAATTTGACAAATTGTTTAAATTCGGTGAAAAAACTGGCTCTTAGTGTTTTATTACTTTTAATTGCTTTATTACATCAATCCTTTAAAAAAGTTACTATTTTGACTAAAACTATTCTGTTTAGAATAATTTTTTAGACTCAAAACACAAAATACTATATGTGTGATATTCATTCCCAGTTCTATAAAATATTATAAAGTAACACTTAAAAAAGCCACTCGATTCGTATCATCGTCAGTAAAAGTAATTAAACGGAATGTGATATTTTGTATTTTAATTTAGTTGCAACGATTTTTCAATTTATATTAATATTTAAAAAAAAGTTGAAAATAATTTAATTTACAATTTTTAATAAAAAAAAAATTGTTAACTATTTAAGCAACACGTGTCTTCTTTGTCTTCAGAAAATTAAAAGCAGAAGATTTGCAATATTTATTTTGTGTGGGTGTTATGGACATCACGAAGGTTTGCCAACAATATCGTTACTTCCAAAATGAGCACGAGAAAAGTTGCAAATACAATTACAATAAAAGGCTTCACATCGTGCATTGGATTCCGTATATGAGCAGTTACTACACTTACTTTTCAGAAAAGTGTTCGAATATTTTGGAAAAGTATTTCGAATTGGAAATTAGGTTTTTGGACAACTTGTTTAAATAACAAAAGTGAGATAAAATGAAGTGATTTTTAATACACAAAGCCTTATTCGTAGATAGTTCGCGTAATAGTTGACAAGTAATCAGTTCCACACTGTTTTATAGGTTTTTGTGTGAATATCTCGCAAGAGTCCCAGCTGCTCCCGTCTGGGGCCAGTGTAATCATAAAAAAAAACAATTTGACTTCATTATTTTTGCAACACGCTTGCAGATGGTTTGACCATATTTTCCTTTCAATTACAATATCACAATATAAACAGTTAATTTATTCTAAATAAATAAGTATTATAATATCTACTCGATTCGATGAAATTTCAGATTCTCCAGTACAATTTATAAAATCCGTATTTATTAATACGATTCGTACATAATACATTTAAAAAACTTTGACACTTTGTAATAAAATTAAATTTGTTAGGGAGTGTCTAAAGAAATAACAATTCGCAGTCATTTCACCCAGTCGGGTCTGTTCTAGAAAATAAGTGGTCTTACTAAAACCTTTTCAATAAATCACGTGAAATTACTGGCTGTCAAACACACTGCCTCCGACCCTCAACCCCCCCTGCCTCAACCCGCAGTATTAACTGCCGCCCGACTGCCAAAATCCCTCTCAACTAATGCCTAAACACGAACTTTAAATACAGTACTTTTCTTCGGAAAATACTTGGCGAAATGCTGAATTAAATATGAGTCAATTACTTCATGGGTCAAGCGTAACTACGCGAAACGAATAATTAATTAATAAGTGTAAGAGACTTTCCGCCTATATTCAGCAAATGTTATCTTCAATCATGGGAATCATCGTGAGGGATTAATAAAGGAATATAAGAAGACACTACAAAGTTGCACTACGATGTCATCTCTCGTTCATACGTCAGAGTTTCGAAAACCATTTTGGAAGGAAAAAGAGAGGCTTCTCTATTACCCTTTACTCCAGACAACATTGGAGGTTATCCACCGCTTACCCGTCCTAGTATAAGTAACATATGGTTACTCCTTCAAGGTTCAACAACGATAACGAAATCGTTAAACGATACTACATTTATTTATTTTGAATCAATCTAGAGACCTCCAGTGTCCCTGCATACGTTGTTAGTAAGAAGTATGCAAGTGTTTAACAGGGAAAAAAATGTAACAATAGGTTAGTAAAGCAAATATGAATTAAACAGGGCAAAATAAAAACTCATTTATAAGGCTCCATTGCATCGTTTAAAAAAACCTGCAAGCACCTGTATAAAATGGAGAATATTAAAATACAATAAATCTCAAATCATTGGGCAAGTACCAACAAAAAATGTGGATGGCATTCGGTCTGACCATAAAACATACTTAGATTCCGTGTCCTTTAGCCAAACACTCGAAGACTAAAAGAAAATTCAGCGTTGAGTAGTCAGAGGCAGGACAGAGGATAGTCAAGGTCGCCTGATCAAGCCTCAAGCCTACAAAGGCGTAAAGATTTGAGAGGGACCTGAAAAACTGATAATGTAAGTAAATATGAAGAAGAAACGAGTTCCAGACGACAGATGAAAACTTGGGTGGCAAACGGCTGACGTGAGAAATGCCCCTCTTAAATGATTCCACAAGAGACATCTTAGGTTCTCACAGCCTCGTAAACTGTGATCCTCAATCAGTAGCTGTTCCTAAAGCCGTTGTGCCCATTCATGGTGGGAGTGTCGGCGTGTGTGATTGCGGTGAGTTGCAGACCACTGAACATGTGGATGATGGGATGAACAGGGCGACTCCCGAGGCCCTACATTGGCCCGCTGACCTACATACACGGATGTCCCTCTCTGACTCCACCATCATACAAAAGAAGAAGAATCTATGAAAATGAAAACCTAATTTACCTTATATTTATACTCATCTAGGGAGAAATTACTACACAAAGAATTTTCGCACGGTTTTTCCGGTACATGTCTATATTTCTTCCAAGTCCTCCAGCTATCCCTAAGCAAAAAAAATCACCACGAAAATTTTCGCGTGTAAAACATTAATTCAGATTGTTATAAGTGTCCACAGAATTGATAAGTTTGGTTTCTAATATTTGTATTTGTTCATTCTTAAACGTTCAAGTCTTATGCGCTACACTACCATTACGTCCCAACTGCCCAGAGAAAGTGATATGTTTTGACGCTGAAGGGAAAGTAGAATGTTGAGTTGTACCTGGCTATTTAGATCTGTTAGCAAAATACGGATAAAGCAACTTGAAGCTCCTTTTTAATTCCGAAATACTCACCTACTAATATTTGCAGATTAAGGGGGTATTCTCGTCTAGAAAAAAAAAATTTTTTTCTTCATATTTCCAAAGTTTAAATATTCAAAAATATCCCCTGAAAAGGATTTTTCGAAATTCGCATTATTTTAAAAGTTATAACCATTTTAATTTCACGGTTTAGACAGAATCTTACCAAAATCTAAATAGAACAAAATTTTAAACACATTTTTCACAAAATCACTTTTTTCAAGACGGTTGACACGATATCTCAAGTTCTACTAAACCAATTTACTTGAAATTTGGTGTGAGCCTTTTCTATTCATTACTTTATCGCATGAACTAGAACTATAACAAAAAATTTATTTTTACTTTTCTAAAAAAATTCGGAAAGTCAAAAAAACGTGTATAAAATTACTTTTTTTTCAGACAGCCGCCATTTTGCGAAAAAAAAATAATTATAACTTCTCGGAGTTTCATGCCATAGCAAAATTTGTTTGAATTAAAAAATAATTTGTTTTTTTTTTCGGATTACTAGGGCCAGGGCCAGGGCTATTAACCAGGGCGTGCCAAATTTTTGAGACCCCCTACTTCAACATAAAATTTTTTCAACATTAAATTTTTTCGTTTGATTTTTTTTAATGCATTCTTTAATATTTAAAACATATTTGGTAAAATAACGGCTACAAAAATATTATTGTTTTTTTTTTATTGCACCTGAAAAAACACCTACATTTCATGCTTCTAGACTAGAATAACTCCTTACTGAACTGCATTCTCAGCATTAACACAAACGTTTTTCGGAATCCGAAATATACATCAAATTTAATATTTTTTATAGTTTGAATACACGATTTTAACAAGCTTTGTGGAACATATTTATGATTTTTTTTAAATTGGATATATTTAATACTAGCTTTTCCCCGCGGCTTCACTCGCATGGTATTACGGAAAATTACTGTAGCGGTTGAACTTATCAATTATTCCCCCTTCTCCCCACCCCCACCCCCTCCCGCATTCCATACATTCATTCCCTTACATTCAGTTTTCAAACATCTCGCCTGCCACCTTTCATAAAGCTATAGCTCAAAGAAAAAATAATTATCCAATTTCGTTCATTCGTTCGGAATTTATGCGCTTACAAACATTTCGGAAGTTTATTTTTGATTTAATATTTGGAAGTTTGTTAATATAATAAAAAATTACACTATTTATTATTCAGCCCTTATAATTGTTACGAATTAAATTTTCAATGTAGGAACTCTTGTCTGACATTTATTACAAAACAGAAGCTTGTCCAAAAAAAACAAAACATATTCTATTATTTGAATTTTCTGGAGCAGTAGCTGACCAGGGGGCTGAGTACCTACCAGCTTAGAACCCACAAATATATCAACACCGTTGTCATGGAAACGTTTTTTTTCTGACGTTAGCAAAAACTCGCTTTTGTTAGCGACAGAAAACGTATGACAAATATAATATATTAATATTTATAATTTCATAACGCCAGAGCTTGCCATCATATACAGAATATAGTCTTCGCATATAATTTAGCTTTCTATTGGTGAATGAATTTTTAAAATCTTTATATTGGTTAATGCGTGAAAGCGTCATAAACAAACTCGAGCAGTTTCGCATTTATAACATTAGTATGGATTTGTTCGTTGTATTATATTAAAATATCCAGCCTCTCGTTAATATTTAATTTGGTTGAAAATTATTTAAGCTAACCACAATTTTGAGATTTATTTAGTCGCGGTTTTTGTTAATTGATACGAAAAGTGAGAATGTTAAGTTCATTGATTAATTCAAGGTTTCATCTATTTATTTTATAGAATACATTAATTAATTCTTGGTAGTTTCGAGAAAACGAAAACTAATTGAATTAATAACCCAATATAATAATAAACCAATATATTAAAATAAGTACATATTTGTACATTGTCTATT
Source organism: Glyphotaelius pellucidus (assembly GCA_936435175.1). Lineage (NCBI taxonomy): Eukaryota > Metazoa > Arthropoda > Insecta > Trichoptera > Limnephilidae > Glyphotaelius > Glyphotaelius pellucidus. The sequence continues at coordinate 7,558,078 of OW386548.1, read as the reverse complement.
CAGATTACTAAATAATAATTACAATTTTCCTTGGAATTGATAAAATACAAAACACACGATTAATAAAACCAATTATAATTCTTCTAAATGAACCATCCCCATTATTTTCTTAGTAGCTGTTATTTTGTTACAAGCACGAAAGTGTTCCGAAATCCTTTTGGAGATCGTCCGCTCTGTCTGGCCTACATAGACCTTGTCACATCCGGAACAGCTGAGTTTATATACTCCATCTGTTTCCAGAGGAAACTTAGTCTTTGCCGACCTCAGTAGGTCTTGGATTTTTGTCGTGTTTTGTCGTGTAAACTTGGCTACCCTGACAAATCGGCAATCGCCGAGCACTTAATCGAAACCGGCCATTACTTTGGATTTGTTCCTGAAGTCCTGGGAAGACCCAAAACTTACAGAGCACGCCTAATTACGGAGGCAATTGAAATCCATTAAAACCCCATCAATATTAACAGAGACGACGGAGCTAAGCTCAATAGTTCTTGGTATCCAGTAATTGACGGCTACACCAAAGCTAAACGCAAAAAACCATGCTGAATTTTTTCTAACACCAGCTCGTAGAGAAATGGAGCTGGCAGCACGGTATCGCTTCGACACACATAAGTAAACACTCTCACCAATATCATTTACTCATCTGCCCTGATGATGGACACTGTAACGCTCTCCGAAACGTTGGCTAAAGAAGGAGGTAGCGAAACACGGCATAACACCCCAAAAACAATAACAAGAATTTATATACAGTATTGATTTTTTGTACTTTGCGCTGGTATATACAGTATATAGAAAATTAGATTTCTCCTTGATGCATTTGAATGAAAATATGTTTTATACTTTCTGCACTTAGTTATTTTTTTTTTATTTATTTTTTTTTTTTATATGAAAATCCGCACAAGTCCCCAACTGCTCCCGTCTGGAGCCAGTGAGACTATGGCATCCCCAATTGGGGTATGTTGTGAGGCTGAAGGTAGCGGGGAGGGGAAGGAGATAGGGCAGAGGAAGGTGGGGAAGTACCTGACTATTCAGATCTGGTCACTAAACACGGCTAAAGCCATTTCAAGCAACGTTTCAATTCTGAATGGTGGTCTTACACCAGGGCGATACTGATAGTATCTTCCACTTTGGAACGTGCCACAAATATACTATATATTATTTTAAATGAATAAATTGTGAAATAACACAAATTAATCAAATAAAATTTATTTGCGCACGCCGGGTTCGAACCCGCGACCTTCGGATTGTGAGTCGAGAGTCTTGCCTCGGGACCACGGAGGCCGTCAGTTATAATTTGTGTAATTAAGTTTACCATATTTTTCCTAAATCGACTACATATCGTATTTAAGTATGTCAGGGGCCAATTGTCGGCGGATCAACTGTACCGCCTATATTCAGCAAATGCTGTCTTAAATCATGGAAATCATCGTGAGGGATTAATGAAGGAATACAAAAAGATACTACAAAGTTGCACTACGATGTCGTCTCTTGTTCAGACGTCAGAATTCCGAAAACCATTTTGGAAGGAAAAAGAGAGGCTTCTATTACCTTTTACTCCAGTCAACATTGGACGTTATCCACCACTTACCCGCCCTGATACAAGTAACATATGGTTACTCCTTCAAGGTTCTCGCAAGATACTATTTTTTTTTTTTTTTAAACGAAGCTACATTTATTTATTTTGAACCAATCTAGACATCCAATTTCACTGCAAACGTTGTTAGTAAGCAGTATGCAAGTGTTTAACAGGAAAATAGCAAATAGCAACAATAGGTTAGTACCCATCAATAGCGTGGTGGCTGGATCGAAGAGACCAGTTGAAAGACTCTTTGGCATTTCCTGCTGGACTATCTCGACCCATTGTTTTGCACCGAAGTGGGATGGATGGTTCACATGTTCATTACTTCTGGGCACACTGACCCTCGGATTCCTAGCCACCTCTCGTACCTTTTTCCTTCCCGGAATTTTTCCCTCTTCTTTTCCTACAAAAGACCCTCCACGCAGCATCCCCTATGATGACAAAGGCCCGCGAGGGAAAATATTGTTCTTAGGGCCCCCTGTGTTGATTGAATGTGAAAAAAGTTTAAAAGATTGTTTAAAAATATGAACATTCGCAACTAAAGGAATTTTACTATAGCCAAACAGTTTTAAAATTTATTTTCTACTTAGTGGAACTCCGTCATAATAAATAGGTGAATGAGAAAATAATGAACAGTTCAATTTAAAATATCATAAATATAATATATTTAATTTAAAGATCTTTCGTGTAGATTTGAATGGAAACGAATGTCGCCAGTGATATAACACATTTTTGGGTCTTGCCCATTTAAACACATTTTTGGGTCTAGCCCATTTAGCACGCACTTTGTCACACGAAATGAAGAGTTGAGCGTTACAGCAGTCAAATCGGAATATATTTATTAATATTTTTCGGAAAGGAAGGAGAGGAAATTATGGGAAGGAAAAAGGGTATGAGTGGTGGATAGAAATCTAAGGGTCAATGTGTTCAGGAGTAAGAGACGCATGAATCCATCCCTCCTGCTGCTGTACAAAAAGTTGCGTCGAGAGAGTCCTTGAAAAGTCTGAAAAAATTATGTCTGCCTCAGGCAGTCTCATTCATTAGCATTCATTCATTGTAAACGCATTAACCACCAAGACGCAGACAATCCCCATCCCATGGACCCGGGCACCCCTGCTAAGTCACCAAACGTAGCAATACATTACGCACTCACGTATTTTATGATCGTTCGCTTTACTTTTGCTTAATATTTCTGAAGGTTATTAAGAAAATCTACTGTTACGTATTTATTTTCATACGTGAGTAGGTACTGTTTTTGTGAAATTGTGAAATTTTGTGTTATGGTGCGCACATTTACGGGGAATTGGGGTTTATCATAACAAATAATCCACATTACGCGAGGTTTACTGTTCACAGAACTACTATCCTTTTTGTTTTAGTGTTTTAAGCCTCCTATGTGGAGGTAATCTAAAAAAGTATTTGGCAACCAATTTGAAAAAGGCTATTTAACTTTATCAAATAGCTCAACGAAAATGGGTTCCGATAAGTGAATCAAATGGGTTTCACACGATTTAAACCCAAAATCCTTCAACTTCTAGTTACCCATTAACTGTTTCACACAGTTCTGAAGTCCTTAAAGACCCGCTGCCTCCTGAGCAGTAAGTCAATATTTGATCAACAGGTTCGCCAGGAAATTTACTTATTTACTTTGAGGACAGACAAAGGGCAACTTTACTCGAATTATTCTAACCAGTTAAGTAATATAAAGTCGAAATGTTGTTTTTGTGGATAACGTTTTATAAATGTGATATAAAAGATTCCATGACAGTTGATTCCCCGATAGTTGCCTTTCCGGCACTTATTTATAATATGCAGTGGGCTTAGGGAAAATATGGTATTTAATTAAATGAATACAATATTAGCGAAACTCAATCGAAAATCTGTAAACAGAGAAAAATCAGAAAAAGATATTTGCACCTCTGGGACTCGAACACATTTGCCCGGAAAGCGAAAGGTCCTGGGTTCAAGTCCCAGAGGTGCAAATATATTTTTCCGATTTTCTGTTTCCAGATTTTTGCAAATATTGTCTTCTTTAATTAAATATTACAATTTAAGGTTTTACTCATAAAGTTTAAAATAAATATTAAAAAAAAATTCATCCAAGACTTGCAGAAAAGTCAATAGATGTCGAATATTATATAAAATAGATAAAGATTTATCCAGACACTATTATCTATTATCTAGATAGCATTTATTTCGGGTTTGAATCTTTCAATCATATATAAAGATAGCAGCCAATAAAATATGCTTTAAGAAAATGAAGATAATGTGTCTGGTTCTTAGTCGAAGTTTGATATAGTTAAAAATGACTGAATCAGATATCGACACCTTTACGCAGTGGTTAGCGCATTTTCCCGGAAAGCGAAAGGTCCTAGGTTCGAGTCCCAGAGGTGCAAATATCTTTTTCTGATTTTTCTGTTTCCAAATTTTCGATTGAGTTTCGCTAATATTTTCTTTATTTAATTAAATATTTAATTTTGAGATTTTACTCATAAAGTAAAAAAATAAAAAATATATATATACGATATACCTATGTTCTTACACAAAATATAACAAAGTGTCCCGAAAGGGTGTGCAGAGGAAAAATGCAGCTGAATAACAGAAGTACGAGTATAAAACATATTTTCATTCAAATGCATCAAGGATAAAACTAATTGTCTTTATGCTGCATACCAGCGTATGAGTACATAAAATCGACACTTTAAATACGTTCGTTTGATATCTATACCAACGTAATATTAAATGTATTTGTAAAGTCAATTTTGGTTTGAAATGGGTTAATAATGCAAAAAAAATTATAATTTTAGAAAAAATATAATTTCTGGAAGAAAACTGTAGAAGATCAACAACTGTTGGGTTATCGAGTAAAAAAATCTGAAAAGAACAAAATAAGTTCCAGTAAAACTGTGGAATACTAAGGACGGGTTGTTTCAAAAAATTTGACGGATTCATCAAATTTTTGACGTTAATTTTCACGTTCTGTGTAAATTCTATTCCAGTTCTGTGATGATTTCAGTTATGTGAAGCAGCTAGCCTATGATGATAAAAAAACAGAACTCGAAAAGAACTTACACAGAACCTGAAAATTAACTTCAAATATTTGATGAACTCATCAAATTTTTTGAAACAACCCGTCCTTAGTGTTGAAATGCTGTGAGGCTGAAGACAATAGGGAAGGGAAAGGAAAAGTTGTGGATAAAAGTGTTTGAAGGTGGTATTCAGGTCAGATGTGAATAAAACCATTTCAAACTTTGGTTCCGAATATCGGTATTTTGCCAGTGATACTGAGACGAAATTGCATTCTGGAACGAGATGTAAAGAAAACTGATATGAATTCAAGACGAAATAATTCCTTATATTTTTTTTTCGCATTTAGCAATCACTTTGAGGGTAAAGGTAATTATAAAAACAACAATAAAATAGCCTGGTTTTATATCATATCACATATATGTATTATATTTTACAGTACCTTTTATCACACAAATTTTAAAATATAATAAACTATTTTTTTTTAATATTTAATTGACATTAAATTTGATAGTCTTATTATCAAGTTCTGCAAGTATTTTAGTTACAGCTGTTTCGGTTTTCAAGACCATTTTCAAACTGTCACTGGTAATAAAACTATCAAATTTAATTTTAATTAAAATAAAAAAAAAAATTAAATGAAGTTCTACGAATTAAACACAAAAACCATTAAAATAAACTAAACTTAACTATTTACTAAATAAACTGTTATATTTGTCAAACCGCCCGATTTTTACCATATTTCCCTTACCCACGCCTAATTTTATCCGCCCTCCCTCTTAGGTACCTCCCCCTCGCCCCCCATCAAAGTTGATGTTCTCTCTTCCTTTACTACTTTTCATTTAAAAACTCTGTTATCTTGTATTACACCTTTACATATTATAAATTAAAGTCCACCGCCGCGTCTGTCTGTCCGTCTGTTCACAATAAACTCAAAAACTACTGAACCGATTATCATGCAATTTTCACCAATATGATTCATTAGAAAGGTTTGCATTTATAATTTTTCATAAATTGGTTGAAATATTTAATATAAAGGAGAATGTCTGTATGTGGTGAACGAGCGGGCCCCAAACGGGCGGTGTAGATTTGATTTGTATGCAAATTAACAGATGGCGGTAGGTATAAAGATCGAGTAACCATCCAGCAGATGGCGAGATTATGTTTCGTTAGCCACAGCAACGCGTGGGTCAGCTAGTATGGAATGTTTTATGAGGAAAGTTCAGGTCGAACCGAAACCGGTTGTATTTAAAAAATATAAGAAAGTGAAATAAATTATTTAATTAAATGAAGACATTATGAGCGAAACTCAATCGAAAATCTGGAAGCAGAAAAATCAGAAAAAGATATTGGCACCTCTGGGACTCGAACCCAGGACCTCCCTACTTTCCGGGTTGGGCGCTCTTATCCACTGAGCTAAGGTGTCGATATCCAATTCGATCACTTTTAACTGTACCATACTTCGACTAAGAACCACCCATATTCGACATGACCGAATTGGATATCGACACCTTAGCTCAGTGGATAAGAGCGCCCAACCCGGAAAGTAGGGAGGTCCTGGGTTCGAGTCCCAGAGGTGCCAATATCTTTTTCTGATTTTTCTGCTTCCAGATTTTCGATTGAGTTTCGCTCATAATGTCTTCATTTAATTAAATATTACAGTTTGAGGTTTTACTCATAAAGTTAAAATAATAAATAATGAAATAAATTATTTTATTGTCATTATTATAATTCCATATTTTTTGCAAAATATTATTAAAAATAATAAACATGCGATATTTAAATATTTCTTCGTCGGATTTTGAATTCAAGACCCCTGAGTTCAGAACTAAGGTATTCGCAGCTCTGACGTAGAGGCTCTTTTGGGAAATTAAGCCAAGATTTATATTGTCTTTTAGATATTATTTTCAGCAATCATTTTCGCAAACGAATGCCACATTGAAAGCGCTGATTTTTTTTTCTTCTTTTATTATGCGTGAAAGGCGTCGTATAAATAAATAACTTAAAAACAATTGTCAATAAAATAGAGAATGAATTCTATGGAGTTAATATAACATTTTAAAGTAATACTACTTTTAGGTTTATTCCTTTTATTTCTTTCTTGCAAATTCAATAAACACCGCCGAGCTTCTGCCATCAAAATACGAGAGAAAGAAATAGATCACAAAGTAAAAAATTGTATTACGGCTCCCTTTGGGAGAGTGATGGGGGATTACACCAGGAGTGAGAAGTGAGGAATGAGGAATAAGGAGTACAGGGGGCAGAAGGAAGAGGAGGTATTGGTTTTATGGCAGGTAAAAGATGTTCTCTAGTGTGAATGTCATTTATCATTAGAACATACGGTATAGAGCTTAGGCAATTCTTCAGTTAGATTCTCAGGAAGAACTTTTTTTAAGATGGGCAATACAAAAAAAAAATGTATATTCTTAATGTGATTCTTAATGTATATTCTTATATCACCACGAATACTATTAAAAGGCACTTGGAAAAGGGATTCTAGAAACACATTTTAGTGTGGTATGATTGTAGGTTTTCACGGCCAAAAGTATTTTCGTTATTTATTTTTGGGGTGTTATGCCGTGTTGTGCAACCTCTTTCCTTAGCCAACGTTTCGGACGGCGTTACAGTGTCCATCATCAGGACAGATGAGGTGGATTAAGAAGGAGGTAGCGAAAAAAAAACATTTTAGTGTATTTTTTTATTTATTTTGTGAATAATTTTGTCAGAAAGAAAAAAGTTAACCAAAACCAATGCCCTTGATAATTTTATCCATAATATTATTATTTTAAAAGTTGTTTCTAATACGCGTTCACACACATTTACTGAAAAAAATTTTTTTTTAATAGTTTACGCTTATATTTCTTATGAAGTCATTGACAACTTTTTAAAATTGTACTCAAGCAAAACGATAGGAAAAGCTTCAATTTATTTTTGTATTTTCGTAATTTTTTGTAATTTCGCTTTAAGCTAGATTCACGGAAAGTGTTTTTTTTATAATGTACGTAGTTACATGTTAAGATTCTACGGTTGTTTTAATAACCTTTTTCTTTATACCCAGTATAAAACTAGAGATTTTTTAACTCTCGCGAACAATTTATTGCAAGGTGTGGTCAAAAAATTAAAAAAAAAATCCAGTTACATAATTAATCTATGCGTGCCCTTCAAAATTCAAATTGGGTGTAATATTTTGGATGAAGGAAACTTATAAATGATAACGCATCTTCAGGAAACTTTAAAGGACTCGTAAATTTATTTGCTCTATTCCCAATTACATTGTGAATATTCAGGAGACCCAAACTACCCAAGACATACCAAGGAGTTTACGTTTTACTTGTTAAGAAGGTATGGTGAGGAGAAGAGAAAGTGAGGATAAAAACCTAAAACATAGGTTTTTTATAACGTAACCAAATTTCCCGTTACCCCTTGGTAGGAGGGAAATTTGCACCTTCTGACATCTATGGATAATTTCTTCAACTAATTATATTATTTTACCTAAACCAATAAATCATATCATTTGGAGAGGTGTGAGTCCTAGCTAAGCCTTTTTCGAATTTTAGACATTAGGAGTATATTTTTTTACTCTTTCTGTAGATTTATTCGAGGTATTTAATTTTTATGTCAGATACGGTTGAATGTGGGAAAAAAATTGTATATATTTGACAGTTAAATGGATATTTAAATTCTCCGTAACCTGACCTGAAAAATTAAATTGTGTACTATATTTTATTAAATTTTATAGTATTTCTAAATGAACTTTGAAAGTAACGTAACTTCGCCATTTTTTAAGGCATCTAAAAATTAAATTTATGCCGTTATTAACTTTTTAAATATCACGTATTTAAAAAAAAGAGACAACCTCATTAAGACAATAATAAGATAAATCTATACAAAGGTTGTAACGTCAGAACTCACCTTGCAATTGCTTTTACAGCTTCAAACATAAATATTAGATATATTTTGTTCCATAAATGAATTTATTAAATAATATAGTATCTACAGTAAATGAAAAATGAAATTCGGCAAAAAAAAAACAATATCTTCTTTCGAATTAAAAAAAAATATCTCTCAAATAAATGACAAATTAGTGAGAGAAAACTTACTTCATATATTTAATATTTTTACTTTTCTTTTAAGAATTGTCAAAGCATTTTAAGTCATCAGAATACTAAAATAACTCTTTCACACCTTAAACACCTGTTTTCATACATACATTCTTTATGATAAAAAATCTCTTTATGACTTAAACCCCTTTGGTAATCCAACCCTCTTTTCACACCTTTCTTTCCTTTTGGAATAAATCACAATAAGTAACATTTTAAAGAAAAGCGGGTGCGTTTTCACACTATCCATACTAATATTATAAATGCGAAACTGCTAGAGTTAGTTTATGACGCTTTCACGCATTAACCAATAAAAAGACTTTGAAAGTTCATTCACCAATAGAAAGCTAAATTATATGCAAAGACTATGGTCTGTATATGATGGCAAGCTCTGGCGTTATGAAATTATAAATTATTTGTTATACGTTTTCTGTCGCTAATAAAAGCAAGTTATTTCTAACGTCAGAAAAAAAACGTTTCCACGGAAACGATGTTGGTATATTTGTGGGCTCTAAGCTGGTAGGTACTCAGCCCCCTGGTCAGCTATTGCTCCAGAAAATTCAAATATTAGAATATGTTTTGTTTTTTTGGACAAGCTTCTGTTTTGGAATAAGAGTTCAGTCAGATAAGAGTTCCTACATTAAAAATATAATTCGTAACGATTATAAAGACTGAATAATAAAAAGTGTAATTTTTTTAGTATATTAACAAACTTCCAAATATTTAATTAAAAATAAACATCCGAAATGTTTGTAAGCGCATAAATTCCGAACGAATGAACAAAATTGGATAATTCTTTTTTTCTTTGAGCAATAGCTTTATGAAATTTAGGTGGCAGGCGAGATGTTTGAAAACTGAATGTAAGGGAATGAATGTATGGAATGCGGGAGGGGGTGGGGGTGGGGAGGAGGGGGGATAATTGATAAGTTCAACCGCTATAGTAATTTCCCGTAATATCATGCAAGCGAAGCCGCGGGAAAAACTAGTATTTAATAAATGGAGAACAATTTTTTGAACAAGCTTTTGGAGGTATGGCTAGATATGTAAAAACAGGAGAATACTTAATTGTATAATAAAAAAATTCTGTCTAAAAATAATTACATCCCAACTTTATGCGCAAAAACGGAAATAAAACCTTCTGATCGAAGCCTTATGTTATCATCCCTAGAGTCCAACATAAATACAGCCTCCCATGTCTTACAAGGAATATGGGAATATTATTTATTGTTCCTCTTTTTCTGTAAAGGTAATCCTTTGATATGTGCCTTTGAAACTCGATGATGGAAGAAAAATGCGTGTTGCTTTTATGGATTCATCGAACGTAATAAAAAAGACATCCTAAAAGAATAACAGCTGGGAAAAGGACATAAACTGTGAAGACTTGCATGATTTTTTTTGGATTAGTTGTAATAAAATGTCGGATGAAATCAATGGAACATGGACGTGGACTCATATTTAATCAAGTATTTGTTTATGTTTGGTTCACAAAATTATTTGAAAAATTGTCAGACAGAAATAATCACTGATAAAAATTGGCATTTTGTCAACTTCATTAAGAAAACTGAGCTATTAATAGAGGTATTCTAAGGCATTTTAGTGTTTTGAGGTCGGGATTAGGCATTTTAGTCGGTGTGTAATTGTTCAAATAATTGTTTAGATACGGCAATAGTAGCTGATTCGGGCAATCACGCAAACGCGTGACTATTAACAATGTTACATTCTGTATTCATACTAATCAGATTGCATCCTCACACTGAAAGGAATTTTAGAGATATGCGGCCTCTTATTTTTTTTCAATTCCTTCGTAAAGAGTAGACTTTAAAGCGTGTTGGTAATTTGGATTCCACGCCAAGTAAAGTATTCCCCCTTGTTTTAGAATGTTCAGAAGAAATTTCAGAGATTTCTCTACCTGGGGGAGTATGGCTACTACCTGTGGCTCTATCTTACTGACTTTCTTTTCGGTATGCTTGGAATGAACCATCTACGAGGCAGAAGGGATGTACGCATTTCTTCACACTGATTCGTTAATGGTTTAAAAACTCATGGCTATCACAGAGAGCATTAATTTCTATGTTTTCGATGGTTATCTTCGTCACCGATGGCATAACCTGTCCTTTCTCTAAGCCTGTAGGACCAACTTGCCAATTGTCATGCCGGTGTTGAACAGAATCAATTCGGATATCGACATATTTAACATCAATAAAACTGCCTTTAAAAGACAGCTCTGTTACTACTAGTGTAGTTAACACTAGTGTAGGACTCCGTTACTACTAGTGTAGGACCAACTTGCCAATTGTCATGCCGGTGTTGAACAGAATCAATTCGGATATCGAAATGTTTAACATCAATAAAACTGCCTTTAAAAGACAGCTCTGTTACTACTAGTAAGTGTAGTTGACAATAGTGTAGGACTCCGTTAATACTAGTGTAGGACCAACTTGCCAATTGTCATGCCGGTGTTGAACAGAATCAATTCGGATATCGACATGTTTAACATCAATAAAACTGCCTTTAAAAGACAGCCCTGTAACTACTAGTAAGTGTAGTTGACAATAGTGTAGGACTCCGTTACTACTAGTGTAGGACCAAATTGCCAATTGTCATGCCGGTGTTGAACAGAATCAATTCGGATATCGACATGTTTAACAACAATAAAACTGCCTTTAAAAGACAGCCCTGTTACTACTAGTGTAGTTAACACTAGTGTAGGAGTCCGTTACTACTAGTGTAGGTCCAACTTGCCAATTGTCACGCCGGTGTTGAACAGAATCAATTCGGATATCGACATCTTTAACATCAATAAAACTGCCTTTAAAAGACAGCTCTGTTACTACTAGTGTAGTTAACACTCGTGTAGGACTCCGTTGCTACTAGTGTAGGACCAACTTGCCAATTGTCATGCTGGTGTTGAACAGAATCAATTCGGATATCGACATGTTTAACATCAATAAAACTGCCTTTAAAAGACAGCTCTGTTACTACTAGTGTAGTTGACATACCTAGTGTTTATTTTTAGGTAATTCTCTTTCACAAATGTAAGGTCGAAATTGTTTGTCGACTATTTTCTATTGAATTTCTATTTAAAGTGTATATAATATGTTCAGATTGCTATTATTGGATCCCGCTAGATTATCAAGGCTTTTCTCGTAACCTTTTCGCAGAAAGTTATCCACTTTGTTGCGTTACTTTTCCTTGATAACGCCGACCTTTGCGAGTCTTTGGATTGCCGCCGTATCGTCTGACAGAATTTCCATGTAAATTTCTTAGCGTTATTCAAATAGAGATAGAAAATGCTTTAATTTGTATCTTTTGAAGGCTTTGTAGCTCGCATCCCATGCGAGATTATGTATCTAAATGGCATGTTCTTGTTCTTGAAGCCATTTTAAAAAATTTAGTTTAAGAATAATATCTTTATGGTCCCCATACTGTTCGTTGGGGCCGAGTTATCTTTTAAAATGAAAAATTGGAGGTAACGGAAAAGCTTGTGAAAGAAAATAATATTTTGTGGTGTATATGCGAGATACACGAGAAAGGGAAGAGATAAGAATAATCTTCGATAAGAATTGTGAAAGAAATTGACGGGTATAATTAAAATTATGTGGCAATAGTGGAAGAGAAGCCGAGAAAAAGAAAGAAAAGAGATAAAATTTCGTTTAATAATTGTAGAAGTTTTGTGACAAGAAAAAGAAAAAGATCTTTTAATGTGACAATAGTGGTAGATGATAGATAAAGGTAAAGAGAGAATGTTTTTATCAAAATGTATTTGTGATAACGTCCTTATAAATGTTAACTTTTCATTTACGTTATTTATTTGTCATTATTTTTTCTACAATACCTACTTGGGTATTTTTTGATCTCCCTCTTTTATTGAACATGTTATGGAACATCTTAAATCATTTCCAAAACTTTGTTAGGTTGTCAGTTCGTATTTGTTCTGAACATCTCCTCTTTTTATCACTGTTGTTATTAATTTTAATATTCCGTATTTACTTCGATTTTGTTTGATCATTGTTTATTTTGTGTTACTTCTACTTATTTGTGAAATTATGAACCTCATTATTGGCTCAGTTCCAATGAGGCTTTTAATTTTGCGAAAAACAAGGCGTTTTTTTTGTGAAGTAGATAACAAAAAGTAAATATAAATACAATAACAAAAAATGAAAAGTTGTAAACTTTCTTTAAAAACCCTTTTATTAATTTTTGACGTTAAGAGAATTCAAAAAATAGTTTGGTTTAAGATGCGTCTTTTAAAATAAAGAAAAAAAAATGCACCGTATAGTACATAGGTACTTGCATTCGGTTACGCGATAGAACTCCTCAGAGAAAATACTGTATACCTACTTGCACAGCACAAAATATAACTAAGTGCCCCGAAGGAGTGTGCAGAGAGGATGTACCGCCAAATAATAAAAGTATAAAACACATTTTCATTCAAATGCAACAAGAAAAAAGCTTTAATTAAATGAAGTGTTGAAAGTAGTTTTTGAGCGTCGGGATTACCAAGGTTGAAAGAATTGGTTCCAGAGGCTGAGGAGCTGGTGGAGGATGTTTGACCTGTGCTTCGTCTTCTCATCAGACAAGTGTATATTAATACTCAACCACGAGGAATGGGGGTCGCGGTATTTTCAGGCCGCGATCCTGTGTTCAATGATTATACTGGATGATGAATTTGCACGGTCATTCTCGGAGCGGTGCCGAGATATTTTTCGGAGAGGTGACGGTGATGCCACATGTAAAAATGAATGTAAGTGATGCCCAGAGAAGATAATATAAGCGAAACTCAATCAAAAATCTGAAAACAGAAAAATCATAAAAAGATATTGACACCTCTGGGACTCGAACCCAGGAGTAAAGTACATAAAGGTAGCTGCCAATAGAATTTGCGTTAAGAAAAATGAAGATAGTATGGGTGGTTCTTACTCGAAGTATGATACAGTTAAAAATGACCGAATTGGATATCGACACCGTGGTGCAATGGTTAGCGCGTTCGCCCGGAAAGCGAGAGGTCCTGGGTTCGAGTTCGATTTTTCTGTTTTCAGATTTTTGATTGAGTTTCGCTTATATTATCTTCATTTAATTAAATATTACAATTTGAGGTTTTACTCATAAAGTAAAAAAAAAAGAAAATAGCTGCTTATCTGAATACTGTAGATAATAGCGCAAAGTATAAAAAATTGACACTGCAAATAAATTCGTTTGATATTCATACCAACTTTTTATCAATTTTTTAAGACGATTTTACGTTTGAAATTGGTAAATAATGCACAAAAAAATCATAATTTTATAAAAAAATGTTATACATACGTGTGATGAAGTGCCATCGGTTAGCTTTGAAAAAAATAGTTTTTAGATGAATATTTGTGTTTGTATGTAGATGACATGAAGCTTTTATTTTGTACGCGGACAAAACTGTTTATGTTTCAATATTTAACTTGCGATACTTAAACATCATTGCCCCAATAATGGCGATATCTCATGCATCATAAAACCAGTCGTTTTCTCCCACAAATATGTGTAATAAATTTTATTTCGTTATCTCTGAGTGTGTTAACACCGAAAACCAGCAATTTTATCGTACAGTGGAAATTGCACGAAAGTTTATTACTTACATAATATCGTTCTGGGGTAATAAAATGAAACTCAAGGCTTTACAAATACTCACCGAACCAGCCAATTGAAATAGTCTGCATTTTTATGGGAACTACGCAAATATAATAAACTGTTAAATTATTAATCGTAACTTGAATTTTCTCACCCTAAACATTGTTCTGAATGGTTTTATGTGATATTTAATTAATTTAAAGGTTAATGCTTAGTTATTTTAATAATGTCAATGTTCTTTACAGCAGCTTTTTTATAATCATGATAATAATGAGAGGATTATTTCTTTATCGCAATTTTCGTGGAAAAATCATCTTAAGGGCTTTACAACTTAATTTAATCTGTAACTAGTAACTAGTTATAACTAATAGCGCATAGCTAAGATTAACAGGTAACTAATAATGTTTATGTTTAGACTTACGGAATTCAACACTTTGTGTGATAGCATTATGACAAATACGTGCTTACGATAGCTTACGACTAAGATCTATTGGACAACAAAAACTTTTAGTTAGAAACTCACTAATGAGTGTACTGAGTCTTGTAACTAGTGGCTTAGGTTAATTTAAGACTTTTTGTTTTGAAGAGCTTTACTTTCCAAGTACATTTGTTGCTTAAATTTTAATTTATCTTCTACCGGTTTCAACACATCCGTGTCATTTGCTAGTGAACTTAAAACTTAAGACCTATAAATAGCTAGTAACTTACAACTATGAATTTTAACTGACTTGGGTAATTCTTAGACTAAAAAATAGCCAATAAGCTACAACTAAGGCTTATGCTTATAGAGACTAACAATTAGAAAATATAGCTAGAACCAACTACTGTGAGTACTGAGACTTATATAATATTGACTCTCTGTGTGTATATCTGGTTTAATTAACTCGAATATTCTTTGAATTTCAGTGTATTTTAAAAATTAAAAAAATTGGAATTGATTGTTTCAAGAATTCAGATAAGCATTCAGATATATCATTATTTTCTTACATGATTTAATTACGTATTTTGAGCAACAATTCCCGCACTAAACACAAGAGCTTTTTATATTTATGGTGAGGAAAAGCTATTATTTTTTCTTTTAACGCTGTGTAAATGTAAAAAAAATGTGAATAGTAAAAAAATACAAATATTAAATAATAAAAATATACGATTTTATTACTTTAATTGAACTGATACATGTTAAGAATTTTGACCATCCCATAATTTTTCACGGAGTCTGCGCTAGGATATGTTAATAAATATCACACACATCGTGGGTAAAGATAAATGATAAAAATTAATTTTACCAGAAAAAAAATTAGGAATATATTTCTGAATCAAAAACGGCAATTCTTGATATTAATTGGAATGAAAAAAGTTTTGGGAGCTAATTTCAAACTTGTCTTACATTTTTAAAAATCATAATTTTATTTCCATTATATCAGGTTTGAGTCTCCCTACTTTACATAGAGCCTTAAAAGACAGCGACGTCTTAGTTGATACAGTCAACTCGAACTAGCAGACGGGTGGCAGGGGGGAGGGGGGAGTAAACAAGGGCACGCTCGGGCGCGCACAGATTGTTCAACAGGTAGCCCCCCAGCCAACCCTTAGCACCCGGCTGCCCCAGTCTCCCCTATCTACCCCTACCCTAGGAAGGTTCTATGTTCTAACCGGTGCCTACTTATAACTTATTCCTACTTTTCCCGTTAACAATTGCTATTGCAATGAGATTCAATGAAACATAAAAGGTTCTTCATGTGTTATTTTCTTTGAATTAACTGCATTTCTGTAGACGGAGAAAAATCCTAAACAGCGCGTTTTTGCATAAGACAGTCGATGTAAAAAGTCACTCGTCGAAAAAAATTATTACATTATTGTATTGTGATTTCCGTACAAAATTTGAACTGAAACAAATGTGCCAATGACTTAGATCCTTTTGGTTCTAGACCATTTAGCATGCGATCTGTCTCTCTTACACTTAGAGTGTATATCGCCGTCCCTTTTGAATTTCGTAATCACGGTGAAACACAGTCTGGTATGGGAATGAGGCCTATAATTAGAGCACGAAACACGCACACGAGGTGTTATTCTTTATTATATGAGAACAAAATTATTATTTAGTTGGTTCATCAATACATAATTTATCACTTATATGAATACCCACAGATTTTTTGATACCCACATCGTTTATGTGCTTGTCCTGGGCGATTGCGATTTTTTAATTGAGCGGCGAGCTCAACTAACGTTTAGGAATTAACAAGTCACAATTTATATTAAAAATTGAAGAATAAGTTTATACTAATGAATTCAAATTGAATTACACACAAAAAATAAATAAAAAGGTTGCAACTGGGAAAAAATGTGTTTGGAAAATAAATGCAACAAATTTTTTAAATTAAATTATTTCCAGTTACATTTTGTTGTTCTCTTTCATATTTCGTTTAGATTTATTGGTATTATCTTCTCCTTCAATGTTTAATTTTACATTTATGGGTACTTTATTGGTATTTTCAATTTGAGAGGAAATCATTTATTGGACAACCAAAACCCCTGCCATAGGTCGCCCCAAGTGGTTTGCTACGTTTGGTGACTTTGGTGACTTAGCAGGGGTGTCCGGGTTCATTGAGTGAGGTTTGTCTAGGTCTTGACGGCGGATACGTTTGCCCATCTAGTGCGTGACGGGCCGTATCGGAAAATACTGGTTGATGGAGACAAAACTCAAAATTTATAAGTCGTTTATTATTATCATTTCACACAATGTTTTTGGTGATAAATAAGACAGGTTATCATTTTAAAATCAAAGGAACAAAATATAGTTGTTGAGAGTTTTTTTTAAAACGATTTTTAAGTTGCCTTTCGATGCTTAAAATAAAAAAAAATTAACATAAAAAGTTTGACTTTTTTTTTTTAAATTTTAACTTTATTGTGCGTTTCAAATTGATTAAACGTTTTTTGATAACTAATGGAAATAATTTCAGGCCTCGAAAATCATTTATTGCTTTATTTTAATTTAGTTTTCCGAACAATCGTCAGCAATGAATATGAAAACGCCCCTCATAACTCCCTTGAAAATTATGCCAATCAGTTTATTGAATGAATAGACCTTTCATGAATGATAATTATAACAATTATTGGTTGATTTATCCTCTGATTGGAAATAATTATGTTCAGTTGCTGCGGAAAAATCCACAAGCACCCCGGCAATCATGAAACAGGCTTAATTCCTTCGTGACGGAAATTAATAAGAACAATTTTAATGTTCGCATAAAATTTTTCATGAGTTTAATACTGACAGCAGGAGACATTTCTTAATGGAAAATAATTTTTAATTGCATCGCTCAGTTAATTTTCATACATTTTCCTCCACTGCCGCTTATAGGCCCGGACCAACGTGCGGTTAGTGCGCGCCTCGTTGTAATTGAATTTGCGGTTTATTTTGAAACGTGGAGAGAGTGGAAAATTTGAGTCTGGTCTGGGTTACTCGCAAATACTTCGGAAGTATTTTAGTTGATCACATGGTTTCATAATTGGAACTTAGGTTTTCATAAATTAGTTTTAAACGTTTTTTCACTGACCACCCCTGGTACTTACGTAGAAACTATAAAGATAATTTGGTATGAACTTTGAACTTTTGGTACGGATATCAAAGGCCTCAAAGAGCCATCAAGGCTTTTCACAGAGGTCTGGTCCTATCATAGTTCAAGCAAATAACATATTAAGTAAGTTTTCTTTAACTGTGATTCAATGAACCTTATCGAGTATTATTTTCAGTAGATTTTTTTTTACATTAGCTCCACACAGGAGGCCTTAAGGAAAATGATTTCCCTCAGGGCCTATGTCATCTTCAAGGGAGGGAAGGATAGGAATTTCTGGGAAAGAAAAAGGTATATAAAAGGTAGGTTTATATCTAAAAGGTAAGGTTGGGAAGGAAACTGAGGGTCAGTGTGTCCAGGAGTGACGGACGAATTAATCCATTCTTCCAAATGCGGTGCAAGGCGATGGGTCGAGAGAGTCCGGCTGGCAAAAGATCTCCCTCAACTCAGTCTCTCGATCCGGCACACCACGCAGCAGATGGGCTGACTCATCCGCCGCTAAGACCTGGACAAACCTCACCCCATGAACCATGGGCACTCTTGCTAGGTCACCAAACGTAGCGAACCACTTGTGGTGACCTACGGCAGAGGTATTGGTTATCCAATAAATGGTTCCCGGGGTGGCGGTTCCCATACCCGCCTCCCAGATGATTACAAACGTTCGATTCAGAAACAATGAGCGCTCGGCCAGAGTGCCGAGAAGGGTGAGGGAGCGGCACGAGCGCGAACTGTGAGGCTATGCGCGCCGCCCACGCGCATTCACTATGGACACTTCAATTGCTTATCTTATGTTTGATTACGCCGCACCGCCTTTGCACCGCAAAACGCGCTGCACTCTTGCCGAGCCCTGAAACAATTTAGGTGTTTTTATTCTATGAATTCAATTATTTGAACATTCAGTTTTCTCATAGTGAAACTTTCAGTTTGTTTGAATAAAATCGTGCAAACTCGAAAAATCACAGATATCAATAAAAACATAAGTATTAGTATTTTTTACAACTCCAACTATGATAAAAGTGGCAGCATTAATTCATTATAATAGTTTAAAATATAAGAATGTTGCACTTTTGAATTTTAGAATTTTCCGAACATTACGTTCAAAATTGTATTATTTAATAATATTTTGAATTGCGAATGTCTTAAGTTCATAATTATTATTTAAATTGCTGTAATAATCAAAGATTTATGAAATATACGACCTACTTCTGAAAAAATCACGCTTCAGAAATAAGCGATGTATTATTATCTACCTGTCTGGGACGGGTAAGAATCTGGTTGAAACCCGATAGCTCACAAATAAGTCTCACCTTTAGGAAAATATTTACCGATAACATGCCATTCTCAAGTAAATAAATGCCCCTCTGTAGAATGTCAGAATGTTTTTCTAATGTTTTGTCTTGGCTTGAAAACGAAAACCGAAATCAAATATGTCTCCAATCTCAATCTTTTTTGATATACATATTTTTTACATGTAAAATTATGCCAACATTGTCACTAATTGACTAGACAGTAAATTATGTTGTCAGAAAGAAATACATCATTGTAACTAATTCACTGTAAACAGAAATACATTTGGGTGGAAAAATACGTTGTCACTATTTGTCTGGACAGAAAAACACATATCACTATTTGACTAGACAGAAAATTACATTGTCACTACTTTTTTTTACATTAGATCTACACAGGAGGCCCCGAGGAAACAATTTCCCTCAGGGCCTATGTCATCTTGAGGATGCTGTGTGAAGGGTATTTTTAAGGAATGGAAGGATAGGAAGTTCTGGGAAAAAGGTATGAGGTAGGAATCTGAAGTTCTGTGTGTCGAGGAGTGATGGACGTATGAATCCATCCCTCCAACTGCAGTGCAAGGTGATGGATCGAGAGAGTCCGGCTGGAAAGGTCAAAAGGCCTCCCTCAACCAGTCTCTATCGATCCGATCCGCCACCCAGCAGGTGGGCAGACGCATCCAAGACCTGGACAAACCTCACCCCATAAACCCGGGCACCTCGGCTAAGTCACCAAACGTAGCGAACCACTTGACTGGACAGTGAGACATGCACAGTAAAACAATAATAAGAATAATGAAAAAATTTATTCAACAATCTTAATATTGGATGAAAAACCAGACTTCACGGTCCACATTCAACAAACTGTAAATAAGGGTATGAAAACATTAGGATTTGTATTAAGAACAATTAAAAACTTTGAATCATTATAAATCATTAAAATATTGTACACGTCTCTTGTAAGAAGCCTAATAGAACATAACTCCACAGTCCGGTCGCCCTTCTACAAAATTCATATTCATAATGTTGAAAGAATTCAAAGAAAATTTCTACGTTTCGTAAATTTTAAACTTAACTTCCCTTTAAAAAACATAAATTACCCGTCGTTAATGAATATTTTAAATATTCTAACTTTAGAAAACAGACAAAAAATTAACGACCTAACCTTTTTATTAAAATTATTAAATTCTAAATTTGACTGTTGTGAACTCCTACAATTAATAAATCTACACCTACCTACACAAACAGCTAGACAAACATTAACATTTACACACACGTACATCTACTTTGAACAACAATTTTAAACATTACCTACTTTGTGTCAACTCTTATATTTTATGCAACCTATATTCTGTTTATTATTTTTTTTGTTATCTGTATTTTGTCAACACTTATATTTTATGTAACCTATATATCGTTTTTAACATATTTTATATTACCTGTATTTTGTCAACATTCAACATTCAACACTTCATTATTCACTGTAATTAAAAAAAACAAAACATTTACTGCATTCTAAGCCCTATGGGCGTTTCAATAAATAAATTTAAAAAAAAAAATCTATAGATTTTTTTAACAATACCACATATTTTGTTATTATATCATTGATTCTACTGACGAAAATTCAGGATTCTACAATTCAGGATTTTTCCTGGAATG
The DNA here is from genome assembly GCA_936435175.1 of Glyphotaelius pellucidus. Classification (NCBI taxonomy): domain Eukaryota; kingdom Metazoa; phylum Arthropoda; class Insecta; order Trichoptera; family Limnephilidae; genus Glyphotaelius; species Glyphotaelius pellucidus. The sequence goes on along the minus strand of OW386548.1, from coordinate 7,537,260 downwards.
TAGTTGGTTTTTAGCAGTGCCTCCATGAGTGATTCATACTTATAAAAAAGATGAATTATATGTGTGATTCTTACGTATAAAGATCAATTTAATAACTATTAATTTGAAATAGCTCTATTTCCTTTTTGTTTCGATAAAAGTATTCTCATGTAAATTCAAAATAATGCAAGCAAGTACAAAATAATAATTTTGCAATTATTTGAACTAAGGCCCACCCCCTTGTTTATTTCTTTGGTCTTTCATGTTTTTACGGCCTTATTGGTACAAGCAAGGAACAATGGTCCATTGTTGGTCGTAATCACCGCCAGCTCCTGCTCCAACTCTAGTCGTCTTTTGAGGGCCGCCTTTCCACTGGGTCCATTTTATGTTAATTCATAACATGCTCCAGAAAGCAGCTTGAAATGGGGATTTTTATTCGGCTTTCGAGATAATAGCTTTTTGTAGGCAACATTAAAAAAAAGTTAACATTAATTGGGCATATTTCTGAACACAATACAAAATTATGCGAACATTCAAATGCTTAAGAAATAACCCTTATTTTATAAATCTTTTGTTTAACATAATATTTTTGAAAAAGCATATGTGATTTTTTTAATCATCAATAATTTTATTTTTATTCTTTATATGAAATTCCAGCTGCATGGAATTATGGGAAACAACGTTTCTAATAAGGAACTCCGGTGAGTGTTAAGGCTTTAAAAATATGTACCTATTCACATATATCAACAAACGCTGATTCTGAATACATTAGTTTAATTATGTTCTATTATATGTAGAATTTATAAATCGTCATTTAAAAGTGAATAAAACATCATCATAATAAAACTCACCGTTATGTTGGCATCACTGAATTGACTGTTTCTAGCGTTACGTCGGAGACTTCGCGAATAGAGCTTCAAAAATAGAGGAATTTTTTTACGGTTGTTTTATCGCTTACCGATTTTTTTTATAGGGTGTAGAAATAATACTTTCTATGAAACTAAAACATTTATTTATTCAGAATTAATATAATTTATTGCCACTCAGATAAATTATGAATGAAAATTCACAAACCTTGACAATTCTTTCAAAATTCATTTTTTTATTTGGGAAAACGTAATTTATATTATAATTTTTTTTGGAAGTGCATAGGAAGCTTTTAGAAGTAAAGTGGCATCATATCTTCCTAATCATACATCTCCCGAAATAAAAAAAGGAAATAAAACAACTATTAATTTCCGACCTCCCGAATCAGTTCCAGTTTAGTTCTGAGCGTAGATGTACTGACTGAGATGACTGTGTCATAAATCACGTGGCTTCTTATGAAGCGACGTCCCGTTAGTTTTAGCGGGCATCGAAAAATTAATACTTTGAAATTTTGTTTAAACTTTTAAAAATAAATATTCTGTTGTTTAAGTTAAGAATGTCATTATACATAAAATAAAATTAATAATGAACTGGAGTTCCTTATTCTTTCTAGTTTCATTCATCCTGTTCTCAGACTGAAGTAAGTGAGAATATGAAAAGAGAAGAGAAATAGGAAGCCTGAGAATTTCTGTTATAAAATGTGAATTTTATTTCTAAATATGACACATTTTCGCTTGAACTTCTGTAGTTCTTAAACTTTCGTAACTAGTATTGAAACTAGGATTTTTATCTAACCAAAGTTAAGTTTTGTAGGAGAAAGCGTATGAATCATGAATTTTTCGTTTCACGCAATAAAATTTGACTCTAAATGTAGTCGAAACGGTTTTGTGTAATTATGATATCACTGAATGATATTATTTTAATATCGTTTTAAATTTTCTTTAATAAAGTCGCTTTTTTCCAACCGTTAAATTATGTTCTGTAACTGGACAGACAAAGGCTAGACAAGCCTTAATTTCAAAGACTTTGCTTCTTAGAGGGTTCTTTAACCCTTAAGTTCCGACGTGTGGTCTGACAGACACCTCGAGCTTTCGAAAAGTCTAGTTACCTATGTTAGCGTGGTAGTATTACCCTGTACTTCTCTCTACCCCTCGAGTAGTTTCCCAACAGCGTTCGTGGAGAATGGCAGTGTCGGAGCGTGCGATTTCGGTAAGTTATGGCTGTTATAAGATCGCGGGTGGTCTGTCAGACCACACGTCGGTACTTATGTAACTTTTTTTGGCTACGACTTTTTTCAGATTATATAGGTTTCCTCTTTCATTTTTAGTCAAACGTTTTAATAAATCAGCCAGGATCTTCGGGCATGAAACGAACAACCTAAATTGAAAATAACAGTGTTCCTGTTACTAGGAAGAAATATGAAACACGGCCTCATTCCAGGGGAATTGCGCTCGTCGATAAAAAGAGTTCTTGGGTCAGATGCGCCGGAAAACGTAAGGGAAGAAAATGAAATATAGGGTTACCAACCTAGAAAACTCTCTCATATTTGTCCCTCAAAACTAAAATGCAAGAATGCTTACAAATGTGACACTGGCACGGAACATGTGTGTCTTTAATGCAGTGAGCCTGTGTGCAAAGACTGTTTGTAATATTTGATAGTTCCTACAACTTGATGCCTTGTGGTTTTTCATAAAACTGCTAATTATTTATGTTTTTTTGTTTTCATAGTTTACCTGGTTATTTACCTTTAAGAATATTTTAGTTTTGAGAAAAAAAAACAGTTTAATTAATATTTGTTGAGATTAAGGTAAAAGTCAATATTTTATTCCAAAAATTCGACGTCCGTGATTCAAATGCTTATAATTATTAATAAATGGGTACATCTTTATATTTTATATTACTTAAGCAATAAAAAATATGAAAACAATACTTAGAAACAATGTTTTTAGAAAAATACATAAAAATACATTAATTTTTTATACGTATGTACTTATGTAACAAAAACGGCACCTCAGTACTTAAAGGTTAAGTGTTTAATTACGATTTCTTCTATAACAAAGGGTTGAGAACCGCACGACAATGCAGATACCGATATTAACGACATCTTGAATAATTATTGCAATCTTTATGGTAGCTTCCGATATAAGAGACATCTTTAAGTATAATTATTAAATTATTCAATTTTTATAGATTTTTAACAGCATTCTTTTTTATTGTATGTTAACACCCTTCAAAAGAGCAACAAACAAATTGCTATCTATATGCTAATCGATAATCGAAATGTTTTTCTATGTACTCTCAAGCACCCTTAAAAGAGATTACTTCTCGTAGATAATAACTCTAATAAATAATTAGGAGGTAATCCTTTTCCGAGCATATTGTTACATCATAATATTGGATATTAGGGAGAAATATTATTAGAGCTAATATTGTACCTAACAAATAAGCCTTATTATTAAGCCCCGTAGGCTGAATCGAATATTATCTACAACAGTATACATGTAGTTATATATTATTATCAAGTCAAAAACAAATAAGTATCGTTTATTCGCTCTTATGGGATATATTTCCAGCCCTAATGGAAAATTAATAAATAATGTAAAACTAGTTTGCATGATTAATTCAAGTAGATAGATTGAATATTTATTACACGCTGAGAGTTCTTGACAAAATCTTCTTTGCAAGATGAACGAGGAAGATACTTGGATGTATCAGGGTTCTGAAAGCAAAGAGCTATTTATATTAAGAGGAACAAAGTATTTTACGTTATTGAAGAAACTTAGTTTTATGTAAGTGCGAAATTGATGAATTATTCAAAGAATCGTTCATGTCTAATTATTTTAGCCAGATAGATACTGCTAATATTTGTGCTATTAACCCTCCAATGAACGAAATCCGGAGGGTGGTATGTGGTGCAACAAGGTCTGTGCAGACATTATGAATAATTTAATGAAAGTATGCAACAATAGTAAATTTGAATAGTGTTTGGTATTTGTCAGATATTTGTGTATTTTTCGAATACTTTTCAAAACATTGAAAACAGCCATAGTTTGATGAGGATGTATTTGGATTGGTGGCCTGTTTTTCCACGTGTGGAATTACCAAATATCGGTTTTCATTAAGGATTATGAGTATTGCCAAACCAGCAATGTCTAACATGTTATAATTTTACACGCGACAAACTATCTCAAACACAAATTCTAAAAAGTATCGCAAGAGCACAAGCCAAATACCTGCAAAATATTTGTTAGGTCTGCACAGACCTTGAAGTTTTTTACGTGAAACCGGTTTTGAAAAAAAAATCGTTAGGGATTCATTAGGGATTATGAATGGTGCCAAACCAGCAATGTCTAAATTGTTATAATTTTATAAGCGACAAAGGCAACTATCTCAAAACACATTCTAAAAAGTATCGCGAGAGCACAAACCAAATACCTGCAAAGTATTTGTTAGGTCTGCACAGACCTTGAAGTTTTTTACGTGAAACCGGTTTTGAAAAAAAAATCGTTAGGGATTCATTAGGGATTATGAATGGTGCCAAACCAGCAATGTCTAAATTGTTATAATTTTATAAGCGACAAAGGCAACTATCTCAAAACACATTCTAAAAAGTATCGCGAGAGCACAAACCAAATACCTGCAAAGTATTTGTTAGGTCTGCATAGACCTTGTAGCGTTTCTACATGAAACCGGTATTGAAAAAAAAAACATCCCAATACGAAATCGAGTTCTTCCTCCGCCCATTGCGTTCGCCGCCTGACTACGAGTATTTCTTGAAACCATTACGTTTTAACAAGCCAGAAAAAAAATTACGCCACTTTTATAATCAAAAAGGTCTGGCCAGACTTTGTCACTCAGCGGAGGGTTAATATAGTGTCATATACGCGGCTGTCACAATATATTTATTAGATTCTAAAATACGGACCTTAGTTGATATTCGTTGATCAATCAATATAGTTGAACCTTATAAATAAGGCAGTACTCTCAACAGACCTGTTAGGCGTATTCAAAAATGTCTTTGATCGCTAAAATCGTATGTTTTGAAATCTAAGCATAACAAATTTCATCCATAAAATTTGGATTTTACCATATTCAACCAATCGAACTATTTTTAAGTAAACGACAAACTTGCTATCAATGTTACGACAATGTTTCATAAATTGCCCCAACAAAATATTTTGTTCGAAGTACTTTGAATTTTTGGTGTCTTCGACAAATATTTGATTTACTGTGTTTCCTTATAGTATTGTTATTCGGGTGTACTTTTTAAAAAAAGTAATAGATAGTCAAATTTATATTATTCAGACTTTTGTATTTGAGGACCTCTAAATGATTAATTCCAAAAAAGTCGAGTATTTCAGCTTACATGATATCAAATAAATTATTTATCATTTGAAAGGTTGGCATCATTATTAAGAAAGTTTTAATATTACCATCCCGAGACTGACTGTGTCTAATACTTGGAAAACATCATTTTAATATTTGATTATTTGCTAGCGACCAAATAAAGGTTTAATAAAAGTGAAGGGTAGTTATTCATTCCTTCATCAGCTTATTTCCCAAACCTAAGTATAATGGAGAGGCTGGGGAGAGTGGGGGGGGGGAGTGGGGAAAGGAAGGCTTCCATCAATTTCTCCCTTAACCGCCAACCAATCGCAGCAATAATCCTGATTTCGGACAAGACCAAATAGAATACAAATTGAAGAAAAGATCCGTTGGTGATTAGAAAAAAGAAATGGGTTCGGCGTAGACCAGTTTTCGATAAAATAAGTGAAAATATTTTGTAAAAAATTCATAAAAATAAACATAAAATAAAATATTGTACTATTTATATATATCCGCTAGCGCAGACCCGTGAAATATTACGGGATATTATCTAAACTAATATTATAAATGCCAATGTGAGTGTCTTTGTTTGTTACGCTTTCACGCCTAAACCACTAAACCGATTTTAAAAATTCTTTCACCAATAGAAAGCTACATTATTAGCAAGTAATATAGGTTATACATAAGGGGCCATCGATAAATTACGTCACACCTTAAGGGGGGGAGGGGGAGTGTAGAGAAGTGTGACATTGTGTGACAAGAGGTATGGGGGGTCATCAGCTATGTGACGTCACATGTAAAAATCTAAATTATTAAAACGCAAAACTTAAATGTTAACGAAAAAATGTAAAATTGCAAAATATGTGACATCTAGGGGGGAGGGGGTCTCTCAAATGTGACGATGTGTGACAGGGACGGGGGGGGGGGGGGGTAAAAAAATCATGAAATTCGTGTGACGTAATTTATGGATGGCCCCTAATGGTAAGTTCTGGCGTTATGAAATTTGTTTAAATGAAAATGTTTGTATATCATATATTTTAGCGGCAGGGAGGTAAGACAGGGGGAAGGTGGGGTTCGCGGAGAGGGAAGAGATGAGAGAGGGGGAGGCGTAGAAGGTGGAAGGGAACGGGGACGCGCGGGAAAGGACATGCATGGAGAATCAATTTATTTCTTTGAATGGCACTGCAACGCATCCCGGGTGCCAGCTAGATGAGATACCTATGCGTTGCTAAACAACCATTCAAATGAATGAATGAGTGAGTAAATGAGTGAGTGAATAAATGAATGAATGAATCAATCAATGGTATTTCCACCTAATACCATGCGAGCGAAGCCGCGGGTAAAAGCTAGTAATTTTATAAAAAAGTCTAATTAAAGGAAGTATTATTGGTTTATGAAGCCGTTCAGAAGAAATGCCTTTAAGGCGATGTATCACGTCATGTAACATTTTCATCGGGCCTAATAAACTGTTTACATAGCGAGCAATAAGGTTTAAATTCCCGCCTAACACCAGCCGCTAGTTTTGATTTACGCAAAAAAAAATGGCATAAAAAGTTTGTTTTATTTATTTTTTTAAATATTTAATTAAAAATAAATTTGATAGTTTTATTATCAAGTTCTGCAAATATTTTATTATTTACAGCTGTTTCGGTTTTCAAGACCATTTTCAAACTGTGGCTAGATCCACTGATAGGCGACTTATTTATAAGGTTTGAAATGTTAATTTTAGAAGATGTCTACATTGATTTATTACCGGTTAACCCAATTTGCTGATACCCACTAATAACTAACTAATAATTGTTAATAATTGTTTTGTTTAATTTCTGAGGCTTAGTCACAAATACAAAAAAAAATTTAGATCATTTTATAAGGACTTTAATTAACCACGTTATTTAATAAAAACCATAACCGGAAAAAGGTTCATAGATAGGAGATTTTGGAATTAAAATAAGGTTTTATAGGCCTGATATTTTAATTTTTCTAGGCTTAATTTTAAGACTTCTAAAAAAATTGGACGACCTTTTCAGAGGCCACAGTATATTTTACTTGCAGTATTTAATTAAAGCATTTATTTCAAAGGGATTCTCTAACCAAAACAAATGATTTTTCATTACTTTGTAGTGCTTCGCTTTTGGCAAAAAACTAGAAAAAATGACATTCAAACTAGAATAACAATCACTCACGTCTGTCTGAGTCCGCAGTCGAAATTTTGTATAGGTATTTGATATTGTTTAATATATTGAAAGTATATATTTACACCAAAATAATTTCTATTTTTCTCAATCATTTTCATTTTCTATTTATATCTTTCAACTCTTTTATTGATTTATTTTAATAATTTATTGTATTTTTTCTTTTTAATTCCCGCAACCTCGGAACAGGCTCAGCCTAGTGAGGTGACATATACCAAAAACATGTTTGTTTGTTGGTTAATAAATAATAAAAAAAAAAAATAAATATACAAATATTTTTTTTTATATTTTCAGTTTCAAAAATTCTGTATTCTTTAATTATAATATGCCGTGATTTTCACGAGTCTGCGCTTGTTTTTTTATAGTAACAAAGTTAGTTTCCTATAAGCTCATGTTTAGGCGTTTTCCCTATAATTTTTTTGATTCAATGCCAAAAAAACAGCACAGAATTTTAAAATGCCCGAAAGATGTTTTATTAATGCAATCTTAATTAAATAGCATCATAAAAAGCGCTTTCTGAAATTCGCAAATAAAAATGGTCGTTTCAAGGCAAAATAAAATATTTAAATCAAAATAATGGTGTTATTACGAATAGGAATGTTTAATTAACAGTAAAAAATGCTTTTAAGCTTCAGGGTGTAAGGTAACTTATTTCAATATGTATGCTAAAGCGTAGCCTTTTTAGCAAATAAGTTTTTCTGTTTACTTAGATTTGAATTTTAGATGAAATCTGACTCCAAATGTGTCATGTCCGTTTAACACTGTGAATTGGGATCGCGACATAATACTCAATACGATATAATTAATGCAATACAAAATTATTACGAAGAAGAAGAGGTACTGGACAACTACGTTAACTCTCTCTTATAGTGGTTTCTTCTCTCGAGATGTCTCTTTAATAACCGAGATGTCTCTTTAATAACGAGATGTCTCTTTAATAACCATCTACATATGAGAGATACTCGTTCCAAAATCCTGATTAAATGTAACAATACCAAGGCAAAACATTTCACACACCTGATTGTAGCTAGATTAGTAACAGAAACACAGATGTGGCAGATCTATTTAACTGCACGGAAAGTAGGTATAATTGTTATATTTTAATTTTAATAAATATATAATATGCATGGATGTAGTTTAATAAAGAAAAAAAAAATTATCTTACTCCGCTTACTGGTTAATACGCAATATTTCTTATTCAAACAGTTAGATTTAGCTTTATTATCACGAAAAGTAAATATTTACGTCGGAGGAGACGAAAAAACATGTATAAAATATGCATGTCACATTTAAATTTTGTTAAATTATTTCACTCGCGCGATATACGCAATTTTTATTTTCATCATTTTTTGGTTTACATTTCATAAACAATCAATTATCAATCAATGCTGCCAATCACAGAAGAAATATTATTGCCATTGGTATTAGACTAATTACACATACCCGTTAGACAAACCCTGCTTTGCCATACAAACCATTCAAAACCTGGGAAGTACCTATATCTAAATTGATGACATCCAGCTTTTGCAGCTTGAATCTAAACCCAGGAATAATTCGAAGTAGGTACTTTTCTGTTTTTATTTTGACGAGAATTTATTTTATACGGTAGATACTTTCGACAAATGTCATATTTGATTGTCTGTTAGTTAAAAAAGGAATATTCCGTCGTCCGTGTATCGAACTTCAACAACACAAACGTTCCGTATTATCCATGAGATGGGTTTATACAAATTTACCAAAGAAAAATAGCCTTTCCTCGCCATAAAGAGACAAGGCTCATGTGTTTAGTGAGAATTCCAGCTCAATTACGTAAAATCATGTAAATAAATAATAAAATATTGTAAATAATAACAACAATATAAGAAAAAAAAGCAAGATTTTTTAATAACGTTTTTCAAGATTAAAAAAGAAACAGATATGAACTATTTTAGTGGTTTTGGTAATTTTTAAATTTAAGCAAAAATTCATCAATGTTTTTGGTAATTTTTAGGTTTAATGGGAGGTTGTAAAAATATGTTATACCTAGAGAGAGATAGATATTTTGAATGCTCTTGGTATTAAATTTTGGGATTTTAATATTATTCTGATATAATGCTGATATATTGAATTGTAACCGACCGTTATTCTGATATCTTGTTTAATTGTAATCGACCGGTCAGCGGCCGAGTAGGCATCACGTTTGGGTCCCACCCGGGCATCGCGTGTTCGATTCCTTGACTGGCTTAATCCTTCATCACGATACAAGCAACATTTTCCACTTACTGTGGTGGTAGTTGGAGATTTTAAAAACATTGTTGGGTTATTTGTAATCCGGAAAAATAAACAAATGTGTAGCTACGTTACAGACGAATCGTCAATCTGAATTATTCTTCACACAAGCAGGTCCAATTTTGAAAAGGATTAACTAATAAATTCAAATTTAGATCATTGAATGTTAGTAATTTCACACTGGAATAACGCTAATCACAGAAAGTCGAAATGAGTATATTTGATGACACCTTTAAAGCTAAAACCATAAATATACCAAACCACAGCTAAAACCTTACAGAAGGTATTTTAATTTTGAGTTTTCTAGAATATCATAGATTCATTAGTGACAGACGAAGGTAGCCGAAATTACTGAAACATTCTTCTCACTCTGCACGAACAATGCTGGAAACGGTTGACAGCTGGAATTCCAGTAACATTTAATGGCACCCATGGTTTGGGGAGAGAAATAGGGGTCACCACAAATAAGATGGGCGGATGACAAAGATACCTGTCGGCTTTTAATGAACGAGAGCTTTCAAGCATCAGTAGAACTTAAGATATTTGACAGAGGTCTATGTTAAAATTATTTAAATCAAATAAGCAGTAAGCTGGAGTATGCTAGTGAAGTGTGGACTCCGCACCAAATAATTTTTTTTTTTAATGTGAATACCGCACAAGAGTCACCAACTGCTATCGTCTGGAGCCAGTGAGACTATGGCATCCCCAATTGGGGTATGTTGTGAGGTTGAAGGTAATAGGAAGGGGAAGAAGATGGGGAAGAGAGAGGAAGGGAAGTACCTATCGAGGAAGTGACTATTCAGATCTGGTCATCAAACACGGCTAAAGCCATTTCAAACAACGTTTCAATTCTGAATGATGGTCTTACACCAGGGCGACACTGAGCGCATCTTCCACATGCCGCAAATATACTACATTTTATTTTTAATTAATTAATTTTACTTCACAAATTAATCAAATAAAATTTATTTGCGCACGCCGGGTTCGAACCCGCGATCTTCGGATCGTGAGTCGAGAGTCTTACCTTGGAACCACGGAGATCACAATTGATTCACTAAAACAATAACATAAAAAAATAGCTCAGACCTCTTGACTTTTGGTTAAAATTGAAAAAAAAAACCTACACAAAAGACACTTATATTCAAAACAAAATTAAATTCATTGAACGAGATTTCACGCAGGACTAATGCGCAATTAAACCGAAATTTGTAATTTTGCAGCACGTTTCAGAAAGGAATATACAGTCAGTTTCGCCCTGGTGAAATACAATAATCCAAAATTTAAACGTTGCTCGAAATGGCTTAGCCATGTTTTATGACCATATCTGACTAGCCAGGTACTCCCACCACCTTCCTGTTTCTCAACTGTTCATCATTACTTTGTGTCTCACATCATTCCCCATTTGGGGATACCGTAGTATCACTGGCTCCGGACGGTTGGGAGCAGTTGGGATATTTTCCGCACCTAGTAAACTGTTCGAAAAAACTTGTCGCTTTAAAGGTTTCATATTTGTATTTAAATGTTTTTAATGTAAAGCAAACATGTGACAGCTTTAATAAAAAAAATGTGAACGATTTTTATCACCTCTGTTTTAAATAATTTAGACATGGAACAAGTTTCTCTTCAAACCAGACTTTATCATGTTTTATGTTAAACGGTAGTTAATATTAATATTTTGTAATACAACGCTGATTAAGGTTTGATAAAAGCGAAAATTAACCCTTAAAATATTGCTGAAAAGCGGTGTTAAAACAAAGTTATTGTTTTCCATTTAATTACACAGTTTTATTTTGAACAGCTTCTCTAAAAACAGTGTGTGTAATTTGGAAGACGGGTATGGGAACCCATTTATTGGATAACCAACAACTACGCCAGGTCATCCCAAGCGCTTCGCTACGTTTAATGATGTAGCAGGGGTGTCCGGGTTCATCGGGTGAGGTGTGTTCAAGTGTGCCTTGGCGGCGGTTACGTCTGCCCACCAGCTGCTTTGTTGACCGGATCGGAAGAGACCGGCTTGCGGAAACCCTTTCACCTATCCAGCTGGTCCTTCTCGACCCATCGTATTGCACCGCAGCGGGAGGAATGGATTCGTACGTCCGTCATTCCTGAACACACTGAAGCCTAGTACCAAATAACCCCTCATACCCTTTACTTCCCTTTTCTTATAAAGGATCCTCCAGACAGCATCCTCAAAGATGACATAAGCCATGAGAGAAATTATTTAGTCGGAGAGAAGGCCTTCTGTGTGGGATTAATGTAAAAAAAAAATACGTTAATTTTTTTTTATTTTCAAAGCGGTGGATACTCTCAGTTTCGCCCTGGTGGAAGATCACCACTTAGAATCGAAATATTCATTTGAATGGCTATGGTCGTTTTAAATAATAATATTTAAATGATTTGTATGGTGCTATTTTGAGAAAAATCACGTCAAGGACGCTTTAAATATATTTTTTTCAAGACAAATAACAACTATGTATGAACAACTACATTTACTGATCAGATTTGTATAGCCAGATAGGCACTTAAATTACAACCCAACCTTCCTTTTTCTCATCTCATTTCTATTCCCACACCATTCAGCCTCGTAACTTTCAACAACCGGGGATACCATGGTCCAACAAGCTTCTGACAATTGGGAACAGCTGGATTTCTTGTGCGGTTATACATTCAAATTCACATTTAAAATTGTATTTTTTCATAATTTTATAAATAAAACTTTCTTGAAGATATCAACAGTTGATCATTCACAAATAAAAATAATAAAGATGATTACTAATAAATAATAAATAAAAAAAACTGTAACTTTGGTTATGAGTTCGTCTGTCTGTCTGTGAAAAAGCATTATTTTCACAATTGGACAGATTTTGTGATGAGTTCAGACAAGCGATAAAGTACCTACCTACAGAGTGCCTACCTACAAATGACAGAATATTATTCGAATTGTGATTTTCAAAATTGGAACTGATGTGTAAAGAATTCAGACTATTCCGTGATATGTCGTGGGTCTGCGCTGATGATAATAATAATAAAAAACTTAAAGCACGCCTAATTACGGAGGCAATTGAAATCCACAAAAAAACACCGAGTATATATGAATATAAAGATGAACCTCTGCTCAATATTTCTTCCTACTTGACGTCTATATCAAAACTAAACGCCGAAAACTACACTAATTTAACTATAAATCAAATCGTAATTTCGGCCCTAAGAGGACTGACGCCCGCAAAATTGTATCTCTTTTACATATAAAAGAGTGGAAGATACTATCAGTATCGCCCTGGTGTAAGACCACCATTCAGAATTGAAACGTTGCTTGAAATGGCTTTAGCCGTGTTTAGTGACCAGATCTGAATAGCCAGGTACTTCCCACCTTCCTCTTCCCTATCTCCTTCCCCTCCCCACTACCTTTAGCCTCACAACATACCCCGAATGGGGATGCCATAGTCTCACTGGCTCCAGACGGGAGCAGTTGGGACTCTTGTGCGGTATTAACTGTAAAAAAAAAAAAAAAAATATATAAGCACACTTCACCATAGTCTACACGTGTCATCTTCCCTAATGGTGAACACTGCAACATTTTCCGAATTGACTAAGAAAGGAAGAAGCGCAACACGGCGTAATACCCCACAAATTAATCACGGTAATTGAATACAGTTCCGATCATTTAACTTGGTCACCCGAAAAAAAATTATATTTTTACTTCTTCAAACTTCGCAAATAAAAAAAACAGTTTTTGAAACATGTCGATATTGTTAATTAAATAGTGGTGTACACAAAGTTATTTGTTTTCATTTCATTAAATTATATTTTTACTTTGGGGAAATCAACAGTTCACAATATGGTTCGTTTATACATGTATTTCGATAAGCGTGTATAATTCCTCAATTAAATCTGGAAAAGGATGGAACAAGGACGTACTTACACAGAACAGAGCGAGAAAGGGAAGGGATGGTATTCAGATTTAAGAGGAGAGAATTCCCTGCGGACAATCTCCATACTTCAACAAGCTCTGGCTGCGTAATGCTCGCCTTGAGATTAATACCGGCTTTGCGGTTTTCAATTTAAGCTGGATTTCTTTCAGAAGGTAGAACAAATACATTGATTTCTTCATTTGCCGTCTTATTTATTCTAGAAAAAAGCACGTCTCATTATTTCCACCGAAACACGTTTCATCATTTTTGTGCGATGCTCTCATAAAAAAGGACCTCTTGTATATATTTTTTTACAATAGCTTCAAAAAGCTTTGACGGCCGGCGTAGTCCAGCGATGAGGCTCTTGACTCGCATTCCGAAGGTCGCGGGATCGAATCCCGACGTGGAAAATAAATTTTATTTGATTAATTTGTGCTGTTTCACAATTTATTCATTTAAAATAATATATAGTATATTTGCGGCACGTTCCAGAGTGGAAGGTGCTCTTAGTATGGCTCTGGTGTAAGACCAACATTCAGAATTGAAATGGCTCTAGCCGTGTTTGGTAAACAGTTATGAATAACCAGGTATTTCCCACCTTCCTCTTTCCCATCTCCTTCCCCTCCCCACTACCTTCAGCCTCACAACATACGGAACCCCTATTGGTTATGCCATCGTCTCACTGGCTCCATATGGGAGCAGTTGGGACTCTAGTGCGGCTTTCATTTGGGGATGCTGTGTGGGGTTCATTTAAAGAAAAGGAAGAAGAGGGCTTCTGGATAAAAAGATACGAGATGTAAAAACACTAATGTTGGTAATAAATGGGTTTGTATGTCTGCCTCGAATTTGCTTTGACACACTACACCATAGTCTATAAATTTTCCCTGATGACGGACACTGCAGCGCTGTCCAAAATGCTGGCTTAAGGATGAGGAAGTGCCACAGCATAATCAACCCGGAAAGGAGTCTGGGGTTCAGTGTGTCCAGGAGTGACGAACGTATGAATCCATCCCTCCCACTGCGGTGGAAGGCGATGTTCTGAGAGTGTACGGCTGGAGAAGTGAAAGCGACTCTCATCCATTCTCTCCCGATCCGCTAAGATTCCCCGATACCCTAAGCTACCCCGGCTAAGTCACCAAACGTTGCGAACCACTTGGAGTGACCTATGGCAGAGGTGTTGGTTTTATAAATGACCGGTCACCGGTCGGTGGTTGAGTTGGCATCGGGTTTGGGTCCCACCCGGGCGTCCCGTGTTCGATTCCTCGGCTGGCTGAGTCCTCCATCACAACACAAACAACATTTTCGGCTTTCTATGGTGGTAGTAGGAGACTTTCAAACATTGTTGGGTTATTCGTAACCCGGAAATGTTTGCCTTTCTTTTTTAAGAAGAAAAAAATGGTTTTCCATTGCGGTGGGACCCATGCCAGCCTCCATACAAAGAAACAGCAAAAACTCTCACTTTCTCATCTAATATCAGTGATGGACGAAAAATACGCATTAGCCTTTTGATGTACTATACTTAATATTCAATAAAGTTTCTACAAAATTTGGAGACATCAAAGGCATTTTTTTTTTAAATTTTTCAGTGCTTGAATAAGTATGTTATCCATGACGTAGTTTTTTTTATCCATGTAGCTTTAGCAAAGCTCTCTAGTTTAACCTTAAACACGACTAGATATTTCACAAATAACTAATTGTTTCAGATCAACAAAAATGCAAACGAGTTTAATTATCATTTTTATATTTTAAATCATTTTTATATTTATATTTAAAATGTAAACGATTTAATTTGTCAGTTTATAGAGAGCTTTATATTAATCAATTTTCAAATATTTTCTAAATTATAATTTCTACCTTGTATAGAAATTTTTATCCCTGAGTTGAGATAACCACCAAAATAATAAGGCTCTTGTAAGATATCTGCCCAAGGGTATTGAAGATAAAAATAGGACCCTCCGTCCTCTACAACCTTCTGCGTTCTGTAGCTCCATTAAAATTTAAAACGCAGATTACCGTCATAGGGATATATGATACTTTTATACAAAAGAGAAATCATTATTTCATAAATGGACTTGTTTCCCGAAATAGTAGTTATATACGTCAAGACCAAAATATAATTTACATTAACATCAAATACAAACAGAAACCAAAAAAAATAAGTTTGTCAAATTTTTTTAAAGTTTCTAATATTCTCTTATTTAATAAATCAAGTTTTTAACACAAAAGTTTGTCTGATTTTGCTAACCAAATTATTGAAAATAACCATAGTTTTGAAAAAGCTACAAGGATAAATATTCTTCATATCAATAACAAAAGAAAACGCTTAGCTAACTTAAAAGCCTTAGAAATAAAAAAGATCCCTTAATAATAATGACTCCATTATCAATAAACAAAATAATAATATCTCAAAGCCCCATCTTAGATATGTTCCCATTCAATGTCCGTTCTGTTTCCCCCACCCATTCTTCATTATTTCGCCACGCCCCCACCCCTGCCACAACATTTAGTAATAATACATTGTACTCGACCACTGTTTTGTAATTGTCAAGTCATTATATTATGTTTGCCCTGAGGAAGGAACAGTCGTTCTGAAACTGGTCGGCGTAAATACAATATTTAAGTGGTTCTTACAAAGTTATATTGTTTCATTTATTTATAAAGCATTTTTAGTTTTAATCACTTTCGTTTTTTTTTAAGTTAACATGTTCGTGAGCGATGCTTACTTCAACAGGGTTTACTTAAATCTAATTACAAACACATACCTAAAGATTTCAATGGATATGCGGTAGTGGGAAGGGGGGAGAGGTTGGTTATTTATAATATTAAGCTCATATTTACACTCTTTCTAATTTCCAAGATTACAAGTTTGTCTAAATAGATACCATTAACATTAGAGCGTAGCGAATCTATTCCATTAAATAAATCAAAAGGTTTTTTTAAACCTTAAATGGTTAAAACTAAGTATTTTATTGATTTTCAATTAAAATGGTGCCACATGATAGATTTGCTGTGATTAATCAAGTTTAAATAATTGTTTTGGTAATCAAAGATTTTCTATTCGTCGAAAAATTTATGAAATCTATTAGAAGATTTAAAATTTTAAGATTTAAAATTATATCTACAGAAGATTTAAAATCATTAACAATGACGTCATCTGTTCGAGAGATTAGCATCATTAAAACCGTCCAATTTTCGTGCTACATTAGGTTAGATTAAGTTTGTGAACATCGTGGTCTCCATTATCCGTCGATTTTTTTCTTCATTTTGATTGTAAATCTCTGTTTCAATACATTTTATGTTGGCGAAGTTAACCTGAAGCGTGTATTTTCTTGAAACAATCTCTCACAGCTTCCGTGAACCATTTAAAATAAAGTCTTGTTTATCTTGCAGTAAATACTCCCTGGGGTGTGTTTAAGGCAACCTTTCAGGTGCTAAATCTAGTCCCAAAGGTTCTATAATTATGATCACTGCGGAGGTATCAGCGGTAAAGCACAAACTAAAAACTTGGTAAACCAAAACACTTTCAGCTCTTTTCAAGCTCAAATTTTTTTCACAAAATAATACGTATTATATTCAATATTTGTAAAACAACAAATTTTCATACAATTACTTGATTATAAAATATCGCTACAGAAAAGCAAGTAGTCTAAATCATGTAAAAAACTATGTACAAAAACTTATATTATGAATGAGTAAAAAAAAAGAAGTTTCAAAATTTTATTTTTCCAAAAATCTCGCATCTGTGCCATGACACGGGTTCCAAGGTCCTTGGAACTCTTAACAAGACATATTTTGGCTTCTGATTATTTTTGTTCAAGGTTTATTTGACTTTTAAAGCTTAATAACTAACAAAAAGGTTCCCGATTCTTTTCCGGAGGGGAGACCGGTTGCGTTACACGAAAAAACTTTATCGAGCAGAATTTTTTCCGGAATCTTAAATTTGCAATACATTTTACTTCATTGTTGTAATTTATTGATAGAATATCCCGATATCAATTTGAATTTTAACGATAAAGCAAAAATCTACGTTTTGTCTGAAGCATAAAAAACCACAAATCATGAGTTTTGGGTTCATACAATTTTGCGCTGCCTTTTTTGCCTTTGTTTTTAATATCAGCTAAAGTTTTTACAGTTTCCATTGTTGTTTCGTAGATTGCCGACTTTTGAAATTTCCACCCAAGGACAGTTTGTAAATGCTCAAAAATAAGAAAAAAGCGAAGATATAAATTCGAATGTTAGAGGGAGCGCGCTATTAAAAACGATAATAATTAAGCGGAAATTATGAAAATGTTTAATAAAACCCAACTCATATAAAATAGAGCAAAAATCTCTTAGGATTTACCTTTTAAAGTATTTAGAGAAACATTGTGAATATTTTCACACATATAACTTGTAAAAAACCGATAAAAATTGTTTACAGTAATTTTCGGAGCATATTTTATGATTTTTTTTTTGTATCGATCATGTAATGAACGTTTCGGTATGGCAAATGTGCAGATATTATCTTAAAATTTTAAAGTACACAAAAAAATATATGTTAAAAATCGGTAGAAATGCGGAATGCCGCGGTTTAACGGTAAAAAAAATAATTCCCAATGAACCAGTACCGGAATATACTGAGGGAATAAATATATAACTACCACTTTTACTCTTCTTAAAGTTACTCTCAATATCGCCCTGGTGGAAAACCATAATTAAGTATTAAAGGTTTCTTGAGGCTTTAGCCATATTTTCCGAATGGACGCGCAGTACTCCCATTTCCCTCTTTTCCACCTCTTACCCCTCCCCACTACCTTCAACCTCACGACATACCCTCATTAGGGCTGCCATAGTATCACTGGCTTTAGACGGTTGGGAGCAGTTCAGACTCTAGATACTCAAATTAAAAAAAATGTTTGAAATATTATTTTTTCAGAAAAATGTTAAGAGTTTATAAGTCTTTCAATAAATAAAGGAAACAAAAATTATTAGAAAAACATGATTTAAAATCACGATTGGAACCGGGTTGTATATTTTCTAAAGCATCAGGAAGTACAAAAAAATGATTGAGCCCTCCATAACAAAATGCCATTCTCTATAACCACCCCTTCGCTCAGTATTCAAATGTTGGTATGCAAGTTAAATGTTGGGATTGTATAGCTATAAGGCTTTGAATATTTCTCCACCCCCCCCTGTCAAACCCTCGAGTAACTTTAGCGTGACATTAACATACGACGTCAATGTAGGCAATGTATAATAAATTCTGAAACTTTGGTTTCTTCCGTGAAAGTGGCTTTTTAAAAACATTTGACACATTTCCAGGAAGTTCCGGCTTTGGAAAATATTTTATTAATTAGGAACGAAGCTGGGAAAGTTTGGCGTATTAAAATCATGGGTTTAATTATTAATTATTCTAATCCTACTTAATCACAAACAAGGCGGAATGAAATAATTTTATTTGACAATATTATTTAAGAGGTTAAAATTTTTAATAAGTCAATACGTATGTATTTAGACTTTAGTATATTACAAATAAAATACTGATTTTGTATATCATCGCTGGGCGCGTAATGAAGAAAAAATTGGCTTCAAGAGCCTTACCGCTAGAACACGCCGTCCGTCTTACTTTTTACCTTTTTATAACTTACATTTATGCTGTTATTATTCATGTACTATTTACATATTAAGTTAATTATGTCAATGGCACAAGTTGTGCCGTATAAGTGGAAATAAATAAATAAATAAATTACAACGATTAGAGTTCCACACTGTTGAAGCGTACTTTATATGGGTGGCTTATGCTGGGTATAGATACCTGAGTTACGAATAATCTGATAATATTTTAAGTCCTCTAACTACCTTACTTAAAAGTGGAGAAAATTGAATTTGCTTTGCTAGAGAATCAGGACAAGCTAGCTGAGGATTGTATCTGCGACACCTAGGTGCAAACCTGACGCTTTGGACTACTCAACCAATAACTGAACTTCATTGATAGTTGTTCCTTTGAACTGACAAAGAAAAGTTTCTTCCAAAAACGCTTGATATGTTAAAAAGTATAAGAAGAAATTTTAGATGGTGTTTTGATTTTCAACAGCAGAACCTGTTTAAAAATAATTTGTATCTGTAAAATAAATTGAATAATAATATCATCGAATATATAAAAGAAAAATCTAAAATTTGCCTTACTAATAACAAAACGCCTTAACGACCGTTTAACGGCGTATCTGTTGCTTGCGCGGCGAACTGCATTTTTGCACCTTTACTAATAATACGATCACATTATTATGTTAGTTGCATATTTTTTGCTTGATCTGCGCATGCGCGGCATGCAGCTGCCATCTTTTTTTCAAATAAATTTGCAGTTATTTTCTTTTGTGACGTGTGAAATTTTATGCGCAGTTATTTAATGTTTTTAAACATGATTACCATTTATATGATCTATTCACTATTATATTAGCATAAAATAGCATAATTTTTATTATTTGCGTTATTTTTGTCAGTTTCTGCGGTTTCATTGTATCTCTGTTATTGCTTTAATTTTGTTAACATAAAAATATAGGCTATTTCGAATAAATTATTTTTTATCCACTTAAGTTTAATAAAACTGCAAGCCGTGTATATATCTTTTTCATTAAGGCTGTTGTATTTAGTAAATCTATTTATGGATAGCAACAACGTAACAGCTTATTACTGTAAAAATAATTTTCTTGTTTACGTAACTTTCTTTGACATAATATCTTAGAACGATAAACATACATCCCGGGAAAATAAAACGAAAGGAAAACGTTTGCCAAAAATACGTTACGTGTTTCGGTGAATTGCGTTGAATTCTGAAATCTAAAGACATAAAAGGAAACACCTGTTTGTTTATTCACGCCCTCGCAGTTGTACCTTTAATCTTGCTGGGGAAATATACAAATTAATGTATTGCTCGTGTGAGGCAGAGTTAAACTTTAATTATGGAGAGCCACCTAAAAGTATCAAGGATTAAGGGAATTCAATTTCTCTCTCTGGCATATGTTACTCAGTTACTCCGCTACTCTGCAATGAAAGATTAAACAGAACATTTTCCTTTAAATTTAGTTGATACTTATTCAGACCGAAATGCCGTGAATGCTTCACGACAAATTTGTTTCCAGCAATCACCAAATTTCATTAATTTTAATTTCTAAGGGTGTTACATAACAATATTAATCTTCCCCTATTCGTGTTCTTACCAGGCGTTCGTGACAATAAGGTCTGACATGATACTTTACGCAATAATCAAAATAAGGCTTTCACGAACGTGGTTGAGCCTTATGAATTAAAAGGTGAAGTTATTGAGTCTAGAACTAGGTCCAAGGGACATACCTCCTTTTGTATCGCCCGTAAATTCTTTCGTCGCACAAGCTGAGACCAGCTGCCACAAACACGTTGCTCTAGATCACGGTTCCATGCTCTTATGCTTTTTTGTGGAAAAAATCCATTCTGAACTTTTGAGAAATGCAAAAATCATTAAGACGACAATTTACCCTAAAATATATTCAGAATCTTACCGACATAAGTAAAGAAGTCGTGTATACAAATTGCGACTCGCGACCCGCGTATTGGACGGACCTACTGTCGAATTTGCCCTATCAAAGAAAATAAGAAGAAGAAAAATAATGTGAGAAGAACGGCTTTAGTGAAGAAAGCGTGTTACAAATTGGACGAACGTACGGTCGAATTCGCCCTAGCGGGCCTGGAGGTTCGACCTTTCCGCTGCGTTAATTTTAATTAATTCTGAAAAACGTGTTACAAATATTTAAGATTTCACACCCAAAATTATTCATTCATCGGCTAGAAAAATAAAATCTTGTACTTACTGCTAGCTTTATAGTTGAAAAACTGGTTATAAATTTTTAAAATAGTGTAAGATTAGGTATTGTTTTTAAATAAATATAAAAAACTTTCATCCCCAGGGGTCCAGGGCTGGAATAAAAAAGTTATTATAGTTACAAATTCGCCGGAAATTATTAAAATGTGAGTTTTGAGCAAACAAAAATTAGTAGTGTTGTATATCGCCTTAACGAGAAAAAAAAAGATCTAACGGATCCTACTTTCTTTCCGTTCGTAAATACACACAAATTAATTACATGTGTTTAAAAAAAACACGTATGTTATTAACTTGCGCACGCCGGGATTTTAATCCGCCACCTCAGTATTCGTTGCTAAGGTTCGTAACTTCTCGACCACGGAGACCCTTTTTGATACATCAAAAATATAATTCAGGAAGTGTAAATATAATAAACATCTGCCCTGATGATGGACACTGTAACGCTGTCCGAAAGAAGGAGGTGGCGTAACACGGCATAACACCTCAAATAACGAAAATAACAAATATGTATCTACATATATAAATTTCTTCTCATTTTGCCGGATCTAAATAGAAACACAAATAAAATGTTAAAATACCCATCTTTAAAATTAAAATAAGATTCAATTTTTTACGAGAAAAACTCTCTTTTTATAACTTTTGAAGGTTATTCCCATCAACGTAATATATCATTGAAGAAGAAGATAACACTTATACGAGAGGTCTGGGTTCGAGTCCCAGTTGCGACCATTGTCTTTTTCTATTTTTCTGTGTCTTGTTTTCTTTCATATTTTCATTTAGATTATAAGTGTTATCTTCTTCTTCAATGATATATTACGTTGATGGGAATAACCTTCAAAAGTTATAAAAAGAGAGTTTTTCTCGTAAAAAAATTGAATATTCATTTAGACTTTCATAAAGTCAATAGTTCCATATGAATAAATTCGGATACATTTATCCGAGACGCTATTCAGGTTACAAACCAATTCTTAGAATGATTGTTTCCAATAAAAAGAGTAGTTGCCTATAATATGGAAAAAAGAACTAGTTGGAGATAATATTAATGATTCTAAATATTTGAAATATGAGATTGACAAATATGACGGTTTGACAGAAGGTGGCAATAGCGAAATTGGAAAACGCGCACGTCCCGGTTAGACGAGAGGTCTGGGTTCGAGTTGCGACCATTGTCTTTTTCTATTTTTCTGTGTCTTGTTTTCTTTCATATTTTCATTTAGATTATAAGTGTTATCTTCTTCTTCAATGATTAAAATAAGATAGCTGAGGCAGTTTAACTCACTATCACAGGTCTTTCCCTTCGTGAATATGAGTTATAATTGATCTGGTAGCAAACAAATCAAACGCTTACCCCCTAAAACCAGTTCACCGAGAGTTTTCAAGAAGAATTCTGAATTGAAGAAGAGGGGAGAAACTCCTGAAGACTTTAAGGGACATAATAAATCTCGGTTTGCTAGAATGGGGGCATTAGACTTGTGCTAATATTCCTCATGCACGCTTATAGCTTTGGGGGAGGCACCAGTGGGTTAATAGGTGACTTCTTCAGGAGGTCTAGCATGGAAAATCAAAAGAACCCAATACCAATACGATATTTATTTCTGGTGAGTTAACAATTTTTTGATTTCGAGTTAACGATGGTTTCCATATATAATAGTGAGCTCTGGCGTCAAGAAGTTATGCGTTGCTAAACCGTTCATCCGATTGCGATGAAACTTTGGTGAGTTGTTGTGAGCACGCCCGCGAAGGTTTCTTTATATACTGGTGAGATCTGACATTATGAAATTAGTATAAAAAAATTGCTATAGGGGGCACGCGAGCTGAATTTTTTATTTATTTGAAAACTGGATGTACCGGGACTGAATGCATGGAATGCGGGAGGTGGGTGGAGAAATCGGGAGGGGGATTCGCGGGACACGGGAAGCGTTAGAGGGGAGTGGGAGAGGGAAGGCGAAGAAGGCGGAGTGGGATCGTGTGAGGGAAAGGGGACGCGGCAGAGGAAGAGGAGGCGGAAGGGGAACGAGACGAATGTGAAAGGTTAAGCAGGGAAAAACAATTTCTTTATCAAGTGACATAACAGATGTGACGAGATGTCGCTAGTACATTATAAAAAAAGTGCAAAAGTAATAGAAACAGTGTGAAGAGAGGATGGGACTGCCATGGACGGAAGCCGGACAGTCAGCACAAGACAGGGACGTATGGAGGAACCTTGTCGATGCGATGGGTCCCCGACCCGAATAGGATAATGGGATGAAGATGATGATGATGCTTATAATATGCACAAAACATGTTCAATGAGTTATTGCACTTGCAATGAGGGTGGCGCATTTATAAAAGCAAGCTTTCAAAATAAATTGTCGAAGCGCCGCAGTATCCTAAAAGCTCAAAAACGGTTTGTTACAAAATTCCTCGTTGCGAATGTGAGGTGTTTTAATTAAATCATCAGGCAATAAAAACCCCGAAATTCGACTTTCCAAACAGAGTTCGAGCCATTACCTCCAATTCAATCACGAATTTTATAGGTTTTACACCTTTCCATGACTAAATGTCCACTGATAAGCGTGTTACCTGTGTAGCTGAAGGCATCGCGTGTCTGTTGGTTATTATAATTACAGGTGAGAGTTCAATGCCAATACATTTGACTATGATAAAGTGTTTATTCAGTGATAATGTTCTTGACCCAGACAGTTCGTGATTCCTCTGGTATTTGATTGTACGCGAGATTCGAGCTAACAATGAAGGTACCCAGCCATTGATTTTTTGAGAAATAACACGCAAACCCTCTCTTAAGGCCCATTCGGACTATGCTTATTTTCAATTTGGAATCGTCTGAAATCCACATTATAGTATTCATGTACAAGCTGTTGAAAGAATACAAATAATGCTTAGTTTTCTAAATTTAAAAAGGGTATTCCAGCAATTATGTTGAACTGTAAGGATGGGTTGTTTCAAAAAATTTGACGAATTCGTCAAATATTTGACGTTAATTTTCACGTTCTGTGTAAGTTCTATTCAAGTTCTGTGATGATTTCAGTTTTGTGAAGCAGCTGGCCTATGATGATGAAAAAACAGAACTCGAAAAGAACTTACACAGAAGCTGAAAATCAACTTCAAATATTTGATGAACTCATCAAATTTTTTGAAACAACCCGTCCTAACTCTCTGTTAAATGCTATGAATATGCTCAAATCGTCAGACGGAAGAATTTTCACTTGATTTCGTTGATACTCCGGTATTGCTTGAACTTATAAGCTTCCGGATACCACAACGTAATTCCAGAAGTGAGGATTTATTTCAGTGCATAAATTCTGGGACTAACTACCATATGTATTCCTTTTTGCCCAGAATAGTAAAGGAGGGAAATAGTTATATAGTAGTTAGTTATATAGTAGTTAGTTAAGTCAGTGGAAATCTTCAATTTATCTTTAAACAAATATAAAATATTGTTACTGAAGCAATTCAATTATGTACGATAAATACTGTATATTTCTTATTATTCATGTGTTAAAGCCCCCAAAAAGAGCGTTTTTATATAAATAAATAAATTAAATAAATTTGGGAAGCGCATTATGGGTACCGCCGCGCCGCGCCGCCCCGGGAAACATTTATAGAATAATCAATACCTCTGCCGTAGATCATCCCAAACGGTACGCGCTGTTTGGTGACTTAGAAGGGGTGTCAGGGTTCAGAGGGTGAGGTTTGTCTGGGTTTTAGCGGTTTTATTTTATTTTATTTTGTTTATATGAATACCGCACAAGAGTCCCAACTTCTCCCGTCTGGAGCCAGTGAAACTATGGCATCCCCAATTGGATTATGTTGTGAGACAGTGGGGAGGAAGCGGGGTAGTGGGGAGGGGAAGGAGATGGGGAAGAGGAAGGTGGGAAGTACCTGGCTATTTAGATCTGGTCACCAAACACGGTTAAAGCCATTTCAAGCAAAGCTTCAATTCTGAATGGTGGCTTTACACCAGGGCGATACTGAGAGCACCTTCCACTCTGGAACGTGCCGCAAATATACTAGATATTATTTTAAATTAATAAATTGTGAAATAACACAAGTTAATCAAATAAATTTTATTTGCCACGTCGGGATTCGATCCCGCGACCTTCGGAATGCGAGTCAAGAGCCTTACCGCCGGACTACGCCGGCCGTCAAGTGGTGGATGCATTTGCCCACCAGCTGCATGGCAGGCCGGGTTGAGGTTGATAATAGTTGAGGGAGACCTTTTGAACTCTCCATCAGGACGCTCTTGAACATCGCATTGCACTGCAGAATGATGGATGGATTTTCATTCGTTCGTCATTCTTGGAGACCCCTAGATTCATACCCTCCCCTCGTACTTTTTACCTTCCCAGAACTTCTTCTCCTTCCTTTCCTCAAAAGACCCTCCACACAAGACATAAGCCCGAGGGGAATTATTTTCCTCAGGGTCTCCTGTGTGGAACTAATGTAAAATAATTCTAGTGATTTTTTCACGAGCGGGTAATTTAGTAACCAAACGTATCCGAAAACCACAAATTAATTAGAGTATTTTAGTAGGTGGTTTAGAAGTCAATCCATTTGTTTTATTTTTTCGAGCGTTTAGTGTCCCCTACCTTGCTGCTCATCGACTCAACCACTAAACATCCGAACCCGTTATTTTAGTAGAGTTCATTAGTAGCCGCAGAAATATTGTCACGTTAGAGCGAAGATGCCCCACTATAATTCTGTTATTTTTTCTACTATTAATCCATTTTCTTATCCTTAATTTCTTAATTTTACTTTTTCCACCTCATCCAAAATATCGATTACAAAATTATCTTAATTAGCCTATTAAATTTGTTGCGTTGCACCCCGTTCGTATTACAATACGCCACTCACCAATGTACTGTACTCGACCGTAACGTGAACGCTTTTTTGGCAAATGAAGTCTGCTCACTCAATCAAATCACTCTACTAAATTACTAGCCTAGTCCGAACAAGCTTTTACGATGATTGACATGCAAAGCATTACAAACTGAAAGAAATGTTTAAAATTATTAAAAATATATATTTATTTTACATAAATAATATTTTTTGTATCATCGTTGCAATTATTCACCTTAATATAATACATGTTTTTACACATTATTAATATAAGATTTTGCATTTTTTTTAAACAGCCATCTTTCAACAAATCAAAGAGCTGGAAAGAGTTTTACATTTTTAATGTTTGTATTAATTACAATAATTGCATGAAAATTTTAACGTGTTAAATTTTGTATTTATTATAAATAATTTTGTATTTATAATAAATAATTAGTAGCTTTTCCTCAGGATAAAGAAAAAAGATTCTTGGGTTTGGTGAGGAAATTCATGCTTATGTAAAAAAGTCGTACAAGTAATGAAATACTGTAAATGGTAATAAGATTAAAATAACGACAAGAAAATGAATTAAAAAAACATAAAATTTATCGATATTGGAAAAAAAAGATTAAAACAAAAAAATAACAATTAATATGGACTGTGATAGTAATTTCAGGTAATTTTTCAATGCTTAAATATCAACAGTTAGGTGCTTCATCAGCGGTTCTGTCCACATGGGTTGCATGTTAACTCAGAATCAACTCTACACCTATTTGAAAAGTTATTAAAAGCTATGTAAAAATAAATTGAAAATAGCTCATAACCTAACCTAACGTAATATATTTAAACAATTTTTAACACATTTTTACATCACTTTTCAAATAAAAATAAATTTAAAATAGCTCATAACCCAACCTAACGTAATATATTTAAACAATTTTTGATACATTTTTACATCACTTTTAATGACTTTTCAAATAAGGTTCTGAGTTGATTTCATTCTGAGTTGTCCGGTCACCACCCACATGATGAATTAGGGGCCTTAATACTCACTAGTAGCAAAAGAGCATGCTACTAATGAGTAAATTCTATCTAGTAGCGTGTGTGTCAGTGATGTTGTTAGTATTGAGCATGTTCACAAATGCTCATTGGATTATCGGGTGGAAGGGAAAGCCTCTAAGTATGTGTGAACAGACTAGCTTATGAACATGCTCATTTGTATCCGATCTCAGTTCGTGCCTGCACATTCCCTGCAAAAATATCAAAAATGGCCCTTTGGAGAAACGAAAAAACACTGCTTTTCGTTATTTGTTATAGGAATCACGGAAGTATTTGGAACACAAGGTCACTAAAATACCCACAGTAAATTTCCAAATTCCCCAAAAGTCCCTTTACCTCCAAAATGAAGCCAATTCTATTGAAATTAGCGTGTATTTTTTATTTTTTAGTAATTTTCGGTTTTGTTGACAACTTGGATCCAAATCAACCGTTGTATTTTCTTTCATCAGAAGATTCTAAAAATTTTCACAAAGGCGGTCTACAAATTACAAAATTATTATCTTTGTACTTTATTCATCCGATATTTCTAACTTGTAGTTTGCTCGACTGAAAAATGCGACGTATCAAGATATACTAAGGTTTTTTTTTCATAAAATCTACAAATATAACTACGCAGTGATGAAAAGAAAAACCTTTCCTGAGTTAGCTTTATGCATTCGTATTATTTTTCATCTTAGATAATGGGACAAAGTCTCTTCTGAAACAGACGTATTATTATTTGGCATAAAAAATAACAGGTGTGGGCCGTACAGTACATCTGTGACATTACTCACATTATAAATCCCAATTTTTACAAAAATAAAATCCGAAGGTGATATTCCTTTGCCTTACCATTCTTTAGAAAATAAATAATATCATAAAATGAAGATGTATTTTTTGTTTAATAAGACTGAAAAGATTTTTCCTTCCGAGATTTCATCGTAAGCTCAAGGCTTTCGGCAAAGGTGAGATTAACTTGAAGTAGATATTTGGAATCGGGATTCAAATCTTTCTCCTTAAGTTCTATACCTTTTTGTAAACATCAGAAACATTTTACTTATTGTTCAACAACCGTTTTCATACGAACTCCTTGTATTTTGACTGCTTATTTCTACACTTAGCTAGTAAATTCTGTCAATAGTTCACATCCATTTTTGTACGGAAAATACGTTCTTATTTTTTATTTTTTTATTTAATTAAACTTAAACATGTTTTATCGAGTTCTGCAAGTATTTATGTTTTTATTTTTGTTACAACTGTTTCGGCGTGCACGCCATTTTCAAATTGTGGTTCAACCACATTGAGACGACTTTTTTATTGGATTCTAAGGATGGGTTGTTTCAAAAAATTTGATGGATTCATCAAATATTTGAAGTTGATTTTCACGTTCTGTGTAGGTTCTATTCAAGTTCTGTTATTATATCGTTATAGGACAGCTGCTTCACAAAACTGAAATAATAACAGAACTTGAATAGAACTTACACAGAACGTGAAAATTAACATCAAATATTTGATGAGTCCATCAAATTTTTTGAAACAACCCGTCCTTAATGTCAATTTTTGAAGGTGTTTAAATTGATTTATTACCAGTTAAGCCAATTTTGAATTGGGGTATTTAGGAATCTGTTTTTCCCGCACTAAATGTTAAGGTTATCTTAATTGTTTAATAATGACGTTACTGCTATGACTCCCTTAAGTGCGTTATATTGTTTAGGTTTTGTAAATAAACTAAGGAGTGGGAATTAATAATTTTCCTTACTTTATTAATTTATTCGATGACAAACAATTTTTTCTGAAATTCAAATAAATTAAAGAACTTATTTGAATTTCACATAACATATTACGGAATAGATGCCTGCTTTAAAAATCGAAATTTAGCAAAGTTATTAGTGCGGTTGATTCCGATCATTGTGAAGGAAGGTTCAAACCAATGACATCAAATTTGTGCGGAAGAATGCGTAAATGATTTTTATAACTATTGACATTGACACATCTTATAATAAATGATTATTTGCTTCAAGACATGCTCCTCTATTTATCGAATTACGGATCAAAATTGGCCTTTTTATTTTTTTGCCAAAAGTTTCTTAAATAAATGCGTTGCAAGTTGCAAGCAATAGGATTATTTTATTTAGTTCTTGACAAAGACTGTTTTAACTGCTGTTTACTAGCAAAGCTTTTATTTTCGACGAGAGCATGCTTATAAATAGCACGTTTTTTCAATTGTTTGCTTTGAACACGCCAAAACCACCGTGCCATATAAAAGCAAATGTGTACAGTTGAAGAGCTTAAGCATTCTTATTTATGAGCATGTGTGTCTGTACCTTCACACATCATCCATCGTTATTGCCTATTAAGTTCGATTGTAATTACATGGAATGATTGCAGAACGTATTCGAGGCGAGTGGGGTGTGGCAAAGATTGCGGTCGAAACACGCAAGAGTAACTGGTGCGTTCGTCGCCGTTGCGGTCACCAATGATATGTGTTCGCGTTCAATGTGTGTTCGCGGTCTTAGGATGGCTATTACCTGGTTTTATTTAGTAGATGTAATGAAAATATAATATTATGTTATTGCAGATAAAAAAAATATTTAAGCAAAGAGGAATGTGATTCTCGCGATCTTGTTTGAAGGTATAAAATAATTTAGGAAAAGCAGATTCATAAAATGTATAAAACTGGTAGAACTGTATAAATAGTAGTACTGTAAAACTAACAGAAATGTAGTACTGTAAAACTAGTAGCATGGTAAAACTTGTAGCACTGTGAAACTAGTAGCAATGTAAAACTAGTAGCACTGTAAAACTAGTAGTACTGTAAAACTAGTAGCGTAAAATTAGCAGTACTGTAAAACTAGTAGAACCGTAAAACTAGTAGTACTGTAAAACTATTAGTACTGTAAAATTGGTAGTACTGTAATACTTGTAGCACTGTAAAACTAGTAGTACTGTATAACTAGGAGTACTGTAAAACTAACAGTACTGTAAAACTAGTAGTACTGTAAAACTAGTAGCATGTAAAAATGAAGTAATGTAAAACTAGTAGTACTGCAAAACTACTAGTACTGTAAAACTAGTAGCATTATAAAATTAGTAGCACTATAAAACTAGTACTACTGTAAAACTACTAGTACTGTAAAACTAGTAGCATTATAAAACTAGTAGCACTATAAAACTAGTAGTACTGTAAAACGAGTAGTGGTATAAAACTAGTAGTACTGTTAAACAAGTGGTACTGTAAAACTAGTAAAACTAGTAGCACTGTAAAACTACTAGTACTGTAAAACTAGTAGCATGATAAAACTAATAGCATGGTAAAACTAGTAGCAATGTAAAACTCCAAATAATGTCAGAAATCAATGGTTAAAGTAATTCAAATACTTCCCCTTAAACAGCCTGTTTAGCAAATTATATTAATATGATTGTTGTTTTTTTTGTTACAGATAACATTGCATGTAGGCCCCAGGGAGTTCAAAGGTGTCGATTAATGTAAGTTTAAAAAAAAAACTGTTATTTTATTCCCTTCACACTGAATTATAATAAGCCCCGTATATTATTTTGAAAATGAATGCCAAATCGCAGGTTTTTTTAAATCATTTATTTGAGATAAATAATAATTGTTGAACAATACCTGACACATTCAGACAGTTGAATAAATAAAAAAAATGGAGATAAGTCAGAAACAGTCTCAGGTACAAAAATTATTAATTCTAAATTAATACATTTTTCTGTTTTAACCACGCTTATTATTTGTTCATTTAAAGAACAAAATTATTAATGTTTTAGTTGTGAAATAAACGCAATACTCAGGCCATGAAGATTTCAGTGAGCAACTGAGAAAACATGATAATTGAACACCGAAAATAAAATGAAGTCGAATTTACATTTCTAGTCATTTCATTACATCAGGTGCCCTGTTGTTTTAAGCATATAGTTTCATCACGCGTGCATCAGTTGTATGCCACAAAAAGAATTATAGAATAATTACTAGTGCACCACTAGTGGTGTACAATTATTTGCTTGATGCAACTAGTTCCTTGTAACTGCGTGGGAGTTGTGTATAACAACAATGTGCATTGCAGAAAAAAAGTTGAGATGGTGCTGTATTACTGAAATTTGCACGAAACAAAATTTTTTTTTTCTTCGATTTTTTGCACTTATATTTATTTATTTATTTATTACACGCCCTAATGGGCTTTTACATACACAATTTGTGCCATTTACGCCAACTTTTGGTATCATGGGCCATGTATGCAAGTAGTTGAGTAATAAATAGTAAATTCGGCTTCCGCTCACGTTTTAGTTTTTTTCGGTATCTAATAAACGTTGTTGGTTTTTTTAAATACATTTTCTATTCGCCAAAAACATAAATGCAAATATATATTTAAATTTGATATTTGATAGAATTTAACTGCTTTATAAATACGGTACGTCATAAATCGGATTTTTTTAAAGTTGTTTTAGCCATCATATTGAACGAAAATTTATTTAAGTCTTTGGGTTGCGAGAATGTAAATTTAACATTACTCCTTCATATTCCTACCAACCATTTTTTATCGTCGAAAAAATTTACGTGACTAAAAAGATATTTTTTTGTGTTGACGATTTAAAATGTGCCATTTTCAATTTGTATTTGTGAATATGGCAGCTCTCTCACGTTCGGCGTTATCGATGGCGTTTTCAACGTCACGATGACATTACAACCATTGAGGGTTATGCGGTTTTAGGTCATTTTTTAAATCATTTACTATTATTGATGAAAATATCAAAATAACATATTTTGAGTTCAAAGATCAGAATCATAAAAATTAACTTTAAATCTTCCACATATTTTTAACCTGTATTCATGTTTTGTGAAAAAACCTTATCACTTTTATTTTACGCGATTCAAACAAGGGTTTTAATTTTCCATTTCTAGAAGAACTACTAGGAAAAGTTGTTTTAAGCAATATTTACATACAGGAGGATACGTACAACGTCAGTGAGATGGAAGCGATCTGACCAAGCATTTCTGTTTGCAAACAGAGAGTGATGTTGCAATAACGAATTGCAAACTAACCAACCGGGCGATTCTGGTGGGTATTTCCACTCCAAAAACCATCCGAGTTTAATTCCAAATACCGGCGTTACCTAAAGTGGTGACATAACAATCTATAAATCAGGTAAAGCTCCAATTCCGAGACCGTAAAGTTGCGGTCCTCTGGTCCTCAACCCGATGCGACGGTTGGGATCGTTAAAATTCACTCTGGTAACGAATTAACAGCCCAGCCACACCGTCCCGCACCCCCTTACTCTTTCATTTTCCCTTTTCACCCCGACACAACCAACAAACTGTGCTCGCGTGGCCCAATTTGCGCCTCGGATAAACTTACAATCGGTCTTGTAACAATACAAATTTAGGATTTTTAACACCGTGTAAACGAGAGGCGTTTTCACAAAGAGAAATATTTGCTCCAAACTATTTACAAACGTTATTATTTTTTTTTTCTCTATGTAGGTGTCTACAAAATGGCTAATTCAGATTTTATCCACACATATAATATAATCCACACATTCCAGATATTGAATTGAAATAGGCAATATTAAATTGAAATCAGGATGAAATGTTACACGACTCCTTAAATAACGTCTATTAGGAACTTTAATGTAAATACTATTTGGACAATATGGACGTGAAGCACGTCGTGAATATTTTTTTTATGAAAATATAAGGTTAATATGTTGTCTTCTCTGTTAAATTCTTTTGTATTAAAAAAAGCAACGAAAAATATGCTACTGTTACTAAAGTGAACCATATAATTACGCGACAGAAATGTTGAAAAGTTTTGTCCAGTATAAATCTGAATCTAATAAAATATTTACAGTCCGGGCCGCCTTTGAGGAGGTCCATTCCGTTCCAAAATTTACGCACCCATACTTAATGAGGTTGTGATTATGAGAAAATGATTTATTCATTACTTAAGACGCCATACAAAAATTAATTACTGGCGAACACTTCAAACTTTCCTTCGAATATAATATATGAACTCTACCCGGAGAAGCAAAATCATTTAAGTGGTGTCATTAAAATGGGACCTCGAAGGTTAAGTCTACGGTAGACTAAAGTCAATGTATTCTCACTGTTTTTTTCATTGTCGAAATAATTACGATGCATTTTTTAAGTTATCGAAAATATTTTCTATAACGATTTAAACTGTTCAATTTAGGAGGCTAGTTTGGGTACCGCCGCCACGCGAACCATTTATTGGACAACCTCTGCCAGAGGTCACCCCAAGTGGTTCGCTACGTTTGGTTAATTAGCAGATTCTTAGACGATAATTTAGATGTAGTTCATGGGGTGAGATTTGTCCAGGTCTCCTCGGCGGCGAATGCATCTGCTCACCAACTGCGTGGCAGGCCGGATTGGGAGAAATTGGTCGTGGGAGACTTTTTACCACTCCAATAGGACTCTCTCGGAACATCGCCTTTGTGTGGCGATAGGAGGGATGGATTCTTATGTTCGTCACTGTGAAGTTGAGAATGTGTCTATCCAGACCGATCACTACACATGGCAATTGCCACTCAAGTGGTTCGCTTCGTTTGGTGTGTTAGCATGGATGCCCTGGTTTCAAGAGGTTGAGTTTGTCTAGGCGTATGCGTCTGCTCACCAACTGCGTGGCAGGCCGGATCGGGAGAAATTGGTCGTGGGAGACTTTTTACCACTCCAATAGGACTCTCTCGGAACATCGCCTTTGTGTGGCGATAGGAGGGATGGATTCTTATGTTCGTCACTGTGAAGTTGAGAATGTGTCTATCCAGACCGATCACTACACATCGCAATTGCCACTCAAGTGGTTCGCTTCGTTTGGTGTGTTAGCATGGATGCCCTGGTTTCAAGAGGTTGAGTTTGTCTAGGCCTATGCGTCTGCCCACTGACTGCATGGCGGGCCGGTTCGAGGGCGACCGGTCGAGGGAGCTCTCCATCCGGACTCTCTCGACCTGTCACCTTGAACCGCAGTGGGAGAAATGGATTCGTACGTTTGTCACTTCTGGACACTCTGACCACCAGATTCACACCTACCTGTCAAATATTTTTTCCTTCCCAAAACGTACTCTTCTTCTTTTCCCTAAAAATATTCTCCACACAGCACCCCAAAGAAGACCGATCAATGGCTGAGTTGGCATTGCGTTTGAGTCTAAGCTAGGCGTTCCGTAATCGATTCCTCGGCTGGCCATTTCCTCCATCGCGACACAAGCAACATTTTCCGCTTACTGTGGTGGTTGTAGGAGATTTTCAAATATTTTTGAGTTATTCGTAACCCGGGAACGTTTGCCTTTCTTAAAAAAAATGACATGAGCTCTGCGGGAATAATTTTCTTCAGGGCCTCCTACGT
Source organism: Glyphotaelius pellucidus (assembly GCA_936435175.1). Taxonomy (NCBI): domain Eukaryota; kingdom Metazoa; phylum Arthropoda; class Insecta; order Trichoptera; family Limnephilidae; genus Glyphotaelius; species Glyphotaelius pellucidus. Next base: position 7,502,657 of record OW386548.1, on the reverse strand, counting down.
GGGGCTAATACAAAAAATGCCATCATTGATTTGCCGCCAAAATGATTTGTTCGTTTTTGTTTGTGCGTATGATGTGAAGGTGAATTTCGATCAGTAAATTGTGGGCGGTGAATATTTTTAAGAACATTAACCACAAAAAATACTTGCCATTATTTGGTAATGTTTTTTTTTAAATAATTTAAAATAATCCTCAGAGGAACGGCCGCTACCTTTTTCATAAGGTGAAAATACACAACCAAACTGATAATTATTTTTTCAATCGAAATGCTTAGTAAATGTATAGTACTGATGTAATCTCTTCTAATTATTTTTGTTTTAAATTTTATAATATGTGCCATTAAAAAAATTCAATTTTCAATGATTTTTGAGGCAAATTTTATATTTATTGCGAGATGATTATAATTATTAAAATAAAATAATCTTGCCCCATCTACTGTGTTAAAATAATAAGAAATAATACATAAAAATAAATCTCCTAAAAATTGTATTTTTTTGGATAGAAAATTTGATTTATGTTTGACAAAGTTGTGTTCCACAGAATTTCGGTTACGAATAACTTAAATTTACGCCAATCAAAATGATTTTTTTAATATATTTAAGATTTATTTTTCATTGCTTCAGATTTGCATTGAAAAGAGAATAAAATCAACTTTTAAGTAATTATTATGTACTCACAAACAATTGCTAAAGTTGCATACGTACGTGCTAGATATTTGCTGTATCTTTGGATTAAAAAAATAATTTAATGAAAACAAACAACTTTGCATACACCACTATACACGTATAATTAACATTATCGACATGTTGCAAAACTATGTTTTTTTCGTCAGGATAATAAATTAATATAAAAATAACAAAAGACAGACAAGTATAGACAAATGAGAACATAGACAAAATATTAGAAAGGAGAGAATATTTTGTTATAAATAGATATTAAATAAATAAATTCTCAAATATTAATTTGCGAACCACATTTTATTTATTTTCGTATTAATACTTACATTTATAATAATTAATTTTGTGTAAAATGTAAATGCAACTTGTACACATCGTAAAATAGGTATGATTTTAGGTTTTCACGGTCAAAAGTAATTTTGTTATTTGTTTTTGGAGTGTTATGCCGTGTTGCGCTACCTCCTTCTTCCCCGCCTTCTTCGTCTGCCCTGATGATGGACACCTTGGCTGTCCGAAACGTTGGCCAAAGAAGGAGGTTGCGCAACACGGCATAACATCCCAAAAATAAATAAAAAAACTTCAAAAAATATTTTTATATTTTATTTTATATAATTGTTTTTTTATGATATTTTAAGTGATTAATCACCTCTTCTTTCTAATATTTTGTTTATGTTCTTATTTGTCTATACTTGTTTGTCTTTTGTTATTTTTTGTTTAAATTTTTTATCCTGACGAAGAAAAAATAGTTTTTGAAACATGTCGATAATGTTAATTATATAGTGGTGTATACAAAGTTATTTGTTGTCATTTGATCAATAATGACGCCACAAAGTGTTTTTGCAAAGTTTGAAGAAGTAAAAAAAATAAATTTAGTTTTGTTGGTTATTTTGGCCTTAAATCCACATTTAAGTTTTGTATAAAATAGGCCGCATAGCAGTTCCCCTTAAAACGCATAAATCTGTTCTCGTGAAGTATTTGTATTATTTCAATCCGAAACATTAACATACTGTTATGGTTTTCTGGTTAAACAACAAATTGTTAAGTAAATTGTACATTAATAATGATAATGTGTTTTCATCAACAATGGAGAAAACTTGCGCAAAGATTAATGTTATCTCAGTTACTTCCAACTCTCTTACGTATGTCAGCCATTATGGAGATTGAGATGAAAATCTCGCGAGGTGTTTACAAGAGAGATATTTATTTACGGTGCTCGTAATATGTGGGAAATATTTCCTTGGAAAATTGAAATCAAGAATACTTAAAAGGAGCGTTGGTCAAGAAGGTTCTTGAAAAGTGTTAGTACATAGGTTCTAAAATCTAGATTCTCTACCCCATACATTTTTCTGAACGCATATTCTTCTTCTATAGGAGAATGCAAATAATGAGACCAATATTTACCATGCAGGCTACAGTTCTACTTTTTTGCATTGTTTACCAATTTCAAACCAAAAATCGGCTTAGAAATTACCTTTAGTGAGTTGTTACGGCTATAAAACAATTTTATTTACAGTGTCAATTTTTTTTTACTTATATAGAAGTACTTTTATCCTTGATGCCCTTGAATGAAAAAAATATTTTATATCTTTGTTATTCGGCGGTATATTTTGTGTAAGTAGGTATACTGCACTTTCCCTAAACCGACCGCATATTGTGTCTTCCGGGGGGGGGGGGGGGGGGGGCATCATCGGGGGATTAACTGTCATGGAACCTATAAAACATTGTCTTGTCTTAGGAACACCATGTGGAAATCAATTTTCAATTCGGAAATTTCAAATAAATTGTGTACACCGAAGGCATTCATTATGTTGCTATTGACTGATGGTATTTATTACAAAATAATGAGGATTTTGGCGAAATTCAATATTTGTGTTGAGTACATAAAAATCAAAGCAGATTTCAATTACACAAATACATTTATAGGGAATTGATGAATCGTTTCATAAATGTAAATTCTAAAAATCAACACTATTTGTTCAGACTTCGTTGATGATTAATTCATTATTTATTGGCTTTAGGTACAAATGATTCGATTCAATTAATTCAAAATAAATAATAACATCTTTGATTGGTTTATGTGCGAATTTGGTAAAGAGATAAAAAGTTCAGGGGAGACTTTCATCAGATGGAATCGTTTTTCGGCATGGTAGGGGGGACTTATATTATATTTTGAAAATAACCAAATTAAAATATATTCTAAGTAATTTAGTTAACATAAGCAATCGTTTTACATTTTAGTTCTGAAACATATTAAAATAATTCATATGATTGCTCTTACTCTAGCATTCACTTTTTAGCCTTCAGGTCTTTCAATTTAGGAGAAGGGTGTGGGTACCGCTGCGCGGGAACCATTGATTGGATGGTGACCGGACAACTCAGGAAGATCAAATCAACTCAGAAGAGTCATTAAAAGTGATGAAAAAAATATTTAAAAAATTGGTTAAATAGGTTACGTTAGGTTAGGGTTATAGGCTATTATAAAATTATTTTTTTCATAGCTTTTTTTAGACTTTTCAAAGAGGTGTTGAGTTGACTTGATTCTGAGTTGACGTGGAACCGATTGGATAAGCAATTCGTTCACTACTTTTGGGTATGGCGGATGATGCGTCTGCAACTGCGTGGCAAGCAGGATCGGGAGGGACCAGTTGAGGGAGACCATTTGATCTTTCCAACAGGACTCTCTCAAAACATCGCCTTACACCGCAGTGAAAGGGATGGATTCATACATACATCAGTCATACCTGAATACACTGATCCCCGAATTCTTCATGCCTTTTCTTTCCTTCCACACAACTCCCGAATAACAGTTTTTTTTATTATATTAGACCATGTATGAAGCTAATGATAAAAAAAACGGTGGATTCATTTTCATAAAGTGAACTAATATTCTTACTCTTTGATTAACAATTTTTAACCATTGGGCTACTACAGAAGAAACCTGAAGCTTTTTGACTGCCTATTTGAACAGGATACGAAAGTTTTGAAATAGATATGTCGTAGACCGGTTGTAAAATCTGGCAGATCATGATGCGCTTGGCTGTTGCCATTTCATCATGATGTTGCATGATGAAATGGCGGCAGACTGAGATGTGCTTGAGGCGCATCATGATCTGCCTGATTTTATGATTGGCCTGCGACACAAGAGATTTAAAATGTTTGAATTAGGTCCGTGATCTTGTTTTTTTTTTTTTTTAACGTGAGCTCCACAAAGAAGGCCCTGAGTAAAATAATTTCCCTCAGAGCATATGTCGTCTTTGGGGATGCTGTGTGGAGGTTTAAGGTGTGTGTGGGTATGTGTGACTTAAAGCTCTCGTTGTAGGCAAATTTAATATTAATTAATACACTATACAGCCTAGTTGAGTGTCGGTTTCCTCCAAAATTCAAAATTAATTTACATGGGAGCTTCTGATACTACGAGTAAACGGAAAAATCTTTTATTAGAAAATTTATTACCTACGTGATTCTGATATTCTCTTTTTCGTTTGAATCAATATGTTGCAATACTCATGTAAACGTGTCGTGAAAACGTCTTTAATATCAATGCCTGGTGTGGGCAGGCAATCGTTCCCAATACGCAACAATTTCTATCGAAGTATTTTCAAACGTTAATAAACGTCAATAAATCTTAGTTTTAAAGTGGAAAGATGAAAGTTTGTACCAGTGCCGCTCCGATATTCGTGGCGGCGCTGCTGTCGCACCAAATGAAACACGTTTTTCGACTATGAAGATTCGAACGCGTCCGTAGAAGGGATCATATCTCAAAGATTAATTTTCCGATCTGAGTGAACGAAACGTTAGTCAAAGAAGAATAGTGTATATTTTCAAATATTACTCGTTTTAAATGTTTCTTATACAAACTTAAAAACGAGGCTGTGATTAAAATGATATGATAATGATGATAATGATATTTTTTAAATGTCAAAGTTCAAACAAAATTACAAAAAATCGAAAGGGTAGAGCTCAACATTCCAAAGAAAACAGCCCTGAAAACGTCGGGCACGAATCTAATACCATCGCTCAGTCTTACTTGCACAGCTTTTGAAGTTCTTTAGACTTGGACTAACAAATTATTTGAACAAACCAACCGCACAAAAAATACTTATATAGATTTGACATTTGCATGAGGTCTTCAAATAATTAAAAAGCCATGTGTATCCTACTTTTCATACGGCTGCCCTGTGTTTTTTAACATGCAAATAAATTAAACAATTCGAAACAAAAATAACACCATTTCAATATGCTTTACACATCGACCTAGACTCAGGGCTGATATTTTACTTGTAATTGAAATATGTATTCGAAATACAAATACGTATTTTGTATTTGTATTTCAAATACTTCCCAAAAATGTATTTTAATTGATTGTAATTGGTATTTCAATTACCGGTGCTAAGGTATTTTGTAATTTATATTTCAAATACTTACGGCTTAAAAAACATTTTCAAATACAATTAGCGTTCTTAATAACAATAATGAAAAATAAACTGACATAGATCATTAACTAAAAACGCTAGAATCCAGAGCAATATATGTTAATATTTAGAGTTGGCAACACTTTACGTCAAAGCAAGTATCTTGTCAATTGTCATTTTTATCTTTTTGCGGTATTTATTCATGAAGACGTGAGTTAATTGATAATTGATAATGGATTATCACAAAACTTTACAAGTAGGGCGGAGAAAAGATGTGTCTTCTGAGCAATATAATTGGTCAATTTTTGCACGTCTCTGTTTCACTCTGCTCAGCTTTGCTTCTATGAAAACGCACCCTTAGATAAGGGCACTTACGACAGGGGCACTGCAACCAAAGGTTCTACCACAACCAAATGTATTTTGTGATTTGTATTGGAAATAAAAAAAAATGGTTAAAATACTTATTTTATATTTCAAATACAGTACTTGAAAGTATTTTGTATTTCGTATTTTAAATACATGCGAAAAAGTATTTTGTAAAATGTATTTTAATTACAGCAAAGCATGTATTTTGCCCAGCCCTGCCTAGACTATAGATACAAGATTATCGTTTTCATGAAAATAGTTGCGGCAATGTCAAACACTTCCCAACCACATTGTTTCAACCTAAGCAACACTTAATTTGCGAAAAAAAAAATTGCTTTTGGTTGGTTTACTGTACTCTACCCAGTATACGATAATAACCCAATTCAATTTCAGAAAAATTGCCTCAAAATAGCCTGTTTTTTAACAGTTTTGGAAAACAGTTGACGTTTTATAAAAAACAGTTTGTTTATTAGAAATAACAAAAACCTCTGGTGAACGCTTAACGAGTCTTGGCAAGCTTTGGACGCAGACCATACTGAGCGTATATTTTTTCTGATTTTTACGATCCGCTTTTAAGTGACGATTTTTCTTGCATTGTTTTTATATAGTCAGAAATTACTAAATTTATCAACGAATAATTTTCCGCAAACTATTAAATATTTTGCTAATATAAGCAGTTAATTGACCGTGCTTCTACGCATACGTATATTGCATAAAAGCAATCGCTTTTCGTATTTTTGTAAGAACTGTTATGCATTTTCTAAAAAACAATATGCAATTCTCACCAAAAACCTCCTAAAACTATTTTATCTCAGAAAATGTGAATTCGTGAGTGCGCGAAATTTATCTTTCAAGTTTTAAATGTTTTGACTGTAACGCTGTTCTGAAAGAAAACCAAAAAGTTTTGTTGAATGTCTAAAGAATTTAAGTATTTTTTTAAAGAAAACGGATTCAATAAATCACTTTATATTTTTTATGCCGGGTTTTCCATTCTTTCTAATACAAATAACGGTTCGAATAGCCCGCAGTTATTTACATATTTGTACTTCGTATTTGATATAAAAGGTCAATTAATATTGTAGACCCTGTTGTTCTTTTGTATTTGAATATAACCTTTTCCAAACAATACTTGAAATTATGTATGTCCGGATATACAAACAAAAGTTTTATCTATGAAAATAATGTTCGCGCCGTAAATGTAATTCACTCTTATTTATGAAATAACTAGCTTTTCCCTGCGGCTTCGCTCGCATGGTATTAGGGGAAATTACTGTAGCGCTTGTACTTATCAATTATCCCCCCTCCCCCCCCATCCCCTTCCACATTCCTCAAATTAATTCCCGGAACATTCGGTTTACAAGCAGCTCGCGCGACACCTAAATTTCACAATGCTAGAGCTCAAAAAAAGAAAGAATTATCCAATTTGATTCAGTCGTTCGGAATTTATGGGCTTACAAACATTTCGGAAATTTATTTTTATATAAATATGTGGAAGTTTGTAAATATAATAAAAAAATAACACTGTTTATTATACAGTCTTTATAATCGTATTATATAATACGAATTATTTTTTTTATATAGGAACTCTCATCTGACTTTATTCCAAAACATAAGCTTGTCCAAAAAAAACAAAACATATTCTTTAATTTTCTGGAGCAGCAGCCGACCAGTAGGTAGGGGGCTGAGTACCTACCAGCAAAGAGCCACAAATATTTATTTATTTATTTATTCACGCCTTGAAGGCTTTTACATATACACGTTAATATAGGTAGGTGCATAAGTTATTTAACACTAATAAAAATTAAGAGAATTAAAAAGAAATGACAATATTAGAATAATGATAATAAAATTTGTCAGAATTTAAAAAATTTCTGATATAAATTTTGGTAAAGAATAAATGAAAATATCAACGGAACTGAATTTATTACCAAGCCATGTAGTTTTTGGATTGGGAAGTTATTGAAAAAGTTAACGTTTGGCGGATAAACAAAGAACAGTTCTGGAAGTCTCATGTCACGATTTGGTACTCGGAATGTTATTAGTTTGGTTAAGTCAGATGCGTCAAGTGATCCATTAACTAATTTGAATAAAAGTATTAGATCGCTCTTGGTTCTTCTACACGATAAGTCAGTTAAATTTAGTAGTTTCATTAAATTATCATAATTAATTTGTTCAAAGGGTATAGAGAGTTTGAAATTAATGAATTTTAAAAATTTATGTTGGAGTCTTTCAATTTTTAATTGATGTGTTTTATAGTATGGGGACCAAATAGTTGAATTGTATTCTAAATTACATATATCAACATCGTTTCCATGGCAAAGATTTGTTTGCTGACGTTAGCAATAACTCGCTTTTGTTAGCGACGGGAAACGTATAACAAATATATTAATATTTATAATTTCGTAACGCCAGAGCTTACCATTATATACAGCCTATGGTTCTCACATATAATTTAGCCTTCTATTGCTGAAAGAATTTCAAAAATCGTTTTATTGTTTTATGCGTGAAAGCATAACAAACAAAACTCGAGCAATTTCGCATTTATAATATTAGTATAGATATTTCTTGTGCCTGTGAAATACAGTGTAATATTAAAAAAGATTGCATTTAGTTTAAAAATAAGATATTCGTATTACTTTATATATGCAATAAATGCTCGTAATAAATGTGCATAGGTTGTAATGAGGACCATTGAAAGGGTTGTATAATATAGAACAAAAGAACAGCCTTTATTAACGTAGCAGTTACAAGGTTCATTAGAGCCTAATGTACTCTGAACGTAAAAGTTTCAATTTCCCCGAAAAACCATGTGAAAATGGATTTTTCGTTTAATATATCGGATTTCACTGCTGGCAACTTCGACGTGGAATTTTTCCATCATTCGTTACCTGCTTCATTTTATTATTTATATTTCTCTTCTGATAAAGGAGAAAGCAATTAGAAGTAATGGGACGCATGCACCAGGAAGAAATTATTACTGGACATCGGTTTGACCCCTCGTGCTAATTTGTTCAGTTTCCGGAAAAAAATGTTGTGTCTTCTTTACTATCCCGGTTAAAAATATGATCTAAACGGTGTTGAAAAGAAAAAAATTTGCGCTTTATATTCAAATCTAAAAAAATAGCCGCAAAATAGTAAAAATGTTCACATTTATAAAATCAAAGTTTCCGACCGTAATTTGAAAAAAATATGAAACTTTGGGAATTTAAAAAAAAAATTACTTTTCATGAAACGACAAAAAAATGAGCCAACGATAACGTTTATAATTTAATACATAACGTTAGGTGAGCAATTTCATTATAACGTAAAGTGAGCCATTTCAAAAAAAAAAAAATTTGTTAGGGTTAAAAAATTTAAAATTTAAAAATTAAATGTTAAATATTCCATTTATTTGGATTTTATTACAAAGCAAAAATATTTTTAATTTCCGGCAAAATAGGCCCTAATAAATTTTGTAATGATTGATTTGATAAATTATATAATGATTGATTTGATAATGATGATTTAATGATTTAGTTTGTTTGGCTTATATTTACAATTACTTAATTAGTCAGATATGTCTTCTACGTCATACGTACGCCTGGCAACGTTAAATTGTCTTGAAAATAAGCTTATGGATCCAAATAGTTAATTTTGAAAATAGTGACAAAGTATAAATTAACAATAATAATTACTTTTATTATAAATTAACAATAATATACTTATATTAAAAGGATTACTTACTTCTATTAAAAGGATAAAGCATTTTTTTCTAAACGCCACTACGCATATATAACTATAACTATCGAAAAACTGTATTATTACGAGTAGGTATACAAATTAGAACATATTAAAAGATTTTACTTTAAATAAATAACAATAAAACGATTCAGTAAGCGAAGTCAATAAACATTTCCTGAAGTAGAAAATTACAATTTATTATCAGTTGCAATTTATTTAGAAAAGAAGTACAAACTCAAGTTCTATTTTCACTTGTATTTAAGAATGGTCCCTTCATGTATCCATGATAGGCTTATCAATTATATTGTGTTTTTAAGTATAATAATGTCCTCTGCCACCCTCCTGCCAGGTAGAAAGCAGTAGGCAGGAAGTGGGGGCAGGAAGCAGGAAGCGGGACGGTAGAGCCTTATCAGCGCCTCGCTGAGGGAAATAATTCGATCCCTGAGTTCGTTTTCCCTGACATTGATTGAGCGCCTAAAAGCCTCTTTGGGAAGGAGGTATCGACGCTAAATTAATATGCTAAATAACTGATCGATACAATCCCCGGTGTATTATGTTCACTCACATTGTGTAATTATTTTCCCAGTCATTATTATTAATCTAGCATAATATGATAACAGAATACTGATAAAAAATGCCGATTATTCTTTAAAGCAAGACATATATACACAGATATGAGATATTAAGTTAAGATTCTTAAATACATTTACATGTAAGATTATTTCAATTAGAATTAATATGATTTAAAAAAACGTACGTATGTAATTAGCAATGTTAATATGTTGTCATGAGAATTTACGAAATTATTAATGAAACTCGAACGATTTCGCTGTTCTAATGCTTCGGCAAACAAGACGTGTTTTATAAAACGTATCCGGTCAAATTTAATAAAAATTATATATAATATAAAAAAAAACATCTTAATCAATTGTAATAATTGCAAGGTGTCATATATTAATTAATTAAAATTGTTGTTCATCTGGGAGAAATGTTTCAACAGGTTCCAATGAAAAATAAATAAAAAAGATTTTTCCTTTCAAAATAGATAGTATAGGTACTGGCTACCAACTGAAATATAAACTTTTATTGTAGTGAAAATATTATTTACTTCTTTTCTATCTATATTTAATTAAAGAAGAAGGTCTATGGTGGGTGAGCGGGCAGCCAAGGGTTTTTTTTTTACAAATCTACAGTTTTATTTCTAGATTGATCAAATTTTGCACACTTGATCTTAAAAAAAAGAAAGTTACTATTTACCAGAGATTTTGAAAATCCACCCTCTTTTTCTTTTCCCACACTTAAAGCAAAATTTTGATACTTCTTGATGAAATTTTTTCACACTTGACACATCGTTCCAATTTCAAAAAACTTATAAGGGACTATAGATATTTCCTATAAATAAAATTTTGATTCAATTGGAGAGCAAAAATAAACTAACAATTTAAACTTTGATGTGCATTTACGTCAGAATAAGCTTGTTTTCCTAAAAATGCAAAAAAAATGCTAAAAATGAAGTCAGAATACTACATTCAGTCAATATTACTGTCCGATTTCCGATGCAGATTCTTGGAAATCCATTTGATTGTCATGATGCAGGAATTCAAACAATAAAACTAGCACATTTGTACGTCAATTTTCCATAAATGGGACTTCGGCATTCATGACTGGGAAACTGAAGCCGTATTGACAGGTAGGGAATGAATTGATTCACCAGATCCGTCAATTCCGCCGGATCTGCCAGTTCTGCCTGCCTTAATGAGGACTAGTGTCAATACCGTGGAAAAGTGACAACTCTGTGCAGCGGTACCAGTTCCAGGAACGGTGACATTTTGCAAAACGACCCGTCACATTTGAGATGTCACTGTGCATTATACGTTCAACACGATTCTGATGCAGTCTATTATAGGCTTTAACTCATATACAATTGAAAAATGAATTGTCGATTTTTAACGTTAAACAGAGAAACTTTCAATTTATATTTATCAGTGGTAGATAGTTTCTTATTCTAAAAAAATTCAGTAGTTTTAAATTAATCATCAAACGAGTGGTTTTCGACCGATTTTTTCCCCTAGATGCTGCATTCGAAAAGACAGTTACATTATATTAGAGATCTGTTAGGTCTCATATAATTTCGACGCCGTTTGATATAATTTAAAGTTTTTGTCGTAATAATGCGGTTAATTTATTGTTGTGTTCTAATGTGTAATAATAGGGGTGGACTAGTGTTTCAAAAAAATAAAGATGTGAAGGCGAAATATTGGATTAATTCCATCAAATGTTTGAAGTGGATAACCTTAGAAGAATTAAATAACCATACTTCTTTTATAGTCTGTAATTCTCAATATTCCCTGAATTTTAAAAGTGAGAATAATTACGATATTATCTATATATACAAAATCAAAATATGCTTGCTTCTATGTATAGATCTAGGTTGTTAATATTAAGCATAGGAAATGTTTGAAACTTTCAAAATACCTTCTTTCCACCCTCTCGAAGGTTTTTGGATTATTACAACCACATGACATACAATAAATACATCTCAAAAGTTTTTTAGTTTTAATCATTACAACGAAATAACGAAACACTCTTAACGAAATTTTCAAAAATGTCACAATTCGAGAATGACATTTTGCAAACCATCGATTGTTCAATCAAAATTTAATTTTCGAATAAACTCTTTAAAAATGTATAAATAATAGGTATTTTAAAAATGTACCTGTGTTTGGTACAAAATTTGATTGATTGTGTTTATAATATACAAAAATGAATGTGTGTTATATATGAAAAACGAAAATTTGAATTAAAAAATTGTAATGGGTGGCACGCGAGCCACTTGAAAACAGAATATACTGAGACTGAATATATGCAACGCGGGAGAGGGATTGGCGGGACGAGGGAGCGGAAGAGGGGTGAGGGAAGGTGGAAGAGGAACGCGTGAGGGGAAGGGGACAAGGGAGGGAAAGGGCGGCGGAAGGGGATTGGGACAATGGGAAGGACACGCAAGAAGAAACAATTTTTTTTAAGTGGCATTGAAATCACTAGTACTATATAAGGAAAGTGCAGTTTATATTAAGAAACATCTTATGAGGTATGCACAAAAAAATTATCATTGGAAATGCATCTGTCAATATTTTGTTTCGCCTTAAAAAATATTTATCCGAAATAAATGTTTCAGGCAGTTTTGTACTATTTTCATTCTTGTTCATTTTGCTCTTGAAAGAAAAACCAACAATCAATCGAAAAAAATGCGTCCAGGCGGTAAACAACCGAATCGAAATGACAGCCCACATTTCATAGTTTTCCATAGATATCACATTCAAATTCATAACAGGAGGACCCTCTGAAAACGGCCCACTTATGAGTATTGAATCGGTGCCTACATATATAAATTGGGGTGACCGGACAACTCGGAACGAAACCAACTCAGAACCATCTCAGATAAGTCATTTAGAGTGATAAAAAAATTGGTTTAATAGGTTATGTTAGGTTACGATTATCGGCTGATTATTTTTTTTTTCATAGCTTTTAATGACTTTTCAAGGAGGTGTTGAGTTGACTTTATTCTCAGTTGGCAAGGAACCATAAATTGGCACCTATATACATAAAGAGATATGGAGAGACAATATGGAGATACCCATGTTGTAGGAAGGAGGAAACACAGAAGCTAGCAAATAATTCTACAGCCGAGCTAATGAACTCAAGAAGCTTTTCGTTTTCGAGTTGACAAATGTCAACAGTGCATATATGTTGTGCTCGTGTTTGGCGTGTTTCCTGACTTTGTACTGTGCCAAAGGGATCAATGACGCTTGTTTCTCAGAGCATCTTCCATTACAATACCGGTAGATCAAGGACAACATACCTACCAGACGCCTGTGCTCTTAAGATTGCAATCCGCTTTAAAGAGAGGGGAATGTCGGACGGACCGCCCGTTTCTGCTCATTAAAGGTTTTTTCAAGAGTTTTGGCGCTCCAGACTAAAGGTGGTTGCCAAATTCAATAGTAAGGTGCAATTTACACAGGGTGAGCAGTTTTATACTATTTATGTATGTAGATAATTATCTATTTATGTAGGTACCTATTTATGTATCTAGGTACATATTCATTACTCACCGATGGGCTGTTTTTAGGTAGTCCTCTTTCCTATTCTCAAAAAAACCCTCCACACAGCATATCTAAAGAAAGCACAGGCCCTTAGCGAAAATTTTTTTTTGAGCCTGTAAATCCCTTTTTAGTAAAAAAAAAACATAATATTTATAAACGATCTACAAGTAAATAACTTTGGAATATAAATACTTTCGTACCAAAACTTGAGCTTAATATTTGTGATCACATAATGTCAAACTAATTGGGTCTTTACAAAAATCTCTAACGAAAAAAGTTTTTTTTATTTATTTACAGAAAAACGTGTTTATAAATACAAATAAAATAGGCAGTTAATCCATTTTCCAAACAATTTAATGGAATTACCAGGAAATATTTATCTGAAAAGTAATTTCTTTTTCAAATTTATTATTTACTTTCTTTGTTATTGTTTGGGTGAAAAAGTTCACTTGTTTCTCACTGTTGTTATTCTTTACCTTTTTCCAAGAAATTAATTCCTTTGAAATGATATTCATTTCGTCTACCCCAAAAGCAACAAACAAAATGTTGTTATTGTTATTTGACGAATTGGACCATTACATGTTCTGTGCTGTCAGAATAATGGGATTATTTTCTTAAGAAAATAAGATACTTTTTAAAATTACTCCCATAATATTAACTGGTAGTTCTGCGTGGCTCGCAACGCTCATGCTAACTCGGACGGAGTAAAAAGGCACTATCCAACACAGTTATCATCTTGATGGGATTGACCGGACATGGAGCACACAAACAAATTTACAAATAAATGAAATGCGTAGCGCTCTGGTTAACAGTCATTTATAATAGAGTGATTACAAAAAATTAATATATGTTACCTGAACGTTTACCTGAGGAATATATTTCTCTCAGGGTGTCATCCTTGGGTATGTTGTGTGGTGGGTATGTTGTATGGAGTGAACATGAATCTTAAAGAGACTGGCAAATCATTCCACAGCCGAGCTGTTGAACAATATAACGAAGTATGAAAGCGACCCGTTTTCATTTATCAAATGTCAACCGTGTACATGCATTGGGCGTGCGTTTGGAGTGTTTCCCGGTCGTGCACCGGTGCCGATAGAACACGGACAGCATAACAACCTGACGCCTGTGCTCTGGATGCTTGTTAATATAGGGTTTTTTTCAGATCAGAAATGGCTGCTAATTTCAATAGTGGGGCGAACTTGCGATTTGTACACGGTCATTGGAGGGGACCCACCACTTTCCCATGATTGGCTATGTGTGGAAACTGATTGTTTAACCTCCTTAGCCGCACACGTCAGGACTCTATTTTTTTGGTAAAAAGGAAGCTACATTTATTTTTAAACGAATCTAGACCCTCCAATGTCCCTGCATGCATGATTGTAAGTAAGAAGGAAAAATGTATGCTTACTTACATTTGCAGTAATTAACAAGATAAAGACACAGGCCCATAGACCCTGAGCAAAAATGGAGTAAAGCAAAAAAAGAACATCATAGATATGTTCGCCTGTTAGTTCAGCATCTAGTTAGAGTGAAATAAAAAGAAAAAGAAAATATTTACAGGTGTAAGTATGATTAAAACCAAATAAAATATATAAAAAGAAAGATATTGGGGGCAGTTTGTCCCACTATCGCGGGACAGTCCCGGCGAGAACGAGCGGGCGAGCGGCCTGGCCGCAACGAACCCAAACATCCGCGTCCCTTAGCCGGTTTCCCAAAAATACCCTTGAAGAAGTGATACACGTTGTGTACTATTTAAGTGTCTACGGGTCCTGTAAAGTACGCCCAGCTTCTGAGCTGCTAACTTGACTCTAGTTTCGATGGAGCCCCCGTACATAAATTAGAACCCATTAGAATCAATATAGCTGTTACTTCTAAAATATCTAGTCTCCGGTCATCTTTATTCTTTCCCGAAGCAAATCATCTTGAGAGAAGTGAATTCATTTTAATCGGAATTTACCTTTTTATTAGAATACCCCACAAGAGTCAAAACTCTTCTCTGCTCAAAACTGTTTGGAGCCAGTAAAACTATGGCATCTTCAAGTGGAAAAGAAAGGTGGTGAAGTACCTGGCTATTTGAATCTGGTCACCGAACACGGTTTAAGCCATTTAAAGCGACGCAATGTTTCGATTCTGTACCTGATAATTTCGTGTAATTTAAGGTGAAATTCTCGTTGTTTCTGCAACATTCGCTGTATTTTTGGAAAAATCTTTGTTATTTTTCTGCAAAAGCGATGTTATTTTCTCGAGAATTTAATATATCAGCAAGATATTAGAATACCAAGCATTTTCAAAATACCTACGTCCATCCAGAAATAACTTATCAGTTAAAATCTTATAATCAAAATCTAAACAGTTTCGAAAATATTATATCAGCTTAAATTGAAAAATTACATAAAAATAATATTTGGATCCAAATTTGTTTTTATTTTTTTTTAATCTCGAGATATTCTTATTAATCTTTTTGTTTTCAATATTTACAATATTTTATTGCTTACTTAAATGATTTTATTATTTGAGCTTGAATTCCCTCACCGAACACGTCTTGTCTCTTTATGATTAGGAGAGGCGATTATTATTTTATTTATACATGCAAAAATAAATTGTTTTAGGGGAAACGGTGGTCTAGCCCCCATAAATTCAATGAGTTTTTAGGATTTTTTTTAAAGAAAAACAGAGAACAATGCTATTCAAACTTTATAGATATATTAAATCACTTTAATAGTACACAAAAATATTAATATTAAAAGTAAAATTAACATTCTATTAAGTAGTTAAGGAACTTGCGCTGAAGTTGCCTTCCTCATAAATACGGACCTTGATGATGGGTCCAGTTTTGGCTTTTTCACTTATCCGTAAACAAAAACAAAAAAAAACTGTTCAGTAAGAGTGTAGTTATCGCAGGAACTAGAATAATTTTTTTTTTAAATTGACAAAATGGCGCGTTGTTGAAATATACATACAGAAAACAGGCTATTGTTTCTTTATATTTTGTATGCAAAAATAAAGAAGTATTTAATGTTAAAAAATTTTTTTAGTTCTTTTTTTTACGTTAGCTCCACACAGGAGGCTCTGAGGAAAATAATTTCCCTCAGGGCCTATGTCATCTTTGGAGATGCTGTGTGGAGGGTTTTTTAGGGAAAGGAAGGGAAGGAGAGTTCTGGGAAGGAAAAGGGTTTAAGGGGTGGGTAGGAATCTGGGGTTCAGTGTGTTCTGGTCATCCGCCTCCAAGACCTAGACAAACCTCACCCCACGAACCCAGTCATCCCTGCTAAATCACCAAACGTAGTGAACCACTTGGGTTGACTTATGGCAGAGGTGTTGGTTATACAATAAAGGTTCCCGGGGCGGCGGTACCCATTCCCGCCTCCCAAATTAAAAGTTCTTGCAATAGGTACTGGTAAACGAAAAAACATAATAAAATTTGAGACGAATCAGCCGAGTATTTTTTTTTTATTTGCCTCACACCACGTAGAAAGAAGTAAATTTGAAATAAATGAGTTTGAAGTTTCGCTCGGCCCTTTTACCTGCTTTTGCGCTGACCTGCTGAATGGGCTGTAGAACTTTTAATATCGTCAATACCATTACAAAAGTTGTACTGTATATTTTATAATGATTTTACTTCTGAAATATCGAAAAAAAATCATTTTCAATTCTAGACGACGGCTCCCCTTAATTTAGTAAAAATACGTGCATAAAAAATTAATAATTACTACTTTATTTAAAAATACATGGCCTCAAAATATTTCAAAATTTGCGTTATTCAGTGAAAATTGTGAATTTCGCGTTTTCAAAGCAGACGCGAAATTTTCAGGTCCCCAATTTAATATTAATTTTGGTAATAACAATCCTATATTTCTCTGCCCGGGGGTAGTGCATTGATGGTATTATTTGCATTTCAATTACAAAATGAACAAAGTAAACAATTCCATTAATTAATTGCTTGAAACGCAATACAAAGGACCCAGGAATAACATGACTGTCAAAAACAGTAGGCGGAGGAACAATCAAATATTAATATTGTATTAATTACTTGAATTGCTCGGCCACTTTTTTACTAGGCCAACGAAAGATACTCATCCCTTAAATAATAAATTAAAAAAAATTATGATGGCCATTCAGAGATTTTACATTTATTACAATTAAGTAACAATTATCACAATTTAAAATTTGGGAGGCGCGTGTGGGTAACGCCGTATACCTCTGCCGTAGGTCACCCTATGTTTTCGTAGGAGTGCTTGGATTCGTGACGTGAGGTTTGTCTAGGTCTTGATGCAAATGCGTTTACCCACTTACAATATCTATATAATCTAGACAAGCTGGATTCTCTCAACACATCGTCTTGCACTGCAGTGGAACGGATGGATTCATACGTCCGTCACTCCTGGAAACTTTGACCCCCAGATTCCTACCCACCCCTCATACCTTTACCCTTCTCAGAAATTCCTCTCCTACCTTTCCCCAAAAAGACCTTCCACAGAGTATCGCCAAGGATGACATACGCACTGTAGAATTATTTTCCTCTTTTTTGTTTGGAAATAACGCATTACAAGTAATAATAATAATGCATTACAAGTAATAATAATGTTTATTAACAATAAATAGTGAGCAGATCTGAATAGCTCGGAACGTCTCCACCTTCGTCTTCCACATCTCCTTTCCTTTCCAACTTTTTTTTTATGTGAATACCTCACAAGAATCCCAGCTGCTCCCATCTGGAGCCAGTGAGCCTATGGCATCCCCAATTGGGGTATGTTGTGCGGCTGAAGGTAGTGGGGAGAGGAAAGAAATGGGAAGGAGGAAGGTGGGGAAGTACCTGGCTATTCAGATCTGGTCATCGAACATGGCTAAAGCCATTTCAAGCAACGTTTCAATTCTGAATGGTGATCTTACATCAGGGCGATACTAAGAGTATCTTCCACTCTGGAACGTGCCGCAAATATACTATATAATATTTTAAATGAATAAATTGTGAAATAACTACCTCCAGCCTCACAGCATCCCTAATAAGGGATGCTATGGTTTCGCTTGTTCCAGATAGTTAGGAGCAGTTGGGACTCTCATTAAAAATTCACTTTAAAAATACATATCTACATAATATCCTACCCTTACTTTTACACTTATCTCCTTACATAAAACCTACTGGAAAATAAAACAAATGTCAGCAAATCATTTCAATAACTCGTGATTTTCAAGTTCTGTCTATAATTTGGATTCGAATAGTTCTGAAAATAGCTGAAAGTTCTGTCAATCACCGTTAAAATACACTACATCGAATATACGAGTTAATCTGCATATAAGTTAGTAGAGTATTCACGAGTTCAGTGTTCAGAACCAACCAGCCGCACGCCGTATACACAAAGCCAGTGCTGTAAACACCTATTGGGAAATGCAACAGGCTGCGGTGGCGGAGTTAGTATAAATTTATCATGTTGGTGGGCGCTGAACAGAGGCGTGCATTCCATACAGGCACATAAGCACTGCCTACCCTACTGTACCCACATAAAACATAAATAATATGAAAAAAAATATTGCATGAAATTATTCTACACTTTGAATAACATGTCGAATCGCAGCACCGCGCTCGTCCTATCGACCGTCCTAATATAAAATGTTCACTATGGAACTAAGTTTGTAAAATGACGCAAATGTCATATTCAAATTCAACGGAATACTCGTATGTAGTACTCGTTAGTGTCGAAAAAGGCAGTGCCTTTCGGTACTCATTGCAAAAATAGCAGTTATTGTCATCTGTTGGTACCTTTATTAATGAAAACAACTTTTCTTACGAAATGATTATCATGTTTTCATATCAGGCATCCATTAAAATATAAAAAATTAACATTTTTCCAGTAAATGGCTTGTATTAATTAAAAAGGCTGTAGAGGTGCATACCAGACTTACTTTAACCAGTTATTTCTGACATTCTTTGGAGTAAAATGTTAATAAAATTTTGGTGTCCGGTGGCTGTGTCGACGACTTTTTTATTTATTTTTTCAACAAAATCAAATAAAAAAAATGCTTCCACGTGTTGTCGCTGGTCACACGGTCGAGTAATCGCCCAATCCGTCAACTTGCCCCTATCTAGCAAATACCATATTTTTTTAAATGGTTTAGTTGAAAACAAAAAAAAAAAACATAAAAATTTTCATCGGACGCATAAATTTTGTTCATATTTTTTTATTCTAAATAACGTCAGGCATTTCTGTAAGTAAAGTACATCCCTT
The DNA here is from genome assembly GCA_936435175.1 of Glyphotaelius pellucidus. NCBI lineage: Eukaryota > Metazoa > Arthropoda > Insecta > Trichoptera > Limnephilidae > Glyphotaelius > Glyphotaelius pellucidus. The sequence continues at coordinate 7,483,160 of OW386548.1, read as the reverse complement.
AACACCCTGTATAAGTGGAGTAGTTTTTTGGATATTTGATGTGGCCGTAATCCCAATCGAACATCGGCTAAATCCAGCAGCTTAGCGTTTCTTACCGAAAAGCAAGTCGATAAGTTTCTCTAATGTCTATTAATTCGCTATTTTTTCTACTAATAAAACTACTTACACTGATTAAAAATCCTGTACATTAGCGTGGGCCGCCACAGTACGACAAAACAAATTGTCTTTATATCAATTAGCAGTGATAAAAATTTGTCTTAGGTCTTCCTTCATATTAATAAAAAATAAAAATAAAGTTTATTAATGTTATCATTTTTAGGTTCTTCGAAGCTATTGAAAATATATTAAATAATAAGGAACCTAATGAAAGAGTTACAATTACAATTTTCATTATAACAAATGAATTACTTTAAACGCCAATATGACATTAAGAATTACACTTATACTTATCACAGATATAAATAATTGAATGTAATCAATTTTTCCGAAATTATATCACGATTTGTTTAAATTTTTGGCTATTAATTTATATATTAGTTAATATATTTTCTGTTCTCCTGGCCACACGCTTTCAAAGATGCTTCAGTCACAACCCTCACACGACGTTCTACCGATTGTGTGTGACAAGAAAATCTGTCAAATTTGATGAAAATGGAACCGACTACTGAAGTTAGGTTAAACCCTCAGGCTAATTCATTCGTTTTTCATAGCAACTCATATAAGTCTCATAGAAATCATTCTGTCTCCCTTACTATGAAGGTTAGAAATATGACCTAAACGGTGTTTAAAAGAAAAAATATCATACTTTATATCAAAACAAATCTAAAAGGTAACAACTAAATAATTAAAATACACCTTTAACAAACCAAAGTTTCCGACCACAATTTGAAAAAAATGCATGAAACTTTGATAATTTTTAATTGAATATTTTTACATGAAAAGACAACAAAAAGTCAGTAGAAGGTAACGCTTATAAAATGTCTATTTATTTTTTTTCGATGTAAGTAATTTAAGTTGGAAAAACGTAAACTATTTTTAAAACTTGTTTTGCTTGCATTTAAAATTTTTATATTTTAAAAACTAAATGTTCATTTCGAATTGAAAAAATTTCATAGCGCATTTCATCTGTTTTCAAAAACAGTTTTTAGTTTTCAGATGCGTTTAGAAATATTTATTTTATTTTGATTTTCTTAAGAAGCGAAACTATTTTGACTTTATGTTATGTTCTTCTGTCGCTAAATCTTCCAACATGAAAGGATATGTGTGCACGCCACTGGCGATGTTGTGATATGTCCGAATGAGTACTGGGTGGTAGATAGCGGCTCGTGGCTACATCGCACGGAGATGCAAAATAAAGCTCCCGCGGCCCGAGCCCGCTGGCTTTGTGATAAAGTTATCAGCGTGGCGGGTATTCCCGCTGTGTATAGTGTGTGGAGGTACAGCGTGCAGTGTACACGTGTACAGTGTAGTGTCAGCTAAACTGGAGCGGAATTGCGGGAAGTCTGACACGTCGTGTTTTCTCATCTGGGCGTTGCGTTCAGCGTGGGTGAGTACTTGGCCATCTGAAACTGATACTGCTTTATGCCCGCATCACTCAACATAATACATAAATAGTCCCAACTGAGATAGATATACCTGAAGAAATAATGTGAAAAATTAAATTATGTAGTTTCTTTAAAACAATTTATTTTTTCAAATTTTTTTTTTATGAAACCAAAATATCTATTTGTATCAATAGTTGTTTTATGAACAGTAGACCTCGCGTCCAAAAAAGCAAATTTCAAATTTTCTCTCATTTAAAAAATCAAAACTAAAAATTCTTCTTAAATCATGAGATTTATAATTAGGTACACACACTATCTAATTAATTATAAAGTATTTATTTCATGTAACGTTTTAATTTCAAATAAGGAATTATACATATTTTTCAAAAAAACATCTATCTCACTGATGATTCTTTGTCAAAACTTTCTTCAGGCAGGTACGTACTATAATATTGAAGAAAAAAAGGAGTTAGAAAGGTACGTTTTTAGATTTTCACGGCCAAAAGTATTTTCGTTATTTGTTTTTGGGATGTTTTGTTGCGCTACATCCTTCTTCAGCCTACGTTTCGAACAGCGTTACAGCGTCTATCATCAGGGCTGATGTAATGCTGTCCGAAACGTTGGCTAAAGAAGGAGGTAGTGCAACACGGCATAACACCCCGAAAACAAATAACGATTTTTTTATATAAGAAAAAAGATTTTTTTATTTAACCATTAAAATGCCCACCACTTTGAATTGAAAACGGAACGTACATATACGTTTTAACAGATATACGAAATCATAGCGTTCGAGATAAACAGGACAATACCATGCCCAGTCATTTATAATAATTGCGTACTTAAAATATAAAATCTTCTTGCTCTAAATATTTTAAGTTTTACGCCATTGAATTTACTGATAAAAACAACAAAACATAGGCAAACTTAAAAATTAAACAATCATCTAGTTTTAAGCAAGTTTATTGCTTAAAAACCAAAATGTTTCATAAGCAATGCTAATTTCTTGTGTTTTTAAACAATAAAAGAGGTTAAAACTAAGTGTTTGTTTAATTTTAAATTACAATGGTGCCACAATATAAGTTTGCTGCATTTGAAGAAGTTAAGATATAATACTTTCTTAAAAAGAAAAAAAACTAAACGCAATATTCATTCACTTAGATGACTTTCATGATCAAATAACGTCGTTAATATAAAAAAGATTACTACAATTTTTCTTTTTTTTAAATCTTACAAACATTATTAATTTAGTGCACGTTATTTGAAAAATATGTTAAAAAAAAAGTTTAAATTTGATGGCCTCATTTATGTCTTTGTTTTTACAGTTAAACCTACACTTGTTAAATCAGAAATATTTTTTTTTCTAGGACATTCTAAATTTTTTACTCATAAAAATATAAAAAGGTCTTTTATTTAGGAAAATGTTGTTGGGGGCTAAAATTTTTGGTAATATAATTTTTACAAATTTATATAATGTGGAATATTCCAGAAAAAAGCTCTAAAGACAAAAAACGATTGTACTAGTAGGCATAATTCCATTATGCACGGTGTCCGGAATCTCGTAGTATGAGCGAAATATAAGAAAACTGGTGAATATACATCATATTTGATTTAAGCTCTCGTTTTCAGGTAAATCAAACCTATTCGAAAAAAAAATCAGTTGTTTGAGGGTGAATATCGTCTGTTATCGTATTTTTTTTAAAGCGTCGGATAACACATCCGGCTCCAAAAACTTTTGACTGTTTAGTTGCCAAAAAATATTGAAAATGGTACAGCGATTTTCAAAAGCGCTATTTAGAATTTTTGCTTCGAGGGTGTTTTCAAGTCCTATTAAAAACTGATTGATTGATAATAAAAACTAATTTTAAAATGTTCACTATTTTTGAAAATATTTGTTGCCCAATTTATAATTTGCGCAGTTTTAATGTAATTAGGGTAGGGCGGGGGTAGTTGAGAAAAGTCAGTCATAGTAAACGGTACATCAGGTTGACTTGGTATCTTTACTGTTGAACATGCAATTTATCATGTTCTAAACGCTTCCAAACACAATTTTTAAAATTTTTTAATTTATTTATAAAATAATGCGTTTACAAAGTATAATAATGGGACGAGTATCGGGATGAAAAGATTTTTTGAATCATAAAATTAATTATGATTTAAGGGGGTATTCTAGTCTAAAAGCATGAAGTACATGTATTTTTTCAGGTGCAACAAAAAAAAAACAATAATATTGTTGTAGCCATTATTTCACCAAATATTTATTAAACATTAAAAAATACGTAAAAAAATAAAACAAAAAATAAAAAATAAAAATAAAAAATACAGGGTGTTGAATGTGGGAGGGGGGCCTCAAAAATATGGCGCGCCCTGGTTGACACGATTGCGAACCCCCTAGTAATCCGAAAAAATAATCTAATTAATTTTTAATCAAACAAATGCTACTATGGCATGAACCTCGGAGATGTCAATTTTTTTTTGCAAAATGGCGGCTGTCTGAAATAAAAAGACATTTTTAACCAGTTTTTTTTTTACTTTTCCGAATTTTTTTAAAATAGTTAAAATTTAAATTTTGTTATAGTTCTGGTGCATGCGATAAAATAATGTTTAATAAAAGCTCACACCAAATTTCAAGTAAATTGGTCTAGTAGAACTTGAGATTAGAATACTGCCTTAACCCCTTAACCCCCATGCCTTAAGGAATTAAAAAAAATAGACAAATTTAAAAGTTATATTAATTATGAAGATAATTTAATCATTTTGTTATTTTTACATTGAATTGCACTTTAATTGCTTTTAGTAGGCATTAATAGTCTTCGATTGTTCTTATCTTTTCGGGCAGACTATTGAAATATTTTTTCCTAGATATGTGTAATATAATTATAGTTTGTTATAACTTATAAGGAAATGTCAAGTACGTAAGAAAGTTCAACTTTCCCCATGGGTTGTGTAAGTTGAGGAAGGATAAAATATATAACAGACCCAATATTTTCGCTCGATAAAAAAACAAATCGCCTGCATCTCTCGGTCGATTATGTTCCCCTTCCTTGGCCCTTTCTTTCTGCATTTTGAAACAATGTCATGCGAGTGAAAGTTTTTGAGATATTTTCAATTTGCAACTTGCCCCAATGCTCAACTAGCCCCGCCCTGCCCTACGTACGGTATTTTTTAATTAACCTTTTGATATCTATGAAATCAATAACAAACAAGTCTAGCGTTCTGTTGCTCAACAAGCATGATGGTGGTACGGTGATAGCAGCACTTATTGCTTTGTTATCTGATAATACTATCATCAAGACCAAGTAGCGCCTAACCGACCACTAAGACTATACGTATCTATATAATAATATACAATATCAAACAAATAACTAGCTAGATAAATAATTGATCCTCAAAGCTTCAAACTATTTGCCTAACGCACAATAAATCATTATTTATGACTCTTGATTAATAGATTACCAGATTCGAGTATCTGATTTCACTAATAATAATAACAGTTTATTCCAGACAATATTTTGATTTCGTGTATGAAAAACACACTTTTTAAATACGTAAAAAATGTTTGCAAACAAACAAGTAAAATGGGATGAATGGGTGAATGAAGTGGGATGGAAATGGGAAAGCAGGAGGTTTGGAAGAAAAGATGAACCTAATTTCTTAGACCTGGTCACTATAGACAGCAAATGCTATTTCCAGCAATATTTCGATTCTAAATTGTAACCTTTCACCAGAGTGGAGAGTATTTTTCGACTCTATATCAATAAGCATTCTTTAATAAATTCGCTATAAAAATAAAGCATCTATTCACACAATATTATAAAATTACACAACAATCACAATTTTCTGAAACATGTGTTCTGAATTTAGCACTTATTCAAATGAAAATACCAAATTAATGCAAACACATAGCAGTTTTATTGGTCCTCGGACTTTTAATCTTATACCAATACACATTCAAACAACGGATAAAATAACACTCTAAATAAAAGAATTAAAATGACGGCTTTATGATGCAGATGTTAAAACACTTTTGTTATAAATTCTACGTCAACCTTAATGCATCACTTTTCATTACAATTCTACGCTAACTTCAAGACTAACATTACTTACTTTCTTGAAACCATAACAAAAAATCAACAGAATCTTAGTTTTTCTTTTTTACTATAATATTTTTCACAGATACCTATATTTATAAATCTTCACTTTAAAACTTACCTTTTTTAATTGTACTTACTGATGTAATAAAACATTTTTGTTTTTATTACCCACGCAAAGGCAGTGCCTTAGTGGGTTCCCATTACCCACTTTTATCTTATATAGATTTACTTATTGCTAACTTTTACACTATTTGTTTCTTACTGTGTTACGAAATTATGTAAAAATTAAATTTTAAATGTTTATAGATGTAATGGAAAAAAATAAAGATTTAAAAAAAATCAGTTTATTATTTCAAAAACATTACAAAATTTTAAATTTTAATGCGTATTCAAAATACATTTATAAGAGAATGAACACTTAGGCATACGAAATACACAAGAATTAATAGAACTTGCCTTTTAAAGGCAGCTAAATATGCCGATATCCGAATTAATTCTGTTTAACAGTAAAATTGCTTTCCCGACTCTCACGATCGCAAAATATGTTTAAATCATCATAGTGGAAACTCATTACGACGCTGCAAAACCTTGTTAAAAGCGCGTTGAAGGTTGATGGAAAGTTTGACCAAGTATTTGAGGATTGCCATCCCTTATCATCCCGGCGATCAATTAGATTGTTCAGTCACTTTCTGGTTTGGGAATAATAAGTTGTAAGAAACCATCCAAGTCTGGGCTAGTAAGCCGATCAACCTCAGAATCCAACTAACTTTAGATCTTTGTGAATCTACTCAACCATGTGATGCTAAACAATTCCTAAGCCAAACCTCCATTCACAAATCAAACAATGAATGTTTACCCGAAACTTATTTGTGTTGGAAACAAACTTAAGAAGTTTGGACTGGGTTATTTGAAATCCTAAATGGTTCATTTTGCTTTTGATCTCGTTTTCTTGGTAGGTAATCTTTTCATTATACAATAATTGATTATTTAAGGGGTTATATAAAGTTTTTTAGAATTTTCAAGAAATTTTCAATAATTTTTTTATTTCATTTTCGTAATGTACATATATTTCAGTGCACACACAGAAAATTTCAAGTGAATCCGGCGATTATTTCCGAAGTTACACGCATATTTGTAAAGACGTGTCAGAGCATTTGAAAGTAGGAGGCAAACTCTAAACGCCTTTTTCTCAAAACTGACAGTTTCTTTAAAGTCGGTAACCATAAAGTCTCGGAAACGGCTGGACCGATCAGTCGCAAATTTTAACACAAGCTTTTAAGTATATTTTTAGTTATTAATCGAAGGTCAGTTTTTACCGATAAAAAACTTTTTTATAAACAATTGAAGGCCAAAATTTTGGTCAAAAATCGATTTTATTTTTGAGAAGCCGCCATTTAAAAAAAAAATTGTTTTGCTTTGCTCTTCGATTAATTAAAAGAAGCAATTAAAAAGTTGCAGTTAATAGTTGCAATAATATTTGTAAGAATTTTTACATTAATAGGTATTTATTAATGTAAAAATTCGCGGTCACAATTGATTTCACATTTTTATTTTGAATTATTTATGCGTTAGTTGGGAACGGTTCGTGTGCGTTGTATAGGATGTCTGGAAGAAGCTAAAGGCGTTTAAAATGTTAATATAATATTAAAAATTAAATGAGACATTCGTAGGTTTTCCTTTCCAAAAAACTCTTTTCATAAATGTAATAGTAATAATTGGATAATTTGTAGAGCGTCGTTTTTGTGAAAACTCGCCTCAAGGGCGCTGTACAATTTATTCTGGGTTCTAATGCTCTTTCTCATCATTTCTTCTTTATCATTTACTAACAGATACAGAAAACATACTGGCACGTAACTTCTGATAAACATACTTTTATTAGAATGTTTATGCTTTAAGAAGATATGAAATTGCACGCTTAAATTATTTTTAATTTGGCAATTGCATGATTTTACATTTGCTACCCTTCAGTATAATTGATTTTTCATCGGGGCAAAAGTAGAGATGATACTTATTTTAAAAGACTGGAGAAAATTCAGGATTCTTTATAACTGGATAATTTTTATGAAATGACCTTAAAGAGCTTACACGTTTTTATCTGCTTACATTTTCATACAATTAGTTATTTAAAATGTCGCGGGCTGCGAAGGTGAAAGTTTTTGACTTTATAAAAGACTGTCTGAAAAAGAGACTTCAATTTTAGCTTTAAATTTTGTAAATTATATTTTTTTAATCTTTCATATTAATTTGATGAATATTGTGGGACGCCATTGAAATGGTAAAATCTTATTTCTAAAAAGATTGTATCAGTTTTTCGTTTTAATATTTATTTAAAATCAAAAACTTTCAAACTAAATTCCATTATTTGTATTATACTAGCGAGTTCCCGGCATGCGTTGCCATGCCACTCAATAAAGATTTTTTGTTTTTTAAATTAAATAAAGACACTATGAGCGAAACTCAATCGCAAATCTGGAAACAGAAAAATCAGAAAAAGATATTGGCAGAGGTCTCAGAGGTGCCAATATCTTTTTCTGATTTTTCTGCTTCCAAATTTGCGATTGAGTTTCGCTCATAGTGTCTTCATTTAATTAAATATTACAATTTGAGGTTTTACTCATAAAAAGTTAAATTAAAAAAAATAATGAAATTGCGTGTCCTTTCCCATTCGTCCCGTTCCCCTTCTGCCTCCCTTCCATTCCCGCGTCTCCTTCCCCTCATGCGTTCCCACTCAGCCTTCTCAGCCTTCTCTGCCTTCCTTCTTCCCACTCCCCTCTCCCACTTCCCCCGTCCCGCGAACCCTCCTCCCGAGTTTACCATCCCCTGCATTCCATACACTCAGTCCAGGTACATTCAGTTTTCAAACAGATCGCGTACCACCTATTGCAATTACAAATTTCATAATTTCAGAAACCATCGCGGGTATGCGCACATCAAATCCCCAATTTTCATTGCAATCGGATAAATGACAACTCATATCACCCAAACAAGCATATTTTGATTTTTTAATATTATATGAACACGTCAAAATAAAATGAATAAACGTTGAACATCAATAATACCAAATGAGATAAAAGTCTTCCAAGAATTAACGGTTTAAAAATAAAAATATTGAATAATAAAACAATGTGTTTTTCTATTTAACGACATCAAAACGTAATCAAATGGTCTGTGATGAAGAAATAAAAACGAAATTTGTTAAAGATCCTTTTTGTGTTGGTACTTTGACATAATATTTTCAGAGAAGGTAGCGTTGTTTGAAACTTAAAAAAAAATAAGAGAGAAATAATTGCAAGCCGTCTTGAACCAGCAAATCTATTAAATAATATATTTTGATAGAGTTTTTCTTCATAAAAACACTACCGCAAAAAATCGCTCTCCACCGAACAATAAAACAACGTTCAAACAAAAATATTGTCAAAGCGGAGCCAAAACAGTAAAATTTTCTTTGTTTTATAAAGAAAAGCGAAATAAGAAATTTAAAAAAGAACAGGAAGTGCTGGAAAAATCAGAGCTTTTTGTTTCCAATAAATGAAGATAAAATCAGACAAGAGAAAGCTTTTTCAGGGAATATAATTTATAATGGGTATCCCAAGTTCATGCTAGAAGTAATTTTATTATAAATAACACGTTTTCAATTAAAAATGCATTTTTTTTATTTATTCATAAATTATTCAGTACAGGGTTACGTATAGAAAGGATATCTCTTTGTAGGTACATACGCACGTACAGTTGATGCTGCTCACTACCGCGACATGGTAATTCTGTTTTTGTGCCTAAATTACAAGATATGCATGTGGACGACAATTGGTTTCAACACGATGGTGCCACGACTACGTACAGCTTGAGAAACAATTCAATTACTGCAAGAGTCATTTCTTGGGCGTGTAATTTCCCATTTTGGTGATGGATTTCACGCCGTTGGACTTTTTTCTTTGGGTTTTTTTTGAAGTCTAAGGTTTATGCCAACAAGCTCATGACCATCCACGCTTTGAAGAGGAAATTCATAGCTGTATCAACATTTATGCAAAACGGTCATAGAAAATTTCGTCGAAAGAGTACTTATGTCCTAGGAAAGCCGTGGAGGCCGTTTGTCCGATATCCTGTTCCACACATAACCCCATACTGTATACTTTATGAATCAATTAAAAATTAAATGTACTTGCAAATATAACCACGCCAAATATCAGGCGAGAGATTGCAACACTAAGAGAGTACAAGAAGGCGCTGCAAAAAAGCGCAATACCTTTGCACTATGCTGTCTTCTCTCACCCGGTATGCCGCTTGAAGTCCCGAAAACCCTTCTGGACGGAAGGAGAAAGATTCCTCCGATCACTTCTCATGCCAAATGCCCATTTCGTACAAGACCCCACTGAGAGATAGCATGGGTTCTCGTTTCTTCGCAAACTCTGATCCGCCATCTATAGGATAAGGTGATCCCATAGCCGTTGTGCCCATATGATGTATATATGGGGCCTTAAAGAGTCGGAGATGTGTGAATGCGGTGAGGTGCAGACCACCGAACATGTGGTCAACGAATGCCCGCTCCATTCATTCCCCGGCGGGTCCACAGGGCAACGCCTAAGGTCCTAGACTGGCTCGCAGACCTAGATGTCCCCCTTTGACCCCCCCCCCCCCCCACCATACGAAAGAAGAATAATTAAAAAATTATATTTTTTAATTAAAATCATGTGTTTATATCAAAATTACTTTTTGAGTGAATTATGGGACAGCCTTGATAAAGATGCGCAGACAGACAGAAAGATTGTAAGGTTTGCACGGAATAAATAATAAAGAGACAAGTGAAAGAAGATGGATTCACACGTCGCCGAATATCGGAATAGGGGAGCATGAAACGTCAGTTAGGATTTTGGAACCACAGACCGAAAGCAGTAACGAAAACAAAATCTGACGGCAGCACGTCAGAATAATACAAAATACAATAAATAAAAAAAGTCTGATGAACACGGTGGTGTTCGGTATTCGGCCGTCAGGGGTCGCCCGGCCGTAAGATGAATGTGAATAGGTAAGCGTGGCGGGCAAACAGTAAATACGCCTCGCCTCTTAGTCCTTAGTCTGGGTTTCACCAAACTCTACCGATAGGAATAATAGCTAGTGCGGAAATGCGCCAACAGATGGGGAGTCTTATCTTGTTCATCGTCACGAATTATCACCGTAAGTCTCCGTGCATTCTATTTTAGTATTTAATTTGAAAGATGGCTCATTTCGATCAGATTTTATAAAAATATGAATTAAAATAATTCCTATTATGTTGAAAACTTACGCCTACTCTAAAATTTACAAATAAAGGCCCGCATTCTACCGATTTATGACATATTTTTCCTAAACACTTTAAGTTTTAAAGATCTTAAAAAAATGTGTGTTTTTCTTAAGGATGATATCTTTACATTCCCAATACCGAAACGGTAATTATATGAAATACCCTCGAAAAATGCCCTTCCAATCAAAATTAAAAACACCATGGAGATACTAGAGTTCAAAAAAGATATCAAATTATGGCTAACTAAACACGAAGATGAGGAAATCATAAAAATTATAAAGTGACACCAACGCAACTTACAGATAAAAAACATAAACACTTTTTACTTTGTCTATTTCTATTTTATGGAAACAAACAAACTAGATGAGGAGGAATTTATGACCGTACAAAAACTACAGTCCACCTCGGAACAGGAATACCTAGTGAGGAGTACTGAGAACAAACTACTTCACTCTATATTTTTAATTTACCTTAAATTGTATTTTTACTTTACTTGATATTGTTGTTAAATGAAAAAATAAAATATACGTTTTTATGAGGTATTTTACAGGTTATATGTACGAAACAATTCAGTGTTTCTTTAAATGCTATTTTAGACATTCACCAAGAAATTTTTGCTCTATTTTAAACGAGTTGTGTTTTATTAAACATTGTTGCAATTTTCAAATATTATCATTTTTAATATTAGCGCTCTCCCTCTAATATTCGTATTAAACTTTAAGAAATAATGAAAAATTATACATGAAAATATAAGAAATAATTTGTTTGCTGTAATTACAACACGGCGATGATTTTTTGCATAAATCAAAACAGGCCGATGATGCTAAGCGGGAATTTAAACATAAATAGCGTTATTGTTAGTGTGGCCCTATTCTAAATGTTATAAGACGTGGTAAATCGCATCAAGTGGAGGGGGGGGGGTTGGTTTTTTACTATTTTACTATTTTTTTCCATTTTGTATGATCAAATTCACCGAAAATTTTTAGCAAAAATCGCGTTTTTCACTTCAAAATGCTGCCAAATTTTTTTTTTTTAAAACTCTCTGATTACCTATTTTTTTTTTTTTTTTTTTTTATTGAAGAGCGGAGACGGTTTACATATATAAAGTTCCCGTGAGCACTTAGGCCATAGGCCCATTGTGCTATCTCCCATTTTACCTCATTCCTTTGACAGTAACACAGTCCCTTTTACAAAGTTCACCAGGATTGTCATTGGAAATGGAGCCATATCTTCTGGTTCGACAATGTGCCTTCCCAGGTCTCATTTCTCCTCTTCACTCCTCCTTGTTCCCTGAAGGCCCCACGAGGGTTTCATCTCTCCTCTCCACTCCTTAGTTCCCTGAGGGCTCCACAATAGAGGGTCCCTCCCCTTGGTTCCCTAAAAACCCCAAAAGGGAAGAGTCCACCCCACCTTGGCTCCCCGAGGGCCCCGGGAGGGAAGAGGATTTATCTCTCCCCTTCACTCCTCCTTGGTTCCCTAAAGGCCCTATAACGGGAGAGTTCACGGAGAAGTTTCTCTTCACTCCTCCTTGGTTCCACAAAGGCCCCATAACGGGAGAGTTCACGGAGATGGCCTCCTTTCTCCCCTTCACTCCTCCTTGGTTCCACAAAGGCCCCATAAGAGGAGAGTTCACGGAGATGGCCTCCTTTCTCCTCTTCACTCCTCCTTGGTTCCACAAAGGCCCCATAAGAGAAGAGTTCACGGAGATGGCCTCGTTTCTCCCCTTCACTCCTCCTTGGTTCCACAAAGGCCCCATAAAAGGAGAGTTCACCGAGATGGCCTCCTTTCTCCTCTTCACTCCTCCTTGGTTCCACAAAGACCCCATAAGAGAAGAGTTCACGGAGATGGCCTCCTTTCTCCCCTTCACTCCTCCTTGGTTCCACGAAGGCCCCATAAGAGGAGAGTTCACGGAGATGGCCTCCTTTCTTCTCTTCACTCCTCCTTGGTTCCACAAAGGCCCCATAAGAGAAGAGTTCACGGAGATGGCCTCTTTTCTCCTCTTCACTCCTCCTTGGTTCCACAAAGGCCCCATAAGAGGAGAGTTCACGGAGATGGCCTCCTTTCTCCTCTTCACTCCTCCTTGGTTCCACAAAGGCCCCATAAGAGGAGAGTTCACGGAGATGGCCTCCTTTTTCCTTTTTACTCCTCCTTGGTTCCACAAAGGCCCCATAAGAGAAGAGTTCACAGAGATGGCCTCCTTTTTCCCCTTCACTCCTCCTTGGTTCCACAAAGGCCCCATAAGAGGAGAGTTCACGGAGATGGCCTCCTTTCTCCTCTTCACTCCTCCTTGGTTCCACAAAGGCCCCATAAGAGGAGAGTTCACGGAGATGGCCTCCTTTCTCCTCTTCACTCCTCCTTGGTTCCACAAAGGCCCCATAAGAGGAGAGTTCACGGAGATGGCCTCCTTTTTCCTTTTTACTCCTCATTGGTTCCACAAAGGCCCCATAAGAGAAGAGTTCACGGAGATGGCTTCCTTTTTCCCCTTCACTCCTCCTTGGTTCCACAAAGGCCCCATAAGAGGAGAGTTCACGGAGATGGCCTCCTTTCTCCTCTTCACTCCTCCTTGGTTCCACAAAGGCTCCATAAGAGAAGAGTTCACGGAGATGGCCTCCTTTCTCCCCTTCACTCCTCCTTGGTTCCACAAAGGCCCCATAAGAGGAGAGTTCACGGAGATGGCCTCTTTTCTCCCCTTCACTCCTCCTTGGTTCCACAAAGGCCCCATAAGAGGAGAGTTTGCGGAGATGGCCTCGTTTCTCCCCTTCACTCCTCCTTGGTTCCACAAAGGCCCCATAAGAGAAGAGTTCACGGAGATGGCCTCCTTTCTCCCCTTCACTCCTCCTTGGTTCCACAAAGGCCCCATAAGAGAAGAGTTCACGGAGATGGCCTCCTTTTTCCTCTTTACTCCTCCTGGGTTCCACAAAGGCCCCATAAGAGAAGAGTTCACTGAGATGGCCTAGTTTCTCCCCTTCACTCCTCCTTGGTTCCACAAAGGCCCCATACGAGGAGAGTTCACGGAGATGGCCTCGTTTCTCCTCTTCACTCCTACATGGTTCCCTGAAGGCCCCACATGGGAAGAGGACATCATCTCTCCACTTCACTCCTCCTTGGTTCCCCAAAGGCCCCGCGCCGGAAGAGTGCCCTTCCCCTTGGTTCCCTGAAGGCTCCACAAGGGAAGGGTTCATGGAGGTGGCCTCAGCTCTCCTCTCCACGGCTTCTCCTCTTGGTTCCTCCTACGGGCCCCAGGAAGGAAGTCCACAGAAGTGGCCTCAGCACTCCTAGGTTCCCAAAAGGCCCCTAGTTTTCGAATGGTCCAATTTTTTGGTCCCACGAGTGACCAGGGAAATAGAAGGTCCACTCCAGCAGAGCCCCGAATGCTGGAGTAAGGTCTAAATACTCCGAGATGCGACCTTGTTTCTCGGAGGCACCGTTCGTGACACTGTTCCCCAGGACATTCAGCCTGAGCACGGTAGCTAACACCTTGGCTTGGGATGGCTATTGCAGGTTTGTGTTTCCACACCCTGAGCGATGGGTTCGCCACACTCCCTACGCTAACATGATTACCTAAGAAAACACATCACATTTTAAACGCATTTCTATTTTTTTAGATTCCAATGATAAGGTGACAAGTTAAGATGTTCACCGCATAAAATTTTTTTTCGAAGCGCCTCCGGAGATTCGCTCTCACCGACTTATTTATTGATATTTTTAATTGAAATTTTTTTCAAAGATACTTCATAGATATACCAAAATTACTCATACCTCAAAAAAAAAAACATGAAAATATGACATTTTTACGCCTTTAAAACCTTACCCCCCCCCCCCCCCTCTTAAAGCGTTTTCACACGTATTTTAACAGACATTTTGTACCGTTTTAAATGATGTACAATTAGTCAACTTGCATAAATTAAACACGTTTTATTTATTTTCTTAAACGTATTATCCAACATTGTCACTTTTATATGCAGTTCAACGAGTAAAGAAAAAACACGTGCAAGTGATTACACTAAGGATAGATTAATTCTTAGACGTTCAAGTACTACGAAACAACCGGCCCATGATGAAATAATAACAGAACTTGAATAGAACGTTCGCAGAATATGAATTTTATCTTAAGTTGATGAATTGTTCACATTCTTTAAAACAACCCCTTTTTCTTCGAATATAAATTTAAGTAAAAATAGAACTAATGGGAGGTCTATACAATGTTTGGTTTCGTCCTCTCTGGTCGCCTTTCTTTTCATGTGGATACGGGATTAAAAATGGGACGTTTTTTATTTTGGTATCGATTTTCGTACAGTTTAAGATAGAGGACATAATTTGACATCTGTTGTCTGACCTTGTTACGTACGTGGAAACGTTTATGTTAATTTCGTTTTTTATTTTTATTACTGACTGTGAACGAGTATAACTCTTCGGTATTGTGAATTTCGTGTGTTTTGACAGATGCCTTCAAATGTTGATTTAATACTGTCCCAAAATATTATTTCTTCCGTAATGGCAACCATCTAGGTACATGAAATATGAAAGTATGAAAATAATAATAAAAAAAAAAATCATATGGATTTACATATAATTTCCATATGGGAATCGGTACGAAAACAAACCACCTTTATAGTGCACGTAAGTCGTGCTGGTGCCACAGAATATTTTTTTTATTTTCATAAGAGTCCCAACTGCTCCCGTCTGGTGCCATGAGACTATGACATCCCCAATTGGGGTATGTTGTGAGGCTGAAGGTAGTGGGGAGGGGAAGGAGATGGGAAAGAGGAAGGTGGGGAAGTACCTGGCTGTTCGGATCTGGTCACCAAACACGGCTAAAGCCATTTCAACCAACCAATTTCAATTCGGAATGGTGGTCTTACACCAGGGCAATACTGAGAGTATCTTTCACTCTGAAACGTGTCGCAAATATACTACGTTTATTATTTTTAAATGATATAATTTTGAAATAACACAAATTAATTAAATAAAATTTATTTGCCACGCCTCGATTCGATCCCGTGACCTTCGGATTGCGAGTCAGGTATCTTACCGCTTGACCACCTTGACTTTGCGTACTTAATTAAGAATATCCTTCTGGACCCATGTCATTCTTTGGAGATGCTATGTGAAAGGTTTTATTGGGGAAAGGAAGAGGTTTTGCAAAGAAAAATATATTTGGGGTGGGTAGGAATCTTGTGGTTTATGTGAGGATGATAGATTTATGATTCCATCCCTCACACCACGACCCAGATCGAGAGAGGTCTGGGTTAATCCTCAAACCGATCCGTCCCGCCACGCATTAGGTGTTCGCCAAACGCATTCGATACCCATATCCGCTTACCAAATTGAAAATTAATTAAATCGTTGCTGGCAACAACCAATAGGGAGAAGATTAACAAAGTGGTAGCTAACCTTCGATAGGAAATGTCACCAAAAGAAGACCTTTAATTTTTGCCGTAATATATTTACAATTTACCATTAAAAAAATTCCATTCGTAACGTTATTACAAAATATCAAATAATTGAACACAAAATATCGCGTAACACGTTAGTTGTGATTATTTCCAGTGTTTTGTATTCAGTAACCCGCTCACGCCCAGCTCGAAGTGCGATATAGTTTTCACGTGAACGGACGCGAGGGCTTTGGCTACGTGCTCTAGTAATTTTTCACGACCAGTTAACCCTTTGAGACCCGCGAGCGTGCCCGATTAATTAATTCAATTAAACCAAGATATGACATCCCGCTGTAAACTAAACTGTAAAGGGTTAAGGTTGGTTAGGTCGGGGTGGGTCGCATTACCTGTGGAGGACAATTTTGAGTCGCAAACTCGTAAATAAAATTTCGAAAACTTTTCTCTACGTTTTTCTTGATTTAAGTACGTTTTGACAATTACCGAAGGTGTTATTTTGAATATTATTATTTTGCTGGCCGCCGTGGTCGAAGGGTAAGGCTTTTGAATACGAATCCGTAGGTTCCGGGCTCAAATCTAGGCGTGCGCAAATTGTATTTATTTAAATTCGTCTCGTTTCACAATTAATTAATTAAAAATAATTAACAGTATATTTGCGGCACCTTCCAGATTAAAAGATAATCTCATTATCACCCTGTTGAAATACCACTCTTCAGAGTTCAATCGTTGCTACAATGCTTTAGCTGGTTTTGTGATCAGATCTGAAGAGCCACGTACTTCTCTACCTTCCCCATTGCAATCTCCTACCCCTCTCTATTACAATTTGGGAAGCGGGTATCGGTATCGCGCCCCGAGAACCATGTGTTGGACAACTAACACCCCTGCCTTAGGTCACTTCACGTGGTTTGCTACGTTTGGTGGCCCGGATTCATGAAGTGAGGTTTATCTACGTCTTTGCGTTTGCCGACCTACTGCGTGACGGGCCGGATCGCGAGAGATTGGTTGAAGGAGAACTAATCTAGACCTCTTCAGCCGGACTCTCTTGACCCTTCCGTCCGTCACTCTTGGACACATCCACCTCCAGATTCCTACCTACCGCTCATACATTTTTCCTACCTAGAGCTTCCTATCTTCTTTTCACTAAAAGACCCTCCTTACAAAAATCCCCAAATATGAAACAAGAATAAAATATTCCCTCATCGCCTCCTAACTGAAACAAACTTAAAAAAAACAATCAAACTCATAATTAACCTACATTGGTGATTCCATAGTCTCATTGGCTCCAGACGTTTGGGAGCAGTTGGGACCTCCTACTCACAAATAAGAATTAAGATTTTTTTTGTTAAAATAAGTCGGCAAGATAGAGAATTTTAAAACATTAATTCCGGTTTAACATGAGAATAATTAGAGTACCGCCAAAAATCTTATTCAAATACAAAGGGAACAAATAATTCTAATTCATAAATACCAAAACAATAAATTGTAATCGTGTCGCCTGAGCGTGGTTACTTCAGATTCGCAGGTGTAAACTTAAAACACACAAATTCGTGTTGCTTGTATTCGAGTTATAGTATTTTAATCACGTATTTCTGCTATTTATTTCTCCCCGGGGCGTTCGACTTTGCGATAAACACGCGGAACCCTTTCTTCCCTTCTCTAACTAATGATCCTTAATTTCCTGTTATTCCTTGGGGAATACAAAACATCTCAGTAAATTTGTAGGAAATACAAAGGCATCTTTACTACTGCTACCTTGCTTAGAATAAGGGTACCAAATCTCACACAATATCATCATCATCGGCAACACAACCCTTTGGTCCTGGATGATCTTTGAAAACCGTCTCCAATACTTCTGAATTACTGTTTTTCCTTCCAGTCTCATTTTCCTAAAGAACCGATGTTGGAAATCCTAACAGTAGTTAAAGGTGGATGAATTATATTATACTTCGGAGGATGTATATTATATACCTGTATATAGGTAAAGAAACAATAAATAAATATATCCGAGTTATCGCATCCCATAACTTTGTCAAAACAAAAAGATCACACAGGTGGCATTTCCATGGTGTCACGTATACAATAAATAATCAATAAAATACGATCGTATTTTAACAAAAACGGGCACTTCTATTACTATCTAAACTATTCTAAATGTTCTCTTCAAAAGGTGTCTTTCATATTTATTTCAAAATTATTTGATACTCGCCTTAAGATTCGCTTTTGTCATGCAATCGTTTTGTAAATCGTTTTTTTTCATTATGTTATTTTTTACTTATATATTTATAAACCATAAGGATATACGTATATTTTTAATTTTCTTTATTGTTGAAAATGGTACGAACGAATGACTCAATGAATGATAAAATTTTTTTTGATCCTCAACACTTTGTTATTAATACATTTGTTATTTTTTCTACAAATTTTCTACATTTATCATTTTTATTTTTAAAATTTTAGTTTTCTGCTTTTATTTAACTGTTTGGTATTGACCGATTATGTGTGTTATTTTTTAATAAATTGTAAAATTATTAACCCCGATACAGGCAAACCCTAGTGGGGTTAATAATTACATGCAAAAAATTAATTAAAATTGTGAAAAAGCAATAAATAAATAAATAAAATATAAATGGATCGTCAATTAGATTATTACAGACATCCCGAAAAATTGAAATTTGAGTTGAATATGCAGTTATATGTAAAAAATACCTATCTGTTAAAACATTCGTATTACTCATAAACATCACCAAATCAATTATAATTCAGAAAAAGTTTTAGTGAAATAAACAAATTGTTGTGTCATGGGTCACTTGTAGGATTTTTCAAAATGTCACACTAATGTACTGGACCGTTAAGCCTTCTGGTGTTAGTTTACAGTATTTTTAATATGTATGACACAGACACACGTTAATAATATTTGTTTTGCGGTGAGTGTTAAAATATTGGTTTCCTCACTATCTAAAAAAAATTGGTATTAGGAGAGATATCGGTAAATTTTACGAATTTTTAGATCTTAAACTTAGTAATAGCTTTCTCGGAAGAGATAAAATCTGAAATCCGATGTAAGATTTTTTTTTAAAACCTCGAAGTTCCGAATAAAATCGTTAGAGCTCTAAAATACCGTAAAAGGGTTTTAAGTTGTTTTTTACTTATAAAAGTATATAAGTCACGAAAGTTCTTGGAACTCATTTTTTCTTGATAGGCAGTCTGAGATATTCAGGGGTGAGGAGATTATATCTGGGGCTTAATGCTGGAAGTGCCCACGTCAAATTTATGACTCGCTCATTAATGAAGATGGTTTATCCATTTCTCCTTGATTTAAAAAAGAAGGAATCCATATTTTGACTTCTACATTAGATAGGTCATAATTTCATCAATCTAGAGTACCTGACATAGGTATTCTAAACAAGGGAAGTTTTAGAGTTCTTTTTGGTATCTAAAAAAGTTTTAAAAATACCGACATTAACTCTCTTCACGAGTATGGACGAAACGGTTCGGCCAAGCGAATAAATACCCAGAAGAGTATGGACGAAACGTTTCGTCCGCGGCTATTATTCAAATACCGTCATATTTAATGAAACTATTTGGCTTCTATTAACATCTGCGCGACATACTTACAATACCAACTTCACAGTTTTAGTTTAAAATTATTTTTGCTCATTTAGCGATCGTCAGAGGAAGGAAGCAGTTTTTTTTGTATTAACATGTTTTTTTTCGATGTTGGTTTGTTTTCGTGGATTGATGTCGACGACGTCTTAATTCAAAGTATAATATTATTTTTTAGTTAATCTATGATAATTAAGAAAAAAAATGTTTTAAAAATTAACAAAAAAAAAACCCACTCTTCACGTACAGTTTTGTTCGCCAAAACTCACTCGCGGAGAGGTTAGTACTTCTAGCAGTAACACGCAGATATTATGTACAGTCGCTCAATGTCATAGAGTGAGATCGAGACAATACCTATTTCTGAGAGGTTGACTTCAAATCTAATACATCTACAAGTATTACGAAATATAATGCAATTTTTTTTTAAATAGGTACGTAAAAATAATTTATTCCGTCCATATGCAGGTACCTGTACAGTAAATAAAAAAAATATGTACGGGAAAGGCGATTTTGCGTTTTGTCCTTGGCCCTTAACAGCATTCAAAGTTTACTTATATTGAACAAATAATTGGTCTCCTCTTGAATTCATACAAACTGCGAGATCACACCAAAAAATATTTACTAATACATATTTCAATTGTGATTTATTTATCCGCAGTATTATTTAGTCAATAAAGTTAGCTTGATACGTGCAAACATTATTAATTTAGTGATGAGTAGATTGTATCGTTTTATTGAACAGGTAATATCACAGAATTTGAAAAATTCATCAAATTTCAAAGTCCTATTCAAGTTTCGTTAGTACTTCAGCCGCCGCTACCCGAATTTCTACTGATTTCTTGCATATCTCCCTTGAACATTTGAAGTTTTTAAGCCATTAAAAAATATATATTTTATTTTTGAGGATAATAAATATTATCTTAAAAAAATGTATAAATGTACATTCCCCTCGCCTAAACCCAAATTGAATTAAATTCCCTCGATAGAAAAAAATCGCCAAGTATGCTCCAAAAATTTTTATTTTCACGTCTGTCTCTATTATTTAACAAATTATATGTATGAAAAAAGTGTTTCTTTGAATGTTCTTCAATTTCATCGTTTTAAATATTAGCGCTCTCTCCAACATTCGTCATAACATAACTCCCTATCTTCTACTTTTCGAGCAAGGATACGGCGCATTCAGTGTGGGCCGATTGCTTCACAGTACTTGGATAGTAACAAAACTTTAATAGAACATTCACAGAACTTGAAAATGAACTGTGAAATTTATGGAATTGTTCAAATTCTATATGAAACCACTAATGAGTATTTCGTTGATTTGTGTAAATGTGGTAATATGCCCACATCATAACACACCAGTAAATGTGGTAATATGGCCACATCATAACACACCAGTAAATGTGGTAATATGCCCACATCATAACACACCAGTAAATGTGGTAATATGCCCACATCATAACACACCAGTAAATGTGGTAATATGCCCACATCATAACACACCAGTAAATGTGGTAATATGCCCACATCATAACACACCAGTAAATGTGGTAATATGCCCACATCATAACACACCAGTAAATGTGGTAATATGCCCACATCATAACACACCAGTAAATGTGGTAATATGCCCACATCATAACACACCAGTAAATGTGGTAATATGCCCACATCATAACACACCAGTAAATGTGGTAATATGCCCACATCATAACACACCAGTAAATGTGGTAATATGCCCACATCATAACACACCAGTAAATGTGGTAATATGCCCACATCATAACACACCAGTAAATGTGGTAATATGCCCACATCATAACACACCAGTAAATGTGGTAATATGCCCACATCATAACACACCAGTAAAACTGCTTTAATTTTTATTTTATTTACGTGGTAAATTTAGAGATTCAAACAAATTCCCAGAAATATCATTTTTTGGTTGTATTATTTTGACCTAATACCACTGATGTGCAGGTGGATTATAAGATATTTCTGTACCCGTGAGAGCGTACTATTATATTCTGTTACTTCACAAAGGTGACCCACGAATGATCCTTTCTCAAAAAAAGAGTAAGCATCATTTGGCTGGAATTGTATGAATTTCTCACAAAGGGCGAGAGATCACCATTAGCAACCAAAACTCTTAGAAAAACTCTCCTTCGGGCGAATAAGTTATTGGTAAGCGTTATCCCTAAGTTGTATTGATACGAGTACTTATCGGATGTATTGACGAAGAAATGCCATTATAAACTTTTGTAAGAATGTGACTTCACTACTGATGTATTTTGAAACCGCTGTGAAAGTTAATAATATTCTTGGGAACTTTTCCACTGTTTATAAGAGAAAATTTATTTCAATAATTATTATTAGGAACCCACTTTACCGATTTTCTTTGAAACTACAACAATAACACAACTAGATTTTGTTTGGAAGTTAAACACTTATATTCACTAATGGACGAACACTGTATAACATTTTTTGTTGTTGTTTTGAAATAAAGTGTTGTCATGTTAGAATTTAGTTTCTCTGTGTTATTTTAAACAAATTGTCAAATACGACCATTCTATTTCGATCCGGCCTGCCATGCAGCTGATGGGCAGATGCATCCGCCACTAAGACCCAGACAAATCTTGCCCCATAACCCGGGCACTCCTGCTAATTTACCAAACGTACCGAATCACTTGGGGTGACCTATGACGGCCTCCGTGGTCCCGAGGTAAGACTCTCGACTCACAATCCGAAGGTCGCGGGTTCGAACCCGGCATGCGCAAATAAATTTTATTTGATTAATTTTTGTTATTTCACAATTTATTCATTTAAAATAATATATAGTATATTTGCGGCACGTTCCAGAGTGGAAGATACTATCAGTATCGCCCTGGTGTAAGACCACCATTCAGAATTGAAACGTTGCTTGAAATGGCTTTAGCCGTGTTTAGTGACCAGATCTGAATAGCCAGGTACTTCCCCACCTTCCTCTTCCCTATCTCCTTCCCCTCCCCACTGCCTTCAGCCTCACAACATACCCCAATTGGGGATGCCATAGTCTCACTGGCTCCAGACGGGAGCAGTTGGGACTCTTGTGCGGTATTAACTGTAAAAAAAAAATGGTTCCAGGGGCAGCGGTACCCATCCCCGCTTCCCAAAATGTTGTGTAGTCCAAATTTAATAAATTTAAAAATTTTATAAATAAGGTGAAAAAAAATTACTTTAAAAAGATATTTTTTAAAAAACATACCCCGATTGCAGATGCCGTAGTCTCACTGGCTCCAGATGGAAACAGTTGGGACTCTAATGCGTTATCCACATAAAAAAGGTTTTATGATAATCAAATTGTGCTACATAAAATTGAACAATTTAAATACAAAAAAGTTTAAGGTTATAAATAGTAATTAAATTTTAAATAATATACATTCAAAAGCACCATCCCTTCTGTCATGCTGTGTTGTGCTAGAACATCTTTTCCACCGTGTGGTAGCTATATTTGCCTTATTTTCACATTCAAGCTGCAAAACGAAACTGTTGATGATAAATCCATCGACTTTTTTGCGACTTAGCACATAAATTCCACAGCGTCAGTAGCTTGTTTTAAAAGGCAGCGATTTTTCGCTTTGCACTTAAAAGTTTTGTATGGAAATCGCGTCCCCCCTTCACGCAAAGTGGTAGTCGGGCTCCATAAAGCAGCAGCTGTCAGCGGAGATATGGAGAATCCACAAGTGTTGCAGGATGAAATCTTTTCAAGAGAATGCTTCGCCGTAAAATGCAGCCAGTCAGAAGCTTTAGTAGTGCTGGATGCGCCGGGTATAACGACTTAACTTTTAATGAAATATATTGTTCACCCACATTCAGTAAATAACTCGTAGCGGGGAACGTTTTAAAATAATGAAAACATTTCAAATTGTAAACGAAACGCAGAAGGTACGAGGTTCGGATTTTTAATGCAGAAGTAATGTAAACTCTATCCTTGTTGTTATTATATTTAGTATCACATTAAAATTGAGGATTGTACAAAATATGTTCCTTGCGTAAGCGAAACCTATTTTGTAAGTTATGTAGGTACTTACTCACACAAAACAACTTTTATATTTCAACAAAGACTAAGTTATTCCGTCCAATGGATTTTTAAATTCTGTTAGAGTAAGTGAAATATGTTCTGTTTAAGTTTACCTGATTGTCAAATGCGGTGTAATTTAATATGTCATAAACAATTGCTTTTAAAATTAAGGTTATTCAAAGTATTATTCGAAACGTCTCGACAGAAGAATCTTCCAAACCGTCTGGAGTCAGTGAAATTATTGCTTCCCCTGTTGGGGCACATTGTGAGGTTAGGTTAGTGGTGGGTAAGAGATGGGGAGGAGGAAGGTGATTAGCTATTGAGATCTGGTCACCAAACAAGGCTAAAGCCATTTCAAGCAACATTTTGAGTCTGAATAATGGTCATTCACCAGGGCGATATTGAAAGTATTTACCGCTCTGGAACGTGCTGCAAATATAGTATGTATTTAAAAAATAATAAATTGTTAAAAATACCAAATAATCACAAAAAATTTACTTGCGCAAGCCAGGATTTTAACCCGTGACTTCCGGATTCCTAGCCAAAGATCGTTAAAACTCAACCATGAATGCTTGTAGAAAAATTACTGAATTTGTTAGAGTGACTGTCTGAAAGACACAACGGAGTCGTTTGAATGTAGGAAGATGAACTCAAAGAGTTCACAGAAACCAATTCATGCAGATTTTTGAACCAACAAGAGAGTATGAATTTTATCATTAAATTAAGATTTCCCTCGGAGAATTCTCATAATTTGAGAGAGTCGCTTGATACTTTTCTGGATATTGTAGTCTTTATGCGGGGAAATAACAATGTTCTGTAATTTTAGTACCGAGTGAGAACTCGTCTGCGCCTGAGCGCCTGTATTTGAATGCACAAGTGAGTACTTTCATAATATCTAAGAACTGTTCGGGAAGGTACTATTATATCCCAATCCCACCACTGTACAAGTTGGTATTATTATATCCCAATCCCACCATTGTAAGAGTAGGGACTATTTTATCCCACCACTGAACGAGAAGGTACTGCCTGTATCCACACTGTACTCGTATCGCAAACATGTCCCTTGCACAAGTTCCGTGGGAAAATATATAATAGTTGCTTGTTCCATTTTTATTTCTAGCCACCGCCCGGCGTCTTAAATACCAAAGGCATCGTTTTGTTTCTGTTTGTTTACGTTGCAATTTTCCGTCACTTAAGTAGCTTGGAGCCAGTCAGATCATGGCTTTCTGGTTGGGGCTTTTTGTGGGACAGAAAGAAGAAAATGGTAAGAAGAAGTGGAATTTTGGCATTGTCTGTGAAGAAAATGTTGTGTCTGGCTATTCAGATCTGATTATTGATTATTTATTTTTGTATTTGGTACATCTTACAATTTTGTACCCTATAATTTATGCTGCTCTTCCGTTAACCCTAGAAGCCCAATCATATTTTGCTATCTAAAAGCCAAATTTACCTACATGAATAAATACACTTGTAACATAGCTTATTCTGTGTAATTTATTATTTTTTGTCATTATTTATTCGTATTAACTATTTAGGAAATGAAAAAACGCATAATTAGAATAATATAATGGGATAATTTTACTGCGGTAAAGGGGGCGATTCTTTCAATGCGGTTAAGAAATGCTCTTTACTCTATACCTACATGAGTCTATAACTAATAAATGTATAAGATATTTTATTAGAAAGCAATCAATTTCTGGTTTGGCGTTATATGATTACACGGAATGAAAAAAACGCTTTACTTAAAATCCACTTCATTCTAATGTACGAAAACAGCTTTGTTTTTACAGCGTTTCTGTTAAACTTTAACCGAAAGAGGGAAAAACTTCTGGAAAACCCAAGTAAAATTTATTTGTCACGTTTTTCGATTTTCGAACAAAGTGGATAGTAATATTTCACTGTATTAAACTTGTTAATTTCAAATGATAAAATAATATTCAATGACT
The DNA here is from genome assembly GCA_936435175.1 of Glyphotaelius pellucidus. Taxonomy (NCBI): domain Eukaryota; kingdom Metazoa; phylum Arthropoda; class Insecta; order Trichoptera; family Limnephilidae; genus Glyphotaelius; species Glyphotaelius pellucidus. Next base: position 7,457,248 of record OW386548.1, on the reverse strand, counting down.
GAACCCTCCAGGCCTCGGGCATGTTCTGTCAAAAGATAAGAATATTTCTAATAAAATACTTTGCAATAAAATAAAAATACAAAGATTATTTATGAATGCTTCCAAAACCAAAAATTGTGTTTGAAAGGTGATGAAATTCGCTTTCAAATGTTATTATTAGAAATAAACATAAAATTTGTTAAATTTTAATGCAAAAATTAAAACATTTTAAAAATAGCTCTTTTCAAATTGCGTTCGGAAACTTTGGTTTCATTAAGGTGTACATTGGAATATTTTGTAGTTAAATTTAAGAATTGAATATAAAGCGTTGTGCTTTATCTTTTTAACACCGTTTAAATCATATATCTATCTAACCATGATAGTAAGGTAGACAACGATTTCTCTGAGACCTATATGAGTTGCTTCATAACAACTATTTGGTGATCCGAGCCTAATATCGGGGTCAGTATGGTAAAAACAATTAATTGAAAAAATAAATGAAAACACACTATATATTCTTACAATCACACACACATATTCTTACAATCAAACTGATTGATCAGTTTCGTAAGATTTGTAAAATAAAATATTGTAAAATTAAAACTGAATAAACATATTTAAAAAAAAAAAAAAAAAAATAGTTAGTTACTACTTAGTTCATATAGCCGAACTGTTAAAACTAGTTAAAATAATAATTATATATATATATATTTATTTACGAGACCCTCGTTCGCGCTTTTTCACAAAAATGCCCACATGGAAAAAACATTAATTTTTTGAGAGATGTGATACTTTGCAAGTGTTCCCACTTCTTACAATTGTCAGTGGCGATATCAGTAGCAAAAATAACAGATGGCAAAGAATATTTAGAAATAGAAACAACGTAAACATAAAAATCATAAAATCTTGGTACTGTCCCTCTTAATTTGGGAACTCACTGTTATATAACTACGAAAAACTTTTCTATTCTTAAGGTTATTTTACCAGTTTCACACAGAAAATTTCACAATTTCAACATTTTTTGTTTTTCCCTCAACGATATTGATTTATATTAATATATTTATAATCCCGTTCCTTAGAGTATAATAAATATATTTATAAAACTTCTCATGAAATACATCAGCTTATAAGCTTCCATTCATTTCAACCTTTTATATTATAACATTTTATGCTATATTAAGTCTTTCCGAAGTCAATTAGGTCTAAGCCTTACCGAGGGCAGCGAAGGTCCTTCAAATATCAAATGATATTTTTGTCGTTCCTTGTATTTCTTTTTCAATATGTGTAGAACCGAAAAAAATTCGCCCGCAACAAAGAACGAGTAATTTTCTTGGCCGGGACGACGAATTATTATTTTTTTGCTTCCAATGCGCCGTCATTTTCTAAATTGTTTTCTTGATAGACTCGTTTTTGGGATGCCCGTGACATTATTTTGTTTTGGTGGGAAACATTTTCGTCCCGAGTGAGATAAAATCACTGAAGTGGAGTTCAGATTTAGAACGATATTTTGAAATTTAAAACACTAAAGTAAAGTATTTTTATGGCGCGGGCTTTTACCAGTCAAAACTGAAATACAATTTCGTATATCCATTTTATCATACATTTTAAAAATGAATAAATGTAAATGAATCAGCAAACGCTTAATGCCCAAAATATGTTAAATAATGTTATTGTGAAACCATTATTTTATTAACAGGTATCTATTTTCCATCAAAAATTCTTCTTCTTCTTCTTCCCCTTATCCTATTCGGGTCGGGGACCCATTGCAACGACAAAGCTCCTCCATACGTCCCTGTCTTGTGCTTCGGCCTCCGTCCATGGCAGTCCCATCCCATCCTCTCTTCACACAGTTTCTGGAGTAGCCTCGCCCAACTGTGTCTGGGCGGCCTACTGGACATCGGCTTACACTCTGGAATCGTACTTAGTATTTTCCTCGGAATTCGGTCATCAGACATTCTTAGTACGTGTCCAAGCCACCACAGTTGTGATTTTTCTATGAAGAGTGGTTCAATGTTCAGATCGTCTCGGATCGTCGTGTTTCTTATATGATCCCATTTCGTAACCCCTGCCGCTCCTTTCAAGTACCTCATTTCAGCAGTTTGTACTCTAGAGCGTGTTCGTTCGTTTAGCATCCATATCTGGTGGCCGTTAAGTGAGCGTCGGGCGGTAAACCGTTTTGAACACTGTCTTCTTTGTCTTGATGCTGAGCTCTGTTGCATCCTATCTACAGCTCAGTGATAAGGAAAGCCATAAAAAATTGAATAAATTTTTTTTAGCTTACTAGCTTGTTGTTGCCCGAGCTTAGGTTTTTTTCAAATCAGATGTAAACATTAATTTTCCTCTTATTGTGAACGCCAAGTGTGCAAAATTTATTCACAACACAATACTGCTTTAAGGGGATTAAAAGGGGGATGGGGGAGGTTTTTCTGAATCTCACATAAGCAGTTACCTTTCTACTATTTTGGAGTTCAATATGGTATATTATAGAACAAAAATTCACTAATTTTAAAATAAAACAGTAGATTTGTGTAAAAAAAAAATCCACGCCGCTCGCCAGAGGCACCCTTCTTTATTTATTTATTTAAGGAACATAAACAGTCTAAGTAATATAATATACTTAAGAGGATGATAAAAAAAACAGACCAATTATTAATGTTCACCGATAAGGTATTTAGAAGTAAGTCTAACTGAATGTAAACTAGAATATTTAAGAAAAATGAAAAAAAAAAACAGAACTAAGCAGCAATTTAAAAAAATAATAAAAGTACAAATCTAAATTCAAAAAATGATAAACCAATACACAACAATACAATAAGTGTGATTATAACTGTAATAGACTGCAAAATAGGTATTTGGGTTGGGAAGGGTAAGGGGAGGAGAGAGATAAGGGAAAGTGAGGGAAAGTTGCACGCAAGTAATATAAAAATATTAGATGCAATTAATGTAATCGTCATGAATATGTTTTATGAAGATAAATAAGTTGTTAATTAATTTGAACGTTGAAAAGATTTCTAGCTACTTTTAAAGGGGCGTTTTCTGGCAATTTCATCTGAAGAGAGATTTAAAAAGTTATAAATTAAGTTTTATAAGTTCCCCTATTTTTTTCAAATTTTTCGAAAGAAACTTATCCTTTCCGATCTAAGTTTTTTTTTCACATTATCTCCACGCTGGAGGTAATGAGGAAAAAATCCCTTAGGGCCTAACATTGGGGATGCTGTACAGAGAGTTTTTTTAGCAAAAGGAAGGAGAGAAGGTTTTGGGATGGAAAACGGTATAAACATCTAATGTTTCAAGGTCCATAGAGTTCGGCTGAAGAGATCAACATTTTTCCCTCGAGCAGTACCGATCTGGCCGGCCACGCTGTAGTTGAGCAAAAGCATTTAGCCCTTGCTAAGTCACCAAATGTAGCGAACCACCACCGAACCGAAGATTTTTTTAAATTTCCCATTTTCTGTTACTCTTTGTAGCCGATAAATATGCTGTTTTGTGAAAATCTGAATTCACCTACACCTGTATTGAACTACCTTCAACCTATATAGAGAAAAATAATTTTTAAAAATAGTTTGGGGTAGGAATTACTCTTTGCGAAAACACCCCACCATTTAAAGTTCGTCGCCTTAGTTCTTAATTGTCCAAACGACCATTTTAGTTTTTGTTCTACAAATCCACTTTAAAATTAAAAATAAAATATAAAAAAAATACTGTTAATCACTTAACTAAGAATTATTTAAACTAATGAGACCTTTACCTTTACGGAGATTGCTTTATATTAAAAGCCTATCATAATATTTCATTGAAATAATGAAAGAAAACCTTCTCCTATAAAATTTTCTAATGGTCGTTTGAACAATTTAGAACTGAGGCGACGAGTTGCTACTTTTGTTATAAAGTTTCTAACTAACTAACCATCACGCCGTTTCCCCGCAGGAGTAGGCAGAGAGGACGGACCGCCAAACAACTCGGTCTTGGCACACACTCTGCCTCACTCACATTAATACATCGTCTCATACATACTCTTCTATTATTCGGACTTTTGACATGGCCAGACTCAAGTATTTGATTCACTTGATCGTGCCACGTCTTCCTCGGGCGTCCCCGACTTCTTTTATCATTCCCGACTTCTTTTATCATTCCCATTTGCGTCATATATTCTTCTTAGACTACTTTCTTCGTTCATTTGCTCTACATGCCCAAACCATCTGAGAGTCCCTTTCTTAATCTTACTCATTATGCTTATATCAGCCTTACATTCTTTGCGGATATCCACATTTCTCATCACGATGCACGGTTTTTCCACACGTACGCCTCAGAGATATCATTTCAACAGCATTCAATTTACTTTCATCCTTTCTCTGCCAGTTCCATGCCTCAATGCCATACATCAGGGTAGGTACCAGCACTCCATTGTGGACGGATAGCTTCGCTTCTTTTGACAGTTTTTTGTTGGCGTCAACGGCGTTCAGTCCTCCATTAATGGAGTTACCGGCATTTACTCTTCTTTTAATATCTCTATCGGCCTTCCCATCTCTCGTAAACACACTACCCAGATACTCTCAAAAACTCATCCACCTGCTCCAAGTATTCACAACTATATCACACACTATTTTCGTACTCTCTCTTTCAAACCATGACTTTAGACTTAGATACTTACACTCATCATTAACTCATTATTCATACATACTTCGTTCATCTTAGACACGAGAGACTGTAGATCTTCCTACTGTTAGAAATCAGCACCGCATTATCAGCATACAATAGGCAACATACTTTCAGATTACTCAATTTCGCGCCCAATCCCCAGTAAAGTGTCCGAATTCGTAATATTCCAACAGTACCCCCTGGCAAATTATATTATGCAATTTTGGTTGCAACAGGAATCAAACTCGCATCCTCCGTAATTAGAATCAAATACGTAAATCATTACCCGAGGGAAGTCGTACAATGTCATTCCCTCTTTATTTAAATTTATTCATTAATCTTAGCTAAAGGTTTTTCGGGGAAGGATTTAATGGCTACTAAATTATTGTGAATTTGTACCGAGGCTAAAGGAAACTCCTACTCCAGGAAATAAGTTGGTTAAATTATTTATTACTGAATAATCATTAATGTCATCAGTTATTTATTAAGTCTAAAGTCATGAAGTATGAAACACAGTGTGCAATAAAGTTGTGGACGATGAATAGCTGGAGCAAGTGGACGAGTTTGTGTATCTGGGAAGTAAGTTTACAAGAGATGAGAAGGCTGGTAGAGATATTGAAAGAAGGGTAAATTCAGGTTACTTCATTAATGGAGGAATGAATGCAGTTGGACCTAATGAAGGATAATGCAAAGAAGCGAAGCTAGCAGTCCACAATGGAGTACTGGTACCCAACTGAGGCATGAAACTGGCAGAAAAAGGATGAAAGTAGACGGAACGCTGTAGAAATGAGATCCATGAGGCGTAAAGCAAATGAACGAAGAAAGGAGTGTAAGGAAAATATATGACGCAAATGTGAATGGTAGAAGAAGTCGGGGACACCCGAGGAACATGGCACCTACCTAAAGATCCCGCCATCTGTCTTCAGAAGTAAAAGGGATCTAATTTTACATTTTAAATATAATTAATACAGTATGACATGTCTCCTGCGCCAACAAAATGCTTGGATTTGTTCTTCGTAATGCGAGATCATTTACTAATGGAATTGCAATACGGAGAACATATGAAGCACTCGTCCGTGGCATCCACGAATATAGCTCCATTATTTGGCCCCCTTCTGAACAAAACCATATCTTAGAAATAGAAAAAGTACAAAAAAGGTTTATGCGTTACCTGTATGTGAGGGAATATACATACCACCTATCCATAGTTGTTCTTAACAGGAATGCTCTATCTTAATACCTTAGAAGCCCGCTGAAAAATTATTTTTAAATAAACATTTTTTTAAGCTAATATCTTGTACTTTAATAAATCCGCCTATGTCGAAAGAGATCAACTTGTATGTCCCAAACACATACTGATCAGAATGCGCCATTAAACAGAGCAATTCAAGCGCTTAACGATTCTGCATTGAGCATCGACATCTCCAATGTCACATACAGAAAGTTCAGTAACTATCTTTTACATACATCACAACACAGTAAAACTGTACACATGAGATTTTTATTTTTGAAATTTTGTAATCTTCTCCATAATATTTTAGTGTATAACTGTATTATGGAGAGCCTGAAAAAATAAATAAATAAACTTGCTAACTTTGTGGTAATTACAGGCTAAGCTTCAATTTAACCCAGCGCAGAACTTTGATGCAGGGGTTATTTTTTTGGCCGAGAAGCTTGGTAATTTGAAATCAGATAAGAAAGAAGAATTAAAAATAAAAATCTCGAAAGAAAATAAATAAGCTATAAGATTATCGGGAAAACTTGTTCAGTTATGCAAATTTGTATTTGTCGTTTTTACTGTGGTATTCAACTTAAAGAAAGCCTTGAAATAACTAAAATGATATGCAAATACTTTATGAGATCCGTTAATTTTTCAAGCTCAATTTTGATGTAAGTTCGCGATGTATTATTTAAAGATATAATATTTTGTAGGCCATCGAAAAATACGCGACTAACTGCAGAGGATAAGTTTTATTTAAAGATATTAAAAATGTTTGTAACATAAAGTGAAATTTCGACTATCACCATTTTTTTTTTAATTTGTGGAATTTATTTTTGACAATGCGAGGCAAATATATATTTTTATTAAATTCACTGTCCCGAAGAACTAAATTACATAATAAAACGATTTTTTTAAATTCTTTATCAACATCAAATTAGTTACATAAATTCGAGGTCATTAATAAATTCTGATCATTTTAAGCGTGAATTTTCAAATTATCTATTAGCCCTTAGGACATTAATATTTTTTTGTAAGTAACGCCCAAAATATTTAATTATTACAATTTTTTCCAAAATTTTTACACGAATGAAAAGGTTATTTTAATTTTAACTGATCTCCAAATATTTCATTACTCTTCATTTTTTCAACATTCCACCAAAGCCAAATCGTTAATTAAATCATCGTTCCCTACCTTTTTTACATCCAGCAATGTATTTTACCTCCAAAACTTACCTGTTTAAAGCAACTATTTTGCTTTTGCTGTTACTATGACTACAATAAAACTTTAATTTTTTTTTAAATATTTATTATTCATTTAAATATTTTATTTTAAATACCAAGAGGGCTTTTAAATACCACGTTGTAAATATCTTTTTAAGTTTGATAAATCATGATGAAAACAAGAATATAAATGCGCAATAATAATAATATAAATGCACAAAACGGAACATATAAACATTGATGGCTAAGTATTAGAAACAATTCCAAAAAAACCATAATATTCGATATGGGTTTCCAGTTTTAAACAGCCACAAAATTAATAAAAATGTTTGAATCCTTAGCAATTGTTACTCTTGGTTGAAAATATCCAAATATTCAGATGTATCCGGTTTTATGCAAATTATATCGAATTGCTTTCCCGAGATTGTTTAAAAAACAAGTTTTTGCATTTTAGGTAATTTAGAAAAAAATTGTGAAAACTATTGAATATCGACATTTTTACAAACGTGCGCCAAAACAAAATATTGAATATCTCAAGACGACAGATTTCGATTTGTTGCAGTACTGGGCCATCGAAAATAGATAATTTGGAAAAATCCACCAAACCAACGTTTTTAATAAAACTAACATAGAAATAGTTCGTAGATAAGGCCTTTGATATTTAATTCAAATTATTATCAAATGCATCTATTTGTTCGCAAGACTGTGAATTGGTAATATTGAGAATGCAACTCATGGTTGGAATGCGATAAACATATTTTATATATATGTTAACATCTATCTGGCCATTTGTTTAGGTACCTTTGCAATTGATTAAATTGATTAAATTCAGGAGTTCACAACAATCGAATTTAGAGACCAATTTTAGTAAAAAGATTAAGTCGTTTATTTTTCGTCTCTTTTTTAAAGTTAAATTAATATAAAAGTTATAAATATTGGATGTGTATATATTATTTTACTACTTTTTTATAGTACCTAAAGTTTTATACAGGGCCATTTGGCTTTTAAATCGAATAAAATCAACGCAACATTTATTTATCTTTTTAACAATATTCTAAGAAATCACGACAATATTTCAAAATAAGTTTGGATCTCACAAGAAAGTTTTATATTTTCAGAGTATTTAAAAAATAATTTTATTTTTCGACATTTTTCCGATTCCACAGTTTATAAATATCGCGCCATAAAAAAATGCAAAACAAAACTTCTGTCCAAGCTTTCAAAGCTTTTGTTCTGTACGACTTTTCGCTGCAGATCAGTTTAAAATGAAAAAGCGAAAAACTCGATTATTTCCGCTAAAGGATTGAATATTCGAAAAATATTCGCTATAAATTTGAACGAAATGAACAAAATGGAGGACTTTCATTTTGGTATTGATTAATGCCTTTGTCTGTTTTCCTAATAGCTTTTTTTCTGTCCAGTCCATCAGGTGGAATTACTGATGGTCTATTCTAATCCATTCTGGTAAAATATTTTTCATTATTCATTATGTTTGTACAATGAACGGATTTTGGTCACAACTCTGAGAATTGCTGTTTTTCTAAATTCCCGCAATTATAGATACACCCGGTACCAACTCTGGGATTCGAACTCAATCCATCTGACTGCAGACTTAGAATGTTAATTTGTTTTAAATGTGCTAATATTCATAACGCACTTGTGGGATTTGAGATAAATTTCGTATTCACTCTTGGACAGTATGTAACATTCGACCGGGTTGAATCAGATATCTAATTCAGTATTATAATGTTATCACTGAACACGTGTGACATTACTGTCAATCACGCTTCCAACGGCCTCGTGGTCGAGGGGTAAACATCGAGACAAGCAATTCGTATGCAGGTTAAACTCTCGGTGTGCTTAATTAAATTTTATATAGCTTATTTGTGGCACGTTCCAGACTAGAAGATACCCTCAGTATCGCCTTGGTGAAAGACAACCGTTCAGAAGTGAAACATTTCTTAAAATGGCTTTAGCCGCATTTGGTGACCAGATGCTGTCAAGTAGGTACTTCCCCACCTTCATCATCTCATCCCCTTCCCCTCCCCACTCTTCAACCCCACAACGTACTCCAATTGAGAATACCATAGTCTCTCAGGTTCCAGATGGTTGGGAGTAGTTGATACACTTGTGCGGTATTCACAAAAAAAAAATTAAATTCAAATTTAACAATTTCCAAGCCATGCAATTTTAAGTTGCATTATTTAGAATTTTTGTGAACAAACAGAACGCATTTTATGTAATTCTCACTAAACAACTCTATTGAAAACGCGGAATTTTGAGTGCTTTTCGCTGTTAAAAATATCCTACTGTATGAGATTGGTGTTTGGTTAAAGTTTATAATTGGATGTACACTATAGTCGAACTGAATATGATACCCTGTTGCTCGATTCTCCAATCGAGGCCGCCCTCAATTGCCGGCGTAAGTACGAACATTGGTCGACGTTATTACTCTCGAGTTCCGTCGAAGGTACACACTAAGGCGCCAATCGTCAAGTCATTCCACTCGAACAACGACCAAACCAGTCGACACTGACAAAACCTAGTACATTATGTCCTAACATAAGATCCTACGCGGTCTTCGAAAGACAGGCATCGTATATTTATATAAAGTTGTTTTAAGGTTCCATATAATGGCTGGTTTACCGACAATATTTGCTCCAATGTAGAGCAAACTGAAGCAGATGCTTTAAGACTAACACGAACATTTTGCCGGATGGCAGATAGTTTTCACTCTAAAAATAACTTTCTATTTCATCTGTTGCAACGTCGTTTTGCAGGTGTTCGGAGCATTAGCCCCTCGGTCTTCTTCACTTTTCGAACAGCTTATATATGTCTCATATAAATCGTTGTGTTTCTCTTAGTATCGCGTTGAAAAATGTGAAAAAGGTTTTAGAAATAAAAAATACCACGTTATTTATTCAAATTCAAAAGTTTAAATCAGAAGAATAAAAATGTACATCCATATGAAGCTAAAGTTTCCGACCGCAATTTGAGAAAATCTGTGAAACTTTGTGACATCTTCTTTGGGACCCAAATGCGTTGCCCATTAAGCCACGGACCAGTCAAACTTTTTTATGTTTGCATTAAAAAATTTCGTATTTTAAAAATTGTATGATTATTTCTAATAATTCATTTGGAAAGCGTATTTTATCACCTTTCCAAAATAGTTTTTGGTTTTGGATACTTTCAGAAATGTTTAATTTATTTGGATTTTACTGCAAAGCATAAATTTTCTGACTTTCAATAGGACTGACTTGTTAAATTTCTTTACCGCAGGTGTTTACTAGCTGTTTTTTTTAGTAATATACTCACCAGCTATTTCGAAGAAAGTGCGGTCGTAATTTCAAATTCCCACTGTCAAAACGCCAAAAACATCAGAAACATAGAAAATGTTCATCGTACTTCCAATATAATCATCTCTTCAACCCTTTGAGATTCAAGATAAAGAGAATTGTTAGATATTGACTATAAATTAAACATTCAACAAATTTCGTCGAGACGATGGGTAATTTTTCATTCGTAGATGACACATGACGAATAACTCTTGATCGCTATTGAAGAATCGAGCCCCTGGAACAATGTATGCTGTGTATATGTGATGATACGTGTAATGGTAGTGCATACACCACACAGACTCCGAGCATATTGCACGCCATGTATCATGTGGTTATTCGATCTATGCCAACCTTAACATAACATTCAAATTTAATTAGAGCATCCTCTTTTATAAAGCGCGGTGGTTTGTTTTGTGGTATAATTTAATTTAATATAAAATTGTTGAATGTAAACCAGAACCCACACAAATTCTGGGAATATTGTAAACTGGGCAACGAATACGGGAAAGCCAACAACACTGCGTTTTACCAAAACGTTAATTTATTCAAAGCGTCCTCATAAATAAGGTTGGCGGTTTGTGGTAAAAATAACATTATTTTAAGAGCGGCGTTGCCTGATCTTTCTTTATACAGAGTTTTTCGAAAGCAGTTGCATACAGTAGTAGTAAAAACTAGCAGTTAAAAACCCACTCCGCAGGTTTTTGCTGCTAGGCCCTGCGGGCTTTTGGTTCGCCTTCGCTCAGTTAGTGTTGGTGACCATTTTATAAATCCAACAGAAACTGGTTCCAAAAACAGCACGTTCCTCAGATCCATTTCACATCAACCAGTGTAGCTAGTGACCAGGACAGGCCAGACAGGCCAGACAGGCCAGACCGAGACAGGCAATGACGTCATATGTAATATATAGTCGCTTATGTGTATTACCGTCATTCTTTCCATATTTTTTTTACATGAGATCCACACAGGAGACCCTCAGGAAAATAATTTCCCTCAGGGCCTATGTCAACTTTGGGGATGCTGTGTGAAGGGTTTTTTTAAGGAAAGGAAATGGGGAATTTGGGAAGGAAAAGGCTTTAAGGGGTGGGTAGGAATCTGGGGTTCAGTGTGTCCTGATCATCCGCCTCCAAGACCTAGACAAACCTCATTTCGTGAACCCGGGCACCAAACGTAGCGAACCACTTGGGGTGACCTATGGCAGAGGTGTTGGTTATCTAATAAAGGTTCCCGGAGCGGTGGTACCCATTCCCACCTCCCAGTTAGTGTTGGTGACAATTTTACAAATCCAATGTAAACCAGTGTAGCTAGTCTCCAGGATAAAGTAACCGAGACAGGCAATGACGTCAAATGTAATATACAGCCGCTTATGTGTATTACCGTCAATCTTTCCATATTCGGAGAGATACTACATATTCACAAATTTGTAGCAGTTACACCTAGGGGGGACACGTCCTTATACGACCTGCTGACGAAAGTAGCGACATCTTGTAACGAATTCTTGAATTCGAAACCGAACTACAACGGCAGCTTTGTTTGAAATTCCACGATCACAGATGTTATTTGTGGCGCGGCGCGTTTGGCATGGCGTCAGACATGCACTCGAAGTCGGGTTCTGAAATTCAACCATGCAGACGCAAGCCTATTAATACTATTCGATGTTTCTCTGATTTTAAAAGAATGCAAAAATTAATCAAGGAGTGTGAAAAGGGGGACGGGGTAGTTTTTTTTATGTGTATTAATAAACAATGATCTGACTCCTATTTGGAACATCAAGTGTGCAAAATTTCATCAATATCTGAATCAAACTGTGGATTTGTTTAAAAAAATAAACCTTCACCGGGATGCTCTTACTTCGTATACCGTATTTGGACCAAAATCACAACTACATTATTTGGATCTCGGCATTACCTTTTTTTTATCTAATCATTTTTTTGTAACAGATTTTTAAAAAATCTATTTGAATTTTTATTTTGTTTCCTGAATTAATGAAACGAAATTCAAAGTGGTAATTAACCCACTTCCCAACACCCGATCGAGCTGAATCCGGGCAAATAACCTCGTTGTCGATGACAATGGAATCTTTCATGGCAATTACACATACACACGCGCTTTTCCTATTTACACATTTCTGTGAAATTGGATTAAGTACAACCAAACCCTTTTATTTAAATTATTCAACTCTGAATTTGATTGTTGTGAACTTCTGCAATTAATAAATCTTCGTATACCTACCTACACGAACGACTAGACAAATATTAACATTTATATACGTACATCTCATTCCAACTATAGTTTGCATTCTCCGATAAAGCTTTTACATAGTCTTGGTTACAAATATTTAAATAATATGGATGTATTTGACAATAATTTGAATTTGAACTTCAAACTTAGACGGCCTCCGTGGTCCCGAGGTAAGACTTTCGACTCACAATCCGAAGGTCGCGGGTTCGAACCCGGCGTGCGCAAATAAATTTTATTTGATTAATTTGTGTTATTTCACAATTTATTCATTTAACAGAATAAATAGTATATTTGCGACACGTTCCAGAGTGGAAGATACTATCAGTGTCGCCCTGATGTAAGACCACCATTCAGAATTGAAACGTTGCTTGAAATGGCTTTAGCCGTGTTTAGTGACCAGATCTGAATAGCCAGGTACTTCCCCACCTTCCTCTCCCTATCTCCTTCCCCTCCCCACTATCTTCAGCCTCACAACATACCCCGATTGGGGATGCCATAGTCTCACTGGCTCCAGACGGGAGCAGTTGGGACTCTTGTGCGGTATTAACTGTAAAAAAAAATATATAAAAACTTCAAACGGCGTATGTGCCAACTATTTCTATCTACTTCAAAAACTATTTTTATCTCTATTTTTACTAAACTTACATTCTATGTTACCTACTTTGTGTCGACTTTTATATTTTATTCAATCTGTATTTTGTTTGTTAAACTACATGTTATTTCCTGTATTTTGTCAAAAACATGTACTGCACTATATGTAAATTTATATTTTAATAAAAACAAATGTGCTATAATTTCCTTCACAAAGAACGGAAATAAATTTGCAAACACATATCACGTTGACAATGTGGCTTTATTAACTTCAGTTAAAGACTTGGGCGTGATATTTGACTCGTCACTTAGCTTCAATAAACATGAAGATACAATTTCCAAAAGTGCGTCACAAATATTAGGATTGGATTAACGCTAAGAATCAAAAATTGCTTTAAAATTATAGAATTAACTTTAACATTATATAAGTCAATTGTGCGAAGTATTCTTGAATACGGATCCACTATTTGGTCTCCCAATTGTGAGATTCACAATTACAGAATCGAATCATACAAAGAAAATTAACCCGTGTTATTTGCATATAGCGAAGGTTTATCCGATCAATTTGGAAATAAATAAATTTTTGGTGATATTATTGTATTCTACCTTTAACTCATTCTTGTTTGTCATTCACTTTTGCATATTTATTATTATTTATTTTGCTATAAACTGTATTTAAATCATCCATGTATATACATTTTTGGGCAATATGCCTGTTTTATGTACTTAAATAAAAATAAATAAATAAGTAAAAGCCCTATGGGCGTTTAAATAAATAAATTTAAGTGGATTTTAATGTAAAGCGGAAATATATTGTTAAAAAGTTTGCCCGAGGCTTACAGGGTTAAATATGTCACAAATCCTGTGTCCGCCAACAAAGGTAGGTTAAATGAAGCGTCTGTGAGAGTTGGGAGTTGGTAAGGGATGTCTTTAATCACCGCCCCTCGACTGATATCAAATGATTCTTTGAGAAAAGAAATGTCAAAAGCAAATCAAGCGCGGGGACTCCACTTCAAAACTCACGGGAAATAAATAAATATCCGGGTCATCGCTTTCACAAAAGACTCAATCCGCCCTTTGTGTTAAACATACTGTTTTTCAATATTATTTTTCCGGGCTTAACGTAAATCTCATATTTTCTTTGAAGCCCCGCGGTCACATTTTCTCAATAAAACGAGATATTTTTATTTATTTGGTGTTGAATTGGATATAAATGACATATTTTTGAGGAAAAAAATCATTTCGATCATTTACAATCATCAAGGAAAATAATTTTCCTCAGAGACTGTCATCTCTAGGGATACTATGTGGAGGGTTTTTGAGGGTGAAAGGAGTGAACCTGGGTCTGGGAGAGAACCATGTTGTAGGAGTGAGGAAACGAGTCGTAGAAAGACCCGTTCTCGTGTGACAAAAGTCACATAATACCATGGGTCACTCCAAATGGTTCTCTACGTTTGGTGACTTAGCAGGGGTGCCGGAGTTTATAGGGTGAGCTTTGTCTTGGTTTTGGCGGCGGATGCGTCTGCCCTCCAGTTAATCGGGAGAGAATGGTTAAGAGAGTCCCTTCGACTTCTCCGGCTGCAGTCTCTCGGAACATCGCCTTGCACCGCAATAGGAGGGATGGATTCATACGTCCGTCACTCCTGGACACACTGATCCCTAGATTCCTACCCACCCATAATACCCTTTTCCTTCCCAGAACATCCTCTTGTTATTTTCCTAAAAATATCCTCCACCCAGCATCCCCAAAGATGATATAGCCGCTGAGGGGAATTATTTTTCTCAAGGCCTCCTGTGTGAAGCTAATGTAAAAAAAAAGCTGCGTACAAATGTTATGCGCGCGTTTTCTCATGTTGTAGGATGGAAGATAGTGGCCGACAAATCGTTCTTCAGCCGAGCTGTTGAACTCAAGAATAGTACAGAAGTAGTAGAAACGAAACGACCCGTTTTCATATAACTTTCGACTCGCGTTTTTCCGACTGCATCGGTGCCAAAGGAATCAATGTCTAGTTCCTCGGAGCATCTTCCATTGAAATACCGGTACAACAAGAAAAGAGATCCCACCCGACGCTTGCGCTCTAAAGGATGTTATTTGTTTATTTAGCGTTAACTCTGCACATACGAGTATATGCCACGAATTTTTTTTGCGTTGCTCATTTTAGACAGACAGTTTGAAGTAGTCGAATTATAATTTGTAGAATTCTGTTAAACTCATAATGAAAGTTAGCTTTCTGCTGGTAAAATAATATAACCTGCAAATCCTCAAAGCTTGTCTTTTCCTAAAAATGGAATTTCTTCGTCGAAATCTCCACCTTACATTCTAAAACGAAATTATCCTGGAAAAGCGTGTTGTGAATTCACCAAAAATTCAAAAGCGGAATGCTACAGGGCAAATACGGATTACAATTAAAGTACTTCAATTTTAAATATTACAAACTTTTTCAGTAATACTTAATTATTTTGATTTCAAATTTTATGAAATCCTCACCATTAAAAAATTAACTACCCATCTGATGATTACAAAAATAATTTTAAGTGGATTAAATGTATTTGTACTATTTTGTACATATTTAAAGTTGTACAATATTTTTCATTTTATTAATCAAAAGCCACTTCCATTTGGTTTTAAATTTTATATACGTCTACCAATTTTACTGAAGCAAACAGGTGTTACAAAGCACTGAAATATGCAGTACAAACAAGTTTTGAGCTTTGAACACTTTATGAAAGCTTTTTTGACGTTTGACACACTCGTTAGTTTCAGTTTTGAAAAGTAGTTAAATGGTGTCCGCTGACACGAGTCGCTACTCTACAAGTGTTTTCAACACTGAAGAGTCAATATTATAGAAGTGATGGGTTTACCAGAAAAAATGTCAACTAGGTTTTCAAATCAATAATTATGAACAAAAATATTAAAAATACACATTTTTAGTTCAATGATCAGAATCAGAAAGATAAACTTTAAATCTTCCTAATATATCATTGAAGAAGAAGATAACACTTTTAAATCTAAATGAAAATATGAAAGAAAACAAGACACAGAAAAATATGGAAAAAGAACTAGTTGAAGATAATATTAATGATTCTAAATATTTGAAATATGAGATTGACAAATATGACGGTTTGACAGAAGGTGGCAATAGCGAAATTGGAAAACGCGCCGTCCCGGTTAGACGAGAGGTCTGGGTTCGAGTCAAAGTTGCGACCATTGTCTTTTTCTGTTTTTCTGTGTCTTGTTTTCTTTCATATTTTCATTTAGATTTAAAAGTGTTATCTTCTTCTTCAATGATATATTACGTTGATGGGAATAACCTTCAAAAGTTATAAAAAGAGAGTTTTTCTCGTAAAAAATTTAAATCTTCCACTCATTTTTAGTGATTTTCTTAGGTTGTAAAAATACCTCATTGAAGTTTAACAGGAATGAATATGAACAGTAAAAATAAAAGTAAGATTATGAACAGCTCACTAACACTTGCACGGATTTCACAGTGACTTGGAAAATTTCGTAATCTTAGTAGATTTTTCTACTAAGATTACGAAAATGTTACTAAAAATGTTTAAAAATTTGTAGTTTTTTTATTTTTTTTATTAAATAAATCCGTTTTTTGGGCTCGTCACGTTACAACATAAAAATGTTTCGGCTCCGATAATTTTCAATTAATTTTGTAAAATTCCACACTGATTTTTTTTTATATATTGCAACACCTTGATTTCCGGCAATTTTTTTTATTTGACACTAATGGTACGGCCACACTAAGGCCAACTTCCAACTGCAAACGTTTGGACGATTTGACCCAACACATCAGTATTAATATTATTACGATAGGGTGATAAACAATATTACTGCAGTGGATAAACATTGTTTAAAATTTTCATTTTTTTAGCTTTACGAATAAAAATCAATATTATGGAAACCGAAACATCACCTGCACATTTATAGACAACAGATAAGATACAGCGCCGAATCAGCAGTTCGATGTATGTATGTTCGCCATTTTGGAGTTCGAAGTTGGAAGGTTGGCTTTGGAAGTAGCATAAAATTCACTTGCTTTATTGCCTGCGAACATCGTTACAGATACATTTTAAACTAGGTATGTCCCGTCTTTCCGGTTTATAAAAAATGGTCCGATTTTTCGGTTGGAAATTTTCAAAAAATTGCCAGGGTTTCAAAAATACATTAAAAAAATACGAAATGTCTTAGAATATTTGCCTAAGCCGGATTTTTTTTTTTAAAATATGATGCAAGTGGCCTATTTCATTGGTTTATCTAAAGTGTTTAGATATGTACCTAAAGTGTTGAAGCCGAAAGTTCTAATGTGAGTTTTCTTTCTTTTCAGAATGGATCATACTTCTAGGTATTTTCTGATCAGTGGTTTCGGCACCAAAATGTAGCCAGTCATACAGGAGCCAGTGAGCTGCTAAAATGACGCGTTTGGAGTATCATAAAGATTACAGTTCAGTTGTGTTCATGTTCTTGTATTACTAATTGGGACTAAAGCGCTGCCTTTTCATTAGCTGGGATTGCAAATTTTAATTTAAAACAATTTGTCAGCGTTTTTAGTTAAATAAAAACAGTTAGTTTCTAAAACCACTGTCATTTACGTGATTATATAATAGCAGCGCTTGAAAACGTGAGACTTCTTATAATCTCAGAATGAAAATGAACCCCTGCCGAGAAAAATTCTATATTCATCAAAAATTGATGAAATACCCTCAAATAGGTAGATACATTTTATGAAGTTTTGAACGTGAATACGAAATTATGTTTACCTTACTTCTAACTAGCTTTTCTTAAAGGATTATTTTTTTTTTGTTTACTTTTGTACCCAACAGCGGATGGTAAATGCAAAAAAAAAATACGAAGAATAACGGTCCAATAATTTTTTTTAGTTATTGACGGCCGGCGTGGTATAGCGGTAAGGCTCTTGACTTGCAATTCGAAAGTCGTGGGATCGATCCTGGCGTCGCAAATAATTTTTTTTTGATTAATTTGTATTTTTTCACAAAATGGAAAATGCTTTCAATATCGTCCTGGTGTAAGACCACCATACAGAATTGAAATGATGCTTAAAACGGCTTAAAATGACTTTGTTTGGTGACCAGATCTGAATAGCCAGGTACTTTCCACCTTCCTCTTCCCCATCTCCTTGCCCTCCCCACTACCTTCAGCCTCACAACATACCCTAATTGGGAATGCCATAGTCTTACTGGTTCCAGACGGGAGCAGTTGGAACTCTTGTGCGGCATACATATAAAAAATAAAAAAAAAATAAATAAAAAAAAAATAACTAAAAACAAATACTAAAACTCTTTTTCTAAGTATGTCCAGTTTCTTGCCAATATGGTGAATGTTAATTTATCACAGTTGAGAGTTGCACAGGTTTGAGAGAATGTTACGTTGGTTCTTTCGAAAGGAATATGGAAAATTTGAGGTTTCTTAGTAGGAGTGTAAGAAAGAAACATGGTCGCCGAGAAATTTTAATAATAGATGTTTTACCAAACTGTTGCTGTCACTGTTACTGTTACCACCTTCATCCTGAACGAAAGGAAAAAGTGCACCTCAGGCTGATAATATCTAAATAAATTCATCAAAATCGACGTTTTGTTTTTCAAATTTTTCTTCTCCAAAACCGGACCGATTTTAAAGAAGTTTTTACCAACTGTCTTAAAAGAAAATATTCTAAGTCTGCGGGTTTTGCTTTTGTTAAATACATTGTCTAGTTTGCACACAGAACGTTTGTTGATGACGTTCAAACCAGGCAATCCAAACGATTTTTGGAGGGTTATAACTCCTATAATAACTTTTCAAAAAATGTAAAACGTACCGACATACTGGCGGTCGATATCTATATTATATTAAAATGTATTTTCACTAGTGTCAAAACCCAAAGAGGAAATTGGGGAATACTTTACAGCAGAAATTTAACTAAATTTTTCTGTGACTAATAAAAAACAAAAAAAGTTAAACACATAAATTTTACAATAACAGTAGTAAAAGCATGTATTCATGGTTGTGTTTACTTGGGTTCTATCTGGACTCGAATCCCAGAAAAGGTGTATTGCAATCACACAATTTCACACCTGATAAAACACGCTTAAAATACATTCAACAAACAAGATCTAAAAATATTTATTTTTAACAATCCCACCACGTAAGTGATTTTCCTTTTTTAAAGCTGCAATGACAAAGCAAAACTCAAAGGCTTCAATCAAAAAGGTTTACATCGATATTTTTTCCTTTTGCGTTTCAAAGTGGAATAATTAAAACACACCTGCCCGGAGGCTGGATTACTGAAAGCAATTAGAAGACTGCGAGCGCTGATCATACGTTCTAAGGGATCATTCATAATAACTCTAAGGGTTCTTTTTAATTCGTTTGAAGGCTTTACGTTTTTATTCGGTTTGAAACATTCGCAAAAAAAACTGAAAGAAAATTTAATCCCTTATAAACATAATTATTATTACTGCCTGCCATACAAACATCAATTTAATTACGTTTTCATCATGAATTTCTACAAATACATTTATTTATTTTGTAAAGAAAGACTTTTTTATTGAATTAAAAAGCCGGGGTATTTTTTGTACGCTTTTATTCAGTTTTTTTTCGTTTCCCTTATCAGGGATATGTAAAGAAAATTACATTTCGATAAATGCTTTGTTATTTTTTGACAAAATAGCTAATTGAGAACATTTTTTTTTTTTACTTTTGAAAAAAAATTTAAAATGAAAATCGAAAAGAAATTTGTTCATCACTTGTTTTTTTTTATTCGTAGAACTATATTTATTTATTTTTTTTTAAATTTAATTCATATGAATTTTTTTTTAATTTAAAAACTTTGAAAATGGTCTCGTCAGCCGAAACATTTAGCGCAGCTTGACGCTGTAATGCTTGACGCTGTAGGTTTTGTAATGCGTCATTTTTGTTTCATAATTCAACCAATAGGAGCCTTGAAAAGTGATGTCATAATCAAAGCGGCCAATGAGCGCAGTTTGACGCTTCGTAGGTACTGTAATGCGTCATTTATGTTTCATAACTCAACCAATATGAGCCTTGAAAAGTGATATCATAACCAAAGTGGCCAATGAGCGCAGTTAGATACTGTAATGCGTCAATTCCGTTTCATCCGAATTTCAAATTACAACGGGCTAAAGAAGTTTCACTTCAATAAATCTTAAATTCTTGCAGAACATAATAATAACGCTTTTAAATTAAACTTAAATAAAAAAAAAAATCAAATAAAAATTGGTCGTGTTTGAACATCTCTGAGATATTAAAGTTTTGTGACAGAATATAAATATCACAAATAACAGTTTGTAACTATGGTTCAATGAGCTCTAGAACTGATTTTAAGCTTCATTTTAAAAAGTGGACGTCCCTACTGGTTGAAGAATCGTACTATTTGACGGCCTCCGTGGTCCCGAGGTAAGACTCAGGACTCACAATCCGAAGGTCGCGGGTTCGAACCCGGCGTGCGCAAATAAATTTTATTTGATTAATTTGTGTTATTTCAATTTATTCATTTAAAATAGTATGTGGTATATTTGCGGCACGTTCCAAAGTGGAAGAAACTATCAGTATCGCCCTGGTGTAAGACCACCATTCAGAATTGAAACGTTGCTCGAAATGGCATTAGCCGTATTTAGTGACCAGATCTGAATAGCCAGGTACTTTCCACCTTCCTCTTCCCTATCTCCTTCCCCTCCCCACTACCTTCAGCCACACAACATACCCCAATTGGGGATGCCATAGTCTCACTGGCTCCAGAGGGGAGCAGTTGGGACTCTTGTGCGGTATTTCATATAAAAAAATATATATTAAAAAAAAACTATTGGTGATATGATATTATATTGACCAGACCCGAGTTTTTAAATTATCAAAACAATTTTTTTTTATTTTTTTTTATTAACTGTCAGTAGAATAAATACTTTATTTTTGAAAATTACGTATCCAGATATTGTTTTCATTGAAGCTGTCAAACGACCTTTTTCGCAGAATGCTGAATTCAAATTTAATAAAGCTATTATTCCATTTCAATGGACAACGTTCCAATAATTTTCCAATAATGATGAATGAGATTATTCTACCTGTTGTTTTGATTGCGATAATATTGGACAAAATATCTATTTACATGGAATTTGATGGTCACTTGAAACAGCTACCACTCTACTTGCACTTCCTCTGAAACACCCTTCTGCGCTGATATTTCCCCGACTAATACCCGCCATTATTACGGAATGCCTGATGGAGTGCGCGAACAGGGGCTGTCTGGCCTAATGACTGAACATTTCAAAAATGTTTCATTTTAATTTGTTTTGCCCGCTTCGTCATGTTTTTCAGTGCAAAACGGTTAATAATGAATGTTTGCGCGGTAAATATTCCGATTGAAAATAATCTGTTAATTGCAAATATTTGACGAAGGGGATTTAAATGCGCATTGGATTTTATATTATTCATAAGCATTTACAATTTGGGAGACGGGTATGCAAATAGCTACTGCGGGAAATATGTATTGTTGTAAATAAACCTAGTGGTTCGCTACTTTTGCTGGGTTAGGAGTGGTTCCTGGGTTGATGGGGTGAGGTTTGACTAGGTTTGGCTTCTTTTGACCCATCGGTTTGCGCCGCAGTGGAAGTAATGGGTTCATACGTCCGTCACTCCTGGACACATTGACCGAAGATTTTTTCCTAGCTCCTTTACCTTAAAAGATCCTCCACCATACAGCATCGCCAAAGATGACTTAGCCCAGGGGAACTATTTTTCGTCAGAGCCTCCTGTGTGGAACTAATAAAGAAGAGCCGTTAGATTTAGTTTTTTAACAACACTGCATTTTTTTTTAATATTAATACCGCACAACAGTCCCAACTGATCCCGTCTGAAGCCAGTGAGACTATGGCATCCCCAATTGGGGTATGTTGTGAGGCTGAAGGTAGTGGGGAGGGGAAGGAGATGAGGAAGGAGATGAGGAAGAGGAAGGTAGGAAGTACCTGGCTATTCAGATCTGGTCACCAAACACGGCTAAAGCCATTTCAAGCAAAGTTTCGATTCTGAACGGTGGTCTTACTGAGGGCGATACTGAGAGTATCTTCCACTCTGGAACGTGCCGCAAAATTGTGAAATAATTAAATAAACACAAATTTATCAAATAGAATGGGCTACGCCGGGATTTGATCCCGCGACCTTCGGAATGCGAGTTACCGCTGGACTACGCCGGCCCTCAACGTCTGTTTCGTCATTGTATGTTGACGAATAAATATTCTACAACGATTTATGTGCCATTTTCGATTTTCCGCGAAACGACATTTTTGTTTTTATTTATGAATTCGGCGGCGTTGACGTCACGCCCGCAGCATCGGTGAGAGCTGTCTTACCAGCCGGTGGCGTTTTCATGTCATAATGACGTTGTAGCCAGATGGAACAGTTTCAAATCAAATCAATAATTATGAATGAAAATATATAAAAATTTTTCGTACAATAATCAGAATAATTAAAATGAACTTTAAATCCTCCATACATTTTTGACGGTCTTCATAGTTTGTGAAAATACCCCATTATATGCGCAAAACAAAGGCACACGGTGTTCCATTTAATCTTATACATTGGTTAGTACAGAGCCTCTGAATGAACTGAGTGTTCGTTCAAAAACATTAAATTAGTAGAACCTTTACAACTGTTCGCGTAAAGTGCATCTCCAACGAAATGCAGCAAATGTTCGTCCTTCCATTCTGTCAAAGCTTTGTAGCGGGAATCTACTTGTTGCAGATATTTTCAGTTATCGTTCACCAGTTGAGCTTCAAGTGTTTAACTTTGGTGAAACTCCTTTCGGAAAAAAACATTGTTCCTGAAAAACACTTTTTCACGTTAAATTGGCAAACAAAACTTTCACAGATTTTACTAAATACCAGGCAATTAAAACACAAATGATTTAAAACACCGTGAAGAGTTTTTCAGTGAAAATTTACCGAAAATAATCTATTCGATAAACCTTTTTGGATAATTCGTACGACTAAAATATTTAATTCTCAAATAAGTTCAAGCTTTGTATTCCTTGAACAATGCTTTTTAATTAGCAAGTTCGGAATCCAACTTTCAATCAAAGGAGCAGCCTATTCATACAAATGATGATCTGTAATTTACCTTATTACGAAAGCCGAGACTTAATTCATTTTTCAATTACGTAATACCGTTGTCCGGGAATATTAAATTTAAATTTAAATGGATATTTATAAATAACACAATGACATCTTTGGATTGAATGTGATCTCTTTCAGTAAATCAAACAAGAGAACAATAAATTTTAGAAAGATGGGTTACTTTTAAGATTTATTTTATTTTCACTTCTTTTTACTACTCTCCACATTTTTTTCAACTCGTTTCAATTAGGTTTGACAGGATTTACTTCATCTCTTCCTACACTTGTAAAATAACACTCTTTATGGGATTTACCCACATTTCCAAATACCCTTTTTATTGTATTGAAAATAAAATGTATTTAACCTTAAAAATTCATGGGACTATGATATATATTTATGTTCCTCTAAGCTTATCTCGACACAGGTATATATCCTAGTGAGATCGAAAAATTCCATGTAAACACACTTCATATGGATAAATAAAATTTTCTAAACCTTACTTGAAAAATAAACAATGTGCTTTATTTCAACCAGCCTCAACAATATTCTAAAAATATAGGATTACTTAGTGCTGCTTGCTCTTAGCAATAGGAACTCAGGTGCCGTATATATGGATAAAATAAGGGATGCCAATTCGACAATAACTTGTACTTAACCTTTACGTAACTGAAGGGAAAAATCACATACGGCGCAAAGAAGGGGTCAATAGGGTCCCCCAAATATTGAGTGGTAGTGTTTATCACCCATATATTAGTTACTACCTATCTACGGTCCTACGCAAGACCTTGTAGTACCGTCTGTTGTGCCGGCTGGTAGCGAATTTCAAAGAAATTGTGTGCGTGAGTGCCACCTAAAGCTGATAAAATGAATTGTCATCGATCGAGAGTTTTTGGGGAATCGGATGTCAGGAAGTAAGTTAATGTCCACTTCCATGAAATGCATTTATACATTCAAGAAAACAAAATCGAAATTCAACATTAATTTAATTTATTCATTGAACAATGACGCGTGACGTTCAGCAAAACATTGCAGACTGACTAGCTTGCACCTAATCTAACCCTCTAAACTCAGACCAATCTGACAACGTTATCGGTGGAGCCATCATTTGGCTAGTAATATGACCACTGTGCCATCTCAGCCGCTATGTTGTTATAGGCGCTCTTCCCCTATTTAAAAAAAAAATAAAGCACAAAATCAGCGTAATTCAAAAACATTACTATTTTATCGCTTTCCAGAAAAATGCACCTTGTATGCGGCGTGAGAACTTTTTAAAAGTAATAATGATCTAGGGAGGAGAGTGATTTCATTAAAATTTGAGAAATATTTTTTAGAGTCTTAAAAAATAGTAACTAGATATTTTTTTGGCAGATCGATTGCCAAATAGTTTTTCAAGGATTACTTAGTTTAGAGTATGCGATGTAAAAAATAACTTAGGTATCGCACAAAACTCTCAATGGGGGAAGTGTATTACCCCTCTTCTCCGCGGAAGGGGGTTAAAGTAAATGCAATTTGAAAGAAGAATTTCTATCTCAGTTGTGGAACTTTTTAAATTATTTGGCTTCCATTAATTTATTATTGCATCTGATAAAATTTCATTTGTTGCCTCCAGACATCCCGCTCCGAACAAGCAAATAAATAATTAAAAAAAAACAAAATCAAGTGCATGAAATCAATTGTGTCAGTAAAAGTATATTCAGGCCTTCCCTGCAATCTTACTTGCTAGTTGGGTGCGGCGCAAGAGCGTTGTCTGGAAACAATTATTTAGACTGACGCATCTGGCAATAAAATTAGATCACAGAATAATCTTTATCATCCAATTGAATCTCAATTGCACAATCATTGTAGAAAATAATATCAACAACTATCCACAAAAACGTGAAAGAGATTGAGACACAGATAATGAAAAGGCAATTGTCACAACTTATAAAATACACATCATTCACGGACAAACAACTCATAATGAATGCTGATTTGTTTTTCATTACCAATTTTATATATTAATAAAATTTATTATGTACTTCATCTTATTGAATTTTATATAAAATGGGGGCCTCAGCACGGGTAACCCACGCTGTGAGGCCAACATTATTAAAAGATATCATTAAATGTAAATTATTGTACCAAAATACATAAATAAAATGTGAATCGAATCCAGGATCCTTTAGTTTTAGCGGTAATGGCGTCACTAACGACATATAATTACATTCCGTAATTTCACCATTCTCACACTTCCACTCTTTTAATTACAAAAATTATCTTCAATAATTTCCCATATTTTTAGTTGCCATCTTTTTGGTGTTTTTAGTTCTACCCAAATATTTTTACAGCCTAAATGGTGTCTTGGATATGGGACATCTTTTTACTTTTATGTAAGTCTAGAATTAATATTCAATTTACCAGATTTAATTTATCGAAGAGTCTCAGTTGCGACAGTAGCCTACATTTTTCTGTGTCTAAATCTCTTTCATATTTTCAATGAGAGTTGTTGATATTATTAAATATTATCTTCTTCAATGATTAAATATTATGATGAAGTTTATGAGCTTCAATAAGTTAATCATAATAATGTGCTTGAACAAATGTCTCAGTAACTCTATTTTTTAGTATCTATTGAGTTTTCGAGCAACCTTCTCTTTATCTATTCAAAGTTTATAATATCCTTACAATGTCAATCACCAAACTATGATAACAGACAAAGAGGTACAGAAATCATAATTTTAATGGAAGAGAAAATACTAATGAAGTTTCAGAGACATTTACATCTAAGAGAGTTTCCGTATTATCCCCGGTTCTATTATGTCCATGGCATTGTCGGCCTGTTTCATACAAATCTTAATTTTGGATTTGAGGTCAAAGTACCCAAACAAACTGAAAAATTATTTTTGTTATTAAAAGATTTATCGAATATCTAGTACGTATTTATTTGTTTTCCTTAAGTTATAAGATACAGGCCAGTAAAATTTTTAATGAGACATGATTTAACAGGCAATTTGGACAATTTTTATTTGTGAGTAAATGAAAAAGATTAAAAAAATATTAAAATAAAACATTTTAAAAATGCGATTTTCGGGTAGTAATTTTAATACATAAACGATAAATTTTTGTTCTGGTGTAAATAGGTAATTTGTAATTTAAATTTGCACCTATCTGGTATGTTTTTAGGTTTTGCACCTATCTAATTGATTTTTTTATTGATTTTTATTTTTTTTATTTTAGATTTCGTCATATTTTTTTAATAAATCGATATTGTAAAAAATTTTTTATACGTTTTTCATTTACTCACAAATAATTCCGGCTCCCTCAGACGGTACTTTTTTTCGCAAACACCAAATGTGTTTGGGATAAAATAGTGTTAGTATGTAGGTACTTTGAGTGTATGCATACCTGCTGGCTTGGTTCGACGGCCAATCTACAGGTATACAGGTACAGGAACAATAATAATTTATTGTTTCTTCAAATTTCGCAAATACACTTAAAATAAATAAAAACACTTACATTAATTTATTGTCTTTACAGGATGGCTGTATTATTTTTTTCCCATTTTTTAGTGTTTTAGTAGGTATTTTGTTAAGGGATGTTTTGTCCGTAGGATATTTTGTCGGAGGATTTTTTGTCGGGGATATTGTATCGCCAGATGAAAAGTCGCGGAACCGTAAGCCGAGTTATTTTTTTATCTATTTGTCTATTATCAGTATTCGTGATGTAAGGCAAATTATAAAGACATACATTTTACTTGTGGCTTCCTCTTAATAGCCTCACCGGTGAAGGAAAACTGCTTTTGCTGATAACAGCACGTCAGCTTCTGAACGGCCAATCTTTGTTTCTATTATTAAAAAAAAGTTTTATATTCCCGGCAATTTCACAAGAGCGCACCATGGAATTTTTGTCGTTCTAAGATGCAGACCTAACCTAACATTAGTAATGCTGCTCGGAAAAATATTTCTACTACTAAATAACTTGTTCTCTGATACCTGATATTTTTCAATTAAACGTTGAAAAAAAACTCGTTTCAATGTTATTAGTATGTTATTATTTAATAATGATTTTGAAAATTATTTTTTTTTTTTTTAACATTAACTCCACACAGGAGGCCCTGAGGAAAATAATTTTCCCCAGGGCCTATGTCATCTGGGATGCTGTGTGGAGTGTCTTTTTGAGGAGAGGAAGGAATGAACATTGGTCTGGAAGAGACCCATGTTTTAGGAGGGAGGAAACACAGAAGCCGGCAAATCGTTCCAAACCGAGCTGTTGAACTCAAGAACGAGTCGAAAAAACGACCCGTTCTCATGTGACAAATGTCAACCGTGTACATATGCTAGGCGCGCGTTTGGCGTGTCTCCCAACTATGCACCGGTGCCGAAGGGATCAATGACGCCAGTTCCTCAGAGCATCTTCCATTGAAATATCGGTAGAACATGGATAGAATTCCCACTCGACGCCTGTGTTCTAAAGATTGCAATCCGTTAAAGGTGGAAGAATCTATCAAACGGACCGCCCGTTTCTGCACAGAGTCAAGGGTATTTTTCAAGTATTTTGAAGCTCCAGACCAGAGGTGGCTGCCAAATTCAACCATGGGGCGCACTTGCGATTTGTATAGGGTTAGCAGTTGTGTACTTTTAAAGTATCTGCGGACCCTGTACATTACGCCCACTGTAAGTGAAACGTTTGAATATAACCATGAGCTCAGAAATAGGGTGTCCACCTAATAAGCAAGTTTATTGTTTTAGCGCCGAGTTTTAGAAGCGTGAAATATTATAAGTTGGATAAGAAGTGCTGGTGCGTCAGTCGTTTTCTTAGTTTTCGTTTATCCCTGAGGAAGATTATCGCATTATTTCTGGTGACTTGGAGCCAGGGTGATACATTAAATTTAAACATTGTTAAGCGCGCTCTAAGTGGAACAGAAAGACCATTACAATGCAAATTTTCTCATTTCTCAAGAACTCTCTGTCGCAGTTTGTACGTAACCTACTTTTATAATTTTGGAGGAAAACTGACAAAACGACTAAAATAAATTTATGCTTCATCGACATGTTTTTCTCCGATAAGTTTGGAATGGAAAAATTCTAAAAATAAATATCATGTAATGTCATTGTACCTACTGTCAACTACATATTAATTAAAAATTTAATTAAAAAATAAATATAGCTTTACTATATTGTAGTCAATGTTTCACTCATTACGAACGAAGTGTGTATATATACGTAAAGCATTAATTAACTTTTTTTATTTAAATTGTCATTTTTTTTTACTGGCATAACAAAAGAGTGAAATACATATTTTTTTTAAATATTTCTATGCTAATGAAGAAAACTGGGTCTTAAGTTACGAATATTATATCAAAATTGAAACAAAGAAATATTGTTTGAATCGAAGAAGTTACTGCTTTTTGTTGATGAGATTCGTGGTTTTCAGTTTTTTATAAAGGATTTTTTTTGAGGATGATACCAAATTTACGAGAATTATTTTTTTACTTCTTCGGGAAGACTATCAAAATATTTTATCCCTTTGTAACTATTGTAAATTTGCTGTGTAAAATATTTAAAAAAAAAATCACGTAATAAAACACACAGTAGCTACAGATTACTTCGACGGCTCCAATTAAGACCGCAGTAACTCAAAATTTGGTGTTTTTGAGTTAGTTATATTTTCGGGTTTCGTAAATTTTTATCTACATGCCAAGAAGACTTTTGTTACTCTAACAGTTATACACCGAGAGAAAAATCCATTTAAAAATAGTTGTAAGTCGCGATGTCATTAGTTTTCCATGTACTAAAGAAGTAAGTTGAGTTACTGCGCTTTTCATCGGAATTTTTATTTTTCTGTCGTCGTAAGTCAGACTTACTTCTTTTTTCCATGGAGAAATGTCGATATCATCATTTGAATTGCGTTTGACAGTTGATGTTTAGTCATTGCGGTTTGCATATTGCAGTGATAAAATTGAAAATATAAAGAAAATTGTACCGTGAAAGTGTTAAACATGAGAATTTCCAGTAGGACCACCAAAATAATAGCTAATGGTAAAGCATTATTGTCTAAAATGCAATCTGGTAAGTGTAAACATATCTCGGACATAATTTAAAAAAATTTCAAGTACTCGGACCCATAAGCTTATTTTCACGATAATATAACATTACCAGAGAAATGCATGACGTATAGGGCATACCTGTTAATAATTACTTGTTCCCCGAAAATCGGCCGGTGAATTCTTATTTTTCACATATTGTTTGTTCATTTTGTAACATAATAATACAGAGTCTACTTCTGATGACTTATTGAGTCCCTATGGAGATCAGCAAGATTTTAGTGGAGTGAAATCTGATGATGGTTGGAAGGCTGATGAATGTTGTAATTCAAGACCTATAGAATTGAGTGTTTGTAGATTAACCTCCCCTGATTTCATGTTGTTTTTTAATGAGGAAACAGGATTATTCTATCGTGCTACTAAAACAACTGCTAATATGGATACTCTGAGCACTATACTTACTTCATAAAAATGATAACATTTTCAAATGCTTCAAATTAATAGAAATGTTTTTGTTCGAGATATATTTGGTGATGTTAAATGGAATCAGATTGCAAATGAAACTACCGCTTTAAATGGAAGAATACTTTGCACGAAGAATCGCGAAAAAAATATTCGTAGCATTCTGGAAATTACAAAGTCATGCCATGCAGTGGAATTTTATTTGTCAACACGTGGAATTAATGCCGAAACAAATTGCGGCTACAAACCGTAATAACTCCAGGCACGGAATTTTGCAAGAATATTATTTTAACATCAGAATAATAAACAACGGGTTTGCCAAACAATGTTTTTGCAAACATTGGGGATCTCTGATGGAATGATAGGTACTACATGTGGAAAAATTGACGAAAGAGGTGCAGTAATGCTTGATCAGCATGGGATACATCTCACAAGATCTAATAAAATTCTCCCTGAATTCAAAGTTTCGGTACACGAACACATCCGAGCCTTTCCTGTAGTGGAGTCACACTATACCAGGAAATCGTCTAAGAAGCTTTATCTAGAAAGAGATCTGAACATTTTCAAAATGGACAGGCTGTATCTAGATTGGCAGAAAGAAAGAAGCATTGAAATATCTGCTACACTGAGACAATACTCAGATGCTTCTGATTTCCATTACAATTACACTAAAAAAGGACAGTGTCAGGTGTGTGAGAAATTTATAATAGCTACAGAAGAAGAAAAAGTATTGTTTAAAGATGCTTACGAAATACACCAGAAAAAAAAAGTTCAGGGCAGGATCTTAAAAGATTCGGGTAAAGAGAACGCTGAAATTGATTTGCAGCTACGCGAAGCAGTATTTTTTTTGCAAAAGGTTTTACAGACACCTCTGTCGGTGAGTAGTTTTTATTACAAAAAAAAGTACGCAATGTACATTTTATCATTTATGATATCGGAAAGAAACAGGGTCACTGCTTTATTTGGCATGAATCTGAAATTGTTACATGTTTACTAAAAAATTTAACTTCAGTTCAACAAAAGAGTATACGTAAAGTTATATTCTATTCGGATAATTGCAGTAGACAGAACCAAAACCGAAATGTGTTTTCCATGTTGGAATATACTGCACCAACCTTCAAAATTGACGATACGCATTATTTTATGGAGAAAGGACGCACTATAAATGAGGGTGATTTTATGCATGCCACAAAAGAAAATCCAAGAAAAGGTGAAAATTTTACATGCCTGTACAATGGGTCATGCTGATTCGATGTGCGAAAGTGAAGGGTTTACCATATGAAATTAACGAAATGAGCTATGAATACTTTTTGGATTTCAAGTCACTCATTTCGCAAACAAATTGAAAAAAAAGCCAACGATAATTCAGTTGTGAAATGAAATAAAGTACGCGATGTATCTGCGACATGCAATAATCCATTGGAAGTGTATATAAGGTATGGCATGGAAGCACCACTAACCATCATTTTAGAAAAACGGACAAGAGGCAGGCGACTGGACAGATTAGTTGAACCTGTTGTTTGCTGTTGCTGTGTATAATCAAAAACAAAACATCGATAAACTTAAACATAAAAGATCTGCTAGCATTATGCGTACTAATTCCAAAGACTTACCATAGTGTCTATCTTTCACTAATTTTTTCCATTGAAGAAACTTCCATTGGATATTTTTATGCCAGCGATGGTGTGTCTGATGATTCAGAAAGCAAATGAAATTTGATAATGCTCCTTTTCTTCTATAATTTTATGTAATTACTTAAGAATCTCTTATAGTTTACGTACGTAACAGTTTCTAAACAAATATATTATTTTTTCAGTTGATCGAACTAAAAATGTTTTTTATGCTGTTTTTAAATACTGACACATAACAACTATTGAAAAACTCTCAACTGTGTGGAATTTTAATGTATATAAATGATGTTTTTTAGTGTTAAAATAAAGCAGCTCATCGCTACTTCTATAATTTGTTTAATTTTTCCCTCTAACAAAGAACATACTACCTATTGATTTTATATAAACTCCGAGGAAAACAGCAGTAAGTCCAAAAACCCTTTAAATTAGTGCAAATTTGAGAAGCATACTAAAAAAATATTAAACAGTTAGAAAGAGTATTAACAAACCATACTTATTCCATTTAAATAAAATTCAAAACACCCATCTAAGATTATGCAGAATTTTTTGAACTTTAAAATCGCTCTCCTGTAAAATGATAAAAAGTGAGTTACTGCAGTTTTAATTGGAGCAGTCGACTTATGAAAAAAACATCGTTATTATTATTGAACACGTAAAACTATTAACAAAAAAAATCTACAAATCTTTTGGGTCCGTTCTCGAAAGATTTGTAGCAGTGAAATTGATTGACCCTTCATATTTTTTTACCTCTATTATGTTTTTTTTTTATTTTATTCATACTTTACTTCCGTTTTTTTCAAAAATATTTTTCAATTTTTGTATGCACATGTACAACCGTTTACAAATTTGAAGGATCCTGTCGCAAAATGTTTATCAAGGCATTCATTATTCATATATGTTTTAACTTCATTATTTTTCTCAGACAATTTTCTTTAATACTCTCGCTCCTCAAGTGTGATAAAATAAAGGTGGAACGAAGTGAGTGCCTTGTGTAATTCCCTCGTCAGCAGAATACGGTGTTTAATATTCCACGCCCCGAGGCAACTGTTTCACTGCCCAACAAAACTCAATTGTAGAATTTACATTCAGCGAGGCTTTCTGTATTCTCCTTGTATGTTACCATTGAAGTAAGTATCTATGTACCCCGCTTTGTCCACGTACTTTGTCTCTGTACCTCCCAACAACAGCTTGCAATAAATTACTCTCAACAACCTATTTACTATCCCTATTACTGCTTCAGTATTATTCTCCCATCTCACTTTATTATTACCACATTATACGAAAAACACTTAGTTGTTTATTTTTACCAGGAACCAATTGTTTTACAGAAACTCAAAAGCAACGTTGTCATCAATAATTGAGGTGTGTAGAAGCAAAGGCAGCAATCTCCACTTTCGTTTTTTTTTTAAGGCAAAAAACACATTGATATCTTTGCTTTTGACGCATATTTTCAAAATCAGAGTTTGAAAATATGTATCGAAGGCAAAGATATCAATGTGTTTTTTTGCCTTTTTTTCAAAAAACGAAAGTGGAGATTGCTGCCTTTGCTTCTACACACCTCAATTGATGGCAACATTGGCCAATTATTGGCCGTTCAGTGCCTTTTTTACTTTTGAAATGTCCCCGTTAAAAGCTAAATAAGCTGATAAGCTTAATAACATGGTAGTTTTTGTCCTCTTCTGCTGATCGCAATTTGCTTATTTGTTGAAATGGACTAAGAAAAGGCATTTAACTGGGACTTCTCAACTGTCAAAAAACACAATGGCGCTGATTGACTATTTGAATTTCTGTGAAATAACCCGTCTTTAATGTATTGCAATAAATTGTCTTGTCAATAATAAAAAGATACCCTTTTTCTTTATCGAAATTTCCATCCATCGTAAAGGTAACATTGCCCATCTTTCTTTAATATTGCTGAGTGATGCCATATAACTAATAATTAACCAAATTATATACAGGATTGTTCCATGATATTCTTACCAGGCCTCCAAATTTCACAGAATTTCTTCATAAATTTTATTACGTGTTTGTGGTTTTCAGTTGATCTCAATGAACGATAACCCAACACTTAGGTAAGTTCCTTTCTGACTAAATAATAGAACCAAATTTGTCATTGCTACTACTCGTATTCCCAGAAAAAACATTTTTTTTTGTTAAATCTTCTTACAAGAAATAAATATTTAAAAGTCGGCAATATCTAACGTAGAAAATCTGATAAGAAAATGTTTCGTCGCTCATTAAAATCAATCTTATTTCTAAACTATTTAAAGTTTTCCTCAATGCATATGTAGGTATAGCAGCATGTCTTTTTATCATGTAAACTCCGTAAGAATTTTAATGAAATCAAAATGTTTAGTGTCTGTTTTTGGCCGTATGGAAGAATTATGTTCATGTATCACACAAATCTCCTGAATACGTAAATTATTAGAACTGAACAAGTCATAATTTATTAACAACAACTATCTTGTGAAGAGATCATTTAAAATCGTACGTATCCTTGACCTTGTGAAAGAATATATTCATCGGACAACCCTGCAAATATCTTTGCGTTTATTACCCCTCCCTATGTACCTGTGTGTCAATTTGTAAATGTGCGTTGTCTGTCTAAATGTCAGCTAGTAATGTATTTTGTACTTCCCTAATCACGTTTGTTCAACCGCCTAAACACACACATCAACAGGTGAGCTAGATTACAAACTAGCAGATCAATTTTGATTGAATTTATATTATGGAACAACACCCTTAAATACAATTATTTTTCAAATTATAATTACTAACTAACTATTAAAATTTCATTTGAATTTTTATTGTGATAAATTGAAACTCGCTTTGATTAATTCTCGTCGTAAAATTAAGGCATTCAACTATTAAAGACGATGTTTTTTTTTAACAAAATATCATTTTAGATCAACGAATTGGTACACTGAAAAAAAATCTGAGTTGTACATTGCAAACCTTTAATTAAATGGAACAATCAATTCTCAAACATTTATATTTCAAATAATTAAAAATAATTTAAGAATCATGAAAAAACACAGCTCTTGTATCAGTAAAACAAATCACATTGAAATTAAATATGTACCATTATAATTTCGCTGCCCATACCCCCATAAAACTGTTTTTTTTCTTCCGAAAATACTTATTTAAGATCGATTCGTCCATTTGTTTAGAATAATCCTAGGCATTCATGCTGTTTAAAGTTAGATCCCCGTAATATTATGTATTTCTAAATAAATGTTACCTTGTCCCCTAGTGTTTCTTGTTATATATGATATATTATGTTCCCCCGTGTTATCTATTCCCTAGTGCCTCCTGTTTGTTCTTCAATATCCATGTGTTATTTTTTGTATCCATTTGTGCCTGTGCCATATTCTCCATAATGTCGTCCGATATGTTCCCTAATGTCTCCCTATATTAACTAGTGCTGCTATATTACATATTATACTCTCCAAAGTTCCCACATATTCTTGTATGTTCTCAGTGTTTATGTGCCACTTTCCATAGTGCTGACGAATTTCCCCCTATGTTTCCTAATGTCCCCCAAGTTACCTTGTACTCCTGTATGTTCTCGAAATTTCCCATTTGTTATTGTACGTACCTAGTTGTGCCCGTACCATGTTCAAAAATCTTTCCTAATGTCCTCCGATATCACCATTTGTACCCTAAAATCCTCCTACATTTGCTTCTGTATTATATTTTCCAAAGTTCCCTTATGTTCTTGTATATTCCCAGTTGTGCCTGTGCCACTGCCGGTTGTGCCTAGCCTTAGTGTGTTCGACCGCCTGTTTCAGATAAGTGTTGTTGTCGCCGGCCGAAGAACTCCCCTCCCAATGCGCCATGAACCATGGCTCAGATCCCGTCGCCTCGGCTGCGGCACTACAGGTCTATATCCTCATACATGATCTTCTTCTGCCCGTTCTCCAACTCGCAATAGCTCTCGTCAATCACTCTCAATCACTCTTCATTTTTGCATCGTCACTTGTCGTATAAATTTAGAATAGCACAATATCTTAACTATATTTGCATTTTTATCTGCTCATTCTCTATTCTAGCACATTCCAGGTCGCACTTGCGCTCTCTCGATAATTCAGCATTTAAAACATTGAGCTAAGCTATTTATCGGTTTTATCAACCAACTATCATTACATCATGTCAGTGTCATCGGTTGTGTATTTAGTATAGCACAATATCTCAACAGTATTATCTAGTTGTTCTCTATTCTAGCACATTCGAGTTCGCACTTGCTTCTCTCTATAATTCAGCAATTATCTGTCTGTATTAAAATGGCTCATTCTCACATTGTACAACCAACTCCCTTCATATCATGCCATTTTCATCGGCCGTGTCATCTTAATTGTATTTGCATTGTTATCTCTCGTTCTCTATTCTAGCATATTCGAGTTCGCTCTTGTGATCTCTCAATAATTCAGCATTTAAAAAATTGAGCTAAGTTAGTTGCCTGTTTTAAAATGACTCATTTTCGCATTGTTAACAAAATTCCATATTATCATGTCACCATCATCGGTTGTGTATTTAGTATAGCACAGTATCTAAACAGTATTATCAAGTCGTTCTCTATTCTAGCACATTCGAGTTCGCACTTGCGTTCTCTCAATAATTCAACATTTAAAATATTGAGTTTAGTTATTTGTGTGTATTAAAATGGCTCATTCTCGCATTGTCAACCAACTCTCATAATATCATGTCATTCTCATCGACCGTGTATTTAGTATAGCACAATATCTTAATTGTATTTGCATTGTAATCTACTCGTTCTCTATTCTAGCACCTTCGAGTTCGCACTTGCATTCTCTCGATAATTCAGCATTAAAACATTGAGCTAAGATATTTGTCGATTTTATCAACCAACTGTCATTACATCATGTCAGTGTCATCGGTTGTGTATTTAGTATAGCACAATATCTTAACATTATTACTATCTAGTCGTTCTCTAGCACATTCGAGTTCGCACTTGCGTTCTCTCAATAATTCAGCATTTAAGACATTGAGCTAAGTTATTCGCCTGTTTTAAAATGACTCATTCTCGTATTGTTAACCAACTCCCATATTATCATGTCACTATCATCGGTTGTGTATTTAGTATAGCACAATATCTTAACAGTATTTTCTAGTTTTTCTCTATTCTAGCACATTCAAGTTCGCACTTGCGTTCTCCCAATAATTCAGCATTTAAAATATTGAGCTAAGTTATGTGTCTGTATTAAATTGGCTCATTCTCGCATTGTCAACCAACTCATGTCATTCTCATTGGCCGTGTATTTAGTGTAGCACAAGATCTTAATTGTATTTGCATTGTAATCTACTCGTTCTCTATCCTAGCACCTTTGAGTTTGCACTCGAATTCTCTCGATAATTCAGCATTAAAACATTGAGCTCTATTTGTCGATTTTATCAACCAATTGTCATTAAATCACGTCAGGTCGTCGGTTGTGTATTTAGTATAGCACAGTATCTTAACAGTATTATTATCTAGTCGTTCTCTATTCTAGCACATTTGAGTTCGCACTTGCGTTCTCTCAATAATTCAGCTTTTAAAACATTGAGCTAAGTTATTTGTCTGTTTTAAAATGACTCATTCTGGCATTGTTAACCAACTCCCATATTATCATGTCACTGTCATCAGTCGTGTATTTAGTATAGCACAATATCTCGAATGTTCGCTTAGTGATTTATTCGTTCTTTATTGTAGCCATAGAAAGAAGATGTATTATAATATGTACAGTGATTTGAACACATTCAAAGTCACATAATTATTACAATTGTTCAGAATTGTTTTAAAATTGCTGTTTCTTACATCGTCAACTAACTGTTACAGAAATGTCACAACTCATATTTTGTCGTATGTAGTGTTTACTTAATATAGCACAATATCTCAACTGTATTTGCATAGCATTTGCAATCTCTAATAGTTCAGAAATTGAAACCTTAAGGTTTTGCTTTTTTGAAAATATTTCATTATTGCACTCTCAACAAACTGTTAGAATATTACGTCATTTGTAGTGTGCCATGTATTTTTAGTAAAACACAATTTTATTGCTTCCGTTCATCAAATTTCTCACGTTTCTAGGAAATGCAAGGCAGGGGTGTAAAACTCCGTATTTAGACACATGTCAAAGTTTAGTCAAAGACATTTAAAGTTCTTCGTTTTTCCCTTGTACGCCATCTGTCACATACGTTCAGTACTCAATAACTAAATTACATTTATTGGTCAAATTTCTAGCACATTCAAATTTAAAAGATAGATATGTTTATCTGCCTCTTTCATAATGATGGCTTTTCTCTTGGACTGTCACTTGTCACCGATTATTTGTTGCATAAATTTTGCATAGCCAACAATATTTAAACGTTTTTTGCATATTTATTTACTTTATTTTTTTATTTTAGCGTATTCGAGTTGCTGTCTATCGATGCTTAGCATCGGACTAAGTTAGGCTTTCTCTTGCGTTGTCAGCAAACTGTCACAATATAATGACTTATCAACTGTCTTTAGACATGTATATTTAGGACAGCACCATGACTCTATTGTATCTGTAAATTAATTCGCTCATTGTTCATTCTAGCACATTTGAGTTTGCAATTGAGTTTTGTCAATAGTTCAGCTTTTAAAACTTGAAATTTTTCAATATTACAATGTTTGTTTGTCACATATAGCACTATATCTCTAATGCATTTGCAAATTAATTCACTCGTTCTCCATTCTAGCACATTCGAGTTTGTTTCTGTCAATTGAGTTTTGTCAGTTTTAAATGGATTATTCTTACATTGGAAAACAACTGTCACAACATAATGTTACTTGTCATCTGTCGTGTGTCACGTATATTTATTTTTATTTATTTATTTATTTTTATTAGTATCTATAGCAAAATTTGTACATAATGTATTTATAAATTGTATTATATTAAGGTATTATAAAGTTTTTTTTTTCACAGTCCTCCTCACTAGGGTTCCCTGTTCTGAGGCGGCCTGTAGTTTTTCCACATTTGTATTTAGTATCCAGTTGTCTTTACATGGTCTTCAGTATGTTTGACAGTTCATTTTCACTTTACTCTCTCAACCATATTTTTACTTTTGTTTTAAATTTATTTATTTCTGTTATTTTTTTGTTTGAGTTGGTAGAGCGTTGTATAGTTTTGTCGCATTGAATTTCATATTTCTTTGTCCAAAAGATGTTTTTAAACTGGCTGTAGCTAGAGTATTTTGGTTTATTGCCCTGGTTGTGTATCTATGTTAGACAGAGGAGTATTCTGATATGTTTTTTTTAAATTTTAAATAAAATATTTTTTGCATAAAGTTTTTGTATATTGTAGACTTGAATGCTTTGAAACAATTCTTCTGTCGGAGTTCTAACCGGTAATTTCAAAATTGTCTTTGGTACTCCTTTTTGGGCTATATTGAGCCGGTCCATGTGAGTGCTCAAGGCAGATCCCCATCCAGTTATCCCGTACTCTATTTGTGATTGACATAAAGCGTAGTACACTTTCTTAATGTCGTTTATGTTGAGGATGTTACGGATCGCTCTAAAGAAGTAAATGTACCTGGTGAGTTTTTTTGTGATTGCTTCAATGTGTCCGTTCCGTCGGAGATTATCATCAATTTCAATACCAAGATATTTGATACTTTTGGAGTGTGCTATGGTAGGACAGTGGCATGATGAGCCTTGATTTTGATAGTTTTCTTGGCATGTATGTAATTTGAGATTAAAGTCATCTTCTGGCTGTCCTCTGGCTGTTATAGAAAATGTCAGATATTTTGTTTTATTGACATTAAGTGTAAGGGAATTAAGTACAGTTTTAATTTTAGTACAGCACTATTTCTTTAGCTTGCAAACTAATTAGCTCATTCACCATTCTAGCACATTCGAGTTTGCACTTGACTTCTGTCAATTTTAAATGGATTGTCCTTACACTGTAAACCAATGGTCACAATGCAATCGCACTTGTCATTTGCCATGGGTCATATATGTTTAGAAAAGCACCACATTTTTAAGGCATTCGCAAATAATTCTCTATTTTAGCATATTACATTTCGCACTTGAGTTAATTTAATAGCTCAGCGTTTTAAAACATTGTGTTATGTCTATTTTAAAACATTGTCAACCAATTGTCACTTGTGTCTGTCACGCTATCGTATGTCACGTATGTTTTGTATAGATCCATGCCTCTACTGCAAAAGCTTATGTTTTTAAAACATCTCCATTCTAATACGGCCGCATTTGAGTTTTAGATATTTATCGTATACGTTTTAAACACACAAAACTTTGAACTGCCGGTTTTAAAATGACTGCTTATTGCATTGTCAATTAATTTTAACAACATTTTATTTATCATCTATCTTTTGTCATGTAAATTTTATACAGCACAATCAACAGAAAAAAAGTGTTTATAGTTATACATTCTCATGGTTGCAATTTCGTTTCCCCTTCCTGCCTACATAGATCAACTTTCCAACGAGAGAAAAAGTTACCCCTTAAGGATTACTTTTCCACTGTCAGGCAACTGTCATAAAACTGTCACTTTTCGTTTGTCATCTGTCAAGTTTATTTTGTTTTATACAATGTCTTAAATGTAATTGCTTATGTTTTGTAATAATTTCAATTCCCCCTTCCGTTGAAGCAGATTAAAATTCACATTTCCGTTCTCGTTTTACTTCGGCGTTGTACGCATTGAAAATTTCACGTTGACAGCAAACTGACATGCAGTACTGTTGTCATTCGTATTTTTTATAAGTCTAATTTCACAATATCTCTCTTCGTGTCAGCACTTTGAATTTGTTGATGATCTTCATGTTTTAACATTGGTGATTAAAATATCTCCTGTTCCTAAAATTTTTGCGAGCTCCTCCCAAAGTACAGTGAATTTAATTAAATTATGATAATATTAGCGAAACTCAATCGAAAATCTGATAACAGAAAAATCAGAAGAAGATACAGTCTCATCTAGGACTCAAACCCAGGACCTTCGCCCTGCCGGGATGCAGCTCCATCAACTGAACTAATGTGTCCCTATCCTAGTCCTAGATGTGACTGTATATTTTTCTGTTTCAGATTTTCGATTGAGTTTCGCTGATATAGTCTTCATTTAATTCAATATTACCATTTGAGATTTTGCTCACTAAATTAAACATAAAAACAAAACATGCCTAAATTTCTGAAAACTGAACCTCACCGAATATAATGCCGTGTAATAGTTTCGTTAGTTATCACTCAAATGAATGATAAATTTGATAAAAAAACATGAATAATTAAATAAAAAAATTGTGTAACATGAAAAGCTAAGCTAGGACAGACCAGTAAAATGTGTTTCATCAGTTAGAACTGCAGATAAATGGCACTCATTAACTATTAGCGCCACACAAGAGGCTCTGAGAAAAAAAATTCTCAGGACCTGTGTCATCTTTGGAAATGCTGTGTGGAGGGTCTTTTTAGGGAATGGTAGGAGAGGAAGTTCTGGGAAGGAAAGATTATGATACGGTAGGTAGGATTTTAGAGGTCAACGTATCCAGGAGTGCCGGACGAATGAACCCATCCCTCTCAATGTGATGCAAGGCGATGGGTCGAGAGAGTCTGATAGTTGCTGCGAGTTCATGGAATGAGTTTTGTCTAAGTCTTCGTGGCGAATTCGCTTGCTTACCTACTGCGGGGCGGGCCGGATAAGGAAAGACCGGTTGACAGAAACCTGACCTAGACCTCTCCAGCTATAATATCTTGCCTTGCATTGCGAAGGTTGGACATAT
Organism: Glyphotaelius pellucidus; assembly: GCA_936435175.1. Taxonomy (NCBI): domain Eukaryota; kingdom Metazoa; phylum Arthropoda; class Insecta; order Trichoptera; family Limnephilidae; genus Glyphotaelius; species Glyphotaelius pellucidus. The sequence continues at coordinate 7,416,022 of OW386548.1, read as the reverse complement.
TGACCCCCAGATTCCTACGCACCCCTTGAACCTTTTTCCTTTCTATAACTTCCTCTCCTACCTTTCCCTAAAAAGACTCTCCACCCAGTATCCCCAAAGGTATTTTTTCATCGGGGACTCTTCTGTGGAGCTGATGTGAAAAAAAAAAATTTATATATTAAAAATTCATTAAACTTGAATACTTTTCCGAATTACGCAGGAAAACAATTAGTTCGTTATCTCCACCCAAGCCACCGGTAACCGAAATAATTATGTTTTATTCTTCAGAAATGTTCTCTTAAAACCACATTAAGACTTTGAGATAGAGACACAAATTGAAAACCTTATTTTCATTTGTAAAAATGAATATAGAGATATTATATAATGCGACAACCAAAACAATCACAATATATAAAAAAGTGTTTTTAAAATATTGTTGAAGAGTAAAATTCACCTTCCAATCCTTTTCGATTCACAATGCATGATTTGATAGTAATATTTTGATATTCCGTCGTGTTTCCGCATGTTCCTCAATGGTTCATTATGTTTCGAAATGTTCCGAATGTTTTCGAGTTTCCGCCTCTCCATGCACTGCGCGTTGCACGAGTTCCAGCATGATTTTAAGGACGAAACTCAATATTGTTCCAGCCTTTGAATTTTTCCTAAAATAACGAGCCAAGAGGAAATTGAAAGAGCGGCGGTGAGTAGGTACCATCACGAATTTACAATTTGGTTTCCATGCTAACGGCTTTATGAAATTCGATAGGTAAGTGAAATTCTCTGAGAAATAAATACAAAAATGCTTTTAATTTCAGATAAGTTGAGGTAAAATTTTACAGCGAGGTTCTTTCTCTGTGGTATGAAGGTATACTAACTATGGGGTACGAATAATAGCAACGTTAAATCAAACAAACAAGGCACGCAGGCAAAAATTTATGTTTGTATAAGAATATTTATCAGAAGATGGGCAGCGAACACTGGAGCAATTCGCGATTAATTGCGTCGACGGCAATTGGAAACAGAATAAATTGATTTTATGAAAAACAAATACCTTTGTAAAACACCACTATTTAATTTTAATCACCGTCAATATTTCAAAAGTTACACACGACAAAAACCTTATCATAACAAAGGCAGATAAAGGAAATTCAATTATTATTTTAAATAAAGTGGAATACATACAAAAGACTTTGAATTTTTTAGATAATGATAATTTTGAAATTGTCAATAAAAATCCAATCAATAAATGCCAGGAAGAAATTATTGATACATTAAAATCTTGCAGAAGTGAAAATATTATTAGTTTATTTAAAAACCAAAAATTAACTATTAAAAATCCACAAGTACCAAAATTATACAGTTTGCTAAAAATCCATAAATTAGAAAAACCTATTAGACCGGTTGTTTCCAATTGTAACGCCCCTAGTTATAAATTGGCTTCTACAATCAATAAATTAATTCTTGATAACAAAATTTTCAACCCTAAACATACAATAAAAAATTCCCTTGAGTTAATTGACAAATTAAAATCTTTGGATATACCTAAAAATGCAATGTTAATATCATTTGATGTTGTAAACTTATTTCCAAGTGTTCCTCTTTTAGAAACTAAATCTATTATTAAAGAATTGTTAGATTTTTCAAACATTTCCAAAAACTTGTCTCAGGATTTATATAAAATTTTTAATGTTATTCTTAAGCAAAATTATTTTCAATTTGATAATATTATTTACAAACAAAAAGATGGTTTAGCAATGGGTTCAAGTACTAGCCCCCTAGTCGCAGATATATTTTTAAACAATTTTGAAGAAAAATTTTTTAATAGTCGTGCTTTATTATTAAAATATGTTTATTTTTGGAAAGATATGTAGATGACGTTTTTTGTATATGGACTGGAACTAATAGGCAATTAAATATTTTCTTAAATTTCATTAATAAACTCCACAAAAAAATTAAATTTACCCTAGAAATTGGAAAAAATTGCAGTTTAAATTTTTTGGATTTAAGTATTTCTATTGTCAAAAATAAATTTGAATTTAACATTTTTCGTAGACACATATACAGATATCATTATACATGAAACTTCTAATCATCCATTTTCACAAAAATTAGCAGCGTTTCATACCTTACTAAGTAGACTAATTAATATTCCCCTATCTTTAAGAAATTTTAAAACAGAATTAAATACAATTAAACAAATTGCAATAAATAACGGTTATTCTACACAATTAATAGATAATATGTTAAACAAAAAATATAAGAAAAAGTTTTTTAGATCTTTTGTTTATCCACACGTAGTTGACAAGAATAATAATTCGAGAAAAATTGTATTTTTAAATAATAACACTTCAAATTTGATAATTAAAAACATGCTAGATAATATCCAACCAGCTTTTTACGCCAATAACAAATTAAAAAATTATATATTAAATAACAAGGACAAAGGTGTGTTTTTGAACAAATCTGGGGTTTATAAATTAATTTGTAATGATTGTAACTTTTTTTATATTGGGAAGACTTCTAGAAATTTTAACATTAGAGTTAAGGAACATCTAAGATGTTTAAATAATAATAATTATTCAGAATTTGCAAACCACATTTTGGAAACAGGTCATTCTTTTGATATTAATAAAGGTTTAAAAATTTTACACACTAACACAACGGGTATACAATTAGATAATTTAGAAATTTTAGAAATTAGAAAAAGTGTTAATAGTAAATTAAATATTATAAATAACCAAACGTTTTTTAAAAATAGCCATCTTTTAAATTTATTTTCGTATTAATACTTATACTTATAATAATTTATTTTGTTATTTAGACTTCTTGTTTTCCTTTTAAAAGATTTTTTATTATGTTAATGTAATTTTTTACCCATTCTAAAATAATTTTTATATTTTATTTTATATAATTGTTTTTTACGATATATTTTAGGTAATTAATCACCTCTCCTTTCTAATATTTTGTCTATGTTCTAATTAGTCTATACTTATTTGTCTTTTGTTATTTATTATTGACTTATTATCCTGACGAAGAAAACATAGTTTTCGAAACATGTTGATATTGTTAATAAAATAGTGGTGTTTTACAAAGGTATTTGTTTTTCATAAAATTAATGATGACACCCCAAAGTAAATATGCCTATTTTGAAGAAAGAATAAATTGAGCTTGGCGTCGCACTAGTTAGTGATAAAATATCCGTGTCATCTATTGGCGTACGATCAGCCAATGGTAATCTTTCGTGAAAAGCTGCTTTTTTAGCTTGCCACAAAACAATTTTTCCCAAAATAATTGTCGTTGTCAATTTATATAAATTTATAATCCGTTTTTCTAAGCTAAACTAAACAAAACACTTTTCTTCTTCACGACTTCATGTTTGGTCAAAATTTTGTAAGTGATCCATCGGTTAATTGTACAAGTGGTCCAAAACGTCGGGTTCCTCTGCCTAGCTCTTAAGTCCTCCAACATTGCTATAGCAATATTTTCTGCTTATTCAAGTTTGGTGTAGGAGAATTGTCAGGTTTTTCGTAACCTGACAATGACAGATTTTTTAATTGTATTTAGAAATTTACAAATTTATTTATTAATTTTTAAATGTTTCACATTGCAATGCTACCCATGATAGTAGAGAAGTCAATTCTCGTGTTCGAGGTAGGAATAAGGACAATTATGGTTTTAAATTAAAGCAGCTGAAATCCCCGGCGTTCCCGGGCTTTACAGAGAGTTTTCCGAAAACAGACATAGATCGTAATTATTTTCCTGTTATTTTGCAAAATTACATCTAGAAGTATCAAAATTCTGTTACGAAGGGTGGAAAAAAGGGAGTTTTCAAAATCTCATTTCAAGAGTGACCTTTCTCTTGTTTTGAAGGTAAGTATGCCAAATTTCGTTAATATTGGAATTTTTCAGATTTTTCTAAAAAACATAGCCACAGCCCCACACTTCTTTAGAAGTTTGATAAAACAGCTGTAGTCCCTAGTAGAGTTTTTCTAAATCAAATGTAGGCAGTAGTTTGCTTTTACTTTGAACGTCGTGTGTGCAAAATTTCACCAAATAGCAATAAAATACCGCTTTGAGGGGTGGGAAAAGGAGATGCAGCTATTTTTAGAAATCTCACGTAGACAGAGACCTTCCTCTTGTTTAAGGTTAAACGCAACGTACGTTATAATCTACGCATTCACAGATGGCGCCAATAAAATTATTTTAGGTTTTAAACACTTTTGCGAGTTATGTTTTAAAATATTAAGAATAATTAATTGTTCGCGCCCGTACATACGTAAAATGAATATGAATAAATAGTTTTGTCAATAAAAAAACTCAAATCTTTCAAGAGAGGCTGATAAATACAATATTGGATTGAATCACCGATGCAATTTTGTATTTGTCAGCCTCTCTTGAAAGATTTGAGTTTTTTTATTGACAAAACTATTTATTCATATTCATTTTGCGTATGTACGGGCGCGAACAATTAATTATTATTAATATCTTAAAGCATAACTTGCAAAAGTGTCTAAAACCTGAAATAGTTTTATTGGCGCCATCTGTGAATGCGTAGATTATAACGTACGTTGCGTTTAACCTTAAGTGGTAAAATTCGTCAATCTCGAATACAAGGTAGATTTGTACAAAGATCGAATCCACGTCGCCGCAGAAACTTTCTTTAAATAGATAGACGATATTATAAGATATAATAATGTCATGTATCAGACAAAACAATAATGATATCAGATATAAAATAAATAACAAGGCACACATATAATCTAAACAATATAATATTAATTTATGTGTTGAAGTGAAGATTTATCATTTTAAGAGATGTGTCTTTTTTAATGCTTGAAAATAGAAAAGGTGGATGTAATTTCTGAAGAATTTAAAATTTATGTAAAAATTAATTTTTACCTACTCCAAGGTTTTTTTAAATTATTTTGTTGATCTAAATCCAAATACTTTTTGAATTTGCTTTTTTGAAATATTCATAAGAAATTCGTTATTTTAGTTGAAGTTTCTTTAAAGATATTTGTATTGTTTAATTTTTTACCCAGAACTGGGTTTTCAATATTGAGACATCTATAAAAACATTAATTTATCGCTACTCGGCCAGTAGTTTAGTCGAGTAGCGAGTAATTTTGTAACTATAAAATATGTCCGAACGCCAAAAACTTAGTAGAGCAGTTTAATCAGTGGTTTAGTAGAGACAATTCAATTTATTCTATTATTTCGTGCACACCCCTCCACCCCCATGTGTCACTGCTCATTGGCTCAACCACTAAATAAGTCCGAACCCGTTGTTTACGTAGAGTTAAATAGTAGCCGCAAAAATGTTGTCTCGTTTGAGCGAAGATGCCACTCCACTTTTTAAAAATATAATTTAAATTTAATTTAATAATTTTATAAAGTTCTGCAAGAAATGCAGTTTTTTTATTATCGTGACAGCTATTTCGGCTTACGAGGCTATTTTCGAACTATGGTTGGACCACTTTGAGACGATTAATTTATAGGATTCCTAATTTCAATTTTGAGGGTGCCCAATTTGATTTATTACCGGTAAATCCGATAAACTGAAAAAATAATAAATTACACGAAAGAGAGAATCTACTCGTATTGTCACCATTTTTTTAAGTATATCTGATGAACCTGTAAAAATTCAATTTAGGCACCTTCAAAATTGAAATTTTGAATCATATAAATAAATCGTCTCAAAGTGGTCTTACCATAGCTTAAAATGACCTTCTAAGCCGAAACAGCTGTCACAATAACAAAAAATGCTTGCAGAACTTAAGAATATTAAATTAAATTTAAATTATATCTTTTTTTTAATTAAAGGCGTTCCACGGTGACATATAAACTGTTAATGATTTTGAAGAGCCATTGGATGCACCCATATTATTTCATAGTTTATGCCATATTTTTGGATTCACAAAAAAATATTGAAAATCATTAAATTGAAAAACGCATGAATTCTGCTTATTATTTATCTTAAATTTGGTTAATCAAAGATTACAAAGCGCGGGAACTTTTCAAATAATTTTATTAAACTTTTTAAAATATCTTTTAAAATTGGCCACAAATTGACCAGCGAACGCTAAAGCGCATTTGCAAGTTAGCCAAAATGTGGCCAAAAACGCTCCAGTGGTTATAAAAATTTAATTGCCCTGTCCCAAAACATTAAAAAGGCATAAAAAACATCAGTTAATTAATTGTGTTCATAACATTTCGAAATTTTGAATTATCTGTAAAACTTAAATCGTTTCAAAGTTTAATTCAATTCATAACGAAGCAATGGCAAATGTGAAAACCTTTCAAACTTCGGGTCGTTTTCCAACTTAGTTTGTCGTGTAAAGCTAGATTTAGTTGTTGTTTTTCCTACATTGTTTTCTCAACTGAATATAGAAAATAAAAGAAAATCTCTTATTCTTCTTGAACTCTTAAAAGTTTTCTAAAAATAAAATAAGAACATGATCCAAATGTTCGATTTTATTTTGTACTAGCGCAAACTTGTGAAAAACACGGAAAAATTACAAAATATATATGTATTTAAAAATATACTAATTAACTTAAATCTGTTGCGTTGTTTAAAACATCTAAGGGTATAGACGGCGGGAGTGACTTCATTTTATACTATGTAAAGATACCTAGCACAGACCGATAAAAAATCACGGATAGACTGAATTCTCGACAAATCAGTTCCAGTATTGAAAACGGCTTTTAATAATTATAAAAATTAATATTTTTCTTTATTTCTTCAAAATAGGCATATTTATTTATATTTTTATATTTTTCATAAAATTAATATTTTTCTGTTTCAAAATATATTTATAGGTAGCTACTTTATTTCTTGTCCTACTTTTCAATCAAATACTTCCAATTTTTAAAATGATGATATGACTTAAACTCAAAACAGTTTTAGATTTCAATGCACCGGAGTTATGGACAAAATTAATATTTTCAATAAACAAAGATTAATCCGAACGATAATGGTTGAAAGTGTGTAATTTTTACAAAAAAAAATAGTTTCATGGGTAAATGGAAAAAGAATAATGTTAAGTCATTATATTTATTCTAATTCAATGAATAATTCACTTTAAGCTCGTTAAAATAACAGCTTTACAAGTGGTTCTGTGAGGCCGAAGAAATATTATAAATAATTTTCTGGGAAGTAGAAATGATTAAACAAAGGCATAAAGAGGCATTTTCCGCGTGAATTATTTATAAAGAGACAAAGGACTTTTTTACCGAAAAAAGCAAGTATTAACAGTCACAAATAAAGCTTTGAATATTTAGTCTTTGTGCGAAGCAAAACGACAAGGATTTTTAACCTACATACGCACTGATAATTTAATTAAAATTCTCTTTACGTTTATTTTTTTTAACTCTCACATATGAGTGAAATACTTCAAAGCTCTTTCTATATATTTACATTATGCATTACAAGTAAAATAGAAAAAAAATGACCTTGCTCGAGGTAATAATATATATTTTTCTAATAAAATGAGTGAAAATATGAAAATATTTAATAAGTTCGTCAGAAAAATGCTTTTTTCTAAACAATTTTTTTTTTAAATTTTGTTACGGACTTTTATATCCAATTTACAATAAAATAATTTGAAATTTAAAAATGCAATAAGAGTGAATGATGGTATATGGAAGCAAAGACAAAATCAGAGATAAATAAAAGAAAATAGAAGTGACAAGTCAAGTCAAGACTTATGGATCGTTCATTAATCACGTGATGTTTTTTAGCCACTTTTTAACCCCCTCCCCCCGCTAGGTGATATGTGGTGACGTTTTAGACCAACCCCCCCTGTACCCAAAATCACTTGTATTTAGTAGAATTCATAGAGACTTTCAAAAATATATCCGAATGTATCCGGAAATTTTTTTCATTTTCTCTGCTAAATGGATATTAATGTGTCAAATTAACTTTAGTTTTGTAATGTATTCAGGGTTTACTTAAACAACTTTTCATTTTTTCAGCACCAAGGCGATTTTTGATATACAGATCGATTTAAACAAATTTCATTACGCCAGAGTTTACAATTATATATAGAAATACTCTTCTGCTAAAATGCAGTGTTCTGTAAATATTTTGAGTCAATCTATCGATTACTTTCCGAGATTTGCGAACACAAACATACGGAATCTATATTTTTATATATATTGCTCTAAGTATTAAAAATGACTGTTCCTGATTGAATCGCGCAATATTTTTTTTTTAACAATTTTTTCACGTAATGATAATTTATATTGTCCCAAAACATACTAAAATAATAAAGTTACGCTAGATACTCAAAATTACTCGCTGTGCGGTGGGGCGATTGCTTAAGCTTAACCACGTTTTTTACAATTTATTAATTCCGTAATTAACAAGAATACAATTATTATGAAAATGGTATATTACGCCGTGCAATCATTCCTACCGTATTGAATTATTTTGTGGAGAGGTACAGAAAAAAATTATATAAGCGAAATGCTGTTCTTCAAATCCACAATGAATAAATACTCAATTACGAAATTCGCGTTGCGGATTCTGTTCAGGCTTGTTTGGAATGGGCTAGTTTAGTCAAGTGGTGAGTAACTCGTCACTCGACTGATCAAAAAGTGTTCACATCACGATCGAGTAGAGTACATTAGTGAGTGACGCATTGGAAGATGAACGGGTTGCAACGCAATAAATTAAATAAGCTAATTCAGTTGTTTGGAATGGACATTTTAAAAGAGGTGCAAGAAGAAATTAGTGAGACAAAAGAAAAGAAATTTTGCATACAAAAATGGATTAATAGCAGAAAAATTAAATAATTTTCCGAGTACCAACCATATTAATTGTTTTTGTGTTCAATGCGTGGAACGCCTTTAATTTAAAAAAAAAGAATATATAATTTAAATTTAATTATTAAATTATTAACTGATTTGTCGAGAATTCAGTCTATCCGTAATATTTCATCAGTCTGCGTTAGTTATCTTTACATAGTATAAAATGAAGTCGCTCCCGCTATCTGTACCCTTAGATCTTTTAAACAACGCAACAGATTTAAGTTAATTAGTATATTTTTCAATACATATATATTTTGTAATTTTTCCGTGTTTTTCACAAGTTTGCGCTAGTAAGAAATAAAATCGAACATTTGGATCACGTTCTTATTAAATTTTTAGAAACTTTTTAAGAGTTCAAGAAGAATAAGAGGTTTTCTTTTATTTTCTACATTCAGTTGAGAAAACAATACAGGAAAAACAACAACTAAATCTAGCTTTACATGACAAACTAAGTTGGAAAACGATCTGAAGTTTGAAAGGTTTTCACATTTGCCATTGCTTCGTTGTGAATTGAATTAAACTTTGAAACGTTTTAAGTTTTACAGATAATTGAAAATTTCGAAATGTTATGAACACAATAATTTAACTGACGTTTTTTTATGGCTTTTTAATACGTTTTGGGAGAGGGCAATTAAATTTTCACAACCACTGGAGCGTTTTTGGCCACAATTTGGCTATCTTGCAAATGCGCTTCAGCGTTCGCTGGTCAATGTGGCCGATTTTAAAAAATATTTTAAAACATTTAATGAAATTATTTGAAAAGTTCCCGCGCTTTGCAATCTTCGATTGACTACAAAGAAAACTTAGTAGTTTTACTTTTTAACACGATATCTTGAACGGAGATCACGAACAGAAATTTTTGAAATATTTTTTCTTACACATTGATTATGTGTTTATTTATTAAAAAATGCATAGTCGGGAAACACGCCAAACACGCGCCCAACATTTGTACACGGTTGACATTAGTCACATGAGAACGGGTCGTTTCTACGACTCGTTCTTGAGTTGTAGAAACAGCTCGGCTGTGGAACGATTTTCCGGCCTCTGTGTTTCCTCCCTCCTACAACATGGGTCTCTTCAAGACCCATGTTGTAGGAGGGAGAAAACACAGGAGGGAGAAAATTTGAAAAAATAATTGTGATTGAGATAGTTACGTTTCTTTGAAGAAAATGGGAAAATTTCTTATTTGCAATAAAATAAAAACGTTGCAATAAATATTTTGTTTTTTTTAATACATAACTGAATTGCCACAGCTTAATTGTTTTTTTTAATAAGTGATAATTTTTTTAATATGCGATAATAATTCTATAATTATTACAACATGGGTCTCTTCAAGACCCATGTTCACTTTTTCCTCTCCCCAAAATCACCCTCCACACAGCATCCTCAAAGATGACCTCGTGTGTGGAGTTAATGTAAAAAAATAAGTAAAAAAAGGCATGTTCGAATTTTAATTTGTATATATGTCATCAACTTTCAGGCCTGTCAGGGCAAATTCAACCGTAGTTGAATCAATACTCCGGACCGCGTCCAATACTCCGGACCGCGCGCGTATATTTGTGTTTACGCTTTGTTCATTTACGTCGTTAAGGCCCCGTATCCGAGCACCAAAAGAAGAAGATGGAGAGCTATGTAATTACGAATGTTGGAGAGAGCGCGCTAATATTTCAAATGATAAAAGTGAAACGAAAATTGTGAAAATGTCTAATAAAACACGACTCGTTTAGAATAGAGCAAAAATCTCGTTTAGAGTGGGGGTTGTTTAAAACAACGTCCAAAGAAACACTGTCGACCACCACAACACGGGCATGTGCCTAGCATGGTGGTCGAAAAATCATAAAGTGCATGTAACAAACATTTTAATGAATAAAAAAAACTTTAAAAAAAAACTGTGAATTTTTTCATATATATAACTTGTTAAATAATTGAGACAATCTTGAAAATAAAAATTTTTGGAGCATACTTTAGGATTTTATTCTATCGAGGGAATTCCATATAATTTGCTTTTCGGCGTGGGGATTGTGAAGATATTATCTTCAATAATAACGTATATTTTTTTAAGAGCTTAAAAACTTCAAATGTTCAAGGGAGATATGTAAGAAATCGGTAGAAATTCGGATAGCGGCGGATTAAGATTCCCAAATTATTTTAGAGTGTTTGCTAGGACAAATTTGACAGTAGGTCCATCTAATCACAGGGGTCGTGCGTCGCGTTTTGTGTACGCACATTCTTTACTTACGTCGTTAAGATTCTGACTATATTTAAGGGTATTGTGACGTCTTATCATCTGCCATCTGCCCAAAAAATGGATATACGAAACCATCTGAAATCTGTGTTCACGAATAAAGCGGAAGCGCAACACGGCGCGACACCCCCAAAAATAACCATTAACGACGAATAATTTAGCGATAATTTAATAATGTAGAGGCGACAAGAAATTCTTTTCATTTTCGGGGCAAAGTAATTCAGTCCATATTTTATTTGTCGCCGTATTAATTTAAAGAAAGGCCGCAACGTTTAATGATGCCTTTCCTTGTTTTACGGGAAACGGTCGCGACGTTTATATCTGAGATTAAATCTTTGTAACGTAATAAACTAAAACCTCTGTATAATTTGACCGCCATTTTTGGCCGTAATTCAATAGCTTCCCGGCTCACACTGTTTTGTACAACTAAGTCACTTTAGAGCCCTTAGCGGAACTTCTAGCTGAATGAGCATAGCGAAGTCCTGTTTTAACTCGACCATTTTGTATTTCATATGTCTAAAAATTTGTTAGTGCGTTCCGTTTCCGATTCAATATGGTGGCCAATTTAATGATATTGTAAATATAATTTTTTTGTGGTGTTTATTTTGGCTTTCTTATTCGATTTTTTTTCAATATTATGGTACCTTTACACTTGCCTGAAGAAAATTTGAAAAAATAATTGTGATTGAGATAGTTACGTTTCTTTGAAGAAAATGGGAAAATTTCTTATTTGCAATAAAATAAAAACGTTGCAATAAATATTTTATTTTTTTTAATACATAACTGAATTGCCACAGCTTAATTGTTTTTTTTTAATAAGTGATAATTTTTTTAATATGCGATAATAATTCTATAATTATTACCCTCCATTAGTATTCTGGGCAATGAGACGTTCTTAGCTCCTTTGTGGTAATTTTCACGAAAACGGTGCATTAAAAATCAGCTAAATATTATTTAATTTAATTTATTTATTTCTATTCTTGAAAATACACTTTACAAATTATTACATGGTTAACAAAGATAATAAGTTGAGTAATAAAAAAAAATATATATTAATGATCTGTAACTGTATTCAAATAAACCTATTATATCGTAGTATTTTGTGAACACCTCACTAGGCGAACCTGTGCTGAGGTGTTCGCATGTGTGGGATTAAGTACTATTCTGTCAACATAAGTAGAAACACCGTATTCTCATTTTATTGTATAAGAAGGGCACTGTGGGTCGACCCGTGACGCCAGTATCATACACATAAATTAAAGATTAGTTTCAGTTAGGATCCATATACAGTTGTTCTTAACGTCTAGATTATGAGTAAGATAAATAATTGTCTTGATATATTATTATGGTAGTTAGTCCCAGAATTTCAGTACTAAAATTTCTGATAATCTGTAATTGGTGTTATAAGTTATAAGTGAGATGTTACATCACAGTTACACCACCAGAACAATAACCAAACGACACTACAATGTTTCTACACTACGCACCACATCAGCTCAAAGACATTTCATGTACCTAGCTCCTAAAATGTTTAACCTTCTCCCCGAGAACCTAAAATCCGAAATCCAACCCCATATCTTAAAAAAAAATTATCAAAATGGATCCTTACATTCAGTAACGATGATGTGTAAAATTTGCTACTTTAATTGAATTGTAATATAATTAATACAACTCGTAACTTAAATTAATTGAATGTGTTACTTAAATTACCAACTTAATTTGTTACTAAATTTGTTACTTAAACTACTTAAATGAATTGCATAAGTTAATGACTCTACACTGTACCTACCCAATCTGTAAACTTCATCCGCCATAACACAGGGACATCCCTAGCATGGCGGATGAATTAACACAATTTTTTTTGTTCATTGTATAAACTTCTAAAAAAAAAAAAAAAAGATGTAAAAGTAACGGAAATGGAATGCACAGAAATATGCACAAACTTTCGCCCAACAACCAAGTCGATTTAGAGGCTTTAGTGGAACCGCTAGAATGGTACATTTCTGTTGTAGGTTGTAGTAGTTTGTGGGTAGGAACGGTACGTATCTACTCACTGGCAGGCAGAGGGGAAATCTATGCAGCGAGCAACGTTATTACTTATTCATATTTCTTCTTGGTATTCAATTTTCAACTTATCTTATGGGTTTATAAAATCGCTGAGGAACGGCTGTATGCCTTTGGAATACCAAACTTAATTTTTTGATTTGACGCCAAAATACCCAACCAAACTGTTTTTTACTCGATAGTGTTAGCAAATATCTAGAACAGATGTGAGCCATTTAATTTATTTTATAATTTTAGCTAGAGGAAGCCCCCGGTAAATTCTTGTAAACTATGTGTAGTTTTAATGTTGATAATAATCAAATAATGGTATTGTTGATAGTTGAAAAAGTTAATTTTTTTTATTCGATTCACTTTGTCGTTCCATGTCTTTCTCGGGCGTACCCTGCTCTTTATGCCATTCACTTTCACGACATATAATCTCATAACACTCCTTTCTTCGTTCATTAGTTCCCTTTTTTACATTTGCTCCACACAGGCGGCCCTGAGGAAGAACAATTTCCTCAGGACCTGTGTCATCTTTGGGAATGCTGCATGTAGGGTATTTTTAGAGAAATGTAGGAAAGGAAGTTCTGGGAAGGATAAAGGTATGATTGGTGGGTAGGAATCTGGGGATCAATGTATCCATGGTGGATAAGGGGGTCAATGTATGATGGACGTATGAATCCATCCCTCTCACTGCGGTGCAAGGCGATGGTTTGAGCGCCCGGCTGAAGAGGTCTAGGTTAGGTCTCCTCCTTTCCCTCAACCTATCTCGATCTGTAGGTGAGCAAACGCCGCCAAGACCTAGACAAATCTCACCCCATTAACACGGGCACCCCTGCTAAGTCACCAAACTTAGCAAACCACTGGGGTTGACCTATGGCAGGGGTATTGGTTATCCAATAAATGGTAGTTCAGGGCGGCGGTACCCATATCCACCCTCCAAATTAATAAATCTAATTCCAAGCAAGCATCCCTTTCATAAACTTATCTATTTCGCTTACATTCGCCTTACACATACACCTCTCAGAAAAGTATTTTTTTCAAGTCTACCTTGACTTCTTCTACCATCTTCCTAGTCATACAATCTGATAACACTCTATTCTTCGTTTCTCTCGGTTCGATGAGTTTCATTCACATACAATAAGGAACTCCAGTGAAAAATATTATGGCTTTAAAAAAATATGTTCATATAGACCAATAAACGCTGATTCTGAATATATAAGTTGTATTAAATAATATTTAACGTAGAGTTTTAAAAAAAATATTAAAAAGTCAATTTTAAAACAGTTCATTAAAACACCCTGTCAAGTTGGTATTTGTGAGGCGTGACGTCACCGCGTCCATAAAACGCTCCAATTCTGAAATTCAAAATGGCCGGCGATGATCAGCTGATTCCAGTTGCCTACAAAATTCATACTTCGGTTGGTCATGATGACGTCACACTAGATTCGGTGGTTTTCGGGGGATCTTGAAAAATTAAAACTTTGACACATAACTATTAAAACTAACTATAAAAATAAATATACAGTTATTTAAGTTAGAAGGTCATTATTCATTCAAAAAAAATTAAAAAATTTGACTTGAGTTCCTTATTGCACACAAAAAACAATCCTACATGATTCGTGTACAAAGGGAGAGATCAATTCCAAATTAAACGATGACTTGATAAAAAACGTTAAGAGGAACATGCGAGCAAAAAATTTCTATATTTTTAGTGTGACTTAATCATCACAAATGTAGGTAATTCACAAAAGAGAGTCGGCGAGTCCGATTCGAGCCGCGGTCAACAGTGGTTGTGTGTACCTTACCTATTGCTTAGTGCCGTTCGCCCGTTCCCGTGCCTCATACAGATAAGAGATTATTGTTACATTTTATTTAATTCTGTTTATCGTATACTTGTTTTATTGCATTCCTACTTACGGCTAATCCGTTTTTGTTTGTACAGTCAATGAAATAGACTGCGTATTATTTTTTCAGTTTAATTTTTAAAAGTTAAGTTTTTTTTTTATATAATGGAGGAAGACGAAGATAGACCTCCCGACCCAGGATCGATATTAGATTTTTCTGATTCGGAATCTAACACTAGCCAGGCTTCTATTACGCTTCCATCTCGTAAACGACGACCATCGCATAGCCTTCACATCCCATCGAAAGTTAAATCTATACCGCCGATTCAACAAACCTCGACCTCTAACGACCTTAACCCCAATAGTAACACCCAGACAAGTACTTTAGCTAGCGATAATACAAAAAGTACTGACTTACTTTATCCTGCTTCCGCTTCCGGTCCTTTTATCGTAATTGTTCAGAGAACTGAACAAGGAAAACTTATTCATCCTTTAGATTTTGGAAAATTCTTATTTGACTCAAAAAATAATAACCTTGGTATTGTTAATGGTTCAATTAAACCGGAAGGGCGATATAAATTATCTATCGAGTTTAATACTGCCGCTTCCGCAAATGGATTTGTAAAAAAAATTGACTCGCTCTCAAAACATAAATATAAATCGTTCATCCCGTCATTTAACCTTACGAGAATGGGTCTTGTTCGAGGAATTCCCACGGATATCCCAGAGGCTGAAATTGTTGATGCTTTGAATAATTCCCAAGGAACCCCGAAAGTAATAAAAGCACGTCGACTGAACTACAAGGATTCTACTGATGGAAACAAGATCTGGAAACCTTCCCAATCTGTTGTTGTTACATTTGAGGGACAATCCCTTCCGTCTCGTGTGTTTATTTATTATACCTCGCTTCCCGTCGAAGTTTATAAATTTCCAACTGTTCAATGCTTCAATTGCTGCCGGTTTGGACATACAAAATCCGTATGCCGCTCCCCTCCACGTTGTTACTTTTGCGGAGAAAATCACCCATTTGATCAATGTCCAAAATCTTCCAATAATCCCATTTGCATTAACTGTTCGGGTGCACATACCGCGGTCAGTCTAGCCTGTCCGGAATTGACAAGACAGAGGAACATAAAACATAAAATGGCTACCGACAACATTTCGTACTTCCAGGCCTCAAAGTTATTCTCTCCTGCGAAAAAATCTTTCGCAGAGATGACATCGTCCTCAGCTCCTTTCCAATCAACCACCTTTTTAAATTCAACGTCATCTTCTCACAGAGAAACCATTCTCAAGCCAGTCAAACCCAACCCAAAATATACTCCTTACCTTGATAAAAAACAATTGAATAATATTTTGACCAGCCCGAATGGGAATGCCAAATCTCGGACCCCCAATGGGTGTGCCATTAATAGTAATACATCCCCTCCTGCTCTCCCCGAAATATTGAATAATAATTCTTTTATACAAACTTTAATTACCCTTTTAATTTCTATCCTTACAAACAACAATACTGTACCGTCCAACGCTGCCGATTACATTAAATCTTTATTATCTTGCCTCCCCAATGACTTCGAAACTGAACAAAATTCTTCAGTGGAACAGTAGAAGCCTCTTCGCTAACAAATCTGACCTAATTCAATTACTCGACGAACACGACGTTTCAGTGGCCGCCATTTCTGAAACGTGGTTAAAACCCTCCTTTCACTTAAGAATTCCGGGTTATTATTGTCTCAGACACGACAGACCGGATGGTAAAGGCGGCACGGCTCTGATAATCCATAATTCTATCCCGTTTAAACAAATTAATATACATACTCCCTCCGACGATATCCAGATAATAGCAGCTGTCTTATCTGATATCACAATATTATCAATATATATTCCTCCCTCTACCACTTTTATTGAAAATGAATGGGCACCAATCTTAACCCAGATTTGTTCCCCTTTTATGATCCTAGGAGATTTTAATGCACATTCCCCTTCTTGGGGTAGCAAAATAACAAATCGTTCTGGCCGCAATCTTTTAGATTTTATTGATACCCATAACCTATGTTTTTTAAATGACGGATCTCCAACCAGATTCACCCCCCCTCATCAACGGAAAAGTGCTGTTGATTTATCTCTTTGTTCATATTCGTTAGCATCTAAATGCTCTTGGGACATCCTAAACGATCCCCTCTCTAGTGATCATTTTCCAATTATAATCCGATTCCAACATCAATCTAACACTTATCCTCCACCAGTTAAAAATAATCTCAAATTTAGAATAAATGATGCGAATTGGAGCACTTTCTCTTCTGAACTAGATAACCTTATTAATTTTAAAAAAAAATCGTCCCCGGGAGACATCAGATTGCAATGTGAGACGTTTCCCTCTATGGTTATAAATGCAGCAGAAAAATCCATCCCGAAACGCAATGCGAACATTAAAATAAAACACTCTAATCCGTGGTGGGACGAGGAATGCACTCGCTCCGTCAACTCTCGTAAAAAAGCAATTTCCTCTTTTCGTAAGTGTATGACACTAGAAAATTTTTTATCAGTTAAAAAAGCCCAGGCAGAAACCAAACGAATTTTGAAAAATAAAAAACGCGCTGGATGGCGGAAGTTCTGTGAGAACCTGTCTCCGGAAACTCCCCAATCTTCAGTTTGGTCTAGCTTAAAAAAATTCGGATCATCGTATTCTCCGCCGAGTACCAAGCATATATCAGAAGAAATTCTTATAGGATTTGCGGATAAAATAGCCCCCCCATCAGTGGCCGGATGTGAAGAAATGCCTTCTATTAAGCCATATCCATCTCACTCTAACTGGCTAGATGCTCCTTTCTCCATTGATGAGATGAAACTAGTAATAAGAACCCTTTCTGACTCTGCTCCGGGTCCCGATGGAATACTTAATAGTTTCATTAAATCATTTTCTGATATGGCGGTTGAATATTTCTTATCTCTTATTAATAATATGTTTGAAACAGGACTAATTCCGGATGATTGGAAAACTCAAAAAATCATTCCCATTTTAAAACCTGGAAAAAATCCATCTGAAATTTCGTCTTATCGGCCTATTGCTCTTTCATCATGTTTGATGAAAGTAGCGGAGCGTTTGATGAAGAACAAATTAGAGTGGTTTGTTGAAAGTCAAGATATTATCTCACCAAATCAGTATGGTTTTCGGAAAAAGAAATCTACAATGGATAATTTAAGTTTGTTCACAACTGATATCCGAGTTTCCCAATCCCTAAATTCTTATACATTGGCCACATTCCTTGACCTTTCATCAGCTTACGATGATGTTTTACTGAATGTTTTGAAAGAAAAGCTAATTAAAAAACAAATCCCCCCGAAATTAGTCCAATTTATTATTAATTTGCTCTCAGATAGGTCCATTATTATTGAGTCTTCCTCTAAATGCTTAAGGCGCAAACTATGGAGAGGTTTGCCCCAGGGTTCTGTTATTAGTCCTCTGTTGTTTAATATTTATATAAGCGACCTAGACTCAGTAATTCCTTTTTCTATCAAGCGTCTTTACTTTGCGGATGATATCCTTATATATTTGTTACATAAAAATATTATTCTTGCAGCTAAGGAAATGAATTTGGCTTTACAATATATTAAAAGCTGGTTGTCAATAAATGGGATGAATCTGGCGGCATCTAAAACAAGGGTCGTGGCTTTCACGCGCAAAAGAAAAATTCCCCAATTCTCAATTTCTTTTGATAATGTGCCTCTACAAACCGCTACTCAAATCAAATTCCTTGGTCTTCTTTTGAACCATAAACTTTCCTGGCTTCCACACATTCAGATAATTTCTACAAAGTGTGAAAAGGGACTTAATATGATGCGAGCAGTTTCCAGAGTATGGTGGGGATCTCACCCTACCACTCTTAAATTAATGTATAATTCCCTAGTTCGGAGCCACTTGGATTATGGCTCATTCCTTTTTGACCCACTCCCTAAATATCTAGATAAGAAAATGGAAAGAATTCAATCAAAAGCCCTCAGCATGATTATTGGAGCTATGAAGTCTTCTCCAATTAATGCTCTTCAGGTGGAATGTGTGGAGCCTCCATTATATTTCAGAAGGCAATTCCTTGCCAATAAATATATTTTCAAGGCTTTATCGTTATCACATCATCCTATTAAACAAAGTCTTAATAGGTTAAGTGTTAATTTGAATTCTAACAAAAGATTGAGAGAAAAACAATGTTTTCCTCTCTTAATTAAAAGTTTTCATCTCTATAATTCTCTATCATCTTCCCTCCAATATCTTCAAGAAGTTCCCAATCTTCCTATATACAATATTCCATTTAAGGCAATCACTTTTATGCCGAACACAATAACATCAGTCTTTCGGAAGAATATTTTATCTTCCCCAAATAAATTTCAAAATGTGGATGATTGTTTTAAAAGCATAGTGGCTTCGAAATTCCCTGGATTTTCCATCCTTTTCACGGATGGTTCCAAATTTGAAAATAAAAGATGTGGAGCATCTATATATAGTCCAGAATTCAACATCAATCTCACTTATAAATTACCGAAAGAAGCTTCCATATTTACAGCCGAATGCTTTGCAATTGAACAAGCGCTAAATCAAATCCAGGTTCTCAACATTCATCGAACCTTACTATGTACTGATTCGCTAAGTGCTCTAACTAAAATTAGGTCAAATATTTTACGTTATCCGGAAGACAATATTATATGTAAAATAAAAAATCTTCTCAATTCTCTTAGTGAATCTGGGTTTGAGACGATATTGGCCTGGGTCCCTGCCCATTTGGGTATCGAGGGTAATGAGATGGCCGATTTTCTCGCCAAATCTGGTTCAGATTCCGGAACTATCCCACTAAATTTTAGAATTCCTATATCCGATGTCTTACCGATTCTTAAATCTAATATGACTCGTGCCTGGGAAGAAAATTGGGCAGTCTCCAAAATAAGAACTGGATCTTTCTATGCGGGAATTCAAAACCATATCCCTGCTAAGCCATGGTTTCACGGTAAAAAACTTTCAAAACGATTCATTTCATGTATCTCGAGAATGAGAATTGGCCACTGTTCAATTGCATCTCACTTGTCTAGAATTAGAGTTTTAGATGATCCGTTCTGCCAGTGCGGTGTGGAAGAGGAAACCCTCGACCACGTTTTCTTTAACTGTAAAAACCATTCATCTTTCAAGAACATATACCGCCGGCTTATTAAAATCACACACCAGTCCCCCCTTAACATTTCATACCTTTTATCTCTTAACAATTCTCGTGTTCATACAGCTTTATGTAAGTTTATTAACCTGAATGAATTCAATATTTAATTTGTTTTAGTGATCTAAATGAGTCCAATATTTAATTTGTTTTATTATTTTCCCATTAGATTAACCGAAATTTCTTATCCATTTTAAATATTACCGACACAAAGCACTCTCTCCAGGGTGAATTGCCTTAAACCAAAAAAAAAAAAAGAGAGTCGGCGACCAAAAACGTTCGCATTAGCGCAAAAGTGGTTTTATATTTATTTTGTGAATAATTTTATAAAAAATGAAAGGGTTTCTCAAGGAAAACTATCGCTTAAAATATTAAACATTAAATTGTAATTTTTAAAAGTCATTTCTTATATGTGTTCTTGCATTTTTTATGAAAAATCAAATAAAAAATTGAAGTGTACACTTATATTTTTTATGAAGTAATTAACAATTTTATATTATTTCTACTCAAGCGAAACGATAGAAAAGATTTCAATATATTCAGAGCATGTTTGTTTGGTTTTCATATATAAATCGAATTGTAGTAAAGATTAATCAAAAATGGTTTCATATTAAGCCTCGCCTTAAGTTCGTTACAGATTGAAATAAAAAGAATTGAAAGGAAGTTTTCCTCTCACAGTTTAAAACGCAAAACCTCTGTATCTCTTATTTGTTAAACAGAGTTGACGATGCATGGTGCTAATATTGGGATTCTGATAATCTAGTCGAGCGGCACAGATGTGTCTCTAGGGAAGCAATGAATTGAATGTCCTCCAACATTGTGATCTGTAGCCAGCGCTGGACCAGTGCAACACAAGAGTCCTTAACGACCCATTTGTGCATCACGCTCGCAAATCAGCCACGAGTTCACCGGATGCGATTTAATGTGGATCACGCTTTCTGAAGGAAGAGAAATCCCTGACAGTTTACGATCGAATCCCCAATAAGGAGCACGGTGGGATGTTTGTTACTATGTTCGCTGCGAATATTTTGAGAAATACAATGTACATTGGGTGGATGCATGAGTTTCTACCTTTATAAGTTTCGATCAATGTGTAAGGATGGGTTGTTTTAAAGAAATTATAATGTAACATTGGCATAAAAATTGCTATCCAGCGCCATTTTGTTTTTTTTACAGTTGAAAGGCCCGCGTTAAACATCGATTCCAAATCAGTTTCAGTTTTTGAACAAATTGTGATCAGCAGAAGAGAACAACTATCATGTTGGCTTGTCAGCTTGTTACAATTTGATGGAAAGCTAAAAAGCGCTTAGAATTGGCGTTTTGACGCGGACCTTTTAAGTGTCCATAAAAGAAAATGGCGTTGATTAGACATTTGATCACTGCATTTCTATGTAATTTCAATGATTTTGAAAGCCATATTCTTATTTGTTTGAATAAGTTTTGATTTTTTTTTTTTTTTTTTTTTATTAGGGAGAAAACACAGATACAGATGTTAATTGACAAGAATTTTCTCAAGACGACAACTAGAGAACTCACCTGCATCCAAACTATTTCTCACGAATTGACATTAACAGCAGATAAAGACATGTACAAATATTTAATATATCTAACCATCACGCCATTTCCTCCGAAAGGATGGACCTCCATACAACTCTGAATTTGCACACTATTAAGGTAATTCACAGCCACGCATCGTCTCTTATACTCTCTTATTCTCTCCGCTGTTATTCTGACTCTTGGCATGTCACGACTCAAATATTCGATTTACTTGGATGTGTCGTGTTCCTCTGACGTCCGCGATTTTTTTAACCATTTACTTTCGCGTGTTTGTGTGTTCTCTTGTAGCCCATTAAAACTCTTTAAAGAAGAATACGTTTCAAGTATCCACCAAATAAACTACATATCCGACATGTCTCTTTCTTTGTGTTTATTTAAAGATCAAAATCTGCACTTTAAAATCCATTCTTATAAAACTCATTCTATCTCCTTTTCTAATATGGTCAGACATAGCTTCTGTATGCATGTAGATTTCAGAATTTCAAGCCGTAATATTTTGACGTGATATTATTTTATCTAGGCCCGAGGCTCATAATACACGCAGCTCCTCCAAATTTTGGTCAACTTATTCACCTCAAAATCTCCACATTTTATCAGAAGTGAAATCGAAAAAAATGGTTGATTCACTCTTCCCCGTCTGAAAAAAGAGTAGGACAGTCCTTATTCCTGGAAAAACCACAAAGTCGGCCCCGAGCATCTTAATCATCCAGCAGTTTTATTAAATGATTTTTTTTTTACATTAACTCCACACAGGAGTCTCTGAGGAAAATAATTTCTCTCAGGGCCTATGTCATCTTTGAAGATGCTGTGTGGAGGGTGTTTTTGAGGAGAGGAAGGAGTGAACATGGGTCTTGAAGAGACCCATGTTATAGGAAGGAGGAAACACAGAAGCCGGCAAATCGTTCCACAGCCGAGCTGTTGAACTCAAGAACGAGTCGTAGAAACGACCCGTTCTCATGTGATTGATGTTAACCGTGTACAAATGTTGAGCGCGTGTTTGGCGTGTTTCCCGACTATGCACCGGTGCCGAGGGGATCAATGACGCTAGTTCCTCGGAGCATCTTCCATTGTAATACCGGTAGAACAAGGACAGCATTCCCACCTGACGCCTGTGCTCTAAAGATTGCAAACCGTTTGTTAAGTTAGGAGAATCTATCAAACGGACCGCCCGAAAAGATTCCAATACGACTGCACTGAAAAGAATCCAATACGACTTCAAATTTAGTTAATGTTTTTACGTCATTATAATCGTATGCGAAATATAAGCCAAAATAAACACTTGTAAAGATTAGGTACAAGGTTTTTATTTGCTGTAAGATTACCTACACAATTCAAGCATTGTGAATATGACTACAATGTTAAAAATTAAAGTACTTCGATAAAGAATTCGCAGTAACCCGAACACAAAGCGTAATGTGCTCCATTTTACAAAGGGAGTTCATATATATTTCAGTATCACAAACACGCGAAGATCCTATTAGAAGGCCGTGCGTTAGCACAATTATTTCTGACTTTTGGCCCGTAAGCTCGTTCGTAATGACAAAACGCCAGTTCATTTTGTTTCACTAAATAAATAAAACGATTCCTAGAGGATCAAGAAGCCAAGACATATTTATTTAGCAGAATCTTTAAGTAGAGGAAAAGTAATAGGTATACGTTTTTATTTCCCTTTTTTGATACGTTTTTACCGTTTTCTTTGATTATAAAGCCTACTAGTCGACCCGACCGTGCCTTCAACAGAAGAGCGCTTCTATATCTTTTGTGGATATGGAATCGATTCCGTACGTAGTCGACTGACAAATTTGTGTGAATGTCTATGGCTTGCAATTGCTTTTTCTATGGGCTTATATGTCAGTTGTCGGCTCTGTTGCCGATTTCAATTAGTTTAAAACACCATATGCTCTAAGCATACATAATTATTTATTCATTTAATGTACGTTTAAAGTATATACCATGGATTTGATATTTGCGAAGTTTTGTTTCAATCTAAATGCGCATAAATTACTTATTTTGCCCATTTAATAACCTATTTAAGGCAAAGATATTGTGGCAGTAAACACGTATAGAGTAATTAAATTTGTGGGAACGAAATGTATTAATTATTCCTTTAACCACCGCACTTTCAAGCACAAATTATGGGAATTACCCTTCATTTCAACAATGACTACAAGAAATTACTATTGACGTGCACGAAATAGGTAAAATATAATGTCTAAAAAAATACAAAAATGTGTAAAAAAATATATATTTTTATCAAACCAATAACAAATTGTAGCTTTTACCCCCTACCGGTTGTCCGTAGGTCGAAGGTTCAAATAGTGTCGTGAACAAGAAAATTTTATTTGTGCTATTTGTGATATTTCACAATTTAATCATCAAAAAATAATATAAGATATATTTTTGGCTCGTTCCAGAGTGGAAGATACTCTCAGTATCACCTTGGTGTAAGACCAACATTCATAATTGAAATGGATTTAGCTGTGTTTGCAACCAGATAAATAGTCAGGTTCTTCCCCATGTTCCTCTTCCCCATCTACTTCCCCTCCCCACTATCTTCAGCCTCACAACGTACCTCAATTGGTGATGCTATAGCCTCAATGGCTCCAGACAGGAGCAGTTGGGACTCTTATACGGAATTCACATAAAAATAAATAAATCTCAGCATGTTGTTGGCTTTCCTGATTATTTCATTTGTATGATGAATAAAGTTCAATTTAATATCTCTAAAAAATCCAACTTCACTGATTTGTGTACCGTTTAAGGCAGGCGTGCCCAGCCTGGGGTCCAATTGAAGGTTTTTGTGGCCCAAATGAAATTTTCAGCTTTCTATTTTTTTTGGATTTTACTATTCATATAAAAAAATTGTCCTCGTAAATTTATCACGCTTTCTATTTTTTGGATTTTAGTATTCGCATAAACAAATTGTTCTCGTAAATTTATCACATTTTATTATATTTTGTAAAATTAGAACTTTCTTGTTATTAGACCTCGGACTCTCGGTTTTGATTTATTGCTTGAAAAGTATCAATCGCATGGCCGCACTAGGAATTTTATACGAGTATATTATAACCAGTTTATTTTTCCCCACATTTCTCGGAAGATCAAATGCAACTGACCTGATTTTAATATGTTGGAGGTAAGTGCAAAGGACACACTTTAGTCCGTGTGTAGTCAGTTTATACCCTCTAGCATTGAAAGTCGTGGTTCCGGAATAATAGCAATTTCGAACACCGAATTAACGGTAATATCCGCCGTTTACCCCCCCCCCCCCCTCCCCTCCCCCCCAACCGATTAGCCTTCTAAGCTCAGTTTTTTTTTTGGCCACCAAACGATATTGGCTAGGCATTCCTGGTTTAAGGTATACTTGAAGGAATTTTTTTTTATTATGTAGATAAATTAATACTATTAATTTGTACCCTGAAGATGCTTGATTAGAGCGAAACCGGTCGGTTCATAAATTAATAAATCTCGTGGTTTTAAACAAAAAAATATTTTATTTTATTAAATGTGTCAAACCACAAAGTGAGTGCTTTCTACAATAATATTATTCAATTCACATTAAATAAAAAGACAAATAGGTCATTTTGAAGTTTAATGCAGTTTTCTATTGATTTGACAACTAGGAATTGTTTTCATAACTGAAGACAATATTAGCTACTCTCCTACAAAAATTAGGAACTGAAAAATTTCCAATTTTCTGTTCCAAATTTTCGTTTGAGAGTCGCTTTTGTTGTTTTCAATTATTAATTACTATAATTTGTTTAGGTTTTACTGATTAAGTTTTTTTTCATGGGAGAATATCATATTATTTGATATCACAAAAATATTCAAGGCTAGAAGATTATTGGAATAACAGTATTGATGAAAGTTGGCAGAAATAGTATTTTTTAGAAACAACCCCTTTTAAAAGTTTCCGCATGTTATACCAAAAATATTTTAACAATCTGTAACAAAAATACGTAATAAACAATAGGTTATTTCAGCACCAATGTGTTGTGGGGATCGGAAAAAGCTACGTCACAAAAAAGGGAACGCGCAGAAGGGTCGAATAATACCCAATACCCCCGGGCCTGGTCGGACCCTTAACGAGCCACTAGCTTATTGACCAATAAGGTTTAAACAACTTGCGCCCTTTAAGGCAACTTGTTTGAGGGATGGTAGGTTCCTATTAATCGGACGTATCGAGCTGCTAACAGAAATACACATTGTTATTTTTTGTCGTTTATTTTTCAGGTAGTTATTATGACATTGAAACAAAACATTTTTTTAATGACCGGTTTTAGCCTATCGCGGCCGTTTTCAGACTGGCATATATCGTATTTTTAAAATATATCATGATATTGGACTTCCACCACGAATTGTCAGTAACAAAAACATAAATATTGTGACAGTGCCTTGTTTTTGACGTAAGGATCAATTTTTTGAAGATAATTTTTCGTTGAAGGGTTTATTCTTTTTGCTAACCCTCAATGACCTAAAGGCAGTGCGACCATGGCAACCTTAATGGGAGACATGTAGGTATGAACGAAATCGGGTGGAGGAGACAGGAAAAGGGATGGTTTTCAAGTACCTGGCTATTCGGATCTGGTCACTAAATACTGCTATTTCAAGCATCGCTTCGATTCTTAATAGTGGTGTTTTAGGTGGTCTGTTTGAGTATGGTACAGTATATTAACGTATTCTGGCTTTTCAGATCTTTTGAAATAATGACTTAAAAAACATATATTGACGCACGCCGGGATTTGAACACGCAACCTCCACCCACAGAGGCCGATCATTGTTATTATACATGGTGTCCGGAAACTCGTAGTACAAGCGGGAAACTGGAGAATCTACATTATATTTGGAATCGATTTTGTAGGAAAAATAAATTTGATTTGAGCTTTCGTTTTCGAGTAAATTGAGTCCAAAGTTGAATTTTTTTATTGGTCAAATTCTTGTAAATTATTAGTGACGATCACAGTACCTAAATAATAAAAACTTTTTAAAAGAAAAACAAACAAAGAAATCCGGATTTAAAGTATTATTTTGAAATCGCCCATCATTTAATTCAGTGTAAATATAAAATATCCGGTTGCAACATGATTACAGCAGACCGTATGTTCACGCATCTTGTAGTTCAAATTGCGTTGCGAAAGTATAGCTCACTCTATTTCCTCGGTTCAATAAACACGTGAAAGAACAGACCAACTATAGTGTCCAAGAAATGTCACTGCTGATTCCTGGACTTTTTTACGGCAGTTTAGTTTAGTTCACGCCGGTTCACTGTTGACATCTTTTCTATCAACAACCCTTTTGTTAATTGTAAACTTTAAAACAAAGTGTGTGTTTGTGAATTACTCTTGTGTTATTTTCATATTCAAACAAAAGTGCTTGATTCATTTTTGTGGAATATACCACGCAGAATATTATGATATGTTAATTGTGTTTTGTGTGATGTAGTTTTGGGATTGGATTTTTGTAATGTAGTTTGCAATGAAAAAAATAATTTTAAAATAGCCCATAACCCTAACCTAACGTAACGTTACCTATTTAACCAATTTTCAATATATTTTTTTCATCACTTTTAATGACTTTTCAAAAAATGTTCTGAGTTGATTTCATTTTGAGTTGTCCGGTCACCATTTTTACACGGAACGAATTGAATTAAGCCCCCTTACCCAGTCCATGGCTCATAATAAAATAATAATAAAAATACAAAGACTTATTACTATTTATTATGATAAAACTGCACGGACAGACAAATTTGTCATAATAAATCCGATATTTTTTTATTTTTTTTTTTTTTATTTAATATTTGTATGTTTTTACAATAAGTATACATTTTTTTTTTTACATGTTAAACAGAGTTGTAAAATGAACATAACAATAGCATTTCCTCATCATAAAGAGACAAGGCTCTTGTGTTTGGTGAGGGAATTCAAGCTCAAGTATATGTAAAATTTAGTAGAAAATAATAATATTGCATCTAATAACAAAAGATATGTAAGAAAACTCGGGATATAACAATAAATAAATTTCAAGATTTAAATGAAATATTAGCGGTAGAAATGGACTCTTACAGTTGTTTCAGGTGATTTTTCAAATTAATTTGGAATTTATGTATATTTTCGATAATTTTTAGTTCTAAAGGGAGGTTGTTGAAATAATTTATACCTAGATACAGATAGGTATTTTGGATGTGCTTGGTATTAAATTTAGGGATTTTGATATTGTTTTGAAATCTTGCTGATATATTGAATTGTAATTTTTTTAGCTGTATTTCTTTAAAAGTCTGTAGAATTGCATATTTTTTATATATATTGTCTATTGTAGATACTTTGAATATTGAAAAGATTCTTTCAGTAGAGAATGTAGATGGTTTTTTCAAGATAACCTTAATTATCAATCTTTGAACTATTTTCAGAGGATTTAAAATAACATCATAAGTTCCTCCCCACCCTATAATACCGTACTGTAATATAGATTGAACAATTGCGTAGTACACTTTTTTGAGGTTTTCTAGTCTAAGAATATTTCTTATTCTGATAAATATATATATACATTTCCTAATTCTTTTGACAAGTTCACAAATATGTGTTTTCCATTTAAAATGTTGATCTATATATACACCAAGATATTTAATATTTGAAGTTGAATTAAGTGTAGAACATGTTTGATTACAATTAGTTCCACCACATTTACTCTGATGTATTACAATTTTTATTTCTGGATTTGATTTACATTTATTGATAGAGAAAGGGATAAATTTTGTTTTTTCAGTATTTAATGAGAGGAGATTTTTATCGAACCAGTTTTTCAGCGTATTAATATCAATATTCGCTAGATTATTCACAGTATTCCAATCAGCACCTTCAATTACTATGACAGTGTCGTCAGCATAAGATATTATTTTTCCGTTTATTCTTTGTGTGAATATGTCATTTACATAGATGATAAACAGTAACGGTCCCAGGACTGTACCTTGAGGTATGCCAAAGTTACTCGTATCTTGTTGGCTAAGCACATCGTTGATTTTAACGACTTGAGGACGTTCGAAAAGGTAGCTTTTTATCCATTCTAGAGCTGCTCCATCTAATCCAATGTTTCTTAATTTACTTAAAAGTTTGTTATGTGATATGCTGTCAAACGCTTTTTTGAGATCTATGAAAATTCCAAGGCATTTTAGTGATTTATCTAATGAATTGTGAACAAGGCTAGTTAATTTTGCAATTGCATCCTGTGTGCTTCTACATTCCATAAAGCCGAACTGATTTTCATTAATTATTTTATTACATTTTATAAACTGATTTATTCTTTTTTTTACTATCTTTTCAAAAATTTTTGCTATATTCGAAATTACTGATATAGGTCGGTAGTTGCCTACTTCTTCTGGATTACCAGATTTAAATATTGGAGTAATGATAGTTTGTTTGTAAATAGATGGAAACACTCCGCTTTGGAGACTTATATTTATTATATGCATTAATGGTTTAGAAATTTGATTTTTAATATTTTTTAAAATGTTAACTGTAATTCCATCAAATCCTGGGGCAGAACCTCCCTTCATACCGTTTATGATAGATACTATTTCATCCTCTGTTGTGACTTGGAATGTTGCTATTTTATTTTCTGCATCAATATTACAGTCTGAAATTGGGTTGATATTTATGTGATTCGCAAGATTTTTCCCTACGTTTGCAAAAAATGTGTTAAATATATTTGCAGCTTTTGAAGGGTTTTCTTTACAACATATTTTCGAGTTATCATGAGTAATAGCACTGATTTCGTTATTCCTGCATTTTTTCTTATCAATTATTTCATTTATAACCGTCCATACTCTTTTACTATCATTTTCCGCCTGATCAAGCTTCTGTTTATAATAACTTTCTTTTCTGTTTTTTATAATATATGAAAGTTTGTTTTTATATGCTTTAAAACGATTTAGTAAATTTTTATTATTTGGTTGCTGAGTAGTTAGTTTATAAAGGGCTTGTTTATGTCGTACAGATATTATTAAACCATGAGTAATCCACGGTTTTATAGGTTTGTAGTTAGATAGTTTGGATTTGGGAATATTAATATTTTTTGTCGAATCGTTTATGCATTTAGATATTTTTTCTTCAAACAAATTACAGCAGATATTGACATCATTACATTGTAGTAATTTAATCCAGTTTTCTGATTCTAATTTATATTTTAACGTATCCATATTAAGTACTTTTTTGGATGCATTATTTTGTTTAAGTAATGGAAAAGCTGGATTGCATTTATAATGAAATATACATGAATAATGATCAGTGATTGTTGTATGTACGACAGCTGAAGTTATGTTTTCGATGTAAGGAATATTTGTAAATATGTGGTCTATACACGAAGGTCGTTGACCCCGAACGTTTCTTGTATAATAATTTATGCACGATATATAGTTTAATTCAGCCAGCATATTGAGATAGTTTTCTTTATCCTTACAATAGTAATCGTTTGCAATATTTAAATTCACATCCCCAACAAGTATATTATTTTTATTTCTAAAATTTAATAAAATGTTTTTCAATTCATCTATAAATTGTGGTACTATCGAATTATGTGTACGATAAATAGCAATAACATTATAATATTTATTTTCGACTTTAAATTCAATATTTAAAATGTTAACATTATTAATATTTATTATCTCTCTGATATTGATAATATTATACTGGTTAGAAATAAATACTCCGATACCAGAGTTTTTGTTTATTTTTGTTGTTGTTGCATGGTATGTGTACCCTGGAATAGAGTAATTCAGTTCACCGGCTGAATGTGTTTCTGATAACACAATCAGGCCCGGGAAAAAATTTGATTCTTTTAATGATAATATTAATTCTTCAAAGTTTTTTTCTATGCTTCTAATATTTGTATGAAATAGGGTAAATCCTTTTTCTGTACAAATCAAATTGAAATCTCTTATGGAGTGACATAATTTTTCTTCTATACATATTTTTTTATCTAGCGCGTTACATAAAAAATCATTCATTTTTAGTTTTTATAGTTTGAGGAAATAAAATTACAATATTTATTCATAGTCGATACGCTCTCTAGCTATTTGAAGCATTTTTTGCCGGTAAACACATTTTATGCTATCGACTCTATGTTCAGTAGAATAGTTCATATCAAACCTTTTGTTTTGAACACAGCAATTGTTGCAGATTGGCATTTTTTCTTTGTTTTCACATTTGGAAAGTATGTGATCCTTAGTGCAATGGGGGCAAATGGGTGGCTGCGTCCTGGCGAGACATCTTTGAGCTGTGTGGCCGAACTTGAGGCAATGGTAACATTGTGTGAGCGGATTTACATCCTCTACGTACACTCTTTGGAATTTGATATTTATTTTTTTTTTATCTATTAGTGTTTTTCTCAATTTACCGGTCGTTTCAATAATGTAGTTAGTGGTGTCATTTTCTTTTCCTTCATTGTACTTGTTTTTTAATTCCTTGATAAGTTTGATGTTGTTTTTGTCTTCCATGGTTAATCCTTCGTTTTGTTGCATAATTCCATCTATAATTTCCTCTTCAGTCAATTGGCATTGTAGCCTTTTTAACATTAAGAACGGTTTCTTTTTTTTTATTTCTTTGGCTAATATTTCTTTTCCCATTACCTTATTTATTTCTTCAGTTAATTTTTCAGCTTCTTCTTTTTTCTGGCAAGAAATCAGTAATTTATTTTCTCCGATTTTTTTTACTCCATTAACTCCGACTTTTATTTTTGTTAAATTAATATTTTTTTGAATTTTTATTTTTATATCCTCGGCCTTCAAGGTGTTTTTTGAAGTAATTAAAATGGCGTACTTCTGTTCTGGGTCGTATGATGATTTTACAAAGTTTTTATTGTCACTTGGCATTTGCGTTACATTTGCGTAAGATCTTTTGTTATTATGGTGAAATTCTTCAAGTTTCTGTGTATAGTGATGATTATTTTTAATATTAGTTTCTTGTAATTCTATTATCTTCTTTTGTAGACTTATTAGTTCGTGTTGAATTTTTTCTTCCAGTGACATAATATTTTGTTCCAGTGTTAATTTTATTTTTGAGTCCTTCACTGAAGTGATTTTATTTATTAACTCTTTAATGTTTTTAAAAATTACTTCGGTTTCCATATTGGATGAAATGGATCGCCCAGGTGGGCGAGTTATCAATGTAAGTAAACTATATTTATTGTTTTATTTGTCACAAAAATACGCGACTATACTCCTTCGGTGCGGAGCGAGAATGTATATAGATGACATGACAAAATTAAAAAAAATAACATATATCATTGATGTCGCTATTCCAAATTCCTGTAATATTTGAAAATCTGTTTCTGAAAATATAAGAAAATATTCAGATTTAAATGAGATTAAAAGAATTTGGCATTTTCAGACTATAAAAATATTACCATTTGTTATTTCGGCTACTGGCTTTATACCTAGCTGTCTCATTCAAAATTGAGGATTATTAGATATGTCAAAGAATTTATAAATAAAAATGCAAAAATCAGTCATTTAAAAAACAAGTAGGATTACGAAAGATTTTTAAAATATTTATATTGAGGGATCAGTAGGATTTATCGGTCCAGTTAGGAGTCTTACCGAGCCGAACCCTCTGATATGAGTCTGTGGATTATTTTCCCATTTGGTCTCTGGTAGGTTGACATGTTGTTCTTGTATTGTTTTGTATTTATTATACTTATACAGCGCAATTGACTAGATGATCGTTTGTGGAAAAGTGTGTGGAAAGGTTAAGTTTTTCCTTTGGTGAAGATTAACCCGGACACAAAGTCAAAAGAACATTAAACAAAGGATTAGCCGTCTCGTACATAATTTCAATCTAAAAATAACATCTTTAAGATTAATTTCACAATATATCTCCCCATTGAATGCAAGTTCCGTACAATTTAAACATATCGCTCAAATATCATTATGTAATTTGCTCACTGTATCGGTCAATGGCAAGCCTGGAAATTGTTTTAAAATATAGATATGAACTTAACAACCCAACTTGATGTCACAAGCATCTAAAAACGAACGCGAAAATAGCGAAGATCTTTCATTTTGTGGTAAAATTGTTGATGTAATTTTTTACCTGACGTACTGCGACAAACTTGATGAAAGTCAAAATTGCTGCTTCAGACTAACGAGAGGTAAAAAACAAAACTACTCCCGATCTTTGATAATGACTTCCTGATAATACATTTATTTTTTATAAACGTTTCCTTAAACAAATATAAGTCTCAGTGACATTTTTAAGATTAACATGCCGATTGGTCGATGTAGTAATGGCTTTTATCCACTACACTATGGAATTCGCTATGTCTTTGTTAGAGCACCAATTATATGATAATGACATGGAAATACGATAGTGAAATTAAATTTTCCATTGTTTGCAATATTTGCCCGAAGGGAAGATTATCGTTAAAAGTTATTCAGGACGTGTAAAGTTGAATAGTTTACGTGCAGTTTGTATTCATTTAATTCTGACTGACTTATAACGAGCAAGAAAAGCAAACTGAATTTGCCGTTTATAAGCAGACATCAAAGGGCAGATCTCGGATATTTAAATGGATGAAAGAATAATAAGTACACAATTAAGTTTTCTCATTGGGTCGTTCTTGACTAAAAAAATAAGAATAGAGAGTTTACAAATCTGAAGAAAAGTACCTATTTAAACAGATATGATGTGAGATTTCACTGCCAAAAGTATTATAGTGATTTGTTTTTGGGTTATTACGCTTTTATGCATCACTAAGATTAATACATCTGCCCTGATGATGGACACCGTAATGCTGTCTGAAACGTTGGCTAAAGTTGAAGTCCAAGCTAAAGAAACCTTCGACTCAGTGCAGAAACGGTCCGTTTGATAGATTCTATTGTCTTAACAAACGGATTGCAATCTTTAGAGAAGAGGCGTCAGGTGTGAATGCTGTTGTAGTTCCTCAGTATTTCAAGGAAGATGCTCCGAGGTACTAGCGTCATTGATTCTCTCGGCACCAGATTGTAATCTTTAGAACATAAACGTCGGGTGGGAATGCGGTCTTCGTTCTACATGTATTTCAATAGAACATGCTTCAAGGAACTAGCATAATTGATTCCTTCGGCACCGATGCGTAGTCGGGAACGTCAACACGCGTCCTGTACATGGTTGACGTTTGTCACATGAGAACGGGTAGTTTCTAAGACTGGTTTTGGGCTGTGGAACAATTTGCCGGCCTCTGTGTTTCCTCCTTCCTACAACATGGGTCTCTTCAAGACTCATGTTCACTCCTTCCTCTCCTCAAAAAGACACTCCACACAGCATCTTCAAAAATGACAAAGGCCCTGAGGAAAATTATTTTCCTGACGACTTTTTGTGTTAATGAAAAAAAAATGTTAACGCAACACGGTATACTAATCCAAAAATTTATCACGATAATTTTTTGGCAGCAAAAATTACAAACAATATCTAGGTTCAACCATTTTCCAAATATTGATAATAATTTGTTTTATTTTTTTACAAAGCATTTAATAAACAAAGAATTTCAAACATTTGGTTTAAAATTTAATAGGTTTTTAGCTTAAAGACTTAATAATAAGACTTTGAAACTTTCGTCGAATTACTAATCTCGAAATCCATTCGCGAATCGCAATTCAACCAGCCCTGCAATATTCTTCACATTGGGACTGTTCCTTCGACTTTTTGAGTTCAACAGCTCAGTTTTGCTCGATTTGCCGTCTTGCAGCATGGGTCTTTTCAAGATCCATGTTCACTCCTTCCTCACCTCAAAAAGATCATCCACGCGGCATTCCCAGAGATGTCAGGCCCTGAGAGAAATTATTTTCCTCAGGACCTCCTATGTAAAGTTAATGTAAATAAAACAGGCACCTAGTACACAATATCCATAAACTCGTAATAGGAGCGGAAAACTGGTGAATCGACATCTAATTTGGAATCGATTTTCCTACAATTTTTTTTTGATTTAAGCCTTTTAAAATGCATCGAAGCGTAGTCCAAAAAAGTGAAATGCTCACATCGAAAAAAAAGAGTTTTTGTGTTTCTCTTTGCGATGTAGATTTGACAGTTTCCCGCTTCTGCTATTGGTTTTCAGACACCGTGAATTTATTTATTTATGGACAAATAGTCCATTAACAATATGACAATAACACGAATAAAAAAAGAGATGACAATGAAAGGAAAATACATACAAACGAAGAGCATTGACAAATTATAATATAAAAGAACGCATAGAAGACAATTACAAGTCAAAGCTTGAAGATGGATTTCTGGATAAAGTAGAATGATATCCATAATTAGTAGGATGTTGATTGAGGAACAGCAATTTATTATTTCGGAATCTACGGGAAGGTATGTTAAACTGGATGAGTTGTAACAAAGCAGGTGTGTCAGTAATACTGTTGATTATTCAAATTAGATCAGTGTCCTTTCCACATTTTTCTAAAGAAAAAATGTTTTAAATTTGTTCAATTTCATCATACAAGTACTTGCCTCTTTCAAGACCTAATCTCCAAGAAATTCCTCGTAGGAAGCGATGTTGTAAGGATTCGATGTGACAAATGTGGACAGCAAAGAAAGGAGACCAAATGACAATAGCGTATTCAAGGTGAGAGCGAACCAGCGAAGAGTAAGGAGTTTTAAGTGTACTTATATGTTTAAAGTCAAAGGTAATTCTATGAATGAAGCCGAGTAATTTAAGTGATTTTTTCCGTGATCACATTAATGTGATCACGGAAAAAAGTTTGCAGTCTAGAGTGACCCCAATATCTTTGATAAATGTGACAATAGAGAGACAAACATTATTTAGTTTATAATCAAACTGAATAGGTTTTTGGTTCTATAAAAGACAATATTTTGCATTTATCAACATTTAGTTCCATGCAGTAAATTTTGCACAAGTCATAAATGAATCAAAATCAAGTTGAAAAATAAACAATCAGAATGGGATTTAATTATCTTACATCCAAATTAAAACACAAAATGAAAAAATTTTAATTTTTTTTTATTGTTTTCTACAGCTTTTTAATCTAATAACGTTTAAAATTTTCTCTCTCGTATTATGTTCTGATGAAACTGAAGAATCGTGACCATATTTCATTTACGTTATTAAATAGCGTAATGGAGCTTCATTATTATTTGTACCGCCGTAATTTATAAACTGCAAAGCTCCCTTAAGACGGGCTGAATCTGTTATAACAGTTTTCCTCCCATTGATTCCTTGCCCGGAGCTGGTCCTCATCCCCACCTTTGTGAGGACTACAAAGGAGTCTCGGTGCGGGCCGAAGGAGCTGACATTGATTAATAACCCCTCACCCTGCGAACAGTGCCGGTGGGGAGAAAAGGACACGAAGAAAGGATTTCGCAGATTAAAAACTCGGTTAATCCTTGTTTTACCATAAACGATGTGTGCATTCTCATTCACTGTCAGTTTTATTTGTTTTTAATTGCCTAGCAAAATTTGTATCAAACAAAAAGAGAAAAGACATCGTTTTATTTATTTATTAAACCCCCCGCCGAATTCCGAATTTCTATCGTTTTATAAAATATTAATCACGAACACTTTGTTTTAAAGTTTCTAAAAAAATACGTTATTATTGGCCACTTCGAAACGGTAATTTTACGAAATTCGCTTGATTGAAAAAAATGCTGACCGGACAACTCGGAATGGAACCAACCAGAACCATCTCAGATAAGTCATTTAGAGTGATAAAAAATTGATTAAATAGGTTATGTTAGGTTAGGATTATCGGCTAATTTAAAATTATTTTTTTCATTGCTTTTAATGACTTTTCAAGGAGGTGTTGAGTTGTTATTTTACTTTATTCTCAGTTGGCATGGAACCAAAAAAATCATATCAATAGCAAAGTATCCTTCAAAAATTATTATAGACACGTTTTTTCTATTATTTTATTAGTTATATGTTTGAAAAAATCACAGTGTTTCTTTAAATGCTATTTAAGACATTGTTTATGAGATTATTGCTCTAATTTATACAAGTCGTGTTTTATTCAACATTTTCACAATTTCACGTTTTTAATATTGGCGCGCTCCCCTTCTTCTTATTTTTAAGCACTTAATATCGGGCATTACGCGTTCCCAGGTTATGAAGTATTTATTTTCTAAATGCAAATAACGTAGAAGAATTCCAACTGGGTAAGACTATGACATCCCCAATCGGGATATGTTGTGAGGCTGAAGGTAGTGGGGAGGAGAGGAGATGGGGAAGAAGAAAGTGGGAAGGTACCTGGCTATTCAAATCTGGTCACCAAACACGCCTAAAGCCAACTTATTTCAAACAACGTATAAATTCTAAATGGTGATTTTAAACCAGGACGATAGTGAGAGTGTCTTCCACTCTGGTACGTGCGGTAAATATGCTACACATTATTTTAAATGAACATCGTGAAATATGGCATATTAATTCAGTTAATTTGTTTGCGTATGCCGGGATATTAACCCGCGATCTCCAGATTGCTAGTCAAGAGCCTTACCCTTCGATTATGGTGGCCGCCAAATATGCTCGTTAAACGGCTCGTTCACTATCAGTACTATTTTTTTTTAATTGCCTGACAGAAATTATAAAGGCGTCTTTTTATTTTTTAATTCCAAAAAAGATTGAATGCAATTACAAAAGTTTGTGAGTTTTGATTTATAATGTAACACCACCTAGTATGACACACTTTTTTGAGAATAATTTTCCTCCGGGCCTGTATCTACTCTAAGAATGTTGTGTGGAAGATTTTTCTGAATAAAGGAAATTGAGAACCTGGGTCTTGGAGAGACTTTTTCTTTATTGTGCAACAGAATTTTCGAATTGTAGCTCAATTTTGTTGATTTAGACTTAAATTTTGGACCAGTTCTTTTTTATTTTTTTAACGTGAATACTGCGTGAAGAGTCCCAACTGCTCCCAACCACCTGGAGCCAGTGAGACAATGGCATCTCCAGTTGGGGTATGTTGTGAGGCTGTATCTTCTACTCTGGAACGTACCGCAAATACACCTTTTATTATTATTAAATGCTCAAATTGTGAAATATCTTAAGACGTGGTATATCCGCTCAAAAAGAAGAAGATGGAGAGATATGTAAATAAAAATGTCAGAGAAAGCGCGCTACTCTTAAAATCGATAATATTTAAGCGAAAATTGTGAAAATGTTTAATAAAACACGACTCGTTTAAAATACAGCAAAAATCCCGCAAAGGTTGTCTAAAACAGCATTTAAGGAAACACTGTGAATTTTTTCATACATATAACTTGTAAAATAACTGTAACAAACGTGTTTATAATAATTTTCGGAGCATATTTTGCGATTTTTTTTTCGAGTGAATTTCATATAATTGGCGTTTCAGCTTGGGGAATGTATAGATATTATTTTCAAGAATAATATATAAATATTTTTAAGAGCTTTAAAACTTAAAGTTTTTAAGGTACATATGTATGTAATAAATCAATTAAAATTTATTTCCTTACACCGGGTTTTGAATTGCTAGTGGAGAGCCTTAAGAGGAATATAAACGCTAGAAATATTTCGAATCTCATGCCTACAAAATTTCAAATCGCGCGTCGTATTTGCACGAGGCGAGGAAGCGAAAAAGTGGTTTTATTTATGCTGTGCATAGTTTTATAAGAATGAAAAAAAGTTAGAACGTACAAAACCTCAAAAATAGTCTTAGCCATAAAGGGATATTAAAAAAAAAAGTTTCTTATATTACTTCAAAGTTAAGTCATGCAAAAACATTTTTTTTTTGTGGTTTACGCTTATATTTTTTGTTATGTAAATAATAATTTAATTGTAATTTCAATACACAGAGAAGCTAGTAAAAGCTTTAATTTATCCGTAGCATATTTTTTGATGTTCATAATGTAAACCGATTCGTCGTAAAAATGAATCTAAATAGTATCTAAATAGGATTTCACGTATAGCTTCATCTTAACTCCGACCACGAGTTATAAATGTATTCATTGCTTTCTTGATTCCACTTCCCTTGTTAGGTTTCCCACTCTATTTTCGATAAATGGTCCAGTAATGACATCATTACATATTACGTACGATAAACGTAACTTATCTCAGTTCAAATAAAAACCGCAATAGTTTCATTAAAGTCACCCATAAAAATCAGACCATAAAGTAAATATACGACCCTTGCAACGTCCGAAGAATTTCATTTTACTGCAGCCGTTAAATTATGTACTTTCTATTCAAAGGGGGAATGTATTGGAAATGGAAAAACATTTATGTTTGTAATTAATGCCCTGAGCTAACACTGCAATTGTGTGCACTCTGTTTCTATTTGTGATTGGTTTGTTGCAGAACAATCAGAAAAATAACAAATAAAAATGGAAAATAATTTAAACGTTTCCAAATGAAAGCTTCTGTATAAAGCAAAAACAAAACAATATTATATTGGTATAAATGGCATGCGAGAGATTTTTTTCGCTTTTCTAAAGCATATAGTTCGGGTCTATTATTGGGTTATTGTTCGTGTAAGTTTTTCGTTTTGGAATACCGGCATTTGTGCTTGGATAAAACTGAATCGTTTTCAGGAGTCAGGCTATTTTTCAAAGTTTGAATTTGAAAACCAATAGCTTTTGAAAAAATCTCGTTTGAAATGTGAAAAATACTATTTTTTTGATGTAGAATTGCTGGTCAAAGTGAAACTCGGTAAATATGTACAAAAAGAGTTTCGTGATGATTTTTCCGCTGCAGTTCAATGTAACAATGATGATGCATTTTTACAAAGAATATCTATAAAATATCTATAATGTAATAAATCTCAATTCATTTCTGAAAATTCGAAAAAGGACCATAATTGCGATTTTTCATAAATAAGAAATATATATTTATTTAGAAAAAAAAAACACTTTTGGCAAGACGAAATGTCAATACATTATTGAGCCAAATTCTAAAAGCCAAAATTTTTGTTTCAAAGTAGGGGCTTGCTTATACCTAAAATATAATTACATAATACTTGTTGACATGTCCATACAAAAATGTATAAATAATAGTAATATTTAGAGATTTTACAAGGGACCGGGTTCATGGGGCGATGATCTTGTCCTGGGCGTCCAGGTCTTGGCGGCAGATGCGTCTGCCCACCTATTGTGTGGCGAGCCGGATTTGAAGATATTGGTTGAGGGAGACCTTTTTACCTCTCCAGCAGTACTCCCTCGACCTGCAGCCTTGCGCCGCAGAGGGAGAATTGAATCCAAACGTCCGTCACTCCTGAACATGCTGACCCCCAGATTCCTACCCACCGCTCATACCTTTTTCCTTCCCAGATCTTCCTCGCTTTCCTATCCGTAAAAAAACCCTCCACACCGCTTCATCAAAGATGAAATAGCCACTGAACTAAAAGTGCTTCCTTTGTGGAGCTAATGCTTAAAAAAACAAATCTGTACAAAAATATGGTAGGTAATCAGAATAATACTCTGAAATAAGATAATAATGGGATCTTTTAAATTATTTTTGTTATTTCATTTGTATATAATTGTAAGTATACAAATACTGCATTTTGTAAAGAATTTAATTTTCTATTACACACATCACCAAATAACTTACACATTAAGAAAGTGAGTACATTGATTTCTTAAATCTGAATTAGCCATTTCGTAGACACCTACATAGAGAATTAGAAAAAAAATTAAAACCGTTTGTGATTGATATTTCTCTTTGTGAAACATTCCTAAATTACAAAATATAAACATGGGAGAACACATCAGAACATGGACAATGCTGCAGTCCTAGACCTAGAAAAATTATTCACAAAAATGTTCAAAATTACATATAGGTACATATTTAATTCTATGTGAATTATGTGAATTCTTGACAAAGCACTTCCAATTTTTAAAATGACAGTTGAAATAATTTTCTGTTAAAATATTATATGTTTTACATAGTACTTTATGGCTTCTCTGAAATCTTCACACGATCTGTTAAACTTTAAAGTGAACATTTAAATTCAAAGCAATCCGCCTTACTTAAGTCAGTGTTACAATCACAACTGAAATTAATATTTTTGATTATTGCGACAAACTATTAATATTTGCGCCCAAACTATAAATATCAAGCGCCCTTGAGGTGATTTTTCACAAAAACGGCACTCAAATTGTCCAATTATTATTTTTATTATTATTATTTCTGTGAATATAAAAATAGTCGACTCATTGCTCGGAATACAACATGGGTCTTAGAGAGAGGAAGCGCATAGGCTTGCTGATCGTTCCATAGCCGGCTGTTGATCTAAATAATGTGTCGTAGAAATGATCCATTTCCATATGACAATTGTCAACAATGCACAAATGTTGGGCGCACATTGATGTTCCCGACTACGCACCGGTGCCGAAGGAATCAATAACACTAGTTCCTTGGAGCATGTTTCATTGAAATACAGGTAGAACGAAGACCGCGCTCCCACCCGTCGTCTCTAAGGGTTACAATCCGCTTGTTAAGATAGGAGAATCTATCAAACGAGTCGGGAGTTTTTACAGGTATTTTAGGGCCCCGGTTCAGGGGTGCTAACAAATTCAACCGTGTGGTGGACTTGGAATTTGTACAGGGTTAGCAGTTCTTTTGTGTACTATTAAAGTATCTGCGGGCTCTTTACAGTTGTTGTATAGTACAGATTCAGAGAGGCTAACTTGAAACTAAATCTAAATAGTAAAAAAAACCTTACATAAATTTGCAGAATTGTTAAAAAATTGTCATGAAAACTATTACAGAATTAGTAACAAATCAAAAATAAGTTATGCCTCACTCGTTCTGGTGGGGGTTGGTTTATCGATTCGAAAAAGGCCTATGGGCCTCTATTCCTTTTCTCTATCATGCTACTATGGCATTGAGGGATTTAATGGAGCGAACTGATCGCTAGGGATGAGCAGATCAGCGCAAGAAACGTGATCCATTCTTGCCATTAAGGTTCCATATTCCATATACCATTTACATCGCTTATTAGATCGGATACCAGCGAAGTATCTGGGCCTTATTGAAAATGATATGTATCTGCTATCAATCATGTTTCAGAAAAGCATCCAAGAGGATATACTGATAAAATATTAATATTCTTGCAAAGTTTAATTTATGGAACCTCATTTTAACTTAAGGTTTTTCTTTTATGTATTTTTGTTTGACCGGTAATTGCTCTGATTAGCAATACAATTCTATTTTTTTATGTGTTAATACATCACAAGAGTCTCAGCTGCTCCAATCTGGAGCCAGTGAGACTATGGCATCCCCAATTGGGGTATGTTGTGAGGCTGAAGGCAGTGGGGTGGGTAAGAACATGGGGAAGAAGAAGATGGCTTTTCAGATCTGGTCACCACATACTGCTAAAGCCATTTCAAGCAACATTTCAATTCTGAATGGTGATTTAACACCACCAAGGAGAGTATCTTCCACTCTGGAACGCGCCGCAAATAAACTTTTTATTATTTTTAATGAATTAATTGTGAAATAACACAAATTGATCAAATAAAATTTATTTTCCCACGCCGGGATTCGATCCCGCTACTTTTGGATTGCGGAGGGATTCAAGAGCCTTACCCCTCGACCACCTATACGCACTACAATATTCAATAATATTATTATTCAATTTATTAAAAACAGTTTATTTATAAACGTGTTCGTCTGTATGATTATTATTAGCGCGATAGCTGTTTCGCCTTCTGAAATCATGTTCAAACTCTAGTGAAACCACTTGCAGGCGATGTGTAATGTTAGATAATTTTTAAAATCATTAATGAAAATACTAAATTTATACATTTTTAGTACGATGATCAGAATTTCCGAATAATAAAAATGAATTTAATGAAAACAAATAATGACGCCACAAAGTGATTTTGCGAATTTTGAAGAAATAAAAATGAATATTAAATCTTCCTCATTTTTAAACATACATATAGTTTGTGAAAATACCTCATTGTGCATTCAAAGCAGTATTTATTAAAACTCGGACGAAGTAATGCTAGTTAACGATTGAAATAACAATGGTAACTGGGCGTTAAACTAGACAAACTCTAGAGTAAATGTTAATAGACAGGTAAAAAATCGATTTTTGGTGACCGTCTAAATGTTTAAATGAAGAATATTTTGTCTTCGATAATAATACATGATATGAAGAGTGGTATTTAGTTTGTATAACACGTTCGATTTAATCAGAGTTCAACTAACGAAGCTCTTAGAATTATTGAAGTTCATTATATCTGAGCATTTTTTTGCTGTATTTTTATCGTTCCCCTGCGTGCGTACCGGTTTGAAACTCCCTTATCTCGCGGTGTTTCCGATCAAAGTATTGCAAGGAATACCAATTACTTGTTGCTAGGCACAAATGCCGCCATCTTAAGAATTTGAATCGAACTGGGATGAGAAATATGCAAAGTTATCCCTCCAGAATTATTATCAGCTTTATGATTGCTTTATCGAGTGTTCTACGACGGGGTTTTGATGAAGGAAGGAATTGGAA
Organism: Glyphotaelius pellucidus; assembly: GCA_936435175.1. Taxonomy (NCBI): domain Eukaryota; kingdom Metazoa; phylum Arthropoda; class Insecta; order Trichoptera; family Limnephilidae; genus Glyphotaelius; species Glyphotaelius pellucidus. The sequence goes on along the minus strand of OW386548.1, from coordinate 7,372,894 downwards.
AAAATTGACTAATCCAGAAAAAAATAATTCGATTTTGCAATGAGACGCTATGATGTGAGATTCATTGGAATATTCCAGGCGTCTGATTGGTGGCCTGAAGTTGGCTATCAATTTTAATTTATAGATTTATAATTCAATTCGGAAATCTCAAAGGGACTTCGTCCAGTTTGTCGCCTCAGACAAAGCGTGTAAAAACAAATTCAGAAGTTGAGCGAGCAAAGAATTTGACTTGGAAGAGATAAAAAAACACTGAATGAATGCACTATAGAAATACAACTGATGTTTTTTTAATAAAAAATACATAAAAATTACTAGACAAGGAGATACTGGAGAAAAACATTTCCCTCTGGGTAATCTTCATGGGATGCTGTGTGGATGGTATTTTTGAAAAAAAGGAGTGAATTTTGGAGAGAAAGGAAATACAAAGGACGGTAAATCTTTCCACAGACGAGCTATTGAACACAAGAGCAGGTGGTAGAAACGACCTGCTATCTACTAAATAATAAAACTTATTAAAAAAAGAAAAATATGATGAAGAAGGTCTGTTATTTGTTTTTAATGTTTCTATTTCAAATGTTCATTTGTTAGTAAATTTTTATTTTTCTGCTACTGGTTTCAACACATCCGTGTCTTTCACCAGCGATCTTAACACTGACTTGAAAATTGTACAAGTACACAAATGATTAGCTTTTATTAGGTGAAGGTAGCTGGAAGATTGATTTTGAGGGGGGGAAATAGTGAGATGTGTCAATATAGGATAGGAAGATTTTCAATAATACAGATTATAATATAGAATAAACTCAGGCGGTCCAGTGACAGTAGTACATGCGCCTGTTAACGTAAGTGGCGCAATTTTTTGGCATTATTGGCTACTTGCTTGAATTCGGTTCTATTACGAAAGTAGCTTTTTAACAAACTTCAAGTACGAGTTAAGTTACTTCAAGTACAAGGTTTTGCATAAGGTAGCGTCAGCGTCACAGCAAGTAGCTTCGGCGTAGCGTCAGCTACGAAAGTAGCTTTTTAACAAACTTCAAGTAAGAGTTTTGTTACTTCAAGTAAAGGGTTTTGCATAAGGCGTGGCGTCAGAGATTTTTTCGAAGTCGGATTCTTAAATTTAAACTGTACAGTCGCTAATGTAATAAAAACATCAGATTTGGAATCCACATTATAATACATGTACAAGCTGTTGAAATAATATAAAACCATGTCTTACGTTTTTTAAATTTTTAAATGGGTATTCCAGCAATTATGTTGAACTATAACACTCTTTTAAATGATATAAATATGCTCAATTGTCAGACAGAGGAATTTTAACCGACTTGGTATTTCTATTTAAAATTCTAAATGATTTAGTTGATGGTCCAGTATTGCTTGAACTGATAAGCTTCCAGATACCACAACGTATTACCAGAAGGATTTATTTCAGTGCAGAAATTCTGGGACTAACTACCGTACGTATTCTTCTTTTCCCAGAATACTAATGGAGGGAAATAATTATACCAAGTCAGTGGTTATCTTCAGTTTGTCTTTAAACAAATATAAAATATTGTTACGGAGGTAATTCCATTATGTATTGTATATTTCTAACTATTCATATGTAAAATCCCCGAAAAGGGGCGTTAATAAATAAATAAATATCCAGGCATTTACTCATCCTATTCATAACAAAAAAGAGAAACTTGCATCGTAAGCTAGAGTTACAGCTAGATTGCTAATAAGTAATATATATCTGAAAAGGCTGCAATATTTTCACATGAGGAAGCATTTCTCGATACAGTTTATCTCAATTTATCTGAAATGTTTATGTGTTTCAAAGTTGTGAGTTCAGCCACTGCCCAAAGCTCATTGTGTATTGTTTTATCGCCGATGAAAAATTAATGTTCGTACAACAATTATTTTTTTTTGTTATTTCGTATGGAATTTCGTAATATAATCCGGCTAAGCATTTTTCTGCGGAATGTGATTTAGCTTTAACGTATTTATTTAACAAAACGCCCAGCGGAGATATATTATTTAATATTAACTCCTCACATGAGGCTCTGAGAAAAAACCTGTCCCTATTTCCCCTAAGGCAGAGGGAGAGGGAAGGTGGGGGAAGTGGAAGGGGAACGCGGGAGGGGAAAGGGACGCAGGAGGGGGACAGAAACGCACGGGAAAGGACATGCAGGGAGAATCAATTTATTTCTTTGAATATGGCATCGCAACGCATGCCGAGAACCAGCTAGTAGAAAATAAAGCAAATTTATTATTTTAAATAATTGGCATTAAGGCGGCGCTTCCCGACTCAAAAAGAAGAAGATGAAGAGATATGTAATTACGGGTGTTGGACAGAGCGCGTTTATATTTTTAGTGATAAAATTGAAGCGAAAATTCTTAACAAAACATGACTCGTTTAAAATAGAGCAAAAATCTCATGGAAAGTATCTTAAGTATCATTTAAAGAAACATTGTGAATTTTTTCACAAATATAACTTGTAAAATAATAGAAATAGACTTGTTTTTAATAGTTTTCGCAGCATACTTTGCGATTTTTTTCTATCGAGGTAATTTCATATAATTTGCGTTTCGGCATGGAACGCATCTAGATATTATCTTAAAAAATAACGTATATTTTTTTAAGAGCTTAAAAACTTTAAATTTTAAACTTAAGGGAGATATGTAAGAAATGGGTAGTAATTCGGATAGCGAAGGCTCACAATGATTGCCGAAATTGAATTATTTTATAACCTATATTTTATAATTTAAAACACAAATAAATAAAAAAGCTCATGACCATACTTATTTGCTGTACATTTTGATTAAAAAATATTATTTTTCAGTTTGGTTAAGTATTTTTGCCTCATATCCAAAACTAAGTTTTGTATGAAAATAGATGTGCAGCCGTTCCACTTGAAGTGTTTTATGAACAAAGAACAGTGAACCTTATTTGAAACAGTGGTTGAACGAATATGACCCCTATTTATTATTCATAGCACTTAGCGTTAATATTTAACGAGTATCAACAGTACTGGATGCAAAATACAATTACCAAGGATAACAAGTATCACATTTGTTTGACAATAACTCATAACGTATGGAAATACGTGAATATGATAAATGAAAATAAAGTAAATATTGACTGAATTTAAACATAAAATATTGTAGAAAGTCGCCCATTTCTACTAAATAAATATTAGTTTCACTGCTCTTTCGTTGTTCAACGGTGTATTTCCTCGCTTTATATTTAATATTTTATAGTATTTAACATCATATCATTTGGTTAAAATATTTTAATTGAGGAAAGCTTAGCTGTGTCTGTATTTATTGTACGAAGGATTATTCGTACATTTCAAACATTCATTTGAATTAAACAGATAATGATTAGATACTTGTTGAATTGAGATATTTTTAAAATGTTAATACATCACTAAGGTTCTGACTGTCCGGAGACAGTGGGACTATGGCATTACTAATTTGAAGTATATTGTGAAGTTGAGAAAGTGGGAGGGGGAGATGCCATAAAGAGTAATGTTAGGAAGTACCAGGCTATTCAGATTGTTAAAACATACAATGTAATACGTTATTTTTATAATAAAAATATTTTAGTTTAAAAGCCACATTTTGTGTGTGGCAACACATTTATATTTCTCTTTTTCCTCTCTGACACTTGCTACGTCACTGCTTGTAAAACGTACATCGTAAATAAAACAAATTATTAAAAAGTGTTATATTTTATTCAATATTACCAGAATATTACAACACAGATAAATCACAATTTTTTTTTTTTTTTATATGAACACCGCACAAGAGTCCCAACTGCTCCCGTCCGGAGCCAGTGAGACTATGGCATCCCCAATTGGGGTATGTTGTGAGGCTGAAGGTAGTGGGGAGGAGAAGGAGATGGGGAAGAGGAAGGTGGGAAGTGCCTGGCTATTCAGATCTGGTCACAAAACACGGCCAAAGCCATTTCAAGCAACTTTTCAATTCCGAATGGTGGTCTTACACCATGGCGATACTGAGAGTATCTTCCACTCTGCAACTTGCCGCAAATATACTATCTATATATTATTTTAAATTAATAATTTGTGAAATAACACAAATTAATCAAATAAAATTTATTTGCCACGCCGGGATTCGATCCCGCGACCTTCGGAATGCTAGTCAACAGCCTTACCGCTGGACTACGCCGGCCGTCAAATATGGCAATGGGCCACTTGCATGGATTTCATAATGACTTGGAAAAAATCCCAAAAAAAAAATAATATCAGATATTATTTTCCTTAGGGCTTTCTTTGTGGAGGGAATGTAAAAAAAAATCTGTGCCGAAATGCGGAAATCCTACTGATTTCCGTAACATGTAATACAATAATGTAATACTATTTATTTTTTAATAAATACAGCTGTTTATTATCCCAATAAACAAAAGAAATGTTATATTCTTATTATGTATGTAATATTCTCTTCCTTGAAACAATATAATTGACATTGTTTCAAGGAAGATTGTTTGTTTTGAAGATCCTTCTAAAATATGATGATTTTCCGATTCCATTGTTATTTCGATTTGTAACACGGAGTTCCTGCTTCAGAGAAATAATATTTACCGTAATACTAGCATCAAACAATAGAAATGATATAAGACATGATTTAGAGATTTCTAATCTAGTAAGATTAGGGAATTAAATTATTTTCCCTTGCGCACAGAATAAGATATTATAATATCGGAATCCCTGTAATTCTACTTTCTACGTGACACGTGGATTGGGCTTGAATCTGTTTTAAATCAAATGATTTTACAACCACTCATATTTCCATTTATTTCATATCAGCTGTTTTACCCGCAGCTTCGCTCGCATGGTATTAGGGGAAAATCACAGTAGCGCTTGCACTTATCAATTATCCCTTCCCCCATTCCGCATTCCATACATTCATTCCCGGTACATTCAGTTTCAAACAGTTCGCGTGCAACTTAAATTTCATAATGCCAGAGCTCACCAGTAGTAAAAAAAAGAATTATCCACTTTGGTACAGTCGTTCGCAAGTTATACGCGTACCAACATTTCGAAGATTCATTTTTATTTATATAGATATACAGATATTAACTACGACGCCTGAAATAAAATAAAATATATTGACATCGTATCCACGGCAACGATTGGTTTTCTGACGTTTGCAATAACTCTCTTTTGTTAGCGACAGAAAACGTATAAAAAAAAATAATAATATTTATAAGTTTATAACGCCAGACTTTAACATTATATACAGCCTATAGTACTCGCATATAATTTAGCTTTCTGTTGGTGACGGAATTTTTAAAATCGTTTTATTGTTTTATGCGTGAAAGCGTAACAAACAAACACACGTAGTTTTGTATTTATAATATTAGTATAGATTTGTATCATAACATCTTGTTATTACCACCATATTTGAACCACAATACCTCAAATTGTCTTAAAATATTTAGCTTATCAAAAAAAAATTCGAATCCAATCACAAATATCGATCGTCCAGTTGATTGGTCGGAGATCTCCAAACATTAATTTTTTGAGATAATGATGAAAGCAGTATTCGAATGCTTGCCATATATCAAATGTTATTTACACGTGTCTGTGTTTTGCGTGTTAAATATGCTATAAAATTTCCTACCAGAAGCCCAGAAAACATCAACTTTTGTTTACTTCACTACAACTTTTTCTGATTGATTTGGTGGTATTTACGAGTAATCTGAGTATTGTACCAGATAGAAGGTACACTTTTACATATAATAACTGCACACTCAATCCTCAATTGTGAGAAAGGGACGGAGCAACTGCAAATAACGAAATTTTCAAACATTATTTTACGGTTGTTGAAAGCAACGACCATAAATAATTATCTTTCCACGTGTGTTAAATTAATAATAATATATCCATTAGCTTCGTTCAGACTAAGCCGCAAAACGCGCCGACCGCTCTCAACTAGTATTATACATAATTAAACACTCAAAAGAGTAAAATAAAGTGCACAAAAATAATTGTTTTGATAACGACATCTCAGTTTCCTTTAATTACTCGTATTATTTCAGTTTTAAAAACCACTGCTGCCTTAACAATGAAAAAATATACATTCCTTGTGCAAAGCAAAGTCAAATTAAATTATCAGTCACAAATCATTTCATACATTCTTTTGGCCTTTTGTTGCAAAGTGTTTAGCCGTGAACCGTTCTCCAAGGTTTATGGCGAGCATCCTGAAAAAGACAAAATATTAAAATCTTAATATGTAAAAATGAATGTTTCTTTGTTTGTCCCTTATACGTTTTTAGACCATTCATCCGATTGCTATTAAACTTTGGGGATTTGATGTGCGCATGTCCGCGATGGTTTCTATATATAAAAGTGAGCTCTGAGTTTGTGAAATTATTTCCAATTTTTTTTATCCGATTGCGATGAAACTTTGGTGAGCTGTTTTGCGGGTAAACCGTGAAGGTTTCTACATGTACTGGTTAGCTCTGGCGTTATAAAATTTGCATAAAAATTTACAATGGTGGCTTGTTTGAAAATTGTGTGTAATTCATATAGTTTAGCGGCAGGGAGGGATGGAGAGGGGGAATCCGTAAGGGGGAATGGGAATGAAGAAGGGGGTTCGCGGAAAGGGAACGAGGGAGGGGGAAGGCGGTAACGGTGTAAAAAAACGCGGGGAGGAGGGGGAGTACGCGGGATAGAGGACGCGGGAGGGTAGAAGACGGGGAAGGTGGAAGGGTAATGTGGGAGGAAAAGAGAACGCGGGAGGGGAACGGGGACAAATGGAGAAGGACCCGCAGTAGAAACAATTTTTTTTTATGTGGCGTTGCAAAGCATACCGGGTACTCGTTAGTTCAAAATAAATTACAATTATTAACGCAACTGCAGTATTTTAAACTTAAATGATAAAATAATTACAGCAAACAAAGCGATGCCGTGAAAAGAGCTAATCTTTTGATGGGAAAGACCGAAGACCACGAATTTATTTTGCCTTTTGAATGCTTAATAATTTATTTTCTAATTGGATTCGGCTCAGCGCGTTTTGCGGACGTCGTGTGTACGAAGCTATTGATTTACAACATGTACATCCAATGCTCGTGTTCTCACAATCACACCGCAATCATGTAATATAATGTGGTGTATGTTTTTATTCGTACCAATAAAATATCGAACTCAATATTTTTTTTATTGAGACCGTTTTCTCTGCTAAATTCACCTTGTTGTACAAAATCGAATAAAAATCGATTTTCCATCATTATTATTGCATGACAGATGGGAAAATAATAGAAATATCCTAAATACTTCGCCGTTTATTGTCCCCACAATACAGTTTTCCCTGGAAGCCATAAAATACATTTTATTGTAGAATCGTAAACTTTAGTTTAGTAGTTTCGGGCGAAGTGTTTAGGTGTATTATGTTGACCCACAGATACGATTTAACGTTCTCCTGGTCAAAGTATTATTATAGTGTTTATTGGTTGTAAGCACAACCTTTTTACATGTTATAATCAACCATTTAAATCAGTGTTCCGCAAAGTGTGTGTCCCGCGTCACAGTGGTGTGCCGTGGTCGTTGGCTGGTGTGTCTCACCGCAAACCTACATTGTACAAAATAACATTGCGACGCTGCACCAGCTTAGACGATCCGACCATCGGATCGGCCAGGCGGATATATTCGCATCATTTAAATGAGCACAACCAAAAAAGCATGGCAAGAATTCTAATACTTTAACGTCATCGGATAATATTGAAAGCTAAGTTGTTGTTATGGATCAGCCTCGCCCAATGGTATATTGTAACGAAATGTTCCCAAATGTCATGGCTGCCGATTCAATATAAAGAGTGCAGGCTTTGATAGCGAAACACTCGAAGCACAGGCTAGTGAAACACAGCAGAAAAAATGAACTCGTATTTTCCTAAGTGTGATCTGCAACCTATGGACTGGGTTCGAAATCCATTCTTAGATAGCATTTCCCTTGGATACTTACCGAACGAGCAGGAAGAATTCTGAAGACAAAATCTGATCAGACATTAAAAGTAAAAACTTTCCGAAATAGAGCTAGTACATTTTTGGCTACATAAAAAATGAGAATCCACCGATTTCAGAGCGTGATATTGCATCCATTCATAGATAGCATTTCCCTTGAACACTTACCAAACGAGCAGGAAGAATTCTGAAGACAAAAACTGATCAGACATTAAAAGTAAAAACTTTCCTAGAGCTAGCACATTTTTGGTTACATAAAAAATGACTATTCACCGATTTCAGAGCGTGGTCTTATCGTTTGCCACGATCTATTTATGCAAATTGGGGTTTTCAACTCCCACTACGACATAAAAAAGAGAACCCCTGGTGATGATCGCCGAAAAGATGAGAGAAGCATTATCAACGATTGCTACAAATTTTGATCGCCTGTGCTCAGTTAAGCAGGCTCACATTTCTCATTAAACATGTTTTCATAATATATTGATTTTAATAATAAATATTAAATAAACATTGTTTTTTTCTTTGGTGTACCTCTAAAAATTTATATTTTGGTAGGTGTACCTTGATCACAAAAAAGTTTGCGGAGCACTGCTATAAACAACGTACGAAATTTGATCAGTTTAATATAATGTTTTAATACTTTTATTGGATAATGCATGAATTTTATATTGTTCTAGAAATAAAACTTGATAATAAATTTCGAGTAAAACAACGCGAGGAAACTTGTCAAACTTTTGGGGAATATTCCTCAAATTCATTCGTAGTTTCTGGGTGTAATTTATGACTCATAAATGTATCAATTTACCCTTACCAATAGAAGAGTTTAAACCACCAGAACTTAAAAGAGTTAATTTTATTTAATACCTAATTATTTTATGACTGGTTGGCACAATTCATCAAAATCCAAAATGAAAATCCAAGTTTTGTGAAATTTCTGTTCATGTTCCATTATGAATTCATCAAGGGTCATTTACTTCACAGTAATTGGATAATAACAGAAGTTGAATAGGATTTTCAAAAAAAATGAATATTTACCTTGAAATTTGAAGAATTTTTCAAATTCTCTGAAAATTCTCATAAAACTTCATATTCTTAAGTGGAACGTTTGTGCGGCTCTTTTCGGCCCATTTCATACAAATCTTAAATTTGGATTTGTGATCAAAATACCCAACCAAACTGAAAAATTATCTTTGTAATCAAAAAGTAAAACAAATATCTAGTACGGATGTGAGCTATTTTATTTATTTTTGCTTTAAACTTTAAGATAAAGGCCATAAAATATTCAAATTCATGATTTTAGAGGCAACTTGGGCAATTATTTGTGAGTAAATAAAAACAATAAAAAAAAATATTTTCTACATTTATCATTAAAATATAATTAAATATAAAATAAAAATTAAGAAAAAAAATCATTTTGATTGGTGTAAATTCAAAATACAAATTACCTTTTTACGGCGGAACAAAAAATTGTCGTTTATACATTAAAATTACTATCTAAAGAAATACATTTTGAACAATGTTTTATTTTATTTTTCATTGTATTTGTCAGATAAGTATGGTAAAATTATTTTTTTCATGTTTTTCATTTACTCACAAATAATTGCGCAAGTTCCCTCCAAAATCATGAAACATTAAAATCTTTAATGGCCTTTAACTTATAATTTAAAGCAAAAATAAATAAAGTAGCTTACTAGATATTTGATATACCTTTTGATGACAAAAATGATTTTCAGTTTGGTTGGATATTTTGATCTCAAATCCAAATTTAAGATTTGTATGAAACTGGCCGAAATGGGCCGCGCAAACGTTCCTCTTAAGATGGAATATTTTTTATAAAACAGTGAAAATTATTTTCAAAAAATTTTTAGGTAGGCAATTAATAATTTTTCATTTTATAAGGCTAATAATACATATTCAGCAATCTAAACATATTCATCGAAAACTCGACTTTTTCCCATCCTCACCTTCTACAGCCTTACAACGTGCCTGGTTTGGGAACGATATGGTCCCACTGGTTCCAGACAGTTGGAATTTTTAATTAAAACATGGAAGTCCTGAACTTGCAGTATTACAAAAGAACAGTCATTTTTTAAAGCTGTTAAAATTAAATTAAATTTTTTGAATAATCGGATTCAGAAATTTATTTCAAGGTTTCCCAAAACACATCAACATTGTTAGGCTAATCAGTTCTTCCGAAAATATTATTAGAATAATTAAATTTACCAACAAACTAACTGAAAAATATATAACACCCCCCTAATCCTTTAACCTATAATCCTTGTAATGTAGTGAGCGTGAGGGAATAATGCGACCCCTATTCTGGCTAATACAACCCTTACGAATAAATAATAATTATGTTATTCGTATCGTGCTGTGGTGCTTCAGAGAACTGATCCATCGAATAATTAATATGGATATCCATTATTCAAGGTGCCTAGCATCTTCAAATGTTGATTGTATCTAGTCATGATATGATGTTCTCAGTTTTGCCTAGGTGATAAGACCGCTATCAAGAATGGAAACTTTGCTCAAAATGGATCGCTTACTAAATACATTCCACTTTATTCCTCAAATCTTTTACTTTATGGCGGAACGGCCTTACAATTATTAAAAACAAATTTGTATCGACTGGTATCACCGTGAGTCGCCGACAGGCTGGGTGAATGAAATTGCAAATTCATTCCATTGCTTATGTCCTTTGGCTTCGGCCGTTATAAATTTCCTCCAGTGTACTTTAGCCGCGACAATTTTAATTTTGTTCGAAGTTTATTGTAAATAAATGTGAATGAATAAATCCGAATTATTATTGGAAAAAATTCTCCTTTTACACAATCGCAGCTACAGTGATAGGAAAGGCTGCTAGCTGTCATCCCAAGACAAGATTAAATATACAATTCGCCAATACAAACACTTTTCCTAAAACTTATTCATTACCTTCAGCATTACGCCCTCCGTGGTCGATGGGTAAAGCTTTTAAAGAATTTTAGACTAGTGATCTAAAATTCTGAGATTCAAATCCCGGCGTGCGCAATTTTTTTTTTTTTTTTATCTCAAAATTAATTAATGTATAGTATATTTGCGGCACGTTTGCGATCTAGTGACCAAACTTACCTGAAGTCATTTCAAGGATCGTTTCAATTCTGAATAGTCTTACACCGATAATAGGACAATACTGAGAGTATCTTCTACTCTGGAACGTGTCGCAAATATATTCAACATTATTTTAAATGATTAAATTGTGAAGTAGCCCAGTTCAATCGAATGAAATTTACCTGCGCACGCTGGGATTAGAACCCACGACCTCTGGATCACTAGTCGAGAGCCTTACCCCTCGACCATAGAGGCCGTCTCTTGTGTGGCATTTACATAAACCAAGATAGAAGACAACATAAATGAAACATTATATATATATTAATCATTAAAATATGCTTTCCAATGTACACTAACGATATTATTGAAAAAATGCGGTAGAAGAAAAAAACAACACTGAAATATGAATTGATCTATTTAAAAAAAAATCCTTTTCATATTTCTAATAATTTTACAGCATAGTCCCGTTAAACTACTAGAAGGTAGTTTGTCAAGTTTATACGTTTTTATAAAACGTCTGTTAAATAAAGGGCACTCACTGTCAATCACGTAAATTATTTAAACATTTCTTTTTATAATAATAAAAACAGAGATATGCTTCGGTCGTAAGCTGTTGTTCGATGAGTTCGCAAATTTGAAAAGAAAAACTTCAGCTTCGTCAAAACAAAAAGTTCAGATGATATAACAAGAATATGCAGATATCGCTCAATTAAATTTTTAATGTGTTGTTAATATTATAAAACGTGAATTTATTCATAATTTTATTCTATTCATCGATAAAGAAAATGGTTACCACGGTGAAACAGTAATCTACTAATGTTGATAAATCAATTGAACCATAGAGACATCTGTTGTTAATATTAGTTGCTGGTATTATTGAGCAAAAATCTGCATGTAATTATTTTATTTTCAGACCTTAAATTACACAACGTCAAATTAAAATAAAATAAATTTGTCAAAAGCCGCCTTCCGGTTTGTATGGAACATTTCTTATTTAAATAGTTAAATTTGATTAAATTAAAACAAATCACTTTGTAAAACACCACTCATTAGATCAAAATTATCTCAAAATGTTTCAAAATCAAAGTTTTCTTCGTCGGGATAAGATTAACATTAAAAAAATAACAAAAGATAAACAAGTATCGACAAATAAGAACAATAGTAAAAAATATTAGAGGAAGAGGTGATTAATTACTAAGTATTATAAAAAAACAATTATGTGAAATAAAATATAAAAATTATTATACGTACATTTAAAACTTTTTAAAATAAAACAAAAAATTATCCAGTTGTCTAAATAACAAATATTAATGTAAAATATTTGGTTATTAATTATAATCAATGGACCATTGATACTTTTTATAATTTCTAAAATTTCTAAGTTATCTAATTGTAAACTCGTTGTGTTGAGAGTAAATTTTTTAACCTTTTATTTATTTCAAAAGAACGATTTGTTTCCAAAATGTGGTTGGCAAATTCAGAATAATAATAAATTATTCTTCAAACACCTTTGGTGCTCCTTAACTCTAGTAATAAAATTTCTAAAAGTCTTTGCTATGATAAAAAAGTTACAATCGTTATAAAATAATTTCCAACGTGATTTGTTTCATTTAATTAAAAATGACGCTATACAGAGGATTTGTAAAGATTGAAAAAGTTATATTAAGTTTTATTATTACGAAAAATTAATGTTTGAGGCGGAGAGACGAAAAAATATGCGTTTTATATTTAAATTTTGTTCAAATTAGTTCACTTTTGAGATATATGAAGCATTTGACGCCATGATTTATTTTTATAATACTTGACCAAGTAAAGCGAACTTCGAAAACTTTACTTAAAATAATTATGCAAATTAATTGTGAAATCACAAGCATCCTTTATGTTTAAAACACCTTGAAAGAATACTAAGAATGTGTGTTTTTCACGATTGACAAATCGTTTTCAACAATCAAACAATCCTCTCTCTAACGAAGTTATCAGGTTGTTAAATTCTACAGTTAGGTTACCTGTCGAGCAGTAATAACCTCTGCGCTCTTCTGTGCTCCTGTCACGGATAACAAACTCTCGAGCATTAGTGCGCTGCGCTTCGTGTTCAATAGATAACCGGAAACCGGATACGTGAAATGAGAAGGAAGGCAGTGCATTATCGGACCGAAGCCTTCTCAATCAACTATGCAGCTTTTCACGTTTTTTTACAAATTGGTAATAGGATACCTAGTTGATCATGTCATGAAAAATTTTGCTAATGAATTTCAAATGAGAGTTTTGCAGTTTTTAAAATCCGTCCATCTATCCAACGTTGAATCAAGGGCAAATAAAACTTTATTCAATTTTGTTAAAAATCATTATATTTTCTAAAATTATTTGTTAATTATTTTGATGAATTAATTTTGCAGCGTATTGGTTAATAAATATACCAACAATGCCACATATTTTTTCAAATCCACTTTTTAACATGTTTGTATTTAGAATATATTAGGGAATAAATTGAATATGTGTTTTTTTTTTTTTTCATGGCTTTTCATCCCAATGGAGTGTTCTGGCCGTGAACGTTCCAGATTCCTTTAATAATTTATTTTGTTAAAGAAAGACAAACATTCTTGTGTTACGAATGAACTCATAATATTCAAAAATCCGTCTCCCTCGACCAGTCTTTCCCGACCCGCTCCCCCACTCAGCAAGTGGGCAAACTCATCCACCGCCAAGACCTAGACAAACCTCACCCCATAAACCCGGTCACCTCTACTAAATCATCAAACGTAGCGAATCACTTGGAGTGACTTTTGGCAAGGGTGTTGGTTATCTAATAAATGGGCGACGAAACCCATACATGCCTCCCAAATCACAGAAAGTGGAAAATATTGCTTGTGCCATGAGGAGGACTTAGCTAGTCGAGGTATTGAACTCGTGATGCCTGAGTGGGAATGACTCGTATGTACATATTGACTGTAAATTGGGAAAAACATTTAAAACCACATTTTTTAGGAATGTTACTTTTCGGTCGTTTTATAAAGAATAAGTCATGGTAAACCGAGTTTTACTAATTATTGCATTTTTAATACTAAAAACTAAATTAACGCGTACATTTTTTAAAAGAGTTTTTCTCAAATGTTTCCTAATTATAAATTGAATTGCATATTTTACATCAAAATTTCGATAACAAATTTTCGCCATCACATAAACTTCAAGCTTTAAAATTAGTTTTAAATTAGAATTCATAAACATTTGTTTTATCGTACCCTGATAAGTTTATAAGTTTTCACTTCGTGGTTTGAAGTGTTTTAACTATTTACAGTCTATAATATGATATGTAGTTATATATATTGACTGTGAATTAATTTGTGGACTGCAATCAATAATTTTAAATATCAAGTTGACACAACAATGTGGGAATTAATAAAGATTTGGATATTTATAAAGAGCTAATTTGTCTTCTGGTATTCTCGATTATAAGAATGGTTCTTACGACGTTAAGGGATGCTGTTGGTACTTACTGCACAATCACACATAAGAGGTTGTAAATTATGCAAACCGAGGGAGTACCGGGCGTTCACAGTCCAAATTTCTTAGTAGAGACGATAATCAATTGCACTGAGAGATCAAAACGTTGTTCATTGCACATGCTTCATTAATAGACTGGTGATACCATTATGTATTGATGTAAATATCACGCACGTAGGTTTATTGACCACACACTGTCAGACAGGGACAGGTATTTGGATAAAAAAAGTGGAGGAAAGTGATGCATATAGTTTTCGTCAACATCGTATGAGATACTAAAGACGGGAAAGTTGCGTTAATTAGCTATATTTAATGAACAGATCTGAATATAAGATTTTATTTTTTATTGAAATATAAAAAATATGGGTTACATATAAACATATACATTTTACAAAATATTATAATAAAGGTCGTTTTTGGTCATGTATTCTTTATCAGAAAAGGGGAGCGCTTGTGCCTGATAAGGGAGCCACGATTCTTAATTAGGTTGTAAGTTATAATATGTTTTGCGTAAAATATTAACTTTTTACTGAATGTTTTTTTTTTTTAAATTGTTTAATTTTATTTATTTGTTCTGGTTGGTTGATATTTCATAAACATCTTCTTTAACCAATTTTTCTCTGTTCCGTAGATGATATTTGTCCAAATGAGGGCCCTATAATAGTTTCCTGATTCTGGGTCCATGGTGACTATTCTGAGGTATCACATTAAAAAACGACGTGAATTGTATCTTACTTATGTAATGAAAGCTAATATCGAAAAGATCTAGTACAAGTTTGTCTTCAATCACAATTACGCTAATTGCTATGGATTCTAAATATTTTTCAGGGTTCCTTTAATAAATAATTTCCACCATTCGCACGACATAACATTTCGTGGAGTGTTTATACTTTTGGGCAATTTTCGCGTTTCAAACTTTATTCCAGAGAACAAAAGTGAGATGTAGTCGATGAATATTTTAAACAGTAAGTTTGAGGCACGAGTAGATGTCACCAGTCCTCTGGATCAACAAAGTCACCTTCTGTCACTATACAAATTATTTGGTTGAAACTAATTATTTATCGAAATGGGACGTAAAGAATTGGTTCTTCACATTCTTTCAAGGTTTCTTTTGAACTTCATACAATTTTTTGTGTGAACTATAGCATATTGTCAAATGAATTTGTTAAAATTATTTGATAATAATTATTAATGGAGGTAAAACATTTCGCAAATTTGTAATTCTTCTAACGCGGTACAATGATACAGAATTGGGTAATGTAATACCGATGTAATCTGATCAATATGATAATATCGTTGAAAAATTACAAATTTTGTCGTTGATTGAGCGTTCTATTAAAATGTATAAATAATAATAAGTGGTAATTCGTTAATAAGTCTTCAATCTCCTAAATGGAAACCTTTCACATAATTTTCAAAAATTTTAGATATTTCCTTCAAATGTGTATGTTGGTGCAAGTTTTATTTTTGTAATAATAATGGTAAGCTTTTATTTAAACTAACACAGACTCGCAGAAAACCACACGATATTATAATAATCGTAGGACTGATAATTATTGCATGTTGGTTAAAAACTCAGGCCCTTGATTTCACGAACTTTGTCAACTACTTGTCAAGATTAACCCTGAGAAATTTAAAATATAAAATTAAACTTATTTTCTTGTCAAAAATGTTATGATGTAGGTAGGTTCATTATCAATTGCCTGAATAATTTAAAATAATTTGAAATTTTCAAATTTTGAAAATGGCACTTAAATTTTTAAGAAAATCCAAGTTCATTGTACAAGGGTTTCAACTACATACAGACTCACAATCTGTAGCCAAAATCTGTATATTTTTTTAAAATATAAAAATTTGAATATTTTTTTTTAATAATTTTATCATTGATTACTAGACGAAAATTTAAAACAGAAAGATCGGAAAATCGGTCGCATCTAGGAATAGAATCCAGAACATCGGCCTCGCCGTCTCATTTCTTCACTGTTTTCAAAATACGAGTATTTTCTTTTCTTCTTAATTTTGACATTTTTAATTTAACGTGCCGACTTTTGTATTTCCTCCCTCCTACAACGTTCCTCCAGACCATGTAAACCCTGTTCACCATGTTCACCCCTTCCTGTTTTCAAAAGAACCTTTACACATCGTCCCCACATTTAACGTAGGTCGCGAGAAAAATTATTTTCTTTAAGGCCTCTTGTGTGGAAGTTCTAAAAAATAAGTCCTTGTGGTCATCACCATCCCTCAAAATGTAATCTAATGCTATTTTTTCTTTTGAGTGTTTTCGTCACTAAAATAAGATTGTTTGCTTGTTCTACAGGACGATGACGGCAATATGCTTCGTGTGCAACCTGCCAATCCTGTCCCACCAGGTAGGGCTGGTGTGGTCAGGGGGCAACGGCTGGGACGACATGGTGCGCGAGCAACTGGAGGAAAGCACCTTGCGCCAGAGATTGGGCGGCCGCCGGGACTCTTCGGCCCAGGTCTGCTGCGTATCTCCGCCCACGGACTCGTCCCCGCCCAGACCAGGTATCTATCTACATACCTATTTGTATCAGCAAGCAAGTACTCCTTAATGACTTCTCTCGGACAAAGCTGAACATCTATGCTCTACAGGCTTAGAAATGTCTGCGTTTACTTCAGACTATTTTACAAATATTCTATTTTGTTTTTGTTGTGGAATAACTCATAAAATTAATTCGTTAATTATAATAACTAATCAATCTATAAAATTACAATGAAACAGATGCCGACCTTGATTACGACCTATATTTAAACAAAAAAATTATAAATAACCTTTTATCAAAATACTTTTCAAATAAAATTATATACAACAAGGATATTGAAAGACATAACACATTGAATGACATAATTCAATTTGGGAGGCGGGAATGAGTACCGCCGCCCCGGGAACCTTTATTGGATAACCAACACCTCTGCCATAGGTCACCCCAAGTGGTTAGCTACGTTTGGTGATTTAGCAGGGGTGCCCGGGTTCATGGGGTGAGGTTTGTCTAGGTCTTGGAGGCGGATGACCAGGACACACTGAACCCCGGATCCCTACCCACCCTTTAAATCCTTTTCCTTTCCAGAACTCTCCTCCTCTTCCTTTCCTTTCCTTTAAAAAATCCTCCACATAGCATCCCCTAAGATGAAATAGGCCCTGAGGGAAATTATTTTCCTCAGGGCCTCCTGTGTGGAGCTCATGTAAAAAAAAAAATAATAATTAGCAATAAAATCAGACTACAAAAAAGGACAAAGAAAACTACAAAAACTGCACCAATAGCTAAATTCACAATGGATTGTAGAAGACGCATTAAAAGAGAAAATGTTTTAATAGTAAATAAATTATAAGAAATTAGTCACTTGTAAACTTAGATGTGCGAATAACTAATCTAAAATTAAAGAATAAAAATAATTCATGACAATACTAACCACTCTCAAACGAAAAATGTCGAAAAATGTGAAACAGAAAAGGATTCGATCACTTACGGATTCAATCCAAGATCTCTTGCAATGCTGAGGCATTGTCCTAACCACTGAGTTAATTCGACCAAATAATCATCTTTCGACATTTTTAACAGTATCATACTTCCACTAAGAACTTCCAAAAATATCTACATTTTCTGAACGTACATTTTTAAGCTACTATCTTTATGTATGGTTCAATTTCCAGATGCAACCGAATTTGCAACAGATGCAACCGAATGCAAAGCAACAGATACAAACCCATAAACGTCTACAATAAAACACATATTCTTAAACTAAAGAACACACTACATGATAAAAAAAATTGAAGATTATATTCCACAACATATTTGGTCTTCTGGTGTGGGGGGCAACACACAGTCGCTAATAAATAATTTTAAAAAATCAAAAAACGCATTCATCAGAATTACATTATATCTATCGAAAGAAGCATTGTTATGCAAAACCTTTCTTTGACTAATAAATTAATATTATAATAATCAAATGTATTATATTATGCATTACGAGACCTTAACCCCTCGTACAATTTTGGGAGATATTTTTCACAGACTACAAACAACCGTAGATTTTTGAGAGATATATCTCTCAGCCTGACACGGTCTCATAAAAGATATCTTATATCATTATGGCGAGAAATATGATATAAACGGTGACCGGACAACTCGGAATGAAACCAACTCAAAACCATCTCAGATAAGTCATTTAGAGTGATAAAAAAAATATATATAAAATTGGTTAAATAGGTTACGTTAGGTTAGGGTTATCGGCTAATTTAAAATGATTTTTTTCATAGCTTTTAATGACTTTTCAAGAAGGTGTTGAGTTGACTTTATTTTCAGTTGGCATGGAACCGATTCAAACAGTGTTAAAAGTAAAGAATACCGCGCTTTCAGTTTGCATTAAAAAAATCTATGAAAGCTCCTGAAATTTTTGAAACAATTCTATATAACGATATTTAGCATTTTAAAAACAAAGGATTTCAAATTTTTAAATTAATATTTTTATATTAAACGAAAAAAGTGAATTGTCAATAACTAACTTAATTCCTTTTCATTATTAAATATATTCTTTTAGTTTCGTATTTAGTAGTAGTAATATTATAGTTTACGCGATGAAAACCATCGGTAAGCAACTTATCTTTGTTAAAAAAAAATTAATCGCATAAGCGATATTACATAAATATGTTAGTAAAATTTTAAAGAGTCTTTCATTTGCTTTCAAGAACAGTATTTTATTTTGAAATACGTTCAATAACAGCGATTTTATCTGGAATCAAATGTATTTTCCGGGAAATCTCTATTCTGACAATTCTTCTGAGAGCAGTCCATTACAAAATGTTAAAGGCTTTAGAGGTTAAAGTAGTGAGTTGCTTAGGGCTTCTTAACTTACGGAGAACTAATATTTATTTTGCTCGACTTAAGACTATTTCTAGGTATCACATTTCTGGAGAATTTTCTGTTTTATTTGAATAAGTAAACTTAAATTGAGCTACCTTCACTAAGTTTTCGATCCTTTTGTTATAAGTTATAAAGATAGGAAAAAAATTTGGCCTGACATTTTTTCAGGGAAATAAAAACTAATACATTCTAGAAGTAAACAGATGTTTTATTTTTGTAACAGGCACACAGAGGAGACGTCGTTCGTCCCTTGCACAGCTGACCGACATCCTGCGGGAGTGGGGCGGGGGGCCCAAGGCCAAGGCCAGCAAGGCCCCCCTGTGCCGCCGGGAGACTCTCGCGGACCTCGCCCGCTCCCTCCCCTGGGGCCGCCAGACCACCACGGAGCAACCTCCCACCCCTGCTCCCATCACCACCAACATATCCATGCTGAGGAAGCGCCGCGAGTCCAGCGCCGACTCGGGCATCAAGTCCATGACCTCCAAGTCCAGAAGAGACTCGCAACAAACTCCCTCAATGTCCGAATTCAAATCCGACCTCGTCAAACTGTGGTCGAGACGGGAGAGTACCACTATTATTATAGCCAAAGATCCGAGAGAAAGGGAAAAAGACAGAGAGAAGGAACGAGAAAAATGTAGAAGAGGATCGGGAGATTCTTCCAGAAGCGGGAGAAGGGATTCCCGAAGAGGTAGCAGTGATAGTTACAAGAGCGGGCGGCGTGATTCAAATGCAACAACGCCACCACCTCCTAAAATTGTTGCTGCACAAAAGAAAAGACGGGACTCCAGAACGGTGGGTGATATGCAACATTTTAGAGATCGATCAGCATTAGATTCAATCGCACCAGCTCCTTCGCAAAACGGCGCTTTAAGTCCCACTCCGCCACCACCTTCCTTTAACATTCAACCAGCAACAGGCCCCTCGACATCTACAAGAATGAATTCGACTGGAACATCAATATCCCTACATCCCGCTTCTGGGCCTTCGGTTACTCTTCAGCCAAGTAGTGGACCATCGATGACAATACAAACTTCAACAACACCAAATATAACCGTAGTAACCGTTCACACGGCTCCCGTCAAGGTGGCGACAAGTGATAGTAGTTGCCAAGCGTTGCCTCCTCCGACCATCATTATGTCGAGCGTGACTCCTCCTCCCCTCTCTCCCACAGCTCCATCGACTCAAGCTACAACCCCTACTAGAAATCATCCATTACTATCGAGCAGGAGAGACTCGACCACGCAATGTGGTCACAGACTGACACGAAGAGACTCTCGCTCACACGCCAGCCCCGATCGTTCTAATAAAATGAGTAGACTTCAAAGACAAGCCACAACTTACGACGAGAGCTGCCTTCCGCCGGGTCCTTGGGGAAGACGCGGAAGTCAACCGACTTTAAGTCCCGACGTTGATGAATCTGGCCGCAAAGCGAGGAGAGATAGTTTGAGTCCAGATTCAGCATCACGAAGCAGACGAGATTCAAGGACTCACTTGAGTCCGGATCGTAGTACGGAGAGGGACTTGAGTCCCGTGGCTCGTAATAGACGAGGACGTCTCAGGAGACAGTCCAATTCGATAGCGGGTGGGAATCGCACGCCCATTCCTGGGCAGCCCAGGTCTCCGGACTCGAGTAGCTGCAACTCTAGCCGGGATCCAAGTCCATGCAACAGAGCTGTACCACCCCCACCACAAGAACACCGTCCCGCCATCAGACGACAGTCCACGACTGAAGAGATTCTTATTGCTAGGGGGTTTCGAAGACAAAGTACCACCGAGGAAATGATCAGGTGCAGGAACTTCAGGAGGCAGAGCTCGCAGAGTGACGACAGTGGCAGATACCGCGGAAGACGTGACTCTTGCGCACAAATAACTGATGGCACTATTGGAACCATGACAGTGGAGACGACCAGCACATTTTTTGACTCCAGTACACAAACTGGTGAGTTATTCATTTTACACTATTATTTATACTGTTGTAATGTTTGTGACATCCTCGTTATAATTTAGCTCAAACAAGCTTTCATAAAGCAGCAGAGAAAACGGTAGGTTCTACTAGCAATAATCTGCCAAATTGTCTTGGCAGCAATATTCCGGCTATATTCAAATTTGTGAGAAACTTTTCTTGAAACCAAGGTAAACTCAACTTCAACGTTGTCGTGGGAAAGAAGTTTAAAGGCTTGTAAGTCAGATAAACGCTACAATTAGAACTAACATATCGCTCTTTTAAAAGTCAAATGAAATGGTCGTCGTCAGTCCAATATTTATTTGGTAAATTTGTTGTTTCTTCAAATATTTAAATTCTCCGACAAAGAATAACGATGGCAGCTTTCAAATGATTTTCGCCTCAAAGTTATCTCACACGATTCGGGTGGGAATGCATTAAACAGTGAGTAGCGTTCGTAGAAAGGAAAAGTGATTACTTAGTGGTATTCAATTCAAACTTTTATGCTTAAATAAATAATAGGGGCATCTATAAACTTTATTATTCCTAGAACAAAATTATTTCTCCGTTATAGATAAATATGTTACTGGAAATGATGATGGGAATGGAAATTCTTGACGTTTTTAAGATGGACGAAAAGCACAGATATTTGTTTGTACAACACATTTCAGAAGTATTTAAATATAGACAGCTTATTCGTTCTAACTCCTGCGAACTCTTATAAGAAACCCTTTATGTTTTGAAATACAATCATCATTTATCTCAGTCTAGAAAATCCTTCAGAGCATTTAATTCTTTTTAAAGTGCTTTTTTTAGATTCATTCTGAGAAATTCTACATCAAAATGAAACTTTTATTCCGATTTCAATACGTACGATCAATATCTTAAAAGGGTTATTACCAGACAAAATCGGAAATATGTCATTTTTAAATCAAATTTTAGACGTTTTGACTCTTTTCCACAAAAAATTATAAATTTATTTCGAAAGACTGTTCTTTTATCTAGTAAAACAATTTTTTAATTTTTAAGAAAATATGTTTATTTTTAGTACAATAGTCGTTGGCAGATTTGTTAAATTTTCAAATAAAATTATACAACATACATTTCAAATCATACAATCATGCAGTAAAATAAATCAATAAATTATTTGGGAAAAAACTTTTCAGAATTTTAATTTTAGTTTAAATAAAATCATAAAAAAAAGATCAGCGCCCTTATTTTGTGACGAAAATATTTCAGTTTGTCTATTTATTTACGGTCTTACAAACTAAGATATTTTAAAAAAAAATAACATGCTTATTTTGCTTAGACATTATTGAAAAATTATAAATACTTATGATCAAACAATAATTATAAGAATTACAAAATATTAATTATTTTATCATCACGAGTTTGAGCATTTTTGAATGTGAGTATTTATCAATCAAATTTGGAATGAAATAAAATCGATATTGAGTTATTATGTTGATATTCTGGAATGGAGAATAATTAATCTTTCTCATCGGAACTGCCCTGTATCGTTGCAAGGGTACGATCCCAAGATCATCGTTCGAAGAAATTTTAATTCTCGGCCGCCGGTTAATGGCTCTTAATTATAACGCAATAAGGGGGTATTTCACCATCCTCCTCGTAGCTTTACCATACGCATAACGAATATTAATAAATAAACAAATAAATCCTCGCAAGTGGTAAAAAACTCGGCTAACTTATCCTATATGTAGCCATTATTAATAGGTTCAAGTGCCCAATAGTAACATCAGACTTTTTAAATAAATAAATCCTGTATAATTAATCTTAAATGCACGCTACCGTATGAATAATCTATGAGGAGGATGGTGAAATACCCCCTAAGTCTGTCTGCCTGACGTAGTTAACTTGCTTAACTCTTGAACGTTGCTTCATGAAATTTAAACCATTTTTTATGTCATCATTAACTATGTCCATGAGGCTATGAGCCTCGTCAAATCCATTTAACTGTAAATTATTAATTTTTATGACAAACCCTCTTATTATTATTGAACAATATTTTTAAAATGTTTATTTATTTAACGTCTATTCTCCACTTTTTGCTGTCCCATGCCATTGACGTGTAATCGCAATCATTGTTGGAAAATAGAATTGGAATTCGTAATTTTAAAAACATTTCACCTCTCAAAAACAATCACAAATACGCATTTTCCACTCAAATTTCTTATAAAGTATTTATTATTTTATTAAAAAAGCGATTTGCAAAATATACCTTCCGAGAAGGTATCCTATTTCCTTTCAAAGGCAAATATTATTTGAACTAAATTCAATTTAAGGGGGATGTATTTTTATTTAAAAATAAACCAATCAATTGTCTTTTTGTCAAAGTCCTCAAAGAAAATTTTTGAATTGAAAGGAAAGTAGAAGACAATAATAATATTTGGAAATACCTTGTTAATTGGATTTAGTAAAGTTTCATTCCATTATCGTGATGCGTTTTTTGGGGTTATTGTGCCGTGTTGCGCTTTCTCCTACATGTTTTAGCCGAAGTTTTGGACAGCGTTAGAGTGTCCATCATTGGAGCAGGTGTTGGACGATTTTGGACACTTGTGGTGAAGTGCGCGTGGAAGTTGTACCGTTTCGCAAGCGTCCATCCTCTTAGGGCCGGTGTTTCAGTGTATTTAGCGAAATTTCGGCGTTAAGTTTTGGTGCAATCGTCAAATTCCGGAATCCAAAGATCATGTCGGTCAGTCATGTCATCAGACGGCCGGCGTGGTCTAGCGGTAAGACTCTTGATTCGCAATCCGAAAGTCGCGGGATCGAATCCCAGCGTGGCAAATACTAAATAATTTATTTGATTAATTTGTGTTATTTCACAATTAATTAATTTAAAATAATCCAGTTCCAGAGCGGAAGATACTCTCAGTATCGCCCTGGTATAAGACCACCATTCAGAATTGAAAGGTTGCTTGAAATGGCTTTAGCCGTGTTTGGTGACCAGATCTGAATAATCAGATACTTCCCCATTTTATTCCCTACCGATCTCCTTTCCCTCCTCACTACCTTCAGCCTCACAAACTACCCCAATTGGGGATGCCATAGTCTAACTGGCTCCAGACGGGAGCAGTTGGGACTCTTGTGCGGTATTCATATAAAAAAAAATTAAAATGTTATTCATCCCGCTATAGTAAATTATTTCCTCTAATCTCTCCTCACGGGCCATTGAAAAACCAATAAATTCTCAACCAAATTCTCAATCAAATTCTCAAAGTACAGTCGTTTGAAAAATGTAGTTTTTCATAATTTGTTGATCCCATCAAACTACGCGATTAATTCGCCGTCGAATTTAGTTCACAAAAAATGTAAATGTGTGCCTCCCCGTTAGCAAATTTGGGGATGTTTTTTTTTTAACAGAAATTGCGTAATGGAAAAAATGGTTTCATTTCGCAAAGTGCTCGAGTTTTTTGCCCGTATCAAAGCGGGAGTTTATGTATACCATTTTATCTTAGTGTTTTGAGATCTTGTCTTAATCTGCGGAATTTGTTTAGCTAGAGTCGGTGATAAATGTTTAAAATCTTATATTCGACTTGACTAGATTAATCAGGGCTGGGATTTTAAATGCGGTCTTAAGAAACGTTTTATATGTTCTGCCTTAAATAAAACATTGTTTTTTTTATTTACTTTCGGTAATAAAGTCCTTTTTGAGTAAGCAGGAAATTATAATTCGAAAAAATGTTTCAATGGTGTTGCATATTTTCGTATTATAACGTATTTCTACAATACGTACATAATATATTACTGTAAAAACATTATATATTTCAATAGTAAGTAGTCATACAGAATAAAATTCCACGGTTTGGTCCCCAAATTATGAGGTTCATTCACATGAGATTGGAAGAATCCAAAATAAATTTTTAAAATATGTAAATTTTAAAATGGGCATTCCAAGAGAATGCCTAAATTACCATAACGTACTTTGTTCATTAAATTTAATAAAATTATCTGATTGGAGAATCATTTGGGATTTAAATTGTTTGTATAAAATCATAAATTCAATGTTTGATACCCCTGATTTAATATATGTAATCTCTTTTCATACTCCAGTCAGGTCAGTTACACGACAGTACCTACCATATTATGGTACCAATTCTACATCAACGTCCCAATATTTACACTTCTGTGCAACGGATTCGACAGCCAGGAAACAAATTGCAATTTGGGAGACGGGAATGGGTACCTCTGCCATAGGTCACCCCAAGTGATTCGCTACGTTTGGTGATTTAGCAGGGGTGCCCGGGTTCATGGGGTGAGGTATGTCTGGGTCTTGGAGGCGGATGACCAGGACACACTGAACCCCAGATTCCTACCCACCTTTAACCCTTTAACCCTTTTCCTTCCCAGAACTCTCCTCTTCCTTTCCTTAAAAAACCCTCCACACAGCATCCCCAAAGTCTCAGTTGTTAGTTTTAGGGATATTCTGTTTGTTTTAAAAAAAACTGCCTACGGATAAAGATACTACCCTTCCCAAAAGAACTTTTAAAAACGTTTTCGCAATTCATAAAATGTTTTGCTGTATCCCGAATATTCCCGTTTTCCACAATCTAGTGGCATCCGTTTGCAGAAGAAGAGTATTTGAAGCTGGCTCCACAAATACTCGTACAAATAATGGTTCAAGAAATGCATATCAGTCAAATCCATAAACACAAATAATGGCTCAAGAAATACATATCAGTAATATCCATAAACACCAATAATGGCTCAAGAAATACATTCAGTAACATCAACAAACACCAATAATGGCTCAAGAAATACATTCAGTAACATCAACAAACACAAATAATGGCTCAATAAATACATATGAGTAACATTCATAAACACAAATAATGGCTCAAGAAATACATAATATCAGTAATATCCACAAACACAAAAAATGGCTCAAGAAGTACATATCAGTAACATCCACAAACATAAATAATGGCTCAAGAAATACACATCAGTAACATCCATAAACACAAATAATGGCTCAAGAAAAACGTATCAGTAACATCTGTTTAAAGATTACAAAACAGTTGCACGAAACTGCTCAAAATGGCTTTAGCTATATAAAAGCCCAGATCTGAAAAGTTGAGTACTTCTTCAACATCCTATTACAAATTTCTTTCTCAACCCCACCTCATTTTCATTTACAATTCGGTTCGATATCTACAATGTGGGAGGCGGGTATGGGAACCATTTATTGGATAACAACATTTCTGCCGTATGCCACCCCAAGTGGTCCGCTATGTTTAGACTTAGCAGGGGTGCCCGGGTTAATAAGGTAAGGAGAATTGTTGGTGATTAGCTGGGGTAATAGAAATAGTATTCAACCACAATCGGCTGTGACATAGCAGAGGTGCCTGGGTTCACGGGGTTAGGGTAGGTAAAAAGCTATGCTTGTGCTTATGGGAGGAAGGTGTTATTACTTTGCATATTCATTTTTTTTTCATTTTTATTACTGTTGTTGTTTTTATTTTGTAGTTTTAATTTTTAATTTTTGCCAGAACACAAAAAATGAAATTTTTGATTTTTTGTCTTTTGAAAACTCAGAAGTAATTTTTTAAAAATATTATATTTTCTTCATTTGAATTTATAAGTGAAATAAAATTTAATATCAACCATCTGAAAAGTCTTGCAATTAATTTAAAAAAGTAGTCTACAGTAACATGGTTTTTATTTTTAAATCATTAAGTTTATCCAATGTTGCCCTGTTTGATTTTACTTAGAAACGTAAGTGTTTCGGCGTCTTTCTTCGGAAAGGCAAGCTAAAGCTATCTGTAAATTTGCTACCTGTTACGCTCCCACCAATTCCCTAAGTGATCACGTTTTGGGAGTAACTGCTCGCATCACGCGATGTTCCCTATTTGTAGCTTGTCCGAGGAATAGTACTATTCTGTGCACATTATTCTTCGTAACGTTGAATAAAGAGTTAATAGTTCTGGTGTAAATGTTCTCGTCATGCGAAGGTATAAAGAATAAAACGTAAATACTTTAAATTTTTTAACTAGCGAATGGAATGGTGAATAAAATACAGGTCCGTCGGGAGGGCCGTTCATGAATACAGATAAATGGTTGATATTAATTACTTTAATGAAAACAAATAACTTTGTGTACACCACTATTTAATTAACAATATAAACATGTTTCGAAAACTATGTTTTCTTGGTCAGGATAATAAGTTAATAAAAAATAACAAAAGACAAACAAATATAGACAAATTAGAACATAGACAAAATATTAGAAAGGAGAGGTGATTAATTACTTAAAATATCATAAAAAACAATTATATAAAATAAAATATAAAAATTATTTTAAGATTGGTAAAAAATTACATTTAAATAATAAAAAAATCTTTTAAAACAAAATGGGAAGTCTAAATAACACAATAAATTATTATAAATATAAGTTTTAATACGAAAATAAATTTAAAAGTTGGCTATTTTTAAAAAACGTTTGATTATTTATAATATTTAATTTACTATTAACACTTTTCCTAATTTCTAAAATTTCTAAATTATCTAATTGTAAACCCGTTGTGTTAGTAATTTATGTAATTTTTTACTCATCCTAAAACAATTTTTATATTTTATTTTATATGATATTTTAAGTAATTAATCACCTCTCCTTTCTAATATTTTGTCTATGTTCTAATTTGTCTATACTTGTTTGTCTTTTGTTATTTTTTATTAACTTATTATCCTGACGAAGAAAACACAGTTTTCGAAACATGTTGATATTGTTTATTAAATAGTGGTGTACACAAAGTTATTTGTTTTCATCAAATTAATAATGACGCCACAAAGGGAATTTGCAAATTTTGAAGAGATATTAATAACCGTTAATTTTTACAGGTAATTAATTCTGTGTTTAATAATGCTATTTTTGTGAAACCGCGATCTACAATGGTAAAAGGCATAGACTAACTATACACGCACAAATGTGTCATTTGCACTCACCCTCCACTTATTAAAATCAGGTCATTGGAGATCATCCACCACTTACCCGCTCTGGTATAAGTAACAGATGGCTACTCTAATCTATTCACAATAAAAACAACATTTTACAAGCATTTCACAAGTTGTTTAAATCCAATTGGAATCGAACCCATTATTTTTTTTTTTAATATTTACTCCATACAGGAGGCCCTGAGAAAATAATTCTGTGTGAAGGGTCTTTTTAGGAAATAAAAGAGAGGAAGTTTTGAGAATGAAGGGGGTATTAGGGGTGTGTAGGAATATGGGGGTTAGTGTGTCCAGGATTGACGGACATATGAATCTATCGTTCGCAGTGCGATACAATGCGATGTTTGGGGATAGTCCTGCTGGAGAGGTCAAAAGGTCTCCCTCAATCAGTCTCTCCCGATCCCGAGTTGGTGGGCATCCGTTGAAAAAATCCGGACAAACCCACCTCTTGAATCCGGGCACCTCTGCTTAATCACCGCCTGAGATGAACTTTGGCAGAGCTTTTGGCAATCCAATAAGTTGTCCCCGGGGAGGCGGTACCGTAGAATTTTGACTTTTTAGACCAAACGTCGACTTGTCTTTGTGTCGCCATATTATACTTTCCACCAAATTAACGAATTAAAAAAATCTTTCAATATAAAAATTTCATATAATTAAATCAATTCACGAATACAACGATTATCAATCAATTTCTCGAAATTCAAAGAAATTGTTCAAGGCTAATTTTGTGGGGTTAATTGTAGATAAATGCTTCGTTCATGAAGCATTTCGGAGAAGGTTATATAAATTAATGGAATTTCTTTTACCAAATTTTAATAAAACCTTCAAGACAAAATTTTTAAGCAAATATTTTTTTTACATAAATAAATTCATATTTTTAATAAATCAAGTAATAACATATGTACGAAAGCTTTCGTTAGCATATTCGCCAATGATAATTAATTTTTTTTTAAATTTAGTGATCATCGTAAATGAAGTTATTCATAACGTATTTTATCGTGAATTTTCTTATGTTCTGTTGCAGAAAATAACGCAAATTAAATTGTAAGTTGGTCGTTGACTTAAAACAGTTAAGTTAAAAAAAATCGCATGAAATGTTTGAAATTTTATTTCGTAAAGTTACGAGCTTTTTTCCAGAATTTTAACGTTTGTTTCTGCTAATCAATGTGGTTAAATAATGTTGTATATCCACGGGCGCTATTACACATAAAAGTTCGTTCATATTTTTTTATCACAGTTGTGCGGTTAGACATACTTTCATTGTTTTATATATTGTAATTATAATCTAAGAAAAGTCATAAGTTAATATTAGATTCAACGTGTTTTAAAATATGCTGCGATAAAATGCAACACGTTACGAATTTGTCACGTGCTCGGTACGTGGTAAAAAAGCGAACTGCTCGCAACAGATGAATCGCCCACTTGAGTGTTATTACATTACGACAGGATATCGAAGTGTCGCCTTATCGGACAACACGTGTCCGTCACGTGAAGTATTTCAACTCGCGTGAGAAAAGAACAGCTGCGGAAAATAACCGCCAAAATGTGATATTATCAGCGTTCACATCGGTTCATATCGACCGCGGGAGGGTGGGGCGCTCCAGCCGGCCCCGCCGGTAATGAAGGAATCCTACTTACCGACCGGGACGTAGAAAATGACAGCTACATGTTTATGTCCCGCTCTGCCCTCGTGCGCTGCTCTAGCTAAGAAAATCTACATGTGATCGCATTGTGGGGGAAAATCGCGATGCCAAGCAGCGTTCTTGCTTGTTTTTAGTGAGACTAATAAAATAATTCGGCCGCTGAACGCACTTGTTGCCACCGTTAGAGTCAGTTTCGTAGTGCAGAGACATGTCGCGGGGTGCTGTGTCGAATCTGTCAGGATTTTAAGGAGTGCGCGATTTTTGTTGCCATTTTTGTTTGGTGGCCGCGTGGGGCGAGGCGCGAGGATCTGTCATCTGTTGCGAGCCAGGACGTGCCATGTTTGTTTACCTTCAAATAGACCCTTCCTCGAAAGCCTCCGGTGATTACGTGCGACTAGCTCGGCCCGTAAGACCC
Source organism: Glyphotaelius pellucidus (assembly GCA_936435175.1). Classification (NCBI taxonomy): domain Eukaryota; kingdom Metazoa; phylum Arthropoda; class Insecta; order Trichoptera; family Limnephilidae; genus Glyphotaelius; species Glyphotaelius pellucidus. The sequence continues at coordinate 7,342,494 of OW386548.1, read as the reverse complement.
TCGGGGGCTGTCGATGTAATGTGTGAAAATATCCCCAAAGCTTTTCCACAAATGTGAAGTGGTTGCAAGTGAATTTCTCTGGTGATAAATCTGTAAAACGTTTGACAGCCAAACTCGAAATTTTGTGTTCAAGAAAGCTTAATTTGATTAATTTTTGAGGTTCGTGGAAGAAATGAGCAAAAGCTCTAGTGAATATAACGCCAAATCTTTAATGAATATTGGACCAAGCTTTGTGTACTTTGCCTGATAATCTTAGGCAAAAACCATACAATTATTCTAGCAAAATTATTGTACAAAGTATAATTAAGACTATTTACATTATACAAATTGTTACGTGTGTATTTCGTTATTCATTGAGTGGATTCTTAAAGCAGAAGAAGTAAATAAACAATAATAGTAATAATCAATGTCTCTCTTGACATTTTAAAAGTGTTGAAAACTATATTGGTTAAGATTGTGAATTAAATGGTTTATTGATTATTGTTTATTAGATATTTGTTGAATAAGTGGTTTTAAATAGCATATTGAATTTGACTGAAAGTGAAATGAATTGAAGGCTTTTAAGGGCTTGTTTAAAATAGCACCGCCTGGCGGATTGTTGGCGAATCTCTTATAGAGGAAATGGAAAAGCTACCCCTCCTGTTGATTCAACGCACCCGCACCTGCTCCCCGATGGTTTGTACATCCATTAATATTACAAACAACATAAATCATACAAACTTTATCCCACATCTCATACACTACACACTTTATCGCCATACTAACGTAAAAAATTCTTCAATTTAATCACAATGAATTAATAATTGATTTAAATGTACTTATAAATGAATAACGGATTTAAATTAATAAAAACGTGAATAATTGATTTAAATTAACTAATATATGAACAATTGATTAAAATTAATTGATAAATGAGATAAATATTCCACTAACCACCGCATTTTTATAAGGCAGAGATTTTGGAAATTACACAACATATCAACTCAACTACTACTAGTGGAATAATTACATAAACAAATTAAACACAAACAATTTACATATCACAAAAACTAATAAAAACAACAATTTTAAAAAAACCCTCTTCATATTCGTCAGAATTTTTATTCAAACAATTTAAGGTCAGAAAATTAAATGCGTTTTACTTCTACCACGCAACATAACAAATTTATAAAGATAATATTCAAAATAAAGTTGCACCCTTTAAAAATAACAGAAATCTCAGACAAACGCCAATACTTCCTACTCCAAAATGTAAGAAAATAATATGACAGTTAAATCATAAATATCTCAGAAATATTTTTTTTAATTCATTACCAGAAAAAATTAGAAACATGAATACTAATATAAAAGAATTTAAAAATCACCTTGATAATTATACTGAACTGAATCGTGTCAAATAAAACCAATATGATAACACCCCCCTACACTACACACAAGCACTGCTTGTTTATGGGGGTACATCAAATACATATATTATGTAATTAATTATTGTATAAAATTTGCTTGTAACATGTATCTTTTTATGACGTACAAAAGAAAAAAAATTACCAATGATTTAAATTATTTGATAAAAAAAATTTCAATCTTATCACGATAAATTTTGAATTAACTGTTATATGAATAATTGATGTAAATCAATTGATGCTAGAATAACTTATTTAAATTAATTGAAAAAATAATATTTTATTCAAAGTGCAAAAACTAGCATTATTGCTCAATCTACCCGCATAGCTATCTAACTATGTTATTTTAATAAATTAAACAAAATAACAATTTTTTTCCACCACTATTAAACATTGGTAAACTTTGTATCCTGATAAAGAAACCATTATTTTAACATAAATATATTTTTTATTAAATTAAATTTTATTACCATACACTGATGATAATTAAGCGCTTCATATCTTTAAATTTAAATAAAACAAAGGGTGTGTGAGATATATTTTTTTTCGTTTGAAAAGATTATCGATGCCATTATGTATGGAATATAACATCGTTCAAATGTCCGCCGCGGCTTTTCTGGATGGCGCGCATCCGAAATGTCCGATTTTCCATGACTACGATGCATAATTCAGGCTGAATTTGACCGATGGCACGGGTAATGTTGGCCTTGAGGGCCGCTGTGGTTTGTGGCTTATTCGCATAGACCTGCTACTTAAGAAAACCCCACAAGAAAAAGTTTAACGGGGTCAAATCTCACAATCTCGGTGGCCAGTTCACGTCACCTCCACGGGAGTTTTTATCATTAAACAATTTTAAACGATTAATTAAATTTTAAACAACTTTATCATTTGCACGTGTTGTTGAACGCTATATCCGTCCATGATGATTTGGCAAAACAGACTGAATAAATGACAGCCAATTTGACAGATGTCGCTTAAACAATTTGTTTTCATTCAGTTGTACTACTTAATTGCCTAATTTATGATTTTGTTTTAGAATAATATATGATCTACAAAATCATGAAAATATGCTTACTAGAAAAACTGTTATTTTTTTGAAATTTGGTATATTGGAAAAACTAAGTATTGTAAATATTTTTTTATGTTCGTTTATAACTCCATATACTCATTACAAAATGATAAAACTTCAATGTAATTCGTATTTCAAAGGAAATTGACGCGTCACTCGAATGTAATCAATGGGTTTCCTTTCAAAGTCGCCCACAAAGAATAGAGTTTATTAACAATGACAAGCTCATTAATAAATAAACATTTTGCTACTGTATTCGTAAAACCTCTCAAGTGAACTTTTGAACTCACAAAATACATTATTTATTCATCAGCCTTCGATAAAAAATTGATGTCTGCAAACTTTCTACAATTCCATTTTAGCTGGAAAAATATTTTAAATATTTCTTATAAAAAAATTTATGAATGTCTTTTTAGGGGCTTAATTTATTTTGTAATACTAGCGTCAAAGTGTGATTGATAAATGCATTATTGACAAATCAGTTCCAATTTTGAAAATTAAAATTGATTTTTATTTTGCAAAAAATATTATTTTTTAGGTAGAGACCTTATTTTTCGCTTATCTGAATTCGTCAGACCAGTTCCAATTTTGAAAATGACACTTAAATTCAAAGCAAGTTTGGGTTCATTTAACCAGGTATGCAGGACAAAAGCAAAACAAAAACAAATGGAATTAGTATTTTTGATAGCTGGATGGATACCTATTTTATCGCTTGTCTGGATTCTTCCCACACTCTCTTCCAATCTTGCGCATGATACTTAAATTCAAAGCACATTACGAGAGATGCAAAGACTGATAGAGATATTGAAAGGAGGGTAAATGCCGGTAACTCCGTTAATGGAGGACTGAACGCCGTTGGCGCTAACAAAAACTGTCAAAAGAAGCGAAGCTAGCCGTCCATAATGGAGTGCTGTTACCTACCCTGATGTATGGTAGTGAGGCATGGAACTGGCAGAGGAAGGATGAAAGTAGACTGAATGCTGTTGAAATGAGATCCCTGTATAGTAAAACCATGTATGATCGTGTGAGAAATGTGGAGATCCGCAAAGAATTCAAGGCTGACGTAAGCGTAATGAGTAGGAGGAGGAAAGCGGAGGCAGAACGAAAATTCCAGAGCCCCTAATTAAAAGGCAAAACAATTAAACTATCATTATTTATTATTTTAACTTTATGAGTAAAACCTCAAACTGTAATATTTAATAATTTCGCTCATAATGTCTTCATTTAATTAAAAATTAAACTATCGTTATTTGACCGGTCTAATTTGTTTTATGTGGTCAACAGACTTAGCTACAAAAGAAAAAGATCAATTGGTTTCATTTCAGCGTATCGCACGCCATATATTCCCAATGTTTTTGCCTCCGCCAGCCGCCTCCTAGTAATGAGTAAGATTAAGAAAGGGATGCTCAGATGGTCTGAGCATGTAGAGCGAACGAATGAGGAGAGGAGTGTAAGGAGAATATATGACGCAAATGCGAATGGTAGACGAAGTCCGAGACGCCCGAGGAAGACATGGCATAACCAAGTGAATCAGATACTTGAGTCGGGCGATGTCAAGAGTCAGAATAATAGAAGAGCATGTATGAGACGATGTATGAATGTGAACGAGCCAAGGAGCGTGTGCCAAGATCGATTGTTGGGCGGTCCGTCCTCTGTCTACCCCTGCGGGGAAACGGCGTGATGGTTAGTTAGTTAGTTTGAGTTAATTGAACCAGATTTCACGGTGACGTACAGACAACCAAATCAGTATGTTCGATAATGTATTTTTTTATTTAAAAAAATGTGCCACCGAATTTATTTTATCGGCCTTTAAACCCTGTTAAAAATACATTTCAAATTTGACATTTTCGATAATATCGTTGTGGATTTCGATCATTTTATGACAGGATAAGCTTTCTTCCATTCTAATGCTACCGAATTCATCCGTATCTGAATGAATTTCCACAGAAACGATTTATTTATGTACAGACGAAATTACGACATTTACGTAACATTTCGTGATTTATTATAAGTATCGTCCGTGACACTAATCTCAGATATTTATTATTTAGCTGATTATTTATTAAGTTTTTTCGTCACGTAGCCTACTCCCTCCATACTTGACGACTAACCAAATTTTTCAGTGCATCAGCGTGCGGTTAAAATAATACAGAGTAACTAGAAATTTTATTTAGTCACTGTATGTTGCAAAGTGTGAATAAAGTTTAAGCAAAAAAATTTCCGGAGGTTTCATGGACGCTCGATAAAAATCTATATCATTACGTTATATGCCTAATCCGTCATCTATGGTCAGTTATCAATACTTACGAGCACGGTAAACGATTTATAACAGATTTTCAGACCGACGCACAATGGTTTTACTAGTATGGGAGTTTTGGAAACAAATCGAAAATTCAAATTGCAGGGACCACTAAATTTTGTTTCTTTATCTTGACATCACATACCAGCGCATCTTTTCCCACACCACTCAACTCTGCAAAACATTTCGTCGCTGCGTAACACGTCAGCAAAGATTGACTTCCCGAGCAGTCAGGACGTTTGTGTGAAAGTTCAACGTTTATTATATAACATTTAGGGACTGATAACTTTTTACACCGCTTCTTGGCAAACTTTTTTCAACATGGATTCAATACCTTCAGGTATGTACTAAAGATGTTGTCTTTTTTTTTTTCATTTCCTAATGTGACAAATTAGGGATATTTAAAAAAAAAAAACATCTCGTGAATTTTTAAAAAAATACGACAATTTTTGGAATAGTTAAGGTTTTAGTTTGATATTTCCTAAAATTTCGTAAATGTGATGATGTACTTTTATAACTGAACTATTTTAATATGATATTATAAAAAAAAAATGCGCATATTTGCGCTTCTACGGCCCAGCAATTTTTACATAGTTTACTTACTGTAAAATTTGAGTGCTTCGTAAATATTATTTTTGTCACAGGTTCGGTTTCAAATGATTTGTTCTTAAGACAAAAGGAGTGAATTGACGTACTGATGAACTCAAAGTGCCAACAGATGGCAAAACAATTTTTATATTTAAAAAAAAACTTATAAACCTCACCAATTGCCTTAAAGAGAGGTCGGATAAACTCTGTAAAAAGATCGCTGGCTTCGCGAATTTCGCTTAATAAGATGGACTATTGCTTGTCGAGATGAAGCTAGATTTGTGATGGAAAATAAAAAATGTAGGCGATTTCTTCTGAAAACGTCACGTCGCGGTTGTAAAAAAATTTTTAATTTACTTCTGAACGATCCAAACGCTTGAAAACCAAAGTTCGGAAAAGTGCGCCTCTTTCTCATTTGGCGTTTGCTACAAAAATGAACTTGAGAGCTTTTAGTCAATCGGTTACATCAAAATTATTAGAAGAAATTATTCTAGGCGCTCAACTCAGGCGATCATCAGACAAGTGTATAAGGTATTTATTTGATGATAATCGCTCTTCTTACAAGCAAATGTTCATTGGGACGCGAGAGGTTGCGGATTATTCTAGTTTTTTTAAATCTTCAATTGTACCGATACGATTAGTTTGCGGGAAGTCTGACAAAATAAACGTAATGTGGCAGAATCTTTGCCCATCGTCCACCAGATATTGCCGCCCAATTAAAATTATCAGAAGAGGCTCAAGAAGCTCGGAACAAAGATTTTTAAAAATATCGCGAGAACTATTCTAGAAAATGTTCTCGTGAGAAAATTAATGAGGTAATGAATAATTTAATTTTAGTTTTTAATTTAATGTTAGTTACATCTGATCCTGTCATAACTAGTTACAGGCAACCCCCAAAGAAACAATTAAATCGTTTTCCTAAGAAAGCTTCCGATTTAATAATTCCTCCGGATATTCATTCTTCAAATATATTTAGTACTGATGACGATGATGATTGTTCGCCGTGTGCATCAGAATGTTTAAAATCAAAATTCAACATTACTTGGCCTTTTTTTTTAACATAGATATGGACATAAATAATTTTAATTTTAAGATATTTTTTTAAATTTTATATTTTTTGTTAATAAAATCCAGAAATCGTTAATAATATCTAATAAAACTTACTAAAACCGAATATTTATATTTTTTATAACCATACCGAAAAATAATATCACTTTTTTTCCCCCGTAAATCCTCCGTGTAAATTGTTTCCAACTTTTGAGGTATTTGGAACCACTGTGCGACAATTAATAAATTTTGAAATTAATTGAATTAAAATAAATTGTTAAATAACACAAAAATTAATCAAATTAATTTTACTTGTGCGCGCCGGGATGTGAACCAAATTGCTAATCGAGAGCCTTACCCCCCAATCAAGGAGGCCGTCAAACGCAAAAAAATCAATGATAATATTAATTTCAAATATAGTTAAAATAAGTAATCTTTAAAAAAAAAACGTTTTAGGCAAGTATTTTTTCGCTTATCTAAATTCACACATCAGTAATTAATTAAATTCTAAAAAAAATCGGGTTCATTGGACCAAAGTTATAATCACGGGCACACCCGAAATTAATTCTTTCGATGATGTCCCATTAAAAATAAATAGATTAACTTATTCGTCGGACAAATTTATTAGCAAATATTTACATTTACTTTAATTTCATTACTCGGACAACAAAACTATCCATGTTGATTCCGGATGGCCCTGTGGTAGATAAGGCATCGTGTTGTGTGGCAAATTCGCTCGTTGGTCATTAATGACCGGCTCCTATTAATAGTCGTATTATTATCTGCTAGATTCATTACTCATTGTCATCACGGATACCAGCCCACGAGCTCTGTAACGTTGTTACTTTCTACTACGTTGTCACGTGATACGACTGTCACGTGTCATGTAATGGGACATGCACTCTCATCCAAACAATCCCCATTCATCAACAAACTAACACTGTTCAATTCAACTGCACTCAACTATTATAATAAGGTATGAATTGCAGGTTTATGTTTTGACTTGATTGATTTGACTCAGCAAACATGTTATTGTCTTCTTTTACGTTTGTACACACAAACACAATAATAACAACAGATTGAATCAATTTACATTATTTTCGTAATATTTAAGAAGCTGTTTTTTTAGGATTTTATTAAGATTCGTAATTATAATTTCAATGTATAATTTAGAAATAAGTTACTTTTTGAATATGATTGTATTTATTTTTTTTTTATTGAGGAGAAAACACAGACCGACTAGGTATATAAAACAGTAAGTGGAGAAATTTCCTGCACCCTACCCTTTTCCCACGGATTGAAAAAAAAATCCAAAAATTACAAATTATATTACAATGGTCATGATTTTCGCGGGATGGATAATATATTATTTGTAATATAATTGTTTTGGTGTTCGTTAAACAACAAAACGGATCATTTAAATCAGAGGTTCGCAACCTTTTTTTCTCGTAGACCACTTTCAAAATTTTACTGGTCACGGTGGACCCCCTGGTAAATTTCTACCATATTCCCAAAACTCGACACGTGTTGTACTGAATATTGAATGGCGAGGTGTGGTCTGTCACAAGGGAGCAGTACCGGATCTACGACTTTTTCAAACGGGTGCAAAATGGACCAGTATTCGAGATTATATTTTCCACATCGGAGGGGGCGTAGTACAGTACACCCATATCCCATTACGTCTCCCCCCTTGCCTAGCTGGGCGTTTTACGCCATACGCCAGTAGCTCTGTTATGGAGGGGGCGTAATGGGATATGAGACGGGGGGTGGGATGGGATATGGATAAAGAGCACGAGATAGGTCTCAATCGAAACCAGTTCGTGGACCCTCACTTACAACTTGTGAACCCCATTTCTTTATCGCGCCTGCGTGGACCCCCGTCGGGTCTCCCGCGGACCCCTAGGGGTCCACCTGGACTACTTTGGGAATCACTGATTTTAATCAAAGATAGGATTTAGTTAATTATTGGCACTCGATGTAGAAATAGTGGGTTCAAATCTCGCTAAAGTAGAATTACAAACGTTATTACGATGATTGACAATTTCAAAACAATGAAAACACAAAGTAAAGTTAAAAGCATTAACTTTGTGGCTCGCCATAATTTACAATAAAAACGTTTAAATTCCTGAATGAAATTTATATCCTTATCTTCTTCGCCTTTTTTATTCTTCTACCTGATTTCTTTACGTATCAAAGTATTTTTCAAGGACTATGGGATCACCTTAAAGCCGACATGATTTTTAGACAATGGCAATTATTCAAAGTGCGTGTTTCATTACTGCAAAATGAAAACACTTTGTTTGAATACGGAAAACCGAACGATATTTGGTACACCGCAGTTTTCAACTGAAACTGACAAAAATTACTAGAATGAAAGAGAGAAAAAAGGATACAAAGATTAATAAAGAACTAAATCCAAGCCATAGCGCGGATATTGACATTGTATCGAGTTTACTTTTTTTTAATGTATTAAAATGATTTGTTTATGGTCTAAGAACTTTTAATAATCAATTAAAATTTAAAATTGTGAACACTTTGAACGATTTTTACTGTTTAAAAAACCAACATGTGTCTTAAGCAATACTCTTCTTCAGGGTTTACTTAAAGTCTGTGTAAATTAAACCTGGAAGAAGTAAGCTTTGCTTACGAAACATGTTGATATTTTTAATAATAAAAGAAGTAAGTGTTGATTAATTTTCAATTAAGAATAGTGCCATAAAATAAGTTTTCTGGGTTTTAAGAAATCAATTAAAAGTCAGTTTTTGTCTATGTATTTAGTCCTGCAATCATCTAATAATCTGTAACACGAAATGTAACTGATCTTAAATAATATTATAACGTCGAGAAGATAATAAATTAACCATGTGTATGTTTCTTATTCTTAAATAATAAAAACCATTAATGTCAATCAAATAGTCAGGTTCCATTACAAAATGCAGTCGGTTTAAAAAAATACGGGATATCTATTTACGAAAATTCAACTAAGGGTCACCGAAGGGGTATGCAGAGAGGATGTACCGCCGAATAACAAAATTATTAAACATATTTTCATTCAAATGCATCAAGGAAAAATTGTTTGTCTATTTACTGTATATACCGGCGAATATGTACAAAAAACGACAGAATAAATAAATTTGTTTGACATTCATACCAATTATTAAAGGTGTTTATAAAGTCGATTTTAGATTTTAAATTGATTAAATTGTATTGATTAAATTTTAGATGATAAAAGTACAAAAACTATATTTTTATAAAAATCATAATTTCGGTGGGCCAACCGTGGGGGGATACACTGTGAAATCACCGAAAAATATTTTTTTAAATCCCCTTTTTTATTTTGCCATCAAATGAACACGAAAATATTCTTGCAGAAGGTAACAGAAATATTCTTCAAATAAACAAGTTTTCTCGGTGATGCGAATTTCGATAAGGAATTGAAGACTCAGTGCATAGAATATGTCAACATTTCCTGAATTCTGCATACGATGCATGGAAGTGCAACCTCGTACAGAACATAACTAGAATATACTGACGGAATAGTTCTGAAGACATTGTCTTGTTGACAATGCGAGGAGCAGGTATTGAAATTGAATAGGTCGATTGAGCGGTATCAAACTGGGTAAATGTTGCATGTCATATAAATTACTAATAATTTAGATAATGTCCCTCAAATTAAAATCGTTGTAGAAAATCCAGTTGATTAGTCAGACACCTCCGAAAAATTGAAATTTGAATTGAGTATGCAGTTATTTGTAAAAAAATATTTTCTCTGGATAATAAATATTTACTGGACGTATGATATATATGTGATTATTGATAATATCTATTTTGCTAACGTTCATGGAAATTAAAGAGATATTTTTTTGTCGTTAAAAGCGTAATTCAAATGAGGAAGTAGTTATAAGTTTCATTTTAAAAATAGGATATGTTTATTTTTTGTCGATTGAAAGGGGTTTTTCGATATTTCTTTAAAACAAATCTTATTAACGCCAAGTTTGCCAGAAATCCACCGTAGATTTGCTTGTAGCTCACCGCACTCTCCTCGATGTTAATGATTTAGAACCTTAAAAAATGTTCTCAAGAAACATAATGGATAATGAAATTTATTTGCTTGACAAGTAAATAATCTTTATTGATATTATCATTCTTGCTTCACGTTTCGTCACTTACAAATATGTTTGTTTTATCTCTGAAAAAGCGCGTTGCGAAATTCCATATCAAATTTCATTATACCGATTTTGAAAAACATAGTACTGTATTTATTTAAAGGAAAACCTTAAATGACTTACTTTTATTGTGAAGAACGCTTATTTAGCTGGAAAATGTAATAAGACTTTACAATATTTTCGTTTGATTTTTCATTAAATAATATTTTTTAATAACACTGGGAAGAAAAAAAAATGCACTGAATTTATGTTGCTCTCCTCGGGAAACTACGAGCATATATATAAAATATTTATATGTTAACACATTATCTGGTAGTAGAATTTACCAAAACATAATGTTGCAAAAACAAGTAAGGTATTACGAAAGTACGGCGGGCAATTGTCACTTTACCGCTGGCCTTCAAAGGGTTAAAATCAATTCATTTTGGAACTCTTGCGTCTGCGTGGTTGAATTTCAGAACCCAGCTTCGAGTGCTTGTCTGACGCCACGCCATACGCGCCGCGCCACAAATAACATCTGTGGAATTTGTGGAATTTGTGGAAACGTGGAATTTCAAACGAAGCTACCGTTGTAATTCGGTTTTGAATTCAATAATTTGTCCCAAGATGTCGCCACTTCCGTCGGCAGGACGCATAAGGACGTGCCCCACTAGGTATAAGCTCTACGAATTTGTGAGTCTAGAGTATCTCTCCGGATATGGAAAGATTAACGGTAATACTCAGTTTCAATATCAAGCGGCTGTATGTTACATATGACTTCATTACCCGTCCCGGTTACTTTAACCTGGTGACTAGCCATCACTGGTTGACAGTAGATTCGAGGAACGGGCCAATTTTGGAACCAGTTACTATTGAATTTATAAAATGGTCACGAACACCAACACTAGCTTGCGGAACGGGTTTTAACTGCTTGTTTACTTTTAATGTCTCATAGTCACCACAAATATTAAAAATATTACTAGGTTAAATACACACATAAATACGTAGAATTTTTTTTGTGGAAGGAAGGTTTTTTCGGTTTGGGTCGATAACCTATGATGAGTTCTACCGAAGGATATAAAAAAATGTTTAGTTATGATGTCAAATTGACGAACAATGAATTAATCACAAAATATGTACAACATTCCGTCAAAATTCCTGTCAACTTACCGCAAATAAGGACAACATTTGGCTGATGACATCTAAAATTTATTTTTATTAGTGTTTCCAAATTAGAGAATGTGTCATATTTAAAGTCACAATGACATCAAAGCAGATAATACGAGTTACATTGAATTATATCTGTTTAACCCAAATTAAAATGATTATCCGGAATAATTTCATGAATGTACGGCTTTTACTCGGTTGCTTGATAAGGAGATCACAGAATGATATCACTAATTACTAAGGATATTGTGGTTTCAGTATTTGTGTTGTGGCTTCATTGTTTAGCTGTTGGGGAAACAGTACAAACACGAAGCAACTAAATGATTACCTTCTGTACACGTACATCTACACGTACGAGCGGTAACTAGACTGTCTGGCAAAATTATGTAATATAGTTACGGCTGTAAAGAGGCCGAATGGAATAGCTCACTCTAATTAAAAACTCCAGGATGTGAAATACACTGTTGTAGTTTAATTTCTGTGTTTAAAAATATAAGGCTTTCGAAGTGCCTACATTATAAAAAAAACAAATAAAAAAATTCTGACTTTTACAATGGGTTTTATTAAGTTTCGAAAAAAGGAAGTTTTTCTGTCGCTTCCTGTATTTGTATGAATTTATTCAAAGAATTGGGTTTTTAAACGATTATATTGCACATTTAGGGGCACAAACCTTTCATCTTAATATTGAACAGTATAACTTGAAATAAGGGTTTTTTCCTAAAAGAATTAAATTTGCCGCTAACTATGAACGAGCAGATTATGAAATATTTTTTTTAATGTACCCTTAATTGATACTTTGGCAATGATGGAAGACTTAACTTAGCGAATAAATTAAATCATTGACACGACGCCTGGAAAAATCTGCTTTCGAAAATACTTCCGAAAACCAAACCGCGAACGCCCTCTTGTTAACCAAAGATGAATTTATTTATTTAAAATAAAAACTTTAAACTTTTTACGTTTATTCCCTTTTACCAGGATATCCTCGTTTTTTACCGCAGATAATGAAATTATGTCTATGTCACTTCATTCTGCATTTCATTTATAATATTCTGAATGTGAAAGCGTCGCTTATCATTTCATAGTAATTTTTTCAATCTAATTACGACGGTATTTAAATTGGGTGGTCGCCGTGTTTATTCGTTGTCAAACAATGCCGAGTGTTTAAAGTATAATTTTTTTTGGTGATTTCATAATATTATTTTAGCAGTTTGCAGTTAGTAATATCTTTATGAATTTCCGATTATAAACATTTCAATTATCCACTCTATTAATATTGTTACGTGAGGTGGTAAATTATTAAATTTAATTGGTGGAACAAAATAAAGGTATATTAATCATTCTATGTTAAACTACTAATTAAGTTATGTATTGTTATATCCAATTTATTTTTACCTAAAATAAAGTTTTTTGCTTGAGTTTTTTCAGATATTTAAAACAAAGCACTGTTTTCCTGAAATCCTGTATTAAAAAAATATGTTTATTAAAAATAAATCTCTACTGTTTTGTTGATTATTTCAACGACCGGCGCTTTTAATACGGTTCGCAGCTTTCAGATTGTACGTACATAAAAAAGCTTGGAACGATGAAATTTTAATGCAGATTAAAAAAAACTTTTATTTTGATAGACAAAATTAAAACGCAGCTGAGCCTAGTGCAAATGTAGCGATGTTCACTCAACTAAATGTGTATATTGACGTGTATTATTGTTATTTATTTTTGGATTATTTTTCCTTGTGGTTTCCACCTTTCAAGGCTTCAGTCTAGAAAAAAAAAAAAATTTCTTCCTCTATTTCCAAAGTTTAAATTTTCACATATATATCCTGTAAAAGAATTTTTCTAAATTCGCATTATTTTAAAATTTAAAACCATTTTAATCTCGCGCTTTGGACGGAATCTAACCAAAATCTAAATAGAACAAAATTTTTGTCAAACCTCATTTTTTCGAGACGGTTGACACGATACCTCAAGTTTTACTCAACCAATTTCGTTGAAATTTGATGGGAGCCTTTTCCATACATTACTTTATCGCATGAACCAGAACTGTAACAAATTTTTAAATTTTACTTTTCTAAAAAAATTCGGAAAAGTAAAAAAAAACTGGAAAAAAATGTCTTTCTTTCAGACAGCCGCCATTTTGCGAAATAAAAATAATGACTTCTCCGAGGTTCATGCCACAGCAGCATTTGTTTGGATTAAAAATATTTTTTTTTTCTTTCAAATTACTAGGAGGGTTGCAATCGTGTCAACCAGGACGCGCCATATTTTTGAGACCCCCCACTTCAAAACCCCGTAACTTTTTAAATTTTTTAAATTTTTTTGTTTGATTTTTTTATGTATTTTTTGATGTTTAATAAATATTTGATAAAATAATGTCTACAAAAATATTGTTGATTTCTTTTTATTGCACCTGAAAAAACACCTACAACTTATGCTTCTAGACTAGAATACCCCTTTAAGACAACGTTTCGGACAGCGTCACATATTCCGTCATAAGGTCAGGTGTATGGATTGTGGTGAAGAGTGTGTTTATGTGTGTAGAAGCGAGTTCTCTTGGGACTGGTATTTCAGTACCGGTAACTATTCTCGATCCACAATAAGAACAACCCGTGAACGCGCATGTCTCCGCCCATTATCCCCACTGCTACTAGGATGAACGTTAACACGTTCATACCCACTATTTTAATAAATTAAATTTTTCATATTAAATGTTGACAAACAAAAAATGGCAACAATTAACACATTTTAATAATGGTGGTGATAGAATAACAAAATACATATTGTACTTAATGTGGCGCCAGATTTATCAAATCGGCTGAGGAATTAATCCGAAGTTGAAATATCATCATTTTTATTTGGCGATTAACTTCACTTCGATTAACTTCACCGGTTCTTGTATACCGTAATAATGTATATTTTATGGTGTGTAGCCCAATACCCCGTCTGCTCAGAAATTGTATGAATGGCACATGTTTGTGAGATATTTGGTTTTCCAGAAAAAAATTTTTTTGTACATATTGATTATCATTGTGCGTTGAGTTTTATGCACCACCTATAAAAATAAATAAAACTGATTAACACCAACATTCGAAAATTTTACTCATAAATTTTTTTATAAAAATGCATTGTTGCAATTCGAGTAGCTGTAAACTTAATTAATACTTGCGTGTCATCTTTTGTTATTTGTAGTTGGTGATAATTTATTTGGACATATCGGCTGAATATCCATTTTATCACTGGGCCTGAATGGGTTAATTTTTTGCGTCGCGAACACACAGCAAGACGGTCGACGACATACTGAATTTTGGGCGAAATGACTCGGGCCAGCAGAGCGCGGGTGAAGGGACTGTAGCGGGGGGAGTGGTATGCGCAATACGAACCAAGTTTCGTACCATCGCGGGTTGATCTTATCGTGGACAGAGAATAGTTAAATTAATATGATTTTCAGTGTTTAGTTTTAATATAGCCATCAAACACTGGATACCAAGAACTTTTAAGCATAGTCTCTATTAATATTAATGTTTTTTGTGAATAGAGAATTCCAGTCCAATTTTTTTTATTTTTTTTATGAATAATGACCTTCTCACTTAAATAACTGCATATTTATTTTAATTTTTATAGTTAGTTTTAATGGTTAAAATAAATGTCAAAGTTTTAATTTTTCATGATCCCCGAAAACCACCGAATCTAGTGTGACGTCATCATGACTAACCGAAGTATGAATCTTGTAGGGAACTGGAATCAGCTGTTTGACTCCCGCCATTTTGAATTTCAGCATTGGAGCGTTTTCATAGACATTACTGGGCAATACGATCGTTTTTTGTACAGTTAAAGTTTTTGAATATTTTAAATAATATAGATAAACTAATAGAGATACTTTATTTTTGATACTGAATTATTTAGGCCTAAATAATGTTTCAATAAAAACAAAAACTATTATATCTCCAATTCTCTATAAACCAATAATACGGAATGCCGAACGGCTTGCGTCTTCATTTCTATTTATTTCTATACAACTTTGACCCAGGTGACGCGGCGCGGTGACGTTACGCGGCCAAAATCCAGCAATAGGGTGTTTTAATGACACGTTTTAAAATGGACTTCTTAATATTTTTTTAAAAACTCTACGTTAAATATTATGTAATAAAACTTATATATTCAGAATCAGCGTATATTGGTCTATATTAACATATCTTTTAAGGCCATAATATTTTTCACTGGAGTTCCTTATTGCAATTGCCTCCAATAATTAGATGCGCTTGATGCATTTAAGGCATCGATGAATCAACCCTAAATATGACTTTGCCTTGTCTTACCAATTCAATCGAGTAATTGAACCCATCTATGAATAATTTTATACCATACTCCCGTCTGACTCCGTCGCAACGCTTCGATAGCATAACATCTTGGGAGACAAATTTGGTCCTTGCGGACCAATACAAGATAAAACAATGTTTCTTGCAATCTTTTGACTGCTAAATAATACACTTTCTTTTTGATATATGTTTTCGTAACTCAATTTTTGGAACCCATAACTTTGGTTTCGTGGTTATTTTAACATCCACACGTCCTGTCTACTACTACCATACTATGACTGTGTTGGTCGATGTTTTTAGGTGTTCCAAGACTAAATGAAATCTTCAGAAACAATCCAAAGTTTTGGCTGGTTTCATTTATGTGCTCGGCAATTGTCAATTTGTCAGAAAGGCCAATTTTGCACGCTCAAAAGGGTTTTCAGGGTTCCGGACTCACTTTTGACGCTGACTGAAATATTGGCTAAAGGAGAATACATCACAATAATATTTTGGTCCTGAAAATGTCAAAACATATCATTAATGCGTTTGTTTGTTCCTTAGAGCCTTCCCCGCTGTATGACAACAACCACTATCACGAGGAATGCCTGCGCTGCAACTCTTGTGGCCTAAACCTCACGGGACCCAACCAGGTAAGCCGTTTTTCTCAAAAGTTTCCAATATTCCACCTTGTATCCTTTTCTCTTCAAAATCGCTGCCAACTTTCTTTCGTTCATCGTGTATAGCATTTTGGCAGGTAAATGGTACGATATAACATATTTTAAGTTTGTAATACATCTATCGTCTGGTTGATTAGTCAGACATCTCCGCAAAATCGAAATTTGAGTTGAGTATGCAGCTATATGTAGTGTACTCTGGTACAATACTCAGATTACTCATAAACACCACCAAATCAATTATAATACAGAAAAACTTGTAGGGAATTAAACAAAACGTTAATGTTTTCTGGGTCAGTAGTAGTATATTTAAAAATGTCATACTAACGAACCGAATCGTTTTGCCTCCCAGTATTATTATATAGCACACATATTTAATTTGTAAAACACAGACACGTGTAAATAATATTTGATTTAAGGTGAGCTTTCGAATATTGGTTTCCTCCTTATCTCAAAATTAAGTATTTGGAGATATCTGAAATCAACTGGACGATCGATATGAATAGATTAAGTATTTTAGTAATATTATCTAAAAGTTTTAATAATGCAGGTTATTTTTTAGTAATAAACTAGCGCAGACCCGTGAAAAATCACGGGATATTATGTTAAGAAATCTAGTTACCTAATTAATAAGTAACGCTTTTTGAAAATTAAATTTAATTAAATTTGGGCAGTGAATCGGAGAAAATGTTGATTTTAGAGTTTAGACAAATATTATTAAACGTGTGAATCAAGGACTGAATGATGCACTATAAATGAGCGAGTTTTGCTTAGAATTGGTATTGCATTGAGTAAAGCTAAGTTTGTTGGGAACTCGTAGTGGAATTTGTTGTGGGGGTTTCGGGTAATCCACGATGAACCTGGCTATTTTCTGTAGAAAGATAACATCAGCTACGCTTCTTCGATCTTCCAATGATAGCATACTGAAGTCCGCGGCCGAATCCTGGTGATTTAAATGGGGACGATAGCTACAAGTAACACCAGAAATGCCTTGAGGGAAATGCCGTGATCCAAATATTTGCCTATTTGGGGCTTGAATTTCTAATGCAAAACTGTGTTTACGAAATTCAAATGAAGATCTGCGATATCATACGAGTGTAATTGAGAGAGAGCGCTGGTTTACGGGCTAAATGGAAAATTGTTTCCTTTCAAATTTGTTTTTATTTATTTATTAATCATTTATGCCCTAATGGGCTTTTACAGATATTAACATTTTTTATGATTTATTGGTGCATACAGATGTGTTTAGATGAAAAAGATAACATAAATAGGTATTACACATGGTACATGGAAGTAATGTTGGTAGATAAAAAGTAAAGCATTATACAATAAGAGAGACAAAAAAAATCAGGTTTTGAACTGCAGATGGTGTAATATGTATATAACAAACAATAATAATGGGCTCTTAAAATATAATTTGAATGTGATGGATACATAGCGAAATTAATATTAATATTCATAACGACTCCACTTTAACCAATTGCATTATCGTCAGAACTTCTGCTTAACGAATACAATTTCAGAAAACCATATTTTATACTCTACCATGGAACATTTCAGGTTTAAATAAATAATGTCAGATAGTAACACTTTCACGGAAAGGACAAATGAGTTCGATAATAATATCAGTATCAAAATATAAGCTGAGAGTATAAATCGTTAAAGTTATTTTGTTATTATTGTTACAAAGATAAAAGCGAATAGATTTTATAAAGTTTGTTAATAAAACATAAATTACTAACCTTTATTATGCCCTGTATGGTGGGTGTTTTTCATGACATAACTATGTGGATTTACGATAAACGGTGCACATGCTGGAGATTTATAGTCCTTTTGTAAATATTCCAACAGGCTGAATTTAAGTTTGGACACTGACTGATAGCGATAAACATCTATTGAGTTATACTTATTTCCGAGTCTGTGAAGCCTTTCGGTAGGCGAGTTTTCGAAATAATTATTTGTAGGCGCGTGAACAAAATACGGCGCAGTCAATCTTGTCTTAGGGGTAGGTACATGCAACTTAAATCAAGTTCGTCCAGTCTGCCATTTGATATTTTGGAAAGACAAATTAAATCGCTCATTTTGCGTCTCGAAGTTCATTTAATTTTAGTAAGTCCATTAGAAATGTATAATTAAGATCTTCAATTGGAATTCCTAATTTATAGTTAATTATCTTAGAAATTTATTAATTAATTTAATAATATTAATTCAGTATGGAAAGCATATCAAGTTTTCTTCTTTATTTTATATGTGTAGGTATTTGGTACAGTTTTATCTTAAACATTTCGATTCTCGATCGATTACAAACACCCATTGCTTTGTTTGAAGATATTGTTGAAATTCCGCCACAATTTGGCTTAGGGTTGTATTAAGTTTAAAAAATTACTAGTTTTCTAAGCCAGTGAACAGTCCTGAAATCCATTTTTTTTAAATACGTAATGCAGGATATAATAAAAAAAAACAAATATTTTATAATCTTAAAAATGATACAAAAAAAAATCTATAATAACTTGTAACCTCTCCCTCTAGTCACACTTTTCAGTGAACGAAATCAGAAAAATACTTTCCTGGATAAAAAAATTACGTTTTTTCTCAACTTGGGAGGCGGGTATGGGTATCACCGCTGGGGAATCATTTATTGAATTACCAACACCTCTGCCGTGGGTCGTACCAAGTGGTTCGTTTCGTTTGGTGACTTGGCAGGTGTGCCCGGGTTCATGCGGTGAGGTTTGTTCCGGATGCGTCTGCCCACACGTGGCGGATTGGTACGGAAGAGACTAGTTGACCTAATCTAGACCTCTCCAACCTGACTCTCGTCCCATCGTCTTGCAACGCAATGAGAGGAATAGATACATACGTCCGTCACTCCTGGATACACTGACCGCCAGATTCCTACCCCACTCCTCAAACCTTTTTCCTTCCCATAACTACCTCTCCTTCCTTTCCAAGAAAGATCCTCCGCACAGCATCCCCAAAGATGACATAGGCCTTGGGGAGAATTATTTTTCACAGTCTTTTTATTTTCCAGTGTGGAACTAACGTGAAAAAAAATTAACAATATTTGTTACATTAGAAAGACGATTATATTTCGATTTGGAGCCAGAAGTATGTCACAAATGATAATTTAAAAAAAATAAAATTTAATAATCTCATTATTAAATTTAATTTCAATTAATTGAAACCTTGATTATAATAAATTCGGGTTTATATCACCCAACTTCAGCACGTAGATGGAACGTGATGATTAGTTTTATTTTTTTTAATTTATTTGCTTTTTGCATTGAAAATTAACGAAACACTTTTGAGGAAAATGTATTTCTCGGTGAAAGAAAATGCATTCTTTCGTGAAAGAAATTGAAAATGTTTATATACAGTGCCACGGAGTTGGCGAAGTTCATCTCAGTTCTCGCAAGTATTTCATCAACTTTTTCCAAGAAAGTAATTCGCGTCTCTCTTTTATCTGAAACTTTCAGAGCGAATTATCAATTGCCGAGAGTATGAAAGAACATAAATCCTTCAAGAACCGGCAAGTGGTTTTAGAGGTGGAGACTGTGTAATGGTGGAAAATGTTTTTGTTTTATTTTCTGATTTTTCTGTTTCCAGATTTTCGATTAAGTTTCGCTCATAGTGTCTTCATTCAATTAAATATTACAATTTGAGTTTTTAATCATTAAAAGTTAAAATAAAAAATTATAATAGTAAAATTATTACATTAGACTTCTTATCCATTATTTGTGAAATAATGGTCTCGTCTTAATGTAAAAAGGGGTTGTTTCTTTGTTTGTCCCGTATGCGCTCCTAAACCATTCACCGATTGCGATGAAATTTTATTGAGTTGTTGTGAGCATTCACGCGAAGATTTTTATTTACATACTGATGAGCTCTGGCGTTTGAAAATTTGAATTTAAATTTAAATTTTACAAAAGAAAATTTGAATCTAAATTTAAATTTTACAAAAGAAAATTTGAATTTAAATTTAAATTTTACAAAAGGTGGCAAATTTACAAATTGTTAAAAAAAATGTGTGTATTTCATATAGTTTAGTGGCAGGGACGGAAGGATGGAGTGGGAGGAGAACCCGGGAGGGGGAATGGAACGAAGGAATGTTGGTTCGCGGGAAGGGGTACGAGAGGCCGCGGAAGGCAGGGAAGGTGGAAGAGGAATGTAGGAGGAAAAGGGGCGGAAACGGGGTCGCATGTGAGAGGGAATGGATGGAGAAATAATTTATTTCTTTATTTAGCATTGCAACGCATGCCGGGTACTCGCTAGCATAAAATATTATAAATAGACATGTTTTCTGTATTTGTTCGATGTACCATGTTTATAAGTCTTCTTTTGAAACATAAACGGATTTTCAAGATATTCATCAATTCAGTCCGATCCCCCGTAAACTGTTGTCGAGCGATTTTCCCGATAACATCCCTTATCGGGAAAACATCCCTTAATCTCTCTCAAGCATTTTCATACTACAAAGCGTCGTTCCTGCCAAATCCCACATTTGAACGGGAATTCGTATCGTTTTGTGAACACTTGTCAGATCTGCAGTCGGATACCAACCGATCCTACCCTCGACGAAACTCCGACCGGCAGGTATTTATTTCAATTGGGAGGCTCTAGCTCTAGATAATACGTCCTAGAGCCGTATGCAACGCGATGCCTGGAGTAGTCGCGTCCTGGGGCTACAGTATTTGCGGCCCAGACAAAGGAAAGCACAGTTGAAGATGTTAAGTTTGCAGACATTGATAAATCAAACTAATTCGGATAGTTCAGAAGACTTTATAAAAATTTATGTTCATTCAATTCTTGATACAATTAACGTTATTCTATTAAAGATGTTTATAGTTGTGAAAATAATGTATTTATTTATTATGAATTAACACCGATTAACGGCTTTTACTTAGGAATAACAATAATTTGAAATGGATACAGACTATAAGAAAAAATATTCATATGACAAAAAATTAAAAAGTAAATTTTTAGTAGTGACAGCTTTGTCTGGCAGTATTAATTATTAATTTGTAACAATATTCTCTACAATACAGTGTGTCCGGGGGAAAGGTACATTAACCTCGGGAGGTGATTCTACATGATAGTATAAGTAAAAAAGATACATTACTTTTATCGAAATTTCAACTTTAAGGGGTACTTTTTTGATAAAAAGATAAAATCAGTCCGGCGTGTGCGGCCAGCATTATTATTCTGCCAATCGCAACCACACAACGTTGCCACAATCACGCCCGGAAAGCTAACAGCAAATTTATCGGGTAATTTTTACCTTACACAAAAGATTTTTAATAGGTTTGTCTTTTTGTATGTGATAAAAAAGATGGAATTTCAGAAAAAGTTATTCATCTTTTTTTCTCATACCATAATGTAGAATCATCTCCCGAAGTAAATGCACATTACCCCCGGACACCCTGTATACATAAATTTTTGCACTGAGACTTTTAAGTAAAGCAAGCAATGTTTTTACGTATCTTTAGCACCTGGTACCTATAGATTGGCCGTCGACCCAAGCTAGCAGGTATGCATATACTCAAAGTACATACTAGCACTACTTTATACCGCACAGGTGCTTGATAAAATAAATAACGTCTGGGGGCTCTGGGATCTTACTCTATAATAAAAATGAATTTAAAATTTCAAAAAGTAAACATTGATGAAGAACATAAGTTGATATTATTTCGATGTTTATCACATCATGAACAACATGATTTTTTATAAAGTGGTCGCCCAATGGTCGAAATTCGACCATATTTATAATGTTTTTTTTATTGATTTAATGTATTTTTTATGCATAATTTTAAGAAAATATTAGCATTCTGCACTCCTTCTCTATATAAACTACAAGTGCGCGAAATTGTATACTCCTCCGTCTGCGCAATTTTCGTAAAAAGGGGTACACGTTGTAATATACTGATTAGGTTAGGTTAGCTGGTTCTATGCCACATATTTATAGTATTTTTAAATGTTTTTAAACTCAACTGGAATTTTCATAATAATATTATTATTATTATTAGTTTCCTACCATTAATAAGTAAATGTTACACACGATTGACAAAGAGCACTCTGGGAGTTACACAAATTGTCCAGCCGGATGGCAACTCACAATGCGCGGCAGCTGATATCTCCGTTATTTTTTGAGGAAAATATTTCAAAATTTTAGAATATACTTTTGAATACATGTGTAAAATGGCCTAAAGGTACAAATAAAATATACAAATTCCTTATGTGTTAAAAAAATTCATTAAAATCACTAAAAATACGCCGTCCTACCCCTATTTCCCTCCTTTATACGAGAATATACATCTTTGTTTTGCGTTTCACAAGCAAACACCAGTTTACTTAAACTTACCAGGAAGACAAACGCGGATATTGAATTTCAAAACACACCGACATTGGGTGGGGGTATTATGTTAGATAATTTATCTCGCAGAAGCTTCAGGTAATTCCAAATAAGGTTTGGAATTACCTGAATGTTTACGTGCACGAAACATAGTTAAAGTTTCATTCAGGTATATTATTATGTTACATTATAAGTTTTAATTAGTCTCTTGACCAGCGAAATTGTTGAACACGTCAGGGAAATGGTCTCTCACAATATTTCTGTTTACGGAAGTTTGCAACTCGGAGCTAAATTTTGTAATCTGATTTTGTAATTTAGTGGTTATTACATTTGAGTCACTGTAGACGACAGTTTTTTAGTTAAAATCTGTTTTATAATCTTCAATTAAAGGATAAATTATATCTTTAGAACCGAGAGAAATTTTTTTATGATAATTTTTTACTAACTAATACTAGTTTGCGTTGTTTGTTTATCCTGCGTAACTCTGGTTCAATGAACTCAAATTTTGTTTGAAATTAAGTGTTTTTTTCAAAATTAGAAGTTATTTTAAGAAAGATTCAGATGAGCGATACAGTAGGAACCTGTCCGTAATATAATCTATACTAATATTATAAAGAGGAAGGATTTGATTGTTTGTTTGTTTGTTTGTTTGTTTGTTTGTTTGTTTGTTTGTTTGTTTGTTTGTTTGCATCGAATAGGCTCCGAAACTACTGAACCGATTTGAAAAATTCTTTCACTGTTGGGAAGCTACACTATTCCCGGGTAACATAGGCTATATTATAATTTAAAAAAAATTAGCGATCCTTACTAAAACTCCAATAATGTAACCCAAGGTGTAAAAAAATTACCTTAAATATTCTTTACATCGCGTGCGCTGCGAAAACCATTGATGATAGAATAAAATAATGTACTACGACTTTGCAGAACACATCATTATCTACAAAAAGTGTCGCGACAGCATATGTCTAACTATTATAGTTATGCCACAATAAGTGTTCTTTTATTTTAAAAATTTAATTGAAATGCCGCCGCTAGAAAAGACTCTTTATTTGTATCTTCGTATTAATTTTTATCAAAATAAATTATTTTATATTCGAGACTGCTTCAATGCCTTTATATTACTTTTTGAATTATTCAATTCGGACATCCCATCTGAAAGATATCACGAGTTTAAAATTGTAAGTATTATACGATGTAAGCGTCACTGGGGTACGGACCGTACGAGAGGACACCAACAAACAATCAAATCTTTCCTATCTTATATATAAAAATTAAAATTTGTTTGTTCGTATTTTATGCGCTGCCATACCGTTCATCCGATTGCGATGAAACTTTGGTGATTTGTTGTGCGCACGCCCGCAAAGGATAAATGCAAGTTGTTGCGTTATTAAATTTGAATTAATGAAAATGTGCTTATTATATTTTAGCGGCAAGGAGGAAAGGCAGGGGGGAGGGGGAGGTGGGATACGTGGGTGGGAAAACGAGGGATGGGAAGGCGGGGAAGGTAGAAGGGAAACGTGAAAGGGGAAGGGGACTCGGGAGATGAACGGGGACGCACGGGAAAGGACATTCAAGGAGAATCAATTGATTTCTTTGCATTGCAACGCAAGCCGTGCTTTGTGCTTTGAGTTTTAGCTTTAAGCTTTGAACTTTAAGCTTTGAGCTTTGATTTTTGAGCTTTAAGCTTTGAACTTTATGCATTCAACGTTAAGCTTTACGTGTTGTTTAAGCTTTGAACTTTAAGATTTGATATTGAATTTTAAGTATTGAGCTGTGTGCTTTGAGATTTGTGTTTTGAGCTTTAACTTTAAGCTTTGAGCTTTGAGCTTTAAGCTTTGTGCTTTGAGATTTGTGTACTGAGCTTTAACTTTGAGCTTTGAGCTTTATTTTTAAGCTTTGTGCTTTGAGTTTTAAGCAGTTTAGAGCTTTGATATTAAGCTTAAACTTTGGCCTTTAAACTTGGAACCTTGCTTAAAGCTTGAGCTTTAAGATTGAGCTTTAAGCTTTAAGTTTAATGTTTGAGCGTTATGTTTTCGGCTTTAAGCTTTGAGCTTTAAGCTTTGAGCTTTGCGCAAAGCACGAGGCTTAATGCTAAAAGCTTAAAGCTTAAAACTCAAAGCTTTAAGCTGAAAGCTCAAAGCTTGAAACTCAAGGCTTTAATCTTAAAGTCAAAGCTAAAAGCTCAAAGCTTAAAGCTCAAAGCTTGAAGCTCAAAACTTAAAGCTCAAAGCTTAAATCTCAAAGCCTTAAGCTCAAAGCTTTAAGTTCAAGGCTTTAATCACAAAACTTAAAGCTTTAATCACAAAACTTAAAGCCTAAAGCTCAAAACTTAAAGCTAAAAGCTCAGCTTAAAGCTCAAAGCTCAAAGCTTGAAGCTCAAAGCTTAAAGCTCAAAACTTAAAGCTCAAAGCTTAAATCTCAAAGCTTTAAGCTCAAAACTTTAAGCTCAAGGCTTTAAGCTCAAAGCTTTAGGCTCAAAGCTTTAATCACAAAACTTAAAGCTCAAAGCTTTAAGCTCAAGGCTTTAATCTCAAAGCTTAAAACTCTAAACAATGCTCAAGCATAGTGCTCAAAGCTTATGGCTCAAAGCTTAAAGCTCAAAGTTTCAAGCTCAAAGCTTGAAGCTCAAGGCTTTAATCTCAATGCTTAAAGCTCAAAACTTAAATTCAAAGCTTAAAGCTCAAAGCTTGAAGCTCAAAGCTTAAAGCTCAAACCTTAAAGCTCAAAACTTTAAGCTCAAGGCTTTAAGCTCAAAGTTTTAAGCTCAAGGCTTTAATCACAAAACTTAAAGCTCAAAGCTTTAAGTTGAAGGCTTTGATCTCTAAGCTTAAAGCTCTAAACTTAAAGCTCAGGCATAGTGCTCAAAGCTTATGGCTCAAAGCTTAAAGCTCAAAGTTTTAAGATCAAAGCTTGAAGCTCAAAGCTTTAATCTCAATGCTTAAAGCTCAAAACTTAAATTCAAAGCTTAAAGCTCAAAGCTCGAAGCTCAAAGCTTAAAGCTCAAAGCTCGAAGCTCAAAGCTTAAAGCTCAAGGCTTAAATCACAAAGCTTACAGCTCAAAACTTGAAGCTCAAAGCTTAAATATCAAAGTTTGAAGCTCAAAGCTTAAAGCTCAAAGCTTAAAGCTCAAAGCTTAAGGTTAAAGCTCAAAGCTTAACCCTTTAAGCTTTGAAATTCAAGCTTTGCGCTTTAAAATTTTTAAAGCTCAAAGCTGAACCCTCAAAATTTTTAAAGCGCAAAGCTTGAATCTCAAAGCTTAAAGCTCAAAGCTTAACCCCTCAAAAATTTGGCGTATTTTGTCAAAAGGTATAAATGTTTCGATATATATCGACTTTGCAATAAAAATTCAAATAAATGGAATATTTGTAAAAGTATCCAAAAACTAAATACTGGTTTTGAAAGGTGGTGAAATACGCTTAAATATATGGTATTATTAGAAATTACAAAAAAAAATATTAAATTCAAATTTTTTTAATGTTTTCTTTAAAAAAATTTTAAAATGCTCAACTGGCATTTTTGATATTAAAATTACTGATCTATAGAAAATGTGTTTGTTTCTGTCTATGTGTGTGAGATGTTTTGCGTTGCTAAACCGTTCATCCGATTGCGATAAAACTTTGGGGATTTGATGTGTGCAAGCCCGCGATGGTTTCTATACGTGTATAGTGAGTTCTGGCATCATCTGGGACGAATGGGAAAGGGTTAGTAGAGCGAATTTTTTTCTTTATTGAGTGGCATAGCATATGCCGGGAACTTGCTATTGTATTTAAATGTCTGTGTCAGAATTTGGTAAAATTGAATTATGTAATAGAAAGTACCTACCCTAAAATTCTAAATCTATACTAATATTATGAATGCGAAACTGCGTGTGTTTGTTTGTTACGCTTTCACGCATAAACTAATAAACCGATCTTAGAATTTTTTCGCCAATAGAAAGCTACATTATATGCGAGTAATATAGGCTATAAATAATGGTAAGTTCTTGCGTTACGAAATTATAAATATTAATATATTATATTTATTTTACGTTTTCTGTCGAAAATGGCGAGTTATTGCTAACGTCAGAAGAAAAGCAAAACAAATCATTGCCGTGAAAACCATGTTGATATATATTTTTTTTAATTCGGGCATCGTAGTGACTATTTATCTCTAAAAAATGAATCGCCGAAATGTATTTACGCGCATGACTTACGAACGACTGCACCTAATTGGATTTTACTACTGGTGAGCTCTGGCATTATGAAATATGCAAAAGGTGGCATTCGAGCTGTTTGAAAACTGAATGTACCGGGAAAGAATGCATGAAATGCGGGAGGGGGACTCGGGTAGGGGGTTCGCGGGAGGGGGAGGAGGGAAACCCGGGAGGGGGAGGGGAATCTGGGAGGGGGAACCTAGGAGGGGGGTTCGCAGGACGGGGAAAGGGGTAGTGGAGTGGGGGGAGGGAAGGTGGAAGAGGCGGAGTGGGAACGCGAGAGGGGAAGAGGACGCGGGAGAGGAAGGGGAGGCGGAAGGGGAACGGGACGAATGGGAAAGAACACGCAGGAGAAAACAATTTATTTATTAAATGGCATGGCAACGCATGCCGGGTACCAGCTAGTAATTATATAAAATTATTTTGATCATCTTTTTCAAAATTTGAATTTTGATTTCCCGTGATATTTCAGGGTGTAAAATTACGATCTAATAATAATAAATCACAATTTGAGATTAATCTTTACTATTTATCCATTTACATTCTAAATATTTTAAAAAAATCGAGTGCAGTTCACATGCGGTAGAAGCGAAACTTCACGAAAAAATCTCAACCAATAGGAGCCTTGAAAAGTGATGTCATAATCAAAGTGGCCAATGAGCGCATTTTGACGTCTCGTAGGTACTGTAACGCGTCATTTCTGTTTTATAACTCAACCAATAGGAGCCTTCAAAATGATATCGTAATCAAAGCGGCCAATGAGCGCAGTTTGACGATTTGTAGGTACAGTAACGCGTCATTTCCGTTACATCCGAATTTCAAATCACAACGGTGCTAAAGAAGTTTCATTTCAAAAACAAAGTCTTTTGATAAATTGAAGCTTTTCCTAGCGTTTCGTTGAGTAGAATTAAAATAAAATTGTTAATTATTTTAAAAAACATAAGAGTAAATTACTAAGAAAAAAAATTTATAAATGAAAATTTATATCTTAAATTTTCTGACAGTTTCCGTTGATTAACATTTTTCTTTCTTGTAAAATTATTCCCAATGTATATATATATTTTAATTCGTTCATGAAATTCTGACATCTAGACTCCGTTTGCCAAACGATTGTTATGCCTATACATACTAAAAATACATACATTTTTGGCCTGTGGTTTCTCTCAAACTGTTAAGAATTATAATTTCTATTATCAGGATAATTAATCTAAAAGAGGCCTTCAATTTGAATTCAAATACCGCCCACAGGGTTCATTTTCGCCGAAGATAACAAACACTGGTTCAACTCGGGCTTTGTAAACAAATATTTTTAATATTTAAGTATGATAATATTCCGCCCACATCTTGTTTGCCGAATCAAATAAACAGTTCTCCATTTGCTGAATTGAATGAAAATACCGGACGGAAAATGCCTGGAATTTTTACTTAAAATGTATTAAACGCCCCTAACGCCTCATTATCAGGAAGAACTTGCCCTTACATTTATTTTGTTATAATTTGTTTGCGTGTGGCTTTGAAACGACTCTGAAGCCAAAGCTCTTTGATATGCGAATTCTTGAAAACGAAGCGATTAAAACGTTTTTGTAGAGATACTGGGCGATACACGGGATTATTTTGACGCTTATTTCATAAAGTATATGCTTAGATGAAGGAGAATACGTAGTGTGTTAAACAAACATTGAAGAGATATCTTTTCATTTCCTCTTCAAAATAATGAAGTCTTTATATGTAATTCCTGTTTTGATCCCTATGTTTCATTCTGTAATAACCGCGTATTCACAAAGCACTCTTTTTAGGATGAATTGCCTATTAAAAATAAAAACAGCGTATTCGTATTAGATACGTACATTATTGGGTTTAAAAAATGAAGACATAAAAAATTTTTAAGTGAAATTTCTTTAGCACCGTTGTGATTTGAAACACGATGAAACGGAAACGACACTAAAAAGAAACAAACATATACATTTTTTTTTTTTTTTTTTTTTTTTCAATTTTTTACGAGAAAAACTCTCTTTTTATAACTTTTGAAGGTTATTCCCATATAATATGGAAAAAGAACTAGTTGAAGATAATATTAATGATTCTAAATATTTGAAATATGAGATTGACAAATATGACGGTTTGACAGAAGGTCCCCGTCCCGGTTAGACGAGAGGTCTGGGTTCGAGTCCCAGTTGCGACCATTGTCTTTTTCTGTTTTTCTGTGTCTTGTTTTCTTTCATATTTTCATTTAGATTTAAAAGTGTTATCTTCTTCTTCAATGATATAAAACATATACATCTTTAGATTTAGCCTGCCAGAGAATGAGATGAACTTTACCGCATACCTTACTGCAAATGCCAAAATAATTTAAGGATGAAATTGTTTTAAATTGAGATGTACGTAATTACGAAACAAGAAATATAAATAGAGTTAGATTGCCACATATGAAAAAATCACAGAACTGCCTAATGTATAATGTATAATGACTTTCTATTTCCTTAGAATGTGGATTTCAGTTAGGAATACAAGGGCTATTGTAGGACATCAATATAAATCATCAGTATCTAATAGCCATTTCCTTAGATTATATTTGACTTAAGGAGTAAAAACGTTGCTATTTTTAATTGTCGTTGTTATTAAATAGTTTAATAAATATTTTGGGTACAATATAATTTCAATTTCCTCTAATTCCTATTGCATCCATTGTTTCAAATAATTTATTTGTATCAATGGTATTGAATGCCTTAGAGTTATCAATGAACAATACTAACATGTTTTTTTAAAATTTAATTAATAATTTATGTGATTTGAAAATTCCTGAAGCGACGTTTTCGTACTTCTTTTCTTTTGAAATCCACACTCGTTGGGATCTAGCAAGGAAAGGGATTCTAAATATTTATTAAGTTTACCGAGATGTATTTTTCAATTATTTTTTCTAGGGCTGGTAATATGCTGATTGGCCAATAATTTTGAATGTCTGTATGTTTGCCACCTTTGTTAATTGGTCTAATTATGCTACTTTTAAGCTCATCTGGTATAACTACTTGTGCTAAAATTATATTGATAAAATGAGTTATGACAGGCCCTAAAAACTATTCTGTGTTTTTTCGAAAAACTATTCTGTGTACTTTCTGCAAAATATATTTATAACTTTTCCTCCATATTTCCATATTTTGGAAGCATACTCCTTCGGGCTTCTGAGTAATAAACAAAACAACATTTCTAAAGTCTTAGCACTTTTGAAAACTTTACATATTCTTAATAGGAAACCTGGCATCTCGTAGGACTTCGACATAATTTGTTCGATGTGCTTATCAAAAATTAATTTACTGTCTAAGTACACACCTAGATCTTTACATGAATTCAAGTTATAAGGATGGATGCTTTTATTTTTATTTCTAGTAAATGTAATCGAGTAACACTTAGATATGTTTAAAAAAGTTTAATTCACAGTTTGCACAAAAATGATCCGGATTGCTTTGTAATTCCATACAATTGTAATTGGTCTGTGTAAGTTTAAAAATGTTATGTCATTTGCGTAATTTGGATCGTTTTGTCTTAAAGATCGTCTTAAATTAGATACCAAATATATAATAATTTGGAATTAGAAGCCATGCTGTGAAAGCAGTATTAAAACTGTTGATGAAATTATTGAAAATGTCACTGATATGAAAAACTTAGGAGTTATATTAGATTTCAAACTTACCATTATCAAGCATGTTGAGTATATACAAAAAGGGAAGAATATCTCGTTGTTGGTAAAATTCGTCAAAAAAGTTTATTCCTGTTGTTTTTTAATTTTAATTATTTTTTTCTCTCACCCAGTGAGGCTCACATTACCAAACAATGTTGAATAAAAAATATTCCTAATATATCAAAAAAACAAAAATATTACTCGTAATAATGGATTCTTAAAATTTTACGTTTTTTTTTATATATTTTCATTTGTCTTTATATAATGATCATAAACCAATGTAATTACTTAAGATGTGTTTGTTGACCAGAATTGAGCAGTCGAGACTGTTGTGTGATACTCACATAAAACAAAAATAAAATATTTGGTTTTCAATTTCATTTTTGGCTCACGTAGTTCTTTTTTATCGTGTTATAAATAATAATAAAATTGTGTCGCTAATATAATAGTTTCACTAATAAGTGCTTTTCCACCTTCCTAGAAGCGCGCCCGCCGCTTCAAGAACGCCATCCTGTGCGACCTGCACTTCGCCGACGTCGCCCTGATGGAGTGCAGCGACTTCATGCAGCAGCTGCGCAGCTTCAAGCCGCAGTCGCTCGGCTGCGCGGTGGCCCGCCGCAAGTCCAGCACCACCCTCATCTTCCCGCTGCCCCCGCAGGCCTGCTCAGGTACCTACCTACTAAACACTATCCAAAAATGCTCGCCGTCCTGTGCAACCTTCACGTCAAATCAAATGTAATTTTGACTGTAATTTTTGCTCGCGTAGACTATGAGATAGGGCGCGAGCCCTCTGGTGTGGTGGTTCTGCTTGTCCAATGGGTGCTTGGGGTTGAACTTTCCGTGAGTTACTGCAGTCGGTGAGCCCATAGGGGGGAGCCAGGGGGAGCAAAGTCAAATCCAAGTTCAGTGTAAAGATCCGGAGAGAGGTAATCAGAGGTAAGAAGAGTAGCTGGTGATGGTCCGAAGTAGAGTCTGAAGTAAAGAGATGCAAAGGACCGCGAATCTCTATTTATTTCGGACCCCCACTCCTCAATCCAGCGTATTGGTGGGTCTGAGCGCGACCCTGTTTCGTGGTGTGCGATTGTTCTGCGATTTAAAAGCACATAATTTTTTAACCATAATGTATCCACAATTATTCAAAAGCCTTACGACTCATAAATTGTATTCATATCTTAAGGCAGTATTCTAGTATATATTTCTAAAGTTTAAATTCGCTTTATTTTAAAAGTAACCCTTGTAATGTCGCGGTTTAAACGGAATCTAACCAGAATATAAATAGAACAAAATTTTAAACGCAACATTCTCAATACTATTTTTTTCGAGACGGTTGACACGATAGCTCAAGTTCTACGGAACCAGTTTACTTGAAATTTGGTGTGAGCTTTCTCTACACTTGAATTATAACAAAATTTCAATTTTTACTATTTTTTAAAATTTCCGAAAGTCAAAAAAATTGCTAAAAAAAGTGTTTTTATTTCACTCAGCCGCCATTTTGCCAAACAAAATTGTTTTTACTTTTCCGTGGTACCGGCCATAGCAGCATTTGTTTGGATTAAGATTTTTTTATTATTATTATTACTAGGAGGGTTGCAATCGTGTCAACCAGGGCGCGCCATTTTTTTGAGACCCCCCACTTTAACATCCGGTAACTTTTTGAATTTTAATTTTTTCGTTTGACCTTTTTTTATGTATTCTTTTGGTAAAGTAATGGCTAATAAAAATATTATTGTTTTTTTTTTTATTGCACCTGAAATAACAAATACAATTCATGCTTCTAGACCAGAATACTCCCTTAAGGATTTAAATGTTAGCGAGTATTTTATTATCTAAAGCGATCTAAAAAATCTACCTTTTTAGAAGCTTTGACGATTGGCTCATTTCACCTGATATTTTCTACTCAATCTATTAAACTGTTAATTAGCGGTGTTTTACTGTTTTAACAACTAAAATAATTTACCGATTGTTCCTTTATGGCTATTCTACAATTTGAAACCACTTGTAACATTCCCAAATATTGTGGCTTGAAGTGTTACATTGATTTGAAGTCGATTGTGTACCGTCCAAAATGCAAACATTTGGTAAATTCTATAAGCCGATCATGTAAATTCTCTAAGCTTCCGTCCCTTGCATAATCTCATTCAAATAATATCTTTCGATTGCGCACTCAGGCGGATTTATCGACAACGTCTCTTAAAACCTCAAATCGGACCGCCATAGAAAATACAACTTCTTGAAGTGTGGAGAAGATATTTATATCGCTTGGATGAACATGGCAAAAACAGATTTAGATGTCCACATCCGGATAGGAAGTACAGATTGAAGACGTGAAAAATGATAGACACAAATGGAGGGCGCTGCGACCGTTTAAGAGGGAATAACCAGACATAACCGGAAACACGTCACTTTTAAATCAAGTCTAGCGTCGACTCTTTTCGACAAAAAAAAATTTAAATTGATATCGAAAGATTGTTATTTTATCTAGTTAAATTATGAAGTAAAGAAAAAAATTGTTTATTGTTATTATAATAATGATATACCGTTGGTCATTGACGGATTTTTTTAAATTTATTTTATCTTAAATCTAATAATATTATCAAGTTCTGCAAATATTTGTGTTTTAAAATGAATTTGTAAGCCGAAACAGCTGTAACAAAATTAAAATTAAAATATTTGCAGAACTTGATAATAACATTCTTAAATTTAATTTAAATTTTTTTTTTTTAAATTAATTTGACACCAAAAAATGCAATGAAAAAAGAATAGTGTGAAAAAAAAGATAGAATGATTGGCATAAAACACCAAAATAGTAACAGTTAAACACAAAAACAGTTAATAATTAAAAGTTGGAAGGTTTGTTAAATTTTCAAACCAAATGTTGTGTTATACGACATATTTTTTAAATCATAAAATCATACTGTAAAATAAATCAAAAAATTATCTATGAGTGCTACTTTTCAACATTTTAATTCTAGTTCAAATAAAATTATTAAAAAAATCCGCGCATGTTTTGCGGCGAAAATACTTCAGTTTATCTATTTATTACGGTTTTACAAACTAATGTATTTAAAAAAAAAATTCACCCTTATTTTGCTTAAACATTATTGAAAAATTGTATACTTCATCATCACGAGTTTGAGCATTTTATTGCTATCTTGAAAGCAGTTATATAATAAAACAAAATTTGAATTAAATAAAATTGATATTGACTTGTAGAATATATGAGAAAAATCTATCTTTTTCATCGAGCCGCCTTGTACAATTACAAGGATCATTCGACAAAATTTGAATACTTGGCCGCTGGTGAATGGGCCTTAAATGGTTTTAAGCCCTTATAAGTTGTTGGTTTCTATGCTCGCCACTGGTCTATATGTTTATAAAATTCCAAAATTGTGGCCTATGAGGGGTTAAATGGCAAAACCAAGATGTTTGAAATGAAAAAAAAAAACTTTTGTATCGTATACTTGTCAAATTAAAGTAAACAATTTTTTAAGTCTTTTAATAAAATAAATAATGATTAATCTCAAAATGAAAACAATGTGTAAGAACATAAAATTAATTTGTGAAATTTTTTTATTTATGTTGGTACTTGTATGTTCGCTTTTATTAACCACACGCGGGCAACGCCTAGATGGATTCCCATTTCATAGAGTAACTAAACTATTATATAACTAACTAACTAACCATCACGCCGTTTACCCGCAGGGGTAGGCAGAGAGGACGGACCGCCAAACAACTCGGTCCTGGCACACACTCTTTGCTTCACTCACATTCATACATCGTCTCATACATACTCTTCTATTATTCTGGCTTTTGACATGGCCCGACTCAAGTATCTGATTCACTTGATCGTGCCATGTCTTCCTCGGGCGTCCCCGACTTCTTCTACCATTCACATTTGCGTCATATATTCTTCTTACACTACTTTCTTCGTTCATTCGCTCTACATGCCCAAACCATCTGAGGGTCCCTTTCTTAATCTTACTCATTATGCTTACATCAGCCTTACATTCTTTGCGGATCTCCACATTTATCACACGATCATACATGGTTTTACCACACATACGCCTCAGGGATCTCATTTCTACAGCATTCAGTTTACTTTCATCCTTCCTCTGCCAGTTCCATGCCTCACTGCCATACATCAGGGTAGGTACCAGGACTCCATTGTGGACTGCTAGTTTCGCTCCTTTTGACAGTTTTTTATTAGCGCCAACGGCATTCAGTCCTCCATTAACGGAGTTACCGGCATTTACCCTTCTTTCGATATCTCTATCAGCCTTCCCATCTCTCGTAAACATACTACCCAGATACACAAACTCATCCACCTGCTCCAAGTATTCATCGTTCACAACTATATCACACACTATTCACAACTATATCACAAACTATTATATACGTATGTAAAATTGTCCAGTGTCCATGTTAGACTTCAAACATAATCTCACATTTGAATAGATAGATAAATGATAATAAAAATAAATAAATTTGTTACATTTTATAAAAATTCTAGTATATTTTGACGACTGCCTATGTAACCTTAATTCCTATTTATGTGTAAGACGTATCATAGTCTTCAAGATGTGTTTTTTGTATAAGTATTGGTGTTTCAAATCAAGGCAGGTTTTCTACCTGGAACATTTTCCTCACTGCTATCTTTCTGAGGGTCGTGATTTATAGATGTTTTTGGGGTCTTTCATCTCCTTTCTTTATCTCCCGGTTGGGACTTCCATCACAATATTTTTTTTATTCAGTTACCTAATGAATAATTTTCCACATCAAGAGATACATTCAAACTTACACGTT
Organism: Glyphotaelius pellucidus; assembly: GCA_936435175.1. Classification (NCBI taxonomy): domain Eukaryota; kingdom Metazoa; phylum Arthropoda; class Insecta; order Trichoptera; family Limnephilidae; genus Glyphotaelius; species Glyphotaelius pellucidus. The sequence continues at coordinate 7,306,790 of OW386548.1, read as the reverse complement.
ATTTACAAATAAATATATTATCTTTGCAAGCTACATCATTATTTCGTGGCCTTTCCCTAAATAATTGATTGGTTTCTCTTCGATGGGTGGTAAATGGCTATCTACTTGTTAAATCATAGAGTATATTGATTAAATACGTCATTAACCATATTTTCCAATATGATTTTAAATTGTTCACCTTATTAATAAACGTGTTTTAAATTTTGTTGCCAACACAATGAATAGGCCATTTTTCATACATAAATGGTTGTACATCAATTGTGTTTAATTCAAAATATGTTTAGATAATGGTAAGGCCCTAAAAGTTTCGCTTCTCGGCTTTTACCGAAATGTAAAACGAAACTTGTTGAATAACCAGTTTTTCGTCTTTTTAAAACTTTATATATTGGTGGACATGACTAGCCGAAAAAAATTGATTAAACCAATATAGAATTTCGAGACTAAAAAACTGTGTTCGGGAGTTTTTCAGACCAATAGCTGATTTTATTTATGGTTAATGAAGAAAAAATAACAATTAAAAAATTGAAAAAGAGCTTTTTTGTATTATACCTCACAAAAAAAGACAGTGCAAAAGTATCGCCACCCGGTTGTTAAAATATATTTGTTAATCCGGGTCTTGAAGATCTGAGCTTGTTTCACTTACGAGCCGACTTACACAAAAACGAGTCGTAGAAACAACCCGCTCTCATAAAGCCAACATCATTCGTGAACGGAGAGATTTGCTCGAGTCGAGTTTTGTATATAATGTGCATCCCTTCACAGGGAATCAATGTTGTTAGCTTCTTTGAACAGCCTCCATTGAAAATACATGAAGAACGAACAGATTTGTGCAGAGTTAGCAGATGTTCACTATTGAAGAATCTGCTAGTTCTTTACAAACTAAAACTATTTTCAGCTAGTCGGAAGATTTTAAATACACGAGGATGTTTGTCTTTCTTTTAAAAAATGTTATCCTGTTGACCAGCGTTCTCTCCCCGCCACCGTTCTGATCCAATCAAGTCCAGCTTGACAGTGTTCTAAATTTTCATAAGGAGACAAGGATAGAAGGCATCTTACGCAACCATTTACCTTAAAAATAGGTACAGAATGTAGGTTTCTTTTATTACCTTCCTCTTTAATATCTGTCACAAAAAGGTTCCAATATATTTATAACCGGGACAAAGAGGTTTCCTGTTTGCTGAAAATGTATTTTAAGCCTTTTTCAAAGCAGAAAGCTATTTCGAATGTCCCTTATTTAGGAAAAAATTTAGATTAAACAAAAAATTTAAATACACACTGCAATCTTTGTCTCATGTTTTATTTACGGATTTCCCTTTTAACTACAAAACACCAAGTTGTTCGGAGAAATTTAATATGAAAGATTATTCATAAATTATATCTACTGACAATAGACTTTATCCATTATGTCTTCACTGTTAAAGATCGTGGTCCTCACGGCAATTTTCTTAATATATTGGGGTCCTCCTTTCCTGGATAATAGAGAGCTGTGGACACCAGGATTCCGCAGCTCTTTGTGAGGCTTGATAAATTGAGTGATACAATTCCATTTCTACAGTGATGAAACTATCTTCAATTCTATAAATATCCTTGGATATTCAAATGTTTGATAGATTTTCCTGTCTCCTATCTTAATAATTGGATTGCAATCTTTAAAGCACGTGCGGCAAGTATTAATTCTGTCATTGTTCCACCGATATTTCACTAGAAGATGCTCCGAGGAACCAACGTCAATAATCTCTTCGACACCAGTGCATAATCAGGAAACACGCCAAACGCGCGCCCAACGTTCGTAAATGGTTGACATTTCTCACATGAGAAAGGGTCGTTTCTACGACTCTTCCTTACAGCTTCCCTAAAGAAAGCTCACTGCATCTCCAAAGATGAAATAAGCCCTGAGGAAAAATAGTTTATATACGGAGTTAATATTAAAAAATGTCAATCGGATGACAGTGTGTATTTGAGTGCTTAGTGTCTTGAATGCCTAAAGTTTTCAGTGAAGATTGATTCATTGTAGATGGAAATCAGAGCATTTTACACAAATACCACATCTTGATGACGTATATACGAGGTTTGTTCAAAAGAAAAGGTGAATTTCGAATTTTCGCAGGCTGTGTACATTCGATTATCGATTTTTTTTTGTTATGTTGGTACAGATATGTTTATCATATGTTGGCATTATCAGAGCATTATTATCATTAGCAGTAAGCACTTCTGGAATGCGCTTTTCGGTATGGCCATCAGCTCGTTCTTCGATTCTGACTATCTCATCAATTGTGGCAAAACGCTTTCCTTTAATTGGTCTTTTCAGTTTCGGGAATAGGAAAAAGTCGCAGGGAGCCAAATCTGGTGAATACGGTGGATGAGGCATGATTAAAGTGTGGTTTTTGGCCAAATAATCACGAACAAGCATTGGTGTGTGAGCTGGTGCATTATCGTGATGCAAAATCCATGATTTGTTTTTCCACAATTCTGATCGTTTGAGCCGTATTGCTTCACGCAAACGTTGCATAACTTCCTTGTAGCGTTCCTTATTAACCGTACGACCTGTTGGCAAGAACTCATGATGCACCACGCCATTGTAATCGAAGAAAACAGTGAGCAAAACCTTCACATTTGATCGAACTTGGCCTGCTTTTTTCGGTCTTGGCTCTTCTGGCCGCTTCCATTGGGATGATTGGGCCTTGGTTTCGACGTCATAACCAAATCCCCACGTTTCATCACCAGTTATGACCCTTTTGAGCAAATATGGATCGTCGTTGACGTCATTCAACAACTCCTGAGCGATACTAATGCAACGTTGTTTTGGTCGAAATTTAGCAATTTCGGAACAAACTTCGCAAAAATCGAAGAACACACAAAAACGTGACTAACCTATCCAGTTGTCATAAATAAACCACTTATCCAAAATGGCTGATAATGCTAACATATGATAAACATATGTATACCAACATAACAAAAAAAAATCGATAACCGAAAGTACACAGCCCGCGAAATTCAAAATTCCCACGTACTTTTTCTTTCGCTGAAAGAGTGTTCGTTTTCCACAACATATAGAAAGACACGAAAGTAAAAAACACCTTTAATCGTTAAGCTATGTAAAATTTCAAAATTAGTATCAATAGTTTTTGGATAATGATTTATTTTTTTTATTCGTCTATATAAAGTTTGATTGCAATGTGTGGAGACAGATGTAGGAGGTTACGTACATGTGTACAAACAAACATACAAAAAATCGTTAATACTAAGATTAAATACATTATTTTATACTTTATTTATTATATACACCAAGTCCGTGGACATCTTCAGTTTATCTTTAAACAAATATAAAATATTGTTACTGAAGCAGTTCAGTTATGTACAATAAATATTGTATTTATTACCATTAAAATGTAAAAGCCCTGAAAAAGGGCGTTGATCTATAAATAAATAAATAAATAAATAAATTTGTGATTGATAGAATAATGTTTCAATAAAAACAAAAAGAAAGGTAACGGTAAGTGCAGGTTAATCCTTTAAAGATAATAATTTTACAAATTTAGAAAAAAAAAGATTTTATGATAATTATTATGGAAGAATGGTTTATGTTTCTTGAAACAGTTATAAATATTTTTATAAATCAAACAGAACGTGTCATTTCGTGCTACCTTATGCTCATTAATTTCCATAATGTAACTTTATATACGCAATATGGACATGTTGAAATGAAATGATGATATTTTTCATTTTTATTTCTTGTTATTTTTTGTTGTGATACACAAAATAATTGTATGTTATTTTTTAAGTTTAAAACTACTATTATGTAATGATATTATTTTTCTTAATTTTGTACTCTATTATATGTTTATTTATAAAAGGCAGTATAGCCGTTTATGTATTTAAAATAAAAAATAAAATAAATAAAATAAAATTAATGGACCCTGAAACAATACTCAGGTGAGATACTCAGTTACGTGATAAGAATTAGTTTTCTTATAAATATCCTAAATTTGACTAGAGAACTAGAGTGATTGAAGCATGATCCCATCCATCGTATTAAACTGACTGCTCTCTTTGATGAAGGCTTGCATAAATTGCTTCCTTGTCCTCCTTTGATTTGTGGCGCTAGGGAAATCACTTCGCACCATGATTTTTAATAAGTTATCTAGGATTTGATATTTGCATCACATATCTATATCATTCCGTAAGATTTTCCAAGTTTTCCTGCCTCTCATTCGTGTGTACATTTCTTTGAGGCATATCAAATTGACATCTCAATGACATATTATATCTTAGGGAATTATTTACGTAGATCTGTGTTTATTTTTAGGTCGTTGCGTCAGATTAGGTGTACCAATAACACCCCAGAGGCAACCAATATAACTCTTAGCAATTTAATTATTGTTTACCCCTAAAATACTTAAATTAAATGAATTCACGTACGCAAATAAACCGAGTGTCAAAACAACCATTACGAAGTACAAGGGCTATTCGTTAAGTTACAGAAAAACCCCTTATAGATATAAATATTTTGTTACTTGCCTTTAAACCAGAGCTTTTCACTATGTTTCATCATAGTCACTTTTTCGATGCACTCTTGTAAGTACTTTGTTAGTTGCAAATTACTTCTGCGTGAAACTCGGGACGTGGATGACTTCCGTTTGTTGACTCACAAAAAGCAGTGACTTGGGGCCCGACACATCGATGACGATGAAGATCTTCAAAATGTTGATACAAATGTTGTTAATACATTTTCTGGTCGCCGAGATATATGCAAAAGTAATTTTCAAATTAAAACGCAATTACGTGAAAAAAGGTGGAAAGCTATATTCCGAACGGTTCCATGCCAACTCAGAATAAAGTCAACTCAACAACTATTTGTAAAGTCATTAAAAGCTATGAAAAAAAAAATTAAAATAGCCGTTAACCCTAACCTAACTTAACCTATATAATCAATTTTTCATATTTTTTAATCATCACTCTTTATGATCTTTCTGAGGTGGTTCTGAGTTGGTTTCATTCTGAGTTGGCCGTTCACTATTCCGAACAGCTCTCTTATACCGTTTAATTTTTTTATGTGAATACTGCACAAGAGTCCCAGCTGCTTCCAGCCGTCTGAAGCCAGTGACTGTGGCATCCCCAATAGGGGTATGTTGTGAGGCTAGGGAAAGAAAAGAATAAGAGAAAGGTGGGAAAGTACCTGGCTATTAAGATCTGGTTACCAAACACGGTTAAAACAATTTTAAGCATCATTTCAATTACGAATAGTGGTCTTAGACCAGGTGATACTGAGAGTATCTTTCATTATGGAATGTGCCTCAAATTATTTTGATGAACGTTTATCTTAAGGTATGAAAGAGACAGGCGTGTAGGAATGAAACAGCATGAGTAACACGCGTACACATTTTTAAATATTTTGCAATATTATTACTTTTGCCATTTAAAGTATCTAATGTTATGAAATAAATAAATAAAATAACCAATAAACAAAAAAAATTCTGGTGGATTTGAGGATGGCTGACGACTCCACAACCCTTCAACCCTATTCTGAAAGAGAGAAGAAACCAGCCCTGGCCGCCCACTCTAAGTTAGAACGCCAAGCTCTGATTATAAAGCTTGTTTGGTGTTCAACCTACAGTGAGCGGACTTCGCTACATTCATCACGATGATCATCATGAAGACGACGATGGAACCCCCACCAAAGGATAAAATGATGCTAGTTATGGAAAGGTGTTTACTATCGGTGAGCTGTATGTTAACCTCGCTGCAGATTGACAGCTAGCCCTTTCCAATTGCTGTAGCCGCAATCGTGTGTAAGGAGATGTTTTTGAATAATAATTCGGATTAACTCAATCACTTTTTATTTACAATAACTTCACACAAATTTAAATAAATCGCGGAGGGATTTGATAACATCCAGAAGGCCGGGGAGTAAGCAATAGAATGAGCTTGCAATTTTGTGCACTCAGCCTGTCGGTTGGTCGTGGTGATGCCAGACGGTAAAATTTGTTTTTATTAATATTTTATTTTTTATTAAGATATTAGTATTCTAGGGTGACGGACCCAAAACCTGGCAAGGCTCTATCTAATAACTGACTAGCTCCAATAACTGGTAGAGAAATTAAACCAAATGAAATTTTGAAAGTAACGGAATCGCATTAAAATTAAGGTGATAATTAAAAGAAGAGTAGATTGGTAGAACTTCATAATCTACTTTTTGGTAGATGGCACGGTTATGCATTTAAATGTAGAGATGAATTAATTGTTTGCGCCTGTACAAACGCAATACGAACGTGAATAAATAGTTTTGTCCAAAAACAATCTCATTTTTTTCAAGAAAGGCAACAAATATGATATTGTATCGGTGATTCAATCCATTGTTGTATTTGTTAGCCTTTCTTGAAAGATTTGAGGTAGTTTATGGATAGAACTATTTATTCATACGCAGGTGCAGTCCTCCGGTGAAGAAGCAAATATTCGCTAAGCAAGTAATAGCTTTTACACCTGCGAACTATGAACGAGATACACACAAGGCGTCATAAACACACTCTGAGTACAAAACAACCCGAATATAGGGCGCTGTTTGGCCTACCTTGGCGATGCAGTGCCTCGCAGATGTTCGCAGAAGGAAAGGTTCAAGGGTTCGTTGCTTTGATGTGCCACAGATTTTTTAAAGTTTTTTTTTTAAGTTTCTTTATTATTTGAATTGTTTGTTACACAAATTGGGGATTTTTCGACCACCATACTAGGCACATGGTGGTCTAGATTAGCCGGGACAAGTCAGCGCTACCGAAGATCGGAAAACACTCTCATTCAGGCCGTGGCCCAGTGGCAGGGCGTGCCCCTACACCAAACATGGAGAATCCACATAAAGCCTTCGTAGTATACAAGTACTAAATATGCTTAAGATTATATATTAAGTTTTCTTTTTTCTTTCATCTTGAATATTCTATTATTTAATGTAATTTTGATAGATGTTCACTTTTATATAGCTAACATAGTATTTCACTTACCGCTCTGTTTCGCTAAAATAAACACACTTATTTTTATTATTATATTTGTGTTGTAGGGACACAAACAAATATTCACCTTAATATTTCAGCGCATTGCCGTAAAAGAAGTTTTTCCCCAAAATAATTAAACTCGCGTCATCTATGAAAGATTGGATTATGATTTTTTTTAAGTATCACCTTAGGGATTAAAATATCATATTTGATCTGGTCTCGCCCTAACCAGCTCCGGTAAGCTCCTCTCCTGCATCACGATGAAATGTCGCAAACTTGATAATTATTAACGTGTGTGTCCTCAAAACCAGCGCCAAAGTGAATAAACACCGTATCTGGCACGGGGGACAAACAAACAAACAGACAAACACGCCACGGGACGTTGCGCTACCTCAATGGCTGGCTAAATATACTAACCTCTTCCTGTCCGTTGGCAAGCAAAATACACTAACTTCACTAAGTAGGGAATTAAGTACACTGGAAATATCTATGTAATTTTGGCGTGCATAATTCGTGCGTAATTTTGGCTATGTAATTTTTAAAAAATATATTTTTCTTTCACACGTCGCCACTAATCACACCACTACTCGTCGCGGCTGGATCACGAGTAGTACGCATTGCGTCTCGCAAGCACAGAAAAATAAAAAGGTTATTGTTGTAGTTGGAAATTAAACCCATTTGTCTTACCGGGACATAGTGTCTTAACAAACCCGAATAAATAATACAGGAAAAAATTAGGTGACGATAACATTGTTATTTCTGAATTTGAAATATTAGATCGACAAAAATGAGGTAAAATAAATTGGTCCCAATGGCCGAGTTAGTTGGTTTTTCTTCTCCGATTTTTTGGTGTATGACTAAATGGTTTTTGTCAGACGTTATGCAAATAATTTTAACTTGTTGCTGCTGGGCTCTTCATGCGGCTTTTTATTGAAATTTACTGCCAAACAGATTTCAAGAAAATAAAATGACGACGCCGAAATCTCATCTTCCATCTAAACTCTGACAATTCAAAGGACTAGCCCATGTAGTAGAACTAATAAAAGCCCAACACCTGTAAAAACATTAAAAATACAAATTTTCAGCGTTTCTTACCGAACGATTCATGATGTGATAAGATGGGGAAGTTCTCTCATAACTCTAAAAAATATTTTTTTATACTTAGTAGATACATTAAAGTTACGTGATGTACTAATTAAACTTAATACATGTTTATTGACAAGGGTAATAATTTGATAAAGACAAATTATGAACCTTTACTTAGAATTACATTCCTGAATTCATGATTTCCCCCACGCGGCTCGTGGGGGAAATCTCGAATACGTTCATCATATATTTACAATTTAACCCTAATATCCCCGGGCTACTGATAAAAAATGGGCTAAAAATGAGTTATATTTTTCCCCGGTGATATCTGAACACACAATAATTTTGTTTTGTCATTAAAAGTCGAGCGATTGAATGGGTTTCATGATTGTTAGTGCTTGAATAATATTATCGGATCATTGTTCAATATACGATTTCAAAATGGCCTATTAGACTTTCACCACTTTTGTCCCATAATTATAAAAATGATCCGATATTTCTCTGTAAGTTTCATATAATATAATAATAATAATAAAGTTCCGATATTTCCCTGTGAGTTTCTACTAAGTAGCGGTTATATCAGTGTACTGTTCTGTTGTAAGCAGCTTGCAAAACTAACTTTTTTAATATACAAAACTAAAGTTTATTGTGGTTTTACCACAAAGAGCAAACAACTCTAGGCGAAATAAGGCTTCGATTTTATCTTGAAATGACAGCGGATATTGGCTACCTTTGCTGGGAGAGACCCAGACTTGTGTTTGTTATCTCCCTTGGGGTCCAAAGATTGGGATGTTCCTTTGTTATGTGGAAGTTTGGTCATTAGGGTAATGTTGGAGATATTTCAGGGAACACCAACATTATTTTATGTCGCAGGTCACTTGGAACTTTCTTTTTGCCGACCTCGGTGGAAAGAAAATAGTTTCTGTCGGATTCTTAAGTACCTTTCTAGTGCCGGAAACCTCTTGGTGAACGAGTACACTGTCTGCAAGTTTGTGAATGTTTGCTAATAAACATACTTAAGACTCAGTTCAGATATCAATAAGATTGAGGGAATCAAAAATACACACTTCAAATAATATAGAATTAAAATTACTTTCTGATAAAAAAATGTATTATAAGTGGGTATTTTATCACTCGAACAAATTCTTGGCAGTCAGTTCCAATTTAGAAAATGACAGTTAAAATAAATTTCTGTTAATATATTTTTATGTTTTGGTAGGTATCTGAATTCTTGAGACACAATCAGTTCCAAATTACACTTAGATTTACATTCAAAACAAATCCAAGTTCATTGAACCAGAGATAAAATCACATATAGATCCACAATCAAAATTATTATTTGATCATGTGACTGATCGAAATCTTTACAACATCCTGATATCTAAAATAATTATGTTACTGCGTTTTGTGCAATATTGTTACGAATATGTCTGTGTCATTTGGTCTCCTTTTTATACTGTCCATATTCGTCGTATTGAATCTGTTCAACATCGGTTCTTAAGAGGGATTGCTAGGATAGGAGGCTAGGATTAGAAAAAGGCAATTACTCATACGATCATATTGAGCTAACTCTAAACCTTTCTCCTTCAGAAGAGTTAATAATTTTATTATTTATTCACATACTTTACTACAAATCAATTTTTCAATACACCTTTCAACTAATTACCAACCATTGTTACCAACAATCAACAGGTAATTAATTATGGATATTATTCACCATTGTCCACAATGTGTTTGGTTAACTCAAGTCAATACCTTAATTTTTGTCGGTGACTATTCAAATGAAGAAATATTACATATAACATATTATTAAATCTATAATTTTAACAATTCATCAATTTTTTTAACTTGAATAGAACTTACACGGAATGTGAAAATTAACATAAAAAATTTGACGAATTGTTAAAAAAATTTAAAACAACCCGTCCTAAGTTTTGACTTGACTTGTCACTTCTATTTTCTTATCTGCTTTTAGTCTTTGTTTTCATCTACTAATCTTTACTCTTACTGCTAATATTTTTATTTGATTTTGTGTTATTTTTTTGTAAATTGAACGTTAGTCCTCTGGTCCGGAACCCCAAATAACAAAAAAAAACCTTGACTTTGTGCAGAAATGGGCGGTCCGTTTGATAGATTCTCCTAATTTAACAAACGGGGTGCAATTTTTAGAGCATTGGCGTCAGGTGGGAATGCTATCCTTGTTCTACCAGTATTACAATGGAAGATGCTCCGAGGAACTAGCGTCATTGATCCCCTCAGCACCGGTGCGTAGTCGGGAAACACGCGCCCAACATATGTACACGGTTGACATTAGTCACATGAGAACGGGTCGTTCTTGAGTTCAACAGCTCGACTGTGGAACGATTTGCCGGTCTCTTATTTCCTCTCTCTTACAACAAGGGTCTCTTCAAGACCCATGTTCACTCCTTTCTCTCCTCAAAAAGACCCTCCACACAGCATCTTCAAAGATGACATAGGCCCTGAGGGAAATTATTTGGCCTCCTGTGTGGAGTTAATGTAAAAAAATAATAAATAAATATTTAATCAAATAAAGACAATAAAAGCGAGACTCAATTGAAAATCTGGAGACAGAAAAATCAAAAAAGATATTGACACCTCCCGAACTGGAACTCGAACTTTGCAATCGCAGAATCTTGTAATCATACATAAAGATAGCAGCCAGCCAATAAAATATGCGTTAAGAAAATAAAGATAATGTTGATGGTTCTCAGTCGAAAGTATGATACAGTTAAAAATGACCGAATTTATCGACACCTTGGCGCAGTGGTAGCGCGTTTGCCCGGAAAACGAGAAGTCCTGGTTTCGAGTCCCAGAGGTGCCAATATCTTTTTTTAGATTGTTCTCTTTCCAGATTTTTTATTGAGTTTCGCTTATATTGTCTTCATTTAATTCAATATTACAATTTGAGGTTTAACTCATAAATTTAAAATAAATATTTAATCCCTGATCCGACAATTCACGGTCCGTGTTGTTTTGCTTTAGCAGACTCCATCCAGTCCCGTATAGCTTTTCCCAATATTTACCTCCGCTCTGTCTCGAACTATCCACTCAAAGATCGGCGAGAAAGCACGTTTGGGCAATCACTTCATCGGCAAACTGGGATCATGCACGACCACTGAGCACTGAGCACTGCGCTGTAACATCGGGGCCAAGCAATAAAGACTAGTAAAGATTCAATAAAGATGACCCTCGAGGTGCAGTGTGCTTCACGTAACAAGTTGAGAGGAATACACTAGCCAAAAATGTGTACATTCTTAGAATGTATACCACGAAGTTCGGCATCGACCAACAGGTATTAAGAATTTAAATCGGTTGCCAACGGAGTTCGGAAATTGACGATTTGAGCGCAAAAATGTTTATTTATTTTTTGAATAATTTTATAAGAAATCAACAACTTAATTTATTTATTTATTTATTTATACTGGATTTAACGATGTTTGCACTTCCGTGAGAACAATCCAGTTAAAAAAACTCAGTTATTACACAATTACAAAAATCTACAATTAAATACAGATACGTAGAATTAGAAAACAAAAACATCACAAATAAAAATACAGAATTATATTCAAGCTGACTCAAGTAACACATTGCAATGAGTGGCAAGAGACATAAGAAATACAAGAGGCATGCATGATGAGACAATTGACACAATATAATTAGTTAGTATTTTTTAACAGCGTCAGAACTTTTTTTTTTTAATCCGTACAAATAATATCTACTTCAGCATACTCTATCTTGTCAGACTCATCTAGGTCAGAGGACTAAAGTAGGCGATATTATTTTTAAATGTATTCATGTTAAAAATGTTATGGCGTCTTAAACAATGGTAATCGGGGATATTTATTTCAATACTGCTAAGACATAATTAGTATCAGGATGGCCGTGAATTATTTTATAACATATTAGATCAGTCAATAGCCTTCTAGTTTTAAGTGCATCAATCTTGAAGTAATCAAGACGTGCGTCGTATGATCCAAGATGGTCGTGTAGTCCACATTTGAAGGATAACATTCTTAGTATATTTTTTTTTAACTGATTCTTCAATGTTTTCGTATTTGTTTTCATATTTCATATTTTAAATCAAGGAAAACTATTACATATAATCTTCTCCGTAAAACCATATTTTTTTTAATTTGTTTTTTATACGTTTTCATACATTTTTAGTGAAAAAACAACATGTGTTCAGTTCACGCGCGGTAGAAGTGAAACTTTCAGAAAACTAAAGTAGATAAAAGTGGGGAGGCTACGAAGCGCCGCACAGAGGAGACCGATTATTCTATATCATTATCTCGCATGTTAAATTTTGTAGATGTATGTGTTTCTCTTTTCAGTGTCAGTTTTTTGTTTCTTCGAGTTTTAAATCACAACGATGTTAAAAAAGTTTTCACTTAAAAAATACATTTTTTTTGTAGTTAACGCTCATTTTTTTATGAAGTATTTAACAGTTTTATTTTAATTCTATTTACTCAAGCAAAACGAAAGCAAAATCTCCAATTTATTTGAAGTATGTTTTTGGTATTCATAATATAAACCAATTTATGATAAAGATTAATCGAAAATAGTGATTGCACTTTAAGCTTCGCATTAACTCCATTACAGTGTGTCCAATCTTGCAATGTTGTAATGTCTCATGATGCACTCTACTATTTAATCCAGTTATTTAGATTATGTTCATAGTTAATGCATTTGGTTAAATCGCTTTAACGTTGCAAAAGCTTTTGCATAATTGTGAAACTCGTTAAGGATTTCGTAAAACCCTGACTCCAAGTGCTTACATTTGAATAGCTAAACTTAAGGCAGTAAATTACTGTTGCTTATTTAATTTTCTACTTCAATGGCGCAGAAAAGCTAGACTTTTTTGATTGATCTTACTTTAATGACCTTAATGACTCCATAGCGCAATGGTTACCGCGTATGACTGGGATATAATTTGGGAAATTGCGGATTCATTTCCCGCGGAACGAAAAAAATGTATTTCTTGTTTTTGTGTTTAATTCGTAGAACTCTATTTAATTTATTTATTAATTAATGTCGAAGGTAAATTAATAATTTTATTATTAATTTACCTTCGACAATAAAGCATACTAAAAGAAAAGTAAAAGATAAGAACCAACGTGGTTTTTTATACGCTTTTAGAAACATTAATTATGTAGGTAAAAGCCTTAAAATCTAAAAAACTTGAAATCCTACACTCAGTAATAATGGCGTATTTAAATTAAAATGTGACCACGCCAATTGTAAATTTAATTAAATCGGACAGACGGGAAGAGCATTCTCAGCTAGATTAAAAAAACATCTATATATACAAAAAAGTAGGTTCCGTATGTTTGCAAATTTTGGAAAGTAATCGATGGATTGACTCAAATTTTTTACAGAACACTGCATTTTAGCAGAAGAGTGTTTCTATACACGCTGGTGAGCTCTGTCGATTTGAAATTTGTAAAAAAAAACTGTGCAAAAGGTGGCGTGCGAGTTGTTTGAAAAATGAGTGTATTTCATTTATTTTAGTAGCGGAGAGGGTAGGCAGATGGGGAAGGGAAATTCGGGAGGGGCGGAGGGGAACAAAGGGGAGAAGATTCGCGGGAAGGGGTCGATTGAAAGGAGAAGGCGGGAAAAGTGAAAAGCGGGCGGTACAGGTGGAAGCGGAAAAGCAAATCGCCCTAATATAACGCTTATTAATGTAGTAAGGAAAATTATTTATTCCCCGCTTCTCAGTATGTTTACAAAACCTCTACATATCACATTTAAATAAGTCAATAACAGTCACATGATTATTAAAAATTAAGAATACCTTTATATTTAATGTGGAAAAAATAGATTTCAAAGTACCCCACAAAATGGAGAATCTATTGTCACATTTATTTTCTAAGTAAATTAGTTTAACCGGGAATAACTGAAATTTAGAACCGTATAAATAAGTTGTCTCAAAGTTGGCTGACCATAGTTTGAAAATGGCTTTGTAAGCCGAAACAGCTGTCAAGTTTTTGCTGCTAGGCCCTGCGGGAAGCTTTTGGTTCGGCTTGGGCAAGTTAGTTTCGGTGACCATTTTATAAATGCAATATGAACTGGTTCCAAAAATAGCCCGTTCCTCGGATCCACTGTCATCCCTAGTGTAGCTAGTCACCGGGACAAAGGCGTCATATGTAATATATAGCCGCTTGTTACAATTATGCATTACAGTCAATCTTTCCATATCCGGAGAGATACTACATATTCACAAATTCGTAGCTGTTATACCTAGGGGGGACACGTCCCTTTCCGACTTGTCGATGAAAATGGCGACATCTAGCGAAAAATTCTTGAAATCGAAACTGAATTACAACGGTAGCTTTGTTTCACATTCCACAGATGTACACAGATGCTATTTTTGGCGTGGCATCAGACATGCACTCGAAGCCGGGTTCTGAAATCCAACTTCGCAGACGCAAGCCTATTAATACTATCCGATTATAATACTTGCAGAACTAAATAATATCATTATTAAATTTTATTTAAATTGAATTAAAAAAAAGGTGTTACATTATTTAATTACTCATGGATTGAATCACACAAACTAAAATTAAAAGGACTGAGTACGGAATAAGTTCCGTAAAAGCTTCGCAGTTTTCTTCGTAAAACTATAAAAAATAGATAGTTCAATTTAAGTGTGACATCAAAATTAGTTTTATTATACGATCCACTCTAAGTGTGAGTAAATATATAAACTTAAAATTTATTAGAGTTCACAAACGAGGATAAAGGCAGGTTTAGTTCCTGGGGCGTTGAATTTATCGACGGATTTTACTGTCAGTGTACAAATTTATTCTAAATTCACTACCAGCTATAAACTTGTGGGTAATATTCTATTTCACCTGCTCACATATCTTGTAACCAAATCCGATTTGCGCGTTTCGTTCAACTTTAAATTTCGAACTTATCTCGACTCGGAGTTCACCGTCTGAATCGTAAAACCAACGGAAAGCGTTTGAGGTTAAAGTCTAAAGCTTATTTTTTATTAAACGCTTGCAGTTTCCAGTCGTCATGCACACCAGAATAATGAACTTTCCCAACGCATCGCTAAAATCCTTCGAAAAGATCCAACCCCGCGTTAACCATCATTTGATATTCATTGTCTGAGAATAGACGCTTTTAATATTTTCGTGTTTACGGAACGGCGACGTACAGTTGGTGATTTGAGGTATCTAGCGTAACTTTATTATAAAACCCAATGTTTCTTTCTGGATTTCATTTTATTTTATTTGGGTACCTAAATGTCTAATCTCTTTAGAATTAAAAAAAAAAAAAAACATTTTAGCTGCTTGCGATGTATGGCACCATCGCATATATACTCACTGCTTCGAAACGCGAACGAGTAATTTTATGTCTGTCGAGTTTGGATATCTCCGCGGGTCAACGTATGCAACATCATCATGATAATTCAACTTGAACTACTTTGTTTTTTTAATCTTTATGATGGAATCTAGGAAATCTGGTTATTATCATAACTATTAAACTTGTGTTTTAATGTGATAAAAAATATTGAAATACCGATTTTTCAAAACGTATTTTTTCTTTAAGTTTAGAATTCATCGAAACTTTTAAAAATTTATCCAAATGTATTCGGTAAAATTTTACGTTTACTGTGTTTAATGGATATTTATGTGCCAAATTAACTTTAGTTTTGTGATGTATTCAGGGTTTACTTTAACAACTTTTAAATTTTTCAGCACCAAGGCAATTTTTGATATACAGATCGATATATATATACAAATTTCATAACTCCAGAGCTTACCATTATATATAGAAACACTCTGCTGTTAAAATGCAATGTTCTGTGAAAATTTTGAGTTAATCTTATCGATTAGTTTCCGAAATTTGCGAACGCAAACATACGGAACCTAATTTTTTATATATATAGATTGCTGTAAGTATTAAAAACGACTGCTTAAGGTTGAATCGCGGAATACATATTTTTTTTCATATAATAATATGTATTGTCCCAAAAACATACTAAAATAATAAAGTTGCGTTAGATGCTCAAAATTACTAACTGTGTGACGGTACAAGAAGGCAATAAACATACGTTCTTTATCACAATAATGTTTTTTTAATGATTCCCCCCCCTCAGGGCCTACATCATCTTTGAGGATGCTGTGAGGAGGGTCTTTTTTGGAAAGGAAGGTGAGGAAGTTCTGGGAAGGAAGATGATATTAGGGGTGGGTAGTAACTAGGGGTCAATGTGTCCAGGTATGACGGACATATGAATCCATCCCTCCCACTGCGGTGAAAGGCGATGTTCAGAGAGACTACAGCTGGAGAAGTCAAAGGGACATCCTCAACCATTCTCTCCTGATCCGGCCTGCCCCATGAACCCCGGCCCTCTTTGCTAAGTCACCAAACGTAGCGAACCACTTAGGGTGACTTACGGCAGAGGTGTTGGTTATTCAATAAATGGTTCCCGGGGTGGCAGCTCTTTCTTACACTTGAACAATGGTGAAGCAAAAGATGAAACACACAATGCACTATGTCTGTTTCATACAAAGGAAAAAAGGTGTACTTTAGAGGAAACGGAGATATGTTCAGTGTGTGTCTCATCTTTTGTCTCACCATTATTTAATGTGGAAGAAAGAGCTGCAGCAGTGATAAGGAACGTATGTTTATTGCCTTCGTTCTACCGTCACCGTTCTGTAAACGTAAAAATATTAAAACGCCTAATAAAACCTTTCTCTGATTTTATTTTATATTACAGTAATCTAAGTACAAGTCATGATACTTAAGATTTTTCACTGGGAATAAAGTTTTAAAAATATAACCCGATTTATCACGTTTTATAGAAACGTTGGACAATGAAAATGAGTTACGATCTACACTTTTGAAATGTTTTATTCATTATTTCAACCATTTATTATATTTCCACCTTGTGAACGCTTAGAAAAAGTTTTATGTGAAATAATAAATATTTTAAATTCATTTTTGAAAATTGTAGTGGCTCCCGTGGTTAGAATCTCAATGATTTATCAATTCTGTTTTAAAAAGTAATTATAGACTGCTCATTTAATTTCTAGATTAATTGTTGATTTCTTATAAATTAAATCGATATTTTTTACCAAGGAAGGTGAAACAACGATCATATGTAAATAAAAGTATACTTGGCCGAGCAATTATTTGAGCATGTTAAGAAATATTTTTTTAAATGTGGTATGTATTTTTTTTTATTTTAAGAAAACTGTGCTTTCCACTCTTGTTCATATTTTCTTTTATGGAATCTAGTCCAAACTCCGTTGTCCTCTGTTGAACTCGACCGCTTCCTCAGCGGAAGTTGGGAAATTCCTCTATCCAAGTCACCTAGTGCATAAATTAGCCCATTGGTGGGAATGGGCCGGCGTAGTCCAGCGGTAAAGCGCTTGACTAGCATTCCGAAGGTCGCGGGATCGAATCCTGGCGTGGAAAATAAATTTTATTTGACTAATTTGTGTTATTTCACAATTTATTCTTTTAAAATAATATATAGTATATTTGCGGCACGTTCCAGAGTGGAAGATACTCTCAGTATCGCCCTGGTGTAAGACCACCGCTCAGAATTGAAATGACTTTAGCCGTGTTTGGTGACCAGATCTGAATAGCCAGGTACTTCCCACCTTCCTCTTCCTCATCTCCTTCCCCTCCCTCTACCTTCAGCCTCACAATATACCCCGATTGGGGATGCTATAGTCTCACTGGCTCCAGACGGAGCAGTTGGGACTCGTGTGCGGTATTCATGTGAAAAAAAAAATGTCTTCTTGAGTTTAATGGATTCGTTACACTTTCTCATAAATTCAACAATAATGCGTTTGCATCGATACTCGATTACTCGATACCTCCTCAAAAATATTCAAAGACTCAGTACAGTTGAAATTAATTTAGTGTATGGATAATTCATGTAGTTTCAGCTTCCTTCAATAGATGTCGTGGTACAACTAGTTAGTAATACAAAGTTTTGCTATATCCCAACCGATGGCAGTGGAGTATTATATCCAAAAAATTCTGCCGTTCGTGCCTTCAGTACAAACGATAACGATGATTGGGGAAGGCATTGGCAAGTTGGGTGAACATCTCCGTCTGTCTGCGGAAGCAGCAGAACTATTTAGTGCCTAGTCTTATAAGGTCTGTTATTTTACCACATTACACAAACAATGAGAGATGACGTCACAAGTCCCGCGTACACACGCCCCCCACCGCACCACCTTCCCCCGCGGACCGCCAACGGAGAATCCTGCTGTACGCGCTCGCGACCAGTCATGTGTGTGAATCTCCCGGAGCGTCTCCCGCCTACGCATGGGGTTACGCTGAACCATTAACGTTCTCAGGACGAGAGCCTGACTCAGTTTACCCGGGATGACGGCAGAACCCCGGTATCATAGAATGCCGCCCTCCCGAGCAGCCACCGCTTGCGTAAGCCACACACAATTATCCCCCCTTTAATGTGCTACCTACCATTTTTGAGAGAGAGAACCATTTATAACAGCCAGGATACCATTTGATGTTATCTTGTGAGTGTCGTAACAATGTCATGTGTCCATTACTCCAATAAACCCTGTATGTCTGACCACCCTCTTTCATTGGATACAGCCTGATTGCCCTCCTTGTTTGCCCGGCCGAGCGTAGGCATCCTTGCCGACCATGACCCTGTAGAACAGAGTCATTTTTCCCTACCCGCTGAGTTAACCATGGGAACAACTACGCCGGCAACCCCGCTGAAACGCAGCAGGTCTTACTATCTCTAGTAAGGACGTCTGTCCAGTTTGATATTCATTGTAAATATTAAGGATAGCTTAATAAATCACCTGAACTTCAAACTTATTTGGAAGGTACCCAACTTCTATTAACCCCTCAGTCCAATTTGTCCTTTTTAGAACAACTCATATAGGTCTCATAGAAATTGTTGTGTCTTCCTTACTATAACGGTTAAAAATATGATCTAAACGGTGTTCGAAAGAGAAAAAAACACGCTTTATATTCATTTCTAAAAGCTAACCACAAAATAATTATAATGTAAATCTTTAAGTCTCCAAAGTTTCCCGCAACAATTTGAAAAAAAAGGCTTTGGACATTTTTTATTAATTATTTCCAAATGAAACGATAAAACGTAAGTTGAGGATAACATTAATAATACATTTGCCTTATAAAATATTTGTGCGTTTTATTTTTTTTCGTTATCAGTAACTTTACTTAAGAACGTAAGGCGAGCCATTTTTTTTAACTTTTTTATTTTGGCATTCAAAAAAAATTTTATTTCAAAATTACACACATGGTTTTTTCGAATTATAAAATTTTAAAGTGTAAATTGTTTCATCACTTTTTTAGAACGATTTTTAGTTTTCATTTCATTTATTTGGATTTTATTGCAAGGCTGAAATATTTAGACCTTGACCGACAACAGGCTCGAAGCCCGAGTGGTTAATTTTGGAAACTGAGA
Source organism: Glyphotaelius pellucidus (assembly GCA_936435175.1). Lineage (NCBI taxonomy): Eukaryota > Metazoa > Arthropoda > Insecta > Trichoptera > Limnephilidae > Glyphotaelius > Glyphotaelius pellucidus. Next base: position 7,287,269 of record OW386548.1, on the reverse strand, counting down.
GAAACGATAACTAAGTACTTATTATATCATTGAAGAAGAAGATAACACTTAAAATCTAAATGAAAATATGAAAGAGAACAAGACACAGAAAAACAGAAAAAGACAATGGTCGCAACTGGGACTCGAACCCAGACCTCTCGTCTAACCGGGACGTGCGCGTTATCCAATTTCGCTATTGCCACCTTCTGTCAAACCGTCATATTTGTCAATATCATATTTCAAATATATTTAGAATCAACAATATTATCTTCAACTAGTTCTTATTTCCATATTATGGGCAACTACTCTTTTTATTGGAAACAATCATTCTAAGAATTGGTTTGTAACCTGAATAGCGTCTCGGATAAATGTATCCGAATTTATTCATATGGATCTATTGACTTTTATGAAAGTCTAAATGTACATTCAATTTTTTATAAGAAAAACTCTCTTTTTATAACCGGTTATAGTCCGGTTAGACGAAAGGTCTGGTTTCGAGTCCCAGTTGCGGCCATTGTCTTTTTCTGTTTTTCTGGGTCTTGTTCTCTTTCATATTTTCATTTAGATTATAAGTGTTATCTTCTTCTTCAATGATATATTACGATGATGGGAATAACCTTCAAAAGTTATAAAAAGAGAGTTTTTCTTATAAAAAAATTAAGTACTTATTAGTTCATACGAAAGGTATTAAGAATAATATTACTGATTCTAAGAACAAGAAACACCTATGATCTTCTCAGGATTTCATTCATGGTTCTTTATACAGGAGTATGGTCTGTAGAGGCTATAAAGCTGTGCATGCTCCATGAAAATAAGAAATAAAAAGCTTCTACGGCCTCAATACATCTTTATAGATTCATCCTCGGCAACTGTTTTCCCTTCGAGTGAATCTTTCTAGGGGTTTATATAAAGGAGGAGTATTTGGGTTGACGGTGAAAAGAGTTGTGTCATGGTTTCTGTAGCCGGATTGTTCTCCTGACCCTGCCGACCAGTGAAAGCCAACACCGCGTGTATGGAGGCAACTGAATTATTTATGAGCTAGGGAAATATACAACTAACGACAAAACTTATTCGAAACAGATATTCAATGGCGGAATACGTGAATATATTGCGTTAAAGATTGTCTTATTACTTTTTAACAGCTCTCTTAGATGGAAAATAGGATAAACTGGTTGACTGAGCGTAACTATGTCCTATTTTGAACTTCGTCCGTCTATAAATTGGTTTGTACGTTCTGTTTTTTTATTTGTTTTTTTACGCACAGCTTAAATACTTTTTTTTCATTAGCTCCACACAGGAGGCTCAGAGGAAAATAATTTCGTCCTTCAGCTTCGTCCGGCGGTGGTCAACGCTATAAATAAATTGGTATGTGACTGAGCCACTCGCCAATCGCTATTCGCCTCCAATCCTCCACCCTTAACATAATTTTATTATCATCATCATCATCACTCTTGGCTCTATAACCCCCGGTGGGTCTTGGCCTCCTCAAGAGTCCTCCACTCATCTGGTTTTGTGCTAGCTCTCTCCAGTTTAGAAGCTTCAATTTAGATATATCTTTGAGCACGTCGCTCCATCTTAATCTTGGCCTTCCCGGGCTCCTTTGCCCTATCGGTCTTGAGTTCAGCGGGAACTTTGGTGCTTGGTGCCCAGTCATTCTCTCCACATGACCCAGCCACTGAAATCTTTTCAGTTTTATAAATTACCCACGTCTCAGCTGTTTACGTGAGCACTGGTCTAAAAAGTGGTTTGGGCACTAATATCTTGGTGTTTCTGGATAGCAGTCTGGATTTTATCTGCTTTTGTAGGTGGAGAAAACAGTGATTTGCGCTCACTATGCGCTTCTGGATCTCCTCTGTATTATTGCTATTTATTATCAAGGAACCTAGGTATGTAAATTTTGCTACCGTTTCTAAATACATATAATTTCATTGTAGGTTCTCATAAAACTTATGAACATCTCTGAGAATCTGAAATCACGAAAACAGCTGAAATGTATCGGTTCCGTGAGGTTCAGTTGTTATCTCGAATGTCCGTCAGTTTGACAGATGTAATCATGACGTCTAATTGCAATCAGTACGTGCACTTAGTTATTATCGAGATTATCTAATTTGGTATTAGGTTAATACTTCTATGATATAATTATATCACGATGATGGTGTAGTTATCTACAGGTATCGTTTTAAATACCTCTCGGTGGTTTCGTTTGATAATTCTTCTATTCGAGTGTTTTTGATTATAAACAACATGATTTTCACATCTAAAAGTAGTATCATGATTAATTTTTTGGTGTATTATGACGTGTTGCGCTTCCTCTTTCTTTAGCCAACGTTTTGGACAGCGTTACTGTGTCTATCATGGCAAATGTGTAATCGTTTTTTGATTTCTTGATTCTTATTTTCCATGAAATGGTAAACCATTTAAATTTGCTAAACATAAAGTTAATCTTCTTTATATAAATAGAATGCGCCTCGTAATTTTTACCTCAAGTGGGTGTTTAAAGTGTTACCAGGATATTATAGACTTAGAGGTCTTGTATTTTATCGCAAGGGAAACATTTTTTTATTGAAACCTACGAAACGTCATTGGCTGCTTTGATTATGATCTCACTTTTCAAGGCTCCTACTGTTTGAGATTATTTTGTTGAAATTTCTCTTCTATCGCGTGTGAACTGCACTCGATTTTTTATTTATTTATTTATTAATCATCAACGCTCTTATAGGCCTTTATGTATTTTTACATTTTCTTTGATTTAGTGCATACAGGTGTCTAAAACAGTGTTAAAGGTATAGATATCATAAATGGGTATAACACATCGTCGCCTTAGTTCGTATTTGTCCAACAGACTATTAGAAAATTTTACAGGAGGAGAAGGTTTTCTTTCATTATTTCAATAAAACATTAAGAAAGGTGTTTAAGATAAAGCTATTTCCGTAAAGGTAAAGGTCTCATTAGTTTAAATAATTCTTAGTTAATGATGAACTTTCCTTTTTAACACTCTATTTTTAATTTTAATGTGACGATTGAACAAAAACTCAAATGGTCTGTTGGACAAATAAGAACTGAGGCAACGACATGGTACCTAGGTGTAAAGGTGAAGTAAAAGGTTATACAATAAAAATACAGAAAAAATTAGTTTTTGAACTGCAGATGGTTCTTCATACATAATTTTTATAAATACATAACGAAGTAGATTTAAAACAAAAACACACCCTACCAATTTACACAGCGTTAAAATGAATGTTCAAAACAATTCTACTTAAACCAATTACATCTAAGAACTATAAGTAAGAACTTCTAAAGAATTCAATTTCAGAAAACGAAATGCTTTATACTGCTACCATGCAACATTACAGATTTATAAAAATAATCACGTAAAGAACAAATGAGTTGATAATATATTAAAGTAAGGTATTTCAAAATATGAGAAGGAAGAATAAGTCGTTAATATAATTTTGTTATTATTATTATTAAGTTTAACACGAATAGATTGTTGTGAACTTTGTTTATAATTACCGACTTTTTTACGCTCTGTGTGGTTTGCTAAGTTGATATTATCTAGATATTTTGAAAATACAAATAGCTTTGTAAGATACAAGATTGTGTTTTTGATGTTTAATTATTTAATTTACGTATGTCCATTAGAAATGTCTAATGAAGATCTTCGATTGGAATTCCTAATTTACAGTTAATAAATCTCAGAAACTTACGCTGTGTTATCTCAATGTTTATTGGTGAATCTTATAAAATGGATTGTTATTATTATTATGCTCATTTATCGATGACAAATTTTAAATGCTGCAAAAGATAAAATGATAGAAAAAAAGACAAGACAAACTTCCTATTTTTGTAAACCTATAATTATGAATTTTTATCAAACATTGAGTGAATCTTTCAGAATATTTAACATTTTTTCGTAAATTCTTAATAACAGAATGTAATTTATTTTTAATTTTTTAGAAAAAATCCTCTTAAAATGCACGTCATAAAAGATGTACTTATCTTTCTAGAAAAATTTCGACGACGCAGATCGATATAGAAAAAAACGGAGGAAAGTGACATGTTAAACTCATAATTTGGATTTATTATCCTTTGCAGCATTTAAGATTTCCGAAACTCTCATTAAATTTTTAATTAAATGAAGACACTATGAGCGAAACTCAATCGAAAATCTGGAAACAGAAAAATCAGAAAAAGATATTGGCACCTCTGGGACTCGAACCCAGGACCTCTCTCTTTCCGGGCGAGTGCTCTGACCACTGAGCTAAGGTGTCGATATCCAAATCGGTCACGTTTAACTGTACCATACTTCGACTAAGAACCCCCATATTATCTTCATTTCCTTAACGCATGTTTTTTTATTGGCTGCCATCTTTATGTATGATTGCAAGATTCAAACCCGAACTAAATGCAATCTGGAAGGTGTCTGGATAAATTTTTAACTATTTTATTTAATATGCGACATTTTTTGACTTTTCTGCAAGTCTAGGATTAATATTATGTTTATTATGATTGAGTTTCGCTCTTAGTGTCTTTATTTAATTAAATATTACAATTCGAGGTTTTACTCATAAAAATTAAATAAAAAAATAATAATCTCATGAAATTATTGGTAAATACGGTTAAAAATGAAATTACAGGCGTTAAGAACGGATTAACAGAAAATCGCGGCCTAAATAATATAAGGATTTCCTAAATAACCTACATCTGCATGAAAATCCTAAAATTTATGCATTACAGAAACACGAATATACTAACAGTCTTCCTGGTAATTTACGGTATCAATGTTTGTTCCAGATGAATTCTGCGAGGAATACCCGCACAACCTAATCCCCACGCCCGGCTACTGGATCGAGTGTTCCAGGCAGAAGATCGCCACCGACACTATTTGGGATGAGAGCGAATCTGAGCACGAGTCCGGCAGAGAGATGGACGCCCCCAGAAGAGACAGGGGTAAGTTAAACTACATGACCGCTTTCTCCAATCTAAACTGATCGAACACCAAGCTTTAAAAAAGTAAACCATCGATATCATTTTATTTATTTTTAAATTTCCCACAGGTGCTAAGTTAAAAAAACTAAACGCGAAAAACCACATATAATTTAACTAAATTGTAATACTGAAATACCGGCCCTAAAAAGATTGACGCGGGCAACATGGTATCATTTCTACCAACATAAATGTATGCTTCACCATAATCTATGTATCTATCCTTACGAAGGACACTAAGTTTTCTGGATCTCCGAAACAGAAGGAACGAAACATGGCCTAGTAACCCACAAATAAATCACGATAATGGCTGTGAAAATCTTAGATCATATCTTCATAAAGGGAGCTCTGCAGAATCATTTGATGCTGTGTGGAGGAACGAACTCGATTCAATTCATTTTATACAAAATTAAAATTTCAAAGCGAAAATAATCACATTTAAACTAACAAACTAGCACAATTATTCTATTTAACAACAAAGCAGCTCTCCCAACTGGCATGACCATTGGCAAGTTAGTTATGTTAGCCATCAACAGCCATCATATTGAACACAAAGACGAAATTTTATTATTATTCTTTATTATTGATTTTGATATATATGATTTTTGATTTTTATGTACAACCTGGCTTTTTTACGGATACCAATATATTGATATTTTTATATTTTGTGTAAATTTTAGTTTTATACAATCTTTTGTTTTATATAATTTGTGGTTTTATATTCCTTTATTATAAATTTTATGATTTCTAATTTTTTTATTAGGCTGTTTTCATTTAAAGTCACAAGGAGGAAATCCATAATTGGTTTTATTTTGGCTACACAAACATGTACAAACTGAAAAAAATTAACTGTCGATTTCCAGAAAATAAATAAATTATTGACTCAATTACACACGTAGCTACTTAAAATCAAACATTTAGCCACAGTAAAATTATTATTCCCTTCTTTTGTTTACGTGTTTTATTCGACATCCTGGGAAGAGTAAACAAATATGGTTAATTATGTATTTGTGAATAATGTTATGACGCTCCGCTGTAAGTGACCAGCAAAAACTACGCGGATGTCAATTTGAGATATCAACGCTCTGCTGGTGGTAATGCAACACGAAGCGTAAAGTGTACTGCGGTTTACAGTAAGCGGTCAGGTTGGTTCATGAAATCAAAAATAAATAATTAAATGGAATCAAAAACTTCACTCCGTTAATAATTTTTATTCCTTTGGAGCATATTCAAAATGTAATATTTCGTATCACTAAATTCGAATGTGATATCACTAAATTCATGTACTCTTCTACAAGAGTACCCTAACGTGATTAACCTGCGTTAAAATTCTCTCTCATAAAATTAAAAACAATAAAATCCAACTATCCCTTATCCCGCACATCAAACTTGCTATCTATTGAATTAGCTTTGGTTCCATCAATATCACATCATCCTAATATGTTGCTATCTTAGTTTCCATCGAAAAACATCATCCTACTACGTTATCTTCGGTTCCATCATTCAACAATGTTGATATCTTCGGTTTCATAAATATAACATCATCCTATTACGTTATTTTCGGTTCCATCAACACAATGTTGATATATATTTGGTATCATAAATATAACATTTAACTACGTTGTTATTTTGGTCCTATAAATACATCATCGGGCTTATCATCAGTTATCTTCGGTTCCATCAATATAACATCAGTCTACTATGTAGCTATTTTTGGTTCCATCAATATAACATATTCCTTCCATATATTACCTTCGCTTCATCAATATAACATCATCTTACTATGTAGTTATTTTCGGTCCTATAAATACAACATCATCGGGCTTATCATCAGTCATCTTCGGTTCCATCAATATAACACCAGCCTACTATGTGGTTATCTTCGGTTCCATCAATACAACATATTACTTCCGTATAGTTATCTTCGCTTCCATCAATATAACATCATCTTACTATGTAATTATCTTCGGTTCCATCAATACAACATCATCCTACTATGGAATTTTCTTCAATTTCATCAACCATTCTATTATGTAGTTATCTTCGGTTCAATCAACATAACATCATCTTCCTATGTGGTTATCTTCGGTTTTATTAATATAACGTCATCTTGCTATGAAGTTATCTTCGGTTCTATCAATATATCATCATCCTAGTTATCTTCACTTCCATCAACATAACACCATCCTACTTTCAGGTCGCCGTCGAGACTCGGACCTCTGTGAGGAGGATACGGAAGACGAGAGTCCTCCGCGGCAGAAAACCTCCATCGAGCAGCAGTGGGAGTCCTCGGCAGGCTTCGAGCTCACCTCGGTAGAACAGGAGACCTACGAACGCTACTTCTATGGCACGGAACACTGGAACTATTTTACCAACGATGAGGACCTCGGACCGGTCATACTGAGCATCAAACAAGAAACGCTCAACTCGAGAGACCAATTCAGGTTAGTGCCAACAACCCTGTTTTTAACTGACATTTCGTCTATCTGTAAATTTGTTTGTTGCGTTCCGGTTCCGGTTCAAGATGGTGGCCTTATTAGATATTGCCTTTTTAGACTTCGCAAGATCGTGGTTTGTTCTACCTACCGACCTGAAGAAAGTTTGAGAAAGCGAATTTTCTTCAATATGGTGACATTTATTTGTACAAATTGTAAATTTCTTTTTTTAAATAAAAAAATAAACGTACAATATTTACAGTATACTGTTAAATAGGTCGGTATTTAAGTACCTATTCGTAAATCTTATGATTTCAGAGAAAATTTCGGTTTTGATTTATTAAATAATTAAAGAAAATTAGAAACAAACTTTTTTGAACGCATGGTTCACTGTTCACAGAACTACTAGTTTTTAAACAAAAATCATTAATGATATTTATGATATATTAAAAATTAGTTTAATATTACGGTTTTTACATGTGACATTTTACTATTATCTATTAGAAAATTTCGCAAATATTCAAGAAATAAAATTTACACTGGTGTTTGATCCCGTGACCTCTGGAGCCGCAGTCGATGTTTGCAGTCATTAACCGCAGGCGTGTTATTATTATAATAAAAACTGTTTGTGTTAAGTACCGATATACCGTAGATAACCGTTGTAACTTTTCTTCTAATATCGTAGTTTGTAAACCTATTGCCAATGCCAACTTCAAGGACTTAAACACCCTTTCGGTAACTAAAAGATGTTATTATTTCATTATCTTTTATAGCAGCAAGCGAGTCCATGTCACTTTCCGCACTATATACGATAAATTACGTTACGATTCATTAAGAATAAATATATTAACTTTACCGCCTTATGTTGTAGAAATGTGAGTTCTCTTAATATCTACTTTATACGATTCTCCCGGCCTGTATTCACAATAATTATGTTCAATGACATTATTTTCTTTAAACGGCCTATTTTATTTACTGATGGCTCCAATTCTCTTGACTCTCTTAACTGTAGTATAGGAATTAACGTTTACCACAGCAATTCTATTGACAGATTTATTATTCAATATTCAATGTTTTCAGCCGTTTCATTGCAAAATTGAATTTCTCAAATATTTAATCAACAATAATTTTGAACATTTTCTTGGTCTCTCTAACTCTCTCAGTTCTCTCCGAAACGTCAATCCAGTCCTCTTATTTATCCTGATAATCATTTTGTACGTCTTATGTGAGTGCAGAAAGCTCTGGAAAAACCGTAACTCTGTTTGAACACGATGACATCATGGATAACAATATTCGGATTCCTTAGCAAAACAAGGAGCCTCCAATCCTATTGTTACCCTCATAAACCACATCCGACAATTCTTCCATTCTCAAAGATAGATTGTACAATGTTTGAGCAGTTAAGAGGGCACACGTCTTGATAACTGAGAAGCTCGTTTTGGTCTGAAGCATAAATAAACCAAACCACCCATAGTAGATAACTTCGGGCTGTTTTTATGGGGCAACTTTCGACACAATTTAATCATAGACATGCCATATTTGACGACTTTTTTTCTATGGGAACTTGGGAAGTCACACACCATATATGAGAATAGAGGAAAAAAATGCGGGACCATAGACATAACAATTTTCTTTTAAAGCCTATCCAATTCATTAGCCTAAAAATATTCCCTCAAGACAACGATGCTGCATCTGACATAGTGCTGTCCTGAGAAAATGAGATTTAAAATATCTTTCTTTACAGCTCATTTTCTTAGGACGGCTCTTTGTCAGATAGAAACCCCCTGCCTTGTGAAAAAACAACTGTCGTAAAAATAACTTTAAATTACTTAAAATTGCAATATCTCTAAGGAAAGAACGTTTTCAAACACGATTATTCTTTCTTACGATAATATCGAATTTTAACATTTCTCAGCTTAAAACAAAAAAATGAAAAACTAATAAAAACAGTTAAAATTTTTACTATTTTTAGTGTTGTCAAAATAAAGATACCTAACACAGAAACAGGAAATACAAGAATATTAAGGCAACTTTTCTCTATGACACGAGTTAATATGAATGAATTCATGGAATCGTGGATCACCAAATCACGATTTATCCTCCAGTAGTTTTCTTTACCTTTTTGAAAAAATCTTTCAAACATGAATCCTGGAATGAGTCGAAGCTTAAAAAAAATTTAAAAGTGTGTATGTAAAATGAATCACATCACCATAATCTTTTGTAATCCTTTGGCAGCAATCGGCACACTGCAGGGCTCTGAAATCACGTTCACGTTCTGAAATAAATATATTCATAACATTAACCAGAGTAAACGAGCAAAATTTGAAAAAAAATTCCTTTCACGTAATATAAAACATTTCATAATCTTTTGTGTAACTTATATCGAATGAATCAACATCTTTATAGTCTTCGAAATTTCATTTTAAAAGCATTTTCACAAAAAATATTTACGTTGGCGTCAGTACCGTACGAGTATTGACAGGCATCGTAGAAGTACCACTCTTTTCTCAACAGTTATTTTATGAACATGCAAAGTTTCCTATTGGTGGATGTGGTAGCCGGGGATATGCACGGCAAGCAAGCATGGTAAACGCGTACGTCCCGAGAGGTTCTGGGTTCAAGTCCCAGTTGCGACCCAGAATTCAAAACTTGGGTAATATGTATTCGCACATAGATTTATGGAATATGTCGCTATCACATTATAAACATGAAATAATGAAATCATTTATTCATAATTATACTCACTAATGATTTTTTGTGTAAATTTAAGAAACTACATCAAAATAATTTACTAACCTTTTTTTTCTAAAATATTAAAATTCAAATTGAACAGTTCCGAACTCCTGCAATTCACAAACCTACACATAACAAGAATAAAATGAGTCCTACTAATTCCCCGATACAGCGCGTAGCGATTTCGCGCTATGAGAAACCAATACTTAGGTGTTATTCATGTTTAATGTTGTATTTTGTAAACATTTCTGACCACCTTACTTTAAATTTTTTGTTACTTGTATTTTATATATCATAAATGTACTCTTTTATTCTCTTATCGCAAATTTATTGTTTTTATTTCTCAGTGTACTTTAAAATTTTGCTGCTTTTATTTTTATTTCGTGTATGTATTTTTGTTTTCTATCATAACTTTATTTATATTTCTTTCTCATGTTCTACCGAAACTTATTTATATTTCTTCTCGTGTCAAAATTGTACTGCCTTTATATATTTATGTAAAAGCCCTCTGGGTGGAAAATAAATAAATAAATTATCTTTTTCTGTTTTTCTGTTTCATAAATTACATTGATGGGAATATTCTTCAAAAAATTTAAAAAGAGAGTTTTTCCTATAAAACAAAATTATTAATTTTAACTTATCTTTTCGGCCTATCATCGATTAGTAAATTCATTTATTTTCCATGTAAATAATATTCGAAGTGATGCAAGGTAAGATCCATCACCTGCGTATTTTTCTGCTTAATCTTTTAAGTATTCTCCTTTTTGATTGATATGAAAAACATTGAATTCAGAAAGTTACCGTAAAACACAACATGAATAATACATTATTCGTCCCAGGAGCCCAGCAAGACTCGCACATATTTTCCTTCCATTATTTTCTCCTCCGTCTTCGTCAAAACGATCTTCAGTAATAAGATCCCGGTCGCTCTTGAAAGATGATAATACTACTTTATCTTTTTTTTCAATATTTGTACGCTTATTGAATTTTCCATTGAAATTTGATACAATTTGTATCATTTTCGAGCTGTGTAGTAGGGGCTTTTGACTTTTTCTCTCTCGTCAGACATGAATTCATTCAAACACCCTTATACATTTTGAGAGTGTGAAATTTGAAGAATTTTAAAGTGTTTTGTGGTTCGGTATCACTTTCATTTATTCAAGACATCAAAAGAACTTCTACTCGACTCAAACAGTAAAGAAAAAAGAAACTTTGTTCTGTTTCATCGCGTCAAACAAGTTGGTCTGAGACAAAGGTTGTCTTCTACTATTATCGAAGTACTACGTTTATGGTGAACACCTGGAATACCTCATTTCAATATTCATTATCTTTGTTAGATGCGAAATAACATCGTTATAGAAAATTAGCATTGTGTTTTGTTTTGTCTTTGCAACCTTTGAGAAATGCTTTGATCTCTATTTTTAGACAAATTAAATTACTTCTTGTGGTTTCATTGAAAATACACGCTTAGATATTCCTTAAAATATTTTTAAAAAGCGATGATTCAAATGATATCAAAATTGTGGATAGACAGTTTCGTAAAGCATGGTGGAAGGTATATCATGATCTCGTCGATGTTCATGCGTTCAGTTATGCCTTTTTTAATATTATTTGTTCTTTTCAAAATAATCTGTGAACAGCTTGGTACATTTTAAATACATTGATCTTGCTAAATAAGCTTTATTTTCAATGTCCGAGTCTCGTGCATGGCACAATGAAGCTCTGGATCATAATGATTATTGTATTTATACAAAGATATAACGTGTTGAGAAAATGGCTGAAATTATTCTTGTTTTATTAATAATTACCGTATAGAAACTAAATAAAAAATAATTGAGAACCTTAAAACTAATTCATTTGTCTTGTCTACGTACGTATCCCAAGTGAATAAACGATTTAAACTTCATACATTTCTACCCCGAACTATATCGAGGTAATTTTTTACATTAGTTCTATACGAGAGGCCCTGAAAAAATTGATTCCTCTCGGGGTCTACGTCATCTTTGGAGATGCCATGTGGAGGAAAGGCAGGAGATTAAGTTCTGGGAAGGAAAAAAGTTATGAGGGATGAATAGGAATGTAGGGGTCAGTGTCTCCAGGAGTGACGGACGTGACTGTACCACTCTCACTACGCTGCAAGGCAATATTTCGGGAGAGTCCTGCTGGAAAGGTTAAAAATTCTCCCTCAACCAATCTCTCCCAATCCGACCTGCCACGCAGCTGGTGGGCAGTTGAATCCACCACCAAGAACCGGACAAACCTCATCCCATGAAACCGAGCATCCCTGTTAAGTCACCAAACGCAGCGAACCATCTAGGGAGACTTATGGCAAAGTTGTTGGTTATCCAATAAACGGTTCCTGACGATACCCCAACCGCCTCCCAATCTTGTTGTCTCAATGACAAAATAATTTGTCAATCCTCCAAGCGATATGTCGTGCCCAATGCTATTTTCCTTTATTAGAAAATGTTGTTTTATTTTTTTTACAGCTTTTACCAAATCTTTTTATTGTTTGGTTTTACTTGGAACAACTCTTAAGCTTTTCGCTGTAAGGTTGTGATTATTTTGTGTGTTTCCAACTTGTGCCACAGTTAAAATTCTAAGCTGTCATCTTTGCAACTTCCTTCTAACACCCCAACCAAACCCCACTGAGCACCCCTAATCCTCGTGTCCCGTTTGTTTTACATTTTTTGAGATAAAAGAGGACAGGTGTGTTGAACATAACAAAACGATAAAACATCATTTATTCTTTTGCAGGAAATTCGTGAAAACATACAAAAATGATTAAAAAAACATCAAAAACTCTTGTGTTATAATAATCCAGTTCTCAATTAAAAAATTTCAACGTAAATTTGACACACTGCGTAAAGTTATATCTTCTCTCTTTGTGTAAAAGCAGTTTAATTCATTGTATGGAATTGATCGATCAATGCCAACGGCCATTTGTGTGCTCTAACAGAACGTTTTAATTATCATTTCTGTTTGAAGTTATTCGTTTTTGTAATGTCGTTCAATAACTATTGAAATGCTACTTGTCAGAGTAAAATAAAATGGTCGGCAAGTAGGTACCTACTGTTCCATTGTTACCCACGAATAGTACCGCCGGGTAGAGTACATTTCAGAAAATTGCAGTTTCCAAGAACGAAAACCGAAAACCATAATGGTGAGGTCGAACCAACAATGGATATTTCTTTCTAGTCGGAATTACACGTTCTTTATAAGGTCTTATTCCCACACAGCTCTGGTATTGTGAAGAAATGGGGGATCAAACGGGTTTTCTCTGGATTACTTACAACCGTATAAGAGTGATTTCTTTCTTAAAGATTTAATTCTTGAAGAAGACAACATGTTTTCAACGTAGATCATATACATTTACTTCAACTCCTTTCTTTCCTCAAAATATTCTCCACACGGCATCCCCAAAGATGATATTGGCTCTGAAGGGAATTATTTTCCTCGGGGCCTCCGGCGTGGAGGTAATGTAAAGAAAAAACAAGAAAAATTATAAAAAGGAATTCGGTGCACTCCGAATCCATGATACCGGAAAAAGTGTCATCTTGGTGAATTCTTCACGTAACAATGGAAAGGCATTGGTTAACTACAAATTTACGTGCAAAATTTCACTGATATGAAATGATGCATGGAAGCTTCAAGTGTTACGAACTGTACTCACACTGTTCTAACGATAAGTTGACTCGATACAATGCAATAATAACGTTTTGAGCAGGTATTTGTGTACTAATAAATATTTAAAAACTAACAGAATTTCGATCTTGATTAAAACAGTTTGATCTTGATTATAAACAACTGATATGAATTTGCTCTCATAAAATTAAAGTGGTAAAATCTTATGTTTTAATTATCTTATGAATTTATTAAATTCATAGTTATTTAGTGAATAAAATGAACGTTTTCAGATATAATGAAGAGCGATTTCCCCAAGAGAAATTTCTACCCAAAACGAATTATTTTTTGTTTTTGTTCTCTATATATGTGACTACGAAATTGCAAATTTAGTTGATCAAAAATCAATGCATTTACATGCTTCATGTGTAATAGAAAATTAAAAATGTTCACAAAATGAAACATCTACAAACGTACATCTATGTAAAAGTAAAATAACTAGGTAAGTAAACAATGCAGTAGAGCCATTATTATCTTATTTTAATGAATCTGAGTAGGCCGTCAATTACATACAAAAGATACTTTTTTCTGATTCCCTAAAAAAAAATTTTGTCTAGGTATTAATTACTGCATTTTTGTATTAATTAATTACTGTATTAATTACTGCATTTTTACTATCAACCGTAGGTGCTATATTTATTTTATGTTAATTTTTGATGGAATTGGGTATTTTGACAGATAAGGCAAATATAATTTCTTGTTTTTATTAAAAACAATCATTTTATTGCATATCTAAAATGTATTGACATTTTGCTTTATTTATTTTTTTCGAAAGCGAAATATGTAGATATTTTGCTTTTGTCGATATTCGTAATTTTTGACTTCTTTTTAAATAAAGGTGGCATTTGACAAAGAAATTGAGTTTTTTTATTATTCACCATATCTAACAGTTTATCGAATGTGCACTTAAAGATTATCATAAAATATTGACCCCAAGTGATTATTCATTTAAAACTGTCTCGTTAAAAAGGGAAGTTTTTGTAGAAATCGCCTGGAGCCAGTGAGGCTGTGGCATCCCGAATTGCGGTATGTTGTGAGGCTAAAGGTAGTAGGAATGGAAACAGATGGGGCAGAGAAAGGTGGAGAAGTATCTGGCTATTCAAATCTGGTAATTAAATACGGCTAAACCCATTTCAACGATCGATTCAATTCTGAATGGTTGTCTTACACCAGGGCTATACTGACAGTATTTTCCACTCCTACTTCCACTCGCTGTAAATATGCTACACATTATTTAAAAGAATTAATTGTTTAACAACACAAATTAATCAAATAAATTTTTTTCCACACATTTGTATTTAAACTCGCGACCCGCAAGGCTTTCATTGACAGCTCCCCCCTTGACCACAGGGGCCGTCAAGGCCTAATTATTAATGTGTTCCACTTTTTTGTAAATTTTAAAAATGTCATTTAGTCATTCCAGGTACAACGTTATTATACTTGATATTACTGCTGATGGCTTATAAGCTTCTAAATGGTTTTAAATCGGTATACCAGATATTCTGGCTGAAATAGGATTCTCATGTCCCGGATAATTTCACGCGAGGTCGCCAACACAGGCTTTTGATTCTTCCCAGCTGCAGAACTAACTTACCAATGGTGATGCCCCTGGGAAGATTCGCTAGATTAATTAACTGCCTTGCATGAAATGTGGATATTTTCCACATTTCCTGGAATGATTTTAAGCGTGAAATAGCACTTATTAAATAAATGTTTTAACTGTAAACGTAATGATTATATATCTTTTATAACCGATTTTGCAATGTATTGGTGTTATGCTGTTTTTGCAAATAAATAAATAAAATAAAATAAATTATTGGAATATTTGAGAATAATTCTTTCCAAAGATCTAAGACGGGATTAATAGAGTATAATATTTTCGGTTTGATGCGATTAGGGTTGATGGTTGTTGGAAAAGCTTACAATAAACAAGATTAAGCGCCCATATATTATAAATATATTATGAATAGATAAATATAGATCATTTCTATTCAACTCAGTAACAGAAGATATTTTCTTTGAGCTTTTTTATCTTCTGCATCTTGTATTTCAGGTTAGTAAAAAGGGAAAAATGTAGATCAATAAATTATCCTACTCAGAAATATTGCCTCGTGGCAGCTTTAGAATCTGGGACGCAAATGAGCCCGAACATTAATGAGTAGAAATACACCCCTGCCTTTTAATCTTTTAGAGTGGAAAAATTTCGAAAATGGTGTTCGTACCTATCTTTAAAAAAATACACTTTCGTCGTAAATTATCTTTTGCAGCCAGTTTTATGCGGCTTAAGACAAATTTGAAAAACAAACTTTGTTTTTCAATCACACAAAGCGGAATGCAAAATATTTTTCAATAAAATAAAATACTTTTTTGTTTAAAACCACGAGATTTATTAATTTTTGAACCGACCGGTTTCGCTTAACTTAAGCATCATCAGGGTACATTAATAGTATTAATTTGTACCCTGATGATGCTTAAGTTAAGCGAAACCGGTCGGTTCAAAAATTAATAAATCTCGTGGTTTTAAACAAAAAAGTATTTTATTTTATTAAATATGTCAAACCACAAAGTGATTGCTTTCTACAATAAAATATTTTTCATTACTTTACCGGACATTAATTTCAACGAAAGAAATATAAATGTTTCATCCACTGGAGCGCTTTTTGTCACAATATGGCACTATTCAAAATACCTCGGATTGTTTTGCTGCCAATTTTGGCAAATTTTCCCATGTTTGTTCGTAATTAAGTAGAAGTTTACGATTTTATATACCTATATATTTTTTTTCAATCCTACAAATATGTGATAATCGACAAAAGATAGGTGAATTTATTGGCTGTTTAGAACTTCAGTCAGTTTGTATGTCTCCATATTAAAATTCGGGCGGAAAATATTCAAAATGATCACAAAAAAATGTCGAGCAATCGGAGAAAAAAGTTTTAAATTGCACTGTCGCTCCAGTTGTGTAACATTAGCGCAGACCCGTTAAAATCACGGAATATTATAAATGTCTGACTTGTGATGCTTGAAGCATTTATAATGTACTAGCTTTTTTACCCGCGGCTTCGCTCGCATGGTGTTAGGGGTAAATTACTATAGCGCGTGCACTTATCAATTATCCCCCCCCCCCCCCTCCTCCCTCCCGCATTCCATACATTCATTTTCGGTGCATTCAGTTTTCAAAAAGCTCGCGTGCTACCCCAAAATTTCATAATACCAAAGCTCATCAGTAGCAAAAAAAAGAATTATCCCATTTTGTTTAGTCGTTTGGAAATAACGCGCGTAGGTACCAACATTTCGAGAATTTATTTTTATTTATATAGATAGATAGATATTAACTACGACGCCTGAAATAAAAAAAAAATATATATCAACATCATTTCCACGGCAACGATTTGTTTTCTGACGTTAGCAATAACCCGCTTTTGTTAGCGACAGAAAACGCATAATAAATATAATATATTATTAATATTTATAATTTCTTAATGCCAGAGCTTACCATTATATACAACCTGTATTACTCGCATGTAATATATCTTTCTATTGGTGAAAGAATTTTTAAAATCGGTTTATGGGTTTATGAGTGAAAGCGTAACAAATAAACACACGCAGTTTCGCATTTATAATATTAGTATAGAAGTACAGATTTGTCTCAGGATCATCATTGCCTGCCAAAAAAATTCTTAGAGAATTAGCTTTTCAAATGAACTTCGTTAGTAAACTTTAAAAATCATTTGTGATTCAGATACAGATCTGAAAAAAATTTTCGACAAAAAATTAAAGCGTTTCAAATATTGAATTAATACTGATAAAATAAAAAATTGTACCTGCTTTATTTCTTGGTTTCCATAATCAGTCAAGAACCATTAACCAGCGGCCGAGAATTTAAATTTCGTCGAACGATGATGTACAGGGCGGTTCCGATGAGAAAGACTAATTGTTCTCCATACCAGCATTTTAACATAATAACTCAATACCGATGTTATTTCTTTCCAAATTTGCTTTGATAAATATCTGCATTCAAAAATGCTCAAGCTCGTGATAATAAAATTAATAAAATGATGTACTTTTTGTAATTATTTTTTGACCACAAGTATTTATAATGTTTCAATAATGTCTAAGCAAAATAAGAATGTAATTTTTTTTTAAATATATTAGTTTGTATGACCGTAAATAAATGGACATACTGAAGTATTTTCGTCACAAAACAAGGGCGTGGATCTTTTTTTATGATTTTGTTTGAACTTAAATTTAAATTCTGTAAAGCATGTTTCCCAAATAATTTATTGATTTATTTTACTGCATGATTATATGATTTGAAATGTGTGTTGTATAATACAAAAAAATTTAACAAATCTGCCTATGGTAAAACCTTATTGTACTAAAAATAAAAGTATTTTCTGAAAATTTAAAAAATAGCTTCACTAGATAAAAAAATAGTCTTTAGAAATCAATTAATATTTTTTTTGTGGAAAAGAGCCAATACGTCTAAAAGTTGATTAAAAAATGACGCATTTCGGGTTTTGTCTGGTTATTCCCTCATAAAGTTAATCACATAATATGAATGATTTTATGCGTTAAATAACAGGAATATTTCATATCATTAAAGACAGTTGAAATGTCATAATTTGTCATTCTGTTGTTGGAAGAAGCCTTATAAATAAGTAATATAACAACGTTTGTATGCAATAACCACCCGGTTGGACGGAAATAAATAACGAAGGAAAAACAGGAAATCAATAAATTAAATAGGTAGTCAATATTTTGCATTTGCTGAGAAAACGCGTTTCCAGTAATTGAATCACTGATATTTAAAAGCTACTTCAGTCCATAAAAGGATATTCCAAGATAATCAAGGAAAACTTTTTTTATTTTCGATCAGAGATTTAAAAAAATGGTTTGAAAGGAAATTTAATACTTGAAAACTAAACGTATCAATATATAAATTAGAAATTTCAACATTTTTGTAACGTTAATATATTACTTTAATACTCAGGTTGATAAGGGACGTACTTGACTTAATTTTAAAAACCTTGGATCAAAATTTTATTAATTTTTTTACTCCAAATAATGTCAGGAATCACTGGTAAAGAAAGAACATCTTGTATATTCTGTAACTTATTTTTAATATTAATATATACCATATACTGTTGATTTTTGCTATTTTATCAACTCTGCGATTCTATATCTTTTGTGAATACGGAATCGATTCCATTGATTGTTTAAAAAGGATTTTAGAAAGAATTTGTGAGGCGGATATGATTACTGCCGCTCCGGGAGGCGTATTTCCAAACCCTTTACCGGTTCAGTCGCGGTACATTTTCAATATCAAAATTTTTATATTAAGAAATAAAATTAATAATTTCTAATATACACGTTAAAAATATTATTTTATCTAGATTCTAGAACAATTTTTGTTTTTGCAAAGTGATAAAAAATAACCAATATTAAGGTGTCTTTACAATAAATGGGAATAATATCAAAATTTAAATATTTAAAAATAAAATTATTAATTTCTAATACACACATTGGAAAGATTATTTTATTACAATTTTTTTTGCAAAGTGATCAAAAATAAACAATAAAGAGGTGTATTTAAAATTTAAAATGTCGCTACCGCGACTGAACCGGTATAGGGTTTGGAAATACGCCTCCGGGAGCCATAAATTGGAAAACCAACACCTCTGCCATAGGTCGCCCCAAATGGTTAGCAGAGGTGCCCGGGTTTGTGAAATAAGGTTTGTCAGGTCATGGCGGCGGATGCGTCTGCCCATCTGCTGCGTGGTGGGCCGGATCGAGAGACCAGTTGAGGGAGACCTTTTGACCTTTCCAACCGGACTCTCTCGACCCATCGCCTTGGGAGGGATGGATTCATACATTTGTCACTCCTGGACACACTGACCCCCAGATTCCTACCCACCCCTTATACCTTTTTCCTTCCCAGAACTTCCTATCCTTCCCTTCCTTAAAAAGACACTCCACACAGCATCTTCTAAGATGAAAGAGGCCCTGAGGGAAATTATTTTTTCATGGCCTCCTGTATGGAGCCAATGTAAAAAAAAACCTTTGTCCAGATCTTAGGTTACTTTAAAAATGACCCGATTTTTCTTTGGTCTTATTTTACATCATAGACGTGTACAGTGAAAGTTATTTTTATGTAAAATGGTTGATCTGGGTACAAAATAACAAAAATATCGATTTTTTTATTTTTGCACCTAAGTGATTCAATTATCTAAATAATCATGTTTCTACTATGAAGTTCATCCTCAATCAACGTGGTTGAGTCCTATCTTCAACAAGTAAATATCGATATTTCTCACCCCCTGCTGCTTCTCACTAAGCAAATAATAAGGGTAGTAACAGGGTAACTTAAAAGTTGAACCAGTTACTATATTACGGTCTACCCCCGACGGTCTGTGTTCGTTCGCCTAGAACTGATTCATGGGTCGTTTTGGAGGTAGATGCGGGTAGTATTTGTGGTTAGGTTCGATGAACACCCCTAACGCACATGTTATATACCCGCCTAGCCACAGGTTATTTCTTTGTGGCGCAGGGGTAGAAACAACCCTTGGGCATAAATCAATAATGAGAAAACGATCCCATCTCAATTTGTAGGCCTAAAAAAACACCATGCTATCGGAATACTTTTACGGAAGCTCTCGTGTGTTCGTACATTTTACAAATTTATGAATTCACAGAGTCATTACCATTAGGATGCCATCACACCATGACTCCGTGAGTGAGTGGAAGCATATTATATCAAATCATAATTTACTCCACTGTATCCAGTTTTCCAAATGAAAAAATACTTGTAACGGATCTCGAAAATTTCCAGTAAGTTTCTCTATTGTGATTTATGTGTTATATCCAACGACAATCGAGTTTATACCGATACCTGTTTACCTTTTATAAACTAACTAACTAATCACGCCGTTTCGCTGCAGGGGTTAGGCTGAGAGGACGGTCCGCCAAACAACTCGATCTTGGCACACATTCCTTGCCTCGTTCACATTCATACATCGTCTCATCTATTATTCTGACATTATTATTGACATCAAGTATCTGACTCAAGTATCTGATTCACGGTCGTGTCATGTCTTCCTCGGGCGTCCCCGACTTCGTCTACCATTCACATTTGCGTCATACTCCTTACACTCCTTTCCTCGTTCATTTGCTCTACATGTCCAAACCATCTAAGCGTCCCTTTCTTAATCTTACTCATTACGCTTACATCAGCCTTGCATTCTTTGCGGGTCTCCACATTTCTCACACGATCATACACGGTTTTACCACACGTACGCCTCAGGAATCTAATTTCTACAGCATTCAGTCTACTTTCATCTTTTCTCTGCCAGTACCATGCCTCACTGCCATACATCAGGGTAGGTACCAGCACTCTATTATGGACGGCTAGCTTCGCTTCTTTTGACAGTTTTTATTGGTGCCAACAGCGTTCAGTCCTCCATTAATGGAGTTTCCGGCATCCTTCTTTCAATATCTCTATAAGTCTTCCTATGTCTCGTAGACATACTTTCCAAATAGACAATCTCATCCACCTGCTAAAAGAATTCATGATTCACAACTATGTTGCATATTGTTTTCGTACTCTTTCTTTCAAATACCATTACTTTAGACTTACTTACATTCATCATTAACTCATTCTTCATACATACTTCGTTCATCCTAGGCACGAGCGACTGTAGATCTTTCAAACTGTTAGAAATCAGCACCGCATCATCAGCATACAACAGGCAACATTCTTTCAGATCACTCAATTTCACGCCCAATCCCATCTCTTTCAATTCTTGCATACAATTATCATTTATACATTAAATAATCACTGTGACATTACGCAGCCTTGCTTAACACTTTTTGTGAAACCACCTCGTAAAATCACCGCTCACCTTCGAATAAGAATTTAATATAAATTTCGAACAAGAAAGCCTTAACGCACGACCGGAGACCGTTTCCGCGGCATTACGAGTATATCTAACCAAGCGAGTTCTGGAATCATTAGCAACAATAGCACAAGTATCCCTGAAAGTTTATCCACTGCACCTGCCTTACAAATTATATCTCTCTTTTCTAAGGCAAATCTGAGTCGAGAAATTTCGCATAAACATATTATATGTAAGTTTCTAACTGTAACATCAAATTCGTTTTTGTTTTTATAAAGCACTTTATTCTACTGCTACTATTTATTTCATTTTTTTATAAACTTTCTGTTTCTAAGTAACTTCACAAGCAGACACTTTGTATTTTTCTCCTGTTTCTATTTCCAATTCAGCGATCGCTTTCAGAAAACAATCGTGGATTTTTCCTCTGGGGATTTTAGGGTCAGTGAATTTGTTAATGGAAGCGGTGATTGATGGAGGAAAATAATTTATTTTGTGTGTTAACAAAGAGTCTTTTCAATTAAAACATTAAAAATATATCTCGTATCTTGTGTTGATAATAATAAAGATGTTCATAAATAATGTTTTGATTAATTAATTTTCTAAAATCTTCAATTGTGTTCCTCCTTCGTATTTTCTGGGTGTGAAATTTCAGTTATGAGGCATGGGGATGGTTTCCAAAGACTTCCACAATAATTTTTTTTTATATACAAACTTGTTAAGATTTTTTAAGAAATACTGCAGATTTTTTTTTTCTTCTTTATTCATCATATAAACATACGGATTGCAATATTTAGAGCACAGGCGTCGGATGGGAATGATATCCCTGTTCTACCGGTATTTCAATGGAAGATGCTCCGGGGAATATATAGCGTCACTGATCCCTTCGGCATCGGTGCATAGTCGGGAAACACGCCAAACGCGTGCCCAACACATGTACTCGGTTGACATTTGTTACATGAGAACGGGTCTTCTTCGACTCGTTCTTATGTTCAACAGCTCGGCCTTGAAACGATTTGCCGACCTCTGCGTTTCCTCCATTCTACAACACGGGTCTCTTCAAGACCAATGTTCATTCCTTCCTATCCTCAAAAAGACCCTCCACACAGCATGTCAGATGGCATAGGCCCTGAAGGAAATTATTTTCCAGGGAATTATATTGCAGGGCCACCTGTGTGGAGTTAATTTAAAAAAAAATATATATATACTGATATAACTTTTAATACAGTTTTTACAGGTTATTCGACTACCACGCTAGGCACATGCCCGTATTATGGTAGTCGAAATATGAATATATCCTTATACTAGCTGACCCGGCCACGCGTTGCTTTGACATGAAATCGAAACGGAACGCCATCTACTGGTTACCCAATCTAGATAACCAAGTGTTGTGTCGATAAATTAACTCACACCGCCATCTGTTAGAAACTAATGGAACTTCCAAATAATTACAAAGCATTGTCCTATAACAAACATTTAATTCACAGTACAAAATATTGAGGTGAAATAATCGAGATAAAAACTATCCTATCTTTTAAGTTGGATCAAATTATAGCATAGTAAGCAAAATTTCAACAAAATTGGTTAAGTTTCGGAGTTTATCTCGAACAAACATCGTGACGCGAGGTTTTTATATATATAAAGATAAATGTAAGAATTGTTGTTTCTTAATATATAGTTTTGTTAGACTTGGAAACGAGTTTGTTGGAACAAGTTTTGAATAAAGTCTAGCTTTGCCAGTTATGCCTATATTATTTAGTTTATTAATTAATTTTGAATGTGAGACACTATCAAAAGCTTTACGGAGGTCAATGAATATACTTAAGCATTTTTTACCTCCATCAAATGTTTTGTCTGTTTTACTCATTTTTTACCTCCATCAAAAGTCTAGCTTTGCCAGTTATGCCTATATTATTTAGTTTATTAATTAATTTTGAATGTGAGACACTATCAAAAGCTTTACGGAGGTCAATGAATATACTTAAGCATTTTTTACCTCCATCAAATGTTTTGTAAATAAGCTTAGTTAATTCTGCAATTGTGTCTTGTGTGCTACGTTTATCTCTGAAACCGTATTGACTAGGGTTAATACATAATTGGTTATCCATATAATCAACAATTTGTTATTTTATTACTTTTTCGTATATTTTTGCAATGTTGGATAAAAAAGATATTGGGCGGTAATTGTTTACTTCTTTTGAATGTCCGGCTTTAAACACTGGTATTATATATATTGGATTTTTTATAGTTTGACGGGAATACTTCACATTCATGTATTCAGTATTTTTTCAAGATTTATGTAGTTATACCGTCGTATCCTGGCGCAGCACCATTTTTTAAGGATTGTATTATGTTTTCAATATCTTTTTCCGTTGTCGGCTTAAAAATTGAAAGACCATTATTTGTTATTTTATCTTTATGTATCTCATCTGGTTGATAATTTTGGTCAATTTTATATGCAAGTTTTTGTCCAACGGTTACGAAAAAAATGTTGAAAATATTTCCGCACATTTTTGGTTCACGGATAGCGTTTAATTTAGTTCTCTTATTGTTTATGACATTTATTATAGACTTCTTTTTATTATTTTTATTCATTATTTCGTTTATATTATTCCATGTTTTTTTTGGGTTTTCCTTTGTGAGGATGATTTTCTTCCTGTAATGTTTTTCTTTTGTGTCTTTTATAATAATTTTAATGAGTTTATTCCGGAATATTTTGTATTCGTTTTTGATATTACTATTGGTAGGGTTTTTTTGTGTGTATGAAGAGTTTTTCTTTTTTCCGGATAGATATGAGTAATCCTTGCGTTATCCATGGTTTGATTTTCCTTAATTTAGAACTAGGTAGATTATTTATAAAAGTTGTACAGTCTGAGATATGAGCATTTAAAGTTTCTTCAAAGAAGTTTGCGCACGTGTCTGGATCTAGTTACTCAATAGCTATGTATTTCTTAGGTTCTTAATATAAATTGTAAGTTTAATTATATATCCGGATAAAGATTTTCTTTGAACGCTACGAAATTATTTGACCGTTTACACCCCGTCGCAATTCTCCTGTGTTTTTGGTAAACGGGTCGTATTATGCTTAAGCATAAATTCCACTGAAAGACACGCGACGGGAAAGCCTTGGAATAATTCTTCCTCATCAAATCTCTTCGAAAGTACCTGCAAGCATTTGAATATTTCGTAACCCATATTTAAACATGATTCTACCTTGCCGGTAGTCCCAAGCAGCCAAAAAGTCTCTATTTACTTGTCTAAAGGAGAAGAGAAAATCTTTCGCAAGTGGATTTAAAATACTAACTTTATTTTGGGGTTGTGCTTCGGGTATCATTTTTATAATACGTTAAATAATATTATCTTGACTAGTTTTTACAAGCTTTTCATTTTGTTTTCTTGTGAAATCCACTGTTTTTTTATGTGCGAGTAGAAATGTATCTAGAATTTAACAGTTTTTCACAATACTGAGAATTACTTTTAATTTACAAACATATTTACCTTTCATCTGTAAAACAAACCAAGTATTTTAGTTTCTATTGTTGTGACAGCTGTTTCGGTATTCAAGGTCATTATAAAACTGTGCTTGTCACAATGAAATGACTTATTTATGTGATTTTATTATTACCCCTACCAAATTTTCATTTGTATGGTGTTTAAAAACGTTTTTATGGTGTCGCCAAACTAATATAAAATGTTGTTACTGAAGCAATTAAAGCCTCTAAAAAGAGCGTTAATAAATAAATAAATAGAAACAAAAAATCATGTGCGCAGCTCACACGCGGTAGAAGTGAAACCTTCAGAAAACTAAACTTAGAAAGAATGAGACGAATGCACAGAATCAGTAGTAGGATATTCGTTTATAATATTATTACCAAGTTTTAAAATTATTTTACACTTCATTCAAATTATCGCACAAAGAGGACACCGTTTTGTCTCTTTTTAGTGTTGCTCGTTTCCGTTTTATCGAGTTTAAAATCACAACTGTGCTAAAGAAGTGTGCACTTCAAAAATTAAAGTGATTTGTTAATATTTTCGATAAAAACTGATGTACTTAAGAAATCAACGCAATTACAATACCCGTCACCTGCTCTGATGATGGACATGGATGGAAAACGCAACACGGTACAATAACCCAAAAATTAATAACGATAGTAAATTGTTCCGTACACACAATGAGTTCCAAATAACTCTTGGTAGTTTTAAAGAAAGTTTTATGGAGTGCTCTTAGTTTTCTATGAAAAAAAATATTATAAAATACAACCTCTTTACATATCTAGTTTATTCTTCTGGTTGAAGTCACTTAGTGTCGAATTAAAAAAATATCAGTTTATTTTTCAGCGTGTAAACTGCGGTGTTTTCACCGCAAAACATAAAATGGACGGTGCGGCGCATTAAACCCCTTCGCTTCGCTGCATTAAGAGGAACGTATGCGTGGCCTGTTTCATACAAAATTTAGTTCCGGATTAACGGCTAAAATATCAAACTAATTGTTTTCAATTTTTTTTTAAATGACAGGTTAGCTATATAAAAAGTACGGATATGAATCCAATTTTCGATTTTTGTTTTAAATTATAAAATATAGGCTTCAAAAGATGACAATTTATCGATGAATTTAGGAGGCTACTTTGGAATTTTTTTCTGACCAAATGGATGCTATTTTTGAAAAATCCTTTCATATCCTGCCTCAGGAATATGATGAAGTATACGATAAAATTTTAGTTTGCACTGAAAACAGTTATATTTGCGTCAAAAACCGGATCTAGTTACGCGCAAATTTATCGTAAAATTACCTAGGTTTTTTGATGTCATCTCATTCACTCTTTTGCTAGTCACGCGGGAGCGAAACGTGCGCGGGCCGGGGGGAGAGGTAATAGAATCGTGTATCTGTGTGTGTCAGACAACGCAGGTGCATGTTCGTTGTTTGTTTTATCATTTTAGATCTGTTTACCGAAAACTGGAGAATGCATTCAATAATGCCAATATACTTGTGTTTACTAGGTAGTAGGTAGGTAGTAAGAAACACTATTTTGGCAGTTCAGCTTTTATTTTTAAAATATTTTCTACGATACAAGGATACCTAACTAGGTATAGATATGTATGGCAGTAAGGCATGGAAACTGGCAGACGAAGGATGAAGTAGACTGAATGCGAGGCGGGTATGGATACCGCCGCCCCGGGAACCATTTATTGGATAACAAACACCTCTACCAAGTGGTTCACTACGTTTGGTGACTTAGCAGGGGTGCCCGGATTCATGGGGTGAGGTTTGTCCGGGTATTAACGGTGGATGCGTCTGCCCACCAGCTGCATGACAGGCTCGGATCGGGAGAGAACGATTGAGGGAGTCTCTTTGACTTCAGCTGTAGGTACTCTCTCAAAACATCGCCTTGCACCGCAGCGGGAGGGATTGATTCATACGCCCGGGACACTCCTGGACACACTGACCCCCAGATTCCTTCCCACCCCTAATACCCTTCTCTTTCCCAGAACTTCATCTCCTTCCTTTCCTAAAAAGACCCCTTTTTCCTCAGGGCTTCCTGTGTAGAGCTAACTAACTAACTAACTAACTAACCATCACGCCGTTTCCCCGCAGGGGTAGGCAGAGAGGACGGACCGCCAAACAACTCGATCTTGGCACACACTCCTTGCTTCGTTCACATTCATACATCGTCTCATACGTGCTCTTCTGTTATTTTGACTCTTGACATCGCCCGACTCAAGTATCTGTGTAGAGCTAACGTTAAAAAAAACTGTACAAAAAGATCCCTCAGGCGTATGCAAGGAAAACCAACATACCTCCGAGACACCGATTTTGGAACCTTACAGTATAATTGAATGTGAAGTTACACATATTATTTGACTTTCAAATCTGACATATCAATAGACGCATCCGCCGCCAAGACCCGGACAAACTTCACCCCGTGAATCCAGGCACCCCTGCTAAGTCACCAAACGTAGCGAACAAATGGTTCCCGGGGCGGCGGTACCCTTACCCGCCTCCCAAATTGTTGAATGTGGTGAGACTATGGCATCCTCAATTTTGGTATGTTGTGAGGCTGAAATTGGTGAGGAGGGGAAGGATATGGGGTAAAGGAAGGTGGGGAAGCACCCGGACATTCAGATCTAGTCACTAAACACAGTTAAAGCCATTTCAATTCTGGATGGTGGTCTTACACCAGAGTCCTACTGAGAGTTATTTACATTCTGGAAAGTGCCGCAAATATACCATATATTATTTTTAAATGATTGAATTGTGAAAAAACACAAATCAATCAAATATAATTTACCTACTTGCCCACTCCGGGATTTGTACCTGTCACCTCCTGATCGCTAGTCGAGAGAGAGTCTTACCCTTCGACCACGGAAGTCATCATTAATTTTTTTTTGTTTTCATGAAAGTGCCTAAATATGTCGATTAGATGGTTCCTTGCCAACTGAGAATAAATTCAACTCAACACCTCCTTGAAAAGTCAAAAAGCTATGAAAAAAATAATTTTAAATTAGCCGATAACCCTAACCTAATGTAACCTATTTTATATTTATAAATATTTTATCACTCTAAATGACTTATCTGAGATGGTTCTGAGTTGGTCTCATTCCAAGTTGTCCGGTCACCGATTTTATTTTGTATGCGAATGTTAGGCCGGGTTGTTTAATCGTACCTCCAAATTAATATTTGACAAAACTTCACATTTTGAACTCTGTTCTAACATGTAAACATCAAATCGGGGTAAAATTCTATATTGTTTTCTTTTGTTATAATTATAATTGTTTTCAATGATTCAATCAAGATAAAAATATCACAACATCGTTGAATATAAATTTTAGTATATTGTGAAACAATCAAACCTAACCGAAGAATTATTGTAAAATTGTAAATTTTGTTGACACCCAGCGTTTGTACTATAAACAAACTAACACTACTACAGAATATGTCCAGAGACCTCCGCATGTGTGTCCCTCGTCCGCTAATGCTAAGGTACTAAACGAAAGGGACCGTTCACCGGCTTCCTGCAAATATTCAAGCGTAATATTACATATATTTTCTGCTTTGTTCACTACATAATTATTTAATTTTTATGTTCGCTCGCGATGTGCGACAATACGTATTACGATTTCCCCCTTCACTACCGCCTCTCGTACGCCCCTTTCCTGTACTTTACTAGAGCAGGACACACGACAATTATACCTATCATTATGCTTTTTTGGATAGTCAATCTTCGCCCGCGTGAACAGACCTCTTAAGTCCTGCACTAAACCAGATGCAAAAAGCAAATAAGCTTTGTACAACGGTCGCAGCTGGTCACTCTCGATATAAATGTAACCAGAGTTTTTAATGGACTGACCGTTAAAAGGATTGTTTTAATTACTTTGCAAAATAATGCATGTAGGACATGTAGGTTGCTCATACATCGATGTATGCCACCCCTGTACTCGAATTGATTAATAAATAATTATATTTTAAATTACAAAGTGGCATTTTATGTGTAAATTTTTGGACCATAAACCAGCAACCAGTTTTTTGTACCAGCAACCAAATTATTCAGATTTCACCTATTTACAAAGAATAATTTTATGTTTTTTATTGTAAAATTCCATTTTGTTTTGCATATCGATCGTCCGGTTGATTAGTTAGACATCCCCAAAATATTAAAATTTCAGTTGAGTCTGCAGTTAACTTAGGATGATGTCTTTCCATATAAATTAAAAGTGTACAAACGTCCACAGGTACAACACTACTTGACCAAACTTATTTTAATTGTTCATCCAGTTTGATATAATGTTAAGTATGATTTTAGGTCTTCACGACCATAAATGTTTTCGCTATTTATTTTTGGGGTGTTATGCCATGTTGCGCTACCTCCTTCTTTAATCAATGTTTTGGACAGCGTTACAGTGTCCATCATCAGGGCAGATGAGTGGTTTACTGTTGTTGCCTCTAACAACCTCTGGAGCGACAGCGCAATTCAAAACTTTTTTCTCCGATTGCTCGACATTTTGGCGGTCATTTTGAATATTTTCCGCCCAAATTAGAAAAAAATATATCTCCAAATTTTAGTATGGAGAAAAAATCCAAGACCTACTGAGGTCGGCAAAGACTAAGTTTCCTCTGGAAACAGATGGAGTATATAAACTCAGCTGTTCCGGATGTGACAAGGTCTATGTAGGCCAGACAGAGCGGACGATCTCCAAAAGGATTTCGGAACACTTTCGTGCTTGTAAACTTGGCCACCCTGACAAATCGGCAATCGCCGAGCACTTAATCGAAACCGGCCATTACTTTGGATTTGTTCCTGAAGTCCTGGGAAGACCCAAAACTTACAGAGCACGCCTAATTACGGAGGCAATTGAAATCCATAAAAACCCCATCAATATTAACAGAGACGACGGAGCTAAGCTCAATAGTTCTTGGTATCCAGTAATTGACGGCTACACCAAAACTAAACGCAAAAAACCATGCTGAATGTTTTCTAACACCAGCTCGTAGAGAAATGGAGCTGGCAGCACGGTATCGATTCGACACACATAAGTAAACACTCTCACCAATATCATTTACTCATCTGCCCTGATGATGGACACTGTAACGCTGTCCGAAACGTTGGCTAAAGAAGGAGGTAGCGAAACCCGGCATAACACCCCAAAAACAATAACAAAAATACTTTTTGGCCGTGAAAACCTAAAAACATACCTACTGTTAAGATACCTTAAAACTTCAAATAACTAGCTACTCTAACGACATATGTTGAGATATTGAAACTACATACATCTTCACTTTTTCTATGTGATTACCGTAGAGAGTCCCAACTACTCCCTTCAGGAGCCAATTGGGGATGCCAGGAGACTATGACATCTCCAATAAGGGAATTTTGTTAGGCCTACCTTAGGGACAGGAATGAGATGGAAAAGATTAAGGTGGGGAAGTACCTGGCTATTGAGATCTAGTCACCAAACACGGCTAAAGCCATTTCATGCAATGTATATATTCTATACAATTTGGGAGGCGGGAATGGGTACCGCTGCCCCGGGAACTTTTATTGGATAACCAACACCTCTGCAATTGGTCACCTACGTTTGCTGATTTAGCAGGGGTGCCCGGGTTCATGGGGTGAGGTTTGTCTAGGTCTTGGAGGCGGATGACCGGGACACCCAGATTCCTAGCTACCCTTTAAACCCTTTTCCTTCCCAGAACTCTCTTCCCCATCCTTTCCTTAAAAAACCCTCCACACCACATCCCCAAAGATGACATAGGCCCTGAGGGAAATTATTTTCCTCAGGGCTTCCTGTGTGGAGCTCATGTAAAAAAAAAATCTTAACGGTGATCTTACACCAGGGCGGTACTTAGAGTATCTTCGTCTCTGGAACTTGCCGCAAATATACTATGTATTATTTTTTAATGAATTTATTGTGAAATAACACAAATTAATCGAATAAGTCAAGAGCCTTACCGATAGACCACGCCGGCTGTTCACATACACTACATTAAGGAAAAAATAAATTAACTAACCGGATAGTAGGTAAAACTAGAGCGCAAACACATCAATCCACCTGGGCATTGAGGTGTTACTCCCAAATCCTCATTTTATTATTTTATATTTCTGCTTTAAGGAAACAAATTAGGTCCCAAGGCCCATGTTTCCTGTAGCAGTGATTAATGTGTAGCAAACTTTTGAAATTAATAACGTCAAATCTTTCAAATAAATCTTGCTTTGTATAAAATCCGCGTGTATCGTTCATAATTACAGTCTGTTTCTTAAAACGTGTTTGGCGTTAATAATGGCACACGCGAACTTCAGAGTTGAATTGATATTAAAATCCGCGCTATATATCACTGAGAAGCTCCACAGACTTTCTCATTAATATCCTGCCTCTCTATATTTCAAACAAATGGCTTTGAATTCGAAGTCAACTCAATTTAAATTCGATTCCAAAACAATGCTACTCCAAGTGAACACGCAACCTACCAGAAAATCCAATAATTTTAGAGGATACATTCAAAGCGTTTTCAATCGTTGTAAGTAATAACTCTCATGAACACATCAGTTTTCTAAAATAGATATTATTAATTCATTTTTCTAGAGCAGTTTTCTAAAATAGATGTTATTTATTAATTAATTCTTCTAGAACAGTTTTCTAAAATAGATATTATTAATTAATTAATTCTTCTAGAGCAATTTTTTAAAATATGTTTTATTTATTCTTCGGGGGTAGTTTTTTAAAAAAGATATTATAAATTAATTAATTCTTCTAGAGCAGGTACGTTTTTAGGTTTTCACGGCCAAAAAGTATTTTTGTTATTGTTTTTGGGGTGTTATGCCGTGTTTCGCTACCTCCTTCTTTAGCCAACGTTTCGGACAGCGTTACAGTGTCCATCATCAGGGCAGATGACCTCTTCTAAAGAAGGAGGTAGCGAAACACGGCATAACACCCCAAAAACAATAACAAAAAAAAAAAAAAAAATCTTCTAGAGCAGTTTCATAAAAAAGATATTATTTATTATAAATTGAAATAACACAATTATTTTGTGTGTAACCGCGATTTATTTAATTATTACGTAAGCATATTCATGGTATAAAAATCAATCTTTTTTGTTTAATTTTTATACCCTGAAGATGCTTATGTAAAGCGAAACCGGTCGGTAGTAGAAAAATTAAATAAATCTTGGTTACAAAACAAATTATTATGTTATTTCAGTTTATAATATCTCAAACCACAAAGTTACTGCTCTCTACCAAAAAATATTTTTTAATAATTCATCCTTCTAGAGCAGTTTTCTAAAATAGATATTATTAATTATTTTAGATTGAATTCTTCTGGAGTAGTTTTCTAAAAAAGATATTATTAATTGATTAATTCTTCTAGAGCAGTTTTCTAAAAAGATTTTACTAATTAATTAATTTTTCTAGAGCAATTTTCTAAAATACATTTTATTAATTCTTCTAGAGCAGTTTTCTAAAATAGATATTATTAACGAGTTAATTTTTCTACAGCAGTTTTCTGAAAAAGAAATAAGAACTGAATTATTTCTTCGAC
This sequence comes from Glyphotaelius pellucidus, assembly GCA_936435175.1. Classification (NCBI taxonomy): domain Eukaryota; kingdom Metazoa; phylum Arthropoda; class Insecta; order Trichoptera; family Limnephilidae; genus Glyphotaelius; species Glyphotaelius pellucidus. Next base: position 7,254,529 of record OW386548.1, on the reverse strand, counting down.
AACAGTTTTCTAAAATTGATTTTATTGATTAATTAATTCTTGTAGAGCAGATTTCTAAAATAGATATTATTAATTAATTAATTCTTCTAGAGCAGTTTTCTAAAATAGATATTATTAACCAATGAATTCTCCTAGAGCAATTTTCTTCTATATTATAATTGAAGTTTACTTTATGCTTAATTTGATCAAAAGTATATTGATCGTCCAGTGGGTTAGTCGGACATTTCGAAATACTAAAATTTGATATAATAAGGAGAGCAATAATATATGCTAGCTAAAAATCAAATATTATTTACGCGAGCCTGTGTTTTACATTTTGAATATACCGTAAAATAACCCCACCAGGCACAACGGTCCGGTACATTAGTATAAAATTTTGAAATATCCTACTAGTGACCCAGACAACATCAGCATTTTGTTTAATTCTCCCCAAGTTTTTGTGTATTGTAATGGTTTTGGTGTGTTTCTGAGCAATCTGAGTATTGTACCAGATAAAGGATACTTTTACATATAACTGCAAACTCAACACAAATTTCGATTTTTTGGAGATATGGAAATGTGGTTAAGCACCAGATTAATGAGATGAATTATTACTTTTTCCAATGGCCACATTGTAGTGCGGGCAATACTGGTCACGGCGACCGCTTAAAGGAACCTACGACCTACGTCATTCCGGTCCCGACGCTGTCCTCATTAACACGTTGCTAGATTCTAGATTTTACATTTCCACTGCGTTCCTTCCGCTGCCGCGTTATTAATCAGTAAATTTGTCTAAATAAATAAAACATAAAAACGTGGCGAAATCTTTAATTACTTTGAACACCAAGACCCTTCCGCGGAGCCTAAGGTAAGCATCTTCCACAGCATCAGAAGGAAGTCCAGAAAGACAAGATTTTCGCCACAACTGGATCACGTCGGGGTCACCAGTTGTGGCGAAAATCTTGTCTTTCTGGACTTCCTTCTGATGCTGTGGAAGATGCTTACCTTAGGCTCCGCGGAAGGGTCTTGGTGTTCAAAGTAATTAAAGATTTCGCCACGTTTTTATGTTTTATTTATTTAGACAAATTTACTGATTAATAACGCGGCAGCGGAAGGAACGCAGTGGAAATGTAAAATCTAGAATCTAGCAACGTGTTAATGAGGACAGCGTCGGGACCGGAATGACGTAGGTCGTAGGTTCCTTTAAGCGGTCGCCGTGACCAGTATTGCCCGCACTACAATGTGGCCATTGGAAAAAGTAATAATTCATCTCATTAATCTGGTGCTTAACCACATTTCCATAGAGAAGTCTAACAAATCAAATGGACGATCAATATATCAAGACCCCTAGCACGGTCGATGGTAAGGATTGTATCGATAACTTTCGGTAACTACTCATCGTTCCGTAGGACAACTGCAGATCGTTAATGTACAAACATCAGTTGACGTCGATTATATTAACCCTTAATTTACCCGTTAGGTCCCTGGGACTTCATTCAAAACTTTAAAATCGCTCATAAAATCGTTAGTTTTTGGAATTACAAATTGTGCGTTCCAGTACCTTCACGCAGTGACGCGTCAAACGCGGGGGAGAGCGGATGTCGATGTGCGCGGTTCCGATTGGTAAGTAATCACCCTAGTGGAGTCCGTGGGACTCCACCGGGGTAGTAATGTTATAGTTTTAGCCTATTGACAGTATTGAACAAACAATAGAACCATGTTCTTTTTTTTGCTTTTTATAAGAATTGGTCGTGTTTTTGTTATATTTCTTTAAAAATTTCTTTAAAAAATTGTTTTGTTTTTGAAATGTTGAGACTAAAAGTTAGGTCTCGTAATTTTGTTACAAAAAGGGCCATATTCTAGAAGTTCTTTAATAAATGGCTGTGATTCTATACTTTTAAGTAAAAACCTATGCCATTGTAAAACCAAATAATAATAATAATAATTGGACAATTTGTAGAAGAATCACCTCAAGGGCGCTTAAAATATATGATGAATAAATATTACTTGCATTTCATTTAAAATGGTGTTTATTTCATGTTTAATTTACGTTTTTATTTCCGGGAGTCCAGGGGACTCCACCAGGTAAATTGCGTATGTATGAAGTCACCGGGTAAATCAAGGATTGAGAACACTTAGTAGCTATAAACTGGTATTTATTCGTTGACGATTCGCAGTCATGCTAGGGAACGATGAGAAGTTACCGAAAGTTATCGATACAATTTTTATCGATCGACCGTGCTAGGAGTCCTAGGCTAGAAGTTCCTATGTCAAATGGAAGAAAATTGTTAATCGATTTCTTGCGTAAAAACGCTGAATCAAATTTTTGACTTTTAATTAAGAAAGACCACAGTTTCATCAATCTAGAACACCAGATATAGCAATTAAATTAATAAAGAATGTTTCTGGTATCTAAATAAAAATATTAAAACTGACATAGGCAATATATCTAGTCAATTATTCGCGTGAAGATAAACCAAAATCCATTTTATGTATTATCTTTAAGAGGCTCCACTAGATATACTAATTTAATATTCTCTAGGCTTTTTCATTAATATCCTGCTTCTATTATTTATTTCAACGAAAATCCTTGAATTCAGTCACCGCAATTTAATTTCGACTCTTAAATAATGATATCTTGAGAACGTGCTAGTTAAGGATCTAATATAATATTAGATTATAAATGAATATTATACACGTGTAATATATAATGTTTTATTCTTATAAACTTTGCCTTTGCTTTATTAAAAACACAAGGTATATTAAAGCTAAACGTAAATACATTTTTCAGTTCATAAGAGTATCATTTATTATGGAAAAATGAAGATGAGTGATATTAAATTAATGAGAAAATATTAAATCTCATGTCATTTAATCGGTGCGAGATGAAAGCTGATTAAATTTTCTCGTCACGTGAGACGCCAACATCAACACGAGTAAAATTATGATTAAAAATTAAAATAAATTATATTATGAAATGTCCTTGAAGCATTTAATGTACGAAGCATTTTTTATTTATTTTTCCCATTATTTTTACTTATATACTATTTTTTTATTAATTTACAACACCCCTGTCGTAGGTCACTTCAAGTGGTTCGCTACGTTTGGTGACTTATCAAGGATGCTCGGGTTCATGGGGTGAGGTTTGTCTAAGTCTTGCAGCTGATGCTTTTGCCCACCTACTGCATGGCAGGTCAGATCGGAAGACTGGTTGAGGGAGACCTGTTCAGCCGGGCTCTTTCGATCGCCGCATTGGGAGGGATGCATTCATTCCTTTGTTACTCCGGAACACTTTGACCCCCAGATTCCTACTTAAATAATTTAGCCCTACCGACTATGTCAATATTATGAAAAATTGTTAAGAAAAGCATTTTGATTGATTTACGTTGGAACACAGATTTAACGCAAATAAATTTTAAATTTCGGCCCAAAAAACGCTTTTTTACAATTTTTGGTTTTTTATATTCCATGTCATGAAATTTACGTAGTATTTTGGAGAAGATTATTTTATTTTTATAATTACGATGAGCTTACAAAAATTGTCAGAGCTGCCTCCAAAATTGTGAAAAATTAAATGCCTTAATGGCCTATGTTTTATAATTTAAAACACAAATATATAGAGTAGCACACATTCGTACAAGATATTTGCTATATCTGTTGATTAAAAAAAGAATTTTTCAGCTTGATTTAGTATTTTGGCCTCGAATCGAAAATTAAGTTTTTTTTTTAAAGGCTTCTTAAGATCTAAGGTGAAAACATCTAAACAATCGTAACCCAGCAGACAATGTATCAAGCATTCTCTCAGTAAGAACAAGTTTAGTTTAGGGTTTTGCTTGCACGTGACGTTTCTCCGACAAACCGCGCAATGAACGATATCTCCGTAAAATTATAGCAACGCTCGGCAGAACCACATACTTAGCAACGACACAATTATTATGGGATTCCACGCAAGCAATTATTATTATTCTCATCCCTCTGCTTAGGGGTAGCTCCTCCCGCGCTTTGGCGGGCCTCGGGTTCCGCGTCCCCAGTCCCGGGTCGTGCGTCTCTACCTCCCAAAGGTTACGGTTAGTGTCTCTTTGTTTATTATTAAATTATATTACGTTTAGACAGTTTAAACCGAACCGCAAGCAAAACAGAAAGTAATTGCCTGTAACTCTTTTATTTAACTTTTTGGGTTTGAGTTTTCTCTGGAAGGGACGAGAGGCGTTTATCGTACATGTACAATGTATACATTACTAAATCCACAATTTATTAGTGTAGTTACTTTTTTTTAAATAAGAATTTACACCAAAAGAAGTGCTTTGTGCTACAACATATAGTCTGGTAACATTTTATTTTTTTACTTGTAAATAAATACTAGAGTATTATAGACGAGTCGTTGCCGCACACTTAGGATTTTGAGTTGGTGTTGCATGGTTTTTATCTTATTGTATCTGCTACAGCACAGTATAGACCTCATGCCTCTGTTCTGGATTATTTCCTTTCTTTTAATTTGTGTTTTGTTGCACAGAAAGATAACACCTATGCAGTAATTTAGGTTAAGTTTTTATTTAAGATGAGCATTTGAATATTGCTTTCCTCATTGTCTTAGAACTCGAAGCTGATCAATTGTACGATCAAATTATAGTAGAAGTAGAATAAACAGTTTTTTTATTTATTTTTTTATTTAGCGTTAAATACCCATAACTTCAATAATACAACATGAAAATGTTTAATGAAAATACGAAACAATGTTTCTTTCTTTATTGTTTTTTACATGGTAGGTATTATTGTTTACAAGTCAATTTTTGACCTCACTACTACGACAAGCCTGTGTTGACGTTAATAATTTTGTAATGTACATTTTGTAATGTAATACTTTTGTAATGTAATGTAAACATTTGTAACATTGTTACAAAACTCTTCAAAACTTATTTATTAGGTAGATAATGCCCAAGAAAAACATTAAAAAACATACAAAAACCTAAAATATAACATAAAAACCACAACCGATATTTTTTTCGTTTTTTACTGAAGCCCTTTATATTTTTAATCCCTCTTCCCATATCGAGATATATAATTTAAGGTTTATTACTCTGATCTGGAGACAGCATACAAAACCATTGGGTTTTTATATTTTTTGAACATTTTACTTTATAGAAACGTCCAAAGCCTACTTAACAAATACTTTTAAAAATGTCGCTTTTAATCCGTAAGCATTATTTCCAAGAAAACACTCAAAGCCCTCCTTTATTAATGTTACGGCTTGACTTTTATAACGATTCTGAAAATATTGATTTTTCCATTGACCCATATTTGCGTTGAAGTACCATTTGAAATTTGAACCGTAGACGTCCTTTTATGGGCGGAACAAAGATAGCGGTGAGAGAAGCGTTCACCGAAGATATAAACGGAATGTGGTTTGTTTGGTTTTTAGATTGTAAGGTAATGTTATGCTTACTCGAATGAGAATGATCAAATCTTTTCAAATACCAAATAATTTCAAACAGATGATTAACTTATTTTGCCTTTCCATTGTTCGTCTAAGTATGTGGAGGGAGAGTTATATCTGGAGGCCGTAATGAAGCGTTGGATGAAGTCAACAAAATGGTTTCCAACGTTTTATACATTACCTTAACTAGGTTTTTTACGATAGCTCCACACAGGAGGCCTTGAGGATATGTAATGGCGTTGATTTCCGAGAGAGCGCCGATTGTCAGCAGAACGTCAAATAGCGGAGCCGCCATTTGCGTGACAGCCGTCATAGCAGTGACAAACATTATTATGAAACGTTTTTTCTCGTGCAGCGGTGAACATCTACGGTGAACGGTAATATGCTATGCCTAGCTTGTTCACCGCAGTACATCTCTCTAACATGACATCTCAGGTCACCGTTGACCTCTGTCTTGTTTCTCTCACCGCATCGTGAATATCACGCCCGCTAGATAACGAAACCATAGCTTTATTCACAGACGTGCATCTGGGAAACTGGTGAATGGGACATTATTTTATATGTTCACACCATTCAGAATCTTTAGGCCTCACTTATGTATCGTATTAGCATAGCGACTGTCACTGCAATGGATGCAGTTTGGTGAGGTTCACATCTTCCGAGCTAGAGAGAACTCTATTCATATTTATTATATTTAAGATAAACGGTATAAATATATCAAATACATAATTGTCATGACTTCATGTAATCAACAAACCAGCATTTAAAAGTTCAGTCCTGGTGGTGTTACATTTAAAAAGGATTTTGGAACGAGTAGTTCTCGTTGGTTAATGAAATTAAGCGAGGTTAAGTAGATCAGACCTATCTATACTACCAATTACAATTTTGAACATAAATATTAAGTCAGATAAAATTCTTCGATCAGAGAATTTATGAATTTAATTATTTCGTAAAATAATTGTAGATTATGCTTTCAATGGTAACACACAGTTTAAAATCAAATTGTCTTAGAAATTTTCTTGAATTTTTTCGATTGAATCTGTTTGAATTACTAGGGGGACCAAATCGAGGAGTTATATTCGACTTGACTTCGAACTAAAGATATACAATTAAAGTTGAAATATTCCTAAAGTCTCTGAAATGTCAAAAAATGAAGCCAAGCATTTTCATTCCCGTATTGTTTATTGATTTTATATGGAATATAAAAAATAATTTAGAGTGTAAAATTATGAAAATATGTCATTAGATCTGAAATGTCTCACGTGAATCGGTGATATTGGTTTTCTTGTTAATCACATATGATGTTGCTCACATTTCTATGAATTTAGTGATCGGTGGTGGCGACCTACTTGTTAGTTACATTCTGGCGGAGATGACGCAGTTTCCCACTGCGGCGCTGAGCTCATTGTTCCGGCCAGGGAAACCGCGGGAAAGACAACTTCCTGTTTCGGGGCGACATCTCTGGGTACTTCCGCGCACATGTGTTTAGACCTGACACCTACACAACTGCACGATGAAAATACTCATAAATTATATGTTTTGATATCTAACCACTAGAGCGTTCCGCTATGTTATCAATTTCAGCCTGGAACGCCAGAAAGTTTTTAAGCTTTCGGTTTGTAAAGTTTTACTCTCTTTCAAAAATTCATACCTTGAATTTTAATATGGAGATATATAAACTACTTATAGCGTTAAGAAGTCATTGAATTCAACTGTATTTGACAGTTTATGCTCAATTTCAGGATTCATAAAAAATCGTTAAATTTATACACGCGTGAATTCTGTGTATTCTTTACTTTAAAATTACTAGTATCTACTTAGAAAAATATTCAATATTTTGACATCTGTATGTCATCTATGGTTTAGTTGATAATCACAGATATAAGGGTTGTTCTTTTTTTTAACCTGCATAACTTTTACCACTCTGTCTCCTTTTTTTTTACTAAAAATGAATTCTCTCTGGATCTCAGGGAGGAAATTGTAGCAAGGGGGAAGTAGGCCTAAAATGCCTATTGGTGGTGACAAACATGAGCTGCGTGTATACCTATTTACGTACGACACAAAAGTTGTAGGAAACAAGTTTTTAGATTTTTTAAAATATTTTATTAAACATCATAAAAATAATAATTGCTGTAACTTAATAAGTTATACCTTTTGAAGTTTAAAAATAGTTTTATATTTTATGTCGTCATATAATTTTTTTGTAACATTATAGAATATATGCAAGTCGAGGTGGCAGAAGACAACTCTGATTTGTTTGAAATACACTTTACCACGACGAGTTACAACTCTGTAACGCAATTTTTGTTACAAAAATAAAAACTTTTTTTTTTAAACGCACACAGTCGTTACGTCTTTTAAATTAATCATAAAATAATAATATTGATAATTCTGTTGAATTTTTCTCTTGAGTTTCTGTTGAATTGAGACAACTTTATGTAGGTTAAAAAAAAGAACGACCCATTTAAATTTGAACATTCATTTTCTAATTTGCGTACTCTGTCGTCAACTGCCACTTTCAGAGGTATATTAAAACGTTTTCTCTTTTTTTTACCATTGGCATCATTTCTTCCTACCCCTTTCCCCTTCCTACCCAAAGACCCTAAATACTTATGCACTGATTTTCTATGGACCGGTAGGTACTAAAACTGTGTAATAATTTAATTTAATACATCTCATCACGTGAATCATAATGTCTTAATAAACAAATAATATAAAAATATATAAAAAATTAATTAATTATCTCTTTTCATTGTTCATTTTTGTGTTATTATGCTGTGCTGCGATTCCCCCCTCTTTGGTAAACATTTCGGACAACAGTTACAGTGTCGAACCTCAAGGCAGATATGTACATTGCGGTGTTTCTATTTATGTATGTAGATTTGATACCATATATAGCGCGCTTTATTCCTCTTAGCATCTGTAATTCATTATAATCATCAGTTACATTATTGAGGTTTTCAGTCTTTAGTTTTGGTTTGGCCGTCAAGCACTGGATACCACTTTTATTAGCTATGAATTATTAGAACTTTTAATCGTTGACCCCTTACGTCAGGTCAATTTATTCTCTCAATAAAATTCTGGGTTTGTTGGATGACTTTTTTAAAACATGCATTTCTCGAAAGACTTCAAACTACCAGAACAATTGCAACGTTTAATGGAATAAGAACGGGATGAGATGGAGAGGAAGGCTTGAAGGAGAAGGAGAAGTTTTTTTTTTATAATAGCTTCACACCGGAGGCCCTGAAGAAAACCATTTCTTTCGGGGCCAGTGTCATCTTTGGGGATACTGTGTAGAGGGTCTTTTTGGGGAAAGCAAGGAGAAAAAGTTCTGGGAAGGAAAAGGGTATGAGGGATGGGTAAGAATCTGAAGGTCGGTATGTCCATTAGTGACGGACTTTTGAATCCATTCCCCCTACTGCGTACGAGGCCATAGATCGAGATAGTCCTGCTGGAGGGGTCAAAGGTCTTCCTCGATCTGTTTCTCCCGATCCGGCCCACCACGCAGTATTTGGATAATCGCAACCGCCGCCAAGACCCTCAAAAAAACCTGGACCCTGGAAAAACCTCACCCCATTTTTTTTTACATTTTTCCACGCAGGAGGCTCTGAGGAAAATAATAAAGGAAGGGTAGGAAGTTTTTAGAAGGATAAGGGTATTTGTGGTAGGTATGAATCTGGGGGTCGGTGTGTCCAGGAGGAACGGACGTATGAATCCATCCCTCTCACTGCGATGCAATTCCGTGTTTCGAGAGAGGTTGGAGAGAGTTACGGCTGGAGAAGTCAAAAGGACTCCCTCAAACATTCTCTCCTGATCCAGCCCGATGCAGCTGTTGGGCAGACGCGGCCGCCGCCAGGACCCAGACAAACCTCACCTCACGAACCTGAGCACCCCTGCTAAGTTACCAAACGTAGCAAACCACTTGGGGTGACCTATAGCAGAGGTATTGGTTATCCAATAAAGGGTTACTGGGGCGGCAGTTCGCAGCGTTTGGTGACTTACCAGGTTCATAGTAAGTCACCAAACGTTGCGAATCACCGTTAGCAGGGGTGTTGTTTTCCAATAAATGGTTCTTGGGATTGCGGTATCCATACCCGTCTTCCGAATTGTGAATGTTTAGTGTTTAGTAAACACTGCTATTGCCATTTCAAACAACGTTTCAATTCTGAATGATGAACTTTCCTCACACCTTTATTCTGCTACGTAAAACACAAAACAGAATATCGTATTCTTTATACAAACAGTAAATAAGTGTATCCCGCCAGTTCGGTTAAAATTGTGTCATTGCAGTTGATATTGGTTTGTTTGATCTTTGTTTGCTCTTTTATCAGTGAAATTTTGCTTGTTATAATGTGCTAGAACGACATAGTAACAAAAATAAGCCTTGTACCATATTTCCTATGAAATTGAGTGACTATTGTATCTGCTTATTACTTTTCTGCTGAACTTCAACCCGCATTCGGAGCACTAAAAAAAAACATAAAACATTTTGTTTGTCATTTTTATTATCCTTTCTGTTCGGGGCTTTATGAATTCACTGAATGATACACAAAACACGATAGGGTTTATTTTTTAAAATAAAAACTTTACAAACGAAAATTACTTTGTTAAACCAGCCTGTGGCATTTTTGATTACATCAAAGCCTTTACGCTTTGGTAAAAAAAAAGAATTCGATGCTACATACATAGTTTGCCGACTGTTGTAATTTAAACAATGATATTTCCCTTTGACTGCGTTTTAATTCAGAATATCACTATCATCAAACATACTTATTTCTACTTTGGATCTTTTTTTAAATTATCTCCACACAGGAGGCTCGGACAACTCATCGAAATTGAGGTGTATAGAAGCAAAGGCAGCAATCTCCACTTTTGTTTTTTTGAAAAAAAGGCAACAAACACATTGGATATCTTTGCTTTTGATACATATTTTCAAACTCTGATTTTGATGGGAAAAAGCTGAGTTTGTAACTAACCAGATTTGTAAATTGAATTTAGGTTCTCAATTCGAATCACTTTGAAAATGCATTTACAACTTTTTTCCGATATTTTGGAGATTGCTGCCTTTGCTTTTACACACCTCAATTGTACTTCATCACTTCTTTGAAAATTCTCTAAAAGTCTAGAAAAAAATAAAACTAGATTAAATATCTTACGTTAGGTTACATTATATGTGAAGCACTTTTCGTTAGCAAGTGTTGAAATGTCTCTATGTTGAGTTGTCATGGAACCCAAAATACATAGCCATCGTACTAAAATGATGTAGCTACCTAAATAAAATATCACAGTTTGCTGGAATTTGACCCAATTTATGAAAGACCTTTGGGCCTATCCTTGCCATATAATAATCTATCTTTAAGATTAATGTCGTGGACTACGTGACATATTAATATCTACAATATATCTATATCGTCTTTGATGCCTGAGGCCTTACATAAAGTTACCATAAGCAATATTAAACTTGTCTAAGCAACTTATTAGTGCTGGTTAACTATCTCGTATGTATGTACTATCTTGTGGATTACCGAGAAATACGTGCATTGCAAAGGCTTAAATCACAATAATATTGTTGCAGCTGAAACTGCTTTCGGATTCCAGCTTCAGATGCACTTGGAAATGGATTGTAAATACTAAAAATTAAAGAGACGAACTGGTGTTTGCTGGAATAGGGTGATAATATGTGTAGAAAAAACTAAGGATGCAACGAAAAAGGATAACCAATCACTTACAAATGTACCTCTGCGAAGGAGCACACACCACAATCACGACATATTTTCCATTTATTCAGTTCCACGGCGATACCTCGAGGTAATTATCGTCACAATTTAATGAATAAGTACAAAACGATATTGTTTACTTTCGAGGTGGTCAAATACCTTCTTTTTAGTCCAAAAACTAGATTATATACACGAAAAACAACAAAACTTGCTTCCAAGGTAGTCCCAATGATTCTTCTTCTGTTTTTCAAAAATAAATTTTCATATAATTTATATTTTTCTTGCCATTGTTCCAAATTTCAAATATTTTTCCAGCAAGGTGGTGGTTAGGGAGAGATAGGTACTGGATAAATGACATTCCGGTAGGAACTACGCATATTCTCATTTCAAAACCAGATATGTTTTCATATTCGGAGAAAAGTATTAATTTTAAAATAGGTTTCTCTAAAATATATTTTTATTTTATAGTTGAGAAGGAATATCATAGACGTCTTTAAACATTTTTTTACATTGTCAGCATTGCAAATATGGAAAACTTTATACAACCAAATTATAAAAATGGAGTCGGTTGTTTGTTCAACGGAACAGAAAACGAAATCATAGTCAAGATCTTTGAGAGATTTTAAAGAAAATATTTATGTAATTACTAGGTGAAGTACCCGGCGTAATTTTTTAAATTGCACGTTGCTATAAAAAACAAAGACACACCAAGGACATTCTTCTCTAAATTATACTAGCTGAATTGCTGGGCCTTACTCAGGTTTTTCGAAATCAGTTGTTTTTATTTTATTTTGAATATCGATTTGGCAATTTTTGTCTAACGCAAAATTTCATCAAGAAGTATCAAAATTCTGCTTTAAGGGTTGGGGTGGTTTTTATAAATCTCCTGCATGCAGTGACTTTGTTTTGAGGGTCAGGTGTGCAAAATTAAATCAATCTCAGAATAAAACTGCAGATTTGTATAAAAAACATAAGCAGGACACCAGACACTTTGTTTTAGATAAATATCTGGGGTTTATTGCCAAAAGTGCCGATGTCAGTTTTTGGTAATTTGATTTAAGTACCAGAAAGTATTCTAGAACATCCGCAATTTGAATGCTATGAATACCTACATCAGTTACTCTAGATTGTTGATATAGTGATCTATCTAATAGAGAAGTTAAAATATTGTTTTTTTTTATTTTTTTTAGGCCCAGATTTATAGGTAACATAAATATTTTCATTTAGACATCGAAACTAGTACCTATCGAAAAATTTACTTTTCTAATTATCAATGTCATTCCCTTTTCCAAATCGGTTCGAAGAAATTCTATTCTCATCTTCCACTATTACTGGTCTCAGGTCAATTAATAGGTCTGTTACATATGGCGCAACTAGGTGGTTTTATCCTTTTTATAAAAATCCTGGATGCACGAAAATTTGTTTCTGTCTGGAAGGGGTTTTGAAATTGTCTAGGTTAAGATTTATGTTAAAATACTGTAGATATGTGACGGTGTAGTGTGTTACGTGATTTTTAATAGACTTGAATTTGTTGCGTTCCCGGCTCATGTGGCTCACAGAAACATTATCCCACAATTCTGAGTTGTAGTCTCATATTTACGTTTTGACATCCGCCGTGTCAAAATCAAGCATTACATATGGCATGAGATTATTCATGCCAGTGTCTTGCTGTTTGACTTCAGTTACTTCCAAACTACCCAGTTATTTAAACTTACACCGCACTGTCATGCAGGATTAGGGTTAATTACCGAAGAATTCTCAAAAAGTTAAACCCTTGTCGATTCCAGTAACTCCTAGTACACTGACAATTATCAGTTTTGGAAAAAACATATAACATTCTGATTGTAATAAATTTCGATAAGTAAATTCGTTATCAATCATCCTAATTTCGGTTATGCGTGTGCCCTGCACAACACTGGTTCAAAAAAATCCTGCGACTCGGATTTTAGATTAATTTTCAAAATTGGAACCGATTTTGTGAAAAATTGAAAGTGATAAAGTACCCACCTTCAATATATTTTAACAAAAAATTATTAAATTTTCAAAAGTGGAACTGATTTTTTAATAATTCAATGCCAGTATAATAATGATATACATATATAAGTTATAATATACAGCGTGTTAAGACACATGCTTGACTTTCTTTAACCAGTCATTCCTGACATAATTTGGATTAAAAAATTTAAATGAAATTTTGGTATCCAGTCACATTTTTATTTTTTTTTGTTAAGTAAAAACATTTAAGAAATTCAGTAGTTATTGGACAGTAAGGGGCGGGTGAGAGGTTATTTGGTAACTCGGCTGGGTGACCAGTGATGGCATGTGGAAGAATGTTTTTTTTGTTTCATTTTGAAGAAGAAAAAAAAAACAGTTTGTGCAATTCACACGCGATAGAAGTGTAACTTCAAAAAATTAAAGTAGACAAAGAGGATTATATGCAAGAATTTGAAAGAAATGGGATTGGGCGAGAAATTGAGTAATCTGAAAGTATGTTGCCTATTGTATGCCGATGATGCGATGCATGCAACGAGGATGAACGAAGTATGTACGAAGAATGAGTTAATGATGAAAGTAAGTAAGTCTAAAATCATGGTGTTTGAAAGATAAAGTACGAAAACAATGTGCAACATAGTTGTGAATTATGAATACTAGGAGCAGGTGGATGAGTTTGTGTATTTGGGAAGTATGTTTACGGGAAGGGGAGGCGAATAGAAATATTGAAAGAAGAGTATATGCAGGTAACTCCATTAGGATAGAACTCAATTGGCGCCAACAAAACACTGTCCAAAGAAGCGAAGCTGGACGTCTATAATAGAGTGCTGGTACCTGCCCTGATATATGGCAGTGAGGCATGGAACTGGTAGAGGAAGCAAGAGGAAGGAAAGTAGACTGAATGCTGTAGAATTGAGATCCCTGAGGCGTAAGCGAATGAGTGTAAGGAGAATATGTGACGCTACTGTGAATAGTAGAAGCAGTCGGGGACGCCCGAGGAAGACGTGTGACATTTAAATTTGGGAGACGGGTATGGGTACCGCCGCCCCGGGAACCATTTATTAGATTTCTAACACCTAGGTCACCCTAAGTGGTTCGCTACGTTTGGTGACTTAGCACGGGTGAGCGAGTTCATGGGGTGAGGTTTGTCCAGGTCTTGGCGGCGGATGCGCCTGCCCACCTGCTGCGTGGCGGAGAGAAACTGGTTGAGGGAGGTCTTTTGACCTTTCCAGCCGGACTCTCTCGACCCATCGCTTTGCACAGCTATTGGATTCATATGTCTGGGACCCCTGGATACACTGACTCCCACATTCCCACCCACCTCTAATACCTTTTTTCTTCCTAGAACTTTCTGTCCTTCTCTTCCTTAAAAAGACCCTCCACACAACATTACATAGGCCCTGAGCGAAACTATTTTCCTTATGGCCTCCCTTGTGGAGCTAATATAAAAAAAAATATATATATATACATAAAAAAATGGCACGACCAAGTGAATCAGATACTTGATTCGGTCCACTGTGTGGAGCTAATGTAAAAAAAAAAGGTTTTCTTGGGTTATTTGCTGGTTACAAAAAAAAATTAAAAAAACCTCGTTTAACTTAATAAAATAAAAAATATTTAAATCTATGCTCGTTGTAGGGGTTATGGAATTATGCATTGTGCAATGCAATATGATCCGTATGGGCATCACACAGCGTAAATGGCATAAATACGGCTAAAATGGTGCAAAAAGTTCGTTTGTTTTACCCTCATTTTTTAAATTGTAAGCATCCGACCTCTGGTTTTAATGCCGAATAAACAATGCGGCTTTCAAAGATTTCATATTCTGCAGTTTTAATACGCGGCACGAGTATATCTAAGGGTTGATTATTGTTCCCAAACAATGGGGGCTGAAGCGATTTGGGTGCAGGTAGGACCTTTGATATACGGCGTGAATCCTCCCTTTGTCTGCTGTGCTCCGGGTAGACTGATTGTATTTCTAGGATAATATAACTAATCCCTAGGATTAATGGAAGTGGCAGGGAAACAAGATGGATACAACAGTCGTGTTACTTACTCTAGACATTAACATTACAGGGTTTCACAATCTATGAATACCGTTAAAAATGTGTGGAAGATTTAAAGTTTATTTTTCTGATTATGATAATATTGTACTAAAAATGTCTAATTTTAATATTTTATTCCTAATTACTGATTTGAAATAAATCACAAGTTCCGAAACTGACAACTAATGACATAGAAAGCACCACCGGCTGTTAAGACAACTGTCGCCGACGTTTCCCTGCGAGTTCATGAATTAAAATTGACCGGTCGGTGGCGGAGTTGGAATCGCGTTTGGGTCCCACCCGGGCGTCGCGGCTGACTAAGTCCTCCATTTTTTCGCGAATTAAAAAAAAAACAGTAAAATTACAAAAATAAAGTTTAATTTTTGGTTTAGTTTTTGGCACTCCGCGCACGTAAAGTGTTATCAAAGATATTTAAACATAAAAGACGTGCTATTTGGCAGTTTTTACTGAGTTGGACTGTGTTTCCTGGTGTCGCCGATATTGTTAACCAATGACCGGTCGTTGGCTAAGTTGGAATTGCGTTTGGGTCCCGGCTGTCGCGGCTGACTATTACCTCCATTTTTTCGAGAATTAAAAAAAACAGTAAAATTACCCCATTAAAATAATAAAGTTGGTTCATGTTTTGGCACTCTGCGGAGGTAAAATGTCACCAAAGATATTTAAATATAAGAGATGTTCTATTTCAGTTTTTACTGCGAGAGACTGTGCTTCCCGACGTCGCCGATATTGTTAACCAATACTACTGCAATGTACACCTTCAAAAAATTAACTACATGAACGAATTCTTTCCGTATTCAAGCTATATTATAAACCAATCTACTGGTTTACAATAAAAAAATCAACTTAATTCCGTATTCAAACTAGGACCATTAGACCGTAGTCCGCCAACAGTCGGCCAAGATTGTTGGGAAGTATAAAATTGTAACACATCCATAGAAAATTTAGGCTTTTATTATGACAAACAATATTAACAAACTAATATTAATTACAGAACATGCACATACAAATTTTAGGTAATGTATATACACGTAAGTGACGTTGAAAATGTCGATTGTCAACGCAGAAGCGTTACGCAGTTAAGTCTCTCTGTTAATTGGCGCGTTCTTACAGGCAGAAATCTTCGCTTTCGGAGCATAAAGGAGTGCACTGGATCTCCCACGAGTATACTTTTGTTAGGAACAGTGAGTTAATCTATTTCAACGTGGGTACATAAAGTGTAGTTCTAGAGATTAACGGCGGGAATTTTTTCCGGCGGGATTCCAAGATGATGAAATACAGCATTCCTGTTAAGAACAAGGATGTATACAGGATAACACATAAACCTCTTTTGTACTCTTTCTATTTCTATATGTAAGTAGAGTACACGATATTTCTACACAGGGTTTAACAACACGTACCCAAAGGATTTTAACTAGCAATTCTTGAGCATATGTGGAGACAAAAATGTAGATGTCGTTTTGCAGTCCGATGATTTTTTTTTCAATAAAAAAAAATTAAAATATTTTTTCATCACACGTCGCAACTTAGTAGTCGGCGAGAAAAGCACTCCATCTCGTTTCAGCAGCACGGTAAGATATGAAATAACACATGTATCACGTGATCCCATCGCGCGGTGTAGAAGTGTGATCAGTGGTGCCATGTGATTGAACAATATAATTTTTTTTTGTTTTTAATAGAAAAAAATATAATCGGACAGCAAAATGACTGAAATGAACCTACTTTTTTTACGCCAAATATGCTCATAATCGCTGGTTAAAATTTTTTGGGCAGTTTTGGGTGTTGCACCCCGTAAATTAAATAAAAAAAATTTTAATTTATTTAAAATGTGTCAAAAAACTGAATATTTATATGTCGCTACCGGAACATTTTTTCATTGAATGTAATTCATTGATTTGGTAAAAATAAATGTAACGATCTTTTTTTTCATAATTTCAATTTATGTAAATTCTAGAAATGAGTTCATTTCATATTGGATTAATTTTGAAAAGGCGTATCTACATTCACAGAAAGTACATAATATCGATTGGTACAGACAACATACGTTAACGTACCTACATAAAACACACATAGGCTAATTCTGCCGAAATTGACTTTTGCGTATTGAAAGCTAATGAAAGCGCTTAACAATTTTATAGTCCCCCAAATCTCTCAATCCCTTTAGTTAGTGCTCCAGAATTAACTTGAAAGCATTAAATATTAATTCTCTATTTGCCAAATACTTTAAACTTCGTTAATTGGTATTGATTTTGGATTCGCAAATAAGCGGTCCCATAATTTGAATCGCTTAGTTGCTCAGTGGGATAAGCCTACTTCAAAGGTAATCATATGCAACATATTGTCTTTATTTGTAATCAATTATATAATTTCATATTAACTGCTTCATTTAAATAGATAGTTTTATTTGCTCACGATTAAACAAACTTGTTAACAAATACCTGATTCTAGCTACAACACAAATTGAAATCACGTTGTTAAAACTAATATTATTTGCTATACAAATCTATATACAGGATGTTAAGATAGGTATTTACTTGATTGAGAGGTTCCTGGTATTATTTGGAGTACAAAATTTAAATGAAATTTTGGTCTGCAGTGACTTTAAGATGTTTTTAAAAAAAAAATTGTGTAACTTCTATAGCCCCGTTGTGATCAGGAATTCGAGTGAAACGTACACAACTGTCACAACTAGTCACAACCGTTTTTTGCGGTGATGATTTAACAACCATTTCCCAAAAAAATTACACCAAAAATAATAGGTAATACTTGTAGAAAGTACATTTTAATATTGAGTTTTTGCCAATCGGACGCCAATTAAAAAAGTCGTCTTTTTATGTTTAATGTGTCTAATAAAAAAATAACCGTTTTCCAAGAACAGGTCTGACGGCCGGCGTGGTCTACTCGCAATCCAAAGGTCGCTGGATCGAATCCCGGCGTGGCAAATAAATTTTATTTGATTAATTTGTGTTATTTCACAATTAATATATTTAAAATAGCATATGGTTTATTTGCGGCACGTTCCAGAGTGGAAGATACTCTCAGTATCGCCCTGGTATAAGACCACCATTCAGAATTTAAACGTTGCTTGAAATGGCTTTAGCCGTGTTTTTTGACCAGATCTGAATAACTAGGTACTTTCCCACCTTCGTTTTCCCATCTCCTTCCCCTCAGCCTCACAACATACTCCAATTGGGGATGCCATAGTCTCACTGGCTCCAGACGAGAGCAGTTGGGACTCTTGTGCGGTATTCATATAAAAATAAAATATTTTTAGGAATCCTACCTTGAGTGTGGAATACTTGTAAGGATAACTGTTAAAAAATCATTCCTTTTATATGATTCCTTCCATTAAAAATCTTGTATTTATAAATTTCTACGAATTTTAAAATACACAAGTTTGTACTTTTCCACCCCCGGCCTTTTCAAAAGGTGGTAGGTTGGGGATAATTCAAAACGGAAAATATAATCCCACCTTTTAGCACATTTTTCTGAAAAACACTATGAAAGGTTTTTTTAAAACCACAACACCAGAATTTCCCGTGAAATCTATTTGATGCCGCTGAAGCGCCGTTTCAGTTACCTCTCAATGCTCTACGGTGGGATTGAGTCCACATTGATACGGGAGCGAGTAGTACACATTCCCCGTTCAAATAAGACCAGTTTTTTTATAAAGTAAAATATATGAAGTTGATTCACCAGCGAGAAAAATCTGAATTCTTGTTTCTGATGTTTTATTTTGAAAGAACGTCGTCGTATAAAAACATTTTTTTCAAAACAATTTATAACCTATAAAAACATTTCATACTTACATGTAAATAAATTTAGTTCGTCCTTATATAATAACAAAGGTATCGTAAAACAATTCTGTGGATTTGACGGTAATCGTTAAATTAATGTATTATTCAAAAACAAATTTAAATAAATTTAATGACGATTTCTGTGGTTGAGTGGTTACGATACTTGGCTACAAATCCGGAGGTTCTATTTTAGGAGATTTGATTTATTTTTTTAATGTTATTGTACAAATAAATAATTTGAAATAAAATTATGGTACATTTGCAGCGCGTTCCAGAGAGGTAAGTACTTTCATTATGTCCTGGTGAAAGACTACCACTCAGAATCGAAATGTTGCTTAAAAGGCTTTAGCTAAGTTTTGTGATCAGATCTGTATAGCCAGTTACAGCCCCGCCGTCCTCTTCCTCATATCTTCCCCTCCCCAGTACATCCAGCTTCACAACCTATCTCAATTGAGTATGCCATACTCACTGGCTCCAGACGGTTAGAATCACTTGAACTCTTGTGGGGTACCTACTCCCGTAAAAAAAAAAACAAAAAAATTGCCTTAAAATATTATTTTTGCTTCTGATATTTTTTAAAACCCTTTCTCTACTATTGTATACAATAATAATAAAATTTCAATGATTTGTGTAATGCCATTTTTCTTAAAAATTACCTCATCTTATTATTAACTTTAACAGACTAAGCAAACTATAACAGTCTGAACAAACTATTAAAACAACTTATGGCTAACGTAATGCATCCACCGAATGGTATTAGTGTATAATGCGCGTATTTTGCACACAGAAACTAATAATTATATCTCTTTGTGTAAAGCTCAATTTGGACAAAAATAATATTGAGAATAATATTATTAATATTGAGAATAGAATTCCACATTTTTTCTTGCCAAATAAACAATTTATTTTCGAAAAGTGATAGACTAAGGGGCCATCCATAAATTACGTTACACCTTAAGGGGGGGAGGGGGTAGAGATGTGTGACATTGTGTAACAAGGGGTGTGGGGGGGGACATCAGTCTCTGTGACGTCACATGTAAAAATCTTGAAAAAAAATTTTGAACCAGCGTGTTGATTATTTTTAGATGTAAAATCGCAAAATATGTGACGTCACACAAGGGGAGAGGGGTCTCACAAATGTGACAATGTGTGACAGGGACGGGGGGGGGGGGGTCAAAAAATTATGAAATTCGTGTGACGTAATTCATGGATGGCCCCTTACCAGTTTTCTTTCCAATTCGAATAATTCTTTCTTTTTGAGATTATCGATTTCCTTAAAATTCAATTAACGAAATATATTCTGTCCAGCGTTCAACCAAAAAATTACTGTTATAGTAAATGTTTCTACATTTACGGACGCGGAGCGCAAGAGGGGTGAGGGAAGGCGGGGAAGGAGGAAGGGGAACGCGTGAGGGAAAGAGGACTTGGGAGGGGAAGGAGCAGTGGAAGGGAACGAGACAATAGGAAAGATTACGCAGGGGAAAAAAAATCTTTTTTAAGTGGCATTCAACGCATTCCTGGAAATCGCTAGTAATTATTAATTCACAATATTTCTACATGCACCGTAAAGTTAACCTTTTGTGGGTAAAGTTGAAACTTTTCTAATTTCATTTACCTTGATTCTGTCTGATGTAATCAGAAAACTAATTATTAGTTTCGTTAAATGACACTTGCTTCTGCTCGTATCATCTCTTTATATTCCCTCGTATAATTTCAACGACGAGCTATTTTCGATGAATACAATAATATATGCTTTAACAACTAGCGTAATATCTGAGTAATAAATATACTTGTTCCAAGTTTTAGAATGTGTGGGCGTAGATAATGTGGGTGTCGAAAGGAGAAAATTAAATTTATTAATGAAGCCTTCATCCATGAATAACGTTTTCAAAATAATTTTTCTAAAATTACTTTTCAAATTACTTTTCAAATTCCGTGAATCAATCCATCCTTAATGGTAAAATGGGGTTTGTCATCAGAATAATATGTAAGCAATTTGATGACACAGATGCAATGATAGCCATGTTCGATGGCGTCATAAGAAGTAAGCTAGATCATGCTAGTGGTGTGTGGACTCCGCACCAGACTAAATATATTAATATGCTGAAACAAATCCAGAAAAAATTCCTTAGGTATGTCTATATGGAACTTATCCGAGGTTCATGCACCATATAGAGTTACTTGAGGCTACAAATAGATTTAGTTTGGAAACTAGACGTTATGCAAATCTTGCAATTCTTAGTTTCAACATAATCCGTCTAAAAGGGATCGGAATGATAATCTAGTCTCCTTCAACGGAAGCAATCTCCCGAACAGGCCTTCCATTGATATGCTTGGTGTAACTCTAAGTGACCAGCTCAGGTACGGGGGCTCCATCGAGGCCAGAGTTAAGTTAGCCTCTCAGAAACTGGGCGTACTGTACAGGGCCCGCAGATACTTTAATAGTACACAACTGCTAACCCTGTACAAATCGCAAGTGCGCCCCACGGTTGAATTTGGCAGCCACCTCTGGTCTGGGGTCCCAAAATACCTGAAAAAAACCCTCGACTCTGTGCAGAAACGGGCGGTCCGTTTGATAGATTCTCCTAACTTAACAAATGGACTGCAATCTTTAGAGCACAGGCGTCAGGTGGGAATGCTGTCCTTGTTCTACCGGTATTACAATGGAAGATGCTCCGAGGAACTAGCGTCACTGATCCCCTCGGCACCGGTGCATAGTCGGGAAACACGCCAAACACGCGCTCAACATTTGTACACGGTTGACATTAGTCACATGAGAACGGGTCGTTTCTACGACTCGTTCTTGAGTTCAACAGCCCGGCTGTGGAACGATTTGCCGGCTTCTGTGTTTCCTCCCTCCTACAATAGTCGGTCTCTACGGTCTCTTCAAGACCCATGTTCACTCCTTCCTCTCCTCAACAGCACCCTCCACACAGCATCTTCAAAGATGACATAGGCCCTGAGGGAAATTATTTCCCTCAGGGCCTCCTGTGTGGAGTTAATATAAAAAAATTTTTAAAAAAATCCATAACTATATTGACAGCCCATTCCTCTTGGAATGCTACGGTTTATACGTGCCTGAAAACTTCAGTCGTAGTCGTCGACACGACTTGTTGAAAATACCATACGGCAGAACAGATGTTCTAGCACAGCATAGCATGACAAGAGGAATGGTACTGTTTTACGAAATATCAAAAACACTAGATATATACAACTCTTCTTTAGATAGCCTTAAGATTTTTTTGTATAATGATCATCTTCTTAGGTGTTAAGATTGTCACAATGAGAAAATTGTACGGTAATTGGATTATTAATCTGTTGTACAATTAAAAAAATAAAATAAAATAAAATAAAAAAATAAAAAATAGCCGCAAAAAGCATTGATTTCAATTTAGTTAACATATAAATTCGGATGCATTTTTTAAGGAAAAGCATATAGTTAAAATAAGTGTTTTACCCTGAACAACGTGAACCTGAAGGTGACTAAAGAGGACATATAATCATCAGTTATTTGATGGACGATGACGACATCGATAGGCAAAGACGAGCTTTCAGCATAAAAGCAAACATGCTCAATAGAAGATTTCGCCTTTGCAGTACCACTGTAAAAATAATTCTCTTCCTATCCTTCTGCCAACGTTGTATACGAGAGAACTTGGGCAAACTACGAAAAGAGTGGTATAGAAAGACTTCGGGGCCAGTATAATAACGTCTTCCGCATAATGTTTGGTCTCCCCAGATATTGCAGCGCTTCCCGTATGATCCAGGGTGGCGGGAATGAGGGAAAGGTATGCAGATCTGGAAATATGCTCGTCATGGAAGCTCGCCGCAATCCATCCTCCAGCATGGACGCACAATGGAGAAAAATATTAGCTCCTAATTTAGTTACAGTACCCTAAAGGTTTATTATTATTATTATCTTTTTTTCTTTACTATACTTTACTATTCCGATTTAGGCAAATGTTTTTAGACATTCCGTAACGTAAAAGTACGAGTACCTGTAACGAAGTTCGCAGACAATAAAGCATGTGAATTTTATACTACTTCCACACCAAAGCTAACCTTCCAACTTCGAACTCCAAAATGGCGGACATCAAACAGCTGATTCGGCGTTGTATCTTATCAGTTGCCTACAATTGTGCAGGCGATGCTTCGGTTTCCATGATATTGATTTTCATTCGTAAAGCTAAAAAAATTAAAATTTTAAACAATTTTTATCGACTACTATTATATTTTTAACAATCTCCCGTAATAATATTGCCCAGTGTTGAGCCAAATCGTCTAAACGTTTGCAGTTGGAAGTTAGCCCCAGTGTGGCCGTGTCAAATTCAAAAATTCGCCAGAAATCAAAGTGTTACACTATATTTAAAAAAATCAGTGTGAAATTTTACAAAATTAATTGAATTTTATCGGAGGCGGAACCTTTTTTAACAGTGTAGTGACGTCACGGATTTATTTAATTAAAAATAAAAATAAACATAAATTTCTAAAAATTTTAAGTAATATTTTCGTAATCTCGGTAGAAAAATCTATCCACACGATTTTTTCCAAGTCATGAAATTCATGCAATTGGCCTATTTGACGCTCTTGAGAAAATCGTATCACCTATTTTCTTTTTCCACTAAATATTTGACTCTATTCAAAATAATTGTCTAGCTGACGCCGCCGGCTTTTTAATATCTTGCTTTCGGAAATAACCAAAACTTTATTATGTTAGGCACTTTTAGTTCCTTAGCAAATTTCCGACAAGAGCCAATCGTTTTTAATCTCCCGTTTTTTTCAAGTTTAATTTAAATAACCTGTGTTTGTTTGGGGCTTAAGTTGGAATTACGCCGGAGACTATAAAGCAACCAGAATAATTTAATTTTGGATTTTCCTTGATAATCACAAGATCAAACCCCGAAGTTCATGCTACCGGCTAGAGTTAATTGGACGTTTTATCAGCTTTCAAATTTATTTCAAATTAGCTTTATTATTTCGGGCGTGTTTTTCTTTCCCTTTATATTGTTTGTCAGTTGGACTCGAACAAACGAAATGCTCTCTGAAAAGACTTGAAATGTAATTAGAATCGAACGTTCTCAACTGAGTCTTAACAATTTTTCGGTCTCTTAACTTGTGATAATGCTAGTATTTTTATCAAATTAATAGGAATGATAATAAAAGTATGTTAGAACGATATTATTTTATGATGTTTTTTCAAAATTTAACAAAATAAAGTTATGTTTGCACCACTTTCCAGAGTGGTAGATACTCTTCCGACGAGTTGTTACAAAAAATTTGAACAATTCAACAAATATTTGAAGTTAATTTTCACGTTCTGTGTAAGTTATATTCAACTTCTTTTATTATATCATTATAGGCCAGTTGCATCATAAAACTGAAATAATCATAGAACTTGAATGGAACTTTCAGAGAACGTGAAAATTACCTTCAAATATTCGATGAATTGTTCAATTTTTTTAAACAACCCATCCTTAGTGTTTACCTGGTTTGAGAGAGCTATTTAGGATTGAATATTTGCTTGAAATGCCTTTAACCGTGATATGGTGACTAGATCTGAATAGCCAGATATGTCCCCCTTCTTATTCCCTATCTCCTTCCCCTCCCCACTACCTCAGCGTCACAACATACCCCAGTTTGGGATGCCATAGTCTCACTGGCTCCAGGCTGCTGGAAGCAGTTGGGACCCTTTGAGGTATTCAATTAAAAAAAAAAGTTTATACACATAAAAAAAAATTTATGCGAAAACCTTAAAAAAGTCAAAATAGATGCATACAAGAGTCAATACATATATTTAAGTATTATTTATGTAAACTTCTTTTAAAGTGAATACCTCAAAAGTGTCCCAACTGCTTCCAACCGCCTAGAGCCAGTGAGACTATGGAAGTGCTATGGAGTGTTGGTACCTACCCTGATGTAAAGCAGTGAATCATGTAATTGGCAGAGAAAGGATGAAAGTAGACTGAAAGCTATAAAAATGAGATCCCTGAGGCGTATGTGTGATAAAACCATGTATGATCGTGTGAGAAATGTGGAGATCCGAAAAGAATGCTAGGCTGATGCAAACGTAATAAGTAATAAGTAAGATTAAGAAAGGGATTGGACGTTTAGATGATTATGATTATAGAGCGAAGAATGAAGAAAGAAATGTAAAGAGAATATATGACGAGCCTATATGCGAGAATATATGATATAGCCGAGGATAACATGGCACGACCACTCTTGAGTTTGGCCATGTCAAGAGTCAGACCAATAGAAGAGTATATATGAGACGATGTATGAATGTGAATAATTCAAGGAGTGTATGCCAATACCGAGTTGTTTGGCGATCCGTCTTCTCTGCCAGTTTTTAAAAAAATATATATAGTATTAGCAGATGACACCTTTATGATTTAATGTTGGACTGGCAAAAAAAAGTATATTCCTAATTTGGACATTTGAAATACCACTCATGATCAGTAAAAAGAGACAGGAAGGCCCAAATGCACTACTAGTTTAGTCACTATACTTGAATTCATAAACCTTTTTTTGCCCTTTTGATTGTTTAATCAT
Source organism: Glyphotaelius pellucidus (assembly GCA_936435175.1). Taxonomy (NCBI): domain Eukaryota; kingdom Metazoa; phylum Arthropoda; class Insecta; order Trichoptera; family Limnephilidae; genus Glyphotaelius; species Glyphotaelius pellucidus. The sequence continues at coordinate 7,228,995 of OW386548.1, read as the reverse complement.
TTCTTTGCTAATTGGGAGCGGTTCGGTGCGCTGTGCGGCTTAGTCTGAAAGTTGCCAATGAATTATTTTTTATTTTATTTTTAAATAATTAGGCATTTGAGATTGATGATGATGTAAGGCGACAGTGGCAGCTTTCTCTGTTTTCTTTTCTCATCTTCGTTAGACCCAAAATGTCTGCCCGTGATAGAAAGTCTTGGAAATGTCAATTCAGGCAATGATTAATGTATTTTTAACGTTATTATTTATCAAAACGAATCACTCGCGTTGCCGATGTAATCATTATGATATTAAAAAAAAATTAAGTGAAAACCGCACAAGATTTCCAATTTCTTAAAACCGTCCAAAGCCACTGAGACTTATGGCATCCCTAATTGGGATATGTTGTGAAGCTGAAGTTGGTGGAGAGGGGAAGGAGATAGGGCCGTTGAAAGTAGGAAGTACCTGGCTATTTGGTCACCAAACACGGTCTAGCATTTTTAGTAACGTTTCATTTTTGAATGGTGGTTTTGCACCAGGGCTATACTGAGAGTATCTTTCACTCTGAAACGTACCGCACATACACTTTTATACTTAAATTATTTTAAATGGCTGGCTGACCGGTTAGTGGTGGTTGAGTTAGAATCGCGTTTGAGTCCCATCCAGGCGTCCTAAATCCTCCATCACGACACATTCAATATTTTCCGCTTTATGTGGTGCTTGTAGGAGATTTTAAAACATTATCAGGTTATTCGTAATCCGAGAATGTTTTGTCTTTTAAAAAATATGAACAAGTTGTGAAATATCACTATTCAATCAAATAAAATGTTCTTGCGCACACCGGGATTAGATCCCGTGACATCCGGATTGCTAGTTTAGAGTCGTTTGAATCTGCCTCATCTCATCTGTAGGCATCAAACATTGTAATTTACAATACCGGTTTTTCTTGACACCTCAAAAATTTCGAAAATGTGTATATTTTCTTGAGAAATCAATTCACTGTATCTGCCTGATTTTCTTATTAGGTATAGACCAAGGGTCGGCAGTTTGTCAAATGAAAAGAGCTAATTTGTCAAAGAAACAGGTTAACAAATACATCAGAGATCCATATTATAACGGGGGGTGGTTGTAATCGTACTGTGGTAAAAATGTGATGGAAGTATAATTACGATTAGCTATCTATCTACATTCTTACTGTAATATCACACTTCTGCTCTTTAAATGTTTCCATAAACAGGCACGCACATAGATTCCTTATTAAATTAATTTAAAATAACCAGTTTTGTGTTCGGAATGCAAAAAAACAATCGTTCGGCGGCTCCATCTCATGAGGCTGGTTGAGTAGAGGTGAAATTGCAATTGATGTCTGAAGGGCCGAAGAGCCGCAGACGCCTATGCAAAGAGCCGCAAATTCCAACCCGTGATATAGACAATAAATTTCGGAATAAAACAACCGTAGGGAAATTCGATATAAACATATTATTATGATATTTTATGAATAATTCATCTTATTAAATCAATCAACTGCCGCCGTTTTACGATCTGGATAAACTTAACGAAACAGTTTTTTTTCTTTTGCACCCTCTGAACCTGGTATCAGATGCCTTGGCATTGCCTTCTAGAAGCATAAGCATAATTGTAAGTAAAATAATTCTTAGATTACATACCTAAAACAAACGTAGATTATTTATTCATTTAATATCAACGGTATAAATAAACCATAAGCACACATGTCACAAAATCATAGGAAACATATTAGAAACAGTAAATAAAGATTATAAAGATAATCTTTTGAAAGAGAAATGACACCAGAGATGTGATAACATATAAAAGTCTACAGTACAAATAAAATTAATATTCCATTGAAGAAGAAGATAACACTTATAATCTAAATGAAAATATGAAAGAAAACAAGACACAGAAAAACAGAAAAAAACAATGGTCGCAACTGGGACTCGAACCCAGCCCTCTCGTCTAACCGGGACGTGCGCGTTTTCCAATTTCGATTGTTTCCAATAAAAAGAGTAGTTGCCTATAATATGGAAAAAGAACTAGTTGGAGATAATATTGATGATTCTAAATATTTGAAATATGAGATTGACAAATATGACGGTTTGACAGAAGGTGGCAATAGCGAAATTGGAAAACGCGCACGTCCCTGTTAGACGAGAGGTCTGGGTTCGAGTCCCAGTTGCGACCATTGTTTTTTTTTCTGTTTTTCTGTGTCTTGTTTTCTTTCATATTTTCATTTAGATTATAAGTGTTATCTTCTTCTTCAATGATATACTACGTTGATGGGAATAACCTTCAAAAGTTATAAAAAGAGAGTTTTTCTCATAAAAAATTGAAAATTAATATTGTAATTATTAATTATTTTCATTTAGATTATAAGTGTTATCTTCTTCTTCAATGATATATTACGTTGATGGGAATAACCTTCAAAAGTTATAAAAAGAGAGTTTTTCTCATAAAAAATTGAAAATTAATATTGATTGAAAAGATTTGATAATATAGCCCTCTTGTACCTACCTTCCGTGCAGTTAAATAGATCTGCCACATCTGCATATCTATTAGTAACTTCATGTAATCTAGGTACAAGCGAGTGTTTCGTATTATCAGTACGGTTATTGTAGCATTTAAACAGGATTTTAGAACGAGTGGCTCTCGTGGGTATATGAAATTCAATGAGCTTAGTTAAATCAGGACAGTCTATTCTACCATTAACAATTTTGAACATAAATATTAAGTCGTATATAATTCTTCGATGTGAGAATCCTAATAATTTTAATTAAGATTAGAGATGCCCTTGAAATGAAAGTCATTAAATAATAATGGCACATCTTTCATATTATCTTGAAATTATAATATCGAAGGCTGCTGTGCTCGAGCAATGCTGTGATCAAATTTAAACCATCACAATCTAGACCACGATCTCAATGCTTTATCCATAACAGCATTCTTTTAGATTTTGTTACCTTTTTTTACAAAATTATCTTCTGAAATAATACGATAAAAATGAGGAACCAGATTGAAATGTATTTAGGGGAACGAAACTAAAGCTAAGTTAGTTTGGTTGAACGACCTTCACTAATCACATCCATTATAACAGAGCCATTATCATTATTGCTGCGATAGAACAAAACGCGGCCTTGTGGAAGAGGAGCGAAGAGCAAAATTGTCGCAAGTGCTGTGAGAAGGCTCTACAAAATACCAACTCTCAGATAATGCTTTTTATGTATTTTCTTTGCTTTTAGGTGGGTAAAAACCCATATACAGATGATTGCATGAACACAACTAATCGTTTTTATGTAACCGTGTGAAATATTTTGACTTATATTTGGTAAGTTAGTTTCTAAAGCCATCGATCGATTTCATTGACATTACTTGTGTAACCTTTTCATTGAATTCAAGGGTGGTTTTTTTTAAACTAAGTATTCAACTAGGTAAAAAACCGTAGCGTAATGAACAAGTTTCAGTAAGGGGACGCTTACATAGTTTGTACATAACGTGTTATAGAGTGAATGAACCGAGAAAGAATTGCCATGAAAAGATATGACGCAAATATAAACGGGAAAATAAGTCGGGGACATAACGACGATGCCACGATCAGTTTTTTACGTGAATACCACACGTAAGTCCCAACTGCTCCCAAATGTCTGGATCCAGTGAGGCATTCCCAATTGGGGCATGCTGTTGTGAAGCTGAAAGTGATGGGGAGAGGAAGGAGTTGAGAAGAGAAACGTGGGGGGAGTGCTTGGCTATTCAGATCTGGTCACTAAACACGTATCTTTTAATCCCCTTGAGGTTATCTATACGTGCGGTGTGTTTAAATTTTGGTCTGCCACACCTAAGGAAAACAATTTTCCTCGGGGCCTATGTCATCTTTGAGGATGCTGTGTGGAAGGTATTTTAGGGAAAGGAAGGAGAGGAAGTTCTGGGAAGGAAAAACGTTTTCGGGGTGAGTAGGAATCTGGGGTCAATTTGTTCAGGAGTGGGGACGTATGAATCCATACCTCGCACTGCGGTACAAGGCGATGGGTCGAGAGTTTGGCAGGAGAAGCAAAAAGGTCTCCCTCAACCAGTTTCCTCCTGATCCATGATGTAGGTGGACAGACGCAAGTGCCGCAAAACTTGGACAAACCTCACCCCATGAACCCGGGCATTTCTGCTAAATCACCAAAGGTAGCAAACCACTTGGGGTGGCCTGTGGCAGGAGTGTTAGTTATCCAATAAATGGTTTCAGGGGCGGCAGTACTCACATCAGCCTCCCAAGTTTATAACTTCTGTAACATCATAATTTTTTGGTAATTATATTTTTCGTTCCTTTATACACAACAACATCGGAAGTTTGTATTTCTTGTTTGTGTTTTTTCCAGGATTAAAATATTTCATGTGTAGATACTGAGCTAAGCTAATATTATCCTGTTTACAGGACATGTTACGCGGAAAGCCCCGAGTGGGAATAAGATGATACCAATATTGAGAAAATGTACCTAGGATCAAATGCAAATACAGATATTTGTGCTTCAAGATAGGTTAATGGTGGTGACCTTTAATAGGAAGATAAATACTTAGTTTTTAGTGTAAACTTTGCCTAGCCTTATTAGCAGCTTATATTATTTCTGTAGGTAACGGTGCATTCTCTGATGAACAATACAACTCTGATGATCGGAAATTTCATTAAAAACTTCGTTTCTAAGACTTATTTATTTGTAAATTCAACATAAGATTTTTACAGCTGAAGCCAGTTAGACTATCACCTAAAGGCAGTATTCTATAAATAAAAAAATAATAAAATCTTCTTCATATTTCCAAAGTTTAAATGTTCAAAAATATCTCCTTAAAAGGATTTTTGGAAATTCATATTATTTTTAATGTTATAACCATTTAAATATTGCAGTTTAGACGGAATCTAACTAGAATATTAAAAGAACAAAATTTTTAACGCATTTTTCGCAAAACTCCTTTTTTCGAGACGGTTGACACGATATCTCAAATTTGGTGTGAGTCTTTTCTATACATTAATCTATCGCGCTAACTAAAACTGTAATAAAATTTCAATTTTTACTATTTTAAATAAATTTGGAAAGTCAAAAAACTGGTAAAAAAATGTATTTTTATTTAAGACAGCCGCCATTTTGCAAAAAAATTTTTTTTCATTTTCCTTAGTTCGGGCCATAGCCGCACTTGTTTGGATTAATAATTAATTTGTTTTTTTTTTAGATTACTAGGAGGGTTGCAATCGTGTCAACCAGGGCGCGCCATTTTTTGAGACCCCCCACTTCAACACCCTGTAACTTTTTGAATTTTGTATTTTTTTTTGTATTCTTTAATATTTAATAAATATTTGGTAAAGTTATGGCTGTTAAAAATATTATCGGTTTTTTATTGCACCTGAAAAAACACCTACAATTCATGCTTCTAGATTAGAATACCCCCTTAATAAGCAAAAAGAAACCCTATTTAAGAGTATTACAAACAAGAAAACATTAACAAGAACAATAATGATAGCAACAAAATTAATAAAAACAATTAACAAGAGGTAAACCAAACTATGTAAAAATTATGAACGAATACCAGCTGTAGTTTCGTTCGCCACTCCAGTCATCCTCGGCGAAATCCGTAAGCAGTCTCTTTCACTGAAACCTCTCGCCAAGGACTGAGGTCAAAGAAAGCTTCCAGATCTCATCAATGCTGTCATTTGTAGAATCGGCATTTACTACCTTACTTAAAATATGAATTTTTTATTATGTGAATATTTTATTATTTGATAAACACTCGTGTATGCGAAAACCTTACCAATATTGTAAAAATGACAAAAAAGAGTTCATGGAAAAATATATACATTGCTTATCCAGGTAAAGAGGGTTGTTTATCTGTTTTGTTAATAGAACATAATAATAAATTTACGATTTTATGAACAAAAACACGTTTTGTAGAGATTACAAGACATGAATATCTGTCATCAAATACTGCGCAAGGCACTCGGCGCGCGGTAAATAATAACTAAAATAGCGCTGTTGCGCATAAGTGGGATGCAAAATGAGGTGTTACAGATTTGTTTAATAGTAACAAATCGAATCTAAAATTGTACGGTCTTTACACAATGTGTGACTAAAACACGAAAGTTGATTGTTTTATTAATAAGGCCCTTGGGGTGTACGGACATAATGTACAATACGAAGCAAACGAAGCAAAAAGCCGTTTTGGTTGCTTATATGTATAATATACTGAAAGCATTTTGTATTTGGAAAGCAGCGTAAGTAAATTATTGTATGCATTCGAAATATCAGTCAGATATTTAATTAAAATGAAGACACTATGAGCGAAACTGAAAAATCAGAAAAAGATATTAGTACCCCTGGGACTCAAACCCAGGACCTCTCTCTTTCCGGGCGAGGGCGCTGTCCACTGCGCCAAGGTGTCGATATCAAATTCGGTCACTTTTAACTGTATCATACTTCGAAGAACCACTCATATTATCTTCATTTTCTGGGTTCGAGTCCCAGAGGTGCCAAAATCTTTTTCTGATTTTTCTATTGAGTTACGCTCATAGTGTCTTCATTTTAATTAAATATTACAATTTGAGATTTTACTCATAAAAGTTAAAATAATAATATCAATCAGATAGTTTATTTTAACTCTCCAAAGGTTTTGGAAGTGCCCTAAAGTCAAAACTGTCGTAACTTTTTCCTAGCGGAGGAAGGGTTATTCACAAACCGTTTTATCCAAAGAAGTATTGGCTTCTTTTAATATATTTATCTAGCAAGTCACGACAACAGCTTTTACTAGTGAAGAAAATATTGCAAACAGCGTAACGAAGTCGTGCTCTACCTATAGAGTTAAAACTAATCGTGCAATATGAACACGCTTACAGCATTTCATTTAAAAGTTTTGTTTTTGCGAAATTTGCACATTGCCTGTTTCTGTACTAGTTTGTACATTTTTTAAAGCATGTTTCAAAATTATGCCTTCATATGCCTACATTTCACATATTGCCTAATATTCAAGTAACGTTTTCATAATAAGCCCTTTATTCTATCTTTCAGAATGAAAAACAACAAATTGTGAATATATTAAACTAAACAAACAACAACACCTGGCGGATCTCACGAAAAATTTTGTTATTTTAAACAAATTATTATTCGTATTTCTCGTTGATCCTTCGTGAAAAGTATTTTTTACTGAAATAATGAATGCTTCAATTACGTGCCTTATCTTTTGTATAAAAAGGAAATAATAAAATTACATAGTTGGAAAGTAATCATTCTTTCTTAATAAATTATAACACCTGGAAATTCCTAGTACCTATGATAGGTGAAAATTACAAAAAATATGGAACAGTATTATATTTATCTAATATTAGAAAATATATACTTAATATGATCAAAGCGCGTAATGCATGTGGTGAAAATACGATCTCAGGAGTAGGTAAATAATTTTATTCGGTATCTTGGTTTCTACACTGTACAAGATGTTAAGGGACGTACTTTTCTTAGTTTAACCAGTGATTTCTGACATTATTTGGAATAAAAATTTAAATGAAATTTTGGTCTCCAGTGACAGTTTTTTTTTTTTGACGTGATAACGTCTTATGTATCGATGAACGCCGGCAGCACTCACCAAAAAGTATGACTCATTGTCACGTTGTCACGTTCCGCCTGGGCCGAGCGTGCAAGTGAGATTGCGAAACAAGCGATAGAGAGATGCACGATCGGCCTAAGCGTTCGGCGAGAGCGCGGAACAAGCAATAGAGAGGCACGGTCGGCCTAAGCGTTCGGCTTGTGACTGTAAAATTCTATATTAAAGTTTTCTTATGACGTTATCACTTAAAATTATTGTCCGTTAGCCGACCTTACAGACAACCAATTTTTTTTAACTTAAGTCATTAGAAAATGTAGGTATTGAGGGTTTGGTTACTCGGCTGAGTGACCAGTGATGATATGTGAAAGTTTTTTTTAGGATTTGAAAAAAACATTAAAAAATTCACCAAATACCAAATATCCGAATTATTTAGTTTGCATGTAACCAAAAAGGTTACATGCAAACTAAATAAATGTGCTTTTCTTTCTGACGTAAAAAGTTCGGAATAATAAAAAAGCTTTGTTCTTTTGTTGGGAAAGCTTTAGGTGGGCCAATGAAAGGGCTTTATTTATCTCCCGCCCCGGCTGTGATCTCGTATGATGTGAGGATTGTTTCTGACACTTCTCCGACATGTCCACCCCCCAACCCTTAACCCCCGACCCCCAAGATTCCATCTGATATCTGGAGGCTGTACCGGGATTGTGACTCGAATTGCTAATGCAAAAGGCCATTACAAATTTTATTTTATTATTATTTGCTCGAACTTATGAGAGTTTACAAAGAACGCCAAATGAAAGAACAACATGTCATTTTTGAGCGCTGGGAATATTTAATCCCTTGGAAAACGTTGTACGTTAGACGTAAGCTTGTTCGAAATTCTGTAGATTATTTTTTCGGTTTTAATCTTACAAGGCAGATGTTTATTTTGACTTTCGGTGGAAATGTTTTTCCCAACGAAATTTATTTAATAAATTTTCCCCCAACATTTTCAGTTCACGATCAATTTCCTTTCAGTGCAACGATCTTTTGAATTTTTCTTTGTGGATAGTTCAATCATTCAAACAAATGATTAACTTGAATGCCCTTTTGTCGGAAATATAAAAAATTAGAAATTTCCCAAGGAAAATTACATTTTGCGAAAATTATTTAAATTAAGTAAAGTGGAGTTTTTAATTAATATTAATTACATCTAACTTTTTTTGTAAATGTTTTAAATATCCGAATTCAGTGCATTCAATTTTGAAAGTCCGCAATTCGAAAATTTTGAAATGTATATTTTCAATCCAAAAATGACAATTTTTTGGCGTCTTAAAATGCAAATTCTAATATAAATTTATATCTGTGATTACCTGGTTTATAGACAACATAAAAAAGTAGCAATATTCAATTTCGCACCTACTAGGTACCGTGTAGACCAGATGTTCCCAAACTTTTTTTTCTCTTGGACCATTTTCAAAATTTTACTGGTTTCGGTGGACCCCCTGCTGCAACATTTCTACCATATTCCCAAAACTCGACACGCGTTGTACTGAATATTGAATATAACGCCGGAGTTGTGGTCTGTCACAAGGGGGGGGTGGGGGGGGTTTAATGTGATATGAGATGGGGGGCGGGATGGGATATGGGCATGGGTCTCAAAATGACAATTTTTCACCCAATTAATAGTGTACTATCTGCCTACAATGACAATCAAAGCCAAGCCAACATTTTTGTTCTTTACTATTTAAACCAGCAGGCTTATTCTCTATCTTTTGTGGGTTCATTGTCGAGATAATGGACGTGATCTCCTGACAGATTTGTGTGATTTATTTGCTTTTTCTATGTACAACGTACATTAAATGAATAAATAAACATGCATTCTTGCAGGAATTCATGTTTAAAACGATCTTAACTAAAATATGTTACAGTAAATATGTAAAAATCACACAAATCTGACAGGAGGTCACGTCCGTTATCTCGATAACGATCCCACAAAAGATAGAGAATATGCCTGCAGATAAATTTTCGTGGACCCACACTTACAACTTGTGGACCCCCATTTTTTAATCACGTCTACGTGGACCCCCGTCGAGTCTCCCGTGGACCCTTGGGGTTCCACCTGGACCACTTTGAGAATCACTGATGTAGACCAATTTGAAAATTTAAGAACATGAAAATAACAAACTTGAAAAGTTAAGCGCGTATAAATTTTAGGATTTTTGTAATTTTTTTAAGCTACCGCTTAAACATTTGAAGTTTTTATGCTCTTAAAAAAATGTATGTAATTTTTGAACATAAAATCTAGACGATTCCCACGCCGAAACGCAAATTACGTTAAATTCCCTTGATAGAAAAAAATCGCAAAGCGCGCTCCGAAAATTATTATAAACACGTTTATTTCACTTCTTTTGGAAGTTATATGTATGAAAAATTCACGATAAGTCTTTAAATGCTCTTTTAGATGTTTCTCGCGAGATTTTTGCTGAATTTTAAACGCGTCGTGTTTTATTAAACATTTTCACAATTTTCGCTTCAATATTATCGTTTTAAATATTAGCGCGCTCTCTCCAACATTCGTAATTACATACCTCTCCATCTTCTTCTTTTTGAGCTGGTATACGGCGCCTTAAGCATGCTAAAAATATGGAATGAACGAATTAATGAAGGGAACGGGACGAATGGGAAAAGACAAGGGAGAATCAATTTCTTTATTAGTGGCATTGCAACGCATGCCGAGAACTAAAAAAACATAATAACATAATTAAATATATATTTGCATTGTTAAAAAAATTGCCAAAATTTTAATCCTGAGGCAAATATTGTAAATACTTTCAGCTTCATAAATCCCACAATTATAAAATTCCGTGATTTTTCACAGGTTTGCGCTTATATTACATAAGCATTTTTAAGTGATTCTTATATTTCTTTTCTTTGGTCAACGCATATTAATTACGCTGTTGTTAACCGCTCATTTTATTCGTGATTGTTTTTAAATGTACGGCGATTCTCCAACTACCCTCTGCCTAAATAAAAGTGTAATTTTTTAAATTTAATCATGGTATTAAAATAATTCAATCTGCCATAAATTCCAATTCTAAAATGAACAAAGGAGAATTAATCAAATTATAGGAGATATTGTAAACAAGTAACATTGTAATCGAAAATCAAATTCAAATTCAAAATATGTGATAATTTAAAATCAACCACATGTTAAAATATGTTAGTTGTTAACTGTTTCATTTTATCAGAATGCGCATTATTGAAATAATATCAAATCCATCAAATTATTAACATAGCAATTTATCACAATCCTTCAAATAATTCAGAATTCAGAAATTTGCAGCATTTTGCTGAAAACCATCGAATCATTATAATAATTATTTTGCTCTCGACTTATATTATAATACAAACCGATCGTTATTTCGCAATAAGCGTGACCGTACAAGTACATTATTATTTATTAACATTATTAAATTATTACTATACTAGCTTTTCCCCGCGGCTTCCGCACTAATCAATTTTACCCCCCTCCCCCCAACCCCCATCCCCTCCTGCATTCCATACATTCATTCCCTCACATTCAGTTTTCAAACATCTTGCCTGCCACCTAAATTTCATAATGTTGTAGTTCAAAAAAAAAAAGAATTATCCAATTTTGTTCATTCGTTCGGAATTTATGCGCTTGCAAACATTTCGGATGTTTATTTTTATTTAAATATTTGGAAGTTTTTAAATATAAAATTTTTTTTTAATATTTATTATTCAGTCTTTATAATCGTTACGAATTATATTTTTAATGTAGGAAATCTCATCTGACATTTATTCCAAATCATAAGCTTGTTCAGAAAAACAAAACATATTCTATTTGAATTTTCTGGAGCAGTAGTCGACCAGTAGGTAGGGGGCTGAGTACCTACCAGCATAGAGCCCACAAATATATCAACATCGTTTTCATGGAAACGATTTTTTTTCTGACGTTAGCAAAAGCTCGCTTTGGAGTATATGGATTTTACAGGTCATTTGTACTTGTGAGTGAACACACGCTTAATTTATTAAACTGATTATTAGTAGCAATAAACCCGTCCGTTGTAATGCACGTTTTCATCGCGCGACAAAATATCCTCTGACAAAATATCCTATGGACAAAACATTGTTTTCCAGGGTCCCCTTAACTAATGAATATATAAGGGAAAAAAGTATGCGGAGAGATAAAGAGAACAGTAAAAAAAATTGTGTTAATAGCCTTGCGTCTGCGCGGTTGAAATTTAAGAACCCTGCTTCGAGGGCATGTCTGACGCCGCGCCACATGAACATCTGTGTACGTGAAGTTTCAAACAAAACTACCATTGTAATTCGTTTTCGAATTCAAAAATTTGTCAACGGATGATGCCACTTACGTTAGCAGATCGCACGAGAGCGTGCCCTAGGTAGGTGTAAGTAAAACGGTTTTGCATATTTGAGTATCTCTCCGGATATGGAAACGTTGATGGTAATACTAGAATTGTGAGTGAGAGTATCACGCGGCTATATATTGCATATGATGTCATTGCCTGTCGCGGTTACTTTTTCTCGGTGACTAGCAGTCACTGGATCGCAGTGGATCCGAGGAACTATTTTAGAACCGGTTCCCATCGGATATATAAAATGGTCACCAACACTCAAACTGGGCGAAGCCAAATGAATAGCCACCTGCAGGGCCCAGCAGCAAAAACCTGTGGAGCGGGTTTTTAACTGCTAGTCTTAACTAGGAATATACAAATAAGAATATTAAAAAGGATATGGAGATATATAAAGAAATTGCGAAATTACGATTTATGTGCTCACAAATAGTAACTGACTGTTAATGAAAGTGAAAAATTGAAAAATGAAATCTTAGTAGTTTTGAAATTTTTTTTACCACGCTAAAAAAATTTATAAATATATTTTTTAACGTTAGCAAGGAATCATGAAAAATGCCTAAGTATTGTAATTTTTTCAAAGTAGGTACATGTGTGATTGACATAACTAACTACCGGTGCGTAATGTGCTGCTTTAGTAATGTTGGCTTTTATCCGAAGTAGCATAGTACTCCTCGTTGAAACATTTAAACCAATGACGGATAGCAATTCGGGAATATCTATTTTATTATTTAGCAAGTTATGTGGATGCAAAAGATCTGACCCTTCATATTAATAATAACTTTTTTTTAAATTTTATCTGGGACTCGTCAGATATTGTAGTTGACATAGTTTGATATAGGTAGTGAGCAGATAACGACTAAGCCCTAACTAGCACCGCGCAGCTCTTGATACGCAAAGCCCAACAAAATCTGCCTGAAGGGTAATATAAATTATTATGATTATTTGAACCGTCATTCCGTCTTAACCCTCTGTGTCGGAATTCCCAATATGCGGTCCTTTAAGGAGTGAAGAATGTCCTGTCATGTCCGCTGAGGATCACGGAGACGTCTTAGGGGTTATATATATCTACAAGGGTTGTCGAAGAATTAAAGACATTTATTCATTTTCTGCGACGCAGACGTTATTTCTCGAAATATGGCAGCACTAGCGTAGACTTTCACAAAATTCACAAAATGAGCGGTGATCCGTCTTGGTAGCTGCGTCAGTGTGATATTTGCTTTCGTTTGCGACGAAGGCTCTGTTATCGAGGTGCGTTCAATTATTCGCTTTCTCAACCAGGAAGGAGTCCGTCCTGTTGAAATCCGTGAGCTCGCAATTTTGAACCCAGACGACAGTAACCATACAAACGATTTTGACAGAAAAAATTGCGTATGCAAATTGTGTGCAAAATGCTGACGAGCGAAATGTGTGAAAAGCGTTCGGGTATTGTTGAACCGTTTTTTCAACCAAGGCGGGGTTTTTGGGTTGAAACATGGGTTCACCACCTAACCCCAAAATCAAAAAGGCAATCGATGACTTTTTTACCTGAAATAATCTTTGAGGAAGGGATGAGATCATTTTTGGTCCCAGTGTTCTCCGACAAGGGGAACAAGAACCTACTGCCATGGTTCACCAACTGCATCGATCGCAACGGGGATAATGCCGATAAGTGGTGGAAATACGTACCTAAAATTTCAAATTTGCTTTTTTTATTAATTTATCCTGATTTTTTTTTAAATAAAAGTCCTTAATTCTTGGACGCCACTTGTATATAATTTGTATATTTCCTGGACTGTTACAAGCCTACCGTCAAATCTCTACATTGTATCTCTACAGTGACCACCGAATCTACATGTCTCGCAGCGGCAAATTGTAATAACTATACAGCCTTGAGCAGATGTGATCTCTAGAAGAGTGTCTACGCCGATTCGAAAGAAAATCAATGTAGGTAGTCAATTTCCATGAGACCTCTAGACTACCAATTTCTACCAATGAAATCCGTTGAAGAAATAATTTCGATGTTTTGGAAATTTGTGGAGGTGGTCAAACCCTCTAGGGTTGCTCCATTTTTTCCATCCATTTTAAGTTGTTTTTTTTTAATTACAAAAGTTGTGAAAAGGTATTTTATTTTACAAAAACCAAAAGTACTGAAACATTTAGTGGCAACATCTTAGTTTATAATGGCAGTAATGATTTGTAAAAATATTGATCCGGTGTGCTCCTGCAGACGATCTCCTGAAGGTCTTCCAAAAAAGGGTGTTTGGCGATTTCTCCGATATAGTTCATTTGAAATCAAAAAACCTAAAAGATTCTTTTAGTGGACAAATAAAACTAGGTACTGACAGAAGGAATAATCGATAAACGTTGATTTTTTGACAAAATGGCGGCTTCGTAAAAAGAGATCGAATTTTCGACAAAAATTACCACGTTAAATTTAAAAAAAAAATAGAAATAATCATTTAAAATCTTCTTCCTTCGATTTAAACCTGAGGAATGTATTTGAAAAGGTTGTGTTAAAATTTTAAACCGTTCGGTTAAGCCATTTTTTAGAAATCTTGGACACCGACTTAGAAAACATAGTTTTCAGAAAAACGTGTTTAGTTTCAAAAGAAGTTTAGACATTACTTTTGAAATGATGTTCACTTATTTCGTACAAGAAATAATTTGATTTAGTCTTCAGGTATAAAATGATCCCTTCATAAGGTCATTCGTACCTACGAATACAAAGAAAGAAAAGAACAGCTGCTACTCCGGTCTGTACTCCGCCTGCTTTCTAACAGTCCGAGATTTCTATACGAATATGTGTATTTCTCGGAAAATACTTATCAATTTTCAAGGAATATTATCATTTAAATATATATTCCGGAAAACCAAAAAAAAAACATTATTTGAAAATTCTAACTGCGTATAACCCCTTAAGCAATTCGAGAGATATTCATCACAGACAACAAAAACCCTTAGTCTTTTTTGGGAGAATAGACACAGACAGATTCATAAAAGTTATGCAATCTCATTTTACATTACGGTGGGATATGTAATTTAAAGACGGTTAAAAACAGAACACATTACGCTTTCAGTTTGCATACAAAAAAATACCAATCTATGAAGCAGCATCTGCCATTGAAAAATATTTTTCAAGGTTTTGCAAATTTTTTTATAATTATTTTGTTTTATATGAAATGAAAAAAAATTGAAGTGGCCAAAACTTTTGTAATACATTTTTCTAATTAAATTTGTTTTTTTAGTTTCTTGTCAAGTGATAATTACAATTTACGCGATAAAAACCACAGATAAGCGATTTTTAAAACTGGATATTCATGTTCAAAATATCAATATTTTTAGTTTCATATGTCGATTTGTTATACTGAAATCTGAAAGAATCTTTCATCTTCTTTCTAAAGTGGTCTGTTATTTTGAGCGTCTTTATCTAGAATTGAATTTATTGCGAAAATATGTTCCACGGAATCTGCATTCTGATAGTTCATAAATGAGAGGTAAATTGCAGGCTTTAGGGGTTAAAAAATATTTAAATTTAAAATTTCGATAACCGAACTAAAATATACTCGAATTACTTACTGTTTGAACCTAACATCCAAAAATAAAAGTGGATGAGTTAGGCCTAGGACCAATATAACCTCAGCGATTTACCAAAATAACACATCACATTTTTTTAAAAATTGCGAAATTGTAACGAGCGTAGGTACATGTATAAAATCTGGGGGCGGAATTTTCGGTGAATCGAGCTAAAAAACATTTTTTCTATGGTGGTTTATTTCATTGGGAAACGAATAAAAATGAATTTATGAACGTACGATTATTACAAAAAATAAATTAATAAATATAAAACAATAATATAAATAAATATATATTTTTTTTAAATCAATTCATTATTATATTTTGCTTTCGTTATTTTTAATAGTTTGCTCACCAAGTGAAAGGCGTTAAAAAATTTTCTTATTTAAAAATGTACTGTCTCATTACCATTATTTCTAAATAATAGTTTGGGATACTAGAATACTCACCTTTGATGAAATGAAAAAAAAATGGTAAACAAAAATGAAAATTTAATTTTTTATTTAACTTTTATGAGTAAAACCTCAAATTGTAAAATTTAATTAAATGAAGACACTATGAGCGAAACTCAATCAAAAATCTGGAAACAGAAAAATCAAAAAAAGATATCTGCTCCTCTGGGACTCGAACCCAGGACACCATCTAGTTTGCATTTAGTCCTGATTTGAATCTTGCAATCATACATAAAGATGGCAGCCAATAAAAATATCCGTTAAGAAAATGAAGATAATATGGGCGGTTCTTAGTCGAAGTATGGTACAGTTAAAAGTGTCCGAATTGGATATCGACACCTTAGCTCAGTGGTTAAGATAACTCGCCCGGAAAGAGAGAGGTCCTGGGTTCGAGTCCCATAGGTGCAAAAAAAACTAGTTAAAATACACAGGGTAAGTCTTGGTTGTAGGTAACTAACTACAATAAGCCTTCGATGTAATTCACTAGTTATAAATCTCAGTGCTAAGTTGATAGCTATAAGTCATAGTTGTAAGTCACTAGTTATTGATCTTTATGTCTTCAAATAAAAATAAGTTGTGAAGCGCCCTTGAGGTGTTTCCGTGGAGAATTATTATTGTTTTCCTGCAATATACTCCCTTGAATGTATCTCTCTCATGCTGAAAAGGGGGTATTTAAAAATAAGTAATTTAGATGTTGTAGTTGTTTTAATATTGATAAGAAGCAAAATCATTGATTCGTCTACAATTCAGATTTAAAAAATAGAAAATAACCGTCTAGCTGTACGACATTTTAATTGGTAGCGTTACTCTATTTAATTAGAGAGAGAGCTGCATTTACTTTCGCTACAATTCACTATTCAGTGGAGTGTAAGCAAAGTATCTACCCCGCTGCACCCCCCTCTGAAAGTTTAACAATGATTCTGTTCTCGCTACATCACACGAAACATAATGGGTTATACTACGGAACTAGCAAACCTGCAAAGTAAATTGTTTGCTTTAAAGTTAAATATACATTTTAGTTTACTTGCAAATTGCTTGTTGTTAATAATTCTGACAAAAATTTGTATCTTTCCTGGAAATGCCCATTTTGTTGCATCTAAAAACTGCTTACGAATGGCAGTATCAGATGCACTTATAAATGGACTGTAGATACAGTATATATAAAACTAGACGAAATGATGTTTACTGGAATTTGTGTGTTAATATGTGTAGGAAAACCAAGATATGCAAGGAAAAGGGTTAAGGGCCATTAACCAGTGACCGAAAATTCAAATTTCATCGAAAGATGGTCTTGCAATTGTACCCTTGCAACTGTACAGGGCGGTTCCGATGAGAAAGATAAATTATTCTCCGTACCAGCATTTTAAAAAAAGAACTTAATGTCTATTTTATTTCATTAAAAATTTGCCTTGATTTACCTACATTCAAAAATGTTCAAACGCGTGATGATAAAACTATTAAAATTATGTACTTTTTGTAATTATTTTATGATCTTAAGTATTTATAATTTTTAAGTAATGTCTAAGCAAAATAAGTATGTAAAAAAAATCTGAAATAAATTAGTTTTTAAGACCGTAAATAAATAGACAAATTGAAGTATTTTCATCACAAAATACGTACGCGGATCTTTTTATTAATGATTTTATTTGAACTAAAACTAAAATTCTGAAAAGTAGCTTTTCTAGATAATTTACTAATTTATTTTACTGCATGGTTATATGATTTAAAATGTGTGTCGTATAATACAAAATTTTATTTGAAAATTTAACAAATCTGTCAACGACTTACGGTTTAACCTCATTATGCTAAAAATAAACATCATTTTTCAAAATTTAAAACATAGCTTTACTAGATAAAAGAACATTTTTTTATCAAAATCAATTCATACTTTTTATTTAAAAAAGACGTATTTCCAGTTTTGTCTGGTTATTTCCTCTTAAGCAATCACTTACCACAGTATCTCTGTGCAGGAGCACATGACAATCGCAATGTAGTTAGATATTTTCACCGCGATACCTCTAGGTAATTATTGCCACATCTAAATGAACGGGTACAAAATTATATTATGTACTTCCGAGATGGTCAGATACCTTTGTTTTACTTAAAAACGAGATTGTGTCCCTACACAAAATAACATCAACTTGCTTCCAAGGTAGTTCCAATTCTTTTTCTGTTCTCAAAACAAATGCACTCGAAATTTTCGCTGTTTTTTTTTTGCCGTTGTTCCAAATTTCAAACACTTCTCGTTCTAGCAAGGTGAGGTTTAGGGAGAGGTAGGCACTCTGGATAAACAACATTCCAGCAAGCATATTCTTATCTCCAAACCAAACATTTGCGTTTGTTTGTGTGAATGTTTTACTTGACAGCTACCGTCATTGTTCCTGCATTTACGTTAGTTTCCACAGTGCAACGCTGTCCGAAGCGTTTGCTAATGAAGAGGAAGCGCAAGACGGCACTATAACCCAAAAAATAGTCACGATAGTGAATTGTTCTGTTCACATAATGAGTTCTGGAAATATCGTCGAGATAATCTCTAATCATATCCGAGGTGGCGATGGTTCAATAATTATTTTAAGTCCCGGAAAGACTAGGATCTGGGTTCCAGTCCCGTTACCGTTTTATTTTTTGTTTTAGTTCATATTTTCATTTCGTTGATATTATTTTCTTATGATTAGATAAAATTTTATCTCAAACAATCGTTTAACAGAAGATGGTAGAGAAACTTAGAAGGCAATAACCTTATTGATTACAAATGAAATTACAACAAAAAAGTATAAATTTAGACGTAAGAGGGAATAAATAACCAGACAAAACCGGAAATATGTCATTTTTAAATCAACTTTTAGACGTATTGACTCTTTTCCTCAAAAAATTATAAATTTATTTCGAAATCCTTTTTTTATCTGGTGAAACTATTTTTAAAATTTTGAGAAAATATGTTTATTTTTATTACAGTAAGGTTTTACCGTAGGTCGTTGGCAGATTTGTTAATTTTTCAAACAAAATTTTATATAACATACGTTTCGAATCATTTAATCATGCAGAAAAATAAATCAATAAATTATTTGGGAAACCTAGTTTTCAGAATTTTTATTTTAGTTCAAATAAAATCATTTAAAAAAATATCCGCGCCCTTGTTTTGTGACGAAAATGCTTCAGTTTGTGTATTTATTTACGGTCTTACAACCTAATTTTTTTTTTCAAATTTTACTTTTAATTTTGCTTAGACATTGTTGAAAAATTACAAATACTTAGATATGATCAAACAATAATTACATAATGTACATATTTTTTATTTTTTTATCATCACGAGTTTGAGCATTTTTGAATGTGGTATTTATCAAAGCAAATTTGGAATGAAATAAAATCAATATTGAGTCATTATGTTAAAATGCTGAGTATGGATAATAATTAATCTTTCTCATCGAAACCGCCCTATAACCGTTGCAAGGGTACAACCGCAAGATTATCGTTCGATGAAATCTTAATTCTAGGTCGCTGGTTAATGGCTCTTAAAGAATTCATTACTTAGTTTGTGTGTGAGTTAGTGTGAAAGCACTATAAAAACATACATAATTTTACTTCAATGGAAAGTCAAAATGTTTTTTGTTTCTATAAAAAATTAATACTATAAGTAGCTATCATTATTTCCGATTAATTAATGATTTTCTGGCTATGGTTGTCACATTTAAACAGTTCCTGCGGAAGGCAAAACCACTGTCACTCATTTACGTACCGACCAGAACTAAGTTAGATCTGAATAGTATGGTACTTCCCCATCTCCTTCCCCTCCTCACTTCAAACCTACAGCCTCACAATATACCCCAATTGGAGTTGTCATAGTTTCGTTGGTTCCAGACGGGAGCACTTAGACCTCTTGTGCGGTACCTATTCATAATAAAAAAAAATTTAGCAAACTATAATTCACCAAACAAACCTCATCACCATTGATGTATGACGTGCCTTGGTCGGTGCTTATCAACTCAAATAATAATAGAAATTCCCAAAATTATTCATCGACCAATTAATTTGAAATTACCCCTCAATTAAGAGACGAGATAAACTTGACCATGAGATGTCTAAATTTATCTTAACGCCATCTGTTGATGAACAGGAATTCACTTTGCCAATTATTATTATAATTGTGATCGTAAGACCTTGGAACTAAAGATGGTGGACACGCGCCGCTGACTGTTGAACAATCACTAAATTTTACCAAATGAATGAATTTGTCAAAAGCACAGCGTTATAATATAATACTAACTGGTAAAGTTGGTCAGTCCTAGAACTAAAGAGAAAGAGTTGTTATTAAAAGACACAAATTAAACCCTTCAGAAATTTGGCGTATTTTTCAGATGTCAAAATATTTCCGCTTTGCAATAAAATGCAAAAATAAAAACTGTTTTTAAAAGGTCATGAAATGTGTTTTCAAAATTTTTTTATTCAAAATAAACATATAATTTTACGAAATATAAAAATTTTGCATGCAAATATAAAAAAGTTTTAAAAATGGCTAACCTCACTTTTTTTCTAACCATAATTACTGATAACGAAAAACAAATAAAAACACAAACAAATTTTTTGAGACAAATGTATTGTAAACCAATATATTTAAATTATTTATTGCCACCTCACCTCACTCCACTAATGGAGGACTGAACGCCGTTGGCGGCAACAAAAAACTGTCAAAAGAAGCGAAGCTGGCCGTCCATAATGGAGTGCTGGTACCTTCCCTGATGTATGGCAGTGAGGCATGGAACTGGCAGAGAAAGGATGAAAGTAGACTGAATGCTGTAGAAATGAGATCCCTGAGACGTATGAGTGGTAAAACCATGTATGATCGTGTCAGAAATGTAGAGATCCGCAAAGAATGCAAAGCTGATGATGTAAGCCTAATGAATAAGATTAAGAAAGGAACGCTCAGATGGTTTGGGCATGTAGAGCGAATGAATGAGGAAAGGAGTGTAAGGAGAATTTATGACGCAAATGTGAATGGTAGACGAAGTCGGGGACGCCCGAGGAAGACATGGCACGACCAAGTGAATCAGATACTTGAGTCGGGCGATGTCAAGAGTCAGAATAATTGAAGTGCATGTATGAGACGATGTATGAATGTGTACGAAGCAAGGAATGTGTGCCAAGATCGAGTTGTTTGGCGGTCCGTCCTCTCTGCCTACCCCTGCGGGGAAACGGCGTGATGGTTAGTTAGTTAGTTAGTTAGCCACCTCACTTTTTTGTCAAAATTATCAAAATTTCATTTTTTTTTTCTAATTGCGATTCAAAACTTTGGTTTCATAGGTATACATTTCATACAGGTGTACATTTTACTTTTTTGGTGGTTATTTTTTGGATTTGACTATAAAGCGTGGTGTTTTGCCTTTCTAATACCGTTTAGAACATATTTCTCACTCTGAAAGTAAGGGATTAAGGCGATTTATATGAGACGTGTGTGAGCTGGGACAGATATGGTCTCCTGCCATTCAAGGGGTTAAGAAAAAGGGATGGTGTTCTTATAAGTGTATTCACAACCTGCTTTTTCATAGATGGCGCTTATTTAGAAAAAACACTATCTGCAAGTTATTTTTAATACGCAATATTCTATACATATAAAAATGAAAATATGTTTGCTTCTGTCTCTGTATGTATGTATGCTGTGCGTTGCTAAATCATTCATCCGATCGCGACGAAACTTTGGGGACTTGATGTGCGCATGCCCGCAATTCTTATTACAGTAGTGAGTTCTGGCATCATGAAATTATACGTTGCTAATAGTTCATCCGATTGCGATAAAACTTTGGGGATTTGGCGCGTGCCTGCCAGCGATGGTTTCTATACATACTGGTGAGCTCTGACATTATGAAATTTGTATAAAAAAATCGCAATTGACACGCAAATCGTTTGAATGAAAGAATGAATGTATGGAATGCGGGAGGGGGGAGGGAAACTCGGGAGTGGGTTTTGCGGGAGGGGGAGGGGAACTCGGGAAGGAGGAGGGGAACTTGGGAGGGGGGAACTCGGGAGGGGGGTTCGCGGAACGAATGAAGAGGGCGAGGGGAGTGGGGATAGGGAAGATGGAGAAGGCGGAGTGGGAACACGAGAGGAGAGGGGGACGTGGGAAAGGAAGGAGAACGGGACGAATTGAAAAGGACACGCAGGGAGAAACAATCTCTTTATTAAGTGGCATTGCAACGCATGCCGGGAACTCGCTAGTATGAATATAAATAAATAAGCAATGATTAATGAGATAAATAGTTTTGTACGAACCCAACTCTTTCAAGAAAGGCATGTAAATAAAATATTCGATTGAAGCATCAATAAAAATTGCATTGGACTAACAATTCATTTTCATATTTTCCTCGTGTGACTAAACGGGTTAAATTTAAAATATTTTAATTAAAAAATAGTTTATAAAACTGCCATTGACAGTTTTTTATAAATAAATACAACTGTTAAAAACTTCCGGGTTTTCATTTTTTCAGGAAATCAATTTATGTATGACCATTAATTATTTTGGGCATTAAAAATATAGTTTTGAAGTAAATAATGGCGCCAACAAAAATCTGTCAAAAGAAGCGAAGCTAGCCGTCCATAATGGAGTGCTGGTACCTACCCTGATGTATGGCAGTGAGGCATGGAACTGGCAGAGAAAGGATGAAAGTAGACTGAATGCTGTAGAAATGAGATCCCTGAGACGTATGTGTGGTAAAACCATGTATGATCGTGTGAGAAATGTGGAGATCCGCAAAGAATGCAAGGCTGATGTAAGCGTTATGAGTAAGATTAAGAAAGGGACGCTCAGATGGTTTGGGCATGTAGAGCGAATGAATGAGGAAAGGAGTGTAAGGAGAATATATGACGCAAATGTGAATGGTAGACGAAGTCGGGGACGCCCGAGGAAGACATGGCACGACCAAGTGAATCAGATACTTGAGTCGGGCGATGTCAAGAGTCAGAATAATAGAAGAGCATGTATGAGACGATGTATGAATGTGAACGAAGCAAGGAGTGTGTGCCAAGATCGAGTTGTTTGGCGGTCTGTCCTCTCTGCCTACCCCTGCGGGGAAACGGCGTGATGGTTAGTTAGTTAGTTAGTTAATCTGTTTTGATGACAAGATTTTTAACCCTTTCCATATTTCCTTGATTTTTCTTGAGTATAATTCCAATAGCTCTATTTTGTAGTTTAATTTTTGTGTTTTGAGAAAAGAGTCAGTTTAGTGTCCAGTATTCCTCTAAAATATTTAATTTCGAGCACTTCTTTCAAAGCTTCACCGTCTTTATATATGTTTCTTCTTGTTTTGTTACTCCAATGTTATTTTTTTTTATAATGTTATTTTTCCAATGTTCATACTTTTTTATTTTTTTTCAATTTTAGTTTATTTTTCTTCTTCTTTATTTAGGTCTTATTTGAGTTTATCATGAGTTCATTATTTTTTCCTATTATGCACATCAATGCGTCGGCTGCAAATAATCTTATTTCAATACTTTTACCATATTATCAATGAACGTTATAAAAAGAATAGGTCCAACTACAGACCCTTGTGGTACTCCAAATAACTACTCCAAAGGTAATATTCAATAGTTTGGAGACTATCGGGCCCACTTTTCTGGTTTGGCATCGATTAATTAGATAATCTTTAAACCATTTCAATGCTTTCCTTTTCATTCCATGTTCAGCCAATTTTTTTGTGTGATGTCTGAAGGATCAAAAACTCTCGAATGGTGCGGTATATCACGATGAATTTTATGCAGTTATTTGTGTATGGAGTATAATATTGATCTACACAACTTATTTCAAACCGTAATATATTTTTTTCGGAAGTTCTGGAGCAGTTAAGGTTATCTTACCTATTTTACAGAAAATATATATTTTTTTTAATTTTTAGGTGTTGTGTTTTTTAATATTGAATCATATCATTTATTTATTTTCGAGCTTTACACATTTTTTTCTGAATTAACCTTTCCATTAAATTGGAGGGCAATAATAGATAACCTTCTTTACACAAATAGATAATTATTATTCTGCATTCTTTACCGTTCTGTAATCTTTTATGAAGCCAGGTCCCTTTCCAATAATAATTTTAATTCCCAGCTATCTTATATCTGGAATATTCGAAATACCATGGAACTCCTAATGATTAATTCGGAGACTGAATCCTCGAGAGGAATTATTGTAAAGAGATTGATCACCCGTGGATTTGTGGAACCATTTCTAGGGGGACTGGAATATAGAGAACTTTGTTTGCTAGTTCTATTTGTGGAAAATTACAAATACGATTCAGAGGCAATACTGGCAGATTTATTTAAATATATCTCTGTTATATACAAGATTAACGCAGTCGATATTTTTAAGTCTCTTAGAATCTTAATTATTATTTAGCTTTTTTGTAAGCTATACCTTAAGCAGGTTTAAGTTATTTTATATATTAGCCAAAATTATAGTACACAGTCACTGAATCATTACATAATCTTAGACATTTATAAAATAATCTTTTAAAATAAATTCCGTAATTCGATTGTGAAAGTAGCTTGTTGTTGATAAATCACGAATTACCGGAACTCCACACCATTTAGTTCCAATTTTAAAAATGGTTATTACAATAATTTTCTGTTACAAATACTGTATAAACTTGGGTATGCCCCAGATCTCGGGGGGGTGGGGGGGTGGGAAATCGGGGCGCCCGCCCCGGGTGGCAGTTTTAAGGAGCGCCAAAATTGTAATTTATATGTTTGATTGAAAAAAACGAGTGTGCTTTAGGACCACATGACTGAAATAAAACTTATTTATGCTTCGATCGCCTCGCCCGATCACACTTTTCGTAACGCTTTCGTCACGCATCCACCAGCTTACTCCTCAAGTCAAGCGTGCGTAAAGAAGTTTTACTTCAAAAACTTGATTCACAATGCGCCTGGAATCTAGCGTATGTTGTTCTATCGATTATTCATTTGATTTTAAAAGTTCAGTTGGTTTTTTTAACACATCCTAAGTTGATTTATGAACTAAGCCGATTTTGACCGCGTGCATAGTGTACGTCATAGGTTCGCCCCCTTGTGGGCCTTTGAGATTTTCAGGGGAGAAATAGAAGACCCAGAAATCAGAGAAAATTAAGAGACGTTGAGATGGCACAATAAAGGAAGTCGTGGGCAGGTAAAAAAAATTAGGTCTAAAAAAAACACGCCAATAACTCACTAATAAAGCAGAGCTAACTTTAATATTGGTTAATTTTTGTTATTATATGTATTGTAATCATTTTTATCACGTGTGCGAAAATTCACAGTTTCGATAATTGGAAAGTGAATGAAAATTGAACTTAAAGATTCCATTACATCCAGATCTACATTAAATTGGATGATATGAAAATGTTTATTTGTAAATAATATTATCATTTTACGCGTATTATTATTGTTAAGAATTGACACTTTATTACGATTACAAGAAGGAAGGAGATAGCAACCCGATACTTAAAATGCAAGAGGGAGCGCCACTATCAAGTTTCTGCCCCTATTTGAAAAAGTAGATCCGGGGCTGGGTACACTTCCAATTTTTAAAATGGCACTTAAATTCAAAGCAAATCCGAGTTCTATAGTTCGTTGAATCAGAGTTACAAACAGACACACAATCGAAATAATAACTTTTGAAAATATTTAAACAATACGAATTACAAAAGTCGCAAAATTGAAAAAAGGTTAGGTTGCGACCGCAAAATTAAGATTAATTTCAAGAATATATTTAAATTTATTTTTTATTTATTTTAATGATGAAAATATTCTGTGTGATATTGTATTAAGTACACGAGTTCAAATAATGATACCTTTAAAGGGTTTCAGAATCTACCTATCCGGGTTTTATTTAGAAGTTGCCCCAATATTTAAACGACCCATAATATTGACTCTGGTAGCAATTTTGAACCAGGAGAGAGAGCGTGAACTCGCTCCGAGTGCGGACTCTCCGCCGCAAGGTCGGGATAATCCTCTTCCAGCGATAATGTTAACAAACTTCGTGTTTGATGTTTACTTTTAATTATTGTGGAGCTCCAGTAGAGATCCCAGGGCAAAAGAAAGGTATTCTTGTTTCACTCAAACAGTTGCACGGTAAACTTTAGTTACGATAACGTTGTTTTGTGTGACAACTTCTCTGAAATTGTCTGTGTAGTTCGTAGAACGCTTCGTTATAAGCATTCCTGAAATAAGAAGAAGATAACTGAAAATAGTTTAAAAGGGGATAGAAGGAGCGCGCTAGAAAAAAATAATAATAATGAATAGGCGTAAGCGACTGTCGTGAAAATATTTGGTAAAACATCACTTATTTAAAAAAGAACAAAAATCTTTTTGAGTTTAATAGCATTTCAAGAAACACGGTAATTTTTTTCATTCCTATGACATGTTAAATAACACAAAGAGGCCCCCTAGCACAATTGACAAGGATTGATAAGCTAACTGTCGAAACTTCTTATCGTTCCCTAGGACTACTGCAGTTCGCTAACGTACAAACAACTATTATATGTATTCCTCTTTGCCCAGAATACTAATGGAGGGAAACAATTATACCAAGTCAGTGGACATCTACAATTTATCTTTAAACAAATATAAAATATTGTTATTGAGGCAGTTCAGTTATGTACAATAAGTACTGTACATTTCTAACTATGCTATTATATGTTAAAGTCCCGAAAAGGGGCGTTTATTAATAACTAAATAAATAAACAACAGTTGACGTCGAATATATCAAAAAAAAAATTGTCATTGTGAACTCTTATTTATTGGTTGGCGATCTGAGTTATGTTAGGGAACGATGATAAGTTACCGAAAGCTATCGATTGACCAATCTATATCGAGTTACCAATCTTCGGAATTTCATATTATAATTATCTTTTCAACTCATTTGGCATTTGTGAATGAATAATTTTTAAACAAAAAAAAATTGAAGAGCTTAAATAGGACGGGTTGTTTCAAAAAATTTGATGGATTCATCAAATATTTGATGTTAATTTTCACGTTCTGTGTAAGTTCTATTCAAGTTCTGTGATTATTTCAGTTTTGTGAAGCAGCTGTCCTATAACGATATAATAACAGAACTTGAATAGAACCTACACAGAACGTGAAAATCAACTTAAAATATTTGATGAATCCATCAAATTTTTTGTAACAACCCATCATTAGTGTTGAAGGGAAGTACGAAGTTTGTTAAATGTTGGTAGAAATTCGGAATGCTTTGGATAATATTAGAAGCTAATATTTTCTTTATTATAAATTAGTTAACATTAACATCTAAAAGCAAACCATAAAATTACAACAAGTATAAAACAAATATTGCATTAAGAAAATATGCAAAAAAAATCATTGAAAACGGATGAACGTGTGAATTTTCCAATGAAGGACTCTTTATTTTTTTATATATTTTAATGTAGTAATGTAATGTATTATTCACCGTCTACATATGTGAACTCAATAAAATAAAATAAATCATAAGGAGAGGTGTTTTTTCCATGAATCAAAAATAACAACAATTTTAAACAACGGAATTAAATGTGATTTTTTACATCAGCCTATAGAGTGCGTGATTTCGTCTAAATTTTACGTATGAGATTTCCTTAATAGTTTATTGCATTATTTGTGTCAGAGGAAACTCTCCAGCGTCTCATTTTTCCCATCTCGTTCGATTACAACGCGTAATAACAGAATAATCTAATGAATTTCTTACGTTTGTCATAGGATCCTGGTGCGGGCCATCAGCTACACGGTGCACGGGTTGATCCCGGCCTCGTGTGTCTTCGCGGACCGGTACAATCGGGAGGAGGTAGTGCGCTCGCTGGGCAAGGAGGTCAACATCAGCCCGCCGCTCATTCTGGGCCAGCTGCCCGACACTCCGGAGGAACTCCTCAAACTGGACCAGGTAACAATCAATATATTATGTTAGTACGCTCGCTGGGCTAGGAGATCAACATCAGCCCTCCCCTCATCCTCTCTGGGCCAGCTGCCCGATAAGCCAAACGAGCCCCTCATGACGGCCGGCGTGGTCGAGCGGTAAGGCTCTTGAATCGCAATCCGAAGGTCGCGGGACCAAATCCCGGCGGGGCAAATAAAATTTATTTGATTAAATTGTGTTATTTCACAATTAATTGATTTAAAATAATATATAGAATATTTGCGGCACGTTCCAAAGTGGAAGTATCGCCCTAGTGTAAGACCACCACTAAGTATCGCCCTAGTGTAAGACCACCATTCAAAATTGAAACGTTGCTTGAAATGGCTTTAGCCGTGTATGGTGACCAGATCTGAATAGCTAGGTACATCCCCACCTTCCTCTTCCCCATCTCCTTCTCCTCCCCACTACCTTCAGTTTACAATATACTCCACTTGGGAATCCACAGTCTCACTGGCTCCAGACGGGAGCAGTCTCACTGGCTTCAGCAGGACTCTTGTACAGTATACACATAAGGAACGAACTTCCCCCCCAAATCTCTCTCACTTTAGTGTTAGTGAGTTTCGAGTTTGGTATTAACCAAACAAGAATAACTACAAGTCAGTTGTTTTATTTGTTAATTTCTAATATAAACGTCAGTCAAACAATCGATAAACTAGATCAAACCAAAATTATTGTTATTCAGATTTCTACCACAAAACGCTGAATATGCTCCATACCTTCCGTTCTTGATTCAATTCTGGTTAATATATTCCGTGGTCTATTTGCTCTATTTATTTCATTGAAATACTAATAATTGATATTGGCACCACCCTTAGGTTTGTCTTTTAAGTGGAATTGTTTCCGGGCCATATCATTTTCACGACAAGGATTGGTTTAGCGAAGCCTCACAACAAACAATGGAATACCTCACCGCGACACGACGCGCGGCACGGCGGTGGTTTAGGCGAAAATATTTACCATGCCTGTTTTGCACCGTGAAATGCCGAACGCGATACTTCACTGAAACGCTTTGACATTCCTGCTCCCTTCTCTCCTCGTGTTTATAAATAACCAACATTTTTAGCCGAATTGTTTTAAGAGTTTTATTTTTGTTGTGGATTATTCGAGGTGGTAGTTTATTTACGCACTTTTTCCCGTTTATCACGCTTTATGGGGCGCATTTTCGGAATTTCATAGACAAGTGGCAAGTATATTATTAACCAGCAACCTATAAGGGCTAAGAATATAGACAAAAATTCACTGGTTGCGAATAAACTGACAATTTTTGATTTTCTCTTACTACCACCATTATAAGTGGAAAATATTGCTACTGAAAAGGTTCCTACTGTATCGCTCATCTGGATCTTTCTTAAAATAACTTCTAATTTTGAAAAAAAACACTTAATTTCAAACAAAATTTTAGTTCATTGAACCAGAGTTACGCAGGATAGACAAACAGCGAAAACTAGTATTAGTTAGTAAAAAATTATCATGTAAAAATTTCTCTTGGTTTTTTCGATATAATTCATCCTTTTTTTTACATAAGCTCCACACAGGGGGCCCGAGGAAAATAATCTCCCTCAGGGCCTATGTCAGCTTTGAAAATGGAGGAGAGTTCTGGGAAGGAAAAGGGTTTAGGGGTGGGTAGGAATCTGGGGTTCCGTGTGTCCTGGTCATCCGCCATATATTCCTCACGCCGAATTGCCATTCGGCGTGGGGAATATATAGATACTAGCTTTTCCCCGCGGCTTCGCTCGCATGGTATTACGGGAAATTACTGTAGCGCTTGAACTTATCAATTATCCCCCCTTCTCCTCACCCCCACCCCCTCCCGCATTCCATACATTCATTCCCTTACATTCAGTTTTTTAACATCTCGCCTGCCACCTAAATTTCATAAAGCTACAGCTCAAAGAAAAAAAGAATTATCCAATTTTGTTAATTCGTTCGGAATTTATGCGCTTACAAACATTTCGGATGTTTATTTTTAATTAAATATTTTGAAGTTTGTTAATATAATTAAAAAATTACACTATTTATTATTCAGTCTTTATAATTATATTTTTAATGTAGGAACTCTTATCTGACATTTATTGCAAAACAGAAGCGTGTCCAAAAAAAAAACGAATTCTGATATTTGAATTTTCTGCAGTAGTAGCTGACCAGTAGACTGAGTATCTACCAGCATAGAGCCCAAAAATATATCAACATTGTTTCCATAGAAAAGATTTTTTTCTGACGTTAGCAAAAACTCGCTTTTGTTAGCGACAGAAAACGTATAACAAATATAATATATTAATATTTATAATTTCATAACGCCAGAGCTTACCATCATACACAACCTGTAGTCTGCGCATATAATTTAGCTTTATATTGTTGAAAGAATTATTAAAGTCTTTATATTGTGTTACGCGTGAAAAGGTCATAAACGAACTCGAGCAGTTTCGCATTTATAATATTAAGTATGGATTATCTTCAAGAATAACATTTAGTTTTTAGGAGCTTTAAAACTGTAAGTGTTTAAGGAAAAAATGTAATAAATCGGTAGATATGCGGGAAGCCGGGCAATGAAAAAAGCATTTGTATAGAATACGGTTACATTGTAATCATGATTATGAAATAAAAAGGCATAAATATTTATGTATTTTGTGAGAAGTAAAACAAACAAAAAATATTATTTTGCATAAAAATAGAGTTTTACAGGATTATCAGTATGATTTTAAGCCAACTTTAGCCAATGTTTCAGATAGCGTTACAGTGTCCATCTTGGCAGATGTGTAGATTGTTGTGAAGGTGTGTTTATATAGCGAAACTGTGTTGCGCGGTCCAATCCTCGTATTTCAGTTTAATTAGTGAAATTAAATATGGTTTTCTACGTTTGGTTTGTGCTAAAATGCTTGACCCCGTCGTCTCTATTAATGTTAATGAGGGTTTTGTGGATTTCAGTTACCTCTGTAATAAGGCGTCCTCGATGCGTTTTGAGTCTTCTCAGGACTTCACAAATAAAAAGTGATGGCCGGTTTCAACTAAGTGCTGCGCAATTAATCCGTCAATTTGATGGTGGTCACTGTAAACGTTTTTGGCCGTGAAAACCTCAAACCGTGCCTGTATTCAAATAAGGTAATAAAAAATAAATAATTTCCAAAGAATACGAGATTAAAAATTATTCTGAAGGAAAAGATGAAACTATTTTTTATTTCTCTTAAATTAAATTTTTTTCGAAAAACAATCCATTTTTATTTAAGCTGGTTTTAGCACGAACTTAAAAAAGATAAAAATACCCTTAAATTTTAATAATATTCACTTTGCTACAAAGAATTTTAGCAATTAGCGCTGAACTTTAATGAAAATGACGTGAACCCCGTGAAAACAAGTATTTTTCATTCCTATTTCAAGGTGTTTTATACAGGAAGTAAAACAGTTTTCAGTGCCTTAAAATATGCTAAATATTCTAACAAATTTAAAAATCTGCGAAGCAATTTCATGAGAATAAATCGTTAGAATTTGTTTTATTTTGTAGCACTAAAGTATTTTTGAGAGAATTTTCAATAACAATGTAGCAGTCCTAAAAGTTTATTAAATAAAACAAACAAAAATAAACAAACCTTACAAGAATAATAAATCACTTTAGAAAGTGGTTTCACAGTTTTTTTTCAATGAATATCTCTCATTCTTCAATAGTGATCCCTATTATAATTTTAAAATAAAGAGAAGAGGAAGTTGAATTAGGAAATAATTCTGTTGTGGGTTATTTAAATTTCGTATTCTTCTTCTTCTAATGCCCTGTCCGTTCAACGGACATTGGTTAGCGAGGCCGCACACCAGACATACAATTGTGTTACGATAACTGTGGCGCCACATTTGAAACGCGACACACTTAACGCCCCCCTGTATTGGCCCGCAAGCACGCACACCAAGGACACGTTTGTAGCGGGTGCAGTTTGTGGCAAGACGGTGGCCGCGCCACATGTATTGAAGATCGAACGCGTTTGTTTTTTGTGGCGCAGTGGTTTGAAAAATGAAGGACAATTTTGAATTTTATGTTGAGTTTATTGCAGAGGTTGATAAAAACCCTATATTTTATAACCATGGTCTCACTGATTATAGCAATATACGGATTACAGAAATCATATGGACCAAAATCGCCGAAAAATTCAATGAAAGGGGTAATAACGGATAAATGAAACATTTCTTCGTCGAACTAAAACTCTTGCAAAATTTTGAAATTACCGTAAATTGCAGAATCTTGATTAAACAGGTGAACCCAATAACGTCTTTTTTTCTCATTAATTGCCACATCGAGAAATCGGTGTCATCAGATGATGTCGACATTTTGTATAAGCCACAACTGTGCGTCCGGTGTGCGTGTACGCGACACGTTTACTCCAAGAAAAAATGTAGCATGCATATTGTGGCGACGTAAATGTGGCGTGCATTTGGCGTGTGGCTCCGGTGTGCGGTTCTACTTATCATATTGACTATGCGGACTTTGTTTACTGCGGCCCGGATCAGCTCTACAGTAGACTGGCCAAACCACTGTCTCAGGTTTTCAGCCATGATGTTCTCCTTCTTCCAGGGCCCCGTCTTTCAGCATTCTTTCCCCGCATTTTTAGATGCAAGATCTCGTACTTTTCTGGATGTTTGATCACGTCTTAGATATTGAAGTTTTCAGATTTTTATTGTTTCAATAACTTAATTTTCTTCATTCATCCCAACCATAACGTCTCCAATATGTTCATCCAGCTTATTTTGATATTTCTTCTGTGTTTATGTCCACATCTCGAATTTCGTATACTAAAATTTATATAAATTTAAAACAGAACTGTCATCTTTCTTACCCGCTTCTAAAATTGGACAATTAAATCGGTTGTAAATTTAATATAATAATATACAAATGAAGTCTTCTTTTTTATTGATTTTTTTTCTTACATTGGAACAGTTATCCCACAAAGGTAACAATCTGACGGCCTCCGTGGTCCCGAGGCAAGACTCTCGACTCACAATCCGAAGGTCGCGGGTTCGAACCCGGCGTGCGCAAATAAATTTTATTTGATTAATTTGTGTTATTTCACAATTTATTCATTTAAAATAATATATAGTATATTTGCGGCACGTTCCAGAGTGGAAGATACTATCAGTATCGCCCTGGTGTAAGACCACCATTCAGAATTGAAACGTTGCTTGAAATGGCTTTAGCCGTGTTTAGTGACCAGATCTGAATAGCCAGGTACTTCCCCACCTTCCTCTTCCCTATCTCCTTCCCCTCCCCACTACCTTCAGCCTCACAACATACCCCAATTGGGGATGCCATAGTCTCACTGGCTCCAGACGGGAGCAGTTGGGACTCTTGTGCGGTATTTCATATAAAAAAATCAATTATTAACCTTTAGCTACTGATGTGATTTTTTTTACGTTTACTCTGACGTGGGGACCTGGGCGCCTGTTTAAATGTTTATATATTAGATAACCACGAAAATTTAGAGGTCCAAATTACTATTTATTGGACAACTTAAATATATTTAAATTAAATAAAATACCTTTTTTTATTGTTTAGTAACTTATATTTGACAAATTTCGATATTATATAATTATTTTTGACAAAAAACACTTGAGATCAGATCAGATCAGTATGTATCTATTAAACCAAATAAAAACAATGAACTCACTTTTGATATAATATTTCAATAGTGTCTCGAATAAACTATATACATATAATGAATTTTAGTAATTAAATAAATAGTATAAAATTGCAAGGCGCCAAATCTTACACATTACGCAGTCAGGGCAAACTTTTTTTGTGCATTGGAGACAAACGTCGCCTGGAACTGGATGATCAAATGTCGGCATATTAGGTTTTTGAAAAAGTCACGTCAGTACCGACGATGGGTCAGAGAGGCCCGCAAAAAAAAATTAATGAATTTATTTACAGAAATTTAGCATGCCAACACGTACATGCTAACCTCTCACAGCTCTGGCGTAACTAAATTCGAAATTACTGGAAGTGGCATATAAGTCGCGCGCGAGGGAGGGGAGTATTTTTTATATTATTATTGTTGCTAGGACGGAGTGGCCCCACATCAGCAGTTAGAGGTTAATATGATTCAAGTATAAATTCAAAAAATATCAATTAATTGACCGATAAGTTAATAAGGAATTAATTTAATCAAGTATACTTTTACACATGATGCCCAAAAATGTACATACACGGATGTTTAAATACACAATAACGTCGAAAATAATGACATAAGTAACAAAAATAATTAGCTAAATATGCAAAAATAAATGAAAACCAAGAATGGTTAAAAGGTCCATTACAAATAATATGATGGTGTTGATTTAAAAAAATGTAATTTTAACGAAATATAAATTTATCATGTTTTATTTTTGGAGTTTTATGCCATGTTGCGCTACCTCCTTCATAAGCCAACGTTTCGGACATCACATTATTCATTACACACCTGCCCTGAAGATGGACACTGAAACGCTGTCCGTAAACGATACCGACAGCGTTCCAATGTATACCCCAAAAATAAATCACGATAATACCGTGAAAATCTAAAATCATACCCAAGTATTAATTTAATCAAATAAACATAAACGAGGACAAACATATGGATCATTAATCTATGTTGTATCGTAATTTCTGTATTTTTTAATATTAGAGATAAAGATTTTATTTTATTTTATCTGGTCGCAATCAATAAAACGCTCCATTTAAAAAGTATTCTGAATTTATTTTTACAAATCACGTTTGTATGATGACTTTGCATTTGTTTAATCTACACTGTAAAAAACATCGGCTCGGTTCCCCTGAATTTCTGCAGGAACTGTTCATTTCGCTTGCTAATTAGAAAAGAGAATGGTTCAAAGGATCCTTTTGTATTTATAAACAAAGGGTTTTAACAAAACAGAAGAACACAAAATACATAACACACAAGCAAAAACACTGTCGACGTGTTGGAATAAATAAACAATGCATTTATTACCGACCGAGAAATCTGTTTGATTATATAGTAATTATATATTATATTCAGGATTTATTTCAGTGCAGAAATTCTGGGACTAACTACCATATGTATTCCTCTTTGCCCAGAATACTAATGGAGGGAAACAATTATACCAAGTCAGTGGACATCTTCAATTTATCTTTGAATAAATATAAAATATTGTTATTGAGGCAGTTCAGTTATGTACAATAAAATGTTTTTTTCTGTGCTATATATGTAAAAGCCCCGAAAAAGGGCGTTTATTTATAAATAAATAAATAAATAAATAATTATAACAGACTGGTAGTTTTTAGCTAAACACCGAACCTGTTTTTTTTTAATTTTACCAACAGAAGGTAATGATAATTATTTTATAAGATACTAGCGAGATCACAGCATGCCACTAATAAAGAAATTGTTTCTCCCTGCGTGTCTTTTCCTATTCGTCCCGTTCCTCTTCCGCCTCCACTTTTCCTCTCATGTCCCCTTCCCCTCACGCGTTCCCCCTCCGCCTTTCCCTCCTTCCTTCTCCTGTGGACCCCCCATCCGCGATCCCCTCCCCTCTTTCGCGTTCTGTATATTCAGTCCCGGCACATTCAAATTTTCAATGCGTGCCACTAATTGCAATTTTTTTTACAAACTTTCTATTACAAACATTCATTTTTGTATGGTATAAAAACAATCAATCAAATTTGACACCTAACTTAGGTACATGTTTAAAATAAGTGTAATTTTTGATTAAATTCAAAATATTCGATTTTGTTTATTACCATTGGCGAGTACTTCAAATAAATTCATTAATTTAAAGAATTTGGAAAATTCTATTTCGATTGAACAATCATTCTTTTGCAAAATTTCATTCTGAAATTGTGACATTTTTGACATTTTCGCAAGAGTTTTTGTAATGATTAAAAACTTTTCAGATTTTTTTGTCATACGGTTGTAATAATCCAGAAACCTTCGCGAGGATGTAAAGAAGGTGTTTTGAAAGCTTCAAACATTTCCTACGCTTAATATAGCAATACTTAGGCAACTCATAACTTAAGCAAGCATATTTTGATATTTATATATATGGATTGTCTTTTTGAACAGATTTTATTTCTGCAAATTAATACAAACGCAAAATGCCACCCTTTGGCATGGGCTCGAGACCGTTATAAATATAGTTAATTAATCACCAGATTAATACTATAAGCTTCCCATAGATAAAACACGATATTTTTACATTGAAAAATCCTAAATATATTGCAGAAGTACGTGCCTTTAACAATGTAACACAAAACCCTTTTGTGAATGCTTTAAATTAAGATAACCGGAAATAAGCCTTTAAACTTTTTAAATTAAAATATTAAGCACTGAGCAACAAATATTTGACAAAACCATAAATATGTTATGAAATATACTAGGTTGGGTAGGCTTAGAGGGTCTTTGTATAATCCTAGAAGGTTTCCCTTGTATCTGCGCTCCAAACTAAGTAATTGATGAGTCCCCTTTACCTTTCACAAATATATTATTTTCCTACCATTTATCAAACTGAATTTAAAGACAAGCTCACTTTATTTCAGCTATAAGCAGCGGTTCAATAATATTCGTTTTATCTTTTCTTTGGGAAGTCATTTATATGTCCCTTCAAATCCCAGTTAGTCTTTAAAAACCCATTCGTATGATTGATTTTCTACAGTACAATAAATTGTTTATAGTATTTAATTAAAGAAGAAGATAATATTTATAATTTGTACAAAAATATGGAAGATAACAAGACACAGAAAAATTAAAAGATAACGATCGCAACTAGGACTCGAACCCAGAACCTCTCGTCTTAAGGCGGCACTATCCAAATTTCTACCGATTTCTTGCATACCTCCCTTGAACATTTGAAGTTTTTAAGCTCTTAAAAAAATGTTATTTTTGATAATATCTATACAATCCCCACGCCGAAACGCACATTATATGAAGTTCCCTCGATAGAAAAAAATCGCTTAGTATGCTCCGAAAATTTTTATTTTCAAGCTTGTCTCTATTATTTAACAAGTTATATATGAAAAAATTCACATTGTTTCTTTGAACGTTGTTTCAGACAACCCCTACGAGATTTTTGCTCTATTCTAAACGGGTCGTGTTTTATTAAACATTTTCACAATTTTTGCTTCACTTTTATCGTTTGAAATATTAGCGCGCTCTCTCCAACACTCGTAATTACATATCTCTCCATCTTCTTCTTTTCGTGCTCGGATACGGGGCATTAATAATATTATCTTCGCCTTTTTTCCATATTAAAGGCAACTGGGTCGTTCTTCTTTTTAACCTACGTAAAGTTGTCTCCACCAGTTAGTGGAGAAAAATTCAACAGAATAACCAATATTTTTATTTTATAATTACTTTAATATCTACTGTACTAAAGACGTAACGACTGTGTGCGTTTTAAAAAACTATGTGTTTATATTTTTGTATTAAAAATTACGTGACAGAGATGTAACTCCTCGTTAAGAAGTATATTTCATACAAATCACAATTGTCTTCTGCCACCTCGACTTGCATGTATTCTATAATGTTACAAAAAAATGATATGACAACAAAAAATATAAACTATTTTTAAACTCCAAAAAGGATAACCTATCAAATAACAGCGATTATTATTTTTAATGATGTTTAATAAAATATTTTTTAAAATCTCAAAATCTTTTCTCCTTCAATTTTTATATAGTACGACAATTCTGTCACGTGGGCGTGGGTTGTCATTCAAAATAGTTATACACGCAGCTCGTGCATGTCACCCCTAATAGGCATTTTAGGCCTCCTTCCCTCCTTGCTACAATTTCCCATCTGAGATCCAGAGATATTCATTTACAGTAAAAACAAAAGAAAAAAAAAAAAAAACGGAGTGGTGGAAATATGACCGAGTGGTAAAAGTTATCTAGGTTAAAAAGAAGAACAACCCAACAACTTTTTATCTCAACACAGGCGTTTCACACTTAGTAAGATGGGCAAAACGCCATTACTGTAATTAAATTTAAATGGATTTCTCCGACACTCACGGAGAAATCCAATTGTACCACTCACAACCAAAACATCTCTTGCTCAAAGACACTTTTCATTCTTAGGTCCAAAACTACACAACTTAATGCCTGATGCTTGGAAAAACGAAAGCACAAATGTTCTTCGCAGATTGACCACTACTTGGTTTCATCAATTAGGGAGAAAGGAGAGTGAACTTTTACTGCACAAAAAATGAAATCAAACACAAACCAAAATCAATAACAAAAATTCCGACAAAAAATAAACTGTATAAAAGATACCTTTTATGTTCTAATCGTTTATATTATGTGCATGTATGTACGTACCTATTACTTTTAAATTAGAGTTATACCAGGCAGCAGTTAATCTTATGTTTTAATTGGATATTTTATTTTATTCTATCACTTTTTTTTTTATTTCATATTTATACAGAATATATATGTAAGCTTATTTTGTAATGCAAACGCCATTTATAAGTAAACTTATTTTATTATTATTTTGATAACTATGCAAAGCATACAACAGTAATAATCATACATTAATTGTTTATTTTATTTTATTGTTTCTGTTCTCTTTATAGTTCTCATTAACAGGACTACATTATGAAACGCAAACACCAGTTCCCTTTATGTTTAAGTGTATAAATATTTTTATTCCTTTTATTTATTATTATTATCATTTTAATAACTATAGTATGCCATGCATACACAAGTGAACTATATGTTTAAACCCTTTTTTTTCAAGAACCTATACATATAAACCTTTTTTTTAAGTAATATGTTAATACGTTTTTAACTTTCCAATTTTATGTTTTATTCTTTCTCTTCTTTTCATTTCCTCAATTTTCCCTCTTTTTTGAATAAATTATGGTCCATATATATTCACACTTATCCTAATTTGACTATCCTAAAACGGGAATCATCCTAGTTGGACAGTCAAAACATTTTATAAATAATGTACATAAATGTGTAAATATTTTATTTTATTAAAAATAATTAAATAAAATAAATAAAAATTATATTAAAAAAATGTAAAATTAAAGTAAGGAAAAAAATTATGTTAAAAGGTATTTAGTTTTCGATTTATTAAATAAGAGAAAATTATATGTTTACATTTTTGGACGCGGTTCCTACAGAGCGTTCACAGAACTTTTTTTAGGGTTGATTTTGTATTTATTTCTTTCTTAGCACTGACTTTCCCGCATTGTGTTTTCTTTTTTTACAACATGGTTATAATCGTGACGCCGGACTTATAATAGATTCAATTCTTTCTTTTCCTCATCTTAGCATCCCTAAAGATTACGTAATGTAAACCAGGAAGGAAACCGCATGATATTCTTACCAAGAAAAAATTTAACAAAAACTTAATTACCTTGCCCTCAAAAAGCGAAATATTGTCATGCTAATTTTTGTTACACACCAGAACTTGTTTATAAATAAATTGTATAATAATATCATTGAATATATAAAATTTAGGCTTATTAGATTTGTCAAAGAATCTATATATAAAAATGCAAAAATCAGTCATATTAAATATATGTAGGATTACGAAAGATGTTTTAAATGTTTATATTGAGGGATCAGTAGGATTTATCGGTCCAGTTAGGAGTTCTGTCGAGCCGAACCCTTTGATATGAAAATATCTGGAGTCGGTGAATTATTTTCCTATTTGGTCTCTGGTAGGTTGACATGTTGTTGTTGTATTGTTTTGTATTTATTATACTTATACAGTGCAATTGCATAGCGTGGGTTGACTAGATGATCATTTGTGGAAAAGTGTGTTTGGTAGGGTTAAGTTTTCCTGTGGGGAAGATTTAACCCGGACATAAAGTCAA
Source organism: Glyphotaelius pellucidus (assembly GCA_936435175.1). Classification (NCBI taxonomy): domain Eukaryota; kingdom Metazoa; phylum Arthropoda; class Insecta; order Trichoptera; family Limnephilidae; genus Glyphotaelius; species Glyphotaelius pellucidus. The sequence continues at coordinate 7,189,315 of OW386548.1, read as the reverse complement.
AAGAACAATAAAAATTTACAAGAGAAAAAAAAAATCAAATCAATGCAACTTTTTATTAGGTGACGTACACAAAAGTTCCTGTAGAAACATATTATAGTAAAACAAATGATTTTTTATTAAAAAAATTAACAGTTTTTAAATAAGTTTTTTACCAACTTACCACGTCTTGCATCGTTTTATCATATATTACGGTTGGTAGAATTTGTATTGTTCCCCGCTGAACACGGGATCTATTCAAACTCCTAACCATGTTCATGTAAGGGACGCGGTAAAAGCCCCGGTACGGCGTTTCAAAGGCCGCTGCTTTGATAAAGGTAGGATAGTTTACAAGTTGTGTTCAAATTACAATCAAATAGCTACAATATAATATCATCGTTGTTCGGTAAATAAACTACTTATCAGAACCCTCTTTGTGCTGAAAAAACGTGTTGACCATTCAACATATTATTTTCACGGACCAAAGTATAATCGTGATTTATTTTTGGGTTATTCTGCCGTGTTGCGCTATATCCTTCTTTAGCCAACGTTTAGTTTCTTCTTCAGCTAACGGATAGCATTACAGCAGATGTTTATTTATTTTTACTGAGTTTTTACAAATGAGAGCAATCCAGTTATAAAAACTCAGTTAATACACAAATAGGTACAAACAATTACATAAATCTAATCAAACAACCGATTTTGCTTTCGTATTGTCTGATCGAACTATCGGATTCACGCTTTCGATTTTTTTGGTCTCAGTCATTTATGATCTCTCTAGCGAAATACTACAATCAGCACAAGATATAATCTAAGGCGCAATTTATTTATTTACAGATTTCCTCCCAGGTCAAGTCCTTTATTTCCTTAGCATGGTACTTCCTTAATCTTACGTCATACAGATTGATATTTATTTGTTGTTATCAAGTTCAATTTATAGAACCATATATATATTAATGCACAGTTTTTGAAAAACTCACTTTTTTCGTAATTTAGGCAAAAGACGACCTTGCCGCCCCTTAAGTTTTACCCGTTTCGAGGTTCAGTTTCGCTTGAAAAACAGGGCTTTTTTTTTCAGTCAGGGCCTCCCACGCCAAAATGACCTCTCCGCTCTTCGAGTTTGACCGACCGCAGAGACCACTATCGCAAGACAGGAAACTCACACGAAATTCTTATTTTAGAAACGCCAAAAGTCAACGGAAAAAACTGATACAAAATCAGCGGCGATAACTGGAACCTCCGGCTGAATCTCTCATCGACGAAGAAATCGGCCAGGTTATATTTCCCGCCGACAGGTTCGCATTTGCAAAAAAGATAAGAAATCTTAATCACTATTTCCTTTACGCGAAACGAATTTGCTAGAAATTTATTCTTTTATTTTAATGGCGATGCTGCTAAAAAATGACATTTTATAGGTACGACACGCGGTACGAGATATCGTCGAAAAAGCGCGTTCTGGTGGAGATGTTTTTTAATAAATAGGAGGAATAGAAATTAAGGAAGCTTTTAAAATCGACAAATATGTCGGTCACCATTCAAAATGTTACACGATAGCGCGCGGAAAAATGATATTTTCTGACGTTTCGCAAAACTCGCATTTTTCACGAGGGTGCATTATATAGCTGGCCAGTAGAACACCTAATTTTCTTACAAATAAATTCAGGTTGGGTAAATTTTCTCACACCTGGTAACACTGGATTCTGAAATTTTACAAATGGCGGAAGGCAACACTCTCCGCCAACTAAAGATTTCAATCCAGAGACATCTAGCGGTGCGGAATATAAGTACGGATCGTTCACGCAATACAAAATCAAATGTCTGTCGAACACGCCTGTAGTTCTATTTCAATCCGTTCAAATCGGCAGGTTCGTCTGTATCGAAAGAAATTTGCTCAATTCACGAAAAAAGATCTCCGTATCGAGTGTTGCTAGACGCTCGGTTTTGGAATGCCTATTTTGAGTAGGTAGGTACCTGCACATAACAACACGGAATCATCAAATAAGAATTGCATATGTTTTTTTTTTTGGAAATTTGTAATGAAATTATTTGAAGTTGAAAGGATAATTTCTTTTGTAATAATTTTTTGGGCTGTTATGCCGTGTTGCGCTACCTTCGTCTTTAGCCTAGATATTTAAGGGATTTATTTTTTTTAAATATTAAAGTTACGTAACGCTTTTTTTGTATTTTGCTTCTTTATGATAATTATTCAACGTTAGAGGCGGGCATTGGCACTGCCGCTCAGGGAGCCATTCGTTGGATGAGCAACACCTCATAAAAATAGGTACACAATAATTTTGATAATTATATTTTTATAGGACCGTTTTTGTAAAAAATGACAAAAAGGGTGACGTACAATATTGAAAATCTACCAGGAGCTCATAATACGCAGGAGTAAAATATTACAGAGGGTACATTTATTTACTGGGCTACTCAGACCTCACTTTGGAAAAGTTTCACTTCTACCGCGTGTAAACTGCACTCGAATTTTTTTTGACAACGTACTCGGACACTATATATTCTGAACATTTCTAATAAAATGAGTAAATTTAAATAAAGATGGTCCATTTTTTTTTTGCGAAATGGTGTAGGTACCTTTTGAATACTGTACGGGAACTAATCGTTCGTACATTTTACGTTAAATTTCAATGTGAAAACCGCACAAGAGTCCCAATTACTGACGTCCGGAGTCAGTGCGACTACGGCGTCCCCAGTTGGGTTTAGTTTTAGTTTCTGAAAAATTCTGAATAATAAATTTTTATAGCGCCGTTTTCTGAAAAACTACGGTAAGCTGCACTCGAATTTTTTTTTGACAACGTCCTACTCGGATACTATTTATTCTGAACATTTTTAATGAAATGAGTAAATTTAAATAAAGATGGTCCAATTTTTTTTTGCCAAATGTTGTAGGTACCTTTTGAATACTGTACGGGTTCATACATTTTAAATTAAATTTCAATGTGAATACCGCACAAGAGTCTCAACTACTGCCGTCTGGAGTCAGTGAGACTACGGCATCCCCAGTTGGGTTTAGTTTAAGTCTCTAAAATTTCTGAATAATACATTTTTATAGCGCCGTTTTTTGAAAAATTACTTTCAGTTATAAGTTCAAAAATTTCCGAGATCCAACAATTTTTTTTTTTTCCAAAATTAAAAAATTTCCAGAATCCAATAATTTTTTTTTCCAAAATTAAAAAATTTGCAGAAACCAAAAAATTTTTTTTTCACAATTAAAAAATTTCAAGAAACCGAAAATCCGAAATTTTTTTTTTCCAAATTTAAAAAAATTCCAGAAACCAAAAATTTTTTTTTCAAAATTCAAAAATTTCCAGAAACCAAAAAAGTTTTTTTTCAAAATTAAAAAATTTCCAGAATCCAAATTTTTTTTTTCCAAAATTAAAAAATTTTCAGAATCCAAAAATTTTTTTTTTCAAAAACAAAAAATTTCCAGAAAACGAAATTTTTTTTTCCAAAATTAAAAAATTTCCAAAACTCAAAAAATTTTTTTTTGAAAATTCAAAGATTTACAAAATCCAAAAATTTTTTTTTTAAAATTCAAAAATTTCGAAAATCCAAAAAAATTTTTTTTTTTAAATTACACCCTACAGTACCCGAGATGGATATCAAATTACGCGTCTCGACCTACACAATCCAAAGGGCTGACTGAAAAAATTGAACGATTACATCCGAGGACCCTTTTAGGCTCTATTGGTTTTTCTAATTTAAATTAAATGAAAAACTGAACGCCCTGGTCGTTGCGGCTGGATTGGTTCAGTACTGAATTGAGCGGTAAGCTCCTGGGACGTTTTAAAGTGTCGGCGACCAAAGAGGCACAGTGGTAGGAGTCTTTGCAACAGTAAATTATACGTTACGGGTAACAAATTACAAACATCGTTTTTTTCTTCATCTATTTTATTAAACACACACTCCTCGCTTCATCCGCGTTCACACGTCAAATCGCGTAGTGTTTAACCCCTTGGTTGCCTCTGCAACAGGCAAAGCTAGTATTCATATTAATTTTTAGATTTTAATTTGTATATTCAATAATAATTCAATTTGGAAGGCGGAAATGGGTACCGACACCTGGGAACCATTCAATGAATAACCAGCACTCCTGTCATAGGTCTCCCCAAACGGTTCGTTACGTTTTGTGACTTAGCAGAGGTGTCTGGGTTCATGAGGTGAGGTTTGTCTAGGTCTTAGCGGCGGATGACCTGGACACACTGAACCCAAGATACCTAATACCCATCCCTTATATCTTTTTCCTTCCCAGAACTTCCTCTCCTTCGTTTCTTTAAAAATACCTTCCACACCGCATCTCAAAATATGATGGGCCCCAAGGGAATATATTTGGTGGCTCCGGTGTGGGAACTATTGTAAAAAATATTAATATTCAATATTTTGTTACGTTACAAGAATAAGGAATCGAGTCTTAAGTACCGTCATGTTTCGACAGTCAGCGAATCGAGCCCTAAAATACTGTTGCACCGCGGGACGGTAATGCGCAGGCGCATCACCCCTCCCGCGACCCACGGATCAGGAGACGCGCCGCACACGGCCATTCAAACCAGTCTTCAGCAAGCGAGCTTCCCGGGCCCACGTCCCGCGCGAACATGTGCGACACAAGTTCAGTTTCGCCGGTTGTGCACTTCCGGTGTCCGCGCATGGACGCTGCTGAGACCGGGAGAACAAGCGCGTAAAGCCGCTGTTGGCCCATAAACCAAACGTGAGTCAATTACCATGTTACCCTTTGTGTGCAATTAAATGTTTTGAAGCCCTAACCACGCGTGTAGAGAGCAGAGACTGACGTTCAAACTAACTTTCAGCTAGGATCGTTCCTCTTATGTATTATTGTGTCTCCTAGAATTGAATAAACTATTTATGTGATAACCTACCGTGTTTTGCTTGTCGAGAGAGGCCCTGGGGGGATGGAGAAGCGTGAAGTTCCGAACCACAAGCACTAGCCTTGAGGTTAAGAGAAACCCTGCTTGCACCGAACCTGAGCTAGTTTTTATTTGGGGCAGATACAGCAACTAATTTGTATTAAATATGTGGGAGCTTTCTCCAACCCTGCCGATAGCATCAGCACGCACGCTGACGCTAACACTGGCGCTAAACGTGGGGCCATTTAAATTTTTTTCTGTTCCACCACGGCCTCGTTCCCAAGCAACAATTGTAAACTCTGAAATGTTATTATGATGTATTGTTTATTCCCAATTGTCTAGCACTTCCAACAGGAATCTCGGCGCGAACGTAATTTCGAATCACAATTTAAATTATTACGGGCGCGATTTTATCATTTGTGACTCGTCACTCGACAAAATATTACCGGTATTCCAACGCAAGGTGCCCAACCTAGGAAGTTGTCGCTGCGAATAATACAGTGATTACAAAGTGTCGGCCGATTAAAATTGCTATTTTCAATACAAGTGAATAGTGGAAATAAACACAAATTAAAGAAGAATTTATTCAACAATTAAAATCATGTACATGATAAACAAATCATCCGCTTGGTCTCGAAAGTGCTAAATATTTTTAATAATATACTATACTGCAGCACGCTGGTACGTCTCTTAAACGGACACTTGCTGACACCTAGGGAACAAGTGGATTTAAATTCTTTCTGTCATTTGACAATTAAGTATTTTTGACTCTGTCGTCTGCTGAAACCGGGTCATGCCGAATCACATTCGAATAATGCAAAAAATACTAAATTCGCGTTGACGTGGATTCCTTGACATCTGACACTATAATACCTTGTCAATTGACAAAGAAGGTAATATCTTGTCGAAAAGACGAAGGGAATTCGCGTGTAAATACCAAAAAATTGGTGCTGTATAAAATCAGGCTATAGGAAGCCGCGTAATGAAACCATGCCCCCAAGATATTGTTGAATTCTCAAACAAATTACTTCCACGAAAACTTGTGAAAATTTTTTCGACTTTTCCTTTTTTCGATTTTTTTAATTTTCGAAATTTTTTTCCAAAACGCTTGGATTTTTTCTTAAAAACGCATGGCCAGAGGAAAATCGCTGCTCAAATTTTCTCCAGTTTCGGACTCTGAAAATTTTTCCGATTTTTTCCTTTTTTCGATTTTTTTAATTTTCGAAATTTTTTTTCCAAAACGCTTGGAGTTTTTCTTAAAAACGCATGGCCAGAGGAAAATCGCTGCTCAAATTTTCTCCAGTTTCAGACTCTGAAAATTTTTTCGATTTTTTCCTTTTTTCGATTTTTTTAATTTTCGAAATATTTTTTTTTCCAAAACGCTTGGATTTTTTTCTTAAAAACGCATGGCCAGAGGAAAATCGCTGCTCAAATTTTCTCCAGTTTCGGACTCTGAAAATTTTTCCGATTTTTTCCTTTTTTCGATTTTTTAATTTTCGAAATTTTTTTTCCAAAACGCTTGGATTTTTTCTTAAAAACGCATGGCCAGAGGAAAATCGCTGCTCAAATTTTCTCCAGTTTCGGACTCTGAAAATTTTTCCGATTTTTTCCTTTTTTCGATTTTTTAATTTTCGAAATTTTTTTTTCCAAAACGCTTGGATTTTTTCTTAAAAACGCATGGCCAGAGGAAAATCGCTGCTCAAATTTTCTCCAGTTTCGGACTCTGAAAATTTTTCCGATTTTTTCCTTTTTTCGATTTTTTTAATTTTCGAAATTTTTTTTTTTTTCCAAAACGCTTGGATTTTTTCTTAAAAACGCATGGCCAGAGGAAAATCGCTGCTCAAATTTTCTCCAGTTTCGGACTCTGAAAATTTTTCCGATTTTTTCCTTTTTTCGATTTTTTTAATTTTCGAAATTTTTTTTTTTCCAAAACGCTTGGATTTTTTCTTAAAAACGCATGGCCAGAGGAAAATCGCTGCTCAAATTTTCTCCAGTTTCGGACTCTGAAAATTTTTCCGATTTTTTCCTTTTTTCGATTTTTTAATTTTCGAAATTTTTTTTCCAAAACGCTTGGATTTTTCCTAAAAAGCACGTGGCCAGAGGCAAACCTCTGCCCAAATTTTCAAATAACCCAAACACTTACAAATACGCGTTTTTTCGCAGAAGCATTTTGTAAAAAAAAAATATATATACGTCCCCAGTGGTCAATCCCTGGCAAAAATTTCTTTCCAATTACGGATAAAGAGTCGAGTTCTCGTTTTTCTCCCAACGTAAGGTCACCCTGACACGACCCTATACACTATGGAAGTCCCTCAAGTCACGCTGGGTATAATCCCCCACATTTCTACGTCAAAAAAGGAAGAAGACATCGTCTGGAGGAGAAACAACACTCTGTCACAAGGTGCGCTGTACTTCTCTGCCAAATTGGCACCCCGTTTTGTAAAGACGAAAGTCCTAAAGAAAATCTCAGACCTGGTTTACCGATTGTCCGACATCTCTGGTAAACACATAGGTAACTACCATATAAAGGACATTGTAAAAAGTGGTAACATGGAAACAAACTCCATTGCCACGCCCGTATAACCCCAACGGTTATTCCTTGACTCCTAGCAACCATTCGTCTACACCGTGACATGGATCACTATGGAAGTCAACCCTTTTGTTTCGTCACTAATGAGCGGCCTCTCGTAAACGATTGTCACTCATTAGGACACTCAAACGAAACCTTTCTAGCTCTGGCACAGTGGTGTCAACTGTAGCCAAAGTCATGGAAGAAATTATAATTCTCCCTTGTGGTTTCGTTTCATTTTATTTTATTTTTGTTTGTATAAATATCTCGTCATCATCAGTCATTCGCCTCTAATTGCTGCCCCAGGTGTCAAACCTTGGAAACATCGTTTTTTCTAAGCATGCACACCTCTACCTGAAATTGATCACTTCGGAGAAAGGAATTCCCTGTGGCTTACTGCAAGTAGTCAGAGACTACGTGCCCAAGGTTTTGTGCATCGTCACAACTAGCAGCATCATATTTTCACATCATCATGTCATACCTCGTCACCCCTTTCTAAATGTTAGAAAAATTTTTTTGTACATTAAATATCGGGTCCTCGCCAAAGTGCATCTAACCCTTATGTCATATGTAGTTAAATTAGGTAAGCAAACCTGTGTAAACCCACGGCGGTATCAGATGTTTGCTACCCGTTCTAAGTTTTTTTTCTGTTTTTTAAGAAAATAGAATGGCGCTCAATAAATAACCCAAATTGCTCTAGCTCTCCCCAGAACTGGATGTGGAGTCTGGAAAGTATCGTTATAAAAGGGACAACTTTCAACGTGCCTCTTCATTAACGATAAATTTTTTTACAACATTTCAGCAACATTGAGTCACCCTGGGTCTCAACTGCTCAAACTGAAATTTTGGGGTTGCCTTGTTGTGACTTATCACGTGCAAAGTACGAGGTCACAACAAGAAGCCAGGTCTCCAAGTGAACCACCCTGTGAACAACCCATCCCATTATTATAATTTTCATAACACCAAGGTGTGTCCATCGCAGTCTGTTTAAGTAAGTAAAACCTAGAAGGTCTTAAACACTCAAATCGGACCAATGTAAATAATTTTCCTTGTCAAACAACGATAAGCGCATGTCTTGTATTGTTGCTACCATCGTACGTGTAAGTACAACAAAAGTTGTACCATCACGATACGATACTCTGTGCGTAACCAAAAGGGTTGTACCACAAAGGATCTCTTTTGCGGTAAGCTTAGATGAAATTCACATTCCATCAGCACGCCAAATTTTTTTTTGTCCCTTAATTGTTGAAGTATAAAATCTTGGCCAGATCTTCAAATATGTTTTTGCCTTTGTGCAAGTCTTTAACGTACGCTAATATGGATTTATTATGCTACGGTATTGTTGTACTAAGTACATCAGTATGTCTCGCCGTCTGTATTGAATAGGTACCTTTATATGAACGTTAACCTTTGTTGCCATCATAGGTGGGAACCTTATAAAATCTGCCGTCATAGATGGGAATCTCAGAATATCTACTAAATGCGATACGGGGAGCCCGTTATAATTACTCTGTGGGTTTTTGTCAGAAATGTCATAAATACCTAGTCTTTTGCACCTCCCTTCAATACTGGGCAACCCAGTTGTAATTCGTTCATTGTTATCCGTGAAGACGTTATAAAACTTACTTGCAAATCTTTTGATCTCGCAATCTTGTACGCTATACGTGAAGACGTTATAATACTCACCATGAATCGTGCGAACGAAATAATATCAAACCTTTATGTGTGAACTACTCAATGTAGTCCACACCCCTTTTTTGTAATCATTAATATGCCCGTGGACTTCCTGTCACAAGAACCCAGGAACTATCTACTATCTCAAAAGGACTAATCATACGCTTCACTCATGATTATGGGGCATCGTGTCGTGGGAGTTAAGTTGATGGACACAAAAATACCTAACTCGTTGTCTGGGAGACGAACAAAGAAAATCCCCAGGTTTGTGAGATTTGAGCAAGGGTCTGTCATTTCTCGCAAACAAGTAGGAGAATAAAACGACCCCTAATCTTCTGCCCAATACACGTAGAGGATTAGACTTTTATGTCAGTGTATTCTTTTGTCCAACACTACCAAATACTATTGTAATGTGCCAGGATGACTGCTGTAGACCTTGTTTCACCTCCACCCAGAGGTCGAATTTCGGAAATAGCCGAGTCCCCAGCAGTTTTCTTCGTTCAAATGTTCCCAACTATCACCCCTCCCCTTCCTCGAAATTATCCGTGAATGGGGATATATGCGTTACGCACTTGGCGTTTCGTTTGTCAAATGGGACAATCTTCATACGCGGATCCTTTCAACTTCCTACTCCTTTCCCAGTTGTCATTATTGTAATGTGCCAGGATGACTGCTGTAGACCTTGTTTCACCTCCACCCAGAGGTCGAATTTCGGAAATAGCCGAGTCCCCAGCAGTTTTCTTCGTTCAAATGTTCCCAATTATCACCCTCCCCCTTCCTCGAAATTATCCGTGAATGGGGATATATGCGTTACGCACTTGGCGTTTCGTTTGTCAAATGGGACAATCTTCATACGCGGATCCTTTCAACTTCCTACTCCTTTCCCACTTTGTTATAACTAATCTTGTACGCAATGTTTTGTTTTTCGAAAGTAGAAAAAATGCTACCGTATAGACGTGAGCATAGGTCATGGAAGACCAACTTCTTTCGAATGGGGAATTTTGTTATACGTACAATCCCTCAACCACGTATTCTTGGAAATGTATTTGGTAAAGAAAAAAAAACCAAAAGGGGTTACACAGAACCTGTCCTTGAATACGTACCTTTGTAACATGTATTAGGCATTAGCCACATTTAGTTAGCTCTCTCTCCGTCTCTCTCTCTACACGCCAAACAAATCCAACTTTTTCTCAACATGCACACTTGTTTCTCTCCAAACTTTTTTCATCATTGGTCTACTAGGCAGGTAAACTTCAAGAATTTTGTTCTAATAATAATTTTTGCCGGATTAAAAAAAAAAAAAAAACCAGCAGCTCTGCACCCTATCTACATCTGCGCCTCTTCATGCTGCCCTCGCTACCGTCACGGAGGTCCCTTGCCTTCAATCCCTGCGTACCAAAAGCACCCGACCGCATCTAACATAACCTAGTGTGAGTCGTGCGTGTAGTTGCGAATTGTATCACCACAAAGAACCGACACTCAAAACAAACCCGAGCACGCCAGCTCTAGGTTGGTTCCTGTTCCTGTTGCCCTTGTGCAAATGTTCCTGCTGCCATTATGCAAATGTTCCTGCTGCATAATACAAATGTTCCTGTTGCCCTTGTGCAAATGTTCCTGCTGCCATTATGCAAATGTTCCTGCTGCATAATGCAAATGCTCTGCTGCCATTATGCAAATATTCCTGCTGCATAATACAAATGTTCCTGTTGCCCTTGTGCAAATGTTTCTGCTGCCATTATGCAAATGTTCCTGCTGCATAATGCAAATGCCCTACTGCCATTGTGCTGATGCTCCTGTGCCCTTGCGCAAATAACAATACCAACGATTGTTCACAAAACAATCCCACTACATACAAAAACCAGTGTACCAACCACCAATTACGATTCCACTCTCCAATACTTCAATGGTTTCGTACTGGCTCACCCACAGGATCCGGAAGCAGTTACCCTTTCGACCTCTGTGACAGGTAGAACTCTCCACACCACCTAGAAGCCTCATCATGTGTTCTCTTCCTCGTATTTTCTTAAAGGCCCTAGTGTCCCTTGAGTGTAATCTCAAATGGGCCAGGTTACTGTGACAAAGTAACCTTGTAACTTCAGTGAAACGTTCAACCACCCCAGACATCCTACGCAAACCACGTTCGCAAACATTAGCTCACAGACCAATGATACAATTTTAGAGTTTTTTTTTCTATCACTGCATAACCCTTGTACCTTTCTTCAACAGATCCTTGTTCTTTGCAACTGTATTTATGTATGCCACTGCCTTTATATACATTTATTGACAATTCCTTGTTACACCATGTATCATCTCTTTTGTGTTCTGTTCATAACTATTCTCCAGCTAGGAATTTCTCTCTCTCTCTCTCCTCGTTTCTCTTAAATGTTTTTGGCACAAGTGCTGAAAGGGTAAGAGGATTTATTAGCCCTACAGCTCCATTGCCACGTCGCTTTTATTGCGGCGAGGGGGGAAGTGTTACGTTACAAGAATAAGGAATCGAGTCTTAAGTACCGTCATGTTTCGACAGTCAGCGAATCGAGCCCTAAAATACTGTTGCACCGCGGGACGGTAATGCGCAGGCGCATCACCCCTCCCGCGACCCACGGATCAGGAGACGCGCCGCACACGGCCATTCAAACCAGTCTTCAGCAAGCGAGCTTCCCGGGCCCACGTCCCGCGCGAACATGTGCGACACAAGTTCAGTTTCGCCGGTTGTGCACTTCCGGTGTCCGCGCATGGACGCTGCTGAGACCGGGAGAACAAGCGCGTAAAGCCGCTGTTGGCCCATAAACCAAACGTGAGTCAATTACCATGTTACCCTTTGTGTGCAATTAAATGTTTTGAAGCCCTAACCACGCGTGTAGAGAGCAGAGACTGACGTTCAAACTAACTTTCAGCTAGGATCGTTCCTCTTATGTATTATTGTGTCTCCTAGAATTGAATAAACTATTTATGTGATAACCTACCGTGTTTTGCTTGTCGAGAGAGGCCCTGGGGGGATGGAGAAGCGTGAAGTTCCGAACCACAAGCACTAGCCTTGAGGTTAAGAGAAACCCTGCTTGCACCGAACCTGAGCTAGTTTTTATTTGGGGCAGATACAGCAACTAATTTGTATTAAATATGTGGGAGCTTTCTCCAACCCTGCCGATAGCATCAGCACGCACGCTGACGCTAACAATTTAAAAACGTTTTATTTATAAAAATATAATTTGCCGTTTAATTTTTAATATCACGCATGACAGCCGTTTCGCCTCCTGAAGGCATTACAGAGTTTTATAATGCCTACAGAAGACAAAATGGACGTCAGGCATAAAAAAAACAGTTCAGTGTGTCCAGGTCATCCGCCACCGAGACCTAGACAAACCGTACTCCATGAACCCGGACACCCTTGCTCAGTTACCAAACGTAACGAACTATTTGGAGAGATCCATGACAGAAGCTTTGGTTATCCATTAAATTGTACCCGGGTGGCGGTACCCTTTCCCGCTTTCTAAAAGAAATTATTATTGAATATACATATTACCAACTGAAAATTTATATTTAATTCTACAATTAAATTTGATAACAATTCATAATTATCCATATGCGTAACGGAAATAAAGAACTTGAACTGGGAGGAAGTCCGTAAATAAATAAATTGTCCCAAAGATTATATTTTGTGCTGATAGTGTTTCGCTGAACAGATCATAAACGACTGATAACGAAAAAAAAATCGGACGTGTGCAGGGTTTGTCCGACCCGATAGTCTGATCAGACAACCTGAAAAAATTAGATGTGTGCGGCTGGCCTAAGAAGGAGGAAGCCCAACACGGCTGATTTTCCCAAAAATGAACCACTAGAGGATCACTACGGTTATTTGATTTTTAATTGAATGGATTGTTAAAAAAAATAAAATCGTTAATAAATGTGATATAATCTATTATTCAGTTCCTCTTAATAAATTTTTCAGGTAAAGTTTATGCAGGCAACGAATTTATTCGTAGAAATTTTAATCGCGCAGTTCCTGCGAAGAAAAATAATTTATTCAGCGCAGGAAACGTCGCCGGACGCGACGATGTCAGCGGAAATGACTCAGGTAAAGAAAATGGCGGCGCCATAGACAAGAACTAAACTTTGTGTGATTCGATACCAGGTAGTTCTGCGAAAAAAATTTTAATGGCGTGGTATAAAAATATTAAGTTTTGTCAAAAATTATTACACGATGAATAAATATATTTCTACCGATTTCTCGATCTTTTTCACAGTATTTTTTTATTATTAACGCCTTTTTTCGAAGCTTTTACATATGAATAGTCAGAAATATACATTATTTATTGTACATAATTGAACTGTCTCAGTAACAATATTTTCTATTTGTTTAAAGATAAATTGAAGATGTCCACTGATTTTGTATAATTATTTCCTTCCATAAGTATTCTGGGCAAAGAGGAATACATAATATAGTAGTTAGTTCCAAAATTTCTGCACTGAAATAAATCCTGACTTCTAGTATTACGTTGTGGAATCCGGAAGCTTATCAAATCAAGTAGTTAGTCCCAAAATTTCTGCACTGAAATAAATCCTGACTTCTAGTATTACGTTTTGGAATCCGGAAGCTTATCAAATCAAGCAATATATGACTATCAACTACATCATTTAGAATTTTATATAGAAATACTAAGTCAGTGAAAATTCTTCTGTCTGATAATTTGAGCATATTCATGTCATTTAACAGAGTGTTGTAGTTCAACATAATTGCTGGAATACCCATTTTAAAATTAAGAAAATGTAAGAATTGGTTTTGTATTCTTCTAACAGCTTGTACATATATTATAATGTGGGTTCCATACGAGTGAATTGTACTCAAGCTGACTTCTAACATATAGTTATTATGGTTGTTTCAGCGTGGTTTTCAAAATGCGAGATACTGTTACAATGTGTGAGATATTTAAAGTTTTCTTTATTCTTTTTTATCGTTGCACTAAATATTTAAAATTTTTGTTTTTTCATAAAAATTCATTTCAAGATCGATTTCAGCAAATAAGTTTATTTTATTTATATTGTGAATAATTTTAGAGGAAAGAAAATGTTAATCGAGGGAAACAGTCACATAATCTCAGCCAAAAAATTGTATTTTGTTGTTTCATTACGCTTATATTTTTTTCATAAAGTATCGATAATTTTATTTTAATTGTATTCAAGCGAAACGCTAAAGCTTAATCTATAAATGCATACATTTTTGTGATTGTCATAATGCTAACTAATTCAGTTAAAAGATTAATCTAATACAACTGTGATTTTGCATTGAGCTTAACTTTGAGTCCTTCGTTACTATGCTACAGTTGAACCGGCGTATAAGAATCTGATTAGTATGGCGGTAAAAGTATATTATTTTTTAAATTTAGTTAAAACCTTTTAAGGGTAAAGTCTGTGCTTGACAACAAATTTAAATTAAACCATGCATATCCAACTATAGCAAAGTTAACTACAAAGGAAAAACCACGATAAATTGAAAATTGTTTGGGCCATGTTTAAGTTCTCCTGTAGCAAAGAGGCGAGACATGGTGCGGCAGTTTCCGTTTAAAGTATAACAATGAGATGTGTCAAGTGCGTGTCATTCCTCCCACAGTGGAACCGCTTTGGTCCACCAAGTAAGTGGTCCCCAACCTTTTTATCGCCGCGAACTGGTCAACCTTTGATAATTTTACCGCGGCCCGCTGAGGGAAAGGTGGTTGATTGGTTATATTTTAGATTATTTTGACACTTCACGTTATTACGTCACCTAAAAAGTAAAACGTACACATTTCTTCAAAAATGTAAATATCTCTTAAAATATAGTTTTTTTTTTTACATTAACTCCACACAGAAAGACCTGAGGAAAATAATTTCCCTCAGGGCCTATGTCATCTGGGATGCTGAGTGGAGGGTCTTTTTGAGGAGAGGAAGGGGAGGAGAGTTCTGGGAAGGAAAAAGGTTTAAGGCGAGGAAGGAATGAACATTGGTCTTGAAGAGACCCATGTTGTAGGAGGGAGGAAACACAGTTGCCGGCAAATCGTTCCATAGCTGAGCTGTTGAACTCAAGAACGAGTCGAAAAAACGACCCGTTCTCATGTGACAAATGTCAACCGTGTACATATGTTGGGCGCGCGTTTGGCGTGTCTGCCGACTATGCACCGGTGCCGAAGGGATCAATGACGCTAGTTCCTCAGAGCATCTTCCATTGAAATACCGGTAGAACATGGATAGCATTCCCACCCGACGCCTGTGCTCTAACGATTGCAATCCGTTCGTTAAGGTGGGAGAATCTATCAAACGGACCACCCGTTTCTGCTCAGAGTCGAGGGTATTTTTCAAGTATTTTGGAGCTCCAGACCAGAGGTGGCTGCCAAATTCAACCGTGGGGCACACTTGCGATTTGTACAGGGTTAGCAGTTGTGTACTATTAAAGTATCTGCGGGCCCTGTACAGTACGCCCAGTTTTTGAGAAGCTAACTTTACTCTGGCTTCGATGGAGCCCCCATACCTGAGATGGTCACTTAAAGTTACACCAAGCATATCAATGGAAGGTCTGTTCGGAAGATTGCTTCCGTTGAAGGAGACTAGATTTTCATTTCGATCCCTTTTAGACGTAATCATACATAGTAAATATAGGATTCAGATTTTGGTCAATCCATCATTATACATTTACGAATTTATTAAAATAATCATAAACATAATAATAGCTCTCATTTTGTTGAAAAAAAATAATTTTAAAAAAAAGTTAAATTCAATTAGATGGTTAGCAAATTCCGAATAATTATTGCTATTTAGACATCTCAAATGTTCCTTAATCCTCGTTTCAAAATTTCTGCAAGTTTTACCTACGTAAAAATGATTGCAGTCATTACAATTCAATTGGTAAACTTAATGACTGCAATCATTTTTACGTAGGTAAAACTTGCAGAAATTTTGAAACGAGGATTAAGGAACATTTGAGATGTCTAAATAGCAATAATTATTTTGAATTTGCTAACCATCTAATTGAATTTAACCATTCATTTGTTATAAATACTGGTTTTAAAATTTTACACACTAATAATGTTAGTGGTTTTCACTTAGATCTTTTAGAAATATTAGAAATTAAGAAAAATGTCAATAGAAATTTAAATATTATTAACAATCAAATTAATTTTGTGAGTAACCCTATCTTAAACATATTTCCATTGTAATTTTTTGTCTTTGTTCTTTTGAGTACCCCCTTTCCCCCCTTCCCCCTTGTTGATCTTCTAAGCACCTTCCCTTTTCACCTCTCTCCTCCCCCACTTCTTCCATTTCTACCCACGCCGTTCTATGTTCGATCATTTAGTTTTGGTACATTTTATGTCCTGATGAAGAGAACATCGTTCTTGAAACATGTTGACTTTAAAATAAAGTTTATTGTGGTAAAAACAAAGTGTTTTTAATTATTTCATTAATAAAATGGTGCCACAAAGTGAATTTGCAAAATTTGAAGATTTAATTTTTTTTTTGGGTATTGGCGATTTTTTACGTAATTTTTATTTTTAAGCAGGGACCCCGGTCAACGGTAATGGTCCACGGACCGGGGGTTGGGGACTACTGCACCAAGTGACCTCAGTTACAGGATATATAATATATGGTACCGTAATATATGGGGCGACTTCTGAACCTAGGGGCGAGTTTAATCATCGCGAATATCTGCATATTTCTCGCTACCCCCTCGGAAATTACTTGCTTCTTTTTAATGTTCTTTTCGGGCTAGATAGATACCATGACGTTTTGTAAAAAAAATTCAAATTAGTTGTTTTCTGGTTATATTCAAAAATACGGTCGGGTGAATTGTGAAGCTGTTTTTTGATAAATTTTCGGACAGAGAAAAATTTTAATTATTTTAATTCCTCAGCGATTGTGATTCATTTTTCTGTTAGTTGCTTCAATATTCAAAGTCCCATTTTTTATTATTTTATTGGCTTATCATCGTAATAAATCGCCCACTCCGAACGCTGACCACCAAGTTTTTTTTATTCCTCAAAACACATGAAAAAAATTTAAAAAATAATAATTTGAAAAAATGTAAATTTTTGTATACATGTTGTTAAGGAACATACTTGACTAACGTTAACAAGTGATTTCTGACATTATCTAAAGTAAAAAAAATTAAACGAAATTTAGGTTAACGGTGACATTCTTAATGATTTTTTTTCAACTAAAAACTTAAAAAATCGGTAGTTATTGGACAGTTAGGAGCGGGGTGTGGGGTCCGTCGATTACTCGGCTCAGTGACCTGTGACTGACAAGTGCAAAAATTGAAAAAAAAGTTGTCTAAAAAGTAAACGCCAAACTTTAATTTCGATCTGACGTCGATACAGTAATCGTCGTAATAGGCGAGTTTAAGGTCAGAAAGTGGAGTGGCCTCCCCGCACACGCCTTTCTCTGCTGCATGTATTTTTTGCGCATATTTCTCATTTGCTTACGTTCACTGTTAAAGTCAGTACCTAACTGCGCGAGAGTAGATTGTCTCAAGTTCAGGCCGGCATTTAAGTTTGGCGTGTACTATATTTGTAATTTTTTCATTCAAAACTTGTGTTTACTCATTTTATTTAATTTGGGAAGCGGGAATGGGTACCGCCGCCCCAGGAACCTTTATTGAATAACCAACACCTCTGCCACAGGTAACCCCAAGAGGTTCGCTACGTTTGGTGATTTAGCGGGAGTGCCCGGGTTCATGGGGTGAGGTTTGTCTAGGTCTTGGAGGCGGATGACCAGGACACCCTGAACTCCAGATTCCTACCCACCCCTTAAACCCTTTTCCTTCCCAGAACTCTCCTCCCCATCCTTTCCAAAAAAAAAACCTCCACACAGCATCCCCAAAGATGACATGACCCTGAGACAAATTATTTTCCTCAGGGTCTCCTATGTGGAGCTCACTTTAAAAAAAAGTTAGAATTATATTTTTGTACGCTTGTCTAACTTGATAAGTTGTTTTTGTTGAAATTTGTTTTTTTTATCAAAAATGTACTTTTAAAACCATTACAAACACTTTTTCAACGCAATAAATGTGTAAAATAAATGTCTGTTTCAATAACGTCCCTTTCCCATCCGAGATTTCTCTTTCATAAAACATTATTTCAATCGGTGTCCAGTCCGTATCCAAGTACCCTTCAATCTCGCGCTGTCCATTTTCCGGCCGTTTCGCTTCGCGTTTAAGGATTCCTCCCCAGCAGCCTTTATTTATAATGCAGCACGTACCGGGGAGGAATACTGCCAAAGAGGTGGCGTTAAAAAACCGGCCACGTATGATGGCGGAGAAAAAAAAATAACACATCGCCTAGGATTTAATGCGCGCACTCCTCGGCCTGTAATCGTTTTATAATGTTAATGCGCCAGGGGCTCAACCGGTATGCAAATAACGTAAGTTTCGTGATGGCGAGTAGATTCCACCTGGCAACAAGTTAAAACATTGAAAAAATTCTGAAAATAAGTTGTTGATTTTTGGTCCATTTTTATCTCATCAATAAACAAACAAGGGCATCTTAAGGAGTGGCGTAGCGTAATGGGGGCGGCAGGGGCGGCCCGTTCCGGGCGGCACTTTGAAGAGGCGGCAAAATTTCACAATAAATAAAAATAATATCTTGTAAAAATTTGAACCATATCATTTCATATTTTTGTCGCACCTACGATTCGACCGGTTGACATGAAAACGGAATTTTTCATTACTTATTATGTGACAAAACCGGGGAATCTTATAATCTTATTATTTTTTTTACATTAACTCTACACAGGAGGCCCTGACGAAAATAATTTCACTCAGGGCCTATGTCATCTTTGAAGGTGCTGTGTGGAGGGTGTTTTTGAGGAGAGGAAGGAGGAACATGGGTCTTGAAGAGTCCCATGTTACAGGAGGGAGGAAACACAGAGGCCGGCAAATCGTTCCATAGCCGATCTTTTGAACTCAAGAGTCGTAGAAACGATCGTTCTCATGTGACTAATGTCAACCGTGTACATACGTTAGGCGCGCGTTTGGCGTGTTTCCCGACTGTGCACCGGTGCCGAGGGGATCAATGACGCTAGTTCCTCGAAGCATCTTCCATTGTAATACCGGTAGAACAAGGATAGCATTCCCACCTGACGCCTGTGCTCTAAAGATTGCAATCCGTTGCATTCTATCAAACGGACCGCCCGTTTCTGCACAAAGTCGAGGTTTTTTTTGGGTATTTTGGGGCTCCAGACCAGAAGTGGCTGCCAAATTCGACCGTGGGGCGCACTCTCGATTTGTACAGGGTTAGGAGTTGTGTACTATTAAAGTATCTGCGGGCCGTATACACTACGCCCAGTTTCTGAGAGGCTAACTCAACTCTGGCTTCGATGGAGCCCCCGTACCTGAGCTGGTCCCTTAGAGTTATACCTAGCATATCATCGGAGGGCCTGTTCGGAAGATTGCTTCCGTTTAAGGAGACTAGATTTTCATTTCGATCCCTTTTAGACATAATCAGACATGATTGGGTCTTTGACACATTGCCTGCAGCCAAGTTGATTTTCGTTTTTAGATTTTCACCGCCAATTTTGTTATTCATTTTTGTGGTGTTGCGCCGTGTCGCGCTACCTTTTTCTTTAGCCAACATTTCGGACAGCGTTACAGTGTTCATAATGATGCCCTGATGATCACACCCCAAAAATAAATAACAAAAAAGTTGATTTTCAGTTTATTTTTATCGCAGTTTTACTGAGATATGAAAAAATGTGTGCTGTTTTTGGTTTAAAAATTTGTTGACTTTGAATATTTTAAATGCTTTAACTAGGTCCTGCAAGTATAAAATACCTTGACCTTAGCTATAATTCTTATTTTTAGTATTTTTTTTAATTAATATGCTTTCATGTCTTTTTATAAGCCTAGAAAAGTTAAGAATCAGACCTATATATGTTAGAAAATGTTAGCACCGTTGTGATTTGAAATTCGATGAAACAAAAAATAGCGATACTAAAAAGAGATAAACACTTACATCTCTAGGATTCAGCCTGCGAGAGAATGAGATAGAATAATCGTTCTCCTCTTTGTGCGGTGCTTCGTAGCCTCCCCACTCTTGTCTACTTTAGTTTTCTGAACTTCTACGAAAATTGAGTTTTTAGATTTTGATTTAGATTTGAGAAAATTTTAATATTTCTGAATCAATTTCGCGAAATTAAATTTAAAAATGCACTTTGACGACTTTTTCTTATGCACACAATAAACAAAACGCTTTGATTCTTGTCTTTAGTTTATTATTAGACTTTGGAACAAAGTTTAAACAGCTCTCAATATAAATGCTCACTCTAAATATTGTATTTATTGGATACTTTTTATCTAACCTTTTTTAAATAATGTACCATTTTGGAAGTATATGAATGGGTATGAATGCCCACACCCTGAGAACCATTTATTGGATTTCTAACACCCCTGCCATATAAGTTTTTAGATTTTCACGGCCAAAAGTATTTTTGTCATTTGTTTTTGGGGTGTTATGCCGTGTTGCGTTACCTCCTTCTTTAGCCAACGTTTCCGACAGATTTACAGTGTCCATCATCAGGGCAGATGTGTAATTGTGTACTTGTTAGTGGTGAAATGTGTGCCACTAAGTCCACAATTACTCATCTGCCCTGATGATGGACACTGTAACGCTGTCCGAAACGTTGGCTCTAGAAGGAGGTAGCGCAACATAGGTAGGCATAACACCCCAAAAACAAATAACTAAAAAACCCCTGCCATAGGTTATTCCAAGTGATTCGCTACATTTGATGACTTAGCAAGGGTCTCCGGGTTCATGGGAGGAGCCTACTGCGTGGCGGACCGGATCAGGAGAGACTGGTTTAGGAGGACCTTTAGAACTCTCCCGACCTAGCCCCTTGCACCACAGTGTAAAGGATGGATTCTTACATCCGTCACTCTCGAAACACTGACCCCCGGATACTTACCCGCCGCTCATACCTTTTTCTTTCCCAGAAATTCCCCTCCTTCTTTTCCTTAAAAAGGTCCTCCACACAAATCTTTAAATATGATATAGGCCCTGAAGGTTTTTTTTTTCTCAAGGCCTATTGAGCTACCGTAAAAAAAATCGAGTGCAGTTCATACGCGGTAGAAGCGACAGTTAAAAAAAACAATTTCAACCAATAGGAGGCTTGAAAAGTGAGATCACAATCAAAGCGCCCAATGAGCCTGTTTGACGCTTCATACGTACTGTAACGCGTCATTTCCGTTTCATCCGAATTTCAAATCGCAACAAATCTGTTAAGAAGAACCATTGCACGGCTTTTCTCTCTCCAGAATTTCTAGATATACGCAAATATTTTCCCCCTGCATCATCATTTCTATTATGAGCTACAAAGCTTTTAAATATTTGCTTGGTATGCTAGTATAAAATAAAAATTATAGCTGAAAAGAAAAAGCCGTTTCGAAACTCGGATGAAACTGGCTAGTATCATTAGTTTTAAAAATTTTAATGAACGTATTGTGTAATGTAAAAAATATCGATAAATTTTGTGTCTCTCAAGAACTACTAACATTTAAAAAAAAACAATTTACAAACCGGGATGTTACCTCTCGTCCCTCGTCCATGCCAACGACCAATCTAAGAAAACAATTGAAGGCTCTCAACAACAGTTTGTTTTTAATAGAATTTGCCCCGCAAACAATCACCTCACTCCGGCATTCTATTCCGATAATACCGATTGCAACGTGACTTCCTACTATAACGGCAGCAATTCACCGTTAAATATACCGTTAGTCTTCCCATATCCAACAAAAAACCATCTTCTTTCCTTTTGTAGGCACGTTAAGAGCTACTTACAGCGTGGATTTTCAAAATAATCGACTCGTAAAGGGGTAGTTGCTTTGAACTAAGATTAAAACTACGTTTTTTCAACAATGTGATGAATATAATCTGAGTTTACGCTTTTAAGATTTTGCTGTTTGGCAACTAATTTGAAGAAATGATGCTTTACGGTTTGAAATTTTTATGAGACAAGAATCTAAACTAACCAGAACCCATGAAATTATTTCATACTACATATTGTTATCAAGTTTAATTTGTAGAACTCCATTTTAATATGCATTTATTTTATACTAGCTTTTCCCCGCGGCTTCGTTCGCTTGGTATTAGGGGAAATTACTGTAGCGCTTGCACTTCCCAATTACCCCCCCCCCCCTCCCCCTCCCGCATTCCATACATTCATTCCCGGTATTTTCAGTTTTCAAACACCTCGCGTGCCACCTAAATTTCATAATGCTAGAGCTCAAAGACAAAAGAATTATCCATTTGGTGCAGTTGTTCGGAATTTATGCGCTTACAAACATTTAGGAGATGTATTTGAAAGTTTGTAAATATAATAAAAAATAACACTATTTATTATACAGTCGTTACGAATCATATTTTTAATGTAGGAACTCTCATCTGACATTTATTCCAAAACATAAAAAAAAAAACAAAACATATTCTAATATTTGAATTTTTTGGAGCAGCAGCCGACCAGTAAGGTAGGGGGCTGAGTACCTACCAGCATAGAGCATAGTTATGCGCGTACAAACATTTCGGAGATTTTTATTTATAAAGTTAAATCTACATCGTTTCCACGGCATCGATTTATTTTCTGACGTTAGCAATAACTCGCTTTTATTAGCGAAAGAAAACGTATTACAAATATAATATATTAATATTTATAATTTCATAACGCCAAAGCTTACCATAATACGTATACAGCCTATAGTCCTCGCATATAATGTAGCTTTCTATTGATAAAAGAATTTTTAAAATCTTTTTATTGGTTAATGCGTGAAAGCGTAACAAACAAACTCGAGCAGTTTCGAATTTATAATATTAGTATAGATATTCAATAATATCATTATTTCATTAATAAAAACAATTTACTTATAAACAAGTTCTGTTTTGTAATTATTATTACGCGTGACAGCTGTTTTTCCTTCTGAAATCATTTATTTCATTTTTTTATTTAAGATTTACATGATATAGTGTTGTTGCGGTTTTTAGGGGAGAGTGGGACTTTATTGTAGAGCTTGGTACCATAGTATTATAAGCTTTTTTCCCATGGGTTGTATTACTTGTTACTTGTTGGGGAGTTTTTTTTTTACTCTCAGATCAAGTGTTTCTAATACACGAGTTAGTTTTTATTTCGTGTGTTTTTTATTAAAATTTCATAAATTTTAATAAAATTTCAATGGATTTTTTTTTACTTTAATTGCCCCATCTGATAACGTTGTATTTTAACAGTTATTGGCAAAAGCCTAATAGTGTTAATTTATTTTTGTATCAAATAAATAAAATGAAATTAATATAATGTTGACTTAAATATTTCATCAAATGTTACTAATACACTCAAAACGCTGTACATACACTAGTCCGAAGTATTCTTGAATATAATTCCTCTCTCTGGTCGCCTTTATACAATATACATTCAAATAAAATTGAAAGAGTACAGCATAGATTTTTAAGGCACATAAATTATAAATGAAACATTCCAATAGATAATTATTTAATGCAATTACTTAAACTACCTGAATTTATCACAGCGAAGAAAAATCTGTAATGTTTTATTATTATTTAAAATCATCAACGGGTATTTGGATAGCCCTGAACTAGTGAATATGATAAATTCACTAGTTCAGTAATTACCCACTAAATTCCATGCTCCATTTAATAATGTTACTTCTCGCACAATGTTCAATTATTGTCTTCAGAGATTACGTCGTGTGGGGAAAGAAACTTGCTCTGTTGACATATTTTTTTTCATAAAAACATCGCTTCCTTTAAAAAACGAATATGTATGCAGATATTATGCAACAATCCTTGAATATCAAATTGTTTTATTTTATTCTTATTTATTAGTTTTATTTTAGTAAATTGTACATATAAGTTTACAATTTCCTAATTAATTATATCATTTCATATTTCAAACTATATTTTTTCTTGTTTTATGTATCTCCTACAATACATTTTGAACTTTCCAATTGGTGCGGCCTTTAAAGTTTCTGGTAGAGTGTTGTACAACTTCATCCCTTTATATAGTAAACTGTTCTGCGTATTCGTTTTGTCCTTTTTTTGTAGTCTGATTTCCTTGCAAGTCCTTGTGTAATGTCTGTGAATGTCCTTGTTGTATATAATTTTGTTTGAGAAGTATTTTGGTAACATGTTGTTCACTATTTTATGGATAAATATCATCGTGTGCAGGGTCAACATCTGTTTCACGGTTAGCCAATTTAGTTCCTTTAACATTTTATTTACTTTTGAGAATCTATTTCGCTGAAGTATTATTCTCATTGCCCTGTTTTGGAGAATTTTAACTTAACGGTAACAAATTCACTAAACACTGCTCTGTAACTACTTTCATATGTCATTATTGTGCACCTTTTTTTTGCAGTATGTTGAGATGCTCCCGTATACCTTAAACCAATGTTTTGATGCTCCTGTATAACTTAACAATGTTACATGTGAAAGCCTTCAAGGCGTAAATAAATAAATAAAGAGAATGAATAATTCTAAAGGTAACAATTTTCATTATTTTCTGTGACAAAGTGTGCCAAAGCATCCATTTTCTAAATGACTACTTTGTTAGTAAATTTTACAAAGCTCTGCTGACAGGATTCATTATGACGTACAATAAAACAAAGTAGGTCGCTTGTCCCAGTTTGACAGAGGCGCAGACGAGCCATGTCCCTTCGACATATCGATACACTTCCTCCCGTAACACTGGAGTGAATTTCAATTTCCTGAAAGAGGGGGAATTTTTCATTACACTCCCCCTATAACCCGCCCTTATATTATGGCCTCGGCAGATGACGCAGCGCCAGGCTGTCAATGCCGGCGCCTGACGCCGTGTTACAAAGATTATTAATAATAAAGCAGCACGAAGAAGGTTATTGTACATTTTTATGATGAATATAAATTTTTAAATGTGATGCCTTAAAAATTTCAGAACAAATAATATCGATTATGTGAAATATTAAAGCTTGTTTCTTTTTTAGACAATACAAGCGCAGTACCGTGAAAATCGCTGGATTTTATCATTGTATTATTTGTAAAGCTGAAAGTATTTATAAAATGAAAGAAAATGGAAAATTCCAGGATCCTTGAAAAATCACGGAATTCGGTTTTACTTGTCAAATTAACTTGTGAAATAAAAATAATAGAAATACGCATTTCTAATCTGGAATTTATTAAAAATAATTTTTTTCACAAAAATGAGCTTTATCTATTTATCGCTTTATTACAATGAGTTCAATTTTTGAAATTGACATGTAAATTTAGAGCAAATCCGAGTTTTGTAGTTCATTGGACAAGATTTGCAAACAAACAAGGGCATCTTAGGTAGAAGCGTAGCGTAGTGGGGGCGAAAGGAGCTGCACGCCCGGGCGACACTTTTAAGGGGCGGCAAAATTTCACAATAAATAAAAATAATATCTTGTAAAAATTTGAACCATCTCTTTTCATATTTTTGTCGCATCTAATACAAAACACTACAACTAACCTATTTACATGCAGTTACTTATCATTAACATTTTTGTTTTTAATTACTGATACTTATTATCTAATTAAACCATTGTAATAATGTGTCAAATGAATGTTCATAAATAGAAATAATATAAATAAATGAGCCCTTGCCCGAAATAATTTTGTATCTAAAATAATCTTGTTTTTAGAAATATTGAAAAAACGAAACCAGTTATGTTTCATTAAATTTATATTTAAAATACAATAAACGCACAATTCTTAAGAGTATTCACAAATTATTTCTCAATTCAGAATAATTTTGTATCTAAAAATAATCGTGTTTTTAGAAAGATTGAAAAAACGAAACAAGTTATGTTTCATTAAATATTTATTTAAAATACAATAAACGCACAATTCTTAAGAGTTAATCATGAAAAATGGTAAAGAAAGGCAATTAAATAATTATTCCAGCAATAACTTAACATTGACGATTTTCTTGGGTACAACATTATTCCGGGCAAGGGCTCAAATACTGATCATAATATCAAAATGAATAAAGTTTTAAATATATATTTGGTCAATCGTATTTATCTCTCTATTCAGAATTTAGTTTTTCATCTGTTTTATAAATAATGTAAATGGGTAAACACTATACATTATGTTTCAAATCAGCCCTCTTCACAGACCTAATTTAAACAGTCCTGTATTCGGTAGCTTTGAATCAGCCGAGGCTGTCTTTTGCAAATAATATCTAACATGTTACACAAAGGCTCTTGAAATGTCCCAAACAGTGAACCAAAGGCTGTTTAATAAACCTTCATACGTAACCAACCCTTCCGTATCCTTTGACGTTATATAGTCACCTGGATACTAAACGGTTTCAATAACAGGGACCCTAATAGAGGGTTCCCCAAACAACTTGTTCCAAAATAACAGGTTTGCTAACAGCGAATATCCCGTTATTGGCAAATTTTCCCCTGTAGAAAAACAATGGTTAAGTTTGTCCAAGCAGTATCTGGCCATTTCATCTGAATTTTGGGTTTGTTGGTAATTAACTCTTTTCAAGAAACCCAACGGCATCAGCGTTCATAATAATACAGTTGAAAATAACCCCTGAACTTTGACGCTTATTATTTTGGTTCCATAATTGTTGTAAAGGCAACTTTTTCTCAGAACCACAACTTTGTATACCGTCCGACAAATACCTGGATTATTTAACAACTTTTTGTAAAAGCACAACGTATCGTTTTCCTCACTTGTTACCTTTGACGCCAAATATTCCGAACACCGAGCTTTAAAATCATGTGCTTGAACTGTAGCAAGTGCTTCAGTAGACACTAGTATATCAAAAATATTTTAACCCTCCTTTCACAAAGACATTTTTACACTTTTAAAATCGGAGCTTTGATCCGAAGTTTAGTAAATTGAAACAGGTTTTCATTGAGCCTTCCACGGCTAATTTTCACTTAGTGATCTTCAAAGGCTGAAATTTTTCAACCCAGCACAGTGCCGCTCAACTTGAGGAGGCTCCAATCCTGTAGGATCAAATTTAGTCCTGAAATACCAAAGTTTGCCACGTTGCGAATAACTCGTACCTGTTTACCGTCAAACAAACACGCGATTCATAAATCCAATCAGTAAATAATCTCTGGATTAGCGAGGGCTTGCTGCAAGGGGCGGTTACGAATTCCACGGATTGCGGGAGACTGTGATTCAATACCAGGTGCCAATTAATTTTATTTTAGAAATGAAAATACAAATCTAACCATTGTTTTTCTTTGATGTTTTCAAATAAAAATGTTCTTTACTGAGATTTAATTTTACAAACAAAAATTATTTGAGTATCCATGTAATTTTTTTTTTAATTATTAATATATTTTCCAAAAGAAAACTGAACGCATCTCAATGAAGTAATACGAAAATGTAAAGAAATCTTTTATAAGCTATAAAAAACTTTTTTTTAAATCTATGTTTATAAAAATCAAAATATGTTTGCTTATATGTATATCTCTTATGTGAGTTGTTTATGTAAATAAATTTCATGTTCAATTTAAACTATGAAAATGTTTGAATTTATTTAATAAATCACTGTCGTAATAAAAAAAATATAAGCACTGTTGATTGAAGAATCAAAATAAACAAATAAATTTTTGTTTTTACTCATCATTTTCTATTTTTTATTTGCGGTTGTCGAGTTCTGCTCTCAATTCTGATGAATTTTATTTATTTTATGATTTCTTTACAGGCAACAAAATTTTATTTCAATTACCGAATTTATTCGATTCCGCCCTTTTCCAGAGGTGTTTACAAACTGCTGTCGATCGTAATAGATCCATTCTTCGGTTCGTTTCTTGATTCCCCATCTCGGATGTCCTTTCTAGTAATGTGTGACACTCGACTGTCACACTTCTCCGTCACTGTCATTCTCACTGTCACTGACACGCTGTGGTTTGTGGAATTGGGGAACTTCCGAAGGGGGAATTCAATGGTTTAATCTTGTTGGAATACATAAACTAGTGATATGTTAAACTTTTAGATCCTGAAAACTTTTATTTAATGTTGATTACTTTCAGAAATATTTACATCTGAAAAGAACAGGAATAGATTTATATTTAATTTTTTGTTTATTCCTCAGGCACTGAGCATATTCTGTTAGAAAATCGAAATATTTCCACTTTGAAAGCCAGTCTTTAAGAGGTGTGACGCTGAGGTGTTATGGTGAGGTTACGCTTTCAAATTTTATTGAAGTGAAACTTCTATAGCCACGTTAGTGATTTGAAAATCGGGTGAAACGGAAGTGCGTCACTAAAATTTATTGTTTGGTGTGTCCTCGGTTTTAATATAAAGGGCTAAATAAAGGCGACTGACAAATCCGAGCGGCCAGAGAGACCGACATCCAGCGAACGGAGTTCAAATCCTATGAAATCCAAAAATTTTAAACATTTTTATTAATATCCAATCTTCAAACCACTTTAAAATACACAGGCAAAAGAAAAAAGAACGACATCTAGCGACTTCCTAGTTTTACTTCTACCACGTGTGAATCGCACACTCTGATTTTTTTAGAAATAAACATAATTTTTTAAATATTAAAATTTCGAGTTTTTAAAATTGATCTCCTTTCGTTTTTTTTCTATTTAAAATTGCAGAAAACGAAAAAAAAAAACCACACATATTTTATTAAACTAATCTCTACATATTGTAAAACAAAGTCCTCTGTCGCATCTGTCTGTCTGTCTGTTCGCGATAAACTCAAAAACTGAATTTTAATGCGGTTTTCACCAATATATAGAGTGATTCATGAGGAGGGTTTAGATATATATATATTTATATAATTTGTCAAGGTTTTGGGTAAATTGGTTGAAATATAAAATATATAAAGGAGTACGTCCGTATGTGGTGGACGAGCGGGCTGGCAAGCGGGCGGTGTGGATTTAATTTTTATGCAAATCTACAGTTTTTTTGCCGAAGTTGATTAAATTTTGCACATGTGACTTTCAAAACAAGAAGAAGGTCGCTGACTACGTTTGATTTCGAAAACTCTACGTAAAGCCCGGGCATCGCCGGGGACTTCAGCTAGTGTACTATAAACGTTATCATCACCTCAATTTATGGTCGTTTCATAAAAAAAAAAATTAATAAAAAATTCACGAAGTTTCATTTTTTTTTCAAATTGCGATCGGAAACTTTGGTTTCATTGAAGTGCACATTTTAATTTTTCTTTGGTTGATTTCTAGATTTGAATATTAAGGGTGGTGTTTTCACTTTTTAACACAGTATATGCTGTATTTTGGTGGGCGGAATGTTTCATAACGCTAAATTGAATCTCCATAGGTTTGTTCTGTTTTACTAGGCAAAGGCCAGAATTCAAACCTATTGGTGAATTCGCACACTGGGTGCTTACTTGGTGCCTTCACTGGCTGACTGCCAGACCAATGCCAGCTGTTCCCAAAAGTGAACAATTTAGCCGGAGAGGTTAAATCATGATATTTTTTGTATGAAAAGGTACATTGTTTAATAATTAATTGTTTTTTGATCTCAAGCTTGTGAAAAATTGTTTTATGGAGAAAGGGCGCTTCACTTTAACATCTTGAATTTCGTGTACCCAAGGAATATTTTTATATAATTATATCTAATTTATTTTATAATGAAAGAATTTTTTCATATCATTCCAAGAATACTGCAGTGGTTTCATTTACATTTAATTGAGTTAAATGGGTCGCTTAATTTTCATAACAATTTTAAGGCTTCATCTAACAATTTTTAAACATGAAAATTAATTGGTTTCTAGAAAAGTAAATTTAATCAGTGCTCGTTCTCCATTTCCACACTTCTTTCTTCGTGAGCCTTCTCACGAGCACTTCTCATTTCTCGGGTAATTAAGTTACTATTTAATTTCAATTACTAAAAAGTGCAAGACGTCGGAATCTTCCAGCGAGAAAATTACTTTTATTTGTGGGGAAAAATTTTAATCCAGTTCGGATTTTGCTCTTATTAGAATGATCTCAAATATTTTTTGCGTTTTTCTGCCTATCATCGGGGTTCGTTTTCATATGGTTTCACTTTAGGAAAATCTACTCTGTCTAACCTTTTAATCTATCAAAACTATATATCCGAAGCCATGTCTGAGAAGCTACAGGTTGATTCAGTATACACCGATTTCAGTAAAGCATTTGACACAGTTATTCATGTTCTCTATAAATAAATATCTTGTTAAAAAAGCTTCGTAAATTAGGAATAGCAGGGCATTTATACAAATGGTTTAAGAGTTATTTGAGTAACAGACAATTGGCCGTCATAATTGAATCCTTTACTTCGTATAAATTTATCGCTACGGTGTTCCCCAGGGGTCACATTTGGGACCAATTTTATTTTTGATATTTGTGAATGACGTTCTTACTATTTTCAACGATGTCAATGTTTTAATGTTTGCGGACGATATGAAAATATACAAAGCAATAAGAAATATTAATGTCTGTCAAACATTGTCAAATAACTTGTTTAAACTTTTTGCTTGGTGCCAAGAGAACTATCTACGACTAAATTTAAGTAAATGTCTAATTATGAGATTTCATAAAATAAAAAATCCAATAATTTGTGAGTACTCCATTAATGATGTAGGGCTAACATCTGTAACCGAGGTGAATGACTTAGGTGTAAACTTTGATCAAAAACTGAAATTTATAAA
The DNA here is from genome assembly GCA_936435175.1 of Glyphotaelius pellucidus. NCBI lineage: Eukaryota > Metazoa > Arthropoda > Insecta > Trichoptera > Limnephilidae > Glyphotaelius > Glyphotaelius pellucidus. The sequence goes on along the minus strand of OW386548.1, from coordinate 7,158,577 downwards.
CCATATTGAAACTACATCAAATAAAGCTTTGAAAATGTTGGGTTTTGTAATAAGAATTTGCAGCCAATTTAAAAATATTCAAACCTTTAAAAATTTATACATGTCATTGGTTAGGAGTCAAATCGAGTACAATTCGACAGTGTGGGCACCTAGTTATGCTAGTCATTCACTCACGATAGAAAGAATTCAAAACAAATTCTTAAGATTTATTAATTTCAGAATGGGTATTACAAGGGAATGTATCAACTATGATTATCTACTATGTCAACTTAATTTATTAAAATTATCCGAACGTAGAATAGTATATGACCTAACATGTTTACAAAAAATCATAAATTCGATAATTGACAGCCCTGAATTATTATACTTGATTTCTTTCCATATACCTCGCAAATCAACATCGAGGCAATATCTACCATTCTATTGTGACAACTCCAAAACAGAATCACAATTGTATACGCCCGTTCGCCGTATACAAAATTTGGGTAATGACAATAAAGATGTTGTTGACATATTTAACACATCATTTACTAAATATAAACAAGTCATAGTAGAATTTATATCAGAAAGAAGAACAACAAATTTCATTAAACCAACTACATAGCTCTGCTTCGACTTATTTCACATGTATTGTACTTTTCTCAGCCTAAAGTTTTTCCATCTTGCATGGTGGAATATTTTGTTTTTATTTCAATTCGTTTTTGACCTTGTTTTTGTTTCAGATTTGGTTATGATTTTGATTTTGATTGTGATTTGGATGTTTTTGATTTTGTTTTTGTTTATGATTTTTTTATTTTTGTTTTTTGATTTTGTTATGCACATGTTTTTTGTAAAAAAAAAAATTACATGTAAAAGCCCGGCCGGGCGTGAATTTCAAAATAAATAAATATCTTGTAATTTGGGAATTCATAACTTAGATCGGTTGAACTTTAGTAAATCATTTTAAGGCCGCACTCTTGAAACGCACGGCGCTGAAAAAGAAGAACATGGAGAGATATGTAATTACGAGTGTTGGACAGAGCGCGCTAACATGTTGAATAGCAGCGAAAATTGCGAAAAAGCTTAATAAAACATGACTCGTTTAAAATAGAGCAAAAATCTTGTGGAACGTATCTTTAGTATCATTTAAAGAATCATTGTGAATTTTTTCACAAATATAACTTGTAAAATAAAAGAAATAGACTTGTTTAAAATAATTTTTGGAGCATACTTTGCGATTTTTTTCTATCGAGGGAATTTCATATAATTTGCGTTTCGGCGTAAAACGTATCTAGATATTATCATAAAAAATTACATATATTTTTTTAAGAGCTTAAAAACTTCAAATCTTTAAGGGAGATATGTAAGAAATCGGTCGAAATACGAGTAGTAGACCCTTAAGTGGTCTTCAAAATTGTGTTCTGCTGTACTGTCCATAAATTCTTTACTGATTGCATTTTGGCAGCTCCAGAAATTAGGTCATATTTATTATTGACTAGCTTTTACCCGCGGCTTCGCTCGCATGGTATTAGGAAATTACTTCGCCTATACAGGGGGAAATTACTTCGCCTTCCCCCCTCCTTACCCCCCTCCTGCAATACATACATGCATTCCCGGTACATTCAGTTTTCAAACAGCTCGCGTGCCACCTAAATTTCATAATGCCAGAGCTCGCCAGTAGTAAAAAAAAAATTATCCAATTTGGTGCAGTCGTTCGGAAGTTATGCGCGTACAAACATTTTGGAGATTCATTTTTATTTATAAAGATAGACACTAACTACGACGCCTGAAATATATCAACATCGTTTCCATGGCAACGATTTGTTTTCTGGCGTTAGCAGTAGCTTTTGTTAGCAATAGAACACGTATAATAAATATAATATATTAATATTTTTTATTTCATAACGCCAGAGTTTACCATCATATACAGCTTATATTACTCGCATATAATGTAGCTTTCTATTGGTGAAAGAATTTTAAAAATCGGTTTATTGGTTTATGCGTGAAAACGTAACAAACAAACACACGCAGTTTCCCATTTATAATATTAGTGTAGATGGTACTACCACCAATTCCCGTGCACATTCACTACTGCTTAGAAACCATTTGCTAGGTAATTTATTTATTAACAGACTAAGGTTCAACTTACAAAATATGTAACAGAAAATCAGAAGAAAAATGTTAATTATAACTAAAGGATGGTATATAAAAGACAAAAGACAGTTGTAAAATTGAGAAAATAGAAGCGACAAGTTAAGTCAAAAGTCTTCACTTGACTTGTCATAATATTTCTTCTTTCTTGGTTCTTCTAGAATTATACCAAAAAATCATGAGTTGACATTGGTCCATAATTAGTTGTCCAATTGTTAGTCCATTGAGGAAGAAGAGTTAATTATTTCATGACAGATACATTTACCAGTGTTTGTGAGGTTTTCCATTCAAATGGAGAGAAAAACAGCCATTATAAATGACACTTTTGCTTAATAACATTTAACATCTCCAGATTGATAATCCCTCCATCAGTATTCTGGTCATTGAGGTGTTCATATTATGGTCAGAATAGTCTCAGAAAAACTGCACTGGAAAAATTCCCGACTTCTAGTAATCCGGTCCTGGAGAAAAATTCACAATAAAAAGTATAAGTAACGAAGTGAAAACAAAGTGTACAAAGTTTGGCGAAAATTTCCAAATTCACAGCGACATATTATCCATACTTATGATAATTAATATTATTAATTAATTAATAATTAATAATATTATAAATGCTAAACTGCTCGAGTTTGTTTATGACCTTTACACACATAACACAATATAAAGACTTTAATAATTCTTTCACCAATATAAAGCTAAATTATATGCGCAGACTACAGGTTGTATATGATGGTAAGCTCTGGCGTTATGAAATTATAAATATTAATATATTATATTTGTTATACGTTTTCTGTCGCTAACAAAAGCGAGTTTTTGCTAACGTCAGAAAAAAATCTTTTCCATGGAAACAATGTTGATATATTTTTGGGCTCTCTGCTGGTAGGTACTTAGTCTACTGGTCAGCTACTACTGCAGAAAATTCAAATATTAGAATTCGTTTTTTTTTTGGTAAGCTTGGAATAAATGTCAGATGAGAGTTCCTATATTAAAAATATAATTCGTAACGATTATAAAGACTGAATGATAAATAGAGTATTTTTTTATTATATTAACGAACTTCGATTGTAAGCGCATAAATTCCGAACGAATGAACAAAATTGGATAAGTAATTCTTTTTTTCTTTGAGCTACAGCATTATGAAATTTAGGTGGTAGGTGAGATGTTTGAAAACTGAATGTAAGGGAATGAATATATGGAGTGCGGGAGGGGGTGGGGGTGGGGTGGGGGGAGGGGGTATAGTTGATAAGTGCAAGCGCTACAGTAATTTCCCGTTATACCATGCGAGCGAAGCCGCGGGGAAAAGCAAGTAATTAATAATTATTCAATGTGGATTTTATTTTTGCCCAATTCCTATTTCGCTTTTGTCTGTCGTACATATTCCTTTATATAACTGTATTTTTATTATGTTACTTAGATTAATAAACATGGTAAAATATACATATTTCATTTATTGTTAATTACGATCGTTGTAGAATGGTAAAATATGTTCTAATAAACATGGTGTGTGGAACGGTTTAACCCTTTGAATGGCAGGAGACCAGATTTGTTCCAGCTCACATGCGTCTCAAATAAATCGCTGAAACTCCATTACTATCAGAGTGAGAATTATATTCTAAACAGTGTTAAAAAGGCAAAACATCACGCTTTTTAGTCTTATCTAAAAAATAAAGACGAAAAAAGTAAAATGTATACCTTTACGAAACCAAAGTTTTGAATCGCAATTTGAAAAAAAATATTGAAACTTTGAGAATTTTTTATTAATTATTTTTATATAAAAAGACAAAAAAGTGAGGTGACAATAACGTTTATAATACATTTGTCTAATAAAATATATATGTGTTTATATTTTTTTTTGTTATCAGTAATTTAAGTTAGAAAAAGCGTGAGGTGAGCCTCGTTTGCATGCAAAATTTTTATACTTCAAAAATTATACGTTTATTTTGAATTATAAAATTTGAAAGCGTATTTCATCACCTTTCAAAATCAGTTTTTAATTTTGGGATACGTTCCGAAATATTCCATTAATATGCATTTTATTGAAAAGCGGAAATATTTTGACCATCTGAAAAATACGCCAAAATTTTGAAGGGTTAATGTGTGAAAAATCACAAGAAAAAAAAATTATAAATGGTTTTTTCGTTACGTGATTTTTAGCAACTATTTACGTTGTGCAATAAATGTTAATAATAATTATAACCAAATATACTCGATCGTATTTCTGTGCTCCTAGTGTTTTGTTCTTGTCGGCACGTTCACGTTTTGATGTTTATTATTATATATTGTCTCTTAAAAATCTCTCGGTTTTAAACCTTTATACTGAAGACATCTGTTGGAAAAGTCTATAAACTATATGAGTTACTAGCTTTAGAGCCATCTGTACTACGTAGCTCGAACGAAGACAATCACGATAATGTATTTTAGAGCACAATTTTAACGATTCCGTTCACCTTGTTGCAGGTCTTCATAAAATCAGAGTTGAAGGTCGGAGTGATCTACGTGAAGGAGGGTCAATACACGGAAGAGGAAATACTGGACAACAACGAGAACTCACCGCTGTTTGAAGAGTTTCTTCAAGTGCTGGGGGACAAAGTCAGGCTCAGAGGTACATAGGACAAAATTATTACAGTTATTTACATTAAAATTCTACGATTTTTTTTACATTAACTCCATACAGGAGGCCCCGAAGAAAATAGGAAATAATATCCCTCGGGGTCTTTTTGAGAAACGGAAGGAGTAAACGTGGAGACACCCTTGTTGTAGGAGGGAGGAAACGCAGAGGCCTGCAAATCATTCCACAGCCGAGTTGTTGAACTCAAGTCGCGGAACGACCCGTTCCAATGTGACAAATGTCAACTGTGTTCAAATGTTGGGCTCGCGTTTGGCGTGTTTCCCTACTGTGCGCTGCTGTCGAAGGAATTAATGACGATAGTTACTCGGAGCATCTTCCATTGAAATACCGGTAGGACAAGGACAGCATTTCCACTCGACGCATGTAATCTAAAGATTGCAATCCGTTTGTTAAGATAGGCGAATTTATAAAACGGATCGCCCGTTCGTGCACATGGTAAAGGGTTTTTTCAGGTATGTTGAGGCTCCACAAGTGACTGCCAAATTCATGCGCGGGGCGCACTTGCGATGTGTACAGGCAGTTGTGTGCTATCAAAGTCTATGCGGACCCTATACATTGTACATACCCCTAGCTTCTGAGAGGCTAACCTAACAGTGGCTTTGATGGAGCCCCCTTATCTGAAGAGCGATTCTCTATCTTTTGTGGGATCGTTATCGAGATAACGGACGTGATCTTCTGTCAGATTTGTGTGATTTATTTGCTTTTTCTATGTACAACGTACATTAAATGAATAAATAATCATGCATAATTGCAGGAATTTGTGTTTAAAACGAGCTAAACTAAAATATGTTACAGTAAATACGTAATAATCACACAAATCTGACAGGAGACCACTTTCATTTTCTCGATAAAAATTCCTCAAAAGATAGAGAATCGCTCTTCTGAGCTGATCACTTAGAGTTACACCAAACATATTAATGGATGACCTGTTCGGAAGATCGCTACCGTAGAAGGAGACTAGATTTGAATTTACTTAATTAAATTTTTAGACATTTTGTATGATTATTGAATCTAAGGGTTGAAGAATGCTTACAAAGAACATTTTTTTAATTAGTGCTATAAAAACTAACATGGAAAATTATCTTAGATTCTAATAATGCTGTCGTAAATATAGAACCTCCTTCAGATATTTTAATACGCCTTATGTTGACATATAAAAATAATCACTTTTATACCCCGACGGAAGCCTACCTTATTCTGTTGAGCACTTACGACAAATAAATTATATTCCAATCTTGTTCCTAATACATCATATTATTTTTATCACATTTATGTGCGGTGAAGCGAAGTAAATTTTGGAACAAGGTAAGAGGCAGGGGTTGAGATAAGATGGAAGACACCTCGGATATTCTTGGAAACATCGTTTCATTTTAATATTTCTCGTCTACATAACATTTTGTACTGCAAATCAACTCTAAACGAGATGCGTAAGTGTGGATGTTAAAAAATTTACGTGATTTTTTGTCGTAACGTTGTTTTTTTTAAGACGTGAAAGGAAAGCTAAGGCGGAAAATCTTTAAAGGTTTTCGGAGAACACTTCATAGATTTTATTCTTTGGCGTTTGGCTTAAAACTTGATGGTGGATTACTTCTGAAAGGCTTAAGCCTATTTTTTTATATTTCCGTGCTTTACTAGCACAGACTCGAGAAATCACGGGATATTATAATGGTAGGATTTGTAATTTAAGTTTAGTAAAGAACACATCAGAACAAGGACAATTGCTGCAGACTAGTCAAGATAAATATTTACGGCAGTAACTCTTTGATATCATTTTTTGATATCAGTTCCAATTTTGAAATTGACGGTTGAAATAATTTTCTGCTAAAATATTATGTGAAAGGTATTTACTTTATCGCTTGTCTAAATTATTATGTAGGTTATGAAATTATATCTGAATTTTTAACACCTCAGTTCTAATTTTGAAATTGACAGTTGAAATATTTTTCTGGTAAAATATTATATTATAGGTATGTACTTTATCGCTTGTGTAAATTCTTCACAATATCAGTTCCAATTTTGAAAATGACACTTAAATTCAAATGAAAACTGATATCATCCAACCAAGAGTTATAAGTCACAGACAGACCCACAACGACGATAAGTAAATAAAAAAGATTTGAAATATATTTAAAAGTTATTTTATCAATGTTCGAGTATTTTCCCCAAGTATAAAATATTTGTTCCCATTTTCAAAAAACATTTTCTTTTAAATTACTTTAACGGTACAATAAAATAATAATTTTCAATGAATTTGAGATTTTTTTGTTGGTCTTCCTTCGTAAAAATTAACCATGGACTACCATCGAGGGGCTACTAATTACTGGCTTGCTACAAAAATACACTGAAGTGGCCAAACTTTCCTCAGCAAGGTTGAAAATGAAGCATGTAAGCACGCCAAACTCTTTCTTTCTCCTTGAACAAATTACACAACTTTGTGAGCTTCCACAAGTACCTTCTTGTTAAAACTTTTTTAATACAAGAAACATACACCAATCTGTGATTTATGAGCCTCTCGTAAAAACTAGTTAAAACCCAATTTGTGTGTTCTTCCAGAAGTATGGATTTTTTCTAAAATATCGCATGACACTAAATTTAACTGGAATCTACCTTTAATATGTTTGCCTTTATTTTATTTCTTTATAATATCTAAGTAAATTCACTGGACTGCGAAATGAAAACTTTATTTGCTAACGATCAATCTATTCTATCCCGATTTCGATTTCTTTCTTTTTTAAAGGGAAATGGTACAATTGAACCCTTAATATTGGCGAATGTTGTGTTGCTAGGGAAATGAAGAAAAAGAGAGGACATAGAAAGGTCGGGATAGCCAAGTTACTCAGATTTTAAGCAACGTATCTGTACAGAATTATTCGTACATTTTTTTTCACTGCCGCAATACGGAGTGAATTATTTTTTTATTTTTTTTTTTTAAATATGTTTATTCAGTTTTAATTTTACAATATTTTATTTTACAAATCTTACGAAACTGATCAATCAGTTTGATTGTAAGAAATCTCTCATTTTTTCTAATTATTTAATACAGTATACTTTTCAGTTTTACATAGTAAATATAATAACTAAATATAATACTTAATTATTTCTTCAAAATAGGCAAATATTAAAATACTAATTATTACGACAAACTAATTATTATAATGTTTTAATGTTTATGAATTGTGTTGTAGTAAAAATATTTTACACAGTACAAACATACGGTGAGAAAATAAATAGATAGGAACTATTTTATTTGATTTCATGTTCTTCGGAGGTAGAAAGATTTAACTTTTGTTTTGATTTTTGAATAAGATGTCTCATTTTTGATATTTTCAGGTAATGCGTTAAATATTTCCGGAATTTTATGACTTTTTGTTCTATCTCCGTATACATTTTGAGATTTATTGACAATAAACATTTGTGCTTCTCTATGCCTAGTGACGTATTATTAATGTCGATGTTTGGCACTTATACGCAAAATTTAATTTTAACCTTAATGATTTAAGATTGACAAAAAGTCTTCTTTTAAATGTTTACATTTATGTGAATGTTTGACAATTGAGGTAATTTTTCCACAAAAACGCTTAGGATGGGTTGTTTCAAAAAACTTGACGAATTCGTCAAATATTTGACGTTAATTTTCACGTTCTGTGTAAGTTCTATTCAAGTTCTGTGATGATTTCAGTTTTGTGAAGCAGCTGGCCTATGATGATGAAAAAACAGAACTCGAAAAGAACTTACACAGAACCTGAAAATCAACTTCAAATATTTGATGAACTCATCAATTTTTTTGAAACAACCCCTCCTTAGTTTAAGGACATCGGTGGAATTTTCAGAGCTTTCAATTTAAAATTTGTGATTTTTGAACAAATCCTCAACTTTTTGACCTGAGAACGTCTTATAAATCGATGAACGCTGGCCGCATGCACGAAAAAGCATGACTCATCATCACGTTCCGCCTGAGCCGAGCGTGCAAGCGAGACCGCGGAACAAGCATTCGGCTTGTGACGCATCTATCTCTCCTCCACTCCATCGTTATTATATGACGTTATCACGTAAAATTATTGTCCGTAAACCGACTTCACAGATAACCAAATTTTTTTCGTTTTAAAATCGTGAATTTTGGAAAATATGTCACTACTCGGTAACGATTTTCGATTATGTAGAGATAGTGAAGGCTGATGAAACCAAAATATTATTGATAATAAAAATTTTCATTAGTAAGGCCCTCAGGGCCATGTTTAAAATTTTACACAACTGACCAACCACCTTTAATGTACCAGTGTAAGTGGTTGTTTAACAGTTGTATAAAATGTAAACTAGTTTATTAGTAAAGGGGTAAGTATTATAACGTGAGCTACTTGTTTAGTGTCGACATTCTCACTCTCGACAACTCAGTGACAACACAAAACAGACAAACACAATAGCAGGAGCTCAATTGGAGTCTCTCCCAATTGAGTTATTGTCACCTCATTACATTCTGTGATTTTTATCAATCTCTTGCCTCCATTTTTGCATTACTAACATTATCCTATTAAAACATTTCCTATATTTCTTTACATATATTTTTTTTCAATTTAATACTTTTTCTAAATAATTATCAAGATTCTTTTAATTACAACCTCTAACATACTTTACAATATATACAGATCCACGTCGGAGTGCTTTTAAACATTAGTAAGTACTATTATAAGCATCAAAGCTTTCTTTACGAGAAAACAGAGTTATTTGATCGCTTCGCTTATAAACGTCCAGCAAATTCGTATGTACTCAATAACTTTCGAATGCGCTTTTGCGCAGTTGTGTTCTGTCGTACTTTGGAAAAAAAATACTCAATAACTAAATATTTTGTGTCCCATAGGTTTCGACAAGTACAAGGGCGGGCTGGACACCGTGCACGACCTGACCGGCCTCTACTCGGTGTACACCAGCTGGCGTTCCATAGAGATCATGTTCCACGTGAGCACGCAACTGCCCTACGAGCGCCACGACCCGCAAAAGTTGCAGAGGAAGCGACACATCGGCAACGACATCGTCTGCGTCGTGTTCCTCGAAGCGGACAACACCGGCTTCAGCCCGAGTTGCATCAAGAGCCATTTCCTGCACACTTTCATTCTGGGTAAGTTATAGGCTGGCTTCTAAACATATGTTGTTCCAGCATATCTTATGAGCGCCACCACCTGCAGAGACTGCAAAGAAAGGACCACATTGGCAGTGACATCGTCTGTGTCGTGTTCCTTGAGGCCGACAAGGTATTCATAACCCGACAATTTATTTTTTTTTTAAATGTATATCTCCTTCATGTGGTGTCTCGACAATTGCCCATTTTCGAGTTTGACAGCCACTTCCGACCTAGAAACCCTAATGGCGCGTTCAGACAAGGTTAGTGGTTTAGTCGAGCAGCGAGTAATTTGATAACTAAATCTGTCCGAACATCATAATTTAGTATTGTGGTTTAGTCAGTGATTTGGTAGAGTCACTTCATTTTGTTCTATTCTTTCGGGCAAGTAGCGCCCCGCACCATGTGTCACTGCTCACTGGCACAACCACAAACAAGTCTGAAACCGTTTGTTTTAGTAGTGTTTATTAGTTGCCGCAGAAAGGTTATCTTGTTAGAGCAAAGATGCTACTCTAAAATTCTTATATCTTTTTATTAGTAATCCAATTTCTTTTCTTTTCTTTCTTCTCACTAATTTCTTCGTCCACCTCTTCTAAAATGTCCATTTCTATTAATTAGCTTAATTATCCTATTTATTTTGTTGCGTTGCAGCCCGTTCATTTTCCTATGCAATCACTACGAGTACGTTGTACTCTACTCGACCGTAATTGTGAACGCTTTTTGGTCGACTAAACTAGCCTAGTTCAAACAAGCATTGACTCTAAACAAAAACGCTCTATGCATTTAATAGATTGCTTTTTGCTAATGGCTAGATTATTTTATTTAATGTAAAAAATAAAACTTAATTTCATACATTTTATAAATTTTACAGGAATATAAAATACATATAGAAAAAATACACACAGAAAATAATTTGTTACTGTTTTGAGGCGGCAGAAATTAAACTGTTTTTTTTTTTCTAAAAATACCCTCCACACGGCATCCAAAATATGACATAGACCTTGGGTGAATTATTTTTATATATATTATATATTATATGGAGATAATTGATAAATGCAAGCGCTACAGTAATTTCCCGTAATACCATGCGAGCGAAGCCGCGGGGAAAAGCTAGTACATAAATATATCATCTAGATCTAGGTAAAATAAATCACAAATGCGATGCACGTAATACAAATCAAATAATTTGTAAATAAAAGATGAGAAGTCGCATTACAATATGAATTTAATCTCCCAAATTATTATAAAATGAGAAAATGTTTTTTTTTTTTTTTTTTTTTTTAATTTATTTATTTATTTTATAAATCAACAATACAGTCCCGCTAAGCCAATTGCAATTGGCTTGACAGCAGGTGCTTATAATTACTTACAAATATATTTAAAGTTATAATTTACATCTTTTATCTACAGTTTAAACATTTTTTCATAAATTTTATCAAGTATCAAGTATCAAAATAAATATTCTTTTTCCAATAACCAATTTTTCACCATATATTTAACCTTATTCATAGAATTATGTTGCTTTATATTGTCAGGTAATAAATTAAATATCTTCGGTATGTTGTATTCAAACGTTCTCTGTCCGTACTTATTATTGAATTTCGGAACTATTAACCCGTCGTTACGCGTGAATCTAGTGCTATATTTATGATCTAGTTTCTCTTTATGCTGCGGGGTAAATATATGCTGAATTATAATTTTGTACCATAGTATTGCCTTCACAGGTAAAATTTTTGCACTCTGAAACAGCAACGGAGAATTGTGTCTTTGTTTGAAAATGTTAGGGACAACTAATAATTTTACAATTGCGTTTTGTGCAACTTGTACTTGTTAAGAATATATGCGGAAAGTTTGTTATATTGTAGAAGTTGTGAATATCTACCTGCCCACAGTAGGTAATGCCTGTTCGTTGGATTTATAATATCTATTAACAAAAGGGCAGAATGCTGTCTTTATTCCCGTCATATTTAAAAATAATAATTCTACTGGAGACGCACAAAATGCATACAGCTTCCTCAAAGATTATTGTTAGACATCACAAGTCCCTCAAGGCCTCCTGTGAGGCGTTAACGGAAAATATATTATTGAGCGATAAAAACATCAGAAGAAAGTTAATTATTGTGTTTATTACAAGTAACTTTTTCCAATTACTTTTAACTGTCTTAGAAAACACATAACTTTATAATATCTTCCCAAATATTAAGAGTACCTAATAACTTCACCGTTCTTCTCTTTTAATTGAATTGTCCTTGTCGTTTATCAGATTCGTTAAACTTATTTAACTCATTAAAACAATCCCTCCCGAAAATTTAAATTTCTATTAAATAATAATATTCTTTGCATCGGATTCCCACTTTTTAAATAATGGAATTGGTTTCACTTCATTGATTGTATTGAACAATTCCAGAAATTTCATTAAACACGTTAATTATCTCATTATTTTTTAGGCTCTTATTTTTTACCATAATATGAAAACACGCTTCATAATTTCCCAATCCTCCTCCATTAAATTAATTTTAAAGACTGTTTTATTTCTGTACTTTTGTTGGAGGGCGTTGTATCGAAAGCTATTTGATTGTTTTTGTTGAAAAGTTGTTTGAATAGGTCCCTTTTAGAAGTTCTAAAAAATTCTTGAATGTTTTCTGATTTATATTAATTTATTGTTAGTGAAACGAAATACCAAACAGACGATCCCCTTTCAAAGATCATAATTGATTATCATCAATTATGATCTTTGAAAGAAAATTGAAGTCGCCAGTTGATGTAATACCTTTTGACTACTAGGTCCCCAACAGGCTAATGAAAGTCCTTTAGAAAAAATCAAGTTTTTCGTCTAATTTGCATGACACTTCGTCCAATTTGCAAGACACACGAGACTTTATCGAGTAAACTTGACTGTGCGGTGTCAATTTGAATTGCAAGAGTACTTGAATGTAGAATCGACTTTCGATCTTGCCGATTTGATCATGCAAATTGGACGATAAACGTAATCGTGTATAACGGCCTTTATTGCCACAATCGAAAACATCATTTGGCTACAACATTTATTGCCACAATCGAAAACATCATTACGCAACAATAATATCTTTTTTTTTTTAAAGAGCGAGAGTTTGCAAGGTTACCGTGATGCGCAATTGTCGAATATTTTATTCTATGCACAATCGGAACATGTGTACTTCAACAACGAAATAAAAATATTTAATCAAAAGGTATAACTTTTTTAAATCAATATATTTTGTTGAATTGATTGTTTTCAAAATTAAGAGTTCTGAACAGGGTTATTTGTCTTTTAATTAAATTAATAATGCCGTTCTAAAGTGAAAGCCATTTAGAAGAACTTTTCTTCGAAAAATAAAATAAAAAAATTATCATTTTCCAAACAATTAATGTTTATTGGGGACTATTCTTAGGACACTATACTAAAAATAACAATGAACTAATAAACAAAGGATAAATTCCTGCGCCATCCAATAATGTCTATGTTTGGGAAAGAGAAATAGAGGTGGCTCATAAATGAGATGGATTCATTGATAAGAATCAACAAAACTAGAAACATTTAGGAAAAGCCTACACTCAAAGCTAGACGCCACAAGACTGGTTAAGAAAAGCGTGAAGTCTTGTTTTAACTTAACCGTTTGGCATTTAATCTGTCTGTAATTTTTTTGGTACATTCCGTTTCCGATTCCGAAAATCCACTGCACCTACTTTATTATTCCAGTAAACCTTAGTTTGAGTAGATGGCTAACTTTTACTGAGCTTTTCAATATTATGATACCTGCCTGAAGAAAGTTTGAAAAAATAATTGTCATTGAGAATGTGACGTTTCTTAGGACTGTGACGATACACCCTGCCTACGTGCACCAAATCGTGATAAATCTACCCTGGCTACGCTGTATCAAATATGTTGAGATTCTACCCCTGTGTACGATCACGGTACCGAATGCGCTGTGTCGCGCCTACCCTCGTAGCTTCAATTTTCGTAGCTTTCTATCATGATGTACCTAGCCCATCATTTAGGGTATTTCTAGTCTAACTTTAAGTCATTCGCACTTTTGCGAAGACCTCTTCTCTCAACCTATTTTTCAAACTTCTACATTTTCCTGAGCTAATCTAAACCCTATTTTTCGCAATCCCTGTGATAATTTCACACAGTTATTAAGATTTTTGAATTTTTGTTTACATTATCTCCGTATCCTGCGTTGTGTAATTTTTTGATTTAGGATTTACACCCATACGCGTAATAAAACGCATACAAATGTAAAGAGTATAATGTATGGTTTTGTGGTAACTTTGGTTCTTTAGAGTAAGAGTGAAAGAATTCTAAATTAATTGATTTAAATATCTTCTACCACGTTTGATAAACTAACCCCGTCTTAGATTTTGCCTATTCCTGAAAACGTTTGGTTTATTTCCTCCCTAACATAGCTATATTTAAAATACAAATATAAGAGAATAACAGTTAACAATTTATAACAAACATTTCATGAAAGTATTTACTTTACCTGCGTAATATGACCTAATTCTAGGTCTCAGTTTTCCACCTGAAGTCTGCAAATCTCCACCTAACATGAGTTTTATTTTCATGGTTAGTAAACACTAGATTGTTTGGGGAAAGGATGTGTGTGGGGGGATTGGGTCAAGGATAAAAAAAAAATAGTTTTCTGCAAAGGTTGGCTCCTCCACTAACCAAATAGATTCTGGTGACCGACTTTCGAAAAGGCCTCTGTCAATGCACGGCTACACATACCTAAAGACCGGATTTTACCCTCTTCTGCGGGATTCCTTGCTTCGATAGGAGCTTTACGTACCAGAGATAAGTACCAGGTCTTCCGTCGTATCTCAGACCTATCCCAACCTCCTCACCTCCAGGTAGTTTAACTCGACTGATTCTAGAAGGGGTATTTCATTGCATCCCTTATCACGAATCTACTCGCGTTGAATGTGGTATGCAACTGTTTTTGTCGTATCCATTCTCCCACGTGATCCGACAGAATCGCACTCCTGCCACCTCTTAGACCTGCTGCGATTGCGCCAAGGGAGCGTTCCAGTTGGCTCGCATCAAATCGAAGGTCGACAAGACTATGATATGCAAATGACTTAGAGTTTTCTTTAAGCGCTGCGCCAGCGTATTCCTCGCATACGTCTCCTACTGCCTCTGCATGCCTCCGTCTTGGCAATACCGTCACAGGGCCTAAAGTTTCTCTCTCCCTCAGGGAACGTTTGACACTAACCTTCCCCAGAGACACATAATTGCATACAACAATCCGGAAGTTTACTGCGTGGGTAAAGTTTTTGGATTTGGACTGTATGTCTTCATTCACTACCAGTGCTTTTTAATGTATATATTATTTTTGGATACTTTTTTTTCCACTTTCCTGAGAGACAACTTTGAAGACTTTAGCGAATTATTTTTCCCGTTAGTTATTAATCCGCGGCTTTAATTAATTTATTTTGGTTTGTACTATTTGAAATCGAACTCGATTTTGAAGATATTATTATTATTTTTTTACACAAGTCTTTAATTAAACCGAAATTTTAATTATTTTTAAGACACTGAAATTTTCTAAGTATTCACAGATCACACTTCAATTATCACTAAGTTGAACAAAACATCGGAAACAATTATAAATACTAAATTCACTGGATTTTACACTTTGATTTAAGTTATAAAAAAAGACAACGAATTGTTCACGATCAACCGTCCCCGCCGCCAATTCTTCCCTCACTAACGACAAGGGCCGGATTATTTCTGTTCAAACTTGTTAAACGCCTTCTTATGTTTAAAATATTTTGAAATAAATCTTCATTAATTGAATTCTGTTTATATTAGAATTTTTACGTACTTGGTTGTAATTCAATTTTAATGGCCGCACTGTCAAATATAATCGGTTTTCTCTAAAGTAAACTTCTATGTCTGATGTGTTAAACCAAACATTTACTTACGCCTTAATTTTTTTTGTTTTGATTACACTAACGGCGCCCAAAGAGACTCTCCGTTTCCAAGACCCTCTGTTTCCAATGTCACTTATATAAACACTCCTCAGGGCCAATAAACATTCATTTCTTTGTCTTTGATTCTGTTTAAAATAAAGTTCGTTCAACTTTAATTCCTGTGGGAACGAAAATGAATGTCACCCATCGTGATAAAAGTCTACGTGTCTCTTGTTTTGATTATTAGCCGTTACTGGATGTACCTATAATTTACACGATATTAGAAAAAACTTTGCAGGCCCTCTTGAACGTGAAAATTTCCTTTCTTTAGTATTTAATAGCGTAGACGACTTACGGTTCATTACAGGACACATTATATAATTTAGGTAGATATTGAGGTACCTAATTACAAATTTCATTTAAATGAGAAATATTTTTTGACGCAAGGTCTATTGTCTGCAGAACTGATAATTGTAGAGAGAAATTCTGATCTTTGCGTACTATAAACCTTAAAATGCCGTGGGTACTGCATTGCAAACTTGTCCGATTCTCTGATCTCTGAAAACGGTTTTAGGTTTGGAATATCTATAAAAGTCTCTCAAGTTTGTCGTGCTAACCTACGTAAGTAAGAACGATAATCTGACAAATTATTTGGGAGGCTCGGGGGATGAATGATTAACGATGTTAAGTGGTTACAAATGAGAATCTTGAATAATGGTGACATTCTGCTTTTAGACAAAGACAAATTATTGTATCAATCGTAGAAACAATCCTCGCTGTACGCCAGTCCCAAAGGTGTGTCGGATTTTCCTATTTGGATTGTTATAAAATGTATAAGAAAATGAAAAAAAAATCACTTTATAAACGTACTAGACCATTTATTTAATCAAAATTATCAACATGTTTCTAAACCAATGGTTTCATCGCCAGGATAAAAGAAACTTTTGCTTTCGAAACACGTTGATAATTTTGGTTCAAGTGGTGTACGCAAATGTTTTGTTTTCATTTAATTAAAATGATACCTTTAAGTGATTTCGCAATTATTGTAGAAGAAAATATATGAGTGTTTTATTGTACACATCACACTTACTACAAAACCTCAAATCTATTAGATTTAACCACTATTTTAATAATAAATAAAATAATTTTTAATTTAATTTAAAAAATTGGGTTGGTTTTTGTCGAACTTAGTAAAACGCTGAACAAAACAAGAATCGGATGCCATATTGCCGGAGTATGCATGAATAACACGAGTTATGCAGATGACATGGTCATACTAGCCCCAACAGTAAGGGCAATGAGAAAACTCCATATGCGAGGCTTACGTTGATGATCATGGGCTGATGTACAATGCCAAAAAATCATCACTGCTGGTATTTAAAGCAAATACCGGGCCTACTGTCATTCCGCACATACTTCTCGGCGGATACAAAATCAAAATCTGCATGGTAATAAAATATTTGGGGCATGTCGTCACCGATGACCTAAATGATAAAAATGATACAGAACGCCATACAGAGCGTGCGAGCCAACATGCTCGCCAGGAGATTCAACAGGTGCAGTCCTCCGGCGAGGAAGCAAATATTCCAGACCTAATGCATGAGCTTTTACACCGGCGAACTATGGACGAGATACACAAGGCATATGAACACACACCGATTACAATACAACCACGCATATAGGGCGCTGTTCGGCCTACCTTGGCGATGTAGTGCCTCGCAGATGTTCGCAGAAGGAAGGATACATGGGTTCCTGCTTTGATGCGCCACAGAATAGCCGGGACGAGTCAGCGCTACCGAAGATCTGAAAACACTCTCATCCAGGTCGTGGCCCGGTGGCATGGTGCGCCCCTACACCAAACATGGAGAATTCACTTAGAGCCTCCGTAGTATACAAGTACTAGACATGTTTACTGTTATGTTTTATTTTTCATTTTATCTTTTTTATTTTAACTCCACACAGGAAAAAAGTAATTTCCCTCAAGGCCTTTGTCATCGGGTATGGTGTGTGGAGGGTCTTTTTGAGGAGACGAAGGAATGAACATTGGTCTTGAAGAGGCCCATATTGTAGGAAGGAGGAAACACAAAGGCTGGCTAATCGTTCCACAATCGAGCTGTTGAATACAAAAACGTGTCGAAGAAGCGACCCGTTCTCACGTGACAAATGTCAACCGTTTGGTTGGGCACGCGTTTGGCGTGTTTCCCGACTATGCACTGGTGCCGAAGGGATCAATGACGCTAGTTCCTCAGAATATCTTCCATTCAAAAACCGGTAGAACAAGGATAGCATTCCCACCCGACGCCTGTGCTCTAAAGATTGCAATCCGGTTGTTAAGTTAGGAGAATCTATCAAACGGACCGCCCGTTTCTGCACAGTCGAGGGTATTTTTCATTTATTTTGGGGCTCCAGACCAGAGGTGGCTGCCAAATTCAACCGTGTATTCTATTTAACCGTATATTCTTTTTAACCGTATATTCTATCAAACTTGCATATTCCATTGAATGTATTTTATTTAATATAATTTTATAGATGCATACTTTTATATGGCTGACAAAGTATTGTACTCACCGCTCTGTTGGCTGAAATCAACAAACTTATTATTATTATTATTTGTTCTAGGTCTAGATCATATACCCAGAATAAATAAGGATTTGGAAAAATTGTGACTGATGTATGGTTTTTAATAAATAATAAAAGAGTGTGAATTTTAAATTCTTTTCTAACAGTCGTTTTTTAAAATCATCGTTTTACAATTTAAAATGATCTTCCATTAAATTTTACCGATATAAGTTAGATGGTAGGAATGATATTGAAAATGAAGACGCAAAATTATTTTGAAATATATTTGCAATATTTTAAATGTAAGGAAAATAGAATCACATCTCTAGAGAGTTTGCGGGAAGTACTTCTTACCCTTGTAGATATTAAATTCAAACAGTTTCCGCCCGTTCCGACACCATTTCCCTCCAAACCTAATCTCACCTTCCAAGATAAACTCGGAACCACGGGGGTTGACATTAGGACTAAAGGCAGGAATACTCTGGGGGGGAACCTTTGCTAAAATATCAAGATTGGTTGTTTAAGTTCACTCCCACGACTAGACGAAACAAGCGAACGATACAAGAGCGAACCATGAAAGTGAACCATAAAATACCAAATATCAATCTATTTTCAATTGACTTAAAGTTTATGTCTGAGCCTGTTTCACGCTTTTAACCTCACTCTTTAATTTTAATCTCACTTTTGGTAAAATTAATCAAACCATTTTGGAGGGGGGTATAGGTACCCCCGCTCCGGGAACCGTTTATCTAACGACCCTGCTGTTTTTTACGTCAGCTCCACACAGGAGGCCTTGAAGAAAAAAATTCCCTCAGGGCCCGTGTCATCTTTGGGGATGCTGTGTGTATGGTCTTTTAAGGGAAAGGTAGAAGAGGAAGTTCTAGGAAGGAAAAGGGTATGAGGGGTGGTTAGGAATCTGGGGGTCAACGTGTCCAGGAGTGACGGACGTATGAATTCATCCTGCGGTGCAAAACGATAGTTCGAGAGATTCAAACTGGAGAGGTCATACGAACAGTCTAATTTGAAGCTTAGGATGGGTTGTTTCTAAAAATTCTAACAATTCATCAAATATTTTAATGTTAATTTTCATGTTCTGTGAAATTTCTATTCAAGTTCTGTTATTGTATCATTATAGGCCAGTTGCTTCATAAAGCAGAAATAATCATAGAACTTTCACAGAACGTGAAAATTAATTTTAAAATTTGACGAATTGTTTAATTTTTTTCAAACAACTCATCCTTAGTAGTTTAAATAAGAAAGTTAAATAATTTATTGTTTTGTATTTTTTTCTTAAACAGACAATCAATTTAATTGGCCCACCTGGAGCCTAAGGATTGTTCTTGTGTAAAAGTCCATGTTAGTTTTATTTATTGTCCATACAGATCGCACTCTTCGGGAATATTTGTTTAAGGACCCAAAGAAAAGCATTCTTCGGATATCGGAATTTCAAATCATAAGTGGATTCTAGATTTTCAGAAGCTCGCTACTTAAAATTACTTTCCGTCGGTAAGTACTTACATTTTTCTTTTAAGTTCTTAGAGTGCTGAAGAGAAAGCACTCTTTTTCCTTGGAGAATAAATATCATTGTCAAAATATGAGTGTCGAATTAATCTGGTTTATATTTTCAGCAAGTTGATACGAAAAGTGATGCGTGTTTTTTTATTAAAACCTAGAACTTAAAACAATTTGAAATCAAATTTGAAAAAGCCTAACACCTAAAGTTTGACGGCCTCCATGGTTGAGTGGACACAGGCTACGAATTCAGAGGTTGCGGGCTCAAATTCCAGCCTGCATAAATAATTTTTTCTTGAATAATTTGAAATATTTCACAATTTATTCATTTAAACTAATATATAGTACATTTACAGCACGTTCCAGAGGGTTAGATTCTTTCAGTATCCTGGTGAAAGACTGCCATTCAGAATCGAAACGTAATTTGAAATGTCTTTAAACGTGTTTTGTGACGAGATCTGAATAGCCAGGTACTTCTCCGCCATCCTCTTTCCAATTTCCTTCCCCTCCTCAACACCTTCAGCTCACAACATACCCCTATATGGGGTGCCTTAGTCTCACTGGTTCTAGACGGTTGTGAGCAGTAGAGACACTACTTGTACGCTACCCACATTAAAAAGAAATTGAGGTTTGAGTGACCCATTTCGAAGACGTTTTGAATAAATTGGCAGTAACCATATTAGCTGTAACTAGATCACGTCTTTCCTGTTCCACTACCTCCCTACCTTACTTCCTGAACACACCCAACCCTCCCGTTCCCCCTCCCAACCCTTGACTTATACGTGACCGGCAACCTCTGAATCTTGGACTGGCCATTTCCGCATATTATGTCGAAAAAACTACCTGTTGTTTTCTGTCTTGATATAATAGTAATATATATTTGAGAAAAGTAATATTATTCCCAAAGGAAACGCAGATATTATTTCTAACGTAAGAATATAGATATATCAAGGTAATGTCAGAGTAAGTAATAGTTATGAGCATTGTTCTCTTCGACTTTGTTGTTTTTGGCTTAGTTTAGCTCGATAATATATTATGGAGCTTTGATAAATCATCCTCTTCCTCTGATTAATAATATTTCTTGGCTTATGTAGGAAAAGGTGGAAAGATTTTGATACCTCGGCAATATTCTCACGGAGACTCTTGACTCAGATGTAGAAATTAGTTGCAGAATTGAAGCAGCAAGAACTGCATTCAGTAAAATGAAATCCCTCTTCTGCGATGACAATATCAATTTAAAACTAAGGCATAGAATGTTAAAATGTTATGTGTGATCGGTCTTGCTGAATGGATGTGAGAAAGAGAAATAGAAAGTATAAACCATGAACAGGTTAGAGGCTTTTGAAATGTGGCTTCAC
Source organism: Glyphotaelius pellucidus (assembly GCA_936435175.1). Taxonomy (NCBI): domain Eukaryota; kingdom Metazoa; phylum Arthropoda; class Insecta; order Trichoptera; family Limnephilidae; genus Glyphotaelius; species Glyphotaelius pellucidus. Next base: position 7,137,345 of record OW386548.1, on the reverse strand, counting down.
CGGAGAATGCTCAAGGTCTCATGGACCGACATGATCACCAACACTGAAATTTTCAGGCGGGATAGGGCAGATAGAAAACTGCTCACATCAATGAAAGTCAGGAAAAATATCTGGATCACATACTTCGAGGGGAGTAGTATCACTTGCTCCAATTAATATTGAAAGGCAAAATAGAGGGTCGCCGAGAGTCTGGTAGGAGACAAATGTTTTAGCTGCGAAATGTACGAGAGGACCGGTATTAGAAGTGTGGAGGAGCTATTCCAGGCAGCGCAAGATAAAGACATTGTCCATAGTGATCGCCAACGTCAGGGGGACCTGATAGGGCACATGAATAAGAAGGCTTATTTATTTTCGTATCCCCATTTTTCGTAATTATTACCTGATGGTATCCTAAACATCAAAACTTAAAATATCAACAAAAAAACTTTTGTTGTTTTTTTTGTGTCTTTCTAAGCTCTACTAAGATTTAATTAGCTGTTTGTGACATATTGTGACAAACTACTTAGAATGAACTTATTTGTTTTCTGTTAATCCAACAGGGTGTAATAAGATAGGGTATTTATAAAAATCATAAACAATCCTTTTACGTTGCGCAAATCTAATAATCAAAATAATCTTTAAGTAACAATGTTTAAATCTTACAGAACGTATATTTAATTTATTTTCTCTTTTCGTATCGTCTTCACAAATCGACGGTTCCCAAGAATGATGTCGGATCTGCTAAAAATTAAAAATCGTTTTGTTGGCTTATTTTAATTTCTTTTAGCTGATTTAAAATTTAGCCTCAATTTTCGGAATTTAAGATGAAATGAAATGACACATATATATTTTTTTCTTATATGCTATAATTCTTGATCTCAAAAACAGTAAAAATGCAGAAACGAAACTTTTAAAATGCAGAAAAAAAGCTCTATTGCAAAACTACAAAATCGCACATTCGACATTGTTCTTAGAGACCGCCGAAATATATAGGGTGCGGCAGCATAACTTCCTTTTTTTAAAATGCGCGCCGTTCAGTCGGTTGATGTCGTAGCGGAACGTTAGTGATCTCTTTCGAGAGGCGGAACTATAAAGTTTTGTCCCGATACAGTTTAGTCACCGTCATGCGTTGGAACAGTGAGAAACGTGCGTTGCCGTTGAGACCTACTTTTCGGACGCATGTTCTGTGATCGCAACCTACTATTATAAATACGAAAACGTGTTGTTTTTTTTCTTTCTTTCGTGACGCAACAGAGCGACCGATCAACAAAGAGATAGTTGGAGGAGTGGATAGTGACGTAAACTACTAATCATCCCGGAAAAACATTGCATTCCGTAGGAAAATTCTTTGTACAGTAATTTCTCCTTAATACCACCACAAGAGCGAAACCGCGGATAAAAGCTAGTACAATATAAACATGTACTTAATAATATGCATACGACCAACTTACCATCAACTTTAATTTGGAAAATTTACGCTCACAAATGGATCTCATTATCAAATAATAAACAAAAACTATTTTGTTTTGGGCAGTTTGCAGCTTGAAAGGGATTATTTTACATGATATAAAGTAAGGTTTTCACGGCCAAAAAGTATTTTTGTTATTGTTTTTGGGGTGTTATGCCGTGTTTCGCTACCTCCTTCTTTAGCCAACGTTTCGGACAGCGTTACAGTGCTGCCCTGATGATGGACACTGTAACGCTGTCCGAAACGTTGGCTAAAGAAGGAGGTAGCGAAACACGGCATAACACCCCAAAAACAATAACAAAAATATTTTATTTAACTTGTTTAAAATACGAGTAAGCGGAAACGCATTAATCATTCTTCTACATTCAAAAGGCTGTTTTTATTTTGTTCTGAGTTAGGAAAAATTTTAAAGAATAACTAGCAAATTAGAAGTGAGTTTATGGATTAAAAGTATGTTGATATCATGAAACCCAGTGGTTTTCGGTGGCAAAATAACAAGAGGAAAAAATTTTTCAAAAAAAGAAATACTCGTTTATTTATAAAAAATATATTTTAATATATTATAAAAATATATTTTAATATATTATAAAAATATATTTAAGGAAAAGTCTTGATATTGGTGAATTGTGTATTAACCTTGCTGTGGATTGACAGCTAGCCATTTCCAATCACTGTAGACGCAATCGCGTTTAAGCCGCCGCTATCCGAATTTCTACCGATTTCTTACACATCTCCCTTAAACATTTGAAGTTTTTAAGCTCTTAAAAAAATATATGTTTTTTTTAAGATAATATCTAGTTACGTTCCAAGCCAAAAGGCAAATTATATGAAATTCCCTCGAAAGAAAAAAATCGCAAAGTATGCTCCGAAAATTATTTAAAACAAGTCTATTTAAAAAGTCAAGTTTATTTTACAAGTTATATTTGTGAAAAAAATTTACAATAAACTTCGTACAAGATCAAGATTTGTCGCGGTTAAAGCACACTGGAGGAAATATATAACGGCCGTAGCCTTAGGATGTAAGCAATAGAATGAATTCACAATATTTTCCACTCAGTCTGTCGGCGACACGCGGTGATACCAGTCGGTAAAATTTGTTTTTATTTTTATTTTAATTTGTATATATGTAAGGTTGTTCGCCATAATATTATAAAAAAACATTTCTATCCAAGTGATTTCGTTTTTCCAGCAAAAGAATATTACATGCGTATATTACGTATTATGACTAAATTAATCGGTTTCGCGATTTTTTATCCCGCGACAAAATATCTACTAAAACCTAACGTAACCTTACCTAACCTAACAAAAAATTGGACAAAAATAATACAGACATCCTGTAAAGACAAGAAAATTATTGTTATCTGTATTATTTTTGTCCCATTTTACTATTTTTGAACAATAATTTATTGTCTTTATAGGATGTCTGTATTATGTTTGTCCCAATTTTTTAGGTTAGGTTAGGTTAAGTTTTAGTAGATATTTTGTTGGGGGATGTTTTGTCCGTAGGATATTTTGTCGGGGATATTTTATCAAGGGATGAAAAGCGCATTATAAATTAATAAAACATTTTGCTTTTAACCACAAAATTATTTAAATTTATTCAACAACCGGTCTCGCTTGGCTTAAGCATAATCGGGGTATTAATTTAAAGTAAAATACATAGATAAAGAGGGAAACAGACTATTTTTTGTTTAACTCAATTTGATACCTTAATGAAGATTGTTAAGTGAAACCACTTGGTGAATTAAACTTTATAAATAGGCGTTTAAAAACAACGTGATTTTTTTCATTTAATAATATATCAAAGCCAATTGATTGCTTACTACGAAAACGTATATATGTATTTATGATTTAAAGACTAAAGCTTGTTCTTGTGTAAAACTGTACGAGCTTGTTTACTAGTTACGCGTGACATCTTTCCTCCCTCGGTTAGTCTGGGCATAGACATCTCTTCCTATAGCACCTTCCTTCCGCCACATGTCATCATATCTGGTGGGCGATATAGTACCCCAGCATGTACACTATACACCTATGCAGTACATACAAGTCCTTACTTTACAACTTTGTTTTTGGTGTATGTTTAATAGACTGCGCCCTGAAAGTGTAATTGTCCGGTACAAATAACTTACAGCATTCCAGAAAGTTCGGTCTAACTTTGTGTCTATCAAATTATGCATAATTTAATGTGCTGTTAGGCCCCACTCCTTCTTGACTGGAGACTTTGATAATGCATATTAAGCCCGAGCCATGATGCTGGTATTTCAAGCCAGGATAGCAACAATAGAGAACTCCAGTCCAATTTTTTAATTTTTTTATGAATAATGACCTTCTAACTTACATTACTGCATTTTTATTTTTATAGTTAGTTTTAAAAGTTAAAATAAATTTCAAAGTTTTAAATTTTCAAGATCCCCCGAAAACCACCGAATCTAGTGTGACGTCGTTCGTTGAATTTTTGTATGGAACTGGAATCAGCTGTTCGACTCCCGCCATTTCGAATTTCAGCATTGGAGCGTTTTTCTGGGCATTATGGTCGTTTTTTGTACAGTTAGAGTTTTTGAATATTTTAAATAATATAGATAAACTAATAGAGATACTTTATTTTTGATACCGAATTATTTAGGCCTAAATAATGTTTCAATAAAAACAAAAACTATTATATGTCCAAATCTCTTTAGAGGTTTATACCAATAACGCGGAATGTCGAACGGCTTGCGTCTTACATTTCTATACAACTTTGACCCAGGTGACGCGGCGCGGTGACGTCACGCCGCCAAAATCCAGCAATACCAACTTGGTGTTTTAATGACACGTTTTAAAATGGACTTTTTAATATTTTTTTTAAAACTCTACGTTTAATATTATTTAATAAAACTTATTCATTCAGAATCAGCGTTTATTGGTCTATATGAACGTATTTTTTTAAAGCCATAATATTTTTCACTGGAGTTCCTTATTGCTAGTAATCTAATAAGCTAGTAACTCAGAACTAGCTTTGTTTTTAACTTAGTGAGCTAGTTAGGAAGCCAGTAGGCTAACGTCTCAAACCAGGATAATTTAACAGGGTGTGGTTTTATTATTTTAGCTGGTAGCTCCGTCCACCACTGAAGTTACTAGCTATGTGTTAGCTTCGTGTGGCCGGCGAAGGTAGTATGTGATCAGTGTATTCTGAATGTTCTTCCATACGAATGTGTTGTTTTTTTTGTCACTATAGCCACCGGTTTGAATTTTTTTAGCAACGTGTTTTAGCTCTAGCTTGTGTCAAGCCAGAAGAGTAAGCCATAATCGTGCCAAGATGGATTAGCTGTGTTAGTGTTATATTAGCTTGAAATACTAGCTTCATGAGGCTTGGGCAATAAAAGAAAATCTTATTTTGTTTTACTTGATGTATGCTACTACTTTAACATAATAACTACTGTTGATTGATTACTTAATGAAGCTGTTATATTGTTTGTTTAGTGCGAGTATCAGCGCGCATCAAGCGGCGCCCAACGCGCTACGAGGTATCGGTGGTGACGCGTGATGAGGTGGGAGCCTACAAGCCTTACCTGTGGGAGCAGAGCGTCTTTGACAAGGGACCCATGTTCAGGTAAATACTGCTTGCATGCAGAATCAATCAGAATAATACAAGGAATGAGTTATGTTTTACATTTTTTCATTAACTGATTTTTGTTCGAAGTTGTTCCATGTTTTTTTGACTACTACACTGGGCACATGCCTTCGATATTATGCATTATTTTCCAAAAATTCTAAGTTTTATTTTCAGCATGCTTTAATTAATATTATATTTAGTTTATTTATTGTTATCAAGTTTAATTTGTAGAACTCCATTTTAATTTTTTTATTTCTTTTATATATTTAATAATATTATTATTCAATTTATAAAAACAGTTTATTTATAAACAAGTTCTGCTAGGTAATTATTTTTACACGTGACAGCTGTTTCGCCTTCTGAAGGCATTATCAAACTGTGGTCTTGCCACATACAGACGAGGTATTTATGTTATTTCTAGATAGGATTTTGATGACTAATTTTAATTATGAGTAAACTGACTAAAATTATTAATGGTTATTACCCTTTTAAAAGATACCCAATTACTTATATTGTTTAAATTCGACTGAAGGTCGTTAAGTGCACTAATCGTTATTTCTAATATGAATCATTTCCAAATGATGACTCATGGTTTTATTTTCTGTATAATTAAGTTTAAGGTCGTTAATACTCTAAACTTATTCCTAATGTGAATTATTCCCAAATGATGACTCGTGGTTTTATTTTCTAGTAAAATTATTATTATTATTGTTTTAAAATTGGTTTGAACATATCTAACAACGGTGAGTGAATTATATTGGTCTGTTCATTTATTAAAATAGCTTTAGGATTATTAAAGTGCTTGTTAATTTCTAGTTGTTCTAAAAGATTTAGTTTATGTCCTTTATTTTGTATATGTATACATCCGACATCCAATAAAATTGCTAAAGTTCTCAAAAATTGTGGATTAGATATTGCCTTCCGCACTAATAATAATTTGGGATCATCTCTCAAAAATTCAAAAAATAAAGTATCCAAACTAAAAAATAGCGGCATTTATAAACTCCAGTGTGACGAATGCAACGCTGTTTATATTGGACAAACTGGCCGGTCCTTTAATACTAGGTTCAAAGAACATATGCGATCATTTAAAAATAATAATAAAATGCAATCACAATTTGCCAAACATCTCCTAGATGATAATCACTCACTTAGCGGCGATAATAATCCAACTCCCTTACATATACAAAATAAAGGACATAAACTAAATCTTTTAGAACAACTAGAAATTAACAAGCACTTTAATAATCCTAAAGCTATTTTAATAAATGAACAGACCAATATAATTCACTCACCGTTGTTAGATATGTTCAAACCAATTTTAAAACAATAATAATAATAATTTTACTAGAAAATAAAACCACGAGTCATCATTTGGGAATAATTCACATTAGGAATAAGTTTAGAGTATTAACGACCTTAAACTTAATTATACAGAAAATAAAACCATGAGTCATCATTTGGAAATGATTCATATTAGAAATAACGATTAGTGCACTTAACGACCTTCAGTCGAATTTAAACAATATAAGTAATTGGGTATCTTTTAAAAGGGTAATAACCATTAATAATTTTAGTCAGTTTACTCATAATTAAAATTAGTCATCAAAATCCTATCTAGAAATAACATAAATACCTCGTCTGTATGTGGCAAGACCACAGTTTGATAATGCCTTCAGAAGGCGAAACAGCTGTCACGTGTAAAAATAATTACCTAGCAGAACTTGTTTATAAATAAACTGTTTTTATAAATTGAATAATAATACTATTAAATATATAAAAGAAATAAAAAAATTAAAATGGAGTTCTACAAATTAAACTTGATAACAATAAATAAATTGAAGGAAGCTGATATAGCTACCCAAGTGATTTTATACAGACGATTAAAATTAAAGCATCGGAAAATAGTGCAAAACCTGTGGTTTAACCAAGAGTGTTTGAAGTTGAACGTGATCCCCAAGTACGTACATATTTCTACCAAAAGCAAATCCTCGTCAGCTATAAAAACTGTGCAACGAGCACAGAGGATATGGCTGAAGGAGGAGACTAAGGAATGCTGTCGGAAAAGGGACACAATTCTTCACTACATCAAGGTTTTGCATTCTGAATTAACTTTTAAACTGCATCCATGGGAATTCGATACCCTGGATTACGATACCCGTGAACACATCAGCGGAATTATATTTGATAAATTCAAAACTCAAGAAAAGAAAATTAAAAAACTTGTCGAAACTAAAAATAAAAATGTCAAAATTAACGAAGATCAAAGTAATAAAAATATGGAATTTTACAAAAAAACTATTAACCTATCGGACACAATTTTTGAAAAAGAAGAAATAAATTTATTAGATAAAGGCTTCAAATATAAAATAAATTCAGACATTACTAAAAAACAAATTGAAAGTTTGGCAATTGATACAGAAATTGCTCTATCTAAAGTAAAAAATAACGGCTTACCGAAGCAAATAACCACGGATATTTTGAAAAAAACTTTGAAATCGACCAATAAAAATAAATACAGTAATAAAGAAACGAAAATCTTAAAAGATATTAAAACTAAAGTTAAAGATTGTAACCTCACAATTACTAAGGCGGACAAGGGGAATTCGGTAGTTATCTTAAACAAAGTCGATTACGTAAATAAAGTAGAAGCATTTTTAAAGCCAGAAGAATTTAAAATTTTAAAAAAGGATCCAACGGACAAAATTTCAATGAATGTGCGAAACTTAATAAATAATTGCAAATCAATTTTCTTAAATAAATACGCCAGAAGAAGTGCAATGGTAATGAACCCAAGGGCTCCGGCACTATACGGGCAACCCAAAATCCATAAAGAAAATATTCCTATCCGACCGGTCGTTTCTTTTATAAATGCCCCAACGACATTACTCGCCAAAAAACTTAATTTTCTTTTTAAACAATATACTAAATTTTCTCCAAAACACAGTGTTAAAAATTCTCTGGAAGTCATAACTAAAATTCAAAATTTAGATCTCCCGCACAACTGCCAATTTTTATCTTTAGACGTCGTAAGCCTTTTTAGCAATATTCCTATCCAAGAGTGCCTTAAAATCATTGAAGATAAATTAGATAAATCTAACATAAATCCAATTATTAAAAAAGACTTATTTGACCTTTTTTAAAATATGCGTGGAAACCAACTACTTTTTATTTAATGATAAATTCTATCAACAAAACGATGGTTTACCGATGGGGTCGCCTCTGAGTCCCCTTCTTGCTGAAATATTCATGGACTACATTGAAAATCAAATTTTAAACTCAGTCTTTAGTAAACACATAATCTATTATGTACGTTATGTGGACGATATTTTGATCTGTTGGAAAGGTACCAACAGACAACTAGACCTTTTTGTTACATTTGCTAACTCCATTAACCGTAAAATCTGCTTTACGGTTGAAAGAGAATGTAATAATAAAATTAATTTTTTAGACTTAACAATCAGTAGAGAAAATAATAAACACGCATTTGAAATTTATCGTAAACCTACGTTTACAGACACGACCATCAATTCTAAATCTTTGCACCCATGGTCACATAAATTGTCTGCTTATCACTCAATGATACACAGACTTACTAATATTCCACTTGACAATAAAGCATTCGAGAAAGAAAAAAGTACAATTTTATCCATTGCAAAAAATAACGGCTTCAAGAGTAGAGACATTGATAAAATAATTAGCCATAAAAAACATAAAAATAACCTTAACTTAATTTACCCAGCAATTAATAATAAAACGGAAAATAAATTTGGATGTTTAGAATTTGTCGGACCGACATCCAATAAAATTGCTAAAGTTCTCAAAAATTGTGGATTAGATATTGCCTTCCGCACTAATAATAATTTGGGATCATCTCTCAAAAATTCAAAAAATAAAGTATCCAAACTAAAAAATAGCGGCATTTATAAACTCCAGTGTGACGAATGCAACGCTGTTTATATTGGACAAACTGGCCGGTCCTTTAATACTAGGTTCAAAGAACATATGCGATCATTTAAAAATAATAATAAAATGCAATCACAATTTGCCAAACATCTCCTAGATGATAATCACTCACTTAGCGGCGATAATAATCCAACTCCCTTACATATACAAAATAAAGGACATAAACTAAATCTTTTAGAACAACTAGAAATTAACAAGCACTTTAATAATCCTAAAGCTATTTTAATAAATGAACAGACCAATATAATTCACTCACCGTTGTTAGATATGTTCAAACCAATTTTAAAACAATAATAATAATAATTTTACTAGAAAATAAAACCACGAGTCATCATTTGGGAATAATTCACATTAGGAATAAGTTTAGAGTATTAACGACCTTAAACTTAATTATACAGAAAATAAAACCATGAGTCATCATTTGGAAATGATTCATATTAGAAATAACGATTAGTGCACTTAACGACCTTCAGTCGAATTTAAACAATATAAGTAATTGGGTATCTTTTAAAAGGGTAATAACCATTAATAATTTTAGTCAGTTTACTCATAATTAAAATTAGTCATCAAAATCCTATCTAGAAATAACATAAATACCTCGTCTGTATGTGGCAAGACCACAGTTTGATAATGCCTTCAGAAGGCGAAACAGCTGTCACGTGTAAAAATAATTACCTAGCAGAACTTGTTTATAAATAAACTGTTTTTATAAATTGAATAATAATATTATTAAATATATAAAAGAAATAAAAAAATTATATTTAGTATTTGTAAATTGCGTGAAATTTCGTTGAAGGAGACAGTCTCATTCATATTTAATAACATAATAACTTATCTTCAACCCAAACAAACCATAGTCTCAACTAGTTGATTTTACGCAAGTAAAAAGTAAAAATATTTTTCAAGTACCTACGTAAATAGTTGATTCTTTATAAGAAAAACTCTCTTTTTATAATTTTTGAAGATTATTCCCATCAATGTAATGTATCATTGAAGAAGAAGATAACAATAATAATTTAAACGAAAATATGAAAGAGAACAAGACACAGAAACTCTTCTCTAACCGGGACGTGCGCGTTTACCAATTCCACCATTGCCACCTTACTGTCCAAGCATCATATTAGTCAATCTCATATTTAAAATTTTAGAATTAACTATATTATCTTCGACTGTTTTTTTTTCCATATTATAGGCTACCCTTTATATTGGAAACAATCATTCTAAGAGAGGTTCTGGGTTCGAGTCCCAGTTGCGACCACTATCTTTTTCTGTTTTCTGTGTCTTGTTCTCTTTCATATTTTCGTTTAGATAATAATTGTTATCTTCTTTTTCAATTATGACGTAGTTGACTCTTATTTGATAGTGTTATTATTAAGTTTTGCAAGTATTTTAGTGTTTTATTAATGTGAAAGTTGTTCTGCATGCCAGGCTGTTTTATTATTTTGTTTAGATAATAATTGTCGATCGCACAAGCTGTCAGTTTCAATAATGTAATAGTATGAGAAATGGCCGACTTCTGTTGAGAACGCGCTATCGGCCGTCACCATGATAGACATAGTACTGTCATCTGTAGTTTAGATTTTAAAACGATTTTAGTGCGAACGTAGTTAGATATACGGCGCGTAATATGAACGCATCTTCACAACAACTGCATTATGCACAGGGCTATGAAAATGTTAGGTTTTATATTAAGGATTTCCAAGGATTTTAAAAATATTTACACATTAAAAATTCTGTTCACATCTCTTGTTAGAAGCATTCTTGAATATAATTCAACAATTTGGTCACCTGTCTTCAACAATCACATCAATACCATTGAAAGAGTCCAACACAAATTTTTGAAGTGTATTAATTTTAGACTTGGAATTCCCTTAGATTCAATGAATTATGATTTTTTGTTGCACTCATTAAAATTGTTGAAATTAAGTGACAGAAGAAAAATTTTTGATCTGATATTTTTGTATAAAATCGTTAACTATCAGTTGGATAGCCCTGATATATTAAAACTGATTCGCTTTCATATACCTACAATAAGATCAAGGTTCCCTAGTTTGTTTTATTGTGACAACTATATGTCGGTATCAGGCTCCAATTCAGTTGTAAATAGATTACACACCATTGGAAATTTTTATGCCAGTGTGGCTGATATTTTAAATATTTTCATACTGAAATATAAGGTTGTACTGATCGAACATTTCAGCCAATTATACGTTAACGAGGTCACTACAAAATGATTTTTTGATATTATTGTTTATTTTTAATGCCTGTATAATGTACTATGACTGTAATTAAATATACACAAGCTTGTAAATGGCACTTTGTGCCGTAAATTTTAGATAAATAAATAAATAAATAAATTATTCTGTAACGCTGTTTATCCTCAGTTGATTCTAGTAAATTGAATTTTACCAAAAATATTAATTTATCATTTCAAACATCACGCAAATAAAAATAGTGGAGGAGTAAGTTTAAAACAATAACAATATATAAATAAAAATAAATTGTTAATTTTGGTGCGCAGGGAGTGGTTGCTGACCAAGATCGTGAACGGGGAACGAGCCAGCTACTCGGCGCCCAAGTTCGCACGTATGCAGGAGAGGACCCGCAGCCAGATGCTGGAGGATATCGTGGCCAACCTGGCCAACCACGCCGAGACTGGGCAGATCCCCAAACCGTATCGCAGGGGTAAGTTACCACGCTTTTTTAATCATTATTTATTTATTTATTACTAGCTTTTCCCCGCGGCTTCGCTCGCATGGTATTACGGGAAATTACTGTAGCGGTTGAACTTATCAATTTTACCCCCTCCTCCCCACCCCCACCCCCTCCCGAATTCCATACATTCATTCCCTTACATTCAGTTTTCAAACATCTCGCCTGCCACCTAAATTTCATAAAGCTATAGCTCAAAGAAAAAAAGAATTATCCAATTTTGTTCATTCGTTCGGAATTTATGCGCTTACAAACATTTCGGATGTTTGACTTAGTTCTTGACTTAGTATTTTCCAATTCCTTATTTGTTAAAGTATCCGCATCAACTGAATCTATTCTCCCAATTGACAAATACCACCCTCCTCTCACAATTGAATGCAACAGTTCTATAACAAGAAAAAATCCATCTGCATCAACAAAATTGAATTTCTTCAAAGCTGATTATAATCAAATCACAAATCTTTTATCTTCAACTGACTGGAACTTTTTGGACTTTGAAGAAAACGTCAATGAAATGGTTGATAGATTCTACTTAATTCTTAATAATTCTATTGATTTGTTTGTACCCGTTTCAAAAATTAATGTTCATAGCTACCCAAAATGGTTCAGTAACGATCTCATTAAAACAATTAGAGACAAAAAAATTGCTCATAAAATTTATAAAACATCACGTGATCCCAAAGATTACGCAAAATTTTGTGAACTCAGAAAGACCACCAAAAAGATGTCCGTGTTATATTATAAAAATTGCATTGACAACTGTGAACAATTGGCTATTGCCAACCCTCAGAACATTTATAAATTTTCAAAATTACTTAATAACAACGACTCCGGAATTCCCTCTAACATGTATTTAGATAACAAAATGGCCGATAATCCCCAAGAAGTTGTTAATCTTTTTGCCGAATTCTTCAGCAAAGTCTATGAATCAACAAACAACTCCCCATTGTTCAAAGCCACAACATCCAATTATAACCAGATCGACTTCAATCAGTGCAAATTTGAAGAAAGCGACATTAAAACCAAATTAAAATCTCTCGTCCTAAATAAATCGGCTGGCCCTGATAACATTCCTCCAATCTTTTTATCGAAATGCCTATCAGTCTTAACTTATCCTCTTACTAAAATCTTTAACTTGTCCATAAAAACTGGCACCTTTCCGGAAAAGTGGAAAACAAGCTTTTTGTCTCCTATTTTTAAGAAAGGTGATAAATCTGATGTATCTAACTATAGACCCATATGTATTCAGTCGTCAATCCCTAAAATATTCGAATCTGCTCTGCTCTCAAAACTCTCGCCTGAGATTAATAAAGTTATATCACATCTACAACACGGTTTCATAGCAAACAGGTCTACTCTTACGAATCTGATGATCTATCAGGAAAAATTGTTTAATAGTATGTACAATCATCTTCAAACTGACGTAGTATACACCGACTTTAGTAAAGCTTTCGACAAAGTCTCACACAAAATTCTCATACATAAATTAAGATCCTTAGGAATAACGGGGAATATTTTGAAATGGTTTGAAAGTTATCTACACAAAAGAAAAATATCAGTCAAACTAAATTCATACTATTCAAAACAGTTTGAAATATTCACCGGGGTTCCACAGGGGTCACATCTGGGCCCAGTGTTATTTTCCTTATTTATAAATGATATAACTACCATCTTTGAAGGAGTTATGATACTTTTGTTTGCGGATGACCTTAAAATATATAAAACAATTACGAATCTTAACGACTGTTGCATATTACAATCAAATCTAGTGAGGTTACAAGAGTGGTGCGCCCTTAATGAACTTTTCCTCAATATTGAAAAATGCCAAACAATTACTTTTACTCGAATCAAAAGTCCCATTAAATTTCAATACAGCATTGATAACATTTTCCTAAAAAGGGTAGAACAAATCAAGGATCTCGGTATTATTTTTGATAGTAAATTAACTTTTGTTCCTCATATTAATGTCATAACTAATAAGGCTATGAAATGTCTGGGTTTCATTCTGAGGACGGTCAAAGAATTCAAATCAATTAATTCGTTTAAATTGCTGTACACTGGGCTGGTGAGATCTAATTTAGAATATAATTCAACCATTTGGGCTCCATTATATAAGACACACCAACAAAAAATTGAAAGAGTACAGCATAAGTTTTTAAGATTTATTAATTATAAACTCGGAATACCTATCGAAGAACTAAATTATGTATATCTAATGGAATTACTCAATATAAGCGATTTAACGTCAAGGCGTGTAGTGAGCGATTTAGTTTGCCTTTTTAATATTGCGAATGGCAGACTGGACGCCCTCGATTTAACTTGTAAAATTAATTTGAGAGTACCCACGCGTGATACCCGTTCTAATGCACTTTACTTTGTTACCAATTCTACTAATAATTATTTTGAAAACTCTCCAATACAAAGACTTCATATACTCGGAAATAAATATACTTCAATTGACGTTTATCGACATCAATCGATTTCTAAATTTAAACTCAGTATATCAGAACATTTAAAATAAAGCTATAAATATCATGCACTATATAGCACCTTTATCGATATATTATTGTAGCTATGTTTCGATAAACACGTACCAAATATGTATAACAAAGATTGCTAATTATAAACATAAATAATGACAATCTTGTCTTATTTCTCTTTATAATTTAAATAACTATCTCACATTAATTTACGTGACCATATATTCTATTTTACCTGCTTTGTGTCATATCTAGTGTTATCTATGTTTTGTTTCTTATATCTTATGTTATCTTTTTTTTTCTTACAGTTATATTATGTTTATATTATATTTTGTTATTTCCTATACTTTACCAAAAACATGTACTGCACTTTATGTAAAAGCCCTATGGGCGTTTAAATAAATAAATAAATAAATGTTTATTTTTAATTAAATATTTGAAAGTTTGTGAATATAATAAAAAATTACAGTATTTATTCAGTTCATTTATTCAGTCTTTATAATCGTTACGAGTTATATTTTTAATGTAGGAACTGACATTTATTCCAAAACAGAAGCTTTTCCAAAAAAATAAAACATATTTTTTTTTTTTTTTTTACATGAGCTCCACACAGGAGGCCCTGAGGAAAATAATTTCCCACAGGGCCTATGTCATCTTTGGGGATGCTGTGTGGAGGTTTTTTTTAAGGAAGTTTAAGGGTTTTAAGGTTTAAGGAAAGGAGTTTAAGGGGTGGGTAGGAAGGAAAGGGGTTTAAGGGGTGGGTAGGAAGGAAAGGGGTTTAAGGGGTGGGTAGGAATCTGGGGTTCAGTGTGTCCTGGTCATCCACCTTCGAGACCTAGACAAACTTCACCCCATGAACCCGGGCACCCCTGCTAAATCACCAAACGTAGCGAACCACTTGGGGTGACCTATGGCAGAGGTGTTGGTTATCCAATAAAGGTTCCCGGGGCGGCGGTACCCATTCCCGCCTCCCAAATTGGATATACACATATTCACGCTTCACATATTCTAATATTTGAATTTTCTGAAGCAGTAGCAATCGTTTCCATGGAAACGATTTTTTTCTGACGTTAGCAAAAATTTGATTTAGTTAGCGACAGAAAATTTATAACAAATATAATATATTAATATTTATAATTTCATTACGCCAGAGCTTACCATCATATACAAAATATAGTCTGTGCATATAATTTAGCTTTCTATTGGTGAATGAATTTTTAAAGTCTTTATATTGTGTTATGCGTGAAAAGGTCATAAACAAACTCGAGCAGTTTCGCATTTATAATATTAGTATGGATAGTTTATAGGCTTTTATGCATACATTTACCTAGTTCAGTGATATCTGTCAAAATAAAAACTCCACTTACGGCTTATTCATTTTAACTGAATAAGTATGTAAAACGTTATATTTTATTCATAAATATATTTATTGATAATGCAATAATAATATTGCTATAAATGCTCCATTGTCAACAAACTGATAAATAAGAATAACCTTGATTATAACTTATTAAATTAAATTGATGTATTAAACTAGTTCAAACAAATAAAATATGAACTGAAAAACTAATTTTTATATTTCAACGATTATCGAAATACCGTGAATAAATTTAGAAAGTATTTTTACGAGATATAGGAAGGCTAAAAAAAATATTGAAAGAAGGGTAAATGCTGGTAAACTCCATTGGAAGACTGAACTCGGTTGATGCTAACAAAAAAATGTCCAGAGAAGCGAAGCTAGCATTCCACAATAAAGTTCTGGTACCTACCCTGATGTATGGCAGTGAGGCATGGAACTGGCAGAGGAAGGATGAAAGTAGTCTACAAGCTGTAGAAATGAGATCCCTTAGGCGTTTGTGGTAAATCATGTATGATTGTGTGAGCAATGTGGTGATCCGCAAAGAATGCAATGGTAAGCGTAATGAGTAAGATTAAGAAAGAGGCGCTCAAATGGTTTGGGCATGAACGAAGAAAGGAGTGTTAGGAGAATATACGACGCAAATGCGAATGAGAAGTCTTAGACGCCCGAGTGAAAGAAATCGTGAACGCCCGAGGAAGACATGGAATGATCAAGTGAATCAGATACTTGAGTCGGGCCATGTTAAGAGTCAGAATAATAGAAGAGTGTGTATGAGACGATGTATGCAAGTTAATGAGGCAAGAAGTGTATGCCAAGACCTAGTTGTTTAGCGGTTCATCCTCTCTGCCTACCCCTGCGGTGAAACGGGGTGTGGGTTAATTAGTTAGCCAAAAGTAAAATTAGCGATGAAAATTTTAAACATTTTTAAACACCTTTTTCCCCAAGTATGTTATAAATTAAAATAATACGAACACGGACAAGCAATATTTTTTCTACGTTGGGAGCGGACCCAATGTTGAACAAACTCTTGAAATTGTGGAATTTTTGCTAGGACACTTAAAAGCACTTAACTTAATGCTTATCCGTTAAATTTTGAGCCGAAAAGAATCTAGAGCGAAACTTTATGCTCATCTCTTCAGAAAATCATTTCCGTAAAATTTCAGAAACCAATTATGTTTTTTAAAATCTACACCGCCCTTGGGTATATTAAGTTTCATAATTTAGTCAGAAAATTTTTCAACAATGATTACTGAAGTATCAGCCCTAGGAAGATTAACGCGGGCAATGCAGTATCACTTTTACATGTATAAACACTTGGACTTGTCGGTTACGCCTAAAATAATCGCTGAAAATTACACTATTTTCACAAATTATTAAGGAAATACCGGCCAAGAGGATTAACGCGCACAACACGGTATCACTTCTACATAATATAAAAACACTTGTACCTACGATTACACCATAATAGCACTATAACACGTCTCCATATTTCCGCTTCTCAAAATAAACAGGTTGAATTCAACGACCTCAAACCTGTGCATACGTACGGAAGGGAAATGTTACTTCCAAATTCCACCCAGCGCGCTTCTGAAGGTCATTTTGCTCGCTCTGTACAAGCATGTGTGCATTACTTTTTAGCCTACCATCGTACATAATATATATAAATGTACGCGAACAACACGACCTTCAGAAACGCGCCAGGTGGAATGTGGAAGTGATATTTTCCTTCTGTACGCATGCACTGGGACTAGGACTAGGACATTAGAACACTAGGACTCTAGGACACTAGGACACTAGGACACTAGGACACTAGGATACTAGGACACTAGGACACTAGGACTTGTTGGTTACACCAAAACTAAAAGCCAAAAATCACATTAATTTCACAAATTATTACACAGAAATACCAGCTTTAAGAATAATAACGCGCGCAACACGGTATCACTTCTACATACATTAACTATCTGCCCAAACGATAGACTCGGCATGTGCAACATGGCATGATAACCCAAAAACAGTAGTTAATATTAACTACGATTACTATTTACAAGCTTTTTCG
Organism: Glyphotaelius pellucidus; assembly: GCA_936435175.1. Taxonomy (NCBI): domain Eukaryota; kingdom Metazoa; phylum Arthropoda; class Insecta; order Trichoptera; family Limnephilidae; genus Glyphotaelius; species Glyphotaelius pellucidus. The sequence continues at coordinate 7,119,729 of OW386548.1, read as the reverse complement.
GATCACGGGCAAGAATTTGACCTGGGTTTTTTTTTGTTGTAAACTCCGTGGTACGGTTTAAAAATTATACTGTATTACATGTGGCGCTTTTACGTTTCCTTTTTTATATTATGTTTCGCGTCCTGCGCTGAAACCTGAAATGAGTGCTTATCCTATTATCACAGCGTCCACGCTTGACTCTACTGAATATGAAACAACGTTGAAAAATATCAAGGACAGTCTTCCAAGACCTCAACAAATTTACATTCAAATTGTTTCATTTGAATTGGGCAAACAACGTTAAGCTTTTCATTAAATTGTCTTTATTGAATTGTGTACCTTCACTCGAAAAATTCCCTTATGAATTTTGTGCCAATTCAGATATTTGGTTTCTGTTTATTTTATTTTATGACAACACATAAAGGATCATTAAATAATCTAACCACTTCATAGCCTGTATCCACTGAATAGGTAAACTGAAGGAAGTGTGTTTTTGGCGCGTATGTGTACCCGAAGCAAGCTTAATTTTGCATCACTTTGATCAATTTAGATCGAATATCTCAAATATCGATATTCTTTCTTATGTATGTGTAATCAAGGGCGCTGATCTGTATTGGGCCCTTTGCTTTGATAGTTATGTAACGGACCTCTGCTTCAACCGCAAACGCGGAAGTTCTGCATACTTCTCACTTCCTCCTTTTGCATCTGCAAAATTTTAACAGATATTTAACGAAACTTTCTAGGATGAGTTCCTTAGCAACAGTGGCAGAATGCATGCGCCGTGGGAGTATAGGCGCGGTGTGGATCTGTGGGCTTAATAATAATATTACTGGTATGATTTGTATAGCTCCGTTTTTATTAAAAATCTCCGCACATATATAGACTAGACAAACTAATGCAAAACTACGTATACAATGCATTTGACCAATGAACGTGATGCTGCTTTAAAATGTACATGTTATTTATTAATCTTATGCACAGGCAGAACCATGCTAACTTGACAGGTCACTTGAGATTTTCACTGTTTATTGTTTTATAAGAAACATTTAGATACAGTTCCAATTTGCTTTTTTTCCGAATAGTAACTAAGCAGCTTCCTCAAGTGTCGCTTTCAACCAATTAGGATGCGAAATCGGTAAAACATTTTTTTAATACTACTTACCATTGTTAAATTTTGTATCTGGGCAACAAGTGTGATGATCTTATTGATATATTTACGAACTCTATTTATAGAATTAAGCGCAATCTATACCAGCACTTTGTTGAATCCTACAAATTAAAATACTTTTATTTATTTCTCTTATTGAACCTATTGTTTTAGTTTCTTTGTTATTTAATTAATCAGTTTCACATAACTCCAACTTTTTGTGTAATTTTAGATAGCTCACCTAATTATGTTCTTATAAAACCAAATGATGAAAAATGAAATTTAAAATACATTTAAATTAAAATACTTGTAATTCATTTCCACCAATGAAAGTGTTTAAATTTTTTTCCATTCTGCCCATCTTTCTAAAAACAGTTCCGCATCCGCTTTCGTAAAATAAATAAATTTAAAAAAAAACGTTTTCCGTTTTGCTTCTTCTTCCATAATTATAATTACACTTCCGTCGCATCTCTAGGCCTTGATTCCTATAAAGTCAAATTGACGACATCATTGTTATTTCAAATTACTATCAATCACATTTCTAGGAATTACGTGTTCGGTGCCTAAACGTGAAATCTGTTTTAAATTTTCCGCACGAAAAAAAACTTGAGTTTTACTTTCTGAAAAGTAGGTCCAAATCTTGTTGGTGGAAATTTCAAGCTAAAAGAGAACATATTTTTATAAAAATTTCAGCAAAAAATACTTCTCGGCTCTTTCTTGCCTCGAGCAAATTACACAAACGAATTAAAAGTTTTCCTTCACCCCATCCTACTTTGTATATTCCATCCGTTTCGATACAAGGATTGCCAGATTATATCGAAATGGAAAATTGTTAATGCGTAATCCCGCCAATTTGGGAGTGCCCGCCGTCCCTCTCTTTTTCATTATTAGAAAAGCAAAAGTTGGAAGCGAAAAGGTTAACAAACTTTCCGTCGCCCCCTATCAAATAATACGGACATCAAGGGGTGACGTTCTTAATTCAAAAACTTTGCTCGTTTGACTAAAATTTTTGAATTTTTATCGAAATAACTAATTATGACACTTCATTTCGCTGAAGGGTAGATATAGAAGATGGACCAAAGATATTGAAATACAAGAGATATGCTATGATAACCGCCCGATCGTCGGCGGACTACTATCTATCGGGCGCAGTTTGAATACGGAAAGAATTCGTTCATTTAGTTGATTTTTTTAAGGTGTGTGGGTGTGTTTTTTTACATTAACTCTACAGGAACAGGACCCTGAGGAAAATAATTTCCTTAAGGACCTATGTCATCTTTGAAGATGCTGTGAGGAGCGTCTTTTTGAGAATAGACCCATGTTGTAGGAGGGAGGGAACACAGAAGCCGGCAAATCGTTCCACAACCGAGCTGTTGAACTCAAGAACGAGTCGAAACGACCCGTTCTCACGTGACTAATGTCAACCGTGTACAAATGTTGGGCGCGGTTGTTGGCGTGTTTCCCGACTATGTTTTAGTATTGGTTAACAATATCGGCGACGCCAGGAAACACAGTCCCACCCAGTAAAAACCGCGTATAGCATATCTCTTATATTTCAATATCTTTGAGGTAGACCGTCACACAACTCGTCTTTGCACGTACTCCTTGATTCATCGACTCATACAAACTTTTTATTAGTCTGAAGTATTTGAGTCTGAAGTATTTGATTTGGTCGACCCCAACTTCTTCTACCTCCCACTTTCAACATTTATTAGATAACTCACCTCTGCCATTGGTCACCGTTCGCTAGTTTTGCTGACTTAGCAGGGGTTCCCGGCTTCGTCGGTTTAGGTGTGTTCAGGTCTTGCCTTTTTTAAACTTGTTTACTAGGCTTTCGTCAGCTTTGTATTATTTTTGGATTTCCATTTGTAACACGTGGGTTCCATTTGTCAAACGTGGGTTTACCACGCATGCGCCTCAGGGATCTCATTTCATAGCATTTAGTTTGCTTTCATGATTTCTTTCCCTTTTTTCATGTTTCATGCTTCGCTGCAATTCATCAGGGCAAGTGTTAGCGGTTCATTGTGGATTGTTTACCTCCAATTTATTAACGACTACCGCGAAGTGCCGTTATTATTTTTGTCTGTGTATTTTTGCTTTCGATTAAATAGGAGACATTGATATTTTTAATATTTTGTTTGTGTATCGATTACAATTCAATCAAAAACCGACATTTTTGGTATATAAGTGGTATGGATCAGATTTCACTTTTCAATCCAATTTCTAATATCTTTTTTTAAAACCAATAACTACGCTTTTCGATTGACGAATAAATTCAATTTGGGAAGCCGGTATTAGATTACCAATACCCCTGCCATATGTCACCCCAAGTGGTTTGCTACGGTATTTTTTTTCTAAGTGTCTCTTGTGTGGACAAATCGTCGCCTTAGTTCTTAATTGTCCAAACGGCCATTTTATTTTTTGTTCAGTCTCCACTTTAAAATTACTTAAAAAGTATAAAAAATGGTAGTCAATCACTTAAATAAGAATTATTTAAACAAATGAGACCTTTACCTTTACGGAAATAGCTTTATCTTAAAACACCTTTCAAAACATTTCATTGAAATAATGAAAGAAAACCTTCTCCTCCTGTAAAATTTTCTATTGGTCGTTTGGACAATTGAGAACTAAGACGACGAAATGTAAAAAACAAAAAAATATATATTTTTCTACGGAAATATTGGGTTAATGAAGTTATTAAAAATGGTGACCGGACTACTCAGAATCTTGCTACTTCAACACTTCCTTTGAAACGTTATTAAAAATGATGAAAAAATTATTAAAAAATTGTTCAAAATAGGTTACGTTAGGTTATGGGCTACTTTTCAATATTTTTTTTTCATAACTTTTAATGACTTTTCAAAGGGTGTTGAAATCGTTTGATTCTTAATTGTCAAGGAATCATAAAAAATACTGATTTCGGTTATCTGCGCGTGAAATGTGTGAGTTTTGACGTCCTCCGTGGTCCCGAGGCAAGACTCTCGACTCACAATCCGAAGGTCGCGGGTTCGAACCCGGCGTGCGCAAATAAATTTTATTTGATTAATTTGTTCATTTAAAATAATAAATAGTATATTTGCGGCACGTTCCAGAGTGGAAGATACTCTCAGTATCGCCCTGGTGTAAGACCACCATTCAGAATTGAAACGTTGCTTGAAATGGCTTTAGCCGTGTTTAGTGACCAGATCTGAATAGCCAGGTACTTCCCCACCTTCCTCTTCCCTATCTCCTTCCCCTCCCCCCTACCTTCAGCCTCACAACATACCCCGATTGGGGATGCCATAGTCTCACTGGCTCCAGGCGGGAGCATTTGGGACTCTTGTGCGGTATTAACTGTAAAAAAAAAAAAAAAAATTAATTGTATTTTGAGCGATAAATTAGGTACCTACCTATACCAATAATATTTAGATAATTTATATGGCGTAAAAAATCACTCCAAGGGCGCTGTACAGATATATATATGATGCTCTTATGATTGCATAAAAACTAGACAATCTATTTCAACAACCTATGGCTGACAAATTACATCCACCGACATCGATCGAAAATACAAAACTATCAAGTACCTACAATGAATTTGAAAAATAAACCTGATGCTTTGTTAGAATTAATATTTTATTTATTAGAGAACCATACTTACTGTACTATAATCGGAATAATTTCATTTATAATTCTGTACAATTATAATAATTCCAAAATGCGTATTTATTTTGTTTAAATTTTTGACAGTTCTCGTGATTTTTTCAAGTTTAGTTTGAAATATAAATTTCTGATAGTCTCTCCAATTTTTCAACAGTTGGTATGACTAATAGAAATTTTAAAACTAGATTCAGGTAATATGAACTTTGTTTACAAAATAATAACTGTTCCGATTTTGCTAACCATTTAATAGAGACAGGTCATAAGCTTCAACAAAGAAAAAAAAAACAAGTTTTAACATTCCAATATAAATAGATATTTTAATTTAAGCTCTTTAGAAACTTTGGAAAAAAAACAAAAAAATTAAATCCAATATTAATTTAGGTAATAAAATAACAACACCCTGCAAATCACCCTTATTAACAATGTTCCCTTGTCAAGTCGACTCCTCCAACCACTCTTTCCCTCTCCCAAAATCACCCTTCTCACTACCCCCACTGATTAAATCTAATCATGTTTGTATTTGTATAGAATTTGTAAGTTAGTTTTAAGTTTTCTAGTGAATGACACGGATGTGTCGAAACCGGTTGCAAAAAATTTAAAAAAATTTAAGTAACAAATGTACATAGAATATAAAACTTTTCAAAACAAAATGTATGAAATTGTTACATATTTAATGATTCAAAATCCAAGAAATACAAAAACATAAATATAATTTTATTATAAAGAAAAATGACAATATCATTGAAGAAGAAGACTTATAATCTAAATGAAAATATGAAAGAGAACAAGACACAAAAAAATAGAAAAAGACAATAGTCGCAACTGGGACTCAAACCCAGACCTCTCGTCTAACCGGGACGTGCGCGTTATCCAATTTCGCTATTGCCACCTTCTGTCAAACCGTCATATTTGTCAATCTCATATTTCAAATATTTAGAATCAACAATATTATCTTCAACTAGTTCTTTTTTTTCCATATTATGGGCAACTACTCTTTTTATTGGAACAATCATTCTAAGAATTGGTTTGTAACCTGAAGAGCTTCTCGGATAAATGTATCCGAATTTATTCATATGGAACTATTGACTTTATGAAAGTCTAAATGAATATTCAATTTTTTGAAAAGCTCTCTTTTTATAACTTTTGAAGGTTATTCCCATCAACGTAATATATCATTGAAGAAGAAGATAACACTTATAATCTAAATGAAAATATGAAAGAGAACAAGACACAGCAAAATAGAAAAAGACAATGGTCGCAACTGGGACTCGAACCCAGACCTCTCGTCTAACCGGGACGTGCGCGTTATCCAATTTCGCTATTGCCACCTTCTGTCAAAGAAATTTGCGACCATTGTCTTTTTATACTTTTCTGTGCCTTGTTCTCTTTCATATTTTCATTTAGATTATAAGTGTTATCTTCTTCTTCAATGATATATTACGTTGATGGGAATAACCTTCAAAAGTTATAAAAAGAGAGTTTTTCTTATAAAAAATTGAAAATTGACAATATTTGTTTTAGAAAGACAATGATCCTGATTATATACTTTCAGCTTCACAATTCCTACAATTATAATATCCTGTGATTTTTCACGTAACTAGTTCAAATAAAAATAACTTAAATCAGATCTGGTTGTATTCCCTATTTATCAAGAAATGTAAAGATTTCAATCTACCTTCAATGAGTTATGTAAATATGGGAAAGTCCAGTTAATGCTGGGACCGCGCGCCGCCAACCTTGTTTCCTGTTTTAAAGGCTCAGAGAAAAATAAGTCAGCTGCGATGCTGCGTTTGTGAATAAATTTTCTTCCCACTTTTCTTCTCAACGGGTTGTGAATAAAAATATAATCAACAGAAGTTCTCATTTGAATGGGTGAAAGACAAACTTTGTAAGGTACTATTTTCTTTGGGGGATTTTTACCAGCGAAGGGCGTAGGCGGTCAGATCATGCACTCCAAGTACTGAAAAAAGATGAATGTCTTTCCCTTTTTTTACATTAACTCCACACAGTAGGGTATGAGGAAAATATTTTCCTTCTTGGCCTGTCATCTTTGGAAATGCTGTGTGGAGGGCCTCTGTCAAAAGAATTCATATTCTAATCTTTCATAGATGGTGCGCGTATAATTATTTTACGAAAAAATGCTTTTTACGAGTTACGCTTTAAAATATTAGGAATAATTATTTGTTTGCGCCCGTACATCGTAATATGATTGTGAATAAATTGTTTTGTCATTAAAAAAACTCAAATCTTTCAAGAAAGGCTGACAAATACAATATTGCAGCGGTGATTCAATCCAATATTGTATTTGTCAGCCTTTTTTGAAAGATTTGAGTTTTTTTTATGACAAAACTATTTATTCATATTCATATTGCGTATGTACCGGCGCAAACAATTAATTATTCTTAATATTTTAAAACGTAACTCGTAAAGCATTTTTTCGTAAAATAATTATACGCGCGCCATCTATGAAAGAGTAGAATATGAATTATTTTGACAATCACCTTAAGGCGAAGCACCACGAAATAATGCAAAATCATGTGTTTTGGTTTAAAAATGATCGCTTAGAAGTAATGTAGATGCTTTAATTAAATATCGCAAGACGATCACACTTTTGGCCATTAATCAATAATTTTTTGATAACTTTTTTATAAGCCCAGAAAAAATTAAGTATCAGGCCTATAAATCTGCTTTAAAGTTAAAAATCTCCTACTTACTAAATTATTTTCGGTAATGGTTTTTTTATTTAATGTTGCAAATTATTTTATGTAGAGAATGAGTGTAAAAAAATTAAATATTTGTACCTGAACTTCGCAAAATAGAATAAATCATTTTAGGAGATGTCATTTTTTACTTAAGGAAAACATCAGGGTGCTAGTGTTAAAAAGGAATTTAAACCTTCTCGCCATCTCTACATTAGGATTTTTTTTTTAATTGTACAACAGATTAATAATCCAATTACCGTACAATTTTCTCATTTTGACAATCTTAACACCTAAGAAGATGATCATTATACAAAAATATCTTAAGGCTATCTAAAGAAGAGTTGTATATATCTAGTGTTTTCGATATTTCGTTCAATAGTTGTGCCGTAACGCTAAATGGTTGTCGATGTGTTTTCTGCTTGCTGAGGGCCGACTAGCGTTCCATGTGTCGTTGTACGCGCACATGAGTACATGACGTCAAATCTACCGCCCGGCGCAACAATAACGTATCGGCAGAGTGAAAAGTTAGCGTTCGTATTATGCGTATCGCACGCGCATATTTACGGTTCATATATCGATATCGTGCTTCATCTCGTACCGAATCATATCGTGTTTTATATCGTACCATATTGTATGTGTAATGTGTATCAGACTTTTATAAAGTGTCGGTTGCCTGTGGAAAGAGCGCCAGACAGCGTTACCGAATGCATAGCGGAGGAAACAAGGCAAGTACTCAATGTGACTATATCGTGCGTTTGGTATGTAGTTGACGCTTTGATATCCATGGGCGCAGAGCACACAGAGTGGCTCCACCACACCACTTTGACCCCGTGATTCGTCACGATACAATAGTACCATTCCTCAAATTAGACAGAACATCTGTTCTGCCGTATGGTATTTTGAACAAGTCGTGTCGACGACTACGTGTGTTGTGTGTTATTGTTAGCGACCTGATTCCAAATGTTATACGACGTGGTGTGCCGCCCCATTAATATTATTTGGACAATTCACCCCTAACTATAGACAATCTATTGTAAGAACTTACAACTCGGGGTTAATAAATTGCACCCAATGGCTTATCAATAATATTTAAAAACTATATAAATAAGATCAAGATATCACCAATTAACGTAAAGCTGCGTAAAAATTGACACATTATTTATATTTATGTACCTACACGTGAATAATAATATTACTTATTGACGGCCTCCGTGGTCGAGAGGTAAAGCTCTCGACGAGCAATCCAAAAGTAGTGGGTTCAAATCCCGGCTTGTGCGAAAATTTTATTTGATTCAATTGTTTTATTTCACTAGCTCATGCCAGAGTCGAAGACTCTCTCGGTATCGCTCTGGTATAAGACCACCATTCAGCGTTGAAACGTTGCTTGAAATGGCTTTAGCCGTGTTTGGAGAGCAGAGCTGAATAGCCAGGTACTTCACACTTTCTTTTTCCCCATCTCTTTCCCCTCCCTGTTACTTTATACCTCACAACATACATACCTCAATGACAGATCATTTGAAAAATTTGTGGTTTTTTACTACTTTCACTGTTTATTACAGAATTTTATACACGTGCAGTTTTACACGTACATTACATTATGTTGGAAACACTGCGCATGCCATGTTTTTTTTTTATATAAAGGCGGAGACGGTTTACACGTAGTTCCCGCGCGCACTTAGGCCATAGGCCCATTGTGCTATCTCCCATTTTACATCAATCCTTTAATAACAACCCAGTCCCTTTAATAAAGTTCACCAAGTTCAACCCAGTCCCTTTAATAAAGTTCACCAGTTCCTGGTTGATTCTGTGGCTATGTCTACTAACAGAAGACATAGCCACAGAAGACGTGGCTATGTCTTCTGGTTCAACTGTGTGTCTCCCCAGGTATCTGAGCATAGTTCCCACCAGGGCAGGACATTGGCACCATAAGTGAATTGGAGTCTCTTCGTCCTCTTCACATTTCCTGCATCTATTGGTGTTTTCCACTCCCAATATCTGCATGTGTCTTCTGAGATGGCATTGTCCCGTTAGTAGTCCTGCTAGTTCCCTCAGCGAGTTTCTGTCCATATTGAGTAGTTTTCTGGTTCATCTAGGGTCTGGTCCTTTTATGAGTACTTTAGATTGTCTCATTCCAGGTGCCCTCTCCCATTCTTTACAGTGCTGGTACCATGTTTTTGAAAAAGCTATCTTTTAAACCTGGTATTTATTTTAAGGTACTGTATTTTTTAAGGAAATAATTCGAAGATCAACTACGGCGTATTGATTTACGACAAATCAAATAAAAATCAATTCGATTAATTATTTATTTTAATCTTGTAATAACTTCTCGCATAACAATTTAAACTGCTGACAAACTACTCAAGTTAGAATTTCTGTACTCAACAGCTGCCTCTTGTTAAGTTAATATTAAGTTACCTCCATAGCGCAGTGAGAAGAACACTTCTTATGCAAGCTACACTCTGTACTCCGTTCTATAAATTAAACTAGTTTAAGGTGATACCTTAAAGAATTCACAATCTGCTCTTTCATGGATGGCCAGAGTTTAATTATTTTAGGAAAAAACACATTTTCCGAGTTATTTTAAAATATTTAGATATATTAATTGTTTGCGCCCATACGTACGCAATATGAATATGAATAAATAGTTTTGTTCTTAAACAAAGTCAAATCTTTCAAGCAAGGCTAACTACTCCAATTTTGTATCAATGACTCCAATTTGTTAGCATTTCTTGAAAGATTTGAGTTTGTTTATGGACAAAAATTAAAACCATTTATTCACATTCACATTGAATTGTACGGGCGCAAACAATTAATTCACCTAAGTATTTTAAAGCATAACTTGCAAAAAGTGTTTTCATAAAACAATTAAATTGGCGATTGTGGATGCGTGGATTATAACGTACGTTCCGTTTAATCCAAAAGTGATACTTAAGAGAATTCATCATCTGCTCTTTTATAGATTGCGCTAGTTTAATTATTTTAGAAAAATATGTTTTCGCTAGTTATTGTCTGCCAAATAAGAGTAGAAAATATAAAAAATTGAACTACAAAATTTGTAGGCTAGCAACACCAAAGCACCTCTCAAATATTCTGTGTAATGACACTGAAAATACTGTTTACACATTAAAAATAAAAACATTTTTTACTTCTTAAAAAAAAAAAAAAATCGAAGAAGCACTGTTTTTCTCATTCGTGTAATCCGGGCCTCTTTTAGACCCACATTAACTAATCAGACATAGTTCTTAAGTAACCTCCCAGGGAAGTATGGACCTGTATGTTTTCTGCTTGTACAGAGTTTCAATAAAATATATACATTTTTACGCAGCATCGCGTTCATTTATATATAGTTTTAGATCAGTGATCATATAGTTTTAGATTATTGTACATATAGTTTTAGATCAGTGATCATATAGTTTTAGATTATTGTACATATAGTTTTAGATCAGTGATCTATGGAACCGGTGGATCCAATTTTTAGCCATAAGTTGTTATAATTATTTGCCTAGTGCATTGGTTCTCAACGTGGGCGATAACGCCCCCTTGTGGAGGTTTCAGACTTTCAGGGGGAGGTAGGTGACCCAGAGAAACCCGTCCAACCCCATCCCATTCCACCCCATCCCATCCCGCCCCACCCCATCCTATCCCATTACGCCCCCATCCTATCCCATTACGCCCCCTCTGGTGTGGTAAATATAAACGTGACAATAGATGGTTCAGTTTCACGACGACAGATGATAAGTAAAAGTAGTTGGGGGGCGCTAGAAAAAAAATATTCTCATAGTGGGGGGTGGGCCAACAAAGGTTTAGAATCTATGGTCTAGTTCAGTGATTCCCGAAGTAGTTCAGGTGGACCCCTAGGGGTCCACGGGAGACTACACGGGGTCTACGTTGGCGTGATAAAAAAATGGGGGTTCACAAGTTGTAAGTGGGGGTCCACGAAAATTTATCTGGTTTCGATAGTAAAGAACAAAAATGTTGGCAAAAAAATAATACACTGCTCAAAAAAATTAAGGGAGCAAAAAAAAATCCAAATCTTTCGGTGATTTTCGACAGTCCAAAATGATGAAAACTGATCATATTGAGTCCTTAAAAAAAGCATTTTGAAGCTTTAAGATTCTAATTTTCAGATTTTTGGCTAAAATCGTTTAGGAGCTTCGGTTCTCTTGCAATCCTAACAGATAGTGCTAAAAGATAATTTGCAATTTTTTAGCGTTTTTCTTTGGTCTACGGGATTGAAATTTTTTTCAGTTAGGCCGGCATCTGAAGCAGATAGCCTGTTTATTTAGCATTAATTTCAATTTTTAAAACCTCCCTAAATTTTTTTAATTAGTGTATTTTAAGAAGTTTAGCGACTTTTACTTCTAAAAACTTGCATATTCGATATTCAGTACAACGCGTGTCGAGTTTTGGGAAAATAGTAACTGGGTGTCCACCGAAACCAGTAAAATTTTGAAAGTGGTCTACGGGAAAAAAAATTTGGGAACCTCTGGTCTCGTTGGTAGTTGGAAGAAAGATTGTAGAAATATATTTTCAGTTTGTACAGCGCCATTGAGGTGATTTTCCACAAAAACGACGCTATGCTAATCATCAAAATATTATTATGTTTTTACACTGTACATATAGAGGCGCTCTGGCGAGTAACGCAAAACATAAATAAATAATAAAAAAATCATTCAAAATGTTCTAGTAACAAGCATTACTTAAAAGTAAACACTCTCCTTGATAAGTTACTCTTAGATTGCTGGCTGTAGCAGCGAAAATAATAATGAAGTCTTAAAGTTTCACTTTGTTAAATGTCAACATTGTCTGTTATTAGTCGGCACCTTCCCGAGGGTAACTTTGCCAGAAAACTGTCTCGGGACTTGGAATAAACCCGTACTTCAGTGCCGGTATGCACATTTTAGCAATTTCTCTTTGGGACGGTGATTTTTTGGTTAGTTTAACTCTGCGACTAAAGCTTTTACTAGCGTCTCCATATTTCATTTTCTACGGTCGTTTTGAAACTTCACCAAACTACCTGCTTGTTTGAGAATTCCACATCACAGAGACCGCCATTCAGAATTCAAACGTTGCAAAAAATTGTTGAAACGTTTTTTTACATTAGTTCCAAACAGGAGACTCTGAGGAAAACAATTCCTCTATGTCGTCTTTGGATGTTCTGTGTGGAGAGTTTTTTTATGTAAAGGAGGGAGAGACAGTTACGGGAACGAAAAAGGTACGAATTGGAATCAGTACGGGTAGGAATCTGGAGTTCGGAATCGGTACGGGTAGGAATCTGGAGTTCAACGTGTCCAGGACGTAAATAGTCATCTTTTTTTTATTTTTTTTTTAATATTAACACCACACGGAAAGGAAAAAAAATACACAGGGCCTTTGTCATCTTTGGGGATGCTGTTTGGAGGGTCTTTTTAGGGAAATGAAAGAGAGGAAGTTCTGGGAAGGAAAAAGGTATGAGGGGTGGGTAGGCATCTATGGATCAACGTGTCCAGGAATGACAGACGTATACATCCATCCCTCCCACAAGGTGCAAGGCAATGGGTTAAAAGAGTGCGGTTGGAGGGTTCAAAAGGTCTTCCTCAACGTTTCTCTCTTGTTCTAGCTCACCACGCAGTAAATGGGCAAACGCATCCGCCACCAAGATCTAAACAAACCTCACCCTCATATTTAGTAAGAGGGTAAGAGGGGCCAGGCATTTCTTAACATTCCCCATCATGATTTTTCAGGCCAATAACATTTTCCGTTTGGAGGATCGCGCAAAAAGAGTTTACCTAAACGATGCAAACATAGAATTTTGTGTATTGGTGCATAATTATGTACTCACTTTCCGTAAGTGATGTCCTTGTTAAACGTGACTGAGAAACAGCCTTTCGTCTTACTTACCTTAACCTAGGACTTGTTGAGGGAGACTTTTCTCTCTCTCTCCAGCCGGACTCTCTCGACCCGTCACCTTGCAGTGCAGGGAGGAATGGATTCATACGTCCGTCACACCTGGACACACTAACCTCCAGGTTCCCACCTTCTTCTCATACCTTTTTCATTCCCAGAACTTCCTCTCCTTTCTTTCTCTGGATGCATTTTTCAACGTGTTCGTTTCATTATTTTTTTATTTGTTAATTTTTCCATGTCACGAGAATTCTTTTCTAAAGTCGAATAACAAGTTTTATCATGCTCTGTGCGAGCAGTTCGTTTGTGTGGGTACTCTGTTTGACTGAACATTGGCTGCTACCTATAAATATATATATTTTTTTAATTACCTAAGTAGTATAAACAAGCGCTCTGTATTTTAAAATACTTTACAAATATTCTGCTCATTAAAATACTTTGACGAGTAACTTTCCTCCCTTGAAATTTAAAATTCTCAGCAACTTCTTTAAATTACGTAATCTTTTGAAATTTATAACATTTTCCGTAAACAAACGTTGGTAAAAGCCTGTAGGCTGTAGGGCTAAGGGCCGAGGGTATGAACGACCCTTTCAGTATATTCCTACAAAACCCGACATGATGTTGTGTCACTTTTCACTTCGTTACATAGAAAACAGGATACATTTTTAATAAAACAACATGCGAAGACATTAGCCTTCAGAGAAAGCCTTCAGCCCCTACCCTTACTCAGAAATGCACAGTAAACAACCTTCACGAGCAGGGAGATGTTAACTTAAGTTTATAAAGCTTTTAACAAGTACAGAACTTGTAAGATATTATAATACCTGGAACATAGATTCATAAATGTACTTAATTCCTGTAACGCTTGTGAGCCTAGAACAGCTTTTACAAATATAATGAGAAACATGTCACTTTTATTATAATATAAGATAAGTCCCGTTGACACCTTATTGTCGAGCCTAAAATTACACTTTTCTGTATTTACGTAGGTGAATACAGAATTTACCGAATTGTAACACGGTAAATACAACACCAGGGATAACAGGGGATAACAGGGATAACAGAAAAGCTCCCACTTGATTTGGTTAAATGCTGGTTAGCTTTAAATATTTTCTTGACAACCGTTTTTGTTTTTTTTTTTTTTCAATTATCAGTTATGTATATTTATTTAAGGAACATAGTCTTAGTTATGTAATAAACACAAGAGGATGATAAAAAAACAGACCAATTATTAATGTTCACAGATAGATATTTAGAATTAAGACTAACTGAATGTAAACTAGAATATTTAAGAAAAATTTAGAAAAAAAAACAGAACTAAGCAGCAATTAAAAAAAAATAATAATAGTAGAAATCTGAATTCAACAAATGATAAACCAATACACAACAATAAAATAAGTGTGATTATAACTGAAATAGACGTAATGCAAAATAGGTATTTGGTTTGGGAAGGGTAAGGGGAGAAGAAGGATAAGGGAAATTTAAGGGAAAGTTGCCACGCAAGTAATATAAAAATATTAGATACAATTAATTTATCGTCATGAATATGTGTTATTCGCACCTAGAATGTTATACAATGAAGTTCTGTAGCGACAGTAACTAGCAGTAAATACGTCAGCACGTGTCTCTATTTTTGAAAATTTATTGTTATAGTAGTTACATGTCCTTTGCATAAATTCATTTTGATTGGAATTGGTGTTGCATGTATCAATATAGAAAAGTGTATTTTGTCTACTATATCGAATCGACGCCGTGTGGAAATTTTTTTTTGTTTAGCAACTCCGGGCGGTTAACTTTTGAGTTAATAATTTTGTACAAGAGCATCTGATCAGTGACAAGCCTCCTGTTGAGTAGTTTCGATAATTATAATCTAATGACGGTTGTGTCTAATTTAATGCCCTCGTGTGTGGTGATAAAATATTTCCATTATACGCAAAACACTAGTAAAAGCCAAAGAATAACATTTCATTCGTAAATACAGGTATATTATTTATTATTTTAAAAAATGCATTTATTTTTAATTTATAAAAACAGTTTATATTCAAACAAGTTCTGCTATATAATTATTATTACGGTGAAAAATGTTTCGCCTTCTGAAGACATTATCAAACTGTCTGATAATGCCTTCGGAAAGCGAAACCCCTGTCGCGCGTAATAATTATTACATAGCAGAACTATAACAAAAATAAAACAAAGGAACACAGCAACAACAACAAAAAAACAGGATTATTAATGATGTATTAACCAATGAATGAACAAATAATTATATTTAATTTGTTTATGTAATGTTGTGGAAATATTAGGCTTTAATTACATAATAATAATATAAAATCATAGTATTTATATAGCGCAATTTTGTGTAATTTCATTTCAAGTGCGCTTACATACATGTACAAATTACTTTTTCTTCTAAATATGTTAATGTTCTATCTTGGTTATATCTTGAAAATTCTTAAATACTCTTTCTGAAAAGTTTTATTTTTATTTATTTATTTCTATACATTACAGTATTTACCTTTATAATTTTATTATGTTGGGTGTAAGGTAGGTTTGTGAAGGTGAAACTGTGTATAGGTATTGTTGTATGTTTCGTGAACACCTCACTAGGAGAACCTGTGCTGAGGTGTTTACGTGTTTATTTATGTTTATGTGTGACAAGTATTTATGTGTTGTAATATAAAGTTTTATATGTATTTTTTTTCAAATTTTAACAGTTATTGTACATTGGTTATATAGAAGAGAAAAAAAAAGTATTTAAATATATTAGAGGAATATAAAAAAAATTATATATGTATATATATATATAAACATACACATACATACATACACATCCATATAAATACATGTACCTGCACACATGCATATGAATATATACATACATACGTATACATCCGCATACACATTCACATACACATATATATATATGTACACACATATATAAATTGTAAGTGTATGTATAGTTATTGGATACTTGAAAAACTACTTAATTTTTAGGTTTATTTAATTTTATACTTTTTATAGTTTTGTTATGTTTGGTTGGGAATAATAATGTTTTGTATAAAGTTAATATCTTGATTTTTAATCCAGTCAGTGATATGTTTTTTATGAATGTTTGTAGATGTATTTGCAGATAGTATTTGTTTCAAAGTAATGGGCATGCAATTAAAAAGTTTGGTTGCATAATACTGAAAGTGTCTTTGTCCATGTGTGGTGTGGGTTATCGGTATGTTCAGTGTTTTATTTGTTGAGGACCTGGTTTTTGTTATGGTTTTTGGTTGAATTGGAATGTGTTGTTTGTTTTGGACAAGGTATATTATAGCAGATTTGGCATAAAGTTGTCTTATTGACATGACTTCTAATGCTTTGTAGATTTCGCTAGAATCTGTGTGAAATGGTACTTGCAGGATGAGTTTAATTATTGCTTTTTGTACTTTTTGAATTGGGTCAATTGCTATGTTTGTAGCACTTCCCCAAGCTAGTATTCCATATGTGGCAATGGATTGACAAAGTGCAAAATAGATCGATCTTAGTATTATTAGTGGGAAGATGTTTTTAACGTACTTTATTAGGTGCATTACTCGTTTCAGTTTATTTGTGATGAAATTAATGTGGTCAGTCCAGCGTAAGTGTGAATCAATAATAACCCCCAGGTATTTTGTATGTTTTACCCTTTCTATATGTTCGCACTGGCAGTTGGATAAAGTACAGTCATGTAGAATCAAGCCTATGTTTGATGGAGGTTGACCTCTTTGTGTAATACTATGAGTTATATATTTTGTTTTGATTGTATTAACTGTAAGAGTATTACTGTTTAGCCATTTTTTGACGATTGATAAACTTTTTTCGGCTATTATAATAGTGCGATTAGAGTTTCAAAGAAATTCATACGGTTACTTGATATATTTTTGACCGACCAAAATAATGTATATTTTACTAATTTGTAGAAGGGACAGCTGAATTTCAATGTTGAATTTAGAGTCAGGAGTTTTAATGAAAATTCACCAGTTATAACCGGTGCAGCGACAATTTAAGAAAATATTTATTTTGGCAATCTGAATTATTATTGAATGCGTAATGTTTATTGTTTGAAGTAAACAGATCTGACACACTTATTTTTAATGACACTTCCTCTCACTGTTTACCTCCCTTCAGCGGGTCACTAACACCCCCCTACTTCCGCAATCTCCCCATTAATCATCCCCCACCCATACACCACCCCCACCTCTCCAAAGACCGGAGAGAATCAATCTCCCATTTGGTCCACGGAAAACTTCCCAGACAGAAGGTAATTGGTATAATTAATCAAATCGGCATTTCATCTTCTTCGTTCTTGGGAAAACCGTGAAAATGTTTTTTCCCCAAACCTTATTTATTTATTTATCCACCCAAATCGAACAGTGGCTTTAACGTGTCGGCTTCCCGATGCCTTTTACTTTCCGTTTCTTTACTTATTTATTTTTATTTTTGGACCAATCAATCCGTCACCTGTGTCAAACGTCACACGTGGTCATTCAAATGGATGATTTATTTATCATGTAAGAAGAAATCAATTTTGTATTTGATCAACCATGATCATGCGCTTTTATAAAATGTTATATTCTCCTGGTATCGTTTCTCTTTGGTACAACAATGGGGCTACAAAAACGATTATCTTTATTACATTATACAATCGGATATCCTTCTCTCAACCAGATATCCTTTATTCGAAATAAAAAAGATATCATCTTGATTGATTACTAGGTTATCAGATTTGGCCATGTCAGAAACGGACCAATTTAAATAGATTTTTATAGAAGCGAACGTGGCTCATAATAACAAATTTATAAACTTACCCAAGTAACAACTTACTTAAGTAACAAAAGATGTAGGCGACCGAAAAAGTATTCTAACGAACTGCTTTTGGTGTAAATGTAACCACAATAAACTCGTTTTGTATATTTGAGACAACGTTAAGTTAGCCCCTCAGAATCTGGGCGTACGCAGATCCTTTAGTAGTACACAACTGCTAACCCTGTACAAATCGCAAGTGCGCCTCACCGTTGAATTTGGCAGCCACCTCTGGTCTGGAGCCCCAAAATACCTAAGAAAAACCCTCGACTCTCCTAACTTAACAAACGGATTGCAATCTTTAGAGCACAGGCGTCAGGTGGGAATGCTGTCCTTGTTCTACCGGTATTACAATCGAAGATGCTCCGAGGAACTAGCATCATTGATCCCCTCGGCACCCGTGCACAATCGGGAAATACGCCAAACACGCGCCTAACATTTGTACACGGTTGACATTGGTCACATGAGAACGGGTTGTTTCTACGACTCGTTCTTGAGTTCAACAGCTCGGCTGTAGAACGATTTGCCGGCCTCTGTGTTTCCCCCCTCCAACGACATGGGTCTCTTCAAGACCCATGTTCATTCCTTCCTCTCTTCGAAAACACCCTCCACACAGCATCTTCAAAGATGACATAGGCCCTGAGGGAAATTATTTTTCTCAGGGTCTCCTGTGCGGAGTTAATGTAAAAAAAAAAAAAAACTTGTAATTTCCAATCTGACCTAATAAAAAGGTATTTTGTTTAAACATTTTCTCTAAATATAATGTTTTGTTATTTTAACATGTTCTATTCTCTTCCTTAAGTTTTCACATAATTTTTTTTTTCTGGTTCTAACACATAATTGTATCACATACCTATTTACTAGCCTTTATCACACATACATCATATTATTGTTTTATATCAGTTCTTATATAAGCCTAGTATGTTTATTATTTAAATATTGTATAACTATTATATTTTCGTTATTATTAAAATACTGTTACCCCCTGTGTACCACTTTATCATGTAACACTTGAATGTAAAAGCCATTTTATGGCGTTTAGATAAATAAATAAATATATTCGTACATAGTTCGCCTCACTTCCGACTGTTGTTTTTGTATATTTGAGACCGTTTTAATTTTCAATCTAACCTAATAATTAGAAAGGTATTTTGTCCAAACACCAGCTCGTCTTTAAAAGCACTTTTTTCGTGTATGGTGGTGAAATATATTTTTTCAAGTTGAAGTATGTCAAAGTTAAAGGATAATAAAGCACCCTCTTCAGAAACTCCTGCCTTATTTATAGGTTTTGTATTTTTAAAACATTATTTAGTTTGGGAAAGTTTGCCCGGAGCGAGTGCCTCCCATAATCCGTGTTAAACTTTCATCACATCATAAAAGGAACAGTAAATTCACCCTAGGAGAACGGGATGGAAATTTGAATACTGCTCCAAGATGGTCTCATCCAGACAAAATCCCGGATCGCTTTTTCCTAAACGCCCTGAAATATTCAATTTGAACCCATGAATAAAGGTTCAAAGTGCTTTTTGTTTTGAAACATAAAAGGTCTCATTGTACTAAATAAATATATTTTGAAAAATAATTCTGAATGCTGAAAACAAAAACTGAAAAAATTTCTGTTTGTTGATTTTTTTCAAGGTTTAATTTATTTATTATAAATACAAAGTAATACAATATGACAGCAAAAAAATAAAATATTGTACAGAAAAAAGAAAAGTCCCAATAAACTACTTTTTAGCAGTTTGTCGATGGGTACTTTTACTTTGGAGATATAAATAAACTTATTTTACATAATTAAATGCAGTTAGAATTTTTGTGTTAGTCTAATACAAATTATTTCTTTCGGCAAGCCAATTTTTCAACAAAATATTTGTTTTACCATTTGTACATTTTTTAATTTCGGCACGTAACATATTTAAGCAATTAGCTATCGTAGAGTCCAGCGTTCTTTGTCCATATTTGTTTAAATGTTTAGGTACAATTAGTCCTTCATCTAACGTAAAACGAGTATTGTAAGTGTGGTCCAGTTTATTTATGTATATGGGGCTATTCGTATGCGGAAATATAATTTTATACCACAGAATTGTTCTTACTGAGATTTTGGCTAAAGACTTTTTGAGATTTGGCTAAAGTACGGAACATTATGCCTTTGTTCATATAAACTTTTATGAGCTAATAATTTAACTAATGGATTTTGAACTGATTGAACACGATTTAAATTTGTTTTACAGGAAAGTCCCCAAGCTGTAATTCCATATCTTATAATAGATTCAGCTAATGATAAATAAATTATTCGAAGTGTGCAAATTGGAACATAAAATTTTAATTTATATAATCTGCTAACAACATATCTGAGTCGTTCACAGACTTTATTTATTTGTAAATCCCATTTGAAAAAGCAATCAATAATTTCAACGCAATTATTAGTTTGAAGTCTATTATATATTATGTTTTCTATGAAACACTATCACAATCAATCTTTGTGCAATTTCTGTAAACCATTAACAAGTTTAATGTTTTTTCTTTCATAATAATTAAACTTGTTCCATCTCTCTCCCAATACAATTACATAAAATATCAAACACAATATGGCAGCATCCTTGCAAAAAGACGTGCATTTTTATTTTATGAAAACATAATCAAAACTTTATTAAAACAGTCTTCGTCCTCTGCGTCCAAATCCTCGTATAATATCCCAGGAAGGGTAGGTTTGCCGGTATTCAAGCCAATCTCATCTGGTTAGTTTGCAGTTTACTCTAAAACAGAGATGACTTGATTAACAATATGAGATCTTGGAATAGTTTGCATACAGATGCATCGTATCTCGGCTTTGTTAGAGCAAAGGATTCTGCTTCACGTGCCTTACCTTATCATATGTTATATGTGGAATAATTAGCATAATGTATAATATCCCATCTGAAATAGACTCTAATGACTGGGAAGCATAGGGAAACAGATTGCCTGTTATTGAACCATTTGACATTCAATCGTTTCAATTAATTTATGTAATTAATGAGGGAGTCGATATCTATTTTATTATCATAAAGTTAAATGAGATCCCTGTGCAGTAAAACCGTGTACGTATGTACGTATGAGAAATGTGGAGATTTTCAAATAATGTAAGGCTGATGCGTAAAGAATAAGATTGCTAAAGGGACACTTTTTTGGGTAGTGAACGAATGAACGAAAAAGTACTGTACGGAGAATATATGACGTGAATGTGAATGGTAGATGAAGTCGGGGACGCCCGAGGAAGACAGAGTGACATGATCAGTGGTTGAGTGGGCATCGCGTTTGGGCCCCACCCGAGCGTCCCGTGTTCGATTCCTCAGCTGGCTAAGTTCTCTATCACAAGATTTTCAAATATTGTTGGGTTATTCGTTACCCGGGAATGTTGGTCTTTCTTTTTAAAAAAAAAATCAAGTGAACTAAATACTGAAATCGGGACGTGACAAGAGTCAGAATAACAAAGGGTATGCGACGATGCACGAATGTAAATAAAGCAAGAAGTGTGTTTCAAGGCAAGTTTTGGCGATCCATTCTCTCGAGGAAAATGGCGTGGTTGTTAGTTAGTGCATACATTAGTTAAACAAATAACTATAGCAATAATTTATACGTAGTTCAACAAACATCACTGAATGGCTAATGAGAAAATATCACAAATATCGCATTCCGAAATAGAACTTATGCTTTATGCATTGCTAATAGAATTGTCTTGAATTTTCGTTTTATATTGTTTTATTTTTTGCGTCTTATCTGATCGTCGTAATTTTAACTACGTCTAAAAAATACTCTTTTTTTTCTTATTTTTTTCACAACATATTTTATTAATTTTACCCCTTACATATTTTATCTAAATTTAATACTGCCTAAATCTGTTAATAACATTGCAATGAAACTTTTTTATTTTTATTTTAACTTTGAGTAAAACCTGAAATTGTAATATTTAATCAAATTAAGACAATTTTAGCGAAGCTCAATCGAAAATCTGGAAAACATCTATTATTGATTTTACTATTTCCAGATTACTGTTTCGATTGAATTTCGCTCATATTGTCTTCATTTAATTAGAAATATTTTTACTCTATATTTCTATTGTACTACCTCAGATCAGGGGTTACATGTGGTGGAGTAGATAATGTAAAGCATACAATGAAATTATATGAAAAATTAACTACGGTACCTACTTATAATGTTTTTTTTTATGATAATGTCAAAAGTAATATTTTATTTTATTTTATTTTATTTTAAATACATAAACGGCTATACTGCCTTTTATAAATAAACATATAATAGAGTACAAAAGTAAGAAAAATAATATCATTACATAATAGTAGTTTTAAACTTAAAAATAACATACAATTATTTTGTGTATCACAACAAAAAATAACAAGAAATAAAAATGAGAAATATCATCATTTCATTTCAACATGTCCATATTGCGTATATAAAGTTACATTATGGAAAAAATAAGAAACTTAAAAACTGAAACCTAAAAATAACATACAATTATTTTGTGTATCACAACAAAAAATAACAAAAAAGAACAATGAGAAATATCATCATTTCATTTCAACATGTCCATATTGCGTATATAAAGTTACATTATGGAAAAATAATTTTTGAGTGCATATTTGAGTGCTAATTTTAAGAAATAAATGTCGCCGGTGTTAGCATATTCATTTCCAAAAATGTGTAATCGACTGATTGGTGAGTAATAATGTGATAATGTATGTGTGTTATTATAGTAGAACGGTAGAGTCAGTCTATTGTTAGCGCGACCAGGGCAATGAAATCGTATTAGTTCTATTAAATCAGGGGTATCCAAGACCGAGTGAATTATTTTATATCATATTAATAGATCACAGATTTTTCTGCGATCTGATAAATTTACGAGATTATTCCACTTTAATAACAAATTATAGTCGACGGATTCTCTTGGAATGCCTAATTTAAAATTAATATACCTAAGGAATCTATGCTGGACTTTTTCAATCGCTTGAATATGGATATTGTAATATGGAGCCCAAATCGTAGAGTTATATTCTAAAATGCTTCTCACTAGCGTTATGTTTAATGCGAATAGAATCAATGTTACAAAATTGTTTGGTTATTCTAATAATAAATCCTAAAATCTTCATTGCTCTATTAATAATATTAGTTATTTTGGTAGAAAGCAGTCACTTAGAGGTTTGACATAAAATTAATTGAAATAAAACAATAATTTTGTTTGGAACCATGATTTATTTATTTAATTTTTGTAATGCCGACCGGTTTCGCTTTTCACAACCCTCTTCAAAATTTAAAGTTAAACTGATCAAAAATATATCTACATTACGTGAGCTTATATTTACAAACAGAAAGAGAAAAAACATAATATAAAGGAACAGTAAGAGAGTCAAATCAACATCTTATGTACATAAGATTGAGTGAGTTGATTTGAGTGAAATCAACATCTCATGTAAAGAACTCTCTGTCACACATTTGTATCTAAATAAATAGTGTTGCGATTTTGGATTTTAAGTACTTCTTGTAATTTAAGTACTGAAAGAGTTAATAAGTTTGTTTTTTTTTAAATTTATGCAGAATTTATCCAGGAATTGCCTTAGAAAAGGCTATTAGCATTCATTTAAAAATCATGTAATAAATTAGAAAAAAAACATGAGGTCCGTAAATGTACCAGGTGTCTCATATTCTGCGTGACTTGTTCCTCTTTATCGTGCCACTTTAGTGGGATAGTTTTTCCATTTTCATATAAATATTGGTAAGCCAGTTGTCTTACATTTTAAAGAGATTGTCTGTGATACAGTTTAGTAGCAGTCTCTAAGTAGTTTCTTTTGATTAACCGATTTGGGGTTTGTAGTTATTTTTCACGCAGCCAATAATGTGCGCGCCATTTCAAAAGTGACTAATAATTCGTAAATAGGTCAAAATAAGTTATTTTACAACGCGAGTTGTGAGAAGCGCAGCAAGCAGTCCTCAATGGAGTGCTGATATCTACCCTGATGTATGCAGTGAGGCATAGAACCGGCAGAGGAAAGTTGAAAGAAGACTAAATGAAAGTAGACTTGAGATCCCTGAGGCGTTTGCGATCGTGCGAGAAATGTGGAGATTCGCAAAGAATGCCGCTCTGATTGATGTAAGTGTAGTGAGTAAGATTAATAAAAGGACTAACAGATGATTTGGGCAAGTAAAACGATGATCGAAGAAAGGAGTGTAAGGAGAAAATGGGACGCAAATGTTAATGGTAAAAAAGTCGAGGACTTCTGAGGAAAACATGGTGTGATCAAGTGAATCAGTTAGTGGAGTCGGGCCATGTCAAGAGTCAGAAAAATAGAAGAGTATGTGGGAGACGATGTATGAATGAGGCAGTAAGTGTACCAAGATCGAGTCATTTGGTAGTCCATCCTCTCAGTCTCCCTCTGCGGAGAAACGGCGTGATGGTTAGTTAGTTCGTTTATTGACAGATCACAGAAAAATTAACAAATGCCGCCTCCGGGCTCCGATTAACTTTGTTCCATAATGGGCTGGTCTATCAATTTGCATCTATGTTTGTACTAATTTAATAATTATTTGTTTTAGGATCCTGGCGTCCCATAGGCCACATGCGTCCATCTTCCCCGCTGCTGGACTCGGTGAGGGACCAGTTCGAGGACTACGACCAGCTGGCCAAGGACTTTACGAGGGTCTTCCTTAACTCCGAGCCCAATGTACTGCACAACGCGGCGCTCTTCGACGTGGTGTTCCTCGTCGGCCAGTCCAAGCAGAAAGTCAAGTTCATCGGGGTCAGGGCTATACTGGGCGTTAGGAGCAGGTCAGTACCAAATTTCTTTCACAAACATGTACCAATATTAATGTGATATTTATTTGGTACAATATTCTTTGTCGGTTCTAATTGGATTACACTGGACGCATTTAGGTATTCCAATAGGTACAATCATTGTTTGAAGCGCAAAGATGGACTTACATATTGTTGTAACTCCGGGGTTGTCGAAAACTTTTAATAAAAACTCCGGGGTCAACAAAACATTTTGGACTTTGTTGTGTTACATCGACAATGGGCTCCGATTATTTAGAGCAGGCGGTTGGAATAATTTGGGTCCCGACCTTGAGGTTCCCACCGCATTTATAAAACACTCGGTCTCTACAATACCGACAGCTAAAAGCCATCTACGGGTGAGCCCTTACAACAATATCAAGGATAACACAATAATTTATTAATCTTTTAGACGGATCGTGTGTTTAAGTAAGCTGGTACTGTGAATAGTGGATTTGAGAGGTAATAGGTAATCTATTCAGATTCAAAAAAAGAAAATTGTTGTTTTATTTATCAAATCACGTTAACATTTTTAAATCTACATTGTTGAAAACACCGGCTCGGTCCCTCTGGGTTTCTTTGGGAACTGCCTGCTCCTCTTTCTAATTAGAAAAGAGAATGATTCAAAGGATCCTGTAGTATTTATAAAAAAGGGTTTAACGAACTAAAACACTAGCAAAAAAAACCAACTGTCGGCGTGTCAGAATAAATAAACATTGCGTCTTAATACCGATTGAGAAATGAGAAAACAGTTCGATCGTATGCTATATCAATTATCATAACTGACAGTCGTTTCTAGCTAAGAACCGAACCTAATGTTTTAAGTGTTTACCCACAGAGGGCAGTGGTAGATGTTTTACAAGTGTTATTGTCTTTTTTAACAGTTAAGTAGTTGCTGTTACACTGAGTGGAAAAACGACGTGTGCACATTAATTGGCATAACATTGAGGAAATCTTACTTCTTTCTATCTATATCTATTCTAATATTATAAATGCGAAAGTCAGTGTGTTTGTTTGTTACGCTTTCACGCCTAAACCACTCAACCGATTTTTAAAATTCTTTCATCAATAGAAAGCTTCATTATCAGCAAATAATATGTAACCTATATAACGGTAAGCTCTGGCGTTATGAAATTTGTATAAATGAAAATGTGTGTATTTCATATATTTTAGCGGCAGGGAGGAAAGGCAGGGGAAAGTGGGATTCGCGGAGAGGGAAAAAACGAGGGAAGGGGAAGACGGGGAAGGTGGAAGGGGACGGGGACGGGGATGCACGGGAAAGGACATAAAGGAAGAATCAATATAGTTCTTTGAATGGCATTGCAACGCATGCCGGGTATCAGCTAGTAATATTATAAACGCAAAAGTTTGTATGAATGTATGTATGTTTGTTACTCTTTCACGCAAAAACTAATGAATAGATTTTAATGAAACTTTACAATAATATAGTTCATACATCAGAATAACGTATAGGCTATATATAATGGTAAGCTCTGGCGTAATGAAGTTTGTATAAATGAAAATGTGTGTATTTCATATATTTTAGCGGCAGGGAGGAAAGGCAGGGGGAAGAGGAACGGGAAAGGTGGGGTTTGCGGAGAGGGAAGAGACGAGGGAGAGGGAAGGCGGGGAAGGCGGGGAAGACGGAAGGGAACGGGGACGCACGGGAAAAGACATGCAAGGAGAATCAATTTATTTCTTTGAATGGCATTGCAACGCCTGCCGGGGACCAGCTAGTTATTCCATAAAGGATTAAGGAAACGCTACTTTGAATCGACTACAGCTTTGGAATCGAATTCAGTTTAGACACTACTGCTTGTGTTTTCAGACTCTACCACTAAGTCCCACCTTAAAGAAGAAGAAGAAATATCTGTCTCTAAAGTTAAACCCCTCAATACCATCAATCTCACGCGTCTAAAAATTCACTTCCAAACATGAAACCTTATTTTTTATTACGTTAATTCGAGATAGGTATATTTTAGACACAAATCTCAGATACCTTTTTTAATTAAATAATTATCAAAGTGTTTTCACTATAAAAATATATATTTTTTTTTTTTTTTTTACTTTTATGAGTAAAACCCCAAACTGTAATATTTAATTAAACGAAGACATTATGAGCGAAACTCAATCAAAAATCTGGAAAAAGAAAAATCAGAAAAAGATATTTACACCTCTGGGACTCGAACCCAGGACCTCCCTACTTTCCTCATACATAAAGATGGCAGCCAATAAAAATATACGTTAAGAAAAATGAAGATAATATGGGTGGTTCTTAGTCGAAGTATGGTACAGTTAAAGGTGACCGAATTGGATATCGACACCTTAGCTCAGTGGATAAGAGCACCCACCCGGAAAGTAGGGAGGTCCTGGGTTCGAGTCCCAGAGGTGTAAATATCTTTTTCTGATTTTTCTGTTTCCAGATTTTCGATTGAGTTTCGCTCATAATGTCTTCATTTAATTAAATATATTTATTATATTCATTACAAGGAATGATATTTATTTAACTCAATTTATTAACGAAGGCATGCCTATTGCCTTTGCGCGATGTTTTGCCAAGTTTTGATTTCTTTCATAACAAAAACTTTCTCATTGGTGCCTTGAATTCTGAATGATTCATGTATTTCGATTCATAAAACGACACTCAGTCAACTTTAACGAATGTACATTATATATATGGTCTCACTTTCCTTCTGCAAGTTTCAGCTTGTCTAAGAGTAAGTTTTCTATAGAAAAATAAGGTCAAAAGCATGGTATTTTGCACTCTACCGGAGTCAGGCTCGTTTGTTTGAGCAGAATTTATAATATTTTAATCAGCTTTGTATCTTTCTTCTCTGTAATCTCAGTATAATGACAGATTTCCCTTGGGAGATGAAATTAATAAGTCTCGCGACAGGGACGAGGGTGTATTTCTAAAAGATATGAGTAACAAAGGAAAGGGATTTCTCGGATAATTACGATTTAAGCACGTTTCTTACGATGATCAAAATTACATAAAATATTCTCGAGAAAATGTCTCGGCAAATCTGTTACATCATAACTTCTGTGTCTTTCTGTAGTTGCTCAGTAATTATAACGGATGTTATGTGCTCTATTATAAATTAGGTTCTCCAATTACTTGGAGCGCGAAATCGTTTGTAAGATTCGGCAAAGCCGCCCTGGGGCAAGGGTACTCACAATTTTTAAAAGGTTCAAAGGTCTGAACTTTCCATCAATGTTTTGTAAACGAAAAGTAACTTCGTAAATTTAATTTATTTAGAAGTTTATTCAAACATAGAGAGAAAAATAGACTCAACCTGAAGTTGTGAACCATTACGAAAGATTTTTAAGGATTATTTCAGTTTTTATAAAAGTCTGTTTTGTCTTAAAATTATTTTCATGAACTACATAAAAGAACCTTTTTTTATTAAATCTGCATAAGCAAATAAGCGTGAAATCTGCTGTGTTAAACTGGCTGCCATCGTCATCAGTAATAATTTAAGAACTAATTGTAAATTTGGAGCACTGTAACAATTCAAAGAAAAAACATTTTCCCAAAAATATTTGCTTTTTATCATCTGGGTTAGGTTAACCAACTCATTGTCATCATTGTCAATGTAATATAAAAAAATTCGAAAATATGATAAATGCATTTTCTTTGAATTTTACCTTTACCGAAACAACTGTCGCACAGTAATACAATAGCTCCACACAGTACGCCCTGGAAAAAAAATTCCTCGAGGCCTGTGTCATCTTTGGGGATGCTGTCTGGAGGGTCTTTTCGAGGAAAGGAAGGAGAGGAAGTTCTGGGAAGGAAAAAGCTATGAGGGGTTGGTAGGAATCTAGGATGTGTCCGGGAAAGACGGGAGTATGAATACATACCACTATTGTGTAAGGCGAAGGGATGAGGGATTTCGGCTGTAGAGATCAAATGGTCTCCCGATCGGGCTCACCATGTAGTAGGTGGGCAAACGCATATGCTGCCAAGATCTAGACAAATGTCACCCCATGAATCCCAACACCCTTGCCAAGTTACATATAAGTAAACGTATCGAACCATTTGGGGTTTAAAGAGAATGAATTTTCAAGGGCACTTGTGAAAGTTTCAGAGATCAAATTAAAAAAAATTCTAAGAACAACTTAATAAATACCTTTTGAAGGTTATTCCCATCAATGTAATTTATCATCGAAGAATAAGATAAACTAATAATGTTAACGAATATATGAAAGAAATATATTTATCCGCTATCTAGGTTACAAACCAGTTCTTAGACCGATTGTTTCCAATGAAAAAGGTATTTGCCTATAATATGGAAAAATTAGTCGAAGATAATATTGATATTTCTAAAAAAATTTGAAATACATATGAAATTTACAATTATAACGGTTTGATGGAGGCTGGCAAAGGTGCCCGTCCTGGTTAGACGAGAGGTTCTTGGCTTAAGTCCCAGTTGCGACCGTTATCTTTATCTATTTTTCTGTGTCTTGTTCTCTTTCATATATTCTTTTAGATTATTAGTGTTATCTTATTCTTCAATGATATCAAATTAAAGCTTTAAAATATTTGAATTTGTGTTTATTTAATATTATTTCGGTTCATTGGTAAAACTAATTCTATCCAATCTCTTAACTTTACACATTATCAAGTTGATTATTCATTGTTTTTCCGAATGGATTCGAGGAATTTCCATTCCCCGTCGTTGTGCCGAAAAATCTTACTTTTATTAAATAAACCTCTCGATTTCTTGTTTCTTGTGTTTTGCGTTGAAACCCGATAAATGCAAAGTAGATAATTATACCCAAAGAATCCATTACCACACAATTAAGGGCGCTATTTTCCCTAAAATAACATTACCTAACAGACTCGTGATGTTACGATATTTACATAATATGTTTCTTTCGCAATCGGGTTGAACATTTATTTTTCTTTGTTTCCTTTTCTGATTGGAAATTCTAAGCGAAAAGGCTCAAAGGGAAATCAAGGGAGTAGGATTTACTTTTCAGGTGAAACTAATCCTTCATTCTACAATTTTCTCAGATTTTATTAAGGGTTCCAAGAATTCCTTCAATTAATTCAAAAATCTCTGCACGGGTTGCAATATTTTGTTTACGTCAGTAGAATTTAATTAATATACATGGATTTTTTTCCTGATGCTGAATAATGGGGTAGGTAAGATTTTTTCTTCGTTTTAAAGTACTTAATGTCAATTTTATGGGGTGAATGTCGGACAGTTAAAATAATGGTAAATATCCAGATACGCTGCTGGACAAATCATTTTTAAAACACTTTGTAATCTGTTCATTTATAATGAAGAGCATCGATTCATTTGCCGGAGAAACAAATACAACACATTTTAATACATGTTGCTATTTCGTTAATTAAAATTGACAAATTGTTGTTAGCGGCCATTACCTACTATTAATGTTAAAATGTGAAAATATTGTTTTTCTTTCATTTAACCTTAATTAAAAATAAATACTTAAAAAATGTCTTAAGGGGTATTCTAGTAAAGTAGAAAAGTAGAAGTAGAAAAAAAAGCCTATTTCGATAAATTAGATATTCAAGAATATTTCCTTAGAAGGATTTTTCGAAATTCGAATTACTAAAGCCAATTTAGTGTCGTGGCAATTCGAGCGGTTCATACAAAATCTAGCTAGAATCTAAATAGAAACGCGTTTTTCACAAAACTACTTTTTTCGAAACGCGTCACGAAATCACAAGTTTTAAATTATTACTTTTTTTTAAATTCTGAAAAGTTAAAAATTAACTGAATAAATCATTTTTTTCAGTTATTTTTAAAAAAGAAACCATTTTGCGAGGAAATTTGTTTTCCTCGTTTTTCTTGGTTCCTATCATAATGACATTTGTACTGATAAAGAATCTACCTTTTTTTATTTTTCAAATGACCAGATGGGTTGGAATTATGACAAAATGGACACGCTCTTTTTTCCCCCTTTACTTCAACGGCGTGTAACTTCGTGAAATATTTTTTTCGTGAATTCTTAAAATATAAATAATATACTGTATAAAATGTATGTTAAAAATATTAATGGTTTTTTTATCGACCGTCAAAAGAAGCCCGAAATTCGGGCTTCTAGACTAGAATACCCCATTATACAAAAAGTTTAAAAAAAACTAGCTTAAAAACTTTTTTTCGCTGTGTCAAAACATGACATGAACCAAAGGCATTAAACTGATTATTTATTTATATTTATACATGCCTATACGGGCATTTACAAAACATGTGATATAGATAAAAGATCAGATCTTAGTACAGATGACGCTTTATTTAATCGGCCAAAAAAATATATACACCAATCTTGACTCAAATATGAGAAGTATAACAATCTTTTTAGATTTAAAAAAGGCTTTCGATACCGTTAATCATAATAAACAGATTAGAAAACTTAATAACATTGGAATTAAAAATGATTGTTTGTCACTCTTAACAAACTATTTACTTGATCGCAAACAATCCATATTAGTCAACCAGCATCAGTGAGACATGGGGTTCCACAAGGAACAGTTATCGGACCGTTACTGTTCCTAATCTATATTAATGATCTATGTAATATTAGCATTCCGGGAAAACTATTCTCGTACGCGGACGATACTGCAATCACAGTTCATGGTAAATCCTGGGATGATGTCTCTGAAAATGCAAATAAGTGCACATCCATTATCAACGAATGGCTCAATCAAAACTTTCTTACTCTGAACTGTGAAAAAACTCTCTATATTCCATTTTATAATACCAAAAAGGCGGCACCCTTAACTCACTTAAATATAAGGTTTCACAAAAATACTTGCAATCCTGTATTATGCTCTAGCTGTACAGAAATGAATACCGGAAATACAGTTAAATACTTAGGAATTATAATAGACAGCCAACTCAGACAGATCAGCGACAAAAGCTTTTTAATAAACTTAGGTATTTAACTTATATTTTTAAACGTTTAAAATACATAGTTGACATTAAAAGAATAAAATTGGTTTATCATGCATTGGTGCAATCATCAGTATCTTATGGAATAATTGGATGGGGGGTGTGTATAATACACACATTAAGCCACTAGAAATAACTCAAAAATTAATACTAAAAATAATGTTGCATAAAGATATGAACTACCCCTCCGTGCAAATGTTCCATGAGGCTGAATTGTTAGATATAAGAAAAATTTACTGTAATGTTTAAAATATATATTTACACGAAATATTATTTTTACAAAAAATGAAAAGCGTTTTAGTAAAAGGTTAAATAATGTATTTGAAGTTCCACGGTGTAGAACTAGGCTTGCGCAAAGACATGCATATTTTATTACACCAAAAATATATAATGCTTTCTATAAGGCTACAGAAATTGATTGTAAAAATATATCCACCTACAGCAAGTACAAAAATGTATTAAAGTCTTGGATAAATACCATCGACACAAACATTTACTTGCTGTAACATCTGACCTGCTGTAACTTAACAAAAATTTTATTAATCTTTATGAACACGTCTTTTGAATATGTATTTCAGTAAACACTGAATCTATTTTTATGTATTTAATTAATTTTTTTATTTTGTTAAACTTCTACAAGATATTGTATGTTTATGAGTAATTTTCTGTCAAAAACACTCAAGTATACCCACGAACTGGCGATGCCTATGTGGGATTTTTTTGGTTAATCTGCTAATCTATTTATATTATTCTCTACTTTTTAAAACTGTTTGTATTACAAAATTTTACTAATTGTACCAAAAAAATGTTAATAAATAAAAAAAAAAATAAAAATAAAAAAAAGATAAACGTGGAACAGTAATCATGAAATAGATAATGTTAATTAAATTATATAGAACTCATGCAGAATAATAGTAATATGAAAACGTATTATTCTAACATTGATTTATTGAGGTACGTTATTATAGAACGTTTGTAGTTTTATTCAAATGTATTAAAATTAGCATTTAAAATGCATTATTTCGCTTCTCCAGTGACTGAAATAAATACTCCTCGTTGTTATTAAACTGAAATGAATTATTTTTTAAGTAATTTGTACATTAAGGATGTTCACCGTTAGTATATCTGAACATTTACCAAAATAATAATGTACCCAATAATTTTGTAGTAAGAATTTCTAACGTTAATCGTTATGATTCTACAGTAGGAATTAATACATTGGTAGATGAGATTTTTTATTTCTGGTCATTTTATTGTCATCTATAAACGTTATAATAAATGTGCTAGTAACTAATTTGGCAAATGAGCCGACATCTAATTTATTTGTTGAGAACGGATCATTGAGTAAGTACATAGATTTTCTATAGCAGATCCACAAAATTATTTTAAAAGCGAGCCTACAACTCTCGAAATTTCATTGTTTTACTGTGTATGTAGAATCGTTAAAAATATTACAGCTAATAGGAACCTTTTATTAGAGTTCATCTCTAAAATTCTCTGATATATTTCTCCTATTAAAACTAATTAAGTCTTAGAAAAACTATTAGTTTTGTTTTATGTGGGCTTAAATATTCCCGCGTGA
This sequence comes from Glyphotaelius pellucidus, assembly GCA_936435175.1. NCBI lineage: Eukaryota > Metazoa > Arthropoda > Insecta > Trichoptera > Limnephilidae > Glyphotaelius > Glyphotaelius pellucidus. The sequence continues at coordinate 7,086,224 of OW386548.1, read as the reverse complement.
CTAATTAGAATTCTCTCTTGCAATAATTCCTCTCGGAATTAATCTCACTGATATTAATTTTCCTGCTAGAACTAACTGCGTGCCCCTTGCATGGGAATAATTAAACAGGTGAACTCAATAACTGACCAAAGACCGGGGAGTTGGGCCTTAATTCCATACAGGGGCGGCTCGAGCACTTTTTCATTTGCGGGGAACGACATTTTGTACATGTAGATGCTGAAATTTCACCATCCGGAGAATATTATTTAGAATATAATGTAGAATTAGAATTTCGAAAATAAATTCAATTTGGGAGGCCGGTCACCCCGGAAACCATTTATTGGATAACCAGCATCTCTGCTATGGGTCACCCACCCTACGTTTGTTTGACTTAGCAAGGGTTCCCGCTTTCATGGGGTGAGGTTTGTCCAAATCGTGGCGGCGGTTGTTTTGCCCACCTACTGCACGGTGGACCGGATTGTTGAGGAAGACCATTTGAACTCTCTAGCCGGACACTTTCGACCCTCGCCTAGCACCGCAATGGGAGGGATGGATTCGTATATCCGTCACTCCTGGACCCTCAGATTTCTACCCACCCCACAGACCTTTTTCCTTCCCAGAACTTACTCCTCTTCCTTTCCCCAAAAACCCCTTTGCACAGCATCTTCAAAGACGACAAAAGCCTTGAGGGATTTTTTTATTCCTCAACGCATCCTCTGTGGAGCTAATGTAAAAAAAATCGTGTTTTTTTACATTAGCTCCGCAGAGGAGGCCCTGAGGAAAATAATTCCCCTCAGAGCCTGTGTCATCTTTGAGAATGCTGTCTGGAGGGTCTTTTTAGAAAAAAGAGAGGACATTCTGGGAAGGAAAAAAGGTACGAGGGGTGGGTAGGAATCTGGGGTCAGTGTATCAAAGAGTGACGGACGTATTAATCTATCCTTACCGGAGCGGTGCAAGACAATGTTCTCAGAGGGTCCTGCTGGAGAGGTCAAAAGATCTCGCTCAACCAGTCTCTCCCAATTCAGCTTGCCGCACAGTTGGTGTGCAGACGCATCCGCCGCCAAGATCCGGACAAACCTCACCCCGTGAACCCGGCACCCCTGCTAAGTCAGCAAACGCAGCGAACCACTTGGGGTTACCTATGGCAGAGGTTTTGGTTATCCAATGAATGGTTTCCGGGGCGGCGGTACCCATGCCCGCCTGCCAAATTGGTAATGAAGACAAAGCTTTTACTATTTTTTTTTACTTATCCCGAAGTTTTGGTTTTGGGAAAATCCAATGATAATCGTCCCCAGTGTCCTCCATGAAGAACGTCACTGACTCTTGATCTAGCTTTATTTATTATATGAGGGTTATCATAATGGAGGCTTTAATTTAGTAGATGAAATGAATATAATATATTTGATTAAAGCGCTAATGCTTAAGTCTATTTTAATTATTTACTAACTTTAAATTATTTTGTTTGAAATGAGATTATATTTTATTGTTTTTTCATGTTATTATTATTATTATTTATTAACAATTTTTTTGGTACAGTTGGTAAAATTTTGTAATACAAACTTTTTATATTAACAGTTTTAAAAAAGTAAAGAATAACATAAATAGATTAGCAGATTAACCAAAAAAATCCCACATAGGCATCGCCAGTTCGTGGGTATGCTTGAGTGTTTTTAAGGCAGATAATTATTACTCATAAACATACAATCTTGTAGAAGTTTAAAAATATAAAAAATAAATTAAATTAAATACATAAAAAATAGATTCAGTGTGTACTGAAATACATATTCATAAGACATGTTCATAAAGATTAATAAAATTTTTGTTAAGTTACAGCAGGTCAGATGTTACAGCAAGTAAAGGTTTGTGTCGATGGTATTTATCCAAGACTTTAATACATTTTTGTACTTGCTGTAGGTGGATATATTTTTACAATCAATTTCTGTAGCCTTATAGAAAGCATTATATATTTTTGGTGTAATAAAATATGCATGTCTTTGCGCAAGCCTAGTTCTACACCGTGGAACTTCAAATACATTATTTAACCTTTTACTAAAACGCTTTTCATTTTTTGTAAAAATAATATTTCGTGTATATATATATTTTAAACATTGTTTACAGTAAATGTACTATTTACTTTGTGATCTTCTCATTTCTGGAGGCTGTTATACAAGAAGTAATCTGCGCCCTGCCGACTGCATCATAAATCATCCCTTTAACTTCATCCATACCAGTTATGCAATTCCTCTGGCCTTTCCCCATTAATCTTTCTCTGGATTATTAGTTGTATCGTGATCTCGTTCTTTGTGTCCTCTAGGAAGTGACAAATATTAATTACATTATTGATTTTTTTCAACCCCTCATAGGCCTCGAGCCTACTTTGTCGGAAGGTCAAAATATTTCCAAAATCCAAATAAATGTAATCTTTCTGAACACATCCAAAAATTTAAAAGCTGTTTTTGAAAGTGATTAAAAGTGTGTTAAAATTTTGTAATTCGAATAATAGACACAAATTTTTTTATTATTTATATTTGGGGTATTATGCCGTGTTGCGCTACCTCCTTCATTAGCCATATAGAACAGCGTTACAGTGTCCATCATCATCTTGAGACTCATTCATCTGTCCTGATGATGGACAGTGTAACGCTTTCCGAAACGTTGGCTAAAGAAGGAGGTAGCGCAACACGGCATAACACCCCAAAAATAAATAACAAAAATACTTTTGGCCGTGAAAACCTAAAATCATACCACAAAATTATTAAAATATAAAAAAAATTAATGCAAACGTAAAAGTATTTAAAAATGTCTTCGATTTTTCAAACTAAAATTAATGATAACGAAAAAACATACACACATTTTATTATGTATGTATTTATTTATTTAATTTCAACCGTATAGATATACCATAAACATGAATTACCTATCACAAAGTCATAGTTAAATAAGAAATAATAAAGAAGAGTACGACAGTTAATTAATGTGGCATTTGATTAAGAAATGACACCAGAGATACAATTACAGACAAAATTCTATAGTACAAATAAAATTAATACTGTTTGAAAATATTTGACATTAAAGGATATTCTACAAATGTTTTATAAGCGTTATCGTCAACTCACTTTTATTAGCGTTTCTTGTAAAAATAATTGTTGAAAAATTCCCAAAAAGTTTCACACTTTTTTTTAAATTGCGAACAGAGACTTTGGTTTCATGAAGGTGTACACTTTAATTATTTTGTGTTGAATTTAGATTTGAATATAAAACATGGTATTTTTTTTCTTTCTAGCACCGTTTAGATCATATTTCTAACCGTGATAATAAGGGAGACACAACGATTTCTGTGAGACCTCTATGAGTTGTTCCGAAAAGCGAACAAATTCTCAGGGTTTACCTTTACAAACTTATTTGACCATTCATATGTACTCACAGTGTCAACCAATCAAAATTGAAACTTTGCTTAAAGCGTGTTTAGTCACCACATCTGAATAGTCAGGTATTTCCCAACCCCCTCTCCTCCCCCTCTTCAATCTCTTCAGTGTCACAACATAGCTTAGTGGAGTATTTTCACAAACTATGAAGACAGTTAAAATTGTGTGAAAGATTTAAAGTTTATATTTCTGAATCTGTCATCGTACTAAAAATGTATAATTTTAATATTTTCACTCATCATATAGATTTAAAAAACCGGACATTCCAAAATGGTTCCATCTGGCTACAAAGTTATTGTGACATAGAAAACGCCAATGTCTGTTAAGACGACTGTTTCCAATGTTGCCCGGTGTGACGTCAACGCCGCCGAATTCACCAATAAAAACGAACAAGTCGTTTTGGCGGAAAATCGAAAATGGCATATTTTAAAACGTTATAGAAAATTTGTTTGTCAACATAAAAATAAAATAAAATTATCTTCATTATCGTAATATTTTTCTTTATTTTTCGATGAAAAAATATTGAGAATACCCTATTGGGAATGTCATAAATACCTAAATATTTCCACGCTTTTCAAAATGTCGGCATCCTATTTCATCGTTCTTCAATTTCAGTACTAATTCTATTCATTCTACTTATTCTTTAGAAAGTTGTTCCATACCAGTCATACAACATCCTCATCTTTTGCAGTAATAGTTTCTGCTCTGCGCGGCCGACTACAGAACAGGTCTTGACGGATTTTGCAAATGGTGGCGATTGTTGTTGATACTCGTTGTCACTGCAGAATATGTGTTGTTTTACCGCAGGAATTTTGTTTATACAGAGTGATTAGACTATTTTCAACGGTGAAGTTTACTTATTAACTAGGCAATTTGGCGGTCGTGCTCAGGCCTGTACCTAGTCGGCCTTGACAGTTCTGCTAATGACGAGTTAAACTAACAAGCAACAAGGTTATTAGTATAGGTCGGAGCATGGTATATAAAACATAACGAGCGCCTATGGAAAATGGTAAACACCTTTCCAGAATCCGATACTTGTTACATAGTTTAATTCGGTAGGTTTGTATACAGACCGTCACAGGAAATGTGTTTCACACCCAAAGCGGCCGTAGAAACTGATTCTGAAATGGGTGAAATGAAACTTTATACAGGGGGTAACAGCAGGTTCCCGAGAGATTTCAACCGGCAATTCCTAGGCACATTTCGAGTAAAACATGTAGATATCATTTTGCTGCCCGATGATATTTTTATTCAATTAAAACCAAAAATATATTTTTACGTCACCAACAACTGAGTGGTTGGGTGCAGCCAGCACTGGTCACGTCATACGCACTCCGTCTCATTTCATAGGCATTTTTTTTACATTAGCTCCACACAAGAGGCCTTGAGGTAAAAAAATTCCCTCAGGACCTTTATCATCCTTGGGGATACCGTGTGAAGGGTCTTTTTAGGTAAAAGAAGAAGAGGAAGGAAAAAAGTGATGAGGAGTGGGTAGGAAACTGGGGGTCGATGTGTCCAGTAGTGACGGACGTATGAATCTATTCCTACCTTTACAGTGCAAGGCGAAGGGTTGAAAGAGCCCGGCTGCAGTTAGGTTAGGTCTCCCTCATCCAGTCTCTCCTGAACTGGCCCGCCACACAGTAGGTGAGCAAATACATTACACAAAACGCAAACCTCACCCCGTGAACCCGGGCACCCTTGCTAAGTCACCAAACATGATAGTAGAGGAGAGAGAGAGCGCGTATCACGTGAACCCGTCGCGAGGCGTAGCGATCAGTGGAGACATGTGATAGTATGTTCGATAGAATAATTTTTCGTGTTTTTAATCTTAAAACGTTTTCATTGGATTGCAAAATGACATCTACGTTTTTTTCTCCAAATATAATCGCTGGTTCAACTCCTTTGGGTGTGTGCTGTTCCACCCTGTATGTAGGTAGTTATAATATGACAACCCAACTTGTTTTATGCGGAAGTGTGAGCATGAATAATAATTGAGAAAAGAATCGTGCTGTGTTTTTCACGAAACATCAAAAGCCGTTGGTTGAGTCACGTTGTGCTATATCTGTCACCAACTGACATGTCCCCTCATCCTCGTAAAACTTATTCTATCCTATTTTCTATTATGGCCAGACATATGTGATATAAGCAGGTTTAGAAATAGCGAAAACCAAGCTTTATCTTTGCATTTCGAAGTTTAGCATTTACTGTATTCGAAAAATTTAAATTCAATGTCAAGGTAATATTTCAAATAAATCTTTAATCTTATAGTTTTTTTTTAATGAAAATTTTTAGTCCATACTCGTATGTACCATAAACTTTTTTTTACATTAGCTCCTCACAAGAGGCCCTCAGGGAGAAAACAAGTACCACGTAAAAGCTCGTATCGACATTTAATAATAGAAATTAAAAATATGTCTAGTAAAAAAATTTAATATTTTTTTTATCACATTCCTTGATTTTGCTTTGTAACTGAATTTTTTAACTAACATGACATTATATTGTGTAGACCCGACGAGTTAACATAATACTGTTCGACTCACATCTACCCTGATTATGAACACTGTAACGCTGTCCGAAACATTGGCTAAAGATGAAGGAATCGCAACACGGCATAATAACCTAATAAATTACAATTTGGGAGGCGAATATGGGTACCTCCGCCCCGGAAACCATTTATTGGATAACCAACATATCTGACATAGAACACCCCACACAACACAAATGGTTCACTATGTTTGGTGTCTTAGCAGAGGTGCCCGGGCTCATGGAGTGTCGTTCGTTTATATCTTGGCGGCCGATGCGTCTGCCCACCTGCCGTGTGGTGGGCAGAATTGAGAGAGACTGGTTTTATCCTCTCCAGCCGGAATCTCTCGACCCATCGCCTTGCACCGCAATGGGAGGGATGGATTCGTACGTCCGTCACTCCTAGACACATTGACCCCCAGAGTCCTACCCACCACTCACACCTATTTCCTTCCCAAAACTTCCTCACCTTCCTTTCCTTAAAAAAAACCCTCCACACAGCATCCCCTAAGATGACATAGGTCCTGAAGGAAATTATTTTCCCCAGGGCTTCCGGTGTGGAGCTAATGTAAAAAAAATCAAGTGTAGTTCACACTCGGTGGAACTTGAAACATCATCCACACAATCTCAAACAATAGGAGTCTTTAAAAGTGATGTCATAATCAAAGCATTCTCTCGCAGGCTAAATCCTATAGATGTATGTGTTTGTTTCTTTTTAGTGCCATTTCCGTTTCATAGAGTTTTAAATTACAGCGGTGAAAGAAGTTTAACTTCAAAATAATAACCTTAACTTTTTCTTTAACTGCTCTTTTTCTTTCCCAGTTACAAATAAGTTTAAAATTAAAACTGATGGCCGCCGTTATTTCAGCGGCAGTGTAAATCCTGGCAATTTAAATCCCGGAGTTGTGACATTGTAAGAGATTAAATATTATTTAGTTTAACATTTTGATTAAATTTAGTTTGCAACTGGTTCCCGCAGGAAAATCACACGTCTCCGCTACGGTAGCTCCACCGCAGCGCGTGACAACTTGTTACGCTAACAACGAACTGACGGAGGCTATTTCCTGGCAGCGTTTTCTAACAAAATTAAAAACGTTTTAACCTGAATATGTCAAAATATGAAAATATCAACATTTGGTGGTTCTAAGTCTATTTTAACTTTGAAATCTTGGTCATACCATTAAAAATTATAATAACAATTCCCCGAGAATAACCAAAAACTCTGATTTTTTGGATTCATTGTTGCACAATTTAAACTTTGGTTTCTCGGTTTTGTATTTATTTTTACTTGCGTAAGGCTTACGTAAAATTTATGTTATTAAAAAACATTACTTACGTGGAAGTTTTAATAATTTCACGCGGTGAAAGTCAATAAAATGTGTTTAAAATTATAATTTGAATTTACTTCCGCGGCCAAAATATCTCAAAAATGGTAATCCTAAATTTCCTGAATGTATCAAAAGACATACCAACCTGTAAGAGATGTCTTCCAGCAGAAACGGCTCTTAAAACTTCCAGATTTTTTTTATACATCAAACGGCGCCTTACACAATCAAAATTATATATATAGTGATAAACAAATTAGAACTCCAAGTTGACCCTACAAAACCAATATTCACAATGAATAATCGGTAAATATTTACCTAATAGGGACACGCTTAATATGCACTTTTTATTTCAAAAACACTTAATATCAGTTATATAATAAAGAGAAGTAAGTATTACAGTTTCCGGAATTGAAAAATAATGCATTTTAGTAGATATTTCATTAAAAAACAGACAATTTCACATCTTTTCTTCACGCCATGTTTTGATATAATAATATTAAAATAGCTTTTAAGGCCAGTTTTTTTTTTCCTTTGTTTTAATTTAACCCAAACCAAGAACCTAAGAACATATTTTAGGGTCATGTGTTAACATTTTGGATTAAAAAATAGAATAAAAAAAACTTACCTCAAAACTTTGACATCAATGACAATGGCCGCCAAGCGAATATTCGTTTTCAATTATAACGAAATAACTATTAAAATTCTTTATTTTTCAATTCCTGAAACTGAAATACTTACTTCCCATTATTATCTAACTGATGTTAAGTGTTTTTGTAATAAAAAGTGCGTATTGAGCGTGTCCCTATAAGGTAAATATTTACCGAATCGTAGATGATTTAAATTTATATCTAACAAAATATTTGAAATTTAAATTGTTGTTCAAACTGACCTAATTAACAAGTCATCCATGGTGTATTTCAACAAGAGTCATGCATACATTTAGTAACTTAAAGTACATCGAGGCTAGACAACCATCTTTGATAAATAAAATAATATTAATTTATTTTTCAATTACTTCAAGACAAAAACTAAAGAAAGTACACATAATGGTGTTTAACCAATAGTTTTTGCGGTTTTCTTTGAATATTCTTCAACGAGGTACATTTTTAATTTCACTAGTAACTAAATTATATATTTGGATTCCTTTATGCAGTAAACAATTCTGTGTCTTCATTTTGTTCATTTTTTGGTTAATTTGTTACATTTTATTACAGTTCAATATGTCAGTTGAGTTGGGGATAATTCAAAGCATATTTATTTTCGAAGCATCATTCCAGTTAAACTATAAACTCTCTGTTTAGAGTTAACTTTAATACCAGGAAAGCGAAGCTTCCGAAAACATATTGAAAAGTAAGCAAGCCAAGACCATTTCTTAAGAATATTTCATGCCAAGAACTGCTTGAACTTCTAGCGTCGATCCTTTCAAAAGACGATAAGAAATTTATCTTTAGAATGAACACCTTTAGTAAACTTGAAAAATAAGGAGTTCCAGTTCAATTTCTTTTAATGAATAATGACCTTCTAACTTAAATAACTGCGTATTTATTTTTATTTTTATAGTCAGTTTTATTAGTCAAAATAAATGTCAAAGTTTTAATTTTTCAAGAAAATCCACGAAAACCACCGTACCTAGTGTGAATTGTGTGACGTCATCACTCTCCAAAAGTTTTATTTATTTTCAACAACTGTTGTCATTTTGTATGGAAGAATCAATGGAGGTGTCAGAAGTCGAAGCGTTTTTTATTCAAGATTAACTGCTTTTAATATAGAAAAACATTAGGTAAATTTTCAACATCTCATCGCTATTGTTATTGTATTGTACCAAAGTGAAATAATACATCTGTGACCGCACCTGATAAGCAATATATTAGTGTTCCACGGTCAGCGTAATTAATATTATATGTAGGCAACTGAAAATATACAGCACCGAATCAGCTGTTCGACGTCCGCCATTTTCGAGTTCGGAGTTCGGAGGAGGAATTCGAAGCTGAAGAACAATGTTCTGAGAATTATGGAGAGCAGTGACGTCAGCACTCACAATTCAATAACACCAACTTAACAGTGTGTTTTAATGACACGATTAAAAATTGACTTTCTAATCTTTTTTTCTTAAACTCTACGTTTAGGATGGGTTGTTTCAAAAAAATTGACGAATTCGTCAAATATTTGACGTTAATTTTCACGTTCTGTGTAAGTTCTATTCAAGTTCTGTGATGATTTCAGTTTTGTGAAGCAGCTGGCCTATGATGATAAAAAAACAGAACTCGAAAAGAACTGAACTTGTTACACAGAACCTGAAAATTAACTTCAAATATTTGATGACCTCATCAAATTTTTTGAAACAACCCGTCCTTAATATAATTTAATAAAACTTAATTATTCAGAATCAGCGTTTATTGGTCTATATGAACATATTTTTTAAAAGCCATAAAATTTTTCACTGGAGTTTTTTATTACGATATCCGAAAAAATTAGAAATTCACATTTGAAATGCGGAATTATTAACTAATAAAATAATTAAGGTTCCTAATTTATCGCTTATCTGAATCGAACTGACAATCAGTAGGTACTATTTTTGAAAATCGAAGCAAATTCCAGATTTAAAGGTCATTGAACCGGAGATACATAGAGGCACACCACCATTTTTTTTAAAGAACTTTAAAATTTCATGTTTTTTTTTTTACATTAACTCCAAATAGGAAAATAATTCCCCTCAGGGCCTATGTCATCTGGGATGCTGTGTGGAGGGTCTTTTTTAGGAGAGGAAGGAATGAACATTGGTCTTGAAGAGACCCATGTTGTAGGAGGGAGGAAACACAGATGCCAGCAAATCGTTCCATAGCCGAGCTGATGAACTCAAGAACGAGTCGAAAAAACGACCCGTTCTCATGTGACAAATGTCAACCGTGTACATATGTTGGGCGCGCGTTTGGCGTGTCTCCGGACTATGCACCGGTGCCTAAGGGATCAATGACGCTAGTTCCTCAGAGCATCTTCCATTGAAATACCGGTAGAACATGGATAGCATTCCCACCCGACGCCTGTGCTCTAAAGATTGCAACCCGTTCGTTAAGATGGGAGAATCTATCAAACGGACCGCTCGTTTCTGCACAGAGTCGAGGGTATTTTTCAAGTATTTTGGAGCTCCAGACCAGAGGTGGCTGCCAAATTCATCCGTGGGGCGCACTTGTGTTTAAATAGTAGAAGAATATGCAAGAGACGACGAATGAACGTGAATCAAACAAGAAGTGTTTTCCTCGACATAATTGTGTAGCAGTCAATCCCTCTACGTTTCACCTACCTACGTCCCTACCCTTTCGGTCAGTGGATTTTAGCCCCGAACCAGCGATATATAAATAGCCTTATTTTTTTACTGAGTTAATTTTGATTTTTTACAGCATGCGCGAGTCACTATTTTACTCATCCAAACAGGGTTTTACTGGAGCTACTTCAATTAGTTAAAAATACATTTGCTTTCAATTTGGAGTTGTATTTGTCTTATTTCTGTCCCTAGAGTTAGTAGGTGTGTTCAGGGTGGTTAAACTACCCCTCCTTCTAACGGGGGCGGGGTGGACCAAAACCTCCCCAGAACCATTTATCTGTAATCGGCTTACGGGGGGAGCGTAGGTTGTATTGCAACCACCAATCTACTTAAAGTATTAATCTATGAAGTTGGGGAGCACTTTATCTAACAGGTATTTCTATAACTTATGAGAAACAACGTAACATAAATACATACGATAGACGATTCACAAGAACACACTACGATTTTGGAGATATGGTGAAATTTAGTTTGAAATCGAAGTCGACACGAGCAAAGCGGCTTAGAGAGAATTATTATATTGAATATGCCGATTGCTGGGCTTTGTATTACGTTCCACCCTCACGTTTTCACGTCAATGATAATTTAAACCCATGGGAAAGTCAAACTTTATTACAGAGTGGAAAGATCTTCGACTCTCAAATGAGCCTTTCTTTCCATAAAAAAGGCATTTGTTCAAAACCATAAAAAATCTATTTATTTTTTCAGCCATTAACGAACTTTTTGAAGCGAAAGCTCTTTAGCGCCGTTAGTGACATGCAATTCGGGTGAAACGGAAATGCGTCACAACTCAGTTCTACACAAATACTCGGTTCTAATATAATGCGGCAAATTCGTACCTCAGCGCGTGCCTTCCATAGCATAGTGGGCAAGGTGCCTGACAAGTCACCGCCGGCCAGAGAGACAGAGGTTTCAAATCCTACGAAATCCAAAAAAAAATACATATTTTGTGAAATCCCTATCCAATCTTCAAACTAGACTTTCTAGTTTCACTTGTACCACGTGTGAATTACACACTCTGCTTTTTTTGAAGAATCATGACCAATTAGTAGGTAATCTTTCTGTTATAAAAATCCAACTAAAACTGTTTTGTTTTTTTACTTAAAACCTCAAATTGTAATATTTAATTAATGAAGACAATATAAGCGACTCAATCAAAAATTTGAACCAGAAAAATCAGAAAAAGATTGGGAATCAAACCCAGGACCTTAGTCCTGAAAGGGTGCTGCTCTACCACTGAGCTAATGCGACCCTATCCCTTTTGGTCACATATTTTCCAAATTTTCAATTATGAGTCTCTAATATTGAAAACTATTTGCTTTGAAAAATCATGAATATCGGTTGTCATCACGGCCTACCTTTCCTGGATATAAATTTTACAAGATCAGTTACCTGACGAAGTTGAAAATATATATTTTTTATTTACCTGTAATGAATTCACTGGAATATGTGTCATCAGCTTACCCCGAGACCGATTATGCTAGTCGAGTGGTCGTTACGCCACCGATAAATGTATTTTTAAAAATACTACAAAATCAATCATTAATATGCGCTGATCAACATATGAACCCATATTAAAGCATTTTATATACTGTTAAAGGGGTAAAATATGAAAATATTCACCCATTGGTATATGATTTAATAGGCCTATGCCCACAGCCTTCCTGTTGCAGGCTTCAATTTTCATTAAAACGCTAGCAACATGCACTCAATTCAATCAACAAGTGATTTTCCGGGAATTAGAAAGTATGTTGATTGGAGCTTCCGCAATATTTAATCAATTCTATCAATTATTCATTACGCTTTCGGGAAAGCCGTGAGGTTTATTTATAAACGATTTATATGTGGCAATGTTATACAAAAAATGAAATACAAAAATTTTATCGTAAATATGCATTCCCTGGAATCCCAACAAATCTAATTATTGATTACCGATTTTTAATTTTTAAATTTCAGGTTGAAAAACATATGCGCTGATCACATCAATTTTTAAAAGAATTACTCGAATGGCCAACGTGATGGAGTTTTTAATAAAAATACGTATTATAATGGTTTATATTCATTATCAAACTGGATAATAACAACTCGGTATTGCCTCCAGTAAACGAAACAGTTATCACGCGTAAAAATAATTTCACAATCAAACTTTTTTTTAAAGGAAAGGTTTTTTTATAAATTGATATTAATATTATTTCATATATAAGTAAGTAATTTTATTGACCTTTACGTATTAAAAATAAACGGGGAAAAAACGGCTTTATTTGATATTCCGTGCGAATTAATCAGAAAAGATTATTCGAATAAAATTGCTAAAAAACGAGCCTGGCAGGAGTTGGTGGAGATTAATTTTTAAAAATCTTCTTAAATTTTCTTCAATCGGGATATATGTTGCAAAGAGGCTATGTGAAAGTTGATCACGTATGAATATATTGAATGAACCCAACATGGCGTTTTTCTTCTTTTTTTTCTTAAGAGCAATCACAAGTGTATTACTTCTTCGACTGAGGTGGGTAACTTCGCCCCTCTTGCAAATCTGCACGCTCACCGCGGGCAGCTGTCTGAATACATCATATTTGTTTATTTTTTTATTATTTATTGATTCTACAAGAATATAAACTAATAAGCACAGTGTAACATTTCTTTTTAAATACATTCATTCTTTCTTCATACTTTCAGGCATTTCATCATACATCTTTAGTCCTCTATACATTATGCCATTAGGCAGTTCTGTGATTTCAATTTTTTTTATATGTGGCAATCTAACTATTTATATTTCTTGTTTCGTAATTATGTACATCTCTATTAAAAACAATTTCACCCTTAAAGTATTTGGTTTGCATTACTTTATGCACAAAAATTAATACATTAAACAGCAGTCTCTTTTTTATTGGAATCCAATTTAGCTCCTCTCTCATTTGATCAAACCTTACATATTTGCCTTTCCCCAGTATACGTCTCAAAGCTCTGTTCTGTATAACTTCTAGCTTATTCAAATTTCCTTCATTGGCCAAATATAACATCGTAGAGCAGTAATCAAAATATGAAGCAACTATAGTTTTATAAATGAGCTCTGTAGTATTTCCGTTTAATTTATTTCTTAGTCTTCTAAGAAAATTTACTTTTTTAGATACCTTCTTTAGCACATATTCAAAATTTACGGTGAAAGTTAGTTTTGAATCGAGTATCACACCCAGATATTTGCTGTCATTTACTTTTTCAATTTTTTTCATCATTAATTATTGTCAAATTTAACACCGTGTTACGCGTTTAATTGCCTTTTTCCATATATTTTGTTTTGTTTACGTTCAGTTTCAACTTATTTACTTTCAGCCATTTTGCTTCATTTTGTAGGTCTTCGTTTATTTTGTTAATTGCATCCTTGTAATCTTCACACGAAATACAGATTAAGGTATCGTCTGCAAATAGTCGAATTTTACAATGTATTATGGTTTTAATTATATCATTGATGTAAATTATGAATATACCTCAGTTGAAACTACGTAGAAGTCGGAACCCGGCGCGACATGTCTAAACGAGCCTAATGTTCGTTTCTGCATAAGGCAAATGGCATCAAAATAATGAAATCAAAAATCTCAAATAAAACTCGAGAAAATAAGGATTTTTAAGATGAACGTATTTTTGGAAGAGTATAAACACAGTTTTAAAAATTGCATTATATCATTTATGTGCTGATTTCAATAACCAGAAACGAAAATTGCAAAATCATACCTTTTATCAAATCAACCGAACCTTACAAATCGAAATTGTTTCGTTGGTACCTTTCTAACTACTCGAAATCACAACCCAACCCAGTTCCAAGTTCCCAGCTCTCGGCAAACATTGATTTCAGATCTAAATCATTTATCGGCAACTCGAAATGTTGAATTTGCTGGTTTGGAATAAGTAAGTTAGCGTTATGAGCGGTTAAAGTGGCAGCCATTAACCGGGGAATGAAATGTTTGACCGCCTCCGAGTAACTAAACCCATCCCGGCTTTTCAGCCAGTGTATTCAGGGCGGTTTTCATAAAGGTTTATGAATTAACATATTCATCACTTCACACGCGCAATATTGAAGTCAATTAGATTTCAGCGTTATGGCAAGTTTACTTAGGGCTTTTTACATCCAGAACGTGGACTGTATTGGTATTAGATATCAAGCAGGGACGTGCCGGAGCATTTTTGAAAATATATTTGTATTGTAGGAACTACTAGTGATTTGATTTTTAAAAGCTGGCAATATTTATTGAATTGCCACACTGCAGCGCATGCGCGCCGAACCGCGCATTTCAATGACAGAGCGGTTTAAAAAACCGACCGTTTTTCTGTTTCGAATGTCGCTGACAATAACTTTCTAGTTTCTACATATTATCCCTGATAACATTGCGCTCGTGAATTTATGTGATTTATTAAGTCAATCTGTTTTAAACATCAAACCTCTTTATTCTTATCATCCTATGGCAAACCCCACGTGATCCGTCAATATTTATCAAATATCCTAATAATTTTTTAACGTTAGGCTAGCGTATTGAAGGCTCACAAAATGGATTTAAGGATGTCTAGAAATCTGAATGCCATATCGTGAATCTTATTTAACGGATCACAATAAATATTGAACGTGCAGCCTACGCTACAATATGATCTCTGCTCTGTCAGCTGTCTTTATATATGATTGCAAGATTCTTCCCGAACTAAATTCAATCTTAATAGTGTCTTTAACTCTTCCATTTCCCATTTCATCTGTTTGTAAAATATTACGTTCCGATTCCAATTCAAGATGGTGGACGTATCGAACAGTATTAATGGGGTAACGTCTGCGTGGTCGAATTTTAGAACCCAGTTTCGAGTGCATGTTGATGCCATGCCGTACGATTAGCGCCACAAACAACATCTGTGTACGTGAAATTTCAAACAATTTTTACCAAGCTGCCGTTGTAATTCGGTTTTGAATTTAAGAATTCGTCAAAAGATGTCGCCACTTCCGCTAGCATGTCGCATGGGGACGTGCCCCAGGCAAGTATAAGTACTACGAATTAGTGAAGTAGCAGTATCTCCCCGAATTCGGAAAGATTGACGGTTATACTCAGTTGTGATGTCATTGCCTGTGCCTTTGTCCCGGTGACTAGCTATCACTAAATGTCAGTGAATCCGAGGAATGGGTTATTTTTGGAACCAGTTCCTAGTGGATTTATAAAATGGTCACCAACACTAACTGGGCGAAGCCGAACCAAAAGCCACCCGCAGGGGCTTGCAGCAAAAACCTGCGGAGTGGGTCTTTAATTGCTAGTTGGATATTATCTTTTTATCCCGCCAGAGTTCGCACGATCGTGGTTCCCACGCAAGCTACCAAATCGGAATAATCAATATCATGGTAGATACCTACCGGACAGACCTACAGAATTATCGTTCAAATGGTAAATTTTATTTGGAAAAAATTGTATAATTCCTTATTTACAATTTTTTTAATTATTATTTAGATATTCATGATTTATAATTAAGTAATAATTAAGATCCACCCCAATTTGTTGATTTCGCTTCTCAACGCTTTAAACGTGTTGACTAGATTTATTTATTTTTTGAACTGAAAAAAAAATAATTCGGAGTATTTAAACATCCTTTCTCTTATTTACTCAACATCATTCCATTTTTTTTAAACAAGTTAAACACCGAACCTTTGACTCGTCTGTGCTTAAAAATCTAAATAGAATCTTTGTAAATAAAACAAACTGGAGGGGTAAAATTCACGTAAATAAATAAGTAAGGGCATATTACATTTAAGCTTTTACATGTATAAAAATGTTAACTCACTTTTTCGTGGAAGCATTTTAGGTATATTTATTTGCGAAGCGAAGCCGTTTCATAAATATTCCAAAATCCCAATATGCTATAAAACTTTAACCCTTTATCGTATTCACTGGAACCTCTAGTACAGGGTTTCCCAAACTTTTTCTGCAATGGAACACTTTGGAAACCCGTAAATTTTAGGGGATGGCTTATTTTTTAGGTTGGGTAATTTCTAGTAATAATTTTTTTTTAAATAAGTGTTATTAAACATTATTTATTTAATATATAAATAAAATTTAAATATAAACAAAAAAGCTGTTAAACAACAAAAAATGGAATATAAACTATAAAAATAAGAAATATAAACCAACAAAAATGGAATAAATAAAACACCTAATGTCTTTGGTGATGAGTCCGTGAATTGCATATCTTCTTGATATCGGGCTCAACATTGGTTAAGTTGGATCCTAATATGGTGTGTCTGGTGTTCTGACAAACTCACCCAGAAATCATTTAATAGTCCTTTTCCTCTGCATAGACATCTCAAAAATGTAGCAGAAAACTAAAATAATTCCTTGATGTTAAAATTATTTTTTTAATTTTTGTTTCTACAAATTTATGATTATAACTTATAATATCACTGACATTTGATTTACAAATGTAGATACGCACATATATGCGCTGGGACTAACTACCATATGTATTCCTCTTTGCCCAGAATACTAATGGAGGGAAACAATTATACCAAGTCATTGGACATCTCCAATTTATCTTTGAATAAATATAAAATATTGTTATTGAGGCAGTTCAGTTATGTTCAATAAATATGTATTTTTCTAACTATGCTATATATGTAAAAAAAAAGTTTTCTAACTATTCTATATATGTAAAAAATGTTCGATATTTCATTTTCAAGGATTATTTTCCACAAACTAGGTAAAAGCAAACTAGATTTCGAAAAAAATATGGTTGGGTTCTTTGGGAACAGAAATTTCTTGAAAGACTTGCAGATTCCTAATTCCGTTGTTATTGTTTCCACTTAGCATAGATGTTTATATTATTGACCCTCATCACGGTATTATACAGCACAGTAATAAATTTCAGAGATTTTTTTAGTATGTAAAACGGCTCTTTCAACTTCCATAAAGCTTGGTATCTCTCTACCTGGAAGGTATAGTACCTAACTTAAGAACTATTGTGAAACATTTATGTAAATAATATTTTTTTGTGAATAATATCAGTAGTGTGTAATATGAATATGTGGATATAATATTAAATAAAATTGTCGCAGAACCCCTATTCAGGTTCAGCGGAACTCTGGTGTTCCGCGGAATATGGTTTGGGAAACCCTGCTCTAGGAATAATAATTTATCTTTTTTTATAGTGTCTGTTAATCTTGCTGCCATGGCAAATATAAATGTCGATACGCTTTCAGAGAAATTCCTCAACAAAGCAAAATATTTTGGCCGTGTTCCGCGTTCGGCATTTTTTACCTGGAATTAAATAGTTGAATTCCGGGGAGCGGAATACAATGCCGCGATCTGTTTTGATTAAATGGTGAGATTCATAATTAAATTTACTTTGCTAAAAGTGATGTGCAAACAGTGGAGCAAAGCTCGCCGGGAAGTGTTCTATGAGTATTTGAAATAATTGTATTCAAATTCAAATATAACTGTGGTACATAAATCCGATAATCTATACCTCTATACTAATATTATAAATACGAAATTACTTGTTTGTTTGTTACGCTATCACGCATAACACAATAAAACGATTTTAAAAATTCTTTTACCAATAAAAAACTAAATTATATGCGAGTACTTTAGGCTGTTAATGGTAAGCTCTGGCGTTATGAAATTATAAAATTGTATTTATTGTACGTTTTCTGTCCCTAACAAAAATGAATTATTGCTAACGTCAGAAGAAAAGCAAAGCAAATAGTTGTCGTGGAAACGATGTTGATATATTTGCGGGAAATTTTAATTCAGTCGTCGTAGTTAATATATATCCCTCAAAAAGAATCGCCAAAATGTATATACGCGAATAACTTCCGAACGACTGCACTAAATTGGATTAGTTATTAAAAAAATAATTCAATCTAAGTTATTTCTTCAAAATCATCAGGAATCTCCTCATTGTTGACTTTTAGACATACGGTTATACATACGGTTTTAGACATAACAGTTAGAATACGGTATCGTTGGATGGGGCAGTGCAAAAGACCATATACTAAATCCGCTAATAACAACCCAAACAGTCTTAATGAAAATTATACTGAAAGTCCCTAGATAGCGAGAACTAGCACTGACGAAATCTTAGCATCGTGTCAATTAAATAACTGTATTCTAAAACGATAATCCTTAACATTAATAGATCACAAAAATTAATTAGCACTTATATTAGAAACACTCGATCACACGTTCAAAAACAAATACAAAATTTGTGCAAAAAAGCTTCTTGTAATATGTTTAACTACAAAAAAATCCCAATCTCACTCAAAAACTACATCATTTTTAACGTTTATTTCTTGAAAAAAAAGCTGCATTCAAAATATGGGGAGACCAGAAATTTAAAAATATACTGACATCAAATAATAAAAACTTAAAACCGAAACCACCCAACTGCAATAGAAAAACACCTTCTAATTTAATTTATAATTATTTTGGAAAAAACACTACGAACATGTTCATAATTACTTCATCTTAAAACTGTTAGATTTTATTACATAAATGAAATCCTCAGCACGGGAGATCCCAGGGTGGATGTCATTATGTCTATTTCTTACGAAAAAAAGGAAGGTAATAAACATGTTTCATTATTAATTGCTGCTGTTTTGAATCCCGCAAATTTAAGGATGAAAATGACTAAATAGGTGTTTCGACATCGGTAATAAATATCATTTCTCAGTTTCAAATCCATCATCAAAATGAAAATACTGAAAATCGGTAAATTCGTCGAAAATACCGTAGCTTATAAATGTGATTTATCTCAAACTGTGTTCCGTGTGCCATTCTCGTATTTCATGTTCAAACATCGATAACTGTTTAAAATGCACATCAAAATATACCCTCGTACACTTGCCAAGTGGTATCCGTATCAACGTTCAGATCAAAGTCGTCACTTTTCGATTTCAATTCGATCGTTTGGAATAAGCTTAAATTCCGCGGGGAAAGTCGGGCTTACCGAAAGCTCGATTTAAGGCGCCTCGAGACGCCATCTGCGGTGCGGGGCGTAAAGGCCTCGGTGAGCGTCGAGCAGAAATACCCATTAGCGATATCTGGAGCCCAGGATCTGTAAGGCGGTCTGCGGGAACTTGTCTCCGGGTATTTTACACCCTGGTCGGATTTGAACCTGCAATCAACCCCGTGTGGTTTTCTGCGATGTGATCATTATTTGTTATCTGAACATATTACTGTAAGCCTTTTCAACTGGATTGTATAATGAAGTCAGACGGAATTATCGACGGTAAAAGGTATCTGGGAATTTCGTAATTTAGTTAAATGTTATTTTCCCTTTTTGTCTCTATCTATATATGTTATCTTTTTATATATAAAGAAGAGGGTGTGTTTGTGGCGGGTGGACGGCTTGGATTAGATTTTTATAAAATAAACAGTTTTATTCCGAAATTGTTGAAATTATTCAAAATCGACCTTCAAAACAAGGGAAAGATCACTGTTTACTTGAAATTTTGAAAAACTCTCCCCTTTTCTAACACCATAAATAAATATTTTGATATTTTTTGGTGAAATTTTGAACACTTGACGTTCAAAATAAGAGAAAAATTACTTTCTTCATTTGATTTCAAAAAACTCTGCATAAAACCCGGGCGTTGTCTGGGACTTCAGCTATTTATTATGAATCTACATAATTTATAAAGAGTTGTTCTGGTATGGCAGCGTGGCTTTGTTTTTTTATAAAAATCTATAATTTTATTCCGAGATTTTTATTCAAAATAAGAGGAAAAATACTGTCCACATCTGATCACGAAAACTCTGCGTAAAGCCCGAGTATCGCCGGAAACTTCGGATATTTAGCTATAAAAATCAGATTGAAGTATGATTTTTCTTTATCAAAACATAACAGAAGCAATTTCGCCATGAAAATAGATTCTTTCTACGTGCAATGCTGGAGACAACTCAACGAAATTAATTAGCTGTTAGAGAAAGAATTATCTTTTTTGAAAATGTTCGATCACTTTCACCAGAAGTAAGATAAAAACTTTCACCAGAAGTAAGATAAAATGACCCTACTTCGAACACAAACGTGGTCACAAAATTTTACATGAAGACTACGAATAATCGCATATATTCACTGTACAATTTTTTTCTAGCTAATTACAGAGTTTTTAAGGAAAGTTGTGCTAGAACATCTGTTCTAGCACAACTGGTATTTTGAACAATTCATGTCAACGACTACGGTTGAAGTTTTCAGATACGTATAAGCCATAGCATTCCATGTTACACCTCACAAGAGCACCCCAGCCTGCACAGTGTAAAAACAGGGGAACTATATCGCTTTGTGAGGCGAGTTAAGGTAGGGGCTGTAGGTAGTATAATAGTGTAGTAGGATTTATTAATATGGGTCTTGAAGAGGCCCGGATTATACGAAGGTGGAAAAACGGTTGCAGGTAGCATGTTCCACGTACAAGCCTATTTATTAAAAACGAGTTAAAAAACGACCCGTTCTCATGAAGCTCAGTGAAAGGGTGTTCCGCTTGTGTCCGCAAGTTTTGCGTACGTTTTCAGGTCCACATGGGATCAATTGCTAGCTCCTTCGAGCAGTCTTCTACGGATAGTTATTCCGACTAACCGCGAAGAATCAAGTAGTTCTATCGAGCATTTTGGGGTTCCAACATAGGGTTGGCTCCCAAATTCAAATTTTGGATGTACTTGATTGGTAACATTCAAGAGATTAAAAATATTTTTTCACAGAAGCAATATAATTGGTTAGTTTATATCAGAGTAGAGTTTTCAATCCCGGGAATTTAGAATCTTTGTTGGCACCAGAATCCCCGTGCTGCGGTTGTCTTAATCCCGGGAATTTAGTTCATGACCTTGGTTTAACCGTGGGAATACATTTTTATATTGGCTGCATGTTGTTTATTGCACCATATTCTTGATCTTGGGATACAGTACACAGACCATAAAGTTTTTAGGGTAGGTTACATTTCTCTACATTAAAGGATAAACTACGGAAGTCCACTTTGGACCTTTGTTTATGTTAACGATTTTTATGTTAACTGAATGTTTGAAGCGCTATAACTTGTTTTACTTAGGGTGATCCAATAGTCCAGGAAAAATCAAAATCGGAATTCATGCCCCTTTTTGTGAGAAGTTTAAAAATACTTTTGAGAAAAAGCTTTTGGAAAGGTTGGAAAAGGTATTTGAAAATTTTTTTACAGGTGTAAAAAACAAAAGGCGTGTAAAAAACATTAACTTCTTTTTTACGCATTGTTTATTGTAATACAAGGAAATTTAAAATTGATTTCACGGAACCAAGCGACGCGGAGCCTACACTTCTATTCCCCGCTCCTGATTCAAAATGGGTGTGGCAAATCCTTGGTCCTTAGTCTTTGGGTGGACGGCTGTACTGTTCTGAACTTCCGTACTGTGAAACAACAACGCGAAAATGCATATTTTATTGTATTTTGTGAAGTTCGGGCGAAAATATAATTTTTTTGCGATTATTATAAAAGAAACTGAATTTTCTACATTAAACAATAAAGTCATGTCCGAAAAAGTAATAGAGTTTGCACTTGAAAGTGTTTTTTTTGTAGACCTAATACTTAATTTTTTCTAGGCTTATTAAGAGACTAATAATACTAAGCGATCAAATTTTCAAAACAAAAATACATGATTTTGCATTATTTCGCATGGCTTCATCTTAATGTAAAAATTAAGATCTGTCTACGGTAGATTTCATAATTTGATTCAGTTTTGGCCATAGTTAAGACATGTCAATTTATGAATATTAAAGAAATAAATGGACTCCCTTGTTTGATGCTCTAACCAATTCACGTGGAAGAACACAAAGAAAAATTATCCTACAGATTTTGTTGCGTTGTTTCTTAGAGGTAAGGAGAGTCTTAGCCTGAATAACATTCGGTATTTAGTCTTGTGACATCACTACCTCGGGATTGTTCAGGCAGACGAGTTTTCTCTTCTCAATTTTAGCTAGTAGTAGAAGCATTTTGTCGTCATGACGCAAAGCTTCCGTCAGCTGATTCAACGATTTCTTTCGTGATGTACAATTTGTGTGATGGGCAACAGTGGTTTTGCTCTTCAAATTAAAGAGTTACTTGCTTGCCGAATAAATAGACTTATGTATCTTATTTGTTACGGTTTTTGCACAAATTTACTTTACGGTGATGCAAAATACTAAGCAATGCAAAATCTTGTAATTTTGGTTTGAAAATTAG
This sequence comes from Glyphotaelius pellucidus, assembly GCA_936435175.1. Lineage (NCBI taxonomy): Eukaryota > Metazoa > Arthropoda > Insecta > Trichoptera > Limnephilidae > Glyphotaelius > Glyphotaelius pellucidus. The sequence continues at coordinate 7,063,448 of OW386548.1, read as the reverse complement.
ATCGTTTAGAAATACTTTAAATGCTTTAATTAAATACTGTATTTATAAAATTATTAATAATTGCATTGACAACCCTGAAATTCTCGCCAAAATAATGTTTTACGTACCGACCAGAAACACGAGGCAAAGTGCTACCTTTTTCTGTGACAATTTTAAAACTAACTATGAAGCTCATACATCTATAAACAGACTACATCATTTTGACAAAACATTTGGAAATATTGTAGACTTGTTTAAAGATTCCGTATTAGTTTTAAAACGAAGTCTTTATAATCACTTTAGGGAGATATATGATTTCACGACTCCGTAGTGAATACACTTTTTTATTTTTATATTTCTATTTTATATTTTTATATTTCTTTATACATATTTCACTTTCCATACTACATACTGTTAATTTTAATTCGCCTTAATTTAATCGTAAATCATTATATATTGTATACTATGTACCTAACACAACTGTATTGCTTGTTTACTTATTTTGTTAAATGCCCCCTAGGGCGTAAATAAATAAATTAATAAATAGAACCCATATTTGCCTGTGATATAAACGAGTATTTTTTTGTTTAGTCTTGTCTTTGTCTTTTGTTGTTGTTTTATTGTAAAACGTGGAAAATTAAATTCTTTAGAAAATGATTGTAAAACATTTAACTTTTTCTGCCTGAGCTTCGCAAAATAAAACAAGCTTTTTTACGATGTTTTTTGTGAATAAATCAAAAAAGGCGACTGGTTTTGAATGGAAATTTAAACTTTTTTGAAGAGGAGTACATCTAGGGGCCTGATCCCGAATTTTACGCGACGCGGTGCATCACCTTAAGGTTTGTTTTATTCACGAAAAAACATCTCAAAAGTGTGTTTTATTTTATTTTGCGAACAATATGAATATTTAAATGTTTTATGATCATTTTGCAAAGAAATTAATTTTCCACATTATACAATAAAATCATAACCGAAACATGAGATTTTGAACTTTAAAGCAGTTTTTATAAGCCTGATATTTTATTTTTTTCTGAGCATATAAAAAGGTTAATAAAAGAAATGCTTCACAATTTCAAAGATAATTATGTGTTCTATTTGCAATATTTAATTAAAGCATCTAACATTATTCTAAACAATAAAATTTTCAAATCAAAAACGCATGATTTTGCATGACTCGTAATGCCTCCCCTCAAGCTAAAGTAATTTTTGATTCGATATTGATAAATACATTGAATCTCACCCCATTTCACCCTTATCTGAGTGTAGCAAATTAGAACATCGGGTAAGCACATGTTTAAGTAGTAACACAGAGCATGTGTCGGAACATCAGTGTTACACATGCGGCCAGCTCTAAAGCGGGAATATATTGCGAGATTCGCATATTGAAATGTTTACGGGCGAGACCGACGAGCGGAGAGGGGGTAGGAGAAGGTGGGGTGGTGGCGAGATTACCATACTGAAGTGTTTTCCCAATACACACGTCACGTCTTCATAGACGATAGGAATATTTTTCGCGCTTTTGCCTGCAAACATCTCCACATTTAGAGACATTTTTCTCTCCTGGGAACAATATATTTTAGGATAAGTAGTCCTAAGAATTATGTACTTCTTTGCTGCTGGGAAAATTTAGAGCAAAATTAGATCTTCCCTGTAAAAGAAAGTCATATAAAAAGGCTTTTACTAATAGGATTTTTGCTATTTCACATAAAACCTTTGTGGAGTAAAATCACATAATCTAAGTGGTGGATACTCCAAATATCTCCCTTGTGAAAGATAATCTTTCAGAATCGAAGATTGAAGTAGCTTTAGCCGTGTTTGGTGATCAGATCTGAAAAGCTAGGCACTTCCAAACCTGCCTCTTCCCATTTCCTTCCTCTCTCTACTCCATCAACTTTACAACTTCCCCCATCTTACATTTGACATCGGGGATGTCAAAACCACTGATTTTTAGTTGGTTGGGAGCAGTTGGGACTCTTATTCTGTATTCACAAAATAAAGAGAAATAATATATCAAATGAATAATCAGTCAGTCAGTGGTTGAGTGGGCATCGCGTTTGGGCCCCATTCGGGCGTCGCGTGTTCGATTCCTCGGCTGGCTAAGTCCTCCTTCACAACAGCAACGTTTTCGGCTTTCTGTGGTGGTAGTAGGAGATTTTCAAACATTGTTGGGTTGTTCGTAAACCGGGAACGTCTTTCTTTAAAAAAAAATTGTATACACATGAAAGTATTGAGTTTTAGTGTCTGTTGTGTAGGTACTCGATTAAGGTGTGGAGACAATCCATATTTTTATATATTCTATATACCAATGTTTTTATTTATAAAAGTGTATGTGTGGCGTATACGTATGTACCTAGGCGAATGAATGAAGAGCTATAGTGCCACACAACTCGCCAAGCACTGTGTTCGAGGACCATCGGTCCAGCTCGTCAGAGCAACATCGTCGGTCAACGGGCGGTTTACGTGGCACTAAAATTTTTATACTTTTCGAGGAAATTTTGCACAATAACATAAAAAATTAACGGAAAATTATTATTGTCTACGTCTAATTTCGAAAAGCTCTGTGCAAAGCTCGGGCAATGCCGGGGACTATCGAATATATTAGTAAAATCTAAAAAAAAAAACATTATTATACCTATTGTTTGTTTTGTACTTGATTGTACGTTTATCAAGGTCTTGGCGACCGATGTGTCTGCCCACGGGCGTGGCGAGCCGGATCGATAGAGACTGGTTGAAGAGGTCTTTTGACCTCTCCAGTCAGAATCCCTCGACCTATCGCCTTGCTTCGCAGTTGAAGGGATGGATTCATGCGTCCGTCACTCCTGGACATACTGACCTCATACTTATTTCCTTCCCGGAGCTTCCTCTTCTTCCTTCCCTTAAAAAAACCCTCCACACAGCATCCCCAAAGATGACATGTGCCCTGAGGGAAATTATTTTCCTAAGGGCCTCCTGTGTGGAGTTAATGTAAAAAAAAAATGGTTTTAATGGGTTGTTGTTTTTTTTTCGTTCTTAGATTGAAGGCTTTATCCCATTTATTTAAACCGAATAAAATAAAATAAAAGTTAACAGATCTCTAATGTAGTAGAGGAGTAGCAAAGCAATAGTTTTCTACCCTTTTATATTAAGTTCGTGCGATTGAAAGAGAAGCGAGGCACAGCTTGTGTCTCTAGTCAATGAAGTCAAAATGGGTTGTCACTATTCTAGAAATTCTCCGGTTTTGCCACAGTGAAAATGTTAAAGGATTTTTCACCCTAACATGTGCAGGGTGAAGGTGTAATGAACGTAGATATTAAGATGAAGCTATACGTGAAATCCTATTTAGATTCATCTTTACGACGAATCGGTTTACATTATGAACATCAAAAAATATGCTACGGATAAATTGAAGCTTTTACTAGCTTTTCTATGTATTGGAGTTACAATAAAATTATTATTTACAAAACAAAAAATATAAGCGTAAACCACTGAAAAAAAATGTTTTTTCGTGACTTAACTATGAAGTAATATAAGAAACAATATTTAAAAAATACCCCTTTATGGCTAAGACTATTTTTGAGGTTTTGTATGTTCTTACTTTTTATTATTCTTATAAAATTATGCACAAAATAAATAAAAATCACTTTTTTGCGTTCTTGCCTCGTGCAAATACTACACGCGATTTTAAATTTTGTAGGCATGATAATCGAAATATTTCTAGCGTTTATATTCCTCTTAAAGGTTTCAGTAACTTGGTGAAAATAACTCCCGGTGTTCGCATTCGGTGCAAGTCCGGGTCCCTTTGTGCCCCTCAGTGCGATTATATCCCCGAGCAAAGTGGATTTTTATCAAATCGCAATTTGAAAAACCGTATGAATTCCGGGCGCTCTTTGTATCGGCAGCTTTGTTCAAAACAAACATCGCGAGGGATGCCCCTAAAACAACATACATATATTTATCATGAAGGCTGGATGAAAAATTTTCACTACCAGAAATTCTGCTTTTACCGTTGAATCGTGAGCTTGCCACACCCCATCCGAGTAACAAAAATCATTATTAATTGTATTTACATGCGTACTATCGTAAAACCGCGGTTCGGTTAAAGATGAAACAAGTTGTCTTATTTTTATAAAACAACTAGTGAGTTCCCGGTATGCGTTGCAATGCCACTTAAGAGAAACGTATGTGCTGCCCATTTCGGCCAGTTTCATACAAATCTTAAATCTGGATTTGCGATCAAATTACCTAACCAAATTGAAAAATTATTTTTTTAATCAAAAAGTATATACAATATCTAGTACGGACGTAAGCTATTTTATTTATTTTTACTTTAAATTATAAGATTTAAGTCATTAAAGATTTTAGTGTTTCATGATTTTAGAGGCAACTTGGGCAATTATTTGTGAGTAAATGAAAAAAATAAATATAATTTTACTATGTTTATTTTACAAATACAATGAAAAAAAAAATAATAAAACATTGTTAAAAATGCATTTTTTGGGTAGTAATTTTAATGGTTAAACGACAATTTTTGCTCCGCCGTAAATAGATAATTTGTATTTTAAATTTACACCTATCAAAATGATTTTTAATTTTAAATTTTATATTTATTTTATATAACATTATATTATATACGATAAATATAGTAAAATTCTTTTTTTCTTTTTTTTCATTTACTCACAAATAATTGCCCAAGTTGCCTCTAACATCATGAAACCCTAATATCTTTAATGGCCTGTATCTTATAATTCAAAGCAAAAATAAATAAAGTAGCTCACATCCGTACTAGATATTTAATATACCTTTTGATTACAAGAATAATATTTCAGTTTGTTTGGGTATTTTGATCACAAATCCAAATTTAAGATTTGTATGAAACTGAACGAAATGGGCCGCGCATACGTTCCTTTTAATAAAGAAATGGTTTTTCTCTGCGGGCCCTTTCCCATTCGTTCCGTTCCCCTTCCGCCTCTCCCGCTTCCCCGTCCCGCAAACCCTCACCCGAGTTCCCCTTCCCTCTCCTGCATCCTACATCCAGTTTTCAACAGCTCGTGTGCCACCTATTGTAATTTTTTACACAAATTTTCTTTTTTCATATATTACAAACATTCATTTTTGTATATTATAAAAACAATCGATCAAATTTGATACCTAACATAGGTACCTATTTATAATACCTAAAATTCTTGTTTAGATTCAAAGTATTCGATTTTAGTTAAGATCATAGGTGAGTACTTCAAATAAATTCATTAATTTAAAGCATAGGTTCTCAACGTGGGCGATAATGCACACTTGTGGGCATTCGAGATTTTCAGGGGGGCGGTAAAAGATCCAGATAAAACTAGGGGGCGTTGAGTGAGGGCGTCTTCAGGTAAAAAATATGTTTAAAAAAAAACACGCTCATCACGTACTCATAATTTTACGTGAATTATTATTATTAAGAATTATTTATTTATTTATTTTTTTTTATAAAAATCATGTAACATAATTGTGATATTTGCATAAAATAGGTATATTAAATCACCATACTAGGCGGCTGCCTGTTTCACCAAGTGGTGACCAATTTGAATGAAGTCTAATGTTAACATATGGATTTAGTTTAAATGATACTGAAAATGGAAAAATTATAACGTACTCATCGTACGTTATAATTTTTAACGTACTCATCACGTACTCATAATTTTACGTGAATTATTATTATTAAGAATTATTTATTTATTTATTTTTATTTATAAAAATCATGTAACATAATTGTGATATTTGCATAAAATAGGTATATTAAATCACCATACTAGGCGGCTGCCTGTTTCACCAAGTGGTGACCAATTTGAATGAAGTCTAATGTTAACATATGGATTTAGTTTAAATGATACTGAAAATGGAAAAATTATATTAAAAAAATAGGAAATAGAAAGAAGAAAAAAAGTAAATTAGCATTAGATTATAGAAATGTACATAACTTTTGACACTAATTTAATAAAATTGACACTATATCGTGAATACAAGAGGGAAGGAGGTAGCAACCCGGTACTTAAATACAAAATAGTTTCTTAAGTCGCAGGTCTATGCGAATAAGCCACAAACCACAACGGCCCTCAAAGCCAACATAACCCATGCCGTCAGTCAAATTCAGCCTGATTTATGCGCCAGAGTCACGGAAAATTAGACATTTCTGATGCACTTCACCGAGAGAAGCCGCGGCGGACATTTGAACGATGTTATATTCCATACATCATGGCATCGAAAGGTCTTTCTAACGAATAAAAAATTTCTGTGATATCTCACACACACTTTGTTTAATGTAAATTTAAAGATAGGAAGCGCTTAATGAAAGGCCCTTTACATATTCTTATTAATATTAAAAAACCTGCTGGCAATATTAAAAATGACTAACAGTTTAAATTCAAAAGGGATGCTAATTTTTTCAAAATTTTGTTCGGATTTTATTTTTTAATGGCTGATATTCGATTTTTTTTTGTATTTTATAAGTTACAAAATATGCGTAATTTAAAATATTTAATTGAGCAACCTTATTTCCAGGTAAAAATATTGGTTTTCGTTTTCGATAAAACGTTCGCGTTAAATTTATCGTTGGCCGGCATTTTTCAGGCGGAAGTTTACACGTTTTAAAAAAAGGTTTATAAAAAGCACTGAACTGTCACCGGCAAAATATCACTGGTTTCGGTAAATATATTAACGCATGGTTAAAATGCTAAAAATAGATTTATGTCAGTCACACGACAGTTTATAACTTTTTAAAATATTTCTGATATATCGATCGTCCAGTTGATTAGTCAGACATCTCCGGAAAATCGAAATTTGAGTATATTATGTATTTTTATTTAAAAGTGTTCCCTCTATCTGGTACAATTCTCAGATTACTCATAAACACCACCAAGTCAATTATAATGCGTAAAAGTTTGTTGTGAATTAAGGAGTTATACACAATTAGAAGGCCGAAAAAATTCTGTTTTTTATAATTTTTTTCTGAAAAGGTATTTTATTTTACAAAAACCAGAAGTATTGGTACATTTAGTAGCAACATCTAAGTTTATAATGGCACTAATGATTTGTAAAAATATTGATTTGGTGTACTCCTGCAGACGATCTCCTAAAGGTCTTCCAAAAAAAGGTGTTCAGCGGAGACCACAATTTCTCTGTTGTAGTTCATTTGAAATCAAAAAATCAAAAAGATTATTTTATTGGATAGATAAATCTAATTATTGAAAGAAGAAATAATCGAAATTTCGATTTTTGACAAAATGGCGGCTTCGTAAAAAAAATCGAATTTTCGACCAAAACTGCCAGGTAATATTTAAAAACAATAGAATTAATTATTCGAAATCTTCATCCTTCGATCAATACCTGAAGAATATATCTGAGAAAGTTGTGTTAAATTTACAAACCGATCGGTTGAGCCGTTTTTTAGAAATCTTGGTCACCGACTTGGAAAACATAATTTTCAGAAAAATGCGTTTCGGAAGAAGTTTACACATAGATATTTGAAATGATGTTCATTATTTCGTACAAGAAATAACTCCATTTAGTCTTTAGGTATAAAATGAACTCTTCATAAAGTCATTTATACCTAGGAATACAAAGAAAGAAAAGAGCAGCTGCTAATTCGGTCTGCACTCCACCTTCTTTCTAACGGTCCGCGACGTCTTAACAAATATTTATTTATTTATTTTACATATAACATAATTTTATATATAACATAATTTCATAAATTTTGTTATATATATATTTATGAATATATAACAATATTTATGAAATATATATATAATATATATATATATAATATATAAATATATAATATATATATATATATATATAACAATATTTATGAAATTATACTTATAAATAGTGCAGGAAACAACTGCTTAAGACACTTGCACAAAAATAATTATAAAGTAAAAAGATTATTGAATTAGATCCACACAGTATGTTGGTACAAAATATTTTTAAAAAAATATTTAAAATATAAAAATCCAAAATATCTTTTTTCTTTATGCAGACAAAATACAATTAAATGGCTTCAATAAAGTATGCTTATATATTGAAATTGATGTACTAAGTATATCAACAACATCGGAGTATTTGGGTAAATATGGGTATATCTCGGAAAATACTTATCGGATCGATTTGAAATTTTCAGGGAATATTTTGAGTTAAATACATTACGAAATTGCAAAAAAAACGATTTTTTTTTAATTCTAACTGCGTATAACCACTTAAACAAAATTTTGTTGTTCTCAAGGTCGCTAGTAGGATTCAAGATGTCATACTAATATACCGAATCTTTATGCCTTCGGTGTTATTTTATAACATATTTAATGTGTAAAACAAAGGCACGTTTAAATAATATTTGATTTATGGCGAGCATTCGGATATTGCTTTCCTCATTATCTCAAGCTTAGTATTTGGTGATGTCTGACTAATCAACTGGACGATCGATAAAGATCGTTTTAGTTAATCATGTACAAGGAAGAAAAAATATTTTTCTTGTATATATCGCGTATTAACACATACATATTTGAAAATCTCTTGTACAATGCTATATTTTCACATTTATCATCAAATAATTTCATTTCATAGGTTAAGAGTATGTCTGTGAGTGATTGAACTATGGTTCAATAAACTCGGATTTATTTTGAATTTGAGTGTCATTTTTAAAATCGGAAATGATTGTTACAAAAATTCTGAAAGGCGGTAAAGGACCTACCTATTTTCTAAATATTTTTTTTCCATAAGACAGGAGGCCCTGAGGAAAATAATTTCCCTCAGGGCCTATGTCATCTTTGCGGATGCCGTGTGGAGGGTTTTTTGAAGGAAAAGGAGTGGAATTCTGGGAAGGAAAATAGTTTAAGAGATGGTTAAGAATCTGGGATTCAGGGTGTCCTGGTCATCCGCCTCCAAGACCTAGACAAACCTCACCCATGAACCTGGGCACCCCTTCTAAATCACCAAACGTAGCGAACCACTTGGGGTGACCTATGGCAGAGGTGTTGGTTATCCAATAAATGTTCCAATTATTCCAATTATCCATTATTCCAGGTTATCCAATAAAAGTTAATTTTGATCAGTAAAGTGAGATTTTGTGATTTTTCAAGGGTCTACAATTTTTCCATTTGTAAAGAAAGCGTTATTTACTAACTAGATTAATAACAAAATTTCCCATAACTTTTATCATATTTCACTTTACGTATTATCTCAGTATTATACCGGAGAAGGAATACCATTCAGAAATCAAACGAGCAGTTGGGACTCTTATACGACTATTTTATCACATAAAAAAATTAAAACACGTACTTCAACTCATCTTCACGAGTCCATGATCGATAAATGTTTGTATAAGTAAAAAATCTAATGCAAAGGTTTCGTTTCACAGAGCGTATTTTATGTCAGGCTGTACACAAAGTTTGTAGATAAAATTCCCGGATAAAGGGGTAGTAGGTGTATAGAGGGTAGGTTGGCTTGACCGTTGCATTGTGAAGGACCTATGTTACGTCCATCGTTCATCCCCCACCCCCTTCCTACCCGTGGTATTAACTAGCGTTCGCCCGTTCACAGCGGCAACTTTCCCAACTATGTGCACTGAAAATACCTGTTCGTCTGTTTTCCAGCATAATTTACTTAAGTCCGACGAATTCCATTATTGAATATCAAATTCCATTCGCAGTTTCCACCGGCCAATTTTTAATTATAAAGGCTTACCGGCTGCTGCAAATAATTAATTAATTATTATGAATTCACGAGAATACCGCAGACCCTCGCACGAACATATTATACGATTAATTCTGCTTTATTTGAATACCAACCAGCGTAAAACTAAATAAATTACAAGTTAATATAAATTTGGAGGTTTTCATTATTCTGTGGTTAGCCAGAAAGGTGCCCGCCATTCGAAGGATGACCGAACAACTTGGAATGAATCCAACTCAGAACCATCTCAGGTCATTTAGAGTGATAAAAAAAATATATAAAAAATTGGTTAAATAGGTTACGTTATGTTAGGGTTATCGGCTAATTTAAAATGACTTTTTTCATAGCTTTTAATGACTTTTCAAGGAGGTGTTGAGTTGACTTTATTCTCAGTTGGCATGAAACCTATTCGAAGTACAGGGGCTTTGATATATAAAGGTCCCAAATGCTCGGAGAGTCATGTCAGAGAGAGCCATATGAGAGATATGTCATCCTCAATGTTGTGGTACCTATGTTGTCATTGTAATCAGTCAGGTTGAAAAAAGTTGCGAGAGGAAGGAGGTGGAAAGGGGAAGGGGAAGGGGAAGGGGAAGGTTGGGAAGCACCTGGATTATTATGGCATATTATTTTTATGACAAGCAATGAAATGTAACGAACTTAATAATAACAATTTAGCAATCAAATGGGCAATGCGTGGGATGCGCATCCAGGCGTTGCCTTTTCAATCCTCTTCCACCTGATAAGTACTCCGTCAGTGGACGATTATTATTATATATGCTAAGGGTCCACAATGGAGTCTTGAAACCAACTCTGAAGCATGGCAGAGGAAGGATGAAAGTAGATTTCTGACCTAATTTATGTAAAACCATGAATGACCGTTTTGAAAATGTGGAGATCCGATCAAAGAACGCATTGCTGATGTAAGCGTAATGCGTAAGATTAAAATGGAAACGCATTGCTGATGTAAGCGTAATGCGTAAGATTAAAATGGAAACGCATTGCTGATGTAAGCGTAATGCGTAAGATTAAAATGGAAACGTTTAGATGTTAAGGAGAATATATGATGCGAATGTAAATGATAGAAGAAGTCAGGGACGTTCGAGGGAGACTTGACACTGAATCAATTGAACCAAATACTTATGTCAAGAGTCAGAATGACAGAAGGGTAGATATGTGACAATGTATGAATGTAAATTAAGCAAGGTGTGTTTGCCAAGACGAGTTGTTTGGCGGTGCGTCGTCCCTGCCTACACAGCGTGAAAATTGCATGATGGTTGTTATTTTTTTTTTTACATGAGCTCCACACAGGAGGCCCTGAGGAAAATAATTTCCCTCAGGGCCTAGTCATCTTTGGGGATGCTGGGTGGAGGATTTTTTAAGGAAAGGCAGGGAAGGAGAGTTCTGGAAAGAAAAAGGGTTTAAGGGGTGGGTAGGAATCTGGGCTTCGGTGTGTCCTGGTCATCCGCCTCCAAGACCTAGACAAACCTCACCCCATGAACCCGGGCACCCCTGCTAAATCACCAAACGTAGCGAACCACTTGGGGTGACCTATGGCAGAGGTGTTGGTTATCCAATAAAGGTTCCCAGGGCGGCGGTACCCATTCCCGCCTCCCAAATTGAATTGTTAGTTAGTTAGTTTAGAATAAATTACTGTCAGGTCATTCGTAACCCGGGAATTTAATTATTTCTCTTTTAAAAAAAAACCTAAAAAATCAGTCAATCAAATATATTCATTTGTACGAATTAAATTTTTATTAATACCCACCATATTTAAAATAGCAAGAAAAGGGCAACCTCTGGGTGAAAAAGGACTTTTCAAGCTTTGATTACCGGCTGATTAGCTAATAATAATAATTGGGTTCCATTATTAGCGTTCCCTTCAGAAGGGCAGCCAGTATTTGAGTAGGATCCCGAACGATCCTCAGTGCTGTGTTACCTCCGTAATGATTATTCGTATTATACCTGTATTAACCTCGCCCACAGTTCTCTATTATCAGAATTGAAACGGGATTAATTATTATTTCAGGGGATTTGGGATCTTGCGCGCACTGGCTTCGCATTTATTCACAAATAGTAATGTGTAATTGGATGCTTTAGTGAATTCGTGTGGCCGTGAGTCGTGAGTATATTGCTGCAAAAGCTCTGCTTTGTCAAACGGGACTGTATTGAATTCGTGTCTAGAGGTGTAAGTGTATTTTAACATATTATATAATCTAAATCCTATGGTGTGCGGTCCTCGGGGGTTTCCTATGAGCATATCTCTTATTGACTGTAAAACATTGCCTTATTAAAAAGAAACGCACAACATCGTACACCTTTCTAAGAAAAATCTACGTAAGTAGAGAAGTTTTAAATAATACTAACATTTTGAGGCATACGATTGGAATTATTCCGACGTCAGAGCTAGTGAATCGTGCAATTTAATTTTCAACTTTTTAGATTTTTTTACGGCTTCGGACACTAGCGCCAATAAGGAACTCCAGTGAAAAATACGGTCGCTTTAAAAAAATATATTCATATAGACCAATAAACGCTGATTCTAAATATATAACTTTTATTAAATAATATTTAACGTAGAGTTTTAAAAAAATTATTAAAAAGTCCATTTTAAAAGGTGTCATTAATACATCCTGTCAAGTTGGAATTGCTAACTTTGTGAGGCGTGACGTCACCGCGTCCATAATTCTCCAGTCACCTGGTATATTTGTATTGAAAATTATGACAAGCCATTCAACATTCCGTGTTATTGGTTTATAGAGATTTAGACATATAATAGTTATTGTTTTTATTGAAAAGTTATTTAGGCCTTAATAATTCAGTACCAAAAATAGAGTATCTCTGTTAGTTTATCTATATTATTTAAAATATTCAAAAACTGTCCAAAAACATCGTAATGCCGCCGGTCGCAACGCTCCAATTCTGAATTTCAAAATGGCGGGCCTCGAACAGCTGATTCCAGTTACCTACAAAATTGATGCTTCGGTTTCCATAATATTAATTTCGATTCGTAAAGCTAAAAAAATAATAATTTCAAACAATTTTTATACCACACCCCCGCTATAATATTAAAAATTTAACAATATAATAAATAAATATAATATAATAAATAAATAATTCCACCTACATAATGTTTTATTTATTGAATAGTTTCATAGCTTCTTCCGTACAAAACGACAACACCTGTTGAAAATAAATAAAACTTTTGGTTATGATGACGTCACACGATTCACACTAGATATGGTGGTTTACGGAGGATCTTGAAAAATTAAAACTTTGACAATTATTTTAACTATTAAAACTTACTTTAAAAATAAAAATAAATTTGCAGTTATTTAAGTTAGAATGTCATTATTCATTTAAAAAAAAATAAAAAATCGGACTGGAATTCCTTTTTGTGGCGATACTTCAAACTAATTTATTTTGACAATTTTTTTTAACAATTACATGGGTATGCATATTGAAAGTTACATGCTCTTTCTTGCTTAATATGTATTTCTTTAAGTTTAGCATATTTACATTACCAACCCTTGGTAAAGAATTGTAAACATTTCTTGTAGGTACCCAATGTAAAATTATTATTTATATTTAAAACTTTCTCAGTTTAACTACCAAACCATGTGACCGCATGGCACTGCAATATACCCGGCGTCGTTGAAAATACAAAAAAAGTCATCTTTTTTTTTAATCATACGAATACGTACCGATTTTAATTTATGAAAATCATATGTTCTTTATAACATAAAACCGCAACGAAGCTTATTAAAATGTTCATGGTAAAAATTTTAATTTATACAAAGCAACCCTCTTCAAACACTCTACCGATTGCCAACCAACAAACAGCTCGCGAGGAAAATCTGGAAAATTCTCTTTTTATTATTTTTTATTGTTTCTTTAATAAATAAATAGCTACAATGTATTATGCCTCCCTCGACTAGCGGTCGGCACAGCGTTGGTATAAGGTTTTACTACGCTTGCAGATCGAAATATTCCAGTACTTCTCGCGAATATTTCTTAAACAAGTAAATCTAGATATCTGTATAAAAATCTTGTTACTAGTCTGAATTAGACTTCGTTGTTGTGGTATAACAAATACTTAAGTTTCTTGTTTTGTTTTTATTTTTTGTGGATACTGCACAAGAGTCACGTCGCAGAGCTTAGTGCGGCTGGGGGGATTGGGAAGTGGAAGTAGATGGGTATGAGGAAGGTGGGAAGTAACTTTCTATTCAGTTCCGTTCACTAAAAAGTGCCTACCTGTAACATAATATTTTTTAATTAATATTACCGACCGGTTTTGCTTAACACAAGCATCTTCAGGATATAAAATTAAACTGATTAAAAATACATTATTTTAGCTTATATATACACATAGAAAGAGACAAAACATAAAACAAAGGAACAGTGAGAAAGTGAAATTAAAATCTTACATAGTAATAGAGAAAAAAATATTTTATTAGACAAAGAAATAAATCAAAAATTACTGCATTTTTGAAATATGTATTTCTTTTGTTTAAATTTCTTTGTTTTAATTTTGTCAAAAAAAATAAATTTCTTGATTTTTCGATGGTCTACTTTTTTAGCTAACATGCAATTATTTATCCTACAGTAATTAAAAGTGTGATTTTAATTTAATAATTTAATAAATTTCTCGCAAAATCGTTGTCTTGTATAAATACAAAGTTGGCTTTTCCATTAATGTCGGCATGATCTTTTCGGTTCAGCCTTTTGCCTTGGAGGCTTCTTATAATTAAATTGCTATTTGAATATTAATATCGTGGGGCGCCGGGAATTTGACAACTCGATCTAAAAGTCATTATTATAAATTAATTAAATTACGGTTGGTACATTCTTGGTAATGCCTATAAAACATTCAAATCAAACTAATTGTAATTAAATTGCTCTACAAAATAGATTAAATAGTTTTGAAATTCCATCAAATCGCATTTTTTCAGAGAATGACGGAAATTATTTTTATATGAATATCACACTAGAGTCCCAACTGCTCCCATCTGGAGCCAGTGAGACTATGGCATCCTTTACTATCCCATTAATTTTCAATATAGCATCAACAACATTTTCCTGAAAAGAGTAGATCAAATCAAGGACCTCGGTATTATATTTGATAGTAAATTAACTTTTGTTCCTCAGATTAATGTAATAACTAACAAGGCCATGAAAAGTCTGGGGTTCATCCTGAGGACGGTTAAAGAATTTAAATCACTAAATTCGTTTAAATTGCTGTACACTGGGCTGGTGAGATCAAATTTAGAATACAATTCAACCATCTGGGCTCCATTATATAAGACACACCAACTAAGAATTGAAAGAGTACAGCATAAGTTCTTAAGATTTATTAATTATAAACTCGGTATACCTGTCAAAGATCTAAATTATGTATATTTAATGGAATTACTTAATATAAGCGATTTAGCGTCAAGGCGCATAGCGAGCGATTTAGTTTGTCTTTTTAATATTTCGAATGGCAGACTGGACGCCCTTGATTTAATCAGTAAAATTAATTTGAGAATACCCACGCGCGATACTCGCTCTAATGCGATTTACCTTGTAACTAATTCTGCAAGTAATTATTTTGTTAACTCTCCTCTGCAAAGACTTCATATACTCGGAAATAAATATTCCTCTATAGACGTTTATAGTCATCAATCGATGTCAAAATTTAAACTCAGTGTATTAGAACAATTAAAATAAATCTATTAATAACATGCACTATATAGCACCTTAATCGAAATATTATGGTAGCTATGTTTCGATAAACACGTAATAAATACTTTAAAAAAGTTTGCTAATTACAAACATAAATATTGACAATCCTATCGTATTTCCCTCTATAATTAAAATAACAATCTCACATTAATTTACTTACCATATATTCTATGTTACCTGCTTTGTGTCAACTATTATATTTGGTGTTTTCTATATTTTGTATATCTTATATCTTATGTTATCTTTATTTTGTTTCTTATATTTATATTATGTTTATATTATATTATGTTATTTCTTATATTTTTCCAAAAACATGTACTGCACTATATGTAAAAGCTCTATGTGCGTTTACATAAATAAATAAATAAATAAATGTATGGTATGTTTTTAGGTTTTCACGGCCAAAAAGTATTTTTGTTATTGTTTTTGGGGTGTTATGCCGTGTTTTGCTACCTCCTTCTTTAGCCAACGTTTCGGACAGCGTTACAGTGTCCATCATCAGGGCAGATGACCAAATGATATTGGTGAGAGTGTTTACTTATGTGTGTCGAAGCGATACCGTGCTGCCAGCTCCATTTCTCTACGAGCTGGTGTTAGAAAAAATTCAGCATGGTTTTTTGCGTTTAGCTTTGGTGTAGCCGTCAATTACTGGATACCAAGAACTATTGAGCTTAGCTCCGTCGTCTCTGTTAATATTGATGGGCACGCCTAATTACGGAGGCAATTGAAATCCATAAAAACCCCATCAATATTAACAGAGACGACGGAGCTAAGCTCAATAGTTCTTGGTATCCAGTAATTGACGGCTACACCAAAGCTAAACGCAAAAAACCATGCTGAATTTTTTCTAACACCAGCTCGTAGAGAAATGGAGCTGGCAGCACGGTATCGCTTCGACACACATAAGTAAACACTCTCACCAATATCATTTGGTCATCTGCCCTGATGATGGACACTGTAACGCTGTCCGAAACGTTGGCTAAAGAAGGAGGTAGCGAAACACGGCATAACACCCCAAAAACAATAACAAAAAAAAAAAAATAAATGTATATTTATATAAAATTCAGGTCTGGTCACCGAATACGGCGAAAGTTATTTCAAGCAACTTTTTTAATTTAGAATGGTGGTCTTACACCAGGGCAATACCGAGAGTAACTTGCCGCGTTATTATTTCTGCATATTATTTCTTATAAATAAATTGTAAAATAACACAAATCAATTCAATAGATAGCAAAACAAAATAGACAACAAAACCTCTGTGAAATGATGTTTATATATGCATGTCTACTTAGTTCGTTACCCTCTTATTTTAACGTAAGGAGCGCATTTTCACACAGGCTTTAAAATCATTTACGTCCATTTTCGAAGGCCACGTTCCCGCCTTTTAGTGGTCAGAGCCGGTTCCGGAAACTAAGCTTCCTACTGTCATGGCTGCCTAATAACATGGCGAACCGGAAGTGAGGTGCTGCTACCGTTAAATATTCAAAGATAAAACTACCTGAGCTAATTCAGTTCCGGTAATGGCCGCACATTATTTCGCTGGCTCATTGTGAGGGAAATTGATATGCTTTAGTAGGTTTACTGAAAAGATTAGTTGAACGTTTAACGTGAATTTCAAATTAATTTTTCCGAAGATTTACTTATCCGAAACTTCTTAGTTTCCTCTGAAAGTTTTAAATTCTAGAAAATTTCTATGAACGCGCTTGACAAAATGTGTTTTAATAGACTGAAAAGTGTGCTTAATTAATGTCCAATTCTTATTAATTTCCTGCGAATAGATTCCAATAAAAATGGGTCATTTTCTGTAATGAAACGAAGTATGGAAATAATTCTATTCATGTTTTAACTGGCGATTTTCCAGTGAGTGCTTCATTTGCATAGTCTATCGGAAACACGTCAGATATAATAGATTGAAAGGGAAGCTTAATTCATGCGTTTTAAATTGCTTTTTGTTTGAGAAGCTTTTCAGCCGGTTTTATTTTGCTTGGTTAGTGTTGAAAAGATAATATTCCATACATGCTGTATATTTGTAGAGCGATGTAGTAGCAAGTGGTAGCAAAAGTAAAGTATATCTTTTCATGATATTTACCTTCTCAAATTTCTAGAAATCGTAATAAACCAATCCCAGCTAGAGCTCGTACTGACGTCATCGACGTTCGTCATCTTCCTTCTCACACGTCTTGTTTGAAAACTAAAAACACTTCTTGACAATATTTAAAATTCCCTACCAAAGGGTCAAAATAAATCACCTTAAAAATTCGAAATGAGAAAGCAAAATAATATTAATTAAATGAAAACAAATCACTTTGTAAAACTCCACTATTTTGCAAAAATTATTTTTATGTTTTAAAACCAAAGATTTCTTTTTCAGGCTTAGATTAAAATTAAAATTAAATTTTTAATCTTATCCTGACGAAAAAGCCATTTGTTTTGAAACGAGTAGATAATTTTGATTAAATAAGTTTTAGAAAGTGATTTTGAGTGATTGCTTTTTTATTTCATTAAAATGACACCACATTGTGAAATTGCAGAGATTGAAGAAGCAAAAAATAGTGGGAAAATAAATACATATTATTTATTTCCCGTATTGATTAGAACCATATAAGTAATGACATTCTTTTGATAGAAATATTTTTTTAAGTTTCTTTTTTGATGGTTTTTTTTTAGATGTTTCTTAATCTCTAGCAACCGCCAAACTAGAAACTTATAGCCATTTTGTTTTTTTTGGCAGTTGAAAGTCCCCGTTAGATATCGATTGTAAGTCCATCTCAGTATTTGAATGATTTTTATCAGCAAAAGAGGATAACTATCATGTTTTTAAGCTTGTGAGCTGGCCAGCTTGTCAGCTTGCCAGCTTGTCAGCTTGTCATCTTTTCAGCTTGTCAGCTTGTCAGCTTGTCAGCTTGTCAGCATGTCAGCTTGTCAACTTGTCAGCTTGTCAGCTTGTCATTTTCTCAGCTAGTCAGCTTATCAGCTTGTCAGCTTGTCAGCTTGTCAGCTTGTCAGCTTGTCAGCTTGTCAGCTTGTCAGCTTGTCAGCTTGTTAGCTTGTCAGCTTGTCAGCTTGTCAGCTTGTCAGCTGACTGATTTCAGCTTTCTACAATAAGATGGAAAGCTGAAATCGCTCCCGAACCAGACCCGGAATCGCCGTATAATAGTAACCTTTCAAATGTCAAAACGTTTAACCGGACACAAAACAAAACTCTATCTTTAAAAACTGCTAGCTCTAAAATTTTATCCAATGAAACGTTTCAAAATATTTAACTTGACCAGACGTCCTAAACTTAACTGACATCTGTTTAGACACCTAAGGACTTAACACAACTAACCACACTAACGACATCTGTTGAAAGAAGTTGAAACTACATGTAATGTAGTTTCAACTTCTTGTAATCCTACATGCTACTTTTAAAAACAATATTTAAACTAGTCCCGTATACACTATATACCACGTCGTCAATTTAAAATGGCTCCAATAGATAGAGGTTTAACCGTCTATACTGTATTCCGTATACATATTGTCTATTCCCGAAATGACCCCGCCAAGCTGAGCGCTCCGCCTAAATCAACCAATAGGACGCTCTCCCGCGTTTTATAGTTTTCCCGCGAAAGGGTAACGCTTTAACGCGGAATACCCTTCCCTCGCTTAAATCGAAAATACAAAAAAAAATATGGCCTGCCTGTCTACGTGACTGGTCTTTTGTATGGTAAATTCACAACGTTGCTTACATAACAAATCGTCACGTTGTCAGTTGTTATTCATTTATTTATATATCTCAGATTTAGAAAACTTTATAATCAGTGAAAACAGGCTAGTGGCCGAATGGAGCTAAGCGCCAAGTTCATTCCAGTTCATCTGTAATTTATTTTTGACTACATAGTATGCATTCAGTTGTGACGATACACCCTGCCTACGTGCACCAAATCGTGAGGAATCTACCCTGGCTACGCTGTATCAAATATGTTGAGATTCTACCCCTATGTACGATCACGGCACCGAATGCGCTGTGTCGCGCCTACCCTCGTAGCTTCAATTTTCGTAGCTTTATATCGTGATGTAACTAACCTATCATTTTTTTGGTACTTCTAGCCTATCTTTAGGACACTCGCATTTTTGTGAGGACCTCTTCCCTCAACCTATTTTTCAAACTTCTACATTATTCTGAGCTAATCTAACCCTATTGTTCGCAATCCCTGTGATAATTTCACACAGTAATCAAGATTTTTGAATTTTTTTGTTTACATTATCTCCGTATCCTGCGTTGTGTAATTTTTTGTTTTAGGATTTACACCCATACGCGTAATAAAACGCATACAAATGTAAAGAGTATAATGTATGGTTTTGTGGTAACTTTGGTTCTTTTAGAGTAAGAGTGAAAGAATTCTAAATTGATTGATTTAAATATCTTCTAACGCGTTTGATAAACTAACCCCGTCCTAGATTTTGTCTATACCTGATATTCGTTTTGTTTATTTCCTCCCTAACACAGCTATATTTAAAATACAAATAAAAGAGAATAACAGTTATCAATTTATAACAAACATTTCATGAAAAGTATTTCCTTTACCTGCGTGAGATGACCTAATTCTAGGTCTCGGTTTTTCACCTGAAGTCTGCAAGCCTCCACCTAACATGAGTTTTATTTTCATGGTTAGTAAACACTAGATTGTTTGGGGAAGGGACGTTTGAAGGAATTGGGTCAAGGATAAAAAAAAATAGTTTTCTGTAAAGGTTGGCTCCTCCACTAACCAAATAGATTCTGGTGACCGACTTCCGAAAAGGCCTTTGTCAATGCACGGCTACACATACCTAAAGACCGGATTTTACCCTCTTCTGCGGGATTCCTTGCTTCGATAGGAGCTTTACGTACCAGAGATAAGTACCAGGTCTTCCATCGTATCCCAGAACTATCCCAACCTCCTCACCTCCAGGCAGTTTAACTCGACTGATTCTAGAAGGGGTATTTCATTGCATCCCTTATCACGACTCTACTCGCGTTGAATGTGGTGTGCGACTGTTTTTGTCGTATCCATCTCCCACGTGATCCGACAGAATCGCACTCCTGCCACCTCTTAGACCTGCTGCGATTGCGCCAAGGGAGCGTTCCAGTTGGCTCGCATCAAATCGAAGGTCGACAAGACTATGATATGCAAATGACTTAGAGTTTTCTTTAAGCGCCGCGCCAGCGTATTCCTCGCATACGTCTCCTACTGCCTCCGCATGCCTCCGTCTTGGCAATACCGTCACAGGGCCTAAAGCTTCTCTCTCCCTTGGGGAAAGTTTCTCACTAACCTTCCCTAGAGACACATAATTGCATACAACAATCCGGAAGTTTACTGCGTGGGTAAAGTTTTTGGATTTGGACTGTATGTCTTCATTCGCTACCAGTGCTTTTTAATGTGGTCACTGAGTCCACGTGTTTAGGTATGAAAGGATAGGGGATACCTATCCTATTAGGTAGGTATAAATGGAAAAGTGAGTTTTTGGTTTGGCTTTATTTTTATTGAGGAAGCCCTCCTCATGAAGTAGTAGGTATTCTCCTAGATAACTAGAAGGGCACTGTTATGCACAAAGTTCTAATTTTCATTTTTGATAAATTTAATTTTTAATTTTGATCTTTCAGACCACAATTGATAAACTTGTCCCTGGATTTTTTATGCTTGTAGAATATTGCTTTAAAATTGCACATATTAATTTTCACATATCAACTGAAAGTTTTTGTCGCAAACTATAACTAATAAACTTGTCCCCAAGCACGCTGCTGCCCAACTCGTTCTAAATAACAAAATAAAAGAATGTCAATGTTTTGTTTATCCATGTTTTTTGTTTAACCATGTGTTTGCTGGATGTCCTACTGCCCTAGAATACGTGATTTTTCTAAAAGATTCTTAGATCAATCCGATTACGGAACAAATTATTAAAGTTTAAATATGAAAGTTAAATAGTTCTGTGTATATACTCGTCGTTGCAAATTCGAAGGCCGAAGTTAACAAACTAAGTCATGTTATGTCCGATGAGATTGACCTGACTCCTTGGATAGGTATTTATTTCATAACTCCCACGCACAGCTATTAGTAAGTATCATGCTGTTATTAAAACTTAAAACCGTTAGTCACCGACATGCTCTGTTCGCAAATTTTATAAATAAGTATGACTGCTTGCTCTGCATTATCTCCAAGAACCTGTAAATAGTTTAATGATAAAAGACTTACCAAAATTCTGCAAATTACCCTTTTGGTGTTTAAAATTTTAATCGCATTCCTTCAAACTAGATTTTTCCATTATAAAAGAATCGATACTAAAAAAACTTTTACTTGGATATTTTCGACTATGTCTAAAACCTTCTCCTACTATTGTTGAATTATAAAAACAATTCTATTTAAAATTTCACTTGAGTATTATTAGATTATGTTAAAACCCTTTGATCCTCTCCCTCTTTTAGTTAATCATTTTAATCACTCATAATAAATCCGTTATTATTATTTATTTATCTCATTGATGTTATTTTATTTGTTTTAAAACCAAAGTTTTAATTTTTAAAATTTGACCATCTAATTAAATCTCTATCGCTTTCGAGCAATTCGTTATTATTATTTATTTATTTCAGTGATGTTATTTTATTTGTTTTTAAACCAAAGTTTTAATTGTTTTTAAATTTGACCATCTTATTAAATCACTATCGCTTTGGAGCAATTCGTTATTATTATTTATTTATTTCACTGATGTTATTTTATTCGTTTTAAAACCAAGTTTTAATTGTTTAATATTTTGTTAATACACTTTGCGACACTGAATTTCTATAATGTTTAAAGACCACTCTCCAATTATCTTTTAGTCGTACGGAAACACCGAATATAAATTCAAATCATCCAAATATTATCATTATTATTATTAAATTCACTGAATTTTACACTTTGATTAAGGTTATAAAAGAATACACCGAATCGTTCACGATTCAACTCTCTCCAGACCGTCTCTGCTGCTAACTCTCACCCAACTGACGACAAGGGCCGGATTATTCCTGTTCAAACTTGTTAAACGCCTTCTTATGTTTAAAATATTTTGAAATAAATCTTCATTAATTGAATTCTGTTTATATTAGAATTTTTACGTACTTGGTTGTAATTCAATTTTAATGGCCGCACTGTCAAATATAATCGGTTTTCTCTAAAGTAAACTTCTATGTCTGATGTGTTAAACCAAACATGTACTTACGCCTTAATTTTTGTTGTTTTGATTACACTAACGGCGCCCAAAGAGACTCTCCGTTTCCAAGACCCTCTGTTTCCAATGTCACTTATATAAACACTCCTCAGGGCCAATAAACATTCATTTCTTTGTCTTTGATTCTGTTTAAAATAAAGTTCGTTCAACTTTAATTCCTGTGGGAACGAAAATGAAGGTCACCCATCGTGATAAAAGTCCACGTGTCTCTTGTTTTGATTATTAGCCGTTACTGGATGTACCTATAATTTACACGATATTAGAAAAAAACTTTGCAGGCCCTCTTGAACGTGAAAATGTCCTTTCCTCCCATAGCGTAGGTGTAGGTAGGCATTACGATTCATCACACAGTAAGTTGACCTGGGGATGAATAGAAAATCGAGCGTCTGAAGAGATTTAATTGTATGGTGGACGACGGTCTTCTGAAAAATCATGTCGTTTGTCGTTAGTTAGTGGAATATGGATTTGTTTTTGTATGAATACTGTACAAAGAGCCAACTGTCTGGAACCAGTGATGCTATATTAAGGGGTGAGGGTACTGGCGCCCCGGCAACCATTTATTGGATAACCAACACCCCTGCCGTAGTCACCCCTAGTGGTTCACTACCTTTGGTGACTTATCACCGGTTCATGGGGTGAGTTTTGTGTTGAGGGGTTTCGTCAAGGTTTTGGTGCCGGATGCGTTAGCCCACCTATTGCGTGGCGGGCCGGATCGGGAGAGACTGGTTGAAGGAGATCTTTTGACCTCCTCATTGCTTTGCACTGGAAGAATGATTTCATACGTCCGTCACGCACTGGCTCCCACTTTCCGACCCAACCCTCATACCTTTTTCCTTTGCAGAACTTCCTCTCCTTCCTTTCTCTAACAAGATCCTCCACACAGCATCCTGAAATATGACTTCCACCCTGAGGGAAATTATTTTCTTCGGCCTTCCGTGTGGAGCTAATGTAAAAAGAAAATTCGACATTTTTTAGGTCGTTTTGAGGGAATCCTAAATAAGCTCTTGCAATATAATGAATTCTATAATGAATTTCGGTGTTGGAAAGAGATGTCCCGTTTTCTATCCGTTGTTGGTTTGATACAATTTCCTAGTTATATTTGGACGTATGTCAGAAATCAGAATCCATCAAGTTAGTTTTTGGGGTGTTGCCGATATGAATGATTTAATATCTGACCAATAATTCAGTACGAGAGTTAGAGTGCTTTCTCAATCAGATTATGTAAGTTTGTATTTACGTATGTTCGTATACCCATACTGTACCCTGTACCTACGTTCGTAGTAAAGTTTATGTTAGATCGCTATACAAATTAGTTATGGACTGCTATTAAGGGTAGTTAGGAAATGGAAGGAGGATTTAAACCAATTGACTATTGAAGCTGGCAGCAAACCTACGCTCCTTTGTTTCCTTTGGAAGGTTTCAGTTCAATTAAACTCAATTATCACATGCCCACATTATTATTTTTATTATTTATTTGTTTACTGACAAATAGTCCATTAATAATATGACAATAACACGAATGAAAAAAAGAGGTGACAGTGAAAGTAAAGTACATATAAATGAAGAGCATTGACAAATTATAATATGAAAGAACATATAGAAGACAACTACAAGTCAAAGCTTGAAGATGGATTTTAAAGACTTTAAAATTACACATTTCGTATTGACTGCCGAAAGTCATTTAAGCTAACACCAAAAAATTCAATGCTTTGACTTGCGTTAACAAGTCTCGACATTCTGGATAAAGGAGAATGATATCCATAATTAGTAGAATGTTGATTGAGGAACAGCAATTCATTATTTCGGAGTCTACGGCAAGGGATGTTAAACTGGATGAGTTGTGACAAAGCAGGTGTGTCAGTAATACTATTGATAATTTTGAAGATGCAAACTAGATCAGTGTCCTTTCTACGTTTTTCTAAAGAAGAAATGTTTAAAGTTTGTTCAATTTCATCATAAGAGTACTCGCCTCTTTCAAGTCCTAATCTCCAAGCAATTCCTCGTAGGAAGCGATGTTGTACGGATTCGATGTGACAAATGTGGACAGCATAGAAAGGAGACCAAATGACACTAGCATATTCAAGGTGAGGGCGAACCAGCGAACAGTAAAGAGTTTTAAGTGTATTTATATGTTTAGTCAGCGGTAATCCTGTGAATGAAGCCGAGTAGTTTAAGGGATTTGTTTACGATGTTATTAATGTGATCATGGAAAGAAAGTTTGCAGTCTATAGTGACCCCAAGGTCATTTTTGTGTTAGTCTAATACAAAGTATTTCTTTGGGGGAGCCAATTCTTCAACATAATATTTTGTGACAGTAGAGAGACAAAAATTATTTTGTTTTTAATCAAACTGAATAGGTTTTTTTGGTTCTATAAAAGGACAAAATTTTGCATACATCAAAATTTAGTTCCATGCAGTTAATTTTGCCAATCATTACCAATTATTAAATTAATCAATATCAAGCTGAAAAAGTAAACAATCAAGAAAAAAAGTAAACATCATTGAAAAAACCCACAGAGAATTTACCAAACCAAAATATTGAACGTAATGTTTGGGTCTGGATAAAAACAAAAAGTGCAGAATTTTTTCATAAGTTAATAACACCAAATCAGATATAACACAATGACATTTACACTAAAGAGAAGCGAAAGCGTGGCTTTTTTCATACAAACTCAACTTAAATTTGAATTTGTGGCCTCTCAACCAAACTGAACTATTACTTTTTTTTTTTTTTTTTTTTTTTCGTAAGAAGCAATTACTTTGTGGTTAGACATTATATTTAAAAGAATTAAAACACTTTGTATTTAAACCACGAATTTATTATTTTGTATATCTACCGGTTTCGCTTCGACCAAGCTTCATCAGGATATAATATAATAATAACTAACTACTAAGGCAGAGATATCAGTTATATATAAGTGGAATGACAGAGGGAGAAAGAAAATCACAAAAGAAAATAATTAGACAGAGACAAAATTAATATGCAAGGGATACAAAGGGTAAACAATTAGTGGGAGGGAGACAACAATGTACATTATACAGAAAAAGATAAATTATAATACAAAAGAACATAATTAGACGGGAGCAAATTAATTTAACAGAGGTACGATGAATATCAATTAGGGGGAAGGAGACAACAGTGTATATATGAGCATAAGTAAATGGGCAACAGTATTCAATAATATAATAAAAAGTCTGATGCATCTTACATTTTAACATAAAGAACAATATTTAGATATGGATGAAATAAATAATTAAGGGACTCAGAATAACAATATAACACAAACATAATATCATGGGGTGGGATGGATGGCCGGAAACAAGTTAAAGATAGGACTATAGGGTGTATTTTTTTGATTTGATAGATTAACTTGGTTATTGAGTAGGAATTCTGACTTATTTGTATTTAACGTTTTTCTAATCTCTAGAGCTTCTAAATTGTCTAATTTAAGACCTATACTGTTTTTATGTAGCATTCGAGTTCCTGATATTTTATTAAAATTATGGTCTGTTGCGATTAAATGGTTTGCAAGTTCAGAGAAACCTTTACCGTTTAGACAGCGTAGATGTTCTTTGACTCTAATATTGACGTTTCGTGCTGTTTTTCCTATATAGAATGCAGGACAATCACTGCAGCTAAGTTGATATATGCCCGAGTGACTTAACTTATCATCTTTATCTTTAGTATTGATTAAGAATTTGCCAAGATTGTTATTTGTGTAGAAGGCCGGTTTAATTTCTAGAGGAAGGTTTCTAACACTTAGGTTAGAAAAATTATTTATAAATAGAATCCTACGCCAATTGTATTTTTGAGTATTGTTATTTGTTATCGGCGCACTTTTGTAAAGGAATTTATTTGTAGATATTTGTTTTAGTTTTTTATTGAGTATTTTATTAACTAAGTCAGGATCGAAGCCATTATTCGACGCTATTTGTTTAATAGTCGATAATTCTTTTGAATAATTAGTGTTAGACAGGGGCACGGAAACTAATCTATGTACCATTGAGTGAAAAGCCGAGTGTTTATGTGAGATTGGGTGATTAGATGTATTGTGTATAGTTATGTCTGTGTAGGTTGGTTTACGGTATACGTTGAACTCAATTCTATTATTTAACAAAGAAAGTGTAAGATCTAGGAAATTTAAGGAAGCATTAATACCTACTTCTAAGGTGAATTGTATTTGAGTGTGAAAAGAGTTTAGAAATTGGAGAAAGGAATTTAATTGTCGATCCGTACCTGACCAAATGCAAAATATATCATCGACGTATCTTTTCCATATGAGCACGTTTTTTAAGAGAGGAGATTTACAAGAGAATATGTTATTTTCTAAGTTATCCATAAATATATCAGCGACCAACGGTGACGTTGGGGCCCCCATGGGCAAGCCCATATTTTGTTCATAAATGATGTTGTTGAATTTAAAGTAATTTTGATTTAAGCATACATTAAACAAACGAGTGAGGTTTCCTAGATCTTACACTTTCTTTGTTAAATAATAGAATTGAGTTCAACGTATACCGTAAACCAACCTACACAGACATAACTATACACAATACATCTAATCACCCAATCTCACATAAACACTCGGCTTTTCACTCAATGGTACATAGATTAGTTTCCGTGCCCCTGTCTAACACTAATTATTCAAAAGAATTATCGACTATTAAACAAATAGCGTCGAATAATGGCTTCGATCCTGACTTAGTTAATAAAATACTCAATAAAAAACTAAAACAAATATCTACAAATAAATTCCTTTACAAAAGTGCGCCGATAACAAATAACAATACTCAAAAATACAATTGGCGTAGGATTCTATTTATAAATAATTTTTCTAACCTAAGTGTTAGAAACCTTCCTCTAGAAATTAAACCGGCCTTCTACACAAATAACAATCTTGGCAAATTCTTAATCAATACTAAAGATAAAGATGATAAGTTAAGTCACTCGGGCATATATCAACTTAGCTGCAGTGATTGTCCTGCATTCTATATAGGAAAAACAGCACGAAACGTCAATATTAGAGTCAAAGAACATCTACGCTGTCTAAACGGTAAAGGTTTCTCTGAACTTGCAAACCATTTAATCGCAACAGACCATAATTTTAATAAAATATCAGGAACTCGAATGCTACATAAAAACAGTATAGGTCTTAAATTAGACAATTTAGAAGCTCTAGAGATTAGAAAAACGTTAAATACAAATAAGTCAGAATTCCTACTCAATAACCAAGTTAATCTATCAAATCAAAAAAATACACCCTATAGTCCTATCTTTAACTTGTTTCCGGCCATCCATCCCACCCCATGATATTATGTTTGTGTTATATTGTTATTCTGAGTCCCTTAATTATTTATTTCATCCATATCTAAATATTGTTCTTTATGTTAAAATG
The DNA here is from genome assembly GCA_936435175.1 of Glyphotaelius pellucidus. NCBI lineage: Eukaryota > Metazoa > Arthropoda > Insecta > Trichoptera > Limnephilidae > Glyphotaelius > Glyphotaelius pellucidus. Next base: position 7,035,447 of record OW386548.1, on the reverse strand, counting down.
TAAGATGCATCAGACTTTTTATTATATTATTGAATACTGTTGCCCATTTACTTATGCTCATATATACACTGTTGTCTCCTTCCCCCTAATTGATATTCATCGTACCTCTGTTAAATTAATTTGCTCCCGTCTAATTATGTTCTTTTGTATTATAATTTATCTTTTTCTGTATAATGTACATTGTTGTCTCCCTCCCACTAATTGTTTACCCTTTGTATCCCTTGCATATTAATTTTGTCTCTGTCTAATTATTTTCTTTTGTGATTTTCTTTCTCCCTCTGTCATTCCACTTATATATAACTGATATCTCTGCCTTAGTAGTTAGTTATTATTATATTATATCCTGATGAAGCTTGGTCGAAGCGAAACCGGTAGATATACAAAATAATAAATTCGTGGTTTAAATACAAAGTGTTTTAATTCTTTTAAATATTACTTTTTTACTTCTTCAATAATCGCAAATTCATTTGTGATTTCATTTTAATCAAATGAAAACAAATCACTTCGTTTTGAGTTGAATTTTTATTTGATCATTGGTTCCGAAGCGTGTTAATATTTTTTTATTAAATAAAAGGTGTGTTTGATTTATTTTAATTAACGACTTCTTTAATCAAAAGTTATAGCAAATATGACTGGTCAGTGGCTGATTTGTCATGTTTGGGACCTGGGCATCGCGTATTCGATTCCTCGGCTGGCTAAGTCCTCCATCCCGACACAAGCAACATTTTCCGCTTAATTCGGTGGTAGTAAAAGATTTTCACATATTGTCAGGTTACTCGTAACCAGGGAATGCTTGTATTTTGTTTTCTTATTTTATTTTGTTTTTAAATTAGCTCCACACAGGAAACCCTGAGGAAAAAACCACTCGTGGCCTGTTTCATCTTTGGGGATGCACACAACCTTAAGTGGAATTTTTAGGGAAAGGAAGAAGATAAAGACCGACCGCAAGATTGAAAGATTGGACCGCACAAGACCTAGACAAACCCCACCCCATGAACCCGGGCACTCCTGCTTAATCACCAAACGAAGCGAACCACTTGGGGTGACCTATACCTACTGGACGTGTTATTTATCCAATAAACAGTTCCCGGGACGCCGGTCCCCAAACCCATCTTTCAAATTATACTATAATAATTTTTTTTGTGTTTTGAATTATTTATTTATAAATACTAATTTTAATTTCATTATTACAATATGTAGGTGTAAAAGAATTCAATTTTGCATGATTTTATGGGGAATTTTACATTTTTGGTGAGTTAATTATTGTAATTATTAACTATCAAATAAATCCACATTTTCAAAAGAGTTTCAATGCGACGCAATTTTGAAGATGGATGAGAACACAATTAATTAATAATTTTATAGTAATTAATTTAATACTACACAACTTCCAACCCTGTACAAATCGCAAGTGCGTCCCACGGTTGAATTTGGCAGCCACCTCTGGTCTAGAGCTCCAAAATATTTGAAAAATACCCTCGACTCTGTGCAGAAACGGGCGGTCCGTTTGACAGATTCTCCCAATTTACAATTTGAATACGGAAAGAGTTCATTCATTCAGTTGGTTTTTGAAGGTGTGCAGTAAGTAGTATTGGTTAACAATATCGATAACAGGAAACACAATCCCACCCAGTAAAAAATGCCGATAGCACATCTCTTATATTTCAATATCTTTGGTAGTCACACTCAAGTCTAGAGTATTAGTACTATTATTACAGTGAGAGCAAGGTTTGGGGGTGAAATTAACTTTGTTATTTTCTGCGACAAATAAAAAAATAAATGAACATTTCAAATACAACTTCAGACTTTTTCTCCGAATTTTGCTTTTTATTTAAATGCAAACAAAAATAAATCTTAAAATCCCTTTCGGCGGCTAAACAATTTGTTTTCTACATTTCAGGTGTGCGCGAAGAGCCCGGTCGGCCGGAAAAGGAAATTGAAAAACAAAAGAGATGCGATTTTATTTTAACAGAGAAAACCTTTTAGTCGACCGAAGGCTGCAGAAATAATACTGAATATTTTAATTTGGGACGATACGATAACAACAGGACAGCGAAGGGGGCTAAGTAAAAGTATTGCTCAAGGCTCTAGGACTCAAAGCGCTTTCCAATGTAGGCTATTGGATAAAAAGGTGTGACCGGGTCGTGTTACTATGTGCTTTCAAATATGGGTTTAGTCCACAACTGTAAGTGATAGGTGAACAATTCATACTACCTACTTTCTATCCAGCTCACAGCCTTCCCGTTAATTATTTATTTTTCAAGTGACATTGTGGTTTTTATATTTTCTGCCCGGGAAACCCATTTGGACATTCCGTAACTGACCTATGTTGTCTCTCACACAAGAAGCTGTAATTGCGTATTCTTTTTTTTTAAATTAACTCCAGACAGGAGGCCCCGATGAAAATAATTTCCCTCGGGGCCTATGTCATCTGAGTTGCTGTGTGGAGGGTCTTTTTATTGAGGCTGTGACGAGACGAAGGAATGAACATTGGTCTTGAAAAATTTTTACAACTTTTGTTATTCAGCGGTACATGATTTCTGCTCACCCCTTCGGAACCCTTAGTTATATTTTGTGTAAGTAGGTATACCGTATTTTCCCTAAACCTACTGCATATTGTATATAAGCAAGTGGAGCCAACTGTCATTACGTCTCCCACACCTGGACACATTGACCCCCAGATTCCTACCCACCCCCAATACATTTTTTCTTCCCAGAACTTCCTCTCCTTCCTTTCATTAAAAAGACTTTCCACACTGCATCCTCTTGTGATCTTCACCACTGCCTGATTTATTTTTTAATTTGTACATTTTTTTTTTATTCTTATGTAAGTGTTCATAAATATCATTTTTGACAAATAAATTAAACTACCATACGCAATTGAATAAGGAATTAAATTTTTTTTTAATATTTTTTTAAGATAAAATATCCTTAAGGGTTAATAACCTATAGGTTACAGCAGCGGTTGTCAACCTTTTTGAGCAGCGTACCTTTTGCCTCTTACTACAAATTTGTTTTACCCCGTACTCTACATCTATCTTATACACACGTTATAAAAGACATGTTTCATTTGTAATTTTTTAATACTTAAATACAATTAATGCAATTTTATACCTCGGGCATTTTTAACTAGTACATGCGAAATTGAAAAAAAAATTCTACGTATTTTTGTTTCGACAAAAAAAAACATGTTCTCCATTTACAACACCCAACTCGCAAAGTGTATTGAGAGAATGAATTTTTTTAACCTCAAAAATATTTGTAGAAATTTTTTTTTTTCATGTATTAGTAGTTAAAATAAAAGCACGATTTCCTACGAGTTACATTCTGTATAATCAATCGTACAATGATAACATATAGTCAATGTGACCCTTGAGCTTGCTTTTTTTTACATGGGCTCTACACAGGAGGCCCTGAAGAAAATAATTTCCCACGGGGCCTATGTCATCTTTGGGGATGCTGTGTGGAGGGTATTTTTAAAGGAAAGAAAGGGGAAGAGAGTTCTGGGAAGAACAGGGTTTAAGGGGTGGGTAGGAATCTGGGGTTCAGTGTGTACTGGTCATATACCTCCAAGACCTAGACAAACCTCACCCCATGAATCACCGGGCACCCCTGCTAAATCACCAAACGTAGCGAACCACCTGGGGTGACCTATGGCAGAGGTGTTGGTTATCCAATAAAGGTTCCCGGGGCGGCAGTACCCATTCCCGCCTCCCAAATTGAATTGCCTGAGCTGAGTTCTAAAACCAACATTCTTGCCATGATATTGCGTTCGATTTTTGCTTCACGCAACCCAGGGGGTACTCATACCACTGGTTGAAAACCGCTACACGTACATCAGAAATAACTCAATATTCAGACGCATATTAAACTAATTATCCAACCAATATACCTGCGCAATCTGATTTCTAATGATCATTATCGGAATTCAGTAGGATCATCATTATCAGGCAATTAAATCAACCCCATCTCGCATTCATCCCCTTCCCTAAAAGGTCCTGAAACCTTCCTGAAACCTACTGAAATTCTGCGATAATTTGCTTAATTAGCATTGTGTTGCGGACTTGGCACGAATTCCCGGAAGTTAATTTGCGTACAGATATTAATGTCACCGGGTTCATTATTTAAGTTCTCTAACAAACATTGATCCCCAATTAGCCAACTGAACATTCAGTATGTTGTGATAGATGTCTACTAGTTATTCTGTTAAGTTACTGATAATATCTTATTGATTTTGGGAACGAGAACACTTGATAAACAATTCATAGTCAAATCGTCATTCATCTGTTATACGGGAAATCAAAAATGCTGCTAAAGTCAGTTTTGTTTTTACAGATTTTGCTATAAATTTGTAGAAGTTGACGTGTTTTCTACTTTTTGTATTTTATGTTATTTGTATTCAATTGTGTATTTTGCTAGTATTAAGGTTCATATCAGGAAGGCTTCTGTTTTGATTGTCTTAAAATTGACATCGGAAAATCAACACATTTAAATCACGCCTTTCTGAAAGTTGATTCGGAAGACATTCGACGGGCGGCGTAGTCCAGCGGTAAGGCTCTTGAACTTCATTCCAAAGGTCGCGGGATCGAATCCCGGCGTGGCAAATAAATTTTATTTGATTAATCCGTGGTATTTCACAATTAATTCATTAAAAATAATATATAGTATATTTGCGGCACGTTCCATAGTGGAAGGTACTCTCAGTATCGCTCTGGTGTAAGATCACCATTCAGAATTGAAACGTTGCTTGAAATGGCTTTAGCCGTGTTTGGTGACCAGATCTGAATAGCCAGGTACTTCCCACTTTCCTCTTACCCACCTCCTTCCCCTCTCCACTACCTTCAGCCTCACAACATATCCCGATTGGAGATGCCATAGTCTCACAGGCTCCAGACGGGAGCAGTTGGGACTCTTGTGCGGTATTCATGTAAAAAAATATATATATATATATTTTTCGATATATATTAAAGCTGGAGGAGACAATAGCTTAGACAGCATGTCGTGACCATGACAAAGACATTAGTCGTTACGCCATTGTGAAGACTCGAATAGGAAAGTCTTCTAAAGTGTGTGATCATGAAGTACTTGTCAGCTTTTCTGAAGGTTCACTTCGGAAAAACAGTTTGTCTCCACGTTCTGAAAGTTCGGCTCGAAAAGACATCTCTGTCGATATTTTGAAGGTTCGACTCGAAAAAAAATTTCGAATAGTTTCAAGTATCTTGTGTTCACTACTATCCGAATATTCAGCCCAGGAAAACATTTGCTTTGATGAACTGATATTCTGGTCGAAAAAATGAGCTAGAATAACTGGATTTTGAATGGCTAATCGAGATTTAGCGACCGAACTCAATTAACAATTAGCACTCAGTGCAAAGCCAAAACTGACTGTCTATTTAAAAATTCCGTTTCTCTTAATTCATGAATGCAGTGGTCGCTCGCAAGCACGGAACCGTGGTTAGTCGACATTTCTCATGAATTAAATTAACATTTAAGGAACCTTGACACGATTAGCTGAGTGTATTCCAGCGACGTGCGACGTACGACATTTCCCGAGTCGCCATTCCACGAGCCAGAAAAGTGATCTCACCGCGAATACATCAAAGCCTGCAACCCCTACTCCTTAACGTCCGCCCCCGGCCTGGAGGACAGAGTCAGAGAGTGGCACTCGTTTATCCGCCGCTCCATTTATCCGCTGGGGAGACTGTTTTCTGTAACCTATCTTCTCTCTGTTGGAGGACTTAAGACGTATTTGAGTTTGAGGGCACTACAGATGACTCACACGTGAGACTAATATTAATTAAATTTTCTACTGGAGTCTAATTAATGTAGTTCCAGATAACTGCTTTTGCTATCACCCATGGAACTAGACACTTGTAAACAGTCTTAATTTTTTGATGAACCAATAAGTACGCCTCTGCCATAGGTTACCCCAAGTAGCTCACTACGTTTGGTGACTTAGCACGGGTATGAGGGTGAGATTTTTCTACGTCTTGGCGGCGGATATGTGTGCCCACCTAATGCGTGGCGGGTAGGATCAGAAGAGACTAGTTGATCTGGATTTTTTGACCTCTCCAGCCGGACTCTCTCGGCCCATCACCTTGTGTCGCGGTGGGAGGGATGGATTCATCCGTCCGTCATTCCTGGTTATATTGAACCCCAGATTCCTACCCACCCCTCATACCATATTCCTTCCCAGAACTTCTATTTTCCTTGCTTTACCCCCCACACAGCATCCCCAAAGATGAAATAGGCCCTGACGGATTTTTTCCCTCTGGGCTTCCTGTGTGGAAATAATGTAAAAAAAGTAACAATTGCCTGCTTCAGAAAGTTAGAACGTTGCACATTTCTCTTAAATGTAATGCATGTTGCACTAATATATCGGATTAGGTAAAATAATGAAACTAGATTGAAGCAAACTAGTCAAAAAATCTAATTTAACGTGGAGTTATACAATTAATAAACGTAGTATCAGTGTATTTTTCAATCAAACACCGAAGATATTTCTTTAGAAGGGCTTAATAGCTATTTTACCGTGTGCATTATACCCACATAAACACACATTATTATGAAGAAAAATAAAGAACAATATTTTAGAATTTTTTTTACGTCTCCACACAATACAATAATTAATAATTTCCCTCAGAGTCTTTGTCATCTTTGGAGAAGATGTGGAAGGAGTGAACATGTGTCTTGAAGAGACAGATGCTCCCAAATCGTGTCTCGGAAACGGCTAAACGAATGCCTTTGGAATCCACACCGTTCCCATTAATATTCGAGTGCGTTTACAAACAACTAGTAAAATAATTCAAGATCCCAAACATTGATATAATTCTTAACCCCGGCCAAAATCCATCTCACCCCTGACAGTGCTGACAGATCTTCATCCCCTAACTGATGCGGTTACTACTACAAATAAATTCTACTCCACCTCTTCCGACACGTCTTCAATTTCTCATCGTGGTTTCCAACGCGATAATAGTTTCTTTTAACATGAGTTTTACGTGTTTTGCTTGTTGCTTCAACATTTGGAAGCTGTATTAGGATGAATTTAAATAAAGTGACTTACTATTCAAATAGATTAAATCTTATTATTAATATCTCATGTTATCAGAAAGGCTTGGAAAAACGGTGGTCGGATGTATGTATGATTGACGTTATTACCACACTCGAGATCGCCCTCTCTATTTCAGAAGTACGGTCCAACGCGCATGCGTTTCAGTGGCAACAAATGAATAATGCCAGTATTTAAAATCAAATTACAAATAGTTCTTACGCTTAAAATATTAAACGTTTATATGTTTACATATCATCAAAAAATTTGAAACCCACCAATCAAAAAGATATCAAGACAACATCAAAATACCAAAATTTAATACCAAACTAATGCAAAACAATTATATCTATTTAAGAATAAAGTATTTCAACAACCTTCCAATTGAAATAAAAAAAAATCCATAAACTGAAAATCAAACTGAAGCCACACTTGATCAGGAATAATTAACTAAATAATTACCTGTTTTTCCCTTTCTTTCTATTTATTATCAATCTATATTCATCTCTATTTTATTTAGATTTTTCGAATTTCTCTAAAGTGCACAATATTTTAGTATGTAACCGTATCCTTTGTATGTACACCTTCACATATAGATGATCCAGAAGTTTCAATTGTTCCTATTATATACTTATCTGTTGCATAATGTTATTCTATTTGTTATAATTAGTGTAACTCGCTCATCAAGCACAAGAACTAGCTTCTTCTTTGGTGAGATTGCAATTTTAAATAATTTCTGTACCGATATGTAATTTATATAACACCACTGTACTTATATATCTATATTAAATTTAAAAAAAAAAATTAAAAAAATGTTGATACTTCTGATGTAATGAATAAAGTGATAAAATAAGATCTATAATGCTGTAAACACGGGGTCTCTTTCTTTATTGCGAAGTAAACACTTGAGTCACCTGATCCCTTAACACGGTAGTCCGGAATAGAATTTTTATTTCTTCTTTAATAATAATTTATATTATTCCGGAATGTGGGTAGGTTAGTGCGATTCCACACATCACAAGCAATCTTCCCAACTTACCTTCCATTGATATGCTTGATGAAACTCTGAGTGACCACCTCAGGCGCAGGGGCTCCATCGAAGCCGGCTCCATCGAAGCTCCATCGAAGCCCCAGGGCTCCCACAGGTACTTTAGTAGTACACAACTGCTGACCCTGTACAAATGGCAATGTTGAATTTTGCAACAACCTTTGGTCTGGACCCCCAAAATATCCGAAAAAAACCCTCGATACTGAACAGAAACGGGCGGTCCGTTTGATATATTCCTCCTATTTTAACACGCGGATTGCAATCTTTGGAGCATAGGCGTCAGGTAGGTATGCTGTCTTTGTTCTATCGGTTTTTTTTTCATTTTAGCGACTATATAAAATAATTGTATATACATAATATAATGGTGAATTTAAGTAAGTATAGATTTTGTATTTCTTAGCCCTTCTCACTAGGGGATCCTGTGCCGAGGTGAACTAAAGTTATTTAAATGTAGTTTATTTGTCTTCTGTGTCGTTTTTAGTGTCTTCGACATAGTGGTTTTTTCATTGACCTCTTTCAGCCATATTTTTATTCTTGATTTGTACTCATTAGACTTTTTTATTAGTTTAATGTCTTGGGGAAGTATGTTATGGAGTTTTGTTTCAACGTGTGTGAAGTTTCTTTCTCCGAATGTCGTTTCATAAATTGGAATATTTTTTATGTCATTTTTATTCGATCTAGTGTTATGCATACACGGTCTAGTCTCTCTTTAATAGCTTCAATAATATATTTTTGGCATATATTTGTTGTACATTTGGTACCTCAAGGCTATTGAAAATTTCAATTGGAGGCGTTCTAATGGGTACTTTCAGTATAGTCTTTATGATTCCTATTTTTATTTGTATTCAGGTTATGTATGTACTTATGTGTAGCAGATCCCACCCTGCGATTCCGTATTCAATTCAAGAATGACATAACGCGTAGTAGACCTTTTCCATATCCTTTTTATTTACCACATTTCTTAGATTTTTAAAGAAATATATAAGGCTTGTGAGTTTTTCAGTGGTATCTTTGATGTGTAGGTCCCATCTAAGATTTTCATCGATTATTACTCCGAGATATTTTGTGTTTTTTCTATAACTGAGCAGTTATACATTGAACATTATTTCTATGGCATTCGTGTAATTTTAGATCTAGTGATTTTATTGGTTGGCTCCTTGAGTTCATTGAAAAGGTTATATATTTAGTTTTGCGTATATTAAGGATAAGCGAATTGACTTTAAGCCAATTTTGAAGTGCACTAAGTGCACTATTACAATTAAAGATGTTCCGAGGAACTAGCGTTATTGTTACTAACAAAACTGGGATTGATTTTTAAACAACACAAACTACTCCGTAATTTACATAGGTCTGCGCTAACAAATTACATTAAAAAAAAAATTATTTTAGTTTTACCATTATTCTAGTCTAGAAAAAAAAACACTTTTTTTTTCTTCATATTTCCAAAGTTTAAATATTCAAAAATATCTCCTTGAAAGGATTTTTCGAAATTCGCATTATTTTAAAATTTATAACCATTTTAATGTCGCGGTTTAGACGGAATCTAACCAAAATCTAAATAGAGCAAAATTTTGAAAGCATTTTTCTCCGAACCACTTTTTTCGGGACGGTTGACACGATATCTCAAGTTCTACTTAACCAATTTACTTGAAATTTGCTGTGAGCATTCTCTATACATTCCTCTATGGCGGGAACTAGAACTATAACAAAATTTCAATTTTCACTATATTTAAAAAAATTCGAAAGTCAAAAAAACTGGTACAAAAACGTGTTTTTTATTTCAATCAGCCGCCATTTTGCGAAAAAAAAATTTTTTTTACTTTTCCTTAGTTCGGGCCATAGCCGCATTTGTTTGGATTAAAAATTATTTTTTATTTTTTTTAAATTACTGGGAGGGTTGCAATCGTGTCAACCAGGGCGCGCCATTTTTTTAAGACCCCCCACTTCAACACCCTGTAACTTTTTGAGTTTTTAATTTTTTCGTTCGAATCTTTTTTTAATGGATTCTTTAATGTTTAATAAATATTTGCTAAAATAAAAGTTGGTAAAAATATTATTGGTTTTTTTTTTATTGCACCTGAAAAAACACCAACAATTCGTGCTTCTAGACTAGAATACCCCCTTAAATATGTTTAATTCAATCTCTTCCCAACGCACATCGCTTTAGGTGATTTTCGACAAAAACGATGCAGTAAAAAATGTTTTTTTTCTTAAAAGTCATTGACTGCCACTGCCTAATGCCAAAAAAGCAAAATCCTGCTACTCCGTTGGCAATCAAGAGGCAAACTTTTGATGAGCTTTTTGAAACGTATTAATTGCAGTAAATAGCGGCTGTACTGGGTGGGATTTAGAGCGAAGGGCCTTGTCATTCAAAGTTTAATACCATTCCTTTGGACCCTTATGGACAGCTGTCTGATAAGGGTGACAGGTCTAAGCACCGCCGTCATTCGAGGTCTGCAATTTGTAGGGGCCAAATTGCGCGTTTTCTCGAGTATTATTTTTCCGGAGCCTTTAAATATTTCCCCGAAAAGCGTACCTTAATATTAGGAATGAGTAAAATGATGTTTTTTTTACATCTCAGGGAACAAATTATGAAAAGGTTTCCGAAATATTTTTGTTCAACCACATTCTTAGCATTATTTTCGCATCACCATTGTTATGATGTTGAATACATAATATATTTATACAGGGTGTTAAAGGTGTGATGTAATGAAGGAATCATCAGTGCTGCGTTGGTCACGTGGGTTCTATGTTTTCTTTTAAGGGGTCAAAGACGTGGTTGCGTTATATTTGAATATTCATAGGTGTCGCCCTAACAGACGAAGAGAAAAACTTTGGAACGTTTCGAGTGGGAATCAGTATGATATTGACACCTGTCGTTTAAATTTGAAGCTTGCAATGTAGACTGCTTAAAACAAAAGAAGAGTTATTAGACGATAGAGATAGGGCATAGGGTTACGCCCATCAGGGAGTAACACCAATAACGGACTCGAGGACCGGAACAAAGGGATTTCGGACTTTGGACTGGGCAATAAAACGTTTAATTAATGATCCTGATGTTCTCACGAAGTATGGAGGGCAATGAACTTTAGATAAACAACCGGTGCATTGCGGCCATTGACTCGAATTTGAATGTAAACATTCAGGGCATTACGGAGTTGACAACCATAGAAAACGAGTGGAAATGTTAACTTTAAATATAAAAAATGCAAACTTACGTAAATGAAAGAATTATATAATTAGAAATGAGGGTAGGGAACACAAAAAAAAAAGTTATGACGGAAGAATTTCACTGAATTAGTGTTTATATAAAATTACAAATGATTTAATTGATAGTCCGGTATTATTTGGATTGATAAGCTTCCGAATTCCACTTCGTAATACTAGAAGTCAGGATTTATATTAGTGCAGGAGTCTTGGGACTAACTACCATATGTATTCCTCATTGCCCAGAATACTAATGGATGGAAACGATTATACCAAGTAGGTGGATATCTTCAATTTATCTTTGAATAAATATAGATTATTTTATTAAGGCAGTTCGGTTATGTGCAATAAATACGAAATAATAACCATGCACTATTTGTAAAAGCCCAGGAAGGGGGCGTTTAGTAACAAAATGACTTTATACCGTAGGCACTTCAGACAAAGCATATTGTGCGTGGTGACTAACAGTCGCTGATCTGAAGGAAATGAACAAATTGAACGAGAAGGGGCGTGGGTGCAAGTTGACCATAATTATTAAAGCTGTGAAAACAAGGCTGGTGAAAAGAAAAAAAAAAAAGAAAAAGGGGCGAATTTCAAAATAAAATTCTATTAAAATTAATATATCATTGCTCGGAGAGGAGGGTCTAGGATCTAGCATCTCGGAAACATTTAGAGACAAAAAAAAGGGGATTAACAGCCACGTCTGGGGCCAAGGGATCATATGTCACATAGCAACTTATTAGCGAGAGAAAAAAAAGGGAATTTTGCGCAACATTAGACTAGGAAAGTACAGTGGGACAGAGGAACGATCACGTTGAAATGAGCTTAGATAAATGGTTGTCGAGCTCTTGCACTTTATTGTGTTTATAACAACAATTTTTCTGACATGGTTTTTAGGCAATTAGGAGATTTTATTGCCCTAAAGGGTGATCAAGAAATACACGTGGCTTATGGATTATTTACTCTAAGAAAAAACAATTAAAACTAACGACCGAGATATAAAACATGATTAATTGCTTGGACTTATTTAATTTTCGAAATGTAAATAACGATTAGACGAAATTGATGGCTTTTCCTGCAAGAATGAGATGCATTTTAGGCGGGGCCCCGAGGATGCAATAAAATTGACGGATATTCCAGGGTCGGACTTTGGTAGTGAGCAAAAGAAAAACGGAGATTATATATAAAATTCGAGTAGCTGGTAAGATAGATTTTATGTTGAAAGGCTTGGTGGGAAAACATGTGTAGAGAAAACAAAATTGCGAGTGTTAAATGCGAAATTGCGCAATCAGGGGTGTCATCAGAGCGTTGCGAGGAAGATACCATCTCGGATCAGGCTTTGACTAATCATAAAGTTATAAGGGAAAGAGGAATACCCTGGGAAGGGGAGAGCAGACAAAGATAGTAATAAAGGAAACTTTGGGGAACAGAAAATTGTGAAGATTGGGTGGAAAAGTAAAAGAAGTGGGTGTAAACGACAAAAAAAGCGTAAATACGGTCTAGAAATGTAATGGATATACATTCAAGGAGAACGTAGGTGCCTAGAGAAAGAGATAATTATAGAAATCCCATAATCAAGTCGGAAAAGTAGCGGTATCTGCGTTTTGCAAACGCCTGTGCAAATTCGAGATCTAGATTCAGTACGTCACGGACGGACACTTTCCAAATTGAAGGAAAACGGGACAAAAAAACAGTCTCATATGAATAATAATTTTGTATTCTGAAACAAAGGGAAGAAGTGGGCGATCTATAGTACAATCTCTAAGTTCGGATCTGGTAACTATCTTATGAAGAGTGCGTCCGATGGGTAGTGGCTAATTATTGATTTAGCATTGTAGTGAATTGAATGTTCCGATTCTCGAGTTGATATAGCTTATTATCTCAGACCATTGAAATTACGATTAAGCTCTTTTGGAGCTGAGGGACCTATTTAAAGCCTTGCAGGAGCTGTTTAGTCAGTCGGTTTTCGAGTGCGGTAAGGATCCTGAAGTGTCCTAGTGTGTCGCGAGAATTGTCTTCGTTAGTATTTTTGATTTTATCAGTTAATTTTCCAGGACTTAGAAAATATCTGAAAAGATACTTACTAATAACTTCAGTGTCTTCAGGACTTAGAAAATTTCTGAAAAGATAATAGTAAATTCAGTGTCTTCAGGACTTAGAAAATTTCAAGGAAGTGCTTCATTTACTTTGAAATATCTCTATCTTAAAGCAGTGAAATTCTATAAAAATTTAAATTTAAATTCAGTGAATAAATAAATTTAGATCTAAAACTTAGCGTAAAAATTTAAAATAAAAATTTACTTTCTTTATCAATCCGGTTTAAACAATGGTGGTTTATTGTAGTAACTTATCCGTGTTAAATCCAGTGCTAAATAACAACATCGTTAAATTCAATTTATCAAGTTAACCGTTATTGGAATAATTTATATATTACTAAATTAATATACGGCACCTTAGATAACGTAATCAACTATACTTTTATCGGGGTATAAATATTATACATCAGAGGTGTTTATAAAAAGTTATTAAAAATTTTGAAATGTTTTAAGTAATAATAAAAAATAAAAAATCGAATGATCAAGTTAATCACGTTTGATATAGTTTAAAAAATAATAACGTCGTCAGAAATAATAACATAAAATAAATTGTGGCGTGAAGTGTTTATATAAGTTATTAAAAATTTTGAAATGTTTAAAGTAATAATAAATAATAAAAATTGGACGATCAAATTAATCACGTTTAATATAGCTTAAAATAATAACATCGTCGGATATAATAAATTCAGTTAAATAATTTAATAATAATAAATAAATGTAAAGATTGAATGACCAAATTAATCACGTTTTGAGATAGGTAAAACCTTGTATCGTCCGAAGTAATGAGAAATTGTTGTTTTAGTAATGAAGATTTCAGGTTGGATTCCGATTTTTCAAAGAGCAGAGTATACCCTGTGGAGCTTTGAATACCAAGTCGGAGAAAAGTGAGTCAGTTTTCCTTTAAAATTTTCCAGGAGCATGACCAGCGAGAGACGGAGAGCAGGGTGGTGCCAACTCGATTTTCAGAGCTCGTCTCTGGATAAAACAGACTATTTGTTTGTGTGTATATGTGACCGTATTTATGAACTAATATCTATGTATATCTAATATTATTACACTTAATTTTACAGGAGGAAATGGGATAATCAAGATGTAGTTTACTATCAACTTAGGTGGCGTATAGAAAGCCGTGCTCGTGTATATTTTAGCGTGTTTGGGGGAATAAATAAATGAAATCAGGTCGCTCGGGAACCACCTAACAGATAATTAAACTACTTTTCTATAATGTTCGTAAGTTGAACCAAAATCAAGTAACTTAGGTATTTTTAGAAGGTATATAAAATACCTAACTATAGCAATCATATGTTGAAGGGGGATAAAAACAAACAATTAACTGTGTCACTGGGTCAGCTATAAATACAAGGTCGTGTTTACTTAACTGAGAGTACATACTTGTTGAAATAAAAGTGCATACCGATGCTCATTCACCAGGGTAGTAGGTCGAAGCGTTATATAAACAAACAATTAACTATGTCACTGGGTCAACTATAAATACAAGGTCGTGCTACATAACTGGGAAGTACCCGTTGCTTAGTGGGTTAGTGGTGTCATAAGTGGGGACGTTTTACCAATGATATTTTAACATTGTATATGTTTTGGATTATTTAAAGAAGGGCGGTTATTTATTATATTAGACAATGGACGTGACAAGTGTCAGGGACGACCAAATGTAGGGTCGGTCGATTAATGAAGTCAATCAATTGCATGATTGATTAATTCTTTTATGTACCCAATTAAATTACATTCAAAACTTTATATGGAAAAAAAAAAAATCAAGTTGTAAGTTTTCAAGCATATTCTATACTTTACTATTAGACGGTTGATAAATCACGGGAAAGCAACTTTGTCGAAGAAACTTTTAAATCTTTGGGATAATTGCAAGTCGAGTCAAACATGGGAGTTGACCTTTCATGATAAGGGTCTCAAAAGAAAAATGAAACAGAGTTAATGAACTCTAAAATAAAATCATTAAAACAAAACAAATCAATCCTGGAGTTCGGTAGCTCTCCAAAATCAAACTACCAGTATAAGATCTTAATTTATTGGTTATTTATTGTTATACTCCAATATTATTAAGTATATATCTGATCATTGGCTGGAAACTCACAACTTCCTTCACGAAATTCAGGTCCCCAATGCGGTGTACATAATGTCGCATTGTGGATTATAAACCTCACCCAAAGTATGTTTACTTATATATCTTTCTATGTATTGTCCATTGAATAGTGCAAATTCGTTTTAAAGTTAAACGCCTAAGGCCTGGAGGTCGTGTTGCACCTTTTTCTGGACGTGATAAAAGGCCTAGGAAACCTCGTTATCACAAAACACCGTGAGTATATGATTGTACCGAGGACGAAACCGGTTCGCCTTCAGTAAAAATTAAATCCAAGGAGGAGTCGGAATCTGGGGGTCATCGGGCTCTTGGGGAGACTTGAAGGTACCGCACGAGGGTGAGGAGTCACTAAAACGCGATAACTGTAGGTATCAATTAGTGACAGCATCTGTGACTGTGGGATATTCTTGTTGAACTGGGATCACCTGGTGTACTTGTTGGAGGATACGGAGCCAGATTATGCCAGAAAAGGGTTTGTTCCTGATTCGTCCACTGTACAATAACTGGGGTACTAACCAACTAAATCATGATTGTATTTTATAAACTTATAGCTTATAAACTTGGAGCCGAAGGATGTGGATTAAATGATCGGAGTAAACATTGTATTAACCATCACTAACTGATTCATTGTCTTGTATAAATGTTTTGAAATTGTTTGTAATTTGGGGTACTGGCAGGTAATATGTAGGCCATACAAAATGGGTAGGGACTCCATATTGGGATTTAGGTCATTCAATCGCGTTTGGAAAAGGAAAATAAAATTAAATTAGTCTCGTAATTAAATAATCAATTCAGTCTCTCTCGATTCAACGCTTCACTAGAACCAAGGTTACCACAAACAATAAAATAATTAGATTTCTATATCATGAAACAAAAATCAATCACAACGTATGATGAAGTCTACTTATAAAAATTTATACGTGTAATTTTATGTTCATGTCATAAAAGACGTATACAAAGTCGAGTACACATTTTATTCAAATGTAAAGTACTGGGGGATTAAAAGGAGCATCCTATAGTTATCGGAAGGGTCGGGAGAAAATTTCATGAAGGCTTATGTGGATTAGGGGAGGAATTTCCATCACCGTACTCCGCATATAGAAAGCCTTAAAAGAGTAAATTATTTGATCACAGTCAGAAGAAGGGTTTAGGAAAGCTCCAACTCTTTAGCTATCAAGCATGAAAGAGGGGAAAAGCGAGAATATTACAAAGGACGTACTTTACTTACTTTAACCAGTGATTCCTGACATTATTTGGAGTAAAAAATGTAAACGAAATTTTGGTCTCCGATGACTTTTTTGTAACTTTTTTTTTTCAAATTTTTTTTCTTCAAAATCAAACCAAAAAAAAATTGTTCCTAATGTCGTCACTGGTCACTCCGCCGAGTAGCCGACCACCCCTTACCCCGCCTCCAACTGTCCAACACCTACCATTTTTTTTTTTTTTTGTATAAAAAAAAAACATCAAAAATATCACCGGAGACCAAAATTTTATTTACATTTTTTACTCCAAATAATGTTAGGAATCACTGGTTAAACTAAGTCAAGTACGTCCCTTAACACCCTCTATATATAGTAATTAAATTATGCTTGCTTGGGTGTATATGTAAGAGATGTCTATGTTTTGCTAAACCATTCATCCGATTGCGATGAAACTTTGGGGATTTGATGTGTGCATACCCGTTATGTTTTCTATGTGGTGAGCACTGGTATTATGAAATTTGTATAAAAAACTGCAACATTTAGCATGCGAGCTGTTTTAAAACTGATGTTCATATATAAATAGCTTTTCTTATTTTGAAACGGTTCAGGGTGGACTTCCAGTTTTAAACATTTTTCCTATTTCTTGTTAACATATGGAAAAAAGTTGTGAAGGATTTTAATTCAAAAGAAAATTCATACTCAGTTTTTATTATGTAATGTTTGTTAACAATTTTCTAGTTTATATATTCTTTTTTTTTTCTTACTTTTAATCGGTATGAAATATTATATTAAAACTTACTAATGTTAAAAATCTCAAAATATTACGGAATAGAATGTACAGAAAACAAATATGCAGAATGAGATAAATTTTAAAAATGCTTAAGAAATTAAACAGAATTAGTGTTAAACCAAGAATTTTCGACAACGTTTTGATTTTATCCTGCGAAGATTTTATCAATTTACTATGAACCTAATTTAGAAACACTACTTTACAATAAGAACTTCCACACACACACCATACATGACAGAAAGAAACCATCAAGCTAAAAAAATAACAAAACAAAAACACCAAATTGTTTACTGTATAAATTAATTCCGATTTGGTTTCTAGTGAACTTAATAATGTACATGCACAAAAGTTCTTTCACTCCGCTTACAAAATCCATATGAGTATATGTATATATATATACTATGGTAGGTGTGGTAAATAAATAAATAAATTTTTTGCTATTTTCGATTGCTAAACTCGAATTTACTTTTTGATTATTACGTCTTTTTGATTATTCTTCATTTTATGCATAATGCACAGGGTCTGGCTAGTTCTAATGAATGATCTGATGCTATTACAAATGTGTGCCCTTAAGTTATAAGAGGGTAATCATCTCTGGTTTGGTCCACCGCAGGTTTGGGCTGTCCCTTGGGACGTATCGGATTTTAAATAATAGCTGTGCGCTCTCCTTACAATTCACAGCTTCTAATGGGATTAAACCAGCGAAGTATAAAAGCCTTCTCTGATCTCCCAATGGCAATGCAGGATATGACAGGAATACTTCTGCAGATGCTCGATATCGATTCATGTGGGAGTTACAGCTAGCGTTTGCCATAAATAACCACACGTTTCTATACAAAATACATAGCCATCTTTCTTTTTAAGCTCTCAACTTTAAAACTTCTTAATAATGCCTGCAGATAATTTTAAAAGATATGAACAAATATAATAGTATAGTAAAAAAAAGGTTTGCAACTATGATATCAAGATTTAACTCAATAATAATGCAACAGGTTGACGATAGGTGTCTCTATTGTCACTTTGATTTATCACTAGTACATTGAGTAGTTTTCTTGCTTTACTGTTGTTCCTGTGTAGAACCGTTTCCTGTTTTATGACACGGAATTAAAATTTTATTCTTCTAATTTCATGCTCTTACCGAGCAACAAAGACCAAGTCTTAATATTTAATGACTATATTGGAATTGATTGCAATAATAAAATTTTCCTGTCATAACGGTTTGTGTATTTGCCAAGTTCTTGACATCGTTGCACAATGTGCGCCACACGAATTGACATTTCATGTCTTTGCACCACACGAGTTGGCTTTTATGAAAGGCGCGTCCCTGACAAAATACAAATATAAACGCAATATTCACGCAAAGAAAAATATTTAAATCAAAAATACAAATAATAACACGTATCACGCATCCGGCGACTTTTTTCGAGGCGGGGGAGCCTGAATGCTACTCTGTTCACCCTCATCTCGCGCAGTTGTTACTTGGATTATAATTGGATGTGTTATGGCTGCGTTTATCCAATACCAGTATACTTTCACACCATTATCTCTTACACACTGATGGTTCGCTTTTCATTGATTCTGTCAACAAACACAAAAAAACATTCATTGATTCTGTCAACAACGTAAAAAACCGACACAGGACAGAACGCTGATGAAGAGCGAGTTTACTACACTGTCGTGCAAAGGTAGTCTCATCGAAATTGCTCAGCAGGCATCAGAACATTGCCTTCTCGCTTTTATTTCACGTAA
The DNA here is from genome assembly GCA_936435175.1 of Glyphotaelius pellucidus. Taxonomy (NCBI): domain Eukaryota; kingdom Metazoa; phylum Arthropoda; class Insecta; order Trichoptera; family Limnephilidae; genus Glyphotaelius; species Glyphotaelius pellucidus. The sequence goes on along the minus strand of OW386548.1, from coordinate 7,016,191 downwards.
AGTTTTCAAATGTTTCCCTCTTTTGTATTATTTTTCAGTGAAAGCTTGCTGTTCCCCTAGGATTAATACAGCAACAATAATAGATTCCGGCTGCACCAGATTTATTTCTCGAATCGAACCCATCTCCCCCTAGAGGAAGCTGCGCGAATACAGATTCAGACAAACGTAGACAATGGTCCGAAAAAGGGGTCGGACTGGAAAATGGGTAATGCCAAAGGTTGATGTATTCTGGGAAAGCGTTTTGGGATAAATTTATTACTGGAAATCTTAAACGAATCAACATGGGAAGGAAAAAAGCCCTGCAATATCGATAAAATTAAAACAAATCTATTAAATTTATTTTATCTTATGCCAATTGTAAAAAAATTAAAAAAATTATGTTTGCTTTTTTAATATTTTATTATTAACTATAATAAAAAATTTTTAATAGAAAGTTATCAAAAATATAGATACCTATAATAAGAATAATATTCAATACTGTATGACGGTCAAAAATGAAAGAGGCATTCTAATAATCAAACAGGCCTTTAGTACCTTTCGTTCGCCTCGTACATTCATCAGAGACATACGTTCACTATATTTCCATGTTCTCCCTCCCCACGTTCATTACACCTCTCTAAATACAAACCGACCACTCACTCAGACATACAGACTAATAATAATTACAATATAATGTTTTATTTACTATCCACATTTTTATATTTTTTTTTTTTACATTAACTCCACACAGGAGGCCCTGAGGAAAAAATAATTTCCCTCAGGGCCTATGTCATCTTTGAGGATGCTGTGTGGAGGGTGTTTTTGAGGAGAGGAAGGAGTGAACATGAGTCTTGAAGAGACCCATATTGTAGGAGGGAGGAAACACAGAGGCCGGCAAATCGTTCCACAGCCGAGCTGTTGAACTCAAGAACGAGTCGTAGAAACGACCCGTTCTCATGTGACTAATGTCAACCGTGTACAAATGTTGAGCGCGCGTTTGGCGTGTTTCCCGACTATGCACCGGTGCCGAGGGGATCAATGACGCTAGTTCCTCGGAGCATCTTCCATTGTAATACCGGTAGAACAAGGACAGCATTCCCACCTGGCGCCTGTGCTCTAAAGATTGCAATCCGTTAGTTAAATTAGGAGAATCTATCAAACGGACCGCCCGTTTCTGCACAGAGTCAAGGGTTTTTTTCAGGTATTTATATCATTTCATATTTAATTTTTTCTGGTAGTCTTGTCTTTTTTGAGTTTTCTCCGAGTGATGAGGTGTTTCTGGGTCTGAGTCGACTAGAAATGGCTCCGATATTCCCGCCTCTGAACAGAAATTTCTCTAACGACGTCTTTCTCTGAAATGAAGTCAGAGACGTTCAATTCATCGGCTGACAACCAGTTGATTTCAAAATGTACGTATTCAATTACTTTTTCAAGATAACGTAGCTTAGATATTTGATCCTGATGTCTTTTGCACAATAACATTTTGTCGTTTAATGTCACTTTTTCTTATATAATCACTAATAATTAAGCAATATCAGTGAGAACCTATTATTGGTTCAATTATTATCTTTTTTTACCACACTAAAATATAATATTGTAAACTTCTGGTTTTCCCAACAAAATAAAAATATTTTATTTATTTTTATCAAGTTTTATTTGTGGAACTCCACTTTAATTTTTTATTTCTTTTATATGTTCAATAATATTATTATTCAATTTATAAAAACAGTTTATTTATAAACAAGTTCTGCGTGACAGCTGTTTCGCCTTCTGAAGGCGAAACAGGTCTAGTTTGATTATGCCTTCAGAAGGCGAAACCGCTGTCACGCGTAATAATAATTACCTAGCAGAACTTGTTTATAAATAAACTGTATTTATAAATTGAATAATATTATTATTGAATATATTAAAGAAATAAAAATACAAATTAATATATAAACAAAGAAAAGTTTGATATCTACGTAAAAGCAATGTGGAGGAAAGCTTTTTCAAATCACTGTCACTTTCCCAACAATATTCTCTTCACGTACCCGCTCCGCCATAAACGCTTTTTTAAATGTGCGCCATTAAACTAAATGCACTTTATATGGTAAAATGGAAACTAGTCCCCAACTGGTGTGCAGCAAAAACTGTTAAAAAAATACTAAAACATCCCAATCCACTGCCACAGGTGCTGTATTATTTTGTTAGAGCCTTTGTTTGTATATTTTAGGAATTTATTCCGGACTTCCAAACGATGAAATCTCATATAATCGGCTTTGATTAAGCTACCATACATATTCTATCCCGCACGGTTTGAAATAATAGTTCAAACAGCGATTTACTCAAACCAAATTTAATATATCTGCCAATTACAAACAACGCTCATTGTTGCAATACCTGTTTCTATTATGAGACTAAATGGGTGGTAGAATTCCGTTGTAATTAATTAATACCTTATTAATTCAAAGTAGCAATGTTGCAACGTTTGGTCGAAGCAGTAAACAGGTGAATTCTAACATCGTGTTATTTACAGAGCTTGGAATTTCTGCATCTATATACTAGTTTTAGTTGCAATGTCATTTTCATCGTAAGTAAAGCATTGAAATTTTCATTTAGCCGATGCACCACATCATGTAAAATTCTGGGCAGCTAGCGCTTGTGTAGACGGCGATAAGGTTTAAATTTCCGTTTAACACAGAGGTTCCCAAACCATTTTTTTCTCGTAGACCACTTTCAAAATATTTTTGGTCACGGTGGACCTCCTGCTGGTACATTTCTACCATATTCCCAAAACTCGACACGCATTGTACTGAATATTGAATGGCGAGGTGTGCCGACTTTTTCAAACGGGAGCAAAATGGATCAGTATTCGAGATTATATTTGCCACGACGGAGGGGGCGTAATGGGATATGGGACGGGGGGGATATGTTCCAATCCCAGTACGGTTTACTCATATCACCCCTTACAACAACGTGCGCTGTACGCCAGTGGCTCTGTTATGGAGGGGGCGTAATGGGATATTAGACGGCGGGTGGGATGGGATATGGCTATGGGGCACGGGATTGGTCTCAATCGAAACAGTTCATGGACCCCCAATTACAACTTGTGGACCCCCATTTCTTTATCGCGCCTACGTGGACCCTCGTCGGGTCTCCCGTGGACTCCTCGTCCACCTGGACCACTTTGGGAATCACTGGTTAACATCTACCGCCTATTTTGATTTATTCAAGAAAAAAAACATCGCCAAAAGTCCATTGTGTTTGTGTTTTTTTTGTATTAAGAAGTTAAGGCACAAATATTTAAATGTTTTACGATCATTATCTGAAAAATTTACTTTTGCACATTATACAATAAAACCACAATCGAAAAGGGGTTCATAGGCCTGAAACTTTTTTTCTGGACTTATAAAAAGACTAAAAAAAATACTCGATTATTTCAAAAGCAAATATGTGTTTTTCTCGCAGCATTTAATTAAAACATCTTAAATTATTTTAAGCGAGCTAATTTTCAAACCAAAAACACACGATTTTGCATTATCTAGTAGTGTACCTTAACTATCAATGTAATACAGAACATTTACTTTTATTTTTTATAGTATTTATAATGAAACGATGTACACTACACAATGCCTCCATGGAAGAGTAGTATTTGAATATTTGAACATGTTTAAATAGATAAATAATAAAAAATAAAAATTATTGTTTGACAGAGTTGTTCGAAATCAGATGTCGACAGTAAGCTTCCTCTTGTTAAGAAGGTAAAATATGAGAAATTTCATCCATCTTGGAAACAAGGTGTAGAAAAATAACACAGACATTCTATTTTAATATAAATATTGTTTTTTGCAATTTAGACTCCTCGCTCCCTTTGTGAGATAAGCGAGATTTGGTGGAACTCCCACTCCCCTTCACGAGATATTTACACTACAGTTGTTAAAGGACTACATTTCCGAAATAAATGTTTTTCATAATAGCCATTAGATTTTTTCAGCAGGCAAAATTCAAAAGAAGTAAATAAGATTTGATGAGATTTTACTGGACCCCCCCACCTTTGACGGCCGGCGTAGTCCAGCGGTAAGGCTCTTGACTCGCGAACCGAGGTCGCGGGGTCGAATCCCGGCGTGACGAATATATTTTTTATTTTTTTTATTTTTATTTATGTTAGTTACAATTTATTAGTTTAAAATAATATACAGTTTATTTGCGGCACATTTCAGAGTGGAAAATACTCTCAGTATCGCCCTGGTGTAATACCACAATTCAGAATCAAAACGTTGCTTGAAATGGCTTCAGCCGTGTTTGGTGACCAGATCTGAATAGCCAGATACTTCCCCACCTTCCTCTTCCCTATCTCCTTCCCCTTCCCACTACCTTCAGCCTCACAACATACCTCAATTGGGATGCCATAGTCTCACTGGCTCCAGACGGGAGCAGTTCGGACTCTTGTGCGGTATTCATATAAAAAATAAAAGAAAAACCCTTTTTGAGCTCACGTTATTAATGTATGCCCCCTAACGTGTTTTGAATGTGATGAAATATTCTCGCTGTGAAATAAAGCTGAGTCATTCAGATCCGGAGAGTATTATGTGCCAGTACACCGTGTGGTTTCCGAAAAGCACCCGAAACCTTTGTTTCCCCTATACAGCCTTATTTCATATTTCCCCCAATGCTTTACCTGTTGGAGTTCCTATTCCCGGCTAGTTGCGGCCGAACTTTCACAACGCAAAAGCATAATCCTTTATATTTTAGAAACGTGAGGACGTAGGTGTATTCGTGTTTGCCAGTGATTCCCAAAGTGGGCGAAATCACCTCCCTTCCCCCATCCAAGGGGGCGCTGGAGAGATCCAGGTGGGCGGTGGGTGTTTCAGGGAAAACCAGGAGGAATTAAAAGCGGCAACGAGGCGACGCAATTTGAATGCACTGAATAAAATTGTTCGAAATAAATTCTTTTTATAGATCTTTCAGCTGGTGGTCGTCATGCATCATTGCGAGAATTGTTTATGTTTCAATGTGATTTGTTTTTCAAGGAAAAGTAAAAAATTCTAATTTCACCAGACTGCCAATCTGTCTAAATACCGAAAAAATCATTGTTTGTGATAGCGCCAATATTTTCACAAACCATGAATAACGTTAAAAACGTGCGAAAGATATAAAATTATTTTTTCTGATTCTGATCGTCGTACTAAAAATGTCTTACTTGAATATTTTCATTCATAACTAGCGAGTTCCGGCAAGCGTTGCTAAGCCACTTGAGGACGAAATTGTTTTTCCCTGCGTGTCCTTTCCCATTCGTCCCGTTCTCTAATAAATTAAAAGTGCCTTCGCTATCGCAAATTTTTTTTCGAATAAAAAAAATTATAATAATTCATTTCAAATCTTGGGTTCATGCGGTTTCACGAAAGTTAGCCGAGTTTCACAGACATCGGAAGCAAACAAAACCGAATAATTTTAGTCGAATATTTTAACAAAGTGAATTTGACGACAAACAAGACAAAATAAACAAAATTTATCCATGTCTACCATCTACCGCGTTCAGTGCGCGGCGACAGATATAAGTGAACGTTTGAATAGTTAACCACCTGTTCATAATCTTACAGTGGAAAAAAATTGGAAAAGTTTATTTCATATGCAGAAAAGTGGATTGTCAGTTGTCAACCAAATAATTTGGGGAGACCATAGTCTAATTATCTTAATCCTGGTGACCGATAAGTTGGGGAGACCATAGTCTAATTATCTTAATCCTGGTGACCGATAAGTTGGGGAGACCATAGTCTAATTATCTTAATCCTGGTGACCGATAAGTTGGGGAGACCATAGTCTAATTATCTTAATCCTGGTGACCGATAAGTTGGGGAGACCATAGTCTAATTATCTTAATCCTGGTGACCGATAAGTTGGGGAGACCATAGTCTAATTATCTTAATCCTGGTGACCGATAAGTTGGGGAGACCATAGTCTAATTATCTTAATCCTGGTGACCGATAAGTTGGGGAGACCATAGTCTAATTATCTTAATCCTGGTGACCGATAACTCAGGATCATACTACTTCAACACCTCCTTTGAAAAATCATTAAAAGTGATGGAAAAAAGTTTAATCGGATTGGTTACGATAGTTTAGGGGCAATTTTTCAAATAAAAATTAATTACTTTTTAAAAAGTATTGAAATGCCACTTTCATGAGTTGTCGTGGTACCTAATCCCATGTGCTATAATGTACACCCATTAAAATATTGAATTCTTATTTCGTGTAGGTACCACACCCCACCTTTAATACTCAATCCATTAGATAAATTCCGCAGACAAACAGATGGTGAATAATTAAAATGTGTTCACATGAAGCAGATACTTTGTAAATTGACATTATAATTTAAAATAAAACCATTACATAGTAAACACCACTTTTAAATTTTTGTACTAAAGCCGACAATCTTAGTAGCTTCTTCAGGGCAGTATAATTTATTTATTAATAAACGCCCTTTTTCCGGGGCTTTTACGTCTATAGCAGAGTTAGAAATATACATTTTTATTGTACATAACTGAACTGCCTCAATTACAATATTTTATAATTGTTTAAAGATAAATTGAAGATGTCTACTGACTTGGTATAATTTTTCCTTCCATTAGTATTCTGGGCAAAGAGGAATACATATGGTAGTTAATCCCAGAATTTCTGCACTGAAATAAATTCTGACATGTACATGTTTATTATAATGTTGATTCCAGATGGGAGAATTGTGCTCAAGTTGACTTCTAACATAAGCAAAATATAACAGTTTAATACACTTTGTATTGTTAAAATTTCTAGTTAGCTAAAATCAATAGTTATAGTTAATTATAAAATTAGTAGTTATAAATCCCAATATTTTTAAGCCCTTATTACATATTTCTGTTATGTGGTTAACAAATGAAAGATTTGAGTGAAAGGTGATGCCTAAGTCTTTAATTTGTGTTAATGTCTCAAGAGCATTTTTATCAATGTTGTAATAATACTCTACTAAAATCTGGAAGTATAGTAATATGTGTTATAATTTTCACAATGGATTGAAAAAAAATGGGCTGAGCTCCGGTAGAAGAGATAGGAGTGAGGTTAGGTGGAGGGTAGTATTGGGAAGTGAGTGCTCTGTCAATAGGGAACAACCGAAGTATCGCATTCTTATTTAGGTTTATTTGTTTGTTGATTACTTTTCTGTAAATGTTTTCGTCTTTCTTTAGCTCTAGTGCTTCTAAGTATCCTATCTGATACCCATTCCAATCTTACGCAGTAAGGTGACACCTGTGTTTTTATTAAACGTATGGTCGGTTTCAATGAGATGATTATCAAATTCGGAGAAGCTAATATTATTTAAACATCGTAGGTGTTCTTTGACACGGATATAAATATTATTCACCGTTTTGCCCTTATAAAACGCGAGACAATCGTTGCATTGAAGTGAGTAAATACCCGAGTGGCCTAAACTATCCTATTTGTTCATCCCGTTCATCAAAAGATTACGTATTTCTACAATTGTTCATGTAAAATTGTGGTTTGATATCTAATGGAAATTAATAATCGACAAGATTCTACGCCATTAAGGTTGATTATTATTTGTTCTTTTGACTTTATGTCGGGGTTAAATTTTCCCACAGGATAAACTTAACCCTTCCACACACTTTTCCACAAATGATCATCTAGTCAATCCACGCTATGCAATAAATTGCACTATATAAATATAATAAATAAAAAACAATACAAAAACAACATGTCAACCTACCAGAGACCAAATGGGAAAATAATTGACCGACTCCAGACATTTTCATATCAGAGGGTCCGGCTCGATAGAACTCCTAACTGGACTGATAAATCCTACTGACCCCTCAATATAAATATTTAAAAAATCTTTCTTAATCCTAGATGTATTTATTTTTTTTTTATTTTATTAATCTATATACATTGGGTTTTACATTGGGTTTAATTGATGCCTGTCTCACTAGGGTATACCTGTGTCGAGACAGGCTTAGAGCTACATATTTGAAATTACAGGAATATTTTAAGTGACATACATATTCAATTAAAAACAATAGAAATAGAAATGTGATTGGAAGTGTGGGTAAATACTTTAAAGAGAGTTATATAAATGAAGGAAGAGATGATGTTCAGTGAATAGTAAATCCTGTCAAATCTATCAATGGAATTAAATTTGACATGATTCTATTTTTTCGATTATTTTACATGGATTAGGTCGTATGCAAATTTTTTTCTGTCTATGTGTGATTTATTTTACAGATGTTTGCAGTAGTGTGGCGTCCAATACTTACAATCCATTTCTTTACATCTTGTATTTAATATGACTGATTTTTGCATTTTTATGTATAGATTCTTTGACAAATCTAATAAGCCTAAATTATGAATAAGAGAGCTAGGTATAATGCCAGTAGCCGAAATAACAAATGGTAATATTTTTTTAGTCTGAGAATGCCAAATTCTTTTAATCTCTTTTCCTAAATCTGTATATTTTCTAATTTTTTTCAGAAACAGATTTGTGAATATTACAGGAATTTGGAATAGCGAAATGATTTTGTTATATTATTATTATTTTTTGTTTTTTAGCTCGATTTTTGAAGAAAATAAAATGTGATAAAGTTTTTCCCCTAATGGGCTTTTTTAATAATTTCCCGCAAAAGGGTCCCCAATGAGACTATGTCATCTCCAATTTGGGGAATTTTATAAGGCGGATGGAAGTGGGGAGGGTGCAAGAGGACCTGTGCCCCAGTTTCACTAACGTTTTCCTCGCACTGCCTTTTACATCGGACCCAATTTACAGCCTTACCAAGTGGCGATGATTTTGTTGCCACGCCACTGTTTAGACGCGTTACAAATGTAAAAGAAAAAATGTGTGACTTAACTGAAACATTTTATATTTTATGTGTGCATTGCACGGGGAAAATTCTCCTATTTATTCCACTGAGGGAAAGGACTTAATGTTCCTCTTGAAAGTAGCGGCGCGGTGCTTTCCTCGTCACGTTCGTCATTTTCCCAATTTGCATATTTGTATATTCCGTTAATACAAGCCAGTCTTTATATACCAGGTAGGTACCTGCTTCCTAAAGACTGGGATACATTTTACCTTTGCCGAGATTCATTTTACCTTTCGAGGCAGCCGGATATTACTATGGTGAGCGCTTCTCCCATCTTCCGAAGCAAAGCTGATCTCGCCCTTCATTAGCTCTACCAATACAGTCACTGCACAAGTCGGTGTATAAATTACAAAGTTCAGAAATCGTTTAACCGACCTCAGCAAGAAATTTTAAGTGGTATGTTTGGTTAGGGGTACAGCCACACCAATGGGACCCATTCATTGGATAACCAATACCCACGCCATAGGTCACCCCGAGTGGTTCGCTACGTTTGGTGACTTAGAAAGGGTTCCTGGATTCATGGGGTGAGGTTTATCTAGGTTTTGCCCACCTACTGGACCTACTACTACCTACTCTCATAGGGTTGGATTCATATGTTCGTCACTCATTGACCCCCAGTTTCGTGCCCACCCCTCATACCTTTTTCCTTCCCAGAACTTCACTCCTTCCTTTCCCTGAAAGGACCCACTATTAATTAAATGTCATTCATTCATATTTTGTTTGTATTCGTCCAGCTTCTCGCAAATCTCAAAATACATCTGCACTGTAATCAGCAATGTTTTTTAGATATCTCGGAATCCAACTACTAAGTAAATGCGCCTCTTCCCAGGTTATATACCATGGGAAACAAATATACTGCAAACATTGACATTTCTCACAATGCACCACAACCTTATTCTGAATGATTTCGTCACAGTAAAGGATCTATATTTTTTCCAAGTACAATATAATTTGACCAAAACAATATTTTAACAGCAATATAAAAAATTAGATAGAGAACGGTTTTAAACTTTCATTTTCTGAGAAACTTTTCCGAAAATTGTTATTTTTGTCACAATTGTAGTGATGATGGACACTGTAACGCTGTACGAAACGTTGCTTAAGAAGGAGGTAAAGAGAAGAAACGCCGCATAATAAATACCTCAAAAATAAATATTACACTGTTATTTTTGTGAACGCTGTCAATCTGAAATTAAACGTAACTTCACTTTATTCTCTTAAAAGTATGTATAGACACGCTTTAATAGGAAAACAATAACAAAACTATGATGTGAAAACTTCAATAGTTCTATTTGAATATTACAGGTGGCAGCACTTCCTTTTGTATCTATTATGTGAAACGAATATGTATACAGACGCTGGCGTATTAATAATATAGAATTAGTTGAAGTCTTACAACTTACTGATTCTTTTCCCAAATCTTCTCAATTTACTTATTATATCCTTGTCACTTCACACTCCAACTACCACATCGAAGAAACGATACTGTGTAAGCAACATACCGACTAAAAACCATTTTTTTTATGAAATTCAACAAAGAAGCGAATTCCGCCTACATCTGTATAGTTAAAATCCCACTTCAGATATCGCGCACAGTGTCAAATGAGCCATACCAGACAAGATACCATTTATATATTGACCGCATATCTCTAATAATCGCCATACCAGACAACATACCAATTACATATTGACCGCCTATCTCCAATACTCGCTCCATAACATAATTTGTATGTGCCACGAAAATTTTGGTAGTCCTCAAAATTTTTTTGTTATATGCTGCGCAATTAGAGTTTGGCATTTGAGCGGTACTGTTTATTCGACGATATTTAAAAACCATTTTTTAATTCTTTTAAACTATTTCACCCCTAACCCTCCATCGCCATTTGCTTCGAGTTTTTCGAATTAGCTGCCTTTGGGATTGGTTTAATTACTTCTCTTGTTTTTGTTTTGCTTTATCGTAGGTTGTTTTTATTAGGATTATATTTTCGTAAACAAGTTTACTCAGAAAAAAATTTTAAAGCTCTTTTTCACTACGCCAATGTCTATCAAACGATATTGTTGGATTTCGATGCTTGTTACATGTTCTCGCAATTCCCTGATAATTGCAATGCGTAATGAAAGGACGGTTAGAGACATAATTGATTAATAAGTTTGGCGTCAGAATACTGACGAAGGAACTGTGTTCTCTGAAGTTAGCGACGTGTCACAAGGTAACCATTATACCTTACACTGTGCATTGTGCAAGCTCTCAAACATTATTCTACACGACAAAGATACGAACCTGACTCGTGTATTTTTAAGTTGGTAATATTTCTATCTTCCTACCCAATGATCGGAATCGACCGAGCTACAAATCGGGCAAAATCCGGAGTTGGTGAGGCCGAAATTTATTTCGTACATTATTTCATTTCTTCAGATTTCAGAAAAATGTGTATATGTCCGCGTGTGTATGCGTGATTGTCACAAAAAGGTGATATAATTCACGCATTCATCGACTGCAAGTCGATCTGCCGAGATTCAGCTTGATCGGATATCGGGAAGTGGGTTAAAACCACTTCCAAGATTTCACTTCATTCATAAATCTCAATTTGGGAGGCGGAATGGGTACTGCCGCACCGGTAACCTTTATTGGATAACCAACACCTCTGCCATAGGTCACCCCAAATGGTTCGCTATGTTTAGTGACTTAGCAGGGGTGCCCTGTTACATGGGTGAGATTTGTCTAGGTCTTGGAGTGGATGGATGACCAGGACACACTGAATCCCAGATTCCTACCCACCCCTTAAACCCTTTTCCTTCCCAGAACTCTCCTCTCCTTCCTTTCCTTAAAAAACCCTTCACACAGCATCCCTAAAAATGACATGGGTGTCCACCTCCTGTGTGGAGCTTATGCAAAAAAAAATTCATTTAATCAAGAAAACAAAATTGAAATTCAATAGGTCATCCCGAGTGGTTTGCTACGTTTGATGAATTATTAGGGGGGAAAACTGCGTGGGGGTCGGATCAGTAGAGGCCGGTTTAGCGAGACCTTTGACCTCTCCAGCCGGACTCATGACCATCGCCTTGCACCGCAGTGGGAGGGACGGATTCATAATATACGTACATCACTCCTGGAAACACTGACCCCCAGAGTCGTACCCACCCTTTTTCTTCCTAGAATTTCCTCTCCATCCTCTCTTTTAAAAGGCCCTCCGCATAGCTTCCCCACAGATGGCATACACCCTGAGGGAAATTATATTATTCAAGGCTTTCTGTGTGGAGATAATGTAAAAAAAAAAAACGAAAAAAGCACAACCTAATTCCGAATATTTATTATGAAAACGTTTATCAGCATTAGTACCAAGCACAGAAATGTCCTTCATTCCAACGCCGCCAAGTCTTCACTTGAATAACAGGCATCTCTATTCACAGCCGTCGTCTTGTTTACTTTTTCCTCCTTGAGAAAGAACTTCTCAAAGGAAATGATTTTAATTGGAAGAGCACCCTATTTAATAAATATTTTCTCCAAGGAAAACATTCCGGAACGAGACAAATCAAGAGTCGTCTCAAATTTACACTACTTCTGGTTGCAAGAAATAAGTTTTTTATCATTTCTACTGGGAAAATATTCCGCTTTCCGGTTTTCGCTACTAGCTTTTCCTGGTTTATATTTGGGCTTGTTGTATCTCTTAGTTTCCAATATTATTACAACGAAGTGTTGGGAATCTTCCAAATAAGTTGCGGTTCGTATGATTACTAATTGTTTTATGGGTAATTATCGTAAATGTTTCGGTGGATATCAAACTGGACAGACGTCCTTGCTAGACTAGGCTCTAAGAAGTTCTGCCTCTCCGGCTGACGGACTGTGGAGGTGCCCGTACATCTTGCCGATCATAACCGTTCTTACATATGACACGAATGACGTTAGACGGTACTCTTCTGATATCGTACTATACTACTACTATTCTGATAGCAAAACTTGCATATTACTAACTATGCTATCGACATCCATTGAAGGAAGCTGAAACTACGTGAATAATAATCAATTCACTATGGTTGCGCAAATCAATTCGTTCGCAGGCGGGTGCAGTGCGAATCTAAAACAACAATTACTGAAAACTACTCAAAGGAAAGGAAAGGTTATGAAGGATTTAGCCAAGACTTACCGAGTTCACTTTTGTATGGACATTTACCGCTGGTTCTGTGGTCCTTTTAACTATTCAATAGTTTCCCTTTGTCTTTATAATAGTTCACTTATAACAGTAGTCTAACAGTTCAAAAACTGGCGGTTAAATACCGTTGGTCACACATTGACCGGCAATTGTACTTTTTAGCAAGATACATTTACAAACACGGTTACATCTGCAGCCGCGGCGGGTATAATAATAAGTTCCGAAATTGAACTTATTGCGTTACTTTAAATCAAGCAAGATGCACAAATTTTACCGAACACTCGAATCGGGTGCGTTTTCAACAAGTGAAAAACAAATGAATGCGGAAATCGAACGTTTTATTTTGTTTTGTCTTGGCGTGGGATGGGTAGGTACTAGGTGGAAAGGTAGAAAGGTAGGTACTTGGTGGTAGGAACTGGGTAAAGGAATAAGCAGTTTTCCAGTACTAAATCTTAAACAAAAAAGAACACTGATTGGCGCAAACACACTACAATGCATATATTTTCAAACCTATTAGACATGTTCTTATAATTAGACTTGACATGTTCTTATAATTCATATAATCAAATCATTGTAATACAATTCTGTAAATTTATTATCTGGTCGTGCTTATATTGAGGATTACAATTATCGCGAGTTAGCACACATCTCAATCAAAATATAAAACTAAATGGTCGAACCTTAGAATACAATGTCCCTAACAGTACAACGTGTTACCATACTAAATAAAAAAAATTAACTAATTTTCATAAGGAAATGAATGCTGAAAAAATTGATGATAATATGTGAAATTGCCCAAGAATTTTATATGCAACCGTAAAACGTAAAATGCAAAAGGCAAATAATAAAAAAAAATCAACCCGTTAAAAATAAAGTTTCTTACTTTAAAAATCTGTTTTCAAATTTCTTTTAAAACTTATAAAAATGTTTGGATCGAGGTTTACCCATTGATCGGAAACAAAAGGGCTATCAACTCTATTTTCAAATGTATTTTATAACTTTAAAATAATTTGTATACCCGGAGAGTATATGTATAATATTATGTATACCCGGAGACCGACGCTTATTTCGTTGGTAAGTGCTTTAATTTTTTCGAATTTCAGAAAAATTCGTATATCCGCGTGCGTGATTGCCACCAAGAATTGAAAGAATGCATTATCGTTGACAACGAGTTTGTCTGTCGAGTTTCAGCTCAATCGGATGTCGGGAAATGCGTTAATTTCCACTTCCGAAATTCCACTTCATTCGTGTATTCATTCTATCAAGAAAACAAAGTGTAATTCAAATATGTACTTACAAGAGATGAACTTTAAAAAAATGTATGTACAAAATATTCGGACAGCGTAACAGAGTCAATCATCACGTCTTCATCAAAACTAAACGCCGAAAACTATATTAAGAGAATTAACGCTTGTAACACGTTATCACTTGTATGCACATAAACACATTTCCACACTGCACTGAACGCTTTCCGAAATGATGGCTAAAGAAGGCGGAAGCGCAATATGGCATAATGACCTCAAAATTAATCATGATGATACTTTTTTGCCAGTGAAAATCTCAATACTTAGCCAAGACGAGCCATTTTAAGCAACGCTTCGATTCTTAATGGTGGTCTTTCACCAGGGTGATACTGACAGTATCTAGCGTGTCTTTTCAGTGAGTGTATTCACAATAGTCACTTTAAAGGTTTAAAAGGTTTTCGGTCGGGAATCGTAATCCACTTCCCGCGCTATAAACTGTTTTATTTGCCTTTCACATTTTACGCTTCGTAAACTGTTGCACTTTAATTTCTCGGGCAATTTCGCTGCCACGATTCATTTGGGGGAGGGGAATGCGACGGAAAGAGATGGAAGTCACGAAGGAACCGAGGGTAAGATGATATTAAGTTGAAAGAAGGAACATCTCTGAGGTCACATTTCTAACGCGACTATTTGAAGTCATTCCACGGGGAGGGTGCGGTGATAAAATTTAATAATGAACTCGCTCGCGGTGCTGCATATCGTCTTATTTCTGTGAAATATGATAACATTCTATGAATTGCTATGCTGCGTGGTTATTCATATTTTCCATGGAAAACAAATATAGTATCTACTTACCTATATTTGAGAGGAAAACACAGTTTATGATGTATTTCAATCCCAGTGCTTGAAATTACTTAAAATATATTCGGAAAAACTCCAATAAAGTTCGAGGATCGTCGAAATTGCAAGTTGCTTTATTTGCGTTATCGTAAAATTTACAATGAACATTTAACTGGACCAGACGTCCGACCTATCGCAAGCTCCAAGTTATTCTTAAGCTAGGAAACTCCCGCTTTCTACCGTGTATCATCCGGTTATTTTCGTAATCGTTTCTTACATAAAAGTATTTGTAACAAGGTTTGTGCACCCTCTTATACACACTTTATTTATGGTTTCGGTGTGTGACATTAATTTGTGCATCGGTTATATTGCGAGCCCTGCAATATTTTGGAATGCAACAGTTTTTGATCCTGCACAGATTCAAATCAGCAAATTTGAAAAGAAAACCAGTTATTCTTTGTGGAGCAGCCGAGAGCTTTGGGCGGTCCTCTCGACCTCAACACGATGGATCCTTTTTGAAGATCGCTACGATCGTGATTGTGGTTGGTCGTTATACTTGCCATCTTGGTAGTGGACTGGAAATCATTCTGGAGGTAGCAAAAATTCCAGAGCGCTCAAAGTTTAAATAGATTACACAGCGGTTGCTCGACCAGTTAGGCTGCCGGAGGTATAGAAGGGAAGAAGAAGGGGAATATGAAGGTTTTAATCACCTATTTATTTAGATCTGGTCACTAAACTTAGCTAAAACCATCCAAAGTTCCGGTACTGAAAGGTTGTAAACAAATTTGATGGAACGAAATGCAAATCTTCCTACAATAAATTGTTTTCTAGTGGGTAGATTGCGCTTTTTCTAATTACATTACGGCTTCTGAAGTTCGATTACTTGGCTAGTTATTTTTTTTTCGTAGCGGAATCGCGACCAGAGCAGAGAGTTTGTGGCGCAAAGCAACAAAACTTTTTCCGCCCGAATCAATTTGTTCAAACAAATTGTTTCCTGCGCAAAACCAAAGCAAAACAGTTTAAAATAATAAATTGAGTTGGACGTTTCAAGAATCAATTTGTAACCACTAGGTGGGACGAATATATTTCAACTTAGAGGTAACCGTGTGACATTTTGTCCATACAAATTTATTCCACAATTTCTTCTCTGGGTTTTGACACTACTGCAAATATTTTTTTTTATAATCTAGATATCGACCACTGACTTGTTGGTATGTTTTGCTTTTTTGTAAGTTTGCTTTTGTTTTACTGGAATATATCTGCGAATAAACTAACTTTTTACTGCAATTAATAATAAGAAACCAGGAATATTCTGTGAAATGACATACAATATAAGATGATTTATCGGATACATGAGGCATATCGAGGGAGCCAGGACCGTATTCGGGCCTAAGCAACCTAGGCAGCTGTCTAGGATGGTAAATTTTAAGGTAATTTCAACAATTTGATTTTGAATTTTTTTTTTACATTAACTCCACACAGGAGGCCTTGAGGAAAATAACTTCCCTCAGGGCCTATGTAATCCGGGATGCCGTGTGGAGGGTTTGAGGAGAGGAAGGAATAAACATTGGTCTTGTTATAGGAGGGAGGAAACACAGAAGCCGGCAAATCGTTCCATAGCCGAGCTGTTGAACTCAAGAACGAGTCGAAAAAACGACCCGTTCTCATGTGACAAATGTCAACCGTGTATATATGTTGGGCGCGCGTTTGGCGTGTCTTCTGACTATGCACCGGTGCCGAAGGGATCAATGACGCTAGTTCCTCAGAGCATCTTCCATTGAAATTCCGGTAGAACATGGATAGCATTCCCATCCGGCGCCTGTGCTCTAAAGATTGAAATCCGTTCGGTAAGGTGGGAGAATCTATCAAACGGACCGCCCGTTTCTGCGCAGAGTCGAGGGTATTTTTCAAGTATTTTGGAGCTCCAGACCAGAGGTGGCTGCCAAATTCAACCGTGGGGCGCACTTGCGACTTGTACAGGGTTAGCAGTTGTGTACTATTAAAGTATCTGCGGGCCCTGTACAGTACGCCCAGTTTTTGAGAGGCTAACTTCACTCTGGCTTCGATGGAACCCCCATACCTGAGCTGGTCACTTACACCAAGCATATCAATGGAGGGTCTGTTCGGAAGATCGATGAATAATTTGAAATAATGCAATTTATAGCCATGTTGTTCATAAATTCTTTCCAAATTGCGACCGTAAGGGCCAGTTGCATCGAAAATAGTTAAAGTTACTTTTTAATTAAAGTTAAATAAAAGTAACATTTTTATCACTTCTTAGTCATATAATTTAGAAAACGGAATAATTTTTTAGTCATATCAGAAATCATGATGTTTGAACTATGGACCAGGTTCTAATACTAATGATTTTTTTATGTAACAGTAACGATGCAAAGATGTACAGGCGACATCTCTGGAATGCATAAAAGTATTGTTTCGTGAATAATAGAAATAGACAGGGTTAGCAAAGCAATGATAGCCCGCCTTCGGCCACAATATAAATAATAATAAAATCATCAGTCCACAGACGCTATTGACGTTTTTAAACTGCAACTGTGAAATATCAAATAACCTTCATGAACTCCAAAAACGTCAAACGTCAAGAAATCGCCCCGATTTGGATAGTGTTGACACCCGTAAAAATAAATTTTCTTATTTGTATTTAAATATTCAAATCCAAGGAAAATTCGAAGCCATTTAGATGGCAGCACTGGTAACTATAAATTTTTTTAATGTTGATGCGACTCAATTGTGCTAAATTGCAGTTTAACTTTAGTTAGGGCTTGACTTTAAACCTTACTTTAATTATTTTCGATGCAACTGGCCTAAGGCAGATGAACTTTTTAATCGAAAATCAAGCTCTGCAAGTTGTAAGATTTTTTTTTTTAACACTTTACAAAATATATGACAAAAAGTCCCAATAAACTGCTTTTTAGCACTTTGTCTAACGGGTTCTTAGCATTTAAAAATCTTATTATAATGAGTTAATAGTTACATTTTTATAAAATAAACATTAAAAATTTTACAGAAATATAGAGAAAAAAAAAATTATAACATAAATAACAATTTTAAAGTCTTTAGAATAATATGTCATTGAAGCTAATACAAATTAATTCTTTCATCAAGCCAAGTCTTCAGTAAAATCATCAATCGTTTGTTTTGGGCACAGTTTTTAATTTCAGCAGGTAACATTATTATTAATTATTTAAACAACTGGCAATCACGTAATTTAACGTTCTTTGTCCAAATTTATTTGTATGCTTACGAACAATTAGTCCTTCATTAAAGTTAAAGCGAGTGTTATACTTATTTACTTTTAGGTATTGTAGGTATTACTTTCACGGCTTCAATGAGACCTCATAACTGTTCAGAAATGATTTTTTTTTTACTTGTATTCGGCGCAAATTATGAGTAGTGACAATAATCTGGGAGATCGCTTATAATAATTTTTCTTTTTTTTAAATCCTAAGCTTGTAAAAATGTTTGCAATTTATTTATAATTTCAAACACTTCGAATCCAAACCAACAGTCTCGTCCTTTGTTTGATGTTTTGTTATTTAAGGCGGTATAATACCCTAATATTGGGGGTTTGTTCAAGGCTCACATTTTAATAAATTCCGACGAATTCATAAATACAATAACTTTGTTTTTCAAACCGCGACCCGGGGATGTAGGTTATTTATATTTAAGATTAATAAAAACAATACCTCACCATTAATATATTTTACGTAGAACGGTTTGAAAATTTTATTTCCCCTCACATAATTATAAATTTAGAGGTGACCATCAGATTTTATTTTTTTAGACGATGAATTAATAACTTCGGGAGGTATTGGTTTAGAAACATATTAAATATTAGTAAAACGATCTTCAGAATTACTTAAAATGAACCCGGCGGAAAGGTCGAATCTCCAGGCCTGCTAGGGCGAATTCGACCGTACGTCCGTCCAATACACCGTCCCGTGGGCCTATATTTGTTTACACTTACGTCGTTAAGATTACTACATTTTTTCTTCTTCTTTTATTTGATAGGGCAAATTCGACAGTAGGTCCGTCCAATATACGGGTCGCGAGTCGCAATTTGAACAAACGGCTTCTTTATTTACGTCGTTGAGATTCTGAATATATTTTAGGGTATAGTGTCATCTTAATAACCCACCGAATCCGATTAGAAGTTACTAGCGTTTCAACTCATTTGTGTTTGCTTTTGTCACTTTCCTGGATTGCAATGTTGGCAGCATAACTTTGGTATTTTCACCAACACATTTCAGGAATTAAATCCCTAATCATTTAACAGAAGTGTGCGGACTTTCACCATTGGATTTGTAAAATAATTAATCTAGCATTGGTAAAGCATTTGGCAACAATACTTGTGTTGAATTACTATGCCTCTGGTATCGACAGTTTCCACCTTCAAATTGTATAATGTATGACGCTAATGTATTATGCAAAATGAATAATCAAAGCATTTGGAATTAACCTTTTGAAATGCCTTGACGACAAATAAATTTATTTATGCTTTGTGACGTGCTTTTGATTTCGAAACGGGCCGCGCCAAGTACTTAAATACGGAATAGTTTTTTTGGGGAAATTCAGTGAGCACTAAAGATGTTTTTGTTACCCAAAAGAGATGCTGGTTTCATGTAGACCGTAGATTTTCAACATTTTTTTGCCCACCGCCCACTTTGAGAACATTTTTATTTCTAGCGCCCCCTAACTCACGACGAAGGGTTACATTTATACCATGATGAAGGGGGCGTAATGGGTTACATTTGCCACAACGGAGGGGGCGTGATGGGATAGGGAAAATATTTTTGTTGAGAACCTACGGGTTAAACGGTTAAGCTGTCAAAAGGTATGTTGTTTAGAGTCACTCGACGCATTTTTTTCGTAGTAATGCAATTTTGGAAAATTGTAAATAATTTTTTTACCAGATGCGTTCACTGATCTATTTTTGCACTTTAATAGAATACAATAACAGTACCTAGTAATATGATGTTGACATTTTACCTAATGTTCTCCAATATTAAAAACGGTTAAACTTAAACGGTTAACCATAGATTCTCAATCTTTTTTTGGCCACCGCCCATTTTGAAAACATTTTTATTTCTAGCGCCCCCTAACTCGTCGCGATGAAGGGTTACATTTGTCACAATGGAGGGGGCGTATCGGGATACCATGAAGAAGGGGGCGTAATGGGATACCACGGTGAGGTTACATTTGGGTCAATGGAGGGGGCGTAATGGGATAGGGAAATATTTTTGTGGATGAATGGCTCCTAATGGGAAGGGTTGGAATGGGTTTTTCTGGGTCTCCTACCGCCCCTCCCTGAAATTCTGAAAAGCCCCCCAATTTTCTCTTGGTCTTTACCTTTGTTTCAGATGTCAGGTGTAATTGCTCCTGAAACCATGGACTTCCATCCATAACTCTATCATTTTTACCGCTCGGAATTTATGTTTTCATATTTTACTTCACATAGCTTCATTTTAATACTTTATACTTTGCCATCTATATTATTTTATATATTGTTTATTTTTTTCGACTTATCGTCTTTATCATTGCATAGAACTCTGCAAAGAGCTGTGAGACTTACCATTATTATGTTATTATTATTATTTTTTTTGGTTACTTTTCCTCTTTTTTTTTCTTTTCTTTTTTCAGTTCTATAATTTGCAATTGTGCGTCGTTATTATGGCTGAACTGAACTGAACTGTAATCGTTCTGTATTGTCTACTTCCCCACTTGGGGGTGAGCTAGACCCCGTCCCTGCATAGTCAGGCGCCGAACATTCCTGGAACGGAGCTCTCTCAGATCATCTGCGCCTCCCCCAGCAACATTTGTGAGCATGAGGTTTGGCCGGGCGACCTCGGCGACCTTCCGCCCTGCCTCCGGCAACTCGACGCTTCAGTCCTTAGGGTCTTTGGGCATTTTGCCCCTATTTCCCAGTTACTTTCTTCAAGGCACAACCGAGGAACTGGCTAAGGGGCGCGGCAGCTCTGTCTCGTTAAGGTTTGACCGACCTTGCTGGTACTGCCAGACGACGAGAGAGGGAACCCTTTCAGACTGCAGAGCCATTTATTTGTATCTAAAACATGTTTGTATCTTCCCTTTCTTGCAGGTGCTTGCAGCATACGCAAGATACAATCCCCCGCGAGCGTCCTTCATCTTGTTTTTTATCATCTTTCCATGCCTTTATATATGTTTTACTAACACCATTGTATTACACGGTTTATCATGTAAGCACTTGCATACTGCTTACTAACACTGTATGCAGGGACATTGGAGGTCTAGATTCGTTCAAAACTAAATGTAGCTTCATTCTTTCGAAAAAAATTAGAGTCCTTGCGAGAGCCTTGAAGGAGTAACCATCAGTTACTTATACCAAGGCGGGTAAGTGGTGGATAACCTCCAATAGTCTTCAACCACCTTGGAGGTCTAGTTTCATTTATTAAATGTAGAGTCGTTCTATAAAAAAAAATTAGAGTCCTTGTGAGAGCCCTGAAGGAGTAACCATCAGTTACTTATACCGGGGCGGGTATGTGGTGGATGACCTCCAATGGTCTTCTACCACCCCCAAGGGGGCGTTATCGCCCACGTTGAGAACCTATGATCTAGACCTTTTTAAAAAACTGAAGCTTCTGACGTCTTCTGACAATAAATTGATGAAAATTCACCTTCAGACAAGTTTCCACTAAAACACTCGACACATTAACACGTGACAAGAATTACAGGAAACTTATTAAAACCACAAGCATATATATCATTAAACAAATGCACGATATGCTCTGATATTAAATAGTTCAACAAAACTTTCATATTAAACAAATGTCACTACGTACATCTAAACCAGTGCAGATGGTGGGCGGTAAAAGGCTCCAGGGGAGCGGTGAAGAACTGAAATGCGGGCCAGCGAATTTCTTTTTCTAATGAAATCAACTGAGACGTACATACTTACCTACATCATTCATCATTGAACCACTGTATATGAATCGTTCAATTAGTGATTAGATGTAATTGATGAATCAACAGAATTTTATTTTTTTGATAATTTGATAATTTTAAAAATTCTTTAAATGTTGTATACCTAAAAAATATTTAATTTTTAAATTTTGAAATACGTTTTTAATTTGAATTTGAATTATAATAAAAAGCTCTGTCGTGTCAAATTAAGTTTACATTGTTAAGTTGTTACAGGGGTGCTGTCCTCTGTGGAGTAAACTTATTGCTGGGGAATTGGGGAGAGAAGCTCTCTCGTGGTAGCCCAAAAGGCTCAAAATTTTAAACAAATTATAACTGCGTTCTTCCAAACCTTCAAAACTTACGTTTAACAGAATTAATCCACCAAAGGCTTCTCAAAAATAAATCCTTTGGGAATGAAGGGTAATCCGCTCGAGTTTTTAAATCATAAAACTATCCAAACTAATAATGAAATGGATTACTAAAAATAAAAATAAATGAAATTATTATTCCCCTAAATTTTTTTTATTTTTTCCTTTTTTTCTGTAACTAAAGGGTTAAAAAAACTTTTGAAGCCAGGTTAAATAAACCGGTGATAGTAACCACAAGCAATCGATTATTTACCTAAAAAAATTCCAATATCGGACTTTAACCCGAAAACTTGTATCACTAGTTTATAGATAGTATGAGGGAATATACGTACTACCCATTCCTGTATCCATCGTTGTTCTTAACAGGAATGCTCGATCTTATTACATTAGAAGCCCGCCGAAAAATATTTCTTGGTAAACACTTTTTTAAGCTAATCTCCGGCATTATACTGAATCCGCCAGTGAAGGAGATTAACTTATATGTCCCTAACGCGTACACTTGTGGGAGATCCCATGCACTTTTTTATGCTCCGAAAGCGAGAACTTCTTCCTATCAGAATGCGTAATTAAACAGAGCAATTCAACTACTAAATTAATCTGTATTGATCATCAACATCTTCAATGTCACCTTCAGAGATTACAGTAACTATCTTATGATATATGTCACAAGGTAGTAAAACTGCCCCCATACACTTTTTTTCTTTAAATTTTGTAATATTCTCCATAATATTCTGGTGTATAACTGTTTTATGGAGAACCTGATAAAATAAATAAATCTGACGATGATCATCCCATCTTACATGCCTATTCTTCCTAATCAATTCTTCGTCGATATAGTCCAGCAGGAACATCTCCTTGCACCACACTGGGAGGGATGAATTCACACGTCCTTCACTCCTGGACACCCTGACCCCGAGATTTCTACCATCCCATCATACCTTTTCCTTCCCAGAACGTCCTCTCCTTCCTTTCCTAAAAATACCCTTCACACGGCGTTCCCCCAAAGATGATGTAGGCCCTGAAGGTAGGGAATTATTTTTCTCAGTACTTCCTGTGTTTTTTTTTTACATGAGCTCCACACAGGAGGCTCTGAGAAAAATGATTTCCCTCAGGGCCTATGACATCTTTGGGGATGCTGTGTGGAGGGTTTTTTAAGGAAAGGAAGGGGAGGAGAGTTCTGGAAAGGGAAAGGGTTTAAGGGGTGGGTAGGAATCTGGAGTTCAGTGTGTCCTGGTCATCCGCCTCCAAGACCTAGACAAACCTCACCCCATGAACCCGGGCACCCCGGCTAAATCACCAAACGTAGCGAACCATTGTGTGGAGCTAATGTTAAAAAAATATATGTCTTCTTGCAATTATTGTACTATCTAATAATAATATTCAGCTATATTTGCAAAGTGCACAGAGCAGTATTAGAATACGTACTTTGTGAGCGCTGCATTAAGGCATAAGTGCCTAGCAACCAAAGCAATTGGGAATCCCGTGTACCCCCTTTTCATCTCGCTCTGGTAAATAATCATGAAAATATTTCTCAAAGGCAGTTTTCCAATCTCAATTTCCCTTTGGCTAGCGGGGCTTCGTGGGAGGCAAAAGTTCCAACAGCCGAAAGATTTGGTTTAGATATAATATGGTTGGGATGTTAGGAATCCGAAACTAGATTTAGATCAATTTTGTTCCGGTATTTCATGAAACATGCGCATAATTTATTTTACCTACGTATTTTCAGGATGGTTTAGATCATGGGTCGGCAACCTTTTGTTGTAAAAGGGCCAAATATTTTACTTGTGGATTAGTGCGGGCCGCACTTGGATCACATGTTATTACATTATACCTTTTCCAATTTGGGAGACGGGTATGGGTACCACCGCCCCGGAAAGCATTTATTGGACAACCAACACCTCTGCCATAGGTCACCCCGAGGGGTTCGCTACGTTTGGTGACTTAACGGGTTTCCCGGGTTCTTGGGGTGAGGTTTGTCCGGGTATTGGTGGTGGATGCGTCTGCCCACCAGCTGCATGGCAGGCCAGATCGGAAGAGAATGGTTGAGGGAGTCCCTTTGACTTCTCTAACCCTACTCTCTCGGAACGACGCCTTGCACCGCAGTGGGAGGGATGGATTCATACGTCCTTGACGGACTTGAGGGATGGATTTATACGTCCGCACACATTGACCCCCAGAATCCTACCCATCTCTGACACCCTTTTCCTTCCCAAAACTTCCTTTCCTTCCTTTCCTAAAGAGACCCTTCACATCCCATCCTCAAAGATGACATAGGTCTTGAGGGGAATTATTTTTCTCACGGCCTCCTGTGTGGAGCTACCTACAATATTTACGAAAAAATATTTTAGTTTTAAACATAGAACGCTTATTGTATTATGTTTATTACATTTATTGTATTTAATAAAACCAATGAGATTTTTGTGGTGCATTTGGGTTGAAAGTTGTTTTTATTTATTTTATTTTATTTGGAAAAGTTTGCTCACAAATAGTACTACCAAACATATTAATATTTGCTGAGCAAACCTTTTTAATTCCTTGTAGTTTTCAGAAGACAAATCTGTCACGTTGATTTACAAATCGCTTGGTACATTATTGATATCCACTGCTAAGGGTTTTTCGGAAAACTCTATCTTGCGTCAGACCTTTTTGAAAATAGAAAAGTGGTTTTCAAACTTAGTTTGAAGTTGTATCGCTACCCCTTCACTCCCTTTCTCGTTCCCTTTCACTCTGTTGAAATCCTCACATGCTTTGATGTCGTCCATCACGTGCGTCGTGGCGAGAATCTTGCGGGCCGCACCAAGACGCCTCGAGGGCCGCATGCGGCCCGCGGGCCGCAGGTTGCCGACCCATGGTTTAGATAACCAGTGGTAACCTAGAAGATAGTTAAACATATTATTTATTTGGTAAGTTTTTAGATTTTCACGGCCAAAAATATTTTCGTTATTTGTTTTTGGGGTGTTATGCCGTGTTGTACTACCTCCTATTTTACAGGTTTATTGGAACAATTTGAACAACCATTCTGAGGTATACTGTAATACCAGCTTGTAGTGAAACAGTAACATATTATGCAATAACTTCTGATTTGTTCGCTTTTCGGAACAACTTAATCGTTATCTCCCTTACTATCATAACGAGAAATATGACATAAACCTTACATTCAAATATAACCACAAAATAAGTAAGATGTAGACTTTTGTGAAACCAAAGTTTCGGGTGGCAATTTGAAAAAAGTTTATGAAATTTTGGTATTTTTCTAATCATTATTTTCACATGGAATGACAAAAAGGTGAGGTTACGATAACGTTTAAAATACATTTATGCAATAAAATACGTATGTGTTTGTATTTGTTTTGCTATCTGTAATTTCATTTAGAAAAAACGTAAGGTGAGCAATTTTTAAAACTTTTTTATGTTTGCACGCAAAATTTTTATATTTCTTCCGGTTTATAAAATTTTAAAGCGTATTTAATCATTTTTCAAAAAGAGTTTTTAGTTTTCGGATATGTTCAGAAATATTCCATTTATTTTGATTCTATTGCAAAGCTGATATTTTACCATTCGATAAAATATGGTCGAGGCCTGAGGGGTTAAAATATGCACTGCTAAAGTGTTTACTAAGTAATAATTAATATTAATAAGTACAGCTTCATACATCAATATACGCTTTACCTTAGCAAAAGAATAACCAATGGTGTGTAATCTATTGGTAACAGAATTATAGCCTGAAACCGTACTATAATTGTCGCAATAGTGCTATACTAGACACTATGGAACCTTGATCTAAAATGAAAGTAATTAATAATTCTATTGTATAGATACGAGTATAGGTACTACTTAATAAACATCTCAATATTTTACTAATATAATAAACATCTCAATACCCCTTCTTTAATAGTCCTCTGGGCAGAACTATTAAAGAAGGGGTATTTGAAGTGGGAAAAAGGAGGAAACAGCACAAAATTGGCCACTTAGCGCCATACAACGCATTAAATTAAATATTTTTCTCTTCTGTCTCAGTGATCAGCAGAAAAGTCTTTTGACATTTGATATAATGGCAAACAGAGCTCAGGGCCAAAAAGGCCCCTTTCACTTTCATCATGAGCTTATATCATTTGGTTGTTGAAAAATTATATAATTTGTAGTTTTTTTAATTAATCGCAATGGATCATGGCTGCAATATACGGAGGATTTGCTTTGGTCTTTTTTTGTTTGGTTCGTACGTTTTCTTTGTACCGGGCGAGACAATTTATAGACGCTTTCGCGGGAATAAATTCCCGCATAAAATGTTTCCGCGAGACTTAACAAGTATTTTTTTAATAGAGGGGGGGGTTCATTGTGGAATTGGGATAGCTTTACCCATTTGAATCAACAGAAGAGGACAACTATCATGTCGTTAAGCTTGTCAGCTTATAACAATTTGTTCAAAAGCTGAAACTTACCTAGAATCGGTGTTTAATGGAGACTCTTCAAATGTCAAAAAAAAATGGCGATGACAAAACTACATTTGATTTTCTGTGAAACAACTGGTCCTTAATGTTAAACGGTTTTTGGAAAACTCTTGAAATTTCAATCTACACGGTGCTTATACGACATAACGTTCAATGTATTATGTTATTTATTTGTCCACAGAGTGTTCCAGGAGATGTTGTACGGCATCCAGACCGGTTTCGGGTCCCCGCAGGTGCCAGTGGCGGAGCTCCTGGCCCGCCCGGTGCCCTCCCTGCTGTCTCCGCAGGCGGCCCGTCCCAAGACGAGCAACTTCCTCCAAGTCCCCGACGTGGAATCAGTCAGGTTTGTTTGTGGCAATACTAAGTTATTATTATTGTTGGAAGTGGCGGCTTAATTGAGAATTAATTCTTTTAACAAGAGTGGGCAACCTGAGTAATTCCGATTTTCCTTTCAACATGCATTTATTTATTTATTTGTTAGCCTGCGTGTTTTCTCCCTTCTACAATAGGGGTCTTTTTAAGACCCACTTTCACTCCTTCCTTTCCACGAAAAGACCCCCCACGCAGCGTCCTCGAAGATGACATTGGCCCTGAGCGAAATTATTTTATTTTGGGCCTTCTGAGTGGAGTTGTAAAAAAATTGTCGCCTATTAATATTAGGATTCACATCTCAAGCTCTGCACAACTGATTTGACACGTCTATAATTCTCACGGAAGACTGGAGCCAGTGAGATTACGGCATCCCCAATTGAGGTATGTTACAAGGCTGAAGGCAAGTGGGGAGGGGAAGGAAAAGTCATTTCAAGCAAAATTTCAATTCTGATTGTTGCTCTTACACCAGGGCGATTCTGAGAGTATCTTCCAATCTGAAAGGTGCCGCAAATATACCTTATATTATTTTAAATGATTAAATTTTGAAAACACAAATCCATCAAATATAATGTGCACGCCGGGATTAGAGTTCGCGACCTCCGGATCGCTAGGCGATAGCCTTACCCCTCAACCACGCAGGCCGTCAAAACACAATTAACAACTTCACTCGTCCACATCGTTTATTTTAATATTTTTATTTGTGCCGCATTTATTTTGATAATGTGCTACCAATGTCGGTAAAATGATATCATTCTAGGTAAATTGTAATTTTTTTTTGTTAAAAATATATTGGTGCAGTAAATGTGTACTATGTACTTTTAAAAAATGCTAGGGCCTTGATTTTAGTTTTCGCACACAGGCACCGGCACTTTTTGCGGCGCCCTGCGGCTATGAACATAATAACGTGGCTGAAAAAGCTAATAAAGTAATTTTTATACGTCGCTCACATCCGTACTAGATATTGGATATACCTTTGGATTGCAAAAATAGTTTGGTATTTATCAAATCCAAATTTAGGATTTGTTTGAATCGGGCCGAAAAGGACCGCGCAAACGTTCCACTTAAATATTTTACAATTTTCGCTTAATTATAGTCGTTTTTTTTAATATTAGCGCGCTTCCTCTAACATTCGAATTTACATATCTCCCCTTCAAACCATCTTCTTTTTCTTTTTGAAGGCTCACTACCGAGCCTTAACAATAAAATAGATCTATTGATTTGGGGGTGTATGATCTGCGATCTGAAAAATCTATATGCCAAACAGAACCAACAATATCAAAAGGGGTCTCGGACTTAAGGCGGCGCTATTCGGCTGAAAAAGAAGAAGATGGAGAGAGAGATGTGTAATTACGAATGTTGGACAGAGCGCGCTAATATTTTCAGTGATGAAATCGCAACGAAAATGGCGAAAAAGCATAAAACATGACTCGTTTAAAATAGAACAAAAATCTCTTGGAACGTATCTTAAGTATCATTTAAAGAAACATTGTGATTTTTTTCACAAATATAACTTGTAAAATAATAGAAATAGATTTGTTTTAAATAATTTTCGGAGCATACTTAGCGATTTTTTTCTATCGAGAGAATTTCATATAATTAGCGTTTCGGCGTGGAACGTATCTAGATATTATCTTCAAAAATAACATATATTTTTTTAAGAGCTTAAAAACTTCAAATGTCTAAGGGAGATATGTAAGAAATCGGTCGAAATTCGAATAGTGGACCCATAAACTCTGTCATCCAGACCCACGATTTGATTTCAACCTAAATACTGAGAAACCCCAAAACCCATCGAGCTCCACTAATTACAGAGGCGATTGAATTTCGTGAGCTCCCCATTCACGTTAATAGGGATGATTGATTAGTCCTCAACGCTTCTTGATAAGCACCTGGCTTTGAAGAGTATTTCTAGACAGTAACCGATATTGCATACACGCCCGCTAACGGGAATTGACTACTACAATATTATCTCTGATACACTGCTGTCTGCACTACTGAATACCCTGATAATGGAAACTGCAAGACTGTTTGTGGTAGGCAGGAAGAGCAGGAATAGCAGGAAGTAGCAGGAATTCTACTTGAGAGGCGGGTATGAATTATTTATTAAAAATAACCAGCCATATGTATATAACCAACCATACAGATAACTTGTTTATTTAATTTATTATTTATTTATTTATTTGAAAAAACAGCATAAAACTAATATACCTATTGCAAAAGGGGTAAGAAAAGATACAAAATAATTACATTTACAGTTAAAATTTAGTTAAAACACAAGTGCTATTTCATGCTTAAAATCGATGCAAGGCAGTTAATTAACCTAGTGAGTCTTCCCATTCTTACCAACACCTCTGCCGTAGGTACCCCTCATAGGGTGAGGTTTTCCGGGAATTGCCGACGAATGAGTCTGCCCACCTGCTGCGTGACGGGCCGGATCGAGAGCGACAGATTGAGGAAGATCTTTTGACCTCTCCTGCCAGATACTCTTGACCCACTGAAGTTGGAAGGATGTATATCCGTCATACGTCCGTCACTCCTGAACACACTGACCCCAGATTTCTACCCACCCCTCGTACTTTTTTCTCCCCGGAACTTCCTCTCCTTCCTTTTCTTAAAAATTCCCTCCTCACAGCATCCCCTAAGATGACATAGGTCGTGATTGAAATTATTTTCCTCAAGGCCTACTCTGTGGAGCCAATGTTAAAAAAAGTGTTTTGAATAAAAAAACATTGCTAGGTCCTTAAAGAAAGTTTTAGGTAATCATTAAATTTTAATATACCTAATCATAAAATTTTATCGTAATCATTAAATTTTTATGATTTAATGAAAGCCCTGGTCTCAAATATGAAAATTGAAATAATATATACAGTTTTAAATTTTCAGAAATAATGTTTTAGTAAGCATTCCTTTTCCACCGCCTGAGCATTCCAAACGAATGGTCAAGCACCGTCTTTAGACGATGAAGTTTCAAATTTTGTACCTTGCTAGCTGAATTGCCCGGGGTTTACACAGAGTTTTTCGAAATATTATGTAAACAGTAACCTTCCTCATGTTTTGAAGGTCTAGTGTGCAAAGTTTTATCAGTCTCGAAATAAAACTGTATATCTGTATACAAATCAAATCCATGTCGCCCTTCCGATGTCCGCCTCAGACACTCTTATTTATTTAAATAGAAGATAGATAGATTGATTTAAATTATTGGTCTTTGTTCCCGTTTACATTCAATATTCCGCCTGGGTTCTATGTTATTTAATTAGCTTATTTTACTTCACGATTACTGTTAAAAATTATTTTTAAATAATTAATGTGTAGGTACTTTTCATATTTCTGTAAATATCCGTAAATTAATAAGCACCTAAAACACATCATTTGTTAATAGAGAACTCCAGTCCAATTTTTTTATTTTTTTTATGAATAATGACCATCTAACTTAAATAACTGCATATTTATTTTTATAGTTTGTTTTAATAGTTATGTGTCAAAGTTTTAATTTTTCAAGATCCCCCGAAAACCACCGAATCTAGTGTGACGTCATCATGACCAACCGAAGTATGAATTTTGTAGGGAACTGGAATCAGCTGTCGACTCCCGCCATTTTGAATTTCAGCATTGGAGCGTTTTAATGGGCATTATGATTGTTTTTTGTACAGTTAGAGTTTTTGAATATTTTAAATAATATAGATAAACTAATAGAGATACTTTATTTTTGATACTGAATTATTTAGGCCTAAATAATGTTTCAATAAAAACAAAAACTATTATATGTCCAAATCTCTATAAACCAATAACACGGAATGTCAAACGGCTTGCGTCTTACATTTCTATTGATTTCTATACAACTTTGACCCAGGTGACGCGGCGCGGTGACGTCACGCCGCCAAAATCCAGCAATAGGGTGTTTTAATGACACGTTTTAAAATGGACTTTTTAATATTTTTTTAAAAACTCTACGTTAAATATTATGTAATAAAACTTATATATTCAGAATCAGCGTATATTGGTCTAAATGAACATATTTTTTTAAAGCCATAATATTTTTCACTGGAGTTCCTTATTAATATAAATAAACTACTTCATTGGTATGTATAAGGATTCGGAAACAGAAAACATTAATATAATTTTATGCATTTGTGTATACGTGTATACATACATGTGTACATATGCATTGTCAAGTAGGCACCTATGAGCTCAAGCAAAAAAATGTTTTGTTTATGATTCTGCATTGACCATCATCATTTTCAACATCACTTGCAGACAGCTCAGCAACTAGCTTTTGATGCATGTTACAAATAATAATAATTCGTTCGTTTGTAGAGCACCTTTTTGTGAAATCTAACCTCAAGGGCGCTTATTAAGCAATAGTAAAACTGCCTCATGCCCTTTTTGTACATACATGTGCCTCAAATTATTGTAACCTTCTCCTGTAAAATTATATTAGTGCATAACCGTTTTATGGAATAATAATTAAATGTGTGTTGGGATTGTTTCGAGTAAATCTCACTAGATGTCATTCCCAGCCAATATTTTTTTCTGAAAGACATCGATTATTATTACTAATACTCAGCCCCGGATCTAGGGGGAGGAAACCGGGGCACCTGCCCGGGCGGCAGTATTGGGTGGCGCCAAAATCTTAATTTATATGTTTGATTGAAAAAAAAACTTAATTCACAAAGTGCCTGGCATCCAGCGCACATTGTTCTATCGATTATTCATTTGATTTTAAAACCCCCAGTGGTTTTTGAACACTCCTAAGTTGATTTATGAATGTATCCTGAGTCAATTTTGAACGCGTCCGTACTTCATAGGTTCTCAGCATAATCGATAACGCCCCCTTGTGGGCATTCGAGACTTACGGGGGGGCAGTAGAAGACCCAGAGAAAATTAGGGGACTTTGAGTTGGCACATTTGAGGGCGTGGGCAGGTAAAAAAGTATGGTCTAAAAAAGACAAAAACACGCTAACCACATACTAATAAAGCAAAGTAAACTTTAATATTGGTTAATTTCGATTACTGTATGTATTGTAATGATTTTTATCACGTGTGCAAAAATTCACATATTTCGGTAGTTCGGGAAGTGGACGAAAATTGAACCGAAAGATTCTATTACATTCCGATCTACATTAAATTGTATGATATGAAAATTTTTTTTTTTTATTACATAATATAATCATCTTACGTGTATAGTTATTATTAAGAATTGACACTATATCGTGACTACAAGAAGGAAGGAGGTAGCAAGCCGGTACTTAAAATACAAAAGAATTGCTTTTTTTAAAGTTCTGCCCCGGTTTGAAAAAATCGTAGATCCGGGGCTGCTAATACAAATAGTGATTTGGAGACTGTCTCTCTCGACGATGGTGTCATGTTAATAACAGTTCTACTAGGTCCCTCAGTGAGTTTCTATCCATATTGACTAGTAGCAGATCGTTTGGAGTTTTGTTTGTGATATCTGATTCACAATAAGTTGAACAATAAATTTTTCTTTTTGATTTCAGGCCGAAGAGCGTTCCAAGTTCCCCCATGGTGAAGAGGGCGTTCTCGCGCCTGGGCACCCTGACCGCCGGCTGGGGAAGATCTATCCGCAAGCAGCAAGCTCACCTCAGCGCCGACGACAAGAAGAAGTGGGCTTCTTCGCAGGACTGTTCCAGTAAGTGTTTCTTTCAAAATATATTGCTCCTGTAAGGCTTCATCCACTGTTATGAATAGTAGATGGTCTTTCATCATTTTCAGTGGCAAATCTTAACGGAGGGACAATAGGGATGATCCTCACCAAGTACTTCCAAAATCTACTAAAAGAAAAAAATAATCGATGTTCAGTATTCAAATGAATGAATTCTATAAAACATAAAATATTATGTAGAAATATTATACAAAAAAATTATATCGGATCATTTTCACAATCGAAATTAAAAAATTGGCTTTATAATTTAAATGCATAATACTCAGAGGCTCTCCATCTTAGATTTAGCCTTCATTAGATCTTTGTGACGTTTTTATCACAATAATGAAAACTAGCAGGTTTTTGCTGCTTATCCCTGCGGGCGGCTTTTGGTTCGTCTTCGCCCAGTATTAGTAGCCATTTTATAAATCCGGTTCCTCGAATCCATTGGGATCCAGTGACAGCTAGTCACCACAACAAAGTAACCGCGACAGGCAATGACGTCACATATAATATAATGCTGGGTGGTATTATTACTCACAACTGCCAGTTACAACAATAATCAAACTATCATCAATCTCTCTGTATCCAGAAAGTTACACGAAATAACAAATCAATAGTAACGCCTAGGCGATGCTAATCACGCTAGCTGTTTACTTAAGTGGCGCCATCTTTTGTATTGCTTTAATCCGGTTCTGTTACAAAAGTAGATTTGTGTAATCCATGTATGAAAACATTTTTTCAGCGTCAGAGTTATATTCATAGCCGGATTTTTACATTTCAACCGTACAGTCGTTAGGCTATTAAAACTGTTTGATGATTGATTGATGGGAATACGTAAAATTATTTGGAAATTCTTAACTCCACAACCTGCATAGACCTTATGACTGTGTATTCTGTTGTCACAGAAACTATGAATAATAAGCAGAATTGCACCCTTTTAAGGCTGTGAAATCTTAAAGTAGACAGTGGACACTGCTATTGATACATGTATTGGTACTTTCCGGAGTTGAACTCAATAATTTTTTAAATGTATATATATTTACATGAATATTTGCACCAAACATTTGAATGGATAGATGCTTCCACAAAATACCTTAAACGGTAGTACTTTTATGCAAAAGCTTTCAAACCTCTCCGCAAGATGTCATGCATATAAAAGCTTTCTTACTATTCTGCAAGATGTCGGCAGGGAAATCGTTTCTCTGCCATGCTCAGCTGTGGGGGCGACAGCGAGCATCAGATCTAATCTAGCTTCCTTCCAGACTACTTGTTAGCCTTCTTTTTGTAAATACGTAAAGATAAATAAACCCAAATTGTCAACAAGAATCTACTAATTATTGAATTCATCTCCACAAGTAAGTGTCAGAGAATCTCAATAGTGCAAGAACACTACAGCTGGCATAGCCAGTAGGATCAATCTGTGTTGTGAATGATGTTGTTGATAAGACCATCACTGCAGAAAAATGAAGTTTGCTAAATTACGGTAACAGTCAGCAAAGCAGTCCATTGTAAAACTTTTCTCGGCACGATTTTACAGCACTCGGTTTATGTAGATTCCTTACCAATCCATGAGACAGTAGCCTAATATACAATGGTTCTTCATTGATTTACCAAAGTTTGCGATACCAGATGGAAAAAGAATAAATCTCCTAAATCTTTGCCACATAATTAGATGTGACAAATACAAGAATACCCAACTGATAATCGACCAGAAGACTGGTAGAAGATGTGGTAGAGGAAAACACAGCTCCCATATATCAATTGGTCGATGGCTGCACCTCATGGCTTTGAAACTTGTGACTGGTATGGTCTCTGTTCCGATCAGTTTTTTGGACCAAATACATATCACGTAATAGCCAACTATTGATTATGTCATACTGTTTAATTGTTTTATTATAATGCAATAATTGTTTCATTTTGCAGATAAAGATGGGAGTAACAAGGGGGGAGGGGAGCGGGCAGGAACTGCTCTTGCGGTCCCGAGGCTGTCTGTGTGTGCAGACGCTCAGAAGGTGGACAGGGCCAAGCTGGCACAAACAGAGGTTTACATTCATTATGATATTAATATTTATGGTGTCCTGATAAATTCACTTTTTCCAAAAGTTTCTAAAAAAAATTGTCATTTACAAAAAAACTTTAAATATTCGAATGCTAAAAATTATTAACCCGTTGCATAATTTAGGCATCTGTATCATCTAAATTGGAACTCAACAAATTCGTATTTTGTTTCTAAATTCTTTTAGCAATTGTTGTTTAACTTTTGAGGTATGTATACAATTAACACAGATCCTGTTTTGAACTAGAATGTTCAGCTTTTAAGTACCCGAACCTGTTGTCTCGAAGGAAAGCGAATTTTCAGAAAGCTGGCCACATCGCAACATCAAATAGAGATCAAAAGATTATCTCAACTACCTATTTGTTATTACATATTATAATAGATAAAAATTCAGATAGTTCAAAGCTAATTACAGTGTCTTTTTTTAACAAAACTACCCAACTCAATTGAGAAAAATGATTTCTTTTATATGAAATGGGGAGTAGTGCCACCTATTAGCATAGAGTCATAGAAATTTGAATAGTGTTAGAAGTGTTCTACACCTATTTGAAAGAAAACTGAAGTCACCAATTTGATAAGCCATAAGAGCTTTGACCCTCAGGCCTCTCAGGCAGACAATGATATTAGCATGTCTGTTCAAGAAATACTTTCGGTAAGCAATTAATTTGTAAATGTTGGATCAATTTCATTTAGAGTTAGATAAAATTGACCTAACTTTGGATACACGAGACACTTCCATCGTTTTATCTCTTCGGTGGTATCTTGGATCCAATGTCTGGAGATGGTCCCAGTGTCTTTGGTGAGGGTTGTTCAAAACTAATTTCAGAGTTCCCCCTCTAATCTCTACCAAGTCCCATTTTAAGATCAACGAAATCTGATGACCTTAGCATGTAGTATAAATTACAGCAGCAATTTAATTCTTCGTTTCTTCTGTGTCACAGTATTTGCTCAGTGGTGTATTGGTTGAATAATGATTTCCTTTCAAGATCTGGAAATGATCTACTTAAATTTTTTAACACAATCTTTGCTTCTCTTGTTTGTTTAAATAAAATAATGAGAAATTAAATTTAAGAGTTCTTTTACTTGCAGTTTTCAATAATTGAGTTTGATCCGGACACATTCCGGATATTGTTGGACTACCTCCACACCGGCAGCTGCCCCCTGACCTGTGCCTCCATCCCAGGCCTCATCTGCGCCGCCGAGCACTACGACCTGCCCGAGCTGCTGCAGGCCTGCTTCCATCACGCCAAGCAGTTCCTGCGCATCGATGTGGTAACTACATATTATTTTCTCAGCAATTTTCTTTCAAAAGTTTTACATCCTTTTTTTCTAAATCTATATCTAAATGAAAAAGATATTTTTCAAATGATCTTCTATTGAAACAATGAACATTACAAAACTTAGGCCTGGTTGTTTCGCAGAAATTCAAATCTAACATTGTTATCAAATGGCCATTCAGCGCCATTTTGTTTATTTATCATTTGAAAGGTCCCCATTAAATCCGATTCTAGGTGCGTTTCAGCTTTCTACCAAATCGTAATAAGCTGACAAGCCTTTCAACACAATAGTAGTTGTCCTCTTCTGCTGATCACGATTTGTTCAAAAGCTGAAACCAACTTAGAAACGGTAATTAGAATGGCAATTTGATGACAACAAAATGGAAATTCATTCAGAATATTTATCCTGTCTCTCGAAATTGCACACGATAATCGAGGAAAGGGACAACCCAAATTGTATACTTATGGGAGACTTCAATGCTGATATGAATTCGCCCTTCGGGCGTGAGCTTAAATCGTTCTGTTCAGAATATAACCTCCAAATTGCGGATGTTGACATACTCCCACCTGACTCGTACACATATGTAAGCGATGCTCATAATACAACTAAGTGGCTCGACCATTGTCTCGTAACTCAGGCGGTACATAATATAATTGAAGATATGTATATTGACTACCAGTCTGACTGGTCTGATCACAAACCAATGCACACCACTTTACGAACTATAGGGCTACCTACATACACTACAAGTTCTTCAATAGTACGAGATCCATGCAGATGGCGACCCAATAGTCAAAAACAAGTTCAGTCCTACTCCAGATATGCCCAATTATCAATAGATCAACTTGAGATAATTCGTGGAACCGATAGTGCAACTGACAGCAGGATGATAAATGCAAAACAAATCGATGATCTATATAAAAACATTGTACACGTATTACGTACCTCAGCAATATCTGCGTTTAATGTAGAGAGAAAGCCTACGACTGGACGAAGATGGAAGACTGTGGCTGGTTGGAATGAGAAAGTTGCCTTACATTATGAAAGATCAAGAAATGCGCACATAAAATGGTTGCAGAATGGACGACCCACTAGTGGTCCCTTTATGGAAGCTCGGAAGCAAAGTAGATCGTTATTTAAGAAAGAATACAAGAAATGCCAAAGAAACTTCGAACAGAACAAAATGGATAAAATAGCAAACAGCCTACAATGCAAAAACTTTTCGTCTTTCTGGAACAAAACTAATGCTATATTGAAAGCAAAACATACCGCACCGACCAACATTGATGGAAAATCTGAAAATAAAGCTATAGCTGAAGTTTTCCGGAATACTTTTTGCTCCGCACCAGTTCAACCCCAAACAATGGATAAACAGTTCTATACACCATTGCATCAATCAAAACAACAGCCGTCCATTGTCATCTCTCCTGAGATGATTCAGAGAGCAATACGCAACATGGCAGGAGGCAAATCTGCTGGTCACGATGGACTTGTCATAGAACATGTGAAGCATGCGGGGGGATACTTGACAACACTGCTCGCTTCTCTCTTCACTGCCATGGTTGGGCTTGGACACATTCCAAAAGAATTGACCAAAACCATTATAGTACCGATTCCAAAAAGTCGCCAATTAAACCTGACATCCTCCGTTAATTACAGGCCCATATCTCTTGCCACCATAATAGCAAGAATATTTGAAAAAGTGATTTTAAATTTAACGGAAGACAAGCTCATTACAGAGGATTCCCAAATGGGCTTTAAAGCTGGGTGCTCTACTGATACAGCCATATATAGCATGAAACTATCAATAGAATATTACAAAGCCAGAAAAACATCGGTATATGCATGCTTCCTAGATCTAAGCAAAGCTTTTGACATGGTTTGTCATGATAAATTATGGAAAAAACTGACGGACCGACAAGTACCACCACAAATTGTAAATATATTGAGTATATGGTATAAGCAACAGGAAAACTTCGTCAGATGGAATGACAGCCTGTCAGAAGCAGCAAAATTAAAGTGCGGCGTTAGGCAAGGAGGCTCAATGTCCCCAGTGCTGTTCAACGTATATATGGACGAACTTAGTAAAACACTGAACAAAGCAAGAATCGGATGCCATGTTGCCGGAGTATGTATGAATAACATAAGTTATGCAGATGACATGGTCATACTAGCCCCATCAGTAAGGGCAATGAGAAAACTTCTGGCCATTTGCCAAGCATACGTCGATAGTCATGGTTTGATGTACAATGCCAAAAAGTCATCATTGCTGGTGTTTAAAGCAAATACTGTTCCTACTGTCATTCCACCCATTCTCCTCGGCGGAGACAATGTCAAAATCTGCAGTGAAATAAAATATTTGGGGCATGTCGTCACTGATGACCTAAATGATAAAAATGACATAGAACGCCAAAGAAGAGTACTAAGCGTGCGAGCCAACATGCTCGCCAGGAGATTCAACAGGTGCAGTTCTCCGGTGAAGAAGCAAATATTCCAGAGCTACTGCATGAGCTTTTACACCGGCGAACTATGGACAAGATACTCACAAGGCGTCATGAACACACTTCGAGTACAATACAATAACGCATATAGGGCGCTATTCGGCCTACCTTGGCGATGCAGTGCCTCGCAGATGTTCGCAGAAGGAAGGGTACATGGGTTCGCCGCTTTGATGCGCCACAGAATAGCCGGGGTTAGACAGCGCTACCAAAGATCGGAGAACACTCTCGTCCTGGCCGTGGCCCAGTGGCAGGGCGCGCCTCTTCACCAAACGTGGAGAATTCATCTGAAGCCCCCGTAGATCGAGCATAGATGAATATTGGAGAAAAACACTGGCTCCTACAATCTGAGATCCGATGGAACAACAAGTACCTGATTTAAAGACTTAACTATATTTTTTATGAATAGTGTATCTAATGATGCTTCTCTTTTTTAATTTTTTTATTTTGTTAATTTTTATCTTTTTATTTATTCATATGTAATTAATATTCATATATAATAACATATGTAATTATACCCTATATGGGATGTGTGGGATTGCACTCCCCTCCCCACATCCTGGAATAAAGACCTTATTATTATTATTATTTCTGCAAAACAACTGGGTCTTAGACCAGTGGGCCTAGAAATTCAGAAAAAATCCATTTCAACATATATATATATATATGTTTTGACTGTATCAAAGTTATCACAAAACTAATGTTTTTAATGTTGTTAATTACAGGTTTGCACAATGCTCGTGTCACTGGAAAACTATTACTGGCGTTACACCTCCGCCTCGGAACTGGTAAACATGATCCTAGCCTTCGTAGAGCAGAGAGCCTTACCTCTCTTTCAGACCCCAGAGTTCCTCAATCTATCCGAATCCATGGTTCAGATGATAATGTGCAGAAACCTGGACTGCCCGGAATTGCGCAAGTTCGAGGCCATGCTTAAATGGGGCCGACACAAGATACGCACAAAGACTTCTTCTAAACTGGACGCCAAGATAGAATTCAATTGCGTGATGGATCGACTGACGCGGGACCTGAAGCTGTACAGGATATCCCCGCAGGACCTGATCAAGACGGTGTTGCCCACCAAGGCCATAAAAAATGAGAGGATCTTGGAGACGCTCGTGTTCCAGGCCAACTCGGGGATGTATCGCATCCAGGACAGCTATCTGGAAGCCTGTCAGCAGAAGCTTCAGAAACAAGACTCTAGGTTCTCTGAATGGGAGAGCTTTGATTATGGACTTTAAATAATTGATTAGAGTAAAGGATCAAGGTTATTTGGTGACTTCCTGAATTTTATAGTTCAGGCATCGGGACAATGCTAATGCAATGGTATGCGGCTGCTAAGACTCACACATTTATATTAATTTATTTATTATTCATTCGACTCTTTTTACTTTATTTGGTTAAATGCACCAACATGATAACGATCAATCACTATGATTGTTTTATTACATTTTATTTGATTAAATAACTAATCCATTCTGATTGTACGTATGATTTGGAGTCACACGACTACTCGTATTATGATTTGTTGATTACTCTGTATGATTGTGTTGTGTTGTGAGTAAGATGGTGAAGTGACCCTCTGGTCTCAGTTAGCCGTAAGTGTGCCTGAACTTAGCACAAACAACAACTATTGCCTAGCGTCGGCTGGCCCGAACTAGATAAATGTTGTTAGTAGCATGCGTTTGTGTATTCTAATTCTATTGAAGAAAATATTTTTCATAAAAGTGACTGATAAATTAAAAAAAGACAACATTTAAAATATTTATTATACATATGTATGAAACAAAATTATAATATTTTATGTATATTATGCATTTAAAGTATAATCTGAATATATTACGTAATATCATTGTGTTATTCACTAATACATTATTGTGATTTGGACAATCTAGTTGTTTGTATAACAAACTGCAACATACATACAAACATTCATGTACATTGTTCATACAACTTATTCGAGATGAACATTTGTAAAGCTGAATGACCGTTGTATTGCTTAACAAACAAACAAACATTCATACCTACATACATTATATTCTCGTGTATTCTCTTGCCTGTTTAGTTAAGGATAATACGCTATTTTGATTCAATTCACTTTGTAATCGAGAAAAGAAGATATTGGATTACCACTGGAATTATTGTACCTTCCTTTAAACCTGCTTCCCTGGGATAAATCCATTTCCACTTCTTCAATAAATTATTGTCCCAAGCTGCATAGTAAATATGTATTTATTTTTATAGCATTAATCCTTATTGTTTATTTATCTTCAGTATTTAATAGTAGGCTTAACACCAATTTAATAATTATTAAGCACTAATTAACGACAATACTTTTATTGCACATTGTAGATATTTTGAATTTTCTTTTAATTTTGCAAATTAGTATGTACTGCATATGTACCTTTACGTTTGCTGCTTACGTCTGTAATAGAAGTTACCTCCCGTGTTAATTGTAAGTATTATTCGTTAGTAGTTTTACTAAATCACTTTGTGAATTGCCTTAAGAATATTATAACATAACCTTCCTCTTATCCTCTCCGGCGATGCATCCGTTATTGTAGACATTCAGTGGTAATCGGTATCAGTGTTTAAATACCTATCTATTGTGTTGTATATTCTGTGTCCCTATGTTAAACAAACTAAATTTAATTTAGTGCACATATTACATCCACATTGCTTTAATTAATATACAAAAATAAATTAAATTCTATAATCGAAAACCATTTGAAAGCTTCAAGAAGTATTTAATGCGAATATAGTTACACCTCATTTAAAGAAGAACGAAAGGAATGAAAAAGGTTACCGTGAGAAACATTAAAATATGAAATTAGAAGAGATATACAAAAACCAAGTATTCGGAAGATTGTTTACAAAGTTGAAGGAAAAATGTGATTTATAAAGAATGGTTTAAAATAATATGAGTCAAGCTCTATCACCAATTTATATGGTGCAATCAAATGAAAAGCAGCCTTTAAGGTTAATTTAGTAAGACTTTAATTACACATTGCTGACATTTTGTTGTACAATTCAAGCAAATGTATGGTAGACTTTCTATGATATTTCAGTCTTTGATAAGGGAGTTTCCAATAATTATTATCGCATTTTATGTTAGTACAACTAGCCAATTAGTCTTGGGTCGATATTGATCTACAATCATTATAACCCAATCAGAACTGTCAGTTGTCAATCTGGTTATTTTGATCATTTGATCAATGAGCAGCACCTGTGATGGGCATGGCGAGGGGACTTAGATGTATATTTTTTAAAACAGGAATCTCGAATCCCATTCTTGCGACAGAGAAATAGAGAAAGTAAGTTTGTACCTACACAGTATCCAAATCGGATCATAAAAGCAATTAGCATATAATTCCCGCCATTGGGGAACAGTTCCAAAAAGGTATAGAAAATAAGTTCTATGAAATCCGTATGTCAGTCTCCGGTAAATGTAACTGCTACACTCCATATCAGATTAGCTATCTCTACTGTATTACGAGAATGTGACTTGAGACGCCCGATCTACACAATTTATACATCTATGGTCTACCTACTACTTATGTTAAACATGAACATGACGCAGGTGGCCGGCGGCATTTACCTATCAAGGGTATTTTTTCTGTGTAAAAGTACCCGATCTTTTGTCTTCAAGTATAATTAATTAATAAATGTATCGGTTTTTTCCCATTTATATAATGATTTATTGAAGCTTTTAAATGGTTAATAATTTTACCTTTTACAAAATCAACATTTTGACACTTTTCTTGTGATATTCGTACAAATTTTTAAATGAGCTAGTTTATTTAAAAATCATAGACCTTAAATATTTTTGTATTTTCAGAACTCCACCATTTCTTTTCCCTGATAAAAATAGCAGCGTTGTATTCAAAATTTAAAAATATTTTGTTAATACAAAAAGATCAATCAGATTCTTAACTGTTTTAAACATAAGAATACTGAATAGACATTTGGTTAAAAATGTTGATTGATTGGATGACGTACGGAGAATGTTACAAATGAGTGTGGACGGATCCACGTTGTTTGTGTTCATATTCAATAGTACCGTACCGTAAGCGCTTGGTGTCAATCTCTTACCGTTCCCTTCACCTTCACCTTCACAAATACATCAAGCAAAACTGTTTAACTGTCAGACTTTTAAATGATATTTCACACAAATATCTACTAAGTGTATCATAATATTACGTACTTCATTACACATTTACCTGTTTAAGATGTTACCATAAGTATATTATTAAATCTATAGAAATTATGAAATTTTAAAGATGTTGACAATGTTTTTATACTTAAAAACTTTGATGATAATGATGAAAATCTTTTTGAAATGCTGTTCACTACTTCAGAGCCTTAATTCATCTTTAAACTTTTTTGAAAAGTGTTCAATTCCAATTTAGAAATTTTTACATATCCATTATGAGGTAAACATTGGCCAAAAGAAAAATTTTAACGATGTAAATTTTTATTAATTTTTTCATAAAAAGCAATAACTTTATTTGACACGTAATCTAACTTTGAGGTCATGACCCATAATTGCCATTAGAACCAAATACTTTTTATTGCCCAAAAAAAAAACATTTCTAGGCATGTAAGTAAGTTTCACTCGTATATTACATAATTATCAGTATGTCTGAATAATTTGTCTGAAGGGTTGTCAGAATTCAAAAGTGTTTCAGGCAATGTCCCAAAATTAGCATTCTGCAATTACAGTGAAGCCTCTGTCTGTCGTTTTTGAAGGGACCTATTGAAAAAAACTGGAAGAATGCAGGAAAACAATGAATGCGGGAAAATAGAAAAATGATACATTCATACAAATTTCACATCACTTGTGTGAGCTGCACAGATATCTACAAAAAATAAAATATTTCCTTGTTTTACGCCCTTTGCAAGGTCCCTTAAAAACAAATTTTAAATGCTCGCAGTCATCCATGCCTTTTTGTTTGCATAGTATTTTACAGGTAAAGTTTTCAAATTCTTAAAACACCCAGGCTTCAGTGATTTGCCAATGATCGCCAATGATATGTCAGTTGCAAATCAACACAGGGGTCCTCTCTTTCGACCCTTCACTACCGTGGCAGGACTCGCCATTGACAATATGTCTTTCTAGAAAAAATATGATATATTTTCCGCACAGTAAAAAGATTACAGGCGTGCACTGTCATATTTGATGCAGAAACAACAAAACGACAACTAATGACTAATGTCAAAAATTTATAATGTTCTGCTCGTTGTTTACGAGTGCCGTTAATTATTGAAACCAATCATTTATCTATGAAATATCTTGGTTTTCTATGTTCACATTTTGCAAAATGATTGATTGAGCTAATTATTTAGAACAAAAACTGCCTGTTTTAAACAATTAATGCGGTAAAATGATACATAAAAGAACAATTGATGCAATCTATTTGGTGAGTTTTGTATGAAATTAATTTGGGACTGGAAGCAGTGGCGGACTAATGGGGGGCGGAAGGGGCAGCCCGCCCCAAGCCTCTGGTTCTGGGGCCTCCAAACGCCTTCAGGTTCCCTTGATCAAATCCTAAACAAGGCTTTAAGGCATCAGGACACCGAAAAAAAAAATTAAAAATTTTAATTAATTTTCTGAAAGGTGCATTTGTTAAGAATTCCCTCACGAAATGTTTTAAAAAAATTCTAAAAATTGATGGAGATACAACATTTTATGTTGTATTGTATGTTGAATTCAGCAAAACTTTGAATGCGTTTTTCTCAAAACTTTTTAACACATCTTTCAAACTGGTTAACAACAAATAAAAAAAACTATACATTCGATTTGCATGCACCAAGTCTTAAACTGTTTGAAAATCCAGGGTCTATGTCTTGGGGAATTTCGATATCTAAGAAAAAGAAAAATTAGCAGACCAGCGAATTGTTATTTTCTACTTTTTATGGAAAATTTACATCATTCATAAAAAAAATAAAGTAGAAGGGGGCCTTTTACAAAAAAATCCCTACATGGTGTCATAGTGTCTAGATGTTCGAACAGTTTAAGATTGGTGCATGCAAATCGGATGTACAGTTTTTCTAATATGTGTTCAATTAGGTTGAAAAACATTGTTTCGAGAAAAAAGCATTCAAAGTTTTGCTGAAGGATAATTCAACATACAAACT
Source organism: Glyphotaelius pellucidus (assembly GCA_936435175.1). Taxonomy (NCBI): domain Eukaryota; kingdom Metazoa; phylum Arthropoda; class Insecta; order Trichoptera; family Limnephilidae; genus Glyphotaelius; species Glyphotaelius pellucidus. The sequence goes on along the minus strand of OW386548.1, from coordinate 6,971,319 downwards.
GTTTAAAACACTTTCACATAAATTGTTGTATCTCCGTCAATTTTATGATTTTTCTTAAAATATTTGGTGAAAGCATTATTAATAAATGCACTTTCAGAAAATGAAATAAAAAAAATAACAATTTTCTTTTACAATGTCGATGCCTTAAAGCCTTATTTAGGATTTGATCGAAAGAACATGGAGGCGTTTGGAGGCCCCCCCAGGAACAGAGGCCCATGTGAACTGAATAAAAAGCTTGTAAAATTACTCTTAAATAATAAAATTATTCTTAAGCTAGGGGGGGTCCTCATTCAGCTTTGCCGCCCCGGGCCTCTGAGGGGCTTAGTCCACCACTGACGATAAGAAATAAACGAGAAATACGGAAAAACGATCATTGGAGGAATGATCGATGGAGATTTCATTGTTGTGCACTGTACTGTAGTCCTATCCATTGTAACCTTAGGATGATACGTAAAATAAAATCAAAGCATTTCAATCAAGCGGTAAGGAAAAAATATAACTATCCCAATCGCTGCCAACCCCTGTTTAACAAAGTTTAGATAAACTTGACATCTTATTAAAACATAAGCTTGGAGAGTTGAGACATTGTGAGACGCATTTGAAAGCATTTATTATTGTTCGTTGCAATGAAAGCTCGGTATTTTGAACCATCTATCGATGCTCATTAGAGCCTACAGGTTAAGAAATCGTTTCAAACAAAGTTAATTGCTTTGACATTACACAAATTATGAATTAAATAATATAAAGAAACTATTTTCAAATGAGGAGTCAATTGAGTAAATGTACGAAGGATATGGCATAAAAATACCAAAATATTACTCATATTTTTGCATTTCTAATGTTTGCATCTATCCTCAGATGATCTGGGACTTTTAAAACTTTTTTTTTTGTATTTTGTATTCCACCAAAAAAAATTCAAATAACACACATTTTGGAGATAAAAAATCAAAAGAGAACAATATTTATTTTCACTAATGTATCTATTTTAAATATTTTACAACCTGCTTTATATATTTTTTTTAATCATTTTGAAAATTTAAGTAAGAAAATCTATGTAAGTATTTATTTTAGCACAATTTAGTTTATGAAATAATATTTGTTATTTTTGTATGCTTAGTTAGAAAAATAAATGATTTTACATTTGAAATATATATTATAAATTGTACATTAATTTATTCAATGTTTCGAGTCGGAATTGGATTCAATGATAAAGAAAATTTTCTAAATACATTTATTATCATTGTGAACAGAATTAAGTTTTACATGATGTGTAAGTTGTTTATATAGATATTCCCAAACTTGAAATAAAATCTAAATAGGTGTGCCCCATCCCTAAATCCCTACCTCTTATGCTTTTATTTAAAAAATTATTTCTTTTAATGCATTTCACAAACCCTTGTGATTGAGCCTTCCAAAAAATTAAATAAACAATTATACACACTACACTGTAATGATTATTTTTATCTCATCTGTGCCTAACTTACTGTTAGCTGGCTGAATATATAAATGTTTGCTTGAAATACTATTAATAAATGAAATATTTAAAGTTACCAAGCATCCAAGTCATATCTCGTTTAATAATCGATTCAAGTTTTTAAAAGTGGCGATGGAAAAAGTTACGGAGAGATATTTAGACAATAGAGGTTTCTAATAAAAACAATATATTATATTATGTAATCTGGTGTGCTTGATATATTTATGTGATTCAGTTTTGTCCCATGGATGTTTTCATTACTATAACCTAATTATTGTTGTGTATATGTACACAATACATTTATAATATAAGATAATAATTGTCTCTTCTCGCTCACAAAACTCTATTTTTCAGGTTAAAATGTATCTGTCTCTGATTTTGAAACGTTGGTGTCATTTTTGAAAAGTGTGGACGCAAATTAACTATAATTTTCCAAACAACAAAATACTTTTCTATCAGTATTTAACTCGAATTTGCTTCAACTCAAACTGATAAATGATGTTAGGTCTTGATAACTTTTATTAGTATATGTATTGCCTTTTGTCCTGTCAGGAATCTGATAAATCAAAGCAATGATCAGTGCCAAACTTAATGCCGACCTGAACTTGATATGATCTATTCTGCGTGTACAGTCACTTTACTGATTTACAATGACCATTAGCGATGAGTAGGTCCGGTCGGAATGGGCTCCTGAACTCGGGTCTTTTGCAGGAAGCAGTTCCTACTCCCACTCCTTTTTCAAATCGACCACTCCTAGAGAACCCTGTCCCGGACTCGATGCTCGATCCCGCACTGACTCGGGCCCGAACGCGGAACTCGGAATGCGAACTCGAAGCCGAAGCCTCTAACCAAAACACAAATGACTGCCTCTACCGGCGGCGGCTGTTAGAGGCATTCGGCCCGTGTCGGCGGTCCAAGCAGCACGCGAGTCACGTGGTACTACTAAATGAATGAGTGGCGGGTCCGTGAACTTCGCCAAAATGTACATTGCAGAACACGCAGACGGGTGACGGGCCCGGTTCCGCCTACGGGCGCGCTGTCGGGTTCTAGTTCCTGTGCGGGCTCTATCCGAGGGCGGGTCCGAGCTCTTGTCCGAACTCGTGCGTCCCGGCTCGGTGCGCCGCAACAGCGCCCAGTACCTACTCAGTCCGCAACCAAGAACTTGAACCCGGGATCCACTCCTAGAACTAGAGTGCTTTTAAAACAAAGCACTCCTCGGAGGCCTCCGGCAAAATGCAGAACTTACTCATCTCTAATGACCATAAGCGAAAGAGAAAGATGCTTGAAAACATATGTGCGATAGAGAAAGGCGTGGGCCGGAAGGCAAGCCACTTTTCGGACTGTAAATAAAATATTGCAACGATTTCTCTATCATCGTCAGGTTGGTATTAAAGCTCGGCGTGTGCTATACCACTATACATTATGAATTTGACAAAATACAAAAATATCTATAATTCCTTAGCGTGATGCCAAATCACTGTTAGACAGCTTAGTTACCATCATATTAGCAGAATATTCGTTTTCGTTTTCTTTGTGTCTTTCAAGTAAAAATGATCTTTCCTCTATAAAAATGAATGTCTACCATTTCAAATGTAACTTATTTTAACACAAAATATCTTTGCAATTTCTTCAAATAGTACATCATTAAGTGTACAATCTTTGGAAGAGCCGATTCACGGAGTAATATAATATTATACGGTGTTTGTTGTACCTATATGCCTATCATAAACAAAAGAATTATCTAACTATGGATATCCGTATACATAATAAAAAATGGATATTAATTAAATGATTAAAATAAAAGTGTTCACTCTTCGTTAGCGTGGAATCTATAATGACTGTATTTTGTTTGAAGAATTTATATAACAGAATATGTTTCTATTTCCATGTTCAAGTAGTTGTCATCAAATGACGCATAATATATACATATATATATATATATTTATAATCATATAAGTGTTGAATATTTATGTTATGATATATTATTATACAAACATTTCTTATTGTTTGGTGAGCTTTTAAAGAAAATTCCTCTCTTTATCTCTTAATCAATTTATTATTTAATTCATGAAACACTATCTATTCAATATTAACTTTTAGACAAGCTATAACCCCTGTAGGACAGGTAAAATTTAATAAATATCTCAAAGCCAAATTTTATCGACAGTTGGCCCCCCAAAATTATAATTATGATAAATTTTTTTTTGTGCATTATTTACCATTTTCAATCCTAAAATCGACTTCAAAAATAAGGTAGTATAGATATCAACCGAATTTATTTATAGTATTGATTTTTTGTACTTTTGTACTTGGTACATACAGTATATAGACAAGTAGTTTTATCCTTGATGCATTTGAATGAAAACATGTTCTGTACTTTTGTTATTCGGTGGTACATGGGTAGTTCTTCTTTTTAACCTACATAAAGTTGCCTCCACCAGTTAGTGGAGAAAATTTCAACAGAGTAACCAATATTAATTATTTTATAATTACTTTAATATCTACTGTACTAAAGACGTAACAACTGTGTGCGTTTTGAAAAAATATGCGTTTATATTTTTGTAGTAAAAAATACGTTACAGAGTTGTAAATCCTCCTGTTAGAAGTGTTTTTCACACAAATCACAGTTGTCTTCTACCACCTTGATTTGCATATATTCTATAATGTTACAAAAAAATTATATGACGACATAAAATATAAAACTATTTTTAAACTCCATAAGGTATAACCTATCAAGTAACAGCGATTATTATTTTTTATGATGTTTAATAAAATATTTTTAAAAATCTCAAAAACTTGTCTCCTACAACTGATGTTTAATACGTTAATTCTATCACTTGGGTTTTCATTCGAAATAGGTATACACGCAGCTTGTGTTTATCACCCCCGATAGGCGTTTTAGGCCTCCTACCCCCCTTGCTACAATTTCCATTCTGAGATCCAGAGAGAATTTATTTATATTAAAAAAAATCCTCACTTTAGGTTAAAATGTGACAGAGTGGTAAAAGTTATGTAGGTTAAAAAGAAGAACAACCCACATACACTCTCATTCTGTGAAAGTAAAGTAGGTATGCAGTTTTTCCCTAAACTGACTGCATACTGTGTACAAGTATGATGGAGGGTCAACTGTCAGGAGATCATCTATCATGGAATCAAATTTAATATTAAAAATTGTATTTGAAATAATAGGCACAGTTCTACAAAATCAATTTTTTACTTTGGAATATTCATGAACAGTAAACGAAATACGTTCAAACTTCTAAAAACTATATGTACACATTGTAGTGCACCTCAAGATAGTGATTATTTCACTGGACTGCAAATGTAGTCAGCCGCACTACAGGGGTTAAGCTTTAAAAACAAGCTGCATAAACATCCTTAAAAAACCTGTTTCTACATGTATGTCCATGTCTTTTTGTCTATGGTCAGTTGTTTATAGTAAGAGGAAATAGTTTATTAATAATTATCAATACCCAAATACTGGAAAAAAATTGTTTTTATGTACATATCGGTTAAAATTCAAAGCCAACACTGGATTTTAAATATTTATAATAATTGTTTATCTGAAAATCTTTTATAAGAACAAGGCATTTATTTCAGAATTTTTAGGAGGAAGTTAACACAGCATAATAACTGTTGCGTCATTCCTTAAAAGCCTCACCTACAAAATAAATAATCTTACGGATTTGAAATTTTAAAAACTAAATGTTAACGAGTGTTGTATTAACTGTTTATTATTTCGGTTGCACAAATAAACTGATAAAATGACTGTTCACACACTGCTATAAATAACAACTGTGCATTTTTAAGATGATTATTGAATGTATGCAAAAAATGCAGTAAAATTTATTTAGATATGGTTTCTGACTTTTATTTACCTCTGGCAATACCGGATCCACTGATGTCAAAAGAAATAGACATGCCCTTACACAAATTCTGGGCATAATTTCGACGAACTGGAGGAAACCACGTGACAATCTTTTTTGGCACCAAGAGGGTTCGAGAAAGCCTTAAATAAATTACGACATCAATTGCAAGTTGACTGCCGAAGAGCGCACATTGAAATAACCAGACCCTGCACAGAAAATAAACGTTTGCTAAAGTAAGGAAACGGTTTGCAGCATAATTCTTTTGTGGGACGTTTGTTTCTGCATGATCATTAGAAAATTTTCATGCGTCCATATATAGATATGCCCAGGTATTTTTTTCTGGAATTGTTTCAGCACATTTGAAGTCAGTATGTACACCATATATAAAAAAAATTCCTACACCAAAAAAAAACAAACATACTAATTAAATTCTTTGTCCTAAAAATATATATATATTTATTTTTTTTAAGTGAAAATTCTTTATGATTTGAAACTCAATGAAATGAAAAACCGACACTAAAAAGAGACAAACACATACAATCTAGCCTGTGAGAGAATGAGATAGAATAATCGGTCTCTTCTTTGTGCGGTGCTTTGTAGCCTTGTCTACTTTAGTTTTCTGAAGGTTCAGGAGACAAACACATACAATCTAGCTTGTGAGAGAATGAGATAGAATAATCGGTCTCTACTTTGTGCGGTGCTTTGTAGCCTTGTCTACTTTAACTTTCTGAAGGTTTCACTTCTACCACACGTGAACAGCACACTTGTAATTTTTTTTACATTAGCTCCACACAGGAGGCCCTAGAGGAAAACAATTTTTAGGGAAAGGAAGAAAAGGAAGTTCTGGAAAGGAAAAGGGTATGAGGGGTGGGTAGGAATCTGGAGGTCAACGTGTCCAGGAATGACGGACGTATGAATCCATTACTCCCACTGCGGTATGAGACAATGGATTGAGCGGATCTGGCTGAAGAGGTAAAAAAAGTCTCCCTCAACCAGTCTCTCCTGTTCCGGCCCACCACGCAGCAGGTGAGCAAATAAATGCATGGCCATCAAGACCTAGACAACCCTCACCCTATGAACACAGGCATCCCTGCTAAGTCACAAAACTTAGTGATTTATTATCTCTCTTATGATAAAGAGAGATAATAAATCAAAGGTAAAAGAAGATGGTGTCTTGGTGAATCTTTGCCCATCTGCCAATTTAGAGCATGATGTGCGTGCGCACAACAGACAGTAAATTGTTGATAGTTATGTATTATTATAAACTACCCGAATCCTAGATTTGCACAAACGTTCATTGTTTCAAAATCACTGGTTTTTGACATTAAAACTACTTGAAAATCCTAGTAATGATCTTATTAACACAAGTGCGTTTAAAATGGGAGAGATCATTAAAAATGTACTTCATAATTTTACCAACAATAAAAATGTTAAAAGGTTGTGGAAATTGTTTTTGGTGAGAAAAACGAGTGATTTTTTTCTCAAACATAATAATCATCCAGTTGTGTTATTATAACTCTTGGGCGTGCTTCAAATAAATTGTAATTCTTTGCGAAAAATTCCATTTTATTACAAACTCAAGCATTCTTCCTAAACGGGGTTGCAAGCCGGTAAAAGTTAACCTTAGTTTTTTAAATGTACACAGGACAATAAAATTGACATAAACCTGTAATATTATTGATCCTTAGATTAATTATTGAAGTAAATGTGCTTTACTTTACGCAGTTTTACAAAACTTGAACTCTTAATGTCCCTTTTAAACAAATGAACAAAATATTTAATAATAAACAACAAAAAACATAACACTAATTCACATTCATGTCAAATATCTGTCAACTGTCAAACTTAATATTTCCGTAGTGCTGCTAGATGTAATAATTCGTTCGTGCTGCCATTACACAAAACACAAGGAAAAAATATTAAAGCCGAAATTTAATAATTATGGTTAGTACTTACAGACATCTTTCAGACATTTTGTCTTTCTTTTAATATTTTAGTGAAATAGTATATGCATTTTTGTATTTTTCTTTACCCACCCTTACCCTTTTTTGAGATAGGGTTCATCGGCTTGATTTAATTTTAAATTTCTCATTACTTACCATGAAAGAATAATATTGTCTATACCGAAATCGTAAATTCATTTATTATGGAATTCTTTTTCAAATGGGGATCATCAGGTTGATTATGTACAATAATGTACATTATTTACCAACCGAGAATACATAATTCTTTTCACTTGAAAATTTCCTCCAAAACTTAAAATACTGACCTAGATTGTACAAATATATTATTATTGTTCATTTTGCTCACCGACTTTGATCGCTATTTTCAAATATCATTTAAAAGTTCGCTTAGTATCATTTAAAGAAACATTGTGAATTTTTTCACAAATATAACTTGTAAAATAATAGAAATAGACTTGTTTTAAATAATTTTGGGAGCATACTTTGCATTTTTTTCTATCGAGGGAATTTAATATAATTTGCGTTTCGGCGTGGAACGTATCTAGATATTGTCTTTTTATTATTTTTTTAAGAGCTTAAAAACTTCAAATGTTTAAGGGAGATATGTAAGAAATCGGTCGAAATTCGAATAGTGGACCCTTACGTGAAGCAAAAACTTTGTACCCCTTTTTACGAAAATTGCGCGGACAGAAGTGGCATGTTTGTCGAACCCGTTATTTTTTTTATTATTGTAATAAAAATAATATGAGTTACATTTAAACATATATATTTTACAAAATATTATATTAAGTCATCATAGGTCATGTATACCTTATTAGAAAAGAGGAGCTCTTGTGCCTGATAAGGGAACCACGATTCTTAACTGAGGTTGTATGTTATAATCTGTTTTGTATAAAATATTTACTTTTTATTGTAAGTTTTTTTTGAAAAATTGTTTAATTTTATTTATTTGTTCTGATTAGTTGATGATAGATACAGCGCAATGCAGAAGGGAGGTTATTATAGTTTTTTATGGCTTGGCAAATATAATGATTTTGCATTTGAGTTTAAAATTAGGTGATTTAGCAGGGGTGCCCTGGTTCATCGGGTGAGGTTTGTCTAGGTCTTGGAGGTGGATGACCAGGACACACTGAACGACTGAACCCCAGATTCCTACCCATCCCTTAAACCCTTTTCCTTCCCAGAACTCTCTCCTTCCTTTCCTTAAAAAACCCTCCACGCAGCATTCCCAAAGATGACATAGGCCCTGAGGGAAATTATTTTCCTAAGGGCCTCCTTTGCGGAGCTCATGTAAAAAAAAAAATATTTGGTTTCCTTTCTCATTAGTTTGTAAAATTCTTGATATTCTTTGTTGTTTTTTTCTTTACACATTTTTTATAATGGAAGCTTGCTTGAATAATGTCATTGACATTTGGTAATGGAAACAATTTAAAATTCTATACTACTACTTTTAGTTTTTACGTAACCAAATTATGTAAAAACTAAAAGTAGGAACCTACGGCTTCTAATAGGTATATCTTTATGACTGTGTTTCAGCGACTTTTTTTTAAATCCGTGAAAATAATCTTTGATGGCGTGATTATATAAACTCTGTCAAAATATTATATAATTAAATCCCTTTATTAATGGGTCAATTTTCAAATTTTATTTTAAAAATGTTTTTGGCTCAAAACGCAAACCAAATTACTTTTATTACATTATCTGTACATAAAGTATGTTTAAAATGGGAATGCGAGCAGCAGCGCAGTCAAGGACGATTTCATAAGGTATTCTATTAGTATGTTCTTAAGAATTTGAGACATTTTCAAGTGCCAACTAATAACTTATTTCTGTAGCCGTCATACGCAATACGCATACATACCAATATAAAACGACAACCTAAATATACCAATATACTATGATCCTACCTAATTCTAAAACATCGGACGTCCGAAAGTTTGGAAAAGCTTGGACCGGAATGAGATCTGTGGGCGTTGTTGATTTACCTTGACAAAATATTCAGACTTCGTTTCACAAAATTAGACAGCACAATATAAGAATGAGGTATAGTGGTATAGGTATCTAGGTACCAAAGTACCAACAGGCTAATTAATCACGACGCAGGTAGGTACCACACACGGCAGAGCAAATATTCTAGCACAGCATTGAATGCAATTTCTAAAACAGTAAATATCATTTTGACTCTTTAAAAATAATCTTTTGTATAAGTGCCAACCTATCTTCCTAATAAAAAAATCTTGTTCTCGGATGTTTGACAAGAAAACTTGTAGAACGATTCATTTGTCGTGCAGTAATAAATATAAATTTGGAAATATAAAAAAGGATAGTTCATTTTAACCCCCAGGCCTCGGGCATATTTTCTCAGATGTTCAAAATATTGCCGCTTTTTTTTTTTACATGAGCTCCACACAGGAGGCCCGGAGCAAAATAATTTCCCTCAGGGCCTATGTCATCTTTGGGGATGCTGTGTGGAGGGTTTTTTTTTAAGGAAAGAAAGGAGAGGAGAGTTCTGGGAAGGAAAAGGGTTTAAAAGGTGGGTAGGAGTCGTGACTAGGAGTTCAGTGTATCCTGGTCATCCGCTTCCAAGACCTAGACAAACCTCACCCCATGAACCCGGGCACCCCTGCTAAATCACCAAACGTAGCGAACCACTTGGGGTGACCTATGGCAGAGGTGTTGTTTATCCAATAAAGGTTCCCGGGGCGGCGGTACCCATTTCCGCCTCCCAAATTGTAAAAATAAAATCCAAATATTTGGAATATTTCTGAACATATCCACAAACTAAAAACTGTTTTTGAAAGGTGAAAATTTTATAAAAAGAAATTTACATAAACTTTTAATAAGTATACATTTTTTTAAATTAAAATTACTAATAACGAAAAAATAAAAACACACATATTTTTTAGAAAAATGTTGTCGTTATCTTTATTTCACTTTTTTGTTGTTTCACATAAAAATGAATATAAAAAAATTCCCAAAGTATCTTTTTTTCTAATTGCAGTCGGAAACTTTGGTTTAATAAAGGTGTACATTTAAAATACTTTGTAGTAAACTTTTAGATTTAAATTTATGGCCTGGATTTTCATCTTTCTACCACCGTTTAGAGTTTAGATCATATTTCTCACCATGATAGTAAGGGAGACACAATTATTTTTATGAGACCTGTATGAGTTGTTCCCAAAAGCGAAAAAATTATCCTGAGGGGTTTAAGATTTGGTGACCGGACTACTCGGAATGAAACCAACTCAGAACATTCTCAGATAAGTCATTTAGAGTGATAAAATAATATATACCTATAAAAAATGGTTAAACAGGTTACGTTAGGTTATGGTTATCGGCTAATTTAAAATTATTTTTTTCATAGCTTTTAATGACTTTTCAATGAGGTGTTGAGTTTACTTTATTGTCAGTTGGCATGGAACCTAAGATTCATTAGATTTTTTTCCTAAAAGTAAAATTCACTTTTGTAAAAGCAGACACGTCTTTGAACGCAAAACACTTCGAAAATCTTTTGACCGTTCCAACCTCCATCGCTAGAAAATGGGTCATACAGATTTTAAATGAAAATCTAATTGAGCTTACATGATACCATCGTAAGATTATGTGGGTCCCAAAGACTTCGATGGGCTGGACACGTAAAAAGCTTGCTAGATGACAGGATAGTAAAAAATATTTAAAAAAATAGTGACTGCATGGGCGCTTGGCGCAGTCACTCCATACATTTTTTGGATGCTCCGCATCCCTTGTGTTCTGAAGTAAAAAACTTTGGACATATTTTTTCTAGCCGTAACAGCAATAGTTCAATTTATTAACAAAGACTTAACACATATGATGACGCGACACATTATTGTTGATCGAATATCTATAAATCGCGTACATACCGATACCGGCAACAGATTGGATTCTATTTTGTATCCAGTACCTATCCACAAATTTAGAAAGTATTCCTAGTATTATATTTAGGTATTCCATATTATTATCTACAACTTTTGTCAGCATTGCATCTTGTTCGTGGGCTGCTCTTTACTCTATACAGGGTTTCCCAAACTGTGTTCCGCGGAACCTGAATAGGGGTTCCGCGACAATTTGTCGGAAGAATTTCATAGTAGGGCCTCCTGTGTAAAAAAAAAAAAAATTAAGCGATTTCTTCATGGTCAATGGATTAATTTTTAAAATAATACATACCTACAATTAAAAATGATCAGCTCGACGCAGATGACGTCGCTCGCGCTGGAGCGAATTTTGTAAAAAAAAAAGATTGAAAAATTGGTTGTCTGTTAAGTCGGTTTACGGACGATAATTTTACGTGATAACGTCATTTAATAAGGATGGAGTGGAAGAGAGATAGATGCGTCACAAGCCGTACGCTTGTTTCGCGCTCTCGCTTGCACGCTTGGCTCAGACGGAACGTGACAATGAGTCATGCTTTTTCGTGAGTGCAGCCGGCGTTCATCGATTTATAAGATGTTATCACGTCAAAAAAACAGTTCGTTCAGTTGTAAATTCTTCTTTTGGCCGACAACAAAGTTAAACGTTTGAAGCTTTAAAATCAAAGTTCTGTGTTATATGAATATAACAACTATGTATTGGTTAAAGTTGCGTATACAGGAGAAAAAACCGAGAGCAGAACCACGAATTATGGGAAAAGAACGAAGCAACCGCGTGAGTGGTCAGACCTACCCTTTCGAGTAAGAGCGCGATTAAGAGCGTACTGACTATTACTACTTATAGCTGTAATATTTATTAAAAAATATATAAAAACAGTGTTTTTTAAAAAATGTTAGACCTGGAAAATATTAGAATGATTATCGCCTCCATCAACGTTCGTCGAATCGTTGTAAAAATGTCTGTTCAGATTCAGACTAGCATGAGTAGGTACCTGCTCTGAGATGACTAGATTAATTTAGAACACTGGTAACAATCAAAATGTTATAGGTTTTTGTTTGAATCCTTACTAGTTTTCGAATCCATCGTACTTCTAATTCTAATCCGAGCCTCAAAAAAAATTGTTATGATTTTGAAAATTGCGCCATTGTATAATGGGTACCATCTATTTTCTTTCTGTATTTCATTATTACAATACCAAATTAACACGGAGGAAAGAATCCTCCCTAAATTATTGATATTTTTATGTATTTAATAAATTTATTGTAAGTAGGTATCTATCACCAAGCAACTTGGTTTTCTAGTACGATGAGGTTCATGAAAAAATAAGGTATAGAGCCCTTGATTATAAAAAATATATTTTGACTGTTGGTTAAAGTTTGAAACGCATTTTTGTCTGAATAATCTTTAATCTAAGTACATTATTTTATTATAAACTTTAATCTAAACATTAAAAAAAAACATATTATGCGGCCATATTGATTCGGAGCGGTGTGCTAAAGGGAACGGCTGTGGTTGGCAGCATTGGGTGACAGGGGAGAGAGGGGGGCATCGTCATCGCAATCTCCCAGCGCCGAACAGCTTGCGCGCGCTTGCCGCCGTGTGCCGTGTCGCTCCGCGCGTAGCATGGTTGTTTAAACATTTTCCGTTTATTCTCGATTTCATAACCTATAACGAAACGCGATTTGCCGACGGTCAGTGCCAGTTTGTGATGATGATGGATAACGGATTGATAGGGATGGAGCAGGGGTCCTACGGGGACGGGTACATGGAACCCGAGGAGGAATGGGAACGCGAAGGACTGCTCGACCCGGCGTGGGAAAAACAACAAAAAAAGGTCAGTTACACGGACTTACGGGTGCAACGCATCCTGACGCATACCTGCCGCGGATACCAGCATCTGACAGATGCACCAGAAATGCATCCTTGTTTTGAAGTGCCAATTGACAGACGGTCCGCTAAAATGCGTTGTTAGTGGCGAAATTTGGAATGTTTACCGGTGTTCATGTCGCGATGTGCAAAATTGTGAAAACTCGATACATCGACAACAGATACAGGAAGGACCTGTATTCGCAATACTGCAGAAATGTTATCTATTGAGAGCTCGGTGATAAAATTGACGATCTGTTCAAAATAATCGTCAAAATTACAGTGCTTCAAGCTCGCGAAGGTGTGGATGGGTGATTCTGTGACTTAATTGACAAGGGATGCACTCCGTCTGCAATTATTGTGCACTTGGTTGCACTCTGCAGGAACTAGAGTACGAAATGAAGAGAGTGCATTCGTTCCGATACTTATGTGTCCGTAAAATAGGTGAATAGTTTGCCCCGTCAGCCCAGGTTTTTTTTTTACAATCAGAAGTATTTTTGCGATATAAAAATATGAAACTTTCATTTCGATTTTATATTGGGCACGTAACGTAAGCTTGTCTCTGACACCTTTGGAAGTGATCCAAATATCTTGTTCTTTTCATTTTCTATGAACCCATTAAAGATTATGTGATATTATGCTGTCGCGTAGATCAGAAATAATTTCAGGCCTTGCAGAATTATTTCATTATTAAATTTTTTTAAAAGTTTTTCAATTCACGTCCCATGCCAAAGTTCTTAAAAATTAACGAAATCTCAATAAAACTCTAGAAAAAATCGAAATAATATTTCTAACAAATTATTGAAAAATCATCCCACTTTTCCCCAGAACTGAATGCTGCGCCTACCTACCTAGTACCTACCTACCCTATAAAAATAGAACTATTTTTTGCCCCCTTCAAAATCATGACGTTTGACATTTTTGACGACGACTCCTTTAGACATTTCTGGGTCACGTCGTCATGAGCGTGTAATGCTCCTGCTGTAACATAACCTGCCGTTGAATATAATGCGATGTTAAAAAAGTTATGAACTATTTCTGTCCTTCGCTTTCGACTAGGCGCTGTGATGTAAGGCAGCCTATCTTAGCGATCGCTTTTTCTCAAAGAAAATCGCGTTTCCGACCGCCCCTGTATCGCATTACCTCCATTGAATGAGGAAATAATAATTGCCTGTGGTCGCTGGAACCGCAACGATTATGGCGTATCATAACAGGCCATGTATGTAATATAGATTATAATGGTACTTATTGGAATATGGAATGTACAATGTAGTACCTAAAACATCCAAAACACAAAGTTTTTTTCCTACAAGAATAAGAACTAGATTACCTGCTATCAATGACATTACAATTAGCTTATTCGGCCTATGAATGTTTATGAGATCCATAAATTAATTTGATGCTATATCTTATAACATGCCAGAGGTATCGAAATACTTTTTTAAGCTCCTATATTCAATAATTCTACAATACAAAACTCTTGGAGTATGTTTAATTTATAAGAAAAAAATTCTGCACATTTTCATGAAAACCCAATAACATTACATATTCTTGCAATTTTTTTGAGATCCTGATTTTGGTTATGTAAGAAAATTGCAACAATGATGTTTCTATAAGTTTAAAGTGTGCAGTTTTACATAACATGAAGTGTTGTTTGTCGTAGTAAAAGCTGTCATTGATTGTAGTGGGTACCTGTTACCTGTATGTCTACTGTCTACCTATTCCGATGACTATTCTGGTGTTATCAGCTTCAGTATTTACCTGCTGTTGGCTACATTCCAAAGGTTAATGTTTTTAAAAATTCCAACGCTTTCACGGTCCTTTCTAATTGCATAATAATATTTTAAATATATTATGCAATTCAATATCTGGAAAACAAACTTGAAGGTATAAAGTTCGTGTTTTACATCTCGTGGAAACATTCCATTTGCACAAAGTGAACTGAGAAAACTTTTCCGTGTAAAATGCTCGTTTACAATAAATTGTTTCATGATAGTTTTGAATGTTTAGGGAAAGTTAAACCCTTATTTATTTGCAAGAGCGTTCGATCCCGTGTAGGTACTTTTCATAAATAATTATCATATTTTTAAAATGATTTTTACTTTATGTCGTGGCTGAAAAATGTTTTATTTTTATCAGGCGTCTAAAAAAATCATCCTTGAAATGTTGTCTTTCGTGAAATAATAGTGTTTGCGGTAAATATCGTTTAGTTCTCTGCGCGGTAATGAGCCGCATATTGTTTGTCTTGGCAAAGAACGAGTTATTATTTCTTGATTTATTTTGAAACTACTTCAGAAAAAAAAAACCAGTTGAGGAGAGGAACACACGTTTGAAGCAGTGAAAACGACCTTGTTTTTTAAATTACATATGGGTCTAGGTCGTACCGACTAACGGTTTTGGTTTTACCGACGAGTACCTACCTTCCTACATCATCAATCATAATCGAAAGTTTAATCGAATAGTCGAGTTTTCGTCAGTCCCCGTCACTTTCTGCAGTGCCGGTTTCCCGCGTTCTATTTTTAAAATCGGGGGTATTCCCGCCCACGCGTGCGATTAGGTTCTAAATTTGAAATATTCACATTGTGAAAAAAATTTCCCGCCCAGCTTCGGGAGCGCCGCAGCGGTCGGCGGCATCTCCGGGAACCGCCGTCCGCCGTCGAGATACTATTAAAAGATTTCCCAGCCTACCCATTCTGTATGGCTGAAAGACGCCGTAGACGAGGACAGGCGGATGTTAAATAGACGAGAGTGAGGGAGACGGCGCAATAGGCGTCAGGTTTCCGCAGGCTATGCCCTAAAATGGACCCGGCGTCTGCGCCCCGACGCTTCCCACAGCAAATTTGAATGCAGAACACATTTTCCCGGCATTTCGGCTAAATCGCCGCATTATTTTATTATTATTATTTTTGAATCGTGTTTTTAATGTCGTAAGATACGAAAAACTATGTAACGGGGCGCTCTACGTTGGGCACGATGTACAGAGTTTGTTTGCGGAGCTGGTTCTGTTAACAGGTGCATTCTGCGGCAGGTGGACCATAGATTTATTTATGTACCGCGTGAGATATTACGTCGGAATGTTCACGTAGCTTTTTGTACTGGCTTGAATTCATTAGGCTCTTATCACCAAGTTACAAACCGAAATCTAAATTAAACTAATTTGTTAGAAATATTATTTTACGCAGGTAGGTACAGTAAAACACACAGATATAATACATTACCGCATCTGATCCTTCAACGTCTTATATTGAGTCATAGACCAATCAGTAACATTGCATCACTCTATTCTCTGTGGTCAAACTCTAAACTACCGTATTCTCCACAACTGCATACCGTACATTTTTATGGACATGTATTTCATGACTCCTATCCAAGATACATTCTATCATCGTTGTTATATTCTCATTTCGATGAGTAAATTATTTCTTGAGTTCTCACGCCTTGTTCCTTGCTTCATTCAACTGCTCAGGATATGTACTCCATTCAATTCTTCTTTTATTGTATCCGCAATAATCATCTCAACCAAGGCTTTTTATAATATGCTATTACCACCTATCTATCCATATCTATTTCGAAGAGTGCCTGCGGCGGGCGGCCCGACTCTGTTTTTTCATACAAATCTACAGGTCACTACTAGCCTACACGAGATTTCGAAAAACCACGCCGTTCGCTTTTCCCACCCCCTTAAAACAGACTTTTGACACTTTTTGATGAAATTTTGCACACTTTTCCAAAATAAGAGGAAAATTACTATCTATATCTAATCTCTGCGTACAGCCCGAGCAACTCCGGGGACTTCAGCTACCACAAAACTGTCTTGACGCTTATTGTTTGTAGCAAATTTGCAGTAAACCTATCTTCTATACATATAAAGAAGAGTGTCTGTGGATTTCGTTTTTTAAACAAATTTACAAGGTCACTATCTACATGAGATTTCTAAAACCACCCCCATCCTCTTTTCTCACTCCCTTAACCTCTTAACCCTCGATTACATTGGGCGAGTTTACAAGCTACTAGCCGGCAAATTCACTATTATGTGCGTTTACACGCTCTAAGTAGTTGTGCTCAGGAGGCCGGCAATACAAAATTAGCGTGTTAACAAGCTGTTCTAAACGACGATTTTTCGGGTCAAACTCGACTATTTAGAAAAATCGAAAATATGGAACCCACGGTGACATCTTCTTCAATATACGGTGTCTTCAATATATAACCTAACATCTTTACTTCTATGTACCACGTGTAATATCTATTTATGTTATCTTTGTCATTCAAACACACCAGTATGCACTAAACCATAAGAAATGTAAAAGCCCATAAGGGCGTTAATGATTAATAAAATAAATAAATATATTTTTAATACATTTCAGAAAAATATTATTGCCTGCCGGTACTTTACGGCATTTAAAGGGTTAAAGCAGAATAAAGCGCGGGCAACGCCGGGTGCTTTAGTTAGGGGTGCAATAAGAAAAACAACTGTGCAGCTTTGGAATGTGTGAAAAACATCAAATATCTGGGCGTTATTATAGACAATCATCTTAAGTGGAAATATCACATTGACAACCTTGCAATAAGGGTAAGAAAATTAATTCACATATTCTTTGTATTACGAAATGTAATTAATCAACAAGACCTAAGAAAAATATATTTCGGATTATGCAACTCCATCTTAACGTATGGTTGTATTGGTTGGGGAGCATCAGGTAAAACTATTTTAGATCCGCTTGTGAAGGCCCAGAAATCAATAATTAGAGTCATATTGCGTAAGCCCTATAGGTTTTCTAGCGATCAGCTCTACAAACAATTTAATGTACTTGATGTTCGTCAAAACTACATAAAAAGGGTTATTATCCATGTACACAAAAATCTAGAAAATCTTCATAAAATTGAGCATAAATATATCACAAGAAGTCACACTAGAAAGGATCTCGTGGTCCCAGAGAGCAATACGGCAAAGTATCAAAAGACATATACATATCTGGGACCGAAATTGTATAATAAAATCCCCCCAGAATTAAATATTAAGACATGCAAAATGTCCTGCATCGGTTCATTAATAACTAAATGGTTGATTGACTTGGGTAGGATGGAGTCTGAAAAACTATTAAATAATGTCACTTAAAGTTTTACATGGTTACCTAAAAATGGCACATTAAATATAAACTGAGTACACATTTTATTAGAAAAAATAAATAAAAACAACATTTTTTTACAAAATACATGTCTGACTTTTTCATCAGCAATTGGTTCCTTAGAACAGGCAATCTGCCTAGCTAGGAACTATGTTGGACCTACAAGACATAATAACACTTGTACACATTTTTAATATTTACAGTTATCTTTAAATATATTATCATGTTATTATGTTATTTTGCTATTTAATTGTATATAATGTAATATAATAAATAAATAAATAAATAAAATCTGGTTGAAATTCGAGCAAAATAAACTAGTTACTAGAATTTCGAATACTCTACATATTAAAATATTATCAAATAATGCACATTATCACCAGCTTTTGTATGGTTTTTTGAGCTATCTTCCTTTAAATTAATCGCGTTTGCTTAGATGTGTCTATTTGTCCTTCAGCCTCAATGAGATCTATATTCCCCCAGCCCCCGATCGAAGGACCCAATTATCCGCCCTCATTCTCCTTCTCGGTGTTTGTTGGCTGCGGCCAGCTACGCCAGAAATCCGCTCCATCACGGCCAAGTTCCGTTCAGCCAGTCCCTCCCCATTGCCAGATCATCGCGGCCGGTGGTTCAAAGACTTAGGGTTAGCGCAATCAGCGCTTGGCTTGCGGCCATCCCCCGCGACACACATAACGAGCATCTCGTGCTTGAAGTTGCAGCTTCTTGCTAGCAGCACCTTATACTAATATTTTTACATTCATAACTCTTCTTCTGGTACCCTCGTAATAGAAACGACGGAAGATATGGCATGGCGCCGACTCTCCCTAATCCCTACGACCAAACTACACAATCAAAGAAGCGGAGCCAATGAAAGTTAAAGACGGGATTTGCAGCAGTTCCAATGGATGAACAAAAAATTAATGCAATTTGTAAGAAATGAATTGCATCTTTAAAAGTTAGATAGATTTGCGGGCAACGGTGAAGATTGCATCAGTGTGGACATAAAACTTCTCTTAGCATGTCTTAAAGGCACACACAGCAATCTATGCTGACCCTCCAAAACAGCAAAGTTGGTAGTCTGAAGAAGTGGACAGCGGCATGCTACCATTCCTTCCGAGCTGCAAGGAGTGAAATCTGAGCATTTCCAGCATGAGGTTTTTTTGGATATATTCACGGATAGTGGCAGCACTTCCTCGTGGAAGCTTGTCGCTTGCAGCTTGTGACAATTTGTCGGTGGTTTCGAGCGGTCTGTATATAGTTAACTTCAGTTTGTGACAGTTTGTTGCAGCGGCCTGTGGCAACCTTCAATAGCCTTCAGCTTGTGGCAACTTACAGCAGCTTGTCGCAGCAGCCTTAGGTAGCTTATGGCAGCTTACAACAGCTTGTGCAGTAACCTGTGACAGCCTTCAGCAGATTACGGCAGGTTACGACAGCTTATAGCAGCAACCTATGATAACCTTCAACAACTTACGGCAGGTTACAACAGTTTGCTTCAGCAGCCTGTGGCATCCTTCAGTAGCTTACAACAGCTTGTTTTCTTGTTGAAGCTGCCTTCCGCAGCTGGATGCAGCAGCCTGTGGTAGCTCGTTGCTCATCGGTTGCAGCCTGTGGCAGTTTGTTGCTCTTTGGTTGCAGCCCGTGGCAGTCTGTCGCTCGGTGAAAGTTTGATCACACTTGCCTGTGAGGTGTGAGCTGTGAGCTCGGTGTATGTTGAATCACGGGCCGATGCATTTAGACCGCCGCCCACGCCCGCCCGTGTAGAGTTACAGAACGGACGCTGCTTTCGAAATATCGGCACGTTGTTCCTCACCGATCATCACGCGAATGTCTCCGCTTATTCTCCGCATTCACGCTCACCTGCTCACTCTTGTGATTAATAACTGCTCAATATCTCTCTGGCTCTAGTTTCAGACATGCTAACTCCAGGCAGCCCCGCCATGCATTTGATTGTTTAGATCTTTCTAGTATCACCAACAGGCTTCGAACGGGAAACGTGTAGCACTATTTTTTGATATCTTTTGGAACACTCGAAACGTTTGGCATCTTGTCTTATTTTTTAACAATGATATTTGTTGTTAATATTGTTTTATGTATTCAAAACTCATTAGCTCTTGATGAAAACAACGTTGAGAACGCAAAATCGTGATAAACATATTTCATGATTCCAGACCTCACTGTTAAGAGTCATTTTGCTGACTGCTCAAACATATTTTGAGCTGTGTTACGATTTTTTCAGAGAAATTTCTCGTAATTTAACGACAGTCATATTCTGTAGAACATCCATCCATCAACTATTTTTTTTACATTATCCCACACAGGAGGCATCTTTGGAGATGCTGCGGGGAGGATCTTTTTAAGGAAAGGAAGGAGAGGAAGTTCTGGAAAGGAAAAAGGTACCTATGATATATGGTTAAGAATCTATGAGTCAGTGTGTTCAGGAGTGGCGAACGTATGAATCCATCCCTCCTGCTGTGGTGCAATACGATAGGTGGAGAGGTCAAAGGGTCTCCCCAAACCGGCCTTTCCTGATCTGGCCCGCCACGCAGCTGGTGGGCAGACGCATCCGACGCTGAGACAATATACGTCACCTGATAAATCTGGGCACCCATGCTAAATCACCAAACATAGCGAACCACTTAGAGTGACCTGTAGCAGAGGTATACACGTCACTTATAAACCTGGGCACCCATGCTAAATCACCAAACGTAGCGAACCACTTAGGGTGACCTGTAGCAGAGGTGCTGGTTATCCGATAAATGTTCTCCGGCCCGGCGGTACCCAAACCCGCCTCCCAATCGCTTAGTTTCGCATAGTTATTGGACTGCCAGGAGGTAATTTGCTAAGAATTGTATTAACTCAAACAATGTTTATAACGTTTATTAGATCACTTAAAATAATAGTTACTCCTATATTACATAACCTTAAAACGTATGCATTATGTATGCAAGTTTATAAACATAATGAAAGAGGGAAACATTGAAGTTTTCTTGGTTACATAATCTCTTACTGAACCCCTCGTCAAATCGTAGAAAAGACAGATTCGCGTGGGTGGTGCCATCCGACTATTCTGCGCTAAGATAAAATTAAACACAATTACATGATTGTATTCAATTTGAATATAAGTATGTATTTTTAAACATACCTCAACCCACAGCGACTGGATTATTTAAAACTCTGGCAAACTAGAACTAGGTATTAAACGCCATCTGGGTCACACAACACGAAGGAAAGTTCATCAGAAATTGAAACCCAACTTGTAGTTGCTACAAACATCTATGATATTCCGTTTGCTGCATTAATAAATACATAATACAAAATTTTTATTGTTTCATTTTCTTTCTCTCGGCTAATACAAGCTTCACATACACCGTTCACTTAGGATGGGTTGTTTCAAAAAATTTGATGGATTCATCAAATATTTGAAGTTGATTTTCACGTTCTGTGTAAGTTCTATTTAAGTTCTGTTATTACATCGTTATAGAACAGCTGCTTCACAAAACTGAAATAATCACAGAACTTGAATAGAACTTACACAGAACGTGAAAATTAACATCAAATATTTGATGAATCCATCAAATTTTTTGAAACAACCCGTCCTTAGGTTTTTTTTACAAACTATCGTCACATTTTATGACCGCCAATTTGTCGATCAGCGCCATTTTGATTTTTTAATTTGACGTTTACAGGCCGATTCGTGGTACATTTCAGCGTTTGATCAAATTGTATTCCATTGAAAGGCACTAAAGCATGAGCAGCATGCTTGATAGTTGATTACAATATCTTCAAAACTCTCTGAATATCGGCTTTTAACTGATCGGACCTTTCAGATTCAAAGTCAGATTGATTGAAAATTGATCGGCGCCATCTTTCCATCAAATAATGTGATGATAGTTTGAAACAACCAACCTGTAACCTGCACAAAACTGTAATATACTCATAAAAGTCGTTATATCTCCCTTTGTATTGCGATGATATATATGTTTTAAACAGCGTTGGAAAGAGAGAACACCACGCTTTGTATTTGCATTTAAAAGTTTACAACAAACGTTCCAGATTTTGAAAAAAATAATTGTATGAAAAACATTAAGGATGGGTTGTTCCAAAAAAATTTGAACAATTTATCAAATATTTTAAGTTAATTTCCACGTTCTGTGTAAGTTCTGTGATTTTTTTTTTTTTTTTACATTAATTCCACACAGGAGGCCTTGAGGAAAATAATTCCCCTCAGGGCCTATGTCATCTGGGATGCTGTGTGGAGGGTCTTTTTGAGGAGGTGATTGATTTAGTTTTAAGAAGCAACTGGCCTATAATGACATAATAACAGAACTTACACAGAACGTGAAACGTTAACTTAAAATATATTTGATGAATTGTTCAAATTTTTTTAAACAACCCGTCCTTTTGCCAGCTTTCAAAAACAGCATTTCATTTGGTATACATTCAAAAATAGCGAATCTTTTTGAAAATTAACGTCATCCGAGAATACTTCTAAATCAATATACGAAGAGTTAAAATTATTGTCTTGAAGAAAAAACACTCAGTTCTCTAGTAAGCGTTCTCTGTAGTTCGTGGTACCACCATTGTTACAGAGGATAGAAGGTCAAGGTTCACCCATTACAGCCACAATTGAAACATTCTCCTCTAGAGAGATGTGATAAAACGTGATTGGCTGTCCAACTTTATTCTCTGGAGTTCTTGGAAAAGTGCAGTGAACAGATCTGAGATAAGCAACAATAATAATACGTAATGCTTAACTATATGTAAGAAGATACAGCTTGTGCAGTAAATTTTATGGAAAAATTATACCTTTCTCGTCCCATTTTATTCCACTCCCAATATTCATATAGAAGCTCTTGAAAAAATACAAAATTTATTATTATACTTTTTAAGTTTTAAAATGGGTATTTCAATTTTCATGTTAAACTACCAACACTCTTTTAAAATTATCTGAATATGCTATAATTGTCTGACAGAACGATTTTCACTGACTGGGTATTTGCATATAAATTTCTAAATGCATTTTATGGTCCAGAATTTTGCTGGCATTGATAAGCTTTCGGATTCCAGTATGTAATATACTAGAAGTCGGGAATTATTTCATTGCAGAAATTCTGGGACTGATTACAACAAATATGTACTTCTCATGTCAGAATACTAATGGAGGGAAATAATACATATTGAGTCAGTGGACATCTTCAATTTGTCACTAATTAAAAACAAAAGATTGTTGCCGGGGCAGTTCAGTTCCGTATAAAGAGTAAGATAAATAATTGTTACTATTTCTATAAACCTCTAAAAAGGCAGTAATAATCTTATATGTATATAAAAATCAATATTTGTTTGTTTGTTCGTATGTTATGCGCGGCCATACCGTTCATCGTACTGATGAAACTTTGGTGATTTGTTGTGCGCACGCCCGCGAAGGTTATAGACTATAATATTGATTTATACAAATTTCATAATATACGTTATGAAATTTGTATAAATGGAAATGAGTGTATTTAATATATTTTTGCGGCAGGGAGGGAAGGCTAATTAAGGAGGTGGGGTTAGCGGAAGGGATACGAGGGAGGGGAAGGCGTGGAAGGTAGAAGGGGAACGCGTGGGAAGGGGACGCTGGAGGGGAACGGGGACGCATGGGAAAGAAAACGACGCATGAATAAACAGTTTTTTTCTTTGCATTGCAACGCATGCTGGGTACCAGCTAGTTAAATATATAAATTCTAGGTTTGGTTTGAAGAGCGAATTGATATGAAGCATATTTATTGGATTTGGTAGTCTGAGTTTATAAGTATAGATCGATTCTATGGTGGCATACTTACAGCCACCTCCAGACGTCCCTACCTTACTCTACTTTGGTGGCATAGGTCCCCTGTTTAGTCTCTCATCCCATTGTTTATGTATTAATTAGTTTTTCCAGGATTTTCTAGAAGTCTAGAGCGACCGTCTTCGTTCTAGAATTGCCAATAGAATTTTCCTTCTGCATGATAAGCAATTTAAGGTATAGGTATCTGAAAAGAGAATATTCATCAAAAAATCAAGCTGCGCTCAAGTACCGCTGGGTTTGAACTAATAAACGCAATATGCTATTTAGAAAAGTAAAATGCATTGGAGTAATATAATATTGATCCGTTTGACAGTTAGACAGTTGCATTTCAGTTTGCATTCATGTATTATTGACTTCCTTTCTACTGCATTATTTACAATCGGACCGACCGACATTTAACTTTCTACGATTTATGTACAAATCCAAAGGCTTTGTGCGGAAAATAGTAGCTTTCCATTCGGAACGACATTTAATAATGATATCTGGTCTTAATATAGCTAAATAATTATAGTGTTTATTGATCAACTTTTGCCGGCACTGACCTTTAAGAGAGCAGGGATTGTAAATCTTTTCGCAAATCTTTTTAGCAAATCTCTAAATGTAGACTTGGTAAACTTTTAATTTACAATTGAAATTTTGAACACGGATTAGTTTCATATTTTTATTTGTAGATAGATATTTTTAGTAAGTGGGCACGAATCAAAAGGTTACTGAAATAATTGTATTACAGATTCATGAAGCTATTAATAATTATATTATGTATAACGCAGTAGTGCGTATTTTCAGAACCAAAACGATTAAGTCAATCAACTTATTTCGTATTTCAAAGGAAACTTACTCCAAAAGTAGGTTTCATCTTCTTAGATCTAAGAATATTCAGTTTCCTTTTAAATTTATTTGTTTGCAATTTTTTTTATGTCAATACTTCACAAAAGTTCCAACTGCTCCCGTCTGGTGCCAGTGAGACTAAGGCATACCCAATTTAGGTTTTTTGTGAGGCTTAACGTAATGGGGAGGGGAAGGAGATGGGGAAGTATCTGTCTAATCAGATCCGGTCACCAAACACGGCTAAAGCCATTTCAGGCAACGTTTCAATTCTCTATGGTGGTCTTACACCAGGGCGACACTGAGATTATCTTCCGCTCTGGAAAGTGCCGCAAATACGCTATATATTTTTTTAATGAAAAAATAGTGAAAAAACTCAAAAATATTTTTTTTTGTGCGCAAACCGAGATTTGAACCCGCGTCCTCCGGATTGATAGTCGAGAGTCTTGTACCTCGATCACGCAGGCCGTCAAAACAAAAACAAATAAATTAGGTATTTCCTTTATAAAAAAAGGTCGCAACTAAAATGTATTTTAAATTTAATACCAGATTTTTTTTATGGTTGAATATTTATTTCAATATGGCATTTGAACGAAAATAATTACATTTATCAATCAGCTTTTATATTAATTTATGAAAATGAAAGGTTTTCTACCCCTGCATAATAGATTATAAGGTGCGGTGCATCTTCAATTGATTACTGTTGATGAAAATAGTAAACAGATTTAGCATAACAAGTTAATCCGCTTTTACTTTTATTGTAATTACCGCGAAACTTGCATTTCTCCAACCGTTGCTAAGCTAAGCAATAAACCTATGTGTGTAATGGGTACCTAATTACTAATTGCAGTGTGCTGTGCTATCGTCTACCTTTTGTGCAGTCGATTAGTGCGTGCACTCGATGTATGTTAATGTCGAAATTATCACTTTCAGTTGTAAACCATTCCCGTTATGGCAATAATGCGCATTATATATGATATATTTGCCAACACTGCACAAATAACGATAGTTTTTTTATTTACACGCACATTCATAAGGTAGGTTTATTGCCTGCTGACAATTTCTTGAAACCTACCTAGATTTATAATAAGCACTTTTAAATAAGAAATTTAGAGAGTATTCTGTTAGACATTTTGCTTTGTTATAAAACAATACGATTGTTGGTTGGTAGTAAGTATATAATTATGTTTAAGTAATGTATAATTTCCTTGTGTAAACATCAGAACCGTTTTAATATGGTGGCACGCGAAGTAAAATTCTTGCGCATTTAAAATTTAAATAATCAAAAGATGGTAAAATATATTTTTGTCATTATTTTCAAAGTAACCCCACAAAAACGACATACTCGTACTGAAACCCACTCGTATTGAAACTGTGATGGGATGATTAAATAAAATGCATAATTTTAACGGTGAACACAATTGGATCGTCTTAAATCATAGCGAGCTAACTCACTTTGCAATTTTTGAGTTAGAGCTTGAATTGAAGGCTTTAACATCATAATCTAGTTTTGCCAGAAAGAAGAACCAATCAGATTAAAACTATCTATGATTGGTCAAGACAGTATTTCTCTGATTGGTTCTCTCTGGCAGAGCTAGATTATGATTTGGAGCCCTAATTTCAAGCTCTAACTCAGAAACTGCAAAAAGTGAATTAGTTCACTTTGGTTTAAGGCGATCCAATTAGTCTTTGCTGTGAGAAAATCAATTTGCAAATATGATACATATTTATAGCAGTGCAATAATAGCAAAACAGTATAATATTATCTTTAACGATAACTTAATGGGTTCACACCCAAATGAAACTTAGTTGTTTCTTTAACCGCTCGTTTTACCAAAAGAGTTTCAACGAGTATATTCACTCTAGGTTAGCTGAAATCTGAAAGCAGACGGTTTACAAAGTGAGGTTCATCTAAAGAAGCGCGGTAAGTACCGGAAAGCAACTAGCCCTCTAGAGTTAACACACGTCCTTATATCGGTCATCAAAGCTGTGTCCTTCCCTTCCAAGGATCACATCTGTAAGCCGCGGGGTGATAACCCTCGGGGTGATAGCATCCCTTGCCCTAATTAGTAAGAAACAAAACGTTGCGGGATTGAGAAATATTCGAGATCGAAGAACTAATAAATATACGTTTGAAAATATGTAACAATTAGAAGGTTTGTTATAATACCAACAAAAAAATTGTGGAGGAATATTTGATTTTAAGATGGCATTTGTAATGGAATTAGTTGACATTGAAAATGCGGAAAACGTTTTAATGTGCCATGCCATTTGGTCTGGTGGTTCGATAGATAAACGTCTGGTGGTTTGATAGATAAACGTCTGGTGGTTTGATAGATAAACGTCTGGTGGTTTGATAGATAAACGTCTGGTGGTTTGATAGATAAACGTCTAGTGGTTTGATAGATAAACGTATAGCTTTTGGTACGTGTATAAAATTCTTATATTTTCCTGTCATTGCTGTCAAGCTGTCAAAAACTTGTACAAAATGTACAAAAAAAATTATATTGTTAAATGTTGTGATAGAATAATATGAACCAAAGTAAATTAATTATGTTTTAGCTTTGACAGTTGATGCAGTTGACAGCTTAACTGGTGAACTCCACGCAATATTATAATCTGTGCCAGTTTATCAAATCACCAATAAAGATTTTTAAGCAGCAACGACACGTTAACAACAGGCTAAGTGAATGTTGACAAAGCACGCGACCCACTTTATTAATTTGTTTATTGTTTAAAATCGTCCACTTGCGAAATTTATTTTCATTTTATGCCAATGCCTGCATTTCATTCAAAAACTAAAAATGTACGCTTAAAATATGCATGGAATTTTATTAGGGACTATTTATTATAAACCTGTTCTTTCGACCTTCAAGTTTTTATTTTATAATTGTCACTGTTGTTTCCAGTTCATTTTTTTTAAATCATGCTTTAGGTGTCCCATTCTCTTATGATTCTGATATATTCTCATATAATTTTTAATTTCTTATTTTTGTTATTTATTAATCTTAAGTTAGCTCATATAATACGTGCTATAATTTAAAACGATTAAATTTTTAATATCATATTTGTTCGTGCTGAAATTAGTGCCATCGTCGCAAAAACGCTCCATACGATATTATTGAATTGAATAGGAACCCTTTTAACCTCTCAAGGTCTCAGTTTTTTTGCTATTAATTTTCGCTTTGCAATAAAATCCAAATAAATAAATGGAATATTTCTGAACGCATCCGAAAACCAAAAACTGTTTATGAAAGATGATGACATAGGCTTTCAAATTATATAATTCGAAACAAAGATGTAAAGTTTTTTATGCAAACATAGCCACAGAATAGCCGGGGTGAGACAGCGCTACCAAAGATCGGAGAACACTCTCGTCCTGGCCGTGGCCCAGTGGCAGGGCGCGCCTCTTCACCAAACGTGGAGAACTCATCTGAAGCCCCCGTAGATCGAGCATAGATGAATATTGGAGAAAAACACTGGCTCCTACAATCTGAGATCCGATGGAACAACAAGTACCTGATTTAAAGACTTAACTATATTTCTTATGAATAGTGTATCTAATGATGCTTCTCTTTTTTTAATTTTTTTATTTTGTTAATTTTTATCTTTTTATTTATTCATATGTAATTAATATTCATATATAATAACATATGTAATTATACCCTATATGGGATGTGTGGGATTGCACTCCCCTCCCCACATCCTGGAATAAAGACCTTATTATTATTATTATTATTATTATTATTAAAAATTTTAAAATGGCTTGCCTTACGGTTTTTCTGATTAATATTACTGAAAAAAAAATATAAACATATTTTATTAGGCAAATGTATTATAAATGTTTTCGTTAATTCACTTTTTTGTCGTTTCCATGTAAAAAATAATTAATACAAAATTACCAAAGTTTTATAATTTATTTTTTTATTTTTCTCGGAAACTTAAAGGTGTACAATTTAATTATTTTGTTATTAACTTTTAGATTTGAATACAAAGCTTGGTATTTTCTCTTTTTATTACCGATTAGATCAAATTTCTAACCATGATAGTAAGGGAGCCACAACAATTTCAATGAGACCTATACGAGTTGTTCCGAAAGGCGAATAAATAAGCCTGGAGGATTAATACGCCATTTCATTATAACTTATGCTATTTATTCACTGTCGGCGGAAAATGATAATTTTATGATTTTTTATTTTATGAATAAAGAATAGATAAAAAATAATCATTTTCAAGAGTATCCAATGTCAATTCAACTTGAAAATCTTTACTTAATCACAGAGCAATGTACGCCACTGTGTTAAATATCTAAGTTTTTTGTTAACGTGTGAGAGTTTGTTATAATTTATACCCGATGTTTATAAATACGATTGTTTATAGAAACGATGTTTAAAAATGGAACAATGAGAAATACTTTCCATATTATTATAATACATCTTTCGTCAATATTCAATTCAATATTGCATCTTCACAAACATTATTATCAACTGTCATTTAATTAATTATTCAGTATTCGCACCACTCTCAATGATCGATTACCGCAACTCGACTCTCGGTAAATTTACATTATCATCTTCAATCGCCGGTTTGCCGGTTGTGCGCCGGCGCACAAACCAAAATGTTCAAAAAAAATTAATTTTGGAATGCGATTTTAACCCATATGTTTAAATAAAACCTAGAACAAGGTCAGAATCGCTTGGGGCATTTTCGTTCTTAAGGTATAAAATACCGTGAACACACCTAGGGAACCGGAATAATTTCTATGGAATTCTCTATGGGCTCCGGCCGAGATGTTTCGCGGCATTTGGGCTGTCGGTAGCCTCATTCTCGCGTCGTTCTCGTTAAAAAGATCGTAAAACATATAAATTCATCAAATAAAAATAAACGCAAGTAATGTTGTTTTTATGCATAGTTTATTGTTCAAGGAATGTGTTTCAGTAAATTTAATATACGATAGCACAAAATAAACCCACAAAATATTACGTCAAAGTCAAAACATGGCGATTTTACATTGTTTCTTCATTGGCACTCAAACCATCAAATGAATTTAAAAACAAATGTATGGGAAAAATATGTACTGAGCTCAATAAATAGCCTCAAAAAATGCCAAGGTGGGAATTAAATTATTAAAACTCTATAATATTTACTCTGCTCAATTGAAGAGCAATGGAAAACCAACCTTCAGAACAAAACAGTAGAACTTCAAAGAAAAGTGATAAAAAATCAAGTTGACCACATAAATTAGCTGAAATTAGTTATCGATAGAAATCTTCAGAAGATGAAAACGACCGTAAAATAATAACACGTATATAGGACGCGTGCATTTGTCCCACGGACGCAACGCAAATTTGCATTTGTAGTATTGCGATGTTTAATGGATTTTACATTATTAATAACTTCGGATCATCCCACTAAATATATTTTCTAGTTGTTTATCTCCTATTTTAATAACAAAACTTGCAATCAATGTCAGTAAACGCAAAATGCCAAAATAAACAACCTCAAACATCAAATCAACACCACCGCCATCTTTCTTTCACATTTTGCATATGACAATTGTGTTTCTAAAGCTTCTGTTTTCATGGAAAATAATGGATTATCCTAGATATCCGTACCTTAATGTTAGTAAGTGAAAACACATTCCCTACCAATCCCTTCAATGCTAGAAGGCATACATTGACTATGCACACGTCTATGTGTGTCATTTGCACTTATTAAAATTAGGTCAGTTGCATTCGATCTTCCGAGAAATGTGCGAAAAAATATTCTGGTTGGAAGTGATTGCGAAAATAAATTACTAGTGCGGCTACGCGATTGGCACTTTTCAAGCAATAATGTGATAAATTTACGATATCGGTTTTTTTTTTGTACGAATACCAAAATCAAAACATAGAAAACTTCATTTCGGGCCGCAAAAAATCTTCAATTGGGACGCAGGTTGAACATGCCCGCCTTACCCAAAACCAAATTATTGCATTTTTCTCGATTTTAATCTTCCAGAGATTTCACATCGCAAAGATGCCGCAAAGCAATTGTTTCACCAAATTAAATATTATGATATCTCGAACCACAATGCTGACACAGGCATAAAGAATAAAATAACACTAGAAGTGTCTTCCACACAAATTTGAATGGAAACAAAAATATTCCCTTTAGCCCACCGTTCCGACTCGCTTACACTCGTTTGGAATGTATATCTTCATCCCATTTGAATTTCGAAAACACAGTTTTGTATGGATATATATGCCCAAATTGGGCAAATATTTTAATCACATCCACAAGGTACTTCTTATGTTATTCTATGTCTTCCATATTTTTATCTCGTATCGCCTTCTTGACAGAAGTAATTATTGCCGCAATGTTTTACACTCTTTTGCTTGCAAAATTATGCGAATTATTCACATGAAACAGTATGGATTTAAATAACATGGCAGTTAATAAATTAGCCGCCGGTTTACACAATAAAATGATTGTTTCAACAGCCGTTTACCCGGTCTTTGAACGCCGTTTTAATTGCCGCTCGAAGTTTACGTTAATTAACGCTTTTTCGCGTTAATTTTTATCCGAACCGCGTATTAACGCATGCGTGAAGATGTTTTCCTCATCTGATTTAAGATATTTGTTTTAAAACATTTTAAAAACAAATTCATTGAATTGAAGATGCTAAATTTTATTTGGATCGTATCTTGTTTTTAACCTTCAGGGGTGTTCTTCATAGTTAAGGAGACGTAAATGTATTATTGTTTTGTAAAGTATGCTTTTATTTGAATTTAGAATTCGGATGTTTCCAACTTTTAGATCGATCAATCTGAGTCTCCGGTCAGCTAAGTGAATGTAAACGTCAAACAATATAATGGTTGAAAAATCGAAACATAGCCACAATAGTTATTTGGAGAAAGATTTTATTCATTAAACACCCAACCTTGTAATACTACCATCCTTGTTCTAGATAAAAAAATCAGAGGGTGCATTTCACAGGCGAAAACTTCAGAAAACTAAAGTAGACAGGAGTGGGGAGACTATGAAG
The DNA here is from genome assembly GCA_936435175.1 of Glyphotaelius pellucidus. Classification (NCBI taxonomy): domain Eukaryota; kingdom Metazoa; phylum Arthropoda; class Insecta; order Trichoptera; family Limnephilidae; genus Glyphotaelius; species Glyphotaelius pellucidus. The sequence goes on along the minus strand of OW386548.1, from coordinate 6,939,453 downwards.
CATTTTTTTATCAATGTGAAGGATGGTTTTTTCCATATTTTTGTCGTCGAATTCCAGTGCACCTTTTCCTGTACGTTTGGTCTTCTCATTAGTATTTGTGTTTTTTTCTTTGTAATCGCTAGATGTCGCTTTATTTGGTGTTTTCTTTACCTGTTCATTTTGGAGTGGTTTGAAGATTAGATATTGATTTTACGAACATATATTTTTTTGGATTTCATAGAATTCGACCCTTGGTCTGCTGAATATCTTGCCCCTAAGCCGTCATACCACTAGACCAAAGGAGGCTTGCGTGAGAACGTGGATTTATTGTATTATATTGGAACCGAGTACCCGTGTAATAAATAAATATTTTATTGCTATCTCATTCTCTCGCAGGCTAAATCCTATAGACATATGTGTTTGTCTCTTTTTAGTGGCGCTCGTTTTCGTTTCATCGAGTTTCAAATCACACAAAGCTGCTAAAGAAGTTTTCAATTAAAAAATTATCACATTTACATTTATTTATATCACTTTTTTTACAATGATCATTGCATATATCTGTTGCTCCAGTCTTCGTAGTTCCAGATTCACATACAAGTGGGTTATCTCTCAATTCCGGATGCAGAATTCCCTCGCGATGACTGATCCTATTAATTAATTCAATAATGTTTTTGAAATCCCATCATTAGTTTTTATGCTCGCCGTTTTTTCAGCCACCGTTGACTGTAATCATGCGATAACTAACTGTTAAACCTTCTCCAAAGGAATTATCTTATTTCAATAGCATCCATTGCGGTTTCCGCTTAGTCACGTTCAAATATGTAGTTGGTTATTGATTCTTCATGATTCATCATATTGCTCTTTCACTTTCTTCCCTGATATAGAATAGAATAAGTGTCACCGATCAATGTAATTACACTAATCACGAATCACTTTATCGCCTTTATTGAAATCTTGTTCTCTAGTAGCTTTGAACATTCCACTTGAAAGTTACCGGTAGCAATGGCCTAAAACTGCACTTGAACTCTTGAACAAGGTATTTTAATCTTAATTGGTGTTGAACGTTGAATGGATTCGTTTATCTTGCAAGAATTTATTAATCTGAAAAACAGATTGTAATCAGTTATCATATCAGCGTGATTCATACGATTAGCAATTTGAAATTCATTTGGTTGCAAAATTAAAATTAATATTTTTAATATTGATACCGTTTTCAATTGAAGTAATTGACTTGAATCATCGTTGTTTATACCGGTACCTGATATTTAACACTATCTATTAGTAGATATATATAAAAAAATGCATTTTTAGAGATCTTCTGTAGTCATTTTTCAAGGTCTATTAGTCCCGGTAGCACCCATATTATCCATACTTATATTTTTATAATAATATAATAATAATAATATTATAAATGCGAAACTGCTCGAGTTTGTTTATGACCTTTTCACGCATAACACAATATAAAGACTTTAATAATTCTTTCACCAATATAAAGCTAAATTATATGCGCAGACTACAGGTTGTATATGATGGTAAGCTCTGGCGTTATGAAATTATAAATATTAATATGTTATAAGACTTTAATAATTCTTTCACCAATATAAAGCTAAATTATATGCGCAGACTACAGGTTGTATATGATGGTAAGCTCTGGCGTTATGAAATTATAAATATTAATATGTTATATTTGTTATACGTTTTCTGTCGCTAACAAAAGCGAGTTTTTGCTAACGTCAGAAAAAAATCTTTTCCATGGAAACAATGTTGATATATTTTTGGGCTCTATGCTGGTAGGCACTCAGTCTACTGGTCAGCTACTACTGCAGAAAATTTAAATATTAGAATTCGTTTTTTTTTTTTTTGACAAGCTTGGAATAAATGTCAGATTTGAGTTCCTATATTAAAAATATAATTCGTAACGATTATAAAGACTGAATGATAAATAGAGTATTTTTTTATTCGAACTTCCAAATATTTAAATAAAAATAAACATCCGAAATGTTTGTAAGCGCATAAATTCCGAACGAATGAACAAAATTGGATAATATTATTTATTATTTTAACTTTATGAGTAAAACCTCAAACTGTAATATTTAATTAAATGAAGACATTATGAGCGAAACTCAATCGAAAATCTGGAAACAGAAAAATCAGAAAAAGATATTGGCACCTCTGGGACTCGAACCCAGGACCTCCCTACTTTCCGGGTTGGGTTCCCAACGAGTCGAGTCCGAGTTCGAGTCCCAGAGGTGCCAATATCTTTTTCTGATTTTTCTGTTTCCAGATTTTCGATTGAGTTTCGCTCATAATGTCTTCATTTAATTAAAAATTGGATAAGTAATTATTTTTTTCTTTGAGCTATAGCATTATGAAATTTAGGTGGTAGGCGAGATGTTTGAAAACTGAATGTAAGGGAATGAATATATTGAATGCGGGAGGGGATGGGGGTGGGGTGGGGGGGGGAGATAATTGATAAGTGCAAGCGCTACAGTAATTTCCCGTAATACCATGCGAGCGAAGCCGCGGGGAAAAGCTAGTATTAAATAACTAACGAATCAAAGTGATTCGCGTAGATCTGTGGCATCATTGGGTAGCGTGTAGTCCATACATGCTAAAAATCCCAACCTATCCTAAGAAAAACAAACCATAAAAGGGTAATAATAATAGTTTATTCCAGAATGTAGTGCAGTGCAATACATTTTATATTTCGAAATAACAAAACGAAGGGAAATTATAAAATGAGGTAAAAAGTATATAACAACATACATAAAATAAATAAAAGCAATTAAGCTTGAAAAACATAAAAGGAATGCAAGCTGCTGTTTACGGAGGATATTTCACCGCCTATCGTCTCCAGAAGGCCATCAGAAAAATATATTTGATTATATGTAATTTTATCATGATTTTGGTAAGGAATTTGCAAGGATAATTTATTCAGTTGGCCACAACAATCAGCAGAAAAATGATAATAAATTGATAATGTTTTAACATTATACAATACGCAGATCATACCGAACTTTACAAACAGACTACTTTTGGACTATCTTTGGTCATGGAACAATGCACGCTACTGGGGTAGATCCCTACCCTAAGACGGTCGTATTTTATTTATTTTTATTTATTTATTCATACACGCCTTGAAGGCTTTTACAGAATCACATTATTCAAGTTACACATGTTATTCAGGAGTATAATTGTAAGATTGAAGTATATAACATTATAAACTGTACTTTAAGGATACAAACAGGTTTAATATGTACATAGGTATGTAGTTTCGTTATCATTAAAATTATACAAAGGAGTTAAAAAGTTTACATAGTGTAATAATGGTAAAACAGAAGAGTGCTTAAGATACTTAAAAGTAGTTATTGAGGAACGTGTAGGTATTTACTATGTTGATTTTATTATTAACTTGATCATGAATAAATTGTTCGAAAGCAAGTTTTTCAAGAATTCAGCAAAATTAACGCAGCTATAAATAGTACCTTTTCATAGCTATTCTGCAATGCATTAATAAAATCTACGTCCTTTTCTCTCAAATTGGATAATTCTTTTAGTGTTTCAACTATTTCACCATCAGCATCATTTTAAGCACGGTAAAATTATTATTTGTTTGAACCATATTCTTTAGCTTACTCTAAGATTCTAAAAGTGTGACATTCTAGAAATCTTTTGATCTTATCTAGGCAGTTGTAAAGGTTCTTTCACAACGGTACTTAGACTACTTTTAGGCCCGAAAGATAATGACAATAACAACGAAAAAAGAATAGTTGTAAATAGGATGAATGAATAGTTGGGCATTCCGTCTACGTGACGAAGCCTTGCGTGTTGCTATGTGCCGAGAAAAGCGTGGAAAGAATTCCTAATAAGTCAAATCTAATCACTAATCACACACGTCATAATAAAAGGACACATCTGCACGTGCATCCTGATTGGCACTGTATAAAAATGTGCTTTTACTTTGGCAGATCTTTTGATGACATGGAGTTAATGTTCAGTTTTTTCTGCAGTTCCACCCTAATTTCCTTATTAGCACGGTGCTTAAATTGATTTGTTGGTGAATAGGTCACGATGTGCATGCGCACAACATAGCAGTAGTTTAATTCTCGTGTAGGAAGTCTGAAATATATTCAGTTATTGAGTCGGAGAAAATCAAACACGATATGATTCACAAATAGTTGATCGCTGAGAAAGCTGTTATTGGATTCAATTGCACTGACAAGAAAATAAATTAAACTCCACTAGCACAGGCACGTTTTGTAGGTACAACCTTGAACGAATTGATTTCCTAGTTATTCAGTTCTTATGAAAACAAGCTATTTTTTAAATAAAGTTAATTTTATGTTGTATTTGATCAGCCGAAATGCAAACCTACTCTGTTATATTTACGATAATTATCATTCAAATTTTTCGTGGTTTTATATGTTTTTGAAATCTAAACCAAATGCTGAATTTACAATTGATTTTGTGACTAAATATTATGATTTCCGGAGTACTTGAGAGAGACAGGGAGAGATAGCAGGGGATTTAAACCATTATATTAGTAAGTCTCGCTCTCTCTTAGCTCAGCTCTTAGTTGGACAATACCTATCGATCATCTGCACTCGTTAATCCTAATAAATGTAATCTGTCAACCACGCGCATTATTTCTCTGTAGTGTACAAAATACAAATATAACAGATTTATTTTATAGGCATCTTTGTAATGCGGTACCTACCCATGTTTTGCACTATTACATTAGAGAGACAAAATAATGTTTGGTATACTTAAAATCATGTGAACAATGCTTATAAATTAAAATAAAGACGGCTTACAGATGACAGTTAAAATATCGCCGCTGAGACTTTTTGAAGTCGGTCATGGTAGTTTGACGTTTACGATTGAGTATTCAAGATACGTACGTTTTTATCATGTATTTTTTTAATACCTACACAATGGGGTACCTGGGTATCAACATGACCTAATGAAATATTTGTTTACTTTCCAACGTAATTTTTGAAAAATCAAAATCAAGCCTCAATCTATTATGAAATTGGACAATTACTAACAGTCTAGCATTATTTCAGACTGCAGTTAACTTCACTATCTACAGTATGGATTCGATTCTGTAATTGTGAATTTCATAATGTTTAATTCTCGTGTAGGAAGTCTGAAATATATTCAGTTATTGAGTCGGAGAAAATCAAACACGATATGATTCACAAATAGTTGATCGCTGAGAAAGCTGTTATTGGATTCAATTGCACTGACAAGAAAATAAATTAAACTCCACTAGCACAGGCACGTTTTGTAGGTACAACCTTGAACGAATTGATTTCCTAGTTATTCAGTTCTTATGAAAACAAGCTATTTTTTAAATAAAGTTAATTTTATGTTGTATTTGATCAGCCGAAATGCAAACCTACTCTGTTATATTTACGATAATTATCATTCAAATTTTTCGTGGTTTTATATGTTTTTGAAATCTAAACCAAATGCTGAATTTACAATTGATTTTGTGACTAAATATTATGATTTCCGGAGTACTTGAGAGAGACAGGGAGAGATAGCAGGGGATTTAAACCATTATATTAGTAAGTCTCGCTCTCTCTTAGCTCAGCTCTTAGTTGGACAATACCTATCGATCATCTGCACTCGTTAATCCTAATAAATGTAATCTGTCAACCACGCGCATTATTTCTCTGTAGTGTACAAAATACAAATATAACAGATTTATTTTATAGGCATCTTTGTAATGCGGTACCTACCCATGTTTTGCACTATTACATTAGAGAGACAAAATAATGTTTGGTATACTTAAAATCATGTGAACAATGCTTATAAATTAAAATAAAGACGGCTTACAGATGACAGTTAAAATATCGCCGCTGAGACTTTTTGAAGTCGGTCATGGTAGTTTGACGTTTACGATTGAGTATTCAAGATACGTACGTTTTTATCATGTATTTTTTTAATACCTACACAATGGGGTACCTGGGTATCAACATGACCTAATGAAATATTTGTTTACTTTCCAACGTAATTTTTGAAAAATCAAAATCAAGCCTCAATCTATTATGAAATTGGACAATTACTAACAGTCTAGCATTATTTCAGACTGCAGTTAACTTCACTATCTACAGTATGGATTCGATTCTGTAATTGTGAATTTCATAATGGAGACCAAATAGTGGATCCGTATTCAAGAATTCTTCGCGTATCGAGCTTTATATAGAGTTTTTTTTGATATTTAACAGTGCACAAGTAGACGAACTACAACTCCTTCCAGATTTCAAAAGCAATATTGCAAGAATCGCACTTCTCTAAAAGACGCTCATTTTGTTTATTTTATGTGAATACCGCTCGGGAATCCCAACTGCTCCCAACCGCCTGGAGCTAGTGAGACTACGGCATCCCCAATTGGCGCATGTTGTAAGGCTGACGGTAGTGGGGAGGGGAAAGAGATGGGGAAACACTTGGCTATTCAGATGTAATCACCTAACACTGCTAAAGCAACGTTTCATTTCTGAATGGTGGCCTTACACCAGGGTGATACTCGGGAGTATTTTCCATTTATTATATCGATTGAACTGTTTTTAAACTTCAAAAAATAACATCTTTGTCAATAAGTTCTCGAGAGATAAAAAATATCTGATTTGACTGACGTTTCCGACGCCTAATTAGAGACTTGAAAAACTTCTCTTGTCACGTTGTTTTTCGAAAAACCACAACCCGGAATCAATTTCAGCATCGAGTGGCGTTTCTTGAACCTCGGATTATTAAAATAAATTATTATTCAGCCTCTTTTTCCTCAAATAATAATGTTCGCTTCAGCATTTTTAATATTGCCACTGCGTGACGTTTTTATAACTTTTGGTACTAGGTGCCTACTTACATAGGTATGTATAATATTTCAGAAATATTTCGCTGGTTCTTCAAGATAAAATATTACCTTCAAAACACGGCTGAGCAGAATTTCTCGTAAATATTTCACATCCCGACACTAATTTGGCATAGAGTAACCTACTGAGCTTCATATTTACAAAATTTAGCTGTTGACTACCCGGCTTTGACCGAGTTTTAATGCTTACCACTTATTCATATTGAATTTTATTTTATTTTTATGTGCATACCGCACAATCACAGTCCCAAATGCTCCCATCTGGAGCCAGTGAGCATCAATTGGGTGTTGCGGGGAAGGAGATGGAAAGAGGAAGGTGGGGAAGAACCTGGCTATTTAGATCTAGTCACCAAACATGGCTAAAGTCATTTCAAGCAACGTTTCAATTCTGAATGGTGATCTTTCACACCAGGGCGATACTGCGAGTATATTCTACTCTGGAACGTGCCGCAAATATGCTATATATTATTTTTGATTATTTAAGCATGAAATAACACAAATTAATCAAATAAAAATTGTTTGCGCACGCCGGATTTTAATCAACAATTGAAAAATTTAAGCAATAAAATAAAAGATATTTTGAAGCTATAAAACTTATGGTGGAAATGGCGTTGACCTGGAAATTTCAGACAGATAAAGCTGTGCAAATTTCATGAAACCAGTGCTCACCGTTTGATAATATTGAATGAGGCACTTCTACTTTATTATTATGTTTCTTAGCGACCCGGAAATTGCGCAATGCGCTTTTGACTGCATTATTCAACTTTGATAAGCCGAGGTCAATTAAAAATTGTCGAAATATTTATTGTTAAAATTTTCATTTCACGCGAAGTAATAAAAATACAGAGGGAACATGTTTGTTAATGAGTTTGTTTTCTCGTGCGATACCCGTGTGTGTTTTATATGATTCACGTGAAACCGACATGTGGCCATACAATACGAACTGAAGATACGTTTGTTTGCTTCTGGATCCAGACGTTTTTGTCTCTCCTTTGTCCACAAAAACGAGATACAAAATTTCTGTTACGATGTCATTATGTTGTTGTAATAATGTGATGTAATTTCTAATTTCGCTTTTAAAACTTGCTTTCCTTGCGCAGTAACAAATTATATATAAATGCAACGTTATTTGCATTACAAAAACAATCACCTGATTCTCAACCGCCAGAAAATATGTTTCTCTGTGGGCCTGGCACGATCAAATTGGCAAGTTAACAATATCGGATCGGTAGGCTCAACTTCCGATGGTTTTATATCAATATCCCCAGCATGGTGGCATTGTTGATAGCCGAACCGATATTGACAGGGAATAAATAAGAAATCGTTATACGATGGCATCACTGGCGGATCTTTCTATGGATATACTACATTCCTGAAATGAAATACTGCTAATAACTGATAATGCCGAATTGAAATACTAACTTTAAAATACATTGACAGTCCGCATGTACTTTTTAAAATTAAATGGCGAGTTAATTAGTTAATGGGGTCCTTAGTCATATTTGAACAACTTTTGTTTTTCCAAGCTGGAATAGAATCAATTGATCGCGTCTTAGATGAGTTAATAAAGTCTATGGATCGCGTATACGATTTGTTTCAATTCTAGGAGCTTCTTTTGTCACCCCCATTCATTAATAAGCCAGTTATTTTGCATAAAAAACGACATTCTTCAAAAAATTGTGTATATTGACAACTTGTCTGACTCTCAGGAGGCCGCACTAAAAACGGCGGCTTTTGTCAACAGACTGTAAGGGGCCATCCATAAATTACGTCACACCTCAGGGGGGGAGGGGTGTAGAGAAGCGTGACATCGTGTGACAAGGCGTACGGGGGGTCATCAGCTTTGTGACGTCACACGCCCGATTCGCCCCTCCTCGTAGAGATCCCATTCGACACAAAACATCCCATCTCGCTCCCTTCGTTGAGGTAAATTTTACATGTAAAATTGCAAAACATGGGATGTCACGTTAGGAGGGAGGGAGTCTCACAAATGTGACCATGTGTGACAGGGACGGGGGGGGGGGGTAAAAAAATCATGAAATTCGTGTGACGTAATTTATGGACGGCCCCTAATCATTCGTTGACCGTGCTCTCAAATGTCGCTAACTGACCATAGATGACGGATTTAGTCAATATCGTATTGATATAGGGTTTTATCGATCGGCCTCCTAGACTTCCAGTGATTCTTTAAACTTTTTTACTCACACAATATGCGGTCTTGCTGGTGTAAATTGTTAAATCCGATGAGTTAAAAGTTTAAAGGTAAATCACCGAAACCAGAAGCCTTACCACTTCCCTTGTCAACCCTCGAGGTTTCTGGTTTCCTGGTAGTATAGATTTCACACTCGGTCTTTTCTGGTACCCATTTATTTAAGTAGTGTTGTAATTCTCTACTAAGTAGTGCTTACTTACTGCTTTGTTCATCGATATTTAGTACAGTACTTACCTGTCATGTTTGGTATTATAATTATTTCATTTCACTTCACGACTTTGTTTGTTACTTCTGAATGAGTTTATCGTGTATTTGTTATAAAAGCAATATACAATTAAAATATCTACTAATTTCTGTTTGTGACTCCGTCTTTTTTGTCTGTAACTCCGTTTCGATCAACTTTAGAACTCTGATTTACCTTGAATTTTAGTGTAAATTATCAAAATTGGAATAACTGAAATAACTGGCTTATTAATGAATGGGGGCGACTAAAGAAGCTCTTAGAATTGAAAGAACTCGTATACGCGATCCATAGACTTCATTAACTCAATCCAAGACGCAATCAATTGATTATGTTCCAGCTTGAAGTAACGAAAGTTGTTCTAATATGTTTAAAGACTTCATTAACTAATGGTATGTTAATGAAGTCTTTAATTTGAAAAATTACACATGGACTGCCAATACCTGGATAAAATAAAGCATGTGTCACACACAGCTATAAAAGATCATTTGACTTTGCGTATTTCGGCATATCACTCGCCGTACATTCCCAATGGGAATATATTATGGCGAGCGATATGCTGAAATAGATCAAGCCAGATGATCTTTTAAAGCTAAGTGCGTTCGCCACTTTATCTTCCATTAAAAATACTTTATTATGGGTAGGTACTTTATCGCTTGTCTGGTATAATAGAAAATTAAAATTTTACGCATTACGCAGGAATACAATTTCAAATCACACATGCACCCAAGCACCGACAACCGATATTATTACTTGTGTTTATTACCTGTGATACAATAATACAGATGCATTATACACAGAAATGCTTTTGAACCTCATATTTTACAAAGAATAACATTTTTATCTGTGAAGATTTTCAACGATAAGTGGTCACTGAAATATTAAATTTAAAAAAAAATGTAAGCTTTCGACATTGTTTTTGACGTGATAACGTCTTATAAATCGATGAACGCCGGCTGCATGCACGAAAAAGCATGACTCATTCCGCCTGAGCCGAGCGTGCGAACAAGCGATAGAGAGGCATGATCGGCCTAAGCGTTCGGCTTGTGACGCATCTATCTCTCTTCCACTCCATCGTTATTATATGACATTATCACGTAAAATTATCGTCCGTAAACCGACTTTACAGACAACCTATTTTTTTTGTTATCGTGATTTTTTTTGTGATAGCGTTACAGAATACACATCTGCCCTGATGGCGGACAGTGTAACGCTGTCCGAAACGTTGGCTAGAGAAGAAAAATGCAAAACATGTCATAATACCCCAAAAATAAATCACTGTAATACTTTTTTGGCTTTGGCTGTGAAAATCTCAAATCTTCTCTTTTTTTAAATTGTTTATTTTCGTATTTCGTACGGAATTGGCCATCAACCTGTGACAGAAGAATCTCAGTGGAGGAGTTAATGTTTCCTGTGTAATTTTAGAATCTTATGTATTATTCATTCAACTTGCGTAGGTACTGAAATCCGTGACAGATATTTATTACGAATGCACCTAACCTGCCCCCTACACCATCTCTTCTGTTATTATGTGCTCCTGGTTTGCATAATACTATTTTTATTTTACAACCAGTTACAAATAATAATACGTGTTATGAAAGGCCTTGCCACAATTTTGAGACACCTTTTGGTACTGTATGCTGCTGCAGCACTTAGCGGATCATAACAAGCATAATAATAATTATTCTTCTGTGATCTCCGTTTTGATCTATTTATCTCTTCATTTCACCCACTTATCTGTTCGAGTCACTTGTTCATATATCAGTTTGCTCGCTGTAGTGAATACATTGATTTGTGCTACCATTACAACTTACAACTTGTTACTCCAAGTGCAATCAACAGCCAAAACAGTTATTTTATTGCCTTAGTTTTGTTCGAGTTTTTTTTACGTGAATACCGCACACGAGTCCTAACTGCTCCCAACCACCGAATTATGGTTTTCATCGCGGAGATACTGACAGCTTAATTTTAGTCAGTGGTACCATGATATGCACGATTGAGATATGCTGTGAGGATGAAGAGTGGGGATAAGAAGGAGATGGGGCAGAGGTGCCTGGCTATTCATATCTGGCCACCAGACACGGCTAGAGCTGTTTATTTACTGCGAATACCGCACAAGAGTTCCAACTGCTCTCAACCTCATGGAGCCAGTGAGACTATGGTATCCCCCATTGGGATATGTTTTGAGGGGAAGAGAAAGGCGGGGAAGTGCCTGCCTATTCAGATCTGGTCACCAAACACGGCAAAAGCCATTTCAAGCAACGCGAGAGTCCCAACTGCTCCCAACCGCATGGAGCCAGTGAGACTTTGACATCCCCAATTGGGGTATGTTTTGAGGGGAAAAGGAAATGGGGAAGAGAAAGGTGGGGAAGTACCTGGCTATTTAGATCTGGTCACCAAACACGGCAAAAGCCATTTCAAGCAACGTTTCAATTCTGAATGGTGGTCTTACACGAGAGGGATACAGAGGGTTTTTTCCACTCTGAAACGTGCCACAAATATACCGCATATCATTTTAAATTGATTAATTGGGAACGAACACAAATTAATCAAATAAAATTTACTTGCGCACGCCGGTATTTGAAACCGTGACCTTCGGATTGCTAGTTGAGAGTCTTACCCCTCGACCACGGAGGCCGTGGATGCTTAAAGCAACCTTTCGATTCTGAATGATAGTCTTTCACCAGGGCTATGCGGCGGGTTTAATTTTACATGAATTCTAAAAAATAATTTTAAATGGTGGTGCTACTGTGTTGTGAAAGTGGTTTACTGAATCATTTTACCTTTCATAAATATCGAGATTTGTTATATTTAAATTTATTTATTATTTTCATATTATTATCTTAAAGTCTTGCATTATAACTATACCGAATCAAATTACTCTTGAAAATGTCCTACACATCTACACAACACAGGTGAAGGTGGTAACCTCCGTACCAATAAACGTGTTTTTAATTTTACACCGTACATTAATGGTTGTTTATCAGTTGGTAAAATTTAAAACTATATTATACAATCTCTGTAATTAAGCTATTATTTATTAATTAACCGTCTCAAATAAAGACTACCGGTTTCATCTTTTCCGACAGTGACATTCCCACAACCTTTCATAACATATTATCAATGTGAATACAGAAGTGTTTTGACCCCATCTCTGATAACGAATGCATTAAACGATGACGTTTTAACTAGTTTAATTGATTCAATTAATCTAATGCTGGACAGCCATCGAATGCTACTAAAACTAGCTTGTCCAATGGAACTTTGAACTTACAATATACTGCTTACAAAATAGATACAAATACTACAAATATAATAGATACAAATACTACTTACAAATATTAGGATTAACGCTAAGAATCACAAATTGCTTTAAAAGTGCAGAATTAACTTTAACATTATACAAATCAATTGTGCGAAGTATTCTCGAATACGGATCCACTATTTGGTCTCCCAATTATGAGATTCACAATTATAGAATCGAATCCATACAAAGAAAATTAACCCGTGTAATTAATTGCTTATCGCAAAGGTTTATCAGATCAATTTGGAACGTATGACGACCGAATTATATACTATAAACTACACTCTTTGACAGCCAGACGGAAACTTTCCGATTTACTGCTTCTACACAAAATTATACATGCATCAGTTGATACACCAAACATTTTATCCCAAATTAACAACAACACACCATCAAGAAATTCAGCAAGGACGATGCAAGATATTTTCTTTATATCTATCTACCTATCACACAAATACAGGATATTTCTCCCCTATACCACGAACATTAAGACATTATAACATTATTCACTGCTCTAATAATGAAATTGATATTTTTAATGACCCATTCAAACACTTCAAAAAAATATTTTACAATCAATCATATAAAGCTGATATTGTGATGAAGACAGGCAATATTGTACCTACTAAATTATTGTCCCACCAGCACATGTGTCAATAATATATTGTTGGTGAAATTTTTGTATTCTATCTTTTACTCATTCTTGTTTGTCACTCACTTTTGCATATTTAGCAAATTATTTTTGTTACTGTTTTTGTTATATTTTCTGTATTTAAATCATCCATGTATATACATTTTTGAGCAACATGCCTGTTTTATGTACTTAAATAAATAGATCAAAGTCTGTTGTAAGAAAGTCGTGGATCGCTTTCATCTTGTATTAGCATGTCTGAGTGATTTTTTTATTCCCTTTTAAGCAGGAACCTCTCTGTTGGTGGTAGGTTTTTGTAAACCGGACCGACATCAATCTTTGAACTGACAAGTGGTTATTCCTGTTGCAGTGGTCTGGCACGCGACCACTCGGCCACTGGGCACTGGGCAGTGGCGGTGGGCTACACAATCAGGTCACGATGTGTCCGACACGCCACTCAGACAGAATCTTACCACTTTTTAATGGTAGACGGATCATGTTCGATGTCGAATTATCCACGACCCAAATAGTTCAATATATCAATACATACGTCAGGGTAATCACAAACTCACAAGGAATCGACAATTGTCTGAGTTTGACGGATACCTGAATCCCTGTTCTTGTTTACCTATTCAATTTGACATATTGATTTGTCGGTGAATTTTGTCATTATCGTATCCGTGGATAGCTAACGATATCATGATTGGTATTTATGCACAGAATTTTTACAATACATCAAATTTCTGAGTTAAAATTTAAGTTCTGTGTAACTTCTATTAAAGTTTTTGTTTTTATTTCATCATGGGCCGGTTGTTTCACATTACTTGGATAATAACAGAACTTGAATAGGACTTTCACAGAACTTGAGTATTAACTTTGAAATTTGATGAATTGTTCAAATTTTGCCATATTGTACCCCAATAAGATAACCTTTCGACATTTTTTGAAGTCTTATTTTTTAATACTTTCTTATTTTATGTAGTAAAATAAAGAATGGTGTAATTAAATTGTAACTTTGAAATTTGATGAATTGTTCGAATTCTGTGATATTGTACCGGAATAAGATAAGCATTCGACATTTTGACGAACATTTTTTTAAGTCCTATTTTTTTAATACTTTCTTATTTTATGTAGTAAAATGAGAGGTTGCAATTTAAACAGCATAATAACAAATCTTTTTTCTTGTTTCAAGTTCAAAATCACATAATGTTAACTTTTAAAAAACAAATTTCACCATTCAACACTAAAGACAGAAGTATGATTGTGAAAATATGTATTTTTTTTTCTTTGACATCGTAAAGAGAAAATATGTAAATGAACGAAGACAATCGAATGTCTTACCATATTTCTTTAGCCCAGGTTGACAAAACCATCAAAGCCAATGAACTAACCTTTCAACAAAATGACGAGTAGTCTGTAGCTATTTCAAAAACAAGATAATTTATTGATTAAACACAACCGCCATGTGCACGAGTATAGAGGCTGCTAAGTTGATGCGTGGACAGATATATTTTCATTTGATGCTCGTAATTTTGACGAACGTTAGCTATCTAGGGTTAATGATTCAAGGTAATTATGATATACAAAGGTACAATAAAAATAACTAGAAAAGCGATGTTTGGTAAATTTTGCTATTTCTACAGACGTAAAGATTTTTCTTCAACATCAATACTTGTTTCATTTTCCATATCTTTGTAAATTTTTCTCAGGGATATTATTAAAATGAACACTTTTTATTTTTTTTCTTTATGTGCAGCCTAAATACGATGCACTACCTTGAATAGTTAACAGGTCTATGGGAAATCAATCGATACCTATTGACAAAATTGTCAAATTAAAAGAAAACTGGTCGGTGTTTGTCCGTCAAAAGTATTCCCTAATTCTTCTCTGGATTTTGATAACTAGTTCAAGTATTTTATAATATGGATATTGACCACTAGTCGGTCTATTTACTGTAAGAGTTAAGATCCTCCGAAATTTGTTGAAATTGCATGGTTTGAACGCCATCAACAGACGTTCAGTAGACTAGATTTATTTTTAACGTACAGACTTGTAACATTTTCTTCTATTACATTTGGTAAAAAAATCTTTAAAATCGGTCCAGTTTTGGAGGAGAAAAATGGGGTATATGAAACCTCGATTTTGACGATTTTATTTATAACCCTGAGGTGCAGTTGTCCCTTTCAGTATTCGGGGTATTAGAGACAGTGACAGCAACTGTTTGATAAAATACCTAGATTCCTAGGGGTATCACAGCTGCTGGCAAATCGTTCCACAGCCGAGATTCAAAATCGAATCGTAGGATTTAATAAAACATTTTTAAGTTTGACAAATTATCTAATCTTTTGTTTTCTTTTCTTTTCAGGTAAGCTACACATCTTAACAAGTACCAGATAATACTAAATTCCAACTCTCCGCCTGCCGTTGCAACACCTAGTAAGTCCCAAATTATACTGTACACTAGAAATAATATTAACAAAACACTTGAATGCCGGATAAGTAATCGTTTGCCGATTTTCTCTATTAACCAATAATAGTAATTATTCAAATTTCTCGGCGACCGTGAAAGAGTTAAGGCGGCGCTTCTCGAATTTCTACCGATTGCTTACATATCTCCCTTAAACATTTGAAGTTTTTAAGCTCTTAAAAAATATATATGTTATTTTTGAAGATAATATCTAGATACTTTCCACACCGGAACGCAAATTATATGAAATTCCCTCGATAGAAAAAAATTGCAAAGTATGCTCCAAAAATTATTTAAAACAAGTCTATTTCTATTATTTTACAAGTTATATTTGTGAAAAAATTCACAATGTTTCTTTAAATGATACTTAAGATACCTTCCAGAGATTTTTGCTCTATTTTAAACGGTCATGTTTTATTAAACATTTTCCCAATTTTCGCATCAATTTTGTCATTGAAAATATTGGCGCGCTCTGTCCAACATTCGTAATTAGCGACCTCCCAGGTAAGTATGGTCCTGTATGCATTTTTAAAAATCATCGCGTTCATTGGTCGAGACATTGTACATATATTTGAGTATGAACCGGTGGATGCAATTTTTAGTAATAAGTTGTTTTTAATTGTTTGTCTAGTTTGTAGTTTTCTAGATTTAAGGCGATCCAATAGTTCAGGAAAAAATTGAAATCGGAATTCACTCCCTTTTATGGGAGGAGTTTAAAATTACTTGAGAAAAAGCTTTTGGAAAGGTTGGAAAAGGTATTAGAGAATTTTTACTTACAGGTTGATTTCGTAAAGGCCTGAAAAAAATATTAACTCCTTTTTTACGAGATGTTTATTGTAATAAAATGGAAATTTAAATTTGATTTCACGGAACCATGCGACGCAGGCCTGCACGTCTATTCCTCGCTCCGGTCGAGGGAGGTCTAACAAAAAATGGGTGGAGTTAGTCAGTAGTTCTTCGGTGGACGGCATAGAGATCACTTTGAAAATCCGAATTCGTCGACTGCCGGCCATATTGTGAAATAACAACGTGAAAATGTATATTTTATTTTATTTTGTAAAGTTCTGGCGTAAATGTACATTTTTTTTACGATTATCATAAAAGAAACTGAATTTGCCACATTATACAATAAAACCATATCCGAAAAGGGGTTTATAAGTATGAGAGTTTGCACTTGAAAGTATTTTTTATAGACCTAATACTTTATTTTTTTCTAGGCTTATTGAAAGACTTATTAAAAAAATGACCGATATTTTTAAGGGCCAAGATTTGTTCTACACGCTGTATTTAATTGAAGCATCTATATACTTCTAAGCGATCAAATTTTCAAAACAAAAACATATGATTTTGCATTATTTACTATGTCTTCATCTTAAGAAATATATTGTAAGTTTGTACAGCGCCCTTAAGGTGATTTTTCACAAAAACGGCGCTATATAAATCATCCAAATATTATTATTATATCTCTCCATCTTCTTCTTTTTGGGCCGGGAAGTGTTGCCTTAAATTCTCATTTCAAGTTCAAGTCTATATTTGCAACTCTGCTGCAAAACCCTCCGCTATTAATGGGAAATGCACGTTCATATACTTGCATACCGATAGCTTGCATCCTTTTAACGATTTATACTAAAAATAATTGGTGACCCCGATCGCGGTGACGACCGCCCCTTGGTCCGGCCAGTGACTTGAATTTTGAACAACAATCCATATCTGGTGCGGATAGCTCTAGAGACAAACACGTTCCACGTTCGTATCTGCGCAGTCCCCTCATGAAACATGCTCTGTTTCTGTTTGGTCTCAAAAAGCCGTCTCGCCAATTTTATATAAAGTGGGAAAAGTATGTAGGCAATACCAGGAAAAGGTGTTCAAGATAAGGAATGCGGTACAGAGGGAGAGAGACAGGTAGTCATTCCGCAGATAGAGCTATTAAAATGTTGGTGCGAATTGTACAAGTTAACTAGGCGTAGAAAAGCTGGATGAAGAGTGATATTACGACCATAACGCGCGTTTCAAGTCCTCTAACGATTAAAATTTTGAAACCTTTTTGTGTGAATACCGCCATGGGTCACAACCAAAGATATTGAAATATAAGGAGATGGGCTATCAGCAGTTTTTACTGGGTGGCACTTTGCTATCTGGTGTCGCCGATATTTTTCACCAATACTACTGCACTCCTTCAAAAAAATCAATTAAATTAACGATTTTTTTCCGTATACAAACTATATTGTTAATCAATACTACTGCAAACCTTCGAAAAATCAACTAAATCCCGCATTCAGCTAGCACCTTTAGATCGTAATCCGCCGACAATCGGACGGACATCATAGCATATCTCCTTATATTTCAATATCTTTGGTCACAACTGTTCCCAACCGTCGGTAGCCAGTTAGACTATGGCATCCCCGATTGGGGTAAGTTGTGAGGCTGAAGGTAGTCAGGAGAAGAAGAGGAAGGTGGGGAAGTATCGGGCTGTTCGGATTTGGTTGGGAAAATTGAAGAGAAATATTCTATTTCACTCTGGAACGCAAGTCAATTAAAGATACTTCTAATAGCATATTTAAAGGATCACGGCTAAAGCCGTTTCAAGCAGCGTTTCGATTTTGAATGGTTGTTTTTTAACAGCGCGATACTGAAAGTAACTATCACTCTGAATGTGCTGCATATGTAAATACTATTCTATATTATTTTACATGAATAAATTGTGAAATAAAACAAATTAATCAAATAAAATTTACTTGCCCACACCGGGATTTGGACCCGCAACCTCCGGATTCTTAGCCCGAGAATCATAACAACCACATTTTTAAATAAATTATTCTTTTTCTGGTGCCCTCTCCTATCGGAGATTGCCTTTCTTCAAGACAATATTCTCTCTGCAGGTTGAATCCCGGAACAATTCAACGGAACTGCAATCGTACCTACCACTCGCTCCTTTCTGATGCAATTAAATGAATGATTCTTCTTCTGGTGCCATCATGAACTACAATCGTCAATTATTTTATTAATATTGTTTCAAATATGTTGTCTGGTCTAATGCGCATTTGACGTCAATATTTTTGAAAACAAATCAGTCTGATTTCAATTCTCATCAATATGCTGCAATACCTACAACCGATTATAATTCAATTTAAAATTAATCGTCCCACGGTCGACGCAAACACATTACATTTTCACATGTAAAACGTTTTGCCTATTATTATTATAAACGTACTTGCGTAGATTTATTATGATATACGAGTGTCAAAGTGTCGATTCGATCGGTCGATTATTTAAATTTAATTTTTATCGCAAACAACCGTAGAAAGGTGGGCTGCAGATACAAGATACCTGCTAGAAACTACAGCCAGACGTTCATATTATTGTCATAACTCTCGATCGGTTCGGTATAGTTTCAAGATGTAAACAGTGTTGGCCTCGAAATCTCAAATCGTGAAATAAATTTTACAAACTTGATTATCGACCCGGTTTTTAGAAAGTGTCTCGCAGCTTTCTGTTTGGCCTTTGGGAGCTTATAGACAAACCGACCCATAAAGGTTTAGTTTTCGTTGTACTGAGTTTCCGATTTTGTGTCTAGAAACTGGTGACCGGACTACTCGGAATGAAACCAACTCAGAACCATCTCAGATAAGTCATTTAGAATGATAAAAAAAAATATATAAAAAAATTCGTTAAATAGGTTATGTAAGGTTAGGGTTATCGGCTAATTTTAAATAATTTTTTTCATAGCTTTTAATGACTTTTAAAGGAGGTGTTGAGTTGACTTTATTCTCAGTTGGCATGGAACCCTAGAAACTACCCATTCCCAATGTATCAGAAATTTTTACCCAAATGAGCAATGCTTATCTTATTTATTTGTCTACCAATACGGAAGTGTGGTATAGAAAGATCCAAAAGGAACCGTTTAAACTATGATTAATTGTAGTTAATCTGATAAGATCGGAAATGAGAAACAATTTTAGACTAAGGCGAACGTTAACGCTAATTCACTATTTTGATTACTGTGTTTGCCAAGCGATTTTATTGCCTAAATATCTATATTTGTGGCGATATAATGCACACTAAGGATACTTACATTTTTGACTTGTGGCTTCCTCTCCGAAGATTCGGAAATACGCTAATGGGAAGAATATTGTGTTTTATAGGCCTCTCTGATTCTCAAAAGTGCTCGATATATGATGTCAATCATACATTATTATAACGAAGGGCATTAAATATGAACAGCAGAGAAAGACAATATTGTTGATCAGTGATCACTGATCACGAATCCACAGGAAGTTCAGAATTTAATAGCTTCGACTAAGTTCTATGCCATATCAAAAAGAATCGTAAAATTTGTTAGATCATATTGAAAAATATTTAAAAGTGAGTTCTTACATAAAGGACTAGTTAAATTAATATTGTAAAACAGCTGAGAAAAAAATGATAACATTACGTGAGTCAAAAGAGGCGATTGTATATGCATGACAAAAAAAACCACGATATTATAAGTTATAAATTCGGAAGGTACGACAATGAAGACAACAAACACAGCAGAGAAACGTTCGCACAATCACGCTGTCTCTTCCATACACCGTTGTCTCTTTCACATATTTAACCTTATGTTCTCTTGCAATGCGTAATAGATAAAATTGTATATTTTATAACCCAAAAATTCCTTCTTATCTTGTTATCGATTATCAACGTTGCTGAATTTAGTGTGAGCAGTACAATTCAAAAGATTAACCTCAGGTGAATAATACCTGTATATTTTTGTATATAGTTAATGACCTTGGTGGTATTTGATCTACGGCTTATCTTTCTTACTGATATGACATGTGATAGTCGAAAGTAGTGTGAAATAATTTTGATAAATATCTATTACCTGAGAAGATGTCTTCCATCTCAGCGTCTTGCTTGTGATCAGTCGTCTTTGGTGGTCCAGAGTCACGATGATCTTCCACGTGTTTTAATTAAGATTATATATTTCACCTGCCTTTCTACCAATTCATCATAGACAGATGCAATCCAAATTGAATTGACTTAATCTATTTTTCTGTTCTTCACGTTTGCATTTCTAAGCTGTTATATTTATCATTATTATTCACTGATGCTCATAACCATTGTTATAGAAGTTTTGTGCAGTACATCATCATTTTAATGAATATTTGCAGATGTTTGCAATTCATTAAATTGATATTAACGCTACGTACTCTATAGAACTTTTCCTGATTACGTTGGTTGTTGCTTTGACAAGGGCCTCATCTATGCCCATAAAGACTGAACTAAGGACCATTGGAGGCCCAATCTCTCCTCCCACGACCTCTGATTTTTTTTTTTTAGTTTTCCTCGCTTTGTTCACATCAAATCATTTTATTGTAAACTACCCCAAATACTTAAAGATACCATAGTTTGGCATTTAGGATGATTTAGAATTGAGTAGACGACATATTGTCATTTAGACATTTTGCTGTGAAGAGTTTTATTTCGTATTATTTGTGTACACTAGATTTACTAACATAATATTTATCCCGTGGTTTTTCGCTGATCTGCGCTAGTTAGTTTTTTTTGCATTAACCCATAGAGGAGGCCTTGAGGAATATAGTTTCCCTCAGGGCCCACGCTATCTTTGAAGATGATGTGTGGAGGGCCTTTTTTAGGAGAGAAAGGAGTGAACATGGGTCTTGAAGAGACAATCGTTCCACAGCCGAGCTGTTGAACTCGAGAACTTATAAAAATGTATATTATACTAATATTGTTTCAATTGAAGATGATTGAGATGGATGTTTCCTTCTCATGAAATATTGAGTAATTACTTTTAAAGACCATAACGTCGGTCGTACCAAAATGGACATGCTCAAATAAGGTTTAAATTCTCAACCGTATTCGTTAGATATTATATTTCTGTCTCTAAATATGGAAACGATAAATAATAACTGTCCCATTGAGCGACTGCCTTTTATATCTCGACAAGTAGACTGGTCTTAGGCCCGGTACATCAGCCAGTCCGTATCCTCGCTCAAATTTAAGCGGGCTAAATCTTTGATAAGCCGCAGAATAGTTCCTATTACAGAGGCCGAGGCGGCAGCTGTCACATTTCAAACCTAATAATATTGCCTAATAGTATAATAGTATGGACTGTTATATTCATCGAGTTGTATGACGATGTTAATAACAGTTAATAAATCTAAAATGGTCGATAAGGGATTTTAAAAATTTCAATGTCAGGATAGTTTGTTTACACCGGTTAATTTCATTTAGTGCGCGACTCAGGCAAACAAATACTAATTAAAATTAGTATTCTCGCATATTATGCTGATTGATGTGGGAAACTTTATCAAAAATCAACTCGTAAAAAATCAACCCGCCTAAAAATATTTTAGATTCACGAAATAAACTGTTATCGTAAACATTTTCAAAGATCGCGTTCTCCCGATGACAAAATAATGCATAAATGTAGCACTGACATAAATAGTGGTTTGGTTTTTAAAAAAAAAATATTAAAATTTCTATTAAAATCACAGACAATTCATGTAATACTGATGAGATCCAGGCTTGCAACCTATAAACGGAATATGCTACAAGCCGCGCTAAGCTTAGCATTCCAACGAAGACGAGCTTAAAATCAACTGATAAACCAGGCATTAGTCTTTATAAAAGAGATTGTCGCATTCTTAAATATTAATTCAACATTGCACAATGCGTACGATAATGTAAAGATGTAGACATATTTTTATTATGAAGCAAGCGCTAAACTTTTCAACTCAACCGCTCGTTATTGTTTCAAAGATTATTGTTATCTTATGCATAATTATTTACCTATATGCATTTTAATTGACATCGTAGCGTTTACTGTGTAATTATAACAGTTACTTTCTAAAATCCGTTGCAGATTATTGAAAGCTCAATTTTTATAAACGAGATCAAATCTGAGACTCTAGAATACGGTTGTTTCCTTTACTAAGAATTAATTAATTAATTACTTACTTACTTTTTTTGGTTTTACTGTCATGAAAATTCGGTTTGTTATTTAATCCTAATATATTTTTAACGATATTATATATTAACCTGTTTAATCACAGGACACCATATTTGTCCCAGTTCGCATAGGTATCGCCGTGACTTCCCATCATAGTGAAAAGGGCACCACGCTTCAAATTCCAATCTAAAAAATAATGACCAAAAAAGTAAAATGTACACCTTTATGAATACGTGTACAAAATTTTGAATCGCAATTTGAAAAAAAAAATTCAAACTTAGGGAAGTTTTTGTAAATTATTTTTACATGAACCGTCAAAAACATAGGTGACAATGTTTGTAATACATTTGTCAAATAAAATATGTATGTTTTTATTTTTTTTCGTTGTCAGTAGTTTAAAAAATCGTAAGGTGAGCAATTTTTAAAACTTTTTACGTTTACACGAAAAAATTTTATATTTCAAAATTATATGTTTATTTCGAATTATAAAATTTGTAAGCGTATTTCACCACCTTTCTAAAACAGTTTTTAATATTCGGATTCGGTCAGAAATATTCCATTTATTTGCATTTTATTGTAAAGCGGAAATATTTTGACCGTCTGAAAAATATACCAAATATATGTAAAGGGTAAAGGAAATACATCTTACTCTCTTTGTGGCAAATTTTTAAATGTGAATATGAAGCGTGGTGTTTTCTCTCCAACACCCTTTAGATCATATTTCTCACTGTGATAGTAAGGGAGACACAACGATTTCTATGAGACCTATATGAGTTGTTCCGAAAAGCGAAAAAGTTAGCCTGACGGGTTAAAACATACTTTAAAAAAATTAGGTCAGGATATTATTTCTGATAATTTCAGGTAATTATTATTTCTTTTTAAAATTATTTTTTGCAACTAATTATTACTAATACTTGTGTAAAAAAAATTGTTAACATTAATGTACCCTACGTAAAAGCCCTATGGGCGTATAAAAGAGTAAATAGGTAAATGAAAATAACGTTTTTATTGGGTCCATCTTGTTGCTTTGGCACATTGTCATACCCCATAGACATCAGGATCTAAAAGCCAGTAAGATTCCCGATTATAAACAATAATAATATAACATCGCAACAATCTCAAGCCATTGTTTGTAAACAGACCGAGTAACGTTCCAAAGATAATAAACGCCCGTTTAAAATTCACCTCACGCGCCATTGTCAAAGATCCGAGAACTCGTCTCATGTGCGAAAAAAGGTCTCACTGTTAACAGCTCGGATCCTACTTTCAAGATAGTAGTAAAAACACTCGAAAAAGAGGATACTTGAAAATCAATGTGTTGGGAATCGAACAACACCTTTTTACCAGTGGAAAAGGTGTATTTTAGTATCTACGATATACAGCAGAAGAGTACATTTAAATATCAAGAAGGTTTTTGTGAATCTGTATAAGGTTATATTATGCTTCTGCGAACTGTTATAATAAAGAAATTCAATTAATTCAAAGAACGTTCATTCGGGTTTGTATATATTTTATTGCATTCATTTTACAGTATTTTCATAGAGCCGGTATATCAGTGTTTTTTTAGTAATGGTATCACTCGGATCTTTTCTCGTCAGGGTTCCTATCGTAGAGCGACTTGACGGACGTATTTATCTACTGAAATTTCTTGTGTGAGTGTGATCTTGAATCCGCAGTACCTGATAGGACGTTGTTATCATCGCACTGTAACAAAGAATTGTTGGCACTTCTAATCGCAAGTTGTTTTGAAATACTTCTATTTGAATTTCGATTTTGTTTTCTTGAATGAATGCATGAAATTGAATCTTTTAAGTGGAAATTAATCCGCTTTCCGACATCCGATTGAGTTGAAACTCGGTAAATTGACTCCTTGTCGATGACAGTCAATCATTCTATCAATTCTTCTTCATTATTTTGGTGGCAGTCACATGTACACATGCGGAAATATACACATTTCGGATAACTTGATACGTGCTCTGTCTCATCTGGTGCTGCTGTAACGGGACGGAATGCGTACCACATGATGCGCTAGGTTGTACTCAGTGTCATCGGACAGCAAAAATGACTACATTTTTTACACCAAATATGCTCAGGAATCGCTGGTTAAGATCATTCGGATGCGTGCTGTGCTGACACACCTGTGTATCCATATACCTCCGAATCGTAGGGTATGGTTGTGCGTTATACTCACTTTCTAACAGACACGTTCCCTCGATCAACTCCCTAACCCCCCTTTCAAAGACCCTCACCATTACGCAGCGTGACCCTTTTGGACCCTTTTATAATACCACGTGTCTATATCACTACGTGCATTGTGGTAGGGTCCTTGAAATTTTTTCCTTGTATTTTTTGTGATATCTTTACGCAGACCCCAAACAAACCCTCCATTAGACGGGATTTTTAAATTGAGTTGCCCCGACCTTGAGCTAATGTTTTGGGCGTTTTACACGATTCTTTTTTCATACCGATCCTCATAGAAACTACATCGGAGTCTGTAATATTCTTTAGCCGGCAATGAATGTGATTACTTGATGTATGTTCGGGAATCTTCAATAAAGCTCGTCGTTCGTTGAGATTACAAGTCTCTATACACGTCTTGATTATTTACGTTATCGTGTGGTTTATAATGAATTTTTAACTGGACCTAACGTCCGTTCTAATGGATGCTCTGTGTATTTCTGAAGCAAGGGAACTCGGCACTGAAGGTGCTCAACCGTCGGTTGGAAATCATCCGCTATTTCCGTAACCATTCGGGTATCAGACACGAACAGCGACAGTTAACACTCTCCTGTAGTACTACTTTACTGACATCTGTTGAGATACCTCAAAACTACATATGGCTACTTATACTAACGATATTTGTTGAAGGACATTGAAACCACATTGATATACCTATACAGTCTATGCACTACAGAATCCATATGAAAAAATCTTTGCTTTACACGGTGATTATTTTCGTACTTACGAATTCATACAGATAGTTGCCATTAGAGAAGAAATAATGTATTGATACTGCTAAATCGGGAAATAATAGCAACAACCATAGATGACATGAAAATATCTATCATAAAAATTTGCCTTTAGCATTCCTCACCAAATCATCAGAAATATACCCGAAATTCACAATACCGAACAACAATACACGTTCGCAATTGGTAATAAACACGTGATAATATAATCTTTTATTAATATTTTAAAAATAAAAACATGTCATTGTATTGTTACGTAAAACAATGGCATACGACAAATGTCAAATAATGTCAGCCATCTGAAACTGTACGAAAATTGGTACCAACATAGAACACGTCCTTTTTAATCCCGAATCCGTATGGAAACTGGACGAAAAAAGCATCGTGTAAAACGCGCATTTTTCTGGAATTTAAAACCTACCTGTAATAATTGGTCAGATTATTTTGTTTCCTAAATATCTGATCGTCTTCAAAATATGTAATTTTTTTCTTGTCTTTAACATAATTTACAATAGGTAATAAACATGGTTTAACCTTGATTTTTTTCAAAGGTTAGATCCTTTAGAAAAGGAGATGGAAGTATTGGATATTTGGCATTGGCTGACTTATTTCCTTTTTGTAGTCTTAACAAAAGAGTCTATTAATCTTAGCGATGTCGAAATGCCTTTGGAATTCATAAGGTTCGAACTGCCATGCCATTCAGAATAATTAGAATGTACGACTTTGATCCAATTCCTTGCGGTGTATAATTGTGACCGATGTAAAAACATGACAAAGAACAACATTATTATGCATTTTCCCCATTGTTTGGAACATGGCTACTTTCCTTTTCGGTTTATCTAATTAGTGGGCACTTAGTGACGGTTATTCAATAAATTGTCCATTACCGGGCTGTTCCACTTTGGGCATGAGGGCTACGACATTAATTCGGGTTAAGTACATTAGAGCTTGTACACATTTAATAGCCAAACTTGAAATAAAACGATGCACTGCGAAGTAATTCAAAATCATGTGTTTTTGATTTGAAGATTTGATCTCTTAGAAATATTACAGATGCTTTAATTAAATACTGAGAGTAGAACACATCTTGATCTCTATTTGCTATAATAATAATAATCAAGTTTTATTCCAGGATGTGGGGAGGATAGTGCAATCCCACACGTCCCATATGATTGTACATATTTATATAATATATTTTATAACATACTGTAATACAACAATTTTTTTTTAGAACATAGAATAGGAAAAAAACAAAATAAAAATAAAAAAATTAAAATTAAAAAAATAGATAAATAATCAATTCTATTCTTCAAGCTCGGGCCCAGCGCTCACTCAGGAGTGGGGTTTGGTGCTGGAACGCTGCGGTCACCACTGCATTGTCAGAAGCCATTAGCCGCATCCTGGCTCCAGTGACCCGATGTCTCGTTAGACCGGCAAATCCGTGCAATCCTAGTTCAGTGAACATTGTCGATGCACTGCTATATCTTCTGAATTCAAATATAATTCTACATGCATCATTATATTGGATCCGGAGTCTTTCCATTGAGGTGGTTCGGTAGTTACACCGTGTTTCGCATGTATATAGATTAGTGCAAAATGCATTGAACAATGTTTTTTTTTTTGCATGGTTACTGCAATGGAAAAATCTTCGGGCAATCATATTGGACAATATGATCTAATCTAATATGCTATAATCGAGCATTTTCTTATAATCAAGTCTTTTTATAAGCCTAGAAAAAATAAAGTATCAGTCCTACAAAAAATGCTTTTAAGTGCGAAATCTTTCACTTACGAACCCCTCATCAAATATGTTTCAGGATAATTTTATTGTATAATGTGGAAATTTTGTTCTTTAGGTCAATTGATCGGAAAACATTTAAATGCTTTTTTGAATTTCGCAAAATAAAATTATAAACATGTTTGGTATAACTTAATGAGTACAACCTCAAATTGTAATAATTGAAGACAATATTAACGATTCTCAAACGAAAAATAGGTGATCATGATGTATTCCAGACATATTCGCGACTACAATATTAAATCACAAACGCAAAGTTTTTTCGTCTCCCCAACCGGCCATTTTTGAATATTTTGCAAAAATGCGCACGCACAGCTGCCGCGAACTGAGATCGGGTCGAAATGCATGCTCATAAGCAAGCCTGTTCACACGTGCTTAGAGCACTTCCCCTCCCACCGCGAATCCAGTAGCATCAATCAAATCAACCGGCTGTGCCACTAAATAGCATTTGCTCATCAATAGCATGCTCTCGTACTACTACTAATGAGCATGTCTGTCAGTACCATAATATCTACTTACTAATAAATACCAGAGTAATTAAGAAACATATTTATTATTATTAGCAGTATACCATATTAAACGTACTATTAATTATTTACATTCGTCAGCGTTGCACAAGATCTTCAGGTAGGTAATCAATTTCTCAAATGCCAAATATTTGGCTCTAGAAGCGATGCGCGAAATGCATCTGAAATTACCGAGATCTGGAGCATTCATTAGTGCGCTAATAATGTCAGTTAATAAATCAAAACTGTTGAATTATCACCTACTTTACTGCCATTAACATACCACCAATATTTATATCAGTTTGTTTTACATATCGTGATCCCTGCAGTCTCATCTGCAGGAGCTATGTGAATATTACGAGATGAAAAACAGACAGATGAGGTTGTTTTACATATCGTGATCCCTGCAGTCTCATCTGCAGGAGCTATGTGAATATTACGAGATGAAAAACAGACAGATGAGGTTGTTTTACATATCGTGATCCCTGCAGTCTCATCTGCAGGAGCTATGTGAATATTACGAGATGAAAAACAGACAGATGAGGTTGTTTTACATATCGTGATCCCTGCAGTCTCATCTGCAGGAGCTATGTGAATATTACGAGATGAAAAACAGACAGATGAGGTTGTTTTACATATCGTGATCCCTGCAGTCTCATCTGCAGGAGCTATGTGAATATTACGAGATGAAAAACAGACAGATGAGGTTGTTTTACATATCGTGATCCCTGCAGTCTCATCTGCAGGAGCTATGTGAATATTACGAGATGAAAAACAGACAGATGAGGTTGTTTTACATATCGTGATCCCTGCAGTCTCATCTGCAGGAGCTATGTGAATATTACGAGATGAAAAACAGACAGATGAGGTTGTTTTACATATCGTGATCCCTGCAGTCTCATCTGCAGGAGCTATGTGAATATTACGAGATGAAAAACAGACAGATGAGGTTGTTTTACATATCGTGATCCCTGCAGTCTCATCTGCAGGAGCTATGTGAATATTACGAGATGAAAAACAGACAGATGAGGTTGTTTTACATATCGTGATCCCTGCAGTCTCATCTGCAGGAGCTATGTGAATATTACGAGATGAAAAACAGACAGATGAGGTTGTTTTACATATCGTGATCCCTGCAGTCTCATCTGCAGGAGCTATGTGAATATTACGAGATGAAAAACAGACAGATGAGGTTGTTTTACATATCGTGATCCCTGCAGTCTCATCTGCAGGAGCTATGTGAATATTACGAGATGAAAAACAGACAGATGAGGTTGTTTTACATATCGTGATCCCTGCAGTCTCATCTGCAGGAGCTATGTGAATATTACGAGATGAAAAACAGACAGATGAGGTTGTTTTACATATCGTGATCCCTGCAGTCTCATCTGCAGGAGCTATGTGAATATTACGAGATGAAAAACAGACAGATGAGGTTGTTTTACATATCGTGATCCCTGCAGTCTCATCTGCAGGAGCTATGTGAATATTACGAGATGAAAAACAGACAGATGAGGTTGTTTTACATATCGTGATCCCTGCAGTCTCATCTGCAGGAGCTATGTGAATATTACGAGATGAAAAACAGACAGATGAGGTTGTTTTACATATCGTGATCCCTGCAGTCTCATCTGCAGGAGCTATGTGAATATTACGAGATGAAAAACAGACAGATGAGGTTGGCAGGATATTTTTGGTAAATCAATTCAACGTTATTATTATTATTCCGAGATTGATGAAATTCTTGCATATATTTGACCTTCAAAACAAGGTCACTGTCTACGTGAGACTTCGAAAAACCACCCGTCCTTTTTTACCACCCCCTTGAGATGATTTTTCACCAAAACGGCGCTATAAAATTTGCCAAATATTATTATTATTGAAACAAAATAAAGCTCGGGAAACGCTGGTTACTTCTGATAGTAAAGCTTTTTTGTGGATCTGAGCGTTTCGCTCTTGCTAACCTAACCTCACCTAACCCAATACAATAAGTTTTTTTTTTATGAGCTCTACACAGAAGGCCCTGGGGAAAATAATTTCCCCCAGGGTCTATGTCATCTTAGGGGATGCTGTGTGGAGGATTTTTTAAGGAAAGGAAGCGGAGGAGAGTTCTGGGAAGGAAAGGAAACCCTTTTCCTTCCCAGAAGGGGTGGGTAGGAATCTGGGATTCAGTGTGTCCTGGTCATCCGCCTCCAAGACCTAGACAAACCTCACCCCATGAACCCGGGCACCCCTGCTAAAGTAGAGCGTATGTGGGGATTGCCCAAACGGAAAGAAGAAAAGTGTTATATATTAGGCTAGGGGGCATACACAATGCGATCCTGATTGTGTCGATACAGCCTTGAAAAAACTTTAATTATTAATGCAAAATAAAGCATTTTTTATTTTAAAATTTGATAGCTTGAAAATATTATAAGATGGTTTAATTAAATATTGCGAGTAGAACACATCTTTGACTTTGAAACAATCGACTATTTTTTAACTAAGTTTTTTATAAGCCCAGAAAAAAAGTATCGGGGCTTTAAAAACTGCTTTAAAATTCAAAATCTTCTACTTAAGGAATTATTTTCATTTATGGTTTTATTGTGTAAAGTGGGAAATCAAGTTCTTTAGAAAATTGTCGCAAAATATTTCAATATTTATGCTTGAACTTCACAAAATAAAATAAAACCCTTTGTTGCGATGTTTTTTTCTTGCATAACCTTATCGCCAACTACATAAGAAGTGTTATTGTAATTATTTCATATATTACACAACGTGGTGCATCGCCTTAACAAGAATGTTGTTGAAATTAATGTTTCTATTCCAAAACTTATAATTTTCCTGTCCAAAGTTAAACGTGTTTATTGTATGATTACCTAATTGTAAAGTAAAATCAACTGTTTGCTTAATTGCGGTGTAGCTTTTAGGTAGATATTGTGACTCTAATAATAGTTTGCCGGTCGCAAGTCGATAAAACAAATTGACCTTCGCTGTTGTCCATTTTTATTTCCGCTTGTTATTGATAAATTAATTACTGTTATTACAAAGGAATGTTCATTTTTAATTTGAACTGGTTTTGCATTGTATTTTAACATACAACAGGGTTGACAGAAGCTGACCTTTCTATAATAGTTATTGGATTAGTTTGTAAAATCCCTGAAAAAGTCAATTTAATTCGAAATATGAAAAGTCGTCTAAACATTATTAATAAGTATCTCTGAAGTAGCAAATATCTCTTGATGAGCATTGGCATCAAGCAATTAAACACTTTTTTCTGTATCGAATTCTACGTAGGTCATTGTAGCTATTTTCCGCGTGCAAAGTCATTTTCGACAGGATGAATGGGGCTTTGAAATATTCATTTGACTCTAAAAAAATATAATTTTGGATTGTGCATTTGCTGAATTATTTTTTGAATACCGCACGAGAGTTCTATCTTCTCCCGTCTGGAGCCAGTGAGACTTTGGCATCCCCGATTGGCGTATGTTGTGAGGCTGAAAGTAGTGGGCAGGGAAGGAGATGGGGAAGAGGAATATGGGAAGTACCTAGCTTCAGATCTGATCACCAAACACCGTTATTACCATTTCAAGCAACGTTTCAATTCTGAATGGTGGTCTTACACCAGGGCGATACTGTGAGTCTCTTCCACTCTGGAACGTGCCGCAAATATACTATGGACTATTTTTAATTAATTCATTGTGAAATAACGCAAACTAATCAAATTAATTTTATTAACCCGCGAATTTCGGATTGCTAGTTGAGCGCTTTACCCCTCCTGCATTGAATGAACAAAATCTCCTACAAACTTTATAATTCTATAATATTGTGAACCAATCAATTATAAAACTAGATCAGTATAATGTACTTCATACAGCATAGATATTTAAATATTATGTTAATAGTTTTAATAAGGACCCATTGTTTTTTTCCCCGTGGGTGACCCTGTGGGACTGATTCGAATAAAAATCTATAACGGATATTGTCAAGCCCCAAACAGTTGAATTAAAATTTGACCTTAAGGGTCTACCATTCGTATTTCGACCGATTTCTTACATATCTCCCTTAAACATTTGAAGTTTTTAAGCTCTTAAAAAAATATATGTTATTTTTGAAAATAATATCTATATACGTTCCACGCCGAAACGCAAATCATGAAATTCCCTCGATAGAAAAAAATCGCAAAGTATGCTCCGAAAATTATTTCAAACAAGTCTATTTCTTTTATTTTACAAGTTATATTTGTGAAAAATTTCACAATGTTTCTTTAAATGATACTTAAGATACGTTCCACGAGATTTTTGCTCTATTTTAAACGAGTCATGTTTTATTAAGCTTTTTCGCAATTTTCTCTGCTATTCTACGACTTAACATATAAGCGCGCTCTGTCCAACACTCGTAATTACATATCTCTCCATCTTCTTCTTTTTCAGCGCCGTGCGTTTCAAGAGTGCGGCCTTAAAATTGAATGCACATCCTTGATTCTTAAAATACATAGTCATTGCAATATGGATACAGCAATATAAGTAATAAATATTATAAAATAATATCTTTATTATATTTTATTCTACTTATTAATCTCTCTATCATATCTGATAAAAATAAATAGTCTGTAATATGAATAATACCTCCACTTCTGACATTTTCCATAAACTCTGATGGCAGCATGCTACACTAGCGCCTCCTAGCGGTGCGAGTTGTGCGCCGTAGTTGTCTCATATATTATTTTAATGAATTATTTCAGGCAGGCAGGGACCATACATAATATTTAAAAATTGTGAATAACAAAGTCCAAATAAACACGCTGATTTCACATTTGAAAAAAGAACCTTTACTGAACCATTAAAACGGTCACCATCTTGAACCGGAAACGGAACGTACAAATTTACAGACAGACCAAATGCAAAACAGTCGAGTTAAAACAGAACTTAGACGCTCAGCAATAAAAAAAAGATTAAGCATCGCTCTATAAACAAAAAAAATTGTATGCAGTTCATACGCGGTAGAAGTGAAACCTTAAGAAAGCCACAGTAGACAAGTGTAGGGAGCTACGAAGCACCGCACAAAGAAATGTTTGGTAAATGTACAAAGAGGAAACCGATTATTCTATCTCGTTCTCTCGCAGGCTAAATCCTATAGACGTATGTGTTTGTCTGATTTTAGTGTCGCTTTTTCGTTTCATCGAGTCTCAAATCACAACGGTGCTGTAGAAGTTTTCACTTAACAAAGCACTCTTTTTAGTGTGAATTGCCTATTTCAAAAAAAAAAGAGTTTTCACTTCAAAACATAACAACCTCATTATTAATTATGTTAATTTATTTAAATAGGATGTAAAAATGTGAATACAACACGAAAACGAAATCTCCTCCCATCTGTCGTCTTTCAAGTTTGAAATTTTGACAAGTCTGTTAGGTGAAGATTAATACTAAACCACTAATTTTAATTAATATTTACAACAAATCGGTTTACATTACAAATACAAAAATATGTTTTGGATAAATTGAAGCCGTCTCTAAGTCTCTACCGTCTCCATTGTGTAGAATTATAATAAAATTGTTTTAAATAAAATACTTTATAAATAAAGTAAGTGTAAACTACTAAAAAAATATGTTTTTTCGTTAGAAATGTGTGTGTGAACCCGTATATGAAACGATTTTTTTAAATGTAAATTTATGTATAAAATTATCTGTGATAGTTCCCATTAATATTTTCGTTTCTTTCATATAAAATTATTCACAAAATAAATAAAAACCATATTTCCGCTTGAAATCGTCAACTCTACACTCAGTTTGCTAAGCGATTTTTATGCTAATTACCTATATTCGTGGCAATATAATGCATACCAAGAATATGTACAGTTTTGGCTTTGGCTTCCTCTTTATTTATTAATACTGGTTTTTACAGATGTTCGCACTTATGTGAGAACAATCCAGTTATAAAAACTCAGTTATTACACAATTACAAAATCTACAATTACACACAATTAAATACAGATACGTACAATTAGAAAAACAAAAACATCACAAATAAAAATACAGAATTATATACAAGCTCACTCAAGTAACACTTTACAATGAGTGGCAAGAGACATAAGAAATACGCGAGGCATGCATAGATAGACAATTGACACAACACAATTAGTTAATATTTTTTAACAGGGCCAGAACTTTTTTTTTGAATCCGTACTATCGACGAAAATATCTACTTCAGCACAATCTATCATGTTCCGAGTATTCAGTCGACACGTCTGGGTCAGAGGGCTAAAGTAGGCGACATTATTTTTAAATGTATTCATGTGAAAAATGTTATGGCGTCTTAAACAATCGGAATTGGGGACATTTATTTCAATACTGCAAAGGCATAATGTAATGTCAAGATGGCCGTGAATTATTTTATGTAAACATATTAGATCAGTCAATTACCTTCTAGTTAAGTGTATCAATCTTGAAGTAATCACGACGTACGTCGTATGATCTAAGATGGTCGTGTAGTCCACATTTGAAGGCTAACATTCTTAGTATTTTTTTTTAACTAATTCTACAATGTTTTCATATTTGCAGTAATGTGGATTCCAAATAGTGCTTCCGTATTCAAATTTACTTCTAATTGAGGCATTGTAAACAGTTAGAATTGATTGAGGATCTTTGAAAGGTTTACATATTCTGTGAATACGTTTTTACTTTTATACTTAAACGTTTTTATTTCAAAATGTACGAAAATAATTATAATCAAAATGCGAATAGGTGTTAATACTGTCAGAGATTCTGGTTTTCACAGTTAACTTTCTCAGGCCTCTGCGCGGCGCAAAATCCGAATAAAATCATGAATTATTATGGAGAATTAATTAATTCAAAACTGAAGCACGGGATGATAGCGTTAATATGGATGGATGCCCCGTTTAATATGCCACAAGGACGCCTTACATTGGAGCGGAGATCGCGATGTAAATGTAATTTATTATTATAATGAATTCAGATTCGGCGTGATCGAGCTATACCAATTTACCGCAGGTTTAATATTCATCGGTTCATTTGCTTTCATGAATTGTTAGATTGCTGATTGAAGCGGCCAAACTTCATTAAATACTCGTTGCTTTCAAAAGTCGTGGGATTCAAGAGTGTAATCGTTATTTTGGTTAACTGTACCAAAATTAATATTTGAATTCAACCAACAACAGTTAGAACCATTGGAGGTTGTCCACCACTTACCCGCCCTGTTATAAGTAACAGATGGTTACTCCTTCAAGGCTCTCGCAAGATTCTATTTTTTTTTGTTAAAACTCGTCATTTGCC
The DNA here is from genome assembly GCA_936435175.1 of Glyphotaelius pellucidus. Classification (NCBI taxonomy): domain Eukaryota; kingdom Metazoa; phylum Arthropoda; class Insecta; order Trichoptera; family Limnephilidae; genus Glyphotaelius; species Glyphotaelius pellucidus. The sequence goes on along the minus strand of OW386548.1, from coordinate 6,904,240 downwards.
GCTCGTGCGCCGGCGCACACGCCAAAATGTTAAAAAAAAATTATTTTGGAATGCGATTTTAACCCTTATGTATAAAGAATACGTATTAAGAACAAGGTCAGAATCGCTTGGGGCATTCTTGTTCCTAAGGTATAAAATACCGTGAACATACATAGGGAAGCGGAATAATTCCTATGAAATTCTCTGTGCCCTCCGGCCGAGATTTTTCCCGGTATTTGGGCTGTCAAATTGGGTAGCGTCGTTCTCGTGAAAAAGATCGTAAAACATATAAATTCATCAAGTAAACACAATTAATGTTGTTTTTATGCATAGTTTACCGTTGTGTTTCAGTAAATATAAAATACGATAGCACAAAATAAACCCACAAAATATTACGTCAAAGTCAAAACATCGCGATTTTACGTCGTTTTTCCTCCCTGGCATTTAACGAGTTTTAAGGGGACCTCTCAACTGTCAAAAATAAAACTAAATGGCGCTGAATGGCCAAATTGATGACAATGTAATTTTTTCTGACGCTTTCGATGCTTGATTGTCAGAAGATGATGAAGCAATTTTTTATGTGATCTTATATCTGTGATGTTAATTTTTCAGCAAGAATTATCACAATAATTAAAATTCCTCCGAAATGGCTTATTTTGAATTGCAAAGTTTGTTATTTCATAATATTATACCTGCCTTGCAAATAAAATCTACAATTTTTGCCAACTCTATTCATTCAAAATAATATTTTAATCCTAATGCTTCGTATGTAATAAAATTGTTTTGAACAGTTGCAATAATTATGTACTTTTCTTGTTTTTTCAGGTGAGCTAAGCTGACATGCATGAAGGCTGACTGTCATCTGATGGACGATCCCGATCGAACGAAAGAAAACAATTGCGGTAAAAATGAAACAATTTATTACTACATGTTCAATTTTTTATGAGAAAAACTCTCTTTTTATAACTTTTGAAGGTTATTCCCATCAACGTAATATATCATTGAAGAAGAAGATAACACTTATAATCTAAATGAAAATATGAAAGAAAACAGAAAAAAAACAATGGTCGCAACTGGGACTCGAACCCAGACCTAACACCTAGCACCTAGAACCTAGAACCTAGCACGTCCCGGTTAGACGAGAGGCCTGGGTTCGAGTCCCATTTGCGACCATTGTTTTTTTTTCTGTTTTCTTTCATATTTTCCTGATATTATGCCTGATATTTGATATTATGCCTGATTATGCCTGATATTTGAGGGATTAATTTGATTTGGGTAGTAGGTAATTGCACGTAGGTAAACAAACTTTCCAATATAGATAATTTATGTAACGTTTTGTTGGATACATAACCTCGTTATTAGTGTTGCAACTCCAATGCTCGTCCTCGTTTCTTCAAATAGCTTCCCATTTGGTTTATTTATTTGCTGAGTGCGCGGCTTCTTTCAACAGCTGAGCATCGCCCAGAGAATTTACTACTCCATTGCATGCTAGAACAACTTTACAGTCACATTAGGTCTAAGATCTGGCGCTAATGAAAGATTTAGTACCCTGTTGGAACACGGATCCTGGCAAACTGAATTACGTAAATTTTCTAATAAAATTAACTTGTAACGTACGAGTACCTTTCTTAGAAGTTGCTTAAGGAGCCAATAGAGAGAGACCACAAATTGATGATCTGACGGCATTAAAACCACTCAGCATAGACATATAATGTTTATGTTAATCAGATACAAAATATTAGCGTATTTATTCATAGAAATAATATTATTTACCAAATCTGATCTTTTTACAATCTACATAATATTCACATTTTTCCTTTGCCCATCATCAATCAAAAATACGAATTTCTGTTGTCTGTGTGTCCAGCGTAACTCTGGTTCAATGAACTTTAATTTGCTGTGTAATTTTCGAAATTGTAGATCAGACATGTGATAAAGTACGTAGGTAACTATTAGTACAATATTTTAACACGAAATGTATGTTTTGTGTGATTTTCAAAATTAAAATTATCAATAATTCAGACAATTCCGAAATTTGCCCTAGTAACGTAATAATTTTTTTTATTACCTTACTATCTATTTATTGGTCAATACTTTGTTGTTCATACCAACACCATGATGCTTATATTTAGTCGTTATTTGTTCGTTTGCCATAAGGAACAAAATATTAAAAAAACAAATTATTCATCATCAGTGATAGAGCAGGCTCTCCGTTATCGAAATCTTGCTAAAAAAAACTTTAAATACCTTCACTTAAAGTTACACAAATAGTAAATGCTGACCTTCCAGCACTTGTTACACATCGAGGGGTGAAAGATATCCGACAGCGTTCAAACAAAAAAACGTTTGAATTCTTTTGGTTTGTATTTTCCCTTGTAGTTTGTTTGTTTCGGCCGTCCTTGCATTCCCGTCTGGAATGAGGCCACGTTCACTTGGAGTCCAATCTATTCCAGATCCAGGTCTATTAATAACCAGAACACCTGTAGGACTGACTGTTGACTGCATTGGGAACATATGGTTCTTGTATCTTGACGGGTACCTTCTCTGGCCTACATTCCCTCCGGCGATTGCCTCGATGCGGCTTTTTATACGTCTATTATCAGCTGTTTGTTGGATCGAATAGTTTAAATGCATTTAAGTGCCCAGGTAATGTCTCTGATCTGACACTAACGAATCTGGGTTTGTGAGATGTGTCGTTTTGGATCAACACTATTTTGGCTGCGAGTGTTGATGCTTTTCATTAGCGTCTTATTTACGACCACTTTCTTTGGATGTTACTTTCTGAATACGAAATCTTGCTCATAAATATCAAATTGATTGTATTTAAATAGAGATCGGATATTGATTGTATTTAAATAGAGATCAGTTTTTTCGATTCTGCTCAACCTTTTATAATAGTTTATTATTGTTAGATCTTTACTGTTTCTTTTGATTGATGCTTCCATGCATCAATAATCTAGATACATAATCTGTATATATAAACTCTGTTATAAGTTATAATTCAGAAGACAATAAGAAACCTGACGACCGTGAAAACCTGAGAACAAAGGTATCTAAAGGTGAGAGAGGACAAAAAGTAACATGGTTTAGATTAGGTGGATTGTGTTATGCACCGTGTAGAGTGTAGACAGTAGACACACACGGTTGGAATGTCCCTGCATTCTGTGCAATGCAATTAGCCTTTGGCAACCTGAAACCGAATTACACTATTACTCTCGTACTTCTATCCAAGTCTCCGTTAGTTCCAAGGTTGTACCACCAATACAGACATAGAATGATGTTATATTTACACCGTTTCCTCCAGTTCTTTTTGTTTCACTTTGCTAACTGGTTTATTATTTCAGGTTGCTTTCCATATCAGCATTTCTCCGCCAAACAGTAATTTATTAGTAAGATTTTAATGCACGCATGGATTAATTAATAACCCACTGCTGTCAACGATGTGTTATCGGAAGAGGTGTTCAAATGACAACACGCAATGGCAGCTCTGCTAAAAGCGCCACGAAATAATTTATTTGTACTGCAATTTGTTGAGTCGTTGCATATGTTATGAGATCTCGAATTTTATTAATGATTGCTAGCGAGTTACCCTCCCCCCTCGCTACTTCTCTTCCTGCCGCTATATGAAATACACAAATTTTTAAACAACTCGCGCCATCTATTGCATTTATTTTACAAATTTCATTACGCCAGAGCTCACCAGTATATATAGAAACTTTCGCGGACGTGCGCACAACAACTCACCAAAATTTCATAGCAATCGGATGAATAGTATAAGAAATAATTTCATAACGCCAGAGTTCACTATCATAAATAGAAACCATCGCGGGCACACGCACATCAAATCACCAAAATTTCATCGCAATCGGATGAATGGTTTGGGAACGCATAAGGGACAAACAAAGAAACATTCATTTTTATATACAAATCGCCAAGATAATATACTCATATAATAATTCAAAACAATTAAGATCGGTTCGTGTTTCGCGTTCTGTAATAAATGTAACTTTCGTTTAAACGCGTCGTTTTTCTTGTTATGAATGCAACAATTTGAGCTGTGAATGCGTACGTTGCAGTTTTTTTTATTTAATTTTTAAGTCCCTACAATTCACTAAGGAAGTAACTATTATGCTTTCGGAATATATTGTCAAGCCCTGTAACACCGCGGGAGCATTATCTTTTGGCCAATCGATTGTAAACAGCATAATGTTTATGTCCTTTAAAATTGTTAATCATTCGCGTAAAGATTAGAGATCAGATGTTCTTGCTCAGTAATCTACCTCGCATTAATTACCTCCCCAGTACTGAAGCATCATTCCTGTTTAGCTGCAAAGGCGTTAGCTTCATGTACTATGCAGAGGTTTATCTAGAAATTGATATCCTTACATTATGTATGAATATGCGACCTTGTTAACAAGTAGTTTGCTAACTTTGAAAGTCCACGTTAGACGTTAGTTGAATCAGGTACCTTTCTACAATGTTTAGCATCTTCCCACACACGTTGGGCATTTAAATAATAGTTGACTACATCGTAGGTTATAAATTAATATTATTACTGAAGTATTATAACTGTCCGCCCAGTAGCTGAATTCACATGCACACAGGGTGGTATAAAAAGGTACTTAAATCTCATTGCCTGAAGTTGTTAAATATTTAAAATAAAGAACATCGCTATCTCATGTCTTTTATCATAAATATTATACATACAACTCCTTCTATATATGCGGGTATAGTTCTAAAAGCCCTAGGGCGTTGTTTAGGAAAATGTATGATTAAATTCTGACATTATTTAGTAGGTATCCCTATTTTTCTCTTTGCTGTATTGCTGGAAGAATACCGAAACAAGTAAAAACTAGGAATATTCTATGTGCCGTAATGTAGGCAAAAAGTTTCTTCGAACTATGTAATTTATAGTTGATAGCGGTTGAGGGGTTAGACGTTAGACAGAATCTCTTCGTTAATTTTATGCTAGGAAAACAATGAATACATTATTTTTTTAGATTCGATCAAGAATAACCAAAAAATTTCGCCTTTGAGAGGTTACCTCGATTATACCTCGATTCTGAAGTGTTAGGTCCCATTTCTGTATTTCTTTCAGTAGTAGATACATTTTTTTCCTATCGCTTTCGATTATTATCAGCTTTGAATTAGACGAAGTCGGGGACGTCCGAGGAAAACATGGCACGACCGAGTGAATCAGATACTTGAGTCGGGCTCAAAGTCCGAATATTAGAAGAGCTGTATGAGACGATGTAGACTGTGAACGAGGCAAGGAGTGTGTGCCAAGATCGAGTTGTTTGGCGGTCCGTCCTCTCTGCCTACCCCTCCCGAGAAACGGCGTGATGGTTAGTTAGTTAGTTGCATGGCCATTATTGGTAATTTTGCCCGGTAAGTACCTCACCGTTCACTTGCAACAGCGTACCATAATAAATATGATATGTCTGTTTTCCCTCGTTGTTGCAGATGGGGATACATTGTAGTTTTATGATTTTCTGCAAAATACTTTTAAAAAAATTGAGTCATTCGGTTAAATTTTTACACTTATTAAAGTTTCAATGCAAAATACAGTAATTCGTCTGTTTTTAAACGCTTTTAGACTAGCGGTCTTCGGCAAGTGCCTACTCATCCTCTTTTTCGTATTGTGGAGGTCAAAGTGGGATGCCTAGTTATCCAGCCAGTCGACGGTATCTGGAGTCACTTCCTTCAGCATAGATGTGTCACCACGAAACTGATTGTCACCAGGAAACATTATTGTAAAATGTGTTCTGTTGTTTAAATATGTTTACATTCACACAATTTCTGCCATTTCCTCTTTTCCCCATTTCTGCATCATTTACGCAAAGTGACTTAGATTGCACTGAACACCGGTTCTGTGAGGTCCACGTCTTTAATTACCATGTAATAATTAGATGCATCGGTTGTATAAGTCCCCAACGTTGCCCGGACTTAACGCAGAGTTTTACAAAATCAGACGTGGACAAAAATTTTCCTTTTATTTTGAAAGCAAGTATGCAAAAATTAGCTTTAGTGGGAAGTAAAAGGGGGTGGATTGGTTTTTCAAAATCTCATATACACAGTGACCTTCCTCCTGTTTTGAAGGTCAAGTGCACAAGATTTCATCTATCTCTAATAAAACTGTAGATTTGTTTAAAAAACAAACCCACACCTTGACATTTTTTCGGTTGTATATAAATTTTATTTATTGATTGTTTGAAACATTTACATAGTTTTAACAATTATTCCAGTAATAAAATTGCCATTGGGATGTGCTTTAGATATTAACACTCCAATTATAAATGTTCATAGCATGCATATCAAGGTTTAGTTGTTATTAGTCGGAGATGCTAGTAGTGAAATAACAGAAAATCAAAATGAAATATAAAACACAGTAGTGAAAAAAATAATAATTATTTTTTCTATACTTTAATACAATTTTAAAATTAATTTCCAAATAAATATAACTCCACAATTATTATTCTCAACCCATCTTCTGCTTCTTCTTGTGTGTTTGAAATTCGTGGGTGAATTTTGTGCTTTTGAAACATAGGTAATATGTGTACTGAAAAGTACAGTTATTATTCTGCTCCCTGCGGCGTCTACCGTGAGATTATTTATATTTACGGTTCAGTCCTAGAGTCGGGTGCCAAGTTTGTTTTGTAACTGGAATATTCTATTCACTGGCTTTTCTGTTACCTACACGTTGGTGGGAGGCCGGTCCACAACACTAATTCATACCACGAATATGGCTTACACCTGTCAATAATAATAATAATAATAATATCAAGGTGGTTTCCTTTGGCGCTGAGATGTTTCGTATCTTCTCAAGACAGTTGTCGCTTAATCTTGTTTGCACAAACTCTAATTTGTACAAGTGAGCATGTACGTTAAGGCGACGCTTCCCGGCTCAAAAAGAATGTTGGACAGAGCGCGCTAATAATTTCAATGATAAAATTGAAGCGAAAATTATGAAAATGCTTAATAAAACATGACTCGTTTAAAATAGAGCAAAAATCTCGTGGAAGGTATCATAGGTTTAAAGAAACATTGTGAATTTTTTCACAAGTATAACTTGTAAAATAATAGAAATAGACTTGTTTTAAATAATAGCATACTTTGCGATTTTTTTCTATCGAGGGAATTTCATATAATCTTCAAAAATAACATATATTTTTTTAAGAGCTTAAAAACTTCAAATGTAAGAAATCGGTAGAAATTCGGATAGCGGCGGCTTAACCTCTCACGCCTATTCTGTCAGTAGTTCGGAATTTTTCCGCTTTACAATAAAAACCAAATAAATGGAATATTTTTTAACGTATCCGAAAACTAATAATTGTTTTTGAAAGTTGATGAAATAGGCTTTTTAATTTTATTATCAGAAATAACCACGTAATTTATTTTTACACTAAAATTTTTAATGCAAGCTTTAAAAAGTTAAAAAATGGTTCTCGGCACGTGTTTTCTAATTAAAATTACTGGCAACGAAAAAAAATAAAAACACATATTTTATTTGATAAAATATTATAAACGTTACCATATCATTTTTTGTCGTTTTTTTCGAAAGTTTTTTTTGTGTTCAAATTGTGGTCGTAAACTTTGATTTTATAAAGGTGTACATTTTAATTATTTAGTGGTGAAGTTTTAGATTTGAATATATGGGTTGATATTTTCTCTTTCCAATACCGATTAGATCAAAACTTTTTTATGTTTGAATTTAAAAAAATTATATTTAAAAAATTAACATTTATTTCCAATTATAAAATTTGATTTATCATCACCTTTCAAAAAAGTTTTTGATTTTCGGAAGTGTTCAGAAATATTCCATTAATTTATATATTTTATAGCAAAGAGGAAATATTTTGACCTTCCGACAAAATAGGCCCAAGGCCTGAGGGGCTAAGACGGCAAAACTGTATAATGCACAATCACTATAATATATATATATATTTTTTAATTTAATATAGATATATAAGTTTACAGTGGTGTTAATATAAATTACATATTGGTTCAGAAATTCTTTAAAATTGCAATCTCACCAAAGAAGAAGCTAGTTCTTGTGCTTGATGAGCGAGTTACACTAATTATGACAGAAATAGAATAACATTATGCAATAGGTAAGTATATAATGGGAACAATTGAAACTTCTGGATCATTTGTATGTGAAGATGTACATACAATGGGATATGGTTACACACTAAAATATTGTGCACTATAGAATATACAATTACAATCACTCGAGGTGATTTTTCACAAAAACGGCGCTCTACAAATTATCCAATTTTTTATTATTATTATACATATAAGGCTGCGTTACTTCAAAGATTGCGAATTTTGCTCAAAGTGTTTGCGCATGCAAGTCGCTATCGCGTGGGCGCTGCTCAGTGTTCTGTGTTTTTTACGCAATATTTTGCACAAACTTATTTTAAGTAAATCACTGTGTAGACGGACCTTTAGCTTTGATTTACCCGGAGGTCAGGAGTGTTTTGAAGGTACGAAGTAATTGGCGAATAGTTGGCTCGAATCCTAAATCCTACCTATTAGTGGTTTGTCGCGTGCATTTTGAAAGTAACCCACGTTAGTTAGATTACTGTTTTATCAATAGAATTACCTAATACCTGTATATAGCGTTATGGTTCACTTTGAGTTGAGAAGTTCGGGGTTCGATTTGGTTCGAGTAAAAGCATATTGTTACAGGTATCGCAATCGCAGTTGAGTTGAACTTAGTACCTACGTGCATTGCCTATAAACAGGATGATTAAAAATTGTTTTTCGATTTCAATAAATGTAAAAACTTTTTTAATAATCATATTCGATGTTGCACCTTTGTCCCTTTCTAATAACAATAAACAGACAAGACTTAAAAGGGGGAGGAGGGGAGTAGAGAAGTGTGACATTGTATGACAAGGGGTACGAGGGGGTCATTAGCTCTATGACGTCACATGTAAAAATCTAAATGATTTAAACGCAAAAGATTTTTAGATTAAAATTGAAAAATATGTGACGTCACACTAGGGGGGAGGGTGTCTCACAAATGTAACTATGTGTGACACGGGGGGGGGGGGAGGGGTAAAAATCATCAAATTCGTGCGACGTAGTTAAATTCAAAGCAAATCCGAGTTCATTGATCCAGAGTTACACAGACAAACAGACAGACAAACCCACAACCAAAATTAGTGTATTTGATGATCTATATGTAGATATTTACGTACAGTAATTTGTTCGTCCATTCGATGTAATTGATCTATCCATTTAACATCCGCCTTTATTTTAATTCTGCACTATTATTTGCGTTACCGGATTTTCGGATTCGAGGATTGCGTAGTATGTTTTGCCTCCAATTTCAATAATATTTGAATTAAAACAAATATTTATGCAAATTCCCGCTGAAAGTAAGATATTGCTGATTATGAAAACAAACACGTCTGTAAAATGGTAATAAATTAACTGTTAGTCCTGTTCATTGTTTTGTTTTAATGTTATTCAGTTTACTGCCAGGTAGATACCTACAGGGTGCCTCAAAAATTTGCATCACTTTTAATTACAAAACAATTTCAATTATACGTTAATTTTCCGTATACCTTAATTATTTTAACTCGTAATACAAACGAGTGATGTGTGAATCTACACCACATTTGGAGTCGATTTTGTGGTATAAATTTTTTTGGTTTGTACTTTAATTTTCGAATAAATCAATACGAAACCGTAAAAAATGTGTGGAAGATTAAAAGTTTTGTTTTCTGGTTCTGATCGTTGTATGTGTAATTTTATTATAGTTCCGAAATGGTTCCAACTGGCTACAACGTTTTTATGACGTGGAAAACGCCACTTGCTGGTAAGACGGCTGTCACCGGTCTGCTCGGCGTGTCGTCAAAGCCGCCGAATTCACGAACATAATCACAAATCAAAAGTGGCACATTTAAACCGCTGTAGAAAATTTATTCGTGAACGCAAAAATTTCTTCATTATAATAATTTTTTTCGAAAAATAAAAACAGTGAAAATAAATACCCTATTCCTAAGTTAGAATTTTTTTGTTCAAATTTGAAAAAAAAAATTGGTCGCTAGGGTTTTAATATTAGCTGTTTAATGTATATTCAAATGCGTCGAAGCGTAGATCCGGCTACATATTTGTTTTAACCCTTTAGTTGCCGAAAAAATGGAAAAAATATTTAAAAAAAATCGAAATACTCAGATCGAAAAAAAAGTTTTTTTTAATTAACTGTGTGAGGTTTCCGGGCGCCGTAAATTGTATCTGTAACTGTAATTGTATCTAAACGAGCAAAATGGATTTCTATCAGACAAAATAAATCTGCAAATTTGCGAAAATCGGGTAAAAATGTCTCACGGTTATAAACTCCACTGCTTTCGAGTTTTCTCCCTCAAATTTTAACATTTTATATTTAAAAAATAAACTCGTTTATTCGTCGTATGTTTCGCGTATTCAATTGCATTAAAAAAGTTGTTGTTCATCACCACGAGGTCAATTTTTTCCATGCTAGGAAACTTAAAAATCATTCAAAAATAGCTATAACAAGCACATAACGCTTTAAAGGAAGTTATTTCTATTTTTTAACGAAATGTGTAAGTGTATGAAAGCCGGTTCCATGCCAACTGGGAATAATGTCAACTCAACACCTCCTTGGAAAGTCATTAAAATCTATGAAAAAAATAATTCTAAATTAGCCGATAACCCTAACCTAACATAACCCATTTAACCAATTTTTAATTTATATTTTTTTATCACTCTAAATGATTTATCTGAGATGGTTCTGAGTTGGTTTCATCCCGAGTTGGCCGGTCACCATGAAAGCCTACCCATTACAAATAATTTACTACCGATACTTTTTTTCGTTATTTATTTTTGGGGTGTTATGCCGTGTTGCGGTACCTCCTTCTGCATACTGTAACGCTGTCCGAAACGTTGGATAAAGAAGGAGGTAGCGCATCACAGCACATCACCCAAAAACAAATAACTAATAAATCTAAAATACTACCGGTACTATTTAAATCGACCAAAACTTTCGGTGAACCCTGTTTTACCTGTAAAAAGAATATCTTATTCTGCTTGTTATAAAATTGGGTTAATTGTATTTCACCTTTTGTTGTGTTAATTAATCTTCAACACACGAAAACCAACGAAGCCTGAAATCTATTCGTTCCTCTTGTAATTTGTAATGCATGATTGTTTTTATCATTAAATATTATCATTTAAAAATCATTTTGTCCAGTTGTTTTAAATTGTTTTATTATCGGTTGTAATTATTATATATTTTATGAATTATTTATAGAAAATATTTTATTTACGATAGCACATCGTAAATATAATATGCTAGCAAGTACCCGGCGTGCGTTGCAATACCACTCAAAAACAATATCTCCTACCGCTACTATGTCTCCTTGGCAATTCCCCCTTCTGTCTCTCCTTTGTCCCCCACCCTCCGTCACCTCTTTCCTGCATGTCCTTTCCCGCAAACATCTCCCCTCCCGGATTCCCCACCCCCTTCGCCCTTCCCTGCCGCTAAACTATTTGAAATACCCTCCCTTTTCAAACAATTCGAACGCCACCTATTGTAAATTTTTATGCAAATTTCATAACGCCAGAGCTCACCATTATATATATATATATATAGAAACCTTCGCGGGCGTGCGCACAACAAATCTCCAAAGTTTTATCGCAATCAGATGAATGGTTTAAAAATATAAAAGGGACAAACAAAGAAGCATTCATTTTTATATATTAAAATGATTATCGTATAAAATTACATTGCACAATATTAATTTCATTTGTATGTATTGTGATTTAAAATTTAAATTATGTTGTATTGGATTGTTTTTATTATTGCTTAATTTATGTAAGCTTCAATGTGCAAAGATAGGCGGACGTGATTTTCGTATATTAATTATCAATTAATAAAGTCACCATTAATCCCGATTTGCATAAAGACGCGTCGTCACCTGCGGTAAAATGTTTTCAAAACATCCGATATTAATAAAATCATTGGGGCTGGGCACAATGCTCTGTTATTCCGTGGCCGATGGAAATCAAAAACTTTGTGGCCCCGACCAATGTTTTTGCTTTTGTCGGATGTTTTGAAAACATACATCATCATCATCTTCGTCCCCTTATCCAATTCGGGTCGGGGACCCATTGCATCGACAAGGCTTCTCCATACGTCCCTGTCTTGAGCTGACTGTTCGGCAGCCGTCCATGGCAGTCCCATCCTCTCCTCACACAGTTTCTGGAGTTGCCTCGCCCAGCTGTGTCTGGGGCGGCCCACTGGACGTCTACCCTCTGGAATCGCACATAGTATCTTCCTCGGAACATACATATATTATTCAAATTGATATCCACGCCGCCTCCCGATAGATTAAAATATTATTTCTTATGTTAATTCTGTGTTTATTATCCGTGGGTATCGATATTTGATTTTTACATGGAATGAATCAATGCAGTTTAACATTGTTTTTTTCGGAATTTAGTTTGTTTTGCACTGCATCTGAAAATGTGAACCGAATTCTCTGGAAAAACGTAAACCACATCTTTGTTTTATTTGCTTTTTTTCGGAAGCTCAAAAACTGCCCTGCCTAAAATTATCGGCCCGGCAAGTTTAGTAATCGCAGCAAAAACTTCTTTAGAACAAAGCTCAAGTTTAAATTTAAAAAAAAAAAGATAACTTTTTGTCTTTTTAAGTGGCCAAAATAAACACTTTACCTGAGCAGTGTTCTTTTATATCTCAGTTAGTTTTAAGTAAAGTTTTTCTGTCATCCATTTGGTTAGAAAAACAGCAAGGAATTCGATAAACACTCCACGGCTGAGGTCAATACTCCCACGCTTTCCTATCTTTATCTCGCTCCGCAATAACAATCGTAACATCAAGTTAAAACGTCTTCGCTGGATTCGAGCCAAATACCTCGGACCTGGAGTTAGCGAGGGGCTCACTTACCACTCGGCCAAGAGGCGACTGGGTGACTCACCAGACATGAACATCATAAGTAATAAGACGTCTCGGAGTTGATGGCCAATTCTGATGATACCCCAGACAGAATACTGATAAGCTTGAGGTCAATTCCATACCTCTTGATTTCCCTAAGGTCAATGTTCATGCTACGAATAATATTATGTTCCTCCGGGGAGCAATTCGCCGAGCAGAATAAAAATACATATATAAAGAAGAATTTTATCGTGACTACTACTATACTTTTGCGGTATTTATACAGAACTAGTGGTCGCCCAATGGTCGAAATTCGACCATAATTGTAATGTTTTTTTATGTTTGACATTCAGTAAGACCATAGACAAATAATATTAAAGACAAACAATATTAATCTATTCTCAATTTGACCATAGACTCAATAAACAATAGAGTAAAGTGAGTGTGTGTGTCAAATACATGGTAGTGTGTGTAATGTTTTTATTATTGATTTAATCTATTTTTATGCATAATTTTTAAAAAATATTAGCATTCTGCACTCCTCCTCCATATAAACTATAAGTGTGCGAAATTTCATACTCCTCCGTCCGCGCAATTTTCGTAAAAAGGGGTACAAAGTTTTGGCTTCACGTATTAATTAAATGATTATTAACTGAGCCTAGCGAAGTCCTGTTTCAATTCATATTTTCACCTGTCTGTTAATTCGTTATGTTCCGGTTCAAGATGGTGGCCGTGTTGGGTGCCACCTTTTTAAACCGCCTGAGTTCGCATGGTCGTGGTTCCTACAACGAGCTGCTAAATCGGAATAATCAATATTATGCTATTTTCGCTAATTGTTTTTGGGGTGTTATGCCGTGTTGCGCTGCCTCCTTTAGCCAACGTCTCGGACAGCGTTACAGTGTCCATCATCAGGGCAGATGTGTAATTGTGTCAGATGTGTAATATTATGGTACCTGACTGAAGAAAGTTTGAAAAAAGGATTGTCATTCAGATGCTGACGTGTCTTTGAACACATTGTCCAAGATTACACTTACAAACATTACTTACAACTCATACGTTATTTGTTTTTGGATTGTTACGCCGTGTTGCGCTACCTCCTTCTTTAGCCAACGTTTCGGACAGCGTTTCAGTCCGTCATCAGGGCAGATGTGTAATTGTGGCAGATGTGTAATATTATGGTACCTGACTGAAGAAAGTTTGAAAAAAGGATTGTCATTCAGATGGTGACATGATTACTTACAACTCAGACTGTTCTTTTTTACTCCTCAATTTCCATGTAACAATAGAATCGAGGGCACGAAAAATTTGGAGAAGTCAGTACCACTGAAGGGAAAGAATGTAGAGACAATAATATGAATCTGTTCTATCTGCCAGCCTGCAAGACTATCTTGTCAAAAGTCATGTCGGTGAGGAGAGCAATCTTCTGAAAGCTGTTCCTCAGAATCAATTCGGATATCAAATACTTAACATCAATGAAGCTGCTTTTAAAAGGCTCTGTTACTACTTAGTATAGTTGATTCCCACTTTTTAACGCATTAAAATGAACAATTTCGTAATTTAAAAAAAATAATAAACTCAATTTAATTGAAAGAAAGGCAGAAAGAACCAGGTTGGAAAGCAGACAAATATTAGAATAATCTTTTAATTAGTAAAAATATCAATAAATTATGTTACCACTGTGTTTAATGAATCATTAGAGATTAAATATTGTATTATGTAACCGAAAACAAACAATCGTGTTAACCTTCGTTCGAGTTTCCATAAAACACGATCCAATAAATAACTGAATTCAAAACCACACATCAAAAACAGATTTGAGTCAAAAATGATTAGCTAAGATCAAATAGAGCTTAATGCCAGAAATAAAATAAATGATTGCTAAGTCGGAACAGGTGAGTTATGTCTTCCTTCTTCTGCCTATCCATACGGGGACATACTGCCACGTAACTAATGGCAATACGCTTTGAATGATTGAATTATTTAACTCCGTTAGTTGGTGCAACTCCCACGACACCATTCAAACGTTTTTGTGTTTAAAAAATCCAACATGACATAACAAATCACAACACGAAATGCGGAACGCAAACACATTTATAATCCATCGGAAAAACACATGCTTTTTCGAATTTCCACGTATTCAGTGGAAGAAACAATTGAATGCTATTACGTGTTGAATAATTAGAATGGTTATTGAATCTATTAGAGTAGAGTCAGCACATAATAATAAAGTGTATCTTCCTTCGGATGAAGACAGATCGAAAATAACACGCTTCCCAGATTGTAATTACTTGTCCTCGAGCTCTACCGCAACATCAGTTCTTTTAGTTTCCGACATAATTCCAACTAATGGTTCGACGGAACTCAATTTGTACACAAAATTGGGTTCGAAAGAATTCACCTAAAGAGATTTCTTTAAAATATTCTGTCTACGTTAGGTAACAACTTCTTGCGGCTTTAAGGCAAGTTGGACCAAGTTTTGCCACTTGCCGAAGGGTTCTATTTAAAACTTTTCATTCCTTATTATTGAACATCCTTGTGGCTGATGATGGTAGTTAATAAAATGAGTCTCCTGTGAATATAGCTATATTGAATGAGGAATAAATGTAAACGAATAGCTAAAACTTGGATACCTATTTACTTCCAAAGCCTCAACTGAACAATCAAATTTTTCCATTTGTAAAACAAAGCAAAGCGTAAATGGCATTCTCACTTTCAATCAATCAAAACGATTTAGATCTTATGTTTTGTGCTAGTACCTAATAGGTAATGGTAAAAATGAGGTTTCTAATTTTATCTTATATATATACACCAAATTTTCGTCTGAAATTTTCAGATTTCTAAGTAGGTAGGGGTAAGACCCTTTCAGAAATTTGGCGTATTTTTCAGATGGTCAAAATATTTTCGTTTTACATTAAAATGTAAATAAATGCAACGTTTCTGAACATATCCGAAAACTAAAAAATGTTTTTTGAAAGGTGATAAAATACGCTTTTGAATTTTATAATTCAAAATAAGTATATAATTTTTGAAATATAGAAATTTTGCAAGCAAACATAAAAAAGTTTTAAAAATCGCTCACCTTACGTTTTTTCTAATTAAAATTACTGATAACCAAAAAATCGTTAAAACGCATACATATTTTATTAGACAAATGTATAATAAACGTTATGGTCAACTCACTTTTTAATCGTTCCATGTGAAAATAGAATTATTATCATTTATATATTTTTTAAAATGCTTTTCACCCCAAAGGAGGGTTCTGCCAGTATCAAGTGATTGAGTTTGTAAATGTAATCATGGACAATGTGTCCAAAGAAATGTCACCATCTGAATGAGAATTCATTTTTCAAACTTCTCACATTCTGACAATCAACAAATTACAGTAAAATTGAAGGTGAAACATGACCTTCAAAGCAGAAACCAATACAATTTCTACCACCGTAATTACCAAGCTACTGGATATCGTACTGGCTCAAAATATGCAATTTTATTATTAATTCGTTCAATATTATTATTCTTTGTGGCTATGGTGGTTTTGTCGATCAAACATAAAGAGCGTTGCGGCAATTCGTGAACAAGGCTGACCATTCTTTTCATCTCGTAAACTTCCTGTTTCATAACATCATGAAGCGTTTTGATCGTATTTTTGGCAAGTCTAATTTAATGCTTCAGATTAATCAGCGAAAAAAGCAAGTCTCTTTTATAGATTAAGTCTATGAAAACATTTCTTTAGAATGGCCGGACTAAATAATTTCTTTTCGTGCGAAAGTGTGGACGTAGGTATTACAGGAAAAAAATACTTTAGTTATTCTGTTTTTATTTGAGCTTTCACGTTATGAGATATTTAGGGCTATTGAGATTAATAATACGTGGGTTGTCGAGTGGATGGATACAGAAAAAAACATTTCTGATATTTTTTTGTGTGAATACTGCTCAAGAGTCCCAACTGCAAATTTGGGAGCGGGTGTCGGTGCCGCCGCCCCGGGAACCATTTATTAGATAACCAACACCCCTGCCAAAGGGCACCTTAAGTGGTTCGCTACGTTTGGTGATTTAGCAGGGGTGCTCGGGTCCATGGGGTGAGGTTTTTCTTGGCGGCGAATACGTTTGTCCACCTACTGCGTGGCGGGCCGGATCGAGAGAGACTGGTTGAGATTGAGAACCTAGACCTCTCCAGTCAGTCTGGAGTGGATCTTTCGACCCATCGCCGTGCACCGCAGTGAGAGGGACGAATTCATACTTCCGTCACTCCTGGACACATTGACCCCGCAAAAAAGACCCTCCACACAGCATCCCCAAAGATGACAAAAGCCCTGAGAGAAGTTTTTTCAGGGCCTCCTTTGTGGAGCTAATTTAAAAAAAAAATAAAAACTGCACCCAGCTGTGAATTGTGTCGATTCTTAATGTTTATCTTTCACCAGGGCGATACTTGAAGTATCTGCATCTTCTCATATCCTTTTGATTAAGTTTAAATTCGATGAGAAAAGGCTTCGAATTGCTAACATTGCAAAAGCGTCTATTCAAGATGTTGGATGAGAGGTTAATTCTCATCAACCCATTCTATCCTGATCTCATTCTCATCAGATTTTCAAATTTTCTGCTCTCTATCCAACAATCCCAGAAATCCTTCAAATTGTCATAACGACGCGGAATAAAAAAAAAATGGCAGAACTTTCAGAGTCAACCGTAAACAAAGCAGAAGAAAATATATTACATGATTCATTAGTTATTTTGGTATTATAGCATAAAGTCAATAGTGGTTAATTAAATTTGAAGTCTGCTGTTTTAAACACCACTCTATAAATCATAAATATCACTACTGCTGCGCCGACTGCTGTAAATTATAAAAAAGCAAAGCTGGCGTTAAACAGTAGTCACATTTTAATGGGCGACCCCAGCCAGTGGTTTAAATAAACAGCATGCGGGCAATCAAGTTCCGTGGGCCCCGGACCCTGGTGCCACTGGTTCCAGTCAGCCCGAGTCATTCTGCGGAACTAATTGGTAATTCCATAAATCTGCGAGATATTTTCATTGGTCGCCTGTCACCTCGTTTGGAAAAAAAAACATTCGAAAACTAAAAACTCTGAAAGGTGTGCAGACTTTTTTTAATATATGCAGTATTTTTGTAGTACCTACGTAATCATTAAGCACACTTTTAATTAACTTAATTTAGTCGTCCGAAATATTAGTTAACTAATAGAGTAGTTAACTATTCGATATTATTTAGTTAAGTTCTGCAAAATAAAAAACTTTTAGGCCTTTTTTTTACAAATCTTGAAAAAACCTTTGAAAATACTGGAAAACTGTGGGAAGTCTTTAAGTAACGTTTTTGTGTACGACTTTCATTATATCGATAGCAGAAATTTGAAATGCTGTAAAGGACAATACATCCAAAAATGAGTTAAATATATCATTTTTCTTCGTTTTTTTTCTCTTTCGATCAGCGTCGTCGAAATATTTCTAGAAAAAACTGTCTTTTACGACGTGCATTTTTTTCTTTAAAATACTGTTATTAAAGAAATTTACAAAAAACGTTTAATATTCTAAAAGATCTATTCAAAGTTATCTTCTTATAAATAAAAATCAATATTTGTTTATTTCTTTTTTCATATTTTATGCGCTGCCATACCGTTCATCCGATTGCAATGAAACTTTGGTGATTTGTTGTGCGCACGTCTATGTATAATGTTAAACTCTAGCGTTATGAAATTTGTTTAAATGAAAATGCGTGTTTTTCATATATTTTAGCGGCAGGGAGGAAGGGAACGGGAACAGGGAGGTAGGGTTCGCGGGAGGGCTGACGAGGGAGGGGAAAGGTGGAAAGGGAACGCGGGAGGGAAAGAGGACTCGGGAAGTGAACGGGGGCGCACGGAAAAGGACATGCAGGGAGAAATTTATAATAAAAAAAATCATAATTATGGGTCTACAAAACAGGAGATAAGATTTTGTTTAAATATAAATATTCTTTCGCTCTCCTCTAAAATTAACATTTTGTCCTTTACATCATTTCATATCTCCGTGATCAGTTTGGGGAAGCTAGTTCTTATAATAAATTTTGACTCTGAAAGCAATTCAAATTTTGGATTTGAGATTTGATCGCTTTTTCGGCTCAATTTCGACCAGCGAAATAATGATTACGCGGCTACTCGCGAATTTCAAGGTCATATCGCAATATGTTCTTTTTAGCTCTGTTGATCAATATGCACGTGCTTTTATCGACATTCTTGTAGATTAGTTTCGTATCTCTTTCATTCAATACCTTCACGTTCTTATCACGTCGGCTTGCAATACCAATATAATCGTAGTGAGATTATTGTAATTGTAACGCTTTGTTTTGTTGTCATTAATTAATACTGCGTGATGATACATAATTGGCTAATCTAAAACTGCGTGGGTTATCCAAGCCTACCCATCTCAAAGATAACAAATTATGCAAAATGAACGTAATAATAATAGTAGATCCATCCACGTAATTTATTTATTATTTATTAACGGTCCTGCGTCCAATTTACAACCAAGTAACACGAAATTTTGGAAAATGTACATTACAAGAATTAGGATGGGCATACGCTGAGACATCGGTCGCGCAGCATGTTCAGCGCAGTTGTGGAATGTATGAGAAACATGCACGTCTCAGCGTATGTCACTCCATACACTTCCATACAACACAAAAAAAACTATCTTGCGCTGAACATTCTGCGCGACCGATGTCTCAGCGTACACCCATCCTAAAGGATGGTATATGAAAGCAAAGACAAACAGATAAAACGTAAGAAAATAGAAGTGTCAAGTCAAGTCAAGACTTTGCTAAAAATAGAGTAATTTATTTATTTATTTATTTATAAATAAACGCCCTTTTTCGGGGCTTTTACATATATAGCATAGAAAAAAAAAAATTTATTGTACATAACTGAACTGCCTCAATAACAATATTTTATATTTATTCAAAGATAAATTGAAGATGTCCACTGACTTGGTATAATTGTTTCCCTCCATTAGTATTCTGGGCGAAGAGGAATACATATGGTAGTTAGTCCCAGAATTTCTGCACTGAAATAAATCCTGACTTCTAGTATTGCGAAGTGGAATTCGGAAGCTTATCAATTCAAGTAATACCGGACTATCAACTAAATTCTAAAGAATTTTATATAAAAATACCAAGTCAGTGAAAATTCTTCTGTCTGACAATTTAAGCATTTTCATATCGTTTAAAATTGTGTTGTAGTTTAACATATTTGCTGGAATACCCATTTTAAAATTTAGAAAACGTAAGAATTTGTTTTGTATTCTTTCAACAGCTTGTACGTAAATATAAAATATAATATAAAATATCTTTAATTGTTTAGTGAGCGACAAAAATCATTTAGGCTTATGCCAAAAAAATCAAGGTCTTGACGTGAGTTGACCATTCTACACATTCTGGATAGTGGTGAATTATAACCATAATTAGTCGAGTGTTGATTGAGGAAGAGCAGTTCTTTATTTCTGAGTCTACGAGAAGATATATTGAATGTGGTGAGTTGTAATGTAAGTGAGTCAATAATATAGTTGATAGTTTTGAAGAAACAAATGAGATCAGATTTTTCCCGACGGTCTTCTAAAGGAGCAAGGTGAGTTTGTTCGATTTCATTGTTGAGTAATTGCCTCGTTCTAATCCTAGTCTCCTAGCAATCCCTTTTAATCGACATGTGTTATCCAATAGATAAGAGATCGATCTAAAGTTTAGATTCTAAACGGTTCCTACTAATAACTTCTAACCTTTATGGTTAAACTGTGGTTTTGTGTACTTGAATTGGGTAATCGATAATTGTTTGTTTGACCTATGGATCTATTTACTATCCCTGGTCTTTGCCCTTCGCTGAAACAAGAAACAAGCTAATATTATTTTGGAAAGTAAAGGCTTTTTGTGCGACCGTGCGGTACGCTTTCAAAGGTCATGTTGCAAATTTGAGGTTGTCTGTACTACAATCATTGTTTTATCTCCGAGACTACATTCTAATGCTATGTTCATTCAAGTTTTTGCCACGGAATTGACTTTAACTCAGCACTATTAATTTTAATGCTAAGCTACGTTTTGTACCCGGCTTCCGCGAGATTTCAACATTTATACTATTTTATTTTACCCGCGGCTTCGCTCGCATAGTATTTGGGGGTTATTACTGTAGCATTTAGCATTACATATGTTCTTTCCCTAGCGTCCCCGTGCCCTTCCACCATCCCCGCCTTTCCCCTCCCTTGTCTCTTCACTCTCCGCGAACCCCATCTTCCCCTTGCCTTTCCTCCCTGCCGCTAAAATAAATGAAATACACACATTTTCATTTATACAAATTTCATAACGCCATAGTTCTCCTTTATATATATCTTATGTTACTCGCTGATAATGTGGCTTTCTATTGGTGATAGAATTTTTAAAATCGGTGTAGTGGTTTAGGCGTGAAAGCGTAACAAACAAACACACTCACTTTCGCGTTTATGATATTAGTATAGATTGAATAATGAAAAATATGGTTAAAAATTTGATGTCATGCCTCATTTTTTAAAATTGAAAATTAACCCACTTCCTGATATCCGATCGTACTGAAACTCGATAAATAGACTCCTTGTCGATGACAATGCTTTCTATAAACTTTTGGTGACAATCACGCATACACACGGGACTTGTACGCATTTCTCTCCTATCCGATTGGGATTGGCTCAGTTGTTAGCAGTGTTGACTCCAGTCCCTAGTTAGGGACGAAGGTTCAACCCTCAGTCAAACCAAAAAAAGTTTTTCTTTTTATGTTTCAAAAGACATTTTAAAAGTTTATAAAAGTTTAAGTGCCAGTCCCTGGGGAGGAAGGTAGAGTCAAAACAAATACAAAAAACTTTGAAATTTGCTACTAGCCTGCCCAAAAGATGGCGCAACTAGGTCAAAATTTTAACAGTTAAAATATAGTTTCAAGTATTGCTAGTTTTCAGCCAACTTGGCTTGTTTTTTGTTAATGTTGCCTGTTTCCTTTGTGATGTATACTTTCATATATTGTTTTTACTTTTTTAGAAGCGTCAAATCACGTATCAAAAAGTTAGCACCGATGAAAAAAGTTCGGCGTGCTTGAAATTATATTGTTATAGCTGTAATTTTTTATGTGTTCGTGCTTTTCGGTTTACGTGTAATAATAATAAGTTGTTGTATTAAATATGTCGGTAGCACGACCGGAGAAATGTAGACATGCTAATTATCAGCGAAACAATTTGTATTGTTACTTTTTGTTCTCACGGCCAATTTTCTTGAAAACTGTTAAGTAACGGAGTTACGGGCGTTTTACATGAAGCTTTTTTTGTACCGATCCCCGTATGGAAACTATATCGGGATCCATCGTAATACATGAATGGGACGTGTGAAAAATCTTTGCTTTATTATTATTGTCATTATTTAATGAGCAAGCAGCATTCTCAAGTTTACAGTAATTGAGTTGTTTTAAATTTTGAAATAAGTTAATCTTCTTAATTTGGGGCCCGGGGAACAATTTATTGAATAATCAGCAGGTCTAGACCATAGGTCACCCCAAGTTGCTCGCTAAGTTTGGTGGCTTAGCAGAAGTGCCCATGGGGTGAGGTTTGTCCGGGTCTTGCCCACCTGCTGCGTGACAGGCTGGATCGGTTCAGACTGGTCGAGGGAGGCATTTTGACCTCTCCAGCATGACTTTCTCGGAGCATCGCCGTGCACCACAGTGGGAGAGATGGATTCATACATCTGTCACTCCTGAACACACTGACCCCCAGACTCCTACCATCCATTGTACTTACACGTTTTCCTTTCCAGAACTTCCTCTCCTTCTTTTCTTAAAATGGCCCTCCTCGCCTAGTACTTTGTGGTTATCCATTACAAATAAATGAAACAATATAACTTTGTTAGAATCACTTACATATTTTATTTACACCGACTGGTTTCGGAACGACCGATCCTTCCTCAGGGCAAATATATAACGACTTCACAATTACAAAACAGTGGGTGGGTACAATGTATTATTACTAAGTGTTGTGGTAGGGGTGGGGGCGTGGCTAAGGATTAATGAAGAGTGGGTGGAGGAAAAGGAAAGTACATTGAATGGAAACATATCCAAGATTGGGCTATAAGATTTTTTTTTGTTTATTGATAATGGATTCATTATTTTTTTCAGTACTAGGTATTTAACTACCGACTTACAAATCTTTTCGGTTTATTAAATAAGAAAATACTTTTTGGACGCGAGTTCTACTTTTCTCAGAAGTACTAGTTTTTGGAATGTGATCGTACGTGTTTTACCACACCGTCTCAGCTATCTCTTCACTGCGTTAATAATAATAATAATAATAATAATTGGATAATTTGTAGAGCGCCGTTTTTGTGAAAAATCACCTCAAGGGCGCTGTACAGCTTATTATTAATTCCTAGGTTCTATCTAATTTAAATATTTACAAACAGATACAGAAACATACTTACCTGGCAGGTCACTTCCGAGAAATTAGAAAGTTAATAGATACGTTAAGATAGTTGCAGAAGATACGGTCTTGCATGCGGAGGGCATTATATTTAAAACACTGGACATTGCATGAATTTACATTAAAAGATTAGTGGCAAAAGTAGAGTTGTATTTATTTTGCTTCCATATATCAATGTTGGCATCCGAACTCCGCTGTGGATGACTGTAAATAAGGTATTAGTTAAAAAATAAATTGGTTAATTTGGGTTAAGAGATTTTCTTTTTGAATTTAATGTGCTGCAGCTTGTTCAGAACCGATTCGGCAGAATAACGGGGTTTAGAATTACGAGCTCATTTTTATCGCAGAACAACCATAAAGTGCAACACCCAAGTCCAGAAAAGCATCAATTGTCGACCTAATTTCGTCAAAAAGCCACGCCTGTCGATCATTTCAACATAATGTCACCACTGACGTCACAAACCCTGTCTACACAATATTAAAAATCTGTTCTTTGTTTAAATACGTTTAAAATTCGTTCTTTTCGCTATACCCTCGATCATATTCTCCAATGTGATGCACCACGTAGTGTGAAATTCGGGATCGGGCCGCTAACAATAACACTCCTTATGTAAACGGCGATCAGGCTTAAATTCCTGTTTAACGCAGTCGCCTGATTTGATTTATTCACAAAAAAAAATTCGTCAAAAAGCGTGTTTTATTTTGTTTTGCAAGGTTCAGGCACAAATATTTAAATGTTTTACGATCATTTTCTAAAAAATTTAATTTTCCACATCATACAATATAATCATAACCGAAAAGGGATTCGTAAGTATGAGGTTTTAACTTTAAAGCAATTTTTATAGGAATGATTATTTTTTTCTGGGCTTATAAAGACCAATCAAGAAAATACTCGATTATTTCAAAGTTATGTTTTGCTCGCAGTATTTAATTATTGCATCTAAAATACTTCTAATCGATCTATTTTTCAAACTATAATCGCATGATTTTGCATTGCTTAGTAGGGCTTCAATATTTATTTTTAATTCTTTTCCAAATTTGAATATTTTTGAAATTCGTTCCTTTTGCTCGTGTAGAAATCGCCGGTCAGTTTGATCGGTGTTGGAGAGATCGGGGAGTGGTATTTTGGTTGTTACGACATCGAGTTGGATTTAGACGTAAGGCGGCTATTTATAAATAGGAGGGGCATTGGCATTTATTGGCGGCAAACTGTGCTCCATATCCACTCTCTGGACACTACTCAATACTAACTCTACTCTGTTTTTGTAGTCTTAAGTTTGATCGAAAGAAGGTAATTTCTAACAAATTTCTTGCAAAAAAACTTGAAGATTTCAACATGTTATCCTATTGAGCTTTTAAAACTTATGACAGCCTTATTAATAACAACAAGAACAAATCATTTCCCAACCGTTAAACGATGTTTAGTTACACTTTATATAAAAACCGTACAATTTTAGATTCGATTTGGTACAAAAAAAATCCCAATTCTGTTTTTCAAATCTGGCAACATCGCATTTTTGCATTTTACGCATGCGCAATTGTCATTATTTTTATCGCGCGTCGAGTGATCTGAGTATTGTCCATCTTAATGATTCTACTCGTTGTCTTTTAAAGTATAGGCTATGACATATACCGTGCAATTGTATATATAGACTTGCCATAATTGAGATGTTTATCACCTTCCCATCCTCGTAGCATGTTATATGTTTCTATAAAGCCCTCCTGTGTAACGGTCGCACCAGGACAGGAGTGCTCCTGACTGGGGTGATAAATTCATGTCACAATTAAAAAATATATTTTGTTTTTCACAAACAAACCGTGAGCTCTGGCGTCATGAAATTGCAAGCCTTTTTTATCTTGAGTTTTTTTTTATTAAACACAACTGTTTTCATCTAAAAGCGTCATTTTCGTAAAAAGCTATTGGAGGTATGTAGATATACCTATCGAAATATTTGAGAAAAATAAACGCCATATTTATTGATTATTAAATAAGAAAAAGTGCTTTGGGTAAAAGTAACTGCAAATCCAAATTCGGTTAGAATAGTTCGCCAAAGGGTAACTTACTATTGTAACAATATATAAACTAACGTAAAATAAAATTTCGTCATCAATAATTCAGTAAACAAGTTCTATATCGAAATCACGGGTATTAAAAACCTATGTAAGGATATTAAAATAGTACGCCATTCTCGACAGTCCTTGATATTTTGTTGCTGCACTATTATTTGTACTCTGTACCGTATCATCATCGTTACTATATTATAATGTAAAATGAGGCTTAAAGAAATAAATTTTATATTATCTAGTCCTTCTAAGTCGATTCCTAATTGCTGAAGATCATGACCCTCAATTTCCATGGTGGACAAGGCTCCTCTACTCCTCGTGGGTTTGCGTTGCGTGGACAACCAAGAACACGGCCGTACCGGATGCCAGTGATACTTGGTCACTTCAGCGCATTGGTCACCTCCCTCTACTTCTCATACCTTCCACTTTGCCAGTGACTATGAGTTTCTCCAACTTAAGAGTCTCAATTTGGCGAGCAACGTGTCCACAAAATCTTAAAACAAGTTGTAGGCAGATAGTTGAGAGCTTATTGTAATATTGGCATTTACATGCCTATGATTTATCTTTGGACAAGGTTAGATAGATTTGCATTAGCAGATGTCAATTCTGCAGTAATTATACACTATTATATAGTTATATATAATTATGTCAAGACTGATTCATACGTCTAATTATTATGCGGAATGTGTGATTAATGGTTTGAATTGGCGCAATCAGGTTTGTGAATAACACCTCTGAAGATGTCCATAAATCTGGACGCCAATAACTGGCATTTAAATGCAACAGTACCTACCTAATTAACGTGTATTATAACTGTATAACTTATGTACAACTTATAGATAAATAGCCGTGATTCTATGGTAAAAGTGCGAACCCCTCTGTTGATTTGATCACTGGATGTAAATTGCAATTTATCGACCATTCGTTATTGTATCTCGATACAAAGAAATAAGTTTCGTTCTCGGCTGGATAAATTTGCAAAACCTTCATAAACAATATTCTCAGTATCGCCCTAATGAAAGACCTCCTTTCAGAATTAAAACGACGCTTTAGAGGAATATAAGCGCTAGAAATATTTCGATTCTCATGCCTACAAAATTTAAAATCGCGCGTCGTATTTGCACGAGGCAAGTAAGCGAAAAAGTGGTTTTTATTTATTTTGTGCATAATTTTATGAGAATGAAAAAAAGTTAGAACATTCAAAACCTCAAAAATAGTCTTAGCCATAAAGGGGTATTTTTTAAAAATTGTTTCTTATATTACTTCATAGTTAAGTCATGAAAAACTTTTTTTAGTGGTTTACGCTTATGTTTTTTATTATGTAAATAATAATTTTATTGTAATTCCAATACATAGAAAAGCTAGTAAAAGCTTCAATTTATCCATAGCTTATTTTTTTATGTTCATACTGTACACCGATTCGTCGCAAAGATGAATCTAAATAGGATTTCACTTATAACTTCATCTTAAAATGGCTTTAATCGTGTTTGGTTAAAATTACGAGGAAGTCCTTTAGAGTATTGAGTAAATTCTCTTAAGGGTTTTTTTCACATAAACGGCGCTATTTAAATCATCAACGATAACACTAACAACTGATAAAGTATCATATAAGCGAATAAAATGTTATTTACCGTGGAATACGGGTAGGATTCGTGTTGTAATGCAAAAATATTAGAATTTTCATTAGACGTGTGTTTCGTCGTCACAATAAAATATTCGTAATTTCATAAAAGTTTACCAGGAAATCTTTATAATTCGCTTCCTAACATTTGTTGGGCCTCCCCCTCGTCCTGTTAATATTCATAAGGCCTGCAATCTGCAATCCCGTTTTTAACAGGAATTACGAATAATTCGAAAAGAAGTCTCAATTAATTGGCTAGATTACGGCGAATAT
This sequence comes from Glyphotaelius pellucidus, assembly GCA_936435175.1. Classification (NCBI taxonomy): domain Eukaryota; kingdom Metazoa; phylum Arthropoda; class Insecta; order Trichoptera; family Limnephilidae; genus Glyphotaelius; species Glyphotaelius pellucidus. The sequence goes on along the minus strand of OW386548.1, from coordinate 6,876,914 downwards.
AATTATCACTATTATTTGAACGCAACCTGCATATATGCATATTTGTATATATCAACCGAAATAGATTATTCAGGTATTTTATATCAGATGAAATCTTACAGCTACTCACGCATTAGCAACGTTTTGTAACTCTGGTTGGTATTGCAACTAACTATTTATGATACGATTTACCTGTGAAGCCGGGCACTCCCACTTCCAGCTTGTGATTATTCGCTTCTAATTGCAATAAAATGTCTTAATGTATCATTCAAGTGCTCATAATCTGTATAAATTAAATTGATGATACAAAGCCACACTTTGTGTTTTGCTTTAACTAGATTTATCTACAACCTACAGGATAATCAAGATGAAGGTTTTTTTTCCCGTAGAAAAATCACTTTGCTTCAGTTTTTTTCTGAAAATATTATTTATTACGTTAAGTTCGCGTGGAACTATGGTCTTAATACTACTTGATACGATCCATTCTCCTCGCGCAGTTACCGACTTTACAAGAACGTAAGCGAAAGAGAAAGATGCCTAAAAACATATTTGCGTCAGAGAAAGGCGTGGGCGGGGAGGTATGCCACTTTTCTGACCTTAAACTCGCCTATTGCGATGATTTATGTTATTTATATATTAGTTTGACGTGTACTTATGGTGATTGACACACGGGCGAAAAGGTTGTCATAAGGTTACATACTTTTCTCGTTCGTCTATCACCAACTTAACACAAAAATTTAGAAAGAAAAAACAATTCAAAAAGTCTTCAGCTCGACCGCAGCTTCTCCTTAAAATTATATAGGTAGTTGAAATTTTACTTTTACAATAAGGATTTTTTAATTTGAATTTGCATACAAAAGTCAAGCTATAATTTTTGTTTACCTGTCCAGTACACATCACTACACAGGTAAGGTTCTCTTTAAAATGATTTGCTTGATACAGTAATATAAAATGATGCAGTGTACGTGCTTAGTGGACAGTGATTATACATACAGACACAGTTGTTTGTTTGTTTCAAACCAATACACACTCATACAGGCTACAGGTTTATATTTTGTTCTGGAGCACCTCTCACAGCATCTGCCAAATCGATGATTTAGATTTAGATCACCATCTTGTCTGTCTGGGATTGTGTTGGGCATAAACTAAATTGATCCATTCGAATGCTAGTCTCGAAAGTTCGAATTGTCTCCGATCAGAAGCTCGGCATATTAATGCAGAAAATTATACAATTGGTACCATTTTTTGTTACTAAAGCAACACCAAGCTATTTGAAATTTGTTCTTCACATTCAAATTTCTTCACATTCGACAGTTCGTTTTAAATGAACATGGAAAACAACATTACCCGATTTTTAAGGTTTTTTAAAAATGTTCAGTAACTTCTCGTAATTTGATTTATGTTGGCAATATTCATTTAGTTGACACACTGACGCATGCGCGTCCGACGACTGCCGGCGCACTATACGAGTAGTTCCTACAATTATATAATAACTTTGTTCTATTTTATTAGATTTTGTTTTATTTTTATTTAAAATCTAATGAATAATGGTTATTTTTATTGATACACAAAAAAACACAAAAATCGCCGTTCCATGCAATCATCTTTCTTGCAAATGTATAATAAAAAAGTTTAAACTTTAGATTGTCTTAGAATATGAATGACGTCCTTTCGGAAAGTACCACTAATTTCTGGACCATTGTGCTTTTTTTTAAACTTACCTATTTAAATTTTCCTATGAGCCATCTTGGAATTGTCATTTAAAACTTTTCAAAAGATCAACGTGTCACTTTTGTCTACTATTAAATTTCAGATTGTAACGTGACACATTTTCTAGAAATTAGAACCTTTCCAAAACATCAAATAATAAAGATAAGCCATGCGCTAACCATTTTTAAAGTTAGATTGTAAATTCAAATCCTATAATAACCACAATAATTATTTTATACGAGGGAAACTACTTCTGGATTATAGCACTTCATAATCATAAAACGTTGAACTTTATTATTCCTTATACTAGGAAATAGGGGCGTGTTGTTTGTAGAAGTAGATTATTGACTGAATGTAGCGATCATTGACTCGACCACTTTGCCTTTCGTATGTCTGTAAATTTTTGTGTATTCGAGTTAGTCGGAGTAACCAACATTACACGAAGGTTCACAGAACTAATAGTTGGTAGAAATCTTAAACCAAAATAACACTCTTCTCATTTGGCCAAGCATATTTGATTATTAGCAACTTGGTTCAAGCAGTAACTAATCTTAATAAATAAAAATGAATGTTTCTTTGTTTGTCCATTATGCGCAATCTAAACCATTCTTCCGATTGTAATGAAACTTTGGTGATCTGTCGTGCACGTGCCCGCAAAGGTTTCTGTATATAGTGCTGAGCTCTAGCATTATAAAATTATTTCCTATACCTTTCATCCGATTGCGATGAAACTTTGGTGAGTTGCTATGCGCACGCCCGCGAAGGTTTTCATATATATTGGTGAGTTCTGGTGTTATGAAATGTGTATAAAAAGGGACGGAGAAGCTGGAAGGAGAACGCGAGAGGGGGGGGATAAACACGTGAGGGGGGAGAAAGCGTGACGGGAGAAAGCGTGAGAGTGGAGGGGAGAAACGGGGAAGGTGGAGGAGAATGCGGGAGGGAAGGGGAAGTGGGATGGGAAAGGGAGGCAAATGGGAAATGACACGCAGGGAGAAACAATTTCTTTATTTAAGTGGCTTTGCAACGCATGAAGGGAGCTCGCTAGTAAATACATAAATACTTTCGGAAATTGCAATGGAATGGTTATCACATCACTTCTTATCAGGCATCTTATTTATCAATAGTAAAACACACCGCTATGAATTTTCGTATGCATTTTTTTGTTATAGAATTCACACATATTTTAGATTCAATCATAATTTTTTAACCGGGCAATCTACAATCCTAGGCTAAGTATAAATAGACCCTAAATATAGACTACGTCCAAACCCGCATGTATTCTTTTACCCAGGATAAGTGTTCAATTAGTGAAGATATCCAATTAAAAACATCACAGAACACAGAATGCCCCTGCTAAGAAATTTTCATTTCTTATCGGTTTTTTCCTTCACACGTTTGAGTGATAACATATTTTTTTATACAATTGGGCACTTATGTCGGTACTTGAAATTATTATATACCTACGTATGTACCAATCTGAATGACACTGACAGGACTCTCCACAGTCATTGGAGATAAATCATCTTTGGTACTAATATTTTAAGAAATACTTATATTGAAAACGTAACGTAATAAGTATTTTAAGAAGATCTTGATAAACAAAATTAGATCGTGAAAAACATAGACTATGGATTTCGGGGGTCGGCGTGTCCAGGAGTCAGGGATGTATGAATCCATTCCTCCCACTATGGTGCAAGGCAATGAGTCGAGAGAGTCCGGCCCATCTTCCAAATTGTAAATATTCTTCAATTAAAACATCTACAACGATAACATTGCTCATAATTGACCAATAAAAGTAATAACCAAGGTAAAATTCAATATTCTCGTTGAAAATTGAGGTAGGATTCAATATTCTCGCTGACAATTGAGTTAAAATTCAATAGTCCCGCTGACGGCTTGGGAAACGTAATCCGCGATGTCGACTGTAATCTCAGAAGGTCACTGCACTCAGGTGGTGTCAAGTGCGAGGCAAAACGGTTGCGTGGTCATTTCTTGTGTGGGTACACTGGGCGCTGTGTATACTGCACTGAACACTGCATAAAGGGGCTCGACAATCTTTACCCCTGAACAACTACATATATCAATTTTTAAAGTTTATATTTTTTTGTTTGAATCCATTTTTAATCAAACCTACCGAACAGGTATCTGCCTACTTAACCTATACTGATCATCGTATTATTTTAACAAATCTTTTATCTTCCCGCCCTTCATAAATTGTGAAAAATCGTTTATTCAATATATATTTTGTTTATCGTAACACCTACTACCGTTCGTACATTTGCAAATTAAGCAAATGATTAAGGGGCTAACGGCCGTTCTTCCCTCTCCTACTGATCCACTGTTGAACCGGAATTTCAGCTCAACACTCCTCAAATGCACAAATACGCTCTTCCCAAGGCAACCCTCCAACCAACAGGCGAATCGAACGTTACTAAACAAATCACTTAGCTGATCGGCGACTCGGATTGATCGATCGAAAATTTGAGAATAATGACCTTTATTCACAACTACTTGTGTATTAATGTATAATGAGGTTGTAAAATATCCCCTAAGTTTTTTCATAACGGTAAAAAAATGCACTTTTTATACACAATACTAGTGCAAACCCGTGAAAAAATATAGATATTATAATTCCAATTTTGAAAAAGTCAATTATTAAAATAATTTACTGTTAAAATATCAAATTAATAGGTACCTAGGTACTTTATCGCTTCTCTGAATTCTTCACACAATCAGTTTTAATTTTGAAAATGATTCTTAAATTCAAAGCAAAAGAACAAACAACCTAAATTTCTCAGTTTTTATTCTAGACAAATTCCCCTTCTATTCTTTACCTACCTAAATACGATTCATCTTCGTCTAAAATATTTACTTTTTTTTAAAGTTTCATGTGGATTTTATAATTAACTGTCAATGGGTCGATTCCTGTCATTCATTCAGTTCATTACTCCCGGAAGAAAAGAGGGTGACTTGCTTGATTTAATCATCCTTTTTCTCAAAATAAACAATATGAAAATAGACAAAATATCACGGTTCGTCGTAACTTATCGCGTCATAATGCCATCCATCATGCCATGCTCTTCAACCAACTGACCGCACATTAATAATGACGTCTCAATTACCTCATTTATGTTACAATCCACAACAAAACGATGACAAGTCATGAATGAAGAATACTACAATAAAAAAAACATAAACCATACAGTATCACGTCATTTCTGCAGATTTAATGTCTATATGGCTGTAGTAACGGCTAACAACCTTGTGAATTAACTGTAAGGTTTTTTGTGTGTTTTTATTACGTTATTTATAGCACGACTAGAATGAAAATGAAAGTGCTTTTTTTCTTTCATTTTACTGACGTCAATATTCCTAGTTCAATGTCTTTTAATTCAAGTCTATTAACGAGCCAGTTTTTTTTAACTAACTCGTAAATATGGGCTATTAACATTGCTGTATAATTTTATTTATTTTATTATTTAACTATTAGACTGGCAATTTTTATTCTCCAGCTTTGAGAAAGGTTTCAACAATAATATGTTGTCTGCGGAACAAACAATTGGCTTCTTTTCGTAGTTTTTTGGACCACTTGTTTCACAGAATTTGAGCAATTCGTCAAATTTCAAAGTTAATTTTCAAATTGTGTGAAAGTTCTATTATTATATCATTATGGGCCAGTTGTTTGATGTAACTGATATAATAATAGAACTTGAATAGGACCTCATAGAACTTGAAAAGTAACTATGAACTTTGATGAATTGTTCAAATTTTGTGAAAAAGCTGGCCTTAAAGGATTTTGCAAATGCTCACATTATAAATGACGACGAAAGCTGAAAACAGTTGCTTTGGCTTAGTGATTCCTGACAGAAAACTTTGTGTACATTTCATAATAATAATAATTGGATGATTTATATAGCGCCGTTTTTGTGAAAAATCACCTCAAGGGCGCTGCACAAACTTACAATACATTTCTAAAATCTAGAAAAACTACAAACTAGACAAACAATTAAAACAACTAATGGCTAAAAATTGCATCCACCGGTTCGTAAGAAAATATATGTACAATGTCTCGACCAATGAACGCGATGCTTCTTAAAAATGTATACAGGTCCATACTTACCTGGGAGGTCGCTTGAAATTAACACTTATTGTCTATTAAGAAATTTAGATATAGTTCGCACGCAGGGGACATTATTGTGTACACTTGTTATATGTGTTTAATCCTGAAATATATTTTAATTTTAGTATAAAATACATTCTTTGATGAGTGTATTTTGGAAATCAAAAGCAATATTTTATAGTGGGCGGTACAGTAGTACAAGGATTTGATCTTCCTAAATGTGATTCGTAACGAGACAGATTGATGTGCAAAGATTCAAGTAATTAGAAAATTAATTAGAAAAGTGTAATTAAGACATATCATAGAAAATAAAAGTATGATACTCAGATAGGTTTATTTAAATTAAGGATATGAGAGCTCAAAAAGGTAGGTTTTTAATTTGGACCTAAATTCTGTTGGGCTTGTTATGCATCTTAGTTCCGGAGGGAGTTTATTCCAAGCCTTAGGCCCAGATACTCCAAAAGCGCGATCTCCAAACTTTGTATTTGGCTTGCGTTTAGGTTCCATGGTCCTAGAGTTCACCATTCTTGCGTTTTTGTTGTTTATTACAATCAGATTTCTACTAATTACTTTACATCTTACTCAGAAGCACATAAAACCTTTCTTTCAGTTTCCTCTATAGCCAGTATTCAACCATCAGTCCATAAGTGCGTTAAGCTCCATCCTGCGAGCCGGTTTCATTGATTGTGCGAGCCCTTATGCCTTATACAGTGATTGCAATTCCTGCAACAAGCTGTTAGCAATCCAACCAGCACTCAACAATCCATCCAACTCGTTGGCTAATGGATTAATGTATTTAACAGTCAGGTAAAACAAGTCACAAGTGGTGCTGGAACAAGTACTTGCAGGTGATTGTCTTATAAGCTGCTAAGCTCTTTGGAGTAGCAAATTCTTGCTCCTTCATACCTTTGTGCGTGGGTTGTAGCTGTTATAAGCTCACCTTTGATAGCGTTATCTTTGATAGCTCCTTTGTAACTTCTCCATCTTACTCATATCTAAGCCTGTAATAGAAAGATAGGTTACAACGGAGCTATCGGTGGTGACTCATGCATGGGCTGGTCCTGTGCAGGCGCAATGAGGCAGTCCGCTCCAGTAGCCGACTTGCCAAGATTCCAAGGAGTCAAGGCGCTGATAATTCCTATTGCTGTGGAACACGTTTCGACGAGATACTAGTACGCAACAGTGCCTATATTGTGATTTTACTAAAATTCTTATGTTATTAATTTTCGTCGTTTTTTTTTACATTGGAAATTAATTTTCCCTCAAGGCCCGTGTCATCTTACGGGATGCTGTGTGGAGCTTCTTTTGTATGGAAAGGTAGGAAAAGTACGGTGGGTAGGAAGTCGGGCGTCAGTGTGTCCAAGAGTAACAGATATGAATTCATCCCTCCAATTACAATTCAAGGCGGATGGGTCGAAAGAGTCCGGCTGGAGAGGTCAAAAGTCCTCCCTCAACCATTCTCTCTCGATCCGGCCCGCCACGCAGTAGGTGGGCAAATCCGCTGGTAAACCTCACCCCATGAACCCAGGCACCCCTGCTAAATCCCCAAACGTAGCGAACCACCGGGGTGACCTAAGGCAGGTGTTGGTTATCCAATAAATGGTTCCAAATTCATTGCTCCATTCAAAACACTTTGTTAACGTAAATTAGTCAAATATATAAAATAATATGAAATTTCTTATAAAACAAGTATTGTATTGTACCATATTTCTCCCGAGCAGCCCATGTGACAGAAATAGCGGTTACAACAGAGCTCTCAGCGGCAGGAACACAAATAACTGCAGTAGTAGTCAGCCACTAAAAAGTTGTCAAAGGAAGTTAGTCAAGCAGACCATAATGGAGTTTTGATACATGTGAGCTGGCAGAGGAAGGAGAATAGTAGAATTAATGATATATAATAACAGACTGCATGTATTAATTATACGAATCCAAGCCTAATTAACGAAATTAAGAAAGATGAGAAAAAGAAATGGAGGGAGTGTCCAGGGAATAATTATGACGTGCTAGAGGATGGAATAATAAGTCGAGGACAACCAAGGAAGTCATAACAAGACTAATTGAATCGAATACTTGATTCGGGTCATGTCCAGAGTAGGAATAACGGAAGAGTGTGTATGGGACCGATGTATGAATGCGGATGAAGAGAAATGTGTGCCAAGACAGCGTTGAGTTGAATGATAGTTAGGTTGACATTTGTCACAAGAGAACGGGTTGTTCTTAAGTTAGATTTGCCGGCCTCTATAATATTTCCTCTCTCCCACAATTCTCTCAAGTTGTAAGACCCATGTTCACTCCTTCCTCTTCTCAAATATACCCCTCGCACATCCCAAAAAAATGGCATGGGCCCTCAGGTAATTTATTTTCCTCAGACTACTGTAGACTAAATGTAAAAAAACCATATTCATTAAAGTATCACAACTTTACACGTCTGTATCCAAAACTGCTTACGATTTACGGCTTCAGACGCACTTGAAAATGGACTGCAAATACTCGTACTTAGAACGAATCGAGACGAAATGGTGTTTGCTGGAATTGGGTGATAATATGTGTAGGAAAACAAGGTATGCAAGGAAAAGGGATAACCAATCACTTACCACTGCATCTCTGCGAAGAACCGCACGATACAACCATAATATAGTTAAATTGTTCCACCGCGATACCTCGAGGTTAATGATCGTCACAACAAAACGAATGCAAAACGATATTATGTACTTCCGAGATGGTCAAAATTCCTTCTTTAATATCGTTTTGTACTTCCGAGGTGGTCAAATGCCTTCTTTTTAATTTAAAAACAAAAACTTGGTTTTGTGGGTAAGTTCACGAAAATACCAATAACTTGCTTCCAAGGTAGTTCCAAATCTTCTGTTTTCAAAACCAAAGCACTCGAATTTTCACTATTTTTCTTGCCATTTTTCCAAATTTTAAATACTTTCCAGCAAGGTGATGGTTAGGGAGAGATAAAAACTGGATAAATGACATCCCGGTAGGAACTAAGCATATTCTCTATTCAAAACCAAACAAACACTGAGTCATTCTTTTACTTAAAACTGTAACTTCCTTAGGGAAAAGGCATGCTCTCTTCAAATATTGACTATATTAATGTGACATACTCATATTACGTCACAGGAAACCAAGTGGATTTACTTACTCAATACTTCTCAGAATCTGTATGTTTGAATAATAATTAGCTTCGGTATATTCCTTTTTATTACCCGTTAAACAGATTTCGACATTTCGAGTTGTTCGTCGTGCAATCTGGCTAACGCAAAGCAGATGAAATCCGATAAATCAGAAATAGATTTTCCTGCTTCCCAACATTCTGCTAGGGATTAGTCATAATCCAAAAATTCACAGTATTGTTTCGATCTCGCTGAAATTCTATTTCTGAGGGTAAACTTCAACGCCGCTGACGACATGGGTATTTTCGTTCCGTCCTATAAACATTGACTCGAGGGGGCTAGTGTGTCCGTCTTAAAATTGTCAACACTGACACGGTAATAGTTTTTATCAACGTTATCGGTAATTAGTCGACTTTCGCTACCACCCATGCAATTATTTTACAGTTGATATCGACTAGTAATAATTATATTGTTTGTTTCAGCGGTACCTACAGAGCTTAAAAAGTGTTCGTTCATAAATTGGTAGAAATGCGGAATGCGGGGACCTGTTCGTTTTCTTCTAGCGCTAGTTTTCTTGAGAAAATCACCTCAAGGGCGCTTTCTTAATTTATAAATTTAACCTATTCTCTATTATTAATTAGACTTAAAACTTCGATTTATTACTAGTGGCTTATAACTAAGATTGATAACTGTACATATTTTTTATGATCGATTGGGTATTAACACAATGCTGCTATAATAACATACTTAGGTACTTATGGACAGCCCGTTTAGTCAGTGGTAAGTTATAAAAAATATTGCAAAAAATTTTTACGCACAATAAATTGTCAAAAACGTTACGCATAATATGTTGTTATCAGCATGAAGATAATCGGCTTTGGCCTTTAAAAGGGTTTTTCCGTATTACCTAGTGATAAATGGAACATTAAAAACCTTATCAAGGAGAAAACGACCTGCCTTGTGTCCTCATTTGGTATCCAACGTTCGGCGTTATGTTTGTATATTTTATTCATACTTACGTCATTGATTTTTAATTAATCGTCTGTATAATGTAACGATGATGAATTCCAATCGAAGTGACAAATCCTAGTTTGATGACTTATTATTACATCCATTGCCCAATGAGAAGAATTTGGCAAACTCTCTCAAGAAGCGTGTTCAAAAGACTTATCGGGGTCACAGAATGATTCATGGCTCCTGGATTAAATCTGGGATCAATAAACAATGTCTCAGTTCTTATAAATGGCCTGTCTACAGATCTGAACCATTTTCAGAAGATACACAGGAAGGACTACCACGCTGAGCGGAAGTTCAAACGAGAATACATCCCGCGGAGCAAACAGAATGTGACATTTGTCATGCAGGCAATAAATAGTACGATGTCGAAGATCTTTTATAGGCCTGGTGACATTTTCTTTATTCCATCTACGGCTAATGGATGACCAATTGATAGTGAAACGTGTTTTCCCGTCTTTATTTTTCTAGCTGTCTGTTTGTCTTGTTTTATTATCCTATTATTCAATGTACACAATTCCTTTAATCAGTTTACTTTCTCACCTAAAATTTGTTATTACCTGGTATAGTTCACTCTCAGTCATCACTGGTAGTCGGTGTCAAGTATATTTTCTGTAAAGAAACCAAATATAACTTCCTGCCTTGCCCCTATTCACCGGAGCTGACCACAAGATTTTATCGTTTCTGGAAAATTCTGATTCATTCACTATGGCAGTTCGACAGAGGAAGTGAAACTATTCAACAAAAGAAGCAAACTGATGACATGGAACAAGAAATCAACAATTTAATCAATTGATTCTAAATTAATAATAGCATGAGACACACATAAGACAAACTCTCTTATTTAAAATTACTCCGCCCATATTAATTATCAATCAATATTTATCACATCGATCGATAATACCACTTTAGAAACGCCATAAATTTGATCTGTCGAAAAACCGGACCACTTTTCCCGCGGGCACGGCAGAAGAGACCTACATTCTCATCTCATATTTTGATTGCCTCTCGCGTGTAATGATTTATTCATTGCATCCTGTTTCACGATCTACGACAAAAAGTATACCAACAGATTACACTCTCAACTGTATAAAAACTTAGACCATGCGTGGCCAGCCGTTTCGTTTTTGTTCATCGAACTGGCGATGGAAACTGTGTTCATTCGTTCATTGTACCATTTGAGGGACTACCTCGTTGCTATCCGCTATCTCATCTAGATCTTAGTTGGATAAGAGCATGGCTGCGTCTGTTCATCTAGAAGCGGTTTCTAGTAACAAGATGGGAGAAGCTGACTTATCTCGACTACTTGGCAATTCACGTCCTGGCCTAACAATGGCTGTTAAACCACAATGGGTTACTAAAGGGTACGTGTTTCGACATCTAGGTCCGGTCGAAGAACAAAGACATTGTGTAATGCGTAAATCTTCGGGAAGTTTGTTTGAAGCGCCTTGGTAGGTAACCTTTCCAACTCTACCCAAGTATTTTTAACTTAATAATGATATTATCATTTTGTGGAATCCTATCCAAAGATACTGACCATTATTGTCTCCTATTGTATAATTATTATCAGCCGCCGTACACTTTCTGATCACAATTTCCAATGGTTTTTTTTTTGTAATATTACTGTAGATCTTGGTGCATTATCATCTCGCATTGTTGGTATTTTCCTGGGATTTATCTCATCTTATTGCCCTTGTCCTAATCGGGTCGGGAATAGGGTTACCATTTAGAAAATTAAAAAGTCCTGACAAAAAGCCTAACAGTCCAAAAAAAGTCCGGACATTTTAATCACATAATGCAAATATCAGGTATGTGGATTCTGTTGTATATACGAGAGACAAAAGTTTTGTTATCGATGATGTAAAGCTATTCGATGAAATAACAGCCGTCAATTCATTCATATCCCAACAAAACGATGCATTTTTTTGTATGATGGTCCATAAAATGTGGGTTACCATTTTTACAAACTTCATAATAGCCAGATTGCCCATTCTATTGAGTATTTGCGAGTTCATTTTTGCTATCCAAGCTCAAAACGCAAGTGTAGAAAGAGTGTTTTCTCTAATAGGAGCTCAGTGACAAAAGAGCGTAATAAATTATCTGTACCCTCCGTCAGATCGTTGTTGATGATTCAATATAACCAAAACTATGAGCTGCGAAGAATTCTATAAGAAAACTTTGAATGAACGGGAGCTACTCCGTCAAGTATCTGGCGCTGAAAAATATTAAAATTTATATATTTATCGAAAACAAAAGTGTTAAGTTTTGAAGAAGATATTTTATGTTTGAAGTTGAACTTTTTGATTTTTTGCAACTGCAATTAAAATTTATTGTTTGATCTTCATGAGTTGATTGTTAAAGAAGATTTATAATTTGTTTTTAGATAAGTGGGAAATTAATAAATATGAAAGACTTATTTGATATTACTTAAGCAAGTTTTATTACTCATATTCCATCTAAACCAAGAAATCCGGACAAATTAAAGGGCCGGACAAAAGGTTAGAAGTCCGGACATCCGGATTAATCCGGACGGATGGTATCCCTGGTCGGGAACCTATCGCTTCGACATTCTGGGTACATGTCCAAGTCATCTTAACTGAGATTTTTCTATGGAGAGTAATAGAGAGACTGATATGAAATAAATGTACACTAAAGCCCTTCTTCCACAGGAATACGCATGTGTGCATTTACGTCGCAAAGAATTTGTTGCGCACAGTCCGTAGACGTCGCTACTGAAATCACGAGACTCGCGTCTCCACCACTTCTCAAACGTCAAAACCAACTTTCATAACCTCACTCACGACTGCTGTAGCTGTCATTTTTTGTTGGATGTTTTTTCTGTAAAAGATTCTGTATTGATTGATCTAGTGCTCACACATTGTTACAAATGTCTGACACTAGGCTATCTTTCGTTAGACATTTCGCATGACATCGTTATCATATTATTTATTAATTTAATTAAATTAACATCGACAAGTTTACAAAATGTCGGAAACATATCGATCGTCCAGTTGATTGATTAGTCGACATCTCCCGGAAATCGAAATTTGAGTAGAGTATGCAGTTATATGTAAAAGTGTGCCCTCTATCTGGTACACAACTCGGATTACTCAAAAAAATTACCAAATGCCGAAAAACTTGTTGTGGTTAAACAAAATGTTGATGTTTTCTATGTCACTAGAGAATTTTTCAAAATGTCATACTAATGTACCTGACCGTTATGCCTACCGGTGTTATTTTATAGCATACTAGCTGACCCGGCCACGCGTTGTTGTGGCTAACGAAACACAACGTCATCTATTGGATGGTTACCCAACCTAGATAACCAAGTGTTGTGTCGATAAATTAATTCACACTGCCATCTGTTAGAAACTTATGGAACTTACAAATAATTACAAAGCATTGTCCTATAACAAACATTTAATTCGCAATAATAAATATTGAAGTCAATAATCGAGACAAAAATTCTCCTATCTTTTAAGTTGGACCAAATCACACACAGTAAGCCAAATTTCATCAAATCGGTAAAGTAGTTCGGAGTTTATCTCGAACAAACATCGTGACGCGAGATTTTTATAAGTAAAGATTTAATATTTAAAACACAGACACTTGCAAATAATATTTGATTTATGGTGAGCATTCGAATATTGCTTTCTTCTAGTATTTGGAGATGTCTGACCGGACGAAGATAGGAGCTTGAACGTAGGGTATCGGATACTTGCGAATTCGTGTGGAAAAGGGGCCTAACGTTGTTTTGAAATCATCTGAAGACTTTAAAATCCTGTTTAATTATTACTTTTCTAGTAACCTTGAAGTTACGCCATGTCCAATATTTTGGCAACAAACGAGGAAATTCAGAAACGCAGATGTCAACATAAATATTTCATTTTCCGGTAGTCGTCGTTCCGGCAGTCTATTTTTTGCGGTTGGGCGTTTATCTTTCTTTTTTGCGTAGTACAAAAAAACAAAGGTGCAAGAAGGTGAATCGCCTACCGCAGCACGCAGCACCAGGCCGGCAGAACGCAGCAGCGGTCAGAAGCGGTGATTAATGGAACATTGGCTCGTGCTGCTAAGAGAGTACTGCCAGTTTCGTAACACTGAGCGTGTTACGCCGCAAAGAAAAATACTCCTGGGATGTGTTTTACATTGATGCGTTTGATTCACCGGTGTTGGCGTTCTACTTATATTTAGAACGACGGTTAACCAGGATACTAATTGGCCATTTAGTGCCATTATTTACACTTTAGTATGATGGTATGATATTGTGAACAAACACATCGATAATTTTACGTACTTTTCAAATAATGTAAAATTATGCTCATCTGCCCTGATGATGGACACTGTAACGCTGTCCGAAACGTTGGCTAAAGAAGGAGGTAGCGAAACACGGCATAACACCCCAAAAAAATGTAAAATTATTTTTAAAATAGCGCAGACTCATGAAAAGTTTTGAGATATTATAATTATTGTATTATTTGTGAAGCTGGAAGTATTTATAAAATATTCGCCTCGGCCATGCCTTTCAAAAATGAGTATTATCAATTTTCTTTAACATATAAATATAATTTTTTGTTGTCAGATTAGACTACTTTTTTAATGAACATCTTTAATAAATTTAGTTAATAAATGATTTAAAAAAATGCTTTCTTGAAAAATAGAAAAGCATGGTTCCATGACGGTTGATCCCCCCGACAGTTGTCCCTCGGCATGCATGTGTAATTAAGTCGTTTAATATCCATACCTACTTATTTTTAAAGATATTTTTTGAAGTCGATTTTAGGTTTGACATTGGTAAAAATTCAAAAATATATATAATTTTATAATAATTATAATTTCTGGGGGCCAACTATCGGGTCACCAAAAATTCTCGAAATTCTTGAAAAATCGCGAAATCTGATTTATTTTTCTAGATCAACCTTAAGAAATTGAAACAAAATTTCAAACATAGAATTAAAATAATTTTATATTTTATATTATACGTAGATACTTTATCGCTAGTCTAAATTCTCGAAACAATCATTTCCAATTTCGAAAATAGCAAAACAAATCATAGTTACATCACTCCCAATCTTTCTGTTTCTGTGCTTTATCAAACACAACAATATTGAATATTATAAAGCTCTGATATTAACTCCAAATCCCTCTAAGACCACAATTTCATCTCTTTTCTTTCACTACGCCAACAATTTTCTATGGTTTGCATAAAAAAAGCTTACATTTACGCCTCTTTACCATTATGGACAACAATATTTCTCTATGCTTTGTGCTTTCTGTGGGTACCTACTACGAACCAAAGGTCACTCATACAAATTAATCTCGAGTGACTCACGCCATGCACACCAGGCTTTCTTTGTACGGTTGCACTCAGTTTTACGACCTGCATAATCTCAAAGTAAAAAGGTACCTTTATTACCTTAACTCTAAATGACGTACTATGTGACAAAAGAAGACGACATTCCGCGTTTATATTTTGTTCAGCACTCAACAAATTTGCATCTTTGGAGCGAAACGTTTCAATGTTTCTTTGTTTATATTGCACTGGCGTAACCTTGAGAGATAGTTCTTTCATGGAGGTCTGTATAGTGTATAGCTTATGTTTATAATACTAATTTGTTGAATGGACCATTTATTCCTTTTTTGATGTTAGTTGTAGCATAATTGCATAGTAGGTAGACGCGATTGACCTAACCTTTCTACCTGTAATCGCTCTCAGTTCAGGCCTAACGGTCGAGAAGTCAAGTCCCCCGTTAAATTTTCCAGCGTAAACCTTAAGTTTGAATATATAATCACAACAATATTATAGAGTATTGACAGTTTAAATATGTTCCAGTGTGTTTGTGATGCTTTTTCTTTTGGCCAATTTCATTTCTTTCAAACTCGACGAATTTCTTACAGCCCTGTTTGAAAATTGATGTTTTCATACAAATTATTAAAATTCCCTTTAGTTAACAACACTTATTCCTGTAAAACATCTTCAATATATATTTCTCAGAAAATCTGTTGTAAGGCAGTAAAATCTGGAACTGTGAGCTCTTTATTTATGAAATTTTCACTTCTTTTTTGTGTGAATTTTCTAGATCAACGCAGCTTTACTTTATACTGCTCATACTTTTTTTTTACATGAGCTCCACACAGGAGGCCCTGAGGAAAATAATATTCCTCAGGGCGTGTGTCATCTTTGGGTATGCTGTGTGGAGGGTTTTTTTTAGGAAAGGAAGTGGAAGAGAATTCTGGGAAAGAAAAGGGTTTAAGGGGTGGGGAGGAATCTGAGGTTCAGTGTGTCCTGGTCATCCGCCTCCAAGACCTAGACAAACCTCACCCCATGAACCCGGGCACCCCTGCTAAATCACCAAACGTATCGAACCACTTGGGGTGACCTATGGCAGAGGTGTTGGTTATCCAATAAAGGTTCCCGGGGCGGCGGTACCCATTCCCGCCTCCCAAATTGTGAAAAAACAAACAAACTTTCAACTGGCAGCCTTACTTCTATTACCTTTGAACAATGGAGATTTACAATATCCATTGAAGGGTAGGTAATAAAATAACAAGACATAGTTGTCTTGTTTTATTGTTTCTTCCATATTTCAAGTGGTTTCAAATGATTAAAAGCTGTCAAAAAGTGACCGTGATACAATAGATTTTATTTCGACTTTTTCCTTTCGTGCAAGGATTTTTTCAGTGTTTTTCGGTGATGCGGGAATATTAAATAAAATATTTAACTCTGGCAAAACCGGGTAGTAGCAATTTCCTAGTTTGGTGCGGCTAGGAGTGAAATTACCCATCTCCCCGAACTATTGTTTATTCACGATGCCGTTTCTCCCGAGAGGAACGGTTCGTCGTACGCGCGTACATAGTATATAGTATTCATACGGTATAAATACCGGATCGGCTTTCCCCGTGAAATATTTTCGTATCCGGTAAAATTGTTGCCGCATGAAAGGGAATTGCAAAGATCACGTTAAGCCGGTATTACATGGGACAACGCGATTGCACGCTTTCGGTTCTGCATCGGAATTGACCAGTTGTAATGGATATTGACCTGCCTGTCAATATCCTGAAGTATATTTCTACCTGTTTACCTTTTTGGTAACATAAAACTTAAGTCGGACAAATCTAAAGATGGCTACGATAGAAAATATTTTCAGTAGAATGTTTGACGAGAAAATTTAAAGGCATACAATTTACTGTCTTTGACATCCGGCTGTTTGTAATAATATGTAACAGAAAGAATGCAATTCCGTGCTACATTCTACTGTCGGTGAATTGCCCCGATGATAGCGAACCTTCAACGGATTCCGGTATTTCAGATGCTTTTTAAGGCCGCCTTGAGAGATATTTACATTCAAGTCAAGTTGCTCTATGGTAGGAACCCTTTTTTATGTGAATATCGCATAAGGGTCCCAACCACTCCCGTCTGGAGTCAGTGAGACTATGGCATCCCCAATTAGGGTTTGTTGTGAGGCTGAAGGTAGTGGGATGGGGGAGGAGAAAGGTCGAGGTGGGAAAATATCTGGCACTAAACACGGTTAAAACCATTTGAAGTAACGCTTCAATTCTGAATAATTCGTTTAATTTAAAATAGATAGATTGTATCCCAAATTAGCATGACTAATAAAAACGAATGTTATATTGTTAACTGATGATGGCATTATGTAAACATTCTGCCGCTGTACAGAATTTATACAAAGCCTAGGTTTTATGTTTTAGCCAACAGATGTTCCGGAGGTGTTTTTTGTGCACACATATTCTATTACACGAAATGTTTATTCAATTCGTGGCGTGAATCCCTCAACATATATAGTTGTTTACATTGGATTGAAGTTGATATACGCACTGGACGACCGGACTGCATGCCGATACTCAAAATAAGAGGTTATAATTACACCTTTGTACTACATATTTACCTACATAACCCTACTAAAACTCTCGAACATTTTCTGAATTGATTTTCTAAGTACCGGTTGTTTCACAAAATTTGAACATTTCATCAAATTTCAAAGTAAATTTTCTTCCTGCAAAGGTTCTAATTAAGTTCCGTTATTATATCATTATTGGCCAGTTGTTTCGGTAAATATACAGATAACAGGTACATGCTTAAAATACGCATGTTTTATTTAAAAACATTTTGTATCATTTAGATAATAATGAGAAGAACGAACCAGTTTTTGGAAATGTAAAATAATGCGTTTTAGTGGCTATTTCGTTAAAAAAGGCTTTTATTTAATCAATGTTTTGACATAATAATATTAAAATAGTTTTTTTTTTTAATTTATTTTTTTAATTAAACCCAAACTAAGAACCTATTTTAGGATCGTGGGTTCATATTTAGGGTTATATAAGAAAGTAAAAGAAAATCACATCAAATGGCCGCCAAATGAAAATCGATTTAAATTTTAACGAGACCTTCTAAATAAAAATCAATATTTGTTTGTTTGTTCGTTCGTATTTTACGCGCTGCCATACCGTTCATATCGCGATTAAACATTGACATCCTCTTTTGAAAACTCGACATTAGATTGCGATGAAACTTTGTTGATTTGTAGTGCGCAAGCCCGCTAATAATAATAATAACTTAGTATTTATATAGCGCAGTTTTGTGTAATTTCACTTCAAGTGCGCTTAGCTATAATAAACTTAAGAGTAATCCTATTATAGTGTTCCTTACGAGTCCTTACAAAATTTATCAAAAACTATGAAACAAAGATTATGCAGTTTATACAAACAACGGCGTTGTTTTGGCACAGGACAATAGATAATGCTAAACCATAACGGTGCCCTTAAACAAGAATCATTAAGAGTTAAATATAACATAGAATAGGAGACAGTTTCGTTTAGAAATAAGAAAAAAATCGGAGTGCACATTAAACATAAAAATACAGTAAAGAGGCAACCGAAACCAAACAATTACCGGAAACCTGAAGAACATGGCTTATTAGATTATATTGAAAAGTAGTTATGATTCATGAAAGGTACGATTTTTTAAATAAATTTGTTTTTAAAGCCCGTTTAAATTCAGCCAAGTTCTGGATATTAGTAAGGGCTGAGGGAAGTTTATTCCAAATGAGCGGGCCAGTTACACGAAAAGATCGATCATAGTAAACGGCTCGATTTGACCTAGAAAGTTCGATTAAGCGATTAGTAATATCTAGATCTGCTGACCTTAGAGTAAGCTAAGGCTTCTATATATAATGGTAAGCTCTGGCGTTATGAAATTAGTATAAATGAAAATGTGTGTATTTCATATAATTTAGCGGCAGGGAGGGAAGGGGGAGGGTAACGAAGGAGATGCGGCGCATCCACATACTGAAAGGTCTTCATGCAAAAAGTTAAAATTTTGAAAAAAAAAAATCGTTTTCAGCTACAACAACATCATTGACGTCGTATTTTTTAATCTGAGCACTCGAACTCTCTAAAAACTTACGGACCGCCACTAAATAATCATAATATTTGATGAAAAATCATATCAGAACTTGAAAAGAACTTTGAAATTTAATGCTTTGTTCAAATTCTATGAAACAACTGGCCTACTCAATGCATGTATTTTCAGCGCACCGTCCTGTTTTCATCGGCATTGGAACGGTCAGCAAAATTTCAAATCTCAGATTAGAAAAAATTGTCGGTTTTGCACTAGCTCCCAAAAAGCAGCCGCCAATTTGTCAATTTTTTATATCAACAATTATCGAATTTCGAAATAGATTTATCAAACTGACAATCTTTTATGTTTACTGGGTCACCTACTTCGCTCGTATCTCGTCAATTGTTTTTGATACGCCATCAATTTCTTCGTTTCTTCAAATTAGGGATATCTACTCAAACTACCTAGGGTAGCGATTTACTTCGGACATCTGTAATGGTAATTGATTGAAAACGGAAACAGTCGATTATTGGAAACGTATTATTGTTATTGAATGTTGTTTACTTTGAATTGGAAGATTTATGTGAAACGACATCTAACATAGGGGTGGTTAGTTATTTACAATAACAACTTAAATCTGTACAGGCTATCTATATTTTGTTGCGATAACCTAATCGACCAAACATTTGAAGAGGAATACTCATGAGGCACGTTTTAAATAACATTATCCTGTGTTAGAAATTTATCTTTTTAATTAATTTTGTGACGCCTCATATTTTCTTGAATACCGCACAAAAGTCCCAACTGCTCCCAACCGTCTGCAGCTAGTGAGACTATTGCATCCCTAATTAGGGCATGTTGTAAGGCTGAAGGTAATGGGAAGAGAATGGAGCAGGGGAGGAGCAAGGTGGAAAGTACCTGGCTATTCATTTGTGTCACTAAACATCGGCTAAAGCCATTTCAAGCAACATTTCAATTTTGGATGATGGTCTTACATCAGTGCGTTACTCACTTTGGAACGTGACACAAATATGACCTACTAATTGTAAAATAACACAAATTAAACAATGTATTGTCATACGCCGGGATCTGAACCCGCGGCCTCCGGATTGCTAATAGAGAGCCTTACCCTTGTACCACTACATCTACAACTCGCAGATTTGCAGGCTTCATTGAAATACCCATAAAACAGACTCAACGTAGATGCTTATGTTTCTTCTGTAAATTAGAGATATCAATCGATTTGTTATCATTGGAGTTTATCCACCACTTACCCGCCCTGGTATAAGTAACAGATGGTTACTCCTTTAAGGCTCTCGCAAGGACTCTAATTTTTTTGAAAGAACGAAGCTACATTTAGTTTAGAACGAATCTAGACCTCCAATGTCCCTGCATATAGTGTTAGTAAGTGTATGCAAGTGCTTACATAATAAACTTTATACTACGGTGTTAGTAAAACATATATATATAAGTGCATGGAAAGATGATAGAAGGCAAGACGAAGGACAACCAGATTGTTAAAATCAGACGAACCGCCCTCGTTTTGCACATAATCAACCAATTCGAGCATTTTGAGGCTTCAGCCCAGAGGTGGCCACCCACCAAATGCAACTGTATGACCTACTTTGGATCTTGGATAGGGTCAGCAGTTAACTGTAAGTAAATCCCACTATATTATTAGTAATACAGTGGGATCTTCTTTATTAACAGAGTTGGTTCCGTGTAACACTTGGCTGGATAGAGATCTGTGAAAGCTCGGCTCACGATGTTTAAATTGATCAGTTCGTTCCGAGGCGTGAGAATTGAATGCTGTTTAGTACTGCACTTTGCACTTAGAAGGTGAAAGATGTATTTTAATAAACTCACGATGTACAGAGTCCAATCCTTACCCTATTTCTTACAAAAGGTCATTGAAATAATAAGAGCAAATACATGTAATAATGGCTTATCGGACACTTTCCTAAACCGTACCTTGTCATTTTAGACTACTTTCTTATTTAGTTTTGTAGCTTGTAAACGTTGATTTGCATGTCATGATTGTAATCTAATCTGTCGATAAACTTTCAGAAGTGAAAACTTCTTTAGGACCGTTGTAGTTTGAAACTCGATGAAACGAAAAAGCGACTCTAAAAAGAGACAATCACATGCATCTACAGGATTTAGCCTGCGAGAGAATGAGGAAGAATAATCGGTCTCCTCTTTGTTCGGACACTGCACACTTTTTTTTCGTTTTTTTCTTCGTGTTATTTCTATGTCATCTTTGGGGATGCTGTGCGGAAGGTCTTTTTAGGGAAAAGAAGGAGAGGAAGTTCTGGGAAGGAAAAAGGTATGAGGGGTGAATAGGAATCTGGGGGTCAATGTGCTCAAGAGTGACGGATGTACGGATAACCCTCCCATTGCGGTGCAAGGCGATGGGTCGAGAGAGTCTGGCTGGAGAGGTCTAGGTTACTCCCTCAACCAGCGGTCTAGGTTACTCCCTCAACCAGCCTCTTCCGTAGTAGGTGGGCAAATAAATGTATCTGTTTTGCCGCCTAAGCCAACCATCACACCTTTACACGTTTAGTGTTTTACTGGCGCACAAACGTGAAAAATCTCGGGATAGTCTGAATTCTTGACAAATCATTTCCAATTTTGTAAATAACAAAAATTATTTTATATTTAAAATATTATTATATATTATGGCCAGGAACTTTATCACTTCTCTGAATTCTTCAATCAGTTCTAATTTTAAAAATCACATTTATATTCAAAGCAAATTTGAGTTCGTTGAACCAGTTTTCACGCAGGACCAACGCACAGCACAGACAGAAAGAAAATGCCACTTAAGTCAATATTACAAATAAGGGCTATAATAAAAAGGGCTATGCCTGGAGTTGTTAGATTGATGGTTTTCCTTAAACTAGAGCGGAACTTTGTGCTCTTAGTTGGGTGACTTTTTATTTTGTGCGTATCATGACGTGGTTGAGATATTGCAGTATTTTTTAAACTGTTTCTCCTATCGCTATTCAACTATTTTCCAGAATGATCTATAGTTTTTTTTCTTATATTGAGGTGCGTGCAAGTGTTTTGTAAAAATTCTTTATAATTTAAAGTTTTTTTTATTCATTCTCTGTTATCTTTTTGGGTTTCTGGCGACTATCAAACTAGGCTCATACCCGTGTCATGACAGTCGTAAGTTACGACAGCAAGTTGTCCTAGTGAAAAACAGTTTTGCATAAATCATCACGTCAATCTGACTCTCCAAACTTGAATGAACAGGGAGAGAGAGTGAATCACGTTTCTATTCTACATAATGAAGAGTTCATGTTACCGTTGATTACATTCAAAGATCTCGTTTCAATCTGTACCTGTCAATTAATTGTTTAGTCTGTAACAACATCCTTATCTGGTAGACAGAGAGATTATAGTCATCGAGGACTAAGATAAAGTTTGGGTGCTCCGGATTCTGCCAAATGACATCGTTTAAATGTTTTCCTAGAGACCATTTTAAAATCTGTTTATATTTAATTGAAAACCTTGAAATTCAATGCGGAACAATTCCCTCAAAGGGGAATACGATTTCTTATTTGATAGACATTGAGGATTGAAAAAAAGTTGCGATGCTCTAGATTCTGGCAAATATGTTTTCTTCAACTCCGTAAAATGCATTTATACAGTACTTGGGGATCAGATGCGTGGCCCGTTTCATATCAATCTTAATTGTATTCAAAGGGTATATTAAATATCTAGTACGGATATGTAGGTACTACTTTATTTATTTGTGTTTGAAATTATAAAATATAGGCCATTTTAATATTTCATGATTTTAAAGGAAACTTGGGCAATTATTTGCTAGTAAATGAAAAACATTTAAAAAAAAATAGTCTTATTATTTTTTTTATAAAATAGGATGAAATATAAAATAAATAAAAATTATTAAAGGTAAGCATTTTTATGGGTGAAAATTTAAATAAAAAAAAACCTATTTACGTCGGAACACAAATTTGTCGTTAAAAAATTATAATTGCTGTTTTATTTTTTTGAAGTGAAAACTTCTTTAGCACCGTTGTCGAAACTCGATGGAACGGAAACGAGCGACACTAAAGAGAGAAAAACACATCTATAGGATTTAGCCTGTGAGAGAATGAGATAGACCAATCGATGTCCTCTTTGTGCAGTGCTTCGTAGCCTATCGGCCCCTTCTTTGTGCGGTGCTTCGCAGAACAAAATGTAAAATAATTTTTAACACTAACAGTATTATAATAAATAAACCCTACAATTATCTTACTCCTGATACTCTACATTCGTCTCATTCTCTAGAAGTTTAGTTTTCTGAAGGCTTCTTCACTTATTAAAACATTAGATAAAGCGAGATATATATTTTTTTAATAATTTTAAATAACTCACAATAAAACCAAAGTTGCTTCCAAAATGAATCAAAATTGAATTCTTTAATTACCTATAAATAATCATTTAAAACAACAAAAATAAATAAAATAGCACATGTTCATACCAGATATTTTATACAACTTTTGATTAAAAAACCAATTAGGTATTCAGTTTGGTTGGGTATTTTGACTCCAAATTCAAAATTAAATTTTGAATGAAAAGGCTGCGAGTCGTTCCTCGGTGTGATCTTTGAAATCGAAAGCAACGAAATAGTTCTTAGTAATAGGAATCTGATAAGTGTTAACCTTATCTGGCATTTAGCAGACAGAGAGACAGTAGACATTGAGGACTGAGAGAAAGCTAAACTACCGAGAGAAGTTGATATTTACCTCTGCTATCTTCCCATTGTGTTATTGTATACCAACAGTGTTATAGCCTGTATTGCCCATACAGTGTAGTTGCAGTGCCACGAAGCAATTAGCGGATATTCTCACCCGCCGGGTATCGGTTTTGCCTGCTGTGCGATACGGTTAGGTTAGTCTCTACTAGGACGACTTCGTGAACGGCGAATGTCTGAGGTACACAACCTTTGGGTACGACATACCTGCTCTGCGCTCTGCCTTCCTGGTTTGTTTATCCGCAATTCACAATAAAATGCTGTGATATTTTCGTATTTAAGAGCCATTAACCAACGGCCGAGAATTTAAATTTCGTCGAACGGTGATCTTGCGATCGTATCCTTGCAACGGTACAGGGCGGTTCCGATGAGAAAGATTAATTATTCTCCATACCAGCATTTTAACTTAATAACTCAATATCGATTTTATTTCATTACAAATTTGCTTTGATAAATACCCACATTCAAAAATGCACCAACTCGAGATGATATAACAATTAAAATTATTTACTTTTTTAAAATTATTTTGTTGATCGTAAGTATTTATAATTTTTCAATAATGTCTAAGCAAAATAAGAATGTATTTTTTTTTAAATATATTAGTTTGTAAGACCGTAAATAAAAAGACAAACTGAAGTATTTTCGTCACAAAACAGAGTCGCGGATCTTTTTTTACAGATTTTATTTGAACTAAAATTAAAATTCTGAAAAGTAGTTTTCCCAAATAATTTATTGATTTATTTTACTGCATGATTAAATGCTTTGAAATTTATGTTTTATAATACAAGATTTTGTTTGAAAATTTTACAAATCTGCCAATGACCTACGGTAAAATTTTCATCGCAATCGGATGAACGGTTAGCAAAGCATTTCATGATGCCAGAACTCACTTTTGTATACAGAAACCATCGCGGGTATGCGCACATCAAATCCCCAAAGTTTCATCGTAATCGGATGAATGGTTTAGCAACGCATAGGCATCTCACATACAAACCCAGAAACAAACGCATTTTGATTTTTATATGCGTAGATTACGGGTTTTAAAAAATATGAAAAATACTGTTTTCTTTTCTATGGAGCTATAATTTCGTATAAATAAGTTAAACATTTTTGGAAAGGCGTGTGAATCGGTTTTGCAGCCTTTAGCTGTGATTGCTTCAAACTATTTTATTGCTTTCGATTACAGTTTTCCAAGTTTGTCTGCGAATTATATTCTCGCTGCTAGTCAGCGGAAACGCGATGTTTGTCAGAGGTTCCGCCTACAGTATTAAATGGCAGTTTTAAAATAACCCAACGAACACGTGCCCAGCTTAAGCGTGTCAGCTGTAATATCGCGTTATATTTAGCCAATAATCGTTTAAGTCTGACTTTATTAAAGTTATTAATTCGTTAGAAATAATTTCGTGGCGAATTTCCTCCGGATACTGCCAAATTGCATCGCTTAGAATGCTTTCCTCGGGACACATTTAAACTCCAGTGTGAACTTTGAAATCGAAAGCGAAACACTTTACTCAAAATAGAAACTTGTTAAGTTCAGCTTTCCTCTAATGTAATGTAGAGGTTGGAATATAAACCATTAAGTATCAGAACATGTGATTGATTTTCGCCTAATATTTTTTGAAATTTGATATATTATTTATGAAAATTGTTGTCAGTTATTGCTGTGACCTAAATAAAACCACGCGTAGTGGTAATATCTACACGAACAATTTTTTTTTTAAATTTAGTGCTTTTCGTAAAACTGGTTATTTTATTTGATTTATTGTTCACATTATTTTGTTTTGGTTCCTACTAACAAAAGCGTGGTCTTACCTAGACATGCGGTATTCAAGACAATTTATGACAAGTAAACCTTCAATAATATCTTTTCACATAAAAATCTCACGTCATGATGTTTGTTCGAGATAAACTCCGAAACTACTTAACCGATTTTGATGAAATTTGGTCCAAAAAAAGATAAAATTGTTTTTTCTCGATTATTGACCTCAATATTTATTATTGCGAATTAAATGTTTGCTATAGGACAATTCTTTGTAATTATTTGTCAGTTCCATAAGTTTATAACAGATGGCGGTGTGAGTTAATTTATCGACACAGCACTTGATTATCTAGGCTCGGTACCATCCAGTATATGGCGTTGTGTTTCGACTTCACGTCACAGCAACGCGTGGCCGGGTCAGCTAGTATACATATTTATCATTCTCAAAACTTGAACTATTTACATGTTTATCAATTTTATCGTTTGAGAAGTTGGGCACGTAGAGCGAATGAACGAAGAAGGGAGTGAATCTGATACTTGAGTCGGGCCGGGTCAAGAGTCAGAATAATAGAAGACTATGCATGAGACGACGGATGAATGTGAATGAGGCAAGAGTGGGTGCCAAAACCGTCTTTTTTGGCAGTCCGTCCTCTCTGCCTACCCCTGCGGAAACGGCGTGATGGCCAGTTATTCAGTTAGTTTATATTCATCAAAATCCCTCCTAACTTAGCCAATAAACATTAATATTCCAGTTTGAACGGCGACGGTTTGACTAGTCTATCCCAGAATAACCACTTTTACTGGTTACTCACCAATTTCAGTGGCTTATTCATTGTTACTATTTAGGTTAGGTTAGGCCTGCAGTTTGCAGCTGCGTTTGTTATCGTTAGTTCAGTTGGGGTCTGACCCTAAACCAGCCACAAAGAGACATCACTAATTCCAGCTGATTCCTGATAATATCTTTGTGATTCATGTTTCAAAATACACAAGGGGAAGGTTAACTCGGTGACTTTGCACATTTGCCGCAAATAAATCAAACGCACGTATTAATATTTACAATTATTCATAATCAAAATCGATACAAATACAATTTTCAATAATTATGAATCACCAATAATTAAACATCTCCATATTCCGATACATTATTATGTTGTCATAAGTAAAAAATATCAAACAGCTGCCGAGGCGTATCTTTGTTTAGTTCTTTAAACATAACTGTGTTTTGACATTATTTCTATATCACCTTTACATGCGGCCTCTGTAGTCGAGGGGTAACTCTCTCGACTAGCAATCTGAAGGTCGCGGGTTTAAATCCCGGCGTGCACAAGTAAATTTAATTTGAATTGTATTATTTTTCAATTGAATCATAAAAAATAATATTAGGTACGTTTGCGACACGTTCCAGAGTGGAAGATACTCTCAATATCGCCCTGGTGTAAGACCATCATTTATGATTGAAATGTTGCTTGAAATGGCTTTACTCGTGTAACCAGGTATTTCCCCACCTTCATCTTTCCAATATCCTTCCCCTCCCTACTACCTTCGGCTTCACAACATACCCTAATTGGGAATGCCATAATCTCACTGGTTCCAGGCGGCAGTATTCACCTAAAAAACACACAAGTTGTGTTCCTCTAATCGTATAAAGCCTCGATGACAATGAGCGAGTTTACAAGCTACTATCTGGGAAATTCACTATCTGTTATTAAACTCGCTCAGTGTCATCTTATTAAGCCCCAATTACATAGAGCTAGTTTACAAGCTACTATCTGGGAAATTCACTATCTGTTAGTAAACTCGCTCAGTGTCATCGTATTACTTACTAACTAGCAGATTGTGGATCTACGAAAAAAGTTGAAAAGTGGTCAACTTTACTCGCTAATCGCTAGGGTTTGCCTAAAGATGGCGGCCCACCAACAGCTGAGTTCGTCTGTCAGAATTAGTTCCGGCGGCAGCAGTTATTCTCGCTACTGGTTAGCGCTGTGCATTAAAGTTTTCTACAAAATGTCGACAGAGTTGCATGGCGCGAAAGTCGTTATTTTAGCTGCTACTGTCGCTACTGAGCGAATAGACAGTTTTGTGTGTCATGACAATCTCACTCGCCGATTCACCCGCTTTTAAACTTACCGGCTAGTAGCTTGTAAACTCGCTCAATATAATCGAGGCTTAAGTATCTACATCGTATTCAATTATACCATTCAGTGTTGTTAAAATACAAGATATTTTGTTAGTTTTTTATGAACTGATGTTCTAAAATGATTGTGTGCACAATCATGATAATTCGATGTTTTAACTTCTGCCTTCTCTGCCGATCTCATTAAAGATTTCACGGGTGCGTGAAAATCAACAATCGCTCAGGTATTTTGTTGAAATTTCAGCAATTTTCGCTCCAAGTTTGTTATTTTTTAAAGGTCAATACCGCCATTTATTAGTCATTCGGAAAAATTCCTCCCGCGTGAATAACAAATCAATCACAATTTATTAAATTCTTCAGAGATACATTTTTATGTAAGATTTTATTACGTAATATTTACGAGGTATTTTGCTACGAATCTTTTGAATTTTGAAGCTCTCCGTTCTATGACTTTTATGTAGCACTAAAAATGTGTTATAATAATTTACAATCATAAAAAAACAATAAACTCCAATGACGTTTCATATAATATATAGACTCGCCATCGTCTCGCAAATTCAAGATGAAATGTGGCAAGAAACAAAAACTCTGTTTTCAGTAAATTCGTCATTCAAAAGTTTTTCATGTATGAAAAAGATAGACATTCAAATGATATATGTGTGTGTGAACGACATAGATTTAGGATCGGCGACGTTTGCGTATTTACCCCGAATATTACTTTCTACAACGCGGTTGTGACTGAGATGTCAAGATACGCTTACTCGCTTACACTAAGTGGAATACGGAATTCTATATGAGACGACCTACTGTCACAGGTTGTTCTTCTCATGCTTAATTGTTTGCTATCTCACTTTCTCTAATGTCGCTAAAAATCTTCAAGAAAAATTGTATTTTTTATAATAATAAATAATTTGCATGTATTTACGAATGAAATGTTATTCCTTGACTTTTACTGGTGTTTGCCGTGTAATGGAAACATTTTCTCATCACACACGAGGGCATTTTGGCGATTTTTTAATGCAATTTACTTACAAGTAGGGCACGCGACCAGTTGAGTACTAAAACTACGACATCGACGACAAATACAATTGCCTTGGTTTTGACTTACCACTTTTGAAATTTCTACCACGCGTCTATAGATTTTACAACTCTCCATTACTGAATGAAGCCATTGGTACACGTACATTATATAATTTTCTTCATAATATTAATCTCAAACTGTATTCGCTTCTTTATTATTCAATATAACATAATTTACGTATGACTAAATTTAACATTTGACGATTATTACGAACACAAAAGCGCGAATAACTCTAATAAAAAAATATTTACGATCTCGCGGATTTTTTAATACTTTTGTTGAAAGCAGTAAAATCTATTTTCCGTTTTTACAATCGTGATTACATTTCTTATCTATGACATCTATGACGCTTTCGTTTTGTGAGTTTTAATCTTTAATATCCAATTAATTTAAGAAAGTTATTATTATGTTTTTATCAGATGATGTCCAAGAATTATTCTCAAATATCCGGCCGTCAATTCTATTTGTGACCGTCTCTATTCCTTGTACTAATTTCTGGTCTAGCCACCTCCCGCTCGTCTCCTCCTGTCTTCTGTTCTCCTGGTTTCTCGTCTTCCTAATGCGGCCGAGGAGACAATTTAAAGAGTTATTCTTCAATCAACATGATTGAACGGTACAACAGCAAATTGATGTGTTTTCATTGGCGCTCTCAGACTGGGTTGCCTATTTTCAGTCTAGCTACTTTGGATGCTGTGATTTCTATAGCACAGCTCACGCAAAAGTGGTGAGATTGATTACCGATTAATAGATTGGAGATTTTATTATTTTTTGTCATCGTGTTATTTTCGTCTCAAGGTTGGATAATAAGGATTTTCTTGATTGTTTTATAATGACGTGAAAGGATACTATTAAAATCAAATTCCCATCCGTTATTTCCTGGAAAACTGAATTTAAAACGTTTTCTAAATCCGTGAATTACTTTAAGAAATTATATTTTTTAGCCTCGCTCGATGACATTGAGCGAGTTTACAAGCTACTATCTGGGAAATTCACTATCTATTAGTAAACTCGCTCAGTATTATCGCATTACTTGCTAACTAGCAGATTGTGGACAATCTACGAAAAAAGTTGAAAGGTGGTCAATTTTACTCGCTACTCGCTCGAGATGGCGGACCAACAGCTGATTTCGTAACTATCAGAATTAGTTCGCGCGGGAGCCGTAATTCTCGCTACTGGCTAGCGTGTGGCGCTAGCTGCGAACTCAAGTTTTTTACAAAATGTCGACCGAATTGGTTCGCGCGAGAGTCAATTTTAGCTGCTACTGTCGCTACAGAGCGAATAGACAGTTTTGTGTCATCATGACAATCTCACTCGCCGATTCACCCGCTTTTAAACCTACCGGCTAGTAGCTTGTAAACTCGCTCAAAGGCCCAAGTTTCTTGAAGTACGGTAAATATAGAGAAAATGGAGACAGGATTAATACTCTCATTTTATTTTAAAAACATTTTGTAGTAGTTAGACAACAAAGAGAAGTAAATATTTCAGTTTCTGGGAATGGAAAATAATGCATTTTAGTAGATATTTCGTTAAAAACGAATAATTTGACTTCTTTTCTTCAGGCCATGTTTTGATGAAATAATATTAAAATTGTTTTTGGGCTACTTTATTTATTTATTTTTTAAATCAATCCAAACTACAGGAATCTGTTTTAGGATCCTAGTTTAATGTTTTGGGTTAAATAAGAACAGAAAAAACTAACCTTAAAACTTTGATGTCAAAACAATGGTCGATGTTTTGGGTTAAATAAGAACAGAAAAAACTAACCTTAAATCTTTGATGTCAAAACAATGGTCGATGTTTTGGGTTAAATAAGAACAGAAAAAACTAACCTTAAATCTTTGATGTCAAAACAATGGTCGATGTTTTGGGTTAAATAAGAACAGAAAAAACTAACCTTAAATCTTTGATGTCAAAACAATGGTCGATGTTTTGGGTTAAATAAGAACAGAAAAAACTAACCTTAAATCTTTGATGTCAAAACAATGGTCGATGTTTTGGGTTAAATAAGAACAGAAAAAACTAACCTTAAAACTTTGACGTCAAAACAATGGTCGCCAAGTGAACAGTCCATTTTCGGATACGGAAACACTTACTTCCCGTTTTATGTAACTATTGCACAGTATTTTAATTGGAAATGTGCCTATTGAGAGGAAACATGGTTGCCGAGAAATTTGAATAATAGGCATTTTACCAAACTGTTGTCACTGTCGTTTTTACCCGTTTTTCTTCATTTTCGTGATCTTTATTATTTTATTTATTTCTGAAATTTTCTTTGCTGAATCGTCAATTTTATCGACTGTTTATCGATTTTATGTCAATTTTTATTAACTTAATTTTATTTTTAAATTCTATCAGGAGTACATGAAATTAATGAGATGTTGTTGTTTGTTTTCAGACATTCACAGCATGGTGCAACAGCCACCTGCGAAAGGCCGGCACAGCCATCGAGAACATCGAGGACGACTTCCGCAACGGGCTGAAGCTGATGCTCCTCCTGGAGGTCATCTCCGGGGAGACACTACCAAAGCCCGACCGCGGCAAGATGCGCTTCCACAAGATCGCCAACGTCAACAAGGCACTTGATTACATCGCGTCCAAAGGTAACCACCGACTTCTACATCTCAATCAGGAGGCACCAAATGTTCTCCACTAGCTCCTACTCTTAATTCTTTAAACATGTGAAGTTTTGATGCTATAGAAAAACTGAGAACTTTACTGCGGTACCTCGATTCTCGTTGCTATCAACCCCATCCGAGTCAGGTGGAGTTAGCCTCGTTTTTCATGATTTCGTTACTGGAAAGCTATAGAAATACCGCAGATGTACTATTTAAAAAAAATAGCCACAGAAGAAGGTAATCACCATCATCATCAGTATATTAATACGTGAAGCAAAAACTTTGTACCCCTTTTTACGAAAATTGCGCAGACGGAGGAGTATGAAATTTCGCACACTTATAGTTTATATAGAGAAGGAGTGCCGAATGCTAATATTTTTTTAAATTATGCATAAAAAATACATTAATCAATAAAAAAAAAATTACACATTAAATTAATTTTGGTCGAGTTTCGACCATTGGGCGACCACTAGTATTAATAAATAAATCTAAACGAAAATATGAAAAAGAAAAAGACACCAAAAATAAAAAGATAACAGTCGTAACTTTTCTCTTACCGGGACAAACGTCTTAACCAACTCGGCCATTGGGACCTCTTATTTTCATTTTTGTCGATCTTACATTTCAAATTTTTTTTCAATTTTTTTTCAAATTGCAATCCGAAACTTTGGTTTCATAAAGTGTAGATTTTACTTCTTGTGTGGTAAATTTTTAATTTAAAGCGTGGTGTTGTTCTCTAACACTGTTTAGATCATATTTCTCACTACAATAAGTAAGGGAGACACAATAATTTCTATGAGACCTATATGAGTTGTTCCATAAAACGAACAAATTAGCTTGATGGGTTAAGCCAACCATAAAATATACAAGTAACAAAATGACACAGGTCCGTCACCCAATTTCGCCACCTAAACATTACCTTAGGACGGGTTGTTTCAAAAAATTTGATGAGTTCATCAAATATTTGAAGTTAATTTTCAGGTTCTGTGTACGTTCTTTTCGAGTTCTGTTTTTTTATCATCATAGGCCAGCTGCTTCACAAAACTGAAATCGTCACAGAACTTGAATAGAACTTACACAGAACGTGAAAATTAACGTCAAATATTTGACGAATTCGTCAAATTTTTTGAAACAACCCACCCTTAATAATAAGTCATTCAAATCATTAAAATTCATTTTCATTAATAACACTAGCCCATTTATGGAACCACTGGATGCACTTCCTATATTTATGACATGTAAGGAGGTGAAAACAATGGATTTTGTTCTTTTATTTATGTTATATGAATTTTTAATTTCAAGATGTTTAGATAAAAATTCTCCTATTTATAAGACATTATTCTATTCAAGTACTAAGATCGTAAGTCACCGCTAAAACATCACTAAAAGGCACCCGATATCCAAGTTTTTCAGGCCTTAACCTAATTCTACTTGTATGCAATCAAGCTTTATTATTGTTTAGAAAGAGCTTTCATTTTTTAGCTATTTCAATTTGCTATTAAAATTGGTGTCATTTAGTTAGTACATTTCTACCTCATTCTGTTTTGTTTCTTTTATCACAAAATGCATTAAACTTTTCATCCATTGCTGGTTCTATAACATATGTTTAATTGTTTTTCCAGGAGTTAAGCTCGTCTCCATTGGCGCAGAGGAGATTGTTGATGGAAACCTGAAGATGACCCTCGGCATGATCTGGACCATCATCCTCAGGTTCGCCATCCAAGACATCTCCGTTGAAGAGATGACGGCTAAGGTAAATTTAAAACAACACAAGTCAAGTTCAAAAAATATTTTTTTTATTAAAACCAACACGTAGACAATACCGTACTTGATAAAGTGATATTTTTATTTTTGTCGTGACCCAGTAGAGGTAATATCCGAAGGCAAACTAAAATAATAAAGTCGATACTTGAAATAGAGCATAAAGGAGTAACTATTCTAATCTAAACCTATTTTTCGATTGTGATCTTTATGTCTAAAATGAAATCTTCCATTCAGGACAGCGTTGCCGGATCAAATTCAAAATCAGATTTATGTCCAAATTACAGAATTTTTCAGTACCGAAATTTCCACAGATTTGATTAAAAAAAACTCGTGTTTCTCCCTACATCTAGGGAGGAATCCATAGATATGGCAACGCTGATTCCAGATTCGCTGATTTTACTATTATTTCTACAACAATACATAATATGAGTTAAATCTCACGGAGAGAAAATTCCAATTCAATAATGTTGCCAATAGATAACATTTTACAAATAATGATCAATTTAAAATTTGCCGAAACTAAAAATGTGTTTTATGCTTCATTGCATATTCATTTTGGTTTAAATTTAGCCGGCAGAGGCAAGCCAATATTTTTCATTGCAAATAGCTGTGAAGGGCAAATTTTTTAGTTCAGCTGGCGCGAGGTTAATTAGTCACAACAATCCAATAATATCACATAATCAATTCTATCCAATTTAATTTTATATTTTCGTCTCATCAATGAAATGCCACCATGAATCAATCATATTTATCATTTTAGAATTAAATTACAGTATCGCCATAAATCATGTTTAAAATTTATAAATTAATAATAGATACTAGTTATATGATTTAATTTTTTATCGCACTCCATAGCTTATTTATTTATCAAAGAAAGCAGAATTTCAGTTTATATGTTTATTTTCCTGAAGAAGGTTGAGTACAACCGAAACCGGTCGACGAATATAAATTAAAATAGTGGTTTTAAACAAAGAACCTGTCTCATTTTGCTCACTTATTTTCTGTCATTAAACCTATTGCTTATTTTGAGTGCAAAATACTTCTGAAGCAATATTGGAAATCTTATCTCTGTAACATTGAGAAATGTTTCCAAAGGATAATTATGTTTTGCCAGCTGCTTGCCAAAGTTTAAAATACTTTGACCAATTTTCTGGCATTGGGTATTGCTAGTTTTAACTAGAATTCCTAACTATTCTCTATTTTTTTGTGGTATTTCAAATTGCAATATTTTCCACTCTCATTGATATCTTTTAAAATATAATAAATTCTCCTTTGAACTTTCAAGAGTATTTCTAGCATACTTATTACGAAATTACACAATAACTTTTTTAAACATTGAAGACCATATAAGCGATTCTCAGACGAAAATTTGAAACAGAAAAATCAGAAAAACATTCGGTCGCATCTGTCTTCTATAATTAAATTTTACAATTCGAGGTTTTACTCATTAAGTTATTAAAAAAAAATTCCTTTATAAAATTTCTTGTTTTCTCTCGTTGATCAATTTTTTCAAAACTAATTTATCACATCTAACCTAGATAATTCATATTCTGAATATGCAATTCTGTCTTGTTTATATTGGTAATCGAAAATTGCATTAGGTTTGACTTATTATTTTCAACAAGGTTTATCGTAACAATAGTATTTTATTGTAAAAATTGTGATGATGATTGAACATTTAAAATAATGTAATACCACACAAGAGTCATAACTACCCCGAGCCTGGGCAACTATTACATCCCCATTTATTTATTTTTGATCTTTGAGTCTGAAAGAAAATAGCATAGGGAAGAATATCATTAGGAGATACCTGGCTTTGAAATTTAGTCTCTAAGCATAGCTTTAGCTATTTCAATTAATATTTCCATTTTGAAAAATGATCTTGCACCAGGACTTGATTGAGATTATTTTCCACTCTAGATAGAGATGGAAATACACCTTACTTAATTAATTTGTTTAAATTCTGTATGTGAGAAACACATACGTCGAAACCCTCTTCAGAAGTTTTCCAAGGGACCGAAAAAAGAACCTTCTTAAGCGGGATCTTATATGTGGGCCATTCAGTCTTCAAGGGATGGAAAACTTCTTAAGCAGGAAAACTTCTTAAGAGGGTTTCACTGTATTATAGTTTTTTTCTTACATTTGTGTCTGTTACCTGTGTTTCCAAATCCAACATCACCGCCCTACCGACGAGTTCATAATGCAATTAATATGATGTGGCGTATCACTGATCAAATATTCGTTTATCAAATTCCAGGAAGGCCTGTTGCTCTGGTGCCAGCGCAAGACCGCCCCCTACAAGAACGTCAACGTGCAGAACTTCCACCTGTCCTTCAAGGATGGTCTGGCCTTCTGCGCCCTCATCCACCGTCACAGGCCCGACCTCATCGACTACTCCAAGCTGTCCAAGGACAACCCACTGGAGAACCTCAACACCGCCTTCGATGTGGCCGAGAAGTACCTGGACATCCCTAGGATGTTGGACCCTGATGGTATGTCCATGATTGCTTCGCCTTCATTTCTTCTTTTCTTAGCATTAAGTACTTTATCAATATTGTGATGTGTGTTTGAAAGAGAGGACTTGAAGACGCTGTAGTGTAATAAATTGGATAATCGAGTTTTATGGTGAATAATTTTTGGGTTTTTATGCCGTGTTGCGTCTCCTGTATTTAGCCAACGTCACAGTGCCCAAGAACAGATGTATATGAGTTTGTCTGCTTCCCAACTATTGCAAACATGGAAAGAACAATGCAACAAATGGAGGGCTGAATGCAGAAGTACTTTTATGATGTTTGTAAAAGTAAGGGCAAAAGAATAAATGATTGAAGCGTAATGTAAAAAATTATGATGAGTTTGTTTAGATGGTTTTGATACGTAAAGCTGATGGAAGAAGAAAGACCAGGAGATTTTATGATGTGCAAGAGGATAGAAGAAATGGAGGACTTACCTCAAAGACATAGCGTACTTTAAGAAGGCTGTTGTCCAATTGTCCAATCCAAATTTATGCCATTTTGTTCCATTCACAATTGTGAAAGTGATTGCAAGGATTTCTGCAATCTATTTATATAGTTAAATTATCTCATATTACGAAAATTCCAAACTACAAGTTGCCAAGTGACAAATTTCATTAGTAATGATATAAAATCTTAGTATTGAGTGGGTGGCTCAAGACATGCCGAGCTATCTTGGCAAAGTGTTATGTGGCCCATTTTCTCAAGTTTTATTTGTCCAGAACAAAGTGATTCTGCAAATTTATGTCAACTATAAATAATAATGCTTTCTCTTACATCACTGTGGTTTGAAATTATCCAAGAATTATATTACAGTCCCCATTGCTTGCCAACGCAATGTATTCAAACTTAATTTCTTTATTTTATTTTACATCGAATTTATTTCTGCTGGGTATGTTTGACAAAATATCTTCTTGTTTGTTATTCCTTTAATGAGCCAATAGTCCTGGTAAACCAGGTTCTGTGCCATACAAATACCTGTGAGCACCAATTTTTAAGATGCTTGTGAAAATTAATTAGTCCAGATGCGGTTGCATCCAAAGCAAAGCCTTCCACTTTGTCAGTGATCAACATTTTCTTTAAATTCAAGTTATCAGTTTAGCGAAGAATGAACTTATTCAAAATGTTATTGGGTTTCATTGCAGGCAAATGGTTGACAGTATGTCCAAGACTATGATCAGAATGTGCTGTTTTTGGCTTTTATCCTTTGTAACTAGGATGAAATAAAATGTTCGCATTTGTTTATTACTCGAGGGCTTAATGTCAAAACTATCTACACTATCACTATTTACAAAAAATGTATGAATAATTATTCCAGATCTTAAAGTCAAACAACTTTACCTACAAAAAAACATATGTACCAATAAGTAGATTGCCTAAAGTCAAACGACTTAACTATAAAAAGACATACCAATTATTATTATTGATATGTTTTTTGTAGATAACATTGTTTTGACTTTAATCGATTATGTATTTTTTTGGAATGTTGTTTGACTTTAAGACCTAGAATTATTTGTATGTTTTTTGTAGATGCATAGTTTGACATTAAGCCCTCGTATTCATATTGTTGTTATGTCTATTGATTTTATGATTCTCAATATTGATTGAGTGGTCAGATGTTGTTTGCCTTGTTTATTAGATAAAATTATACCCTTTTTCATTACAATGCTAATTTCATAGATAAATCGAATAATAAGTCAAGTCAATCATTACTTAGATCTAAGATCGTCCTGTTGTTTGCTTGGAGCAAATATTATGCTTGTAATTATCACGAATTTAATATTCTTGTGAAATATTTAGAAATTTTCATTCGGATTTCAAATAACACAACTGTTTTTCAAACACTTGTATAATATTTAGAAATATTTATTATTTTGTTTTGCGTTAATTGCAAAAGTTTTCGTAATGCTTATATTATGAAATAAATAAATTTGTGACAGAACTACTAGAGAATGCATATATTTTAAATGTATAGATACTAAATCACTTGACAAGGAAAGTCAAAACATAGGGAATGTTACAACATATCTTGGGGATTTCAAAACATGGATAGGGAATGTTACAACATGTCTTGGGGATTACAAAACATTAATAGGGAATGTTACAACATGTCTTAGGGATTTAAAAACATGGATAGGAAATGTTACAACATTCTTAGGGATTTCAAAACATTGATAGGGAGGGAATGTTACAACAAGTCTTGGGGATTTCAAAACATGAATAGGGAATGTTACAACATATTCAGGAAATGTTTAATGTCCTTTTCAGATCTGATAAACACACCCAAGCCCGATGAGCGTGCCATCATGACCTACGTGTCATGCTACTATCACGCTTTCCAGGGGGCCCAGCAGGTGATGCACACGTGCCAGACATGTGAAACTCACGCCAATAGCATGAACTTAACATGATTTGATGTTATATTTCTTTCCCTTGCAGCCCTGATTGAGATATGCAGTTGAATCGTTTAATTTAAAATCATATGGAATCATTTTGACTTTATTTCATTTTAATTGCTATGAGCGAACCGAATTCTATATATTAATTAAATTAAAACCAATTTTTGTGGTTATGATTTTTTTTTCGGAGACCAATTTCTATGGTTATGAGTATTTTTGCAAACCAATTTGATTTATCAAAAAGTTTATTTAACAGCTTATTATTTTTATGATTCCACATGATTTGAAATCTATGCCTTGTTTTACCCGCTTCCTTTACAAAGACCTTTTTGTATTTTTTAACAGCTTACTTTTTAAATGCCCCCCCTCTCATGTTGTTATGTATCAGTATACTTTGAAATCTAATATTCATTGCTCACTGAAGTATAATGAAAACATATCAAATTGTTTATATCTGTTTGTAATAACCCTGCCCTGCGTTTTTTTAATACTGTTAAAATAATCTGGAGATAAATTAATATTTCTATTCTGAAATTAAACTGCAACCCTGTTTTCTTCACTATAAATAAGCCTTTAAGTAGGTACCTAAAATAAATAAAATGTTCAGTACCTACCCACACAAAATTTGTGTAATAATTGAACTTATTCCAAATTTGAAAATATATTTGGAACTTTTAGCTGCCAAAATAAATTCACATTTTTGTACACTTCATAGTTCATATCATTGTGGCATTATTTTGTCTCCAGATTTCTTTGTTGTTGGTTGAAAATAATAAACAATTTATTGTAATTGATGAAATTAAAATAAAAGCATGCTAATAATTGGACCTGCTTTAACACAGACCTTCAGAACACTGCCATGCCAGACGAGAGGGCGGTCATGACTTATGTCTCCTCGTATTACCACTGCTTTTCTGGTGCCCAAAAGGTTTGTGACCACCTATCAGAACGCTAGCTTTATTTAACCCTTAATTAATGAATACCAATATATTTTCTATAGCTTCCAATTCTTTGCTAATAGTAATGACGGTATCATCAATGTATTGGTAATACCTATAAATTAAATCATCAGCTCAGTTTAATATTGTCAATGCCATAATATTCTAGTCGATGCTACCAAGAAAAGTGAATCTAAGATTTTTCATTCCAGAAAAATAAATTTTCATTCATTCATTTTCGACAAATGGAGTACCTATTATGTTTGCTAATTTTGTTTGTATATTTTTTCCCTCCAAATTTAAATTGCTGTCAAATTTGTATTTATTTATCTATAGCTATTGTGTTTGTGCTGATGATTTCAGGCTGAAACAGCTGCCAACCGCATCTGCAAAGTCCTCAAGGTCAACCAGGAAAATGAGCGCCTCATGGAGGAGTATGAACGCCTCGCCAGCGATGTGAGTACTTTCCCTTACTATTTTACTATAATTCCTAACTCTGATAAACTACACCACAGAAATACCAAATCATTGTGATAAGTTTCTTCTCCTTTTCGCAATTTAGTCCAAACGGCCTTATCCAAGTAAATTTTTTTTTATTTAATTAAAATCAAATTTGATAGTTTTATTATCAAGTTCTGCAATTATTTTAGTTTGTACTTTTGTTACAGCTGTTTCAGTTTACAAGACCATTTTCAAACTGTCATGGGCTTGTAAACCGAAATAGCTGTAACAAAAATACATACTAAAATACTTGCAGAACTTGATAATAAAACTATCAAATTTGATTTTAATTAAATATAAAAAAAATTAAATGGAGTTCTACGAATTGAACACAACAACAATTAATAATTTTTAATAATTAATTAATTATCCCAGTTAAGTTCGTGGCCACCTGGATTTTACAAAGCTGTAGTTGAAAATCACACCGCAGCGATATAACTTCATCATCATAATTATTTTCTTCTCCTGTATCTAGCAGAGTTCTTCAGACGGCCTTGCCCTGGACTAAGTTGGTGGCCAACTTGATATTACATTGCTAAATATACGCACCACAGCAATACCACTTCACCGTCGTAATTAGTTTCTACTCCTTTTCGTAGTAGAGTCCTCCAGAGAGCCTTATTCCAAACCGATTTAGTGGCCACCTTGATTTTGCATTGCTGTAGCTGAGAATGCACACTACAGCGATGTCACTTCATCATCATAAGTTTCTTCTTCTTTTTGTAGCAGTGTCCTTCAGAAGGCCTTGTCTTGAACTAATTTAGTGGCCACCTGGATATTTGCTCCCCTTCGGTCCTTGTGTTTTTTCTTTGTCAGTATGTCTAATGTGAGTGGTTTTTGGTTTCCAGCTGCTGGAATGGATCCGTCGTACTATGCCCTGGCTGGGAAGCCGTCAGACTGACAATTCCCTCGCCGGATGCCAGAAGAAACTGGAAGACTACCGCACATACAGGTATGCTTCTATTTTTTAGTTTTATACTTATAGTAACATGATTTATACAACATAACATTAGTTGCCAGCATTGTTCAATAGATAAAAGTCAAAACAAAGTCATATTTAGAAGGGTGTCATGTGAGTCTGCCATTTTGAATATCCATATTTGTTTACACATTTCCAATAAATAATTTTGATTGTGGCAGCCGCAAGTTACTTTCTCTGTCTGTACCTTAGTTTAGTAGAATTTTTAGTACCCATCTAGCCAAATATTACATTCATGAGTGTCATTTTTATGTAAAATAAAAATATCGAAAATTGCCAAAAAATAGTTTTGTAAGATAAGTGTAGACATTCAGAACGATGACATATTCTTATGAATGTTTTCTTACATTGTCATTATTTTATTGGGCTTACCTTCTGCAATTCTTTATTTGTCTCTAAAAATAATATTGATACCCACATAGTTGGGTATTTTATCTAGCAAACTATTAATTTAACCATTACCTTTTCTATGTGTGTATGTATGTATTCTACTTTTGCAGCGACGTGAATTTGTTCTCAAACTGTGATGTAATGATGTTAATGTTCTTGTAATTGCAGACGCAAGCACAAGCCCCCACGTGTGGAACAGAAGGCCAAGCTGGAGACCAACTTCAACACCCTCCAGACCAAGCTCAGGCTGAGCAACCGTCCCGCCTACATGCCCACCGAGGGTAAAATGGTTTCGGTTAGTCTAAACTCCATATCACATCATTCATTCATTCATTCATCATGTGTAGATTTCTTTTTGAACATCTTTTTGATGAATCTTCTTATTGGCATCATACCTATTATGATCGCACTGGAAGGAAAAATTGGTTAGATCATATTCTATTATTTTACAGGGTCTCCGGAAACTCGTAGTACAAAAGGAAACTGGTCAAATCTACATCACAGATGGAACCCAAAAAACTTTTTAAAATTTTTTTGGCAACTAAGGGGTTAAAAAACTTTTGTAGTCAGTTCTATCCTTCAATGCATTTTAAAAGACATTAAACAGCAGATATTTTTTCAATATTGACCTAAAAAATTCCTACTTTTGACTCAATTTATTCGAAAACGAAAGCTCTAATAAAAAAAAGTTATACCGCACAATTGACTAAATGAGGTGTGTAAAATCAAAGGCAGCAATCTCCAAAATACCGGAAAAAAGTTGTAAATGCTGTTTCTTATTCATTCGAAATGAGAACCTAAATTCAATTTGCAAATCTGGTTAGTTGCAAACTCGGCTTTCTCCCATCAAAATCAGAGTTTGAAAATATTTATCAAAGGCAAAGATATCAATGTGTTTTTAGCCTTTTTTTCAAAAAAACGAAAGTTGAGATTGCTGCCTTTGCTTCTACACACCTCAAATGTGATTCACCAGTTTCCCGCTTCTACACTAGTTTCTAGACATGGATGTATAAACCACCGATCCATAATTATTAATATTGAGGATTCAAACTGTAACATCTTTAAGCAGTTCTGTTAATTGGCTGCAATTTTATTATGGTCTAAAATTTGATTCGCATGTATACCAAATGTACGCAAAATACTTCCAATTTGCCTTCATTCTATAATTATGACCGATCCACGCAGGTCTGCTTGAAATAGAATAAATTGTATTGATTTGTTTGTTGTTTTCCAGGATATCGCCAAGGCCTGGAAGGGTCTGGAGACCTCTGAGAAGTCATTTGAGGAGTGGCTGCTGAGCGAGATGATGAGACTGGAACGTCTTGAGCATCTTGCCCAGAAGTTCAAGCACAAGGCGGACATCCACGAGGAATGGACCCGAGGCAAGGAGGACATGCTGCAGTCCCAGGACTTCCGCCAGTGCCGCCTGAACGAGGTCAAGGCTCTCAAGAAGAAGCACGAGGCCTTTGAGTCTGACCTCGCCGCCCACCAGGACCGCGTCGAGCAAATCGCCGCCATCGCCCAGGAACTCAAGTAATTACCCTAATATCATATTAATATTACCAGATTACCACAACTGCTCTCTATGAGAATTTGATATCACTTTACCATTATTTAAAGTTGTAGTTTTAAGTCTAAAAACATTGCATTAGGTTTAAAATTTTATTTAACATTCAGAGGGGTAGAAAGCACTCCCAACCCCCGGTTTTGCTTATCGTTTTGGTGGCTTGAATCGGCAAAATATTGCATTCTAAAAACTGCCTTTTCTTGTATTGTCACAGGAAAGCGATTCACCTATGCCCACAACCATCTACAAACATTCTTTTTATATTTCATCTCATAGGGGACCTATTTATGCTGCATGTCCGAAAACTCGCAGTATAAGCGGGAAACTGGTGAATTTATTCTAGTATCACACAGAAAACATGAAAAAATTTTTTTTTTTTCAAATTGAACATTTTGATCTGTTTTTTTTTTCACTTTTCTTCCTTTTTATCGCAACTAATGGATTATAAACCAAGAGCTGGGT
Organism: Glyphotaelius pellucidus; assembly: GCA_936435175.1. Classification (NCBI taxonomy): domain Eukaryota; kingdom Metazoa; phylum Arthropoda; class Insecta; order Trichoptera; family Limnephilidae; genus Glyphotaelius; species Glyphotaelius pellucidus. Next base: position 6,833,753 of record OW386548.1, on the reverse strand, counting down.
CCATGCTTCGACACATTTTAAAAGACTTTAAACAGCTGATATTAACTCCCTATTGACCGATTCCTTCAAATTTTACCTAAAAAATTCAAACTTTTTACTCGATTTACTCAACGAAAGCACAAATCATAAAAAGTTATACTATAAAATCGATTCCAGGTGTTATGTAGTTCTGGTTTTCCGCTTACACTACGAATTTCTGGACACCATGTATATCCGCGTCCAGCGGTCCTATGAAAATTCTTAGAATTTGTTTAAATTCTCAATTCATTTAATAAAGTTTTTCAACTCTGATGTTAACTACGTTTTTGGTGGTTGTAGCAGTGCAAGTTGCTTTATTGGGTCATTATATTGTACGTTAACTTTAACCTGTCAAATGCCTCACATATTTCGAAAAACTGCGCGGAAATTACCTTCCTGACTTTTGCTCAAATATCCGTATAAAAACAAAGAAATTGTTTTTTTTTAGATTGTTTTCTGTTTGACAGATAATGTTTCTTATTATTCATATATATTACATAATTATTTCTTTGCAAGTTTTCCCAGAATATCTAACTTTAAAAAAAAATGTATAAAAATTTTCCTACAAAAAAAAAAAAATATATCCATACAAAAATGAACTAATTATTTTATTTCTACACAAACCTGAATAGACACCCTACGTGAAAAAAAACAATCCGAAGGTGTTTTTGAAGATATAATGACATTGATACTTCTTTGAAAATGTAAAATATTTTCATTTTATCAAAAAAAATTCAAACGCCAAGTGTGCACTTTAGAATTTTTTTGTGACGCATTTCATAAGTTTATTATAACAATTCTTTCAGATTTTGGTAGTTTATACAACTGTTGTTTTTAATAATATTATTTTGTAATAGAAACCCGTAAATAGATAATGCTAAAAATATAATTGTTCATTATGACGTAAAAAATTTGACATTTCTACGACAATCTTACGAAGCTAACTTTAGTAACTTTTCTTTTGTGAAATGTTATAAAAATTACATCAAAATGATGTAAATAAAACTATCTTTCTGATGATATCTCAAATCTATTCTTTCCATAATGAATTTATATAAAAAACAATGAAAGTATGTACAGTTTACCTTACCAAATTCTGCCACTTTGTGGCATCGATATGAACTGACTTCATCCAAGATGGCCGCCGTGGCCTTATACAGATAAGGTCCATAGTACAGGGTGACACAATCATGACAATATAAATAAAATTTGCTTATATTTTTAATTATATTTATTTTAATTTTATGTACAATGAAAATACGTGAAATACATTTTTTTAAATTCAGATACTGTGTGGTTCAGTAAAAATAAAAGTTCAAGATATTTTTTTCATCATACTGTTTTCAGTTTTATAATACATGAAACACGTTTTTCAAACTTTGGTCGAGAGGTAAGGCTCCGGACTACGAGAAAAATCATTTTACACATACATAAATTTATTATTATAATATTCAAATTTTTAGACATTGTTTCTGTCCTCAACAAAAGTGGAAGATACAATGAATGGACACGAAACTTCAAAGATGCACAATGCACTTGTTTCAGTAAACATTTTTATTCAATAAATAATAAAAACCATAAATGACAACAACCAGTATCAAATTACAATCACAGATAACAAAATCCAAGTAACGAACGCAATACCCATTCAACAAATAACAAAAAGTAAGCCTCCGGACTATGAAAAAAATCATTTTACACATACATAAATTTATTATTATAATATGTATTCAAATTTTTAGATATTGTTTCTGTCCTCCACAAAAGTGGAAGATAAAATGAATGGACACGAAACTTCAACCGATGCAAAGACGCACTTGTTTCAGTAAACATTTGTATTCAAATGATGCACAAATACCCATGCAATAAATAATAAAAACCATAAATGACAACAACCAGTATCAAATTACAATCACAAATAACAAAATCCAAGTAACGAATGCAACACCCATTCAACAAATAACAAAAACCATAAATAACAAAACCCATAAAACCATAAAACCCAAAATAACATGATAACGAACAACATAAAAAAACACCGATCCAACAAATAGCGGCACGCTCCCTGAACTGTAATTGTGGGACTGCCACTATTAGGTATAATGAATTTCCTCTTCATGGCAATTTTTTAGGTTTTGTAACAAAAAATAAAAAAAGGTAATCTAAATTGTAAAAAAAACGATTTGAAAATAAAAAAAAAATGGAAAAAAAATTATAAATGTTCTAATTTGTGGTAATCCATAAAACACCCAATGCAAAGGAAAACTTTGCACTGGTAGCACACCGTACTAACATCCTTTCGTTTTTTACGTATTGTGCACAGTACGCACCTTTTGCGAATGCGTCGATTCCCACTGTTCATGTCAATGGATTCTTTTGGATAATGGTCAAGTGCATGATTTAATCTTGGATCCACGGGAAGAGCGTGTTCGGCAGAGTAAGTCCACGGTCTGGGTACAGTCAAAGAGGGATAGTGACGCGCTAAAATCTCAGATGCCAATTGCTTCCTGAATACACGATGAAGAATTGGCTTACCTGGGTCTTCTTGGTGAAGGTGCCTAAAAATCACCATGCTATTCAAGACGCTGACATTGAGCAGGCGACGAAATACCTTAATGTACCATTTGTTACCCCGCGTCCTCTCCATGCGGTAAGAGGATAACAGCGAATCTTTGTTATCCACTCCCCCCATGAAGCGATTGTATTGGACCACAGATAGAGGCATTTGGTATTTCTCTAACCCTCTTTGACCTTCGACCGTGTCGGTGTTGTGGTAGGTAGACACCATGGTGACAATTTTAATGTCATTCCAAGCAACGACTGACATGTCACCACAGTGTCTGCCAATAATGGTATGCCGTGGCACTCTCTTCTTCATGTCCTTAACAATATCAGGTACCATCTTTCGGTTGCGATTGAGGGTACCGATAAGATCGGTATTCCTCTGTTTCAGGTACCTAGTCAATGGCATGCTATTATAAAAATTGTCCATGTAGAGGCAGTACCCTTTGTCAAAGAGCCCCTCCATGAGTTTGAGTACAACTTTAGAAGTTTTACTAGAAAACCCAAGATGGTTCTCTTCGACTTCTGTATTCTTCCCTGCATACATTATAAAGCGGTACAAATACCCTGTTGCCGATTCGCACAGCTCGTAGGTCTTAATGCCGAACCGAGCCGCCTTAGTTCGGATGCACTGCTTGAACCCTAGGCGACCCTTCCAGAGCAACAGGGACTCGTCTATGCTAATGTCTTCATGGGGAGTATACAGACTGGAAAACTTTTCATTCATCATATCCAATAGTGGTTTAACTTTTGCAAGCTTGTTTTGGTAACCGACTCTAGAAATTTTATCACTATCAACAAAGTGTAGGAACCGAATTATCAGAAGAAACCTATTACGAGACATTATAGATCTGAATTTAGGCATCTCTAAAATGTCTGTTGTCCAGTATTCTGATAAGCAGGCTCTGTAACATATGGACATGTACATAAACAAAGCGAAAACTACGTACAGTTCAGGGACCGTAACATCCTGCCACCCCTTCAACCTGGAGTGGGTGGACAGATTCAAAAGACCATCCTCGGTATTCACTTCGTCCAGTGCGCTCCATGCATACTTATTCGTCTGCTCCACGATATAGGTCATGGTTTCCATGTCCCATATTTTGGAGAAGACATCATATGGAGATGTAGCGACTGACGGAGGGAACACCTCTGCTGATGGGCCAGGCTGAAGGACGGCAAAATGCTCACGCTGGCCCGGGAATGTGGAGAAATCTTCGGACCAGGCGAAGACCTGCTCCTCCGGGTTTTCCTCTTCCTCCTCCTCCAACGGCTCCAACTCGTCCTCAGGTACCCCTGCTTCCACCAACGGTGGAAGCTCATCGCCTTCGAGCCAGTCGTCTTCAGTAAAATCAATATACTCGAACTCGATGCCGGGTGCCTATGGACAGAAAGAAAATAAAAAATTTATATAGCTATGTAAAGCGCCCTTGAGATAATGCAAGACAAAAATGGCACTGTAGAAGTTAGCCAAGTGTTATTATAATTACCTGAGTCGTCGGAGCCAGATACGTGGAGGATGTTGAGGGTGTCAGATCGGGCTCTGCATTATCCACGTGGATGGTCCTCGCCCGCCTCCCCCCAGGAAGCTGAAACTATAAACATTAATTGTTACACTAATTTCTCTCAATTTTGGAATTTCTCTCAATTTTTCTCTCAACGGCGTACAACCATCCTAATAGAACTATTACTAATACACAACATACCGTAGCGAGGACCCCACACCCTTCCGTCACCTTTCCTTTTTTGACAATTCGTCGGTCTGCCATTCTATAAAAATAGAAACAATCATGTATATCACATCATATAATCATCAATACGCTTGTATTTATAAATATTTTACAATTTTTGAAGAAAGTTCTTCGAAAGAAAAACTTCGTAATTTTTCTTTTCTTCATAATATAATATAAACAAAAAAAAAATTTTAACATACCTAACTGATATTATTTTGTGATATTTATTACTATTTATGAATAATTGAAAAATTTATAAACATTGAAAAATTAATTATAAAAAACAATTATTATAATTATAACGTATTATCGTATCCACCCAGTATGATCTTGTAAAAACGTTCATGAATAATTCAAATTCGACACATTACCACGAGAGGGCAGCACAGGTGTTCATAATTCCAAGAATCGTCCGTTCACGCATACATTCAAAGAACAACCAATACACGTGAGCGATCGGCCGGCGTGGTTCATTTATTTATTTAGAATATTTTTACTAAATATTGATGAAACAAAGGCTTTGATACATAATCTAAATAGATTTCTCTACATAATGATGTACAAATCTTTATAACATTACGCTATTTACACGTAAACATCAACCTACAAAGTCAAAAATTTTTATTTAGCCGTATTTGAAGTGCCTGTGGCCCGGAATTTCATTTTTCGTAAAATAAAAACTAAATATGAACAGATCAAAGGCGTTGATATATTATCTCAATTGATTTTTCTACCAAATGAAAGACAAAACATTGCAAACTATACGAAATATCACACACAAAACTGAAGACAAAACTAAAAACTTTGTCGAACAAAAAATGGCATTTACTTTGACGTAATATATTGTCGGTATATTTTCACTTACCGTATTTTATATTTACTGTAACACATTCTATAGACAATAAACTATACGTATAAACAACTTTACTTACGTTTATTTGTTGAATTTGATTAATTTCGGAGCTTTTTCTGTAGCTGTTGCGCACTGTATTCACTTTATCGTCGGCGGTTGAAAAGGACGCTTCAAGAAGCCATAGAAAAATTCAAAACAATTATTTGGAAGGGACTAGACGTACTGTAGGTTCTGGCATCGTGAAGTAAGAGAATAGCGCAAGCGATTCTGACCTTGTCTTTCATACGTTTTCTTTATAATAAAGGGTGAAAATCGCATCTCAAAATTTTTACTTTTAATTTTATTATTCGGCTGTAGAGTGCGCACATGTGCGCGAACGGCACACGACTTGTTAATCACAAATTTATTTTTTTTACTAATGATTGTTACAATTGATTGTAGCACCCTGGAGTACCACGACTCTGGCAGCGTGAATGCCCGCTGCAAGAGGATCTGCGACCAGTGGGACCGCCTGGGCGCTCTGACCCAGCGTCGCCGCACCGCCCTGGACGAGGCGGAGCGCATCCTAGAGACCATCGACGTGCTGCACCTCGAGTTCGCCAAGCGCGCCGCTCCCTTCAACAACTGGTCAGTACAATACAGTACCTACATCTAAACTAGACACCTACACAACATACTAACCTACTATTCATTATCCCTAAGAATCAAACTGTAGGCGTATCCACTTTAACCCATTGAGAACCGCAAGAAACATCAATAAATAAAAATATTTTTTTGTTAACAGGTCTCGTGCCGTTGGCGCACCGGTGCGCGCCCTATAACCGAATAAAAAAAAAAAAAAATTTTTGAGATGCGATTTTAAACCTTATGTATAAAGAAAATGTATGAAGGACAAGGTCAGAATCGCTTGGGGCATTCTTGTTCTTGACGTAACAGATATAAGGAACACACCTAGCCTCTCAAATAATCATCTTTGCACATATCTATGACTTTCGAAATGACATTTCTGCCGCGATTTGAGCTGTCAAACTTTGAGCGTCGCATGTCATGAAAAGATCGATAAAACTATCAATTTGTCAAATAAACGCAAGTAATATTATTTGTAAGCATAGTTTATTGTTCAGGGAACGTGTTTCGGTAGATATTATATACGATAGCATAAAATAAATCCGCAAAATATTACGTCAAAGTCAAAACATCGCGAAATTTTCGAGTTTCCTCCCGTGGCTTTTAAGAGGTTAAATCCAACATGCAGGCAATACCGTACTTAACCTTTTTACGACGATGTTAAAGAATTTGCAACACTTGTGGACGGGTATTTCTCGCATATATGCATCGTGTATAAATGACACTCGTCTTTTAGGCACACAATCGGTTGGCATGCATACATGAAGCTCGTCTCAAATAGGTATATAAAGTGGCATTTTTGTTTTTGTCTTCAACTAACGAAGATGTAAAATTCAAAGGCAAAATGAATATTTAAAGTCCTCGATGCACCTGATTGCCAGACGAAAATACGCAGAGCTGCGTGAAAATTACCTTGATGAGTGTTGACCTAATATCCAAATAAAAGCTATGATTTATTTTACTTTTTGCATTTATTTTCAGTTTACCAGTTAATATATTCAAAATTAATAAAATACTTGGTTTTAACCACTTTTGTTATTGTTTAAAAAACCAACATGTTTCGTAAGCAATGCTTTCTTCATCAGGATTTACTTAAAACTGTTAAATAAATAAACCCTGATGAAGTAAACATTGCTTACGGAAACTTGTTGGTTTTTTAAATAATAAAAGTGGTTAAAATAAGTATTTTACTAATTTTGAATTAAAATGGTGCCACGAAATAAGTTTGCTGTGTTTGAAGAAGTTAATATGTCTTATTATTAGTATAGTTTCAAATTTTATATCGTAAGATGTTTCCCCAGAATAGTTTATTATGTAGCCTGAACCGTCATTTAAAACCTTTATTGAGAGAAGCATTCTCTAATTCCCTTTCGCGTGGCCTTCCCCGATCTTTTTTAGTACCTTGTGGCTGTCAAGTGGTCACCAGATGCTACACAAAAGTATATACCTACACCTAACTTTTGTTTATGGCATTTTTTCTCATTAGCGTTTTAAATTCCGTCGCTGGCATTTTCGTTTCGTATTAGCTCCGAATTTATAACGATTTTTCCCCAAAAAAGCAATAATTATTTCAAAATAATACTTTATATTATAACAGCGAGGCTGTTCGAAGTATTTTAAAATTAAAAAAAACAGAGTTTAAGACCGATAAACAACAAAAAAGTTTGTTTGCGTTTTAGGTCCTTTGTTTCTCTGTTCTTTTCTTTGTGTGTATCTTGTGTTGTGAGTGATTTGTGTTGTGTTTGATTAACGATGAACGGGTCTGAGAAGTCCTCATCCGATTCGGTAGAGGAGATAAATAAAGTGATTTTACCACTGCCAAAAGAGCCGATGCGAAAATTGACGAAATTCACGAAAAAATATCGTATCGATAAACTTTCGTCAAAAGTGGAGCGTGTAAGCTCATCTATTCAAAACTTTATGGCATCAAAAACATGGGGGATAGAAATTTGGAATCCGAGGTTGACAGATCTTCGGAAGATCGTGAGATACACGAGGAGAGGAGTGCATCAACTTCACTAGAGATTGGTCTCGTTAATCCTAGCCAGGAAAAGCGGGAATTTAAACCGATCGATGGCGGAAGTGACCTGTAAGGAGCCAACAGTTCCTACAGCTGTTGTAAGCCGCGTGAAAAAGATCGAGGGTTTACAGCACTTCGGTTCGCCGGAGTGGAACGAAGTGAGGTATGGGGATGTGGTATACCTTGCCAATCCCATGTTCAACCAGTTGGAGGTGAATGGAGGAGTTTCTCCATATTATTGCAGGTTTTTTAGATAAATTCTGTGGGGCATGAGCCATGCCCTCATGCAGCAGAATGAGTGCCTCAGAAAATCTGTGCAGGAACTAGTAAACTGGAGTGCAGAGAGAGGAAAGGAGTCAACAGCAGGTTCCCTGTTTAAGAAAGTGGAATCAGGCAGAGTATTAGGCAGTTACAAAAGATGTTCTGCGGAAGGAGAGCAAACGCGATCCAGCATAGCAGGGACGCAATCCTCAATGAGGTGAAGAGTCGGTATGTACGGGAAGAGGTAAAAAATATTCCCCCAGCAGCGGGTAACCTTTTTGACCCAAGCAAATTGGAATCCCAGATTCAGCGAATGGGAGGGCTGGATAAATGCCTCCCAAAGTCGAGCTTCCACCCTCAGCCATCAACCAGCATGCAGATGCCCAAATATAAAGGGCTAGTGAAGATACCTTTTCACGAGAGCAGGTCTTTTCGGGAAGGCAGGACGTTTCGGGACAGCAAGCCCTTTCACAATAGCAAAGCCTTCCGTGGTGGACGAACCAACCAACTGGAGTCCAGAGGTGCTGACAAGAGTAAACCTACCAGGCTAAGAAGGAATTTTGCCAACAAGGAAAGACTACGACTATCCAGAGAGGGCGTTTCAGGGTGATCAGTTAGGACAGTTCCTGAGCAATTGGGAAGAATTAGGAGCACCACCGACACTGTTAACGATGTTGCGAGGGTACAAGCTACTCTTCCGGCAGAAAACCCCAGCTAAGTATAGTGGCAGACACGGTAAGTTCCACTTATAAAACTCATATCACAGAAAAAATGACGCGACAAATAGACAAAATGAAAAACGAAAAGATATTGGAAATGGCTTCAATATCTCCTTCATTTCTGTCTGGGATGTTTCTCATACCGAAGCAAGACGGGTCATAGCGCCCTTGAGGTGATTTTTCACAAAAACGGCGCTCTACAAATTGTCCAATTATTATTATTATTATTATTTAGACCGGTTTTCAACCTTCGTCGCTTGAACAATTTTTTTACTATTAGTAAAATAAGACTTATTAATGTTAATAAGGTTGCAGCATTTATTCAAGCGGGGGACTGAATGAAAGTGGATCTATCTGTAGCCTATTTTCATCTGCCAATTCACAAGAATCATCACCGTTTCTTGAGACTTAATTTTAATGGAGAACTGCTTCAAATGATATGTTTGCCTTTTGGACTAGCATATGCTCCAAAGGTTTTTGCTTCTCTAACCAATTGGATTGTGCAAAAATTAAGAGACAGGTCTCGGAATAATTGTCTACTTAGTGATTTTTTTTTTATAGTACATCTGAATGAAAATATATTGAAAACACATATATTTGAAACTATTTCAATGTTACACTGCAAAATAAGAGTGAAAATAACAAGGTTGCTGAATCAATATATTAATCTAGGAAGATAAGTTCAAAAATAAAACTATAAAACTATAAAAACAATCTAGGAAGATAGTTACTTGAGCAGGCCCAGAGCCTCTTAAAATAGGGTACCCTCAATTTTGCTAGTTTCGCCTTTCATAGAGGCAGGCTTAACCTTTGCATGTTACAGTGTACCAGTCGCAAGCTACCTGCATTCAAACAAGTCCCTACAGACATGGTCACTAATGCATCAGGCAGCAATTCGTCACACCCTCACGACCGACGCCTCGGACTGGGGGTGAGGCGCGCAGCTAGACGACCAGGTTGAATGGAGCTTGGTCCCAAACACAACAACCACTCCACAGCAATGTCAAGGAAATGCTCACCGTGCTGGCAGCACTTACTCCTCACGGGCCAGAGCTGTCAGACTCGGGTCTTTTATCCAGTCAGACAACAAATCAACTGAGGTGGTAGAGCAAGTCCCTGCGGACGTAGTCACCAATGCATCAAGCAGCAACTCGTCACGGATGAGGACATCTCAGACCCGTTCATCGTTAATCAAACACAACACAAATCACTCACAACACAAGATACACACAAAGAAAAGAACAGAGAAACAAAGGACCTAAAACGTAAACAAACTTTATTGTTGTTTATCGGTCTTAAACTCTGTTTTTTTTAAATTTTAAAATACTTCGAATAGCCTCGCTGTTATAATATAAAGTATTATTTTGAAATAATTATTGCTTTTTTGGGGAAAAATCGTTATAAATTCGGAGCTAATACGAAACGAAAATGCCAGCGACGGAATTTAAAACGCTAATGAGAAAAAATGCCATAAACAAAAGTTAGGTGTAGGTATATACTTTTGTGTAGCATCTGGTGACCACTTGACAGCCACAAGGTACTAAAAAAGATCGGGGAAGGCCACGCGAAAGGGAATTAGAGAATGCTTCTCTCAATAAAGGTTTTAAATGAGGTTAGGTACATAATATAAGTTTTATTGGTAGGTAAAACTATTTTATTTTATCTAAAAAATAAAATAAATTATCCCTTGGGAGACAACTGTCAAAACAAATATTTATGGGAATTTTTTATTTTTCTAAACTGGTTTTATTATTTCTACATAAACCTGAATAAATCCTCCACATAAAAAATAATCAAAAGTTGTTTTTAAAGAAATAATGACCGTGATACCACTCCTTTGAAAATTCTAATATTAAAATTTTTGGCTGCAGTTTGCCAGCCGTGAGTCTGATAGTGTCCTTTATACAGTTTTCAAAGCATAAAGGTTATAATCGCATTGCAAAAAATTCGAGCACAAATGATATTAGAACAGTCTCTAGTGATGTATAAGCAATTTCGCTCATAATAAAAAAAAAATCCCATTAGGGAATATATCTTGGAATAATTTCTACTTTACTAGCCTGGAAGCTCATCTGTGCTGAGCTGCTGAGCTCAGCACACCAGTAAAACCTCCCCCAACTTACAAACAACATGAAGAAGAATTATTGTTCGTCGTCTTGTGACAAATGTGTCACTAATAGAAAACCTTTTCTTAGATCTCAATAATTCTCCTTGCGAATGCACAAAGTTTATTCATCTCCTGTAAAGTGGCCCTATAGTCGATTGTAACAATGATATTCATAATTCCAGGCTGGACGGAACCCGCGAGGATCTCGTGGACATGTTCATCGTGCACACAATGGAGGAAATCACCGGCCTTATGGATGCCCACTCTCGCTTCAAGGCCACCCTCGGGGAGGCTGACAAGGAATACCAGGTAAAGCCTGACACGCTTACTTTTTATCCAAGAATTTCTCATTTCACTTCATTGAAGTTTTTATGTAGAATAGATTGTTCATCGTAAATCTATGGTTTGCCGAAGACAACTAATAATGTATTAACACATACATAAAAGTACTTGCATTTATATCACATTTGTTGTTTGAATAAAAACATATCTTTTTGGCAGTGCATCACTCGACATTTCAGACGCTAATTATAATTTACTTTCATTTTCAAAAATCGTTGTATCTACTGTAATTTGTTTTTTATAAATAAGTAGATGCATTTCAAATCCCTCCTTCGGAGAGGTTAGGTACTGCCCTTTCTCTTCTCTCGATTCATTTTCAGTGTTTATTTCTAAAGTTTTGCCAATCCATCGGGATGACACATTAACAACATACACAAGTGCGGAAAAACTTCTGAACATTTGTTTGGACTAAAAAAATATGCATTTGGACCATGATGATTTTTTAAGCATACAAAAATTTTCCTATAAGCGATCTTGGTGATGCCATTTTAAAGTATCGCAGCACTAATTATTGTCTACTTCATTTTGCCCACTTGTAAGCAATAGTTTGCAATTTTACTGGGTTTCAATTGTTGGGCTATTTATATTTGTAGAAATGTCAATTGTTAAATTATCAGAACTCCTTTTGTTAAAAAATCTTAGCTAAGCAATGTTTTTTATTGTTTCCAGTCCATTGTCGGGCTCGTGCGCGAGGTAGAGACCATCGTGAAACAGCACCAGATCCCTGGAGGATTGGAGAACCCCTACACCACGCTGACTGCCAATGACCTGACCAAGAAGTGGTCCGACGTTAGGCAGCTGGTGCCCCAGAGGGACGGCACGCTGGCACAGGAGCTCCGCAAGCAGCAGAACAACGAGATGCTCAGGAGACAGTTCGCCGAGAAGGCCAATGCCGTTGGACCCTGGATCGAGAGGCAGATGGATGCCGTCACCGCCATCGGCATGGGACTTCAAGTAATCTATTTTTACTACATAAAGTTTCTCCATATTATAATATAATAAATTCATTCAACTTAATTTCAAAATCTGTCATAATTTAAATCGTTTGTTTTGACTGGCGTTCCCCCACGTATTTCAATGCACTAGGGTCTATTGCTGCGTTTGAGTGGCCCTATTTTAAGTTGATTTGGGTTGGGTTGGGATGATTTAGGTTGGGTTGTAACGGATAAAACGCTAAAAGGAACTTATTATCATTTACTGGGTATTTTGAAATCATTGTACATTTGTACTTTCAAATTATCACATGGTATCCTTTGTTGAGACAGGTAGAAGCTTCCCACAGATGAAATTGACTAATGACTTGAAAAGAACTACGTATATGCCATCTTTGGGTTGGATGAATGAGACATCAAGAATTGAGAATGGTCTATTTTTCAGAGCTCCAGAAATTTTTTTGCTGTTTAAAAACAACAAAAATTTACATGACTGATATCATTGTGATTAAATTTTGTTTGGTGCATGGTTATTATGCCGTCTTGCATTTCGACTAGCCGATATTTCGGACAGCGTTACACACTGTCCTGATGAAGGACACTGTACTGTGGTCCGAAACGTTGGCTAAAGAATTAGGAAGCCCATTATGGCATAATTTTTCACAATAATGCCTGTGAAAATCTAAAATAATATATTTATGACTGATAAATGTTTCATAAGTTTCAAACAATACAAGGTTAACGTCATACGACTTCACAGTCCTCCTCACAAGGATTACTTGCTTTCAGGCGGCCTGTGTTTTTGTACTTGGAAGAAGATGCATACCAAAATTAAAATTTTGCTAGAAAATCAAAATGAATTTATTTTGTGTTTTAGCTATGTAATTAATAGGTTTATTTTCCCATCACTAAATACTTTGCACAGAAGTCCGAATTTGAATCAATTTCTTTATTAAAATGTGAGTGTATCTGCAACATTATACAGAGCTTGTAAACAGAAATCAGAAGACTTGAGCTTTTGCCAAAGCAAATCAAATGTCAAATTCTGATGCCGATTAGCCTTGGGTCATCATTGACTATGTGAATCTAATTTTATCTGAGTATTGACGAATGGTTTCTTCTGATCAGGGCTCCCTGGAGGATCAGCTCCACCGGCTGAAGGAGTACGAGCAAGGAGTGTACGCCTACAAACCACACATTGAAGAGTTGGAGAAGATTCACCAAGCCGTTCAAGAAGGCATGATCTTCGAGAATAGGTGAGAAAGAATTTATGTTGCTTAGCACCACTGAAATTACAAACCTCTTCTATGTAATGCTAGTAGTTACTGCACTGTTTTTTCTTATTGGACAAATGAAAAATGCAGGTCAATCAATGTCTTCTTTTTTGACAGCTAAATAAATATTTCAAAATTCCACACTTTGACATTGTAAGCTGAAAATTGTTGAATTCCAGGCAGAGAAGGGTGTACAAATTACATGAGGTTTACTATTTTATTTTTAATATTACTGCTGCTGGTAGTTGAGAATTAAAACCACTGCAATAATTTAACTAATCTATTTTTTTTTTTTGATTATGCAATTTAATCCAATATTCATATATCTGCCATCTGACAATTATAATAGAGTATGTATTTAGAATTACCTAGAACCTAGCCTAGTCTCTAACACTGCTAGTTCGTAAGCCCTGAGTAGCTGATGATGTTGGAATGTATTGCAGGTATTCCCAATACACAATGGAGACCCTCCGCGTCGGCTGGGAACAGCTCCTGACCTCCATCAACAGGAACATCAACGAGGTGGAGAACCAGATCCTCACCAGGGACAGCAAGGGCATCACCCAGGAGCAACTCACCGAGTTCAGGGCCTCCTTCAACCACTTCGACAAGAACCGCACCGGTACGTTCCCATCCTCTATACATCCATAAATGTAATGCGAGAATATCAGAGAACTTACACTCAAAAGAATCTTCGAGATTGAAATTCTAATTCCTTTACTTCTTTATCTATGAAATAGAATGGTGATTGTTATTTTATAGCATCTTACAATCAATAGTATTATGTTCATGCTTCAGGAGAGCAGTTGTAACCTCTCTTTCTGATACATTTATTTATTTATAGTATGTTGTTTATGAGAGTGAGAGGAAGAGATTATAATGGATCCCTCATTATAATTGAAATTAAAACACTTTTGCACTTTGTTGCACTATTTTTATATATTTTAAAAATAGTGGAACAAAGTGCAAAAGTGTTTTAATTTCAATTATAATACAATGGAATTCCACCACGAATTAACAGTGCAAAAACTAGATCTCTCATTCTCTAATCGTCAATAGACACTGATAAACCTTACAAAATAAAATAATGGGTGACGAATTTATAAATTCGATGGTCCCGAAGAACAATGTCGGATCAGCTAAATATTGAAAATCGTTTTATTGGTTCCCTTTTGATGATTTAAAAGTCTGTAGTTCGGAATTTTGAATGAAATGAAATGCAAAATATCAAAATGATACTATATTTCTTGATGTCAAAAATAGTCAAAATTCAAAAACGAAAACTTTAAACAGCCCTCCCTACTGCAAAACTATAAAATCGCACATCTGACATTGTTCTTCGGGAACGTCAAAATGTATTTACACTTTTCTCTGTCTGAAAATATCTAAAAAAAATTTGGCTGTCTGTAAAATCGGCTTACGGACGATAATTTTACGTGATAACGTCACGAGCCGAACGCTTAAACCGAACGCTTAGGCCGATCGTGCCTCTCTATCGCTTGTTCCGCGCTTGCTTGCACGCCCGGCTCAGGCGGAATGTGACAATGAGCCATGGTTTTTCGTGAATGCGGCCGGCGTTCATCGATTTATAAGATGTTATCACGTCAAAAACAGCTTCACAATTACCGACAATATTTTTTTATTGAAATATAAAGAATATGAGTTACATTTATATTTTACAAAACATTATATTTAAGGTCATCAATGGTCATGTTTGATGAATTTATGTAACTAGAAGCCTCTAATTTGGCACTTAATTTCGAAGCGTTATTGCATCATTAAAAAGGGGAATTATATGTGTATGTAATTGTATAATTGTTTTAGTGATATGCTAATACATTTTTGTAATTTTGTGTCCAGGCCGCCTTAATCCCGAGGAATTCAAATCCTGCCTGGTTTCCCTGGGCTACGGAATTGGAAAGGACCGCCAAGGAGAACTGGACTTCCAGCGCATCCTCGTTGTTGTGGACCCCAACTCCACAGGTACAAACACTTCTTCGTTCATCTTACCCGTTACTATATTACCATTTTAATTGTTTCTGTGGGCAGACCACTGGGTCGTTAATTGCAATAATAGATAACAAGATACAACGGTAACACTCGCCCGGAAAGGGAGAGGTCCTGGGTTCGAGTCCCAGAGGTGCCAATATCTTTTTCTGATTGAGTTTCGCTCAAAGTGTCTTAATTTAATTAAATATTACAATTTGAGGTTTTACTCATAAAAGTTAAATAAAAAAATAATAATATTCATCCTAGACTTGCAGAAAAGTCAATAGATGTCGCATATTAAATAAAATTGATAAAAATTTATCCAGACACCTTCTAGATTGCAATTAGTTTGGGTTTGAATCTTGCAATCATACATAAAGATAGCAGCCAATAAAAATATGCGTTAAGAAAATGAAGATAATATGGGTGGTTCTTAGTCGAAGTATGGTACAGTTAAAAGTGACCGAATTGGAAATCGACACCTTAGCTCAGTGGTCAGAGCACTCGCCCGGAAAGAGAGAGGTCCTGGGTTCCAGTCCCAGAGGTGCCAATATCTTTTTCTGATTTTTCGGTTTCCAGATTCTCGATTGAGTTTCGCTCATAGTGTCTTCATTTAATTAAATATTATTGTATTCATCTTCTTGTTGATCTTTAGTGTATTGTGTACTATGACTTGTGATAAATTCTGTGTGGTGTTTGTTGCAGGCTACGTACACTTCGATGCCTTCCTCGACTTCATGACCCGAGAATCCACTGACACCGACACCGCTGAACAAGTCATCGACAGCTTCAGGATCCTGGCTGGAGACAAGGTAGCATTTCACTTCCTCATTCCAAACTTATATTCCTCAGTAAAGCAAATTCTTATCCCTCAAATATCTATAGGGTATAAATATTATGTTCTTAATTCAATGATTTATGGCCAGAAGGTGGAAAATGTGCTATTCCGCAGCAGACCCATGTTGTAGGAGGGAGGAAATAAGGTTCGTCGAAACAGCCGAGCTGTTGAACTCGAGAAAATATCGTAGAAGCAATCCATTCTCATGTGACAAATGTCAACCATGTATAAATGTTGGGATCGCGTTTGTCGTGTTTCCCTAGAAACGGGGAATATTGTGGAAATTTTCATTAATGAGGAGAGAACATGAATTTTTGGAAAATATGAAAGAGTACTGAATCGTTTCTCGTGTGATTATCACAAGACACAATTGTATAGGATTTATCCAAGTTTTAAGCTCATAACTTTGTCATTTTTGGAGATACCCAAAAACTTACTTTACTGTCACTATTAACTTTAAAAATAACAATTTTCAAAAAAAAAATATTGGACAATTTAAAATGATTTTATAAATAAAAAAAATAATTCCCGATTTTGAGAAATTTATATTATGTCGGGCAATATTCCCGGGTGCGTACATCACTAATTACAGGTGTCAGTTTTGATTGATATTTTTTTCTTGTTCTTGCAGCCGTACATCCTAGCCGAGGAGCTCCGTCGTGAGCTTCCTCCCGACCAGGCCGAGTACTGCGTGCAGAGGATGGCTCCTTACCGCGGCCCTGGTGCCGTGCCTGGAGCTCTAGACTACATGGTGTTCAGCACTGCTCTATACGGAGAGAGCGATCTGTAAGGATAACCATTTTCAACAATTCAAACAAACAGACCTAACTCTGCAATCAATCTCTGTCTAGAATCTTCTATCCAAATTAATATTAACTATTTCTGCCAAAGAAAAAATAACTTTCATAAAGCAATTTGTTCCTTTTAACCTTGCCATTTTTAATTAGTTCATATTCGTTTATAGACCTACACATTTTGTGTGATAGGACTTCAGACCAAAGAAGACATAGACATACCCTTATGCAAAAATCTGGATATCATTTCGACGAGCTGGAGGCAAACCATTTGATAATCTTTTTGGCACCAAGAAGGTTCAAGGAAATCATAAATAAACTATGACATCATTCATACTTTGACCTTCGATGCATGTACATCGAAAAAACCAGAGCTTGCGCAGAAAGTAATAGTTTTGCAGCAAAGTCTTTTCTGCGCATGGCGTTCTCTCATGTCGCTAATGCTGTAACAAAATATCTGATTTTTTTACCTCCCTATGGGATTCTCAATTACATGTTTTACAAAGCGAGCAATTTGCGCTCCATCGTAAAAGTTATTCATAAGCAGATTTTATTTTCGAAGACTAAATAGTGATTCTACAATGCGAATTGCCTGTAGACTGTCTTAATCATTTATCTGAAAGAGACACTCCCACGACCCCTCTCCACTTCGTGCAACTTTGTGTGTTCCCTTCGTCCTTACGGGCAGGTCTATTTTTTCTTTGGTCTGCAGGTAGAAGCAGTCATTGGTTCAACGTAATAAACTGTCTTTTGCATTCACTCTCCTATATCTATGGTTTATAAATGACTGGTTCTTACTAAGAGATCCTTGGTTTGATTGTTGAGGACAGATGTATAATCTTGTGTAATATTTATATGTAATAATGTTAATGTTTCTTATGTGTTTCCAGTTAAACATCAGTCGTTGGTTTGCAGTGGAAGTAGGAATTGAGAAGAGAATAATTATCCTCGCTGGGATTACCTGAACAGCTGCCATCAAACAGGGATATGGAAGTTACTTCAACACGAAGTTGTATCAAATATCACTCACTTTATAATATAAACACTATATTTTACTAGAAACTGTTAGCTAAAATTGTGCAATCTACGAGCCAAAAACTATATAAAAAAACACTCACAATTTTTAACTAAATGAGCAGCGATATCTGAATTATACTTTTATTTATTTTATGTATAAATTTTATTTTTACTTATGAGAATTTATTTGATGGAATCGGAGACGACGTCTGGCACATTTTAATATGTTTTGATAGCTGTTAATGTGTTGTCATTATTTATTTGAATTTTATGTCAACTTATAAAATATACAATGCCACCTCATACAATCTTTTATTGGCGTTTGTGGAAAATAACATATCTTTCAACAGTGTAAATGTGTTGAACTATTTGCAGTTTATTTATATGCCTACTACTCTTACTATGTATTGTACAGTTTTAATCTTACGTCACAACACTCATTATGTTATTTTTTACTAGGATTATATTTATTATAATAATATATTATATAGATATTTCAGTCATATTTGGATTTGTCTATTTGTGGTGTGATGCGCGAGTCAGGTTTAAATGGGAACATTTGAGGTAAACAGGTTCACATTACTTGAACTCTCACTTGACTGTCTTGTGTATGCTGTAATTAATCAACTTTTACTAATTAGTTTTAAGAATTAATGTGCCCAAATCGTATACTAACTCCAATGTACAGTGATGAAATAAAAAGTTGTATAAACTAAGAAATTGTGGTTTTTATTTTTTATTAACCCACAATATTATGCTTCTGTTTTACCTAATCAAAAGCTTCTAACATTGAGTAATTGCATGATACGGCTGGCTGCTGCTTATATTCAACTAGAGATTGTGCTTAGCAAAAACAATATGGGAATGTTTTCTTTCGTGAGTGAGAAAGATTGGCGGAGAATTAGAAAAATCATTTAAAATACTACTATGATATAATAATAGAGTCCAAACATTGTGACCGGGGAAAAATTCAATCGTGTCAAGGTCAAAAAAGGGGAATATGTTCAGAAACATATTTTTAGTACTTGCCCAATATAAAGCCCACTACACCGAGGTGTTCGTAGATCTATACCAAAAGTAGGAGTTTTTACAGACATAAAATGTAAGTTTTATTTTTATCTTCAAAGTAATAGCGCCCATTGACAAAATACTTAAAAAGTAGTTTATTGGAACTTTTCTTTTTCTGTAATATTTCTTTTTTATTTTCCTATTGTGTTATCAATATATTAATACGTGAAGCCAAAACTTTGTACCCCTTTTTACGAAAATTGCGCGGACGGAGGAGTATGAAATTTCGCACACTTATAGTTTATATAGAGGAGGAGTGCAGAATGCTAATATTTTTTTTAAATTATGCATAAAAATACATTAAATCAATAATAAAAACATTACACACACTACCATGTATTTGACACACACACACGCGTCTTTATTCTTTAAGTCTATGGTCAAATTGAGAATAGATTAATATTGTTTGTCTTTAATATTATTTGTCTATGGTCTTACTGAATGTCAAACATAAAAAAAACATTACAATTATGGTCGACTTTCGACCATTGGGCAACCACTAGTCAGTATATTAATGCGTGAAACAAAAAATTTGTACCCCTTTTTACGAAAATTGTGTGGACGGAGGAGTATGAAATTTTGTACACTTATAGTTTATATAGAGAAGGGGTGCAGAATGCTAATATTTTTTTAAATTATGCATAAAAAATACATTAAATCAATTAAAAAAAAACATTAGAATTATGGTCTAATTTCGACCATTGGGCGACCACTAGTTAAAAATAAATAGTTTACAGAATGTACAAAATTATACCTTTGCCACAACTATGAAATGTGATAAAGCTTCAATAAAATAAATAATTTTAAAAAAGTTAAATTAAATAATTCCTTTCCACCTACCCAAGCAAAAAAAGATTTGTCAGTTAGAAATTTCAGGATGCTGGCAACATTACGCAATGTTGTATAATATCCACCAAACTCCATATTATTATGGCAGCAAAAATCAACACTTCAGAGGTTTCAACGTTTGAGTTGTTTATTTATGCTTCACAGTAAAAATGGGCACTGCACAGCAACTGAATATTTTTGTTAATTTCCTAAAAGAAGCAACGAGCATTGAAGAACTCAAAATATTAATGGAGAATTCTATTCATGTTTCATTTCTCGGTTTGTATAAATGCATTATCATTGCACCTAAATCTATTTATGTAAAGGAGGCGGGCAGCGTGGATTCAATTTGTACACAAATCAGTTTCATTCCGAGACTAATGAAAATTCGCACACTCGACCTTCAAAACAAGAGTAAGGTCATTGTCTACATTAGATTTCGAAAAATTCTGTGTAAAGCACGGACAACCCGGGGACTTCAGCTAGTATGAAATAAAAAATTTGTCAACTTGAGCAATACTATATTTTTCTTTTTAGCATTTGGAAAATTTCCAAGTAACTTGTGTATTGATACATTAGTTGACAACTCATTGCCAATTCCCTTGGAAATACGCATCAATCATGAAAACAATCAGATTACATCATACTCCATTGTTGAAAACTCTATAGTAAAACATAAGCGAAAGATTAATTTGTCGAGCAATCAACAAACAATGGGCATAAAATTCAGAGCAGATGAAACGGCAAAGGAAATAGAAGCAATTTTTCAGATATTCAAAACTAACAACCCTGACATTAAAACGAGTTTTGAAAATAAAAATACTGCAAAGAATAATTCTGATGAAAAATTACATTACCAGAACCATTGTGGAAGCATCTCTGAATCCATAGCCTCTATGGTAACTTATAGTTTAAATGCTAATTTTAGGAAAGAATGCATGAATATATTGAACACAACCCAAAGTTCAACAAAGTCGGTTCAAGAAATAATAAAATTCAAACTAGAAAATCTAGAAAGAAATCAAAATGCAGATAGGCAACAAGGACAATAAAAAATGCGACAAATGATTTCACAAAATTATTTATGAATAACAACAAACAATATTACATAGTACATATAAGAAATAAATTACCTAAGTGCGCTGTTAGCCTCCTAACTTTCAAAAATAAATTACTAATAATTAGAAAGTTTCATTTGAAATTTAAGTGACTTAAAATTGAATAAAAAAATTGATCTCATTTGTCTTTCTTTTGTTCCGTGGTGAGAAGTAAGCTCTTAATGCCGACTTTCTCTAATTCTTCAATCAGATCTCCGGACTGGTGCATCTGCAGCATAATGTCGCAGCCACCAACGAATTCTCCATTGATAAACACCTGAGGTATAGTAGGCCAGTTAGAGAAATCCTTAATACCTACAAATAAAATTTTATGCAATTATAATAACGTATTATTCCGGAAATGAATAAAAATGTATGGAAGTTTTAAAAGGTTTCTAAAAGAGACGAGCAGGGGTGAAGAGGATTACATTCAATGTGATGAGAGATAATGAATTGACAATGATATATTTATAGATTATTATTACGCAAAAAATAAGGCATAATAATACTAGAAGTTAAATTTAAAAGCGAAACATTCAAGAGGGCTTTCGTGCTTCGCTTCCTGGCATAAGGAGAGGCGTCCATGTAAAAAAATATTACCACAGCAATTATTATTTTCGATCATTTCAAGGTTAGGTGTATGAATTTGTAAAAAAAATACCTTGTCTTATGTTCTCGTCCTGCAAAACATCATGGCTATCATATTCCACGCCGTGCATTCTCAATATCTGGGCAACAGCATTACTAAATCCGCATTTAGGAGCATCGGGAACTCCTTTCATAAATACGACGACTTTTGAATTTTTTACCAATTTTTCAATTTCCTTGTTGACTGGAGCTACAGTAGAATAGTATTTAGGAGTACTTAATATTCCAAATCGAAATGCCGACACAGATGAGCGAACCAATAGATTCATTTTTATTTATTCTTCTTCTATCTTTTTCCCAATATTTGCACAAAATTAACTGTCAGATCAGCCAGATCCATAGATATATAACTCACGCCACTTTCCGTAGAAGCATAAACTACAAGTTTTGCAATATACCATAGAAATGAAAATACGTAAGGTATTTTCAACATTTGAACTACATGGGGCATTATTGAAATAGCGAAATATTTTGAGTATCAATATATCAATAAATTATTCACTCCACTTTATAAAACTTGAATAACGTTTGAATTAAATTTTGACAACCTTGGTGCAAAGTGAAAATCTCCTCTGTTTCTGAACCAGAAGTCGCAGGTTGGATATCTGGCACGGCAAGTAAATCTAATTTAATTTAAATTCTAAAAAACGCAAATAATACTCGTAAATAGTGAATTCGCATCATGTTCTGGAGTGAAAGAAACCCCCAGGATTGATCTGGTTCAACACCAAACATTGCTTTAAATAGATTTAGCTCTGAATAGTGACCAGATCTGAAATAATTAAATAGTGAGGTACCTGGTGACTTTCCTCTTACTCCTTCCCCTTTTCACTCTGTTCAACCTTACGAAAGACAAAATACGAATGTCGTGTTTTCACTATCAACGACAATTTTAAATTATTTGAGCATTACTTAAAAATTCATTTGTATTATGATTATTTATTTTTATTATTTCAAATTTACTCACATTGATATAATCCTTATGCATGTCTTTTTCTATTTTCTACTCTCTATTGTAATTTTTCCAATTTTCATTATAATTTTTTATACTCTATTTTTACAATTTTCAGCATGTTTATATATTTAATCTATATGCTTACACTAGACTTCTCAAAGTAACTTCATTCCTTTGGACAATGAAACAGGCAGCCGCCTAGTATGGTGATTTTTCAATGTATCATATTTAAATGTTTTAATGTATTATCATGTATTTTATAAATAAATTTGAGTAAAATTAAATCGATTACGCTAAAAAATTAATACTTCTTGGAAATCGATGAAGCCTGTTTTTGTAAACCCATCAACATAACGTTCATCACTGACGCAGATCGCTAATAATCAAACAAGAAATAAATTATTATATGTCTATCTTGTACATTTGTAAATCAAAGATACAATATTTGTAGATGTATAAAAGGAAAGAGGAAAACTTTCAACCATCCAATCAATTTTTATTACCTAAAATGCATATGGATTTTTGCGAATAAATTTATTGATTTAATTTATTTACTTTGGGTGGTAATTAAAATATTTAGTCTTTAATATTAGATGGAAAACAAAACACATTTATTTTATGTTTTCACTGTTTAATTACCATAACTAAATCATACGTTTCCGTAAGCTTCGACGTTCAAACACATTTCAATACAATGCATTATTAGAATAAAACACACACTTTTAAAAATTTGCAATAATTTATTTATTTTCACAAATCTGTTCAGAATTTATAAAAAAGTAAAACTAAATTAATGAAACAGAGTGCTGGCAGACTGTACGGTTTTTCCGGTCGGTTTTCTTCGACCGGTGCTGATGCGTTTAGCAAGGTATACGCAAGGTGGCATATTTACATCGGCCGGGGCCGTTCCAGAAATTTACAAACCAGGAGCAAAGCCGGTGTAGGGTCGCGGGCTGGTAAAATATCCATCAATTTGAAAACAATACCGTAAAGAAATTAAATTCAATAAAAAAACGATAAGGTAGCATTATTTTTTACCAAAAAACTCGTTAAAAATATATTAAAATAAATTTTAGCAATCTTACAGGCAATAAAATAATTAGTATTCCGTTCAATGATGAACAATTAATGAATAATGTATAAATGATCTCCTTCGAAGCTTACATTAATTTATTTATAGCAACTTTCCCATAGGTAGATATTCTCATAAAAGTGTTTTTTGTTAAGTATGTTAGAAATAAAACTTAATATTCCTTCTTCGAATTTGGCACGAACGCACAATCAACTCGTACTACGAGCGGCAGCCCCAGACAACACTGCCGAAACATGATATTATTTATGGCAAAAACCACCCGGCAGCCAGTGACAATCTATGCCATCTTGTTGAAATAACCGGCTAGTTGCCAACTGGCGTCCGACACTAGTCTGCCAGCACGCTTATAGTATTGCAAAATAAATCATAAAATAAATTGTTTTAAAACACGGAATAAGATAACATTCGTAACGATAACAAAAAAAACATTTTAAACGACAACATGCGCGTGCGTACACCGTTAACATTTTTAAGCTTTTAATTACCGTCAAAAAACACCTAACCATAAAAATATATATGTCAACTGCTTTTGGTCAATTTCGTAAAAAAACTTATTCCTAGTACACGAAATACCCCAAGCTACACACAATTGACTTTTTTTATCATTAAATAATTATCACTTATTATTGGCGTGATATTACAGCGGTTATTTTTATTGAGAGTGAAAATTATAAATTTAGGTACTTATTTACATGTGTTTACAACTAAAAATAATAATGACCGAAAATGTTAAAATAAAAATAGATTTTGTAATATCAAAATATTCTAGAACATTGATTTAACTAGTTTCCTAAATTATATTGTTTAAACTTAAAGATTCTCCCCCTTGTCCATATGCGCAAAACAAAAATTAATTTATTTTTTGTTGTTTCGATTTTCCAACCATATCTTTGAGTTCTTTTCTCATGATTTTGCCTCCAGGATTCCGTGGAATGGCATCTAATACTTCCACTCCACCAGTGAGATGCTTATATTTGACAACCTTGCTTGCCACCCAGTCACAAATCTCTTTTTCTGTGACCTTTGCATCCTTTTTCAATACAACGAATGCTTTCGGTATTTCACCAGCAATATTATCCGGAATACCAACGACGGCTGCATCAGCAATCATAGGCATTTCCATTATTATGTTTTCAAGCTCAGATGGTGATACCTGTAACAAAATAAAAGCGTTGTAAAAGTTGTATTGTAAAGTTTAAGGAAAAGCATAAAATGCACTGAGCGACAGAGCTTAAAAAATAATTTAAATATATTTATGAGAACAGGATTTTTTTTAATCTAGAAATCAACTAGTACATAAGCGTACTAGTACATAAGCGTTACGCTAATCAAAGCTCTTGACTCTTTTTCACGGTGAAAATGAAATTTAAAAAAAAAAAATGAACATCGATGCGATCGTAATATTTTAATTTTGTGCGAACCCTGCACTCGAGGCAGAAGGCGCACCTAGCCGTTCGTTAAATTGTTTGGAGCTGTTCTGTTGGTAGCATCTGGTTTCAGCAAATTTGTCTATGGTTGTTCGCGTTTGCGTCAGTTGTGATATTGTGGTGTGCGACAATATTTTTATAATGGAAAATGCCGAAGAAGTGTTCCAATGTTTGGAGGACTTTACTAAACGTCGGCCTAAGGTTATACCACGAGAACTAGAGGATTACTTAAACTTTGTGGCTCG
This sequence comes from Glyphotaelius pellucidus, assembly GCA_936435175.1. Lineage (NCBI taxonomy): Eukaryota > Metazoa > Arthropoda > Insecta > Trichoptera > Limnephilidae > Glyphotaelius > Glyphotaelius pellucidus. The sequence goes on along the minus strand of OW386548.1, from coordinate 6,808,306 downwards.
AACCGGCGACCCAGTATACCAGTGGGCCTTGATAAAAAACCTCTTCAAGGAAAAACTTCTCAATGTAATCACAGAGTTCTTTGAAACCTCGCCGGGCTTGGACATTCCCCAATGCCCGAACGTAGACTTGTTTAATTACGAGACGATGAAAAATTCTCTTTTGGAAAAGATCGACGCCTTCGTTTCGGCCCCGTTTACAGTCCAGAGAATATGCGAGTTGTTGACAGCCCCACGGAAACAATACACTAGAATTGATAAATTCATGCGCGCGTTCGAGAAAAATATTCTGGTCGTCAGCACCCGCGACCCTGGTCCCCTGCGACGCTCGGAGTCGGAGAATGGAGAAGGACCGGAAGCCATGGTAAATGGATCAGACAGTAATTCGGACTATAATGTCGATGTGGAAATGGAGGACATGTCAAGTTGGAAAGAGAACGCTGATCCATTACAAACGTTTCCTGTTCAACCTGGTTCTTCTGAATCCAACCGCCCCATCGATACTACCACCGCACCCTTCGTATCTCACAACGGTCCACTGCAGGAGGCCCCCATATCCTCGGAACTGATGACTTTAGTACCCGACAGTAATCACGAAGAAGATATTCCCGAGCCATCAACCAGTCTTTCAGAAGCGGCGCTATCTCCTGATCATGGGACCAGAAATAATAACAATCCCCTTCCCGAACCTAGCGACGAGCCTGCAAGTACCCTGCCAGAGGAATCCTGTCCTGTTGCACCTAAAGAATCAGCTCCCGAAGAACCTGTTGAATCCACAGAAAATAGTGAAGCGGTGGTTGTATCGACTACTCAAGAATCTGAACCTAAATCGGAAAGCGCAGCTGATACTCCTAGTTCTTCAGATTCGGTTGAACCCATCGAAGAAAATCTCCCTAAAGATGAAATCGAAGATTCTCCAGTATCTGAGCAGTCGGCTGAGCTCAAAGAAGTCACTTCAAACACCGTCGATGATACTAAAATAGTTACCAGCAATACAGAAATGGAATCTACCCCTTCACCAGATACTAGCTCAGAAGAAAAGGGCACGGAATCGATGGAATGCCAAGAATCCACCTCCATTCCTGAAAGTAAAATTGAAATTGAAGCTGCACCAGCTGTAGTATTATTAGAAAGTCCAGTAATAGAAGAACCAGCTGCGGAAGTTTCTGGGTCCATTGAAATGAAGGACACTGATTCCAAGGATGATGAACTTATTGAAAGTGATTCTGCATCTCCAGTTACTCCAGAAGCACCACAGAGTCCTAAAATAGAAGCCTCCCCTAAAGAAGAAGTGGCGACAACTGAATCTATCGAAGATGTAGTGGAAGCAGCTCCCGTTGTCGTCACACCCGCTGAGGAATCTACCGAGAGTGCGGAGACTGAAGATAAAGTTACCTCAAGTATTACAGAAATCATTGTCGAACAGAAGTCACCTGAAGCCATCAGTGTGGATACTGAAATAACCTCGACGAAAGAGTTAGAAATTCCTACAGAGAACACAGCTGAAGCTGAGCCAAGTGATAAAGAATTAGCCGATATTGTTCCTGCAGCTGAAGCCATGATAGAAGAATCTACTCCACCGAGTCCGGCCAAGGAGGTTGTGACGGACCCGTCTGCAGCTGGTGATTCTTGATTTAGCCCATCAACTTCAACTTCCCACAGTTCAATTATAGCGTAGCAGTTACACGTATTTCGAGATTAAGTTAATGAATTTTGTATTTTTATAGAGTGCATCAATAATTATTTCCCATTGCCAGGTTGATGCTATAATATTTCTGGTGAAATGTCGCTGATTTATAATTAGATAAATTCCTGGTCTTCTTGCACAAGGGATCTAATGGGGTGTTGCGTGACATTGTCAGTAAACTTTGAGAGTCAACAATTCTAAATAACTTTTTTCCAGTACATAAGTTTTAACTAATATTTATACAGCTTTATATAATTTTGATTACAACATTCTTTGACTCTGCTAGCTGCTGTGTGGGGATATACCCATCTCAAAAACTGTTTTTTTTGTTGTATATTGTTTTGTCAATTGATTTCTGACTGATGCCACACTTCAATTATTTGTTATGCCTTCAATTAATAAATTTACATTAAAACTAATTACTCACATACAACTTTGCTCGTTGTTTTCGCCTTCTAAAGAATAAATTTACTTGACACCCGAAGGTAAAAATCGCAAGTAGAGTTGTTTGTGAGTGTACTCAGTTTAAGATTATTTTTACTGCCATTCAAAAAGGAAGTCATTCAATTTGTAAAATAATTAAAAATATTTCTACATCTGATAATTAGTCTTTTTATTATTCCAGGATGGTCCCTATCTACCACTATTCTTCAGCTCCCATCTTTCCATTCCGCTCTAGTTTCGTCCACCTCCGTCTCCCTTTAGAATGTTATCACTTTGGTACCCTGTCATCAGCAGGGACGCACACAGAAAAAAAATTCGGGAAGGGTTTGTACACAACATAAAATGTGTGCTGTTTCCATTCCTAATTTATGTTTATATTCTTGTATACAGTACATCTGAATAATAAATAAAGCTCACAAACTAACTTCAAAAGAATTGAAGACAAACAACAAATATATGTATTTGAAATTTGAAGAAAATTTTGTTTTTTAGGTAGGTATGTGTGCATTGCACCGTGCGGTATGTGCTGGATTTTACTCAACTACAATTAAATCAGCAACTATTTGAGAATGATGTCTAATTTCCTTATTTTTTCAGTAATTTTATCTAAATTAGGATTGTTGGAGTCGTGTTTCTACACAAGTGTAGAAGTAGAATTTCTTAAATAAATTTTTAATCGACGTAATGTGGAAAAGTACACACATGTAGTATTGCTAATATAATATGCAACATTATTTTGATATTTGGTAACATGTCATCTCAACAATGTTTCAGAGCGCTTAGCATTTCTTGGCCATTTGTCCTTTTCCTTTTCCAGCCTAGCAATTGCTCTGTACCAAAACTATTTGCCCGTCAAGGCTACCATTGCAAGAAATCATAACTTTATATATAATTGATCCAAATCAATCGTTATGGTTTTCAATCGTAAAAAATGAATTCATGCAAACACCCTCAGTATGGCTAGATGGAAGGAAAATGGATGTTAGTCATAGGGTCAAATAGTGGCGGCTCGAGTACTTCTTTGATGGTGAGGATTGACATTTTTTACATACTGTACTGTAATCTCACTCCATAGAATATAATATAAAATTTCTCCAAAAAAATTTAATCATGCTAATCGGATATCTAAACACAAAATAATATAAAATGTCTTTATACCAATTTATAATACATTATAATAAAAATAACGCTTTTTCTTGCAAGATTACTATTGAACTTAATTTGAACGCGAGCGATTCCTGCCCGAAACTACGCAAACAAATGGTTCATTGGTTTGTCGTGGGATTTAATGGATTATCCCTACGGTATTTGAAATTCACATAAGAGTGCGTGGTTCTCGGATTGCATACGATCGTGAAAGAAAGCAAGGAGTGAATCAAAACGCCTAAGGGGACAGCTCAGATTGTCTCCCAAGTGCGCAGTAGGTTCTGCGCACTGAGAAATGGACTCTGATGGTTCGGGCACTGGTCGGCTATCCGCTGTTCTCATACACCGTATGCTATTCCCTGTACGCGCGTTGGATTGCATTAAAATCATCCAGAATAATTTTTTGTATTTTATTTCTGCAAATGTTAATTACTTTTATGTTTAAAGAATTCATTCATTTTAGTGAAGACAAAGCCTCGACTGTTTTTTCCTTTAGTAGATTTTGGGTGTAACTGGTGGGGACTGTCCCCACTGTCCCTTTGTAAAGAACCACCATTGGCGTCAAATATCTGGGACATATTATCACAGACTACCTGAAAGACATTGGGATATTGAAATACAAATAAGAGCAATATCTGTACATATAAAATATACAAAGAAGAGCAATATACAGTTTATAATATGTCTATTGTCCTGAAGAACGTTGAGTTCAACCGAAACCGGTCGACAATTATAAAATAAAATAAAGGAGTTTTAAACAAAGAATTTGTTTCATTCTGTAAGAGCAGGTATGCGGTCAAGGCTCTTGCAGCACAATCGTCAAAAGGATATTATTCAACACATTCTGCACTTCGCTGTATACATCAGAACTGTGGGTAGATTGCAAGACTGCATCCCAATGTCATAAGCTAAAAGTAACTTACAATAATGCTTATCGCCAACTATTCCGCCTACCAAGATGCAGCAGGATGGAAATGTTCCTGGAGGGAGGAGTGCACTCATTTAGAGGCACTTCTCCGCTACCGAATGAGAAGCTTATGGCGCAGACTACGCCAATCAAATAATACAATCATCACTGCCACAATTGCCTGGATGGCACGATTGCCTGCCACGATTACCTGATGACCTCCTGGAGACGGGAGTCAGTCAAATATCCTCCACAAACGACGGCTTGCATACATTCACTGTTTTTATCTTATGAATGTATGTGTGTATAGTTATTTTATCTAATTTCTTTTTTGTTATGTCAAAATATAGAATGAGTAAATGGATATATACATGTGAATGCATTGCATGCTTTGCACTACCCCTGCGTACATTCTGGAATAAACTATTATTATTATTTAGATTATTTTTTGTAAAACGAAAACAATGTGTATGTTTAAATTCTTTCATTGTTTCATCCTTAAGTATACTGGGACCTGTTGGCAATAAACTTTGGAATCCTAATCCAACCAACATGGATTTTTGCTTAGAGAATCTTTGTTCCAAATTTCCAAATTATTTATAAAAGCATCTAAAAATGGTATATAAATTGAGATCCAATAATAATCCTCTGGACTGGTGACATCAACATTGCATTAAGTATTGGTATTTTTGTTTATATTACAGATTGTACTGGTTCTTACACACATTATGTAAGTAATTTTGTAATAATTACGTGTACTTTTCATTGAACATTAGTCAATAATATCGTTTGCCCACCATTACTTGCATGGCGGGCCAGATCGGGAGAGATTGGTTGAGGGAGACCTAGCCCAGACCTCTCCAGCCAGACTCTCTCGACCCACCGTCTTGCACCCCTGGGAGGGGTGGATTCATGCATTCATTAATGATTCATGCATTCATGGACACATTGACCCCAGATTCCTACCCTCCCCTCTTATATCTTTTTCCTTCCCAGAACTTCCCTAAAAAGACCTTCCACACAGTGTCCCCAAAGATGACCTCCTGTGTGGAGCTAATGTAAAAAAGGGACTTGATATGACACGACGGACTGGATAGTCAAGTTTTGTATTGCAATAGAATGTATCCTATCTATTTGTGTCACAACGTGAACTCACCCAAAGACGATTATTTTTTATTACCGATTTTCATTATCTTCACAAACACACATTTGTCCTGTGGCGAAACACATGTGATAGCATGCATCATAACTCATAACACAAATCTCTCTTTTCTTGCAGTAGTATTCATGAATCTAACAGGCGTAAGGTGATGAAACTTACCTGGTTGCCCTTGACTTTGATGAGCTCCTTGGTCCTGTCCACGATGAAGAAGAAGTGATCCTCGTCATAGTAAGCCACGTCTCCGGTGTGAAGCCAGCCTTCCTCATCGATGGTCTCCTTTGTGGCCTTCTCGTTATTCAAATATCCCTTCATGAGCTGTTAAAAAGACAAAATACCATAATTTATATAATAATGCACTTAAAATTGCGCCATTTTCTCCATAAGAGTAACTTTATTTTACCCATCGAGGAATACTTTTATGTTGAAATCTTTATCAATGGGTTTTAATTTTTATTCTATATTAACGGCCTTCTACAATAGCGAGTTAAGTCTTGACTTGTAAAAATAATAAGAAATTTTAAGATTTAAGCTATAAATGTAAGCTAGGCATCCACAATAGGCTTTCAACTATATGCCTGCAATGCATCTTCAGACACTTTAAACGCTTTGCTCGTCAAACTGAGGACTCAAACTTAAAGAAACTCAAAGTAGAAGGCAGAAGAGCAGAGGAAGGTTACAAAGACGATGGAGTGACCAAATATCACTGGCATCTGGAATGTCAGTATCCGCAGCTCTCCGTGCAGCGCAGGACAGTGAGGAGTGGAGGTGCCTTGTCCACCATGGAAATTGGTGTAGTAATGGATCCTCAGCAATAAGGAACCGATATGAGAAGAAGTAAGCTAAATGCTTCATATCATTTACCCGAGTTAGCTGGGAAATGAGATGTTAATTATAAGATATTTTGCAAATATAAAATATATTTAAATATTTGGTAAATTTGCGTTTACAGATGTTGCAAACTGTAAAAAGGTTCATATTTGTACGATAAACTGTTTAACTATTGAAATGCTGAGCTCCCGTGACCTCTGCGGTGTGCTGAGGGTAAAAATCCCACAAGCAGAAAGTATTGTTTTCAGATTACTAATTGGATCAGCTGGCGCTTAACGGATACAAGTGTTTCATATCCAATGGGTATTTTTGGCACTTGAGAAGTTAATGTAATCTTAAAGAATGTCTAGTATAGGTAAATCATTTTAAAAAGACCCTTGCTTGGGTTGTGATGTACTGGATGGATAAAAAAGTAATAATAAAACATAAAAAGAAAATTGTCAAATTGAATTGTTAATCTAAATTTTTTTAAATTTTGTAATGTAAGTCGCTGCACACCCAGTATCTGTGGGAATTTTCAGGGTCGCGGGAATTTCTGGCAGGTGGTCCAGTTAGTTGAAAAACTTTTTTGAAACTTTCGATCTTATCGGTGAGAACAAGTACATTCAATCATGTCCTCTTTAAAATGATTTGAATGTATCTCTTGCTCGAAGCCCAGTTACCTGCGGTCCTCTGACTATAAGTTCTCCTGGTGAATTGGGTCCTTGGTTAGTCCCCTCGGTAAGTGAGATAATTTTGGCTTCAGTTCCTGGAACCAGTTGGCCAACTGACACCAGTTTGGAAGGAGGATATGTGAAGGGGGTCAAAGTGGCAACTGGAGAACTTTCCGTCATGCCAAAGCCTACAAACAATGAATACACAGATTAAATACAGACATTCAAAGGTACACAATGTTATTCGAAATGTTTGTAGAATATTGTTAAGTACAGAAATTAAAACTCAGGTAACTCTTCACGTAAATAATTATCAAAAAGATGTAGAAAACAAAAATGATAAGGTTGCGATTTTTGTTTCATATTATTGATTTTACTTTCAATAATTAATATGAACACGAAGCTTAAGCTTGAATAAGTTAATTATGACTTAATGGTGTGTATATTAATTCACACTAAAGACTGAGCCCATCGTCCCATGGGTCAGTAATCAACGTAAATCGAGTGCTGTTGAGATCCTGCCAGAAAAGTCCCACGACGGACTGTTCTGCAGACCGTTGCCTTATTTAGCAAACTTTTGCGCAGTAAAGTTCGCCAACGTAAGGTAACGGTCTCCAGATCAGCCCATTATGGGACTTTTCTGTGAAGGGTCTTACAGCCATCGGTTTATGTCGTTTCTTTACTTTACAATGGAACGACAGGTGAGTATAACTGAGAAGTAAAAAATGTAAAATAAGTCAACATTCAGGGCAAGTTTTTCTTTTTAGCACTATCATAAGCTTAGATTGATAAGCATTTCTCGAATATTTCTGTTTTTGATGTTTAATACCTTGTTGCAAATTAATTTCGTCTCGTGTCTTCCCACACTTCTCCAAGAACTTGGTCAAAGTACTTTCTGTAGTAGGTGCTGCCCCAATTACTATCTCCTTAATGGAAGACAAGTCCTCGGCACTCACCATCGGATGGGTTCCTAAGAAGGAGAGCAGGGAAGGCACCACAAACAGAACTTCAGGTTTGTACTTCCGTAAACATTTCAAATATTCATCGGAAGTGAATCTGAAATTAATAGGATTCATCTTATTCAATATGCACAGATGCTTAACCCTCATTTTGTAGGTACATATTGTTATTCAGAATATAAATAATGATCTCAAAACATAGATACCTAGGAATGCTTAATACATGTTGTCCAATTGTCATACAGTAATTCAGAATCCCATTAAAACCATAAATGTGAAAGAACGGAGGCACCGTAAGAACTGTTGAAAATGTTTCTGAAATATTTCATTATTATTAGTATTAACTCTAAACAAATGTTGCTTTACAAAGTAAACAAATAAAAATACATAGCTATTATTCAATCAGGTACATAATATAATTTGATTTGTTGTGGAATATGTTATAAAGTAGATTTACCGTACGTCCGATTTGGATTTGTAAAGATTTTGTCAAGTAATTGCTGAATGTTGATAACAAGGTTTCTGTGAGTCAACATGACTCCTTTAGGCAGGCCCGTGGTCCCACTGGAGTAAGGGATCAATGCTATTTGGTCCACATCTACCTTAGGCAGATCTGCTTGGTAATCAGCCATCAGAAGAGGCGCTAGACCAAAAACTCCTGAAATCGTCATGAAATAATTACAAAATTGATGCACCAAATTTTGGCATTTATCTTTTGATAGTAAGAGTCTTTGTGGTCGAAATAAAAGTACATAATACAATACAAAGAGTTAAATTAATAATACATAAAATGATTAATATGTGATTTGGAGTGCGCAATGGAGGTATTTATTACTAGGTCGGTATAAAAAAACCACTAGCCATTTTTCTCTTTCTCTTCTCCTCCAATCCAAACGGTTCCCTTGTAGTCTGAGAGGTTGTCCTTGACCGCTAGAGCCAGCGGCATCAGCTGTTCGATTGTCACAATGCATTTTACATTTGAGTCGAGAAACTGACGTGTGATCTCCCCTAAAAGAAAAAAATAGTTAAAATAGTTACAAAGGATTATATTTAAAATCAATAATCAATCGATATTATTTAAAATCAATAACTTTCTTTCTATGCAACTTTGAAAAGTGAATCTGTAAAATTTTTGTATTGGATTTTTTTTACATTAGTTCCATACAGGAGGCACTGAGGAAAGAAATCCCTTGGGAACCTTGTCATCTTTGGGGATGCTGCGTAGAGGGTCTTTCAACGGAAAGGAATGAGAGGAAGGAAATGGTGTGAGGGGTGGGTAGGAATCTGGGGGGTCAATGAGTCCTGGAGTGACGGACATATGAATCCATTCCTCCTTTTGCGGTTCAAGTCGATGAGTCGAGAGAATCCGGCGGAGAGGTTTAGATTAGGTCTCCCTCAACCAGTCAACTCCCTCTCCCGATTCAGCCTGCCACGCAGTAGGTAAGCAAACGCATTTTTCGCCAATACCTAGACAAACCTCGCCCCATGACCTCGGTCTGCCAAATGCTAAATCACCAAACGTAACGAACTACTTGGGATGGCCTATGGCAGGGGTGTTGGTTATCCAATAAGTGGTTTCTGGGGCGGCAGTAGCCCTACTTCTTCTCCCAAATTGGAAATGCAGTGATTGGACTGAATATTAATCGTGTCAATTTGCAATGGCTGATAACCTAGAAAGCTCGAAGCAGATGGCGCTGGTGTGGTTGGATGTCATTTACGTAGCCGCTATGTGAAACGGTTTAAAAGACATTATTTTGCATTTAAAGGCATTTAAAAAAAAATGTGGCGGCTGAAGTGTCAAGGAGTTGCTAAAAAAATTAATTGAGAAAAATAAATGCACAAGTAAGTGGGAGAAGGGAAGACTTGTTTGTTAGTTTGTATGGTTTGTTAACCTGTTTCAATAGGGACTTACCTTCCGTATACAGTGGGTTTGCAAAGGTCACTGTGAGCCCAGCTTCCAGGGCCCCATTGAGTACCACTACGAACTCTGGAATGTTTGGCAAGACCAAGCCCACCACATCTCCAGGCTGGAGGTGCAAGCCGGCGAGAAAGGCCTTGGCACAGCGCGTTATCATGGCGCGGCTCATTCCGTACGAGTAGGACCTGCCTGATGTTCCACATGTCTGCAAAAAAAACAAATCATTTACTTACATTAATTATAATGACTACTTAAATTATAATAGTGCTTGGTGAAGATGGTACACAGATATATTTAAATTTAATTTACGTTTTTTTAGGTTTTTTATTAAGTGAAAATTTCTTTAGCACCGTTGTGATTTGAAACTCAATGAAACAATAACTAAACTAATAACACTCAAACTTTACTGAAAAATCTTTTTATGTTAGTGGAGATTGTAAAAGATGCATTAAAATTACATTTTTCTCAATCAAAATTAGAGTTGGAGGTTAGGAAATACACACATTTGGTTAAAATAACCCAAACTACGAACCTAATTTTTCCATCTTCTTAGTTGTTTCCATATAATTAACTGTTTGGTATATATTTAAAAAAAAATCAATATCTGCAGCCAAGTGCAGCGGAATTCGGCAAACTTACCCAATAATTTGTAATAGGTAGGTATAATGTCTGTTTCCCTTTCTCTTCTTTTCTTTTTAATTTAGTTGTAATCATCCATATTTGTATAAACTTGTTCCTTTTTTTTTTTAATTGTTTTCTATTGTTTGTTTGTTCTACTTAACCTGTCTTTTATTTTTCGTCTACATTGTATATGAAATTTATATTTTTTATATGTAAGCTCCTATGTAAAATTGTTATTTCCTCTCACCTATGAATTGTATGTTCCTCCTGTCCTAAAATGAGTTCTGTAACTCATCGGGATTGCCCTGGCAAGAAATAAAAACAATAAAAAAAAAAATAATAATAATAAAAATTATAAATATTTTTACTTCCATTTCATCCAATTACATTTTGGGAGGCGGGCATTAGCACCGCCGCCCCGGGAACAATTTATTGGATAACCAACCCCCCTACCACAGGTCACCCCAAGTGGTTCGCTACGTTTGGTGACTTAGCAGGTGTGCTCGGGTTCATGGGGTGAGATTTTTCTAAGTCTTCGCGGCGGATGCATTTGCCTATTTGTGGCGGGCCGGATCGGGTGAGACTGGTTGAGGGAGACCATTTGATTTCTCCAGCCGGACTCTCTCGATCCATCGCCTTGCACCACAGTGGGAGGAATGGATTCATACGTTCGTCACTCCTGGACGCACTGACTCCCAGAATCCTACCCACCCCTCATACTTTTTTCTTTCCCAGAAATTTCTCTCTTTCCTTTCCCTAAAAAGACCCCCCCCCCCCGCACAGCGTCCCCAAAGATAATACATGCCCCGAATGTTAAAGAAAACATTTCATTAAGGTTATTTTATCATTGAATTACAAATATAAACTAAAGGTAGGTGTAGGTACCCATTCTTGATTTGAGGATGCATGTTTTAATCTCATGCAAATTGACCTTAAATTAAAATAGAGAACTATTAGGTATATAAATAGTAATGATTAATACGTACTTTATTTAGGTACCTAAACTAACTAGCCACAATATTGATCTGTCAGTTTTGTACATGAAGCCATAAAATGCACTAATTATGATGTTAAAATTAGTTTCGTGTCTACCAAGGCAGGCCACGTGTTAAATTGCAATGTTGGGAAACGCTTATCACAGATTCGAAGTCAATAAGCGGAAAATCAAAACAATAATATTATAAAATAGACAGACCCGTGGCAGACATGAAGTCCATAAGCTGAAACAATGTATCAGAGTAATACATAATATTACGTCATATTCCAAAAAATAGCCACATAAAAAAGGATCAATCTCTGAACCAAGGGTTCCATGTTCCATGCCAACTGAGAATAGTCAAGTCAAAACCTCCCTTAAAAGTCATTAAAAGCTATGAAAAAATTAATTTTAAATTATCCGATAAACCTAACCTAACGTAACTTATTTAAGAAAGTTTTTATATATAATTTTTTTATCATTCTAAATGACTTATCTGAGATGGCTCTGAGTTGGTTTCATTCCGAGTTGTCCGGTCACCCATGGTTCATGTGTTGTTTGCACTGATGCCAATTGAAATCGTAAATATGAAAATAGAGATGAAAAAAGCGATCGCGTAAAGCGAAAAATTTTGTCATTGATCTCCTCTGTACGGGAATCGGTCTGAAAAAAGAGATAGTGTACAAGTCTGAAATCGACTCCAATCTTACATATAATTTAGAAATTTTCCCATTTAAACAAAATTAATATGAAAATTCACCTTTAATTTCTCTTTCCGTAATTTAAAATGATGGATTGAAGGGTGAAAGCCAGAAATAATTGGAAAACCATCAACACACCATCAAAAAAATCAACAAGAAGGATGAAAGACATTTTTTACATTACAGCGTACCACGCAAATACAGGATATTTCTCCCCTACACCTACACCGCGAACATTAATAAATTATAACACTTTACACTGCTCTAATAATGAAATAGACATTTTTAATGATGATCCATTTAAAACATTTGAAAAAAAAGTTTTACCATTAATCACACCAAGCTGATATTGTGATGAAGCTCTTTATATAAAGACAGATAATATTGCACCTACCAAAATCAGAGTCTCATCATCACAGAGAGATTCCAATAATTCCTACATTGTTTACGGATCTATTTGTGTTCTTTTTGTTACCAATTCTTGTTTGTAATTTACTGTCGCGTATTTAGCTAATTACAATTATAATTACTGTATTTAAACATCCATGAATGTAAATTTCTGAGCATATGCTTTATGTACTGAAATAAAATAAAATAAACATAAAATTGTTTATTTATTTCGACTATTGTATAAAGAGGATATAACAGCATGTACCCGAAGTATTTTAATCAGCGATTCCTGAGCATATTTGGAGTAAACAATGTTGATATTATTTTGATGTCCGATAATATTTTTTTTCAATTAAAAACATTAAAAATGTTTTTCCATCACACGCCGCAACTGAGTAGTTAGGAGAATGGCGCGTTTATAGCTTTGAGGGTCACTTGAAAAGCATTGCGTCTCGTTCTAGCAGCACGATAACACACGTAACTGCGCGCGTATCGCTCAAACCCGTCGCGACGTATATGGATGGGATCAGTAGCCACGTGTGATTGAAAAAAAAAAATTAATAGAAAAAAATATCGTCGGACAATAAACTGACATATTTATTTTTTGTTCTAAATATGATCAGGAATCGCTGGTTAAAATCCTTCGGGTATGTGCGGCATATATTTTGCAAACAGGTGTTAAGGTTTTGCAAGCAGGGTTTCAAAATTAGTTAGATTTAAACGGCGAACGCACTTAGCTATAAAAAATCATTAGGTTTGGCCTATTTCAGCATATCGCTCACCATATATTCCCATTGGAAATGTACGGCGAGCGATATGCCGAAATACGCCAAGCCAAATGATCTTTTATCTTTTAGCTATGTCTGTCGGTCCCATTACAGTGTTCTCCCCCAGGTTTTGTAATAAGAATAAGAACTATTGGGAGAAATATGAGGGTCCAATTCTTCGATATTGTTTGTTGTTGTTGAAATCAGTTTTTGTCGTGTTCTCCCCTATACAGAAAATACAATAGATATAATAATACAATACAAGTGGGCAGGGCTGGACAGTATTTGAATTACTTGTAACTGAAATACGTATTTGAAATACAAATACGTATTTTGTATTTGTACTTCAATTACTTCCTAAAAATGTATTTTGTAATTGGTATTTCAATTACCCGATGCTGAGGTATTTTGTAATTTGTATTTCAAATACTTATGGCCTCAAAATACATTTTCAAATACATTTAGCGATCTTAATAATGATAATGAAAAATAAACTGACCTAGATAATACTTAGACTAAAAACGCTAGAATCCAGAGCAATATATGTTAATATTTACAGTTGACAACACTGTACGTCAAAGCAAATATCTTGTCAATTGTCATTATCATCGTTTCGCGGTATTTATTCATAAAGATGTGAGTTAATTGATAATTGATAATGGACGATACAAATTCCGTCAAAACCACAAAACTTTACAAGTGGAGCGGAGATGAGATGTGTCTTCTGAGCAATATGATTGATCAATTTTTGCGCGTCTCCTTTTCACTCTGCTGGAAACTCACCCTTAGATAAGGGCACTTACGACAATTTATCGCAACCAAAGATTCTACCAAAACCAAATGTATTTTGTATTTTGTAATTTGTATTTTGTATTTGAAATTAAAAAATGGTTAAAATACTGTATTTCAAATACACGACTTGAAAGTATTTTGTATTTCGTATTTTAAATACATGTGAAAAAGTATTTTGTAATTTATATTTTAATTACAGCAAAGCATGTATTTTGCCCAGCCCTGTCTGTGGGTACTTATTTGAAAGAAAACCGATATCGCCAACCTAGACAACATATTTCAACTCCTAGGCCCCAGACAGGTCAATGAAATTGATTAAGTATTGGTCGAAGAAAGAATTTCGGTTATTGTAGATATTTAATTAATTTCATTGGAAATAAGATAAAATTGACATTACTTCGAGCATAGAAACACGCCCAAAACACATTTTACCTTTTTAGTGTATGCAGAAAATCCGAGTAAGAAATATTCAAATACTAGCTTTTCCCCGCGGCTTCGCACGCATGGTATTACGGGAATTTACTGTAGCGGTTGAACTTATCAATTATTCCTCCTCCTCCCCACCCCCACCCCCTCCTGCATTCCAGACATTCATTCCCTTACATTCAGTTTTCAAACATCTCGCCTGCCACCTAAATTTCATAAAGCTACAGCTCACAGAAAAAAGAATTATCCAATTTTGTTCATTCGTTCGGAATTTATGCGCTTAGAAACATTTCGGATGTTTATTTTTAATTAAATATTTAGAAGTTTGTTAATATAATAAAAAAATACACTATTTATTATTCAGTCTTTATAATCGTAAAGAATTAAATTTTTAATGTAGGAACTCTTCTGACATTTATTGCAAAACAGAAGCGTGTCCAAAAAACACAAAACATATTCTAATATTTGAATTTTCTGGAGCTGTAGCTGACCAGGGAGCTGAGTACTTACCAGCTTAGAGCCCACAAATATATCAACATCGTTTCCATGGAAACGATTTTTTTCTGACGTTAGCAAAAACACGCCTTTGGTAGCGACAGAAAACGTATAACAAATATAATATATTAATATTTATAATTTCATAACGCCAGAGCTTGCCATCATATACAGAATATAGTCTGCGCATATAATTTAGCTTTATATTGGTGAAAGAATTATTAAAGTCTTTATATTGTGTTATGCGTGAAAAGGTCATAAACAAACTCGAGCAGTTTCGCATTTATAATATTAGTATGGATACGTAGAATCAAAATTGGAACCAAAAATTCGTGGGTAGTGAAAAAACTAGTTACCTAGTAGTTTTAACTTCTCAGGTTAATTTGTTCGTTTTTAGAAACTACTCATATAGGTCTCATAGAAATTGTTGTGTCTCCCTTACTATCATGGTGAGAAAAATGATCTAAACGGCGTTACATAGAAAAAAACATCACGCTTTATATTCAAATCCAAAAGTTAAGCACAAAATGTACACCTTTACAAGACCAAAGTTTCCGACCGCATTTGAAAAAAAATATTAAGTAAAATTTTAAATTATTCAATTAAATTATGGAATTTTTTATAAATTATTTTTATAAGAGACTACAAAAAAATGAGGTGACGATAACATTAATTTTAGTAAGGTGAGCCATTTTTAATATTGTTTTTTATGTGGATGCATACAAATTTTTATTTTTCAAAAAATTATTTTAATAACTTTCAAAAACAGTTTTCGGTTTTCGGAGACGTTCATAATTATTCCGTTTATTTGGATTTTTTTGCAAAGCGGAAATAATTTAACCTTCTGACAAAATATGCCCGAGACTGAGGGGTTAAAGTAGGTACCTTTTTATTAAATAATGTATTTTGATAAAAATTTTTTTTTACTAAACGCATATTAGATTTGTTTATAATTTCTTAATATTATGCTATTATTGTTCATATTTCAATTTTTAACCTCACTAGGACTAATTGAGGTTAATAATTTATTTTATAAAATAATAAAAATAACATAAAATAATATATGGAAAGAACTATATTGTTACATAACAATATTTCTTAGAAATAACACTAAATAACCTACTAAATAATAATTCACTATAATGTGGTAAGCATGAAGGGTGACCACTTGTTGATATTTGATTTAAAATAATAAATTATGCAATTAATTAAATGATAAAGATGAGAAAAATGTTGGTAAGAATTTTTAAAAGTACAAACACCTATTTATAGTTGCTTGTACCGAACCGGTAAAAGTACAAACACCTATTTATAGTTGCTTGTACTGAACCGGTAAAAGTACAAACACCTATTTATAGTTGCTTGTACCGAACCGGTAAAAGTACAAACACCTATTTATAGTTGCTTGTACCGAACCGGTAAAAGTACAAACACTTATTTATAGTTGCTTGTACCGAACCGGTAAAAGTACAAACACCTATTTATAGTTGCTTGTACCGAACCGGTAAACTGAGTTTTACATAGTTTAACAATAGTAAGAAGTGAAATTTCAAACATAAATCATTATTTATTTGCACTACTTCTGCTTGTCTTCTGTCTTCATAATGTTATATAACAGTATTTAAGTTGTTATTATTCCATAATGATTGGAAGTTATAAACAGTGTTCCCCTCGGACTGATCAATTTGCCCTTGGGTCTGAAGTATGAAGTCCAGAATCGGTCAGTATTAGACCAATCGCCGCTATCGTTTATTCTGCCAGCTAAGATGAAAATTCCATACTCTAATAAAAGACCTAAAATGGTTCTCCGCGAGGAGTAACTCCTGCAGCATCTCTGTATTTAGTTTTAAGACATTTTTTCCAATCCCACAATTTCAACAAAATATCTAAAACGTGAAGTAAAATTAAAAACAAAAATCCTTCAAGTCCATCAGAACAAAATTATTCTGGATTTAAATTAGACTAAAGACCAAAAGTTTATTCTGCCGAACCCCACAACGAGTTCGCAGTAAATTCTGCACCAGAATCAGCAGTTGATGTCCAAACAGCATTCTATTATTACACAATTCCTATACTACAAGGTTTTAATTAGTTATTCTAAACGTAACGGCTATAAATAAACTTTTTGGGGGCTCGGCATTGCCGAGAAGCGTGACGCTGTTATCCAATCTATTACCTACATATTCATTCCACCTACATTGGTTAGTAAGCAAACTACCTACATAAGCGAGAGCACGTGTATGGACGTCATTGACGTTCGTCTTCTTCCTTCTCACGCGTCTTGTCTGAAAACGAAAAAGACGGAAGACACTGAACTAGACTAGACTGTAAGTATTTACCTGTATTTGAGGGACAGGTAACACTGGGGTTATTTCACAATTATACGGTGGCGGCGTATTTGAGTGTGCTAAGATTGAAAAATACGACATTAAGGGGGTATTCTAGTATAGAAAAAAAAAAAAAATTTCTTCATATTTCCAAAGTTTAAATATTCAAAAATATCACCTCAAATTTTTTTTTCGAAATTCGCATTATTTTAAGAGTTATAACCATTTTAATATCGCGGTTTAGACGAAATCTAACCAAAATCTAAGTAGAACAAAATTTTAAACCCATTTTTCTCCGAACCATTTTTTTCGAGGCGGTTGACACGATATCTCAAGTTCTATTAAACCGATTTACTTGAAATTTGGTGTGAACCTTCTCAATACCTTCCTTTATGGCGGGAACTAGAACCATAACAAAATTTCAATTTTAACTATTTTTAAAAAATTTGGAAAGTCAAAAAAACTGGTACAAAAACGTCTTTTATTTCAGACAGCCGCCATTTTGCAAAAAAAAAAAATTTTTTTACTTTTCCTTAGTTCGGGCCATAGCCGCATTTGTTTGGATTTAGAATTATTATTTAATTTTTTTTTTAGATTGCTGGGAGGATTGCAATCGTGTCAACGAGGGCGCGACCCCCCACTTCAGCACCCTGTAACTTTCTGAATTTTTAATTTTTTAGTTTGACTTTTTTTTTAATGGATTCTTTAATGTTTAATAAATATTTCACAAAATAGAAGTTGGTAAAAATATTTTTGTTTTTTTTTGTTGCACCTGAAAAAACACCTACAATTCATGCCTCTAGACTAGAATACCCCCTTAATGTTGTTTTAGCACAAAATGATTTTTTTTGAAAATTTGCTTTTTGTAAGAAACTTCCTAAGAGACTTCCTGGAAATCTTCATACAATAATCGCATTAAAAAAATCGTTTGCGGAAATAACAACATCAATATTGCCATTTTTTAAATGTTAGTACACTCAAAGCGTGCCCAAATATAATGTATTTTCCAAAAAATGTTACAAATTATCGTATAAAGTCCCCATTTATGATATTGCTCATACTGTCCCAATGCTGCACCGTCTGCCAATTGTCTCACAATTTCTGATTCTGTTTTATTCTGTTTGTCTCTAAAAATCATTACAGAATAGTTGGAATTAGTTATATTGCTTAAATTACAACCTTTAGTAAAATTGTATACTGAGTACCAGGCTAATTGAGCCCCGTGTTATTTCAAAATTGAGAAGTTAGGTTGCATTATTGTATTACTTGTTGTTGAAATTGGAAATTAACGCATTCAGAACATTACATTGGTACCCTACCTACAAAATAGTGAAAATGGTTGCTGGGGAGGGGATTGATCCCTCCGAATGATTTGTTTTAGCTCTTTATATTTTGTTTTTTTTGAAGTGAAACTTCTTTAGCCTTATTAATTAGTGATTTGAAGTTCGGATGAAAGGGAGGTTACTAAAATTTATTATTTGAAGGGTCCTCGGTTCTAATATAATGCGGTAAATTCACGGCTTCCTCCGATAGCGCAACGGGCAAGGCGCCTGATAAATCTCAGCGGCCAGAGAGACAGACATCCAGCGAACGGAGGTTCGAAACCTACGAAACCCAAAAAAAATAAACATTTTAATTTTTGTGAAATCAATGTCCAATCTTCAAACCACTTTAAAATAAACAGGCAAAAGAAAAGAAAAAGACATCTAGCGGCTTTCTAGTTTCATTTCTACCGTGTGTGAATTGCACACTCTTTTTTTTCATATAAATTTCACATTACAATTTTCATTATCATTATCATGACCAACATACTAGACTCATACCCGTTTCATGACAGACCCATATAGACTATATTACAAGGTAACATAAGAATTGTAAATGTATTTTACAACATTTAAAAAATTATGTAGGAATAAACCATAATAAAAATCAAAACTAAAATTAAACTGAATGATAAAATGGACATATCAAAGAAAAAAGAAATAACCCTTTCTAATATTCTAAAATAATATTAAAAAGCAAGATTAAAAACACGCAAAAGACCTCCACTTCGAAAGAAATCAATCAATCAAGTGCCGACCAATACAAAAGAAGAGTAAAATGTATTTAAATTTTGAAAAAATTAATAACGAAATGAATTATCTATGTGAAGTTTAGATACATATAAATTTGGACGCATCCATTAAAAGACTTGGGACAAAGATATAATGGGTATGGATTTTTGGTTGGGGATGCTTGCATGAAAGGTTTTGCGCAACTTTACATAATAATATTTATTTAATTGGGGCACTTCCGAATTTCGAACCCCTATCCAAATATTTTAATTGTAGGAGCTTCCGAAAGCATGTAGGTAGGATTTAATTCAATAATAATAACAATAACAATAAGGTTACATACAAGGTACCTACCGTACTCGTAATTATAGGGTTGTATTTATAATGGTCCCATGCCAACTGAGAATAAAGTCAACTCAACACCTCTTTGAAAACTGATAAAAATTATGAAAAAAATAATTTTAAAATAGCCCATAACCCTAACCCAACGTAACCTATTTAACCAATTTTTTATATATTTTTTTCATCACTTTTAATGACTTTCTGAGGTGGTTCTGAGTCGGTTTCATTCTGGGTGATCCGGTCACCATTTACGGTTAACAGCTGCAACAATTGGCAGCCTTTCCTACGTGGTTTTTTTTTACTACGCGTACGTTAAACATAGGTAAATGTAATTATAATAACTACTTATTATTTATATCCCTACCATAGGTCACTCTAAGTGGTTCGCTATGTTTGGTGACTTAGCAGGGGTGCCGGGGTTCATGGGGTGAGGCTTGTTTGAATGCGCTTTCTCACCTCCTGCATGGCGGGCCGGATCGGGAGAGACTGGTTGAGAGAGACCTAACCTAAACCTCAATAGCCGTACTCTCACGGCCCATCGCCTTGCATCAAGGGATGGATTCATACTTCCGTCAATCCTGGATACATTGAACCCCAGATTCCTACGCACCCCTCATATCTTTTTCTTTCCCAGAACTTCCTCTTCATCCTTTACCTAAAAAGACCCCCTCACACAGCATCCCCAAATATGATATAGCCCCTGAGGGTTTTTTTTTCCTCACCTAAAGCTAACTTGAAAAAAAACGTATTCTCTATATTATCAGTAAAGCCTCTATTACATTGAGCGAGTTTACAAGCTACTAGCCGGCGAATTCACTATCTGCTAGTAAACTCGCTCAGTATAATCGTATTACTAGCTAACTAGCAGATTTCAATGTAATCGAAGGCTTAAGTAACAAAAAAAAACATAGATTTAAAAAAATATATTAAAATCCCCTAATATTATTTTATCTGTACGACCTTATCATATCGAATTTGAACCCATCTTTTAATACGAAAAAAATGCCCCTTGCCCGATGCAATTAATATTTATTCATGAGTTTTGATCTAACTATTTTTATTGTCACTATTAAAAAACGCACTTCTCGACTCAGCTGTATAATATGCTCGGATACTTACATAAATCCGCACTAGGCGAGGGACCTTCGGTCTTTTTTCAGACACCAAGTCAGTCTTTCGCGGCCTTGGGTGTTTTTCGCGTAGGTACCGACACGTAAACAAATATTTTTTCAACGAGACGGACAGTAGACGAAAAGGAAGTTTTTTTTAAAATATGGATGGATACTCGTGAACCTCGCGCCCTCGATGTGATATTTCACAAAAATGGAACTGTTATTGAAAAATGGAACTGTTAATATTTTATGATATATAAAATATTAACCAAACAATGTTTTTATGGTTCAATGACAACTCAGAATCGTGCGATTTCAACACTCATTTGAAAATTTATCAAAATTTATGAAAAAAAATTGAATAATAGCCTTAAACTATTTAAACATGACCAGATCTAAATAGCAAACCTTCCTCATCTCCTTCTCTTCAGACTTACAAGACACACTAATTGGGGATGCCGTAGTCCCTCAGACTCCCGAGAGACCGAAGCAGTTGGGATTAATGCTAAATAACTATTTTCGATTAATTTTTACTACGAATCGGTTTAAATTATACCTCAATATAAAAAAATATGCTTTGGATAAATAAAGCTTTTCCTACCGTTTTCGTTGAGTAGAATACAACTAAAAATATTAATCTATAGGTACCTATATATAAAAATAAAAATATGTTTGCTTCTGTCTGTGTATATGTATGTTACGCTATGCGTTGCTAAACCATTCATCCGATTGCGATGAAACTTTGAGGATTTGATGTGTGCCCACCAGCGTTGGTTTCTATATAAACTGGTGAGCTCTGGGGTTATGAAATTTGTATAAAAAAATTGCAAGAGGTGGCATGCGAGTTGTTTGAATAGAATGTGCTGGGAATGAATGTATGGAATGTGGGAGGGGGGAAGGGAACTCGGGAGGGGGATTCGCGGGAGGGGGGGAGGAGGGAGGCGAATCCAAGAGGGAGAAGGGGAACTTGAGAGAGGTGAGGGGAACTCGGGAGAGGGGTTTGCGGGACGGGGGAAGAGGGCGAGGGGAGAGGGACGGCGGAGAAGGCGGAGAGAAGGGAACGCGAGAGGGGAAGGGACGCGGGAGAGGAAGGAGAGGCGGAGGGGGAACGGGAAAGGACACGCAGGGAGAAAAATTTCTGTATTAAGTGGCGTAGCAACGCATGCCGGGAACTCGCTAGTAATTTTATAAAAAATATAAGCAAATTACTAAAAAATATATTTTTACATTAGAAACGTATGAACGCATATAAGAAATAACTTTCTAAAAATATAATTTTATTGAAACATATCATTTCTGTGACCGTTTCCATGCATTCATTAACTTTTTTCTTTAATATAAAATTATTCTCAAAATAAATAAAAAACCACTCTAGACTCCGCTTGCCAAGCGATTTTTAAGCCTATTATCTATATTCGTGGCGATATAAGGCACACTAATAATAAATACATTTTTGAATTTTAACTTCCTCAACATAAAAATGTCTTATTCAAAAATATTTTTTTTAAATTTTATGTACGTCAAGTGGGATTTTTTTTATCAAAACACTTAAATATGCAACTTAATTTAACCATAAACGACACGATTAAATTTAATCAGAGGTATGCAAATCACTTGCTTAGGTAATAATCTGATATTTTTAATGGTCTGGGTACGCTCGAGAGGCATTAAAAATGTTGTATAATTTAAATGCAAATACGGAAAATTTCCAATAAATTACAGGTATTTCTTTATGCAACCTATTGTAAGTCGATAATAAAAAACAGGGAAGCAAAAAGACATTTAATAAAAAATATTTTTCTTTTGTTGATAATTCACAACAAAGTTCAAAATTTTTTTTTATATATTTTTCATTTGGCCACCCCGTAAATTTGTTACATGTATTTATAATAATAATACAGTAAAATTTCAGCGAGATAGCACAAGCAGAAAGAAGTGCTCAATCGAGGGTTGTTTTTGATTTTTTTTTGTAAAATGCTTAATTTTTACTTTTTGTTACATGACAGTTTCGCGTGTTAAACTATTAAATATATATATTAAAATAAACCAATGAAGAGTTTTATAGACAAATTTAAACAGTTTTGATACTTATTTTGTAGACTGTGAAGTGAATCAATGTAATAAAATGTGTTCATCTAATCGAAAAAAAGACGAAATTTTTCTACTTGGGGTTTGAGATATTGAGCCATTGATGAGGCTTAACCAACTTCCTACTCTTTGGCAAGTTTTACTTCGTCAACACCACATATTAAATGAATCCAAAAATGTGAAAGATTGCGCGCATGTACTTATTCAAGAACTTATAGAAGTATGGAGTTAATCTAGTATTCCGACCAGACAACAAAATAACTGCATTGAAAAACTGATTCAGTTTCATAAGAACTGGCCGCTATTGAAGAAAATTAGAGGAAAAAATTCTGAAGCACAAAGAAAAAGAGAGTATTTGTTTACAAAAGAACTAGACAAAGTTTTTTATATTGCCCAGGCAAGCGCTTTGAATTTGATAAAAATTTCAGAAGACGGTAATGGTTGTGAAAAACTATTAAGAGTACATAAACTTACTGCAGGAACGGTGGAACAAATATCTGATTCTGTTTTTGACACAATGCAATAGTGGAATGTCACAAATAAAGTCCGGGTAATGAGTTTTGACTACTGCTTCTAACACCGTTGCCAAAAAGGGAGCTTGCACTCTTTTAGAAGAAAAGACACGACGTGATCTTTTGTGTCTTGCTCGCCATCACGTATTTCAAATAATGCTTTCAAAAATATTTATTCTGCGTTTTGGGCCATCAAGCTCTCCTTGAATCCCACTTGTCAAAAGATTCAGCGATATTTGAGAAACATTATCGAAGAAGCACCACAATTGTCTTGACCTGAATAAGAACGCAAAACAGTTCGCTGAAAATATTCTTGAGAGTCTTACAACCGCTCTATCTGGGGGGAATCAAGTTCGTGATGATTACGAAGAGCTAATAAAGCTAGTAAATTACTTATACTATTTTGGAAAAGCTTAAAATTGTACGAAGCCATTGATTCCGAAATCAGTACAGCAGCTAGGGGTATCTTAGAGCGTTACTTACGATATTCGTCAGATGAACTAGTTGCATTTGCCTTATTTTCTGACAAGCTGTCTGATGCTGAGAAACAGGCCATTGTTCAAAAAAAAAGTTCTGTTGGCGGTAATCGTTCGGTACGAGGTGATTCTGCTAAGCTTGCAGAGGTTACATTAGAAGCTTTTGCAACACAAAGAACGATGAAAATGATCTTAGTCCTCGATATCAAGGACTCTTTTTTGCGATTATCTCCTGAGACTTGGAATGACAATGTTGATTACCTTCAAGGCAAAAGCTGCGTCAAAAATTTGCGTGTTGTTAATGATACAGTGGAGAGAAATGTTAAACTATTAAAAGATTACAACACGATATAGAATGAGGAAGAAAAGCAATTTTTACTTCACATCGTTGAACAAAATAGAAAAATCGTTTCTAGTGAAACATCCAAAAAGAGTTAACAAACATAGTTTTGAAAGATTGTGACTAATATTATGTAAATTATTGCTTTGTTTCCAAATTTGGTTCACATTTAAATACTTAGTATACGTACTTGATTAAAATACTTGTAATATTAATAAACCTTAAATTACGTGTTTTACTTAAAATCCTGAACTTTTGTCAGAAACTTCTAATTCGATGATCACCCCCTTGTATATAAGATAGGGGGCTGAAATTTTTTAAACATAATAGAAATGGTAGGTGTAACAAATCAAGGGGGTGGCAACACCTATATTTGAAAAAAAATTTTACTATGAGGGCCTGGACCACCTTAATGTACATCTATTTGAATTTTGATTTTTTCTTGAAAACTTGAAAAAACTAATTAAATGGAGCCTTGGATGTGGAAATTAACCAACTTCCCGACATCTGAAACTCGGCAGATGTCAATGACAATGCATTTTGGTGCAATCGTACTTACACACGGACATATACGCATTTCTCTGAAATCGGGTGACTTTATATTTAAAAATTTGCAGCAGTTAATATGCAAAATATATAACTTTGTACTTTTATTATTTTTAAGATATCTATCTTATAGTCTATAGATTTTACTTTTGACTGTATTATTTCCTACCTTTTAACTTTTTATTTCAATCTTTAACTTTTCATTAAACTTTATATTTTATAATTTATGCTTTTACTTTATACTTTCATTTATCCATCTTACTTTTTACTTACTGCTTACTACCTCAACGCCTTTTTTTACCTTTTGTTTTTATATTTAACTTTAATTTATGTTGTTACTTTCGTTTTGTTATTGTATTATAATACATACATTAATATATTTTATGTTAATGGCACATGTTGTGCCGTATATTTTTGAAATAAATAAATAAATAAAATAAATCTTGGTCCTATCCAAAGGGATTTGGCTAAGGTATTAGCGCCGTTAACGCCTTTCTCCCCAGGGATAATCGTTAACTTACTTTAGCCAATCCCTGGGGAGAAAGGTTCAATCCTCAGTCAAACCATTTTTATTTCTTCACGGCCAAACCAATTAATTATGTAGATTTTATCATTCTGAAATATTAAAGAACTAAAAATTAAATAACTACTTGCAATTTTGTGCAAATAATTATATTTGGCTGATATATGTATAGGGGTCTTCCATTAATCACGTGATGTTTTTTAGTAACTTTTTAAACTCCTCCCCCCTCCTGGTGATATGTGGTGAGGTTTTAGAGAACCCCTCCCCCCATACCCAAAATCACGTCTATTTTTTTAGTACAAAGTATACTGAAATTTTCAGAATATTATCTTTAAATACATAATCTGATTAAATTTTAGAAAATTTGAAAAAAAATGTCCAAAAGGTTGCAGGTTGTTTTTGACTGGCATAAAAATAATAAAGGACGGTGATTAGATATTGTTTTAAGGCAAAACATACGCGGCAACGATTTACGCATGTATTCGGCGTCAAAATCACAGACTGGCGACTGGTGAGCCGAGCGGTTGCCAGGCAACGGTGAGTCAAGGCCACGCGCCGCTGTTTGGTTTAGAAAACGTGCGTTCAACGAAAAACAAATATACGTGATATCTCATTAAATATCCCCCCCTCCTTGTGATATTTCGTGATATTTTTCCGAACCCCTTCCCCCCTTTCGAGCCTCAAGTGATTATGGGCGACCCCATAGCGCTGTGAAAAAACACCTCAAGTTGTGATGCAAAAGTTTGTCACGAAACTGTTTCGTATTTTGTAAAACATAATTTTAAAATGTTAAATGTTTGATAATTGCCCGTACATCCCAAAGATTGCCACAAAATAAGAAATAACAAAGCTCTTTTTGTTATGTAAGTGTTTTCAGAAACATCAAAAGGAACCAATGCTAGGTCAAACTAATAAATGCTGTTGTTTTTTTTTCTTCGGAAAGATGATCCAAATAAGCCATCACGCGTCTTCCCATTGAATCGGTATCGGTAAGCAATCGACATAAACCGAAGATGCTGCTCAAAAAATTCTCACAATGGCTGCGCTGTAAGCCGTATCAAACTTTACTTTAGTGTCTTCGGTTTATGTAGATTGCTTACCGATACATCCCAAAGATTGCCACAAAATAAGAAATAACAAAGCTCTTTTTGTTATGTAAGTGTTTTCAGAAACATCAAAAGGAACCAATGCTAGGTCAAACTAATAAATGCTGTTGTTTTTTTTTCTTCGGAAAGATGATCCAAATAAGCCATCACGCGTCTTCCCATTGAATCGGTATCGGTAAGCAATCGACATAAACCGAAGATGCTGCTCAAAAAATTCTCACAATGGCTGCGCTGTAAGCCGTATCAAACTTTACTTTAGTGTCTTCGGTTTATGTAGATTGCTTACCGATACATCCCAAAGATTGCCACAAAATAAGAAATAACAAAGCTCTTTTTGTTATGTAAGTGTTTTCAGAAACATCAAAAGGAACCAATGCTAGGTCAAACTAATAAATGCTGTTGTTTTTTTTTCTTCGGAAAGATGATCCAAATAAGCCATCACGCGTCTTCCCATTGAATCGGTATCGGTAAGCAATCGACATAAACCGAAGATGCTGCTCAAAAAATTCTCACAATGGCTGCGCTGTAAGCCGTATCAAACTTTACTTTAGTGTCTTCGGTTTATGTAGATTGCTTACCGATACTGACCAGTGTGACGACGCGCGACGAGCGTTTAGCCAAGAAACCTTTTGGTACTTTATAAAACGAAAACCTTAAAAACCATCACACTAGCTCAACAAAAAAAGCACTGCGTGAATTTTTTTTTACAATTTCAGTTGAACCACTTCTCTGCTAAGAATACGTAAAAAAAGCTTATTATTTTGAGTTGCTGATTCAAAACTTTGCCTCTCTTGGAAAACAACGAAAGCCGTTCGTTTTTAAAAAAATATTTAATTAGCCAAGTGAACGGTATGAAAAGACTCATCCTGCCCACAAAAGAGTCGCACGAAATAGGCTCGCGGATTGCTTATCACTGCTCTAGAACTTTAGAGCTTTTAGTATCCACAGAGAGAAAAACTCCTATCGTATTATGTCAGACAAATTTCAGAATGGAAAAGACCAACTGCCGTTGTCCCAACTTTTCGATCGATCAGTCTGAGTCTCCGATCAGCTAAGTGATTTGTTTAGTAACGCTCGATTCGTCTGATGGTCGGAGAGTTGCGTTGGGAAGCGCGTATTTGAGCTAAAATTTCGGCTCAACAATTGATCGGTAGGATTGGGAACAACGGCCGATTGAGTCGAGAAAAAGATTCCTGCCGTCTGAATATGGCTTTTCTGATTCCAAACAACCAAGAATAACAGTTTCAAGATTGTAAATTATCTACTTAAATTTGTTTTTGTCGAAATGAAACCAGAATTCTGGCGCTAAACATAAATAGTAATAGAATGGTCGGCGTCTGAGGTCGAGAGGCAAAGTCCAGCATTGCGGAATGAACGATGAACGTGCCATCCAATTAATTTGATCTTATTGCAAGACATTGGATTGGATTGAATGTTGGCACATCACTTGTACACGGAACACACATGTTCATTTTGTCCATTTATCATACTTAGCTCACTCGCCTCTCCTACACAGTTATACCAAGGCACTCATATCTGCTTATATTTTTTTTAATGTTAAAGTTGGATTTTTCACACGTGAGTGCTATTGTTACAGCGCAGGTAGAAGATGAATAATTCAAAGGAAAGTAAAAGAGGGGGATAAAGAAAATAGCAGAATATAATAGAGAGTACAGACAAATACGAAGATACCTACTTTGTAATAATGTAGGTATATAAAAAAAAGTCAATATGGAATCGGAAAAGTAAAAAAAAAAGGTTTGTAGAAATTACCTTGATACATTTTACGTTAGCTCCACACAAGAGGCCCTGAGGAAAAAAATCCCTCAAGGCCTATGTCATCTGTTGGGATGCTGTGTGGGTTTTTTTTTTAGGAAAGGAAGTAAAAATGTATAATTAATCGTAAAATAACGTAATAAAGTGTGTATTTTATGTA
The DNA here is from genome assembly GCA_936435175.1 of Glyphotaelius pellucidus. Taxonomy (NCBI): domain Eukaryota; kingdom Metazoa; phylum Arthropoda; class Insecta; order Trichoptera; family Limnephilidae; genus Glyphotaelius; species Glyphotaelius pellucidus. The sequence goes on along the minus strand of OW386548.1, from coordinate 6,780,075 downwards.
CCCGTCTCAATTGAAAAAAATAATTAAATGTTAAAAGAACTCGTTGATATCAATCAGTTTACTGATACTTAATTGAAAAATGTTTAAAAATGTAAATAAATAATATAGGAATTTATTAAAAAAAACTTATTTAACATATTTTTTTTTACATAAATAGGTATATTTGATTACAATATCTACTGTCCGTGATTGAAAATTTTACTAATTTTATGTAAAAAAACTGTTTCCCAATTTGCTCAATTTTCAAGATATTTACAAAAAATCTCACTTTTCTGTTACCGTTTTACAAAGATCATTTCATTATTCAATGAATAGGGCAAATAATACTATCAGGCTCTAGAATCAGGTACCTGATTTATTTTCTTTTGCTTATTTGTCGTTGTGTGGTCACCGGGAGTCCTATCAACAACTAATGAGTAATGCAATGACAATTATTTTGACTAATGAGGTAATGAGTAGGTAATGATTCATTAGCATAAGTCAAGTTTAAAGACCTATCTCTATTTACCAGGACGCTTATTGATTATTATAGTTTTAGAATGTGACATAAGGGGGTTAGGGGGTTCAAACCACCCAACCCCCCCCCCCCCCCTCCCTCCCATCGTTCTCAGTATTGCTAATGTGATATAAATAATAAATCGTGGTAAGTAGAGGTCCAAAAAATTCTAACAAATTTTCCACCTTCCTTTCTCCTCCCCAGGATCGAACCCCCCCATAACCCCCCATGTGAATGCTATAAATCTAACCTACCACTAATTTCTGAGCATTATTTGGCTTAAGTATAAAAACGTGAACTTAGACCGTTGCGCTTTTTTAAACATACTCTCATTTTCCTATGAGCAATCTCGGTGTTGCCCTTTAAAACCTTTTTAACGATCGCAGCGCCATTAATTTCTGACTACTGGTCAGACATGTATCTCTCAAGTTAATTTTCGTCGCATTGAACTAGTGACCTCGTGACTTGTTATACATATTGTCAGAAGTTGTGAAATATTCATTCCTTCATCACTGAAAACATTTTCAGAAGTTTTTTTGAGGAATACGGTCGCGATAAATTTTAATAATATTTTATCAAACTGTTGCTGTCAGTGCCGCTGTTATCCCCCCCCCAAATAAGGAGCGGTTGGGACAACTGCACTTTAGGCTGATAATATAAATAAATAAAATCGTGAAAATGTACGATGTAAATAAAAAAGTTGTGGTAAATATAGGTCCAAAATGGTATGTAATAATTCCCCCATCTTCTCTCCCCAGGATCGAAACCCCCCCCTTAAGGTCAAAATCCCCCATGTAAATGCTCGCCATTGATCTAACCTACCACTGATTACTATGCATCCCCATTTTAGAAGCACCCATTTCTCTCCTCCAAAACTGGACCAATTTGTAAGATTTTTTTACCAACTGTAAAATACACTGTCTAGTTTGTTTACTGAACGTCCGTTGATGCCATTCGCACCAAGCAGTTTTACGATTTTTTAAGGATCCTGACTCCTAAAAGAAGTAACGGCTCCACATCTATATTATATTAACAAATATTAGCACTTGTCAAACTGCAAATGGGCTGTATGGGGTGTACGTCTTTAAAGTATTTAAAATTAATTAGGGATAATAATAATACTGGTTGTATAACTAGTACCGCGAATTTTCGAGGAAATATTCCTGAATTATGCCTATGACGTCAAAGCCAAGCCGGATCGTTTAGATTTGTAATTTTTTAACTGTGCAAATAACTACTATTTCCAATGCAAGTTATGATTTTTTTAAATGGAATTCGTTATGCTGGTCTCACACTGGTTACACTCTCATAATATTTGCCTTTTCACAATATCGCTCGCCCGACATTCCCGAGCGAAATGGTGAAATAGGCCAAGACATTATTTATTTATTTATTTATGCCTTAGTTGGTTTTTACAACAATGTAAGTAATATAGTTGTATTGGTTGCACATGGTAACAATGTATAAAATAAGTAAAAACACAAAGCATGAGTCAAGCACATTTGATATTATATAAAAAAAACTCAATTCTATAAAACGAGAAATAAGATAAACAAATTAAATTAAGTAGTGTAAAATATTTAAAAAAATGTATTCATGGTGTAAAAGCACGAATCCAACCTGAAAATATTCGGAGGAAAAAATGTAGATGCCTTTTTGACATTGAATGATACTATTTTAATTATTTTTTATTTTAACTTTTTATGAGTAAAACCTCAAACTGTAATATTTAATTAAATGAAGACATTATGAGCGAAACTCAATCGAAAATCTGGAAACAGAAAAAGTTTAGTTTAGTTCGAGTTGAATCTTGCAATCATTCATAAAGATGGCAGCCAATAAAAATATGCGTTAAGAAAAATGAAGATAATATGGGTGGTTCTTAGTCGAAGTATGGTACAGTTAAAAGTGACCGAATTGGATATAGACACCTTAGCTCAGTGGATAAGTGCGCCCAACCCGGAAAGTAGGGAGGTCCTGGGTTCGAGTCCCAGAGGTGTAAATATCTTTTTTCTGATTTTTCTGTTTCCAGATTTTCGATTGAGTTTCGCTCATAATGTCTTCATTTAATTAGATACTATTTTTACTGTGGTTATGTTACACGAATTTTCAGCACACTTTGCATCTCAGTAGTCGGGTATAGCACTTAAAAAGCACTCCGTCTCGTTTCCGATTCATACAGGAGTGGCGACGTGTGTTTCAAAAGAATCATTTTTTAACGAACTTTTGTACTCGAAATATGCTCAGAAATCACTGGATAAAATCCTTCGGACACGTGCTGTTAAATAAAAAAATAGATTGTTATTATGAAGATTATGATAGTAGAGCGCTCGTGTGAGACTATACGTGTATATTGTATATCTACGTGTGAGACTCGCTTTATTGCATAACATTAAAACACACAAGCAAACCTCAGTGAGATGACTGCTGCTAAGTTGTGAAAGATATCTGAGTTGCTACGATAAATTATTCTTTATTTGTTTACAATGTAAACAAACCACCAGATACCTCATTTCAACAAGTACTAACTAAACACACAGTAGGCAGGTACAGAGCCGTTCTGGTTGACACCAGTTTCACCATAATAGTGTTTTCCGTTGATATTTGGTCTGGTTTGGAAAGTAGAACACCGGTTAAGAACATGTTTACAAATTGGAGCACATCTAACATCCTCCTGTTTATTTGGGCGTTACGAAAAACCATAAAATAGCGAACAAAACTAGAAATAACAAACCCTTCTTACAAATTTCAATGGAAACAATTTTAGCTAAAAGCCCAGCACTCTGTCTCACTTACACTCACCTGACATCGTAGATTACACCCCATTTGAATTTCGTAAACACAGTTTTGTATTGGAAACTTAAGCCTTGAATAGGCAAACATTTGGATCACAAAACGCGCCCATAAGGCTCTTTTATTCTTTATTATATAAAAAAAATACTGTCACTGATGAAACTAGCAATGTTATGACGATTACGATTCTGGGGTCCTATATGCTGGGCTAGCGTGGTCGATCGATAAGGATTGATACGATCGGTAACTTCTCATAGTTCCCTAGGACAACTGCGATCGCTAACGTAAGAAATAAATTTATTATATGAAGACAACTGTTGAAGTCGAATATATTTAGAACACAGTCATTGTGAACTGTCAGGTACTTATTCGTTAGTGATCTGCAATCATGTTTGGGAAAGATGAGAAGTTACCGAAAGTTATCCTATCAACATTATTAAAGGCAATGGAGGAATGTGGTATTAGAGGTCCTTTAAAAAAATTTATTAAAAATTATCTATTAAATAGAAAAATTAAAGTTAAAATTGACGGAATTTTTAGTGATGAAATGTTAACAAATACCGGAGTAGCAACAGGGTCGATATCGGGGCCTACATGTTATATAATGCAAGTAAACAGTCTACCAAACGTAATAAAACGTTGTAAATGCTACATGTTTGCAGACGATACTTGCATTATATGTGCTGACAAAGATCCACTAAAAATTGAGGAAATTTTACAAACAGACCTAAATAACATAATTAAATGGTCCCACGACAATGGCATTATTATTAACGCAAAAAAAACCAAATATATGCTTATACACTCACCATATGCAAATTGTCAGGAAAAGGAATTACATATAAAAAGTCATTCATATGATTGTTTGCACACAAAAAACCAATTCCAGCAGTGTAATTGCCCGAATATAGAAAAAGTGTACCAATATACATACCTTGGTCTTACAATAGATGTCAACTTTAACTGGTCAAATCATATTGAAAATGTATGTAATAGATTAAGATCCATATTAGGAAAATTTTACCACCTAAAAAATTTTGTAAATAAAAATATATTATACTGTATGTACAACGCATTAGCAGAATCAATTATAGGATACGGAATAAATAGTTACGGATTAACGTACAAAACATACTTAAATAAAATAGAACAATTACAAATCCGTTTCCTAAAATTGATATCAGGCAAAAAAAAGGTCCAGTTATGTGAAGGTGATTATAAAAAAATGTTCTCCTTGTGTAATGTCCTCTCTATACACAGTAAGGTAAATTACCAATTAACGCTAGATGAATTCTGGAATACAGAATTCAAAAAACCTGTAAACCACAACTACCCTACTAGGCATAGAGAAGCACAAATGTTTATTGTCAATAAATCTCAAAATGTATACGGAGATAGAACAAAAAGTCATAAAATTCCGGAAATATTTAACGCATTACCTGAAAATATCAAAAATGAGACATCTTATTCAAAAATCAAAACAAAAGTTAAATCTTTCTACCTCCGAAGAACATGAAATCAAATAAAATAGTTCCTATCTATTTATTTTCTCACCGTATGTTTGTACTGTGTAAAATATTTTTACTACAACGCAATTCATAAACATTAAAACATTGAGATAATTAGTTTGTCGTAATAATTAGTATTTTAATATTAAGTATTATATTTAGTATATACTATGTAAAACTGAAAAGTATACTGTATTAAATAATTATAAAAAAATGAGAGATTTCTTACAATCAAACTGATTGATCAGTTTCGTAAGATTTGTAAAATAAAATATTGTAAAATTAAAACTGAATAAACATATTTAAAAAAAAAAAAAAAAAAAAACCCTTATCGATCGACCACGCTAGCACCCTAGATACTTCTCAGGATCGATAAACTATGACAAAATTTTAGTCGATATCATCTGTCAAATTTCGTACGCGATTGGCGACGCTGTCATTGATTAGAGAGGAGTGATAGATTTTTTAATGAATCTCTGGTTTAATCTTAAAATAACATTGTCTTTTTAATATTAAATAATCATAGATTTACTTAGACGCTAAAAAACATAGAAGAATGAAAAGTTAAGGCGTTAAATTGGTAAGATCTGATAATGTTTTTGGTAGATAATCTTTACCATTTCATTCCTCTCCCCACTTCCTTCAAACCTCACAACATAATACTAAATTAGGGATGTCTATGCCCATACCCTCTCTGGTTCCGGGCAGTTAGGACTCTTGTGCGGTAATCACATAAAACAATAATATAAAAAGTACAAGAACTTCATCATACATGATCTGAAATTGCGTTTTTACCTAAAAAATTAGTGTATGTATACCGTGTTTTCCCCGGTGGCCGGACAACTCAGAGTGAAAAAAAATCACAACCTCCTTTGAAAAGTGATAAGAAAATGGTAATAGATGAGGTTATTGGCTATTTAATGTTTTTTGTTTTTTGCTTTAAAGCATAAGTCACACGCAAAGATAAAAGCTCGCAACTTATCTGTTGAACCGAGCGCTTATGTGTTGTACCGTCACACTACGCTATAAAATATTTTTTCCTGTGGTAGGAGAGGTGGTCAGATGAATTAGAGAGCTGCCACAAAATGTCATTTCTTTGTACCAGATCTGCCAACTTGACAGCTGTCATCCGCATGTTTACGTAATTAAATTAACCCCCTCTCCTGTTTACGGCGGGGAGGGGGTCGCATAACTTTTCGCATAATATCGCCTCTTTGCGCTTCGAGCACATCATCTGCTTAGGTGTGACAGGTCTGTAAGGGATGTATGGAGAGTTATATTGTGCGTGCGATGATCTTTTATCTTTGCGTGTGACACGTGTTGAATTGAGTTTTGATACTGAGTTGCCGTGGAACCGTTTTCCCAAAACCGTTTTCCCAAAACAGATTGTGTATTGTTTGTTTTTGTTATCGTTTATAAGTATGCCGGGGGGCAACTGTCCAACTGTCAGGGGATCAACTGTCATGGAATCACATATTTTATAGATTGCTTCAGTAATTTACTACATTCTACTACTATTGATGTTCTTGCCGCAAATAATTTTCTTCTAAGTAATTTGTCATTTCTTAAACATCTTTCCTCAGAGAAATAGCACGAGAAAAGTTGTTCACATTGTGGCCCTAGTGATATGACTGACCTCGTGCATGAATTATTACATAACAGTTTCGATTACAGAAATAGAAATAGTTAAAAATAAAACTATTTTTTGGCTCTTCGATCTAATTTTCTCATACGATTGGCGAGTGTACATCGGATTTCCGGCCATCCAAATCATTCTCGAGGTATGTTCACTATTTGTGTTGTAATGATTGACCAGCACTTTGTACTTAGAACTTTGTACTTAGGTACAAATTTCAAGTACACGGTAATTAAATGTAGCGACTAGCGATTTTTCACTCCATAAATCACATATTTTTTCACATAAATTATGTAATTGCCTTAGTGACATTCACATGTTGCAAACTCTAGCGTCATTATTCGAGTAATATTGGAAACACGACAAAACTTTTCAGATTTATCGTAAATTTGTAAAAAAATCTAAAAAGAATGAGATTTTTTTTTACGTGAACTCCACACGGGAGGCTCTGATGAAAATAATTTCCCTCAGGGCCTATGTCATCTTTGGGGATGCTGTGTGGGGGGTGTTTAAAAGGAAAGTAAGGAGATGAGAGTTCTGGGAAGGAAAAGGGTTTAAGGGGTGGGTAGGAATATGGAGTTCAGTCTGTCCTGGTCATCCGCCTCCAAGACCTAGACAAACCTCCCCCCATGAACCCGGGGTGAGGTTTGTCTAGGTCTTGGATAAGAAAATATGCAGCGATATACTAGTCAATGTATGCAGCATAATAAAAAAAGTGTGGTTTTGGCGAGGCACTACGAAGCAATGCAAAATCATGTGTTTTTGGTTTGAAATTTGGATCGCTTAGAAATATTTTAGATGCTTTAATTAAATGCTGCGAGTAGAACACATCTTGGCCTTTGAAATAATCGAGTATTTTTCTAAGTAAGTCTTTTTATAAGCCCAGAAAAAATAAAATACCCGACCTATAGAAACTGCTTTAAAGTTCAAAATCTTCTTTATTACGATGCCCTTTTCGGTTATTGTTTTATTGTATAATGTGGCAAGTTAAGTTCTTTACAAAATGACCGTAAATTTTTTTAATGTTTGTGCCTAAACTTCAACATAAGATAAAACACACTTTTTCACACATGTTTTTTTCTTGGGTAAATCAAACAGGCGGCTGGTGTTATGCGGGAATTTAAACTTATCGCCATCTACATAGGAGTGTTTTAGTTAGCGGCCCGATTTCAAATGATACACGACGTGGAGCATCGCCTTAAATGCCAAAAGTAAATAAGAGGTAAAGAAAACGAACTAATAATACCATCTGTGTTTTTAAAATCAGATAAATTTAATTCACGGAGAGACAAGATTTGAAAATGTGTAAATTCAGATCACCAAAAATTATTATTTACAAAGTTTTCGGTCACGGAAAAGAAATGTTACCTGTATTTAGATAATGAAAACATGTCTGAGAGACCATCTTAACGACCTTGCACTCTATCCATTGAAGGTGAGTTGACTAAGTGTGTGATATGTTCATAAACTATGAATACGGTGTGCAGAAGATTTGAAGTTTACATGGATCATTGTACTACTTATGTGATGATTTCTTGTGAAAATTTTAATATTTTCATTCATATTTATTGCTTTAAAAAACTATTTACATTAGCTATTAAACTGTCTAAACTATCTACTAGCACACTCCGAAACGGTTCCAACTAACTACAAGGTCAATATGACGTAGACAACGCTATTGGCAGGTAAGGCGGCTGTCACAGACGACGTTGGCCGGTGTGACGTCAAAAACGAACATGTCGTTAGAGCGGCAAACCAAAAGTGTCACACGTTTTAAATGCTTACATAATCTTTAATTTTTTTTAAACAATAAGACATTGCTGTTAGGCCCAAGTCACGGCGAAACTAGAAACTAAATATTGAAAATTGCGATATTGGTGGCTAATAAAAGATTAAATTTCAATTTTTTAACGAAATATAAAAGCAAAACGGGCGCTTTCACCAAATTTAAGGTGGCTGGGATTTAGTAAGCACACTTCTCGTCACAATTATTAATGATAATGATTTTTCAACAGTCTGTGAATTACATGAATATTATTATAGTCCGTTATTTATCTAGGTAATTTGATATTATTGTCTACTACGGGGCTCAAAGTTATTCGGTATAATAATTTTCTATTTATTCTTCTTCTGTGCCCTGCTCTCCCAGGGAGAGGTGGGATTTATAGATAAAGGGGATTTTTTCTCCCCTTTTTAACCCCTATGGTAAACGGCCTCCGTGGTTTTGACGGCCTCCGTGGTCCCGAGGCAAGACTCTCGACTCACAATCCGAAGGTCGCGGGTTCGAACCCGGCGTGCGCAAATAAATTTTATTTGATTAATTTGTGTTATTTCACAATTTATTCATTTAAAATAATATATGATATATTTGCGGCACGTTCCAGAGTGGAAGATACTAATAGTATCGCCCTGGTGTAAGACCACCATTCAGAATTGAAACGTTGCTTGAAATGGCTTTAGCCGTGTTTAGTGACCAGATCTGAATAGCCAGGTACTTCCCCACCTACCTCTTCCCTATCTCCTTCCCCCCCCACTACCTTCAGCCTCACAACATACCCCAATTGGGGATGCCATAGTCTCACTAGCTCCAGACGGGAGCAGTTGGGACTCTTGTGCGGTATTTCATGTAAAAAAAAAAAAAAAAAACATTTTTTTCGGTAAATAAGAGTCGAAAAACTTTCGGACTTAGTAGGGTCTACATGTGCATTCATGAACTTATGTTGTTCCTACTTTATAATTTCATCTACCTACATTAATTCCTACACCTAATACTCAAAAAAATCTCCAGTCCATCAAAATAAATATCTACTTTTGCCACTTCTCATAAATGTAGCATCAACAAACAGTAAATGTAAAATCATGCTATGTCCAGTGTTTTAAATATAGTGTCTTCCGCGTGCAAGGTCGTATCTTTTCCAAGCATAAACTTTCTAATAAAAGTGTGTTTATCGGAAGTGACCTGCCAGGTACCTAAGTGTGTTTTCTGTATCAGTTTGGAAGTAAAAAAGTTAGATCCAAAGAAATCATAATGAATTTACAGGTTCTTTGAGATGATTTTTCACGAGAAACGGCGTTCTACAAATTATCCAATAATTATTATTTCCTATATGCTACAGAAATTCTCCCATGTACCTACACTCCATTGAACACGTACTTATGATTTCAAGTAAAACCTTTTTAATACTTTTTAGGCGCATAAATAAACAAATAAATTATTTGAAAATAACGCAGATTTGTGTTTGGTGTAAATCTCACCAAGTAAATAGATATGTAATTGTCGGCGGCCGCCAAGTGAATGTGCCATTTCCTTGGGCTTAAAGGCCAGGGATAAATCGACACTCATATTGGAAGCCGCACAAGTAAATTCTAACATCGTTAAATCCGATTTTGACGGTAGAGGATGACGAAAATAACCAGAAAATGGATAATTCTGGATAGTCCAATAATTACTCATTGGTTTCTTGTTTGATATTGTTTTGATACACATTGCCTACTCACATAATTATGTTTTGACATTTCCGTCTAGATGTAATTGTGGTGTTATTTGTTTGTGGTTTAATTATAAATTACATCAAAGTTAATGAACAAGTGCAAATTTAACTTTTGTACAATAATTATGCTGTGTCCTTGTAAAATAATAAAAGAACTAAGTAACATCAGTGCTTGATGTGCGCAGTATTGCCAATCGGAGTGTTCGGCTCACAAATATTTTTTCAGGTTTCAGTGCCGCAACCCGGACGTTTATTTTATTTTCATTTATGTGCATAGATTTCTTTTACCCAACTCACTAGAAAGTCTGAGCAGAGGCGGGTAATGTATGTAATGTAAGGTTCCATGCCAACTGAGAATAAAGTCAAATCAACACCTCCTTGAAAAGTCATTAAAAGCTATGAAAATGTTTTTTTTTAAATTAGCCGATAACCCTAACCTAACGCAACCTATTTAACCAATTTTTTAAATATACTTTTTATTTATCACTCTAAATGTCTTATCTGAGATGGTTCTGAGTTGGTTTCATTCCGAGTTGTCCGGTCACCGTAATGTAATGTATGTAAATATTTGGGTGTATCCACACAAGGTCTCGTGGAAAGTTTTTTTAAAATTTTTTTATTAAATAATTTCCCTCAGGGCCTCTGTCGTCTTTGGGGATGTTATGTGAAGGGTTTTTAAGGAAAAGAGGGAGAGGAAAATCTGGGAAGGAAAATGGTATGAGATGTCCAGGAGTGACGGTCGTTTGAAATTACCCCTCCCACTGCGATGCAAGGTCGAGAGAGTCCTGCTGGAGAGGTGAAAAGGTCTCTCTCAACAAGTCTCTCCAAATCCGGCCCGCCACACAGTAAGTGAGCAGACGCATCCGCCGCCGTGAGAATTGTCTAGGTCTTGACCTAGACAATTCTCACCCCACGATAACCTGAATTTAAATTTAAAACCTGTTAACCTGGAGTAGGGTGGTATAAAGAAATAAAATTAACGAAGATGATTGTTATTATAGATGCTGTACACAAAAAGCCGAACAAAAAACCGGAACAGCGTTCCTGTTTGCTCCCTTTAAATCCGAGCACTGACTTTACGAGACTGTTATTAGTTATTATTATATTGTTACCTTTTTATCACCTTATCTTAAGCTAATAAACTAAACAAAGAAGTGTAAAGTAGGTACTTAAAAGATGTGTATTAATTTAGATGTGTGTAGATTTCAAGATTTGTTGTAAAAAACAGCGACTTTCATAAAAGAAACAACGCATCGAGATTTTATGCTATCATGAAGCTGTTCAACATTAGTATTTGCTATGACATTTAGGTACCTACTTCTATATATTATATTTACTACACAGGTACTCCATTGTTATTATTGAATAAACAGAGTAAAAGTAGGTATTATTTACATTCATAATTATTAGCAGTCACATTGTTCTTCAATCCTAAGAACACGTACCTAATGATGTACACGCCAGCTAAAATAATTTGTTTTATTGTGTTCTATCTAGTTCAAAGTATCAATGTGACACATTGGATAAAGGTATTTATTTATGGTTCAGATAAAGGTCTAGCAATGGAAATTGTTGCTAACGAAATTATTATTTTAGTGTGCAGAATGATACAAACTTTTAAACAGTATATCATATAAATTAATAGAAATGTTGAGCTAAGTGCCAACCAATCAAACCAATTTATCGACACAGCAAATTCATATTATTTATTTACGTAACAATTGATGAGATTCGGTTTCATTGCGGCTTTTGTGTGTTCAGAGTTCAGTTGAACAAATCGTTTCACAAATAAACACGGTTGATTGTTTGTTTTAATAACTGATTAATTTAATTTTTTAAATGTATGTTGGTATATTGGAACGATTTAAATATTGGTTTTTGTTTTAGTGACGTTATTCGATGGTTTTGCTCTAATGAAAGAGAGTGTAAAATTATCCGAAACGTTGGAAAACGCTTTCATCGATATTTGTTTACTTATTGTAGATGTTTAGCAAATTCGGTAATTAATACCCTAACCGTCGCACTTTTAGGCGCATATTATGGAAATTACGCTTCATTTCAACAATTACTACAAGAATCAACTATTTACATGCTCAAAATAGGTTATCAGGTTCTTAGTCTGGGTTAACTAAATAATTCGTGGGTGTTAAGAATGAAACGAAAAATCGCAAATGTCAATTAAAAACAAAAAAATCCTAAATGGCGGCAAAGGGATCGTTTTATACGATAAATTTGATTGAATAAAAATGTAATTTTAACGCTTTTACCATCTTTCCAAACGCAATTATTTGTTTCTCTGTTTGTAGTAATTAAGTTTAAACGTAGTGTCATTTCCAAAATCTGTATAATAAAAGGGTGGCGGTTGGTGGATTATTTACCCAGGATTTTAACAAGCTTTGATTCTGTAAAACCGGTTAAAAAAAGTAAATAAAAATGTTTTTATTAAGAAAGGCATAGTTTTTTTAAGGCACATATCAAGTTTTCTAACCTATCTAAATTTGTGCCAAATTGCAGAGTAAAGTTAACACATTCTACGAAAACATTATTTTGTGTTTATTACCTATTGAATCGTGACAATGTTATTAGAATATTTAAAAGGTAGACTGGAAATTTTATTACTTTATGAATTAAAAATCTCGCGTAAAGGTTTCACCATTTAAAAACACAATAGACAACTTTCTAAATTTTTAATCCAAGTTCATTAAGCAAGTGGGCAGATTAAAACTGGACTTACGATAGCTGGTCGTTCGGGATACTTGGCGACGTTTTGGAAGATGAAATCTGTGAGAGAAAGATTTGGATCTTTCACGTCTCCGTAAGGGGAATAAAGGACGTGATCTGCGCTGATGGGTCCAGCAAGCTTAGAAACTCCAGATTTTTGCACAAACACTGTATCAACACTCCTGCGATAACGCCCAAACCTGTCCACGGCTTTGCTCCTCGTGTTCAGGGTACTGAAGCATTTCGCGCGGGAATCGAGGTTCTTCGCGAGGGCTCGACCCAACAGCTGATTCGCCCGCAGTATATTTAGTTTCGACATTCTGACTGAACCAAGCCTCGCGACGGTTGTGTGGACACTAATTACACGCTCTGTACCGACTACTGTGATGTGAACTAGGTATTTGTTGTTTGTACACTTTCAGTTTCAGTTTCCGATTGAGCACTCTGACAGCTGGAGTTTAGTTAGAACGAAGCGTGGACCACGACTTAACAGCCGGTAGCGCGCGTTTGGTTTGCCCACAGAATGCTAGACGCTGAACTTGCCAGCCGACATGAAAGCGCTCAGCTAGCCGACTACGGGACAAAGTTCAATGTGTATTTTAATAAATAAACTAGTGTTGTGTGTTGTGTGTTGTGTATGATTCGTATGAACGCATTCCTTCACCAATGTCAGGCCTTCTTATCAAACGGGTGTGCGTTGCAGATTGCAGTAGTCTATATTCTACTGATAGAATATAGGTAATGCATGAACAATAATAATATGTTATTATTAATTCAAACGGTGTTATGACTGAATTCCGTTTGCAACAACACTTATTTTCTGAAGGTTACACTTATGGAAATAGTGTTAGGTATTTCATTGTCTTTCGGCAAGACGATGAAATAAATATTAAAAGCTCAGCAATTTTTGAAAACTTGAGTGCTTGTTTTTTATAAAATCGTTAATTTATATCCGCGTGTCCGCGAGTATTATCAACAGAAAAATCAAAAAAGATTCGGTTACATCTAGGAATCGAACTCTTGCCGGGGCGGTGCTCTACCACCGTATGAGCTAAGTGATAGACACCGCCTCGGCAAGGTTAAAGTCCTGGGTTCGGCTTCAAATTTTCGATTGAGAGTCGCTGATATTGTCTTAATTAATTTAATATTACAATTTGAGGTTTTACTCAATAATTTAATTTAAAAAATCAATTTAATCGTATTTATAGTAGACCAAGAACGCGTATGAATTACAATACATAGGTGTAGTTTTTGTCGAGTATAATCCTGGCTTATATATACAGGGGGTATTTCACCATCCTCCTGTTAGCTTATTCACACACATAACGAATATTAATAAATAAACAAATAAATACTTGCAAGTGGTAAAAAAATCGGCTAATTTATCCTATATGTAACCATTGTTCATAGTTTTAAGTGCCGAATACTAAACTCAGACTTTTTAAATAAATAAATCCTTTATAATTAATCTAAAATGTACGCTACCGTTTGAATAATCTATGAGGAGGATGGTGAAATACCCCCACAATGAAATTGCATCGACAAGATCCTCGGCTCTGACCGAAAGGTCGCAGGTTCAAAGTCACCGGCGGATGGTGAATATTCAGAATATTCATAGGAACACGCTTAATACGCACGTTTTACTAAAAAAAACACTTTATATTACTTCTTCAAAATTCGCAAATTCACTTTGTGGCGTTATTATTAATTTAATGAAAAAAATGTATAACTTAAAAATATAACTAAACTTTATATTACTTCCATAATAATGTAAAGTAAGCGTTCCAGTTTCCGGAAAAGGAAAATATGCATATTAATAGATATTTCGCTAAAAAATTGAAAATTTGACGCCTTTTTTTCACTTCATGTTTTGGTATAATAACAAGTACCTATTAAAATATTTTCTTTACGCTAGTTTTTTTTATTAAGCCCTTACTAAGAATGTAACAAAATATTTTAGAATTCTAGGTATTTTGGGTTTTTTTTTTCAAGAAAAAACTAACCTTCATCAATACAAAGAGAATTCAACGATATGCAAATAAAAATGCGAAGGTATGAATATATGGCTCAAAATCACCAAGGTTGCGAATTTCAAAATTGGTTTTATGACAAAAAAAATTGCAAGCTATAATGATGACTCTTAGTTTACACTGTCGCAAAATGTGTATATTAATAAACTTTTACAGGGCAGCGCACAGAATTCAATACTTTTTTTGTAATATTGCTAATTAGTGGATGTTTTGCAGAAAACTGTCATTTCGGGAACGTTTTTCTAAGTTTGATAAAATGAACAAAAACAAAAAAGGTACATAATTTAAGCTTTGTTTAATAACATGGGTATATTATGTATCTATAATATATAAACAATAATGAAAACAATACATATAAAATTTTCTACAAGCAAAATACGTCAAAAAATAAAACAAGTTGCTATTATGGCGCATACAATTTAAGAAATTTCAAAATATCCAAAACTCTTACAATCGAATTAACATTATATGAACAGAATGAAAGTTTTTCAATGTAATAAATCATGTTTTTTCTAAAAAATAACTCAAGTTATGGGTATTTTATTGAAATTTTGTAATGTTCCCGGAAATGATCAACCGTTCCCGGAATGATAAAAATGTTGGCGGAATGATGATATTGATATCATAAGGTACAGCAAGGAAATATTTAAATTTTGAACAACAGTTAAAATAAAAAAATATATTTTTTTTATATTGCCATATTGTCTGCACTTAATAAAAATTACTATTAACCACAGGAGCGACCACGCGAAATAAAAAAATTTGCCTCGATTGCTCGAGATTTCCGGAAGGTCATTTTTTAAATTTTTTGCCAACATTAAAAAAAATCATTCCTTCGAATTTTAACAAATCTCCATGTTAAAAAAAGTATTATAGTGCTATCTAGCCAATGAATTAACCTGTTTTTTACCGTTTATTTGGTACTTGTAGGATTTATAAAAAAAAAATAAAAAATCGTAAAATTTAAAACTGCGGGAATCCTGCGTGTTTGTTTTTTTGAAACACATGAGAGGTATTTATTTCAGTCAAAATAGAATATTTTTGATTACTGTATCTTGTCTGTGGAATACTTGATAATAAAAGATGCGTATCTATGAAAAAAAGACTTAATTTTATCCGTAAACAACTGATCAAAAATTCTACACGAAATATATATTTTTTTAATTATTTTTAGCATCGTTCTAAAATAATCTACGAAGTTCGGATTCTATCTATGGTTATAGTCATAATAGATAAAGAATTTCAAAAGCTTTGTTTTAAAATAAATGTTTCACAAATGATAGGAAAATGTGGTCCAATTTTCAACCGCTATCAATCGCAGAAAAATAAGAATGGTCCATTTTTTTAACATAATCGCTCTAGTGGTTAATAAATTCTTATAACTAAGTCTATTGATGTATTCATAAATCATTTTAGTGGATCTTCTATAATTATAGTTTAAATCTTCTTAAAATTTAATGAGTTCTTACAATTTGAGTCTTTTGACCTAAAATCACAGTATACTTAAACTTCTACAAATAATGGAAAAAAAATATAAGTAAAGTTAGAAAATCCACAATAAATAATATAACATAACGACAAGTTACCTCACAAAAAATATTTAAAAAACAAAACAAAACCTATTATTTTTCGAAAACATCAATATCATTATCAAAATAAAAATATTCTCGATTTTGTTATTTTTTTAGCAATGGTGTCAGAATAATTTTGATTATTTGCTCAAAGTTAATATAATACGGCACATCCTTTGGTTCCAGTGTGAATTTTCTGATATTGTTACGCACAGATCTCAAAAAAGGTTACCAAGATTTCCCCATCATCGTCATCGACACATGTCTGGCAGGTGGCAACATATCTAAAGCAAATATTTGGCTTTTCAGTAAGAACTTTAACAAATGTCCCAGGTTTTCAAAATTTGCATTACAAGCTTGTTTCTCTATCCCTTGATTTTGGAGCTATGATCCAAAATGGTTTTGCTCTAAAATAGCGTCGCATATGATAAGAATATTCCAGTTTCTTTTACAAATTTTGACACCAGGTCTTGAACTATGTATAAGAGGACGCGTTTTTGTTTTTTAATACCATTATGTTTCACAAAAACCTCTATTTGATGGGCACATTCAACTTACATCATCTCGTTCGAAGAAATCAATGACCTTTTGGCGAACTTCTTGCTTCAAAACAATTTCCCGAATTTTGGCATCAGACATTAAAATTGATAATTTATAGTTTATTTCCTTTGGTTTATCTAATAAAATTCTCTTGGCCATATGTAGCATTTTGTATTTCGGCAAAGTGCTTCCACTGATACATTTATGAAAGACTTCTTTCTCTCTCTTTAGAATTTTTTTGAAAAGCATCAGCCTTTTCTTGCAATTGCGTAGTCAATAATTTGCTATATATAAGTCGTTTGCGTACTTCAGGAGGTACGTGAATATTCTTAATTAAAGCATCAACTTTTCTGATGGGACTTTTCATTTTTGCATCTCTTCTTTGTAGTTTTTTCTTTAAAGATTCAATTTTCCGCTTCATAAGAACGGCAGTTCCCTCCTGCATTTTTATTTTCCGGTATGCTTTCGCACTATCTTTTCGAACGGTTTTTCTACCTACTTGTCTTCTCTCTGGAGGTACTAAGTCGTCATCTGATTGTGGCGGCATATTACTTATTAAATTTGCAAAACTTTTTTTTTCTCTCCATTTTTTGGATGAATTTTTCCAATCTTTTCTCTGCTTGCGCTTCTCTCGTTCGGTCAGATCAGCAATTTTCTTCAATTTATTTTCTGCATTTTTCTTTTTATGACATTCCTTGTCCTTTTAATTTCTTTCTGTTCTTCAGTCATCTTATCCAAAAACTTTATTTTTCCAGCATTTGCCTTTTCTCTTTGACGCAAATAAGCTGAACTATTCTTTTTAAGCTTTTTTGAGTTTTTTTTCTTTACCAAGAGTTTCCGTAATGCTGTTAATAAAAAACAACGAAATTATAAAATAAATTAATGAAAAATTGAAAGGGAATCCCCCTTGGAAACAATAATCATCATTCCGAGAACGCAACGGTCATTTCGGGAACGTGCCATCACGTCCGGGGACGTTTCCGAAATGACCGTTCACGGAATGACGATTTCAAATAAGCGCGCGCTTTGATTATACGGCGGCCACCTTAAGTGCGGCCTGACTTTGTCAATAGTAAAATATTTGAGGTTACTTTGTTATTTCGTGTCGTAAAAAAGAATTTCATCAATAATTAAAAGTAATAAACACGTTCCCGACTTGACGGACTATTGATGTACGCTCTACGAATAATGAATTGAAAAGTACTTACCACTAAGATATAATTTAATTGATGATAAATACATTGATAGCCGGCTTTGTTAGTGTTTTCTTCCTCTACTGACGTTTGACACCTTATGGCTGCGTTCACATAAAATTATTTTTGTTCGATTATAGATGCGTTCACTGAAATGATTTGTGTGCTATCGGACAAACTATTTTTGCATTTTTATAGTTAAAAATAAATATATTTTTTGTATCTTTTCCAAAAACTATATTTTGTATAAAAAATACGGTAAATTAAGTAATGACAGGTGTTAAATAGCTTAAGTTTTGCATAAATATTTTGGACTTATTTTTTATGATCGTACATTAGGACGCGTTCCCAAAATGACTTTCTACGCATGTATATTGATATAGTTTAAAATTTACTTCATTTATAAATTGAATTGTTTGATGTACACTCAAAACAAGTTAGTTGTAGTAGTTAATTAATTTTATTTTTTCAAAAAAGTCAAGATTTAAGACATTAAATTGCTAGCGAAGCCAATTCTGCACCTTGGTGATTTTGAGCCACATATACTTTTGACAATTTTTTATCGACTCTACTTGCTAATAAGCCACCTTTTGACATATTTTTATTCTCTGTTATCTCTTATATTAAGAGTACCTACTCATATATTTGTTTATTGGTGCAACACAAGTATATATACGCATTAAATAATTGCATCATATACCTAAATACTAGCTTTTATCAAACATATACCTACATAATACTTTGTTTTATGTCAGGTCTTTTATAAAGGTAGCATATTATTTAACTATTACACGAGTAGGTACATATTTCGTTTGTATTTATTTCAATTTTATCTCAATGTACTTTCAATAACAACTGTATCATTTCAGCGATATTATTTTTGTGTACTCATACATTCTTATTTTGTTCCTAATAAAATGCTGATACCCTCCTTTGTACCATTGTAAACTATTCATATATCATTTTATGTAAAAGCCATTTTATGGCGTTTATAAATAAATAAATAAGTAAATTATAGCCGCCAAGTAAACAATCGATTTTCATTTTAACGAAATAAATATTAAAAGGTTTTTTTTTCGTTTCCGAAAACCGAAATACTTACTTCTCATTATTATCTAACTACACTACAAATGTTTTTAGAATAAAATGTGCGTATCACGCACATCAATGTGTCCATATTTTCTCATAATTTTCATGCAAAAGTGTGATATTAAATTATTGACAATAATACTTAATGCGGTGCACCACGTCATGAAATATTTAACAATAAAACTCCTTATGCAGATGACGATAAGGTTTAAATTACTTCTTAACACCAGATGCCTGTTTTGATTTATGCAACAACAAAAACATCTCCAAAATTGTGTTTTATTTTATTTAGCGAAGTTCAGGCACAAATATTTAAATGTTTTGTGATCATTTTTAAATAACTTAATTTTTCACATTGTACAAAAAACCACATCCGAAAATTGGTTCATAGGTAGGAGATGTTGAACTTTTAAGCAGTTTTTATATACAGGTATGATACTTTCCCTTCTTCTTGACATTTCATTGACTGAATTATTTCAAAGGCCAAGATGCGTTATTCTCGCTGCATTTAATTAAATCATCTAAAGTATTTCTAAGCGATCTATTTTTCAAACCAACAATACATGATTTCGCATTACTTATTTGGTATTTGTATCGGGTGATTGTATAAAGAAATTTGTCTCCAACTCATCAATTTTTTAAAACCCAAATGTTATATTAGATAATACGGGTTTATCATAACTAATATAAATGCAAATTACTGAGATAAATTGCAAACAATGATGCATTTCCGCTTCGTCCCAAAGTGCAAACAACTTCTTAAGAAGTTTCTAAGCGGTGCTTGAAATAGCTTCAGCTAAGATTAGTAACTAGACATTATTAGTCAGGTACTTCCAAACCTTCTCTTGTCTATTTTTCTTCTGTTCCATTTACTCCCGCCTTGCGACATTCTCCAGTTGGAGCTATTATAGTCCAGTTCCCAATCGTCACCTAATTTGGATAGGGTTCTAACTGACATTTTTTTCAAAAATGACTTTTGAATGCCAAAGCATTTCTTTTGCTCATTTCTATACCCAAAATAATTTTCAGAACCATCCGTGTTGTATTTTCGTAGATGTATGTATGACAAAGTTCTAACATCAAGCATTTTCAATAATAATTCATTTGAAAAGGTTCTAACTACACTTACACTCTCTATTTTTCTTGTATCTGACAGTTGATATTAAATAAGAGGCGCATTATGGTTCGTCACTTCATTTGAATAGGGTTCTAACTATGCCTTATCATTTTCTAAGGTTTCTAAGTTTCCAGACGAATTTTCGTAATTTATTTAACAATTTTAGTTGAAGTATTTTAGTTTATCTATTTTAATGGAAAATATTTAAATAGGACGTGGCCCTAGCTTGGAATTGTATTAGGGAAATGTAATTAGAACCTTGTGCAATGAATTATTATGCCTTAGCTGGTTGCACAGGGTTCTATTTGCATGTTTAGGTATGTTCTAAAAGGGTTAATATACATCCAATTTAAATACTTTCCTTTAAAATATGTTCAATTAAACTACGTTAAGGGGGGGTAAGGTTTTAAAGGCGAAAAAAGGCATATTTTCGTGATTTTTTTCCGGAGATATGAATAATGTTGGCTTATTTCTTTTATATACACGTTATAGTATAACATCGGAAGTATCTTTGAATTTTTTTTTAATTAAGAATCTCCCGTGGCGCCTTGAAAAAAGGTATTATGCGGTGAACATCATAACTTGTTAACAAATAATTTGAAACAAAAAAATTGAAATTAATTTAAAAGATGATATGTTTTCTCAGGTAGTGACGAAGCGTTTTTTTATTATTTTTTTTTGCAGCATGTTGAAGTCAAAAGTGCGATTTTTGCAAAAATTTTCGGCGAATTTGTTATTATAAAATGGAAAAAGTGGTAAAAAAAACTCTCCGTCACTACCTGTTGATTTATGTGTTTAAATAGTATACAAAATTTCAAAAAGATCGGTCAAGTACATTTTGAGTTATGATGTTCACGAACTTTAAAAATTTATTTGCGAGAAAATCGATTTAAAGTTTTTTTATACTTGAAATATACTTGAAAAGAGCAAGAAGGCCAGTCCCTTGAAACGCTGTATCTTCGTTTGTTTTGCTTCGATTTACTTGAAATTTAGACACAATACTCTCGACATGTTGTACATTTAGAATTTTTTTTTTTTAAAATGAGTTTTAAAACCTTACCTCCCCCTTAAGCAATTTTCAACTTCAAAATCGGAAATTGGTAAATAGATAATGAGAAATCGTCTTTGCAAACTTTGACACCTCATATCTCAGAACAAGATGAAGTGAAGTTAGAACCCTGTCCAAATGAAGGGACGCAATGGCTTAGGGAAATGATGTACATTTGTGTGACATTGTCACGTTGTTGATGTATCCATTATTATTAATTATAATTATCCTTTCTTTTTATGATTATTATTATTACATTCTTGAACTATGTTCCCATTTACGTCGTATTTTCATTTGCCAACACAAAACTTAAAATATTTTGGATGTTCTGAGGCATTCAATTATATCACATACTGACCTCGAGAGAAACATTTTTCCTCTGTGTGGCTCATTTTATTATTATTGTCAAAAATTTAAACTGTCTCCCTAGATAATTTATTTACAGAATAATATGTACACTGTGTCCGGAAAATAGTGGTACAATCGGGGAACTGGTGAATCTATATCACATATAAAACCATTTATTTTTTAATCGATCTGAGCATTTCGATTTATGTTTTTATGTTTAATTTTTCTCCTTTGCTTTCAGTTTATGAAGTCGGGTCTATGCTCCCGTACATTTTGAAATAGGTACAAAAAACAGCAAATTTTCAAATGGGACCTAAAAATCAAAATTTGGGACTCGATTTAATCGAAAACGAAAGTTCAAATAAGAAAAAAATCATACTACAAAATCGCGAAAGTCCCCGGTGTCGTCCGTGCCTACGCAAAGTTTTTCGAAATGTAGAGCTTTTTTAAATTAGATCTAGATAGTAATTTTCCTCTGATTTTGATTGTCAAGTCAAGCTAAATTTCATCAAAAAATATCAAAATGCTGAGTGCAAAAAGGGAGGGGGCGAATTTTCAAAATCTCATGAAGATAGTATCTTCCTCTTGTTTTGAAGGTCAAGTGTGTAATATTTTATCAAATTCATCAACTACAAAAAAAACCACGCCATAGCTCACCACAAAGCCACAAATTGAAAATTATCTTTATGTATTAGATTAAACACCAATTTAACTTCTAATCTTTTGAAATTCCGACAATGCAAACAATGTAGGTATAATATATTTTTAATGAATGAACAGTAATGTTGTTTTCAACAAAAACTTTAAAGGGTGATAAACTTGGTATGGAAACGACAAAGTGAAAATGTCGTAATGTAGGCGTGTTGACCTAGATATCCGCAGCAAAGAATTCGGTAGAAATGTTAAAACTCGTTCGAATCTCAAGTTTTTAGTGGGACAGAAAAATCTACACACAGAAGAAGAGATTTGATTTACCAAAACCAGTGGCGTGCACAGAGTTTTTAACCGAGGTAGGCAGTAGAAAAAACAGCGAATTAATTGATTTAAATTCACCACCTTCCTACAGACGTGGCGGTGACCCGATAGTTGATCCGCCAACAGAAAAGTTGACCCCCCGGAATGATATGTACTAAAAAAATCATAATTTTTTATGCACTATTTATGAATTTTAAACGAATTTATATACAGTGTCTCAGTATAGCCCTGGTGTAAGGCCACCGTTCAGAATTGAAACGTTGCTAGAAATGGCTTTTGCTGTGTTTGGTGACCAGATCTAGCCAGGTACTTCCCCACCTTTCTCTTCCCCATCTCCTTCCCCTCCCCACTACCTTCAGCCTCACAACATACCCCAATTGGAGATGCCATAGTCTCACTGTCTCCAGACGGGAGCAGTTGTGCGGTATTCATATAAAAAAGTGTCGATTTTGTTGTATTTGTGCGCTGGTATACACATTTTATAGAGAAGCAGATTTTTCCTTGATGCATTTGAATGAAAATATGATTTATACTTTTGTTATTCGGTGGTACATCCTCTCTGCACATCCCTACGGGGTCACTTAGTTATATTTGTGTAATTAAGTATAGTGTATTTTCCCTAAGCCGACTCCACATTGTATATATGT
Source organism: Glyphotaelius pellucidus (assembly GCA_936435175.1). Lineage (NCBI taxonomy): Eukaryota > Metazoa > Arthropoda > Insecta > Trichoptera > Limnephilidae > Glyphotaelius > Glyphotaelius pellucidus. The sequence continues at coordinate 6,756,872 of OW386548.1, read as the reverse complement.
ACGCCGGGGGACCAATTGTCGGCGGATCAATTGCTATTGAACCAGACGTGGCATGCTTTCGCTAAGAATGGCTAAGCTGCAGACTTTAGGAGATATTAATTTAGCAGTTAGGATTAACAATCAAATTATCCATAAAATTGCTTTATTTATTCATATTACAACACAAATTGGACGCATAAAATTCCATTTTTTTCTAACAATGAAATAAAGCCAAAATGACATGATTTTTTTATAACAAATACCTACCCAGTGGCGTAGCTAGCATGGTGACACATGGCCGGGCGGATCATCCCCCCCCCCCAATGTGTAGAAAATTAGTCCGTCCGTCCGGGGGTGGCTAGAGAATTTCAGGGATAATAATTTCTCCATACATGTAGACTATTTTCGCGTTTATCGATACACTGAGCACGGTTTCACTTTAAACAGCTGAACCGATATTTACAGGGAATAAAAAAAAATCAACATACAGTAGCAACACTGAAAGATCTGCCCACGAATTCACATTCCGAAACGTCAAACACCAATCAATTATGTGAAAATATGAATAAATTGTCACTATTGAATTGAAGTACTAACCTAAATTTGCATTGGCAGTCCGCATTTACTTTTTGACACTAAACGGGAGTTAATTAGTTAATGAGGTCTTTAGTCACATTTTAACTATGTAATTTATTGTATTTTGTAATTTTCTTTTGCTTGAGTAATGTAGGGTAGGCAGTGCTTGGAATGGACGCTTCGGATATATGTGGCATATACCTACACAATGAAGAATGAAGGTGGCAATTGGAACTTTAATAATAACAAAATTTTTATTTAAATTTTTTATTTTTTATTATTTATTAAATTACAGAAAAAACATTTTGTACAAGAATTTGTATACCCACAAAGCTGTCATATAGCAGCTTATCTGCAGGTTCTAACAATTAAAACATTCATAATAAAATATCTAAGAAAAAATTTGTAAATACATTTAAAGTTTTAAGGAAACATTAGAATAGATAGTAGTAATTTAGATAATTTAACTTACAACTATAAATATATAAGATATTTCAATATATCTACCTAATAAAAGATATGTAGGCAGCTATATTAAGATATACAAAGATACATGGAGTTTTCGTTCATTAACCATAGTTTTATCATTTTAGGATTAGTTTATAGTCTCTCATTTTTTTCAAATTTTATGTTATTATTGATTTTATTGAAAATCACTGGTATTAGATATTCAAGAGTACGGCTTCCATATTTATTTAATATTCGAGGAGTTTTTAAGCCTGTTACGTTACAAGAATAAGGAATCGAGTCTTAAGTACCGTCATGTTTCGACAGTCAGCGAATCGAGCCCTAAAATACTGTTGCACCGCGGGACGGTAATGCGCAGGCGCATCACCCCTCCCGCGACCCACGGACCAGGAGACGCGCCGCACACCGCCATTCAAAGGAGTCTTCAGCAAGCGAGCTTCCCGGGCCCACGTCCCGCGCGAACATGTGCGACACAAGTTCAGTTTCGCCGGTTGTGCACTTCCGGTGTCCGCATGGACGCTGCTGAGACCGGGAGAACAAGCGCGTAAAGCCGCTGTTGGCCCATAAACCAAACGTGAGTCAATTACCATGTTACCCTTTGTGTGCAAATAATGTTTTAGCCCTAACCACGCGTGTAGAGAGCAGAGACTGACGTTCAAACTAACTTTCAGCTAGGATCGTTCCTCTTATGTATTATTGTGTCTCCTAGAATTGAATAAACTATTTATGTGATAACCTACCGTGTTTTGCTTGTCGAGAGAGGCCCTGGGGGGATGGAGAAGCGTGAAGTTCCGAACCACAAGCACTAGCCTTGAGGTTAAGAGAAACCCTGCATTGCACCGAACCTGAGCTAGTTTTTATTTGGGGCAGATACAGCAACTAATTTGTATTAAATATGTGGGAGCTTTCTCCAACCCTGCCGATAGCATCAGCACGCACGCAGACGCTAACACTGGCGCTAAACGTGGGGCCATTTAAATTTTTTTTCTGTTCCACCACGGCCTCGTTCCCAAGCAACAATTGTAAACTCTGAAATGTTATTATGATGTATTGTTTATTCCCAATTGTCTAGCACTTCCAACAGGAATCTCGGCGCGAACGTAATTTCGAATCACAATTTAAATTATTACGGGCGCGATTTTATCATTTGTGAGTCGTCACTCGACAAAATATTACCGGTATTCCAACGCAAGGTGCCCAACCTAGGAAGTTGTCGCTGCGAATAATACAGTGATTACAAAGTGTCGGCCGATTAAAATTGCTATTTTCAATACAAGTGAATAGTGGAAATAAACACAAATTAAAGAAGAATTTATTCAACAATTAAAATCATGTACATGATAAACAAATCATCCGCTTGGTCTCGAAAGTGCTAAATATTTTTAATAATATACTATACTGCAGCACGCTGGTACGTCTCTTAAACGGACACTTGCTGACACCTAGGGAACAAGTGGATTTAAATTCTTTCTGTCATTTGACAATTAAGTATTTTTGACTCTGTCGTCTGCTGAAACCGGGTCATGCCGAATCACATTCGAATAATGCAAAAAATACTAAATTCGCGTTGACGTGGATTCCTTGACATCTGACACTATAATACCTTGTCAATTGACAAAGAAGGTAATATCTTGTCGAAAAGACGAAGGGAATTCGCGTGTAAATACCAAAAATTGGTGCTGTATAAAATCAGGCTATAGGAAGCCGCGTAATGAAACCATGCCCCCAAGATATTGTTGAATTCTCAAACAAATTACTTCCACGAAAACTTGTGAAAATTTTTTCCGATTTTTTCCTTTTTTCGATTTTTTTAATTTTCGAAATATTTTTTTCCAAAACGCTTGGATTTTTTCTTAAAAACGCATGGCCAGAGGAAAATCGCTGCCCAAATTTTCTCCAGTTTCGGACTCTGAAAATTTTTTTCGATTTTTCCTTTTTTCGATTTTTTTTTAATTTTCGAAATTTTTTTTTTCCAAAACGCTTGGAGTTTTTCTTAAAAACGCATGGCCAGAGGAAAATCGCTGCTCAAATTTTCTCCAGTTTCGGACTCTGAAAGTTTTTTCGATTTTTCCTTTTTTCGATTTTTTTAATTTTCGAAATTTTTTTCCAAAACGCTTGGATTTTTTCTTAAAAACGCATGGCCAGAGGAAAATCGCTGCTCAAATTTTCTCCAGTTTCGGACTCTGAAAATTTTTTCGATTTTTTCCTTTTTTCGATTTTTTTAATTTTCGAAATTTTTTTTTTCCAAAACGCTTGGAGTTTTTCTTAAAAACGCATGGCCAGAGGAAAATCGCTGCTCAAATTTTCTCCAGTTTCGGACTCTGAAAATTTTTCCGATTTTTTCCTTTTTTCGATTTTTTTAATTTTCGAAATTTTTTTTTCCAAAACGCTTGGATTTTTTCTTAAAAACGCATGGCCAGAGGAAAATCGCTGCTCAAATTTTCTCCAGTTTCGGACTCTGAAAATTTTTTCGATTTTTTCCTTTTTTCGATTTTTTAATTTTCGAAATATTTTTTTCCAAAACGCTTGGATTTTTTCTTAAAAACGCATGGCCAGAGGAAAATCGCTGCCCAAATTTTCTCCAGTTTCGGACTCTGAAAATTTTTTTTTCGATTTTTCCTTTTTTCGATTTTTTAATTTTCGAAATTTTTTTCCAAAAACGCTTGGATTTTTCCTAAAAAGCACGTGGCCAGAGGCAAACCTCTGCCCAAATTTTCAAATAACCCAAACACTTACAAATACGCGTTTTTTCGCAGAAGCATTTTGTAAAAAAAAAATATATATACGTCCCCAGTGGTCAATCCCTGGCAAAAATTTCTTTCCAATTACGGATAAAGAGTCGAGTTCTCGTTTTTCTCCCAACGTAAGGTCACCCTGACACGACCCTATACACTATGGAAGTCCCTCAAGTCACGCTGGGTATAATCCCCCACATTTCTACGTCAAAAAAGGAAGAACTACTACAGGCCCTGAGAAGTAGAAAGATTTCTCCCAGGAATAAATCCAAAAAATGCCTTATTCAATATGCTTCTTTCTACAACAAAAAGTACATCAGGAAGCACGTCACGTTCAAGGAAGAAGACATCGTCTGGAGGAGAAACAACACTCTGTCACAAGGTGCGCTGTACTTCTCTGCCAAATTGGCACCCCGTTTTGTAAAGACGAAAGTCCTAAAGAAAATCTCAGACCTGGTTTACCGATTGTCCGACATCTCTGGTAAACACATAGGTAACTACCACATAAAGGACATTGTAAAAAGTGGGAACATGGAAACAAACTCCATTGCCACGCCCGTATAACCCCAACGGTTATTCCTTGACTCCTAGCAACCATTCGTCTACACCGTGACATGGATCACTATGGAAGTCAACCCTTTTGTTTCGTCACTAATGAGCGGCCTCTCGTAAACGATTGTCACTCATTGGGACACTCAAACGAAACCTTTCTAGCTCTGGCACAGTGGTGTCAACTGTAGCCAAAGTCATGGAAGAAATTATAATTCTCCCTTGTGGTTTCGTTTCATTTTATTTTATTTTATTTTTGTTTGTATAAATATCTCGTCATCATCAGTCATTCGCCTCTAATTGCTGCCCCAGGTGTCAAACCTTGGAAACATCGTTTTTTCTAAGCATGCACACCTCTACCTGAAATTGATCACTTCGGAGAAAGGAATTCCCTGTGGCTTACTGCAAGTAGTCAGAGACTACGTGCCCAAGGTTTTGTGCATCGTCACAACTCGCAGCATCATATTTTCACATCATCATGTCATACCTCGTCACCCCTTTCTAAATGTTAGAAAAATCTTTTTTGTACATTAAATATCGGGTCCTCGCCAAAGTGCATCTAACCCTTATGTCATATGTAGTTAAATTAGGTAAGCAAACCTGTGTAAACCCACGGCGGTATCAGATGTTTGCTACCCGTTCTAAGTTTTTTTCTGTTTTTAAGAAAATAGAATGGCGCTCAATAAATAACCCAAATTGCTCTAGCTCTCCCCAGAACTGGATGTGGAGTCTGGAAAGTATCGTTATAAAAGGGACAACTTTCAACGTGCCTCTTCATTAACGATAAATTTTTTTACAACATTTCAGCAACATTGAGTCACCCTGGGTCTCAACTGCTCAAACTGAAATTTTGGGGTTGCCTTGTTGTGACTTATCACGTGCAAAGTACGAGGTCACAACAAGAAGCCAGGTCTCCAAGTGAACCACCCTGTGAACAACCCATCCCATTATTATAATTTTCATAACACCAAGGTGTGTCCATCGCAGTCTGTTTAAGTAAGTAAAACCTAGAAGGTCTTAAACACTCAAATCGGACCAATGTAAATAATTTTCCTTGTCAAACAACGATAAGCGCATGTCTTGTATTGTTGCTACCATCGTACGTGTAAGTACAACAAAAGTTGTACCATCACGATACGATACTCTGTGCGTAACCAAAAGGGTTGTACCACAAAGGATCTCTTTTGCGGTAAGCTTAGATGAAATTCACATTCCATCAGCACGCCAAAATTTTTTGTCCCTTAATTGTTGAAGTATAAAATCTTGGCCAGATCTTCAAATATGTTTTTGCCTTTGTGCAAGTCTTTAACGTACGCTAATATGGATTTATTATGCTACGGTATTGTTGTACTAAGTACATCAGTATGTCTCGCCGTCTGTATTGAATAGGTACCTTTATATGAACGTTAACCTTTGTTGCCATCATAGGTGGGAACCTTATAAAATCTGCCGTCATAGATGGGAATCTCAGAATATCTACTAAATGCGATACGGGGAGCCCGTTATAATTACTCTGTGGGTTTTTGTCAGAAATGTCATAAATACCTAGTCTTTTGCACCTCCCTTCAATACTGGGCAACCCAGTTGTAATTCGTTCATTGTTATCCGTGAAGACGTTATAAAACTTACTTGCAAATCTTTTGATTTTGCAATCTTGTACGCTATGCGTGAAGACGTTATAATACTCACCATGAATCGTGCGAACGAAATAATATCAAACCTTTATGTGTGAACTACTCAATGTAGTCCACACCCCTTTTTTGTAATCATTAATATGCCCGTGGACTTCCTGTCACAAGAACCCAGGAACTATCTACTATCTCAAAAGGACTAATCATACGCTTCACTCATGATTATGGGGCATCGTGTCGTGGGAGTTAAGTTGATGGACACAAAAACACCTAACTCGTTGTCTGGGAGACGAACAAAGAAAATCCCCAGGTTTGTGAGATTTGAGCAAGGGTCTGTCATTTCTCGCAAACAAGTAGGAGAATAAAACGACCCCTAATCTTCTGCCCAATACACGTAGAGGATTAGACTTTTATGTCAGTGTATTCTTTTGTCCAACACTACCAAATATTATTGTAATGTGCCAGGATGACTGCTGTAGACCTTGTTTCACCTCCACCCAGAGGTCGAATTTCGGAAATAGCCGAGTCCCCAGCAGTTTTCTTCGTTCAAATGTTCCCAACTATCACCCCTCCCCTTCCTCGAAATTATCCGTGAATGGGGATATATGCGTTACGCACTTGGCGTTTCGTTTGTCAAATGGGACAATCTTCATACGCGGATCCTTTCAACTTCCTACTCCTTTCCCAGTTGTCATTATTGTAATGTGCCAGGATGACTGCTGTAGACCTTGTTTCACCTCCACCCAGAGGTCGAATTTCGGAAATAGCCGAGTCCCCAGCAGTTTTCTTCGTTCAAATGTTCCCAATTATCACCCTCCCCCTTCCTCGAAATTATCCGTGAATGGGGATATATGCGTTACGCACTTGGCGTTTCGTTTGTCAAATGGGACAATCTTCATACGCGGATCCTTTCAACTTCCTACTCCTTTCCCACTTTGTTATAACTAATCTTGTACGCAATGTTTTGTTTTTCGAAAGTAGAAAAAATGCTACCGTATAGACGTGAGCATAGGTCATGGAAGACCAACTTCTTTCGAATGGGGAATTTTGTTATACGTACAATCCCTCAACCACGTATTCTTGGAAATGTATTTGGTAAAGAAAAAAACCAAAAGGGGTTACACAGAACCTGTCCTTGAATACGTACCTTTGTAACATGTATTAGGCATTAGCCACATTTAGTTAGCTCTCTCTCCGTCTCTCTCTCTACACGCCAAACAAATCCAACTTTTTCTCAACATGCACACTTGTTTCTCTCCAAACTTTTTTCATCATTGGTCTACTAGGCAGGTAAACTTCAAGAATTTTGTTCTAATAATAATTTTTGCCGGATTAAAAAAAAAAAAAAAAAAAAACCAGCAGCTCTGCACCCTATCTACATCTGCGCCTCTTCATGCTGCCCTCGCTACCGTCACGGAGGTCCCTTGCCTTCAATCCCTGCGTACCAAAAGCACCCGACCGCATCTAACATAACCTAGTGTGAGTCGTGCGTGTAGTTGCGAATTGTATCACCACAAAGAACCGACACTCAAAACAAACCCGAGCACGCCAGCTCTAGGTTGGTTCCTGTTCCTGTTGCCATTGTGCAAATGCTCTGCTGCCATTATGCAAATATTCCTGCTGCATAATACAAATGTTCCTGTTGCCCTTGTGCAAATGTTCCTGCTGCCATTATGCAAATGTTCCTGCTGCATAATGCAAATGCTCTGCTGCCATTATGCAAATATTCCTGCTGCATAATACAAATGTTCCTGTTGCCCTTGTGCAAATGCTCTGCTGCCATTATGCAAATATTCCTGCTGCATAATACAAATGTTCCTGTTGCCCTTGTGCAAATGTTCCTGCTGCCATTATGCAAATGTTCCTGCTGCATAATGCAAATGCTCTGCTGCCATTATGCAAATATTCCTGCTGCATAATACAAATGTTCCTGTTGCCCTTGTGCAAATGTTCCTGCTGCCATTATGCAAATGTTCCTGCTGCATAATGCAAATGCTCTGCTGCCATTATGCAAATATTCCTGCTGCATAATACAAATGTTCCTGTTGCCCTTGTGCAAATGTTTCTGCTGCCATTATGCAAATGTTCCTGCTGCATAATGCAAATGCCCTACTGCCATTGTGCTGATGCTCCTGTGCCCTTGCGCAAATAACAATACCAATGATTGTTCACAAAACAATCCCACTACATACAAAAACCAGTGTACCAACCACCAATTACGATTCCACTCTCCAATACTTCAATGGTTTCGTACTGGCTCACCCACAGGATCCGGAAGCAGTTACCCTTTCGACCTCTGTGACAGGTAGAACTCTCCACACCACCTAGAAGCCTCATCATGTGTTCTCTTCCTCGTATTTTCTTAAAGGCCCTAGTGTCCCTTGAGTGTAATCTCAAATGGGCCAGGTTACTGTGACAAAGTAACCTTGTAACTTCAGTGAAACGTTCAACCACCCCAGACATCCTACGCAAACCACGTTCGCAAACATTAGCTCACAGACCAATGATACAATTTTAGAGTTTTTTTTTTCTATCACTGCATAACCCTTGTACCTTTCTTCAACAGATCCTTGTTCTTTGCAACTGTATTTATGTATGCCACTGCCTTTATATACATTTATTGACAATTCCTTGTTACACCATGTATCATCTCTTTTGTGTTCTGTTCATAACTATTCTCCAGCTAGGAATTTCTCTCTCTCTCTCTCCTCGTTTCTCTTAAATGTTTTTGGCACAAGTGCTGAAAGGGTAAGAGGATTTATTAGCCCTACAGCTCCATTGCCACGTCGCTTTTATTGCGGCGAGGGGGGAAGTGTTACGTTACAAGAATAAGGAATCGAGTCTTAAGTACCGTCATGTTTCGACAGTCAGCGAATCGAGCCCTAAAATACTGTTGCACCGCGGGACGGTAATGCGCAGGCGCATCACCCCTCCCGCGACCCACGGACCAGGAGACGCGCCGCACACCGCCATTCAAAGGAGTCTTCAGCAAGCGAGCTTCCCGGGCCCACGTCCCGCGCGAACATGTGCGACACAAGTTCAGTTTCGCCGGTTGTGCACTTCCGGTGTCCGCATGGACGCTGCTGAGACCGGGAGAACAAGCGCGTAAAGCCGCTGTTGGCCCATAAACCAAACGTGAGTCAATTACCATGTTACCCTTTGTGTGCAAATAATGTTTTAGCCCTAACCACGCGTGTAGAGAGCAGAGACTGACGTTCAAACTAACTTTCAGCTAGGATCGTTCCTCTTATGTATTATTGTGTCTCCTAGAATTGAATAAACTATTTATGTGATAACCTACCGTGTTTTGCTTGTCGAGAGAGGCCCTGGGGGGATGGAGAAGCGTGAAGTTCCGAACCACAAGCACTAGCCTTGAGGTTAAGAGAAACCCTGCATTGCACCGAACCTGAGCTAGTTTTTATTTGGGGCAGATACAGCAACTAATTTGTATTAAATATGTGGGAGCTTTCTCCAACCCTGCCGATAGCATCAGCACGCACGCAGACGCTAACAAGCCCTTTCCTTCTCTAAATCTTGTGGTATGTTTGTGTACAAGTAGGTGTTTGTAAGGGCTTTCCCCCATATTATCCATAATAGTAGTGAACCAGTGGAGACCTTTTATTGTAAGTAGGCTCTCTGAGCCATACAGTAATTTTAAGTTATGTCTCTGTTTGTAAATCTTAGTTGTGACAATTTTTTTTATTATGGCGGTTTGTAAATTTTCAATATATTTAATGTAAGTAGTGCTTGCATGACCCCAAGTTCGAATACCATATCTAAGGATGGATTCGACCATAGAAAAATATATGAGTTTAAGAGTACAATGAGGCAAAATAAATTTTAATTTGTAAAAGTTACTAGCTAAGGATCTGAGCTGGTTACAAATTTTAGCCACTTGTTTATCCCACTTGAAATTGTTATCAACAATTATTCCCAGATAAGTATATTCATTTGTGAAATCTATTTTTTCACAGTCACAAACATTAACAATTCCTCTATGTATACAGTTAAAGCTATGAGCGGTTATTTTAGGAACATTCCACATTTTCAAACTTTGAGATTTTATGTACATGCATTTGGTTTTTTTAACATTAATAATTAATCCTACATCATGAGCCCATTTGAGAAGCTCGTTAAAATCTCTTTGCAATTCTTGTATAGCAAGTGGTATTTTTCGGCAAAACATCAATTTCAGCCAGACTAGAGCCATTGATCTATAAATCAATAATTAATCACCCGTGCTCATTTTTAAATCAATAAAATTAACTCCCATGATAAGATGATAAAATTAAGTAAATAGAATAGGAAAAGTGCAATGGCATTTAATATTGATAATGGAGAGTGATGTCGATAAACAAAAATAATGAAGTCAATGTACTATAATGACATGGTCTATAAAAGTACACAGATAAATCAGACAAAGCCAAATAATATGTACAACATTTTATTTTGTTTTAACGAAAAAATATATCTGCCTATTGGTTAGTAGCATTATAGTTATACACGGTGTCCGGAAACTAGTAATAAAATCGAAAAATTGGGGAATCTAGATCACAAAGCGAACCCATTTTTTGTTTCTTTATTCTTCTTCTTCGTGTGCCCTATCAGGTCCCACGACGTTGACGATCACTCTGGAAAATGTCTCTCTATCTTGTGCTGCCCGGAATAGCTCCTCCGCACTTCTAATGCCGGCCACTCTCGTATATTTCGCAGCCAAGACATTTGTCTCCTACCAGGCCCTCGGCGACCCTCTATTTTTCCTTTCAATATTAATTGGAGCAAGTGATACTTTTCCCCTCGAAGTATGTATGTGACCCAGATATGAAATTTTCCCTACTTTTATTAATGTGAGCAGTTCTCTATCTGCTCTAGCCCGCCTGAGAATTTTTATGTTGGTGATCATGTCGGTCCGTGGAACCTTGAGCATTCTCCGGTGAAGCTACATTAATGAACATTTTTATTTTTATATATTTTTAACGTTTTTCGGAAACTTTGGGGCGAAACTATCGGAACTGGATTTTAGGCTTCGAAGCTTTTTAAAAGACAGTAACACCATTCATACACATACAAGCGCTCGTATCCGCTATACTATTTTGCTAGTTTTCGTACACGGCGCGACGGTTGACTACGGGTTTGACGTCAGTTGCACGCTACTGACATTGCTGGTATCGCGGTAATCTACTACTCGTTTGACAAAAATGGCATCCCAACATGATTTGAATGTTACATTTGTTCTGAAATATCTATTTTAATATTCATCCGTTAATATGTATCTACTTTAATAGTTATAAGTAAGAAAGGATTTAGCGGAGAATGCGTGAAAAAGTCAATTTGACGTAATTCTCACAGTAGTTCTTTGGCTGCAACGAATGTTCTACAATTATTAATTATTTCATTGTATATGTGAACCCAAAATCATCTTTTGGTTGATTTTTTAAGCTTATAAAGATAAAGAAGGAAAATATTATTGTCTTCGTGGCTTGAATCACTTAACATCGTATTAATTTCACGACTGCAAAATGATCAAGTTCGGTATATTTCGGGTTTTGCCGTGTATAGAAACCAGCTTTAAAGAGTATCATATCAGTAGGCGACAGTAGTTGCATCTCAGTCACGTAGCTTGTAAATATCTCTCTATAAGAAGGACCTAACTGAAAAAAATGGATATATTATGTAGTTAAGTCGTACGTAGTCTCAGTAGGTACCTATCTGTCACCCCGGTGAAAGACCACCACTCACAATCGAAAAGTTGCTTGAAATGACTTTAGCCCTATTTGGTGGTCAGATCTCCAATCTTCCCCTTCTCAATCTCCTTCCGTCCTCTACTTCTTCAGCCTCACAACATAGGTCGGTACTCCAACTAGGGATGCCATAATCCCAATGGCTCCAGACAGTTGGGTTCTGTTGGAACACTTGTGCAGTATTCACATTAAAAAAAGAAGAAGAAAAAATTTGTGAATTATCGTTTTTCCTATAGTCAATGATTAACACAATCTTTTTCCAAATAGAAAAATTAAAATGCCTTTAATAAAGCTGCATTCAAACGCCATTACTAACTAAATGCACGACAAATGGCAACTTACTAAGGCAACAGTAAAGTTGTTGTACCTTGAATTGCAATGAAAATCAATGACGCGCATCGTACTTAATTTCCCGCCTAGTTTTTCAATGTATTCACCGCCGGTGAAATGTGTAATGGTTATTGAACTCGACCACTGCGCCGACCTTCATAAATAGATTATAATTTTTTAGCGTGGGCGTGGAGATGTTATCGCCGTTTTTTGTTTACCACGTCACACCGTCACGGGAAGTTGTGAGAACGAAACAATATATAGGTCACATATTTTAAACCGAGTACAGTCGGGTGTAGGTACAACTGTCGTATCATTGATTTACTATGTCCCGGTTGAAATTACAATGTGCATTTTATTGTTATGAATTACGATTACGGCGCAATATTATGTTCAATGTTCATGCCGAAGAGATAAGTGTCGGAAGTGAAGTCAAATTTTCCAACCGGTCGAAATTAATGAAACATTTTCAAGTATCGAAGATATTTCAGCACTGAATCAATAATAAAGGGTTTTCCAATAAGAGGTGTTATTTTGAATAGCCCGCTATTGCGATTGCGCTATCGAGAGATGATTAATGATTTTTTTATGGCCGGAATTGGATGGTATTGATCTGGACAACGTTTACTTTCAACACGGGACGTGTTTACGACAACATTTACTTTCAAGGCGCTACGTGGCTTACAAGCAACGAAACCATTGATCTTTTATTTTATGGTCCTGTAAGTGTGTTCGTGGTGGTCATTTGCCTGATGTTATTTTTTACTATTAACGGCATACTTTTCTCTTTATAATGAAATAAACATTTGATCATTTATATTAAAAAATGGCATTTTTCTTTGAATATCAAAATAACACCTCTTATTGGAGAACCCTGTACAAATGAAATGTGTTGTGAGCGCATTTGTGTATCTGAAATATGCTCAATTTCATCTTAATTTGTGTAAAATCAGAGTGAATTGAAAAGAAATTTATTTAAAAAAAAATATTGGTGTAAAGGGGTTTTTTCACAAACTATGGTTACCATTAAAACGTATGGAAGATATAAAGATATTTTTTCTTACGCTAATCCAATGATAGGAAACTCGCGGCCCGAGAGCCCATTTCCAGAAGCCCGTGAACCTTTTCGTACTGCCAATATAAAAAAATTGCAGTAAAGAATATTCAACGTTTCTTTCTGTTCGGTTCGGCAAAAGCGTTTAGAGGATAACTTCAGTCTTTCTTTAGATTTTGAATTTGGCTTAAAATATTAGAAAAAAATTGGGCGTAGAAAAAATTTTACATTCACAACGCCTTTTTCTTTAGTTGACATTTTATAAAATAACAAAAGTTTTCTTTACCTACTAACTTTTTGAACGACAAAATTCAGCAGTATCGGCAGTAGCCCATAATTGCAAATTGTTTTTTTTAAATGTTTTTAATATTTCTGTATGATAAAAATGACCTCGGTTTGGCCGTGGAGACATAAAATTTTAGCCTGCGGCGCTTTGCTTTTTATGTTATATAATTGTATTATTAAAAAATTACCGTTTTCGAAAATACAAATATATATATAAATAGCCCACCCGGCTAAAAAGGTTGATCATCACTCTATCTAGCCGTTCAAAAAAGTGCTATTTTATTATTTCAATTCATTCTTATTGATTCTAAAAATTAACTAAAACCGTACAAACTCGCTACAGCGGCATTGTGACGTAGATAACGCTCCTGACTAGTAAGACGGCTGTCACGTTGAAGGAAATATTTACAGCCGTCACCGACTTGCAGGAAATATGCATATTTATTCCTCCAAGACTGTCACCTCAGATCATTTTAATTATCTGAGGCTGGCTCCAACGTTGGCCGGCGTGACGTCAACAACACCATACTCACGAACAAAAAATAACTTGCCATTTTGGCAGCAAATTAAAAATGCAAATTTTAAATCCTTATTGAAAATTAATTCGTCAACGTAAAATAAAATAATATTGCCGTCATTATCATTTTTTTCTTAAATTTTCCGACGATGTACAATATATAATTTAAAGTTATATCCGATAAAAAGCTGGGCTTGTGTATATGGGGGTTAATAATTAATTATTATTAATTTAGTTCAGAAGTATTTTTTACTTTTTTTTGTTTTTTTTTATTATATAAACAAAAATTTGCATTATTTTGTTTTTTTTAGTTTAAGTTTTCAGTATACCTTTTAATATATTATGTGTTTTTATTACTATACAGTTATTAAATTAATCTTCTATTTTCTGGTTTATTTATTAAAGTATTTTATTCCTGTTGTAATTCTGTTGACTCTAAGTTTTTTTTACACGTCGGAATCGGTTATATGTAATTTTGAAAGGTGTTTTTTTTTTTTTTTAATTTCGTTTTTATATATTTGTAAAGTTGCGTGTTATAGGAATATAGTCTCTACCTATATAATAACATAACTTTAAATTAACTTTAAATTGTTTGTACGTTCTGAAGGATGTAAAAATGATATCTTTGAGATTATTTTAATTATTAGTTCTTGTGATCTACAGTCTCTCGTGTCTAGGATGAACGAAGTATGAGGTAATGATGAATGTAAGTAAGTCTAAAGTCAGGGTATTTGAAAGAGAGAGTACGAAAACAATGTGCGACATTGTTGTGAATGATGAATACTTGGAGCAGTTGGAAGAATTTGTGTATTTGGGAAGTATGCTTACGAGATACGGGAAGGCTAATAGAGATATAGAAAGAAGGGTAAATGCATGTAACTCTATTAATGGAGGCTTAAACGCCGTTGGCGACAAAAAACACTGCCCAAAGAAGCGAAGATAGCCGTCCATAATAGAGTGCTGGTATACCATGATATATGGCAGTAAAGCATGGAACTGGCAGAAGAAGGATGAAAGTAGACTGAATGCTGTAGAAATGAGATACCTGAGGCGTATGTAAGTAAAACCATGTCCGATCCTGTGAGAAACGCGGGGATCCGCAAAAAGCAAGGCTGATGTAAGCGTAATGACTAAGATTAAGAAAGGGAAGCCCAGATGATTTGAGTACGTAGAGCAAATGAACAAGGAAAGGAGTGTAACGAGAATATATGACGAAAATGCGAATGGTAGAAGAAGTCGGGGACGCCCGAGGAAGACATGGCACGACCAAGAAAAACAGATACTTGAATCGGGGCATGCCTAGAGCCAGAATGATAAAAGAGCATGTATGAGACGATGTATAAATGTTAACGAGGCTAGGAGTGTTTGCCAAGATAGAGTTGTTTGGCGATCCGTCCTCTCTGCCTACCCCTTCGGAAACGGCGTGATGGTTAGTTAGTTTTAGTTCTTGTGCATTGTAAAAAGATTGTGTAATATATTGAAATTATTTCAAAGATAATTAATATCCTTGACGTGTCTGAGGCCTGGAAGCCTGAATTAGTTTTCTTTCGCATAGACATAAAATCTACTTCTAGGTATTTTGTGTTCAAGGTTCATAAAAACTTACTTCGCTTTCATATTTCATATTATGCATTCTGTAATCGTTTTAAAATTTTCCATCGAGTTTTATGTTTGAAGATAGTAAAGTTACGTTGTTATAAAGTGGCAATATGGAAATGGTTGTAACTATGTTTAAAGACTATATAGCTATACTGCCGTCAAAAACAAAAAGACAGCTGGAAGATTTCAATATCATATGTCACATTCTGATGTTCTTTTATATTGTAATATTCGTTATAACTGGAAAGCTTTTGATAGAGTCTGGCACCGGGCGCATATCTGGAATTCACCATCGTATAGGATCCATCCAACCCTGCGTAATTGAATTGCGGACTTTCTAAGGAGAAGAACAATAAAATTCAATCCGTAGTTGACAGCTCTTTTTCCTCTCCGCACCAAATCAATGCGGGGGTGCCACAAGGATCCCAGTTGTCACCTGCGCTGTTTTTGTTGCAAATCAACGATTTCGTTGAATGTGAACCAATTCGTTGCCACGCCGACGACACTTCTGTTTACTATGATTATTTTTGGACAAGCCCCCATTCATTTAACAAATAAATAAATTGAAATGCTCGGAGCAAATACATTAGGAGAATTATGGAGAATCGGGGCTCCAAAGAAGCCCGAGTAAATCTGGCTTCCAAGAAACTGGGCGTCTTGTATAGGGCTAAGGTAAAAACATAAAAAATGATTTCTAATTACCTATATCTTATAATTAAAAAGAAAAATAACTAAAATAGTAAATATTTGTTCTAGATATCTGCAAAACCTTTTGACAAAAAAATAATTATCCAGTTTGGTTAGGTATTTTGGCCTCAAATCCAAAATTGAGTTTTGTATGAAAAAGATCGCGCGGCCGTTCCTCTAATGCAGCGGTCCCCAACCCCCGGGCCGCGGACCGGTACCGGTCCGTGAATCAAATGGTACTGGGCCGCCCAAGGCCCTCCTTAAAAATCAAAATTACGTAAAAAAAATTTAAAATACCCGATAAAAAATTGAATAATTATCGACAAAAAATAATTATTCAGTCGATAACCCCTTCAAGTCAAGTTACCGCCGACACAATACTTTCGAAGTAAAAAAACACGACTGAGCTTCCACCTTTCACTCGCATGGTTCCATGCCAACTGAGAATAAAGTCAGCTCAACACCTCCTTGAAAAGTCATTAAAAGCTATGAAAAAAATAATTTTAAATTAGCCGATAACCCTAAGCTAACGTAACCTATTTAACCATTTTTTTGTAGATATTTTTTATCACTCTAAATGACTTATCTGAGATGGTTCTGAGTTTATTTCATTCCGAGTTGTCCGGTCACTGCACTCGCATATATAACGCAAAGAGCTCGAGTGAGACGCAACGACGTGAGTCACCGCTCCTATATTCTGCTTGCCCAAATGCAAATGGAATCGTTTTACTGAGAATACTTGACGCGTTTGATTGTATCAGTGAACTTATTCCCGTTTCTCCCCCCTCCATCCCTTCCCCCCAGCGGGTCGCGATAAAATTATCATACGCCGACCGGTCCGCGGCGATAAAACGGTTGGGGACCACTGCTCTAATGTACCTGCCCTAGTAGCATCTTTTGCATAAAATTCGAATTTGAATATTTCATGTCAATCGAAACATTAGTATCTAAAGATCTTAGCAAATATAATTTTTAACAGAATATTTTAGCAATATGTCCACCTGTTCGAGTGCAAATTATTTGTGAACTGATAAACGATAAATAATAATAATCAAGAACTAGAAACTGAATAAATGATTATAAAACACAATAAATAATCCAAAAATCTTAAAAAAAATAACGACATTTTTGCAATAAAAATCTGCAAACGAGTTATTATAATTGACTTTGAATTTTTAGGTTTATTGCAAACTCTTTGATGCAATCTGCAAAATCCTTCAGAATTAATTTATTAATTAATTATATATTTATTTATTTAAATGTTCGTAATTATTAAGATTTTTATGGTATATTTATACGAATTCAATAAGTGCAAAGTGTGTTATGAAAATATTTTTTTTATCATAAAATGTTAATAGTTCACGGCGAGTTGAATTATTTGGACTTTGAACCCATGAAACAATTTTGTAAAAGAAATGAACCCAATAATAATTGGAATCGCGCCAATATCGTGACTTATATGTTTGTCATTCTAAATGGGACAAATTTGAAAATCACATCAACTTGCGTCATTACAGGTTTAGGTGTGGAAGAGGAAATAGCTATATATTTATATTTTGTGTTTTGAATGGGCGTTTTACGAGACGCTTTTCTCACCCAATTCACTTAAGATGAAGCCATGCGACGTATTGCAAAATCATACAAAATCATGTATTTTTGTTTTGAAAATTTAATCGCTTGAAAGTATTATATATGCTTCAATTAAATACTGCGTGTAGAGCATATCTTGGCCCTTAAAAATATCGGTCATTTTTTTTATGTCTTTTAATAAGCCTAGAAAGAAATAAAGTATTAGGTCTATAAAAAAACACTTTCAAGTGCAAACTCTCCTACTTGTAAACCCCTTTTCGGATTTAGTTTTATTGCATAATGTGGCAAATTTAGTTTCTTTTATGATAATCGCGAAAAAAAGTCAATATTTATGCATGAACTTCCCGAAATAAAATAAAATGTGCATTTTCGCGATGTTATTTTTGACATCAATCAAGACCGCCGGCATTCGACGAAAATGTTATTTCAAAGTGAACCTTATGCCATGGACATAAGGACCACACAATCGTCACCGCCTTTCTGTCGCATTCTCCACCCAACCGTTGTGGTGGACAGACGTCCTCGACTTAGTGACTCTCTGCGTTGTAAAATGTTATTCGAGTTTACGTACTATCGATTTTAAAATTTCCTAATTATATACGTAGATGTTTGAATATACCGGTTAACCACTTTATAATTTACTTTATTTATATAATAATACTCGTATTTGAAAAAAAAAAAAATCTGTTTCCAAATGTCGTTTGAAGTAGGCAATAACTTTGCCTATGATTTGACATTTACAATTTTAAATCTGGCGCGCTTTTGAGTATTAAACAGTGACAACAGTACCGCACAGTGAGCAAATTTCAATATATCGTTAACAATTTAATATTTATAAATTCGTTTCGTTTTCCGTATAAAGCGACTTCCTTGAAGTACTCGATTCACATTTTGAAAAAGTTATATTATTTTTATTTAAAAAAACACGATTTTGAAAATTCCGCCGTAACATTGATGAACTTAATTATTTTTACGTTGTTAACACTGGCATAAATCTAACTATGCACATCAAATCTCCGTAGAAGAGAAACGTATTAACTTTAATTAATTAACTTTTATTGCCAAGTTCTTACTTTCGGGGAATGATTAAATATAATTTTTTGTTTATTAATACCTAAATTACAGTCCGAAGCTTTCCCGTTCAGTTGTTAACCGCCAAGCTGTTGGTGAATATTTTTGTTGAAAATTGTTATTTCCAATATTTTTATTTTTAAATAAATGCAAATTGTCCAGAAGAATTTTAAACAATCTAATTTATTAGCAGTTCAAATATAATTATAGGCCTCCTGGTCAAATGTATTTGACGGCCTCCGTGTTTGAGGGGAAAGGCTCTCGTCTAGCGATCCGATGGTCGCGGGTTCAAATAATTAAATATAATATATTATGGTATATTTGTGGCATGTTCCGAAATGGAAGATACTCTCAGTATCGCCCTGGTGTAAGACCAAAATTCGAAATTGATACGTTGCTTAGTGACCAGATCTGAATAGTCAGGTACTTCCCCACCTTCCTCTTCCCCATCTCTTTCTCTTCCTCGCTACCTTCAGCCTCACAACATACCCCAATTGGGGATGCCATAGTCTCACTGACTCTAAATAGCAGTAGTTGAGATTCTTGTGTGGTATTCACATAAAAAAATAAAAAAGGCACTAGAAAATAAGATAAATCTTCTTGATAGAAATAACGCCATAATTTTGTTAACTGTTAATTAAAGTTTAGTCGGTATTACATAAAACAGATTCCCAAGAATGAAGTTTTTTTTATCCACTTAAAATTTGGAGTTCACCACTCTCAGTCAATTACTTAACTGTAAACAAAATGTTTGCATTAATGTACCCTCCTCCACCCAGAGCAAATGATTCTTTCATATATTCCGGTCCTTTTCAAAATTCGCGTTAATACATCCCTTCTTACAGATCCTTCGTTAAGCCGCCCCACAACGCTGCCCAACGGGTTGCTTGAAAATAAAAACTTTTCAATAGAATTCCAAAGAAATGTGAACTGCAAGAGCGTATAAAAGAGTTAAATAAATCGTATGATAAAATAACTGTAAATTGCATATTAATACCTTCCTAAAAAGTTATATTATAAAAAATAATTTAAAAATTCAAAATTATTAAACATTTTTTATTAATAAACTATACAAATCTTAAGTACGTTCAAATGTTTTATAAACCTAGTCTATTACGTGCGAAGAAGAGCGGTTCATCTCGGTTCATGAGTTTAAAAACAGTCTTTTCTGCCTCCTGTAAAATTTGATAAATGAAAGTTTCTTGTTCTACAAATTAGGCCCATAATATGTTAATTTTACCAAGTATTTTGATAATCATAATTAAGTTTTGATATAATTATTATGTTCATATTTTTCACAATTTTTACCACAGTGTATTTGAGGGCGGAACTCGGGATTTATGAGCCTGACGCCTCTCGTCTATTATTGGTTGTCAAGTTTTCTCAAGTATTTTATAATCCCTCGCAAAACAGACGATTTCGAATTTTTCAAGGACTATGGGATCACCTTAAGGTTCGTCTTTTCACTTTTCACATGGATTTGGAATGAAAAAAGGTCGTGTTCTTTTTTGGTACCGATTTTCGTACATATTGAGATATCGAACATTCTACGGCTGTCGTCTGGCAATGTTTTATGTAATTATGTTATTTATTTGTAACATTAACGCCTTTCAGCTTTTACATGGAGAAATTGGAATTGTGTAAATAATAATCAAGTACAAGCCATGATCAAGTAAAACAGCGAAGTATAGTACCTAAATAGAAGTTATGAACGTTTGGTAAATGAAATCCTGTTTAATTAATACTATATTGGAATGCCTAAGAAATACATATTCTTAATGCTTATTTTATTTAATTAAATATATGTGCATAGCTTTAGTTGAAGATGAGGTACACTGTTTATTTGTTTATTTGATTGTAAATGCATTAGACATATAATAATGAGTAAAGTATATTATTTCAAGTTGAAAAGATATCTAAATAAGTATTGTGTACCCAAGTAAAAGACAGCTCTAATTAGCATTAAAACAGCAAAAAATAGCAAATGGAAATTGAGATCGTGTGTAAATAACAAAGCAAACAATGTGATCCTGTAAATAATATAAAATTGATTAAAAATATGTAAATAACTTAACATGAAGATGAGGAGTTATAAAATAAAATTTTAAGTGGAAATATTGCATTTTTTTCGTTTATATTTTGATGATTAAATAATAAAAAAAATACCATAATATGTGTTTATTACTGATTACGAATGTGTGTTATCGTTCGGTATTGTGAATTTCGTGTTTATTTTTGATGATTTCTTGATTTCAACGGCAAATGCATATTATGAGCGATGCTTTCATAGTGCGATCTGCGGTTTTATTCAAGGTGTTGCCACTTTTTGAAGATTTAGTACAGCCCCAAAATATTATTTCTTCTCTAATGGCAACCATCTGTATGAAAATAATGATAGCGTAAAGCAAAGACATCTTCGTACGGAAAAAAGTACGTATGAAAAAATGCATTGTGTGAAACGTCCATTACGCTGGATCACAGATTCTATGATCTGGTCATCTGATTCTTTGGACGGACTATGGGTATTATTTATTCTGGCTTATTCTCATTCCTACATACATACATCAATACTAACAAGCCATAGAAAGAATATTTTATTTTTACATGCGAACAACGTAGATTTTGTATTTATTTTGGTGCAACTTCCGACAGAAGTCTTTGAAAAACATCACTGAAAAACTGCAACTTTGTCGTACCTACTATTTAGTGATTTTGGCGAGAAAGTTACAGCAATTATTCGATCTTCAAATTTGAACAGGTCGGTATTCAAAAAATTTTTACAGTAAGTTGCCATTAAGAGCTGGTTCACACACAGCTATCAAATATAAAAGATCATAGCACGTCAAATAACGTTCTCCATACTATCCTTTCAGACCGTTCACACCTAGCGGTTTTAAGCGCAGATCAATCATAGACAATACACATCTTACGACGGAACCGCTCCAGAGGCGACATACGAAAAGATAGGTCTCCCCTCTCCGACGAAAACAGGGAAGGGGGTCATTGTAATTACGGAGCTGCCTAGACCGATGGATGACAGATGTCAAGTTGACAGATTTCAGTACAAAAAATTTGCATTCCGTTGCCGCTCCCTAATTCAACTGACCCCGTCTCCTAACAGGAAGAAATATTTGATAGCGTCGTGTGAAAGTACGAAAGATAAGCGTTCGCGGTTCAACAGATATCTATCTGCTCGCAGATTTATAGCTCTGTGTGAACGAGCTTTAATGTTTGAAAAGTTTTAATAATGTTGATTGTTTTTTGGAACCATAAAATGAACTGTCGAACTAGAATACGAAAAATAAAATAGTTATCCATAACAACGGTTTTCATATTCAAAATACTTTAAAATTATAATTCATTTTTCATTTCAGGACCCAACGTTCGTAGGAAATGTATACAACAAACATATATAATGTACTTACGAACGTTGATCACAACCAATCAAATTTTCATATTATGCATTACATGTCTATGGTATTTAGGACTCTTTTGCCTACATTTTTTTTTCAGTTGTAAATTATGTAAGTTTGGAAAGCTCTGGTATAGATTCAAAATCATTCATTTAGCTGCTCGCTTGTTGACGTCGAAGCTCCGATTAGCTGGAGGTTGCGCAACGTTTCATTTTAACGTGGTCCGGGCTTGGTGGGCAAGAAACTAATTTTAAATAAATAAAAATCCGATCGTTCATAGATGGCGGTAATTTAATTGTTCATTGAAGTAGAACATAATACTAATAAATCTAAACGAAACAGGAAATAGAACAAGACACAGATAAATAAAAAGCTAACGTTCGCAACCGGGAATGGAATTTTTGATCTTGTCTTACTGGGGCACAGCGCCTTACCCAATTCGGCCACTGGGACCTATTCTATTAATTTGGTAGGCGGGAACTATTTATTGGGTAATATTGGAAAACCAAAACTTCTGCCGCAGGTCTCTTCAAGTAGTTCTCTACATTTGGTGACTTATCAGCAGTGCCCGGGCATACCCGGATGAGAAGTGTTCAGGTCTTGGTGGCGGATGCGCCTACCCATATGCTGCGTGGCGGGCCGGTGAGGGAAAGGCTGGTTTGGGGAGCCCCTTTGACCTCTGCAGCTGGTCTCTCTCGACCCATTCATTGTCTTGCTCCGCAGAGGGAGAGATGGATTCGTACGTCCGTCAATCCTGGATACACTGACTCCTAGATTCCTACCCAACCCTGATACCCTTTTCCTTCTCAGAACTTCATTTCCTTTCTTCCCTTAAAACCCTCCGCACAGCATTCTCAAAGATTACATAGGCTCTGAGTAAAATTATTTTTCTCAAGGCCTCCTGTGTGGAGTTTAGGTACCTACTATAAATAATTATATATTTACTTAAATAATTTAATATTTATAGATAATGAAATACTTGTAAATAATTCAATATTTATATATTTACAGTAAACTCCGTGTTTATATTAATATGTGGGGGGGGCGTAATGGGATGGGATGGGTGTCTCCCGAAAGTCATTTTTTTTCATACTATCTGTCGCGAATCTGACAGATTGTATGTTATTAGATTGTATTTTAGTATGTAAAACAGCTATTGTCACGATTATATTTAAACGTGTAGGTATGACAATAACAATGCTTCATTGGTTGGTAAAGTGGACTCATCCAGCTGAATTGAAAATCGGCAAGACTGCAGATGATTGAACATTGATTCTTCAACGTTTTCAGCCATCTCGTCAATTCTTTATTAGTACCTACGTGATTAGTGTGTTTTGTTCATCTTTTTAGACAATATTTTTTTACCTGCCAGCGCCCCCTGGGCCATCTCAACGCCCCAAATTTTCTCTGGGTCTTCTACCGCCCCCCAAGTTGAAGTTCTCAAACGCCGTTACCGTTTGAAGTTCTCAAACGCCCAAAAGGGAGCGTTATCGCCCACGTTGAGAACCACTGGTTTAGAGGCAGAGAGGGAAGGCGTGAGTGCGGATGGGAACGCGGGAGGGGGGGGGGGGGGGAAACACTTTCTTTCTTTGAGTGGCATTGCATGCCGGGTACTCGTTAGTATAACATAAATTTCAGACTGAAAAATGCTGTGCAAATTTGACGAAGGTAGCGCCACTTCGTTGCTGTAGGTACCTACTGCCTGCAAGCTGATAGACTGAGCGAATTTTTTAATAATATACCTATTGCTGAAAGGAATTATTTTCTTTACAACAACAGGCAAGGCAATATACATAAATTATTACGCCTTGATGACCACCCGGCGCCTTTTGCAATCATTGGCACATGATGGAGCAACCTGGGTGTCCTTGATTTCATCACGGTCCTGAGCCAAATGGCGCTCAAAGTACATTTTTGGAAGTATTGGTTAAACTACAGACTGTAAACACAAACATGTAAATCCAAATAATGCAATGTTATCACTGTTAGCCACTTGATAGTCGCAAGAAATTTCCTTTGAAAACAACCAGGTACGATTTATTAAAAATTCAGACTGATCCTGCAATTGACTGAGGCCGTTGATGTGGCACAGCAGTAGGGAATACGATCCCGGCCCATTTTCGATCCCAAAAATACTGGGACTGCACTTTGGCTAATCTCGGATTTTCGGGATTGCCACAATCAGGTCTAGTTTGCATTCCGTAATCCGTTGCGCCTTGACTTGTTCGGAGGTTATGCACGTACAAACATTTCGGAGATTCGTTTTTATTTATATAGATAGATATTCACTACGACGCCTGAAATAAAATTTCCCGCAAATATATCAACATAGTTATCAAGACAACGATTTGTTTAGCTTTTCGTCTGACGTTATCAACAATTCGCTTTTTTAAGGTACAATAAACGTATAATAAATATATATTAATATTTATAATTTCATAACACCAGAGCTTTACCATTATATACAGCCTATATTACTCGCGTATAATTTAGCTTTCTACCGGTGAAAGAATTATTGAAATCGATTTAGTGGTTTAGGCGCGAAGGCGTAACAAACAAACACACGCATTTTCGCATTTATAATATTAGTATAGATAAGTTGTCTTGTGTAACAAACAATATTAATAAATAATGTTTAAGAACTTACCATCTATGCTTTATTTTATCCCAATTATTAACCACATTTCCTAACACCGGGGTTATAGTACCGGGATCCCGGGATTACGCATCAAAAATCCCGTGATCTCGGGATTTAAAAACATGCTCGGGATTGTATTCTCTAAGCACAGGATTAGGTCAGATGAGCCAAATGGCGCCGGGTAAATTCCTCAATTTAAATAAATTTTAAAATATAAAGATTAATCTGCTATTATTTTTCGGTTCCTTCTGATAAGATCCGGCTCTGTCCTAAAACTTGGCTTCAGTGGGTGTAGCAAGTTAGTTGCTCGTGGTCGCCTACGCAGTCAACGAGACTTTGATCCCGTTTATGAACCAGGATAGAGTTAAAACTATTGCACACCAAATACAGACGCCAATAGCGTACAAAACTCAGCGAATGGTTGATAATTAATTTATTTTTATTTTTCAATCATCTTTTTTAATTACATTAAATACATTGGTGACGTGCAGTGCCTGCTCATTGGAAACTCCTTTGCTGGAAGTAGTCTACACGAAAATAAAAATAACAACACATTTAAGTAAAAGACAATCAGCATTGTATCATTGGAAATACACACTTATAAATAGTTTTACTAAAATCGTTGATGTTTGATCTGCCTTGACTGAATATATTAAAATTATACCCAGATATGAACTTTTCATGTTTTCTGGTGGCTTAGTACCTAGTCGAGTGGAAAAATGTTTCAGGTCATACATCGCGGGTACTATCCTTTTATAACTAATAGACGTTTCACACGGTGCTTCTTTTCGTCCAGTTTCCATATGGGCCATATTTTCATATCTTCGATCAATAAGGGTTGGAAAAAAGGACATATTCTATTTTGATGGCGGACATTAATTGACGTCTGTCGTTTTTCGTTGTTTTTTGTAACTATATTAGAGGGAATGTTTATTTCGTTTCATAATTAAAATATTAATAGTAAGACTATGACATTAGTTTATTACTGCTTGTGAAGTTGTATTACTGTTAGGTATTGTGAATGTTGCGGATATTTTTGATGATTTTTTGACAACGGCAAAATCGAGGGTAAAACCGAGGTGTTATCATTTTTTAATGATTTAGTACCGTCCCAAAATGCTATTTTTTCTTCCCTAACATCAACAATTTTTAAGAAATTAAGGTAACCGTACAACTAGGACAGTTACCTAAATATCAACACGAAAAGGAATGAAAAACAAGGTTAAATAGATTTAGTTGTTTTAGGTTTATAGGCTTGTTTTTTATCATCATCTTTATTGACTTTTTATCACTTGCTAAAAGTGTGTTGATTTTTCACTGTCCTGAGTTGTCATGGAACCGAAATTATATGGAAATCGTGTAAATCAAAGATTTCAAAATGAAAAAGGCTTAGTAGTAAAACGCCCATATGCCCTCCATCACTGCACAAAGGTTCCGCTTGTGACAGTTGAGGGTAATAGGAGGTTTTAAAATTTTGTCGGCTTATTACATTTGTATTCTAGTAATGCTGATCTATCTTTTTGAATATAATTACAAAATAAATTTAAAATTAAACAAAGGTACGTTTGTACTACTCAATCATTATCATTACCTAATAATAAACATTATTGACAATCCGTCTAATTATGGTGTTAAGATAAACAATGAAATATAAGTGATAAATAATTATAGGTACCTACCTACAATAACATAATCTTCCTATCACTAAAATTTTATTGCACACAAGTAGTAAATTTATAAGTGTAAATTATCCAAATAACGATTTTTAATGTTATGTCGTCTAGCGTAGCGTATGGTATCGCAGTCAGAAGTGACACGAACACAGTAATTACCCACACAGATGCGTTGCTTGTACACAACATGTTTAAACGTTGTTGTTTGATTAAAAAAAAAAACTGTAAAGAACATACTATAAAACTTTCATAGAAAATAAATAGCCACACGCTAGACAAAATGAGGTTTCTCAGTGACGCTTCGCAAGAACATAGGTAGGTAGTTGCACCAATCCATACAAACCTAATTGCGCGTTGTTTGGGTCTAATCTACATGCGCGACCTATAATAATTAATAATAATATTGTAAAGGCTCAATGATCAAAGTTCTCCGCCATATAATTTCCACGAGATTGACAGCTCTGCTAATAATTTTAATTATTAGATGCTTATTATAGAAAATATAACCATTTAAATTATATCAATAAAGAATGTTAAAATATACCAAGTTTAACCTTTTTCCTTTTTCCACTTCGCAAAAATTGAGCTCCGCGTTAACTCCGTAACTCCTGGTTACCCCTTTACAACGGGCTTCATACGACCATGAGTTTGTCTTTGAAAAAATCCAGTCAGAAAATAAATCTGTTTTTGGGAACGCAGTCGATGTCGATCGAACTCTGTCGATGCTTATGTAAGTAGGGTGACAAACCTCACCCCCAAACCAGGGCACCCCTGTAAAGTCACCAAACGTAGCGAACACTTGGGATGACCAATGGCAAGGGTGCTGGTTATCCAATAAATGGTTCCCGGTGCGGTGGTAATAATTATCAAAAAAATATTGATATGCCGGCGCTAAGTTCTTCACTAGTGTAGCCTATAACAATTTGGAATTTTTTGCCGTTTGTAAAGGGTTGGGATGAACATTGCAAACATAATAGAAAATAATGCGTTAATAATTTGATTATATATAAGAATTTAATATTTATATTGGATAAGCGTAGGTTTATTATTATTACATACGAGTTATATTTAGGTATTAATATAATGTTTTCAGGTGCCTTGTAAATGATAATTAATTCACTAATAACATCACTAACAAAATAATCAGGAATTTTAAAATTATTTTATCTCGATATGAGATAGACATGGGACATACTTAGTGTATTTATTATGTCTGCATAAAATATCCGTAGTAATCAAAATTCAAATATTATATCGTCACGGAAAATATTACGAGATAGCCGTCGGTTTATTGTTTATACTGCGCCAAATCAGAGGGTACCTATATTATTTGTACAAGCAGATAGGTACTCAGGATTTTTTAAAATAAAAACATAACCTTACACAAAAAAAAGTAACAAGAAGATTTCAAACAATGAAAAGGTATAATAATTTAAAAAAATACGTATTTATGAAGTTTTTTTATATTCAGTAATATTTTATCCCGCAAACTTAAAGAAGTTTGTTTACAAACAAATTCAGCTGTGCAATTATTGTTACGTGTGACAGCTGTTTCGTCTTTCGAAGCCATTATCACTGTGAACATATTAAAAAAAAACTTTAAATAGAAACTTTCTACAGAATACGACCCGTTATAAATTATTGTTGTGAATCCTTTATTCTTTCATGTGAAATTATTCAGGGCCGGTTAATCAATAGCTTTTATGTTAGCTATGAGACAAATTTAGGTACTTCCGTCAATTTGTTTCTGGTAGGAGCTTGGGAGCCATAGGTAGTAGCCAAGGCAAGTTGCCATAGTAAGCCTTTAGTACCCTTTACACACAGAGTTCGGAGCGGGACGTGCCCCGCTCCACTTCAGGCCGCCGCGCAGAAAAGTCTCACAGTGAACTGCGCTGTAAAACGTTATCTTACTTTCGGTCTTTACTTTTCTGCGCGGCGGCCTGAAGTGACGCGGGGCACGTCCCGCTCCGAACTCTGTGTGTAAAGGGTACTATTGTTAAAAAATACTGATGTCCCTGCCCCTAGGAACACAAATTTTAATTTTATTCAAGAATTTTTTAGAACCTTAGCTCTAGTGCTCAGCTGAGAGATATAAGACTCTACCAATGGGCAACAATGTTTTTTGTTCGGTCTAAGACGATTTTTATGAGTTGCTTTTTAAATTTGACCGCGAATATTTTTCTCTACTTTACCGCCATCTGTAGTACTGTACACAAATATCTATTCATAGATGATAAAAGTTATGCTCATAGACAAATTCAGGGTGAAGTCCTGGAAGAAATCCCTAGATGTTGGGAAAAACATTCAGTTGTCAATGAAATCTAGCGAGAATTTAGAATTTGACCATTTCACAAAATTCTGAGTATCTGGTGTCAAAAATGTGAAATTTTTTAGATTTTAAGTAGTTTTTTAACATTCTTACCCCGGAGACGAAAATATTAGAATGTTCAAAAATAATATAATATAGCACCCTTGAGGTGATTTTTCAAATCGCTTTACAAAAATCCAATCATTATTAAAGCGCGACACAAGGTTCGTAGAAAATGCGTTTAACAAGGTTAGCTCATCGAAGGGGCAGGGCGGTGATTGGCTAAAAATCCGTGACGTAGTTGAAGTACATGTTCCACTGGAAGATTTGAATTAACTGAAATATAGTGGCAGTGCTTTACTTCAAGCTACGTCGTACGTTCAAAATTTCACCTAACGAGTTTCTTTTCGAAAAAGACCTGCAGTGGCGGCTCAAGCACTTTTTTAGTGGTGGGGATCGACATTTTTTACGTGCTGTGTAATCTCACCACCCGTAGAATATAATATAAAAATTCTCACCACCCGTAATCTCACCACCCGTGGAATATATTGTGCTAATCGGATACACAAAATAATACAAAATTACCAATTTACAATATAGTTTAATAAAAATAAAGCTTTATCTTGCAAGATTATTATCGAACTTCATTTGAACGCGAGCTATTCCCGCCCGTAACCACGCAAACAAATGGTTCGGTGGGGTCCGAACGAATGGTCCCCGCGGTATTTGAATTCACATACGGGTGCGCATGCGCGGTTCCATACGATCGCGAAACAACTCATGAAATGAACCATATCGCCTATGGGAAGAGCTCGGGCTGACCACTAAGTGCGCAGTAGATTCTGCGCACTGAGAAATAGATCCGATGTTCTCATGCGCCGTACAATGCTTGCTGTACACGCGCCGGGTCTTACTAAATCATCAGGAATATTTTTTTTGTATTTTATTTCTGCAAATGTTAATTACTTTTATGTTTAAAGAATTTATTCATTTTGTTGAAGACAAAGCATCAACTTCCTTTAGTAGGTTTCTAGTGTAACTGGTGGGGACTGTCCCCATTGTCCCCCTGTGAAGAACCGCCACTGTTATAAGTTAACCTTAACGTTTTTTCTACGAACCTTGGCGCGACCGTCTAAAATCTAGGGAGTTTCATTTTTCTAGAGATTTTTTATATCTTTGTAAGGGAATTTCAATTTTTGGAGTTGGTAACCCTGGCGTTAAGTGACATTTCTGACCTGTGATTGTGATTATCTGATGTTCTGATTATGACATTCTTTATAACCTATAATTTTAGACAACAAAAATGACACTCTCCGTGCTATATAAATACAGCAGTAATTTGCTCGTAGGAAATAAAATAACCCTGCTCAGGTGCTTTAATTATAATGTTAACTTATGCTACAACTGTGGATCGAGGCTGTTCAAAGGCTATAGTAAAATTAACAATTCGGCCGTATTCAGAAATTATGACAGGAGAAGACTGCTCGACCTGTCGAAAGGGAGACGATATACGACGAAGAACGATACGAAAACAGCTTTACCAAAGGAAGGAGCCTCTAACGCAAATGGATCAGCGGTCGTGACGAAGGTGAAATTGAGCAAATCAAATGTCAAAAGATTGTTATCTTTAGCCAGACCTGAGAAGTGGTATCTGATATGTAAGTATTCTGGTATTTTAGTTATTATTTACTTAAAACATTCATTGAATGCGGTTTCTACTATCAAGGTTTGACAGTTATAGGAAAAAACATTTGTTCACTTACGTATAATTTAATCAACACCGCAGTTGACTTCTTACTGTCAATCGCTCTGGTATATTATTTAATGCTGCGAGAGATGTCATTGGCTCTGAGACTAATGATTTTTCTCAGGGCCTCCTCAAGTTTTTTAATTCTTCTGACTTTTTTTTACTTGGTTCCACTACATTCCTGAAGGAGCGGTGAAAAGGTATAAATATTTGCACTACTCTCTTACTAATCCGCCTCCCAAAAACCGGGTAAGTATTCAATTAGTGAAAGCGGCAGATTACAGTGCATACATACAAATTATGCTCAAAATAGAAACAGATATTTTGTAAAAACTTTTGTAAAGTTGAGGTGTCATTTTTTACGCTTAATTCCAATTTGTAAACCTATTTAACGAAAAAACGTGACTGAATGTCTCAGAAATACATGTGGCAATTGCTAAAATACTCTAAGATTACCCAACCCGTTGGTGTACAAAACTTGAGGTTCTAGTTTAGACCTTTTGGGCTTTCAACCAGTTAGTGTAACGGCGGATTATATCAATAGTCGGATAATCAAGTGGTGGATTACTGAGAGAATACTGTAGTTTGTTATTCATTATTTTTCAGCTGCCGTTGGTCTGTTGCTAATAGCCTCCTCTGTGAGTATGGCCGTCCCTTTCTCCCTGGGCAAGGTGCTGGATATCATATACACCAGTGGATCCGACATGATATCGGCTAAAGACAAACTGAACAAGGTCTGCCTCATCCTGTGCGGAATATTCGTCCTGGGCGGAGTCTGTAACTTTGGACGTGTTTACCTCATGTCCATTTCGGGTAATTGTTACATATTTTATTAGATCATGTTGACAAGCAATTATGTTAGGTTATGGTATTAGCTGTTTACATGAATGTGGGTATTAAATTAAGCCCATTGTCCCATTGGGTCGTTAAGGGTAAGGAATCCACCCCCTATCTTGTTTGTTCTTGCCACAGCCGGCTTTGCAAGGGACCCTTCTAAAGGTCTAACTCAAATATTAGCTTTCACAACAATATCTTTTAAAATAATATATTCTAAGATAACTATATAAGTTTTGACATCTGCCATTACACTGCAAGCTATAAGATTTTTAACCAAGAAACTGATTCAAGAAATTTTGCCTAATATAAAAGGTGACATGACGAGGCATAAATAAGTGAAAGTCCCACAATGGCTGCGTTGCAAACTGTAGCGAGCTTTTCTACTATCCAATGGGTCAACGGACTAAGCCATGAAGTGTAGATGTGTTAATGTTCTCCAAAAGGCAGGTAAACTCCTAGCATGGAGGACAACATACAATTTCTGTGAAAAAATAATATGTTTAAATAATAAAAAAAAAAACATCTATAGGGAGTGTAGAGGTACAGAATATTCCATGTTCCCAGGTGCTTACTAAAGGGGTGATCCTCATGACCTATCCAGAAATGATAAGGAGATGATATAGATAAATATGTAATAGATAAGGGCCCTTCAGCCGTTCCGAATTGCACCGCTTTGTCAATTGTTCAGGACACATTACATATTTGTTCACAGGTGTTCTGATCTGCCGAATAATGATAATATTTATCTATGTACATTGTACATACATCGATACTGTTTCTTTAGCAAAATAAAATAGTGTTAACACAATACATAATTAGGATAGGGTTCTCTTAGTATGTATTTTTATTCTTTTCCTGTAAAGCATTCATAAAGACTAAGCCACAAGATATTTTATAGATTTGCAACCATTTTAATGTAATTTTTCTAATTATTGTTTTGTCCAGAGTTAAGTAATTAAATCCCAATAGCCATGTTCTCTCAAGCCTTCTTTATTTTTTCCTTCTCTTCATTTCTTTAGATTTAGACCATCGATCGGCAGGCTGGGGCTCTTTGCATAAACGTTTGCGGTTCATGTACGGCATATGCATGGCTCTTTGATGCTTTGCTATCCTGTTTCCTAGACAACTTGGTTCTTCACTTGGAAGTCTGCCGACCCCTGCCTTAGACTAAATCCATTCCCGAATATAACCATAATCCTGTCTTTTGTGGTCATTTACAAATAAATTGCATCTGTCTCGACAGAGGTATATCCTTGTTAGAGGGGTAAAAAAACTTTATATGGATAAATAATCTAAAAAAATCCCCATATTATGATGTATATTCATTATTTCTGTAAACCTTAAATAAAATTTTCAATCGTCTGCATTACGACACATGTTTGAGTCAATAGCAATAATAGAATTATGTACATACTAACTTTACAAATCCTTTCATATTTCAGGACAGCGAATGACACAAGCATTAAGAAAAGACGTGTTTGCTTCAATAATGAAGCAAGAAGCTGGTTGGTTTGACAAGGTCTCCACCGGGCAACTGGTTAATAGGCTATCAGCTGACACACAGCTGGTGGGCTCAACTCTCAGCTCCAACATCTCCGATGGACTGAGGTCCCTCTTCTCCGTGTCGGCTGGGGCGGGAATGATGGTAAGAATTATTAACAGGTTGTTATTCCTAGTTAAAGTGAGCGAATGTGGAGTTATAATTTGGGCTAAACCATGTCCAAAGACACAACTTTGCCATATTCAATGTGGGGCATTGTAACTTGCATCAATCGATACCCCTAATGGTATTCATTTGCCAGGATTAAAGCAGGCTAACTGAAGGAAAGGCTTGATAAACTGTCAATAGAGTCTGTGACTCTTTATAACTTTATGCTAATGGTGTTTTTTAGAAAGCTTTATTAGATAATTGTTTTTTTAATCAGCCGTTAGGGCCATCCATAAATTACGTCACACCTTAAGTGGGGGGGGGGAGTAAAGAAGTGTGACATTGCGTCTCAAGGGGTATGGGGGGATCGTCAGCTCTGTGACGTCACATGTAAAAATCTATATGATTAAAACGCAAAAAATTTTTAGATGTAAAATTGCAAAACATGTGACGTCACACTAGGGGGGGAGGGGGTCTCACAAATGTGACGATGTGTGACAGGGACAGAGGAGGTGTCAAAAAATCATGAAATTCGTGTGACCTAATTTATGGATGGCCCCTTATTATATAAATTGATTTTACCCTAGCTTGCTGCTAAGTTAGAACTAACCACCAAGGCAATAACAGTTTTGTATATTTAACTTTAAAGGTGAAATGATGTGTATGTGGGTGTAATTGTTTTGTATTTACATAGTACATATGCACGTAGATTGATTGGTTTAATATATTTGTACGTCTGATTTGGTTTGTAGTTCTACATGTCCTGGGAGTTGGCCGTTGTGGGACTCTCTGTGGTGCCCCCGGTGGCGTGTCTGGCCATTGTCTATGGACGCTTCGTGAGGAAGATCACCTCTCAGGTGCAGGACAGTCTGGCTGCGGCTACTCAGGTACATACACACATTAGGTATATGTTTTAAATTAGCATCTTCAGAATCATCTACCTTTGGTAACTTTTCTAAAAGTTGTTACTAATTGATGATAATCTTCACCTATACCTACCTACTTAGGTATTTCAAGTATTTCGATGGTAAGATTAAAGGGAGAAGGAAAGAGTGAAACAAAAAATTACTTAAATTTCGTAATCTGTGTATCTTTCAACATTTTAATAAAGTGTATTGTTATTTTCAGGTAGCCGAAGAGAAAATCTCAAATATCAGGACGGTGAAGACATTTAGTAAAGAATTTAAGGAAGTAGACAATTACGCTGCAAAAATAAAAAGTGTATTGGATTTGGCTTACAAGGAATCCATGGCCAGGGGTATATTTTATGGAATGGTAAGTTTTTATCACAATTTAACATATTTTGACTTATGGCAGTGAACATAATTCCGGGATCTAAATTAATACACTATGTGCAATGTACGTAAATCGATCGTCCCGTTGATTAGTCAGACATCTCCAAATACTAAGTTGTGAGATAATGAAGAAAGCAATATTGGAATCCCACCATAAATAAAATATTATTTACACGTGTCTGTGTTTTACATTTTAATACGATATAAAATAACAATGGGAGGCACAACAGCCCGTTACATTAGTATGAAATTTTGAAATATTCTACTAGTGACCCAGAAAACATCAACATTTTGTTCAATTCGCTACAAGTTTTTCTGCATTATAATTGATTTGGTGGTGTTTTCGAGTAATCTGAGTATTGTAGCAGATAAAGGGCGCACTTTTACATAAAACTACATACTCAACTCAAATTTCCATTTTATGCAGATGTCTGACTAATCAACTGGACGATCGAATGATTTATTTTGGTACCTTTTGGTTTACCTGTACCTGCACATTTAGTTGAAAATAAAGTGGGGTTAATATATCGATGTTTGATTGGGAAGGCTGTGGTAACTTTGAGTTTATTCTTTCAGACTGGCTTAACTGGCAACTTCATAATAATCTCGGTGCTCTACTATGGCGGAGTGATGGTATCTGACCACAGCATCACGGTGGGAAACTTGACCTCTTTCTTGCTGTATGCGGCATATATCGGCATCTCCATCAGTGGCCTTAGCAGCTTCTACTCGGAACTGAACAAGGGCATCGGAGCGGCCAGTCGACTGTGGGATATCATTGACAGGGTTCCTGCAGTGCCTATTCAAGGTACCTACTTCATTTATTTTAATAACTAACCATCACACCATTTCTCTGTAAGGGTGGGCGGAGAGGATGGACTGCTACAAAACTCCATCTCCAGCTTCATTAGCTCTGTCCAGACAGTCCACACAATGCACGACAGACATTCCCAACTAAAATAAATAGTAGCCGTCAAAAGGGATACATAAATAAATATTCTCCTTACACTCCTTTCTTTATTTCTAGTAATCATTTAAAAAGTTGTATTTATGTTAGTTTATTGTATCTTTTTAACCATGATGTGTAATGTTGAAGAGGTGAATGCTTCATATTTTAACCTCTCCAGGAGTATGGACGAAACGGTTCGGCGAAGCGAAAAAATGCTCAGAAGAGTATGACCGAAACGTTTCGTCCGAAGCTATTATTCAAACGTCTTCATATTTAATGAAAATATTTGACTTGTAGTGGCATTTATGGACATCTGCGCGTAGTTTGTCAAAGTTTTGAAACACATACCTAGTATACCGACTTCACAGTTTTAGTTTAAAAATTATTTTTGCGTCATTTAGTGGTCGTCAGACGAAGGAAGCAGTTTTTTTGTATGG
Organism: Glyphotaelius pellucidus; assembly: GCA_936435175.1. Classification (NCBI taxonomy): domain Eukaryota; kingdom Metazoa; phylum Arthropoda; class Insecta; order Trichoptera; family Limnephilidae; genus Glyphotaelius; species Glyphotaelius pellucidus. The sequence goes on along the minus strand of OW386548.1, from coordinate 6,721,115 downwards.
ACATGTTTTTTTTTGATGTTCGTTTATTTTTGTGGATTGATGTCGATGACGTTTTAATTCAAAATATAAGATTATTTTTAGTTAATCTATGATAATTTTTAAAAGACTATTAAAAAAATTAACCAAAAAAACTCACTCCTCACGTACAGTTTTGTTCGCCAAAACTCACTCGCGGAGAGGTTAAGATATTTTTAACGAAATGTGTACCCCCTTACTAATAAAAGTATTTTAAATTTTACACCTACATTAATGTTTTTTTTATCAGTTACGTAAAATTTAAAACATTTATTAGTAGTTTATAGCAGTATTTGAGATTGAAGAAATGCATTGTTAGAAGCGGAGTAGGAAATTTTGGATAGAGAAAAAAAGGTGCAGATTTGAATATTTGACTGAAATACATAGAACAACTAGAAATTATTTAGTGAAATTTGTTATTTACGACAACAGATGACCTTTATAAATATGTATTTAATAGTACATATTAATTTGGCATTATTGTGATAGTAATTGACTATACATTGTTAATTGACACTTTATAATAGTAATGATTGTAGGTATTATTAACATGTATTCCGTTTGTAACAACATTTTGAAAATCAGGTTTTTAACCCCTGGGGTGTTTTAAGATTTTGTCATCAACTCACTTTAAAATTTCTGTCAGATTCGTGATTTATTTAGAAATATTTAGATACACTTTCAAAGAGATTCACTGTTTTCAAACATATCCCAAAATGAAATACTGTTACGAAAGGACATCGTCTTGGAAACTGTAATACCAAGGTTCGTAGAAAATGTGTTGGACAAATGGACTTACACTGACAATTTCTCACAGTAAAATAAAAGGAGAATGACTTTAACGAGTCCTTATCAGTTTGTGCCTCAAAGTACACAATAATACTCTACTGCTGTAGGTGTAATGTGTACTAAAGGATACAAAAAGACCCAAGGGTTTAAAGTTAAATAGTTTTTGACAAAGTTCGTTTTCCATGTGAAAATAATGATTTCATTTTCTGTAAATGTTTTGCTCAATTTAATAACTGGCAAAATAGTTTTACAACTTATATGTATATATGTCCTTTTCATTTGAGGTGGATTATGGCCATCAACCCCACCAGTCGGAGAGATAACCTTCCAGAACATCACCTTCAGTTACCCCACCAGACCCGGCAAGCCTATCCTGGAGAATCTCTCCCTGACCCTGGAGCCGGGGAAGGTGATGGCCATCGTTGGCGGCTCGGGCTCCGGTAAGACCACCCTGGCCCTGCTGCTGCTGCGGCTTTATGAGCCCGAACAGGGGCTGGTCAAACTGGACGGCAGGGATATCAAGGAATTGGACCCAATGTGGTTGAGAAGACATATTGGTACTGTTAGTCAGGTAAGAATTAAAAACTTATTGTTCCTAATTACTAGCGAGTACCTGGCATGCGTTGCGATGCCACTCAAAGAAATAATGTGTTTGTGTTTTATCTGTTTATTGAAGTGCTTTTGGAAACATAATATTTTTTGTTTTTCCATCTGATGCGTACACAAATAAATCAGAAGGTTTTCGAGCGCGTGAGCAGGCCATATACAGCTGTCACCTCTCCCTGCATATCCTTTCCCATGCCTTCCCCTTCCTCCTTCCCCGTCTTCCCCATTCCCTCGACTCGTCATGAAAACTCCCCCTCCTCCTACATTCCCCTTATAAATTTTTAATGCATATTTCACAACGCCAGGGCTGACTATTATATATAGAAATCTTCGCAGGCGTGTGCACAATAAATCACAAAAGTTTCATCCCAATCAGATGAATGGGGTAGGAACGCAGACGGGGCAAACAAAGAAACATTCATTTTTATATGTAAAGATTATACGAATTAGTTCTTTTTGAATAAAAATTTATCCCACATAAAAGTTTTTTTCTTCAAGACCCTGGAAAACCTTATAAGAGAATATTGTAAATGTGTAAATCATTAATTTTTTTTTAATTCCACAGGAGCCCATACTATTTTCTGCCAGCATAAAGGACAACATCCTGTACGGACTGGAGGATCCGGAGGGCGCCAGCGAGCAACAACTGCTGGAGGCAGCCCGGCTGGCGCGAGTGGAGGAGTTCGTCAGGGGACTGCCCCAAGGGTTTGACACAGAGACGGGGGAAAGAGGGGTTGCCCTGAGTGGGGGGCAGAGACAAAGGATTGCCATCGCTAGAGCCATCATTAAGGTGCCTAGAATACTAATGAATATTATCAAAATCACAAATTGAACTGAATATTGAGGAAATGTCCAAAATTTCGTAGAGGACATTTTCTCATATTTAGTTCAATTTGTGATTTTTATCAAATATAGCTAAAATCTCCGATTTTGCCCGGGGCTTTGTGCTAATTTTTTCGAAATTTGTTGTAGACGGTTTTTGTAATATCTTCTCATTTTCAAAGTTTATGAAGAAGTTTCAAAATTCTACATTAAGGGGCGGGAAAAGGGAATGGGGGTGAATTTTAGAAATCTCATGTAGTCAGATTGACCTTCTTCTTGTTTTGAAGGTCAAGTGTGCAAAATTTCATCAACCACGTGATAAAACTGTAGCATATAAAAAATAAAGCCTTCTATAGACACTCTTCTTTGTACAGATGGATAGATAGATCTCTCTATTTGCTTATGATGGCGATATTCATGTTTTTATTTGCTACACAATTTTTTAAAAGTATGTACAAATACTTCATATTATTAGACTGCTGACAGCTCCATTGTAACCTCTTGGACTTTCTCATAAACATCACATTGTTTCCTTCCAGAATCCTCGTATTATAATCTTAGACGAGGCAACCAGTGCTCTGGACCCCCAATCAGAACACCTAGTCAGGGAAGCCCTCAAGAGTGTTTCGCAGAACAGGACTGTCCTCACCATTGCGCACAGACTGAGCACCATCCAGGCTGCGGACACCATAGCTGTCATCCAGAATGGCACCGTGGTGGAGAGAGGCTCCTACCGAGAGCTGATTAATATTCCCGACGGGGTATTCAAGGAGCTGGTCAGGCATCAGGCCTTCCAGGATATAGAAAACTAATTAATATATTTTAAAAATTAACTTATATAATAATCGAGGTCTGGTAATATGTATTTCTATATTATAAGTTATGTTGATTTCTAGCTTCAATTATTCCTCAAACGTTTCTTGTTTGTATGACATGTTTACTACCTGTATTCTTAAAAGAAAAACTATATATTATGTACATATGTATATAGTAATAATCATCTGCCATGATGATGGACACTGCAAGGCTGTCTGAAAAGTTTGACTGAAGGAGGAGTAAGGTAAACCCCTCAGGCTAATTTGTTCCAAACAAACAGCTGTTACCTGTAGAGTCAATTTGTTCGCTTTAGGGAACAACACATATGGTCTCATAGAAATCATTGTCTGCCTTACTGGTGACAAATATGATCTAAACTCTAAACGGTTTTAGAAAGAGAAAACACCCCATTTTATAATCAAATCTAGAAGCTAACCACAGAACAATGAAAATGTACACCTCTATGAAATCAAAGATTTATGAAAGCTTGTGAATTTTTTATTTATTTTATATGAAAGACAGAAAAGTGAGGTGACGATAATGTTTATAATACATTTGTCTAATAAAATGTGTATTTTTTTCTTTATCAGTAATTTTTGTTCAGTGTTTACGAAAAAATGTGAGCCATTTTCAAAACTTTTTAAGTTGCATTTAAAATTTTAATATTTCAAAAATTATGTTTATTTCTAATAATAAAATTTGAAAATGCAATTCATCATCTTTCAAAAACAGTTTTCAGTTTTCGGATACATTAAAAAATATTCTATTTTTTTGGATTTTATTGCAAAGCGGAAATACACACAAATGCTCCGATCGAAGATTGAAGATCTCGTCTTTAATGTAATACATATTATGTAATTAACGATAAATTATTTATTTTTCTGTAGAGAACCTGGCCATGGGTAAAGAATGTATGTACTAAATGACCCTTTGCTATGTCCGGTTTAGATCTGGCACAGGGCGCATATCTGCAACAGTGTCACGACAGTCAAAAGTTGTTGCCCACTAAATTTTTTGGTTTTAAATTCATACTATGTCATTTTTCAGTTATCTGTTTCTTTGACACTTGAAAAGTAATGCTGATGACTTTTTTTCATTGTTTTGATGTTGAATATTATTTGTCACGTTGTCGTTGTTGTTTACAGATTCTCAAACCAATCAGAAGAGCTATTCTCTATCTTTTGTGAGATCGAGATAGATCTCAGGCGAGATCTCCTGTCAGGTTTGTGTGATTTTCTATGGCTGTTATTTGCTTTTTCTATGGGCCGATGTCAGAATTTCAGCTGTGAGCTGTCACGTATTTTAGTTTAGGTCATTTTAAACACGAATTCCTGCAAGTATGCATGATTATTTATTCATAATAGAAAATCACACAAATCTGACAGGAGATCTCGCCTGAGATCTATCTCGATTTCACAAAAGATAGATAGCTCTTCTGTGCATGGTGGCTAAAATATGAACTAACGAAAGAACCTATAATATATTTTGGACAGATTACCACATTATGTGCATTAGTATTGTTTTTGGAAGTTTGTACATCTGTAAATTAGTGTTTTTTATAATAATTAACTTAAGTTTATTGCACTTATTCACACTTCTTGCCTAAATATCACATATGTTAAATGGGATGGTACATTCTGTGGTATTCGAACTTGGCACAATATATAAAAAAAAATATCTTTATTATTTAATTTTATATATAAATACTAATGTACATACTAAAATGATTGTTAACCTTTTCACAATGCTGGCCTTTTCATCGCACTTATGTCACATTTTGAAATAATGTAAGTGTTTTAGTGAAACTTTGTGGATCACATATATGATACATCTGCGTACGGTGTTAGTTGCCGATGGATCACATGTGCGACAGCAGCACAGTTAAGGTTAACTAATTCGTAATCTTTACATAAATATGGGATTTTTGTTGTTTTATAGTCTGTTTGTCTATGAAAGAGGAGAGTGACTTTTGTGTATATTTTCTAATCCCCTTCTGGTGCCCTCTCTTATCGTAATTTGACTACCATCAGGTAAATCTTCACCATACAGACTGCAGCCCAGAATAATTCAGAATTCAATGATTATTTGGTATTTTTATAATGTAGGAATAAGGAATTATTATCTACGTAAATTTTCAAATATTTATTGTTGAAATATCTATTTTAATGGTTTGTCATTGAAAGTGTTTTTTTATTATGAATAATTAATTATTATTGCTAATTATTTCATTTTAAGCATTTATTTAAACTTACTATTGTGGTCAAAATAATCAAATTGTGAATGTAGTGATACATTTCAAAACGCCTACTAAGATATTTAAAAAAACCTACTTACCTTATATTTTAAAATTCGATTGCATTCGTGTATGTTTTTGTTAATCAAAATATAATTAGCTATTTATTCTAGATGTTTTTTTTTATGTGACACATGAGTGCCACTGTCCATAGCATGTGTGACTATGGTTTCTCAATGTTGTGTGAGGAGACTGTGTGGGGGAGGGGATGATAAAGTTTATATATTTTTACCCTTCCGATGTACTAAAATTTTATAAGTCCCTCAAAAACAAATATGTAATACATATAAGAATATAGATGTTTAGTTAGCATTAATTTATAAGTTGTTACATTACATACAAATATTTTATAAGCTCGTTTTTGTAAATGTTGTCAAACTAAATAAAACATTTATTTTCAATAACAAATACATTTTATTAGAAAATAACCTTTCATGCAACATTTAACATTTACTAATGATAATAATATTTTAAATATTAAAAATATTTTTTAAATATCACAACACATTATTTTCCATTGAGAACCTTTGTGTGGTATGAAATATTAAGTAACATTATTTGATTTTGGTGAAAATATCCAAAACTACACAATTGTTTTTAATCTTCGAAAATTATTGATAATTAATGTAGGCATGTTACTATAACAATCTTTCATGTTATTATAGTCTCTGATATTCGTGACATCCATAAATTGCTGAATATTTTATCAGTAATAACAATAATAACAATGCAAGTGTTGCCAGGCCTTATTTTTGGGGGGCGGAAAAGAAATGTAGAATTACAATCAACAATATTTAGAATCACATAAATCGGTATTTCGGAACTCTCAGAATAACCATTATTTGGACTCATCTGAAGCGGTATCGAGTGATATAAAATTTTTGAAGAAATGTGCGTTGCAATGTACCAACTTTTTTAACGAATAAAATAATTGACTTTTATTTTTTTTCTATATCTTTAATCGAATTCCAGGGTGGCCATAGGAAACAGAAGATGGAGAAAGTAAATTACAAATAATTCAAGATTTTCTAAAGTAAGTAGTTTTTATCTTTATGCATCTATGTTGTACAAAGATTCTACTTTTCCACTTAGATTAAAATTATTTTCATGTTATTATATGTAGTGATTTATTTTTGGGGTATTAGCCATGTTGCGCTACCTCCATCTTTAGCCAACATTTCGGCCAGCGTTACAGTGTACAGCATTAGAGCAGAAGTGTAATCGAAAATTGTGGTGAAGTGTGTGCTTATGCAAGTAGATGCGAAACTGATGTCGCTAAAGAATTTGCAATACCCGTGGATGGATATATGCGTCACGTATAGATGACGCTCGTCTTTTAGGTATGTGATTGGTTGGCATGTATACATGACGCTCGTCTCAAATAGGTTAAGAGCTGGTATTACAGTATATTTTTAAATGGTTTTGTTTGTTTAGTTTTGGTTCGCAATATGGCATAATACCTCAAAAATAAACCACTGTAATACTTTTGGCTGGGAATCGTATCTGTTTTAAAAATATTGTTTTTGAGATTATTTTTTCGCAAAAACAGCGATTTTAAATAAATAAAAATTATCTCGATAATTAATCCCTTGATGATTAATGGTTTTTGCAGTCTGCAGTCATAAGTAAGATTGTTTATTGAATTATTATACATAGTCATAGTAAGAATATTGAAGGTACTTATTAATATAAACTCTATAGACTATTAACTACAGAATTTTGATTGAACAATACAAGTTTTGATAACAAGACACTGCAGTTTGAGATTCATTTTGGAATCTGGTTTTTACTAGTGTAAAATAATATAGACAGAGTTACACAATCATCAATCAGTATAATATATCCTACATTCTTGATTGCACAAAATCAATTTTTTTTGTGTTAACCCCTCAGCCTAATTTGTTTGCTTTTTGGAATAGCTCAGACATTGTTGCATTTCCCTTACTGTCACGGTGAGAAATATGATCTAAACGCTATTAGAAAGAGAAAATATCATGCTTTATATTGAAATATAAAAAGTTAACAACAGAAAAATTAAAATATACACCTCTTTGAAACCAAAGTTTCCGACCACAATATTTATGAATTTTTAGTAATTATTTTTGCATGAGATGACAAAAAAGTGAGGTTACAATAACATTTATAATACATTTGTATAATAAAATGTGTATGTTTCTCTTTTTTAGTTATCAGTAATTTTAGTTATAAAAAACGTAAGGTGAGCCATTTGTAACTCTTTTATATTTGGATTCAAAATTTTTATCTTTCAAAACTTATATCTTTATTTCTAATACATAATAAAATTTTAAAGCATATTTCATCACCAGTTATCAGTTTTCAGATACATTTCGAAATATTCTGAAATGGAAATAATCTGACCATGAGACAGAGTGTATATATTTTTTTAATGAAAGACAAATGTTCCAGGTTTACGAATAACCTCGAAAATATTTGAAAAACTCCTACTACACCACCACAGTAAGCGGAAAATGTTGCTTGTTTCGTAATGGAGAACATAGCCAGCTGAGGAATTGAACAAATGCGATGCCCACTCAGCCACAGACCCGTCATTGTGCTCGAGGCCTGAGGGGTTAAGACAACTGACGATTAATTCGACAACAAAAAAATTATACATACGTCAGAAAAAGTATCGCAATGATTTGTAAACATTTTTTCTATGCACATCACAATCACAAGTACTAACATCAACTATTTGATTGCCGAATTAACATCTTAGAGATGTGATTAAGCCTATTATGTATATAAATTTTTAATCTAATACCTTTACGATACAATACAATTTGCCACAATTATTTATTAAGTGCGTACGTAACAAATAGTACTTTCAATCTACTATCAAATATTTATCTCATTATGAAGATACTATTGCTAATTTAGGTAGCTCGCAATATAAAATTATATATATAATATACTATTCTTGAAAATTTGTACTCAATTGATTATTTTTTGTTAAGGCTTAGAAATTTTTGTAGAACTTCTAAAATTTGGCAGGTTTTATAATTATTACTTCAATGTGAGGTGGTACTTGGTCATGTGAGTTAATGATAGTTTATATATCTGCTGCTATAATAACTTTTTTGTTACTAATTTATATTTGAATTTATACTTAAGGGCGTTTTTGGTTTATATTTATTTAACCACCCGTGCGATTTTTTGCATTTTTTGTAATTTAATAATGTGGCAAATTTATCTACCTTTCATAAAACATAAAAAAAAAAATTCCAAACCATCCCACTATGTACATTTTGTTAGTAAAAAGCTGATATAATGCTTTCCCATTCTATCAATATATGTCTCAAATCGACTTCCTGTGGCCGATTCTATACTTCTCTAACATGCAACATTGTTTTTTCTCAAGTTAAAGTTAAGTTCTCGAATGCGCGCTTGTTAAAATGGCGTAAGTGCTGCTTTATTCAATTTTTATCACGCACTAGCTGGTACCTGGCATGCGTTGCAATGGAGAGAAATAAATTGTTTCTCCCTGCATTTACTTTCCCATACGTCCCCGTTCCCCTCCCGCATCCCCTTCCCCCCGCGTTCCGTTTCCACCTTCTACGCCTTCCCCTCCCGATAACCCCACCTCCTTCATTACCCTTCCCCTCATGCCTTCCCTCCCTTCTACTAAAATATATAAAATACACTCATTTTCATTTATAAAAAATTTATAATGCCAGAGCTTACTATTATATATAGCCTATAACCTTCGCGGGCGTGTGCACAACGAATCACCTAAGTTTCGTTGCAATCGGATGAACAGTACGGCAGCACATAACATACGAACAAACAAAGCTTGATTTTTATATATAAAATTTGTATACCAGTGTATTTGTAATTGGATTATATATCTATTTAACATATTTTCAACTCGTGAGAATGAAAACATATAGGCTTTTGTCCATTTTTTTCTAAAAATTCTGTCTGTGTAAAATGATTTATTGAACTAAATAAAGAAAGAATCGAGTTTATTCTTATTGGCAGAGAATGAATCTATCTAATGTAATACCATTTTTTGTGGTAAATGTATCAAATTCCTTATTTAATGCATTCAATTTTGACAGCCCGCGAACTCTATTAAATTCTAATTCTAATTCTCTATTCTAAAAACCGAAATTCTATTAAATATTTTTCCAATATTTATGGGATCGCTCGGGTGGCTATTGTAGTAGTTTTCTACAAAAGACTTTGAACAGTTAATTATCACCTAGAAGGTATACTTGACAATATTATAATCTGTTCTATCAGCCATATTTGATCCACTTTGATGGAGGCTAAACCTTAACCCCAGACCAAAATCTTTGCATGTTTATACAATTTATTAATGTGTACTTATTCCAATAAATAAATTATATTTTACACAGAGAAGATTCTAGGTAAATTCTTTTAACCTTTTTTGGAATGCCACAACTGTGTCTCGCTTTAATGCATTTGACAAAGTTTTATTTACAAAGTATATCAATAAATTCGGTCAATTCAGATATACATTTGTACAAAATTAATTCTTTTGTGTTCTTCGTAAAACGCTGTAAATAAAGAAACCAAATGGTGTAAGCATGGGAATGATTAAATTACATTGGGAATGTAAATATTTTTTTGCTATCTTCATTAGTTGAACTTTGCCCAAGTCCAACATTTTACCTTAAGTGCCTAATTAATTCTTTGGATTTTTTTCAAAATCTTTTCTTCTGTTTAAGTCCCAGAAATAAAGTCAGTTTTTTAAATTACGTCAATATTTGACATAATTTAGCCTATTATCTATAGCCGTAAAGTCTTGTTCATTGAATTATGTAATATGTTTCAGTTTAAATGATTTGATAACGGTAATATCAAATGTAGGAGGGTGATAAAGATGTAAAAGTCCTTTTTATAAAAATACAAAAATGTAATATCTTAATGAGGTACCACACTGAGTGCTTTTTGTAATATATTCAGAAAATTATCTAAACATTACATATCTGTTAATAATATTAAGTATTCATAATATTCTACACATTTACATTTATTTTCTTAATTCATTTTTAAATTTAATAATAATTTATGTTTAAAAAAGCAAAATCAGAAATCAGAGCTGCTCGTAACTACATATGACCATTTTAGAAGAGTCATTGTTATTCAGTACGCTAAGCTGTGATAAGAAACAGAAATGCAAATAACACTAATAATAATAATTCATATCACTATGTAAGTTCTTAAATAACGTAGACTATGTATTATTTAGGCCTAAAATATGTACATGTCAAATCTAGTTTTGGTATACTTAAAGTTTAATACATAATATATTATGTTATGCACTTTATATCCCGCTTTTATGAATTTGAAAGATAAAAGTCATCTATTTTGATTGCTTGCATATACATATATATAAATACATATCAACTGAATGTATTTTGAATATCTCTAGTGTTTAAATTATTCACTGCTTTTGCAATCAATTATTCATAATAATTTATGTGTATAACCTTTTAACTTCTCTCCTCAAAATCTTTCCCGCTGCATTTTTAGGAATCTCGTCAATAAACTGCACATCACCAAGTCTTTTGTAACTGGCAACTTTTTCTTCCACGAACTTCTTGATGTCCTCGGCCGAAGGAGACTTGTTCTTCTTCTTGACTACGAATGCTTTGGGGATCTCACCGTTGGTCGGGTGGGGAATCCCGATGACCACTGCTTCGGAGAGTTCGTTGTGAGACCTCAAGATTCCTTCCAGTTCAGCCGGCGCTACCTGGTACCCTTTGACCTAGAAGAATAATGGAATTTATTTATTAATTCAATTATAGCTTAATTCTAACAATTTAATCACATTATACACAGTGACCGAAAATTTGCAGTACATCACATTTGCAGTCGATTTTGTGGTATACCTTCTTCTATTTGAGCTTATTTCCTGCAGCAGGCATGCATTTTTTTAAAAAGAAATTTACAAATAGGTTACTGCGCAAACCCATTATTTCATATACATACATATAGAGGCGTGCATTCCATATGGGCACATAAGCATTGCCTATTCCGCTTTCCTCACGATATGATACAATCATAAAAATATAAATAATATAAAAATTAATGAAATTCTTGCAAATATCTATTTGCAATTTCAAAATACGACCCTACTATAACGTGTCAAAAGCAGGAATTAAATATGTAAAACGACACAAATGACAAAATTCAAATGTTGACTGTATTCTACAAAAAAAATTGATGTGTGTGAAATGCGCATTCAAGGAAAGACTCGTTTGTGTTAGTATCCAAAAAGGCAGTGATTTTGGGTGCATACCGTAGTAATCTCTGCCATCTCTTGGTACCTGTATTAATTAGTACAATTTTACTAATGAAAAATATCTTACGTTGGCTTTCTTTCATGCAATTGTGCGGTAGAAAAAATATGGAATTTTTACATATTCAGTATATGGCTTTTAATTTGAATAAATGAAGCGGTTATATGTATTATATTGGTAATCCGAACCAACATCGGCTAAAGCCTGCAGCTTAGCCATTCTCAGTGAAAACTGGCCATGTCTGTAGTAAGATGGTAAATTTATATCAATTAATTAGATGATTTCCTACTACCTACCCCAATTAAAAACTCTGCATGTCACTACATACATACATCGGGAATGCGGTAAATACACAGCTTGTGTTTACTGTCATCTTAAAATGAACATAATGAAATGCAGAATGACGTCACGCAACAAAAACTCAAAAAGAGATATGACCACTTACGCAAAACGTGTTTATAATCAAATCTGCCGTCTTCTTCTAATGTCATTTGTTTTTCAAATGGTGGTAATAGAGGCATGTTTAAAAAAAAGATAAAATCATAGATCTTAGAGATAACATGCATCCAGCCATTTTTTTGATATCCAGGAAAACATGACATGATCAATTTACTCAACACTGTCAACATAGTCAGAATAACTATAATTGTATTATGTATTAGGTAGATATGTTTTTCTAATAATATGGTACGATTTAAAAAGTGTAATTTGAAATTTCTATGTATTTACTTATTTTCCTTGTAAAAAGACAATGAAAGAGTTACGGAACGGTGACAATTATCTTGAATGTTTGGACTTTGTCTCTCTGTGTTATCATTTGTTTGGAATTGCACACCGGCTTGAGTGACAGGGCATTATTAATGTATAAAACTTTACTGCCAAACTGGGTTCAAAGTCAATATAATGTATTAAAATACTAACATTTAATTTTTTGGCTGATTTGAGTTGTCATGAATGATAAATTATTGCACCTGAAAGTAGTCATAAAGTATAAAATATTTGTAGAATTTTGACAGTAACAACAAAGCTTATCTCAATGGTGGTCAATTTAATAAATATTCATTTTTTGTTGTGTAATTAATTATAAACTTTCTAATATTTTGATATTAGAAAGTTTTTATTTTTATGTACAGTTTGAAATGTTCACGGATAGTGGAACTATGACATCCCCAATTGGGGTATATTGTAAGGCTGAAGAGAATAGGGGGGAGGGGGTTTTGAAGTATACAACCAGGCTCTTCAGATCTAGTCACCTAATACAGCTGGAGCCACTTTAGGTAACATTTCGATTCTGAATGGTGGCCTTTCATCAGGGCGCTGCTTAGAGTATCTAGTACTTTGGATGATATTCTCTTGAGCTAATGTTTTGTATTCTGACAATACCCTTTCTTTTCACCATTCGTTAGTGAATGGTGAAAAGAGAGGGAGGAGAATTATGAGCTTGTGAAATATGCAGTAAGTAGGTTTAGTATATATCTACATTGAAATCTCAATCAATCATTCCTTGAATAATTTATTGTTTTTCTGCATTTTTTGTTTATTTCTTCCAGTCCCGAATTAATTTTAACATCTCTATGTATCATTTCATCGCAATGTCATTTAAAACATTGTCGCAAGAAAGCAATACTGCTGTAACAGCCAAAAACCAAATTGTTCAATTGTTGATTTTGAGGTGTGAAGAACATCAGTTAAAAAAACGTATTAATGACAAAACGGCTAGTTTTTCCAACATCGTACAGTTCTTATTTATTGTTGTAGAGTCACGGAACCCAGATAGATCGACGCAGAAAAATAAAAACTGCAAAATGGTGTATAAAGAGTATTTTCATAGGTAGTGGCCGTTGCAGCAGTATTGCTTTCGAGGTGATGTAACGTTTATAATATTTTTGTATAATAAAACGTGAGTGTGTTTTTATTTTTTTTTTCATTATCAGTAACTTTAGTTAAAAAAAAGTAATGTGAGCCATTCTTAAAACTTTTTTATGTTTGCATTCAAAATTTATATAAACCAAAAATTATATGTTTATTTTGAATTATAAAATTTTAAAAGTGTATTCTATCACCTTTCAAACGCAGTTTTTTAGTTTTTGGATATGTTCAGAAATATTTCATTTATTTGGATTTTATTGCGAAGCGGAAATATTTTGACTTTCTGACAAAATATGCCCCTAAAAATGAGGTCTGAGGGGTTAAGGGACCTTGACTCAGCAATGAGCGTAAAACATGGAAATATTTTATTATTTGTAGATAACTGTGAAGATCACCCAAGTGATATGACATTTGTACAAATGTAGCATTTTTCCATATTCCCGCATCCGTTGTTTTATTGCATTCATCATTTTTTGTTTCTTCAATATTTAAAAAACGAAAGATAGAAGTTTCACTATACCTTGATCAGCTCCTTCAGGCGATCCGTGATGTAGAAGGCATGGTTATCATCGTAGTGAGCGATGTCCCCTGTTCTCATCCAACCGTCTGGTCTGAAGATGTCGTCATTGGCCGCTTGGTTGTTGTAGTAGCCCTTCATCACTTGCGGGCCTCGTAGCCAAAGCTCTCCAACCTAAAATGGAAACATCTATGTTAGAGGAAGTTATTGGCAATCAATATAACAATCAATCAAATTCATGGAAAAAAAAACTCATGTTCTTAATATAATATGGTTGTTTGGTTTTGAAATGAGAATATGCTTAGTTCCTACCGGGATGTAATTTGTCTAGTTCCTACCTCCATCACCTTGCTGGAAAAGTATTTGAAATTTGGAACAATGGCAAGAAAAATAGTGAAAAAATTGAGTGCATTTGTTTTGAAAACCAAAAAAGATTTGGAACTACATACCTTAGAAGCAAGTTTTTGGTGTTTTTAGTGTACAATATAATCTCGTTTTTAAGTAAAAAGAAGGAATTTGACCATCTCGGAAGTACATAATATCGTTTAGTAATCATTCGTTTTGTTGTGGCGATAATTACCTTGAGGTATCGCGCTGGAAGTATATTGTGACCATATGATAATTGTATTGTGGTTGTGTCCTGTGCACTATATGATAATCATATTATGGTTGTGTCTTCAATTCAATTCAATTCAAATTATTATCTCAAAAACATTACAAAATGTTACATTTTAATCCGTTTTCAAAATACATTTGTAAGGACGGGTTGTTTCAAAAAATTTGATGAGTTCATCAAATATTTGAAGTTAATTTTCAGGTTCTGTGTAAGTTTTTTTCGAGTATTACAATTAACACTTAGGCATACGAACTATACAAGAATTAATAGAGCTTGCCTTTTAAAAGCAGCTTCACTAACGCTAAATATGTCGATATCCGAATTAATTCTGTTTAACAGTAAAATTGCTCTCCCGACCGGCATGACCATTGGCTAGTTAGTCCTGCAGGCCGGAAGATAGAACAGTCTATGCTGTCGGTGGCGAAGATACCCATCGGGAACGTAGAAATGAATGCTCTCCATGATAGCTGAGTTTTCAAACCATCCGCGGATCAATCTGAAGAAATGCTTAGCAATGTGTACATCCCTTCCGACCCGTAGATGGTTCATTCCGAGCATACCCAAAAGAAAGTCGGTAGGATAGAGCCACGGATAATAGCCATACTCCCTCATGTATATAAATCTTAGAAATTTCTTCTAAACTCTCTCCAACATGAGGTAATATTTAACTTGGTGTGGACTCCAAATTACCGACCCACTTTCAAGTCTACTCCTTACTAAGGAATTGAATAAAATTAAAATTGAAATTTCAGCCTACTGTCAAACATGATTCCAAGATCTTTCATGGTGGAGACACGTTTTACTTCGGACGTCCATCGTATACCGGTAATACCAGGTATGACACGCCCTAGTGCATGACAAAACTAAACATTTAAACAGCGTATAGGGAGTGTGGCGAACCCATCGCTCAGGGTGTGGAGACACAAACCTGCAATAGCCATCCCAAGCCAAGGTGTTAGCTACCGTGCTCAGGCTGAATGTCCTGGGGAACAGTGTCACGAACGGTGCCTCCGAGAAACAAGGTTGCATCTCGGAGTATTTAGACCTTACTCCAGCATTCGGGGCTCTGCTGGAGTGGACCTTCTATTTCCCTGGTCACTCGTGGGACCAAAAAATTGGACCATTCGAAAACTAGGGGCCTTTTGGGAACCTAGGAGTGCTGAGGCCACTTCTGTGGACTTCCTTCCTGGGGCCCGTAAGAGGAATAAAGAGGAGAAGCCATGGAGAGGAGAGCTGAGGCCACCTCCATGAACCCTTCCCTTGTGGAGCCTTCAGGGAACCAAAGGGAAGGGCACTCTTCCGGCGCGGGGCCTTTGGAGAACCAAGGAGGAGTGAAGTGGAGAGATGATGTCCTCTTCCCATGGGGCCTTCAGGGAACCATGTAGGAGTGAAGAAGAGAAACGAGGCCATCTCCGTGAACTCTCCTCGTATGGGGCCTTTGTGGAACCAAGGAGGAGTGAAGGGGAGAAACTAGGACATCTCGGTGAACTCTTCTCTTATGGGGCCTTTGTGGAACCAAGGAGGAGTGAAGAGGAGAAAGGAGGCCATCTCCGTGAACTCTCCTCTTATGGGGCCTTTGTGGAACCAAGGAGGAGTGAAGGGGAGAAACGAGGCCATCTCCGTGAACTCTTCTCTTATGGGGCCTTTGTGGAACCAAGGAGGAGTGAAGAGAAACTTCTTCGTGAACTCTTCTCTTATGGGGCCTTTAGGGAACCAAGGAGGAGTGAAGGGGAGAGATAAGTCCTCTTCCCTCCCGGGGCCCTCGGGGAGCCAAGGTGGGGTGGACTCTTCCCTTGTGGGGCCTTTAGGGAACCAAGGGGAGGGACCCTCTATTGTGGAGCCCTCAGGGAACTAAGGAGTGGAGAGGAGAGATGAAACCCTCTTCCCTCGTGGGGCCTTCAGGGAACCAAGGAGGAGTGAAGAGGAGAAATGAGACCTGGGAAGGCACATTGTCGAACCAGAAGATATGGCTCCGTTTCCAATGACAATCCTGGTGAACTTTGTAAAAGGGACTGGGTTACTGTCTAAGGAATGAGGTAAAATGGGAGATAGCACAATGGGCCTATGGCCTAAGTGCTCACGGGAACTTTATATATGTAAACCGTCTTGTATTTTGTAAGAATTTTGACTCACTTCATTGGGGCCAAGAACCTTGTTCTCGTTTTCCAGGCTGACGATCTTGGCGTCGGTGCTGGGAGTGGGGTGGCCCACGGAGGCATAGTTGGGGTTCCCCCGCTCCTGCATCAGGGCCACAGGGGACGTCTCCGTCAAGCCGTAGCCCTGCATGAAGGCCACCTTCGTCTGGAAAGTCCAAATACAGTTAAATTATTGCATTTTCGACAGTCAAAGTATAATGTTGCTCTGACTCTGAACTGTACAATGCTCTTTATTGATTGAGTATTTAAATTCTGTGCTATGTAAAGGCATAACAAAGGCGCACTTTTAACGATTTTTATTTCAAATTACAAGCTTAAGTCATTTTTCCAGTTCAATATCAAAATGTCAGATTCGTGGGTCAGTCATAATTTTAACCTCCCATTTGAATCTGCCTACTACAATTTGTTGGGAAACGAGATGGTCCACGCTCTATAGGGAACCCGCTTGCACAGCGCGAGTGCAAACTGTGCGCCTCAAAAAGTTTAAGTTTAGACTCACGCAATTCAATACTTTTAAAATGGTGTTGCCATAATAAAAATTTTTAGTTCCATTTTATTAAATGTTTACACTTTCTTCGCAGACTGTATGTACCGATGCCGCGAGTTGAGAATTGGCAAAATGTTTAACCATTAACCGTTTTGGTCAAATAAGTCAAGCATCATGTATACTAGTCCTACGTGACATCATTGTTCTAGTATTTTGTCTTTTTCGTTTTCAAACAAGACGCCTGAGAAGGGAGAGGATGAACGTCGATGACGTCCTTACGAGCTCTTGCTGGGACTAGTTTGCTAGTCAACCTGTATCATAATGTAATAAAGCAATTGCTTTCAAAGAAAACACTTGTCAAAAATGTTACAAAGCATAGTGATATTTTGTTATCACTTTCCCACAAAGTGGGTCATGTTTGACTTTATCAGTCATTGAATCACACCGTTTCCAATCAATTATTTATTTGACAAAAGGGGTTCAAATCAAATCATCAAAAAATAATTTTATCAGAGTAGTCGCTTATCGTAACAATGAATATCGTTTTATAATACACAAATAAGATGCTGCTGTGATCTGTTTGATAAAGAACAAAATGCCTATGGAAGAATGAACACAATACCTATTACAATCTAGTACTCTCTCAGTAATCCGCCGCTCAATTATCTGACAACTAATATTTTTACTAATTGAAGCACAAAATCAAGCACTATAATTCGCCAGCATTATTTTTAAAATACGAATTAGTTCTTATTCTGATAATTCCTTATACCAAGATTTGATGGACTTAATGTAATCCGTAATCCTCCGTTTTCACTAATTGGATGAACTAATTTTCCTGGTTTTTGTGGTGGCGGATCAGTGAGAGAGTATTGTATTTGAAAAGTGGCGAATGCGGCGCAAGTTAGAAGTTAGAACATACTTTAGTTTTGGCTAGGAATCGGTCCACATCGGTGGAGGCCAGGGGGGCGGCTCCTGACATCACAGTTCTGATAGGGTCGAGGTGGACAGAACTAACTTCAGAATATGATCCCATGAAGAGAACTGTAAAAGATACATCATGACATTTTACATTGCACACATACAACAGGACCAGATACTTTTGACCCTGAAAAGAGGTCATTGGTGCAGATAATATTGTGATTTATTTTTGGGGTATCATGCTGACATTCTTAAACGTCAAACTGACAATGTCGAATTGAAATACACTCACTTTAATACACGTTGATAGTCCACATGTACTTTTTGACATTAAAAAGGGACTTATTTGGTCAATGTGGTCTAGGAACAACTCTCTGAATTTCGTCTCTCCAAGCTCAAACGGATTCAGTTGAATGCGTGCATGATATCTTTCGATTCAACGAGCTTCGTTAGTCTGCCTCCATTCATTAATAAGCCAGTAATTTTGGATAATGAATGACATTATTAAAAAAAGTTGTATTTATTGATAGTTAATCAAAGCTCAGTGACAACAAAGATGCCGCACTTAATTAGGGGGCTTTTGTCTACCAGCTGTTGGAATATTTTGCATCAATTGCTGACCGTGCTTGCACATGTCTAATGCCGCCTTATAACCATAGATGACGGATTTATTTCATATCGTATGGTTTTATCACACGACCATGCTAGGACGCCAGGGAAAACAAAAGAATCATTGGACAGATTTCAATAGTAGCGGTTCAATGCAGTGCAGGCGCAATTGGAGCAGTCCGCTCCGAGTGCCAACTAGCCGCTAAGGAGCCATGGAGCCAAGGCGCTGATAATTCTTAACACCTAACACAGCGCCTTTTAGGTTTTTAATACAGTCAGGCACTCTTTGGCTCAGGGCAGGCCCTGGTTAAATGAATATCTCAAATAAATATATAGCAAAGAATTTTTTTCTGTATGTTTTAACAAAAAACGAATAGTAGGTATGTATTTATATGTTTTATCACTTTAAAAACTTCTTAGTAAACTTACCAATAGGGGGAACTAAGAAGAGTACACTAGCTTTGTATCTTTCCTGGGCACTTAAGAAAGTTTCTGGTACAAATTTAGGAATTGTGACTAGTTTCATGCCGAATGCCAGTCTACTTAACATAGTTACAACTAATCCATATATGTGGAAGAAAGGCAGAACGCAGATGGTGACATCTTGGTGAGTTTCTGAAAATAATGCAAAAAAATCATTTATTAGTTCATTATCTACGCCAAGTTCATATTATGTGTTCATGAAATTTTTTTGTCTAAAACATAATTGAGGACAAGGAAATTAGTTTATCAGCTAATTACTTATTGATTACAGATAGCAATATTTGTTATTACTTATTGCATAATTATTTACCTACCAACTTAACAAAATTGGCAGATCATAGAAAATTATGATGAATTTTTTTAAGAGTGAATAATTATTATTGATAAAACTATGTTCTATGGAGGTATCTATTGTAATCACAGAATCAGTAGATTTATTTCCCCCTTAAAATCACATTTATTTTCATAACATTAAATATTGGAGTTTGAAATGAAAAAATGGTTGGTTCCTATAGTGATATCATTTATCAACAGTTACCTACTACCTTTCCTAACCATTTGTACTTATGCCTAGTTCACACGAGGACAATACAAAATTGTATTGTCCAAGCTGGACCCATTGTCCTAGTGTTAACAGAAGTTTGGACGACAGGACAGTGAAACAACACATTGTCCTAGAGATAGACGGGCAGACCATCTCCGCAAGACAATTTCTTACACCCACCACCGCACCCGACAGCATTGACCGTGTTTAAATGCTCACAGATAAGACAGTAGGACAATAGGCAGTCGCTCCGCGCATTTTCGCAGCGTTGCGCGATCAAACTACTGTTGAATTATTGTATTGTCCCATTGTCCCGTCCTGCGTGGTCGATTTTATACATTATTTTATTTTATTTTTATTTTATTTTATCATTATTTTATACAAAAATCAACATGATTCAACAGTAAAATCATTAATAGCAGTATAACATACCTGTTGTAGGTAAAACGATACAAATTTTCTGCGCGTTCATTTGAATACAGTTGGCCACAATATTCTTATTGGTTAATTCGACGCCTTTGGGCATGCCAGTGGTTCCGCTGGAGTAAGGCAGAAATACTGTGTCGTCTCCGTGCCGTCTCACTTCCTTGAGGCAATCCGTGTTCTCTCCAAAGTTCTCTGCGAACTCGGCAAACTTGATTGTGCCCTCGGGGTGTGGCATCTTCAGATCACATTCGGCAATGATCACAGGCAAGTTCTTCCCAAGATTCTTGATGGCTATGCTGACATCTTTATAACACTTAGCGGTAGTTATAACTACTTTTGTATTTGAATTTTCTAATTGGCGTTCTATCTCTTCTGCAATGAAAAATGACACAATAATTAGTTTTGAAAATATAACTCAAGTAATCTTACCTTACCAAATAATAACTTAACCTAACCTTACCAAATTATAACTTAAGTGATACAACAATTATTATTATTCAAATTTGTCATAATTAAAGGTTAAAAGAAACTTTATGGTAATTTTAATAACCTTTCATCCATAAAATTACTTTAGCAAGTCAATTACACTTTGAAACATAAGGGAAGAGATGTTTTGAAGCATTTTAGCAGCAATGATAATTATGAAAATTAAACATTTGTTTTCTTTAAAAAAAAAGACAAACATTTTTCGATTATGAAAAACATGAGAGTGGTTTAACCTTTTCGTCCCGGAAAGAAAAAAACCACACATGATCCGGAGGGGGGTCACTTGGGTCCCCCGATTTGTTTGCTTATTAAAGGGTGTTAATGACATAGTTTTTTGTAATTTGTTTTGGTAATAATTAGAAGGAAGTATATTCATCGTATTTCAGT
Source organism: Glyphotaelius pellucidus (assembly GCA_936435175.1). Lineage (NCBI taxonomy): Eukaryota > Metazoa > Arthropoda > Insecta > Trichoptera > Limnephilidae > Glyphotaelius > Glyphotaelius pellucidus. The sequence continues at coordinate 6,699,983 of OW386548.1, read as the reverse complement.
AGTCATTTTCAAAATCGTTTGATAAATAAAGTCATAATTAATATTCTAATGAATTTAGACCATAACGCGTATTTTTCCATAGAAAACAGAGAAGGCGGGCCGATAGCCAACGTAACTCCTTGTTTGCGAATCTCGACTAGCGATTGGCGTTTACCGGAAATGACCCAGACGGAATGATCTTTGACTGGCAAGCGAACATTTTAGCATTGCAAAAAGAGCAAACGAGATGCGCAGTGTAAACGAACGGGATCTAGTCCTTTCCACTAATAACTTAGAAATTACTTGCTATCGCTTAGAATTGTCTCGCAGGTAGGAACGGGGTAACGCCCGAACAGAGGGGTCGGGGGCGGGCGGGACAGATTCTCCACCGGAATTTGATAGAAATCATTTAATAATAAGAAAAGTGGTAATGCGATATTATTATTTTTTTAATGCGGATTGATAACCAAATAGTTTTTCTAGGATTACCCAAATTATTGAGTATGTGGTTTAAAAAACAACTTAGATACAGCGTAAAACTCTCATTAGTGTAAGTGCGTTCCCCCGGTCCGGTACGGAAGTGTTAATAAATCCATCTAGATTTCACTGTTTATCCCATATTTTTAGGTTTTATAAAAATTTCTAAAAATTGTTAAAATTTATAAATCATAAAAATCATCTACCCTGAATTTGGGTAGCTATCACTCGAGTGGTTGTAAGTGAAAAATGTTGCTGTCAAGTTTCCTTACTCCAATTACTTCTTTATGCAAAAATTAAAAAAAATTTCTTTTCATCTTAATTACCACAAGGAACTGTTTATGTCGGGGCGGATGGTAAAATATGCATTTAAGTTCCATTGTTTTTCAAAGTTCATAATTTCCATTGTCCAAGATCTTGTGCCGCCATGTTGGATTTTGTCAACACGAAGGGATGTTTGCCAAAAGGTTTTGCTTCAATCTAAATAAGCACAAATTATTTAAATAACCCAAACCAAGAACCTATTTTGTGCATGCTTTTCCATCTCTGCAAGTACCATATAACTGTAATGTGTCATGTAACCATAATATAACCTACCAGCACCATAGGTAGGTACACTCTAATATTAATGCATTAGAAATACATTGATGTTAAAGTGTTGTAGTAAAATGTTAAATTTATCATATCTCGCTGTCATAATACCTACCTATTATTATTATATACAATTCTCCCGGTAGTTTACTTAAATTATATATTTTCGACGTGACAATGTCTTATAAATCGATGAACGCCGGCTGCACTCACGAAAAAGCATGACTCATTGTCACGTTTCGCCTGAGCCGAGTGTGCAAGAGAGAGCGCGGAACAAGCGTTCGGCTTGTGACGCATCTATCTCTCTTCTACTCCATCGTTATTATATGACGTTATCACGTCAAATTATCGTCCGTAAACTGACTTTACAGACAACCAATTTTTTTTGACTCATACTAAGAGCATTACTTACCTTTTATGCCTTTTTACATTTTTAATACATTTTTTTAGATATTTTATGGTTTATACATATTAATTTTTACTATTTTCTTTCTTACCTTTTTACTTTTTATTTTTACTTTTTTCTTATTACTATTTACTTACTACTTATTACTTATATAATAAAAGATGACTCGTGTCCCTTCTTAATTATGTGTTATTGACATTTCGCGAACTGAAATGATTGAAATATTTTTTCTTACAAATCATTGCTCATGTGTTTAGCTATTTAAAAAATGTATTTTCGAATTTCAATTTATATCTGTGATTATCAACTTGGCCAAAGACAACATACAGAATTCATAACATTTAAGCAGTAAGCGGAGTAAGGAAACTTTACCAGAGTTGCTTATACAATGATGGAGGTTTTAGCAGGAGATTGAATTCGCTGTGCCTGGGGTGGGGAACCCAATGCTTTGGATCAGTCGACCGCTAACCTATTAGGTTTTCAGTGTTGTGCAGTTTTTTGTTTCTTATCATCAAGATGAGAAGAAATGTTATTGTACCTGCTGTGTAGATCGGATTGACAGTTGTAACAACAAGTCCAGCTTGAATAGACCCCAGTGTTGCCAGGGGAAATTCCGGAGAGTTTGGCAGCATGATGGCAATGCAGTCACCGTCTTTTAACTTCAGTTTATTTCTCAAACAAGCTGCAAATGCTGTAGACATTTTGTGTGCCTGTGCGTACGAGTAGCCCTTCCCTGTGATGCCACAAACCTGTTAATTTAAATAATGTCATGGTTAAGAATTGAAGACATTTTAGTAAATTGGACATTTCTGAATGGCGCTTTAAATCTTCGGGAAAAAATCGAAATAATTGGATTCCTTGGCTTTTACTGGTGTTTACCGTGTAATGAAAATTTTTTCTCATGATACACAAGGGATTTTGGCTCTCATTTACGCAATTTGGTTAGAAATAATACACAACCTTGCTCTTGCGTGACAATTTAGTACCAAAACCACTAAATCAAAAGTACAATAAATGCCGTATCTTTGCTTGCTACTTTTGAGATCTTTACCATGTCTGTAGTTTGTAATAACATTGGTAAGTAGTAATAGTGATTAAGATGATACTTAAAAGAATACATAATCTTCTCTTTCATAGATGGTACGAGTTTAATTATTTTAGGGTAAAACACTTTTTACAAGTTATGTTTTAAAATATTAAGATGAATTAATTGTTTGCCCCCAAACACAAGCTATATGAATATGAATAAATAGTTTTGTCCATAAACAAACTCAAATCTTTCTAGAAAGGCTAACAAATAGGACAATATTGAATCGGTAATTCAATCCAATATTGTATGTGTTGGCCTTTCTTGAAAGATTTGAGTTTGTTTATTGATAAAGCTATTTCTTAATATTCATCTTGCATGTGTACGGGCACAAACAATTAATTAATCTTAATATTTTAATGCATAACCGGTAAAAAGCTTTTTTCCTTAAAATAATTAAACTCGTGCCATCTACGACAGAGTAGATTACGAATTCTTTTAAGGATCACCTTAACTAGTAGTTCAGTGAACACACCTCACATCCAAATAGTATATTTCTAATTTCCTCTCATAATAAATCAAAATCAAAATTTTCTCTGAAATCATAAGATTTGTAAGTAGGTGCTTACATACCTATGTACTTAATTATAAAGTTGGTACGTATTTTATGTAATTGAAATTAAGATTTACACAATTTGTACAAAGAAATGTAACTATCTCAATGATAATTATTTTTTCAAACTTTGTTCATGCAGGTACCATAATATTGATTATTCTGATTTGATGGCTGGTAGTATGATTCATGCTCATGCAATCTCCGGCAGCATAAAAAGGTAGTATATAACACGGCCACCATCTCGAACCGGAAATAGAACTTAACAAACAAATTTACAGATAGGTGAAATGCCAAATGGTTGAGTTAAAACAGAACTTTGCTACATTCAGCCAATCCAATAATTATGCTATTAATCATTGTTCATGCAACGTTTTTAATTGCTAGATTATGTTTTTTCTTCGATCTATTCCTGAAGTTATTTCAAATTATTTTTCATTAAATTGAGTTTCAAAATAAAATAATTGTGTTTTGAGTATTTTGATACTCAAAGAAAAAAATTCAATTTGTTATTAATTAGGTACCTATGTTTTTTCAATTTGATGAATGATTTATATTCTTTCTCTGAATTATCCACCGAAGCATTTTTGTCATATTTTGGCCAATTTGCAAAAAAATGTGTGCGCTCGCTGGCCAAATTGAAGAGATGTTTTAAAATATTTTTTGGATTTATTTTAAAAATTACTGCATTTTGAGATCTTCGATAATCACAAGGCTAACTTAGTAGTTGCTCAGTTAAACAAGAGATGTCTCGTATCTCTTCTAAATTATTTGTTATTGACGTTCTGTGAACTTAAATTATTGAAATATAATTAAAAAATGATTGTTCGAATTACAGAAAACATTCATAATATTTAATATTGCTCCAAACAGGTTTCATGTGCGGCAATTTTAAAGTAAATAATACACGGAATCACGCATTTGTAAATTTAACGATTCTTTAATTACTTTATAAGAATGTCAAATACATGGAATAAACTGTCAAATGTAGGTGCACGTCTCTCTCAACATAAATGCAATGGCTCTCACAAACTATAAGCTATTTAATGTCCCCATGTTAAAATTCGGAGGTATGTTTTTTTTAAATGAGGCTGGGAAATTTCCAAACCTAATACTTGAAAATTTCCTAGCCCTTAAGGCTGAAATTGATCATATTGCGAAACAATCTAGTGGTTGTGTTATTCAGATTTGAGTAATAATTCCTGTAGATTCTCTAAAGGTAATCAATATGACGCTATAAAAATACTTTGAACCGCGTTTCTCAGGAAATACATAATTCATATTTTGATTCTAAGATCTCTTGCAGAACTTTGATCAATAATATGTGATTAAATTTTAATCTAAAAGTACCCAGTAGTACTCACAAAACAAATTGCAATTTTAGCACAATCATGATGCTAAAGTCCGTAGGGAGATTCTAAACTTATCAAAAATACAAGTTTGCATTTAAGTATCACTCACTCACATCAAAAATGATTACATGATTACATTTTTTGCAGTATAATGCGGTGACTAAAATTACGATTTTAAAGATAACACAGTTAAAGTGAACAACAATGCTGTTCAATAATTGTAATGATTTTGGCGAATAAAATTAAATATCATTGTGTGGCCGAAGGGGGGGTTCATTTCATCGCCAATGATGGCGATGAAATGAACCCAAAAATAAAAATTCCATCATCCCAGTAATGATCTATTTCTATCTCCTGAACTTCCTCCCAGTAATGTCCTATGTCACAGAATCTTGAACTTTTACTAAAAGTGTAATCAATAAATGGCTAGAAGGTTGGTGTAAATGTACTGGACCACTGGACCATGAAATAACAAATATGTGTATGGTTTAGGGACCATCTCCTCCTACATATATTTATTGCGAAAAGAAAGGAAGAAGAACGCTGCAAGGAAAAGAGATAACTATGCAAAACCTTGCTTAACTGGAAACCAATAGAAAGGTCACCAAAAGATAGTAGCAGAAACAGAGCAACCTTAAAACGAATGGCTAAAGTGACCTGATCTGTTACAAACAAACAAGGAAATATTGGGAAAACAACAAAGAGGTCTAAAGTAAGGCTCAAGAAGAAGTAGAAAATAAATCACATTCTCCGTTGATTGGGTACTGCACTTCTTTAAAATTAAATTGAGTTGATTTAAAGATTGTCTGCGGGACTTTGAACAATAATAAAATATGAAATTCACTCTAGAAAGGTCTATACAAGATGATTTCCAATAAAATTGCAATCAAGATAGTTTACTATGATAAAGTTAGAATCGAGTCAGGTTTTAAAGTCCACGGGAGATTCTGAACTTATTAAAAATAAAATTTCCATTTTAACTGTCTTCAGCTTTATCACCAGTGAATTACCCACATCTGTCAAACCGGCTATATTTTTTTGCAACGTAATCAGCTTACGTAGATACTCCTAAAATGAATATTTACAAGATAAATGGGAAATATATCAAACAATAATACTGTCAGGGCACTAAGCATTATCTCCGCCGCAGTGAGATGACTTAATCTGAGCTTATCCATTGTCTAGGTGTTATATATACCTACATACTATATAGAGGTATGTATGATAGGCTAAGTACACTCCCATTTTATCTCCCCTTGGCCCAAAACACTCCCCAAATTGTTGTAAACATAAGCACCTCACTAATTTATTGTAAATATGATATCTGAGGCACCAATATAGTTATGCAGTGTGTAGATCAAGAAGTATGACATATTTTTAAATTTTATTTCAGCTTGTATGAGTTTGCTGTGAATTCAAAACTGTTGAAAAGCTTTTAAATAGGTACTTATATATACGTACGTCGTACATGCTATGCTATGCACGTAAAGTATCAAAAAACATATTGATCGTGAACTACCAACATCTTCGACGTAATTATAATCTACATTAATTATGCAGGAGAAGAAACATACAATGTTTATGGAATATTATGCACAATAAAATAAAATATTTGCAAGAATATTACAGGTGGTTCCAGATGGAAAATCATGGTTTGCTTACAGATGAGATGAACTTTAATTTAATCAATTTTTTTTCTATAAAGAAAGACAAACATTCCCGGGTTATGAAAAACCTGACAATAATTTGAAAATCTCCTACTACCACCACAGTAAGTGAAAAATGTTTCTCGTGTCATGGTGGAGGACTTAGCCAGCCGAGGAATTGAACTAACAATGCTTGGTTGAGACTTTTTTTTTACATTAACTCCACACAGGAGACTTAATTCAGCCACTGAAAGCCTTTAGAGAACTTCAGGCTTTGGATGGATGAGAATCACCAAAAATCGACAAATCTGGAGTCATTTGAGCCATGTCAAAAGCTGGACACCAGAAGGCTTCTCGAGAAGAATGACATGTACACATACGTTTTGTACATACATTTAACGTACAAGATTGGATGACATGGTGCATTTTAACAACGAAATTCTCGTACCTAGGTGAATTTTTTAAAAATATTGTGAGAAATAATGGTTCTATCTATTTTCTTAACAAATAACATTGAACCCACGAGCAGCGACCTTGCTCGCGTTATTATCAGAATCTTATCTTACACAATGTAATAATAAATACTATGTGGTTCAAAATATACAAACATTTGTAAGAAACTCACCACAGCTGTTTTGTCAGCCCACTTGTCCAACCCGTTCCACACATAGTCTGCGATCGTGCAATCAGGAACGGTGATGTCTCCATAGTTGGAGCAGACTACGTTGGGTTCTGTCGGATGATGAAAATGTCTTCTTGGCACGGCACTGCATTTATTCTTATTAACTAATGTCAGCACTGCAGCACCATTGTTGCGGCACTGCTGGGACAGCTGTCGGAGGCAGATTGTCCTCCCGAGGGTTTTTACAGAGTGTCGGGCCGGTTGGAACATCCTGACAGGTTAAGAGTTCTCAGGAGATGATGCCAGGTCAGTCGCTTCAACTGGAATGAACACAAATACACTTGTTAATGAATGTGTTGTTCAATACACTTATATCTTTAGAGTTATCAGTTGTCGTTAAATTATTAGATAACAAAACCATCATGAGAACAAATAATAACTTAATTATTATTATTAGTATAATAATTATAATTCCAGAAATAACACAGGCCTCTTTTCTGTAAATGCCTATCTATCAAAAGTTTGTTATCAATTTTTATTTGGTATTTTTTACATTTTATATCTGGTGTATAATTATAGTTAACCAGTTCAATGCAGATATTGCGATATATTTAAGCTAGGGTTTAACAGCTGGTAATAAATAATAATATGTATACGTAATGTAAAAGCAGACGGAATTTTTTCAATAATTAGATTAATGATTATGAAAATAATCAATTAAATTTAAGGAGTATTAACTTGAAAATAGATATCTGTCTAAAATGACAATTAGCTTGTACTGGGAAATCCTTTCAGTATGAAAAAGATTATGCAAGTAAAAAAAAATACATCTTTATACTTCTGATTTATTAATGTTGGTACTTTGAAACTTGAGATTAAATAAAAAAAAAAATGGCAATGCAATAATAATAAGCGGGAAAGTGGGGTTATCTGAGAAAAAGATAAGAATAAATGGACGCAGTGTACTATACAATACTATACTACAATAACAATAATATTATAAGTTTTGTGATTTTCTGCTAGTTTTTAAATTTAATGACAGTTTTTATAGAATATAACGTCCAAGTACCTACTATGTATCATTATTACTGCTAAAACACAGTGATATTTCTATTTGAGCAAGTAATGCCTGTCATTTGCTACTAATGGTAGAAATATATATTAAAAAAGAAATGATTATTATAAATTATTTATGAGATAATCGTTTTTGTAGTACTTTGGAATGAATTACTAAGTTCAAGTTCCATCGAGGTGCATAATAATATATAGTAGGTACCTTTACTTGTGCGTTCATTATTCTTTAAGTAGGTATCTACACACAGTAGCGAAGTGTAGAATGGCTGGAGTGGGCTCTTGAACTCGGGTTTTTGGCGGGAAGCGGATACTACTCCTACTCCGTTTTTAAATCGACTACTCCCAAAGAACCCGGTTCAGGACTCGAACCCAAACTCGGAGCCGGACCAAAGGACTCGGAAGCCGAACTCCAAAGAACTCGGAGCCGGACCCGGAGCCGGGACCCAAATGCTTTTACCGGCGTCCCCGTGTTCGGGGTAAAGAGACTAGAGTAAATTTGGGAGAAATGTCGTAGTTTTTTCATATCAAATGACAAATGATAGGTTAGCTACCATAGATATGAGTTATTTATTAGGTAAGTACACAATATTTTGTGAAATGTTATTTTTCAGTTGTCTTTCTTAGATTGGGTTGTCATGACATATCAGCTGAAAATGATAGATTATTTGTTAAAGGTAAATATTATTTTTATGATGGAAAAGAAAGCACCCTTTTTTTATGCGAATAACGCACAAGTCCCAACTGCTCCTGTCTGGAGACAATGAGACTTTGTCATCCCTAATTAGGGTATGTTGTTAGAGGTTGAAGGTGGTGCGGAGAGGAAGAAGATGGGAAGGGAAGGATCTAAGGAAGGACGTTCTATGTCTATGTATATATAGTTCTTCGCATAACATAACATAAAAAGGTTAATTTCATTACATCATTAATCATGTAAAAAAGTTATGATTGCCTTGTAAGCCATCAAAAATTTTTTTTTTGCTAATGCCGTTTTAATGGCCAAAAGTGTATGCATAGCTAGATACGTACTAGCTACAAACTAAACCTAGGTATGTTCATTATAATGATGTGCAAAATTATTAGTGCTTATTTTGTATTGTTAGTCCAAAGGCGGAAACAGATCATCAATTCAAAAGTTCAAAGTCAAAAAACTTTATGATAATGTATGGTAGTTAAACCTACCTACATTTTTACGTAATAGATACTTCCATACCAATAGTTCTGTGAACAGCAGACTAGCACCTAAAAAAGTATTTTTATAATTTTCTATTATTTTATGAATCATAACTTCAATTTCCTGTGAAATCATAAGATTTGTAAGTAGGTACCCATGTATTTAATTACAAACCATATTATATTATATAAATGTACATTTTAAATTTCAAATAAGTAATTTTACAATTTGTCCAAAGAAATGTCACCACATCAATTCTTTTTTTTTAATATGTGCATCTATTTGAACTTCGATTTTGTTTTCTTGAATGAATTAATGAAGTGGAAATTAACCCACTTTCCGACATCCAATCGAGCTGAAATTCGGCAGATAAACTCGTAATAGCACATTTAAAATACTTTGGAAATACTTAGAAATCCGATGTGAAATTTCAAGTTTACACAAAAATACACTATGCTCTTCCGGTGTATAATGACTGTTAATAACATCAGTTTAGTCAATTTTAGTTTATTAGTAAGGTTTTTATCCTACATGATTGTTTATCAATTGTATAAACTTTATACCACGTTTAGTAATAAGTAATAAGGCTGTTAATGTTGACACTATGACACAACCTACTATGAAAGGAAGTTTCCAATTCCGGTTGGATTTAACAAATCTTCGGTTTAAAATACAATAATATTGTGTAGGTTAGGTGATGTTCGCATGTCAACTCTTCGTTTGGTTTATGACATAACCACGGAACACACTGATGTTAGTGCAATTACCTATCGTCAAAACCTTGATCGCGTGCTTATAAAAACAAACAATGCTCTTTTAATTACGAAACATACACCGGTGCGCGGTGTAGGCATTGTGTTGTATTTTTTTTTTACATTAGTTCCAGATAGGAGGTTCTGCGGAAAATAATTTCCCTCAAGGTCTATGTCATGTTTGTGGAAGATAGGTGGAGGGTCTTTTTATAAAAGTAAGGAGAGGAAGGAAAAGTTATGAGAGGGGTGTATGAATGTGTAACGAATAATGTAATGAACTTAACCTTTATATATGAATATATGATATTAACCTAATGTATGAATTTAACCTTCCCAACACGGTACAAGGCGATATTTCCAGAGAGTCCTGGAGAGATCAAAAGGACTCCACCAACCAGTCTGGATTACAAAAAGGTTTTAAAAATACGTGTCAAAAGCATTTGAAAAATACAATGTCTCCTAGAATGAATTTTATTATTTTTTTTACAAATGTAACATAATTAATTAGAGCATGCTGAGGAAATTTTTTTTAATTTTTCGAAGAAAACTTCTTCTAAAAGGTTGTTACTTTGTGATATCATTATTTATTTATTAAAAGAAAATAACTTAGTTTATATCACTTTATTTATTTTATACTATCAACATGTTTCGTGAACTGTGTTCACTTCTTCAGGAATAAAAGTATACTTTTGGGTATAGAGATGGGTCGAGAGAGTCCGGATGGAAAGGTCAAAAAGCCTCCCTCAACCAGTCTTCCTCGATCCGGCCCACCACGCAGTAAATGGGCAAAAGCATTCTTCGCCAAGACCTAGACAAACCTCACCCCATGAACCCGGACACCCATCCAAGTCACCAAATGCAGCGAACGACTTGGAGTTACCTACGGCAGGGGTGTTGGTTATCCAATAAATGGTTCCCGGAGCGCCGGGACCCACGCCCTCCTCCCAAAATGAAAAACCCAAAAATATAAAAACCAATAAAGGTTTATGATAGGCGCATTTAACGTTTGCATGTAATTCAGGATTTTAATACATTCGTCAAAACAACTAATATTAAAATATAAACGGAGTATTTGACCATAAAATAATGTTTATTTTCGATTTAAAATTTATTTATTTATAAAATCCGAGTTTACTTTTCGGTACTCGAACCTGGATACTTATATATGTTATACCGTTATTCTATGGATAAGCTATCAAATGGTGGTGAATAATGTATAAAAACCGAAGTTTTAAACAAAAATATTCCAATCTGTAGGTGGACTTGATTGTTTGAAAGCCAGAGTAACAGAGAAATAAAAGTCAGATAAAATTTAAAATTGGTTTTATTACACTTTATTAATATGTTATGATTATGAGTGTTTTTATTATTGTGTTTGTAACAGAAAACGGCAATGATAATGATATACTTTTTACTTGGGCAGATCGAAGTGCTGAGTAAGCCTTCAAACGTGCTGTTATGATATCGCGATAATATTATACAACTCACTGTATATTATATTTCATTATGTAATGCAAAGAAGTATAAGAACGACAATATAAATAATCGATAGAGATCATAAATATGGAAATTGTATGGAAAATTGTTATTCGTTTTGTTATTCCTTTTATTAATAGACAATCAACTCGTTTTTTTCACGAGCGTACAGGTAAATTGTTATTAAATAATAATTACATTAATGTCGATTTTTTGCCAGGGCAATGGCGAATGTTGGCAATTACCCATTAGTATAAACAAGTAATTGGCTCATATATGTTTTTTCAGATACGCAAAGAAAACTGATGGAAGATAATATTATATTCTCTGGAGGATCTCAAACTCAAAACTGCTATAGAAGAAGTCACATTTTGAAGAAAAATACGATTGGGAAAAGGTCTTTGAGGTATTTTGACCTACTAAATAAACACGGAGATAAAACAGGGAAGAAGTACAGTATTCAACAATGATGAAAATGGGCAATAATGCTGCAAGACTTTCTAACGCATATACCTACATATATTGTATTTGCATAGGTACATACAAGAATTTTTCCCAGTTTTTTTAAATTTTTTTATATGAACACCACACAAGAGTCCCAATTGCTTCCGTCTGGAGCCAGTGAGACTATGGCATCCCCAATTGGGGTATGTTGTGAGGCTGAAGGTAGTGGGGAGGGGAAGGAGACGGGGAAGAGGAAGGTGGGAAGTACCTGGCTATTCAGATCTAGTCACCAAACACGGCCAAAGCCATTTCAAGCAACTTTTCAATTCTGAATGGTGGTCTTACACCAGGGCGATACTGAGAGTATCTTCCACTCTGGAACGTGCCGCAGATATACTAGATATTATTTTAAATAAATAAGTTGTGAAATAACACAAATTAATTGTGACCAAATTGCCTCCAAATATTTGATGAAAGATCGGACCAAAGAAAATGTAACTAATGATTTTGTTAATTATTTCTCTGACAGTGTCTGCAATATGTTACACAAATGTGATTACAAGACTACTGTTTTTGAACCAGAGGAGATGCCTCAAAGCATGTACGTACCAGGGGCCAAATTGCTGACCTAGAAAGCATTGTGAGGCAACTTAAAAGCTCTTCTCCTGGAATTGATAATATCAGAATGTGCGATATTAAAAAACATATAATAATCTTAGCTCCAATTATAGCCCATTTTGTAAATAGAGTCTTACTTGAAGCAAAAATTCCAGAAGACTTAAAATGTAGCATTATCAGACCTATTTATAAAGGAGGTGATCACACTCTACTGGGTAATTATAGGCCAATTAGTATTTTGCCTTCACTTGAAAAAATTCTTGAAAAATACATTCAGCTGAAATTAATAAAATATTTAGAAGATTTTTCTATTATTGATACCAATCAATATGGCTTCAAAAAAAAAGGCACTGAAATGCTGCTTCAAAATTTTGCCAGCTTGATAAATAATGAATTAAATAGTAAAAAGCATGTATTAGTTTTGTTTATAGATTACTCCAAGGCATTTGACACTATTAATCATAGAAAATTATTGCAAATACTGGAAATCATAGGAATAAGAGGAAGACTTCTAAAACTCTTTGAAGATTACTTAAACAACCGGTGCATGAAAATAAAGCTATTAAACACCTTAAGTAAAAAAAGAAGAATTTTAGCAGGCGTTCCTCAAGGTTCCATATTAGGCTCTATTTTATATATCATTTATGTATCATTTATTAAGTACATTTTTAAACATGTAAAACACTTTGTATATGCGGATGATACTGCATTGGTAATTTCACACAGTGATTTGCAATTATGTATTGAACTCTTACAAAAAGATTATATTGAACTTTTGAAATGGTCTCATGACTCTGGTTTACTCATAAATGCAAAAAAAACTAAATTGATACACATTAGATCACCCAATGCCAAGGCAAATATTATTACACCTGAAATAAAAACACACAGCTCAGATTGCTTACACGTTGGTATCTCTGATTTGTGTACATGTGAAAATATTGAAGTTGTTAAAAAATATGTTTATTTAGGTGTAATTATTGACTGCTATTTCAAATGGGATTTACAAATAAATAAAGTCTGTGAACGACTCAGATCTGTTGTTGGCAGATTATATAAATTAAAATTTTATGTTCCAATATGCACACTTCGAATAATATATTTATCATTAGCTGAATCTATTATCAGGTATGGAATTACAGCTTGGGGACTTTCCTGCAAAACAAATGTAAATCGTGTTCAATCAGTTCAAAATTCATTGGTTAAATTATTAGCTCATAAAAGTTTATACGAAAAAAGGCATAATGTTCCGTACTTTTACCAAAATCTCAAAATTCTCCCAGTAAGAGCAATTCTGTGGTATAAAATTATATTTCAGCATATGAATAGCTCTATATACATTAATAAACTGGACCACACTTACAATACTCGTCTTATGTTAAATGAAGGACTAATTGTACCTAAGCATTTAAACAAATACGGACAAAGAACGCTGGACTACATGATACCTAATTGCTTAAATATGTTACCTGCCGAAATTAAAAAATGTACAAATGGTAAATTAAATATTATGTTGAAGAATTGGCTCGCCGAAAGAAATAATTTGTATTAGACTGACACAAAAATTGTAACTGCATAACAAAGTAAAATAAGTTTATATCTTCAAAGTAAAAGTACCCATCGACAAACTGCTTAAAAGTAGTTTATTGGGACTTTTCTTTTTCTGTATATTTTTTATTTCTTGTTGTAATAATGTATTACTTTGTATTTATAATAAATAAAAAAAATAAAAAATAAAATAAAATAAATAAAATCAAATTAAATTTATTTGCCACGCCGGGATTTGATCCCGCGACCTTTGGAATGCTAGTCAAGAGCCTTACCGCTGGACCACGCCGGCCGTCAAGTTGCCAAAGACAACCATTAAAAAATTAAAATGTATAAACCTAATGCATAAACCTACATATATTGTATACAGTTCCATGCCAACTGAGAGTAAAGTCAACTCAACACCTCCTTGAAAAGTCATTAAAAGCTATAAAAAAAAATCAAATTGGCCGATAACCCTAACCTAACTCAACCTGTTTAACTAATATTTTATATATATTTTTTATCACTCTAAATGACTTATCTGAGATGGTTCTGAGTTGGTTTCATTCCGAGTTGTCCGGTCACCGTTCAAAAGCTCTCCTCAACCAGTCTATCCGGCCCGCCACGCGGTAGGTGGGCAAACGCATCCGCCGCCAAGACCTGGACAAATCTCACCCCTTGAACCCGGGCATCTATGCTGTCACCAAACGTAGCGAACCAATTGTGGTGACCTTTGGCAGGGGAGTTCCGGAGCGGCGGTACCAATACTCGCCCATTCAACTTAACTCACAATGGGACTCTTCCACTGATTACCTGCAAATAAGTATTTATTTGATAAATTCGATCAGTTTCGGCCTCCGATTTCGGTAAATAAATATAAAAATAGGAAAATGGAGACAGTTGGTACATAAAGTATTTTTTTCTCTTGTGACGGTTTGTTTTTATGGTTTTGGTGAAAAGCTATTTCCACTTTGTAGAGTTTCAGATTGCTAGAATAAACATTGTCAAATTATAAAGCGTTTAACACATCATGCCAGATAATAACATTTACTTGCATGATATCTCTACGTGACCATTTTAAATGTCGATAAAATGAGAAAAGGAGAAAACGCTTGTAAAATAATGTTTAATTTAATCGCCGATGAAGTTGAAGCGTAAAAAAATCTACTCATTTTCTTTTGTTTGAGTTAAAACGAGGAGTTAAATTATTTTTGTAAACATCCGGCTCTTCCTCTTTCCAATCTCCTGTCCTACCCCCTCCTCTCATAACCTACCAAAATGGAGATGTCATTGTTCACACCTGCCTCCCAAATTGAATGGGAATATTTAATATTAGCTACACAGGAGGCCTATGTCATCTTTGGGGATGCTGTATACGGGATCTTTTTAGGAAAGGAAGGAGTGGAAGTTCTGGGAAGGAAACGGGTATGAGGGGTGTGTGGGAATCTGGGGGTCAGTGTGTCAAGGAGTATGAATCCGTCCCTCTCACTGCGGTGAAAGGCGATGTTCCGAGAGAGTACGGCTGGAGAAATCAAAGGGACTCCCTCAACCATTCTCACCCGGTCCGGCCTGCCAGGCAGCTGGTGATCAAATGCATCCACCGCCAAGACCCAGACAAACCTCATCCCATGATCTCGGGCACCCCTGCTAATTACGCCAAGTCACCAAACGAAGCGAACCACTTTGGGTGACCTACAGCAAAGGTGTTGGTTATCCGATACGGCGGTACCCGTATTCGCCTCTTAATATTTTTGTACGACGTCTTGCTCGTACATGCTGAACCGTGAATGGGCCGCTTACGAGTTGTGTGGCGATTAACCCTCTCGGTTCCGCGCCCTTTCATCCCGCGACAAAATATCCCCTTCAAAATATCCTACGGACAAAACATCCCCCAACAAAATATCTACCAAAACCTAACTTAACCTTACAAAAAATGGGACAAAAATAATATAGACATCTTGTAAATACAATAAATTATTGTTGTCTGTTTTATTTTTGTCCTATTTTAATATTTTTGAACAATAATTTGTTGTCTTTACAGGATGTATGTATTATTTTTGTCCCAATTTCTTGTTAGGTTGGGTTAGGTTAGGTTTTAGTGGATATTTTGTTGGAAGATTCTCCGTAGGATATTTTGTCGGAAGATATTTTGTCTGCATATCTCATCGGGGAAAAAGTGCGATAGTTTATTAGTAGGAGGCGGAATACTGAGGCAAAAACATTGGGAATGTATGGCGATCGATATGCTGAAATAGGCCAAAACCAAACGATCTTTTATAGCTAAGTCTGTTGGCCCCATAAAACAAATTAAACCGATCAAATAACGATAGTTTTATCGTTTTGTCTTTAATAATTAGCGGCTCTGGAATTTTCGTTTCGCATCTGCATCCCGCATCCTATTTATTAGTCTGTTTACGTAAAAAAAAAAACAATTATAAGGTACAATTTTGAAATTAAAAAAAAGCAACACAGATTTTTGCACTAACTCAACAACAGATGATTAATAATAATATTAACCCACATATCCCGGGTTATCAAAAATTATTTTTAACAAGGGGAATTTTTTAACAACACAAAATAATATGTAAAATATGATAACGCATTGTAGAATAAATTTTTGTGTTTTATAGTCCAAAGGTTAATTTTTATTTTAACAGACGGTGGGCGTTTTTATAGGTGTGGTATATACATATTTTCCTGATTAAATCAATAAATAATAGCGATAATACATTGACTGGGCCAGATAAATAAAAGATTAGGTTGTTGTGAAGTTTAATAACATTGTAAGAGTCACGTAATTAAGATCTTAAATATTGAATATAATTATCTTATTGTCTCGCAAAGCAGAGCACGTAAAGTCAAGATTAGTAGGCGCCCTTGTTGAATATTATATTATTTGACTCTATCTGTATGGATTATACTGAAATAATATTTATTGGAAAATATAAAGCAGAATAAACCGGTTTTTAAAAAACTGCGCAAATTTAATGATGCTTCCAGTGAATTGCTCGAATATTACCGAGATATACATAACTAACTAGTAGTTCTATAAACAGTAGACTTCTCGTAATGTTGATTACTCCGACTTGACAGCTCGTAATAGCCGCAAAGCTCATGCGATCTGGCGGAATAAAAAAGTACTATCAAACACGGCTATCATCTCGACAGGATTGACCGGACACGGAACAAGCGAACAAATTTAAAGATACGCAAAATGCAAAGCGGTCGAGTCAAAACGGGACTCCACAATGCTGAGAAAACTAACGATTAGGTAATTAAACATCACGCCGTTTCTCGGCGGGGGTACGCAGATAGAATTGACCACCACCACTATGTCTTACAAGCTCCTTGCTTCATCGACCCAACTGAAGTATTACGTCGATCGTGTCATAACTTCCTCGGACATCCCCGGCTTCTACCATTCACATTCGCGTCATATAGACAGCGGAAATTTGAAATTCTGTTAAATACAATAAATTCAAAAATGAGTTAAATATGTCATTTTTCACTGTTTTTTTCTCTTTCGATTTGCTTCGTCGAAATATGTCTAGAAAAGTAAGTGTATCTCTTACATCGTGCGAGTTTCTTCCTTCTAAAAAATCAAAAATAAATTAAACACTGATTAAAGAAATTTACAAAAAACTCGTAAGTATTCTGAAAGATCTATTCAAAGTAATTTTATAATTTAAAAAAAATCATAATTATAGGCCTACAAAACTGGATATAGGATTTTTCAACATCTTCACACACGACATCCCCCGAGACGAGAGATGCAACCTGTCTATCTATGCAGGCGACAAGCTGTACGATGCATCGCTGAAAGCAGACATGGCGGCCATATACCCACAGAGAGCGCTCGACGCTCTCGTAGAGTTTACAAGATGTGGCGCCTCAAACTGAACGAGGCGAAGACCGAGGTCATAATGTGCATGAGGAAAAGCGCAAGAAGAACACCAGACGTCAACATCGAAATGGGAGGACACGTCTTAGAATGGAAAGATGAAGTCATTTACCTGGGCCTGACAATGGACTCACGACTCAACTGGAAATCAGCCAGAAAGGCAGTCGGCATGATGAAGCCCATCTTCAACAGAAGAAGTCCGCTCCTTCCCAGAACCAAACTCCTGACTTACTATTCGCTTATTCGACCGGTACTGACCTATGCCATTCCCATAGCAGTGGCATAGTATCATCTCGCACTCTGACCCTATGAAACTATAGACTCTACAGAATCTCTTCATTAAAATCACATACAATACTAGAATCAGAACTAATTTGAAAAGACAAGCAAGAGAAGACATTCGGACCTTATTTGAATACACTCACAGGCAGATTTTACAAATCATTAAGACATAGTAAAAATAGACTCATCAAGGAAATCGGTCAATACAACTCTCCTAGCAACTTTACCTTCATGTACGTACACAGACTACCCAAACACATTCTGATGGACCTTGTTCACATCTGGTATGAACCAGATTCAGACGCGGACGAATAAGCTAGCAGTAGGTATTCCTAAACACCAGACCCCTTACCCCGTAACGTACCTTTATATATCTATGTATTTATTTATATAATATTGTATAGTATATGTATGTATATGTATGTTTATCCCGTGTAGTCCCATAAAGTATATATTTACATAAAAACAGATATACACCCGCAGGGTATCGTACCGATATCACTGAAGGCCCGGTTTCATGTTGACCGCCGCCGGCCGAATCTTCCTGGATGAGGTTTTTCATGGCTTCCTCATTCCCTAAGGCAAATGCGGAAGAACTCCAAATAAAAGGACATGACCGCCTCCTTCCCGCTCCTAACATAAACAGACACGAATGTATATATGCCGCCGTCGCGGTTCCTTGTTGATGATGAAGATTGATGTTGAGTCTGGGCGAGACATGCAATTTTAATAGAGTTTTAAGTTAACAATTTTTCCCTACCGATGAAATAATACAAGACCTCTAAGTCTACAATAAGCCAGGTAATATTTTTAAATACCCACATGAGGTA
Organism: Glyphotaelius pellucidus; assembly: GCA_936435175.1. Lineage (NCBI taxonomy): Eukaryota > Metazoa > Arthropoda > Insecta > Trichoptera > Limnephilidae > Glyphotaelius > Glyphotaelius pellucidus. The sequence goes on along the minus strand of OW386548.1, from coordinate 6,681,192 downwards.
AAAATTGCGAGGCGCAAATGACACCGTTCTATTTGTATAAAGAACATTAAATTTAAATTCAGTAAATTCAAATGATTCACCTCTTCAAGGAATATAAGAATCTAGAAAATTAAAAAAAAATAGGTATTAGACATAAAAATAGCTCGGCAGAGCCTAGATAGAGGTCACGATGTCAAACGCAAAAGTGGTGTTTATTTATTTTGTAAATAATTTTATAAGGAAAAAATATTTTATGGAAACTGACACATATAATTTTAGCTTTAAAATTTTATTCTAAAAAAAGTTGCTTCTTGTATGCATATTGCATTCACACATCTAATGAAAAAAAATTTTTTTAGTAGTTCACGCTTATATTTTTTTAGAAAGTAATTATCAATTTTGTTTTAATTATACTCAATGGAAACGGTAGGAAAAGTTTCAATTTATCCAAAAAAAAATTGTGTTTAAATTGAAACTTATTTATTAAAATTGTAAATAGATTCATAGTAAAGATTAATCTAGAACAGTATTTTAGCAGTAAGATTCACCTTAAAGAACCGCTAGTTTCGTTTCTTTGGACATTTTTTGTTATCACCTCAGTCCTTTTGCGAAATCAACCAAGGTAAGTATGATAATTAAAATCACAGAGGTAGCCAGGTAAGAAGAAAAAACTAGTTTAAAAAAAATATATATTTAGTAATGCCTGTCTCGACACAGGTATATCCTAGTGAGACAGGCATCGACAAAAACCTTATGTAAACATACTATTTATAGATAAATAAATAAAAAAAATAAAAAAGTAGTTCCGGAGAGAGGTCGTTCCCACGTCATTGACGATGGTCCCCTCCCTTCTCAGACGTTTTTTATGAAAACGAAAAAGACATAAAATACTAGAATGATGACTATAAGATAAGTAGGATCACCATATGGGCCTACAAGTCAGTCGATTTCAACACTTTTCTCATTTATTTATAAAATGAAAGCTAAATAATTAAGATATTTACATAGAGTGGATACTAGATACATTAAATCAACATAGTAGACAGCTGCCTGTTTCATGGTGACCAATGGAGGATAGTTACTTTGAATAATAATTGAATAATTCAAAACTTAATGATTGAAATTAAAAAAAATTCTCTGAACTCTCAATAGTCAAAACTCTCAATTCAAAACTCTCAACAGTCAAGTGAAGGAATGTTAGAAATAAATAAATTCTAGTGTAAAGATATGGTACTAGTATTTGAAAATTGGCAAAATTTGATTGATCAGTATTGAACAAACGAACGTCTTATATTCTTTTTTTACATTTTAACGAAGATTTATAAAATTTATTTATATTTTTTAATCATGACCGAATACTGTTTGACCTAAAAATTCCAGACAGAAAAGCAGTGCGAATATTAGGAAGCCAGAGCTCAACGTTTGAACGTTTTCCGCCACGGATTAACAGATTTTCTTCTTAAGATAAGATGTAGCGACATATTTTGACAACTGAAATCGGGTTTTTTTAATCAGCAAGCATAGGTAGAATTCCAAAAGTTTTTTTTGACCCACACACCCACACGAGATTTAAATAAGTAATTCATAAATAGATAGTAAAGAAAAATTGAAAGATAATAATAATAATTGGATGATTTATATAGCGCCGTTTTTGTGAAAAATCTCCTCAAGGGCGCTGAGATAATTCAACTCAAGATAATTATAAAAAAAACACGCGCAACACGAACATGTTTAAATGAAAGTTACATGGTTTTTAAACACTTTATAGTAATATTTCTAATTATGTTAATTAGTTTCTTTTGTATCCTATCCTTCTTCAGGACAGTATTATAATTTCCGACTTACTTCTATTTTTAATGATAATTTACTTAAATTGTTAATAGTATTATTGACAGCACTGATTTATTAAGTCTAATTTCTTTTCAACAAGAACTACTCGATCTAAAAAATCTTTTAATTTTAACAACGATATGAGGAATGAGTCGTTTAGATACTCGCTTGTACCTAGATTGCATGCAGTTGGCAATACTTTCTCTGAAGTAGTAGATGCGTTCAGCTGCGCGGAATATAAGGCTTTAATATTTAATAATTTTTCCTTCTCGGAACTTCCTCTCCTTTCTTTCCCTAAAAAGATCCTCCACACAGCATCCCCAAAGATGATATAGGCTCTGAGGGAAAGTGTTTTCCTCAGGGCCTCTTGTGTGGAGCTGATGTAAAAAAAATAACAAAGTGAAATTGTTGTCATTTGTGGTTACAACTATCGTTCGAAGAACGACGCGTAAGAACAAGGAATTCAGAGATATACTCGTACGTGCAAATCAACACAACTACATGAATAATAATATTAAAGTAGAAACAAACATTATAATTTTAATCCAATTGGATTAGGCGGAAGGTCGAAGACGTTCTAATGTGATAAAAATGTCCCGTAATTTTTGTACGATAATCACGTAGGAAACTAGTTTTTAAAAATTATTCGAAATATAATTACTCGGTGGCGAAAGCCGCGATGTCGACCACAAGCATGTGTCGGTACGCTTAAATTTACGCTTTGCTTTTTTTGATAAGTTAGTACATACTTAAAGGAGTTAGGACCCTCCGAAATCGTTAAAATTGCCTGATTTGAACGTCAGACAGACAGATCGACAGACCTTCAGAATGTATTTTTTTTAAAAAGCAAAATATACAGAAATGGAGTATTTTCTTCCAATTTGCAAAGAAAATTTAAAAATCGGTCCAGTTTTGGAGGAGGAAAAGGGGGAATACAAAATTTAGATTTTGATGATTTTATTAAGGTACTAGCTGGGTTACCCGGCTTCGCTCAGGACAACATTAGAGAGTGTTCTGGAATGTTCCACAATGATGTTTCCGATTCCCAATTCCCGAACGTTCCACGACATACTCCGCCACTCCTTCCAGAACTCTCTAGAGTTCGTATGGAACCTTCTAGAATTTTCCGGAAGACTGTTCTAGAAATTTCAGGAGGACGAAACTTCCAGCCCTTATATCTCCAAAAGCACGCCCTTAAGGTAAAAACGGGAACCGTCATCCCGGAAGTGGGGTAAAGATCTACCACACCATATAGCTCCCTTAATCGGATTAATACTGGGATTCGTTTCTGAGTTTTTGCGAGCCGCACGTTTTTTTGGACTTCCTTTTATAATATAATATATTGATTATTAGTCTGGGGTGCAGTTGTTCCTTTCGCTCAGTATTCGATGGAGTAAGAACGACGGTGACAATATCAATTTAGTAAAATACCTATTGCTGAAATTTCTCGGCGACCGGGTTTCCCCTTAACATGCTTTCCTTGAAGGGTACGCTTCCCTTTAAGTTTTTAAGCTCTTAAAAAAAATATTTTTGAACATAATCTCTATTCATTAATCGAATTGTAAAATTGTTTCTTAGAAAAAAATCACAATTTTTTTTTAAGAAACACACCTGGTTCTGTTATTATATAGACTAGTGGTGGCTCAATGGTCGAAATTCGACCATAATTGTGATGTTTTTTTAATGTATTTTTTATGCATGATTTTTAAAAAAAATATTAGCATTCTGCACTCCTTCTCTATATAAACTATAGGTGTGCGAAATTTCATACTCCCCCGTCCGATTTTTGTAAAAAGGGGTACAAAGTTTTTGCATCACGTATTATACTAATGATAATATACTGATGATATATGCTATATTTTAAATAAGTGGTATTTTATTAAAATTTTCAAAACAGTGGTTCATGCCTATTAATTAAAATAGATTTTCCTACATCAGTGCACTCCCTCTAACATTCTTATTTACGTATCTCCCTTTCAAACCATCTTCAGCAATCTTCTTCTTCTTTTTGGACGCTTACTCTTACTTAAGCTTACGCTTACGCTTACTTAAGGCCCAGTAGTAAGCGTTCCAAAAGAAGCAGGAGGGGAGAATGTAAATACGAATGTTAGAGGGAGCGCGCTAATATTAAAAACGATAATAATTAAGCGAAAATTGGGAACATGTTTAATAAAACAAGCCTCGTTTAAAATAGAGCAAAAATCCCGTGGGAAATGTCTTAAATAGCAATTAAAGAAACACTGAAATTTTCACATATATACCTTTTAAAATAACAAAAAAACGTGTTTATAATATTTTTCGAAGAATACTTTGCGATTTTTTTTTATTCAGGAAATTTCATATAATTACCCTTTCGGCATGGCAAATGTATATATAAATCTTATCTTCAAAAATAACATTTATTTTTTTAGAAACTTAAAAACTTAAGAATATGATATAAAGCAGTAGAAATTCAGAATGCAGCTTTGAAATAAAAACAAGAAAATTATGGCCGTAAAATGATGAAATTGAGTGCTATATTCTGCATACAATAAGCACTAATACAACGCTGTACGAATAATTTTAGGATAGCTGATCAATCATCATTACGTATTACGAGTTACATACGAATGGCATTGCGGATGGTGTACCGACAGGAAAATAGACAAATTATGAACAGCAATTGTCAATCGCTAAGCGGCCAAATTTTGTGGACTTTGCTCCGAGATTTTCGGTAGAATGATTGTTGTGTGACTTAGTGGCGATTATTGAAATATAAGTACGTACCACACATCCATGCCTTTCACTACTCTTCCATTTTTAGATTTACTATACTCTTTTTGCTCTTATTTCAAGTACTTTAGTGCTAAATTATCGAAAATAGAATAATTTGACGTTATTAGTAAAAATATTAATTAGTTGTATGTTTTAAACTATGTTTTAATGAACTCTAGAACTTGGATTGCTTTTAATAAAATTAAGCGTAAATTAAAAAATTTGAACTTTTTTTTTAACAAATTCAGATATGACCAGTCAGTGGTTGAATGGGCATCGCGCTTGGGTTCCACCCGGGTGTCCCGTGTTCGATTCCTCGGCTGGCTAAGTCCTCCATGACAACACAAGCAACATTTTCGGCTTTCTGTGGTGGCAGTAGGAGATTTTCAAACATTGTTGGGTTATTCCCGGGAATGTTTGTCTTTCTTTTTTTTTTTAAAAAAAGCGATTTATATAGTTAAAATATTTTAATTGTGTTTTCAAAATTGGAAATATAATATCCCGTGATTTTTCACGGGTCTGCTATAGTTATTTACTGTTGCATTACAAAGTTATTCGACAGTGATCATATCGTTAAGTTTAACAGGACTAACGATGGCTTGCTTTATTAGGATGGGCATATGCTGAGACGCAGGCCGCGCAGAATGTGCAGGGCAGAAATGTCGCCGCAGGATAAAAACGACGCAGAAATAGGTGACCAGCGTTTGCTGCGACACAGCTTAGTTCAGATTGTGTCTGTTTGGACGAATGTCAAGTCCCGAACCCGATTCTGACTTTGAAATTAATAATTTACTATTGATTTATAGTCTTTCATAGCGCAAATACCCGAAAAAGCGAGATTCTCACAGGAAACCCTGTCCTCTCGCGCAAGTGTCGCGCAGAATCTGCAAAACTCTACGCAGAGCAGAGCAGAAGCTTTTCTGCGAGGCATGTGCCTGCCCCGCAGCGTAGGTCATTTTATACAGTATAAAATCAGCATAAGCCCATCCTTATCTTTGATACTGCCACAATGATATACATTATCATAAGGAAGGGTTGTTTAAAAAATTTAAACGATCATCAAATTTTTAAAATTAATTTTCACGTTCTGAGAAAGTTCTATGCAAGTTCTATTATTTCTATCAAATAGACGGCTCCAGAAAACAATGTCGGATCTGTTAAAAATTTAAAATCACGCTGTCGGCTTATTTTGATTTCTTTTTGTTGATTTAAAAATCTGAATTTTGAATGAAATATGTATATTTTTCTTGTATATTTGGATATATAAGAAATGTTAATTAATATGATATGTATAATAATTATTGATCACGAAATCAGTAAAAATGCAGAATCGAAACTTTAAACAGCTCTACTGCAAAACTACAAAATCGTAAATCCGACATTGTCCTTCGGGACCGTCGAAATGATTGTGGTCCAAGAGCAACAAATTATTGTGTCGTTTGATCAGCAGAAGTAATTACTAGGCAGCAAAATAATGACACTAATTACTAATTGCTATTTTTGATACGTTATTGAAGTTCCTGTGTTTGTTTACAAAACATGATTCATCTCTAACAATGGAAATAGGTTTTGTTATCATTAACTTGAGCGGCAATAAATAATTGTATTTAAATGAACGACACGCTATTTAAAGCAATGATAAGTTTACAACAACAATAATGATTCTTGCTTTTAAAACCATAATATGTTCAGAATTGAAACGTTGCTTGAAATGGCTTTAGCCGTGTTTGGTGACCAGATCTGAATAGCCAGGTACTTCCCATCTTCCTTTTCCCCATATCCTTCCCCTCCCCACTACCTTCAGCCTCACAACATACCCCAATTGCCAATTGGGGATGCCATAGTCTCACTGGCTCCAGACGGGAGCAGTTGGGACCCTTGTGCGGGATTCATATAAAAAAGTGCTTTAATCAAAAGAATTCGTAGTGGAATATGCATTCAGAACGCCTTAGTTAGATATCACCATAGAGGTATACATACTTTACAATTGAATACATGGCATGGACAAATCATAAGAATGAGATTCCTGGAATGAGATTCCTGGAATGAGATTCCTGGAATGAGATTCCTGAGGTGTATAATGACTTAAAACCGTGTTTTATCGAATCACAGAAAATGATATTTAAAAAAAATCTTGCTTAAGGAACAAGATATAATAAGGACTTTTCGATGTTTGGATATGAAAAGCGTAGAAAAGAAAATGTATATCGGAATAACAGAAACAATTATAATCTACAAGTGATTCAGAGAAGAAATTGGGACATGGTACGATCAAGTAAGACTATGAATGATTGTGGATAGGTAAGGTGAAGAGTATTAGTATCAGCTTTAAAATAATGAACTATGTTTGAAATTATTTGAATCATTAAAATGTGTATTGATAATGGTTAGTAAGAACACTAAGAACCACCCAAAACCTGGGAACTATCTACGATAATGTGCAAAATGAAAATGCTTGATAAATGTGATTAATATTACCGATTCTAGATAAATTTTTTTGCTGGATAAATGTATAGTAAACACGATCACTGTATTTACATAAAAAATTGTCTAACATCATTAACGTTATCATGATTTGTCTATGTAATTCAAGATGCCCTGTTTCTGTTCTAAAGTTATCATTTAGTCCAAACAGTTGTTAGTTATTATAATAGAAAAATAGAATCTACTTTATCATGTTTACAGTTATAATATATATTATGTATATAGCTATAATAAATATATATATACAGTTAGAATTTACGAAAATCGATTTTTTATTATTTCATTTTCGTAATGTACATATATTTAAGTACACACACACAGAAAAGTTCAAGTCGATCCGGGGATTATTTTCGAAACTACACGCATATTTGTTTTAATTTTTTTACTTTATGTAAAGTGCTTTTGAAACTTTAAACGCGTTTTTTATCAAAACTGTGTTTTCTAAATCGGTGACCAAGATTTCTCGGAAACGGCAGAACCGATCAATCTCAAATTTTAGCACAAGCTTTTTAAGTATATTTTTTAGTAATTAATCGAAGGTGGTTTCTCGCCGACAAATATATATATATTTTTTTTATAAACAATTTATGCCAAAATTTTGCTCAGAAGTTGATTTTTTTGAGAAGCCGCCATTTTGTCAAAAAAAAATTTTTTTGCTTCTTTCTTCGATTAATTAAAAGATTATACATTACTTAAACGAAATCCGTTTGTTTTTTTTTTTATTTTGGATGATTCAGTCCAGAGAGTAAGATACATTTTTTGAGGGGAGCTCCTGGAGATCAGCTATAGCAGCTTTCAAAATTATTATTTTTACAAATACAAAAACGTTAAAATACAAAAGTTAAAAGTTACCATAATGTGTACAAATTTGAACATTAATAGATTTAAATCTTCTTAGGAAAAAAATATTTAAAAATCGCTTTTTTGGGCCTTCTAACTGTATATAACCCCTTAAAACAAAGAAAGTCTCAATCTGAGTCTGGTGACCTATAAAATTCTTCAAAACATCAGAAACTTACAATAACAAAATACTGGGTCCAAACTCCAAATAAAATTTCGAGTTCAAGAGGTCAAGGCTACGAGTTCAGATAAAGTTCAAATGCGATTAGGAATAGACAAGTTACGAGAAAAACAGCACAGGTGCCAACTGTGCTGTTTTTGCCAAGGTGTTAAATGAAACAACACCTTTCTTTGAATAAATTTTCAAGAGATGAGAATATGGTTAAATATTTTTTTTTGCTTGATTTACCATTGTACATACTTAAATTCCGTACATTCATTTGGGATAAATTTTTAACGATAAGCAAATTCCGAGTAACAAAAAAGCAAATTTGCAATTCGCAAACACTTGTGTAACACTCGAATCAAAATAAAAAAGTAACTGTACAAAGGTTGTTTATTATCATTTCCGAGTAAAATTTCATATATTTACTATCTTTGATACCCAATGACGATTGTATCATACTTTGCTGACGTTTTTTCTATGGCTAATGATGACGATGAAATAATGGTGACAGCATGTCGTCAAATTATATAAATATTCCAAAAAATATAACTCTACGAATAGGATATTATTATGCAAATTAACACATAAAAATAATTTTTACTTCTTTATGTATAAAAACCAGAAAAATCCAGTTTTTTGATTGGACGATCAAAGTCCTAGAAAATTACCGCTAACCATAGACAGTCTTTTCATATGTCTATGCCGCTAACAATAATAATAATTCATTTTATTCCCGAATGTGGGAAGGTTTGTGCGATCCCACACAACCCTTATAGCACATAAGAGTACAATAATATAATACACGTAAAAAGTAAGAATGTAAAAGCAAAGAAATCATTTTTTTTAGATATATTTGTCGGCCTCCGTGGTCGAGGGGCGAGGTTTTCGACTAGCAATCCGAAGATCACGGGTTAAAATCCCGGCATGCGCAAATAAATTTTATTTGATTGAAATGTGTTATTTCACAATTTAACCATTCAAAATAATATAAGGCATATTTGCAGCATGTTCCAGAGTTGAAAATACTTTCAGAATCGCCTTTGTGTTAGACCACCATTCAGAATTGAAACGTTGCTTGAAATAGCTTTAGTTGTGTTGGTGACCAGATCTGAATAGCCACCTTCCCCAACTCCCTCTTCCCTGTGTCTTTCCCCTCCCCAATACAATAAGCCCCAAACATACCGCAATTAGGGACGCCATAATCTCACTGGCTCCTGACGGTTGAGAGCAGTTGGGACTCTTGACGGTATTCACCAAAAAAACCCTTGTTTCTTGTACTAGCATTTAATCATACTAACAAGACATAGTGTCGAACTATCATAAATTTGAACTTTGAAAAAATAAACTTTAATGCATCTTTTACCACCTTCCTCGGGAGTACATAGTTGCTTTTGTAGTAATTAGGATGAACAAAGTGTTGTTTAAAATAAATCGTATCGAAAAATTCTGTTGTAGTTCTCGTTAACAAAGCAAGTATTATAAAAAACATTATTCATTTTATTGACAAATCAAGTCGCATGAAATCAAATTGCGAAATGAAAATTGAATCGTATTACTTTCCAGGGTTCAAAGGTTCGAAAAGTGTATCGATCCGATCAAATAATGATTATTGATTGAGTTAATGGTATGCGAGCTCAGTGGAGTTATTTGCTAATGGGCTCCTGCCATTGGTGCTTGGAGGGGGCTTGGTCAGACGATTCAACACAACAGCAAACAATACTGAACACAGCCAACACTGGAATACAGAACAGTGACATAACACATATTATATGGGTGTTAGTATTGGGAATCAGAGGTCAGGTACCAATGGCAGTTGATCCAGTATTTTTTTATTATTTTTTATATGAATACCGCCAAGAGTCCCAACTGCTCCCGTCTGGAGTCAGTGAGACTATGGCATACCCAATTGGGGTATGTTATGAGGCTGAAGGTGGTGGAGGGGGAAGGAGATGGGGAAGAGGAAGGTGGGAAGTACCTGGCTATTCAGATCTGGTCACCAAACACGGCTAAAGCCATTTCAAGCAACGTTTCAATTCTTCTTAAAATAAAATACTATTTTCGGTTTTGACTTTGACCGTAACTCCGGTTCAATTTCTAATATGTCAGGTACCATTTATTGGATAACCAAAACCCTTGCATTAGGTCTCCAAGTGGTTCGCTACGTTTGGTGACTTAGCAGAAGATTCAGATTCTGGATGAGGCTTGGATGCGGATGTGTCTGTCCACCAACTGCGTGGCAGACTGGATCGGGAGAGACTGGTTGAAGGAGATCTTTTGACCTCTCCAGCAGGACTCTCTCTATCCAGTGCTTTGCACGGCGGTGGAAGAGATGGATTCCTACGTCAGTTCTTGGTACACTAAGATTCCTATCCACCACTCATACCTTTTTTCTTTCCAGAACTTCCTCTCCTTCCTTTCATATAAATACTCATACCCTCCAAATAGCTTCACTAAAGACAGGCCCTGAGGCTGTACGGCGGTGGAAGAGATGGATTCCTAAGTCAGTTCTTGGTACACTAAGATTCCTATCCACCACTCATACCTTTTTTCTTTCCAGAACTTCCTCTCCTTCCTTTCATATAAATACTCATACCCTCCAAATAGCTTCACCAAAGACAGGCCCTGAGGCTGTATGCCGAAATATACCAAGCCAAATAATCTTTTATCTTTGCGTGTGACAATCGTCTAAATGGCGGGTTATTCTATGAACGTTGATCCTGCGCGAGCCAAAAATTCGCAATAATCATAAATCATAAGAAAGGGTTCCACAATCTATTTGACGTATCAGAATTCGTCGACCCGAGCGTGACATAACGTGAGTGTCAATGTCAAGGATGAGTGACATTATCAACTATGGATCAGTATTTAGAGTGTTAGTTTCAACTAGGGTGAGTACCTACCCATGGCGCTTGGTTCATTTGTTATCAATTATTATTGATATTAACCATCGGAATTATTTATACACCATCGCTAATATACTGAAAAAAACGAGTATGACCAGTTTAGACCACACGACTGAAGTAAAACTTCTTTATGCTTCGTTTGCCTCGCCCGAACACACTTTTCGTAACGCTCACGTCACGCATTCACCAGCTTACTCCCCAAGTCAAGAGTGCGTAAAGAAGTTTTACTTCAAAATCACGGCGCGACACAATTTAAAATAAACGTAAAAAAAATTGCCACGGTCGAAAATCGAATCCCGAACAACTACAGGAAAGACAATAATTCTGATCATTACAATACTAACTATTGTAAGAATGGTGGCTTAAATTATTAATAATATTTTATTCACAGACAATTACAATTAGGATGGGTTGTTTCAAAAAATTTGATGGATTCATCAAATATTTGAAGTTGATTTTCACGTTCTGTAAGTTCTTTTCAAGTTCTGTTATTATATAGTTATAGGACAGTTGATTCACAATACTGAAATAATCACAGAACTTGAATAGAACTTACACAAAACGTGAAAATTAACTTCAAATATTTGATGAACCCATCAAATTTTTTGAAACAACCCGTCCTTAGTGAGCATATAATTTTTGATTTCTAAATTCCTCTTTACCTCCCCACGCACTTTAAGAAACATTCAGATGAATTCGGGCGAAATTACCTACTGATATTAATTTATTTCTGTGAAAGAAACAAACCTTCCTACCCACCCCTTAAAACCTTCTCCTTTCCAGAACTCTCATCTCATTTTCCTTAAAAAACCCTTCACACAGCATCCCCAAAGATGACATACGCCCTGAGGGAAATTATTTTCCTTAGGGCCTTCTGTGTGGAGCTCATGTAAAAAAAAACAACAAAACAGCTTATACTTAAAATACAGAGCTAGATAAACACAAAGTTAACTGAAGTCAAGCCAAAAAACTCTTACGTCAATGTTTCATAGAGATGGAGTTTTATTGTGTCTTAAAATTAATTTTAATTGAGGGGGAGAGGAATGTAGGATAAGTATAGGAGATACTCCCTATACATTCCACACTTTTGTATTAATTTTCGATCGTACGCGTTACTTCTATTCGGTATTTCTGAATATTCAATGGACTTACGAAAAAGTATAGCCTCGTAAAATTTTTTATTTTATATACCTTATAACTTGCATCATAATGTACCGTGCATGTCAATAAACAAATAAACTAAATATGTACTGAAAATATAAGAATGTTGTTTTTCAGAATGTTGTACAAACAATTATAATGTTACGTTTTTAGATTTTCCCGGCCAAAAGTATTTTTGTTACTTGTTTTTGGGGTGTTATGCGCTAACTCTTTAGCCAATGTTTCGGACAGCGTTACAGTGTTCATCATCAGAGCAGAAGTGTAATTGTTGGTGGTGAAATGTGTGCTTTTTAAGCTGGTATTACAATATACTTCTACATGGTTGTAGATTTCAAAAGCCTCCGTAATTAGGCGTGCTACAATTGTGAAACTGGTTCCAAAAAAGCCTGTTCAGCGAATCCAGTGTCATCTAGTGATCGCTAGTCACCGGTACAAAAAGTAACCGAGACAGGCAATGGCGTAGGAACTGGTTCCAAAAATAGCCTGTTCCTCGAATCCACTGTCATCAAGTGATGATTGATGATCCCTCCGTTGGCTAAAGAAGGAGGTAGCGCAACACGGCGTAACACCCCGAAAACAAATAGCAAAAATTATAATGTTAATTACAAACAACCGAAATTATTTTGTGTAATTATTACTCTCTGTAATATTTTTTTTAAAGATCCACCGTTTCAACATGTTTTTTTGCTAACTTTATATTAATTTTAGATAGTGCGAAGAATTTTTATTTATTTATTTATTGTTTAGTTTTATTTTAGTAAATTGTTCATTAAAGTTTACAATTTCCTAATTAATTATAACATATCATATTGAAAACTATATTTTTTCTTGTTTTATGTAGCTACTACAATACATTTTGAACTTTCCTATTGGTGCGGCCTTTAAAGTTTCTGAGGTAGAGTGTTGAATAATTCCATCCCTTTGTACAGTAAACTGTTCTGCGTATTCGTTTTGTCCTTTTTTGTAGTCTGATTTCCTTGCAAGTCCTTGTGTTGTATAATAGATTAAAAATAAAAAAGATTTGTCACCGCTGAATCAAGTGGCGTACGTTTATTTTGGGCGATGATAATAAAGTTATGTAAATAGGAACAGAAGGCGGCACGACAAATAAAAAGTTTGTTGATAGAATGAGATAACAATAATAAAGAGTTGAGTTCATTTAACAACTTTAGAGTTTTTTGAAAAAGATGGAAGATTCCGTTTGGGAAAATGGCTGAGGTCAAGTAGGCATACATCACTAACATGATAACAAAGTAATCATGTTTTTTTTTTTTTTACATGAGTTTCTGAGCTCGTGAGTTTTTTTTCAGGAGACCCTGAGGAAAATAATCTCCCTCAGGGCCTGTGTCATCTTTAGGGATGCGGTGTGGAGGGTTTTTTTTTAAAGGAAAGGGAATTCTGGGAAGGAAAAGGGTTTAAGGGGTGGAAGGAATCTGAGGTTCAGTATGTCCTGATCATCCGCCTCCAAGACCTAGACAAACCTCACCCCATGAACCTGGGCACCCCTGCTAAATCACCAAACGTAGCGAACCACTTGGGGTGACCTATGGCAGAGGTGTTGGTTATCCAATAAAGGTTCCCGGGGCGGCGGTACCCATTCCCGCCTCCCAAATTGATGTAATGTAAAACAAGTTATTGATATTTTTTAGCTTAAGGCGCCGTATACCCGCTCAAAAAGAAGAATATGGAGAGATATGAAATTACGAATGTTGGAGAGTGCGCGCTAATATTTAAAACGATAAAATTGAGGCGAAAATTATGAAAATGTTTAATAAAACCGACTCGTTTAAAAATAGCAAAAATCTCGTGGAGAACATCTAAAATAGCATAAGAATCACTGTGAATTTTTTCATACATATAACTTCTAAAATAAGTGAAATGAACGTGTTTATAATAATTTTCCGATCATACTTTGCGATTTTTTTCTATCGAGGTAATTTCATATAATTTGGGTTTCGGCGTGGGGAACGTCTAGATATTATCTTAAAAAATAACATATATTTTTTAAGAGCTTAAAAACTTCAATTGTTTAAGGGAGATATGTAAGAAATCGGTAGAAATAAAAGAAATCGGAGATATGTAAGAAATCTTTAGAAATAAGCGGCGGCTTAATGATCTTATAACGTATCTATTATTTGAACTCAATTCATTTGCTAATCAGATCAGGAGTGTTTATTAATAAAGTTTATAAACTTAATCAAATTCAATAACTACACAAGTGCACTTTAACTTTTGTTTATCAAATTTGATTAATACAAGTTGATAACACAAACAAACCTTGATCAAGAGTTACGACGCGACCTTGGATAATGTGCATGATACAAGAAACTAACCAGACCTACTATTACAAACATACCAAATATTGGTATGTCATTGATATCGCCCTGGTAAAAGACAACCATTCACAATGGAAACTTGTTTTAAATGGTTTTGGCCGTGTGTGTTGACTGTACCGGAATAGCACGTAGCTAGGTAAGTACTTCTTCAACTTCTTCCTCTTTCCCATCTCCTTCCCCTCTCCTATCCCTTTAACCTCAAAATAACCCGAATGGAAATGCCATAGTCCCACTGGCTTCGGACTATTTGGGACTCTTGGGAGTATTCACAAAAAATACCTAACACATAATGATTAATGACTAATGACAAAAATTATTGATCCATTTAAAAATTGACCCACCGAACTAAGCGAATGTCCTAATGGTGGTAACTATAAAATAATATAAGAATTATAGCAAAACTATTAGGTAATAGATGCTTATTCAAAATAGTGGTTCGCTACGTTTGGTGATTTAGCAAGGGTGCCCGGGTGCATTGGGTGAGGTTTGTCTAGGTTTTGGAGGCGGATGACCAGGACACACTGAACCCCAGATTCCTACCCACCTCTTAAACCCTTTTCCTTCCCAGAACTCTCCTCTTCGTCCTTTCCTTAAAAAAAAACCCCCACACAGCATCCTCAAAGATGACTTAGGCCCTGAGGAAACTTATTTTTCTCAGGGCCTTCTGTGTGGAGCTCATGTAAAAAAAAATATTGTAAGCATTCTTTCAATATTATAATTTTTGTATTTTTGCAATGCTCAGACTGCGGTATAGTGTATAGTGGTCCCGGAGAGAGGTCACACGTACGTCATCGACGATCGTTCTCCTCCTTCTCATAAGTCTTGTGTGAAAAGAAAAAGACAAGATTATTAAACGATGACATCATGAACAACCTCTCTCTAGAACTACTAAAGAAATGATTGAAATTTAAGCAAAACAGTACTTTTTCTTACTTTGTTGAACTTGAAACCTTGATATTATCTTAGTCATATTTTTCTAAACGTACTTTAGAACAAGGCAGGTGGAGAGTTTAGGCAAGTGGACTGCCTGAATGTAATTAATAAAAAACATAGTGTGCGATTCACACGCCGTAAAAGTGAAACCTTCAGAAAACCAAAAAAAACAAGAGTGGAGAGGCTACGAAGCACCGCACAAAAAGGAGACCGATTATACTATCTCATTCTCTCGCAGGCTAAATTCTATAGATGTATGTGTTTGTCTCAAGAAGTTTTCGTTTAAAAAAAACTGATTTAATAGGTAAGAGGGCATACCGTACGCATATTAATCATTCATAAATGTATATAAAAGCAACATGTAAACATGCACGAGACTATAGTACTTGTTTTCTGATAAAAACAACATTGTTGGGCATAGTACCTACGTGACAAACTTAAATGCCGACCTGAACTTGATACGATCCATTCTCACGCAGGTGACCGGAAGCGAAAGAGAAAGATGCGCAAAACACACGTGCGACAGAGAAAAGCGTGGGCGGGGAGATGCGATCGCCTTTCTTTACGTAGGACTACAGAGTTTTCGGGTGTAGTAAGCGCCAATTAAATAATATAGTAAACGTCAAACTTTAATAGCTGCTCTTAATATTTTCTCTTTTACAGAACGGCAACTGTACGAAAAGGCAATAAACATCGGTTCTTATCACAATAATGCTGCAGCTCTTTCTTACACATTAAATAATGATGAGACAAAAGATGAGACACACAATGTACGTATGTCTGTTTCCTCCAAAGTACTATTTTTTTCCTTTGAAGGAAACAGACAAACATACATTGTGTGTGTCTCATCTTTTGTATTACCATTATTTAATGTGTAAGAAAGAACTGCAGCATTATTGTGATAAGGTACGCATGTTTATTGCCTTCGTGTAGCGTCGCCGTTCCACCAAGTTTGGCGCTTACTACATTATTTAATTGGCGCTTACTAAACCCGAAAACCCTGTAGTCCTATGAGGAGACGTGTTAATGTGAAGGGGTTGTTAACAAATACTTATTCGGTTAATAATGAACAATGCCATGACAAATATTAATTACCGCTTATCATGAAACAAATAAATTACTACGAGAAAAATATAATATATTTATGTTTTTAACCTGATCAAGTAGCCTTACTGATATATTTTTTTTCTCCCTTTTTACATTAGCTCCACACATGAGGCCTTGAGGAAAATATTTCTCTTCAGATGCTGTGCGGAGAGTCTTTTGAGGAAAGGGAAGAGATGAAGTTCTGGGAAGGAAAAAGGTATGAGGGATGGGTAGAAATCTGGAGGTCAGTGTCTCCAGGAGTGACGGGCGTATGAATCCCACCATTCCCATTGGGGTATAAAGGCGATGTTCCCAGAAAGTCCTGCTGGAGCTGGAGCTGAAGGGATCAACCAGTCTCTCCCGATTCGGCTTGCCACGCAGCTGGTGGGCAGATGCCTCACCTCTTGAACCCGGGTACCCCTGCTAAGTCATCAGCTAGCGAACCACTTGGGGTGACCAATGGCAGAAGTGTTGATTACCCAATAAATGGTTCCCGGGGTTGCAGTACTCATACCCAAATCTATCTACATATTATAGAAGGGGGTAAAGTGCATTGACTTCGGGGGGGGGGGGGTAAACTTGGTAGTAAAAAGTTGTTTCAGGTAAAAAATTTGAATTATTTGTATGAAAAAAAAATCGAAATTTTATATTGTCCGTATTACTTCTGCCATCTTTTAGAATCCGAAGTTAGCGCGCTGTACGGCTTTGTGTTTTTATACAAATCTTCGGATTTGTTCCGTGATTGATGAAATTTTGCACACTCCACCTTCAAAAAAAGAGAAAGTCACCGTCTACATAAGATTTGTAACCAGCTCTATCGCCTTTTCCCAACCCGTAATTTAGATCGAAGGTCCCGAAGAACAATGTCGGATCTGCTAAAAATTTAAAATCGTTCTGTTCGCTTATTTATTGACTTATTTCATTGATTTAAAAATCTGTATTTTCGAGGTTTTTAATGAAATGCAAAATATCAAAATAACACTATATTTCTTAATATCAAAAATAGCAAAAATGCAGACACAATACTTTAAAAAGCTCTACGTCAAAACTACAAAATCGCACATTCGAAATTGTTCTTTGGGACCGTCGAGATAAAATACGAAATATTGCACACTTGACGTTCAAAGTAAGATAAAACATTACGGTCTTCATCTATGTGCAAAGTTCAGGCAATGCCGGGGACTTCAGCTAGCATTCATTGATACAAACACAATTTGATGATAGTGGAAATGCCGGCCGGCGCGTTATCTCAAGATTTTTATCACAAATTATTTACATAAGTGTACATCAAATAATAATGTTTTTGTGTTTTTCCACTCATCGTTATCAGATTGACCAATTTTTTATTTAAAAAAAAATGGTTGTATCTAGTATGCATATTTAGATCAAGACATACCAATTTTACATAGCAATTTTGGAGGCGGGAATGGGTACCGCCGCCCCAGGAACCTTTATTGGATAACCAACACCTCTGCCATAGGTCACCCCAAGAGGTTCGCTATGTTTGGTGATTTAGTAGGGGTGCCCGGGTTCATGGGGTGAGGTTTGTCTAGGTCGTGGAGGTGGATGACCAGGACACACTGAACCCCAGTTTCCTACCCACCCCTTAAACCCTTTTCCTTCCCAGAACTCTCCTCCCCTTCCTTTCCTTAAAAAAACCCTCCACGCAGCATCCTCAAAGATGTCATAGGCCCCGAGGGAAATTGTTTTCCTCAGGGCCTCCTGTGTGGAGCTCATGTAAAAAAAAAAAAATACCAGACGAAAGGAGTAAGTATGACATTTTTGGAACGTTGTGTAAGGCAGAAGGAAATTGCAGAGAAAGAAGAAGATGGAAAAGGTAGGTTGGGAATTACCTGGCTATTAAGATCTAATTTTAACATAGTTACAATTTTAAAAACAACCATATTTATTTGTATCAGTGACCTTTGGATTTAGTTGCACGAATTTATTTTTTATGACACCGGAGTTGTCAGTGTAAGTTCATATTGCCGTCAGATGTTTACGCATAATTGGTTACATCTACAAACATAAAACGGACCAATATTCCACTAACCGCTGCAGTTTTATTAGGCACAGATTTTGAAAATTACACTACGTTTCAACGTATTACTAGAAGAAACAACTATTTACGTTTGGATGGATGATATCAAATGCATTAAAATTCATAATTTCTCATTTAAAATGACACCTTCGTCGCCATTTAGGATATTTTTGCTCGGATCGACATTTGCGAAGTTTCGTTTCAATCTAAATACGCATGAATTGCTTACTTAAGGCGACGCTTCCCGGCTCAAAAAGAAGAAGATGGAGAGATGTGTAATTACGAATGTTGGACAGAGCGCGCTAATATTTTCAATGATAAAATTGAAGCGAAAATTGTGAAAATGCTTAATAAAACATGACTCGTTTAAAATAGAGCAAAAATCTCGCGGGGGTTGTCTAAAACAACGTTCAAAGAAACACTGTGAATTTTTTCATACATATAACTTGTTATTTTTTTTAATAAAAGGCGGAGACGGTTTACAAGTATATGTTCCCGTGAGCACTTAGGCCATAGGCCCATTGTGCTATCTCCCATTTTACCTCAATCATTTAGTAACAACCCAGTCCCTTTAATAAAGTTCACCAGAGTTGTCACCGGATATGTGGCTATGTCTTCTGGTTCTACTGTGTGTCTCCCCAGGTATCTGAGCCTAGTTCCCACCAGGGCAGGACATTGGCACCATAAGTGAATTGGAGTTTCTTCGTCCTCTTCACATTTCCTGCATCTATTGGTGTTTTCTACTCCCAATATCTGCATGAGTCTCCTGAGATGGCAGTGTCCCGTTAGTAGTCCTACCAGTTCCCTCAGCGAGTTTCTGTCCATATTGAGTAGTTTCCTGGTTCGTCTAGGGTCTGGTTCTTTTATGAGTACTTTAGATTGTCTCATTCCAGGTGCCCTCTCCCATTCTTTGCAGTGCTGGGATTCGACCCACCTATCAATATGTAGTTTTGTGTGGCAAGCTGCTACTCCTACAGCCGGCTCGGATCCCACAAGTGGTGCTTTCGCCCCTTTCCTTGCTAGTTCATCAGCCCGCTCGTTGCCCTCAATACCTTTATGTCCTGGTACCCAGATCAGGGTTATTTTATTGATGGTAGCAAGTTCTGTAAGAATAGTCCTGCATTCCATCACCAGTCTAGAGTCGCATCGGTTACTTTCCAGTGCCATTAGGGCAGCCTGGCTATCAGAACATATGCTTATGTTCTTATTCCTGTACCCGATACGTATATTCTCCTGTGCGCAGGCCAAGATGGCTTTCATCTCAGCTTGAAACACAGTACAGTATGTTCCTAGAGGTATACTGAGTTCCCTCTTGGATCCCTGCAGACAGACCCCGGCCCCTGTTCCTTCCTCCATCTTGGATCCATCTGTGAACCAGATTAGTTCCTGTTTGGAGGTTGGACCTGGAACCGTGTCCCATTCCTCCCTTGTGGGGTAAATCACCCCGAACTGCTGTTTAAAGAAATAGTCGGCTTGTTTGCCGTCCTGCTTCATTCCAGCTGTCGGGCTTATTGCCCTCAGTCTTGTTCCGATCTCTGTATGACTGTTTTTGGGCAGCTCACCTCTCCATTGACCTTTACATTGTAACCTGTAGGCTGCCGCCATCGCTGCCCCCTCTATTTCTAGGTTTAGTGGGGGTAGGTTCAGCAGCACTCCCATGGCTAGTATCGGAGTGGTTCGCATAGCTCCCGTGATTCCTCTGCATGCGAGTCCCTGTATGTGGTTGAGTGTGACCATCACTGTTTTCAGTGTTGTTCTCCTCCACCAGACCAGGGCTGCATGCATGATCCTCGGTTTTACAACGGCTGTGTACAGCCATTGCATCATTTTAGGGTTGAGTCCCCACGTTCTGCCGCAGATCCGCCTAGTTGCCCACATTAGTGCGCATGCCTTTCTGCCCATAGTTTCCACATGGTTTTTCCAGCTCAGTTTGGCATCTATGATGACTCCGAGGTACTTGACCGTGTCCGAGGGTTTTAACTCCTTTCCATAGTAGGTTGGATTGTTCCATCCCTCTAGTTTTCTTTTGCGTGTGAAGATTACTAGTTCTGTCTTGTCTGGATTGACCGACAGCCCTGTTTCTTCACACCATTCTTCCACTGTCGCCAGTGTTGATTGTAATATGTATAACTTGTTAAATAATAGAGATTTTTTTCTATCGAGGGAATTTCATATAATTTGCGTTTGGGCGTAGGGGTTGTATAGATATTATCTTAAAAAATAACATATATTTTTTTAAAAGCTTAAAAACTTCAAATGTTCAAGGGAGATACGCAAGAAATCGGTAGAAATTCGCGTAGTGTAGGCTTAATCCACTAACTGCGAACCTATTTTGTGCATATAAATAAATGTTTCTTAAAGTAATTGTTGAAATGAAATGTAATTTCCATGATTGGTGTCTAAATGCGCAGCAATTACCGTAAAACGTAACACATGGTAATATCTAATACTTGAAAGGCGGGGAATAAACATTTTTATCGCAATGCACAAAAACATAAGGCACAAGCGAGATCCATTGTAAATTGTAAACATGAACCGGCAATTGGCATGGGAATCCGATTAAAACCGTTGAAAATCGACTAATAAATATTTTCACTTACCGGTTTGTTGTTTTGGTATGCGGCCTCAGTTAGTTGAGCGTTGTTGATGTTTTAGCGGCCTTGCAGCGTTTGCTACCGGCGATTCAAACAAGTGATACTTTTATTATTGTAATAATGAATAAAATTACAATAGCTAATGAAGAATATGAGTAACACTGCCGCGGTACGTTCGACAGACGCGATAGCCTGCTAGGAACTGATGTCGATGATATTGTTATGTTATGGTTGTGGGCGCTTGTTTTGTATCGGCCTAAAAAGCAGCGTTCACACGTGACCGTTTTTATCAGGTTATCAGTGATAAATGTGACATTGGCTTCACTCTTCGTAATAAAATACAATGGAAAATTTTTATTTTACAATAAGTGATGCGAGCAACGTATAATTTATTAAGCACACGATAAAACGTATTAATAATTATCGATGCCTGGTTTTTCGGAAATACTTTTAAATTTGAAATCTAAAATCATATGATATGTAGGTTTCTACGAAATTAGTGATAGAGCAAATCATTTTAAAGAGGACGCGTTTGAATGTATTTGTGCACACCGATAGTAGTATCGAAAGTTTTTAAAATGTTCTCCGGACTAATTTGGAACATCTGCCCGCAGTCCCCTCTAACCCCGTGCAATGATATAAAGTGCGTAACGTTTTATTAATGACAACTAAATTTAGAATCGCGATAAAATTCTACAAATTTTTAATGTTTTTACGTGATAACGTCTTATAAATCGACGAACGCCGGCCGCACTCACGAAAAAGCATGACTCACGGATCTTCTCCCACTCCATCGTTATTATATGATGTTATCACGTACAATCATCGTCCGTAAACCGACTTCACAGACAACCATTTTTTTGTTTCATTCTTCGGCTTCCTAACAAAAACAAAAATATTATTAAGTCATATTACTTTTTGATCCATTCGGTACAAACACCACCATGACTATACAAGCAAGTGTTTCTTTAAAACGATTTCACTGTACGTGTTTGCATATTAAGAACGCATGATAACATTCCGCAACACTATTTTTATATCCATACTAATATTATAAATGCAAAACTGCTCTAGTTTGTTTGTGACGCTTTCGCGCATAAAACAATAGCACGATTTTAAAAATTCTTTCACCAGTAGAAAGCTAAATTAAATGCCAGGACTATAAGCTGTATATAATGGTAAGCTCTGGCGTTATGAAATTATAAATATTAATATTTTATATTTGTTATACGTTTTCTGTCGCTAACAAAAGCGAGTTATTGCAAACGTCAGAAAACAAATCGTTTCGATGGAAACGATGTTGATATATTTGTGGGCTCTATGCTGGAAGGTACTCAGCCCCCTACTTACTGGTCGGCTGCTGCTCCAGAAAATTCAAATATTAGAATATGTTTTGTTGTTTTTGGACAAGCTTATGTTTTGGAATAAATGTCAGATGAGAGTTCCTACATTAAAAATATAATTCGTAACGATTATAAAAACTGTATAATAAATAATGATTTTTTTTTAATTATATTTACAAACTTTCACATATTTAAATAAAAATAAATCTCCGAAATGTTTGTAAGCGCATAAATTCGTTCAGAAATTGGATAATTTTTTTTTTACTTTGAGCTCAAGAGAAGCCGCGGGGAAAAGCTATTATTATATATTTAAAAAAATATATATTTTGTTCTATGTGGGCGGTCGGTCCGTTTTCCAAATTGAACGACAGTTCCACTAGAAGCTTAATAATATTGCGCAGTATCATAAATGAATCAAACGGTTTGCAAAAAGTTTTCTTTACAAATTGGTTCGCTTTTCTTATAAAGTTGTTTGAAGTAACAACAGGTGTTATGTATGGTGTTGTGTAAACGTATCTTTACTCGCGTCACGAAGAGTTGTTATGCTTGACTCTAGGACATAGGGTGACCGTGCTATTAAGGAATGTTCATTTAAATTAAACAAACTTATTATCTTAGTTGTGACTTGTGGTTGTGATGTTTTATGATCGGCAAGTTTTTTTTGCTTCTCTATTCCACCCAGTGATCTCCAGTTCAAATATCTGTTATGTCGATCGAAATAGGCAGCCAATTTTATGATTCTACGTTTAAGTTACCCAAGACTAACCTTTCAGTTAATAATCTAATTTCAGTCCGCGAAGTTTAAAAATTTAAGGGATGCCGGATTTATAATTTGTTTGAGAAGTTTTTATTTTTTATTTGTATTTATTTTTTTATGTTTCTCTTCTGTAGAAACAGACGCTTATGGTTAGAAGAGGGAAGAGTATCGGGAGGAAAAACATATTTTGTATCTTATCATTAATTATGATTTAAGGAACTTTAAAAAATAGACAAATTTAAAAGTTGTATTAGTTATACACACAATTCGTTAGTAAGTTCACAATTTGGGAGGCGGGAATGGGTACCGCCGCCCCGGGAACCTTTACTGGATAACAAACATCTCTGCCATAGATCACCTCAAGTGGTTCGCTACGTTTGGTGATTTAGCAGGGGTACCCGGGTTTATGGGGTGAGGTTCGTTCCAGGTCTTGGAGGCGGATGACTAGGACACACTGAACCCCAGATTCCTACCCACCCTTTAAACCCTTTTCCTTCCCAGAACTCTCCCCTCCTTCCTTTCCTTGGAAAAAAGCCCTCCACACAGCATCCCCAAAGATGACATAGGCCCTGAGGGAAATTATTTTTCTCAGGGCCTCCTGTGTGGAGCTCATGTAAAAAAAAAAGTTGTGAAGATAATTTCATCATTTTGTTATTCTTACATTGAATTGCTCTTTGATAGGTATTTATCGTTTTCGATTGTTCTTATCTTTTCGGGTAGGCTATTGAAGTATTTTTTCCCTAAATACACGTTTTTGATGAGTATGACTTTCAATTACGAAGCTATGATTTTGTTCTTCTTTAATTATTTGCATTATTATATTTTTTCGGACTAGATCATAAAATTTTAACACTTTTACTTCGGAATAGACCACTAAATTCATCAAAAATAAGGGGTGTTGGATAATCTTTTGGTTTTTTCAATAAAATTTTTATAATTAGATATTGCACAATTTCAACAGGGAGTAAATTTATTTTGTATACAGCTCCCAACTTACTACAGCGTATTGGAAATTTGCTTATAAATTGGAACCGAAGATAATAACAACTTTCAAAATTGAAAAAAAAAATTTTAACTGTTTTTAGAAATCCGTTCTGGTCAACATAATATATTCTCACCGGCATTGGGCAGTTGAGGTTATTTAACATTATATCAAATCTAAATGTAATTCTTTTATCTAGTAAAACAGTTCTTAAGAATGATCCTTTCATTGCAAATTTTTTAAACTTTTAATATATTTTACACTTTTTTTGGAATTGGTCAGTATTTCTTGGGAGGTCTTCACTGCTCCAGACCCTAGACAGTTGTGATGAGTTCTGCGATTTTAACTTCTTTAAAAAGGGAGTTCTTTGTACTTTGCTTGATTTTTACTCTTTATTTTTAAAATTATTTTTGTATTTTATTTCTATTTTCTTTGAAATAGCTATTTTATCATTCAGTTTAATTTTAGTTTTGATTTTTGTTAAGGTTTATAAATGTTTTTTCCCTTTTGCGTCTACATTTACTATTCTTATTATAACAACGCATTACAGCCTATACACGACAGCCATGATACGCGCATGACACTTATATGGTGGTCGTGATATTACAATTTAATATTCAAATGTGAAATTTATATTAAATATTAAAAAACAAAAACTAAATTCCCTCCTTATTTAAAAATTTGGTCACCCAAGTTTTACCAAACAGGTATTCGTGCGAGGGACAAGGACAGGCTTTGGTAGTAAGCGACAACAATACAACAACTTTTTCTTACGTCAGCTGTCAGTTAGCGACGTCTGGCGTTTCAAAATAACGTTTTGCAAACATAGAGATATATTTATAATATTTAATTTCATTATGACATGGCAAAAAATAAAGTTATAACCACGCTCCCTTAGCAGTGTAGGGAATAATCGAACTAAATTAATAATCGAGAATCTGGTGGCTCAATTGTCTAATTCGATTCTCAAAAAATCAGGTACTTATTCGGAAAGAAAAAAAAATTGTTTCACGAAAATTGGAATTTAGATATCGTCAAGACAATACTGTGTGGACGATTTTTCATTCGATTAATTACTTTTAATGAGTGAACCCCAATTTATTTTTAAATGTTCGAAATCTACTATCATCATCAATTCGAATCTGTATATACAAAAAATCAAAATGTGTTTGCGGATTAGTGAGATGTCTATGTATTGCTATATTAAGCATAGGAAATGCTTGAAACTTTCAAAATACCCTCTTTAGGCCCCTGCAAAGGTTTCTGAATTATTACAACTACATGACAATACACCTGAAAAGTATTTAATCATCACAAAAATTCTTGCGAAACTGTTAAAGATTTGGACTTAAAAACTTATTCATTAGCTTGGTTTTTGTGTACCACCTCAACGCCCCCTAATTTTCTCTGTGCCTTCTTCCCCGCCTGAAAAGTCTCAAACGCCCCCAAGAGGGCGTTATCACCCACGTTGAGAATCTATGCACGCTTTCAAAATCGACTTAGGATAAGTTTATAAATCAAATTAGGATGTGCTTAAAATCAATTTATGAATCAAGTTTTTTTTCCGATCAAACATATAAATTACGATTTTGGCGCCCCCTTAAACTGCCACCCGGGGTAAACGCCCAGTTTGCCCCCCTCCCCCCCTAGATCCGGGACTGAATATAGGATTTACAAAAAAGGCGATCCTGCAAAGCTCCCACGTGGCTGCTTGTCTGCCGGTTCTGCCAATTGAGCCGGAGAATAATTCTATCATATCATAATCATAGAAAGGTGCACCAAAATACATTACCTAAAGGTCTAACAATAGACGTTAACTTCAACTGGGCAAACAAAAAAATCAAATCATAAAAAACATATCAAACACATAAAATCGGTAAATTTGCATCACGTTCGATGGTGGTAGATTCTATCAACATCAACCTGATGTCTGCAGAATTTCATGTTAATTTATTTTAAATCAGATTACGATATTTTCCGATGGCTTCTTCCCTCTTCCGTCAGTCTAAAAAACAAATCCCAATTTTGAATAGCTCTCCTGGCTTCGGCTAGTTAGAAAAACTCTTGGGTAGATTCGAATTTAAAAAAAAAAAATTTCAACGCGATAGTTTTTCCTAAATAATTAATGTATTAAATAATTAGTATTGCGAGTGTGAGCGGAAACCTGGAAATGACTGATGAAACAGTTAGACATGTAAATAATAACTAGTGTTCACTAGATTTTTTCGAAGTAGGTACCTACATATAATAAAAATATTTCGTATTTTTTCTCCGAGGTCGGTTCGTAGAATAAATTATCATATCTCCAAATACCGTGATCGTAAAAATACAAGACGCTTTATTTTGATTCGTGAAAATATTTCTTGGAAACCAAGTCTGGTCTACTCGCATATCGAACAACTGTTTCTTCAGTCGACTTTTCTTTATAACTTTAAAAATTGCGGGAATAAGTTGCTATTTTTATACGAGAAAACGTTTTCGCATATCATGAGCTTCCAGGTACGAATAAAACGAACTAGAACGAGGTAAAACTTAAAAAAATATGGTTCCATGACAACTGAGAATAAAGTCAACAAAACACCTCCTTGAAAAGTCATTAAAAGCTATGAATAAAATAAATTAAATTAGCCGATAACCCTAACCTAACGTAACCTATTTAACCAATTTTTTTTAAATATATTTTTTTATCACTCTAAATGACTTATCTGAGATGGTTCTGAGTTGGTTTCATTCCGAGTTGTCCGGTCATCAAAAAAAAATGTATATACTCACCTAACTGCATGAACCATATGCATGAATTTGATGAAACAAAATGTTAGGTTGGGGTGTTTCAAAATCCATCACATTTGATTAAGTATCAAGAAATCTTCGATCTGCCCCTTTTTGAATAGCCCCTGTTAACCGGCTATCCTTGTACGTCTCCTCAAATCTAGGAGAAAAATGGTTACAGTAACAGCTTTAAAAAAATAAACTATTTTATTTACAGTCCTTACTTCACTCTTGGAATGCTATAATTATTGTTCGTATCGAACAATTTACTACTGCCAGAGTCGTCAACACGACTCGCTCTGTATTTCACATGGCAGAACGGACGTTCTGGCTTAGCATAGCACGACAAGAGATAATATGATATCTCTAGATATCTTGACATTTTCAACAAACTATTTCAAGAGTCACTTTAGGCAAGATCTCTAAAATATATTGTAGAATTTTTTTATTTTTTTCAATCTGTAATACACTTTTTTAAGAAAAAAGTTAAAATATATGATTTTTTACAAAATGTGAACAGTCTGCTCTGGGCGGCAAATTGCGAAGGTGCCAAGACGCTGATCGTACCCAACACCCAACAGACCTAACATAGAAGAAGCCCTTGAGAATATTTTCATAAAAAACGGCGCTACAAAAAATCACAAATCATCCCAATTTTATTGAATACAGTTATCACTTACCTAGGCGTCTTATATTATAAAATTAATACTATTATAACCTTCGAAGTTTATATTAATATCGCAACTAAAATGAAATATTATTAAAACTTAAACAGTACTTCTTCACTTATGTACCTAGTACATAAGTTGAAATCTTAGTTATTTTTGTAAGAAAAAGAACGAATTACCGCGCAAACCAAACAAAAATACACTTTTTATATAAAAAATACAGATTTGGGTCGGTATGGCTAGTTAAAAATTCAACATATTCTTCAAGGCCCTGTGGAAGGCAAAACCGAGAAAAATAATATCTTTTTATTTGCGAAAAATCCATTCACATGGAGAAAAAAATGGACAAAAAATATTAATTAATTAATTATGCAAAACCACTCGGAAACTGAACTGTGTTTTTTCAAACGAATGCAACTCCAACTTCCTCTTCCCCATCTCCTTCCTCTCCCCACTACTTTCAGCCTTATAACGTACCCTATTTGGGGATGCCACAGTCCCACTTTTTCCAGCTTTTCATTTGGGAGGCGGGTATACATACCACCGCATTTATTGGATAACCAACAACTTTGCCATAAGTCGTCCCAAGTGGTGTACCACATTTGGTGACAGCAGGGTCGTGGAGTGAGATTCGATGCCAGGGTTCATGGCTGAGGTTTGTCACTGCGTATAGCCTTGATTACATAGAGCGAGTTTACAAGCTACCAGCCGGTAAGTTTAAAAGCGGGTAAATCGGCGAGTGAGATTGTCATGATGACACACAAAACTGTCTACTCGCTCAGTAGCGACAGTAGCAGCTAAAATAACGACTCTCGCGCGAATCAATTCGGTCGACATTTTGTAAAACACTTGAGCTCGCAGCTAGCGCCACACGCTAGCCAGTACCGAGATTACGGCTCCCGCGCCAACTAATTCTGATAGTTACAAAATCAGCTGTTGGTAGGCCGCCATCTTTAGCGAGTAGCGAGTAAAGTTGACCACCTTTCAACTTTTTTCATAGATTGTCCACAATCTGATAGTTAGCAAGTAATTCGATGACACTGAGTGAGTTTACTAACAGATAGTGAATTTCTCAGATAGTAGCTTGTAAACTCGCTCAATATCATCGAGGCTTTAGCCTACCTGTAAGGTGGCGAGCTGGATCGGGAGAGATTTCTTGAGGGAGACCTAGCCTAAACCTCTCCAGCCGGTCTCTCTCGACCCATCGCCTTGCACCGCTAATATATTTTTTTAAAGTTGGTACCTACGTCATGTCATTTTAAATTTATAAGCACATAATAAAAGGGCTGAAAATCAAATGAAAGGATTGTGTGATGTTGTGGGAAAGGACGCATTGTTTGCCACACTTGTAAATCAACAGTTCTGTTGTGTATAATGCGGTTGTTTGTAAAACACCTCACAAACAAGATCGTCCTTTTTTCTCCCTTCATCTCTATCATTTACCCTGTTGTCCGTAGCCCTTTGTCAGGGCTGAACCTACAGAGAAAATTCAACTGCCCATTCAAAGCTCACTAAAAAGCTTTCAAATATTTTCCTCAGTCAGTAGAATTACTGTTGTGGAATTATTCGATAGAATAACTGCAGTAGAATTACTGTGGTAGAAGTATTGTCAGTAGAATTACTGGTAGTCAATTATCTCTCTGTATCTGAGATCAATTAATTTATTCATAGTAAGCATTTACATAAGAATAAAATGAATTACCTACCAATGAAAAAAAAGTTACTAATAAAATGATTAATGATGATAAGAAACATCATAAGTTTGGGTTATTTTCATCGGTAATAGATCAATCAATGAATAAAAGCTGGTTCACACCGAGCTATACATCTGCGAGCAGATATCTGTTGATTCGCGAGCGCTTATTTTTTGTGCTTTCACACGAGGCTATCAAATATTTCTTCCTGTGGTAGGAGACGGGGTCAGTTGAATTAGGGAGCGGCAACGGAATGCACATTTTTTGTACTGAAATCTGTCAACTTGACATCTGTCATCCACTAGTCTGGTCTAGGCAGCTCCGTAATTCCAATGACCCCCTCTCCTGTTTTATTCGGAGAGGGGGAGACTTATCTTCTGGGATATCGCGTCTGGAGCGGTTACGTCTAAGATGTGTATTGTCTAT
Source organism: Glyphotaelius pellucidus (assembly GCA_936435175.1). Taxonomy (NCBI): domain Eukaryota; kingdom Metazoa; phylum Arthropoda; class Insecta; order Trichoptera; family Limnephilidae; genus Glyphotaelius; species Glyphotaelius pellucidus. The sequence goes on along the minus strand of OW386548.1, from coordinate 6,651,446 downwards.
GATTGATATGCGCTTAAAAACGCTTAGGTGTGAACGGTCTGAAGGGATTGTATGGAGAGCGTTATTTGGCGTGCTATGATATTTTATATTTGATAGCTGTGTGTGAACCAGCTTTAAATGCTGCGTATGAACGTGCAGGTATTACCGCGGGCCATATCCATATATTATATAGAGGGGGTAACAGGACGTACCCGAGGGATTTTAACCAGTGATTCCTGAGCATATTTGGAGTAAAAAATGTACAAGCCATTTTGCTGTCCAATGACATTTTTTTTCTATTAAAAACAAAAAAAAAATTTCAACCACATGCCGCTACTGTTCCCATCGCTATGGACTATATACCGTCGCGACGGGTGTGAGCGATACGCGCGCTGTTTCGTGTGTACTTGTTGTTAGAACGAGACGCAACGCTTATCAAATGACCGCTGGGCTATAAATGCGCCACTTTCCTAATTAGTCAGTGGCGACGGGTGACGGAAAAATATTTTTAATGTTTTTAATAGAAAAAAATGTCATCGGACAGCAAAATGACATGTACATTTTTTTTCTCCAAATATGTTACACCTGTATAGGCACCCGAAATATTTTGACCAGCAATTCCAGGTCGTAAATGGAGTAAAAAAATGTAGATGTAATTTTGCTGTCAAAACAATAAAAATATTTTTCCATCACACGTCGTAACGAGTACTCGGGTATAGCACTCCGTCTCGTTCCATTAGCACGGTAACACACGAAACAGCGCACATATCACGTGATCCCGTCGCAATGTGTAGGGATGGAATCAATGACGACGTGTGATAGAAAAATATTTTTTTTGTTTTAAATAGAAAAATTGTCTCATCGAACAGTAAAATATGCACTGGAATCGCTGGTAAAATCCTTCCCTAGACCCTGTACATATATTTCAATATGTCGCACAAGAATCCCAACTATCTGAATCTGGAGCTCGTGGGACTATGGAATACCTATTTTTTGAAATTTTGTGCTTATTGCGGATCCGGCGCTGATCCTGTGTCATTCACCGTGCTGTCGGTAGCCTTTCATAAATAAACAATGTTTAACTTATTGTTGTACGAAGCGCCTTTCCATTGTATCCACACGCCGCGAAACTCTCCCGAAGCACCCTTAATAATTTATTCAAAGGGTTGGTCGGTGGAATGCTCTCAAATATTCCGTTCTTTTAAATAAATCTACGCCGGATTCTAAAATTAGTAAAAAAAGGCTAAACGTAGGTACGTTTTCCTTGGAAAGTAAATTGAAAGTCGTTCTGTAAAATGAAGCCACTTAACAAAAATTTCAAAATAGCCAGGTTTTCTAATAAAAAAGTGGAAAACACTTAACAACACAACAAAATTTAGTTGATCGAATTTATGCGAATACCGCACAAGAGTCCCAACTGCTCCTAACCGCTTGGGGCTAGTGAGACTGTGGCATCCCAATTAGGGTATGTTTTCAGGCAGGGGAAGGAGATTGGGGGGGGGGGGGGGAGGAAGGTGGGAAGTATGAATATTTAGATGTGGTCATCAAAACTAATTCAAGCAAAGTTTCACTTTTGAACGGTGGCTTTTTTCTGGGGGCGAAGCTGAGAGCATCATCATCATCATCATCAGTATATTAATGCGTGAAGCAAAAACTTTGTACCCCTTTTTACGAAAATTGCGCGGATGGAGGAGTATGAAATTTCGCACACTTATAGTTTATATAGAGAAGAAGTGCAGAATGCTAATATTTTTTTAAAATTATGCATAAAAATACATTAAAAAAATATTACGATTATGGTCGAATGTCGACCGTTGGGCGACCACTAGTAATTAGGTGATTGATTTGTGATAAAAAATCAATCGAATAAAATTCAGTTGCGCACGGTTGAACAGTTGAACCCTCGATCTCCGAATTGCTTCGAGAATCTTACCCGTCGACCATGGAGGTCGTCAAAATGATTGAATGATGAAATTATCGAATAAAATTTGCAAATGAAACAATTCCAAATCAAATTCGAGCGATGGGTCGAGAGTCCGTCAGAATGCTAATATTTTTTTAAAATTATGCATAAAAATACATTAAAAAAATATTACGATTATGGTCGAATGTCGACCGTTGGGCGACCACTAGTAATTAGGTGATTGATTTGTGATAAAAAAATCAATCGAATAAAATTCAGTTGCGCACGGTTGAACAGTTGAACCCTCGATCTCCGAATTGCTTCGAGAATCTTACCCGTCGACCATGGAGGTCGTCAAAATGATTGAATGATGAAATTATCGAATAAAATTTGCAAATGAAACAATTCCAAATCAAATTCGAGCGATGGGTCGAGAGTCCGTCTGGATAGGTCAAAAGGTCTCCCTCAACCACTCTCTTTCTATCCGGCCCGCCACTTAGCAGGTGGGCAGACGCAACGACCGCCAAGACCCGGACAAATCTCACGCCATGAACCCGGGCACCCTTGCTAAGCCACCAAACATAGCGAACTACTTGGGGTGACCTATCGCAGGGGTGTTGGATATCCAATAAATGGTTCCCAGAGCAGCGATACTCATACCTGCCTCCCAAATTAAAATAACTTATGTGTAAAATATAGAGATATATAATACACAAAGTTAAATTAAGTCAAGCCAAAAAGGTCTCCTATATTAAAGTAACTTGGAGATGGAATTTTATTATATCTAAAAATTAATTTTAGATGAGGAGGAGAGGAAGATAGATGTATTAGTTTTCGATCTACGCGCTACTTCTATTCGGTATTTCTGAAGGGTATGCTAAAAATGTCTATATTGTAAGATTTTGTAAAATATTACGCGTTCGAAATTTCGTAAGCGGCCCAACGAGATTTGTCTTCTAAAAAGATCCGTATGCGCTAACCTTTTGTAGAACACATTTTCCACGAATCTTGCCGGTCACCGAAATAAAAATGGTTATTTTTTTAAGACCACTAACGCCATCTTCCCAATGCCGCTTAAAATATCACCGTATAACAAAACAACTTTTAGAACACGTCATGAGAAATACTTTACAGAATAGACGCCAGATGCCGTTGCACGAGCAGAAAAGATGAAAACACATAATTACACACGCATTAATCGTTTTAAAAATTAATTTTAATAATTACATGAATCGAATAATGTAAACTTCGAACATAAAGACAAGACTTTTAATGCACGTCATCACAACACGTTTTAATTGTAATTATTTAATGTTATTAGGCAGAAAAGATGGAGAGTTTATTTGTTTTAAAAATTGTCACGTAGAAACAATTATAATATAATTTAATCAATGCATTTAAACATCATTAACAAAAATTAATTGTTACAATAAATTTATTCGGATTTACAAATATTTTTAATTAAAATCTTTTATTCTAATTAAATATAAATGTTAATTATTGTTTGCATACTAAAAGTATCAAGAGTCACCAAAAGAGAGTTCTAATCGGTCACGTAGGTATTTTTTAATTAATAAATCGATGTTAGAAGAATGTTAAATTGTAATTTTCTTAGCGTACGTGATAGAAATAACTAATTATAATTATTTTATTGACAAAAGTATCGATTTCGAGACAGAAATATTTAACTCATTACAGGAACGATTTATTATTTTTGTTAGTGGTTCATAATTTGATCCAGGTATTTTATGATATTTTTTTTACATCCTTTTTTTGAATAAATTGATCATCGTTTTGTAGAAATTACCGATGTATAAATTTACTCAAAAACAATATTTTAGCTATAAACTATAATATGCGTGCAAAAGTTTCGTAACCAAAAGACAATGCAAAATAATAAGCACAAAAATATATTATGGTAAAAGCTGTCTGTCATGCGAAAGTTCGTACATCAACATGTTTTGATCGGTCGACCGTAAAAAACAAAGCCATTTCATGATTTATATTCCGCCCAATTACGCACAGGATATATTGAAAGTTCGGTTACTCAATTATAGCAAAAAAACATGCGATATTTCCTTGTTTTTCTAGCACAAAGGTAAGTCGTCTTACCTTGTAGTCGCCTGTGGCAGGTATTTTGGCGGGAACGAAATAGAAAAAACTATCACATCTGCATAGAAATAGGAACTTGATTCTTATTTTAAAATATGAAATGTTCGTCTTTTGTTTGACAGGAAGTAAACAGAGACTATTAACCCGATAGAAAGAAAATAGAGCTGGTAATTTGACGTTTGGTTTACATTTATTTCACAAATCGCTTAGGGGCGCTGCTGTGTCTTCGATTTTCTCCGCCAGTAGAGTAGGGGTAATAAAATTAGACAAAGCGTAGATATCTTAACAAAGTTCAATCTTGTCTTTGAAAAATGACCCTTATGACTTCTATAAATAGTACGCATGTTGGGAAAAACAGGACATTGGAAAGATACGTCTTTGATGTCGGCGGTAGTATGTTTTCGCTGGTATTCGGGAAACATCGGGAAAATCCGGAAGGTTGCCGTTAGGGGTGTATCCTATAGCACCCGGTGGTAAAGCAGTTTCCTTCTGCTGGGGAAATACAGTTTTTTACAAGAATTTGTCGCGAAACGGTCGCGTTGTGTCGATGTCTAAATTTGAAGTGCTGTTTTAGTGTTTTTATTTAATTTTTCATTTTCCGCTGGATACATCGCAACTATATTCGACAAAGGAAACGAAATATGGCAATCAAATACAGTTTTCAGCAAACTAAAAATAGTAATTGCTAATAAAAAGTAATATTTTTGTGGTGGTGAAAAGCGGTACATTTTAAGGCTAAGAAGCCCGACGAAGATAATGTATTTGTGACATTTGAAAATTTTAATAGAAGCCGAAGCTGAAACTAACACGTTTTATCGACTTTATATGAAAATTCGCCGACTCTATGGCTGTCAACTACGAAATGGCTAAAAGCAATGCATTATTCAAAACTAAATAATCATATATTAACAATAATTGAACCTCGTTGATTTTAATATTATGTATACATAATTGAGTAACACAATTTCATATACATGTCTACGAATTAATAAACATATCATTTTAACATAAAATTAACACAGAATTTACGCTTATTAAATTTTGTAATAAATAAATCAAAACTATTAACTCGTATCTACGACACTAAATTTAATGTTTATTTGAGCAATATCGAAATACCTTTAAAATTAATCACGTTCATACTTTTAAACTCCGATCGACTGATAAGATCATTAATACATAACAATGTTTTAATCTTTTGTTCCCAAGATCAAATTTTTGATCTGTATAAGAAAGTACACGCAACAATTTTTAAGGTTTTATCAAACTATGTTTCAGTCACAATTCCACACAACATTTCCATTTGAAACATGTTTATATGCTCTTTGATAAAGGCTCCTTTCCCAATAGACTTATTTCAAAACGCAAAAAACTTAAATCAGTAAATTGTTTGAGTGCGTTTGTACCACCGGACTATTGTAGTAACGTTATGTAGGGCATCTTCGATTTTTTGTTAAAAACGCACAAACTTTAAGTGTAATCATTTGTATCGAAGTTTCGCTTACTTTTCATTGTGTCGTTTCTCCCACGGGCTTTTTAAAATCGCTTGTCATTTGAACCTCACCTGGTAATCCCCCTTCACGTACTAACATATTTTTGGTATTTGTCAAATTTTCGAATCATGCTTCAGAGTGCTGATAGCTAACACTTGCTACAAGCTTAGAAAGCAGTTCTAAATGGAAACCTACAATCTTTTGTGCACTAATTTGACGTAATAATATAAATTTTGTCTTTTGCACATAAATAAAAAAATACTTTTTATAGTTGTTAATATCACACGCTAAAGCACTGAATGTTGTGTAAAGGATACAACAATGCTATTTATAAACCTTCATAACGTAACATTTCTCCACAACGCCAAGTATAATTTAACATTAATTTTGATTGCGAAGCAATTGCATGCTAGCGGAGTTCCTTTGCTAAAAACGTAACAGGTGAAATAATTCCCTCGAAAAATTCATTACAAATGCAAGTGCGCAATGAAAACCAATGGTTCATCTCGTATTAACTTCAGAATGCAAAGAAAATGTTAAGAATAATATCCACTCTTATCCCCCGACCTCTTGCAGGAAAAACCCAACCGAATTTCCGTGAAGTGAAGTGAATAAATTATTAAGGCTGTATTACCAACACCCAGACCGGAAGGTTCCGCGGGAGAGACAGGTCCGGGTAAAATATTTGTGCAGGTAAGGAGCACTTCTGGTGCATAAATTAATTGAATTCTCTCTACCCCGACAACTTCCCTCCGCCTGAACAGCCCCGACCGAATTATTGCTGCCTTTTTCAGGCCTCCCTTTAGGGTCCGCTTCTGCAAATGAAAAAGAGAGAAATACTGCGGTTGCGTTTAATCATCCTTCAACGAAGGCTGTAGATTTTTCGGGAATTTATGAAATTGTTACGTACATAAGAAAAATGATATTTCCATTGTTACATTTGAAATTTCATTATATAAACCACACGCCTTTACATTAATTGTACGTGGTACATAAGATACAGTAATCGGTTAGGTATTTACTTAAGAAAGAGGTTCTTGTTTGTGTAGCCTCGATATTCTCTGTTCTGCTCCACTATTCATAACAAAAGGTCTCTTTTGGTCTTGCTCTTTGTCTTTCTCTGACTATTTTTCTTTATATGTATTTTTACAAATCACCTTTCATCCCCTATGTACTCTCAACTTCCATTATCTATTGCAAACGTTATAATTATTTTCTCCGAGCTCTTCATTATTTGATTTATAATATTATAGTATCAGAAACACTAATGTTTAAATGTAACATGATATAGTCGGAAACAAAGGACCGTATTTGCAAATTATTGGTTAACCTGAAGAGTTGCGCTCGAGTTGTCATGGTTAAAATTGGCTATATTATGTGTATAGTAGTATTTATTTGGAGGCATTTACGCCTTAGCAACCATATTTAAAACTCATTTATAATGCTGCTTGAAGTTGGTACCATGTTTTAGCAGAAGTGCTTACATGTAAATTTATTATAACATGGACGTAACGTAGTTATTTATCAAAGCTGTAAAAAAAACATTTAGAAATGGTATGTTTTAAGGTTTTTTTTTTTTTTTTTTTTTTTTTTTTTTTTTAAAAAAAAATTAGAAATGTTTCCGCAGTGCTAGTGGAATCAACATTTTTTAGTTCTTAATATTAACTCTGGAATTACTTTCAAGGGGAGTTTTCCATCAGTGAGTGCACTTGTTACAATGTCAGGAGTCAGTGAGGACTGAACGTAGTTAAACCCTCTCTGTCTATCCCGAGAGAGAAATGGCGCGATGGTTTTATGGTTTCGAAATGATTATTTAATAAAAAAACTCTATGGATTCTCTATTGAAACAACTCTGAGTCCAGTAGGAATATTGAACTATCAAAGAAACCCCTAAGAAAATGTTCATAAAAATATATTTTTTATTTACGTCAATAAGTAAAAGTTTTTCGGTAATCTAAAACATTCAAAATTGTATCACATTGTCATGAGAATTCAAATAAGATTCGAAGTTTAACATTTTCTATTCATTGAAAATATCCAAGGTCAAATTTTCAATCGATTTTTCCTAGATTCGGCCTATTTTTCGCTTTCGCTATTCGCAGTACGCCGAGCAATGATGTTTAGAGAAACATCCTTCCCTTCTTTTATGCCCTTACCATATCTTACCCACGGAAGCCTCATTTGTAAGAGTTAAGGGATGGAAGGGTAGGAGGCTGTATGCCACAGGGTTTAAGGGGGGATTGGGGCCTTGAAATCACTACTCGTATCAGAGTATAGTATCAGCTGACTCACAACATATATTGAATTTATGGCGTGTTGTTGAGAAATCTGTGTTGTAGCAGATATAAGTGGGATTTATCTTTTCTTCGAGTAGGCAAAGGAGCGAATTTAATTTGATTTGGGTTTTTGCTTATTCTTTTTCTCTGGGACAAGTCATTTAATAGTGTAAAGTTTTATTCATTTCATGCGAATAATGCAACTGAATAGCCAGTTTTTGGCACAAGATGTTTCCGTCACGTACGAGTAGTTTTGGAGTCAGAAACTGGTTTCTTAAACTTTAAAAGACAATTATTAAATTTTTTACGAGAAAAACTCTCTTTTTATAACTTTTGAAGGTTATTCCCATCAACGTAATATATCATTGAAGAAGAAGATAACACTTTTAAATCTAAATGAAAATATGAAAGAAAACAAGACACAGAAAAACAGAAAAAGACAATGGTCGCTACTGGGACTCGAACCCAGACCTCTCGTCTAACCGGGACGGCGCGTTTTCCAATTTCGCTATTGCCACCTTCTGTCAAACCGTCATATTTGTCAATCTCATATTTCAAATATTTAGAATCATTAATATTATCTTCAACTAAATAATATGGAAAAAGAACTAGTTGAAGATAATATTAATGATTCTAAATATTTGAAATATGAGATTGACAAATATGACGGTTTGACAGAAGGTGGCAATAGCGAAATTGGAAAACGCGCCGTCCCGGTTAGACGAGAGGTCTGGGTTCGAGTCCCAGTTGCGACCATTGTCTTTTTCTGTTTTTCTGTGTCTTGTTTTCTTTCATATTTTCATTTAGATTTAAAAGTGTTATCTTCTTCTTCAATGACAATTATTAAATTAATTTTCTTATTTTTAATTAATTACTACGTAATTAAAAAAATGTTAACTATAAAAATATAAAATAGATAAAGTAATAGAATATTTTCTTAGTCCGCCTCACTAGGAAATCCTGTGCTGAGGCGAACTAGGTTTTGGAAAGAGAGTTTTCAGCGACTTCTGTAATTTGACTTAAAATTTTTTTAAACAACCCGTCGTTAATGTAGTTTGGTATTAATAAATTGATTCAATTTGTTTGGTACGTTCAGCACGTTAGTAGGTAATAATAAATCTTTAGATAATTTTCAGAAGCACTACCATTTGCTTTACTGTTTTAAAAGAAAAGGCGTCGGAATTATTAAACGCACTTGCAATTTACCCAAGACAATTTCAAAATAGCTTAGCAGGTTTTATCAAATAGATTTGAAAGCTAATCATCATTTAAGTTCTATGTTTAAACTCGGATTATAACAGGAAAGTTACGTCTCCTTGAAACATTTACTACATCAAAACCAATTGCATTTGAATTCTTTGAAAAATATATGTATGCCCGTAGAGTATGGGATAATAATAATTTATATTTTTTCTATCAAAAAAAATTCCAATTCCCGAATTTTTCGGTAACAATCAAGAAAAATACCCACATTGCAAGAATTATTAAAATGTTTGACCGATCGGGAATTGTCTTAGAAGCATCGGAAGCATCGTTTTCCGGAACTAAACCTGTAATCGCGCATAATAAAATAAATATTAAAAACATATGGCGCTTTTGGTGGCACCTTGTGTTTTTCTTGCAGGTTGAGGTTTTTACTCTCCTGTAGCAAATTAAACTTTGCTTTTATCTGATCTTACTTTTTATATTCTTCACTTAAATTCAAATAAGAACACATTTTTTCTAAATCAAGCAAAAGCAAGCTTATTTTTTAAAACAATTTGAATTACTGAAAAATATTATAATAAAAAAAATAGTAATAGTAATAATAATATGTTGGATGATTTTTATAGCGCCATTTTCGTGAGAAAATCACCTCAAAGGTGCTTAACCTACCTATGAAATTATGATTATCAATGTTAACCAAATATTAATGGGATTTTTGTGAATTCCAACTGCAACCGCAATTAGTATGCCTAATTACGAAGGCAATTGAAATTTTACACATCTGCCACGGTGATGGACACTGTGATACTATCCAAAACGTTGGCTAAAAAAGGAGGTAGCGCAACACGGCATAATACCCCAAAAATAAATCACGATAATAGTGTTTTTAAAGCTTATGACAGCGATGTGATCGCATTCATTTTTTTGTTTTTTTTTAAATTTTATTTATTTATGGTTTATTTTATAAAAGAATTAATTAATTAATTAATCATTATATTAATTGATTGTTCATTAATATAATGTTTAATAGGTCTGCAATAAATAATAATGACATCTTATGATATCTTTAAATTACGCATATTAAAAATAATGGGTTCCGTTGTAATGAAATTTTACGTACGTTTTTATTAGATATCCTTAGCGAGAGAGCCTCCTTTATGAACAGCATCCCTTGATATTGAATTCCCTCAAAGGGAGCCGGGATCATTAATAAATTAAACATTATTGTGTAAAACGGAATACGTTAGTCTTAGTTATTATTCCCAGCAGTACCTACCCGGCCATGGATATCTAAACCATTAATGGCGTAAATTAATTTTATTTGACAATTTTTGTATCGCCGTTTGGTAAAGAAAATCTGTAATTTGTAAGGCGACGCACCACGTCGTGTAAATTTTGTGATAATGTCGCTAACAATAACACTATGTATGCAGATGGCGAAAGGGTTTTATTTCCCGTTTAACATCAGCCACCTGTTTTGATTTATCCAAGAAAAAAAAAACTTCGCCAAAATTAAAAAAAAAATTATTTTGCGAAGCTCAGGCACAAATATTTTACGATAATTTTGTAAAGAATTTAATTTTCTCACGTTTTGTAAAAAAAAAAAAACAAAACTGAAAAGAGATTATAAAGTAGGAGATTTGGAAATTCAAAATAGTTTTTATATGTCTAATTTTTTATTTTTTCTGGGCTTATAAAAAGACCAATGAAAAACATATTCGACAATTTCAAAGGCAAATATGTGTTCTACTCGCAGTGTTTAATTAAAGCATTTAAAAGATCTGATTTTCAAATCAAAATCACATGATTTCACATTCTTAATAAATATGTCTTATTTTTCCAAGGGTACATAACAAAGACGACCACTAAAATTTAAACTTCACATGAGAGTTGGTTTATTTTCAAATTCGTTATTGCATTGTAAAATAAAACCGATTGTACGGTTTGAAACGTGCAAATTAGTAGTAACAACCTTCTCAGTAAATTGGCTGGGTAAAATATACGTAGGCGTATCTCACAAACTCTAGATAGAAATTTACGTTACTAACCACTGTGCCACCGAAAACATTACCGTACATCCTCCCTGTAGAGTTTTTTTATCACTGGTTCCACCCTATATATTATAAGGCGTATGCAGAATGAATTATTTATCATTAGAGAACATCTACCGTTATTTATTGCAGGTATATTCGCTATTTTCATACTCGGAATAAACAAAATTCGAAAGAACATGTATTAATCATGCCGCCATCAAAACACCGCGCCCGGTGATATGGGAAGGATTAATTGGGGAGTTGTTTAGTATGCTGAGGGCCGAAGGGTCGAAATTCTGAGAACTTTCCTGTTCATTTTCACTTGATTTCCCAAGAAAAATAACACATTTTTGCTGACACATTACATTACGCTGACCATTTTTTTTCACTCACAACGCAATTATCGCAAATGTCTTAAAGGTTTTTGATTTAAGTTTCCCGTGAAATAATAATAATTAATATTAAATTTATGGATAGTGTTTTAGACGAAGGTTAAAATAGCGTAAAAAGCTTAGTAATTGTGAGTTGTGGCACGAAACTTCTTATCAAAAAAGCTTTTGTGAAAATGTTAGTCCACTCTCAAAATTAAAGCTTACCGTTTACCGTCCCAAGATTAAAATCTCAGACCTTTACTCACAAAATCAACAACAACAAAACACACTTTGTAAAAAAGTCTTTTAATTTTGTACATGGTTGAAATGGATAATTCTAAATTTCTAGTCTCTTTTTGTGTGTTGTCGTGATTTTATTTGCAACTTTTCTGAAATATTTTCTTGGTATAAAAACGTTTTATAAGGGATAGGTTGAGATTTGCTATTTTTGGAAGGAGTTTTAAACACGCGAATGAACTCAAATATAAACGAGAATGTATATATGTGAAATGATTGTTAAAGTTTTCAAGCAATTATTTCAATCTTGTGTACCTATGTGCAAGCAAATATTGATCATATATATTATTTTATTGCAACCAACATGGGTGAAAAATATTACAGTATCAGTCAATGTTTCTGAGTAACACGTTTTTGGTTAAAAGGCTGTCACATGAAACCGTACAAATTACAAATATTATTGCTTTTCAGTGGGCGCCTGAATATAGGCAATCGTCTCAACACATTACAATGTCTGTATAAATAAAACTTCTGAGGGTTATGCGATGGTGAAAACAAAAATTAACATAACTTACCAACTAAACACCGCATCATTTTCCAGTGATATTTGCTTAATTCTGAAATAATTTTGAAATATGAATGGTACACAATTTTCAAATTTTCAAATTTATTGATTTTACAATTTTAGAAACCAACAGTACATCAACCTCCGTGGTCGAGAGGTAAGGCTTTAAACTTGCAATCTGGAGGTCGCTGGCGTAGTTATGTAAATTTCGGCTTAATCGTGTAAATTGTATTTAATTAATTTTTTTTCACAATTTATTAAAATAATACGTAGTATATTTGCGGCACAATCCAGTGTGGTAGTATCGCCCGTTTCAGTATCGCCCTGGTGCAAGTCCACCATTCAGAATGGAAATATTGCTTTAAATGACTTTAAACGTGTCTGATGTCTAGATCCGAATGGTCTAGTACTTCCCCACCTTTCTCTCCCTCATCTCCATCCACTCCCCACTACCTTCAGCTTCACAACATACCACAATCGTGGATGCCATAATCTCACTGGCTCCTTGTGCGGAATCCACACAAAATAAGATGAAATGAGTGGCAAACAGTTTTTTAGGTTTTAGAATTACAATGATCGGTACCAATTTCAGGTCTCTATTAATTTAGGTAAGTGACTTATATACATTTTACCAGGCCGGGTTAATACATATATTCTATTTAATGACTTGAAGAAAATATAAAGAAAGATAGATGCTTTCACACAAAAAAATATTACAATTAAAAATATAAAAATGTATGTATGTATTATGTATTGTGTATGTGTTTGAATTGCGTTATTTAGTGGAGCAGTGTGGGTGCGCATTAACAGTAATGTTTTTTTTTTTTAATTTTTTTTTTTTTTAATTTAATGAAAAACAAATACTTTGTGTAACACCACTATTTAATTAACAATATCAACATGTTTCGAAAACTATGTTTTCTTCGTCAGGATAATAAGTTAATAAAAAATAACAAAAGACAAACAAGTTTAGACTAATTAGAACATAGACAAAATATTAGAAAGGAGAGGTGATTAATTACCTAAAATATATCATAAAAAAACAATTATATAAAATAAAATATAAAAATTATTTTAGAATGGGTAAAAAAATTACATTAACATAATAAAAAATCTTTTAAAAACAAAACAAGAAGTCTAAATAACAAAATAAATTATTATAAATATAAGTATTAATACGAAAATAAATTTAAAATATGTTTTTTTTTAAAAAACGTTTGGTTATTTTTAATATTTAATTTACTATTAACACTTTAATTAATCACTTCTCCTTTCTAATATTTTGTCTATGTTCTAATTAGTCTATACTTGTTTGTCTTTTGTTATTTTTTATTAACTTATTATCCTGACGAAGAAAACATAGTTTTCGAAACATGTTGATATTGTTAATTAAATAGTGGTGTTACACAAAGTATTTGTTTTTCATTATATTAATGATGACGCCACAAAGTAAATTTGCCTATTTTGAAGAAGTAATGTTTTTATTAAATGACGGCAGGGAATCAAAAAATACGTCAAGGGTTGAGTTGGGATATGAATAATTTATGTTATTTTTACACTTTACTTATTTAAAAATAAAAAAGGCTCTAATGGGAGATTCGGTGGCCCCAACAAAGGGAAAGAGGCTTGTCGTGTGTTACGCATTTGAGTTATAATGTGATGTCTATGATCGATATGAGGATAGAATTAGGTCGAAGGTCGGCAAACCTTAAGGTACCCACATTCGTTCATACTCGACGGTTTTACGCTAATTCGATGGCTCGATGTAAAAAAGATTCACGCAGCCAAGCACGCTTCCAAATCAACATGTTCGATCTAGCCAAACCGTCGAGCATAAATATACGAGTGTAGAATAAATACTAATCAATACTAGTACTTACTTCTGATTTTTTTTAAATACATCTATTTGATTTTTATGACAAAAAAAAAACTCTCTTTTTATAACTTTTGAAGGTTATTCCCATCAACGTAATATATCATTGAAGAAGAAGATAACATTTATAATCTAAATGAAAATATGAAAGCAAACAAGACACAGAAAAACAGAAAAAAACAATGGTCGCAACTGGGACACGAACCCAGACCTCTCGTCTAACCGGGACGTGCGCGTTTTCCAATTTAGCTATTGCCACCTTCTGTCAAACCGTCATATTTGTCAATCTCATATTTCAAATATTTAGAATCATTAATATTATCTTCAACTAGTTCTTTTTTCCATATTATAGGCAAATACTCTTTTTATTGGAAACAATCAATCTAAGAATTGGTTTGTAACCTGAATAGCGTCTCGGATAAATGTATCCGAATTTATTCATATGGAACTATTGACTTTATGAAAGTCTAAATGAATATTCAATTTTTATGAGAAAAAACTCTCTTTTTATAACTTTTGAAGGTTATTCCCATCAACGTAATATATCATTGAAGAAGAAGATAACACTTATAATCTAAATGAAAATATGAAAGCAAACAAGACACAGAAAAACAGAATCAGAATGTTATCTTCTTCTTCAATGATACATCTATTTGAATTTAGATTTTGTTTTCGTGAATGATATAAGACACATCTTGGAAGTGGAAATTAACCCGCTTCCCGATATCTGATCTAGTTGAAACTCGGTAATCAGACTCGTTGTCAATAGAAATGTGTTCTACGCTGCGCACGCATGCGCATTCACAAGCATTTCTCTAAAATTGGCTACTAGCTGGCCCAAGATATGGGCTGAAAATTGAAAAAATATGTATTTTAGTAAATTATAATTTTTTTTACAGATTGAATTTTTCATTTTCATACACGGCCTGTGAGAAAAAAGGAAGATCGTCGATGACGCACGTATGAGGTCTCGCTGTGACTAATATATGTACGATATAGTTTACTAAATAGTTTTTTTTGGTGACATTTTTTCACCACAGTAAGATTCGTTTTTAAATTTGTTATAATAGGTTTAAATTATACCTACTTGACTCGTGGTCAAAAAAGTTTGCCTTTTACCACCAAAAATAATATGTGAGCCACAGAAGTTGGGCACCAATTTGTGGTAATTGATTCTCCCAAAAAAACTTGCTGATATTAATTCTGGTATTTGCGTGATCATGAAATATAAAATTATTTGCCACCAGATACATTTTATGAGTACAGAGAGATATAAAGGTAATTTGCTAACGCTTGGAAAGAAGTCATAATATCACACAATAATCTGCGAGTGGGTACCAGCAGAATGTAAAAATATATAG
The DNA here is from genome assembly GCA_936435175.1 of Glyphotaelius pellucidus. NCBI lineage: Eukaryota > Metazoa > Arthropoda > Insecta > Trichoptera > Limnephilidae > Glyphotaelius > Glyphotaelius pellucidus. Next base: position 6,636,037 of record OW386548.1, on the reverse strand, counting down.
CGATATCATACCCAAACACCTTTTAAAATGCGTCTTATCAAGGTATCTGTGATCGTTAATATATAACTTTGTGCTTTTTTTCAGATTTTTTTTGTTAAAATTAAACAATTTATTGTCGTCACTTCTCAAATTATATTTATGTGACCGATTACTTAAAGTATTGTAAGCAAATTAGTGTCAAAAATACTCTTTGCAAATGGTTTCCGTAATATTTAAGCGTTTGAATGAAACATTTCCATCGTCAAAGAAATAAAGCAGTTTTAATAGTTGTAGAATGGAAATAGGAAAACAAATCAAATACACGAACCTCACGTTCACATAATTTGTTACTGGAATTGGCTCATCGCGGAATTGGTGTTTTATGAAACTTTTTCAATAATCATAATGGAAATACCAAGTAAGGAAGTCATAAGTCTGGCGATTAAATTCAAATCACTTCGATATGAATAAATAATCAATTATATTCGATACGATATAAAGAAAATTCAAGTCATTGAAGTGTGCTTGGAACTATTATTTGTTGTGGCGAAAATATTAATAAAATATCAGAAATGAGAGTGTTGTCAAGTTACCGTTGGGATTATAATACTTTTTGAAAAACAGGTATTTCGGCTTTAAAAATCATTCGATTTCAGTTAACTGGTATTTGATTTGACTTCTGTGGTTATCATTAAAATATCTGCCAGATTTTCCTAAAAAAACAAACTGATTTGTGTATTAAGCAATCGCGGAGAACATGCGAGCATTCTAATATAATCCTTCTTAGAATTAATTGCGATGCCATTTTGACCTGTATGCTTTGAAAAATGTGTAAATAACAAAATCAGAATCGCTATCGTTAATAACGTCGTTAAAACTTCAAATTCCACCTTTGATTTTATGATTTTTTTACGTTAGCTCCACGTAGAGCCCTAGATTAGAAAAAATCCCTCAGGGCCTATGCCATCTTTGGGGATACTTAGGAAAGGGAGGGTATTTTTAGGAAAGAAAGGCGAGCGAGTTCTGGAAAGGAAAAAGGTATGAGAAGTGGGTAGGAATCTGGGGGTCAGTGTGTCCAGGAGTGACGGACATATGAATCCATCTCTCTCACTGCGGTGTAGGGCGATCGTCAGAGAGGGTCCCGCTGAAGAGGCAAAGTCTCTCAGACATACCCGCTACCAAGATCCGGACAAACCTACAGCTCAACCTCAACGTAACTTTTTTTTAATCTTCTTAGCAAGTAAAGTAATTTTTCAATGGATCGAAAATTAATGTGTAATATCGACCCCCTAGACAAAAAGATCCAATGACCTTTAAAGTAGCTAGCGATTGAAACTCATTGCAAAATACGCAAACTTCAAAGAAATTAGCGAAATACCGTGATTTTTCGTAATTTTATTTTCTATGTTCGATAAACATGAAATCAAAACAATAATAATTTAACATAAAACGAAATCAAAGCTTCTTTTTTTGTGAAGCACAAACCTAAAATCATACGATAAAAGTGACGATATCAAATATAATAATTTCGTTAGTCTGTTATGTGCGTGATTCCTGATAGAAATTATTCAAATTTATTGGACACATATTTGCTTTGAATTTAAGTGCCATTTTCAACATTGGAACTGCTTGTGTGAAGAATAATTATCCCAAGCGATAAGTAGGTACCTACCTACCAATAATATAATATTTTGACAGAAGATTATGTTAATTGTCTTTTTCCAAATTTTAATTATAAAAGCTACGATTTTTCATGCGTCTTTAAATAATTAGTTTTAAACAATCAAAGCGATTATGAAGAATTTTTAAATGTAATTATTATTGTCGTGCGATCAAGTATCAGGTAAACGTAAAGGCGACCATACCGCATTACTAAACACTTTAATTTTTGCAATCCGTGAAAATCAATATCCAGATCCAGAGTGATAGAAGCGCAAGCAACCTAAGAGGTCACTAAGTACAAATGTTATCTGAAGTTCTAGCACGGTGAAATCGATAACTTTATAATATCGAATCGATAGGCGTAACTTCCGTTGATTTCATATCGATGTCCTAACCGTTGTCAAACTGAACAGGGAATAAATAGGAAATCGATATACGTCGGCAACACCGAAGGTAATTTCTATGATTTGACACTACGAAATGTCAAACGCCAAGCAATTACGAAAAAATATGAATAAATTGGCAATGTTGAATTGACATACTAACATAAATATGCATTTGCAGTCCGAATTTTCTTTTTAACTTTAAATGGGAAATAATTATTTAGTAAAGTCTGTATTCGTATTTCAATCATTTTCGTTTCTCAAAGATGAACGGAATAAATTGATTGCGTCTTAGATACATTATATAAGTCTATGGATCGCAAACACGAGATCTTTAATTTCTAAGAGTTTTGTAAGTTTATTGAATAAGTCAGTAATTTAGCACATCGAACGACATAATTTAATAAAAAATATGTTTATATTGATAGTTAAGCGAAATTTATCTGATTCTACATAGGCCGGGCTAAAAGTTATCAATCGTCGGTCGGAATATCTGTTAACTATCGTAGACCGTGCTCGCAAATATTGATAACTGGCCATAGCTGACGGATTTGGTCAATATCGTATTGATGTGGGGTTTTATCGATCGGTTTCATGCCAACTCAGAAATAAGTCAACTCAACACCTCTTTGAAAAGTCATTAAAAGCTATGAAAAAAAAATTAAAAAATTGCCCATAACCTAACCTATTAAACCAATATTTTTTTCCATCACTTTCACTCGATTTCATTCTGTGTTGTTCCTTATCGATCGACCCTGCTAGACATCCTGGAACGTCCCTGATTTAAACGGTTTGGACTATTTACACTAGTTGTATTGGAAGCTACGATGTTTGTGTGGTGCGTTGTGTTGCGTGGACTAAAATGTTATTGTCCTGATATAATGGGGACATAAATAAGATCCTACGGTCCTAAGGCCGCCACCGGCAGATCCCAGTCTGGGCTGGAGTCGTTAAAGAAACACACAACCCTTCTCCCTTTATGCGTTCCGGTGAGTTACGAAAACAAACATTTATTTCGTCATAACAAAGGTTTAGGAGAAATCTCAAACGTGCTTTAAATAAATAGTGAATTTTATATTATGTAACACTCTCTTTCGGGTTTTATTATTCGGTGGGACGAGCATCTGGAGGCCGAGGCTCTTTATGATGTTATTCTTATATTAGCTGAAGTTTTCAGCGTTGCCAGATGTGTATAAAAAACAAAGCCACCCACAGACACCCTTATATATAAAATATAATGAGTAGATAGATCGATCGATTTGATTAAAACTTAACTTAGAATAAAATTAAAACTAGAATGACAGGTTTTGGATAATTTTGCAAATATTATTTATTAACCATGAATGCAACTTATTTAAGCTTTTTTCCATTTGCAACGTTTCTTGAAATGGTTTAAGGAGACCAAAACTTCTTGTCCTTCCCTTTCCCTACTTTACAAAAAACAGAGTCCCATTGTCTCTGTGAAAGTGAATAACGTGCAATTACAAAGCATATTCCACATTGTCACTTTTAAGAACTCCATAAAATCCAATAATGACTCTGGATTTTGCCGGAAAAATTTGATGTTTACCTGTTACAATTTGGTAGGCGGGAATGGGTACCGCCGCCCCGGGAACCTTTATTGGATAACCAACACCTCTGCCATAGGTCACCCCAAGTGGTTCGCTACGTTTGGTGATTTAGCAAGGGTGCCCGGGTTCATGAGGTGAGGTTTGTCTAGGTCTTGGAGGTGGATGACCAGGACACACTGAACCCCAGATTCCTACCCACCCTTTAAACCCTTTTCCTTCCCAGAACTCCCTTCCCCCACCTTTCCTTAAAAAAAACCCTCCACATAACATCCCCAAAGATGACATAGGCCCTGTGGGAAATTATTTTCCTCAGGGCCTCCTGTGTGGAGCTCATGTTAAAAAAATTGTTAAACATCAAATAATAAAAGAACTATAACAGTTGTAACGAATTTATATCAACCTTTGCGGAAAGCGCGACACGGCCCGCTGACTCCGCACTAGTTACGAAAGATAAATAATTCTTCTAGATACACCTCAACCTTACTGAAAGGGACGACACTTCTTGCAATGAGTATCAGCTACTGAGCGTAGAACTCGTGGAAGAGTTGATACCTCTCGCTACGTACGTATCAGGTCTTGAACCGACGACGTGCTCGTGGTGTTTGCTGGTTCAAGGCCGTGCTTCCGCTTAAAGAGGCTGCCCGCGGTACCTCATTCGTGGTACATCAGCAGGAGGACGATCCACTGATTGGTGAACTGTAACATGACCAATACAAAATCTACGATGTCCTCCATTCGTAGACCACGATGCCGTGTTAGGTGTGAGCGAAAAACTATTCGAGTTGGTGTGGTTTTGTCTCGTTACAGTGCTTATTTTAAAGTCTGTTCCTACAAAGCCAAAAGGAAAAAGCTCACTCTTTCAAACTCACATTAATCATTTGGCAAACGTAAAGAGAAGAACCTTTTGCTACAGCGAACCAAAATAAATCCTTTGAACACTCCATTTATTTATTCAGTAAAATATTATACATTTATATACATTATTTATGAAATGCTTTGACTGTCCAACTAGGTTGATTCCCGTTTTAGAACAGTCAAATTAGGATTAGTGTGAACATTTGGAACATGATTTGTAAAAAAAAGAGGGAAAATCGAGGAATATAAAAAAAGAGAAATAATCGACAATAATTTAAATCGACAATATAAAAAGGCCAAAAGTAAATGGTACATATATTGTGTGTAATGCAATTATTTGCGAGTTCATTAATTGACCTGAGCGTAGCGAAGTCCTTGTTTTGAATTTCATCTGTCAGTAAAATTGTTTAAACGTCCCGTTTTCGTTTCAAGATGGTGGCCGTTTTAACGGTTCATTAAAAAAAATCTTTTTTCAAATGTGAAATTGTTGTGTTTATTTGAATTTTCTTATTTGCATTTTTTCAACATTATGGTACCTACCTGCCTTAATAAAGTTTGAAAAAAAATGAATTAATACGCGCACATTAGAAACTTACTTTTTTAGACGGTAGATTTATTGTTTACAAAACCACTAGAATACTTTGTTTTTTGTTTTAAACGTGAAAATTCTTCTGGTTTATAATCGTCCCGAAAAATAATTTACATGCCCACACGTCGAAACCATTAGCCGAATGTTAACTTACTAATTAGGGCAACTAAGAGAATTCAAAATATGCCTCTAAATTACAGAGTAATCTCTCTGGAGAGATTATAATGTGCTTTAGCATGAACTTTACTGGGATTTCACAAATGAAACAATATTAACTCGAAGCACACATTATTTGTGGAAAGTAAACCTGCCTTTATGCGGTGTAATTGAAGAGATTTTACGTAACGTTTTGTAAAAGGTATCTGTGGAGGACAATTAAACTGACTGGATTATTATAAATATTGATTTTGGTTAAATTATGAAAATTTGCCACGAATGGGTACACTTTATATACATTAATTTTGGAGGCGAATAAGGATACCACCGCCCCGTGAGCAATTTAATGGATAACCAACACCCCTGACCCTGCCATAGGCCGCGCCCCCCGTGGGTCACTACGTTTGGTGAGGTTTGACCGGGTCTTAGCGGCGGTCGCTTTTGCCTACCGACTGTGTGGCGGGTCGGATCGGGAAAGACTAGTTGAGGGAGACCTAACCAAGACGTCTCCTGCCGGACTCTCGACCGACCGCACTGGGAGGGATGGATTAATATGTTCTGCATCTATCCACCCCTTTTTCCTTTCTAGAACCTCCTCTCCTTCCTTTCCTTAAAAATATCCCATCACAGTGCATCCCCAAAGATGACATAGGCCCTGAGGATTTTTTTTCCTCGGGGAGTTAACGTGAGAACAAACTTGGGTATGTGGCAAAAATTGATGAAAATATTAAACAGTACTCACACAGATGCATTGCTTGTATACAGATAAATTGATAAAATAAATCACTTTAGATATAATAAATAGAACACACTCTAAAACTTGTTGAATAATAAATACGATCAACGTTCGCTTAGAGGAGGGTTTCCTCCCACAAAACATTGACAAAACTTCGGGGAGTGGCCACAAAGTATTTGCGTCGCTCAAGGAAATTAAAAAAATATATATTGTGACACGCTTCTACACTTGACCGCTTTTGCAAGTAGGTAAAAATTAAAAAAAAAAATCATTAAAAAAATGTTAACCTGGAATTTCATAATAAGTTTATTTTTTCTCATGTACTTGTACTATCTTGTAGAATCACCTTCTGAAATATTATCTTACTAGCTTTTCCCCGCGGCTTCGCTCGCATGGTATTACGGGAAATTACTGTAGCGGTTGAACTTATCAATTATACCCCCTCCTCCCCACCCCCACCCCCTCCCGAATTCCATACATTCATTCCCTTACATTCAGTTTTCAAACATCTCGCCTGCCACCTAAATTTCATAAAGCTATAGCTCAAAGAAAAAAAGAATTATCCAATTTTGTTCATTCGTTCGGAATTTATGCGCTTACAAACATTTCGGATGTTTATTTTTAAAAATATTATAAAAAATTACACTATTTATTCAGTTCATTTATTCAGTCTTTATAATCGTTACGAATTATATTTTTAATGTAGGAACTGACATTTATTCCAAAACAGAAGCTTGTCCAAAAAAATAAAACATATTCTAATATTTGAATTTTCTGAAGCAGTAGCAATCGTTTCCATGGAAACGATTTTTTTCTGACGTTAGCAAAAATTTGCTTTAGTTAGCGACAGAAAACGTATAACAAATATAATATATTAATATTTATAATTTCATTACGCCAGAGCTTACCATCATATACAAAATATAGTCTGCGCATATAATTTAGCTTTCTATTGGTGAATGAATTTTTAAAGTCTTTATATTGTGTTATGCGTGAAAAGGTCATAAACAAACTCGAGCAGTTTCGCATTTATAATATTAGTATGGATTGCACTTTACCCCCGGACACCTTGAATTTCCATTTAGTACAAAAATATATATTTGAAAATTATTCCAAAATAGAATTGTTCAACAAGGATTTCTCGTTCCGAACTATCAAAATCTAAAACAAAGTGCTTTAGGGATAAAGAGGATTGAATAATTTCACAAACTACTGCATACATATCGTGGAATAACGGCAAAAAAAGTTAAATGGGAAATTTGGCCAAATAATGCAGTTTTATTACGTTGTTTACACTTATAAACTGGCAAAACACACTAAGTAGTGTTACATTTTATTTTTCTATAATTTTAAAAATAAATTTAAATTTAAGTCGTATAAGAATACCTTTGTGCTTGCAAAAAATCGATTTGCATATATAATGCCCACTTGTGGATATGCACTATTATCTGCCCTTATCATTTCTGACAGAAAACTTTAACTCTACTTAATTATTTTTGGTTGCAGACGTTTCGCGTGTCTATACTTCTGTAAACGTCACACAACTTTTAATGTATGTTTTTTGGTAGTGTTTTTTAGTTCGAGTGGAATATAACTTTTGAAGCAGATGTAATGCAAGTGGGCAGTGCATTGAAAAGAAAGTGAAACAGTCAATTTTAAACAAATAACTAACGGACAAAAAGCTCTTAATTGAGGGTTTTTTGACAGAACAAAAATGTTTGGCAAAATATACTACCATTTTGAAAATAAACTTAAAAACAGCCTATTCGTAATTAAAAATCAAACAGACACAAATAAAAAAACATATTCTAAATTGAACAAACTGCATAATATCATATTTTTATATCAACATAAACTACAATTTCATTTGATAAAATTTTTGAAGTTGGTGCGTAAACAGCTATTTTAGAGTTAACGTTTTTTGCCAATATACCCACGATATGTACTTTTGGGATATTTTCTGACGGCAATTCAGACTTTGTAACCATCAAAACTATGCAGTAAACAAATGATTAATCTTTTTTTCAAACTTCGCAAATTCATTTTGTGGCGTCAAATAGTGGTGTACACAAAGTTATTTTTTTCATTAAATTAAAAAATTGATAAATCGGTTATTTCGTGGAAAACAGAAGAAGAAGATACTGTTCATCTCTACAGCGGGAAAATTTAAAACAATCTGCATTCTGCGACGCTTTTTGTTTGAAATAAAACAAATTACTCTGCAGGAGAACTTGTAACGAGCTTTCAACGTGCACTCTTTCCAACCTACCGAAAGTAACATAAAATTCCGCCGGTGTATGCTGCAATGTTTTAAAAAATAAGTATTCTACGAGTATAGCCGGGTTGAATGTGGAATACCCTTTGCAGTAGGTAAGGCTTGCAAGGATCCAAGGTACTATTATGCATGGTTAGGTGGGAAAAATAATACAATAGAGAGCTTACAATATTGTTAGAGCACGGGCGTAGAAGTTCCTTTGTTACATTTATGAAAAAATTGCTCTCTTTGTGAAGTACTTTATCAGTTAAGATATTATCATTTACGCGATAAACAATTCTATTAAAGACAAAGTGGTAAGCAAGTATTCCGGTTTTAATAAAAGATAGCGTTAAGGCATGTTTAAATCTCTCGAAACAAAGATTAAAAGAAAATATTATTAAAGAATTTCGTGAAAAGAAAATTGCTATTTTTTAAGTAAGTGAACTATATATTGAATAGAATAACAAAGTCTGTCTGGATGACAGTGGCTTTACTACTGATAACACTTAGTACGAGTTGTTCGACAGAATTTGAACAATTAACAAATTTGAAAGATAACTTTCGTGATCCGTCAAAGTTTGTTATTATTTCATCGTGAGTCCATTGTTTCACAGTACTTTATAATAACAGATCTTTAATAGGATTTTTGTAGAACTTGAGTATTAATTTTGAAATTTGGTGAATTGGTCAAATTCTGTGGAACAATCCGTTCTTAATTTTTAATTGCCATTTTTTCGTAGTAGAACTCCGAAGTTGCAGAAAATTTCAACGTTGTTCATAGGCACAAAATAAATTTTTAGTCACTTTAATAACCGTTCATCACAAATTAATAGTCGTTTTTTAGTTGTGTGAATTTAGAACTCGTTTATAAGTAAGGCCCTTAGTGCAACACGGCATAATACCCCATTTAAACCTCAGCCTTGTTTAACGCTTTTTTGTTTTTGTTTTGGATGGTGCAAAAGTATGCCTTTAAGAGGAACGAATGCGCGGTCCATTTCGGCCAGTTTCATACAAATCTTAGATTTGGATTTGAGATCAAAATACCCAACCAACTGAACCAACTGAAAAAATATTTTTGTAATCAAAAGGTGTATTAAACATTTAGTACGGATGTGAGCTACTTTATTTATTTTTGCGTTAAATTAAAAGATTTTAGTGTTTCATGATTTTAGAGGTAACTTGAGCAATTATTTGTGTGGAAATTAAAAACAATAAAAAAATAATTTTACTAAAATTATCTTGAAAATATAATGAAACATAAAATAAAAATTAAGAAAAAAAATCATTTTGATAGGTGTAAATTTAAAATACAAATTACCTATTTACGGCGGAACAAAAATTTGTCATTTAAACATTAAAATTACTACCCCAAAAATGCATTTTTAACAATGTTTTATATTTTATTTTATTTTCATTATATTTGTAAAATAAAAATAGTAAAATTATTTTTTTTAATGATTTTCGTTTACTCACAAATAATTGTCCAAGTTGCCTCTAAAATCATGAAACTCTAAAATCTTTAATGTACTTTAACTTATAATTTAAAGCAAAAATAAAAAAGTAGCTCATATCCGTACAAATATTTATTTGATATAACTTTTGAATACAAAAATAATTTTTCAGTTTAGTTGGGTACAAAATTAAAATTTGTTAAATTTGATTGAAAAAGATGTGGTTTCGTCTGAAAACATCCCTTAGTTAAAGCATGTACTCGTCAATGTACCTTGCATATCGCCCCCTCCCTCAGGAATAGTTGATTGGTCGGTAGATTGCTTCTGCCGATGGTTTTATTCTCCGGCCTTTATGGGGAGGCTGGACCGACTGCACTGCGTTATACTGGATTATTCATCCATCCCTGAGGGCGCCGCGGTGAAAGCAATAAACTTCTACGTGAAAAACCTCTAAACCGACAGCGTTAGTCACTTCATTTAAGCGTTTGAGATGTGCAAGATACTTGTTTACTTGTAAAGTATCTACAGCGCACATCGTGTGGGAGTACTTTATCGTGCGGTAGGCTACATTATCTTTGATTCAATTAGATTAGTAGGTACCTACCTAAATAAAATCAATTTATTCTTCTTTTGTACATTATTATAGTGTCACCATTAAAGTCATTTTATTATCTCAATTAATCTCCCATGAAAGTTTCGATTATTTCGAAATTATATTAAATACCCTTTGTATTAGAAAAATGTGCTAACAGGGTTGTTTTCGCAACCGGAATTTGAACGTGAGGTGGAGTAAAATATTGGGAGCGTAGGTTCGGATTCTACCGGCTGCGCCAAATGTCATATACGCGCCAAATGTAATATACGCGCCAAATGCAATGGCTGCGCCTAAATGTATAGTATGCTTGTCGGAGGGTAGTACTCAATAATTAATATACGTAGTATTGTACTGGTATTTATTAGGAAGCTGCTTATAGCAAAAGAGGCCTACTGCTGTCACGCATCACCTTTTATAGCCTCTCGCAAGCATACCATCTCACTTGCTCTCATATACATTCACACACACACACCAAAAAATAAAAATAATAATATTAAATTACATTTATATAGTGTAATTCAGTGACTTTATTGAGTTGTTGTGAATACGCCCGCAAAGGTTTGTATATATGATGGTGAAATCTACGAAATTTGTATAAAAAATTTACAATTGGGGGCGTGCGAATTGTTTGAAAAATGTATGTATTTCATATAGTTTAGCCGCAGGAAGGGAAGGATAGAATTGGAATGGAAATCCGGGAGGGAGGAGGGGCAACGAAGGAGGAAGTGTTTAGCAGATGGGTGAACGAAGGAGGGGGAAGGCGGGGAAGTGGAATGAGGGAGGAAAACACGGAAAGGTAGTCGGTTCGCGAGATGGGTGAACGCGGGAGGGGAAGACGCGGGAGGGGGGAGGGGGGAAGGTGGAAGTGAAATGCGGGGAGGAAGGGATCACATGAAGATAATGGGCGGGAATTAGGGACGCATGGAAAAGAACACTCGGGGAGGGGTGACGGAGGGGTGAGGGACGAGGGAGGGGTAGAAGGAAGGATTGCAATAGTACCGGTAGGGATAGCACGGAGTAAATTTGGAAAATCAATGCAACTCACACGGACAGCTGCATGTGATCTACTCACGCGTCGGAAATAATTTTTATTCATGTACGCATCAGATGGCAAAACAAAAAAAATATTGTGCATCCAAAAGCACTTTACTATATGGAATTAAAACACAAACACTTCCTTTCTTTTAGTGGCATATTGCAACGCATGTCAGGTAGTTGCTAGTATTTCTATCTAGAAACATGTATGTGTAATAATTATAAATAACATTTTATATATTTTTCTTCGAAAATCGATGACTGAATGATATTCCTAAATTATATTTGATCACATGTTTTAATAAATATTTTTCCTCTTGCTATCAATCAGCCTCCTCGTGGTTTATTTACAATCAACATCACTTTCTGTCGAATTGATTCATGCATTTTTAATTTAACGTTTTTTTAAATTCTAGAAATATTCCATATGTTTTTTCCTCAAAATCCATTTTATTAATTCTTAATTGTTATTACATCATTATTAATTTTGTTTTTGAAGAGTTTTATTTTTATAATTCGCTACCGGTTTTGAGACGTCTGTGTCAATCACTATCATTTTTAAAATTAACTTAAATTATGCGAGTACAGAAATATTAATTAGCTATCGTTGGGGGTGGAGGTTTGTAGGCGGGTGAATGAAATGAACGTTGTCAAACGAAAGGAAAAAGAAAGAAAAATATCTTCTTATTTCTCTACTTGTATCCATTTTGGGAGGCGGGAATGGGCACTGCCATCCCAGGAACCATTTATTAGATAACCAACCCCTTGACATAGGTCAATCCAAGTGGTTTGCTTCGTTTGGTGACTTAACGGGGTTGATGGGATGAGGTTTTTTTTTTTTAAATTTAAAAAGAAAGACAAACATTCCCGGGTTACGAATAACCCAACAATGTTTGAAAATCTCCTACTACCACCACAGAAAGCCGAAAATGTTGCTTGTGTTGTGACGGAGGACTTAGCCAGCCGAGCCAACACGGGACGCCCGGGTGGAACCCAAACGCGATGCCCACTTAACCACTGACCGGTCAAACCGGTTTATCTAGGTCTTGGCGGCGAATGCGTTTGTCTACCTAATTTTTTTTTTACATGAGCTCCACTCAGGGGGCCCTGAGGAAAATAATTTCCCTCTGGGCCAAAGTCATCTTTGGGGATACTGTGTGGAGGGTTTTTTTAAGGAAAAGAAGGGGAGGAGAGTTCCGGGATGGAAATGGGTTTAAGGGGTGGGTAGGAATCTGGGGTTCAGTGTGTCCTGGTCATCCGCCTCCAAGACCTAGACACACCTCACCCCATGAACCCGGGCACTCCCCGGATCGGGAGAGACTGCTTGAGGGAGACCTGATTTAGACCTCTTCATCCGGATTCTCACGACCCATCGCCTTACACCGCAGTGGGAGGGATGGTTCCATACATCCGTCACTCCTAGATTCCTACCCAACCCTCACATCTTTTTCCTTCCCAGAAATTCCTCTCTTTCCATTCCTTAAAAAGACCCTCCACACAGCACCGCCAAATATGATATTTTTCCACAATAATAGATAATAAATAAATAACAAGTGTACTTTATAAAATAAGTTTAATGAATACAAAAAGAATATTACTCTCCTCTTTTCTGTTCTAAACATAAAATATATAACGGGTGACGTCATACTGGCGTTTTGCACGTAGCGGTGAAAAATTATAAATAATATAAAAGTCAGAGAGAGGTTGTACGTACGTCATCCTCTTCCTTCTCACACGGCTTGTATGAAAAAGAAAAATACATAGGATACTAGAACTATACTAGGCCATATTTAATTATTCGTTTTCCAACAATCCCGTGCTGCACGCCACTCGGAATGAGGGGTGTAGCCTGAAAAATCCGCACATGTTTATAAATAGAAAGATTAACACAAATATTATTCAGCTTAACCTGGATTCTAAAAATAAAACCGGTGCATTCGGCCCCTTCTTGCTCCTGAAACGAGCTGTTTGTGTTTGAGTCGGTTCCTACCCTCAGCCTGCCGGGTTGCCTAGTTAGTGCCTAGTGCCTACTGCCTGGGGGGTGGCTGCTAGGGGAGGGTAATCGCACACCGTAACAAGGGGGTAAAACTCGGTCACGAGGGCAATGACAGCCGGAACTGGTCGATATTATTTTAAACTATTTCTGAAATATTTTTGCGAGGATACATATCATTAAAATTCTACAATGAAACTGGGAAATCTGTATTTTATTTTGCTATTATTTAAATAATAACGTGATTATTATAATTATTATTTTTCTTGGGATGGGTTGTTTAAAAAAAATTTAATAATTCATCAAATATTTCAAGTTTTTTTATAATTTTTTTTATATGAATACCACACAAGAGTCCCAACTGCTTCTGTGTGGAGCCAGTGAGATTACGGCATCCCCAATTGGGATATGTTGTAAGGCTTAAGGTAGTGGGGAGGGAAAGGAGATGGGGAAGAGGAAGGTGGGGAAGTACCTGGCTATTCAGATCTGGTTCTCAAACACAGCTAAAGCCATTTCAAGTAACGTTTCAGTTCTGAATGGTGGTCTTACACCAGGGCGATGCTGAGAGTATATTCCACTCTGGAACGTGCCGCAAATATACTATATATTATTATAAATGAATTAATTGTGAAATAACACAAATTACTCACATAAAATTTATTTGCCACGCCGGGATTCGATCCCGCGACCCTGGGATTGCGAGACAAGAGCCTTACCGCTAATCCACGTCGGTTAACTTTTATGTTCTGTTATTATATTTTTATAGGCCAGTTGCTTCATAAAACTGAAATAATCACAGAACTTGAATAGAACTTTCACAGAACGTGATAATTAACTTAAAATATTTGATAAATTCTTAAATTTTTTTGAAACAACGCACCCTTACGAATGATATAAAAGCCATTAATTTTTTAATTAACTTGAAATCCTCATTTAATAATGTTATTAAGTTTTGCAAGTATTTTAGTTTTAATTTTTGTGAAATTTATTTCGACGTTCAAAGTTCAAACTGCGATCATGCCACATTGAGACGACTTATCTCTATGACCTTATTTCTGGCTTACGCCATAGAAGGAAAAATCATGTTTTGTTTCAATATCATAAGGCTTCCATACAAACCAAGTTTTGAAATCCGTAGGTCTAAGCTTCAACTTTAGGGTTTACCTCTTTAGGATTTAGTATTTACCCATACCTTCTTTTTATTTCTGAGTGTATGATGTTGAAGAGATTTATTAAAACTTCTGGTAAAATCGATTTACTTAAAAAAAAAAACAATTGGGTGATGCCATTGAAATGATGGCAGGTTTGTCTAACTTGTTTTATAATGATGTGAATACAATTTGAGTCAAAACTAAAATGTATGCAGAACATAATATGAATGAAGTTGAATAACTTTATATTAAAAAAAATAATAATAAATGGAGTCCTTCGAATTAAACGCATTCAGCCTTACTTATAAAAAAAAAACATTCACGACCGTTACACGGCGTTTTAGTTATACGTTGTATCAAGACTGTAAATTAACTTTTTAGAATTATTACAAATAAAAAAATGTCATTACTATGTTGGCAACATTGAACTTTGGTAGACAGGCGCGTGCGCGGATCCACCGTGTTTTTTTTCATGCGCCCCAAAATTTGAGTTTTGACATGTGTTATTTGACGCGTGATTCATATGGTTACACGACAATTGATCCGACGACAATTGGCCCGCCAACAATTGGCCTGCCGACAGCTGATCTCCCGGACAGTTGATCCGTCGGACAGTTGACCCCAATTTGGGAGGCGGGTATGGGTACCGCCGCCCCGGGAACCATTTATTGGATAACCAACACCTCTGCCATAGGTCACCCTAAGTGGTCCGTTACGTTTGGTGACTTAGCAGTGTGGTGCCCGGGTTCATGGGGTGAGGTTTGTCTGGGTCTTGATGGTAGATGCGTCTGCCCACCAGCTGCCTGGCAGGCCGGATCGGGGGAGTCCCTTTGACTTCTACAGCCGTACTCTCTCGGAACATCGCCTTGTACCGCAATGGGAGGGATGGATTCATACGTTCGTCACTCCTGGACAAACTGACCCTCAGATTCCTACCCACCCCTCAACTCATTTTCCTTCCCAGAACTTCCTCTGCTTCCTTCCTTTAAAAGACCCTCTTCACAGCGTCCCCAAAGATGACATAGGCACCGACAGGAATTATTTTCCTCAGGGCCTCCTGTGTGGAGCTAATGTAAAAAAAACCCTTTGCCAATTGATCCCTCGGACAGTTGATCCTATATATTTTTATTAACATATTACTTAATATTTTTACTAACAATAATTTCGAGTTCCCAAAATAGCATGGGATGGGCCTATACCTACTTTTAAAATACCTTGGAAAAATTCCCGATATTTATTGAGAAATTATTAATAACGCAAGTACTTTTATACAACAAATAAACTACCCTCCTTAGCTGTATAAACAATGTACGAATTTATGTATTTTTCCATGAACTATTTTTTATCAGTTTTAAATTGGATTCGAAGGTTTTCACATACACGGTTGTTCATCGATTGAATAAATATACGGAATAATAAATATTGGCGGAATATCAATAAATAAACAAAAATTCCCTGTTGCGAGAACAGAAATTGAAAAACTACTACTATAATCATTATAAGCGGAAAATTTTGTCTGTGCATTGCGGGTGGACTTAGTAATTGAACCTGAAGAATTTGTAATTCAGTTACTGACCGATCAATTTTTGACTGAACGTAGCGAAGTCCTGTTTTAGCTCGACCGTTTTGCATTTCATCTGTCTGTAAATTTGTTGGTAATTCAGTAAAGGTTTAAAAAAAAATGAAATTGTTTATTTGGACTTTCTTATTCGCGATTTTTCAGCATTATGGGAATTTATTTATATTAAATTCACAAAGGGATCTCTAAGGAAAATAATATCCATCCAGGCCTATGTCGTCTCTGGGAATGCCGTGTGGAGGTTTTTGAAGAGAGGCATGAGTGAAGAGTGAAAGTGGGTCTTGAACAGACCTGTAGAACAAGGACAGCATTCCCACCTGACGCCGATGCTCTAAAGATTGCAATCTATCAAGCGGACCGCCCTTTTCCGCACATCAAGGATTTTTCCCTTACCTGACTGAAGAAAGTTTGTAAAAAGAATTATGAGACAGTGGCGTTTCTTTGGAAGAAATGAATAATGCCTTATTTTAAAATTAAAAAATTAATAGAAAATTAGAAATGCAATTTTTTGAAATGACATCTACTGCTCACATAACTGTTACTTAAAATACCTACCTTAACCAAATGATAGACAAAACACAAAAGTACTGAAAAAATAAGAAATTTTTAAAAATATTTTTTTTATATGAATACCTCATTAATGTCCCAGCTGGTCCCGCCTAGAGCCAGTTAGACTAAGGCTTCCCCAATTGGGGTATGTTATGATTTAAAGTAGCGGGGAGGAGAAGGAGATCACCAAACATCCAGGCTAAATCCATTTCAAGCAATGTTCCAATTCCGAATGCTTACACCAGAAAGACTATTCCCTAAAATTTGTGATAAGAGATCGTTCTCCCGCGAGAAGTGCTGTCAGATTTGTGTGATTTTCTACAGCTGTTAAATGAGTAAATAATCATGCATACTTGCAAGAATTCGTGTTAAAACGACCCAAACTAAAATACGAGACAGTTCACAGCTAAAATTTTGACATCGGCCGATAGAAAAAGCAAATAACAGCCGTAGAAAAGCCAGTAGAAAATCACACGAATCTTACAGCACTTCTCGCGGGTGAACGATCTCTTATCACAAATTTTAGGGAATAGCCTTTCTTGGGCGATACTTAGAATATCTTCTATTCTGGAATGTGCCTCAAATGTATTATATATATTATTTTAAATGAATTAATTTGTATAATAACACAAATTAATCAAATAAAATTTATTTGCGACTATCCTGTGACCTTCGGATTTTGAGTCAAGAGCCTTCCTTACCCTAGACCACGGAGGCCGCGTAGGGGAGACCGGGGACAGTTGTACCAATTTGATTTTTACCATTTTCTACATCTTGGGTATAATGTTTATGAAAAAAATGTTCATACTCACCGGCAGATAATTTAGTTGTCTACCAAATTCCTATACTATGATTTTTCTAAATCTTTTAGAAATTAAGCTGTTAGCGCGTGAACAGATCGGGGGAAATGCTACAACTGACCCCTACCCCGGGGTTAATTGTACCAGTAGCGGAATTTAAATTAAAACGCAGAATTTATGGATAAAGTTGTTTAATTCTTATAATTACGGTGAGGAAAAACAGTTTTTTGTTGGTTTATAAAATTACTATTCTAAATTTGTATTACGTTGAACGTAATACACAATTTATCTAACCACAAGAAAACTTTTATAAATTCATCAGTTGAAGTGTTTGCAAGAACCTTAACTATTGTTATAGAATAAAATGACGATACAAATATATATTAATACCCCAACATATTTTAAACTCAAGAAAGAGAGAAGAAAAAATATTAAAATTTTGTATGAAAACTTTGTGGTACAATTGTCCCCGCGGTACAATTGTCCCCAAACAATATGTATATATATACATTTTGCAATTAAAATATTTATTAACGAACAAATAAACTACACTGGCTGAAACGTACATATTAAAGTCTTATTTAATTTTATACGTGACACAGGTCAAACATCCGAGGTGAGGAACGTATCGATCTACCAAGTTTGATTTCTTCATATGCTTGCTCATATATTAAAAGGTCCTCCGAGGCTCGATCGTTGTTCTTTTTCTGTTTTGCGGCATCTGACCAAATAAAAATTCACGTGTTTTATTAAAATCTCGATAATGCCACAAAATAAAGCCTTCGAACGAACATACTTTTATTTGGATATGATTGAGATTTTTCACGACTATAAGTATTTTTATGATTTATTTTGGGGGTTTTATGTAGCGTTATGATTAAAAATGACGATGGACATTGAAAAACTATCTGAAACATCGCCTAAAGCAGGAGGCAGGAAAACACAATTCCTCATAAATAAGTCACTATAATACCTATTTTTATTTATTTATTTTAATACCTACCATCAACATAAGTGTGAAGTTACAAGTGTGAAGTTTAAAAAAGTATAAAGTAAAGTAAACAGTATAAATAATATATAAAAGTAGGTGTTCGAAGTAAGAATAAAAATATTATTATTGTAATGTTATTAATTTTTAATAACATTATAAAGGTAGAGATCATTGACACGTTAATTTATTCAACATTAACATAAATACATACGGTGAAAATGGTTTGGAAATTGAAAGCACTTGAAGACATGCACTTGAGTTTATGACTTGGGAGCTGTACTCACAGAATCTCAAAAAAACCTCGGGGTTAGTTGTAGCACGGGGTTGATTGTACCGGTACAATCGTCCCCGTAAAAATCAGTACAACCATCCCCGAGGGGTCATTTTAAATTAAAACGCAAATTTTCGGTTAAACCCTACTCATAAATGCTTCAAAACCCGTCCCAAAATAAACTCAATTGTCCAAAGACATGTAGATAGCAAAATACTAACAAACGGAACATAGTAATTTTAATATTAGAGTATAAACGCAATCGAAAAAACTTACGTTTAGGGCTCAAAAATTTATTTTTCCAATTGCGAACGCCCGGGTTCCACTGTGTCCCGCGAGCTACTGACGATTGTCCGCACGGGTCATAGCTGTCGCCTGACGACACACTGTATTCGTACCTATTATAGTTTGGGAGTTATTCGCTGGCACTACTGACCCGTGGTACTTTTGTCCCCGGTCTCCCCTATCACAAACAAAAATTTGGTCAATTTTTGATTCATGAAAATTTAAAAAAACTAATAAAAATAGCGAGTATCCGGCATGCATTGCAAAGAATCCCTTCCCGCGTCCTCTTCCCCTCCCGCGTCCCCCTTCTACCTTCCTCCCACCCCTACCTTCCTCCCTCCCATTCCGCACAACTCGCGCACCACTTGTTGCAAAAATTTTATACAAATTTCATATTGCCCGAGCTAATTAGGGTATATAGAAACCTTCGCACACAACAAATCACTAAAGTTTCATCCCAATTGCATGAACAGTACAGGAAAAAAATTCCAGAGCTCACTATTGTATATAGAAACCATCGCGGGCATGCACACGTCATATCACCAAATTCATCGCAATCGGAACGCTTAAGAAGGGACACAAAAAGAAAAATGAAAAATAACTTTTCCTGCTTTAACAAACTAAAGATTTTTGTAAAATTAACAGGGTAACAGAAATATCGAACAGGTCGATTCATTAACCCGTCTAGTGAACAGACATCGTCTAGTCATCATCGTCTCAGAACAGACATCGTCTAGTGAGACGGGTTACATACTTTTCTTGTATTATATTTTTATTGTAATAAACGCCCGGGTTGCCGGCAATTAAAAAAAAAAAAAAAAATTACTTGTTTATCTATCCAAGAATGTCGGCCGCAGGCGTTCATTATCGTTAAATGCATAGTACCAGGAGGCGTGAAGTGCATGGGGATAACACTACTAGTCTCTCTCTAGTCTGCGTGTCCCGGGTATAAACAAACACTCGAGCGTGACCGATAAAGGTTGTCATGTTCGGTTGGATGTACCAGGCAACCATATAAGCGATAAGGTATTTAACAAATTATTCTAGCTATAGTCGATGAAGAGATAATTTTCACGTTCTTATGCGGACATCGTAAATGAATGTAATTAAACATCGTATTATTTTCTTTATGCGTGACATTTAAAAAATTGGAACCGATGTACATGAAATTAATCGAAATTTAAAAAAGATATAATTTTAATATTTTTTATCAGGCTATTATTTTTAATCTATATTTGAAATTTGTGTTCATTATATGGCTTACTCCTGTAGGCCATTTCTAAAGTCAGGATACATACCTGCAGTGAACCACTCGCTGATGAAAACTAAAAACAAAACGTAGTTTAGACCCCCTTGTTGGCACACATTTATTACGTGAGCTCAAAATTGGGGGGGAGGGGGGGTTAGTAAAAACTCATCATAAATTGAGGGAGGGGTCAATAAAAAATCTCACGTCAACTTAAAAATAATATAATATATTATTAAAGAGATAATAAAAATAAAAAAATATTAAATTGTTTCACTTCTTTTGAAGTCTCCCATTTTTCATACCTGATTTTTAATATACCTGAGAGTTTTGTTATTTTTATTCTTTACGAAGATAAATGTAGTCCTTTAATAACTGTAACAAATTTTATCTGAGGGGGGAGAGGGGTCCCATCAAATGTCACTTAATCTCACCAAAAGGGGGGGGGGGGGGGGAAGAGTCTAAATTGAAAAAAAAAAACGGCTCACGTAATTAATGTATGCCCCTTAGATTCCTTCGAATAAATAAGTTCCGTTATAATAAAATGAACTCTAAAGTCGCTCCCTATAGAGCCGATTATCGTAGAACATTAATGTGGCAGAAGGAACCTTCATTATCTTCAACGGCTCGGTAATAAAAAAAAGTTTAAAAATTTATCGTGATTTATAGGTTCAAAAACAGAATATCATGACTCTATTCCAATAATTTAACATAATTCTAAATTGGGGCTTCATTTTTTTGATAAATAAATAATTAAACAATAAAAGTGATTGTATAAAGAACATTGTGATATTATTATTGTTTGATCAAGTACCAGGAAAACATAAAGGATTTCGTATTAAAAAAAACGTTAATAATTATTGTTATATTCAAACGAGTACCTAACAGTAATCGTAGCCGGATCCTGAGTGACAGGAGCACAGACAGTCGAAGAGGTCAATTTCGTTGTCAGACAAAGTAACTACGAAATAAGATTAAAATATTTGTGCAATTCTATTGGTGAATACATTGCCAGGAGCAAATAAATCTGAAGAGGTTGAGTGACAGACTTTTGCCATAAGCAACGACATTTACCAGGCAGAAAACCTAGTGGATTAATAAGATTGGTGAACATATTTATTACCAGGAGTAAATAACATTCGAAGAGGTCTCTTAATCATTTTTATATGAGCGTCAAACAATCAACAGTGATTTCCAGGTGTGTCGTCGAGTTCGGATCGCGTCCTGAGTGGCAGGGGCGCATAGCGGCGGCCGCGGCCGGGTGGGTGTCGCCGCCCTTGCCCGCCTGCATGAGTGAGGGGGGGCCCAGGCGGGCGGGGGCGGGGCGCTAGGGCGGGATGCCCGGCGGCCGGCGGGGGCTCGTCGCCCCTCAGAACACCTTCCTGGAGAACATCATCCGGCGCTCTTCATCGCAACGTGAGTACCTTTTTATTCTTCACAATTTGTATACACGAATACCTACGTACCTCACTGAAGAGATAGTTCAGGGAAGTGTGATCTGTATTTTATTACATTTATTTATTTTTAAATCATGTGCATTTACAGTAATTGCAACCAATAATAAACAACAAACATGCGTTAAATATAGTTAAATACTATAGCGACTTTTCTAAATTTCAACATTCACGTAAGTAAACCTACAGAAATATGGTTCATTTTAATAGCTACTTCGTTAAAAAAATCAACCCGCAAAACGAAGTTTTTTAACTATAAAATTCATCTATTTTTAAACTTAAAAAGTATATGTATATTTAAATACACGTTTGGTTTAACTGACGATTAAACCTTCCTACCTTGGAAGTGGAATAAATCACGCTACCACCTGAGCCAAATCCCGAATGGATTAGACCGACATTTATTATTTGACATCTCTTCTTCACGCCATGTGTTGACATATTTTTTACATATATTTATGACATATTTTAGGATCAAGGTTCATATTTTTGCCTATATAAGAGAAGAAAAACTAAACTTAAAACTTTCACGTCAATAACAATGGCTGCCAAGTGAACAATCGATTTAATATCTTTTACTTTTCAGGATACTTCTCTAATACTTTTCAGTATTATCTAACTGATTCAAAGTGCTTTTTTTAAATTATTTAAAGTGCATATTAACCGTGACCTACTTTTCTGTTTATGTAACAAATATCTATATAAGGGGACGTGTTATGGATTCTATGAATAAAAAACACTTTAACACTTTTTGTTATATTTATTTGTAAGTCTTTACAATTACATTGAATACATTCTTATATACTAGAGTTTTAACAGAATTAAATGTCTCTAAGTGAATGTTTCCAAACTGAAATCTAAAATGAATCTGAATCTGAAACTGAGCGTAATGTATTTTATAGCAATCTTATATTTAAATAGTGTGATAAATAAAGTTAATTAATAATAAACATGGAAATGAACAATAGACAAGAGATATGGCGACAATCATAAAGTTAACTTTGATACATATTGGTGCGACGGACAAATAATAGATAGTGAACGAAGCATAATAGGTTCAAAGGTTGTAGCAATATTAGAAAGGTACATAACACCTTCCTCGTTAAGATGAGATAATATGGCGTCCATCATTATCTCACATCAGTTCGAAGTCTTGTACTTCGTCTGAGCGTTAGGGATTCATCAGTGGACCCGGTAACGTTTTCTTCCATTTCTACGTTTGTTTCTCTTTTGTCTTTTGTTTTACAAATGTTCAAGTAATTTATTAATCTTAAACGAGAATCACCTTTAAAATGATTTTTTTTAGATATGTAACACTTATATAGTTTATATAAAATGTAAATGATTATTAAACTTAAAAATACATAGGAAAAATAGTTATTTTTTATAATTCTAATTACAATATGGTCTTCGGGGATATTTTCTAAGTCATCGTACATTTTATTTAGCTTATGGCTTGCTTAAATTAAATCATCCTTATCTAGAGTAAATATTTTTGGTATTATTAATGGAATATTAATTTTGACATTTTGTGTTTGGTTTCTATTGCAACAATTATCATCAGTTATATTGAACAAAGGAATTATTGATTTTGAAGCTGTTTGGTTAGATATATTATAATATCGGTCTTCTACATTAACAATCACTGTTGAACTAGTGTAAAGTTTGCAGTTTGGCTTTATAATTAATATTCCTGTATTCTGTAATTTAACATCGGTTGGTTCAGAATTCTTACATTTAATTGTAACCAATGTTGGTCTAGGGAGCACAAAAATCCATTTCGTTCCTTTATTTGTAGTATGCCAAATTTCGTTAATCGTATTCATAATTCTGGTTTCACAATTCGGAGGCATATGAGAAGGTTCAATTAGTAATTCTATTTCACAAATAGATCTTTCATGTAGATTATAATAAATGTTTGTGGTTTTACAAATCGCTTTATCTAAAACGGTCTGTTTACACGAATCTATATTATCAAGAGTAACATAATTTGTTTTACTCTCGGCGATAGCTAAATATTTAACATTAGGCATAATAAAAACATATAAATCGTCTTGTCTTTTCATAGGCAAGGGTATTAACTTGTATAAATTATAGCTTACATAACTACACAAGGGGTTTGATATAACAAAAATGATTCTTCTATTTACATACGCAATATCAATTTTTACCATTGACATTAAAATATTAACATTTTTTATATTTGGTGGGACAGGATAAGATACGGAATTCGGTAAATGAGGCAAGGATTTACTTATTTCTTCAATATATTGCTGAGGTGTGATAATAAATGGGTGTATTATATTATTTTTGGAAAGCAATAATGCGTTTATGATAAGTGTATATTCGTTTTGTAATTCTGTTGTGATTAAATTCAATAGGGTAAGATGTTTTTCTATTTCTTGCTTCAATTCTAAATTAAATATAACATCGCTAATGTTTGTAGTAAACGATTTTAATTTTTCGAAATTTTGATTAAATATTTCTTCATTTCTTTCAAGATTAGTTATTGTATTATTAAAATTTGTTATTGTTGTTTTCACTATTTGAGTTTGCTGTTTTAACATATTATATAAGTCTTTATCGCCTGTGTTTAGAGAATCAATTGCTTCATCATAATAAAGCGCGTCATCATTATCTAAGGTTCCAAATACAGTTTTAAATACTGTACCTACCATATCTATCCAACCACGTTTTACTCTTATTTTTGGTTGTCCTATAAATTGTTTTAGCGTCTTATCCTTTTGCTTTAATACTATTATTAGTTGATGTAAAATATTTAAATGCGGTTCGCAAGGAGAAAAACTTTTATGCATGATTTTATCGTCATTACATAATAGTTGTATATTGCTATATGTTTTATCAATTAATATTAACTTATTATCAAAATATATGTCTAAATCAATATATGTCACTACATTCCAATAACTCTCTATAAAATTAATCATATTAACGTGTTCATAGTATATCCCTGCGGATGAAGATATTTGCGTCCAGTTGAATCCATTGCCGTAAGGCAACCATGTCATCAATCTGAAACAATGGCCTTTTTTAAACGATTGAAGTGTACTTTAACATATTTTTTCTTTACTTGTATAGTACAGTTTACTTTTGAATTAATTTTAACAATTCTATAGGGGCCTTGATAATTAGGTGACAATTTTTTGGAATGATTACTTTTTGTAGTTTCGTTTCTTAAATAGACTAAATCGTTAACGTTATAAAGTTCATTACTAGAAATGTTCTTATCAAAGTTCTCTTTTGCTTTTATCTTTTGGACTTGAACATGTTCGCGTGCAATTTCTTGTGATTTGTTTAGTTTCAACTTTAAATTGTCAACATAATTATCATATGTATATTTGAATTGAGGTTTTTGTGTTAATGACGTTGGAAGTTCTGGTTTTAAACCGAAAATTAATTCGTATGGCGTATACCTAGTACTGGTATGAGGCGTTGTATTATACGAAAACATTGCTAAATTTATCCATTCGTCCCAATCTGTTTGCTTTTCTGAAATGTAATGTTTTAAGTAATCTGCTAAGGTCGCATGAGACCTTTCCAATGCACCGTTGGACTGAGGGTGATAAGCTGTTGTTTGGATTTGTTTAATTTTAAATAGTTTCGCGACTTCTTTTAAAATATTTGACGTGAAATCTTTTCCTTGATCTGTAAGTATTCGATTTGGTATTCCGAATTTACAAATGAAGTTATTGACTAACTCCTTTCCAATAGTAATTGCTTCATGATTTGGAATTGGAAATGCTTGCGAAAATTTTGTTAGATCGTCTTGTAACGTGAGAATATATTTATTTCCATTTTCGGATAAGGGTAATGGACCTACAATATCTAAAGCTATCCTTTCGAAAGGTTTCTCGGAAGTTGTAGTTATTTCCATTGGATGAATAAATCTTTTACGAGAAATTTTATTTTTTTGACATGATTCACATTTTTTTATGTAATTTCTTATGTCTTTTTTCATATTTTTCCAAGTATATCTCTCTTTAATTCTATTATACGTTCGGTGAAACCCTGAGTGTCCTGATTGTGGAGAATCGTGATTCTCCTCTATTAATTTAGTTATATCCTTGGGATCTGGATGACTTATTTTATTTTTACAAATAGTTACCATGATTCCGGAGTTTGCAAAGACGTAATAAAACATCTTAATCCTTGAATACCAGCTAAAACGTTATTCATAACCCTTTGAAAGGTTGCTGGACCGTTTTTTAATCCAAATGGCATCCTTAAAAACTCGTAATGTCCTAGAGGGGTGGAAAATGCTGTTTTTTGTGAATCTTCCGGTTTCATTGGGATTTGGTGAAATCCTGATGCAAGATCTAAAGTTGTGAAGTACTTTGAGTGTCCTAATTGATCTAATATCTCTGTGATGTTGGGTAAGTTGTAAGCATCGCCTATAGTGACCTCATTTAATTTACGGTAATCAATCACCACTCTATATTTGACTTGACCTTTTGCATCTTTCTTCTTGGGCACTACCCACAAAGGAGATGACCATGCTGAATTTGAATCTTTAATTATTCCTTGGTCTAACATTTTTTTTATTTGATCATTTACTTCCCTTTTGTGTACCTCGGGGTATCTATATGTTTTTGCGTGTATTGGAGTCTGTGTTGTAGTATTTATTTCATGCCTAATTGAATTGGTTTGACTCAATATATCTCCTTCTAAGTGAAAAATATCATTATACTCTCGACAAATTGAAAAAAGTGATCGTTCTTCTTCTTTATTTAAATGTTCAGTCCGTAATGATGCTTTTAAAAGTTCGTACCTATTATCAATATTTTCTGTTATCTTGTTGAATTGAAATGCGTTTTTATTTTTGCATTTAACTTTCCTTTTTATTGTTCTATCATCGCAATCATCTTCTAACATTTTGCTATCTTTTTCATTAAATTTTTCTAATATCAATTCCATTTTCTTAACTTTTACTTCTTTTTCTGTCGTATTTAAAATAGACGTAATTGCTTTTGACTTTGAATTAACCTTTGTTATACTTCTGCAAAGATAAACTCCTTCCATAATTTCTATTTCGGGGACGAGTCCCTCTCCTATTTCAGGATTCAAAACATTGAATTCAACTAAGGTCTCTGTGCGAGCCTGTACAATAATTACCGAATTATTGTTTTTAACATCCGAACCTTTGGTTTTAAAATGGATTGGCATAGCACTATTACCTATACATAATGTATTATTACTGTAATTAATTTTGGCATTTACTTTTCTTAGGAAATCATTTCCGATAAGTCCATCGAGTGGAACATTTGTTGCTCGAGGCAATAAATGCATCTTATTAGAAATTGGGATACCGTTGAATAATAAGTTCAATTTGACAGATCCTAACGTTTGAGTCGATTTTTCAGCGTTAATTCCTCTAATTTTAACTATTTCTTTATCGTTATATTCTGTTTCGCCATCTAAAACCATGGGGTTTATTAGTGATATATCTGCGCCACTGTCTAATAATAGTTTGACATATTTGTTTTTACATTCTTTAATAGGAATTTTGATGTACGCTGTAATGTTTTCGAGGTTATTTAATATTCTACCTGTAACGTATTGACCTTCTTCGTTTCGGTAGGGAACGAAGGGTCTTGGAAGTTTTCCGAAGCTTTCTTTTCTAAGAGATTTTTATATTTCCAACAATCTTTTTTGTAGTGTCCACGTTTTTGACAAAAGAAACACGTTATTGTGATGTTTCGATGTGCGTTTGCACTATTATTAATTTTACACTGAGAATTTTTAGAAGCGAAGTTACTAAATGATTTTACTTGGTTGACCCGTTTATCTTTATTGTGGAAGCAATTAATAGATAAATGTCCTGATTTTTTACAAATAGAGCAGAATTTTTGGTTTGAATTACTCTGTTCTTTAAAATTGAGCATTTTTTCTTCGTTTATTGCAAATGTTGAAGCTTCTTCAAAGGTTTTTGGGTTTCTAGCCCTCAAAATAATGCTATACTGCGGTAATGCGCCCATTAAAAATGCTTGAAGAGCCATTTGTTTAATCATAGAATTTTTTCCTATTAATTCAGTGACATCTACAGTTTCTGCTTTGGTAGCTCTCAATAAATTTGAATAACACCTTTCAATTCTTTGGGTAAAATTGAGAACACTCTCATTTCTATTTTGTTTACATGTCTGCAATTCTAATAATAGTTGTGGAAAACTTTTCGAATCAGCAAAATTTTCTTCAAGAAAACTTTTATACTCTTCCCAATTACGCAAATTTCTACATGATGTTATTAAATCAGCTTTTCCAGTAACTTTGGTTTGAATAAATTTAAAAATAATATCTTTTTGAGCTTTAGATGCTAGTTTATAAGCATAATCACAATTTTTAATGAATGTGTGAAGATTATTTGTATTACCATCAAATGTACTAATGAATTGGGTTAAAAATTGAAGAGATACATCTTGTTCAGTCATTTTTAACAAAGTGATAAATTTAAATTAATAATAAAAAGATTTGAATGCTACAAATTTACAACTTTTTAAAAATATTATATGAGATTCTTTAGAATTCATGAAACAAAAATCAGACTTACAACAATATGAAATACCATTCCATCTTCAGCAAGGCAGGTCCGCGTCGTGAAGGTGAAGTTTCTTCCTGATATTCGGCTACTTGCACAGCAAAGGGCAACAACGTACTTTATCAAAAATGCTCAGCAAGGCAGGTCCGCGACGTGAAGCTGAAGGTGAATTATCTTCTGATATTCGGCTATTTGCACAGCAAAGGGCAACAACGTACTTTATCAAAAATACTCAGCAAGGCAGGTCCGCGACGTGAAGCTGAAGGTGAATTATCTTCTGATATTCGGCTATTTGCACAGCAAAGGGCAACAACGTCAACAGTCACAAATAATTATAAGTTACTCATAGAATCCAGAGTTCTTTAGTTACAGTCAAGAATACCACAATATTATCGAAATAATGTTTCCATGTAGTATTTACTTAGACCATATCGCACTTCTGACACCAATTTTTTGTTATGGATTCTATGAATAAAAAAACACTTTAACACTTTTTGTTATATTTATTTGTAAGTCTTTACAATTACATTGAATACATTCTTATATACTAGAGTTTTAACAGAATTAAATGTCTCTAAGTGAATGTTTCCAAACTGAAATCTAAAATGAATCTGAATCTGAAACTGAGCGTAATGTATTTTATAGCAATCTTATATTTAAATAGTGTGATAAATAAAGTTAATTAATAATAAACATGGAAATGAACAATAGACAAGAGATATGGCGACAATCATAAAGTTAACTTTGATACATATTGGTGCGACGGACAAATAATAGATAGTGAACGAAGCATAATAGGTTCAAAGGTTGTAGCAATATTAGAAAGGTACATAACAGACGGGTTGTTTCATAGTTTAATCATTTTCCCAGCGGCATTACCAATGGTTGGTTAATAATATTTGACTGATTTGCGTTGCGCCGTTTTTCTGAAAAATCGCCTCGAGGGCGTGCAGATCTTCCGGTATTTTTGACGTTATCGGAAGTTGTACGCAGACGGGTCCCTCGAATGCCCACAGAAGACTACAAGCGCCCTTCAATAACTACGAGAAGATTACAGGTGAAGTTCAACGCTTCCTCAATGAAATGGCCTGAGCTGGAGTGACATGGGTATGCAAAAATTGTCACAGTGCCTACAAAAATGATCGACAGTACGTAGAAAGCAATCTGTATTTCACATGGCAGAACGACGTTTTAGCCCAGCACAGCATGGCAAGAGGTATGGTGCTGCTAAATGATATCTCTAGGTCTCTTGACATTTTCAACATTTGCCTTGAAGAATTGATTCAAGTCTCATTTTAGGAAGAACTTTAAAATATATTATTGTTAAATTCGGCATTTATTTATTTAAAGTTATGTAAATTAAGTCATGTGTGTTGTAATAAGATTACGTCAATATGAAAAAAACACATCATTAAAAAAATCAATCAATAATACGGAGAACTAATCAATATTTAAATGATATTTTGTACCGAAGTTTGCTGAAAATGTTATTTTAATATATTGATATTTTATACCGAGCTAACGACATCTGTTTTCCTCCTTCGTATAATGCGGGCCTTTTCAAGACCCACATTAATAAATCCCTTCCTACAACCCCTTCCATAACGCTGCCCAATCAGACAGGCTTCCATGCCAACTCAAAATCAAGTCAACTCAACACCTCCTTGAAAAGTCATTAAAAGCTATGAAAAAAATAATTTTAAAATACCCATTTACCCTAACATAACGTAACCTATTTAACCATTTTTTTTATATTTTTTTGTCATCACTCTTAATGACCTTTCTGAGGTAGTTCTGAATTGGTTTCATTCTGAAAAAGAAAAAAAAAATAACAACCTACCATTAGATTCGTGGGTACTTGAAGGACGCTGCTATAAAAAAATGATCTATTTTTTATGTTTATAGCTAGGAAGTAATATTTCATTCGATATATACTCATTTCACAACGAAACAATTCCTGTACTCCGACCGCTATACGTTCGCTTACGATGAAATCAACAACTATAATTGTAAACAAACCGTTTTTTCAATTTACAGAATATTATTTTAGTATCAAATCTTCGGGTTCATTTGTAAACTTATTTTGATTGCACAATGTACAGCTCATAACAATGGAATGTGAAATAATTGTATACTCACTGAATACATTTCAGTCATATTTGTTTATTTATCTTGATCAACTTCGCAAGCAACAAAGAAAAAAAGATACAGATGTGTCCACTTTGTCGATGATTAATCGAGTAGAACTTACTCTTTCGGTAAATAATAAAAAAATCTATTATTAAGAGGAACGGCGGCAGCGCGGCCCTTTTCACACAAAACTTAAATTTAGATTGTAGATCAAAATACAATTAAAATATATTTTTTTAATCAAAAGACTTATTACGAATGTATGATTCTTTATTAATTAGCGATTTGAATTAAAAAGTATAGGCCATTAAAGAAAATAATTTTTCATGATTTTAGAGGCAACATTAGAGTTATTTCTAACCATAAATATACTATTAACTATAAAGTTATCTTTCCCTACCTACGATGCTAATAAAATTAACCATGAATATATCAATAAATTAAAATATTGTTGAAAAATGCTTCTTTTTTTAAGATTTTTTATTGATTCCTATAAAGACTTTAGTTTTTGGTAAGAATCCAAAATTTCAGTCGGTTCGGCGTCATAGGACCCGAGGAAACGGATTTTCAAGTTTGACCCCAAGCCTTACAATACGAAAAAGCGTTTTTTGGGTCAAAATTTTAAACTTATAATCGACAAATTTGTGTCCCAAAGTAAATCGGTATTTTTTTAATATTAAATTTAAACCCATCAAAATGCTTTTTTTAATAATTTTTACGTATATCGCGCGACGCTCACTTACGGCCACTAGATATGGATGCTAAGCGAACGAACACGCTCTAGAGTACAAGCTGCCGAAATGAGGTACTTGAGAGGAGTGGCAGGGGTTACGAAATGGGATCATATCAGAAACTCGACGATCCGAGACGATCTAAACATTGAACCACTGCTACTCTTCATAGAAAAATCGCAACTGAGGTGGCTTTGGCATGTACTAAGAATGTCTGATGATACCATTTGATGAAAGAACAGATAGTTTGAGAGATTTTGTTTGGTAGATCTGATTTAGATTCTAGGTTCTAAACATTGTTTTGTCATGTACCTCGTAAATTCGATTCATAATTTTTAATAATAAAGCAATTTTAGTCAAATAGGTGAAAATACCAACCTAGATAAAGTGAAATCACCTTGAATGTGATAAGTATTAGGATTTTTTGCTGTAAATTTAATAAGGAAAATTATGTATTATAAATATAGATAAGTCATTATATTAAAAAAATGAACATGCTGAGGCAAATTGTATTTATGTGTTGTTCAATATTGTTGTGTCAACAAGTTTTATTTGCGGTGAGTGCTAAGTAAATCTCGATGCGTCGATTTTTGTTCATAATAGTAAGAAATGAATCATAGAATCGTGACTGTCTTTACGGTATCCAAAAAAACGACTTCATTTCTACGTATGATTTTCGTAGAATTTATAAACAAATAACATTTCTGATTCACGAAGAAGCAGCTTATTTATTTTTAGCGTGCGACAATCAATAGTTCAATTTTTATTAGTCACTTAGATATCAAATGAAAAACAAAATTATAAAAAGCGTATTTATTTTGTCCAAAAATTCGTTTTTTTTTATTTTTTTTTCTTACGTATACACAAGCCCTGCTTATTTATGGGATTACATCAAATACATCTATTATGTTATTAATTATTGTATATTTTTTTGTAATACATGTATCTTTTGATGACTAACAAAAAAAAATAAAAAAAATATTAGCTCCACACAGAAGGCCATGAGAAAAACAATTTCCCTCAGGGCAAATGGAAGTTCTGGGAAGGAAAAAGGCATGAGGGTGGATGGGAATTTGTAGGTCAGTGTGTCCAGGAGTGACGGACGAATGAATTCACTCCTCCCACTGCGGTGCAAGACTCCATGAGAACCCTACAGGAGATGTCGAAAGGTCTCCCTCACCAGTCTCTTCCGATTCGGTCTCCCACTCAGGTTGGCTGGGCAACTGCCGCTAAGAACCGGACAAACCTCACCCTTTCAAGCCGAGTGAGTGGGCAAACGCATCCTCCGCCAAGACCTAGATATACCACACCCCATGAACCTGAGCATCCCTGCTAATCAAACGTAGTGAACCTCTCGGGGTGATCTATGGCAGAGGCATTGCATACACACACCCTCCTCCCAAATTGTTTTCTAGTGATAATTTACTATTTTTTACTATTATAATTAACTATTTTTTTCTTTTATGAAGTGTTTATCATGGATTAAGTATAAACATTTCAGTGTTTCAAAAACATTATAATGCGGGTCACCTTACCACTATAAATTCCAGCTATCCATTTATTAAAGTAAGTACCTGCTGCATTCTCAGCGTTGACACTTTAAAGGTGTAATTTATTTTGTATGTGTCAGTGCCATAGGACGATTGTGTACGAGCTAAGTGAAGTGCATTCTTGTGGCGTGGTTATACATATTGTAAGTAATAAATCTATTAAAACGTACGTGCACGATTCTAGATTCTGAGCATGCTTATTTTATATTTACTGCATGGCCAATACAATACTGCTAAGACTTTTACAGGGAATTCACGAGAATTATTTTAATGTTTCAAATTTATTCTTTGTGTTGACTCACCAGTTCAAAATCTCTTATCGTCGACCCTCTCTGTATTATGGATACCATTCTTCATTGTTCAAAATGTCGAGATTTGTCAACTTATCTATTCCTTGAATTTACTTCTTTAGAAAGTAACTTTTTAGTAAAAAAAATCGTATTTTTACTTTAGCCCCACACAGGAGGCCCCGAGGAAAACAATTTCCCTCATTCACGGCGTATGTCCTCTTTGGGGATTCTGTGAGAAGGATCTTATTAAGAAAAGGAAGGATTAAAGTTCTGGGAAAGAAAAAAGTATGAGGGGTTGGTAGGAAACTGGGGGTCTATCCCTCTCACTGCGGTGCAAGGCGATAGGTCGAGAGGGCCCGGCTGGAGAGGACTAGGTTAGGCCACCCTCAACCAGTCTCTCCCAATCCCATTAGAACGCCTTCAATTGAAATTTTCAATAGCTTTGACGTACCAGATGTACAACAAATATATGCCAAAAAGATATTATTGAAGCTATTCGAAAATACTGAATCCTCTACTAGACCGTGTATGCATAACACTAGATCGAATAAAAATTACATAAAAAATATTCCAAGTTATAAAACCACATTTGGACAAAGAACCTACACATACTTTGCAACAAAACTCCATAACATCCTTCCCCAAGACATAAAACTAATAAAAAATTCTAATGAAGTCACTAAAAAGACATAGAAGACAAATAAACTAGATTTAAATAACCTTAAATCACCTCGGCACAGGATCCCCTCACTAGGGGATAGTGTATTTCTTATCCCTCCTCACTAGGAGGGCTAAGAAATACAATATCTATACTTTCCTAAATTCACCATTATATTTTGTACATACAATTATTTTACATAGTCGCTAAAATAAAATAATTTTTTTTTGAAAAAATCCGACCCGCCGTGCAGTAGGTGGGCAAACGCATTCACCGCTAAGACCTAGATAAACCTCACCCCACTATTCCGGGCACTCCCTGCTATCAAACGTAGCAAACCATTTAGGGTGGCCTATGGCAGGGGTGTTGATTATCCAACAAATACCGGGGCGACGGTATTCATACCTGCATCAGAAATTGAATTGTTTGAATTGAAATTATATTAATAGAACATTGACTCCGTCAAAACATTGTTCCTTGACTTGACGTCATGTACATCTATTATATTTTATTGTATATGTTGTATATTTTATCCAATTTGTCATTGTTTTATTCATAAATGTAGGTTTATCCTTTTCTGTAATTTGTTCACTTTATATGTTATATTTGAATATACCCCGTAAATAAATAAAATCATTGTTAAATACCACATTCTAAGATAGTTAATTATGTTGCGCGTCTAAACCTATCGGCAGAGAAAACATATTACATTTCTACAATATAAACATAGAATACAATTCAACTATTTGGTCCTCATACTATAAAACACATCAATTAAAAATTGAGAGAGTTCAAGATAAATTTTTAAGATTCATTAATTTCAAACTCTCTATACCCATTGAACCAATTAATTATCATAATTTAATGAAACTACTTAATATAACTAACTTATCGTGTAGAAGAACCAAGAGCGATCTGGTACTTTTATTCAAATTAGTTAATGGATCACTTGACGCACCTGACTTAACCAAACTAATAACATTCCGAATACCAAATCGTGAAACGAGACTATTTCATTAACTCCCCAATCCAAAGACTACATAGGTTTGAAAATAAATTCAGTTCCGTTGATATTTTCATTTATTCTTTACTAAAATTTATATCAGAAATTTTTAAAATTCTGACATAAATTTTATTATTATTATTTTAATATTGTCATTTCTTTTTAATAATTTTTTAATAATTATTCCTGAATAACTTATGTATCTATAATAACGTGTTTATGTAAAAGTCTTCATAAATAAATAAATATAAAAAACTTACAATTAGAAAAAAAATTACTTTGCTGTAGAAAACAATCTTGTTGTAATTTAACGTTTCGATTTACTTGGTTAGAAATGCACTTCTCGGAGTGCTTTTTGGGGTAATATCTTGAGCCAAAGAATGTGAGAACTTGTAAATTATAATATATTTTTAATCTTTGTACACACATCCTTAAGCTGGTCAAATATTTGGTAAAACTGAAAGTCAAATAGTTATTCCGTTTCTTTATTCAAACACTTCGAGTCAGTTACGAACATGACCACGCACTTGACCGGGGAATATCCATTTTTTTAGTTAAATGGTTTCCTTATCGAAAACACAAAAGGCGTTGTTAACTACATTTAATACGTTAGTACTTCATTATTTTTTTGTATGAATAACGGAATACGATAATGATACATATTTTTAATGTGAATACCGCATAAGAGTCCCAGATGTTCCCAACCGTCTGGAACCTGGAGACTACGGCATCCCCGAATGGAGTATGTTGTGAGGCCGAATATAGCGGGAGGAGACGGAGAATGGGAAGAAGAAGGCAGGGAAATACCTGGCCATTCAGATCTGGTTACCATATACGGCTAAAGCCATTTTGAATAACGTTTCAATTGTGAATGGTGATCGTACTTCAGGGGGAAATTGAGAGTATCTTCTACTCTTGAACGTGCACTACGTACGCACTACGTATTACTCGAAATTAATCCTGCGACCTCCGGATTGCTAATCGAGAGCTTTACCGAGGAGTTGTTTTAAAAACCACCTACGTGCAAAAGAAAATAGATATATGTAAAAATTTAATCATTTTAGGGAGGAAAACATAAAAAAATAAAAACAGGAAAACATGGAAAACATAAAAAAAACCAAGCTTCTTATACAATTAATTCAACATTTATCCAAGACTAGTAAGTATCTTATCTTATAGATATTTCTAGAGAGCATTTAGTTCGCGTTTGAATCTTGCAGTCATACATACAGATAGCAGTCAATAAAATTTTGCTTTAAGAAAATGAAGATAATGTTGATAGTTAGTCGAAGTATGTACAGTTAAATATGACCGAATCGGATAGGGACACATTAGCTCAGTTGGTAGAGCTCCACACTGAGCGGTAGAGGTTCGTGTCCTAGATGTGACCGTATCTTTTTCTGTTTTCCGATTTTCGATTGAGTTTACCTAGTGTCTATATCTATGTTTCCCTATGTCTTCATTTAATTTAGAAAACATTATATAAGTTGGTAACTTTTTTTATATAACGATTTAATCCATTCACGATCCTTTTCACTAAGGATTCCTGTTCCGAGGGGGACTCTAGATATACTGTAAGGGTTGTTGTCGGTGCATAATATGCTGTCTTCATATTTTTTATAAATTCCTCATATTCATGTATACTTAGACATATTATAAAGTTGTTTTTAAACTTCCTCCATGGTATTTTTGATTCCATTTGGTAGGACTTTGCTTAATTTTGTTGGTGAATGGGAAGTATGGTTTTTCCTGCCAAAAGATGTATTTAATTTTGGATTGTTACGTAGATTTAAAGTTTTTGATCTTGTAGTGTATGAATACTGGTCAGCAGACAAATTTTAAATTATTTAATTTAATCCTGGGATATAATTTTACGAATTGATGCCTTTAAAATTCGTCATACCATCTAACACTTGCAGATAAAAACCTTCCGCGGGTCTCATCGGGGATGCCGTTTTAAAAACCGTTATTTTTTAAATTAACAGAGAGCATCCTTTCCGTTTGCAACAATCGTAAATTGCACAGTCGTTTAGATAATAATATATATCAGATATTGCAGAAAAAAAGTGCCTCTGCTCACTCAGAAAAAAAGTGCCTTTGCTCACTCAGAAAAAAAGTGCCTTTGCTCACTCAGAAAAAAAGTGCCTCTGCTCACTCAGAAAAAAAGTGCCTTTGCTCACCCAGAAAAAAAAGTGCCGTTGCTCACCCAGAAAAAAAGTGCCTTTGCTCACCCAGAAAAAAAAGTGCCGTTGCTCACCCAGAAAAAAAAAGTTTCGTGTCCGTCACATTGTTTCTTCAAACAAAACGTGGTTGAATGAGGCTTCCCTTCGCAGGCTATTTATAGTTTTCAGGTACTTTGTAACGTACTTATACTGAGGCAACGGAAAGAATGTACTAGGATTTACAGATAGATACAAGCGCAATTTGCACTTGTTGTTTTATACTTATTATAAATTTTACATAAATTCACTTGCTTTATTTAGCAAAGGCAAAATTTGTTTTGAAAAAACTTGATAAATAATCAACCATATAAAAAACTTTAAATAATCTACTATGGTACATCGATTTACTAATGTCTTAAAACTTACCTGATCTTTAACCTAATATAACCCCTGAGCCAAAATACAATTGGAAAGTTTAACAGCCAACCAATTGAAAAATGAATAAGTTTAATCAATCAACTTTCGTCATGTTTTAACTGCTGTAAATTTTTAAATATCATGTCATCCAATTTCATAAAAATGCGTGTGTGCATGAGTGCCACCAAACTTTGATAGAATGCATAATCATCTGTCTATCTATCTGGTCTATCTGCCGATTTTCAGCTCGTTTAGATGTCGAAAAGTGGGTTAAATTCCATTTCTTTATTCATTACCCCGCAGCATAAAGAGAAACTAGATCATAAATATAGCACTAGATTCACGCGTAACGACGGGTTAATAGTTCCGAAATTTAATAATAAGTACGGACAGAGAACGTTTGAATACAACATACCGAAGATATTTAATTTATTACCTGACAATATAAAGCAACATAATTCTATGAATAACGTTAAATATATGGTGAAAAATTGGTTATTGGAAAAAGAATATTTATTTTGATACTTATGATAAAATTTATAAAAAAATGTTTAAACTGTCTATAAAAGATGTAAATTATAACTTTAAATATATTTGTAAGTAATTAAATGTATTTGTAATTAATAGATAATATGTTAAACAAAAAATATAAGAAAAAGTTTTGTAGATCTTTTGTTTATCCACACGTAGTTGACAAGAATAATAATTGGAGAAAAATTGTATTTTTAAATAATAACACTTCAAATTTGATAATTAAAAACATGCCAGATAATATCCAACCAGCTTTTTACGCCACTAACAAATTAAAAAATTATATATTAAATAACAAGGACAAAGGTGTGTTTTTGAACAAATCTGGGGTTTATAAATTAATTTGTAATGATTGTAACTTTTTTTATATTGGGAAGACTTCTAGAAATTTTAACATTAGAGTTAAGGAACATCTAAGATGTTTAAATAATAATAATTATTCAGAATTTGCAAACCACATTTTGGAAACAGGTCATTCTTTTGATATTAATAAAGGTTTAAAAATTTTACACACTAACACAACGGGTATACAATTAGATAATTTAGAAATTTTAGAAATTAGAAAAAGTGTTAATAGTAAATTAAATATTATAAATAACCAAACGTTTTTTAAAAATAGCCATCTTTTAAATTTATTTTCGTATTAATACTTATATTTATAATAATTTATTTTGTTATTTAGACTTCTTGTTTTGTTTTTAAAAAAAAAAAAAAAAATTATTTTGTTAATGTAATTTTTTACAGATTCTAAAATAATTTTTATATTTTATTTTATATAATTGTTTTTATGATATATTTTAGGTAATTAATCACCTCTCCTTTCTAATATTTTGTCTATGTTCTAATTAGTCTATACTTGTTTGTCTTTTGTTATTTTTTATTAACTTATTATCCTGACGAAGAAAACATAGTTTTCGAAACATGTTGATATTGTTAATTAAATAGTGGTTGTTACACAAAGTAATTGTTTTTCATTATTATATTTGTAAGTAATTATAAGCACCTGCTGTCAAGCCAATTGCAATAGGCTTAGCGAGACTTGTTTGTTGATTTATAAAATAAATAAATAAATTTAAAAAAAATAAAAAAAAATTCATTCAATCTAGAAAACAAAAGTGAACTCCAAATAAATATATTTAAAAATAACCTAATTACATCAGAATGGACTTGGCCTTTTTCATGCAAAATTTAATTTAGAATTTGGGGCCAAAAAACCCACCAAACTGAGTTATTATTTTTATTTACAAAATAAATAAAGTATTACACATTCGTACCACATATTTGCTATATTTTTTGAATAGTAAAATAATAAATCAGTTTGGTTTAGTATTTTGGTCTAAAATCCAAATTTAAGTTTTGTATAAAAAGGCCACACAGCCGTTCCTCTTAAGCATAAAGAAAAACGTGAGACAAATGCCTAGAATAACAATCAGTAGGTAATAACGACAAAAAATTGTTTTACAAAACCACGAACACGCGATCACAGCAAATGTATTTTTTCAGCATGATAACCAAAATAAAATGGTGAAATCACCATTTATTGATTTCCATTTGTGTTAGTATAATCGCAGATACCGGTGTATTTGCTTTGCACCCCTTGGAGCTGGGAATTACTGTAGCCATGTTTAGTGGTCTCCGGTTAGAAGTTAGAAGCCATATAAGTACTTGGAACCCGCGTTCCTTAATCTTACATAATGACTCCGCGCCGTTTCCTAACACACTATACATAATAGATACAGCCTTTTGACACTGCATAGGCTTGGTGACTGGAGGCTAGCGTATAGTGTGTAGTACATATATTATAATGTAGTATACAGTGTCTAGTGACTACAACAGCCTGCCAAGAGATTAGCATTTTCCAGAAGGGCTGCTTGCCGGAACAATGCAAATAATATTCCATATAAGAAAGAAAGAATTCTTTGAAAATGTTTTGAATAAGCAATAGAAAGTATAATATAAAGAAAGTGTCTTCTTAGCAGGGGCGTGGAAGCGATTATTTTGTAATCGCCATATCAAAAGCATGATGCAAACCTTTACATGACTTTATTAATAAATAATGCAGATATAATTTATAATGTTCACGAAGTTATGTTTAAAAAGTAATGATATTAAAGTAAGTAAATTAATTGTTTACTTCAATTATCGTTTTAATTATACAGGGTGTTATGGGACGTACTTTACTTACTTTAACCAGTGATTCCTGATATTATTTGGAGTAAAAAATATAAATGAATTTTTGACCTGCGGTGACATTTTGAACGTTCTTTTTAGACTAAAAACATTTAAAAAAATCACTAGTTGGACAATTAGGTTGGGGTGAGGAGTACTGAGGAGTTGGGCGGTTACTCGGATGAGGGAAAGTTTTTTTTTTTGTTTTTGAAGAAAAGATTTCTGTAAAAAGTCAGCATAGACCAAAATTTCATTAGTATTTTTTACTCCAAATAATGTCAGAAATCACTGGTAAAAGAAGTCAAGTAACCTACATCCTGTATTGTCTTTTCTCTGACGTCCCATAAACTAATTAGTGATTACGGTGTGAAGTCCATCCAAATCCATTCGAACTCACTTAGGTATGTTTTTTATTCTGTTTGAACAGCGCGCAAGAGTCCCAACTACTCCCGTCTGGAAGCGGATGAGACTGCGACATCCCCAATTGGGATATGTTGTGAGGCTGAAGGTAGTGGGTAGGGGAAGGAGACGGGAAGAGGATGGTGGGGAAGTAGTCGTTCTCTTAAGAAATTTAACAAATTTTAATTTTGACGGAAAATTATACATTTTTAAAGAATTTAAAAAAAAGAAATTGTGTTGCATCCGAGACTGATATTTTTCTGTTTCATATTCTTTGAATATTCTTGATATTATCTCAAAAATAATATCGCAACGAAACGTGAAGATTTAATATGTTATATTTAAAAAAATATATATTTTAAAAATGTGAAAGCATGCCCCTACTTCTTAGACCATTGAAAAATATTAGCAATTGATTTAGATTTTCATCCATTAGAGAGAATTCAATAAAAAATAAGTATCCATTAAATTGATAAAATTGTTAAGTATTAGAGAGAAAAGAAAGCGTGCAAAAATATTTGAAAAGTTTCTAGACACATTAAAGATGTGGATTATAGGGGTTAAATCATTGAAAAGGATTAAATCGAAGGCATTATTTTCAAAAATACGAGGGGGACATATTAGTGAATGGTATTTCTGGCATTTACGGCGATTGAATGTAAATTTCATGTGAAAAAAACAAAGAAAATTCATTTTCTTGAGCGCTTTATTTTGATAATAATTATTTATTTATTTGAATGCCATAACATGGATTTTACAATCAAGTAATACGTGAGGTGATACAGT
Source organism: Glyphotaelius pellucidus (assembly GCA_936435175.1). Taxonomy (NCBI): domain Eukaryota; kingdom Metazoa; phylum Arthropoda; class Insecta; order Trichoptera; family Limnephilidae; genus Glyphotaelius; species Glyphotaelius pellucidus. The sequence continues at coordinate 6,595,070 of OW386548.1, read as the reverse complement.
AGTACACCGAAGGGTAATTATAATAATAACAAAAAAAGAATGTACATTAAACAAAGTATGTTTAATAACAACTAGTATTTAGTTATAGGATATATTTATGTGTTAAAACAACAAAAATATATATGAACACGTAAGGTACAGAGGGTTATACTTTGGTATAGTAACAGAGATTTTATTAAAGCAGAATAAAAATAAGTAAATAAAGGTGACTTGTTAGAAAAGTTGTCAACATCAAGTATAATATACTTTACTTCCATTTTTGGATTACGTTTCATTCTAAAAATTGGCTAAAATAGAGTAATTTTGCATTATAAATATATATATATTTATAATGCAAAATTGTTATTATTATGTGCGTGTATTTAACTACCTATTACTTTTAAATTAGAATGCTACCAAGCAGCAGTTAATCTTTTGTTTTAATTGAATATTTCATTTGATTCTATCACATCTTATTTTTATTCTCTTTTTATTCATATTTATACAAAATATATATGTATGCTTATAATATGTAATGTAAACACCATGTATAAGTAAACATACCTATTATTTTATTATTATTTGATAACTATGCAAGCAAAAAACAGTAATAATCATGTATTAATTGCTTATTTTATTTTATTGTATCTGTTTTCTTTATAGTTCTCATTAGTACTACTATAATATGAAACGCAAACACCAGTTACCTTTATGCTGTAATCATTTGCGTTTATTTATTTTCCTTTTATTTATTATTATTATCATTTCAATAACCATGCTAAACAAACCACGGCTTTTGTATAATAATTTGTTGGTTATTTTATAATAATTTTATTTCTTTCTCTTCTCTTTTTTTTTCTATTTTTCTACTATAGTATGCAAAGCATACACAAGTTATCTATATATTTTAATCCTCTGTTTTTAAGAACCTATATGTATATTAACTATTATGTTTTAACTTTTGTTACTATGTTTTAAACTTTCTAACTTCATTTTTTATTATTTCTCTTCTTTTTATTTCCTCGATTTTTCCTCTTTTTTGTACAAATCATGTTCCATATGTTCACACTGATCCTAATTTGACTGTTCTAAAACGGGAATCATCCTAGTTGGACAGTCAAAACATATCATAAATAATTTTTATAAATATATTATAATACTATACTAAATAAATAAAATATATATATATATGTATATATTATTATAAACCATCCAAAGGTTTGTATATGGAGGGATGGTTTGGGCGCTGTGCAAATTTAAAATATATTTCTACAATCCTCTATCTTACTTCTAATTACAAAATAGAGAAACTAATATGACAACTTACGGTTAACAGATTGCATCCATCGGTTCGTCGATCACTAATACAAAACTTTATGTATCATGCATTTGGCCAATGAACCTGATGCTGAGATAAAATGTACATTTATTATTTTATTTATATTCTGTACAGGCACAAAATATACAGGATCATATTTACCTGGGAGATCACTTGAGATTAACGTTTTGATGAATTTTTAAATTTATTTACATCTAAAAAATACATATTTCTGTTATGTTTACATTTATAATGACATTAAATTGCTTATTTTTATTTCAAACATATTATCGAAAACACGTATACATATTAATTTAAATGAATTTCTAGAAACCTTGAAATGCTCGCGGGCAGTTCACACTGTAGCAATAATTTTTTTTATAAACATATTTTTATGATTTGCAATTTTTATTAATGAATTGATTCATTTTCTATGCGATTAATGAGTACTATAAATTATGTGTACTAAATCAAATAAATGTTTTAGACCGGAAAAAAATCAGCAGCTTCACAATAATAAAAACTAATGTATTTGCAGAATTTATTAAAAACATCATTAAATTTGATTTACGAAGGATGGGTTGTTTAAAAATTTTTTAACAATTCTTAAAATTTTTAAAGTTAATTTTCAAGTTCTGTGAAAGTTCTATTCAAGTTCTGCGGTTATTTTAATTTTATGAAGCAACTAGCCTACAATAATATAATAACACAACTTGGATAGAGATTATACAGAACGTGAAAATGCACTTCAAACATTTAACAAATTGTTCAAATTTTTTGAAACAACCCGTCCTAAATTTCACACTAGGTTAGATGAGGCCTGATTGTTTTGCAGAAATTCATTTGCGACAAAATCATCAAATGGCCATTCTGCGCCATTTATTTTATCTGACATTCGAAGTCTCCGATAAACGCCGTTTCTATTTGCTTTTCAGCTTTTTATCTAATTGTAATAAGCTGACAAGATAGCTGATAGTTGTCCTCATCTGCTGATCACAATATGTTGAAAAACTGAAACGGACTAAGAATCGGCATTTGAATGGGACCTTTAAACTGTCAAAACAAAAATGCATTGAATGGCCATTTGACGACAATGTTACATTTGAATTTCTGTGAAACAACCCGTCCTAAGTACGCGTACAAGGAATGTTTATAAAAAACGTTTTTGAAGAGCATTTCTCCATATTATGCTAATAATTAGCATACAGGTAATACCAATTATTGCTTCATCGCGTAGTAATAATTTGGAAGTCTTGACTGCCTCCGTCCTCCCATCAGATAGCAGCATTAGCCGGCATTAGCACAACATTATGAAGCCGGTACGCCTCAAGATGGTCTGCATATTTCAGTCCTATTTCCACCCCACCGCCACCCACCACCCCCGTCACCCACCCCGGATTATTGCATACCTAATGCGCTAGTGGGGTAGTGTTCATTAATATTCATGATTCTGCAGAGAATGTCTGCCGGGAGCCGGGAGGTTCCTGCGTTAATCTGATTTTTCTTTGTTGTTTTAAGCGTAATGAGTTTCATTGTGTCCTAAGCTTGTGATTTTGAATAATCGCTTCGTTAATGATGCAAATTATAGTGGTCTACGCTTGTTAAAAGAAGACGCTGAGAATTTTATATTCCGCTAGTTTACCAGGAGGCTTCACCCGAAATGTGTTTTGTACAAATATATTTATTACTTAATATTTCTTAGCTTCACTAAAATTTTCTGGAAAATTAGGTATTCTAGAATACGAAAGCAGAAAAAATTCAATCATCACCCCTTATTATTTGTTAACTGGTAATAGTTTTTCTTCTTCGTTTCTTGAAATTCTAATTCCCCTGTTTTGTCGGAAGGCCAAAATATTTCCTCTTTGCAATAAAATTAAAATAAATGGAATATTTCTGAATACATCCGAAAACTTAAAACTATTTTTGAAGGGTGATGAAATACGCCTTTAAGTTTTACCGTTCGAAATAAACATAAAATTTTCGAAATATAAAAATGGCTCAGCTTACGTTTTTTCTAACTAAAATTATTAATAACGAAAAAAATAAAAACACATGCACGTTTATTAGGTAATATATGGTATCATAAACGTTATAGTGAACTCACTTTTTGTCATTTCAGACGAAAATAATTAATAAAAAATTCCAAATTTTTTAAAATTTTTTATCAAAATTCCGGTCGGAAACTTTGGCTTCATAAAGGCGTACATTTTAATAATTTTATGATTAACTTTTAGATTATAATATAAAGCGATTTCTCTTTCTAAGTCAGATTAGACCAAATTTCTAACCATGATAATATGGGAGACACAACGATTTCTATGAGCCTAGATGAGTTGCTCCGAAAGGCGAACAAATTAGATTAATAAATCAAACATAACTTTTTTATAAAACATACATTATCATCTTTATGTGATATATTTTTCCATTGTGTTGCCTCAATTTATCAATATCAATCACCGTTTACTAAGAAACTCCGAAACTTTCCATATTCCTTTCCAAAGAACCAACTTAACTTTCTTCCGACCTCTTGTCCGAATGTGTCGACTGTATTGAGTTTTTTGAGGCAAGATTAGGGACATTTTTAGAGACGGCCCCCAGAACTTTATAAAATTTATCCAATCTCTTGTTTTAATTTGACTTCACTTGAAACTTTATCGTCTCTTGTTTTGTTGTTGTCTTTTAACATACTTATTGTTTTATTCTTACAAATTGTTTTACACCATTATTGAACGGTTGGTATTGATTTTTCGTATTTTTCACGTTAATTAATCCCTGGCTGTTGTGTTCTTTTCGAGTTTATAAAATTTCACTCATAGCGACACCAAAACAAACTTGCTTTATAATATGACCTTTCTTATTATTTTTATTGTACAAGATTACAAGATGATAGCAGCTTAATTTCCTGTACACTGGTAACTGGGTGGCTGTCTACAACTGATACTGTCAATAGTAAGCCTTTAGGACAACTGAGTGTTAAGAGATCTATATTTAGACGGCTGGACGATGTGAAGTCAAACATCTCATCCTGGGGAATAATGTTCTGAAGGAGACAGCTAGATACCTGTAGAAATAGAAGCGTTTCTTGTAATGGATACCAAGGCTCTTTAACCCCTAGAGACACCGACTGTGCATTGTACACATTTCTCTAAAGCGAACTGTCAAAATGATGATCGCGCGGGAAATATTTTCGTATCACATTTGATTCTGATAAAATCACTGTTTTTGAACCTATTTAAAAATAACTGTTTTCGAAAGCAGATGAAAGACTCTTTAGTATTAGAAATCGACATACAGACTGTTCAATTAAAAATACGAATATTTTGAAATTGAAAATTGGCAAAATGTGATGAATATTTACTTAATTTGCTTAAAGTTAAGTAAACCCTGAAGTTACAAAACATGTTGTTTTTCAAACAACAAAAGTAGTTCAAACTGGTCTTGATTACGACTTCATTTTAAATATTTTTAATAAGTTAAATGATGTTTCATAGAATTATGCAAAATTTTCAAGAGCGTCTTTGGTAATTTGTTGTATGCAAATAGAAGGCGCGGTGTTCTCTCTTTCCCACTGTACCATGTACTCATACCATCGTACCGCAATACAAAATGAGATAGCATGAATTTTATGCGTTCGTATCAGACTGGGAGATATTTCTCCCAAAAAAACTCTACGGGTGTTTGACATCTGAGAGAAATATCTCCCAAAATTTCCCGTGGGATTAAGGATTGTAGCATTGATGATGATTCAAAATGCAGATATTCTTTCCTCAAAAATTAACAGTTCAGGCTTCTCTCCAAGATCTACAACTTTTTAGATTATTAGCAGCTCTAACTTATTAGAATCGTTCATTTTGAATATGAATCCATATTACATAATCCCAAATTGCAAATAGTGATTTGTATAATTCATGGGTATTGTTGAAGGTCCCTTATTTAATTTAATGATAATCACATTAATTCTAAATCTATATAATGTGTTCTTTTCACAATAAGGATATGTAAATGAAACAATTTATAGGTATCAGGAAATATACATTTTATTCCTTGAAAATAAATTACTATAACATAATGATATATAATTAATGATTTTAAATACACTTAGGAAGATTAAATAACATAGATAACATTTTTAACATTATTGAAGATGAATAAATTTATGATTTAGTGAATAAATAAATACTCGAATTTCACAGGAAAAGGTTGGATGCAACTAATTTTATGAAATAGGAAAATCCTTAATATATAGGTATTTGGTTATTTGACTAATAATTAAACTTATTCTTAAAACATTTCGAACCTTTTTTTAAAACTCTGCAATCAGAAACTTTTAAACCTCAAAGCCAAAAAATATCAACTGGTCAAATAAATATAAATAACTACTCAAGTAATGTTTGTCACATTCGAACAAGGAGCAATAATAAATTGAGATTTCGAGATAGACTTTGGCTCGTCATTGTGAGCTTCAGTTGATCAATTTGTTTTTAGTCTTGGAATTTCAACTCGAAGTTTTTGATTCATTAAACAGTTAACATTTCTAGGACATACATTGATGTTTCGTGTTCCAATGATCACGTGGGTTGCTCGCAAACAATGCCTTTATTTTTGATTCATTAAACAGTTAACATTTCTAGGACATACATTGATGTTTCGTGTTCCAATGCTCACGTGGGTTGCTCGCAAACAATGCCTTTATTTTTGATTCATTAAACAGTTAACATTTCTAGGACATACATTGATGTTTCGTGTTCCAATGCTCACGTGGGTTGCTCGCAAACAATGCCTTTATTTTTGATTCATTAAACAGTTAACATTTCTAGGACATACATTGATGTTTCGTGTTCCAATGCTCACGTGGGTTGCTCGCAAACAATGCCTTTATCAATATTATAATTATTCGTGAATTAGCATTATTATCTAAATCAGTCTCATCAGCCGGCCGTGGCCTATTTAACCCACTTCATCAATCACTGTCGACCACTTCCATTCTTCGTTTGACCTTTCAACTGAGGTTCGACGACTATATTATTATGTTGTATGCAAACGAGTTTTAAGTTTACCGCGTTCGAGATAACTACTCGCGGACGCGACAGCCTTAGCTAATAATATATTACCATGCGAAGCCTTTAAAAGGTGGGAGTTTAATACGTCGGATTACTACAAATGATCTATGGAAAAATTCATCGCTGTTCGATTCTAGAATTTGTGTCCTGTTATTAATCCAGACTTCTGGACAGTGAGAAACTACGGTCGACCTCCCCATATGCCACGAAGGATATTTTGCAGATAAGTTATTCAGAATGGACACGTTTTCGGGAGAGATCTTGAAGGATTGAGAAGGGTTACTTTTGAATTATGCAACCTCATCTAGGCGTTTCTGTACCAAAGTTCAATAGATCAATTGGATTGGATTGGTTAAAAATTCCGTTCCCTAACTTTCGTCAAATTGTACTTTATCATCGTAGTTGACTTCTACTTCTATTAATCATAAGACACATCAAGAAGTATGCCTTCTTGTATTCTTCACTGGACATCGAAGGCTTTTCATGCTTATGGTTTGTCGATGTGCTCCATAAAGATAAAAAATGTTGACACATCAACCAAGTTCATGATGTTTCCGGAATCGGAGATGGTTATTAGTATGATTTTTGTTCTTCAAAGACAAAAATATTAGTTTTAGATGATGAGGCTTCCTTCGTCCTGATTTTCACTGATGTCCTTAAAGCAGTAGTTGATCGGACAGCATGCCGGATAGGAAAGGTTCTTGACTTGTTCGGTTTCTACGCAGTCTTTAGGAATGTTGCCAGCTATACACCTGCAAACGAGGAAAATAAAATCATTAGTAAATTGAAAACGTAATAAAAAACTTGATCTTGGCAGCTGAGGATTATATTTAAATACAAAAGACCGGTCTAGGGCTTATATTAAACCTTTGACGGTTGAATCCGAAGGTGCGAGAGACATAATGGGCGTAATAAAAGCCACATGTTTCCACCAATTAAGATTATTTTTGACGCTAATGTATCGAACGAGTTGTTCTTCTATGTATTTACAATGACCAACCACTTAAAGTAATTTTTTGTTGATGTTTTCAAACAACTACTTAAACGTGTTCAATTATTGTACCGTGAAAAACAAATCTATTAATACATCTCAGTGTTATTGCGAAAAGTGTTGTCCAAATATAAATGAAATTGAGTGGCGGTAAATTGTTATCTTTGAATGACTAAAGTACTCATAGCTAAGGCATCATTAAAACAAAATTGCGTGTCAAAAATTTCAAAAAGAATATCAACCATTACAATTGCGGTTGAATAAATCACCACATGTACAAAGCTTTTGAATTTTAAAATTATTTTTGAACTATGCCTATTTTGAAAAGACAATTGTTCTGTGGAAATATGGAACTAAATAAACGCAATACAGAGTTATGGTGATGTTTCTAATAAGAGATATATTATGGTATTTGCTGTTATTGATTTTACACAAATAGTTAGCAAATAAAAGTAACTCACCCAGCGTAAGAAATTATGTAGTCTTCATCGCAGTACATTTCACCGCAGTTGGGGGTTGGGTAGGACTTTCCAACTTTGATCGACTGTTGGAAAATCGTTGAAAAGCACATTCCAGTGTTATCTGAAATTAAAGGAAAAATACATTTTAATTTATAATATTTTACATTTTAAAGTTTAATTTAATGATGTTGGCCTCATTGGGTGGCTTACCCTGAGCACGAATAAGCTCGACGGTGTTAAGATTAATTTTTAATAAATAACTATCTATTGCATTAGCGTGCTTTGGATTTATTTACACTGCCCTTGGTATTATATATAATGGCTGCACATGTATTTATTTCAAATATTTAGTTATAATCTGTTTTTGTTTTTCAATAAAACATATCCTGGTTGTTCAATAAGAGATGTTACAATCGATGCTGATTGAACGTTGAGTTAAAAATAAGTGGCGGTCAATAACATTAATTTTATTATTGTTATTTGTTATTTCAAGAAAAACAACTTATTTTAAATATTTTACTAAGATGTGTTTTTATCATAAACAAGAAAAGATAAGCTTAATTAGTTTTTAGTTTGATTAACTACATTAACCAACCATTGTTAATTAAAATTATCTTTGTTTTTTTCTATAATTAGGTTCGTAAGACCTTTTGCCCCAATACGAGGTTCTTGGTCTTTATCTTGTCTGAACTTGGAAACATTTAATAAGTCCGCCATAGATACTAAGTTAGATGTTCTACGTGTAAATGATTCATTTGCTATTATAACCTATGATAATGAGCGCACGAACTCCGCGATCAAATCACCTCATTATTAGTAATGATAATTAATCCAAAATGGGAACGAGATGCGTCATTAACACGGGATTAGTCAGACTCTTCGGTCCATGCCATCACCCGCCAAGTTTGCAGAACAAGTGGAAAGGAAAAAATTATCGCAAGGATCTTTTATAACTTGCATTTGAACAAGTTGTTCAACAATGATTCAACAATCGTGATTTGTAGACACCATTCTTAGAGCAATGGTTCCAAATTTTTCATGCTGTATCCTGTTTGAAGACGTGTAATGACCTAGTCTTTGGAACTCTATGTAATAATATCTTCTCGTATTGGATGGACTACGATTCTAGAAATGAATCATTGGATTTTTTCAACAGATTGCGGAGGTGTTAAACAATGGGAACAAATGTGAGTTACATACTAATAATTAATACGATATAATATAGATGTCTATTGTCTATCTATTTCAATTATTGCTCAATGCACAACGAACGAACAAAGAGGCGTAAAAATAGATTTTTAGTCATAAAATACATAACAATCGATTTATCGGAAAGATTCTCAGAAAAATCGTTTAAAAAATGTCATGCTTCAACGTGAAAATAAATTTTATGTTGTACTCTGTTTAATGAGAAGAAATCTTTATCTTTTAAGGAATAACATGGATTTCTCAGAAGAATCTTAGTGTAGTAGTTTACACACAATTGCATGCGTACTAACTGCAGCGATTGAAGTGACAAATTATTTACATTACTTATCTTAGTAATTGGAAAGAGAATAAATTATTATTTAAATCGCAAAATGTATATTTCTCTTAACGTATTTGCACTGCTACTGTAAACGAGCATGTTCAGGCGGTGTAAGTAATTGGTTCGTTCTAGAAAATAACCTCTCTCGGTAAACAATATAAGCAGTACAAGGGAGGGAAATCTGACCAAAGTTACTTAATTCAAACTCAGTTTGCAGAGGTTAAAACATCAATACTATTCAGATGGTAGCAATGATAAACTTTTAAAACTGAGCGCAAATTATGAAATACCACCCTTACATTGTAAGAAGTAAAGATACATAATCGACCAATGCTGATCTTACGCATTTCATCGTGCCATTTTTTAATAAATGGTTAAAGATTTTAAAGGGCTTTAGGGAGTGGATAAAAGTTTATACTCACATTTATCTTTAGTATTTCTCTCGAAGAATACACTCGCCTCTGTTCCGAGGAACACCACGGCACACAGGACGCACAATTGGATGAACATCTTCATTGTTAGTATTAAATAATATCCTTCAATTGAATTGGGAAGAACAGCTGTTGCTGATAATTCAGTTATTGACACAGAACACGATGATAACAATATATCACTTATAAGATCAAAAAGCTATCAAATTTTTTAAATAATTTTAAACACTTTCAATTGATTTTCAGCAGTATTTTTAGAGTAAAATTTATTTAACTCTGAGTTAATCTTCAAAACAAAACAAAAGTATGAAATGAGTTTTTTGAGTTTGTTTGGAGGTTGGTTCTCAAGCACGTCTTATCAACACAAGAGTCAGACTCTAATGGAGCCTCCATTTGACCGAACACCATTTAATATTGGAGAGAACTACGTCACGAATTGTGTGCTTCGTTCGTGTTCAATTTGTTTACGGGATCTTCTTCGCTCGGATCCGGTTATTGGGTCCATAACTTACGTATGCAGACGTTAAATGGTGTCTAGAAATCTCTGAAAAACCACATTCATGTAATCAAAACAAGGTGTAATTTATTTCCATTTCACTAATGCCACTGATTGCCGGTGACGCAGGAAGGTAAACTGGTACCGCTTTAGTTTATACAGTTTATACACCCAGAGAATGCGGATTCGAATACCAACCCCGCGTTTCGGTTTGACTTGGAACACGGATTCACAAATTAGCGTATCGGTGTTATTTTTGGAATAAATTGCTTTATTACAGTGGAGGTTTTTATATTATTGTCTCAATAAAACATTGACTATTTTGTTGTTCAAATAACAATTTTAAATGTTTTGACAGTCTCAATATGTCAATAACAAGCTTTATTAAACTGGGACAGCCCCGCTAGGAATGCACAATATAGCAAAGATATAGTCAATACTAAAGAGGCTTCTTTTGTAAGCCTGCGAAATGACGGGTTGTTGGGAGATCTAAACTTAGTTGTAAATAGATGGCTACAAAGTGGAAGCCAAACATAGTCGTATATTTTACAACACAATTTGGGAGGCGGGCATGGGTACCGCCGCCCCGGGAACCATTTATTGGATAATCAACACCCCTGCCGTAAGCACACATTTCAGCACTTCTTCTTCTTTCGTATGGTGGGGGGGTCAGAGGGGGACATCTAAGTCTGCGAGCCAGTCTAGGGCCTCAGGCGTTGCCCTGTGGACCTCATCAATCCCGCCGGGGAATGAATGGAGCAGGCATTCGTTGACCACATGTTCAGTGGTCTGCACCTCACCGCATTCACACATCTCCGACTCTTTAAGGCCCCATTTATACATCATATGGGCACAACGGCTATGGGAGCACCTTATTCTATTGATGGCGGACCAGAGTTTGCGAGGCAATGAGAACCCAGGCTGTCTCTCAGTGGGGTCTTTTACGAGATGAGCATTTTTCACCTTGGCCGATTGCCACTCAAGCTTCCACCTATCTTCTGGGGTGAGAGGTGAATGGAGGAGTCTTTCTCCTTCTGTCCAGAAGGGTTTTCGGGACTTTAAGCGGCATGCCGGGTGAGAGACGACATCATCGTGCAAGGTATTGCGCTTTTTTGCAGCGCCTTCTTGTACTCCCTTAGTGTTGCAATCTCTCGCCTGATATTTGGCGGGGTTATATTTGCAAGTACGGGGAGCCAAGGCAGAGGCGTAGATTTTAACGTTCCGCTTATGGATCTCATTGTGGCATTAAGCTGAACGTCGCAGCGCTATTTCAGCACTAACAATTACTCATCTGTCCTGATGATGGACACTGTAATGCTGTCCGAAAAGTTGGCTAAAGAAGGAGGTAGCGCAACACGGCATAACACCCCAAAAACAAATAACGAAAAAAACCCCTGCCGTGGTTCAGTATGTTTCGTGGCTTAGCAGTGGTGCCCGGGTTCATGGGGTAAGGTTTATCTAGGTCTTGGCGGCGGGTGCGTTTGCCCGCCTATATCGTGGTGGTTCGGATTGGGTGAGGCTGGTTGAGGGAGACCTTTTGATTTATTCAGCTGGATTCTTTCGACCCATCGCCATGCACCGCAGTTGGAGAGCTGGATTCATACGTCCGTCATTCCTGGACACACTGATCCCCGATTCCTACCCACCCCTCATACCTTTTTCCTTCCCAGAACTTCCTATCCTTCCCTTCCTTAAAAAGACCACAGCATCCACTGAGATGACGTAGGCCCTGAGGGAAATTATTTTCCTCAAGACCTACTGTGTGGAGCGAATATAAAAATCTTGCATCTCAGTGGGAGGATTGGATTCATACGTCATCACTCCAGGGCACAATGACCCCCAGATTCCTACCAACCCTCATATCTTTTTCTTTCCCAGAACTTCTTCTTAAAACGACCCTCCACACAGCATCCCCAAAGATGAAGTAGGCCCTGATCGAAATTGTAAAAAAAAACCATAGGTGGCTACAAAATGGAAGCTAAACTGAGGCAAAAGGAACTAGAAGGAAACATCAGGGTACTTGCAGGAGTGGAGGATTCTAAAAGGGTTTATATTTGAAGATGTTGATTGTAAGGAATGTATGTTCAAAATGATATAGAGGAGAATGAAGTCCTCATGATAGTGGCTACGCAATAAAAAGCTTTATGTTCTAGTTGTAACAATTAAAACCAGAAGTTCTGTCTACACGAGTAGGTTTTATTTTAATACCTAATTCAAAGTATTTACTTGATGATAACTATTTCGCGGTTGGTGCAGCCGAAAAAGAACTAGAATCGTATGCAGAAGAAGTGTCATTTCACAATTGATGCACTCCAAAAATGAGAAGAAACGTACACAGATAATGATGCCGCAGATAAAGTGAAATATAATAATGGATGGCGGAAAAACCAAACCGGTCAATTAATATTAACATGTTAATTATAATTAACCTGTCCGGTGTTGTTGCCTTATTCAGCAAACAAATATTATTATTGATTAAATAGCTATTTTAAGACGGTGACCCTTCGTAAGCAATCATTTAAAAATGTTCATCAACATCCTAATGAATTTATGACTAATGAACATGTGGTGACGTTAATGTTCTTTTGGTATAAACCATCTCTGAGGTATTTAGTATTCGAGGTGCGTCTAGAAGTCTGCACAAATTGAATAATTGAAATCCGTCAATAGAAAATCTAAAAAGGGACAGGTTTTAATTTATCTAATAGGTTAATTAAATGCTTTTAACATCATTCTTTATTAATTTTACTGAAGAAGTCTTATAACGCTTTTCTGGGGTTTTTCACAATCTGTTGGTTAGCAGTATTAGTAAAATTTGTTGTTAAAATTGTAACCTATAAGTTATAAGGAATGTCTGACAGCACTGTCTTCGCACATACTCCTGGCATCATTTTTTGATTTTTTGACATTTGTTTTTCTGACTTTTGACGTGTTGAAACCCAACAAAAGCATTTGATTTATTTTACATTAACTCCAGACGGGAGTTAATGTAATAAATAAAACTCATCTTTGGCGAAAATGTTTTGAGGATCGTTTTGTGGAAAGGAAGGAGTGAACCTGGGTCTTGAAGAGAACCCATGATGTTGGAGGGAGGAAACACAGTGCCTGGTAAATCGTTTCAGACAATTTGTTGAACTCTAGAACGAGTCGTAGAAACGATCCGTTCTCATGTGATAAATGTCAACTGTGTACAAATGTTGGGCGCGGGTTTGGCATGTTTCCTGACTGCACCGGTGCCGAAAGAATCAATGACATTAATTATTTATTTATTGAAATATAAAGTGTATATAAAAACATAAGCTTTCGACGGCCTCCGTGGTCCCGAGGCAAGACTCTCGACTCACAATCCGAAGGTCGCGGGTTCGAACCCGGCGTGCGCAAATAAATTTTATTTGATTAATTTGTGTTATTTCACAATTTATTCATTTAAAATAATATATGATATATTTGCGGCACGTTCCAGAGTGGAAGATACTAATAGTATCGCCCTGGTGTAAGACCACCATTCAGAATTGAAACGTTGCTTGAAATGGCTTTAGCCGTGTTTAGTGACCAGATCTGAATAGCCAGGTACTTCCCCACCTACCTCTTCCCTATCTCCTTCCCCCCCCCACTACCTTCAGCCTCACAACATACCCCAATTGGGGATGCCATAGTCTCACAGGCTCCAGACGGGAGCAGTTGGGACTCTTGTGCGGTATTTCATGTAAAAAAAAAAAAAAAAAAAATAAGCTGCACATCTCACTAGGGCATTCCTGTATCGCTTCTTCGGACATCTCCCTCGGACATCTTCCATTGAAATACCGGTAGAACAAGGACAGCGTTCCCACCCGATGCATGAGCTCCAAAGATTGCAATCCGTTTGTAATGATGGGAGAAACTATCAAACGGACCGCCCGGTTCTGCACAAAGTCGAATCGGGTTTTTCAGGTATTTTGGGGTTCCAGACCAGAGGTGTCTGCCAAATTCAACAATACATTTGTACAGAGATTTGTACAGAGTTAACAGTTGTGTACTATTAAATTATTTGCGGGCTCTGTAAAGTAACTTTGGCTTCGATAGAGCCCCCGTCCCATAGTATCTTGATTGTGCCTAACTACCAAGGGACTTATTCTTCCATACACTTATAATCTAATAACATTCCATTGTGTGTGTAAGCTTACATCGTTTCAGCGTTCTTTTCGCAACTCCTCATTCGTAATATGGTAGAATTTCATTTCACGCACATTTACAACAAAAGCTCTCTTTGCTTTATGTTAGTGTAAGTACCTATATTATATTTCCAAGCACTCATTCAGATTATCTCAGACCGTCACGCAAAGCGTCTGAATGATGATTCCTTCAATATAATATTTCTATTTTTGAAATCGTTAACTCGCGGAAGAATGCTTTTGTAATTAATAATTGAATTAAACCACATTTAACTTCTTTTACTATTAATAATTTGGTAGACCGGACCAGTTTCAACCTGTTACGGTAATTTTCAGACTGGCACTTTAATAAATTTATTGTTAGGAAACTTTATATGTAATTAATTCGTAAGCATGCTACATAGGATCGACTTCTATTGACGCTGAACTTAATAGAATAATCTCTGCTTTAATATATGCATTACAATTTATAGGTTATGAATAACACAGCTAGGCGCCAGATTATTGCGGACAGTGCGACATAAAAATTGTTTGCAAATTTGTTTACGGCATCTAAATACAGATCCGGCTTTGCGCTCATAACTTACGTATTCTGCTATCAAATGGGCTCTTAAAGCCTCTCAAAACCCACATTCACGTAATCAAAACAAGGTGCTATGCCCATTTCACTGGAGCCATCGATCGAAACATTAAAATTCCTCGGCTGACAAGTGTTGGCACATTGGGTCACATGCTCTGGCCCGGCTGGCTGAATTTCACCATCTCATCGCGCTTTAGCTAAGCCATAGTTCAAATCGAAAGCAACAACATCTATTGGCCAACACATCGTATCTTCAGGCGTGGTGTGAAAGTTTGCGAATATAACAATGCCATGTTAAGATGTTGTTATGTATAATATATTACAATACGCAGATACCCAGTCCGTAAGTCAAAAAATCTACAATGTCACTTTATTTTGAAAAACCTTTGCATTGTCAAAAGTAGGACAGGAGTGGCAGAGCATAGTTATTTATTATTGATATTTGACAACATGCCTTGAAAGAAATAATCAATGTTAACCTACATGTCGAATTAGGTACTATTTACTGGCATAATCAAAAAAGTCCTGGAGGTCATGGCAATAATATATATGGCAATTCGGGTCAGGTGTTATCACATTGGTCATTTAAGTTTTTAATTGTGTTATTTCTTCAATATCTTTTTTACAAATAAGGTTATATAAATATTCAAGTTCTTCCTTGTTTATATTTCAAAACAAGACATTGTCGTCGGTCATTTAAAATCCGAATGGGTGACCCTTAACCCCTTTTAACACAAATAATGAGATAAACGTAGATCAAGTTGTGAGTTTTTCAACTAACGTTGAATTAAGACTCCATCCAAATTAAAATATCTTTACTTAGTCATGTACTCAATATTCTGGGATATTTTTGACACCACCAGACCCTTTTCAGTATTAGATTAACATATTCGTGACATTTTTTACTGGAGAGTAAAAAAATCCCCTTTGAAATCACTTGCGTGACATTTATTTTTTTAAACTCTTTTCTTCTCAACGAGATGTCTGGGTTCGAGTCCCAGTTGCGACCATTGTTTTTTTCTGTTTTTCTGTGTATTGTTTTCTTTCATATTTTCATTTAGATTATAAGTGTTATCTTCTTCTTGTATGATATCTTTTCTTCTCTTTTACTTATCCAAATATTATGAGCTCCCTTTATCTATTATAAGATATGGATTAACAATGTGAGGAAATAATACTATAACCAATCTGAAACTAGTCCTAGTTGTACAAAACGCAATTGTAAAATTATTAGTCGCCCCTAATATTTTCAAACAGAGACACAATACACCATTGCTGTTTCAGGGTGCCAAAATTTTACCTGTTAGGGCAATATACTATGGCACAAAATTATAATTCAGCATATATTTACCCCCAGCATAAAGAGAAACTAGAACATTAATACAGCACTAGATTCACTTGCTACCACGGGTTAATAGTTCCGAAAATTTATAATAAGTACGGACAGAGAACGTTTGAATACAAAATACCGAAGATATTTAATTTATTACTTGACAATATAAAGCAATATAATTCTATGAATACGGTGAAAAATTGGTTATCGGAAAAAAATATTTATATTGATAGGTACTAAAAAATGTATGAAAAAATGTTGAATCTGTAGATATAAGATGAAAATTATAACTTTTAAAATGTATATGTAACTAAACTATATGCACCTGTTGACAAGCCAACACAATTGGCTTAGCAGGACTTGTTTGTTGATTTGTGATAACTATTCTTTCTATAAAAATTTATATAAAAAAAATCTTGTCGATTTCGTAAAATGTACAATTTACAAATGTGTTATTTTTACTTCTATAATGGAATCAAATTCCAAAACAATTCTGAAGTGTAGAACCTCGGCATTGCAATTGTGAGAGACTAGCAATTAGAATCTAAGTAAACCTAAAATTGGATTTGAATATTAAAAAAAAATCACAAATGATTCACACAAACAAAAACAGTGGTAGGGGTTCTTTATGACTCTAGGAAAATAAATTCATTATACCTGGTTTATTCTTGTTTCTATGATTCGACCTTGCTACCGTACCAAGGTCGCTAAATGTGAATCCTCAAAGCACTTTATTTGTGATAAAAGAGTGCCACGGAGGAATGCCGTTCAGTGTATGAGTAGAAGAAATATGACTAAATCTCAGACCGGATGTTCTGTGCTGTTTTTGGCGCCTTGTCGCCCGTTGGTCGCATTGAATAATTCGCAGATTTTTGACCCTCGCGCGAGGAATAACATAATTTATAGCGTTGTTTATGAAGATGCCACTTAAAGGTGAAACAGATAACAGTTGAAGGCAGGGACGCGCGAAAAATTCAGGTTTCGAAATCTGAACAAAAATGATATATATTATAATTAAAAAAATAAATTAGTTAACATCAACGGTATAAATGTACCATGGTATAATTGCTCGTCACAGTTTAAATAAACGCAAAATAAAACCGTAGAAATAATTAAAAAAAAAAAAACAATTAATGAATACATGTTCTTGAAAGACATAAAAGTAAGAGATACAAGGACTTAGGTTAAATTAATATTGATTGAAAAGGAATGATAGTGAAGCCTGTACTTGCTTTCCGTCTGGTTAAATAGATCCGCCACATCTGCGTATATTATTAAATTAAGGTGCCGTATCCTGGCTTGAAAAGAAGAAGATGGAGGGATATGTAATTACGAATGTTGGAGAGAGTACTTTCAAACGATAAAATTGAAGCAAAAATTGTGAAAAGGTTTAATAAAACACGACTCATTTAGAGGAGAGCAAAAATCTCGTGGGTGTTGTCTAAAACAACATTCAAAGAAACACTGTGAATTTTTTCATACATATAGCTTGTTAAATAATAGAGACAGACTTGAAAATAAAAAAAATTGGAGCGTACTTTGCGATTTTTTTCTATCGAGGGAATTTCATATAATTTGCGTTTCGGCGTGGGGATTGTAAAGATATTATCTTAAAAAAATAACATATATTTTTTAAGAGCTTAAAAACTTCAAATGTTCAAGGGACATATGCAAGAAATCGGTAGAAATTCGGGTAGCGGCGGTTTAAGAATAAAGCAGTGGACGAATAATTTCTCTCGGGGCCAATGTCATCTTTACAGATTATGAGAGGAAGAAGTAAATATGGATCTTGTCTTGAAGAGATCCATTTTATAGGACGAAGGAAACACAGAGGCCTACAAATCGTTCCACAGTCAAGCTGTTGAACTTAACAACGAGTCGTAGAAACGACAATTATCAACCGTATACAAATGTTGCGTTTCTCTACTACGTGTTGGTGCCGAAGGAATTGATGATGCTAGATCCTCGGAGTATCTTCAATTGAAATACTTGTACAACAAGAACACCATTCCCACCCGAAGCTTATGCTCTAAAGATTATAATCCAAACAAACCGCCCGTTTTTACACAGTGTCAAGAGATTTTTCAAGTATTTTGGGTTTCCAGACCAAAGGTGGCTATCAAATTCAACAATGGGGCGCACGTATACAGGATCAGCAGTCGTATACTTTTAATTATTATATTATTCTATTCTGATAAAGTTTGTCTCTCTTTTAAAGATTCCCATTGATAAATTATTAGTAAAGGTAAGCGTCTTGGAATGAACAGAACAGAATAAGAAACGTAAATAAAAATATATCTTTCTTAGAAAAAAAAAAATTGCATTAATGTGCCAGCCCTGCTTCAACTACCGACTATAAATAAACCATCGGATTCTTAGCACAATTTACACGTATTAGTTAATTCCACTCCACGCAAATATTCCAAGAATTGGGATTGCCCATTCGAGACTAATTGAGAATTCCATTACCAAGTATAATAAAGTGATTCACTCTCAAATTCATCACTCAAATAAATATTTAATAAAATGTTAATGGCATCGAAAACATAATAATACGGTGGGTTATTCGCAATTTGCATACATGTGTAATATAACATATTATTTAATGAATATCCACGAAATTTGGTTTTTTATTTCGACATGACTATCTAAAAAAATATGATTTTCTAAAAGATAATATAATATGTGTCAATAATGAAAATCTCTTTTGAAATTTGATTTCCCTAACAAAATAAAATCTTGGCTTTGGACGAACAACATTTTTAAAATTAGTACAGCCTGATAAAGTTAATTATGGAGTCAGCCAAAGGAGGAAGGAACGAAAAAACAAAATTTTTGTACGGACAAAATCCATAAAAAATAAAGATTTTATTTGTACAGACAAAATCCATACCGTAATAGTCTCAGCTACTCGTACGGACGTCATCGATGATCGTCCTTTTTATTCTCAGGCGTTTTTTTGAAAATGAAAAAGACAGAAAAACTACATGATATCACGTACGACCTTTCGTTAGGACTAGAAAAGTTACGCCAGTGACTGGCATTTTTTTGAAGAGCGGAGATGGATTATGTATTATAGTTCCAGAGAGCACTTTGACCCATTGTGCTATCTCCTCTTTTACCTGATTTTCTTAACAATAACCAAGTTCACCAGGTTTGTCATTGGATGTGGGGCTATATCTTCTGGTCCCACAATGTGTCTTCCCAGGTATCTGACCCTTGTTCCCAACAGAACGGGACATTGGCACCAAAGGTAAATTGGAGTCTCTACATTCTCTTCACATTTTCTGCATCTATTGGTGCTTTCCGGTTCCGACAATTGCATGTGTCTCCTGAGATGGCAGTGTCACGTTAGTAGTTCTATCAGTTCACTCAGTGGGTTTCTGTCCTTATTGATTGGTTGCCAGGTTCGTCTAGGATCTGCTCCGTTTTTGAGTGCTTTGGATTGCCACATTCCGGATTATTACATCGCTCTCTCCCAATCCTTCTAGTGCTGGGATTTGATCCTCCTTTCAATATGTAGATTGATACTCCTACGGCCGGCTCGGATCCCGCAAGTGGTGCTTTCACTCCTTTCCTGGTTGTTTGTCAGCCCACTCGTTTTCCTCAATATCTTTACGTTCTGGTACCCAGGTCAGGGTTATTTTATTTAGCAAGATCTTTCAGAATAGTCCTGTATTCCATCACCAGTCTGGAGTCGCATCGGTCACTTTCCAGTGCCATTAGAGCAACCTGGCTATCAAAACATATGCTTATGGTCTTATTCCTGTACCCAATACGTATATTCTCTTGTGCACAGGCTAAGATGACTTCCATTGAAACACAGTGCAATGTGTTTTTAGAGGTATATTGTGTATCCCCTTCCCTAAAAAATACGATTTAAAAGTACACATTTTAAAAATATAAATATTTCTAAAGAAAGAAAACCACTGTTCTCGGTCTAAATCTCAAGAGTTGCTACGCGACCAATAGTTGTATACGAGTATGTAGTTATTGCATAGAAAACCGGTTTATTTTGTAAAAAAATAACAACCATACTTTTGTATATACCTGTGATAAATCACGGGTATTCGGAATTCTCGACAAATCAGTTCCAATTTTTAAAATGGCAATGAACATAATTTTTTGTTAGAATATAATATTTTATTATAGGCAAGGTCTTTTTCGCTCTACTGAATTCTCCAATTAAAAACTTTTAATTTTGAAAATGAAGCAAAACAAAAGTTATGTAGTTCATTAAACCGGAGTTATGTCCGAAATTGGTATTATTTTCATTAATAATAAATAATAACAATAAAATAGACAATAATGAATGCACAACCTGCATAATGTGCACACGTACCTACCAATGCTCATTTTTAAAAGACGTTAATTTTTTTTACTTCTATGCTATAGCAATTGCCTATAACAAGGCGCACCCAATACACTCCTTCCGTTTCCGTAGGCGTTAGCAGAGAGGATGGTTGGAGTTCGACCACCAAAAAACTCGTTCTTCACACGCATTGCTTCATACATATTCACACATTGTCTCATACGAACCCTTCTTTTAATTTGACACTTGGCATCGTCTGATTCAAGTGTTTGGTTGACTTTTTAAAAATATATTTTTTTAATAATGAAAAACAATTACTTTGTGTAACAACCACTATTTAATTAACAATATCAACATGTTTCGAAAACTATGTTTTCTTCGTCAGGATAATAAGTTAATAAAAAATAACAAAAGACAAACAAGTATAGACTAATTAGAACATAGACAAAATATTAGAAAGGAGAGGTGATTAATTACCTAAAATATATCATAAAAAAACAATTATATAAAATAAAATATAAAAATTATTTTAGAATCTGTAAAAAATTAAATAAACATAATAATTTTTTTTTTTTTTAAAAAAACAAAACAGGAAGTCTAAAAAAATTATATATTAAATAACAAGGACAAAGGTGTGTTTTTGAACAAATCTGGGGTTTATAAATTAATTTGTAATGATTGTAACTTTTTTTATATTGGGAAGACTTCTAGAAATTTTAACATTAGAGTTAAGGAACATCTAAGATGTTTAAATAATAATAATTATTCAGAATTTGCAAACCACATTTTGGAAACAGGTCATTCTTTTGATATTAATAAAGGTTTAAAAATTTTATACACTAACACAACGGATATACAATTAGATAATTTAGAAATTTTGGAAATTAGAAAAAGTGTTAATAGTAAATTAAATATTATAAATAACCAAACGTTTTTTAAAAATATCCATCTTTTAAATTTATTTTCGTATTAATACTTATATTTATAATAATTTATTTTGTTATTTAGACTTCTTGTTTTGTTTTTAAAAAAAAAAAAAATTATTATGTTAATGTAATTTTTTACAGATTCTAAAATAATTTTTATATTTTATTTTATATAATTGTTTTTTATGTTATATTTTAGGTAATTAATCACCTCTCCTTTCTAATATTTTGTCTATGTTCTAATTAGTCTATACTTGTTTGTCTTTTGTTATTTTTTATTAACTTATTATCCTGACGAAGAAAACATAGTTTTCGAAACATGTTGATATTGTTAATTAAATAGTGGTTGTTACACAAAGTAATTGTTTTTCATTATTAAATGATGACGCCACAAAGTAAATTTGCCTATTTTGAAGAAATATATTTTTTTAATTCAATTTGTGATGTCTTATGCCTGTCTCACAAAGAAAACCTCTGTTAAGATGAAGCCATAGTAAATAATGCAAAATCACACAAAATCATGTGTTTTTGTTTTGAAAATTTGATCACTTAGAAATATTATAGATGCTTCAATTAAATACTGCGTGCAGAACATATCTTGGCCCTTAAAAATGTCGGTCATTTTTTTATAAATCTTTTAATAAGCCTAGAAAAAAATAAAGTAATAGGTCTATATAAAAACACTTTCAAGTGCAAACTCTCCTACTTATGAACATCTTTTCGGATATGGTTTTATTGTTTATTGTAGCAAATTTAGTTTTTTTTTAATGATAATCGCAAAATAAATTGATATTTATGCCCGATATTCACAGAATAAAATAAAATATGAATTTTTGCGTTGTTATTTTACAATACGGCCGGCAGCCGACGAATTAGGATTTTCAAAGTGACCCTTATGTCGTTCACCGAAGGACTACTGGCTTGCCACACCCTACTTTCTTTCAGAACTCCCCTGGCCGGAGCAGGGAACAGACGTGTGACTCCACGTCGCTCGGTTCCGTGAAATCAATTTAAATTTCCTTGTTATTACAATAAACAATGTGTAAAAAAGGAGTTAATGTTTTTTTAGGCCTTTACGAAATCAACCTGTAAAAAAAATTCTCAAATAACTTAATATTTAATTTAAATCTTGAAATTTATTTATTTTTATATCTCGAGTTTTCTTACATATTTGTTATTAGATGCAATATTATTGTTTTCTACTACATATACTTGAGCTTGAATTCCCTCACCAAACACTCGCCTTGTCTCTTTATGATGAGGAAATGCTATTGTTATGTTCATTTTACAACTCTGTTTAACATGTAAAAAAAATGTATACTTATTGTAAAAACATACAAATATTAAATAAATTTAAAAAAAAACTTTTTCAACCATTCCAAAAGCTTTTTCTCAAATATTTTTTAACTCCTCCCACAAAGGACGTGAATTCCGATTTCGATTTTTCCCTGGAATATTGGATCCCCTTAAGAGCAAGTGCTTCAAAACATGAGCAGTTGATAATAAAAATGATAATACGTTTAATAATAACGTAACATTACATTTAGTGTAACAAACAATCATCATACCATTAAAAATATACGTAGATACGTATAAGTTGATTTTGACAATAACTTTAATGCTGGATCTGTTTTGGCTGGTAATCCATGACTTGGTGTCAGATTTATATTTAAGATACATTGTATTTTGTCTAATGGCCAGTGGAAGTCCATTATATAGCTTATCTAAAATTTCTTTGGTCAAAAGTTGTTTTAGCAAAAGGGATAAGTAAGAGATTATGCCCTTTGGTTCAAGTATCTCGAGCAGTTTGGACATTTTCAAAGGTAGTGTTTGAAGAGGTATGCTGGTATGTTTTTGGCATAAAGTTGTCTAATGTCCAAGACACAGATTCTCCTGAAGATTTCATCCTAACTACTTGATCGTATCTTGTTTTCCTCGGGCGCCCCCGACATTTTCTACCATTTACTTTCACGTCACGTATTTTCCTTACATTCCTCTCCTCGTTAATCCGTTCTGCATGCACGTCTGGCTTCTGTGGCCCTTTGACGGCCTCTGTGGTCGAGGGGTAAGGCACTCGATTAGCGATCCGGAGGTCATGGGTTCAAATCCCGGCGTGGGCAAGTCAATTTTGCTTTCGTAATATGTGTTATTTCACAATTTAATTATTTAAAACAATACATAATATTTTTTCACGTTCCAAAGTGTAAGATAATATCGATATCGTCCTTGTGGAAGACCACCATCCCGAATTGGACGTTACTTGAAAAGGATTTAGCCGTATTTGGTGACTAGATCTGTATAGCCAGGTACTTCCCCACCTTACCTTCCCCATCTCCTTGCCCATCCTACCTTCAGCCTCACGACATACCCCGATTGGGGATGCCATGTCTCACCGGATTCAGACGGTTGGGAGTAGATGGGACTCTTTTAAAATATATAAATCTATGTATCCAAGTATTCACGTAATTTTTATTGTTTTGTTAAATAGTGAATATCAACTGTAAATCTAAAAATACTCTTGCAGTTAAAATTCCAGATTTCAAACTTTTTTATTGTGTTTTTTAAACTGCCAAGCATCGGTTGTTCAACATCTGAGACGGCAAAAAATGTGTTTTATCGTTTCGAAGAAAAGCAAGCCTCATTATTTTTAAATATACACCGCCTCCCTTCTGGACAGGTGGAACCGGACCTGGCCGAGATTGAAACGTTTGGAGTTCGATGCTTCATATTTCGGTATGCAAAAAGCTGGTTAAACCCGCGCTAAGCCGGAACAGAGATGCCCGTGTTACATGACATCATATATGGTCCAAAAATAACTATTTAATTTTTTATTTAAATTAAATGGTTCATTTGTGGTACGAACTGGGAACGTTCATCAAATAGCCTGGTGGGCAGGATATCTCACTAAAAGTTGTTTCGTTCGAGTTTGAAATTTACAGCGGGATATCTTACTTTCTTAATAATGTAAGTGAAAAGTGCAAAATATTTGCATATATCTTAGGCTGGCTCTACATTCGTAAGTTTTTTCCCGTAATTCGCTCGTGTAAGTGAATTATGGCCAAATTACCAATGTAAACGACACCAAAAGTCACTTAACGTAATTTAAAGCATGTTACAGAACTTCTTCTCCCGGAAGTTTTTTGACAGGTCTAATCGCGTCCGCGCGAAATTACAGCCTTCTCACAGCTTATAAAATCAATTTGATAAGCTGAGGGACTTTTTGTAAGAAATTGTACCAAAATGCGCCGTTGCGAAATGTCAAAAACCAAAAGACATTTGTTTTTATTGGATTTTTTTCTTATAAAACTAGTATTTATTTCCACTTATTTGAGTTTTCTGAAAATGAGCATCCTTCTATTCAATTATCGGTCCAAACCTTTCTAATCTCAATGTTTCTGTTTTTAAAATTACGTATTTGAATACGAAGTCGGTTGCAGTCGGCAGCTGTCAGGTAGCTGTCATTCGAATAAAATGAAAGAAATCCATTAATTTTCGCCTTTGACGGCACAAAAGTGCGTGGAGAATTGTTTAATTAAAGCCAAAATCTATTTCAGCACTTTATTTGGTCCTTTTCGACTTTATTGACAAAATCGCGTAAATTTGACAGTAGCAGGTCGTTGTTGAAAGGAAGCCATCTTACCGCAAATACATTTACAGATGTAAACGGTCGCATGAGCAGTTACACAGGTCGAACTTCCGAAAAACTTCCGTGATCATTAATTGCCACAAGTCAGATTCATATGTAAACGCTCCTGGGAGTAACCTGTCAAAATCTTACGTAATCCGTAATTTTTAATTACGAGTGTAAAGCTAGCCTAGCGTACACAGCAAATTTTAAAAATAAAAATAACATTAGTTTTAGAAGAAAGCAATCATTTGTGGTTTGACGTCAAATAGAAAATAAAATAAAAGAACTATATAAAATAAAAAAAAAGCTTCTAATTTTATATTTAAATAACCGAACGGTTTCGCTATATCGGTATTTCAATAAAACCAACAAAATACGTAGAATGTATATTGTTCGGTTTTGAAATTAGAATATGCTTACTTCCAACCGGGATATCATTTATTCAGTTCCTACCTCTCCCTAAGCATCACCTTGCTTGAAAAATATTTGAAATTTGGAATAACTGCAAGAAAAATAATGAAAATTCGAGTGCAATTTGTTTTGAAAATAAAAGAAGACTTCTTCCAAGACTTTGAACTTCTTTAGAAGGTTGTTGGTATTTTTCGTGTGCACAATCTCGTTTGCAATAAAAAAATAGGAATTTGAGCATAATATGTCGTTTTGCACTCATTCGTTTTGTTGTGGCAATAATTACCTAGAGATATCGCGATGGAATGGTTGTGTCGTGTGCTTCTTCGCAGAGATAGGTAGTGGTAAGTGATTGGTAATTCCTTTTCCTTGCATACCTTGAGCTTTCCTACACTTTCACCTAACTCCAGCAAATATTATTTCGTCTCGATTCGTTTTTAGTATTTACGGTCCATTACAAGTGCATATGAAGCTGTGTTTCGTAAGCAGTTTTGGATGCAACAAGTGTAATGTAAGCAAAGAGGGAGACAATATTTTTTAATACACTCAAGGATAGTGAGTCAGAGAAAAATCTAAAAATTGAATAGCAAGGCAACATATATATTATAACATTGACAAAACGCAAAGGCGCTTGTTCTACTGGTGTTTTAATAGAAGATGCTCAAAGGAACTAACGTCCTTTATCTCTTCGGCACACGTGCATAGTCGGGAAACACGCCGAACGAACTCTCAATATTTGTAAGCGGTTGACACTTGTCACGTGGGAACGGGTCGTTTCTATGACTCATTTTTAAGTTCAGCAACTCGGATGTGGAACGATTTCTTTAACACCCATGTTCATTCCTCCCGCTCCTATAAAAAACCCACCATACGGCATCCTAAAAGATTACAATAAATATTTCTTTTAGAAATTATTTTCCTCAGGGTCTCCTGTAGTATCTTCAACCTAACTACATCAACTAATATTATATATACGAAAATGTGTTTGTTTGTCTTTCATTCTTTAACGTCGCAACGAAGCAACCTATCGACGTGATTTTTTTGCATAGTTAGTTGTAGGACTGGGAAGTGGCATAGGCTACTTTTGATCTCGAAAAGAGAAAATTCTCTCCACAGTAATTTCTCCGTAAAAGCGAAACCGTGGATAAAAGCTAGTCTTTATAAAAATAGACTAAGAAAATTCTATCTTTTTTAAAATCAAGTACCAATTATAATTTCTTTATGGTCCTATGTATAACGGGCTCAACCGGAGACTGGGGCAATGTTAAGCGAGTGGGTGTTTGGGTGTAAATTCACCTGCATAAGCCTGAGACATTTGTTTCCTCTTTTTGTGCAATAACCACTGTTATATAGCGGTAAGAGCCCAGACTCTGAATCATTGGATTCAAATCATGATTCTAAAATTTCCCTACTTTTACCAGATTTTTTTCAACAAAGGTGCCATAATAATAAGGGTTCCATGCCAACTGAGAATAAAGTCAACACAACACCTCTATGAAAAGTCATTAATTCATTACTCTAAATAACTTTTCTGAGACGGTTCTATGGGATGTATCTGAGGATTTTGTATTCTAGATTTGTTGTAGCATATTTATCTACTTAGGTTGGTGCCGGGTTCATACACCACTAGAATACTCCAGGTGCTGAAAGACATGGTTATGGACGGGGAAGAAAAGTTGGTATATTAGAAGTTATCTGACTACTAAGATTTAGTCACGTTATTATATATTGTTATAAATCAATACCAAAAATAAATACCGCAAAACCAGACGAGGGTATTGGGAATTCCACACGAAGAGGATTCGCGCGAGGAATGGTGTAATATAAAAAAGGTTTACGCTTAGGGGGTATCCTAAAAATATTCAGGTATCTTTCTAAAAATAGCAAATTGTAACTTGTGAGCTTCAAAATAAGACTTTTTTGAAGTTCTGAATTCTGCGGCTGTTGATCTCGCAATTTTCGGTTATAATTTTTCAGTCAAACTTATTTTTAAAGTTGAAATATTTGCCTTTGTTGAAGTATAAAATTCCTTTCAAAGTTTTAGAAGCAAAATAATGAGAGGAGCCGCCATCTTGCGGGGCATGATAAAAGACCGTAATTTTGAATGGGCATATTGCGTGAGTTTTTGAGACAACAATCTTAAATATATATATATATATATATATATATATATATATATATATATTCAAATAAATAAATTCACGAATGGTAAGCTCCGATTCATGAAAATTTGCACAGCTTTTGGTTTCTCAATTTTTTACAGGTCAATTATTGTCATTTCGATTATTGTTAATTCTGATTTATGCCTCGTTAATGTATCCGAAATGAATATTCAGGTACTTCCCAACCTTCACCTTTTCCATCTTTTTCCCTACTTTATCTCTTCCAGATTTGTAAATGCCTGGTGTAGAGCAGCTGGCACACTTTTGCGGTTTTCGCGTTGGATTTATAGACTACCATATTAGATGTGGTTTTAGATTTTCACGGTATTATCGTGATAAACTTTTAGGGTATTATGTCATGTTGCGCTACTTCCTTCTTTAGCCGATATTTTGGACAGCGTTACATTGTCCATTATCAGAGCAGATGTGTGGAGATAGCGCAACACGGTATTATACTAAAAATAAATCACCGTATTAATGCGGGTGCTGAGAAATTTGAATACTAAGCTTACTACAAAATTGCCGCTGTTCCTTGCCCCACTGAATAGGTACTGTGGAAAAGGGACAACGGCATCCCACGCTGAATATTCCTAAATAAAATCGACAAATTTGAAAAAAACTTATCTGACAAATTTGAGGTTTTGCATTCCTTTGTTTTCTTTTTCAAAACTGGGCCGATTTTAAAGTACTTTTTCACCAACTGTATCGGAAGAATTTTTTTTATTTATTTTTATATTAGCTCCATGCAAGAGGCCTGAGAAAAATATTTTCCTTCAGGGCCTATGTCATCTTAGCAGAAGCTGCGTGGAGGGTTTTTTTGAGGAAAGGAAGATGAATAAGTTCTGAGAAGAAAATAAGTGTGTGGGGTGGGTAGGAATCTGAGGTTCAGTGTGTCCAGGATTGACGGACGTATGAATTCATCCTCCAACTGCAGTACAAGGCGATGGGTTGAGAGATTCTGGCTGGAGGATAAAAGATCTCGACAAACCTCACCCCAAGAACCCACACCTCATGAATATTCGATGTCTGCAAGTTTTGCTTGCTTAAAAATATATTGTCAAATTTGTACGCTGACGGTGACGTTCAAACTAGGCAGTCTTAAAGATTTTTGAAGAGCCCTTACTCCGACAAGGTGTTTTTATTTTTTTTAAACATTAAATCCACACAGGACTCCCTGAGAAAATTTTATTTATTTATTTATTTTTATTTATTTATTTATTTATTAAAAGAAGTTTATACAATGAACAAAAAAAATTGTGTTAATTCATCCGCCATGCTAGGGATGTCCCTGTGTTATGGCGGATGAAGTTTACAGATTGGGTAGGTACAGTGTACAGTCATTAACTTATGCAATTCATTTAAGTAGTTTAAGTTACAAGATGTATTAATTATATTACAATTCAATTAAAATAGCAAGTTTTACACATCATCGTTACTGAATGTAAGGATCCATTTTGATAATTTTTTTTTTAAAGATATGGGGTTGGGTTTCGGATTTTAGGTTCTCGGGGAGAAGGTTAAACATTTTAGGAGCTAGGTACATGAAATGTCTTTGAGCTGATGTGGTGCGTAGTGTAGGAACATTGTAGTGTCGTTTGGTTATTGTTCTGGTGGTGTAACTGTGATGTAAGAGAGTTTTTTTCTTGTATTTTTAATTGTAAATTTATTTATTTTATTTTTCTTTGTAAATTTTAGATGAAGTTGCCGTATGTTTAAGACATTATATTCTGTGAACAGTCTATTGGAGGAATATCTTGTTTGTCGCTTGTTGATAGCACGTAAAATCGTTTTTTGGGCTTTTTGCAGAGGATCAATAAATATAATAAAAAATCAATAAAAAAGATAAATAATTCCCCTCAGGGCCTATGTCACCTGAGATGCCGTGTTATCAAAAAAAGGAAACGTAGGAACATGCCAGTGGTCGATATCTAAATTATATTTAAATAAATATTTGCACTAGTATCAAAATCCAGATAAAACGCCGTCCGCCTTTTCTCTTGATACAGGATGGCGCAACAACCTACAGGTGATGCTCTCATTTTCACAAATCGTCTTATATCTTCTCAACTTTGACATTTGTGAAGTAAACAGAAGAACAATGCACTTTAAAAAAACCACACTCTCCGTGAAATAATTAAATCAACCAATTATTTTTATTTACTATCAATGTCACCGCTCTTCCGATAGGGTGATGAGTGATGACTTTTGTGCCAACCTACACGTGATATCAGTATTATTTTATGTTAAATGGCTTGCTGACCACCCAGTAAACAAAGATTTCCCGTATTTTAATAATAATTGAGACGTCTCTCGTGTCACCAAGGCGCCAGCCGTGTAATTCCTTTCACGTTGGTGTCATAAATCTTTTCCTGGTATTTTGTTCAACCATAAAATGTTTTTATAAAGTAATTTAACTTCAATGTAATTCTGCGGAATGTTAAGCGTACGATTTCGATTCCAAATTGATCCTGAATAATGTTCTGTGTGTAATAAATATAATCTTTTCACAGAGAGGTGCAATAAATAAGAAGGTCATGTATTTTACCCCTTAAATACCTTTTAGGCGATTTCCCATTTATAAAAAGTTCAGATGAAACTTTGGTGTACTTACTTCACTATTTACAAATGTTTATTTATCTTTTTTTATTATGCTACAGCTTTGTTTAATCTGTGAGAAGTGGGTGGAGTTGTGGAGGGTGGAGGGGAATTCTTAAGTTGATGTTTTTTTAAAATTGCTTTGGTAATTACTAGGAGGCGGAATGCGGAGGCAAAAACATTGGGAATTGTGGCGAGCAATACGCTGAAATAGGCCAAAATCAAATGATCTTTTATAGCTAAGTCTGTTGGCCCCGTAAAACAAATCAGACCGGTCAAGTAACGATAGTTTAATTGTTTTTCCTTTAATAATTAGCGGCTTTGGAATTTTCGTTTCGCCTCCGCATTCCGCCTCCTAGTAATTACCTTCCGTTATTACCAAAACAATATCTGTGCCTTCTACTTATACGGCCTCCATGGCCGAGGGGTTCGGCTCTCCACACGCAATCCAGAGGTCGTTAGTTCAAAACCTGGATGCACAAATAAATTTTATTTGATTTGTTTTTGGATTATTTCACTATTTATAAATTTAAAATGATATTTATTATATTTTCGGCACGCTACAGAGTGGAAGATACTCACAGTTAGGCCCTATTGTAAGACCACCATTCAGTATTGAAATCTTGCTTGAAATGGCTTTAGCTACGTTTGGTGACCAGATCTGAATAACCAGGTACTTCCCCTCCTTCCTCTTCACAATATAATTTCCTATTGCACTACCTTCAGCCTCACAACATACCCCAATTGGGGACGCTATAGTCTTACTGGCTCCAAAAGGTTGGGTGCAGTTTGGACTCTTGTGCAGTATTGACATTTAGAAATACCGTTCTCGTTCTTTCTTACTTTAGTGCTTTTTCACAAGGGTTACGGAACCGGGTGTTTGATGTGAGCTTACAGGCAACCGTTAGTTTAAAACATAATATGGAGCTCCATCGCAACAACCGAATGGTTTAAACCGCGCGGTACAGCCACCTTACATGAATAAACACGAATATAAAAGAACATTTACTAGTACCAATATTTATAGCGTGAACTGTATTGCAACTAGAGCTGAATCGATCGCATTATTTACATAAATCTGATGGTTTGATTGCATAAACACGATGCGAGATTATTATCTCACTTCAGGCGCTCTAGCATGTTGAAATCGATAACTTTACAATATCGGATAGATAGGCGTAACTTCTTATGATTTTATATCGATATCGACTTTTGAGTATGCTCGGAATAAACAATCTATTGGTCAGAAGGTATGTACACATTTTAACACATTTCTTTAGGCTGATTCGTGAATGGTTTGTACTCGGCATTCATTTCTAGAATTCGGCATTCATTTCTATGTTCCAGATGGTTATCTCCGTCACCGACTGCATAGACTGTTCTATCTCCTCTCGCAGGACTATGTAACTTACTAATGGTAAAGCCGGTGGGGAGAGTAATCTTATAAGATCGTTGAACAGAATCAATTCGAATGTGGACATATTCATCATCTGATGCTGTCTTTAAAAGGAAAGCTCTATTACTACTAGTTAATTTACCTAATGTTTATTTTTTATGTAATTCTCGTTTACTAGTGAATTTTAAAAAACACACTGATATGAACATCTTTGTTATGTTTTTAAAACGATAAATAATGAAAATGAATTAAAATTGATTTATCAGTGATGTTTGTCAAAATGACATGGTAGTCCCTGTCGAAAGTGTATAAATATGCACCAATACACACATTTCTTATGTTTTGTACATTTTATATGTTTTGTTTAAGCCGCTGCTACTCGAATTTCTATCGATTTCTTACATATCTCCCTTAAACATTTGAAGTTTTTAAGCTCTTAAAAAAGTATATGTTATTTTTGAAGATAATGTCTAGATACGTTCCACGCCGAAACGCCAATTATATGAAATTCCCTCGATAGAAAAAAATCACAAATTACGCTCCGAAAATTATTTAAAACAAGTCTATTTCTATTATTTTACAAGTTATATTTGTGAAAAAATTCACAATGTTTCTTTAAATGATACTTAAGATACCTTCCACGAGATTTTTGCTCTATTTAAAACGAGTCATGTTTTATTAAGCATTTTCACAATTTTCGCTTCAATTTTATCATTGAAAATATTAGCGCGCTCTGTCCAACATTCGTAATTACATATCTCTCCATCTTCTTCTTTTTGAGCCGGGAAGCGTCGCCTTAAGTCGACTCTAATTGCGCAACCTAAAACCATTTGTTTGAATAGTTCGGCTAGGCGCCAGATTATTGCAGATATTGGATTCGTTTATTTATTTGTCGAAATATTTATTTGTCCACAGCATTTTAGTACGTATCGGGCTTTGCGCTCATAAATTACATTTTCAGATTTCAGATATTAAATGGGCTCAAGTTTTTAAGAACCTACAAACTTGTGATCAAATTATCATTATTAGCTATTATCATTTCACTGGAGCCATCGATCGAACTATTAGAATTCCTCGGCTGATAAGTGTTGGCACATTGGGTCATATGGTCAACGTGGCGGACAGGTAGATTTCACCATCTCATCTCATCTAATTTAGCTAAGCTATAGCCCACACAACAGATCCACATAAAATAAATCATTCCAAATATATTGCACTGCGCTTCAGAGTATTTTCTCTATATAACAATACACATCACACAAGAGCCCCATTGCTCCCAACCGTCTGAAGCCAGTGAGACTATCAGCAGATAGTAGACAGCATCCCCAATTGAGGTGTTGGGAGGTTGAAGGTAGTGGGGTGAAGTTTATTAGGGAAAGTAAATGGAAAGATCAAGGTGGAGAAGAACCGGACTATTCAGATCCAAACCCACCACAAATCGTCAAACACGACTAAAGCCATTTCCATGACCATGGAGGTCTTTCATTAACCGTAGCGAATTACTTGGGGCGATGGGCAGGGGTATTGTTTATTCAATAAATGGTTCCCGGGGCGGCGATACCCATACCCGCCTTCCAAATTAGACTGAGAGCATAATAAAAACGATTACAACCTCAAGGTTGGAGTTCAGAATAATTAATACCGCCGCTAAAGAAGACGACCAAAGTGTATTACGATCAAACTCAGCCGGAGTATTTCTTTAAAAAGAGTTTGTGAGTTATAATGAATAAACAACACCCATACCATACGTCGCCCGGCGATTCGCTACGGTTAGTGACTTAAGTGGCGAAGTTCATGGGGTGAGATTTGTCTAGGTCTTGGCGGCGGATGCGTTTGTCAACCTACTGCGTGGCGAGATGGAACAAGAAAGACTGGTTGAGAGAAACATTTTGACCTTTCCAGCCGGACTCTCTCGACCCGTCGCCGTACACCGCAGTGCGAGAAATAGATACGTCCGTCACTTCTGGATACGTTGATCCCAAATTCTTCCCCACCCCTCATTCCTTTTTACTTCCCAGAACTTCCTCTTTTCTTTCCTTCCTTTGTGGTATTTTTTGGTTGAAATTTGATATGAGAAAGCTAATCTATGGTTGTCAAATATCGAAGTTAATTTAAGTAATATTTCTAATGTAAGGCGTCCAACATAATGGAGAACCAGCGTCTTAAATTCAGAATTATAAAAACATTGTAGGTACAAAATCTGCCACTAAATAATTGAGGGTGAAATACGAGTAATAAAAAATGAAAATACAAAATTAATGTTAGTTGAAGGTTTATTAAGGTTCATTACAATAAAACGATGCATTTTTTGCACGTTGTTTGATCTGATGTTTGAATACTGTACAATTTAACAGATTTCCTTGGGGCAACAGTTCGGGAAGGTCTTGCTTAGATCTACCTTGCTAAGTTTGCAAGGAGGTTTAGGAGTTATTTTACTGCATCTGAAACAAGCAACATAAAATGTATTGTAGTATTGTTTTCACTTAATATCTTTTCATTGCCCACCTTACTGGACTACGTCTGTTCTAAAACGGATGCTCAATTATTATTACCATAGATAATAGAAACAAAATGGAGATGTGGCGTGGAAGCACACCGACAGTCGGCGAGCTACTAAAACTAAAGTTATGCATTTGGTGTGTATGCAGAAACGATTTGCGTTCACAGTTTGAAACTCGAATAAATTACACTTGAAATTTATGAAAAATTGAAAATGAAGAAGGCATCGTAATTGAATTGTCTATATTAAATAATAAACTGTGCAACCACCAAAGACAGAAAAAAATTAAGCAAAAAAAAAAAACACACACACACACACACACAGAACCTCGTTCCTTTGAAAATCAGCTAACTCAAAGCAACAAGGTTCTATCTGATTATTTTTACTAGTTTTTTTTTGGCTAAATGCCACTTTTTTTGCATTTAATATTCTTAAACCTAATAATAATTTAATTAAAAATACACGTTTTGTTCTTTGTGCATATACACTTTTTCATGACTTGCCATAATACCATCTTTCATTTATTTTTTCAGTTTCACACAATTTGCAGATGGATACCAAGTGAATGGGCTCGAAGTACAACACAAATAGAATTAAGGCCACACATCCCGGCGCAAAAAGAAGAAGATGGAGAGATATGTAATTACGAATGTTGGACAGAGCGCGCTAATATTTTCAATGATAAAATTGAAGCGAAAATTATGAAAATGCTTAATAAAACATGACTCGTTTAAAATAGAGCAAAAATCTCGTGGAACGTATCTTAAGTATCATTTAAAGAAACACTGTGAATTTTTTCACAAATATAACTTGTAAAATAATAGAAATAAACTTGTTTTAAATAATTTTCGGAGCAAACTTTGTGATTTTTTTTTATCGATAGAATTTCATATAATTTGCGTTTCAGCGTAAAACGTATCTAAATATAATCTTCAAAAATAACATAAATTTTTTTAAGAGCTTAAAAACTTCAAATGTTTAAGGGAGATAGATATGTAAGAAATCGGTAGAAATTCGGATAACCCTTAAGTTGCCTTTAAAAATTACAAATGGAACCTAAATATAAAAAACATATTTTTTAAATAGAATTAAGTTGCTCTTAAATTGCAAATGGAATCTTGTAGTGTAAGAACCTTGATATTGGCGTCACGCGTTGTGAATGTGTCAAAAAAAAAAATGATTGATGAACAAGTCTTAAAAATATGTTTAGAGGGCTGGCTTGGGTACAAAAAACAAATTTATTGAAACAAAGAGATCGTCTTTTATCTGTCAATGATTACAGAAGTCTACCAACAGCTGCTTCTTTTGAATAGTGTGATAATCAGTGAGACAATTAATAAGATGACAATATATAAGTGTTACCCTTCAATGATGAGCTCATATTTATTTTCAAGGCTTAAGACAGGCTCGCAAGTCGCGCGTTCACATTTCCTGGGGAGAGGATAACCTTTTCCAAACTCAAGAACCATGCTGTATTTCTCCAAGAAGCACTTGTTAGGGTAGTCTGTGAAAATAAAAACAAACAAAAGTGAGCATATTAAAACGTAAACATATAAATTCTGAATGGTGTTCTTCACCTTGGCGATGCTGAGAGTATTTTAGAAATTCAAATATTCTCAAATTTTTCTTGGAATACGTTCTTTATCCTCTCCGCGAGTGAGTTTTGGCGAAAAAAACTGTACGCGAGGAGTGAGTTTTTTTTTGGTTCATTTTTTTATATTTTTTTATAAATTATCATAGATTAACTAAAAATAATATAACATTTTGAATTAAAACGTCGTCGACATCAATCCACAAAAATAAATCAACATCGAAAAAAAGCACGTACATTAAAAAAACTGTTTCCTTCCTCTGACGACCGCTAAATGACATAAAAATTTTTTTCAAACTAAAACTGTGAAATTGGTATTGTAGGTATGTGTTTCACTTCAATTCAAATAGTTTCATTAAATTCGAAGGTATTTGAATAATAGCCGCCGACGAAACGTTTCGTCCATACTCTTCTGAGCATTTTTTCGCTTCGACGAACCGTTTCGTCCATACTCGTGTAGAGGTTTAAAAAGAGAAAACATTATAATTCTTTTATGTTTGTAGAAAATTAACACCTTTTTATGTGAACACTTCACAAGTGTCCCAACTGCTCCCAACCGCCTGGAACCAGTGAGACTATGGCATCCCCGATAGGGGTATGCTGTGAGGCTGAACGTAGTGGGGAGGGGAAAGAGATGAGAAAAAAGAAAGAGTGGAAGTGCCTGGCTATTCAGATCTAGTGGCCAAACACGGCTAAAGCCATTCAAACCGTGGTATTACACCAGGGCTATATTGATTATTATAGTATTTTCCACCCGCGACCTCCGGATCCCTAGTCGAGTGCCTTACCCCTCGGCCGTGGAGGCAAGTTGTTTTAGCTACTCAACTAAAAGTCCGCTACAAAACAAAAGCAAAAAGGGCTAAATTTTGTCTTCAAAACAAATAATAAAATTTTACAAATACATAATATACATATATTAAGGGCCTTTCCTAATAAACGTGTTTTAAATTTTACACCACCAATAGACAACCATTAAGAGGAACGTTTGGGCGTTCTTAATTTTGGATTTGAGATCACAATACCCAACCAAACTGAAAAATATTTTTTTTAATCAAAAGGTATATCAAATATCTAGTATCTAGTACATTCCTGTTTTACTTTATTTATTTTTGCTTTAAATTATAAGATTTTAATGGTTCATGATTTTAAAGGAAAACTGGGCAATTATTTGTGGGTAAATGAAAAACATAAAAAAAATATATTTGACTATAGTCATTAGAAAAATATGATGAAGTATAAAATAAACAATAGTAAAAAAATCTTTTAATGGGAGCAAATTTAAAATACAAATTACTTATTTACCTAGGAACAAAAATTTGTCATTTATATACGTATTAAAATTACCTTCCAAAAAAGGCACGTCTTATTTATTATTTCATTTTTCGTTATATTTTTACAATAAATAAAGTACAATTTTTTTTTATTGTTTTTCTTTTACTCACAAATAATTGACTAAGCTGCCTCTAAAATCATGAAACACAAAAATTTTTAATGGCCCAAATCTTAAAATTTAAAACAAAAATAAATAAAATAATTCAGACCGTACTAGATATTTGATATACCTTTTGATAACAAAAATAATTTATCAGTTTGGTTGGGTATTTTGATTTCAAATCCAAAATTAAAATTTGTATGAAACGGTCCGCGCGAATGTTCCACTCAATATATGGCAAATGGCTGTAAAATTTAAAACATGCTTTTTAGTAAGGCTGTAGTATTAAAACCGAAATTAAAATGTTGTTCCAGAAAGAATTTAGCTAGAGACTCGTAAATCTAATTACTATAAACATAATATCTTACCGGTATTGACGGGAATAAAGTCACGACGAACGTATGCATTCGACTCCATCACCAAGAACGTCGCCAAAATGAAAAACAGGAACTTGAATTGCATTTTGTATGATTTTTAAAATAAAGTGACTTGTGCGAAGTCGAGGAGGAATTCACAGACTAACGATTAACTTAAGAATCACCAGTATTTATATTAAAACTATAGATAAGCGGAGTCGTTTAACGTAGGTAGGTACATAACATTTTCGGTAAAACCGCTTCAGTGGTTTAAAAGCTACATTGAAAATAGGACCAAACTTTAATTTTTAAAAAAGTGAACCATTAGAAATAAATTATGGAGTTTCCATAAGGCAGTACACAAGATTCAATTCTACTTAATCTTCTTTCGATTTTTCAAACCTCAAACAAAACTATAATGATTCACATTTCATCGTACTTAAGGCATAATAATTGTTATTGAGCTGGGAAAGCTCTGAGAAGCGCGTATGCAATTTTTGACGAAAGATATTAAAAAAAACACGAAAAAAGTTATCGATATGGAGCAATTGCGCAGCGTCTACATTGTCTTTTTATATCAAAGACGAAGTTAATTAGGTTGAGTGAAATTGTTGCTCTCAATAAAAATAGAGAAATCCTGCAAAACATATTTAGAAAGCCCTCTTAGGTACCGAACATAGCCGCTTTTCCAGCCTGTATTGATCAAGATCAGGCAATGACACCTGAAAGTGGTCCTAATAATCCATGCATCTAAATCCTAGGTTCTCAACGTGGGCGATAACGCCCCCTTGTGGGCGTTAGAGTTTCAAGGGGGGCGGTAGAAGACCCAAAGAAAACTAAGGGACGTTGAGAAAAACTAGGGGGCGTAGATATGGCGTAGTGAGAGAGTGGGCAGGTAAAAAATGTGGTCTAAAAAAGAAAAGAAAACACGCTTACCGTACTAATAATCTTACTTCTTATATTATTATTAAGAATTGATACTATATCGTGAATATAAGAAGGAGGGAGATAGCAACCCGGTACTCCCTCCCCGTTGGGTTAACAAAACTAGATAGCTATTTCAGATTCGCGAAAGATGGTAAGAAAAAACAATTGGGGGGCTCTATTAAAAATATATTCTCAAAGTGGGCGGTGGGCAAAATAAGGTTCGAACCCATGATCAATGTAAAGTAAAGAAACATTAACAAAAATATAAGAGAGACTTTTGAAACCAAAATATACCACTAACTTTGCTCAAAGACAACACACGTGTTTACAGCGAGCACTTCACACATTCAGCAAACTGCCGCCACGAACCGCAGGAGTTCATATGTAATCCTTGAAATAGAACATTGTATTCTGTATGCATTGCTAAATTTCACACTTAATACTCTATATCCAACTGCCATTCCTACGTAGGTCCAAAATGTATTCACTATTTTTCTTCTTCTTTTATATGTACACTACCAACTTTATTAAGTATTCTCCTTCGGATATTTAAACATAATCCTACATTATCAGTCAAAAATATTTATTGTACATACACCTGGTGAGGTAGGTAATGTAAAGCAAACAACTAAATTCATTTTAGTTTAATGTTTTTTTGTATGAAACTGTAAAAATAATATTTCAATGAACCCCGATTTGTAAGCACTGAAACGACTTCTAGAATGAAGATAACAAAAACAAGTGGATTGTGTAAAATATTTGATATTAAAAAAAGAAAATTCTTTCATAAAGCACTTGACTGTTTTTATTAGCGTTATTTTTTACGAAATATTACTACAAAAATGATTTACCACGTTTTCAACTTAAGTTTTATACTTTCTAGATTGATTAAATCCGCCAAAATAAATTTGATTATTTATTATTAAGTATATCAGCTTCAAGACAAAATTTTGAATTCTTTAACGGCTGTAGTACTTCCAATCTTTAGTCGTCGGTACCTATTTAAAAGCGATATATTCAAGCATAGTGGATAAATTGATCTTGCAATCATTCATAAAGATGGAAGCCAATAAAAATATGCGTTAAGAAAAATGAAGATAATATGAGTGGTTCTTAGTCGAAGTATGGTACAGTTAAAGGTGACCGAATTAGATATCGACACCTTAGCTCAGTGGATAAGAGCGCCCGACCCGGAAAGTAGGGAGGTCCTGGGTTCGTGTCCCAGAGGTGTGAATATCTTTTTCTGATTTTTCTGTTTCCAGATGTTCGATTGAGTTTCGCTCATAATGTCTTCATTTAATTAAATATTACAGTTTGAGGTTTTACTCATAAAAAGTTAAAATAAAAAAAATAATAATAAATATTTATTGTTCTATTTTTAACTTAAAATAAGTAAAACCCCAATTTAAAACATTTTAATTAAATGAAGACAATAATAGCGAAATTCAATCGAAAATTGGGACTTATATAATAATTTCTAAAGCAATTTATTTTTTAATATAGTCTTTCTTTCATTGTAATTCACTTCATTTTTTTAAGGTTTGCCGCTAATGCTGTTAGATTCAAATCCATTTACTGTCAAAATTTTATTATCGTCACCGAGAGGTCAGAGAGTAGATATTCTTTCGGAAGAATAAAGATTAAAGATATCGGGACACCATAACACACATTGCGTTGATAACTTTTCTAGGAAACTAAAAACGAAATATGGGTTTTATCCAAAACTAGATTAAAACCTGTGTACGTGCTTGGAAATACCAATATTTTTTTTGCGTACACTTACATTTATATATTCGGTAGGCTGCTTCACAAAGTAAAAGTACGTTTTTTTAATCGGGACCCTCTAAGATTTCAATAACAAAAATTAAACACATTTTTTTTTTTTTAAATAAATTTTAGAGGTCGCTACTATTTGACAAAGTTTCGAAAATAATTGACATTTGGGGCAATGATTGCAGCACTTCAGAGCAAACATGTCAGTTCATGCCGAATTAAATAAGCTACAAATAGTTTAAAACACACCTCTCTCTCGACCCCCGCCCAGTATTGTAACAAATAGGAAGCATGTTTAAATGGAACGTTTGCGCGGCCCTTTTCGGCCCGTTTCATACAAATCTTTAATTTGGATTTGAGATCAAAATACCCAACCTAACTGAAAAATTATTTTCAGTTAGGTTGGGTATTTTCTCAAATCCAAATTTAAGATTTGTATGAAACTGGCCGAAATGGGCCGCGCGTACGTTATTAATTAGACTGAACTTGTCAGGTGCCGTCTTTTGTCAATAATAACAAAAGACGGCACATATATTATACGTAACATGAATAATTTCATTAATTTAATTTTGTGATTTTGTATAAATTTGCTTAAAATAAATACTCAGTTTAAATACTAACTTCTTATACTTTTTGGTCAAACCCATACATTTTCGCTGCTGATAACGACCCCTAAAGCCCCCACTAAAAATCTGGAAAAAAACTGTGTAATTTTTTACACATTTGGAAACAAATCAAAGGGTGCTCCATAGTAAATTAAAAAAAAATATTTTTTTCATAAATATTTGAAGCACCCTCATGTTCATTGACATTAATATTATTTTCAAACAGTATTTGATGAGGCGGGTCTCATTAATCATTACGTTAACGCCAAACTGGTAGATATTCTCAGTACCGCCCAGGAGTAAGTTCATCCTCCGAAATTGAAGTCTTGCTTGAAATGGCTTTAGCCAGATCTAATTAGATTCCCAGTTCCCAGTACTCATCTTCTCCGTATTCGTCCTTTTATATTTACATCATTCTCACAGCGGTTCCATGCCAACTGAGAAAAAAGTCAACTCAACAACTCTTTGAAAAGTCATTAAAAGCTATGAAAATAATAATTTCAAAATAGCCAATAACCCTATCCTAACATAACATTTAACAATTTTTTTATAATATTTTTTCATCACTTTTAATGACTTTTCTGAGCTGGTTCTGAGTTGGTTTCATTCCGGCTTTTCCGGTCACCCTCACAACATATTTCCCCTTACAACATTTATCTTTTCTCCTTTATCTCCTTTCTTTCATTAAAAGTGATTAAAAAATATATAGGTTGCGTTATGTTAGGTAAGGGGCCATCCATAAATTACGTCACACGAATTTCATGATTTTTTGACCCCCCCCCCCCTGTCACATTTGTGAAACCCCCTCCCCCCTAGAATTTCATGATTTTTTGACCCCCCATACCCCTTGTCACACTTACCCACTCCCCCCCCCTTAAGGTGTGACGTAATTTATGGATGGCCCCTAATAGATTATTATTTTTTTTCATAACTTTTAATGGCTTTTCATGAAACCGGTAAGTTTGTGGTCTGTTTTAAATTGTAGGAATTTGCATTTATTTCTAGACTTTCGATGCGAGGCATCGGAATTCGATGGAAAGTTGTTCTATGAAATTACCGTTTGTAGTATTTTTGATTGAAATTACGTATTTTTATCATGTATATATCGATGCCTATGGTCTTATAGTGAACCCAACTCGATAAATCGATGCCCATGGCCCTAGCCGCCCAACTTATATTGGTCTCATAGAAATCTGTGTGAAAAAAGTGTCTCTCTTACACAGCAACGCCAAAGATGACATGCGCCTCGAGGGGGATTGTTTTCCTCGGGGCCTCCTGTATGGAGCTAATTTAAAAAAACCAGCTGTCATGGTTAAAAAATATGATATAAACGGTGTGAAAGAGAAAATACCCCGCCTTATATTCAAATCTAAAAATTAAACTTAAATAATTAAAATGTACACCTTTATGAAACTAATATTTCCGATTTTATTTGAAAAAATTTCCCAATAAAATATGAGTGTTTGTTTTCTTAATTGTTATTAGTAATTTTAGCCATTTTCAAAACTTTTTTGTATGCATTCAAAATATTTGTATTTCAAAAATTATGTGTTTATTTCGTATTATAAACTTTGAAAGCGCATTTCAGTAACTCTCAAAAACAATTTTAATTTTTTGGATGCAGAAATATTCCAGTAATTTAGATTTTATTGCGATGCAAAAATATTTTGACCTTCCGACAAAATAGGCCCAAGGCTTGAGGGGTTAAGTAATATTTCGATAAAAGGCATTCAATGTAATGGATAACCAGTGTCTTCTTAAATCCAAAAGATTACCGAATTATAAAAACATTGTATAAGTATAGGTATGTGATCTGTCACACAACAATTTGGAGTGAAATAATAAAAAAGTCATAGTAGTTGCACGTTTATTAGGGTTCTTCAAAAATACAATAAAACCATGCATTTATTACACGTTATTTTGTCTGACGTAGTTTGACGACTGTGTAGTTTTAACAGATTTCCTTGGGGCAACAGTTCGGGTAGGTCTTGCTTAGATCTACCTCGCTAAGGTTGCAGGTAGGTTTAGGAGTTATTTTACCGCATCTGGAACAAACAATCACAGGTAACATATTTTATAGAATCATTTTCTCACATAATTTATTTTTATTACCCGCCTCATTGGACAATGTCTGTTCTGAGACTGATGATCAATTATTATTACCACAGATAATAGAAACACACACACAGATAATAGAAACAAACACTTAAAATCAATGAAAAGGTGAAAATGAAGAACGTATTGTAATTTAATCATCATTTTGTTAAAGAATATTCTCTACACAATGGCATTTAGCAAAAAACTAAGTAAAATAGATGGAACCTTGTTGCTTTGAAAATTGGCTAACTCGCAGATGAAACATTGTTACCCCAAGCAAATGGGCTCGAAGTACAATGCAAATGGACCAATGTTGTCAGATAAAAGTTGTAAGCAAGTTGCCTGTAAAAAAATACAATGGAACCATCTTGTTCTAAAAATAAAAATAAAGTTTGTAAATAGAACTAATTTGCTCTTTAATTGCAAATGGAACTTTGTTGTTTTAAAAAATAAATTTAATTTTCATCAGAATCAGACGTTGTTGCATAATTTTCTGCAATTTTATTTACAAATTAGTTGAATGTATTTAAATAGGATTTTAAAGTGAAAAAAATCTAAGGTTGCAAAAAAAGTAAATTTTGGCCAAATTATGAGAACCTTAATGTTGTGTGCGTGTTAAAGAAAATGATCGAGTAACAAAATTTTTAGATGGCTGGCTTGGGTAGTACAGATGAATTGAAAAAAGATATTTTCTTTTATCTTTCAAAGCGTAACGTCGGCTGCTTTCTTTCTTGAAACAATAAATAAGTTGATATATTGTGTTACCCTTCAATAACGAGTTCATATTTGTTGTCGGGGTGTAAGGCAGGCTCGCAGGTCGCGCGTTCACATTTCCTGGGGAGAGGATAACCTTTTCCAAACTCAAGTACCACGCTGTATTTCTCCAAGAAGCACTTGTTGGGGTAGGCTGTGAAAATAAAAACAAACTAAACATGAGAAAACGAAAACGTAAATTTATTATTTCTGAATGGTGTTTAATTTCACCATGGCAATCCTGAATATATCTTTCTCTTTAAGCAATAACAACCACCCAGCATTGAGGGTTCAATCCTCTTCGTAGGAAGAGGAAATCAAATATTGTGAAATTTTTCGTAACACTAGGAATACGTTCTTTAAAAAAGGGAATACAAAGAAGAAGAAGGGGAAGTACCGGGGTATTCAGATCTAGTTGGCAAACACTGCTAAAGCCACTCAAACGATGTTTCAATTCTGGTCTTCTGAATCAAATATTGTGAAATTTTTCGTAACACTAGGAATACGTTCTCAAAAGGGAATACAAAGAATAGAAAGAAGAAGAAGGGGAAATACCGGGGTATTCAGATCTAGTTGGCAGACACTGCTAAAGCCCTTCAAACGATGTTTCAATTCTGGTCTTCTGAATCAAATATTGTGAAATTTTTCGTAACACTAGGAATACGTTCTCAAAAGGGAATACAAAGAATAGAAAGAAGAAGAAGGGGAAATACCGGGGTATTCAGATCTAGTTGGCAAACACTGCTAAAGGCCTTCAAACGATGTTTCAATTCTGGTCTTCTGAATTGCTTGGGAGGCGGGAATGGGTACCGCCGCCCCGGGAACCTTTATTGGAAAACCAACACCTCTGCCACAGGTCACCCCAAGTGG
Organism: Glyphotaelius pellucidus; assembly: GCA_936435175.1. Classification (NCBI taxonomy): domain Eukaryota; kingdom Metazoa; phylum Arthropoda; class Insecta; order Trichoptera; family Limnephilidae; genus Glyphotaelius; species Glyphotaelius pellucidus. The sequence goes on along the minus strand of OW386548.1, from coordinate 6,550,411 downwards.
TTTGCTACGTTTGATGATTTAGCAGGGGTGCCCGGGTTTATGGGGTGAGGTTTGTCTAGGTCTTGGATGACCAGGACACACTGAACCCCAGATTCCTACACAGCCCTTAAACCCTTTTCCTTCCTAGAATTCTCCTCCATTTCCTTTCCTTAAAAAAACCCTCCACACAGCATCCCCAAAGATGACATAGGCCCTGAGGGAGATTATTTTCCTCAGGGCCTCCTGTGTGGAGCTCATGTAAAAAAAAAATGTGGTCTTACACCACGGCGATACCGATAGTGTCTTACACACTGGAAGTTAACACAAATTAATCAAATTTGAATTAAAAATTTGCTTGCGCACGCCAGAATTCGCACCCGCGACATCCAGATCGGTAGTCGAAGGCCTTACCCATCGACCACGGAGGCCATCTAAGGTTGCTTAGATTTGTTAGCTTATCAAACTAAAGGGCCGCTACAAAACACAAACAATAGGGGTAAAATTTTGTCCCCGAAATAAATAGTAAAATTTAACAAATACACAGAGTGTACAATAAGAGCTTTGTCTAAAAATCGTGTTTTAAAATTTCCACCGTCAATATTTTTCCACCATCAATATATTATGGAAAATGGCTGTTTATCAGTTGTGTAAAATTTAAAACATGTTTATTAGTATTGCTGTAAGTATTAAACCCCGAACCTAAGTTTTGTTCCAAAAAGGATATAGCTAGAGCCACATTACTCGTCGTAGAAAATAATTTATCATTAAACATTAAAACTCGATTTGAGTAAAAAATATGATTGCTTATAAAACAAGATCTTACCGGCATTGGCGGGGACAAACTCACGACGAATGTAAGCTGTCGACTCCATCACCAAGAACGTCGCAAAAATGAAAAATAAGAACTTGAATTGCATTTTATATATTTTTAAAATGAAGTGGCTTGTGCAAAGTAAAGAAGGAATTTACATACTAACGATTGATTAAAGAATTTTTCGTATTTATAATAAAATTTACAGATAAGCGAAGTCGGTACATAACTTGTTCGGTAAAACCCCTCCAGTGGTTTAAAAGCTACATTAAAAATTGGACCAGACTTTAATTTAAAAAAAGTGAACAATTACAAATAAATTGTGTAATTCCACAAGGCAGTACATAGGGTTCAATTCTATTTAATCTTCTTTCGATTTTGCAAACCTCAATGAAAATAACAAAACCATAATGATTCAATTCTGCACGCACATTTCATTAAGTCGACGCTTCCCGGCTCAAAAAGAAGAAGATGGAGAGATATGTAATTAAGAATGTTGGACAGAGCGCGCTCATATTTTCAATGATAAAATTGAAGCGAAAATTGTGAAAATGCTTAATAAAACATGACTCATTTAAATTAGAGCAAAAATCCCGTGGACGGTATCTTAAGTATCATTTAAAGAAACATCGTGAATTTTTTCACAAATATAACTTGTAAAATAATAGAAATAGACTTGATTTAAATAATTTTCGGAGCATACTTTGCCATTTTTTTCTATCGAGGAAATTTCATATAATTTGCGTTTCGGCGTGTAACGTATCTAAATATTAAAAACTTCAAATGTTTAAGGGAGATATGTAAGAAATCGGTCGAAATTCGGATAGCGGCGACTTAAGACCTAGGTTCATTTTTTCATTTCTTCATAAAGAGTCTGCACTATCCAAAAATAACTTGGATCCTTTTTTTTTTTTATGATTTTTGGGGTGTTATGCCGTGTTTCGCTACCTCCTTCTTTAGCCAACGTTTCGGACAGCGTTACAGTGTCCATCATCAGGGCAGATGAGATGATGATGAACACTGTAACGCTGTCCGAAACGTTGGCTAAAGAAGGAGGTAGCGAAACACGGCATAACACCCCAAAATCATAACAAAAATACTTTTTAAAACCTAAAAACAAACTTGGATCCTGATGAAAATAATTTTCCTCGGGGCCTTCTGTGAATATTAAATGTAAAAAACCTTCCGAAATAAAGGTATATCCAGACTTTGCCAGAATATCAACGTTAATACTGCTTTTAAAAAAGAAACCTATAACAATTAAATATAGCATTGTGTCTCACTGTTTGTCAGATTAAACAATAATTGAAACCTCCAAGACTGCTTTGGTAGGAACAATTGATTTTAACCTACACAACATCGGAGTTCACTGGCGTAATCAAAATAAGTGCAAGAGGTCATGGCTGTAATATATGGAAATTCGGGTGTGATGTTATCACATTGGTCGTTTTAGTTTTTATTTGTGGTTTTTTTTTCAAAAAATATTTTTATAGATCAAGGTCGTTTAATGTTCAAGTCCTTCCTTGTTTACATTTCAAAACCAGACATTGTCAGCGGCCTTTTAAAAATCCGAGATAAACGTAGAACGTTTAAGTTGTGAGTTTTTCAAATAACTAGTCTCCGTACTTACTCATTTAATAAATATTCTATCCTACTTAGACTCCACCAGATCCTTTTCAGTTTTTAATATATTCAATTTGGGAGACGTGTAGTTCGGGTACCGCCGCCCCGGGAGCCGTTTATTGGATAATCAACACCTCTGCCCCAAGTGGTATGCTACGTTTGGTAACTTAGCAGGGGTGTCCGGGATTATGGGGTGAGGTTTGTCCGGGTATTCGCGGCTGATGCGTCTCGAATCGGATCGAAATATACTGGTTGAGGGAGGTCTTCTGACCTCTCCAGCCGAACTCTCTTGACCCGAAGCCTTGAACCGCAGTTAGAAGTTGGATTTATACGTTTATCACTCCTGGACACAATGGCCCCCAGATTCCTACTCACCTCCAATACCATTTTCCTTCGCTGAACTTCTTCTCCTTCCTTTTTTTTAAAAGACCATTCTCACAGCATCCCCTAAGAAATTATTTTTCCAAATTAGAGCCTTGTATGTGAATCTAATGTAAAAATATTTCTTTATATCATTGAAGAAGAAGATAACACTAATAATCTAAAAGAAAATATAAAAGAGAACAAGACACAGAAAAATAGAAAAAGACAATATACTATTTAGGAATAAAGTATTTCAACAATCTTCCGATTGAAATAAAAAAAAATCAAAGACATCAATAAACTGAAACTCAAACTGAAGCTACACTTCAACAGGAATAATTAATTAAATAATTACCTGTTTTTCTCTTTCTTTCTATTTATTATCAATCTATATTCTTTTCTATTGTATTTAGATTTTTCGAATATCTCTAAAGTGCACAATATTTTAGTATGTAACCATATCCCATTGTATGTACACCTTCACATATAGATGATCCAGAAGTTTCAATTATTCCCTTTATATACTTACCTATTGCATAATGTTATTCCATTTCTGTCATAATTCGTGTAACTCGCTCATCAAGCACAAGAAATAGCTTCTTCTTTGGTGAGATTGCAAAAAAAAAAAACAATGGTCGCAACTGGGACTCGAACACGGACCTCACGTCTGGTTGCTGTCAACTGTCTTTATTTTATTTATTAGATTATCAGTGTTATCTTCTTCTTCAATGATGTATTACGTCGGTGGGAATAACCTTCAAAAGTCATAAAAAGAGAGTTTTTCTAATAAAAAACTTAATATTTCTATATTTATTTTTAACTTTAAGTAAAATCTTAAATTGTAATATTTTAATTAAATTAAACAATACAAGCGAAACTCAATCGAAATACTGAAAACAGAAAAAACACAAAAAGATACTCGTATTTAAGTCATATCTCGGACTTATATAATAATTACTAATGTAATTTATTTCGAAAGTAGTCTATCTTTCATTGTAATTCGCTTCATTTTTTTAAGGTCTGCCGCTATATGCTATTAGATTCAAATTTATTATATCGGTATAATAGTAGGAACTTATGAAAAATTTATTATTGTCAACTAATTGTTAATATATTGTGAATACTCGGTTTCAATACCAACTTCTCATATTTTTTGGTCAAACCCCCTACATTTTCACAGCTAATAGCGAGCGACCCCTTAAACCCTAGGAAACTTCTAAATTCTGGAAAAAAACTGTGTAGATTTTTTTTAAACATTTGGAAACATATGAAAGGGTGCTCCATGAAAAATAAAAAAAAAAAACATTTTCATACACTTTTGACGCACCCCAATGTAAATGGTCATTATGTGATGAGGTGGGCTTCATTGGATGCTTTGCCCTTGCAGAGGCCACCCTTTTAGGGTTAATTAAAATGAAATAAAAAGATAACAAAGTTTTGATTAACCATCACGTTATCGCCAAACTTGTAGATACTCTCAGTATCGCCCTGGGGTAAGTTCATCCTCCGGAATTGAAGCCTTGCTTTTTTTTTATATGAATACCGTACAAGAGTCCCAACTACTCCCCGCTGGAGCCAGTGAGACTATGGCATCCTCAATTGGGGTATGTTGTGATGCTGAAGGTAGTGTGGAGGGGAAGGAGAAGGGGAAGGAGATATGGAAAATGTACCTGGCTATTCAGATCTAGTTACCAAAAACGCTAAAGCAATTTCAAGTAATAAGTCTAATACCTACATACCACACCAGCGTAGAAATACCAAAAATCATATAATATAACTTTTTATCCGAAAACAACACAAGAGTCCCAACTGCTCCTAACCGTCTGGAGTATATGAGACTATAGGATCCCCAATTTTAGTATTTTCTGAGGCTGAAGGTAGTGGGGAGGGGAAGGGGATGTGTATCTGGCTATTCAGATCTAGTTACCAAACACGGCTGAAGCAATTTCAAGTAATAAGTCTAATACCTACACACCACGCACCAGCGTACAAATAGCAAAAAATTATGTAATATAACATTTTTTTATCCAAATACAACACAAGAGTCCCAACCATCCCAACTATCTGGAGCCAGTGAGACTATGGCATCCCCAATTTTAGTATGTTATAAGGCTGAAGTTAGTGGAGAGGAGAAGGAGATATGGAAAATGTACTTGGGTATTTAGATCTAGTCACCAAATACGGCTAAATACGGTGACTAGATCTGAAAAGCCGGGTACATTTTCCACATCTCCTTCCCCTCCTCACTACCTTCAGCCTCACAACATACTAAAATTGGGAATGCCATTGTCTCACTGACTCCAGACTCTTGTGTGGAGCTAATGTAAGAAAAACTAGCACGGTTTTTTTTTATTTTTTTATTTTTTTAAATTTATTTATTTATTTTATAAATCAACAATCCAGTCCCGCTAAGCCAATTGCAATTGGCTTGACAGCAGGTGCTTATAATTACTTACAAATATATTTAAAGTCATAATTTACATCTTTTATCTACAGTTTAAACATTTTTTCATAAATTTTATCAAAATAAATATTCTTTTTCCAAAAACCAATTTTTCACAATATATTTAACCTTATTCATAGAATTATGTTGCTTTATATTGTCAGGTAATAAATTAAATATCTTCGGTATGTTGTATTCAAACGTTCTCTGTCCGTACTTATTATTGAATTTCGGAACTATTAACCCGTCGTTACGCGTGAATCTAGTGCTATATTTATGATCTAGTTTCTCTTTATGCTGCGGGGTAAATATATGCTGAATTATAATTTTATACCATAGTATTGCCTTCACAGGTAAAATTTTTGCACTCTGAAACAGCAACGGAGTATTGTGCCTTTGTTTGAAAATGTTAGGGACAACTAATAATTTTACAATTGCGTTTTGTACAACTTGTACTTGTTTCAGGTTGGTTACAGTAGTATTTCCCCATATTGTTAACCCATATCTTATTATTGATTCTGTTAGTGACATATAAATTATTTTAAGTGTATCAATTGATAGGAAAAAATTTAATGTGTACATTCTGCTAGCAATTGATCTGAGTCTTTTACAGGTTTTTTTAATATGTTTGTCCCATTTAAAAAAACAATCTACTGTAACACCAAGATACACATATTCAGTAACTAATTCTAAGCTTTCACAATTACAGTTAATTTGAATATTTTTGTGGATGCAATTAAAGTTATGAGAAATAATATTAGGATTAAATTGAAATTTGGCATTAGGTGATCTTATATGCATTACTTTAGTTTTTTTAGCATTTATTAATAGCCCTGCATCATGTGACCATTTACAGAGTTGATTAAAGTCAATTTGTAAGAGTTCAATTGCAATTTTTAGATCTTTGTGTGATATGACCAATGCCGTATCATCTGCGAATACAAAATGTTTTACAAAAGAGAAAAGTTTTTTCATTATAGTTACATAGATTATATATAGTGTAGGTCCCAACATGGAACCTTGTGGAACTCCTGCAGATATATTTTTTGTTTTACTAAATGTATTATTTATTTTGATACATATTTTTCTATCTGTAAGATAATCTTTAAATAAATTTAATAAATTTCCTCTTATTCCAATTTTTTCTAGAGTTTTTAGCATTTTTAAAGAGTTTATTGTGTCAAAAGCTTTAGAGTTGTCGATAAATAAAACAATAACATGTAATTTATTATTTAACTGATTATTTATATAATTGGAAAAATCTTGCAGTAGTTTTTCATTGTTTTTTTTTTCTTTGGAAGCCATATTGATTTGGATCTATGATAGCGAATTTTTCTATGTAATTATTTAATTTATTTGATAAAAATTTTTCAAGATTTTTTTCTAATGCTGGTAGAATACTAATTGGCCTATAATTTCCCAGTTCAATGTGTTTTCCACCTTTAAATATTGGTCTAGTGATGCTACATTTAAATTCTTGTGGAATTTTTGCTTGCTTTATTATCATATTGATTAAATGAGTTATTATTGGCCCAAGAGTTTTTATAACATTATTAACATTCTTATATTGTCAATACCTGTGCTTTTAGAGTTTTTCATTTTTTTAACGATATTTTCAATATCAGTTATAGTTGCTCTTGGTATATATAAACTATGAGGTAGTTCTTCCAGTACTATATTAGAGGCTTTGTGATTGCATTTATGTAACATGTTGCTGATGCTATCCGAGAAGTAATTCACAAAATCATTTGATACAGAATCCTCAGTTCTATCTTTTAACATGTATCGTGTTATAGTTTCATCACAATCGTTTTTGGGTTAAAAATATGATATAAACGGTGTGAAAGAAAAAAGACCACATTTATATTCAAATCTAAAAATTAACCTTAAAAAAAATGTACACCTTCATGAAACCCAAATTTCCGATATGAATCTTTGGGAATTTTTTATTAATTATTTTTACACGAAACGACAAAAAAGTAAGTCGCGCATTATTCTTTTATAATACATTTGCTTAATAAAATATGTATGAGTCTTTTTTGGTTATCTGTTATTTTAGTTAGAAAAACGTAAGGTGAAAAACTTTTTTATGTTTGCCTTAAAATTTTTATATTTCTTAAATGTTTATTTCGAATTAAAAAATTTGAAAATGTATTTCATCAACTCTCAAATACAATTTTTAGTTTTCGGATACGTTCAGAAATATAACGTTTATTTGGATCTTATTGCAAAGCGGAAATATTTTGGTCTGCCGACAAAATTTGGCCCGAGGCCTAAGGAGTTAAGTAGTATTTAGAATATAAGATATTCAATGTAATGGATAATCAGTGTCTTGACAGTATCTTCAATCCGAAAGAGTAAAAACATTGTATTAGAGTCAGTCAAAAAGTAATGCCTCCTAATTTTTCTCCCCTTTAATTGTGAAGAAATTAAAAATGTATTATTTAATATTACATGGGTTGAAAATCACACTTTTGACGATAATTTTTTTCTTTTCAATATAATATCCGTCCATTTCCACAGCTTTGATCCATTTTTTAACAAGGGCATTTATCACATTTATAAAAAGCACGATCACACCCAGAACACCATCGCCATAACTTTTCCCGCCGATCACACAGTTATGAATTTTTTGTCCTTGGTGAGTTTATGTGATGTCATTCCATTGGAAAATGAACCCATATTTCGTTTCCAGTCATAATTTCTTCCAGAAATCAAGCGCTGTAAGTGTTGTGAGGCTATTGTTTTTCTTTTTTCTTTATTCTGGCCGTTTAATTTTCTTGGTACCCACCTTGCACAAACTTTTGTTGAATAATCAGTTGTCGAATAATCGTCATCATACTTACTTTACTGAGGGAGAAAATGCAACATTTGTAGTTATCTGGGGTCAGCAAGAATGATGTCATCAACTCGCGTGCAGTCACTGCAATCAACGGCCTTCGCCGGTCCGCTTTTTGTTAGCCAGCTCTGTTTGTCTTTCAGCTTCGTTACAGCGACGAACCCATCATCTAGCAGTGCTGACATCCACAGTTGCATCATGGTTAGGGTTACCATTTAGAAAATTGAAAAGTCCTGGCAAAAAGCCGGACAGTCCATAAAAAGTCCGGATATTTTTATCACATAATGCAAATATCAGGAACGCACTTCATAACGGTATTTACAAACTTCACAATCGCCAGATTGCCCATTCTATTAAGTATTTGCGAGTTCATTTTTGCTATCCAAGCTCAAGCGCAAGTGAAGAAATAGTGTTTTCTCTAGTGCGAGCACAGTGGACAAAAGAGCGTAATAGATTATCTGTATCCTCGGTCAGATCGTTGTTGATGATTCAATATAACCTTAAAATTATGAGCTGCGAAAAGTTTTATAAGAAAACTTTGAATGAACGGGAGCTACTAAGTCAAGTATCTGGCGCTGAAAATATTAAAATTTATATCTTTGTCGAAAACAAGTGTTAAGTTTTGAGGAAGATATTTTATGTTTGAACTTGAACTTGTTGATTGTTTGCAACTGCAATTAAAATTTATTGTTTGATCTCCATGAGTTCATAGTGTTTTGTTTCATAGTGCTTCCACACAAACGAAGTACTGAAATCCTTTTTCCAGCACTCTAGGGTTGATTGTTAAAGAAGATTTATATTTTGTTTTTAGTGGGAAATTAATAAAGATTAAAGACTTATTTGATATTACTTATGTAAGTTTTATTACTCATATTCCATCTAAACCAAAAAATCCGGACAAATTAAAGGGCCGGACAAAGTCCGGACAAAAGGCTAGAAGTCCGGACATGTCTGGATTAATCCGGACGGATGGTAACCCTAATCATGGTACACATTTTTCAGTCTTTCATGAATGCGAATGGGCTTTTCACCTTCTATAGTCAAGAATCAATCACAAAACGCTGTTTATTACGAACATTGGTGTCGGTCATTTTGCAAGCAACTGCAGTGCTGCCACCTGTTGACGCAAAAAATTACTGTTATGGTTACTGATGCAAAAAGTTACTGTTGCAGTAGATTGTACAAGAAGGTTTGAGGAATAGCACCAAATTCAAAATTTTCCCTTAACTTACTTTATTTCAGTAGAAAAAAATAGGAGGCATTACTTTTTGACTGTATGTATAAGGTCTGCGACAAAATGATTTGAGGTGAAATAACAAAAAGTGAAAACACAAAATTGATGTTGATAGTTGCACATTTATTGATTCTTTAAAAATACAATAAACGATGCATATAATGCAGTTTGTTTGATGACTGAAGTTTAACAGATTTCCTTGGGGCAACAGTTCGGGAAGGTCTTGCTTGGATCTTCCTCGCTAAGTTTGCAGGAAGGTCTGGGAAATATTAAACTGCATCTGGAACAAGCAACATAAAATGTATTGTCTGTTTTAAGACGGATGGTCAATATTATTCCGTGTTGCGCTACTCCCTTTCGGATAGCGTTACAGTGTCTATCATTAGGGCAGATGGACACTGAAACGCTGTCCGAAACATTGGCTAAAGAAGTAGGCAGCGCAACACGGCAAAATGCCCCTAAAATAATAACATCACTGTAATACTTTTGGTCGTAAAAATCTAAAATCATATCTGAGAAAATTGAGGTTCACAGTTCGAAAACCGAAAAAAAAACACTGCAATTTATGAAAGAAGTGAAAATGAAGTAGGATTTGTAATTGATTTATTTTTATGCTAAAAAATCAAAGCCAGCAAAGAATTAACCAAACAAAAAACAAGTGCCGGTGCCGAAGGGAACAATGAAGTTAGTTCCTCAGAGCATCTTCCATTGGAATACTGGTAGAACAAGGATAGCATTCCTACCCAACGCCTGTGCTTTGTTGAGTTATGATTATGTTTTGATTGTTAAGTTAGGTTAGGTTAGGTTATCAAACGGACCGCCCTTTTCTGCACAGAGTCGATGGTATTTTTCAGGTATTTTGGGGCTCCAGACCAGAGGTGGCTGCCAAATTCAACCATGGGCACAAATTTACTTAAAACAATTTTAAGTAAACCCTTATGTAGTAAGCATTGTTTACAAAACATGTTGGTTTTTTAAACAATAAACGTGGTTAAAACTAAGTATTCTATTAATTTTGAATTAAAATGGTGCTAGAAAATAATTATGCTGTGTTTGTAGAAACGCTTTGTTAACCTGATAGTGAGGCAAATTCAGGGGGATGTTTTAGGCTCCTAGAGCGGATGGACTATGAAATAATGTGGTGACTTTTGTTCTTAACATTAACTCCGCACAGGAGGCCTTGAGGAAAATAATTTCCCTCAGGGCTCATCTGAGATGCTGTGTGGAGGGTCTTTCAGCGGAGACTTTGATTTATTTTTCTGCATGATTAAATGATTCGAAATGTATGTTATATAAAATTTTGTTTGAAAAATTAACAAATCTGCCAACGACCTACGGTAAAACCTTACTGTAATAAAAATAAACATATTTTCTCAAAATTTTAAAAATAGTTTCACCAGATAAAAAAAGTCTTTCGAAATAAATTTATAATTTTTTGAGGAAAAGAGTCAATACGTCTAAAAGTTGATTTAAAAATGACATATTTCCGGTTTTGTCTGGTTATTCCCTCTTACGTATAAATTTAAACTTTTTTGTTGTAATTTCATTTGTAATCAATAAGGTTATTGCCTTCTAAGTTTCTCTACCATCTTCTGTTAAACGATTGTTTGAGATAAAATTTTATCTAATCATATAAGAAAATAATATCAACGAAATGAAAATATGAACTAAAACAAAAAATAAAACGGTAACGGGACTGGAACCCAGAACTTAGAGTCTTTCCGTGACTTAAAATAATTATTGAACCGTGGCGGTGGTCGGATATGATTAGAGATTATCTCGACGATATATCCAGAACTCATTACGTGAACAGAACAATTCACTATCGTGACTAATTTTTGGGTTATAGTGCCGTCTTGCGCTTCATCTTCATTAGCAAACGCTTCGGACAGCGTTGCACTGTGGAAACTAACGTAAATGCAGGAACAATGACGGTAGCTGTCAAGTAAAACATTCACACAAACAAACGCAAATGTTTGGTTTGGAGATAAGAATATGCTCGCTGGAATGTTGTTTATCCAGAGTGCCTACCTCTCCCTAAACCTCACCTTGCTAGAACGAGAAGTGTTTGAAATTTGGAACAACGGCAAAAAAAAAACAGCGAAAATTTCGAGTGCATTTGTTTTGAGAACAGAAAAAGAATTGGAACTACCTTGGAAGCAAGTTGATGTTATTTTGTGTAGGGACACAATCTCGTTTTTAAGTAAAATAAAGGTATCTGACCATCTCGGAAGTACATAATATAATTTTGTATCCGTTCGTTTAGATGTGGCAATAATTACCTAGAGGTATCGCGGTGAAAATATCTAACTACATTGCGATTGTGTTATGTGCTCCTGCACAGAGATACTGTGGTAAGTGATTGCTTAAGAGGAAATAACCAGACAAAACTGGAAATACGTCTTTTTTAAATAAAAAGTATGAATTGATTTTGATAAAAAAATGTTCTTTTATCTAGTAAAGCTATGTTTTAAATTTTGAAAAATGATGTTTATTTTTAGCATAATGAGGTTAAACCGTAAGTCGTTGACAGATTTGTTAAATTTTCAAATAAAATTTTGTATTATACGACACACATTTTAAATCATATAACCATGCAGTAAAATAAATTAGTAAATTATCTAGAAAAGCTACTTTTCAGAATTTTAGTTTAAGTTCAAATAAAATCATTAATAAAAAGATCCGCGTACGTATTTTGTGATGAAAATACTTCGGTTTGTCTATTTATTTACGGTCTTAAAAACTAATTTATTTCAGATTTTTTTTACATACTTATTTTGCTTAGACATTATTTAAAAATTATAAATACTTAAGATCATAAAATAATTACAAAAAGTACATAATTTTAATAGTTTTATCATCACGCGTTTGATCATTTTTGAATGTAGGTAAATCAAGGCAAATTTTTAATGAAATAAAATAGACATTAAGTTCTTTTTTCAAAATGCTGGTACGGAGAATAATTTATCTTTCTCATCGGAACCGCCCTGTACAGTTGCAAGGGTACAATTGAAAGACCATCTTTCGATGAAATTTGAATTTTCGGTCACTGGTTAATGGCCCTTAACCCTTTTCCTTGCATATCTTGGTTTTCCTACACATATTAACAGGTCTTGAAGAGACCTATGTTATAGGAATGAGGAAATACAGAGGCCGGCAAATCGTTCCACAGCCGAGCTGTTGCAAGAACGAGTCGAAGAAGCGACCCGTTCTCATGTGACAAATGTCAACCGTGCCCATATGTTTGGCACGCGTTTGGTGTGTTTCTCGACTACCGGTGTGTTTCTCGACTCTCGGCACCGGTGCCGAAGGAAGGTCAGAGCATCTTCCATTGAAATACCGGTAGAACAAGGATTGCCCTCCCACCCGACGCCTGTGCTCTAAAAATTGTAATCTGTTTATTAATTTAGGAAAATCTATCAAACGGACCGCCCGCTTCTGCACAGAGTCGAAGGTTTTTTTTCAGGTATTTTGGAGCTCCAGACCAGAGGTGGCTGCCAAATTCAGGCGTGGGGCGCACTTATAATTTGTACAGGTTTAGCAGTTGTGTACTATTTAAGTATCTGCGGGCCTTGTACAATACGCCCAGCTTTTGAGAGGCTAACTTAACTCTGGCTTCGATGGATCTCCCGTCCCATATTCTCTTAATCGTACCAAGGAACTTATTCTTCCATACACTTATAATCTAACAACAATCCATTGTATGTGTATAATGTGCAACTCCAAATCATCCCCCATATTTTTTTCGTTTGTAAGCCACTGGTCGTGCTGGTCACTTAGAGTTACACCAAGCGTATCAATGGAAGCCCTGTTCGGACTATTGCTTGCGTTGAAGGAGACTAGATTTTAATTTCGATCCCTTTTAGAAGTAATCAGACATGATTGGGACTTTGCAACATTAAATTCAACGAGATTTTTTTTACCCCAAGAGAAAACACTCTCGAGGTAACCGTCCATTTTTTGTTTCAAAGCCCACCGAGGCGTTGGAGTTTGTAAGTTTGTAAGCTGTGGGTGTCTAAAGAGTGTCTGCAACGTATGCATGTGTCCTTTCTCTACCAGTTCTTCATGCCGCACTGCCTGTTGGTTTCATAACTCCTTCTAGGTCTTCTAGCTTTAATTGATTTGATTTTTTAAATTATAAGCAGTAATTGATTTGTTTTATAGTATTACTCTGCATAGACGAGCTTGTGTTTATTGTCACTATTTAAAGTTTTGTGGCAAATCATGCGTCCACATGTCCATGTGGGGATTGGATATTCTTTCTCGAATTCTAGCACCATGTTGTATCTCTCTACGAAACACTTGCCGGGGTACGCTGTCAAAATAATATAATATTATAATTAGGAATTCAAAAGTTATTTACAAGATAATAACATTGCGAAATGACCAATTAAGTTCCATTATTTATCTAGATATGTAAGCAACAATGTAAACAAAAACAAAAGTAAACAATACGATATATTAAAAACAGTGAAAACAATCAAAATAGGTGCTTATAATTTTCAATTTTAAGAGCTTTAGATTCTTACGCCCCCCAAAAGAAAACTGTTTTTACACTACTTTACGGGAAATCGAAATATAACACAGGAAGAAAACAGTTCCCTTAACTTAAATAGTTATAAGCGATTCTTCGAAAGTAATAAATATCCCTTTAAGACGGTGACTCATTTTTTTTTAACGTTCACAATTTTAAAAACATTTTTCTTACCGACATTTTCGGGAACCATCTCAATACTTGTCTCTCTGGCTGCCTTACTCTTCACAATTTTGAAAACGTTTTTCTTACCGGCATTTTCGGGAACCATCTCGATTTTTATGGCTGCCTTAGTCTCCATCACCAAGAACGTCGCAAAAATGAAAAATAAGAATTTGAATTGCATTTTAATAAACATGTGTTTTTGGTTTGTTTTGTATTACTTGTTCCGAGTTAAAGAGGAGATCACAAACTAGCGACAAACTACTAAGTTGAAAGTATTTATAATAAAACGTGGTCATTACAAGTAGTATTGCTTACATTCATGTAACCTTCTCGATCATTACAGATAACCTACGTTTGTTCGTTTTGGCACAGAGCGATTATTTTATTTTGCCAAATTGGAAACACTTGTGATTTTCCTTGTTTTTATTGCTGTGTTGTTATTTTATTGTTACCCGGGTTGTTTCAACCAATCAACAATATTCCCGGAATAATTCGAGTTTTGCTTCCAAAGACTTTGCGTTTCATTTGGTTTCATAATTTTCTAATTATAAAAAATATCATGTCTGTCTATAAAATATATGTACACACGAGTGAGCGTGGAAATTAGGAAACCAAGTGACAAATGTTCTTATACGTGTGTAGGTAAGCCACGTTTACAATGACCCCGAACGGATTGCAATGTCAGTAATTTTGCTATAACTTCAATCTGCGACTGTGTAGCACTATTTTATTAATAGATCGCAAACTTGTATACTTTATTGTTCCCGATTTGTGATTACTCACATAATAACTAATGAAGTTAATAATTTATTAACAATATTGCTATAAAATACCTTCATTGGCGTGATTCTTCTAATCGAAGCAACTTGTTGGTTCAGTTTAGAAGTCAAGACTCTTTATTTATTTATACAACACATGTTACATATTTGTGATAATTACATAAAGAAGATATATTAAATCACAATACTAGGCGGCTGCCTGTTTCATGGTGACCAAGGAGTTAATACGTTATATGAAATATGAAGTCTAGTGTGAACATACGGATTTAGTATAAATGACGCTAAAAATTGGAAAAATTACAGTAAAAAGTAGAAATTATAATAAAAAGTAGAAATAAAAATAAAAAGTAGAAATCATAATAAAAAGTAGAAATAATATAAAAAGTAGAAAATAGAAAGGAGAATAAAAGTAAATTAACATTAGATTATAAAAAATGTACTCGTAATGTAATAATGTAATAACTTGTAATGTAATAACTTTTTTTCCTTTTTTTTTAGTGTGGGTGCATGCAAGCACACACGCATATATAGGTGCACACATCTATACATGTATATACACACACATACATACATACTCCTATATGACCACATCCTCACACATATAAACAATATTTACCTGAGTACGCGAAACAGGCTACTAACATTATCACAATCACTCATCAAAAAGTCCCCAAGCGCCTTCCTGAAACTGTCGTATTTGGCTATTGACTTTATTTCTATCGTTAAATTATTGAAGATTTTAGGAGCAAGAAAGTTAAATTGTGTCTGTGCTATTGGGGTTTTTGTTGGTGGAATAATATAATTGGATTTGTTGGAATTTCTTTTATTGTAGGCTGATTCAAAAAAATATTTTTTCGTGAGTTTGAATTTGTAATGGGTTGATATGTTTTTGACGTATAAGAATTTTATATTGAGTACTTTGAAGTCTTTAAATAAGTCCTTCGTGGGGTGAATATAGTGTACTCTGTACATAATCCGCATTATACATTTTTGAGCTTTAATTAATGGATCTAATATTGTATTAGAGCATCCTCCCCAGACTACTATACCATTAGATATAAAAGATTGTCATAAGGAAAAGTTAACCGTTTTTAGTGTATTTTTATTTAGAATATTTCGTAATGAAGTAATGACGTAATGAAAAACAAGGAAAATCGCAAGTGTTTCCAATTCGGCAATATAAAATAATCGCTCTGTGCCAAAACGAACAAACGTAGGTTATCAGTAATGACCGAGAAGGTTACATGAGTGTAAGCAATACTACTTGTAATGACCACGTTTTGTTATAAATACTTTGAACTTATTAGTTTGTCGTTAGTTCGTGATCTCCTCTTTAACTCGGAACAAGTAATTAATACAAAACAAACCAAAAACACATGTTTATTAAAATGCAATTCGAATTCTTATTTTTCATTTTTGCGACGTTCTTGGTGATGGAGACTAAGGCATCCATGTTTGTTGAGATGATTCCCGTAAATGCCGGTAAGAAAAATGTTTTTAAAATTATGAACGTTAAAAAAAATGTGTCACCGTCTTATAGGGATATTTATAACTTTCGAAGAATCACTTATAACTATTTAAGTTAAGCGAACTGTTTTTTTCCTGTGTTATATTTCGATTTCCCATAAAGTAGTGTAAAAACGGTTTTCTTTTGGGGGGCGTAAGAATCTAAAGCTCTTAAAATTGAAAATTATAAGCACCTATTTTGACTGTTTTCACTGTTTTTAATATATCGTATTGTTTACTTTTGTTTTTGTTTACATTGTTGCTTACATATCTAGATAAATAATGAAACTTAATTGGTTTATCGCACAATTATTTCGCAATGTAATTATTATCTTGTAAATAACTTTTGAATTCCTAATTATAATATTATATTATTTTCACAGCGTACCCCGGCAAGTGTTTCGTAGAGAGATACAACATGGTGCTAGAATTCGAGAAAGAATATCCAATCCCCAGATGGACATGTGGACGCATGATTTGCGACAAAACTTTAAACAGTGACAATAAACACAAGCTCGTCTATGCAGAGTAATACTATAAAACAAATCAATTACTGCTTATAATTTAAAAAATCAAATCAATTAAAGCTAGAAGACCTAGAAGGAGTTATGAAACCAACAGGCAGTGCGGCATGAAGAACTGGTAGAGAAAGGACACATGCATACGTTGCAGACACTCTTTAGACACCCACAGCTTACAAACTTACAAACTCCAACGCCTCGGTGGGCTTTGAAACAAAAAATGGACGGTTACCTCGAGAGTGTATTCTTTTGGGGTAAAAATAATCTCGTTGAATTTAATGTTTCAAAGGTCCAATCATGTCTGATTACGTCTAAAAGGAATCGAAATGAAAATCTAGTATCCTTCAACGGAAGCAATCTTCCGAACAGACCTTCCATTGATATGCTTGGTGTAACTCTAAGTGACCAGCACTCATGGTTTACAAACGAAAAAAATATGGGGGCTCCATCGAAGCCAGAGTTAAGTCAGCCTCTCAAAAGCTGGACGTATTGTACAAGGCCCGCATATACTCAAATAGTACACAACTACTAAACATGTACAAATCATAAGTGCGCCCCATGCTTGCATTTGGCAGCCACCTCTGGTCTGAAGCTCCAAAATACCTGAAAAAAAAAAATCGACTCTGTGCAGAAACGGGCGGTCCGTTTGATAGATTTTCCTAACTTAATAAACGGATTGCAATCTTTAGAGCACAGCGTATGGTGGGAGTGCAATCCTTGTTCTACTGGTATTTCAATGGAAGATGCTCTGACGAACTAGCGTCATTGATTCCTTCGGCACCGGTGCATAGTCGAGAAACACACCAAACGCGTGCCCAATATATGTGCACGGTTGACATTTGTCACATGAGAACGGGTCGCTTCTTCGACTCGTTCTTGCAACAGCTCGGCTGTGGAACGATTTGCCGGCCTCTGTATTCCCTCATTCCTATAACATGGGTCTCTTCAAGACCAATGTTCATTCCTTCATCTCCGCAGAAAGACCCTCCACACAACATCTCAGATGAGCCCTGAGGGAAATTATTTTCCTCAAGGCCTCCTGCGCGGAGTTACTGTTAAAAACAAAACTCACGACATTATTTCATAGTCCATCCGCTCTAGAAGCCTAAAACATCCCCCTGAATTTGCCTCTTTATCAGGTTAACAAAGCGTTTCTTCAAACACAGAAAACTTATTTTGTAGCACCATTTTAAATCAAAATTAATAGAATGCTTAATTTTAACCACGTTTATTGTTTAAAAAACCAACATGTTTTGTAAACAATGCTCACTATAAGGGTTTACTTAAAATTGTTTTAAGTGTATTGGTGCGTCCCGTGGTTGAATTTGGCAGCCACCTCTGGAGCCCCAAAATACCTGAAAAATACCCTCGACTCGTGCAGAAAAGGTCGGTCCATTTGATAACCTAACAAAACCTAACTTAACAATCGGATTGCAATCTTTAGAGCACAAGCATTGGGTAGGAATGCTATCCTTGTTCTACCGGTATTTCAATGGAAGATGCTCATTACAGTTATTTTATTATTTTAGGGGCGTTTTGCCGTGTTGCGCTGCCTACTTCTTTAGCCAATGTTTCGGACAGCGTTTCAGTGTCCATCTGCCCTGATGATAGACACTATAACGCTATCCGAAAAGGAGTAGTGCAACACGGAATAATATTGACCATTCGTCTTAAAACAGACAATACATTTTATGTTGCAACAATATCCTTCCCCCGCTCAACGTTTGGACGGTTGAGAGTGATTGGCTAATATGATTGATTGTTTCAGTTGTGGTGCTATTGGAGTTCAACCTTCCTGCAAACTTAGCGAGGAAGATCCAAGCAAGACCTACCCGAACTGTTGCCCCAAAGAAATCTGTTAAACTTCACAGTCATCAAACAACGTCAGACAGAACAACATGCGTTGATTGAATTGTTTATTGTATTTTTAAAGAACATTTATAAAAAAGCAATTATTAACATTAATTTTGTGTTTTCACTTTTTATTATTTCACCTCACATTATTTTGTGGCAGATCTTATATATACGATGTTTTTATAATTGGGTACTCTTTCGGATTGAATACACTGTCAAGACATTGGTTTTCCATTACATTGAACACCTTATATTTGAAATATTACTTAACTTCTCAGGCTTCGGGCATATTTTGACCCAAGACCAAAATATTTTCGCTTTGCAATAAAATCCAAATAAATGTTATTTTTCTGAACGCACCCGAAAAATAAAAATTGTATTTGAGAAGTGATGAAATACACTCTCAAATTTTATAATTCGAAATAAACATTGAGAAACATAAATTTTTTTAAAGCAAACATAAAAAGTTTTAAAAATGGCTCATCTTACGTTTTTTCTAATTAAAGTAACAGATAAAAAAAAACACAAATACTTTATTAGGCAAATGTATTAAAAACATAATGGTCAAATTACTTTTTTATCGTTTAGTGTAAAAATAATTAATAAAAAACCACAAGCTTTCATAATTTTTTTTTTCAAATTGCTTTCGGAAATTTCGCTTTCGTAAAGGTGCACATTTTAAATTTTTGCGGCTTACGTTTGGATTTGAATATAAAGCGTGGTATTTTATCTTTCTTACACCGTTTTGTCATATTTCTACAATGACAGTTTTTTTACATTAGCTCTACACAGGAAGCCCCGAGGAAAACAATTTCACTGTAAGAGAGATACAAAGTTTTCTATGAGACCTATATGAATTGGGCCACTGTATGGCCATGGGCATCGATATATGTCTAGTTGGGTTCACTATAAGGCTATAAGCTTCGATATTCGATTACAATTCCTAATTTAAATCAAAAAATATCACAACCGGTAATTTCATGATACAACTCGTAACGCGATGCCTCACTTCGAAAGGCTAGATATAAAGAAAAGAAAGCAGAAACTTATCACTCAAATCCCATGCAGTAATTTGTAAATTTTATCGGCCAACAGCAAGTGCTTGCTGAGCATTGGTTTGTACTCGACCAGTAATTTTAGTTTTTTTTTTTAACTGTAAATGCAGTATATTTATGTTAGTTCATTCAAAATTCAACCAAATATGTTGTTCTTTTACTTGTAGGTAGATTAACCCTTGTATTTAAAAAAAATATTTAATATACACAGGAGGCCCTGAGAAAAATAATTGGCCTCGGGGCCTATGTCATCTTTGGGGATGCTGTATGGAGGGTTTTTTAAGGAAAGGAAGGGAAGAAGAGTTCTGGGAAGGAAAAGGGTTTAAGGGGTGGATAGGAATCTGGGGTTCAGTGTGTCCTAGTCATCCGCCTCCAAAACCTAGACAAACCTCACCCCATGAACCCGGGCACCCCTGCTAAATCTCCAAACGTAGCGAACCACTTGAAATAAAGGAAACAAAAATATATTTTTTTTAACTGCAAAACTTTAATTTCTCAATACGAGTTTTTGTGGACACACTACAAACCAATCCTGTGCAAGCGAATTCTGAAATGCATTGCTTCACAGGATATAGAGATGAATTTTGCGGTTCCATGACAACTCAGAAACACGCAATTCAACACCCTTTCTAAATGTTATTAAAAGTTATGATTTTTTTTTAAATAACCCATAACCTAACCCAACCATACCTCAACCTTCGGCCCGCCAAGCTTTTGTGTGCGGCTAAAAATCTATCATTTAGATTTCGTAAATCTTTCGTGCATCTTGAGATCTTTCGACTTGACGCACAGATAGTAACACCCGAAGAGGATTGTCATTATGGTCCACATCTGGTATAAGAGTGGTGTAAGAGTGGTGATATATGATCTGGTATAAGAGTGTTGCTATTGCACACGCTACAATTATTCCCAAAAACAAATATTTGATAAGTACCTACGCGCGCAAATAATCTATTAATAAACGAGCCGTTTCTTGAAACCACCCAATCGATTGTAATGCATAAAAACTGGTTAATATCAGCTGTTCAAAGCGATTCACTAGCAGTCAGGTACCTACTTGCAAATTTTGACAGCATTTTTGTTGTTGTCATATTATAAAGTATTATTTTGTTATAATTTAATTACATATAATGACGAGAGTGTCTTCAAAATGCAATCGAAAAATGTCCGACGAAAATAGTGTTTCAAGACAAATGTGAAGAAAAATATTTCGTTGTTTCGTTGTTTGGGGTGGGAGGGAAGAGGGGGGGAGGGTTGAGGCCGGGTTTCACGATTTTTTTTCGTCATACCAGTATAGCGTTGCGGCGCGCGTAATTTTACAAATAAGTGTATGTGGCCCGAAGAGAAAAAATGTTGAATATCATTGACCTAACCCAACGTCACCAATTTTTTATATATTTTTTTAATCACTTTTAATGACTTTTCAAAGAAAGTGTTGAAGCTGCATGATTCTGAGTTGATCGGTTACCGAACTTAACAACCCAACTTGATGTAAGCTATTGTTTGCACATTATCGCCACACAGAAGGCCCTGAGGAAAAAAATCTCTTAGGGCATATGTCTATGTCATCTTTTGGGATGGTAAGCGGAGGGTCTTTTTATGAAAAGGAAGGAGAGAAAATTCTGGGAAGGAAAACGTCATGAGGGGCAGGTATGTTGTGAGAATGATGTAAAAGAACGAATATGGGGAAGATGAAGATTGGGAACTGGGTGTCCGGATGTTTAGATCTGACTAGAACCATCTCAAGAAAGGCTTCAATTCCGGAGTATGACCTTTCTCAAGGACGATTCTGAGAGTATCTACTAGCCTGGCGGTAACGTGATGATTAATGAAAATCTATTATTTTTTATAAAATTTTATTAAACTGTAAAATGGGGGCCTCTGTTTGTTATCAAATATTTTTGAAAATACATTAAATTAAGGTTATACTAAAAAGCATTAATAATCTTCTCTTTCGTATATGGCACGAGTTTAATTATTTTAGGGAAAACGCTTTTTACAAGTTATGATTTAAAATATAATTAATTGTTTGAGTCCGTACACATGCAATATGAATATGAATACATAGTTTTGTCCATAAACAAACTCAATTCTTTCAAGAAAGGGTAAAAAATACAATATTGTATCGGTTATTAAATCCAATATCGTACTAATTTGTTAGCGTTCCTTGAAAGATTTGAGTTTGTTTATGAACAAAAGTATGTATTTTTATTCATATTGCGTATGTACTGACGCAAACAATGAATTCATCTTGATATTTTAAAGCATAAATTAAAAATGCGTTTTTCCTTATAAAAATTAAAATAATTAAATTCGCACCAATTTTTTTGGTATAATCTTAATTACAATGTACAAGTATGCAAAAAAAATTATTGGTTTTCCCGAGCTCTTACGCAGGTTTTAATCTAATTTTTGATAAAACCCATATTTCATCGATAGTTTCCTAGAAAAGAAAGTTCACAGTCACATTATAGTCTCCCGATATCTTTAATCTGTATTCTGCCGAAAGGATATCTACTCTATGAACTCTCGTTGACAATTTAATATATTCAATAAAATTTTCATACTAGCGAACCACTCGGGATGACCTACGGCAGAGGCTGATTATCAAAAAAACGGCTCCCGATTATCCAATAAACGGCTCCATATCCGCCTCCCAAATACAATTTGTTATTACCAATTGGACCAGGAGATCAGACTTGGGGCTTTCAAATATTGTTTCATCTGTCAAAAAGTACGACACAACTATATATTTTTGATGAATACGGTACTTTTAATTGTCATAGGTAAATTTTTTAAAAAACACTGTAACGTTGAAATTCTGGCGAAGTCGGGATATAACTTTATTTCAGAGGGTTTTTTTTTAAATACACAATTCACAGGAGGCCCTGAGGACAATTATTATTTTTTGTAAGCCAGCTGTGTTTGTCTTTCAGCTTCGTTACAGCGACGAACCCATCATCTAGCAGTGCTGACATCCACTGTTGCATCATGGTACACATTTTTCAGTCTTTCATGAATGCGAACGGGCGTTTCTCCTTCTATAATAGTCAAGAATCAATCACGGAACGCTGTCAATTACGAACATCGGCGTCGGTCATTTTGCTAGCAACTGCAGTGCTGCCACCTGTTGACGCAAAAAGTTACTGATGCAGTAGATTGTACAAGAGGGTTTGAGCAATAAACCAAATTCAAAATTTTCCCTTAACCTACTATATTTAATTAGAAAAAAGGAGGCATTACTTTTTAACTGACCCTCGAATGTATAAGATCTGCCAAAAAATAATTTGAGGTGAAATAATAAAAAATGAAAACACAAAATTAATGTTGATAGTTGCACATTTATTGATTCTTTAAAAATACATTAAACGATGCATATAATGCAGTTAAGTTTAACAGATTTCCTTGGGGCAACAGTTCGGGAAGGTCTTGCTTAGATCTACATCGCCAAGTTCGCAAGTAGGTTTAGGAGTTATTTTACCGCATCTGGAACAAGTAACATAAAATGTATTGTAGTATTGTTTTCACACTTAATATCTTTTCATTACCCGCCTCACTAGACAATGTCTGTTTTAAGGCGGATCGTTAATCATTATTATACGGTCAATTATGGTATGTTATTCCGTGTTTTGCTACCTCCTTTCGGACAGCGTTACAGTGTCAATCATCAGGGCAGACACTGAAAAGCTGTCCGAAACATTGGCTTAAGAAGTTGGCAGCGCAACACGGCAAAATGCCCCTAAAATAACAAAATCACTGTAACGCTGGTCGTAAAAATCAAGATTTATATCTAAGATATTGATTAGGGTTCACAGTTTTAAAATCGAATAAAATACTGCATTTTATGAAAATGAAGTAATTGTTATTGTAATTGATTTATTTTTATGTTAAAAAATAAGGATGCAAAAATCAAAGCCAGCAAAGAACTAACCAAACAAAAAACAAACAGAATCATATTGCTTTGACAATCTTGAACTCAAAGCAAAACGGTTCATTTGATTATTCTTACAATTACAAATACGTCGTGCATATTCATTTACAAATATAAAGTTTTTTAAAATAGAACGAAGTTACTGATAATTGCAAATGGAATTATTCAGAAAATAAATATTAGATCCGTGTTGCCTAATTATCGACAACTTTCCTACATAGATGTTCAATATATTCTAGATAGGGTTTTAAAGAGTTAAAAAAATTCAATTCAACTGGAGTGACAGCGCAAATTTTTTCTCCGATCGCTCGACAATTTTTGGTGATCATTTTGAATATTTTCCGCCCACATTAAAAAAAAAAATCATACCTCCGAATTTTAATATGAAGACATACAAACTGATTACAGTTCTATATAGCCAATAAATTCACCTATCTTTTGTCGATTATGACATATTCGTAGGATTTATAATTTTTTTTGTTTATAAAATCGTAAACTTTTACTTAATTACTTACGAATAAGGGAAAATTTGCCAAAATTGGCAGCAAAGCAATCCGAGGTATTTTTAATAGTGCATTATTGTGGCGAAAAGCGCTCCAGTGTTAGATAGGGTATTAAAGAGAAAAAAAATTTAAGAATCTTGGTGCAAAAAGTCAATTCTGATGTCAGATTCAAATGTCAGATAGAACTTTTTTAACCTGTAGGGAACTCGTCGGCGCATTTCATAAAAAAGATTGACGAACAAGGCTTTAAACAGTTCTGAAGGCTGACTTGGGCACAAAGAACGGATGCGTTGAAAAAGGAGATCGTCTTTTATCTGTCAAGGAGTACAGGCTGTTGGCTGCTTCCTTTGAATCGTG
Organism: Glyphotaelius pellucidus; assembly: GCA_936435175.1. Classification (NCBI taxonomy): domain Eukaryota; kingdom Metazoa; phylum Arthropoda; class Insecta; order Trichoptera; family Limnephilidae; genus Glyphotaelius; species Glyphotaelius pellucidus. The sequence continues at coordinate 6,525,914 of OW386548.1, read as the reverse complement.
TAAATAAATAAGTTGGTGTATTGTGTTACCCTTCAATGACGAGTTCATATTTATTTCCAGGGTGTAAGACAGACTGGCAAGTCGCGCGTTCACATTTCCTGGGGAGAGGATAACCTTTTCCAAACTCAAGTACCATGCTGTATTTCTCCAGGAAACACTTGTTGGGATAGGCTGAAATAAAAACAAACAAAAAGTAGAATACTAAACGTACATATATATATATATATATATATATATATATATTCTGATCGGTTTTCTTTCACCATGGGGATGCTGATTTTTTTTGTTTTGAGTTTATTTACGAAACAAACAGTTATATATGCAGTAATTGTACATTAAATAGTGAATCGATACTAATATTATAAATGCGAAACTGCTCGCTGCTTTGTTTGTAATTCTTTCACCAATAGAAAGCTTAATTATACGCGAGGACTATAGGCTGTATATAATGGTAAGCTATGGCGTTATGAAATTATAAATATTATATTTGTTACCCGTTTTCTGTCGCTAACAAAAGCGAGTTATTGCTAAAGTCAGAAAACAAATCGCTGCCATGTAACGATGTTGATATATTTGTGGGCTCTATGCTGGTTGGTACTCAGCCCCCTACCTACTGGTCGGCTGCTGCTCCAGAAAATTCAAATATTAGAATATGTTTTGTTTTTTTTTGGAGAAGCTTTTGTTTTGGAATAAATGTCAGATGAGAGTTCCTACATTAAAAATATAATTCGTAACGATTATAAAGACTGTATAATAAATAGTATTATTTTTTATTTTATTTACAAGTTTCCAAATATTAAAATAAAAATAAATCTCCGAAATGTTTGTAAATTCCGAACGACTGCACCAAATTGGATAATTATTTTTTTTTCTTTGAGCTCTAGCATTATGAAATTTAGGTGGAACGCGAGCTGTTTGAAAACTGAATGTACCGGGAATAAATGTATGGAATGCGGGAGGGGTTGGGGGGAAGGTGGGAGGGGGGATAATTGATAAGTGCAAGCGCTACAGTAATTTCCCCTAATACCGTGCGAGCGAAGCCGCGGGAAAAAGCTAGTATAATATAAAGCAGTGAAGTTCAATTTATAATATGTTATGGTTACTGATTAGGAATCAAGTGATTATTAAACAATTACAATAGATATATGGTGTAAGCAAGTTGTAAAAAATTATTAAAACGAAAATAATAATTAATACAGAAATAATAGTTTCAATTAGTTATTTAAAGATATTAAATACACAGTGTCATGTAAAAAGTTATTAAAAATAAAATAATAAACAAGAAATAATAGTTTGATTTAAATACATTGTAAGGTTAGTTTGATTTTAAACTATTTATGGGTACAATGGAAAATGTCAATATCTCTTAGGGCATTATAAGATTTGCAGATAGGCTCGAGCAAGGAGGTTTGTGCGTATTTCGATTTGAAATGTTGTATGTATGATATAAGGTAAAGCTTATATTGCTTGCTATATTGATAGCTTGCATTGCTTCCAACATAAGCGACAATAGCCACCCAGCCGTTGAGGGTTCAGTCCCCTTCATTGTAAAATCAAAATTTTCCGTAGTAACAGGAATTTAAATATTCCCAATTTTTTCGTAATTCTAGGAATATGTTCTTTAAAATAGAAAATACTTTTCTGTTTGTAGAAAATTAACACCTTTTATGTGAATACCTCTCACGCGACCAAACTGCTCCCAACCGATTGAAGCCGATAAGACTGGCATCCCCAATTGGGGTATGTTGTGAGGCTGAAGATAGTGGCAAGGGAAAGAAGAAGGCGGAAAAGTACTTGAATATTCAGATCTAGAACATGGCTAAAGCCACTTCAAACAAAGTTTCAATTCTGAACGGTGGTCTTACATCGGGGCGATACTGAGAGTATCTTCCGCTCCGGAACGTGCCGCTAATATACCTTATATTATATTTAAACGATTAATTTGTGAAATAACACAAATCAATAAAATAAAATTTACTTGCGCTCGTCGGGATTTGAACCCGTGACCTCCAGATCGCTAGTCGAGACTCATCCTCGACCACGGAGGCCGTCTAAAAGCAAGTTGTTTAGAGTTGTTTTAGCTAATCAAACTAAAGTCCGCTACATAACTGAAGCAATAGAAGTAAAAAAATTTGTGCCCAAAATAAATTGTCAAATTTAACGAACACACAGGATAGCAAAATTTAACAAATACAATAGTATGTAAAATACAAACACTAAGTTTTAATTTGGTTCAAAAAAGGTCTAACTACTCGTGATAGAAAATATTTTTTTGTCAAACATTAATACTTTTGATTTGATTTGATTGATCAAAAAATCCAATTGCTAATAATACAAGATCTTACCGGTATTGACGGGGATTAACTCACGACGAATGTATGCATTCGACTCCATCACCAAGAACGTCGCAAAAATGAAAAATAAGAACTTGAATTGCATTTTGTATATTTTTAAAATGCGAAGAAAGCTTGTGCGAAGTAAAGGAGGAATTCACGGACTAACGATTGATTAAAGAATCATTCGTATTTATAATAAAACTTACAGATAAGCAGAGTCGGTGCATAACTTGTTTGGTAAAACCGCTCCAGTGGTTTAAAAGCTACACTTAAAATAGGACCAAACACAATCAAGAAAAAGTGAACCATTAGAAATAAATTATGGAGTTCCACAAGGTAGTTCACAAGGTCTAATTCTATTTAATCTTAATTCGATTGTTCAAGCTTCAAGGAAAATAACAGAATCGTAATGAGTCAAGACAGTACATTGAGTACTTAAGGCATAATAATTGGCAATAAGCTTTGCCATAGTTTAATCCAAGCTTTTAGGGCCCATTGGCCCGTCAATGTACACCCAAACGTCATTTGTACACAGATAACGTTTCTCAAATGAGAGCTGGTTGTTTCTACGATAGTTCAATAGCTCGGCTTTTGAATGATTTGCTGGCCCCTGTGTGCTCCCTCCTGCAACATGGATCTCTTGTTAGGTTAGTTATCTAGGTTAGTTCCCTTTTTTCCTCCAAAAAACCTTCTTTATAGTATCCCAAAGATAAAGTGTGCAATGAACAAACACAAATATCTCCGATAAATTTATGGGTATTATCCGGCTGAAACTGAATACAAACTGTAATATTTAATTAAATGAAGACATTATGAGCGAAACTCAATCGAAAATCTGGAAACAGAAAAATCAGAAAAAGATATTGGCATCTCTGGGACTCGAACCCAGGACCTCCCTACTTTCCGGGTTGGGCGCTCTTATCCACTGAGCTAAGGTGTCGATATCCAATTCGGTCACTTTTAACTGTACCATACTTCGACTAAGAACCACCCATATTATCTTCATTTTTCTTAACGCATATTTTTATTGGCTGCCATCTTTTATGAACATACTTCGACTAAGAACCACCCATATTATCTTCATTTTTCTTAACGCATAAAAATATGCGTTAAGAAAAATGAAGATAATATGGGTGGTTCTTAGTCGAAGTATGGTACAGTTAAAAGTGACCGAATTGGATATCGACACCTTAGCTCAGTGGATAAGAGCGCCCAACCCGGAAAGTAGGGAGGTCCTGGGTTCGAGTCCCAGAGGTGCCAATATCTTTTTCTGATTTTTCTGTTTCCAGATTTTCGATTGAGTTTCGCTCATAATGTCTTCATTTAATTAAATATTACAGTTTGAGGTTTTACTCATAAAGTTAAAATAATAAATAATAATGAATACAAACTATTAAACTATTAACTTGCCATTAAGTTTTTTTAAAATGAAACCTCTACCTAACAATTAAAAAATCATTGTAACCATACCCGTTAAGAGCCAAAATGAAGTTTTTTCATTCTTCTTTTATATTATTAGAATATAATTATTTAAATATAACCCTTCCTAATCCGTCACAAACATTGTTCTGTTTTTTTGCCCCCTACAACATGGGTCTCTTCAAGGCCCAGGTTCATTCCTTCCTTTCCTCACTTCCTTTCCTGCACTCCCAAAAGATAACTTAGACCCTGAGGAAAAACATTAATGTAAAAATCTTCCGAAATAAAGGCATTACTCGGCTTAGCCAGAATTTAAACATTTTTTAAAATGACACCCATAATAATTAAAAAATATTTATCGAAAATAAAGCGTTGTGTCTTACTTTTTATCAGATTAAACAATATTTGAAAACCTCAGGACTGACCAAAGAGGTTTAAATGGCGCCCTACTCGTGACAAAAAAATTTGATTTGGGAGGCGGGTATGGGTACCGCTGCCTCGGGAACCCGTTATTGGATATCAAACACCTCTGCCATAGGTCTCATAAAGGGTTTGCTATATTAAATGACTTAGCAGGGGCGCTAGATTTATCCGAGTCTTGGCGGCGGATGCGCCTGCCCACCTTCTGCGTGGCAGGCCGAATCGAGAGAGACTGGTTCAGGAAGGCATTTTGACCTCTCCAGCCGGACCCTCTCAACCCATAGCCTTGCACCGTAGTTGGTGGGATGTATTCATGCGTTCGCCACTCCATGACACATTGACCCCCCCCGATTTCTACACGCCCCTTATACTTTTAACTCGCAGAACATCCACTCCTTCCTTTCTCTGAAAAGACCATACACACAGCATCCTCTAAGCCAGGGGTTCCCAACCTTTTTGTACTCTAGAGCAGTATAGGATAGCATCGGTAGGATGGCGAGCACCATCTATTTTTAATCGACACGCTGAAAACCTGAAGTGAGCCGATGATCGCCAAAGCAATCGGGACGGTACGAGCATGTGACTACTGTCAGTTTGGTTGTCGGGGCCATGCTTATTGCTTTCACTGACAGACAGAGCTATCAGAGTCATGTGCCATGTGTTTTGGCGCCTTTGGCGTTCATCGGCTCAGTTCGTGGCGTTCGTTCACTTTGGGTTTTCTGTTTGTACAAGGAGTGATGTGCAAATAGCACTCCCCGTTCCAGGCTAGCGTGAAGAGTGCAGTCTAGCTCACCACTAGACAAATTGCGACAAGTACTGTCAGCAAAGGAACCACTCATACATACAATATCGCAAACATGCGAACGTATTTAATAAACCTTGGCACTAAAAAAAATTGAAACTCTAACAAATAAATTTAAAAAAATCGCATTTTTAATAAATGTTTATGAAAAAATTCTGTTTCTGTCGAATAGTGGCGGGCACATACGAATCGTTCCACGGTAATCGTGTCAGCTTAGAGCAGGGGTTCCCAACCACGGCACGGGGTTGGGAACCCCTGCTCTAAGCTGACATAGGTCCTAATGGAAATTATTTTCCACAGGATCTCACGTATTATAAGCATAAGCTAATGTAAAAAAAAAACAAATAATTTTTAATGCTTTTTTTTTTAATATAATAAGTCTGTCTTCATAATTCGCTTCATTTTAAGGTTTTTCGCTAAATACTGTGATTTAAATACACTTATTTACATGTATCAGTAGGAATGTAATATAAAGTTGAGTTTTTTAAAAATTTATTTGTCATACGAGAGGTCAAAGAGTATCCATTTGGCAGAATACAGATTAAATTATAGATTATAGATATAAGATTAGAGACCATTAATATTACTGTAAACAAATTTTCTAAGAAACTCTCAATGAAACACGGGGTTTTTCCAAAACTAGATTAAAACCTACGTAAGTGCTTCGGAACATCATTCACAATTTTTTGTTTTTGTGAATCGTATACACGTGTAGATTGACATTAAAATTAACAGGCCAAGGTGCAGAGGCTCCCATTTTACGGTCTAATAAAATTCAATTAAAAAATAATAAATTATCATTAATCATCACATTGCTACCAAACTGGAAGATACTCGCAGTAACGCCCTGGAGAAATTGTAGAATTGCTTGAAATGGATTTAGTCAGGTCTGAACATCCAGATACCCAGTTCCCAATCTTCATCTTCCACATATTCGTCCTCCCACATCATTCTCAATTTATTCATTTAAAATAATATATAGTATATTTGCGGCCCGTTCCAGAATGGAAGATACTATCAGTATCAGCCCTGGTGTAAAACCACCATTCAGAATTGAAACGTTGCTTGAAATGGCTCTAGCCGTGTTTTGTAACCAGATCTGAATAGCCAGGTACTTCCCCACCTTCCTCTTCCCTATCTCCTTCCCCTCCCCACTACCTTCAGCCTCACAACATACCCCAATTGGGGATGCCATAGTCTCACTGGCTCCAGACGGGAGCAGTTGTGACTCTTGTGCGGTATTTCACATAAAAAAAAGAAAAATTCTCACAACTACCTACCCCAATTACCGGTACCATAGTCCCACTCGCTCTGGACGTTTGAAGTCAGAAGAGCTATTCTCTATCTTTTGTGAGAACGAGATCGTTCTCCCGCGAGTTGTCCTGTCAGATTTGTTTGATTTTCTACAGCTGTCAAATGAATAAATAATCATGCATACTTGCAGGAATTCGTGTTTAAAACGACCCAAACTAAAATACATGACACCTCACAGCTGAAATTTTGACATCGGCCGATAGAAAAAGCAAATAACAGCCGTAGAAAATCACACAAATCTGACAGGCCTTCTCGCGGGAGAACGATCTCATTCTCACAAAAGTTAGAGAATAGCTCTTTTGGTGCTGTATTCTTAAAAAAGACGTGTATACCGTAAACATACCATTTAAGGTTTCTTTAGATTTAATATACAATAGTTGGAGGATATATCAATTTCATTGAAAATACCAGATTCATTATACAAACGCGAGTTACATATTACATACGAGAGAGAAGGTTATATTGCATACATAACCAAGGGAAATCTAAAGTTATCTTTAGGTAAGCCGTTTGGAGGCAAATGGGTTATTTTTAGGGAAATGCATAATTAATGTTATTATTATACACATATTATTTCGGTTTGTAAGCCCTGCGAAGAGATCGTCCTCCTTGACCAGTTCTGCGTCACTCAGAAAAAACCCAATTAAAAGCGAATAATAAATTTATCGCCCTAGACTTTACATTTATTTTACACGAAAAATAATATTATTTCTGAAGTATAAAATAACTACATTATAGTTAAAAAGAATTAAAACACTTCGTTTTTAAACCACGAATTTTTTTTTTTTTTTATATATCTACCGGTTTCGCTTCGACCAAGCTTCATCAGGATATAATAATAACCAACTACTAAGGCAGACTTATATATAACCGATAACTATATAAAAAATTATAAATTCGTGGTTTAAATACAAAGTGTTTTAATTCTTTTTAAATATAATGTCTAACCACAAAGTAATTGCTTCTTACGAAAAAATTACATTATAGTTATTTATTTTGATTCTATTATTAGTTAGAAATTATTAGTTACTTATTAGTCAAAAATATTATGTGCTATAATTAGGGCGATAGGCATTACACAAATTAGCTAAAAAATGTTAATATATCTACATATATAGGGTGTAGACATATATACATACCATAATATATACGTACCTTTCCCTATATACCTTTACATTTCTACCTATCCTATCTAAACCACATAAACCTTCCCAAGCTGGCGACACAATACCCATACAGTGAACAAAATGACATAATAATTTATGCCAGTATATTATTAAATGCTGTGCTGTGATCTTGTTACCTCAGTTCTTAATCTTATCGACCAAGTCTATTGTTAATTGCCGTGCTGTGACGTTGCTCCCTCAGTTCTTAATTATACCGACCCTTTTGTTTTCTCAAGTGCTTATGCAGTGATAACCGCTAGAGGTGTCCCTCAGGACCGTGAGATCGACCAAGAAGAAGGATTTATCATCACAACCGAATAAGTTTAGGAGAGTCAGATCCTGTCCAATTTTACATTATTATCCGGTATGTTTTGTGTCAGCATCAAAGTCCACAAAACAAAATTAAATGCAGTCCACTCTTTGAATCGCAGTAAATCTGGATTAAATTATTTATTTGCAGTTACACAGGGTGTAACAGCACTTAACGGAAGGATTTTCACCAGCGAAAATACGGTTACTTAGTAGAGATAAAATATACTAAGTGTAGTGTGTTAATAGTGACGGTCTGTACAGTTATATCATAATTAGTGATAATATTATGTATGCATGTTTACATTGTAATTTAACAAATTTTGTAATTGAACATTAATATCCGTAAGTATAAATAATTAGCAGCTTAATGGAAATGTACTTTAAAAAGCAATAAAAAATACAAAATAACAACATATACGAAGAACAAAAACAGAAAAGATTTGAACTGTTCAATCAACCATGTTCACTCCTTCCTCTCCTCAAAAACACTCTCCACACAGCATCCTCAAAGATGACATAGGCCCTGAGGGAAATTATTTTTTCCTCAGGGCCTCCTGTGTGGAGTTAATGTAAAAAAAAACTTGAGCGTGAAGTTAAATACAAGATTTGTTGCACGCAGCCGTTAATGGAGGATGTTTAAACGTCTCCCATCTCCAGAGGACCATCAGGGGGGGCTCCATCCAGGCAACCATGTGATGATCTTATTCTTCGACTGGCGTAGTCTGCGCCATAAACTTCCCATGCGCTGGCGGAGAAGTGCTCTGAAAGAGTGCAATCGTCCATCTAGAAACATTTCTGTAGCGCTGCGGTATCTCGGTAGGCTGACATGTTAGCGGGCATTATTGCGAGCGACTTCTAGCTTATGGCATTGGGAGCAGTGTATCTACCCGCAGTAATATATAATGTTGAAAATAATCTGTTTCTAGTACCCCAAATTCTAAGGAATAACTAGATCGTAATTCGATTAGATCGGTCGCACGATACGAAATGAATAATAAAAAAATGAAAACTGTCATTTAGTAATCATAGATTTTGACGGTGATACGAATTGTTAGTTCTTCAATAATACAAAAAGGTAGATTATAAAACGAAATTAAGTCAAACGACTTTGTTTAAATACAAAATCACCATGTTTAGAGAATATGTTCTCTTCACCAGGATGTGATGGTTCAGTGTTGTTTGAACAAGTAGACGAGGAAATTTTTTTTTTAAATATTTAAATTCGATCATATTACTGACCTCTGTTGGGTGTGTTTGAAAACGAAATTGAAGGAGTCTGTAATAAAATACGGGTTAATTATCGCGTGGGAGGTGCTAGACTATCGGAGATGTAAAACGTTGGACAAATTGGAAATGATAAATTAACAATTATTTTGAACACAACGAATAGCGAGAGAGAGGCGGAGCTAAAGGCGTTTATCTGGTTCTGGTTCTCACGAAGTCCATGGTATGGAATGCAGACCCTTATGAATTTGATCATAACTCACTTCATGATGACCAAAAATAAGAAATTGATAACTGTTGAAATTCGGGACCGAGACTCTATTGAGATTTTGAAAAAGATCGTTCAGGAAGTAGATTTTGGGTTAATTATGAACTTTTGCGTTTCAGTTATTAGGAGCGACATGGGGAAGGTTTACAATCTCTTGTACATAAGTGACGTTCTAAGAGATTGACAGGTAACACAATTTTGGCTCTTAGAAGAGGTCATTAAGCCGAAATCACCACTCTAGGTTACGTACAAAATAGTGGAAAAAGTAATTAGCCAAATGCATAAAATTTAACGGCCCGTCTAATTCTAAATTTATTTACAAATTCGAGTGTGATTTTTGAAGAGATCAATAAAACATTTTGACAGTTATTAGCTTTTTTCGGGAGAACGAGACGATGAGATGTGGGAGGTTACTTAGTAGAGATGCAAATAACAGGGACAGATTAGGCCATGGTGGTGATAAATGGCCATAAATGAAAATCGAAATCAATAAAAATGTGAGTTTAATACTGGGAAAAGCCTTACGGGCGTTGCTATTTGTTTAAAGAGAGAGTTTGTCAGAGTATAAGGCCTAAACACTCACAAATACGGAAAAACAAGGGAGAATACATATTGTTCGTAGAATAATGCGTAGAATAAAATTCCTTCGCGTTAGGTTATAAAATAATGATAATAATAATAGATTATTCCAAAATGTATGCAGGGGTAGTGCGATGTAATACATTTATTTTGAGTGGGAGAAAATGTCCTATGACAAGTTTGAGTCGAGCGCGTGGTCCACCCCTGTTTTATTTTGCTAGACCGAGATGGTTGGGACTGCGATTTCAAGGGTTGTGACGGGGACAAACGCAAAAGGGAGGAACGGACGGGAAGCGAGAGTAGTGGGTGGCGAGCGGGTAAATACGACTCAAAATTGCATGAACTTATTTTGATTGATGGGAGATTTTCGTTTTAAATAAGCAGTTTTTTTTGATAACAGGGCAGTGAGTGAAGATCAGTCAGTGGAATTCGGCGGAAGAATACGGTTAAGTCCGGAGGTTTTTGGTTCTAAACCTCTAGCAAAAAGAGTGAATTAACCTAAGTGAAAAGAGATAGTTGTAAGTTTTGTTAGAAGGAAGTTCGATCCATCAATCAGAAGTTGGTGAATTATAAAAATAATACAAGTTCGTGAATTATGGCATCGCCAAGTAATAATGAAAAAGCACATAGTTGAAGTTACCGTAATTAAAAATAAAGTTAGTTTATCGGATTAAATTCAGTGTTATAATCGCTTAGTAAATAAATTAATATTATACTTTATCCGATTTGCGGAAATATGAAGAGGTAAAACTAACTTAATAATAGACAAATAGCTGCAAAAAAAACGTAAATTCAGTGATAAGTTGTGTTTGCAATAATCGCGGTGATAAATTGTTAAACGATAGTGGATAAAATCACGTGTTCTTCTTTTCTACGTGTAATAATCAAATTAATCAACTATAAATAAATAAAATAAATAAAGAGATGACTCATTATTAGGGAGGTGAAAGGAGTAATCAAACCATAACGGAATTCACTTTACAGGAAAAATCGTATAAACTTTACGTGGATTAATTTGGGCTTTAATAATAAATATACCGCTTGACGGAAGCTATAACAAAAAATGATAACTACAGATGATCGAACAGAGTATAGATTTCAGGACATTACATAACAGGGGGGGGGGGGAATGGTCGTAGGGAGGTGGAAAGGGTTTCTTTGTTTTCCCACAGGTTATAACAGGTGCAGATCCAAAATCACAACGAGCGTGTATTCCCGCTAGGATAAAGGGTACAGTTATCAATCACTCTCGGTAAGTCGAATTACAACTCCATAATTTAAATTACAGGACATGCTGACCGCAAGAATGAAGCAGCCTATTGAACTATTGTTCACTATAAATGTGCGTGTCGGTCAGGTTTTTTTCTCTTCGCCGTTATCACCCGGGTTCAAACCCGAACCGTCGCCTAACAGCTGGTTGCTAGGAACGGAACAGCAGCAAAAAATGGTTCTTACAGGTACCTAGGAACGCAGAGGCGATAGGACTACGATGGTACACCCAATCGAATTGATGGAAAGTTGAAAGTACAACTTACCCAATTGAAGGCGTTGGCTGACAGTTTGGCGCAGACTTCGACAGGAGGAGGGCGTGAGAACCAGATTCACGATTCTATGCATGTATAACATTATATCAACCTGTTTATCTGCGAAATTTCTATCTGTTGTATTGCGTGAATTAAATTTTCACGTTTGGGGAATGTGGACGACGGTACTGAGACTATACGTAAGTGGAATACGTATGTCAGATGGTAAGGGTTTTCCAACATTACCAAGTTACGAAGAGGGAGAGGTACCAGCCACAGACTGGGCGGGTCACGCGCTATGTCGGAGGTCATTCCCTTTCGCGGGATCGTGTCGAGCGAACGGGCGCGAAAGGTTATGTACCAGGGATGCCGAATTGTATGTCATGGGCACGATTCGCTGACGGAGGCGTTTGACTTTAGACATCACGGGAAGCCTGCAAGGTTGAGTGGAGGAGACCGTTAACAAGGTATCTTGCGGGAAAATTCTGTAACGTTGTTGCATTCTCTCATCTGTGTCAACCCAAAAGTAAACGTAAGGCCCACAAAGTGCGCCTTATGTCAACTATTGGAGGTGGAAAGACGAAGACGGTCGGCTTTAAAGGTCTGCCTCACAGCTTCGCGCCACTTGCCCGCGGATAGAGTCATGACAAGGGACGAAATGGAAATACCCCTTTTAGAGCCAGTAACGTAGAATCTGGAGGCGTAATGAGTATTGGAGTTGACTGGGAAAGGTTTGAAAGCCTGCTGTTCTTCCTCTGGCATGAGTGAGTCCGGGTATGTCAGGGTGATCGTCCAAGAGATCCGCCAGATACCGGGGTATAGCTCAGACATGCATTGGCGGGATAGTTGTGTCCGGAGAACTGCCCACTCGGTCAACTTGGTTAGTGGAGGAGCCAATACTAGTTTGCAAAGAAATTCTCCTTCCTTTCCTTTTATCACTTCCTTGAGATTCCCTAGTTCTGCCGTAAATTGGTGCTACTAACAATAACAATATTTCTAACGGTTATGCATAGGATAGGTATTTCAGATTGGGAGTCGCGGGAGCAGCCTACTCGGCCGTAGAGAGGCACCTCTAGGTACGTACATTTAAATTAAAGTAAATAATGAACTTGTATTGCCATTTAATTGATCTAGGTGCAAAAGGGATCACTATAGCGGGGAACGGGGACTCTACGCGAGTATACAGTTAGGGCCATAGGCATCTGTAGTATGGGGCAGTTAGACAGGGCGTATCCTTCATGCGTTTGAGAAGACAACAGAAAAAATTCTTCCACGCCTTTTAAAGAGTCGAAAGTTACCACGAAAAAGAGTAGATACATTAAATGCCTACTCCAGATAATCTGGGGGCTCCGAAATGACAAATAACACAACGTGGAGTAAAGGGTTTCTTGTAAGATTTCCCAGAACAACCTTGTTTTACTGTGTTTCGCATCACAGGGGTTGGGAAAATGAGATCAGGAAAACGGCGTAGCTGAACCTTCCGATCGGAGATCTCAACGACGAAGAGAGAAAAGGAAAGGGGGGGTGAAAAAACCCTTGCAGCGGGGTGGGACCATCACAAGGATGAGCCGCATACTATTTTTTTTTTTTTTAATAATTTTCTTTATTCATTGCATTGTTTATTACATTAGTTGAGAATTTTTCGTTTAGTTAAGGTGATGCACCACCAAGCAATGCAAAGTCATGTGATTTGGTTTGAAAATTATATCGCTTGGAAATAATTTAGATGTTCTAATTAAATACTGTGAGTCGAATACAAATTTGCTTTTGAAATGATCGACAATTTTTTTTAATCTTTTTAAAACCCCAGAAAAAATAAAGGCTTGTAAAAACTGCTTTGAAGTTCCAAATCTCGAGGTGCAACTGCGGTGCAAGGCAATGGGTCGTGAGAGTTCATTTGACGAGGTCTAAGTTAGGTCTCGCTGAACATACTGATCCGGCCCGCCACGTAGTAGGTGGGCAAACGCGTATGCCGCCAAGACCTAGACACCACGCAAGAGCTGGACATCAGCAATTTTGACAAGGAAAGTAATTCTTATATGAACACAATAACAATAAACTAATAGTCGTTAGTTTTCCCTTAATTTTTCATTGATTATCAAACACGATCATATTAACAAAAATTTACTTAATTTGAGTATGTTTTTTTTACAAAGGGTCTATTTACCTTCAAAAGATAGAAAGGTTTCGATGAAAATAGGAAGTGCTCCAAAAATACAATTTAACAGAGTATATAAATAAGGATTTTGTAGCTTGTTTGAATACTGTACATTCTAACAGATAGGCCTGGGACAGCAGTACGGGTAGATTTTTCGTAGATCAACTTCGCTTAACTTGCAGGAAGGTGAAACACCGCTCCAAGACCCACATCTGAAACAAGCAATCATAATTAAATCTCAGACAATTACTAAGATTACACCAAATGATGAAAAGTGGAAGGTTATAGTAACTTTTGATTTTACGGGGTGGTTTGACATCACAAAAGGTGTTAAGCAAGGATGCGTAATGTCACCGTGGTTATTCAATCTATACATGGATAATTGTATGCAAGAGTTGAAAGAGATGGGATTGGGCGCGAAATTGAGTGATCTAGAAGTATGTTGCCTGTTGTATGCTGATGATGCAGTGCTGATTTCTAACAGTATGGAAGATCTACAGTCGCTCGTGTCTAGGATGAACGAAGTATGTATGAAGAATGAGTTAATGATGAATGTAAGTAAGTCTAAAGTAATGGTATTTGAAAGAGAGAGTACGAAAACAATGTGCAACATAGTTGTGAACGACGAATACTTGGAGCAGGTGGATGAGTTTGTGTATTTGGGAAGTATGTTTACGAGAGATGGGAAGACTGATAGAGATATCGAAAGAAGGGTAAATGCCGGTAACTCCATTAATGGAGGTCTGAACGCCGTTGGCAGCAACAAAAAATTGTCAAAAGAAGCGAAGCTAGCCGTCCATAATGGAGTGCTGGTACCTACCCTGATGTATGGCAGTGAGGCATGGAACTGGCAGAGAAAGGATGAAAGTAGACTGAATGCTGTAGAAATGAGATCCCTGAGACGTATGTGTGGTAAAACCATGTATGATCGTGTGAGAAATGTGGAGATCCGCAAAGAATGCAAGGCTGATGTAAGCGTAATGAATAAGATTAAGAAAGGGACGCTCAGATGGTTTGGGCATGTAGAGCGAATGAATGAGGAAAGGGGTGTAAGGAGAATATATGACGCAAATGTGAATGGTAGACGAAGTCGGGGACGCCCGAGGAAGACATGGCACGACCAAGTGAATCAGATACTTGAGTCGGGCGATGTCAAGAGTCAGAATAACAGAAGAGCATGTATGAGACGATGTATGAATGTGAACGAAGCAAGGAGTGTGTGCCAAGATCGAGTTGTTTGGCGGTCCGTCCTCTCTGCCTACCCCTGCGGGGAAACGGCGTGATGGTTAGTTAGTTAGTTAGTTAGTTAGTTATAGTAACTTTTTTAAGAAACAAATTGAGAGTAGGTCGTAAGTCTCAAGTTTGAGACTTGGACGAAACGAAATTAATTTAATGGAGGACTAAACGAATTTTTTGTCAAAGGAAATAAGTCTGGCAGTTTTCATTTTTGTTAACAATAAAATGTGATATAATGCATGGCAGCAAGATATCGGACTGCAAGATCTAAGGTGAATTTACACTGAATTCTCAAGATTTGGGTTTCCTGGGGCAAATGTGTACTATTGCCATTTATGACAAAGTTAAGTGGAACGTTTGCGCTGCTCGTTTCACACAAATCTTAATTTTGAATTTGAGATTAAATTACCCAATCAAACTGTTTTTTGTTTATATTTTATTTTATATTTTATCATGTTTCTAAAATAAATATAGTTGAACTATTTTTTTTGTGTTTTTCAATTACTCAAAAAGAAATGCGCAAGTTGTCTCTAAAATCATAAAACTTAAAAATCTTTAATTGCCGATGTCTTATAATTTAATGCAAAAATAAATAAAGTAGCTCACATCCGTACTAGGTATTTGATGTACCTTTTGATTAAAAAAATAAGTTTTCAGTTTGGTTCAGTATTTTGATCTCAAATCCAAAATTAAGATTTGTATAATACCGACCGAAACGAGCCGCGCAAACGTTCCTATTAAGAATGAGGATGATATGAGGAGATCCGAAAAGAAAACAAAGCTTTGTTAACCTGATAGAGACAGACACGTTAAGGGGGACGTTTTAGGCTTTTATTGCGTATGGACTACGAAAGAATGTCGTGAGTGTCTGCATATGTCCTTTCTCTGCCAGCTCCTCATGCCGCACTGTCTGTTGCTTTCATAACTCCATCTAGGTCTTCTAGCTTCAATTGCTTTATTTTTTAGAATGATAAAAGTAAATAAATTGTTTAATTGCTTTACCCTGCAATGGCGAGCGTGTACTTATTGTTACTGTCTAAAGTGTCTCCGCAAATCATACGTTCACATCTCCTGGGGACTGGATATGCTTTCTTGAATTCTAGCACCATGCTGTATCCCTCCACGAAACACTTGCCGGGGTATGCTGTGAAAATAATACAATATTATATATAGGAATTTCAAAATTATTTACAAGATAAATAAACCAATTAAGTTCCATTAATTATCTAGATATGTAAGCAACAATATAAACAAAAACAAACGTAATCAATACGATATTATAAGAACAGTGAAAACAGTAAATATGAGTGTTTATAATTTTTGATTTTAAGAGCTTTAGATTCTTACGCCCTTAATAAAAGAAAATAATTTTTACACAGCTTTATGGGACATCGAAATATACGGTAGAAAAAAAACGGTTTGCTGAACTTCAATATTCATGAGTGACTCTTCGAAAGTAATAAATAGCCAAATAAGACGGTGTCAGATCTTTTTCGTTTAAGGCGGCGCTCCTCAGCTGAAAAAGAAGAATTTGGAGAGATATGTAATTACGAATGTTGGACAGAGCACGCTAATATTTTCAGTGATAAAATCGCAGCAAAAATTGCGAAAAAGCTTAATAAAACATGACTCGTTTAAAATAGAGCAAAAATCTCGTGGAACGTATCTTAAGAATCATTTAAAGAAACATTGTGAATTTTTTCACAAATATAACTTGTAAAATAATAGAAATAGACTCTTTTAAATAATTTTCGTAGCATACTATGCGATTTTTTTCTCTCGAGGGAATTTCATATAATTTGCGTTTCGGCGTGGACCGTATCTAGATATTATCTTAAAAAATAAAATATTTTTTTAATGGCTTAAAAACTTCAAATGTTTTAGGGAGATATGTAAGAAATCGGTCGAATTCGGATAGCGGTGGCTTAACGTTCACAATTTTAATAATATTGTTCTTACCAGCATTTACGGGAACCAAGTCAAAAATCATGTATGCTCTAGTCTCCATCACCAAGAACGTCGCAAAAAAGAAAAATAAAAACTTAAATTGCATTTTACTAAATATGTATTTTTTTGTTTGTTTTGACAATGTATTACTTGTTCTGAGTTAAAGAGAAGATCTCTAACTAACGATTAACTAATAGTTATTAGTATTTATAACAAAATTTATACAAGTAGTATTGCTTATAGTCATTTAACCTCCTTGGCCATTACAGATAACCACGTTTTCAACGTTGTTATTCGAACAGTAGCGGCGAAATCGCTTCGTGTGATAAGATATTCGCTGCGAGTAACTCTTTTATTTTATTTTATTTTGATGTGATACCCCACAGTTAAGGTAGGGGCTGTGGTAAAGGATTTAGAACTCAGTTATTAGTTATTAATAGGGAAAATTTTGTTTAGTTAACATTTTGTTTCCAATAGAGTTGTAAATTTTAGTTAATTTAAAGCGTACTAGTGGGTTTATACTGTAGGTATAATTGTTTTGTGATCCATTTTTATTCTGGGAGGCGGGTATGTAATTCAAACTCTGATTTTTTAAAATTAGTGGTAGAAGTTACAGTTAGTTACTTACAACGTAATTAATTGCCTTTAAATAGATACATTTTTTAAGTGAAGTGAGACAAACATATCAATAGGATTTAGCCTGCGGGAGAATGAGAAAGTATAATTGGTCTCCTCTTTGTGCAGTGCTTCGCAGCCTCTCCATTCTTGTCTAATTTAGTTTTATGAAGGTTTCACTTCTACCGCTATTGTAAAAAATCAGAGTGTGAATTACACACTCTGTTTTTTTTTTTTTTTTACATTAGCTCCACCCAGGAAGAGGAGAAAAATAATTCAATAATTCCCCTCCGGGCCTTTGGGATCTTTGAAGATGCTGTGGAGGGTCTTTTTAGGAAAGGGAGGAGAGGAAGTTCTTGGAAGAAAGAAGATATGAGGGGTGGGTAAAAATTTGGGGATCAGTTTGTTCAGGAGTGAAGGACGTATGAATCCATCCCTCCCACTGCGGTGCAAAGAGAGGGCTCTGTGGCAGAGGTAAAAACGCCTTCTCAACCGGTCTCTCCCGATTCGACCTGCCACGCAGTTGGTGGGTAGACGCATTCGCCGCCAAAACCCGAACAAACATCTCGTGATCTCGAACACCCCTGCTAAGTCGCCAAACCTAGTGAACCACTTTGGATGACCTATGGCAGAGGTGTTGGTTATCCAATAAATAGTTTCCGGAGCGGCGGTACACATTTTGTGAGGCTTACAAAATAAAAATGAATCACAAAACCATTATACTTACAGTGTAAATGCATAAATTTACAACACTTGAAAACAAATGTTAACTAATTACGAATAACTGAGTTCTAAATCCTTTCCCACAGCCCCTATCTTCTGTTGCTTGTGCACACATGAGCGCTGTTATGGGGTATCACATAAAAATAAAATAAAATAAAAGAGTTACTCTCAGCGAATATCTTATCATACCAAGCGATTTCGACGCTACTGTTCAAATAACAACATTGAAAACGCCCTGTACAAAAACCAAGAAACGTAGGTTATCTGCAATGACAGAGAAGGTTAAATGAGTGTAAGCAATATTACTTGAAATGACCACGGTTTGCTATAAATACTAACAACTAAAAAGTTTATCGTTAGTTTGTGATTTCCTCTTTAACTCGGAACAAGTGATACGTTGTTAAAACCAAAAACATATATTGATTAAAATGCAATTCAAGTTCTTATTTTTCATTTTCGCGACGTTCTTTGTGATGGAGACTAAGGCTTACATGGCTTTTGACTTGGTTCCACTAAATGCCGGTAAGATATTTGTTTTTAAAATTCTAAATGTTAAAAGAAAAATATCGTGTCACCGTCTTAAAGGGCTTTTTATTACTTTCGATGAGTCCCTAATTCTGAATTAAGTCAGCAAACTGTTTATTTTCCTATTGTAAATTTTGATTTCCCATAAAGCTGTGTAAAAATTGTTTTCTTTTGGGGGGGCGTTAGAATCTAGCTCTTAAAATATATACTCATTTAAATTGTTTTCACTGTTCTTATAATATCGTATTGATTACTTTTGTTTTTGTTTACATTGTTGATTACAAATCTAGATAATTAATGGAACTTAACCGGTTTATCACACATTCATTTCACAATGCAATTATCTTGTAAATAATTTTAAAATTCCTATATATAATATTGTATCATTTTCACAGCATATCCTGGCAAGTGTTTTGTGGAGAGATACAGCATGGTGCTAGAATTCAAGAAAGCATATCCAGTCCCCAGGAGATGTGAACGTATGATTTGCGGAGACACTTTAGATAGTAACAATAAATACACGCTCGCCATTGCAGGGTAATGCAATAAAACAATTCATTTACTGTTTATCATTCTAAAAAATAAAGCAATTGAAGCTAGAAGACCTAGATGTGGAGGTATGAAACCAACAGGCAGTACGAAATGAGGAACTGGCAGAGAAAGGACACATGCAGACACTCCTTAGACACTCACGATATTCTTTCATATTCCCTCCGCTCTAGAAGCCTAATACATCCCCCTGAATGTGCCTATCTTTATCAGGTTAACAAAGCTTTGTTATCTTTTCGGATCTCCTCATTCTTAACTTGGTCATAAATGGCAATAGCAATGAATGGTACAATAATGCCCCAGGAAACCCAAATCTGCAGAATTCATTCTAAATTCACCTTAGATATTGCAGTCCGATACCTTACTGCCATGCGTTACATCATATTTTATTGATAACAGAAGTTCTATGCGAACTGCTAGACTTATTTCCTTCGATAAAAAATTCGTTCCGTCCTCCATTAAATGATTGGATTGAATGAGTGGATCCCTTGAGATTTTCGACCTACTGTCAATTTGTTTTTTTTTTTTAAATAACTATAACCTTCCTCTGTTCATCGTTTGGTCTAATTTCAGTAAGTATCTGAGATTTAATTATGATTGCTTGTTTCAGATGTGGGTCTATCAGTGTTTCACCTCCCTGTAAGTTAAGCGAAGTTGATCTACGAAAAATCTACCCGAACTGCTGTCCTAGGCTAATCTGTTAGATTGTACAGCTTCAAACAAGCTAAAAAAATCGTTTTATACTCTGTTAAATTGTATTTCTGGAGCACTAAATAAAGAAATGCAATACAAATTTTGTACCGGCTTTTCATTAATTATTCCTATTTTTATCGAAATCTTTCTTTCGAAGGAAAAATAGTTTATAAATCGACGCTTTGTATAATCGTGATTGATAATTGAAGCAAAATTAAGAGACAACTAACGCCTACAGTTTATTGTTATTGTGTTTATATGATAATGACTTTGTCAAAATAGCCAGTGTCCGGCTGTTGCCCAGTTTGTCTGGGTCTTGGCGGCATAATCGTTTGCCCCGTACTGCGTGGCGGGACGGATCAGGATATATTGGTTCAGGGAGACATAACTAAGACCTCGCCAGATGGACTATCTCGACCTATCGCCTTGCACGGTATTGGGCAGGATGGATTCACAGGCCCTGAGCCTCCTGTGTGGAGCTAATGTAAAAAAAAAATACTTCCATTGCGAATTGTTAGACTCGCTTCCTTTGACTAATAACACAGGCCAACAAAAAAAATGTTTGTGAAAACTTTTTAAACAAATTTACCAAAATCTTATGTAATTTTGAATGCTTAAATCGTATTTCATATCAGTTTTTTTCTAATCACTCACCATTCTCTCACAATATCGATTTAATCTTTCAACATTCTTTCACAATATCGATTTGATATTTAAAAAAATAGGGAAAATTTGATCTATAAAAATTTAAAAATTCATAGTTCTTAAAATTGGTTTTATTTTAACTACAATCATGTTTAATTACTTAAATTTGAATATTAGATGCTTATTTTATTCTCTTTCTTGCGTAGCTTTTCCGCCGATGTGTTGCGTTTTGTTGTTCTCTGTGAAGTGACCAACAGTAATCACCAATCATTTTGATATTCCACCGTCCCTGGTATCGTTTTTCCATCTCTTTTATGTCCTGATGAAACCGTTCCCCTTGCTCTTCACTCACATCACCTAAATTTTCAGGAAAAAAGTCCAGATGGTTGTGCAAGAAGTGGCCTTTAAGGCTCATCAGGCATATTTAATAGTGAAATGTGAAAAATTGGTGGGTGGGTTTTTTATAATTTTTTTCGTAATCAGGACACCAAATTACGCAGTAATTAGTAAAAATTGTCAAAAAAGTTTTTTCACTGTTGGCCTGTATTCATCGGGATATTTCACAACATATTTACATCTACAACATATTTACATTTATGCCTACTGTGTGTATATATATGTGTACTATATACTGCATATATGTACATTTAACGAAGTTTCACTTGCCCTTTCATCATTTATCGCTTTGCCTTTTTGTCAAATTGAAATTTAATTGCTTCGAAATTATTTTGTCTTAATCTTTAATAATCAAACTTAAATTGTAAAATTAAAAAAATATATTGATTTTATTTTTAACTGCCATTTTCACAATGTTATGTAAACAAAACCTAGATAACAACCACTCTGTAAATTGCTATCCCAACACAGGCGTTTCACTTCCAGTGAGATGGGCCATACGTCATTACTGTAATTAAATGTAATATTAAAATAAATAAATAATAATAACTTCCTATCCTTCCATCTATTCACATACCTACCTTTTTAAAATGTGAATACCGCACAACAGTCGCATCTGCTCCCAACTGCCTGGAGCCATGGCATCCTCAATTGGAGTATATTATGAGGGGTTTCATGCCAACTGAGAATAAAGTCAACTCAACACCTCATTGAAAAGTCATGAAAAGCTGTGAAAAAAATAATTTAAATTAGCCGATAACCCGAACCCAACGTAACCTATTTAACCAATTTATCATATATATATATTTTTTATCACTCTAAATGATATATCTGAGATGGTTCTGAGTTGGTTTCATTCCGAGTTGTCTGGTCACCGTTATGAGGTTATGGGTAAATAAAAAAGATAGTTTTTCAAATTTTGCAAAAATACTTTGTGCTTTCATTATAAATATTATCCTCACGAAGAAAACGTAGTTTTCGAAACATGTTGCTAATATTAATTATACAGTATTGTTTATACAGTCATTTGTTTTCATTTAAATAAAAAAAAGATAGTGCTATAGATAAGTCTGAAGGGGAAGTAGATGGAGTAGAGGAAGGCGTGCCACGGCTTTATTTCAAGCAACGCAACGTATCGATTCTGAATGAAGGTCTCTTAAACCAGGGCAATACTGAGAGTATTTTTCACTCTGGAACGTGCCGCAAATATACTTTACATAATTTTTAAAGAATAAATTGTGAAAACACAAATGAATCAAATAAAATTTACTTGCGCACGCCGGGATTTGAACCCGCGACCTCCGGATCACTAGTCTAGAGCCTTGACCCACGACCACGGAGGCCGATGTAGCATTATTGGTGGTCCATTACCCCGCAGATTGAGATAGAGACAAGGGTTACCAGAACTGTTGCATCCAGCTAATCTGTTGTGATGGAAGTCATCAACCTCACACAATCCAACCTAACCTCACAAAACCAAACCTAACCTAACTTAACCTAACCTCAAAATATTTGGCGAAACAACCCACAAATGAATGTACCGACTATGTAATTCTATAATTAACTCCCCCAATTCTACCCCTTTCCACTCTTCAGGTACGAGGGTATGTAGGAATCTGGGGGTCAATGCATACAGGAATGACCAACGTATGAATTCATCCCTCCCACTGCGGTGCAAGGCGATGGGTCGAGGTTTCCCTCAACCAGTCTCTCCCTATTCGGCCCACCACGCAGTAGGTGGGCAAAAGCATTCGCCATCAAGGCTTAGACAAACTACATCCCATGAACCCAGGCACCCTTGTTAAGTCACCAAACGTAACGAACCTCTTGAGGTCCATAGAAATAAATCAATAAAATTATGACGAAGTGTAGAAAAGCGAAGACATTCATTTTATAATCATGGATACATTTTGATTGATTTTATGATATTTTATTAAGTGCATCAAACCTACAATTTAGTTATTATTTAAAGCGTGGCTTGATGCTGTTTGAAGACATTTTTAAGATTAACAGATCGGCTTGGGACAACAGTTTGGGTAAACCTTTCGTAGATTCACTTCGCTCAGCTTGCAGGGAGGTTGGACTGCAATAGAACCACATCTGAAACAAGCAATCATATTAGTCAATCACTCTCAACAGTCCAAACGTTGAGCGAGGGAAGGATATTGATACATTACTTAAATCAAATTCACGTCATGAAGGGTTGATGACATTATCAAAGTATCAAAGGAGTTAACTTTGATATCAAAGTTAACTCAGACAGTTGCCTGCAATAGACTTTTATTACAAAATACTGCAGCGAGAGCCACGATCCTCTGCAATGTGGCAACGACTGAAGAAGTAAATCAACTGTGATGTATGACAATAGAGTATGGGACTGGAAGAGCTAGGATAAGTGTTTCAATTAATTTGGGAAGCAGTCACGCTTATTCAATGGATAACCAACACCTTTGCCGTAGGTCACCCCAAATAGTAAGCTCCGTTTGCTGAGGAGGGGGTGCCCAAGTTTTTGGGTAAGGTTTGTCTATGACCAGGTCTTGACGACGGATGTGTCTGAAAGGCCGATTGAAGGAGTCCCTTTGACCTCTCAGTTGGACTCTCTCGACCAATTGCCTTTCATCATAGTGGGAGGGATGGATTCATACGTCCGCCACTCCTGGTCACACCGATCTCCAGATTTCTACCCTCACCTCATACCATTTCCTTACCAGAACTGTTCTCTTTTCTTTCCTTAATTCAAATTATTATATTTAATTACCCTGTGGTGGATAGCTCGTGTCTGTTTTCGGCGCCCAAGGAGCAAACCATGCGTTCACATTTTCTGGGAATTGGATATGCTTTCCCGAATTCAAGCACCATGTTGTATTTCTCCACGAAACACTTGCCGGGATAGGCTGTGGAATTAACAGAACATGTCAATATACATTTGATAATAATTAATGACTTTACACACATAGATACCAATAGTACCAAGCTACTAATGTTGTTGGTAATCTATTCTGTATTGTTGAAATAATACCCCACAAGAGTCACAACAGCTCCCAACCGTCGAGGGACAATAAAAAATCAAGTGATCTAAAATTCCCACTTTTAGACCACAGAAAATACAAACTGGGGAGTCAAGCAATTGAATTTTAAAAAGATGAGAAGGAATGACACAATGTCCGATTCTCGTGGAACAAGTGAGACAATTTTGTTTTTTAAATATGTAATGATGTTTTTATTATTGCTTTATTGGCCCTCGAACTTTTAAAATGACCAATGACAGTAATTATAACGTTAAACTGAAATATTCATTTTAGATATGAAGGGAGTAAAACCCGTCACAATAGGTGGTAATTTGAATAAAATTATTTTCGATCTAATCATTTTCAAAAAATTGATATACAAGGAATATCTTACCGGGATGGGAAGGGATCAGGTTAACAGCCACGTATGCGTTTGCCTCCATCGCCAAGAACGTCGCAAAAATGAAAAATAAGAACTTGAACAGCATTTTGTTTGTTATTAAAAGTAATGTGTTGGACTAGTGTCGCGGTAATGAAGGAATCACAAACTAACGAATAATGAAGAAATCATCGGTATTTATAACAAAACACGATAATGAGGAATTAGTAATTACAAATTACGCAATTGTTTGGGTTATTCAAATGACTCCCATTATGAAGATAAAATATATTATTATTAAATTATTTTCAACTTAAATAATAGATGAAATTAATATATTAAATTAATCACCTTATTGTGATTTATTTTTGGTATTATGCCTTGTTGCGCTAACTCTTTCTGTAACCTACGTTTCGCACAGCTTTACAGCGTCCATCTTCAGATGTGTAATGAAAATCTCTAATTATAATATCTCTTTAATCAATATTCAATTTCCGAAACTTTAGTATAAAGCCTAGCTCAGACCCATGAAAAATCACGGAATATTATAATCAAAGGATTTGGGAAGTTCAGAGTATTTATAAAAAAATATTTGCCTCAGTATTATTCATTGCGTTTCAAAATCAAATTTCGTAATTTTATTAATCATCAGAAATTTATCTTCTGAATGAGTACCATTAGTAAACCCGAAAATATATATCAAAATTATGAAATTACGAAAAATTACGTCATCATCTGCCAAAAACTTAAACAAAAGATACACATACACATTTCAAGTATAGAATTTTTTTTTTTAAATTAGCTCCACAAATGAGGCCTGAGGAGACAAAATCTCCCGAGGCCTGTGTCATCTTTGGAGTTGCTGCGTGGAGGGTCTTTTTAGGAAAAGGAAGGAATGGAAGTTCTGGGAAGGAAAAAGGTATGAGAGATGGGAAGGAACCTGGGAGTCAATGGGTCCAGGAGTGACGGATGTATCAATCCATCCCTCCCACTGCGGTTCAGGACGATGGGTCGAGAGTCCGGCTGGAGAGGTCTAGGTTAGGTCTCTCTCAACCATGTAGTAGAGGGCAAACGAATTCGCCGCCATGACAAAACTCAACCTATAAATCCGGACACTCCTGCTAAGTCACTAAACGTAAACCTATGGCAGCGTTGTTGGTTCTCCAACAAATGGTTCCCGGGGTGGCGGTACCGATACCCGTATCCCAAATTAATTAAATATTAATAAAATAAAATAATTTGGGTACCTACCATATCGCTTATCTAAATTGTTTGCACAGTCAGTTCCAGTTTGAAGATTAGAGTTCAATAGTTCACAAAGTTGGAAAACAGCTTAAGGCGGCGCTTCCCGGCTCAAAAAGAAGAAGATGATATATAATTACGAATGTTGGACAGAGCGCGCTAATATTTTAAGTGATAAAATTGAAACGAAAATTGCGAAAATGCTTAATAAAACATGACTCGTTTAAAATATAGCTTAAATCGCGTGGAACGTATCTTAAGTATCATTTAAAGAACACATTGTGTATTTTTTCACAAATATAACTTGTAAAATAATAGAAATAGACTTGTTTTGAAAAATTTTCGGAGCATACTTTGCAATTTTTTTCTATCGAGGGAATTTCATATAATTTGCGTTTCGGCGTAGAACGTATCTAGATATTATCTTCAAAAATAACATATATTTTTTTAAGAGCTGAAAAACTTCAAATGCTTAAGGGAGATATGTAAGAAATCGGTAGAAATTCGGATAGCGGCGGCTTAAATTTACTTTAAAAAATTGTACAAAGATTAAATACGGCTAATTAAATGGATAATTGTGGGATGATTTCCCAAAAGTTACAAATGACGCAAATTTATGCAAAAGTAAAGAAAGAAAATATATCTTATTTTGATAAATTTTCGGATTATTAAATCGTGTTGCTCTTCCTAATACTTTTGTCAATATTTCAGAGAGGGTTATATTGTTCGAAACATTGGCTAAAGAAGGAGGAAGCAAGTGGCAGCAATTATGTCAAAAATTGACAATTACAGTTGTACGCCTATTGTGCTGTTTTGATAGCTGTCTCCTAAATAGGAGATTTTTCTTTTTTTTTAGATAAAATTAGCTATTCTGGTGAAACGTGTCACAAAAATATAAAGAAACTTGAAATATATTTTTAAAAAAGTTATATACATTGAACTCTTTTGGTATGAAATTTTCAAATGAATGAAATTTGATTCAATTAACCTTGGCAGTAGGTAAATACTAAAGGCTGGCTCGAGTTTAAGATGGGTTTTCAGATTAAATCTTTTTTAGTCTTCGTTCGAAAAGTCCTAATCGATTTTTTAAAATTATTTGTTTAATACAAGTAAATAATTTATAATACGAGTTTTATGTGATCCCACAAAGCTGTCACATGACGGCTTGTCTGCAGGTTCTACCAAATAATATATATTTTTTTTAATTTTTAATATTTATGTATAAAAAAAATTATTTATAAAATAATAAATCTCAATGTATCTACCTAAATACAAATTATTTAGGCAGGTACTTTGAGATGTTCAGAGATACATTGATTCGTCATTTATTAGCCAACGCTTAGTTTTATTGGGGCAGGGTCTCTCATTATTCTGAGGTTTAAAAAATTTATTGAATTTTTTGAAAATCTCCGGTATTTAGTATTTAAGCGTTCGGCTTCCATACTTATTTGTTATTCTTGGAGTTATGAGGCCCTTATTTTCAGTGAATCTTGTGGTGTGATTATGCACCAGTTGCTTTTTGTACTTGCTTTCTCCCTCATTATCCATTATAATAATGTACCAAAAAAGTCCCTTTATTGGAAGTAGACCCTCAGTACAGTGGTTTCAGATTCATATATTTTTAACATCTTTGTTTGTAAATAAACGTTTTACATATATTTCATATCTTTAGTCCGCTTCAATTCCATAAATTATCCGATAGTTGGGTGAGATTTGGTAGATACTATATTTTTGACAGCGTTTCGAATCTTTCAACGTCTACAGCTCGAAACTACAATAAAGTATTAATTCAGTTTCAGTGAGAAAATAATGGAAAAGTAACTTTAATTGTAGTGTTTTTACAAAAAATTGCATATTTTTTATTCACATTCATTCGCTATTTGGGAGGCAGATATGGATACCGCCACCCCGGAACTATCATTGGACCAACACGTCATAAGTCACCCCAAGTATGCCTATGTATGTTCACGGGTGAAGTTTGTCCAGGTCTTTACACGTGGCGGACCGGGAGAGAATGGCTGAAGGAGGCCTTTTTATCTCTGCCAGCCGAACTTTCTCGACCCATCGCTTTGCACCGCAATTGGAGGGATGGGTTCATACGTCGTCATTGACCCTCAGATTCCTACCCACCCCTCATAAGCCATTTTCCTTCACAGAACTTCCTCTTCTTCCTAAAAAAACTCTCCACACAATATCCCCAAATATGACATGTGTCCTGAATGGATCGGGAGAGGCCGGTTGAGGGAGGCTTTTTGACTACTAGACGGACTCGCAACATAGTTGTTCTTGTACATTTTTTAGCTGTTTATAAATTTTATTAACAGGAATATTTTATTTATTTTAAATATTAATATCTTGCAGGTTGCCGTGAGATAAAACCTAACGTCATCTTTGCGGCTGCTTTGTGGAGGAAATAACTAATTATAAATAAGCGCAGGCATATCTGTATATAAGCTCCAACACTCCTTGGTAACTTGTCACTCGAGTTTAAAAATAACACTAAGGATGGGTTGTTTCAAAAAATTTGATGGATTCATCAAATATTTGAAGTTGATTTTCGCGTTCTGTGTAAGTTCTATTCAAGTTCTGTTATTACATCGTTATAGGACAGTTGCTTCACAAAACTGAAATAATCACAGAACTTGAATAGAACTTACAGAAAACGTGAAAATTAACTTCAAAAAATTTGACGAATTCGTCAAATATTTGACGTCAATTTTCACGTTCTGTGTAAGTTCTATTCAAGTTCTGTGATGATTTCAGTTTTATGAAGCAGCTGGCCTATGATGATAAAATAACAGAACTCAAATAGAACTTACACAGAACGTGAAAATTAACTTCAAATATTTGATGAACTCGTCAAATTTTTTGAAACAACTCGTCCTTAATGTATGACCCATAACCCTTAACTTCAGATATTTTTATCTTACCAGGGAAATGCCATCATGTTTAAAAATTAAAGTAGAACAAAGATATTTTATCGTGTATTTTGAAAACGGGGCGCATCTGGTGGCAAAATAAAAACAAACTATTTAGTTAGCTGTAAACTCGAATAATATGTATTTTTAAACAATGTTCCACTTATGATTTTGTTTTTAAATAATATTACGTAAAAAAAAAATATAGTTCATTGTGTTTCATTTTTGTATACGCCATTGGACATATTATTTTACATACTTATTTTGGTTGTCGGTAGGTGCACATGT
Organism: Glyphotaelius pellucidus; assembly: GCA_936435175.1. Taxonomy (NCBI): domain Eukaryota; kingdom Metazoa; phylum Arthropoda; class Insecta; order Trichoptera; family Limnephilidae; genus Glyphotaelius; species Glyphotaelius pellucidus. The sequence goes on along the minus strand of OW386548.1, from coordinate 6,497,229 downwards.
GATTTGAATTGTATTCCTGCGTAATGCATAAAATTATTTCAATAAACTTTTAATTTTCAAAATTGGAACTGATAAGTACAAATTATATCAAACCAGCGATTAAGTGATTTGCAAATTATTTTATCATTCAATAATACCGACCGGTCAGTGGTTGAGTGGGCATCGCGTTTGCGTCCCACCCGTGCGTCGATTCCTCGGCTGGCTAAGTCGTCCATCACAACACATGCAACATTTACGGCTTTCTATAGTAGTATCTGTAATAGGAAATTTTCAAACATTTTTAGGTTATTCGAAACCCGGGAATGTTTGCCTTTCATTTAAAAAAAAAAAATTCATTGAAATATGTAAATGTTTTGTTTAAATTATTGACTGATTTACTTTTTTTTACATTAGCTCCACACAGGAGGCCCTGGAGATGACATAGGCCCTGAGGAAAATAGTTTTCCTCAGGGCCTATGTCATCTTAGGGGATGCTGTGTGGAGGGTCTTTTTAAGGAAGGGAAGGATATGGAGTTCTGGGAAGGAAAAAGGTTTGAGGGGTGGGTAGGAATCTGGGGGTCAGAGTATTCAGGAGTGACGGACAATATATCAATCTATCCCTGTGGTGCAAGGCGAAGGGTCGACAGAGTCTGGCTGCCAAAATGCCTCCCTTAACCAATTTCTCGATCCGGCCCGCTACGCAGCAGGTGGGCAGACGTATCCGCCGCTAAGACCTGGACAAACCCCATCCCATGAACCCGGGCACCTCTGCTAAGTCATCAAACGTAGCGAACCACTTGGAGTGACCTATGGCAGAGGTCTGGTGTTGGTTATCCAATAAATGGTTCCCGGAAAAGATCCCGGGGTTACTTGGAAAGATCAGGTGGACAGGTGTTTTCTTCGTCAGGATAATAAGTTAAAACATAGTTTTCGAAACATGTTGATATTGTTAATTAAATAGTGGTGTACACAAAGTTATTTGTTTTCATTAAATTAAATAATGATGCCACAAAGTGAATTTGCGAATTTTGAAGAAAAAATTGATAATATTTGTTTTTAGCAAATCCTATAATTATAATGCCGGTGATTTGCAAAGATCTGCGTTAGTTTAACATATCGTATTCCTCCGGTAACTAGCTCTATATTAAATATCGATGTATAGTTAAATAAGTGCAGTTTTGTACATACATCTCCACTGTATTTTCTCCACTCTGCCTTCACACCGGTACGGGTCGCTTGGGTCGGAACAAGGGGGGATGAATTTAGTTATAAAGATTTTACACGAAAGGAATATAATTAGGTTTGGCTTTGGAATTTAATTAGAAATACACAATCTTCATTATAAAACATGAACTACTTCATCTAATCTCAACAATAATTTATTACCTGACAATATAAAGCAACATAATTCTATGAATAAGGTTAAATATATGGTGAAAAATTGGTTATTGGAAAAAGAATATTTATTTTGATACTTGATACTTGATAAAATCTATGAAAAAATGTTTAACTGTAGATAAAAGATGTAAACTATAACTTTAAATATATTTGTAAGGAATTATAAGCACCTGCTGTCAAGCCAATTGCAATTGGCTTAGCGGGACTGGATTGTTGATTTATAAAATAAATAAATAAATTTAAAAAAAAAAAAAAAAAAGTAAAGTAACTGATTGTCATATTGTTCGGGGATAACTAACTATGGGATGTGTAATCTCGTTGGCCATCAGTTGAGGTTAGATGAAATTCTCGTTATATACTTTAACTCGCAATATCGACTCTCTTTTTTATGTAGCTTATTTTCTAAACTTCCGAAGGATCTCTTCTTTACTCTTCTCGCGTTCTTCCCTCTCCCTGGTCTCGGTCTTGACTCTTGCTTCTTCATCCACCGCCCAGCATCACGCCGCTGTGCGGGGAACTCGTACTTGGTGTTGCGCCAACACTCGTCTCCCGTCTCGATCTTGACTCTCTGAACTGGCGTGCCATACGAACCCCTAGGACCCCTACCCCGCACTTCTCCCTTTCGTTTCTATCAACACTTTCTTTGTCTTTAGATGCACAATATTAGAGATGGACTAATTCAAATTTGACGAAATTTGATTCGTCACATTAGTTTATCATAAAAGAGCAATAATCATATGTGGTGTTTTATTTTTAAATCATTTTAAAATCCCTCTGGCCTAGAGCATATTCAGTCAGGTCATAAAATTTCCGCTTTGCAATAAAATCCAAATAATTTCAATATTTCTCAATGCACTCTAAAACTAAAAACTGTTTTTGAAAGTTGATGAAGTACATTAGATATATACGTGATTTGAAAATATCATGAGAAATAAATATGTGATTTGAAATATTAAAATTGTGAACGTAAACATGAAAAATTTGATAAAATGTCTCACCTGAAGTTTTTCTAACTAGGATTACTGTAAACAAAAAAAGAAAACCACAAACATGTTTTTTTGGACAAATGTATTATAAACGTTAACATCAGATCACTTTTAGGTCGTTTTATAAAAAAAATACACCTAGTTTCATAATTATTTTTAAATTGCGGTCAAAATCTTTGGTTATCTTTCTAACATCGTTAAGACCATATTTCTCACGGATACAAAGATTTATGTGAGCTGTTCCCAAAAGCGAACAATTTAGCCCGAGGGGTTAAAATCATATCACTGACTGGTGATGTTATATTACGACTCCGTTACGAATAGAGAATACTCCAGTGCTGCCAAATATGGTTTATTATGCTTAAAGTGGTTCAGTTTTTTCAAGTTCAGTGCACTGCACAGTAGGGCAGCACTGCGGATGTGGAAGTGCTTTGTTTCCAGAAATATATCTACAGTTTATCGTCATTGGTTCCAGAACACATCTAAAACAAAAATCAAAACATAAGACAAATTTCATGCCTTATGTAACAAATACAGGGTTTTCCAATAAGAGGTGTTATTTTGATATTCAAAGAAAAATGCCATTTTTTTAATATAAATCGAATGTTTATTTCATTATAAAGAGGAAGGTATGCCGTTAATGGTGGAAAATAACATCAGGCAAATGACCACCACGACCACGCTTACAGGACCATATCCTTTTCATGAAATTTTCCATAACCAAATCGCAAAGTGGCTGACTTATGTCCTCGATAGCCTCATGAATTCCATCTTTGAGGTCTTGAATCGACGCTGGGCTGTTGGCGTAGACCTTTTCTTTCACGTGGCTCCAAAGGAAGAAGTCGTAAGGTGTTAAATCACAAGAGCTCGGTGCCAATTGTGATCACCTCTTCGAGAGATAAAACGGTCCGGAAACTTTTCCAGTAAAAGATCAATGGTTTCGTAGCTTGTGTGGCACGTAGCGCCGTCTTGTTGAAAGTAAGCGTTTTCCAGATCAATACCATCCAATTCCAGCCATAAAAAAATCTATTATTAGGGCTATTATTATCTAGGGCTATTCAAAATAACACCTCTTATTGGAAAACCTCTTATAAAATAAAGAATTACATGCACAAGTACAATTTTAATTTTTTTTAAATTTTATAACAAACTGGAAAAGAAATAATAAAATATACACGAACCATAGAGACAACACAACCAGAAGCAAAACATTAGATCTACTCTTTGTTTATTTTTAAATTAGGGGTTCAAATCATAAAACATAATAAATAATATGTAGACCTCAGAACAGGTATAATAACTAAGGTGGTCTATAAAACAAAAATTATTAATTTGTTACCTTTTTAAAAAAGTAATAATAAAAATTTATATCCATTTTTACGTACCCAGTAATTTGTAATTCATGTGAACTGTCGCACACCATTGAGGCACATACTCCAGGAACTGGATACTTTTTACCAACTTCCAACTCCATATTGTTTTTCTTCAAAAAGCATTTGTTTGGATTTACTGAAAAAATATCATAAGATGCTGTAGTAACTAACAATTTATTGGAAAACAAAAAAAATAATTGGCCTGCACAAATAGAAAACCAGTGTTTTCTAAGTACAACATTCACATCCGGATGTGCTCGCGGATCCGTCCGCTGATTTTTCTGTTTCACATTTTTCGATTGACATTCTTTATCCTTGCATGTAGGTAAGATTGTATTTTACTTGTATCTTTTATATACCACTTTGATCAAAAAGTTTTAGGATCGGTCACCGTGTGGCGCTGTCAGTCACCCGATTGGATTTTTTTTGTTAGGTTACCACATCTGTCATTGACACTTCTCTTCAAATTTCAGCGTCATAGCTTGACATGGTTACCCTATATCTACCTTTGTGTATGTTTTCGATTTTTTACAACCCGTGGATTTTTCACCAATATAACACACCGCCGCACAATGCGATGCTTATCTGTGAGTTTTTGACCAAAACATCACGAATACTATCCAGCAGCCTTCGAATTCACCTGATCTGGTTCCCTGCGACTTTTTCCTGTTCAACTGACTTCAAAAACCGCTTCGCGGAACGCGTTACGCCACCCGAGAGGATGTCATAAAAAAATCGAAGACGGCTCTGCTGTACATACATAAAATTGAGTACCAGCGGTGTTTCGAGGATTGGATCGAATGCTGGCGCAAGTGCGTTGCAGTCGACGGGAGTACTTTGAAGGTGACCTTATCGATTTTGATGAATAAACTTGTACATATTTTAGATTTTATGAATTAAGTCCTAAATTTTTTTATCAAGGTAATATGTCTAGACAGTTAATCTGGATCCTACTTATGATAAAAAGTAAAAAAAAATGATAAATATTGACTTTTTTATTTATTATATGTGCACGATGTGTTTAAAACATTAGTTATAGTTATAACCTAATTATTATATTTTTTAAACTATATTTAACGTTATTAACTTGTAAATGTTCCTAATAAAAAAATATATATAGAGATCTGAATACACAAAAATGAAAAATTTAAATTAACTCTTCAAAAGATTCCGTAAAACAGAACAATAATTGATTAATGATGTATTACAACGAACTCTAACTATTAATGATATTATTTGGTTCTTACCGTAGCTTGTGAATGTAGGCTTCATAGCTTTAGCATCAGAATAAATTAAACACGTCAGCGACAGTATAAAAAACACAAGCCTGACATGCATTTTAACGAATTTTATTTGTTTAAATTAGTTGGTTGAAGGCAGTAATGACCTCAGCCTTATGAAAATAATTGGAACTGAATACGACTTCACTTAAACGAATGTTTTTTGCCATTTGCATGTTTATCTTATGTTTTATTTATAAATCTCGTTTCAGAAAACGGCTCTCAGTAAGCAGATAAATATTTTTATTATTAATAAAAATAATTATTTATTTCAGAAGGAATGCAGGAGTGCAATACAATTCCCTTATCTCATTTTTGTCACCAATACCAATCTGATTTAATTCTGCCAAATATTTTTGATTCCAAATGATCAAAAAATGTACCTATTTTTTCAATAAAAATGTTTGTAAACTAGCCTCTCTCGATACAGGATATCCCTAGTGAGGCAGGCACAGCAAAACAAATATTTAAACTCTACATAAGTACCTAATAAATAATAATAATAATTTATTCTACATACTTTTTAGATTGTTAAAATAAGCAAAATAACAATACACAAAATAATAAACAGAAAAGGAGTGAAAAATATAGACGTTAATGGGGATATTTGATTGCCTCCCGCCTCCTGTCAGGACACCTGAGACTCCATCCAGAGAGCCATGGCATTGATGATGGTATTCTTGGATTGGCAGTCTGCGCCATAAGCTTCCTTTGCAGTGGCGGAAAAGTGATCTGAAAGAGTGCATTAGTGCTCCAGGAACATTTCCGTGGCGCTGCAGTACTTCGGTAGGCGGAACAGTTCAGCGGCGGTAGGTAGTACGGATTGAACGCCACCCAAATCTACGCATGCACTCCTTGGATGATTCATATTAATAATCGTCCAATGTCTAATTCTAACCCTGCTGTTATTTTGTATATATAACATTACTTAACCCACGACAAGTATCGTTCAGTATCTTCCTGGGACATGGGCCCCACCCTGGCTGCCCAATGTTTGACCCCTGAGATTGTCGACCGAGTCGCGTTTTCATATTTACAGTACTTCATAGGATGGTTTTTCATTCTTCCGTTTTTGTATTCATAGAGTCTAAAGCATGAATATGTTGGAGAAGCTTACTTTTTTCGGTACCAACTCTCTTTCATTTTTTTCCCCACCCTAAATCAAAACCTGGCTAGGTCGTGTCCTGGGATATCTCCGACCTCTTCTTCCATAAAAATATTGAAATCATTCACTTATTGGTCACCTCCTGTACTAATTTCGGTTGTCTGAACGACATGCGAAACATTGATTCAATGAACTCAAATTAGTTTTGAATTTAAGTATCATTTTCAAAATGGGAACAAATTGTGGGAATAAATCAGATAATCGATGAAGTACCTCCCTACAACATAATATTTTGAACAAAAAAAAATATTTTTGTCGTTATCTAAATTGGTACTGATTTGTTAAGAATTCCACTATTCCAATATTACATATCAATCCAAAATAGTAGTTTGATATTGTGGAGAGTTTTGACATTGTGGAGAGTTATGATATATTTTTTAGTTTTTACTGATTTGTTTTTGGGATTCCCCGTCTGATTAATATGCTTCTTTGTACGTTGGTTTTTATTGATTGTCATACTTATCAATGTTACTCAGAATTACTCTGTTTATACTCAAGAATGTATTACAAATGACCTATGACATCATAACATACAAATAAATATTGATAATTATTAAGACGTGACACAAAAAAAACGATTTCTGTTTTCTTGGTGACACGATTACGATTGCTAAATATGGTTTCTGGAATTTCGTGCATAAATCGTGTTCGTATCTACTGTGATAACACGTACAGGAATAACACGTGCAGAGACCATACAGTTCAATACCCAACGTTTCTGTGTTTGGCGATCTAGCAGGGGTGCCCGGGTTCACAGGGTGTCTTAGCGGCGGATGTTTTTGCCCACCTACTGCGTGGTGGGCCGGATCAGGCGAGACTGGTTGATGGAGACCTTTTGACAGTCGGACTTTCTCTACCCATTAACTTGCACCAAGGTGGGAGGAATGGACTTATACTTTCGTCACTCCTGAACACATTGAGCCGCTAATTCCTACACATTTCTCTTCCCAGGACTTCCTCTCCCTTCTTTCCCTAAAAAGATCCCCCATTCAGCATCACCAAAGATGAGATAGGCCTTTGAGGATTTTATTCCTCAAAGTCGTGTGGAGACAGTGTAAAAAAATATATTTACAGCACTCGTTTTATGTCGATTCCTTACCGACCCGTGGGACAACCTCAGACTGTATCGTAATGCTGACATTTTATTTATTTATATACATACATATTTACTTTTATATATTTACAGTACAATACCTTACAAAATGATGCTTTGTCTGTCCAACTGGGAAGGTTTCCCGTTTCAGGACAGCCAAATTGCACAATTAGTTCATAATATTCTAAATAAAGGAATGGTTTCTTTATGTCCTTGAAAGCATCGCAAGGATGTGATTCTTACTAGGTTATTTTGGAGAACATTAATGTTTGCATTTGGACAAAGGAACGGTTTCTTTCAAGAGATCGCAGGATGAGATGCTTTCAAGGTCATTTTGGAGAACATTATAATTGCATAATTAAAATTATAACATGCACTATATTTTTTAAATATTTACTAAGTACTAGAAATTACACATTTATAAACCGCTTTAACCGATTTAAAAAGCTTTGTCGGTCTCACTTCTGAGATCTGCTAGTTACACTTTCGCAGGGTCATTAGAAGAATATCATCACCCAAATGGGAGACACTGTGAAACAGGGGTAGTGGGAAAGGGAGGGATCTATTTGATATTTCGTCTCTCATTCTGTTCGTTTCACAAAAGAAGTGTCGGAAAAACAGTCTGTTCTTTTGCTGCCTAAAAATAGTAACAACTACACAGGGTGCTTATATATGTGTTGTCCGGTGAGTTTTCCGCCTGTAGAATCTGGCAGGCTCCATTGTTATGCACGTAAAATAGACTTACATATGTGCCAAGCCTTTGTTTCCGGAACATAAAGGATGACAATATTTAAAAAAAAATAATACGCTGTTAAAAGCAATATTTTTATTACGTTATCAAGTTGTAATTATTATAATAAAGTTACATTATTTACGGAAAATATGTTAAAATGTAGATAGTAATTATATCAAATATTGTTATATATAAGATGTACCACCATAATGAAGCCTGTAAAGGGGTGGTTCGTTATTGCTTTATTTGTCACATCAGTACGGGTCCCTTCTACGACTCGTTCTTAAGGTGAACAGCTCGACTGTGGAACAGCCGGCCCCTGACTGGAACGTCTCCTACAACTTGGGTCTTGAAGAGACGTTCTACACAGCATCTTCAATGACATAGGTGAGGGAAATTATTTTCCTCATTGCCTTCTGTGTGGAGTTAATTTAAAAAAATACGGATATTTTCAGTATGCTTTTTGAAAAAAAAAATTAGATCAACAATACATTAAAATATAGTATTAGGATAATCACAAAGAAGATGGGTTAAATATTTTAACAGACAGCTTTAGGGCAGCAATCGGGGAAAGGCAAGGATTTGTCTCCATCGACCGTTTTGCAAGGTGGAGCAACGTGAAAGGGACTACAACTGAAACAAGAAAAATATTATCAAACAAATGAAAATAAATTAGGTTAGGTTAGGACCTCTGTCCAAAATACTTCAAGATAATATTATAACTAGAGATGAAACGGATAGTTGTTTGGCCGGATACCGGATATCCGGCCAACCTTGAAGCCGGATTGCCGGATATCCGGCCGCCGGATATCCAACTGAACATAGCCGATTGGCGACTCGTTACACGAGCGAACCGCACGAACGATCGGGTGGACTCAAGTGAGTTCGGGCCCTTTCGTTTTTGAATTTTATTTTTTTAAAATTTTTTATTTATGTCTATTCTTGAATACACAATTTCACAATTGATTACAGAGGTTTACATAGGAGTACAAAACGTTAATTTTCAGTAGCAGTAAGCAAAAAGATTTTTTTTTTTTTTTAGTATTATGTTGTGTGTAAGGTAGGTTTGAGAAGGTAAAACTGTGTGTGGATAATATTGTATGTTTCGTGAACACCTCACTAGGAGAACCTGTGCTGAGGTGTTGACGTGCTTATGATTATGTGTGACAAGTATTTATGTGTTGTTGTAGAAAATTAGTTATTCAATTATTATTTTTTTTTATACATTTTATTATCGTTTTATTATCATATTATATAAAAATATGAATGAAGCTAGTGTTTCATTGTCATAATGAATTGATTGCAAACACGATCATTTGGAGTTTGAGGTGATTTTATTAGTGTTTCTTTCTATAAATTCAAAGAGAATTCAGTTACCGAAGAAAAATGTTTTCGATAAAAAAAAGATCGCCTTCATGGAAATATTTTGATAAAAAAAAAAGTGACGATCAAAAATTTGCTTCAACGTGTGAAATAAGTCTTACCCGTTACGAGCACATAAATTCATTGCAATAATTTGTTCCCGGTTTTATTACATTAAATTTAATTCTCATGGAAATGTTCGTAGTACTGACATCTGTTGATTATTTAAAAAATATTTAGATTTTTCTTTGAGGGAGGAAAAAATAAAATAATTTTACAAAGCAGGAAAGATTAGATTAAGTGGGAATAACATAAAATGGTGATATAGTAATTGCCGTGGTATTGCCTATAGTTAGAGAGGGCGAAAACAGTTAGTTATAGCATTGCCTTAAAAACTTAAAACTATACATAGTACTGACTATGAGAAATATGGAAGTCTACCCTAAAATCTACTCTAACCGAAGCCTGGATGATTTTTGCCTTTCTTTATGAGCGAATTCAGACGTTACAAATATAGTTGATCAACTCGACACTTCAAAGCATGTTGACAAGATTAGTGTGAACCTTCTTTAACCAAAGTTGATTAAGTTTTTAGTAAAAAATCTTGTTCTTGGAAATTTTGGCGTTCAATAAAAAATGATCAATTAAAACTGAAACATCGGTATGCAACATAAGCAAGCGGAGATATATTATAATTTTTATGACTTCTAGAGAGGTCTTGTATTTTGACAAGTTCCTCGAAACAGTTCTTCAAACATTTATTATCATTTATAAAGGTCAAAAATATGGGAAAAAACAGTCGAAGATAATATTGTTAATTTTGAATTTGAAATATGAGATGGACAAAAATGTTTCAAAAATAAGAAGACTCAGTGGCCGAATCGGTTAAGGCGCTTGTCCTTGTTGGTAAAACGAGGGATACTGAGTTTCGAATCCCAGTTACAACCGTTATTTTTTTTCCATGTCATATTTTATTTATATTGTTGTAGACAGCAATCACTTTGTGATTTGACTTGTTTAATAAAAAATAAAACACAATTATTTTGTGTAAAACCATGAGTTTTAATTTAATTTAATTTTAATAAAATTAAATTTAATTCAATTTAATGAATCCTCACTGTATGTTATATTTTTATCTCGTTGTCTCCCTCTGTATTTATATATAAGCACACACTATTCTTGTTTCGTATTAATGTGAAGCCTGATGATGCTTGAGCAAAGCGAAACCGGTCTGTAAATAAATGAATTAAAACTCGTGATTCTACACAAAATTCGAGTTTTATTTTATCAAATGTGTTATTTCTCATATTTTCATTTAGATTTATTAGTATTAAGCTTTTCTTCAATGATATATTGATGGGAATAACTTTCAAACGTTACTGTAAAAGAGAGTTATTCTAAAAAGAAAATTTAATGATATTTTTTTATAAGTTAACAAGCTTACCCCTCGTAAGTCAGCAGGTAGTAATTCTCGTCGAGGTCGGCACAACTCTTTTGTTGGCAACTTCCGGAGACGTCGGGGTATTCCTTCCCAATCTCCAGGATGGCCTTTCCGTTCTCCGTGTAGCACTGGTTGGGATACGCTATGGAAAAAAATAGTTGCTATATTTTGGTAGCTTGCTGCTTGTAGGAGGACAAGGATTGAGAACAATGTTAATGTTATTTTTTCTCCTTCTTAACGAAAATAAAATATTTTATATGTTTTTGTAAATATCATTTTCATTCAGAAGAAAAAAATATATATACAGAGTGTCACTGGACGTGTTTGACTTACCTTAACCAGTTATTCTTGGTGTTATTTACAGTTAAAAAATGTAAATGAAATTTTGGTCTCCAGTGACATTTTTTTGTAACTTAAAATATGAAAATTAAGTTGGTATTGGATAGTGAGGATCGGGGGAGGGATTGGGCGGGCTCTCGGCTGAGTTGCCAGTGCCGACACGTGGAAGAAAGTTTTTTGTTTGATTTAAAAAAAAAAATTAAAAGAAAACATCAAAAAATCACAACAATGGCGACCACAATTTCAATTGCATTTTTTAATCCAAATAATGTCAGGAATCACTCGTTAAAGTAAGTCAAGTACGTCCTTTAACATTGCACATATTGCTCATCCAGTTGATTAATCAGACGTCTCCGAAAAATCGAGATTTGAGTTTAGTAATCAGTTATATCTGCAGCTATATATTTATATATGTCGTTTATATTTTAAATTTTACCCTCTATTTGGTACAATACCAAGATTACTTATAAACATCACTAAATCATTTATAATGTAGAAAAACTTGTAGTGAATTAAAACTTGTAGTGAATTAAATCAAAATGTTGATGTTTTCTGGCTCACTAGTAGGATATTTCTATATGTTATTCTAATGTACCGGATCCTTGTGCCTGCCGGTGTTATTTTGCAGCATATTTAATATGTAAAAAAACATACCCGTGTAAATAATATTTTATTTATGGCGAGCATTCGAATATTGCTTTCCTCATTATCTCAAAACTTAGTATTTGGAGATGTCTGACTAATCAAATGGATGATCGAGATATTTTTTATATAATTCAACGGTTTACAATGTCAATGTGTTCATAACAGTTCGATGGTTCCATAATGTTTCACTGTTTTGAAATAGAACAAAGCGTAAACAGCGAAAAGCATAAAAATCAGATTATGTGATATAATTTATATCCATTAATTTACTTAGCAGAGTCAAGAAATTTAAATATATATTTTTTTATGATAGTTTCATTGTAAAATTGCATTTTAATTTAAAGTTTTTTTTTATATTAATTAGAATTACCATTCAATTTACAAAAAAAAGTTTATTAATGAACAAGTTTTGCTGTAGAATTATTTTTACACGTGATAGCTGTTTCGCCTTCTGAGGGCTGACAGTTTGATGGAGCTTGTATTTTTTTTATAAAAAATTAAATCAAATAATATTGTTGAACGTATAAATAACGAACTTTAAATAAAAAGTATTTATTTCATAATATCGATAGCATTAAACACAAAATGAAACTTACCAGCATTTTTCGGAATTTTCTCTATCGCAAGCGACGCATAAGAATCAAAAACAAATAATGTTGAAAACATAAAAAATGCTAACTTGAAATGCATTTTTACTATCAAATGCAAATATAATATTTGTTTCTGTAAACAAGGACAGGCGCAGAGTGTAATGGAAATTCACCCAGGACTGAAGCTGCAAACGTCTACCATCAGCATTTATACAAGACGAGTGACAAAAACAAACATTAGAAACCAGAAATATATAATGTATAAGAAATAATTAACACAAAACCGGTCTACGAAAAAATGAGTATTAAAATAGAATTTTCATTCCATCTATATCCAACCAGTGGCGGTTCGTGATCATTCTCAATGGGGGTTCAATCAGTGTTTGGAGAGGAAAAATATATTTATAAAAATCTCCATTCGCATCAATGCATCAAATATTTGAAAAAATGCAGGAAAAATTAATAAAAAATACCGAACAATATATTTTTTACTCAATGATGTAAATATGTAAATGTATCATGCATTCAATAATATATGTAGGTATGTACATATAATAATAATAATAGCTATTATTCAGACAGTAAACATTACATAACATTACATTATTTATAATTTTTTCACATTTATACTTATCATGCATCGACTCCCTGTCTGTATGTCACTAGTTGACAAAGGCCTCCTCCAACTGTCGCGATTTCTCTCTATCATTACCAACCCTTGTCCATGTACCACATGCTACGGCTTTGATGTCGTCAACCCACCGTCTAAATGGTCTTCCTCGTTTTCTCTTCTTGTCACTTGTGAACCAATTCATGACTAATTTTGACAATTTTTCACATCCTCTGATTGTGTGGCCTTTCAGGCCACACAATGTACTTATATATATATATGTATGTATATATTTTTTTGTGTTCGTTTCATCCGAGGCGCACACAAATGTGACATTATTCGAAAGTGACATCTGACGAATTTTATAGAAATAATTTTAATTTTATTCTGACAAAGAAACCATTGGTTTTGAAACATGTTGATAATTTTAATTAAAATTTAATTAAATTCACCAAAACGGCCCTACGTAAATTAAGCGAATCTTATTTTTATTATTGTTATCTTTTTATTATATTAGCAATTTTTTTTCATTTAATTTTAAATTCTGGGATGTCACACAAACAATGTTATATAATTCACTTGAAGAGCCGAACGGTAATTTTATGAAATTCTCTCGATATAAAAAAAAATCGCAAGGCTTGCTCCAAAAAATATTAAAAACACGTCTTGCGCTATTAATCCGGCGTCATGGGGTTGGAAATTCGTTACACGGACGCGGGGGTTGGGTCATCATGACCCACTTATTCAACACCAGGTATTTCATTACGTTTATGAAAAAAGTACAAAGTTTCATTTATAGCTATATTGCACTTTATTAAGGAAATAAAACATTACATTATATCGACAAAAATATATTAATTACTAGCTGAACTAGCCACGCGTTGCTGTTATGTGAAATCGAAATACAACGCCATCTACTGGATGGTTACCTAACCTAGATAACCAAATGTTGTGTCGATAAATTAACTCACACCACCATATTTTAGAAACTTATGGAACTTACAAATAATTACAAAGCATTATTGTCCTATAACAGACATTTAATGCTCATTTAATTCGCAATAATAAATATGGAGATCAAAAATCGAGATAAAAACTTAACTTAAGTTGGACCAAATTGTACACAGTAAGCTAAATTTCATCAAAATCAATTAAGAGGTTTCGGAGTTTATCTCGAACAGACACCGTGACTAGAGATTTTATGTACAGGGTGTCTGGGGTTAAAGTGCATTAACTTCGAAGGTGATTCTACATGAAAGTATAAGAAGTAAAAAGATAAATAACTTTATCAGAAATTCTAACTTTTAGGGATACTTTTTTGGTAAAAAGATAAAATTAGTCCTGTGCGTGTGTGTGTGTGTTTTTTTTTATATGAGCTCCACGCAGGAGGCCCTGAGGAAAATAATTTCCCTCAGGGTCTATGTCATCTTTGGGGATGCTGTATTAAGGATTTTTTTACGGAAAAGGAGGAGAGGAGAGTTCTGGGAAGGAAAAGGATTTAAGGGGTGGGTAGGAATCTGGGGTTCAGTTTGTCCAGGTCATCCGCCGCCAAGACCTAGACAAACCTTACTCCATGAACCCGGGCACCCCTGCTAAATCACCAAACGTAGCGAACCACTTGGGGTGACCTATGGCAGAGGTGTTGGTTATTCAATAAAGGTTCCCGGGGCGGCGGTACCCATTCCCGCCTCCCAAATTGAAATTGTGTGCAGCCAGCATTAGGTATTATTCTCCGCTGTTATTATGATACGGTCCAATCGCAACCATACAACGTTGCCACAATCGCGCCCGTCAAGCTAACAGCAACTTTATCGAGTAAGTTTTACCTTACACTAAGGATTTTTAGTAGGTATGTCTTTTTGTATGGGAAAAAAAGTTGGAATTTCAGAAAAAGTTATTAATCTTTTTTATTCCTACTATAATGTAGAATCACCTCCAGAAGTTAATGCACTTTACTTGCACACCCGGACACTCTGTATATAGAGAATATAAAGATATACCACATTTTTAACCAATAAACATACCAGTTAATGAAAGTTAACAAAATTAGCTTCCTCTAACTTAATCATACTGAATACTTATTTTTTAGCTTTATTTTAATTTAAATGGCACTTTTAGGAACTTAACAAACTAATCTTTGGAAAAAAATACCAAATAGTTAATTCGAATCGTGTCGAATGAATGCAGTCGGCGCAAAACGTTATTACGGGGAAGGATCATATTTATCTTTTTCAGCTTCAGCTGTTTTCTCACTAAAAACGTTTAGAAAGTCAACGCCTCCAGCTACTGAGAAGAACGGCAACGTCGCACGCGTAGTTATAAAACCACAAGCAATTTAAAAAATTGCGGGTAATTTTGACCCACCCCCAAGACGCCGGGTTAAACATGTTACATATTTGAAATAATTAATACATAGGTGAAATGCAACTTTGGGATTTATCGAGAGATTTTTGCTCTCTTTTAGCTTTTTTCATATTTTCTAATGTTTGCGTGTTTACCGCACCACGAGAAAAACCGCCACTGCCTGCTATAAAATCAGCTCTGTTTCATCCGAAGTGGTGACATAATCGAAGGTTGAAAGAATAAATATTATTATACAGAATGAAACAAGTTCTTTGTTTAAAACCACTTTATTTAAATTTATATTCGTCGACCGGTTTCGGTCGAACCCGACCTTCTTCAGGAAAATAAACATATAAACAGTTTATATGTTTATTGTCGAAGAAGGTCGAGTTCGACCGAAACCGGTCGACGAATATAAATAAAGTGGTTTTAAACAAAGAACTTGTTTCATTCTGTAAAATGTCAAGCCACAAAGTGTTTGCTTTCTTCGATAATTAAATATTATTATATTTATTATCATGTTAGCTGATAATTAATTTATGAGCTCGTTTATAAAAAAATTACTTAAACAGATAACTAAACACATGCTCAAATCCCAACACTTGGGGCCTCATACTTACGTTAAATTCTGCACAGCTGATAAACAAATAATAATTAAACAATCTTAAGTTAATTTTTTAAACAGTTTAAACAGTTTGTAAAAATTTAAAACACGTTTATTAGTAAGGCCCCTAGACTTCACAGAGTGGGTAACAGGGATTGTATTACAACTTGCGTGTGTGCAGTGTAATGAATGTATTATATACTTAAAAATGAAAGAGTTAATATTTTCAACTCATCTATACAAAAACACTATCGAACTGCATGAATTTTTTTTATATTTTACTAAACCTACTTCGTTCAGATCTCCACCTAGTTGTATATTCTTTGCATTGGTTTTCTGAATGATACGTATTTTTTCTTACTTTTATTCTATCTCGGAAAACGATTTTTACATACTTTTATTTTATTTTTATTTTAGTGCATAAAACAAGCGTGGTGCCCAAAATTTACATACATGGATGCTTTAAATACAACGTATTATAAGAAAAATAGTTAGCTAAGCAAAATATGCAAAAGTAAACACTTTATTATTGGCACCTGTGCTGAGAGGACAATGATTTAGTTGGTACCATAAATACACCAGTCCCAATATTGCCTGTGTTTAAATAAAGGTCTTCCTCATAGTATCAGCTTTATATGATTGATGGTAAAATGTATTTTTTAATGTGTTTAAATGTGTCATTAAAAATGTCTATTTCATTATTAGAGCAGTGTAAAGTGTTGTACACGGTTATAATGTCTTAAAGTTCGGGAGAAATTGCTGTATTTGTGATTCAATATAGAAAATATCTTGCATCCTCCTTGTTGAATTTCTTGATGGTGTGTTGATGTTAATTTGGGATAAAATGTTTGGTGTATCAACTGATACATGTATAATTTTGTGTAGAAGCAATAAATCGGAAAGTTTACGTCTGGCTGTCTAAGAGTGTAATTTATAGTGTAAAATTCGGTCGTTTTACGTTCCAAATTGAGTACTTGAGTAAATTGAATACGAGTACTTTTTAATATATTATTTGATTGGAAATAATATTTGCAGTAAACATGTAACCTAAGTACTACTATTCCATTAAAGCACGATTAGCATCAGCAGTGTAGCGTGTCTTAGAGGGGCTCTGTATCAAAATTAGTTGGGGGGCACAAATGGGCACTAGGGCCCAAATGAAGGGTAAAGTTTTCTCACAAAAGAAACAAAAGCCCGGGGCCCCCGTATCATTGATATGGTTGATACGGCGGTAGCTCTGCCTCTGATTAGCACTCTAGTGACTTTTCTTTCATGATCGGGCATGATTTAAAAAAAAAGTATTTAAGAATTTTTTAATCATCGGTCGAAATAAGCAGTAAAAAATAAGGTACAGCAAAAATTAAAGATTCATCCTCTGTAAATCAATTCAGATATTTTTCAATATAGAATGAATACATAATCCAAAAATTACGCCACTCAATGTTAAATGCATATTTCCATAATGCAAATTAAAAAATTGTGTTTAATTCGATACCTAACCTTTGACTTCATATTGTAAAATTAGCATTAATACTTGCGGTCGTGCCGTGAATGTTATTAAAAAAACTTACATTTTAAATGATTTTTACACGTTTTCCAATCTTAAGAGGGAACGTGGGCGCTGAGAAATATGAGCAAAAAGAATTTTTAAAAACTGTTTCTGTTGCGCTCTGTGTTGCGGTCGGCCATCGCGTAGTGCGTACGTAACTCGTGTGTACTTGCGCGCCCCGTCTCTCGTTGGCCCGCCAGCCGAATTCGGCCGCACACATCCGATTTTTCCATCAATAGTCTGATCCGACTATCGGCAGGCCTTAGTGTCATACATTTGTTGAGAAAGCCCGCACACCTCCGATCCGACTATCGGATCGGTGATAAAATAGGCAACGCCCTTCCGCGTTAGCCGTCCAATCCGATCCGACTATCGAATCGGATGGCCGATGGGAAAGGGCGTGGCCTATTTTATTACCGATTCGATTTTTTCTTACGTATCGACACGTGGCAAACGATTATTAACACCTAGCTCCTCATCACCGCAGAAACGTTTCAATGCCTATATTACGAGTATTATTTCATTTTTTAAAAACAGATTATGTATAAACAAGTTCTGCTGAGTACTATTATTACGCCTGACAGCTATTTCGTCTTCTGCTGGCATTATCAAACTTGGTAATGCCAGCAGAAGACGACGGCTATCATGCTTAATATTACTAATTAGACGGCAGAACATGTTTTTATAAATAAACCGTTTTTATAAATTGAATAATAACATTTTTACAATAACTTCCACACCTTCCAAGCCTTGAAGAAAATAAATTCCTTCAGAGCCTATAATATTTGGAAATACTGCGTGGGGGGTCTTTTTAAGGAAACGGAGGGTAGAAATCTTGGATTCAGTGTGTCCAGGTCATCCGCCGCCAAGACCTACACAACTTCACGAACCCGGAGGGAGTCCTACAAAAGGGGTGTTGGTTAACCATTAAATGGTTTCCGAGTGGGGGTACCCATTCCCGCCTTCCATGTTGAATTATTATTGAATACACAAATTAGTCTTAAAATTAATATGTAGTTCTACAAATTTAACATGATTAAACAAATAAATCTGTGAACCCACGGTTAAGCGGAACATTCGCGCGGCCCGTTTCAGCCCGTTTCATACAATTCTTAATTTTGGATTTGCAATCAAAATACCCAACAAACTGAAAAATTATTTTTGTAATCAAAAGGTATACCAAATATCTAGTAGGTCCGGATGTGAGCTACTTTATTTTTTAAAATTTAATTTATAAGATAAAAGATTTTAATGTTTCATGATTTTTAAGGCAACTTGAGTAAATGAAAAATATTAAAAAATTACTAGGTATATTCTTTATAAAACTATGATGAAATATAAAATAAAAAATAAAAATTAATAAAAGACCTCATTTTGATGGATGTAAATTTAAATTACAAATTATCTTTTATGTCGAAACAATTTTTTTCGTTTACATATTAAAATTGTTACCCAAAAACGCAGTTTTTTTAAAAATGTTTTATTTTTTTTATTTTATCATATTTTTATAAAAAATGTAGTAAAATTATTTTTTTAAATGTTTTTCATTCGTTCACAAATAATACATAAATAAACATTAAAATCTTTGATGGCCTATACACGATTTAAAGCACAAATAAATAAAGTAGCTCACATCCGTACTATATATTTGATATATCTTTTGATTACAAAAACAATTTCTCAGTTTAGTTGGGTATTTTGATCTCAAATCCAAAATTAAGATTTGTATAAAAAAGAGCGCAAACGCTCCTCTAAGGGAGTATCATGCTAAGGAAATAAAGGACTTGGCCTGGGAGGAAGTCTTTAAATTATTAAATTGCGCCTTAGATTATATTTTGTGCTGTTTTTAATATTTCGCTAGAGAGGTCATAAACGAATGAGACCAAACAATCGGACGTGTGCGGGGTTCATCCGATCCTATAGTCTGATCAGACAATCGGAAAGCAAAATCGGATATTCCTCTGGTGGCCGGTCCCAACAAATTTCCCCAATCTGCAATTGTGTGTGGAGGCAAGACCAAACATTCAATTTCTCATCACGGTAGCTTCACACCGTTTGCGTCCTATAAATATGCTATCTCAAATTGATTTTTAATTTTTTTTTGTTGTACATTTGATATAGAAAATTATAAAGTAACCGTTTAAAACCAAATATTGTATTCATGAATATTCATTTTAATATAAAATGCACAATAAAGGCGTGAATATATTACGGCCCAGTCAATATTAGTTTCTAACTAGGCGGTGCCTATTTTAAGAAAATAATCATGTCATCAATTTTTATTGTTTGGTACCTAATATCTATTTGTAAATTTTTTTATTACATACAATTAATATATTTGTATTGGTAATATACTAAAGGCGAATAGGAAAAAAAAAAAAAAATTAATTCTAAAAAATCTTTTCGGCACACGGTGAATCCTTACCGACCCATTGGTCACTAGCATTAAATTTAAAAAGGGTTGTTTTTTAATCTCTCCTCACATAAGATCTACTGTTGATACCTTTGAGGGGGCCAATAGAAAAAATATCATCACCCAGATGGAAGATACTATGCAAGAGAGGACGTGGGAAAGGGAGGGATCTATTTGATATCTCGTCTCTCATTCTGTTTGTTTCACAAAAGAAGTGTCGGAAAAACTGTCGTTCTTTTGCTGCCTAGAAACAAAGTAACCACTACACAGGGTGATTATATCTTGTCCTGTGAGTTTTCCGCCTGTACAATCTGGCAGGTACCATTGTTATGCACGTAAAATTGACTTACGTCGCAAGCCTACGTTTCCTGTCCACAAGAGATGACAATATAAAAAAAATCAGAAATAAAAAGCTGTTAAAAATTAATCTAATTTATTACAGATATCATAACATGATTGTTATTATTATATAAAACACGTTTATTGAAAAAATAAAGTTGCATCATTTACGGAAAATATGTTAAAATGTACATAATAATAATTTCACAAATTGTTATACTTTTATCTTTGCATGAGATATACCACCATAATAAAGCTTAGCTTATGTTCATGTTGTATGTAAGGACGATGTTTGTTATTTCTTTATGTGTCACATGAGAACGGTTTGCTTCTACGACTCGTTCTTTAGTTCACCGTCTTGGCTGAGGAACGGACAAACAGGTTTAGGGCAGCATTTGGGGAAAGGCAAGGTATTGTCTCCATCGTCTAATTTGCAAGGTGGATCAACGTTAAAATGATTGCACCTGAAACAAGAAAAATATTGTTATTCAAATGAATGCCATAAGTTAGTTTAGGTTAGGACGTCCCATTCCAAAAGAGATAATATTAAGATTCTGTAATTTTTGTTTGATTATTAAATTTTTTATTTCTCGTTCATGGAAATGATCATATTAGTGACATCTATTGATTATTTTTATAATGTTTCCATTTTTTGGGGGGTAAGAGAAAAATAACCTCCAAGCAAGCATGAAAGGTTAGCTTCACTGGGAATTTTATTTAAATGGTGATGTAGTAATTATCCTGGTATTGTCTCACATCGTAAGAGAGGGCGTGAGCAATAAGGAACTCCTGTGAAAAATATTATGTCTTTAAAAAAATATGTTCATATAGACCAATAAACGCTGATTCTGAATATATAAGTTTTATTTAATAATATTTAACGTAGAGTTTTAAAAAAAAATTTAAAAAGTTCATTTTAAAACAGTTCATTAAAACACCCTGTCAAGTTGGTATTATTGAATTTGTGAGGCGTGACGTTACCGCTTCCATAAAACGCTCCAATGCTGAAATTCAAAATGGCGGCGGTCGAACAGCTGATTCCATTTCCCTACGAAATTCATGCTTCGGTTTCCTTAATATTGATTTCGATTCTTAAAGCTAAAAAAATAATAATTTCAAACAATTTTTATACCAATCTCCCGTAATAATATTGAAAAATATAATAATATAATATAATAAATAAATAATTACACCTAAATAACGTTTTACTTATTGAATAGTTTCATCACTTCTTCCATACAAAATGACAACATCTGTTGAAAATAACTAAAACTTTTGGCCAGATGACGTCACGGTGGTTTTCGGGGGATCTTGAAAAATTAAAACTTTGACATTTATTTTAACTATTAAAACTAACTATAAAAATAAAAATAAATATTCAGTTATTTAAGTTAGAAGGTCATTATTCATAAAAAAAAATAAAAAAATGGACTGGAGTTCTCTATTCCCTATAACTATAAACAAAGCAATAAGAAATATGGAAGTCTACCCAAAAACCAACTATAACCGAAGTCTTGTCTAATTTTTTTCTGTTACTCTAATATTAGCGAGTTTAGACTTCTCAATTTTAGTTGATCAACTTGACAATTGAAATTGTGTTGACAAGTTATCACAAAAAAAAAATAACGGTTGCAACTGGGACTCCAACCAAGAACCTTCTATCTTATATATATTTCTATACCAATTCGGCTACTTCGCAGTTGCGACCGTTATCTTTTTATTTTTCTGTGCCTTGTTCTTTTTCACATATTCGTTTAGATTATTAGTGTTGTCTTCTTCTTCAATTCATAATAAGTTATTAATCCTACCCCTCGTGGGTCAGCAGGTAGTATTCCTTGCCGATGTCAATACACTTCTTCTCTTCACATCTTCCGGGGACTTGGTAAACCTTCCCAACCTCCACGAAGATCGATTCATTCTCCGCGGAGCACTGGTTGGGATGCTCTATGGAAAAAAAATACTTGTTTTATTTTGACAGCTTGCTGCATGTAGGAGGACGAAGATTTTTTCTCCTTGTTAACGATAATAAAATATTTTCCATGTTTTTCTGGTAGTCACTTTCATTCAGAAGTAAAAAAAAAACAACCAAAAAATCTATTCTTTACATGTACCAGGTGTATTACTTGATTTATACCAGTGATTCCTGACATTATTTTGTGTAAAAAATATGCAGGAAATTTTGCTCTAAGTTGACGTTGTTTATGTTTAAAAATCCGCAGTTAGGGTCGAGGTGTGGTGTTGGGTAGTTATTATTTTATGTTTAAAAATCTGTAGTTATTGGAAAGTTAGGGTCGGTGTGAGTGGTTGGGTGATTGTTCGGCTGAGTGACCAGTACATATTGAAAAAAGTTATTTTGTTTGATTTTGAGAAAAAATAAATTTTAAAAAGTCATCGTGGATCAAAACTTTTTACTTAAATTTTTACTCAATAATATATAATAATGATCCAGCAGAACTTGTTCATAAATAAACTATTTTTGTGTCTTCGTAAATTGAATAGTCATATTATTAAAAAAAACTCAAAATAAAAAATAAAAAATTATAAAATATTTGTTTATCCTAAGTTCAGTAACATAAAATCCAAAACGAGTCTTACCATAATTTTTCGGAACTTTCATTATTACGGATGCGTAAGAATTAAAAACAAACAATATTGAAAAGATAAAAAACATTAACTTGAAATACATTTTTATTCTTAAAATGCAAATATAATATAAGTTTTATAACTTTTTCTGCAAAAAATAGGTGCAGATTGTAATGGAAATTCATACGGGACTGAAGCTGCGAACGTCTACCATCAAATTTATACCAGACGCAAAGTGACAAAAACAAACATTGGAAACCAGTATTTTAATGTAACAGAAATAATTTACACAAGAAACCGGTCTACCAAAAAATAAGTATTTTTGTAGAAATTTAATTTCATGTAGCGCCTACCAGTGGCGCTTCGCGGTCATTCTCAACGGTTCGATCAATGTTTAGAAAGGAAAAAAAATAAATCTTCATTCACATAAATGCATCAAATATTTGTTAAAATGTTGGAAAGTGATAAAACGTCAATTTGGGAGGCGAGAATGGGTACCGCCGCCCCGGGAACCTTTATTGGATAACCAACATCTCTGCCATAGGTCACCCCAAGTGGTTCGCTACGTACGGTGATTTAGCAGGGGTGCCCGGGTTCATGGGGTGAGGTTTGTCTAGGTCTTGGAGGCGGATGGCCAGAATATACTGAACCCCAGTTTCCTACCCACCTCTTAAACCCTTTTCCTTCCCAGAACTCTCCTTCCCTTCCTTTCCTTAAAAAACCCTCCACACAGCTTCACCATAGATGACACAGGACCCGAGGGAAATTATTTTCCTCAGGGCCTCCTGTGTGGAGCTCATGTAAAAAAAATAACCGTACAATATTTTTTTACTCAATATCAATAATGCAAATATTATGTAAATGTTCGTGCATCCAATACTACATATATTTTTGGTGTTTAGTTTCATCCGAGGCGCACACAAAATATGGCACTATTCGAAAGTGACATCTGACGAAATTTATAGAAGCTCGAAAGTCACGTCAAAAATGTTATGCTGATGATCGGACAACTTAGAAGCATGCAACTTTAACACTTCCTTTAAAAAGTCATAAAAAGTGAAAGGTATGGGCTATTTTTCAATTTTTTTGAAGTGGAAACTTCTTTAGCTATCCGTTGTGATTTGAATCCCGATGTAACGAAAAATAGTGACATTAAAAAGAGACAAACACATATATCCATCGGATTTAGTCTGCGAGAGAATTAGATAGTATAATCTTTGTGCGGTGATTCGTAGCCTCCTCACACTTGTCTACTTTAGTTTTCTGTAGGTTTCACTTCTACCGCGTGTGAATTGCACATTCTTTTTTCTATAACTTTTTATGACTTTTCAAAGAGGTATTGAAATTACATGATTCTGAGTTGTCATGGAACTATTATACTCCGGTAAAAAATGCCAGTGGAAGGTGCGCCGCGACCGATCTCCCACTCGATGAGAATATATTTTCAGTATGGAATATTCCATATAAATTAGCTGTCCATAGGTGCGTTCAGCATTCTGCTCCAGTTACGGATTTTCACATGAGCCTGGCGGGAGGATATTTTAGTAAGGCGTTTAATTTTAGTAAGCCCCGTATTTCGAATTCCTTAAGATTTTACCCGCGAAGCCGCGGGTAAAAGCTAGTATAAGCTTTTACCCGCGGCTTCGCTCGCTCGCGTGCCACCTAAATTTCATAAAGTAGTAAACGCCAGAAAACGATTTGTTTTCTGGCGTTAGCAATAACTCGCTTATGTTAGCGACAGAAAACGTATAATAAATTTAATATATTAATTTATAATTTCATAACGCCAGAGCTTACCATTATATACAGCCTATACTACTCGCATATAATGTTGCTTTCTATTGGTGAAAGAATTTTTGAAAAAAAAATATATGACATTTTTATAACAGCTAGATATATCTTTGTAGAACCGAAATGCTAATTAGATTAAATTTTCTCTGTAGAAAAAAATCGCAAAGTATGCTCCAAAATTTAAAAAAAAACTCATTTTGTAATATTTACTTAATTGAGACAATATTAACGAAACACAATCTAAAATCTGAAACAGAAAAGATATGGTCACATCTTAAGCCGCCGCTATCCGAATTCGACCGATTTCTTACATATCTCCCTTAAACATTTGAAGTTTTTAAGCTCTTAAAAAAATATATGTTATTTTTGAAGACAATTTCTAGATTCGTTCCACGCCGAAACGCAAATTATATGAAATTCCCTCGAAAGAAAAAAAATCGCAAAGTATGCTTCGAAAATTATTTAAAACAAGTCTATTTCTATTATTTTACAAGTTATATTTGTGAAAAAATTCACAATGTTTCTTTAAATGATACTTAAGATACGTTCCACTAGATTTTTGCTCTTTTTTAAACGAGTCATGATTTATTAAGCTTTTTCGCAATTTTCGCTGCAAATTTGTCACTTAAAATATTAGCGCGCTCTGTCCAACATTCGTAATTACATATCTCTCCATCTTCTTCTTTTCAGCCGAGAAGCGTCGCCTTAAGGGACGTCGGAGAGACCTTCGGCTTTCCGGGTTCGAGTCCCAGATTTGACCCATCTTTTTCGGATTTTCGATTGAGTTTCGCTAATATTGTCTTCATTAATTAAATATTACATTTTGAGGTTTTACTCATTATATTAAAAATAAATACATTTTTCTGTTATTTAAAATGTTATGGGTATGAAAAAATCACAGTATATCTTTATGCAACTTACATTTGTATAGTGATTTTTGCTTTATTTAGTCTTTTTTCGTATTTACGTGTTTACTGCACCACTAGAAAAACCGCCACTGCCTATAACGACGCCGGTATAAAATCGGCTATGTTTCAACCACACTGTTAACACAACCGAAGGTTATAAGAATTATTAATACTTAGTTTACCGTATTTGCTGATTAACATTTTATCAGATCATTTATCACCGATTTTATAATCATTTATAAACGATTTCGTTTTGAATTTTGCACAACTGATGAACAATCATTTTCTTTACTTTAATGGTTGTTTACCATTTTGTTTAAATTTAAAACACTTTTATTAGCAAAGTTCTTAGACTTCACTAAGTGGGTAACAAGAATGAGTTTATTAACTCTGCGGAGTGCGGTGCAAATAATGTACTATATACTTAAAAAACTGTAAGATAGGTTATATTTTTTTTACATTAGAGTTCCTGAAGAAAATATTTTCGTCAGGGCCTATGTCATATTTGGGAATGCTGTGTGGAGGGTCTTTTAGGGAAATGGAGGGAGTTCTTGGAAAGATTTGGGTAAGAAGGGTTGGTAAGATTCTGGGGGGTATGCAGGATTGACGGACGAATGAATCCTTTATGGTCGTCTGAGTGTCGTGGCTGTGACTGGCGTGGCGAGTGACTGCGAGTCTTGACCGGCGGACAGGCCAAAAGGCCTCCCTCAGCCAGTCTCTTCCTGTCCGGCCCGTCAGGCAGTTGGTGTGCAGGCCTACCCGCCGCCAAGACCTGAACAACGTCACCCCATGAACCCAAACGTAGCGACCCATTTGTGACCTGTGGCAGAAGTGTTGGTTATCCAGCGGCGGTCCCATACTCGCCACCCAAATTAAAGACGTTGATATTTTCATCTCATCTCTACAAAAACACTAAATCGAATTGCATGATATTCAGTTTACCACGTGAATATAAACCTACTTTTATATTTTACTTACCAACTTCGTTCAGATCTACTCTTAGATCTAGATTTTTTGCATGATACATACATATTTTTTTTTACCATTATTTCTACCAGAAAACTATCTCTACATATTTCATGGGGATAGGCAGAATATGTTCAGTAAATACTTAATTACCTACAAACATACAAGTACTACTACTAAACACTATTAGCATTCATAGAATTTTTTTTTTACATAATTGAGCATTATTTTTTTAATTCACAGTATATTTTTTAAGCTATCATCGGTTGAAATAAGCATTAAATGTTATTAATCTACTCCAGTCATGCTCTGTTCATCCAGAAGAAGTTATTTTCAATAATAATCTAATACATTATCAACAAATTGTGCCTCTCAATGTTAAAAACATATTCCTGCGTATTTAAAAAAAATCTTGTTTGACCTTTGACTTAATATCTTTAAATTATTAATACATGAAGTCGTGCCATGAATACTATTATTAATAAAATTTTAAAGGATTTTTACATGTTTTCCAACCTTAATACACGTTTTTTTTATCTTTATTGTATACTTTACATAAAATATACAAATTCACGAATTACAATTTTAACTTTATCCGAAAAAGGAACCATTGGTTTCGAAACATGTTTTTAATTTTGATTAAATATATATCGCAGGCCCATCATAAAGTCAGGCCGATTTTGAACTGCCTCGCCCCATCATAATCTGTCGCCATTTCACGATGCACCAGATCATGATATGGCGAGGCGCATCATGATTTGCCTGATTGTACGATCAGTCTACGACATATACAAAATGAATACGTAAATCAATATTTAAGCACACATAATTCCGGGACAACAGTCGGGGAATCGTTTCCCCCGGTTTTGTGGCATGTCTACTGATGCGCAAAGGGGGTCGGTGATGACTTGACACCTGAAAATAAATAAATAATAAATATAAATACGTGACATGTAAGTAATAATATGTGTTGCCTAGTAAATAAACACGCTACTAGTAGGTGCTACACTTAAAAAGGGGATTAAATTAAATAAATTCTTTCAAAATTGCAAACATCTCCGTGCAAGTGGCCATAAGAGGATTTAACAAATGAGAGATTAAACAAGATATTGTCGGTATTTTATTGCACCTATATGCATTTAAAAATATTTTGATTTGAAATATTTAAATATTAACAGTCTTACTAAAAAAAAACACTTCACGGCCCTTAAATAAAGCCCGTACACTCTCGAACTCGATCTGTTACTAAAAACCTCACCTCCGCGGCCGTGCAATAAGTACGCATTGTATGTATTTTAGAGCTGGCAACGTTGTATTTGATTATACTGTCATGTTTAAATTGTTGTTTCCATTCATATCCGCAAGGTGGTTGGTTAGCGCGCCTGCGCATTTGTCCTTCGCGCTGGAAAAACAACCACGAAAAAATTTGGCTCCGCGGGATGTGTGTTGTGATTTTACTTCATGATTTCTATTACAATGACCAAGGCACTCTTATGTTTATATAATTAATATAATTACCGTTATTTGTGTGGTTTTTCGTCAGTTAAGTTATTGCACAATAATCGTTTTTTAAAGTTGAACTATCAGAAAATGGTTTTATAGGTTACATAAATAATCAAATTTGCAATTTAGGGTCTTTATTTTATGAGAATTTCTTGAAAGTGATGTTTTTTTATTCAACTTAAATATCTAATACATATGTTGGTAAACGTATCAAAGAAATGAACTTCTTAAGATGTGCTAGCAAAGCATTAACGTGTTAAACATTACTTATTGTTAATTTTTTGGAATTAAAACCAAACTTCAATAAAAAAATTTTATTGTATGAATGGGAAAAAGTGAAGTGAGAGTTTTCATCTAAATTCCTTAAATAAAAGGATTGTAATTTTTGAATTTTGTATTTTTTTTATATCTGTACATTTTGGTTAAAAATGTGTTTGAAGCTGAAATATGGCAGTTTTTAAACGCTTATATATTTCAAATACAAAAATCTAAAAGTTAATTGTATCTTGTTTCTAAAATGATACTCATTTTTACGACATCTTCAAAAATAAGAAAAATATGTTGGAAAAAATCCAAAACTCGTTCATAAATTGTACATAAAACAGGCGTATACTATAGGTTATAGATAAACAACCCCCCTCTGGCTGTGTAAGTAATGTATGTCTTTCCATGAATAATTTTTTTAATTAGTAATGTTTTCACATCCGCGGTCGTTTCTCGATTGAATACATTTTTCACAAGGTTTTTTAAGTACGGCTGTAAATACTTCTATTTAAACTTAAAATATTAGTCTAAATATGAATTGATTGAATAGATATGAAAAGTCTTTTCTTCTCAATCTTTTTGCTTTTCCTCCATTTCTCTCATTTTAAAATATTTTTTTGGTTTTATTTTTATCATTTCTATTTTTCACTTTAAATTTCTTAACGTGTGTTTTCTTCTCGTTTTCTTTAAGATATGATTAAAATAATATTAAATTTTTGCAACTTTCTAACAGACTCAGTCTAATCAAGTGGTTTAGAAAAACGTATTTTTATTTAATGTATTATGTCAAAATGCATGCAACTGTACGTTTCCCGAAAATGTGGGTTTCTAGATGGAAACAGGTTTACATCACAGTCATCTGAGGGAAAAGGCCTTATATTCATTACCTTCGCCTTAAAATCTTATGAAGACATTAATAAATTATCATAATATAAATTAAATTATTGGGGTAATAACTTACTCAGTAATGGTCAATTCTCTTTTTTTGTTGCACACCATCTCTGCGCATTTTCCCGGTACCTGGACTTTGGTCTCGTATTTCAGAAGCAAGCCGTACTGCTTCACGTGGCATAGGTTGGGGTGGTCTGTTGATGAATTGATGAATCATATTATTATTATCAATTTATTTTAAATTTTCATAAATCTTTCTATAAAAATAAAATTTAAAAAAAATGTCTTGGAACACTTGGTTGGCAAAACATTAATTTTTATTTTATTATTTCTGTATATTATAGTGTTTACTTAGTTATTAATATTTTTACGTAATATATTTTGAACTTTTATTATGTTGGGTGTAAGGTAGGTTTGAGAAGGTGAAACTGTGGGTTGGTAACATTGTATGTTTCGTAACACCTCATTAGGAGAACCTGCGTTGAGGTGTTTACGTCGTTATGAATAAGTGTGACAAGTATTTATGTTTGTAGTATAAAGTTTTGTTAATTTTAATGGTTATTGTACATCGATTATTTATACATATGTATAGTTGGTAAATTCTTAATATACTATCCGTTTAAAAAACACACGTTGATCTTGGAAACCTTCTCACCAAATCTTCAAAAATCTCAGAAAAGTTGGAAATTGTAATGGCAAACATTGTTTTATTATTATAAATAAATTATTAATTTTTCGAAGAAAACTTCTTCTGAAAGGTTTTCACTTTGTGATGGCAATATTTAGTTTATTAAAAGACAAATAACTTTATACGCATCAATTTATTTTATACACACTCTACATGTTTCATGAACTATATTCACTTCATCAGGAGAAAAAGCATACTAAAGTTACAAATTAAATACAGATCACAGATTTAAAACAGGGGGAACGAGTAGAAGAAGGAAGGGGAGTTTATTTTAAACGAGTCGTATTTTATTAAACGTTTTCACTATTTTTGACTCAATTTTATCGTTTTAAATATTAGCTCGCTCTCTCCAACATTCGTAATTATTACACATCTCCATCTTCTTCTTTTTGAGCGGGTATACGGCGCCTTAAAGCATCTGAAATATTTTTAAGTGATCTAATTTTCAAACCGGGGATAATTTTCAAGCAGAGGAGTAAGAGTGAGAAAAGTTCATTGGAATTTGGGATTACAATATCATTAGAAGGGTAAAACCGGTTAAGTGGGAAAATATTCAAAAGAGGGTTCATAATTTTTTTTGCTTATTAATCATATCTAATTTTTCCTAATTTCTAAGATTTCAAAACCATTTATCTGCGATGCCTTATAATCCGTATGTAAAATTTTAAGTTCTCAGTTTATATCAAATGTATGATCATTACTTAATAAATGATCCGCGAACTCAGATTCACTATTACCATTAAAAGCTCTAAGATGTTCTTTTACTCTTACCGCAATATTTCTGTTAGTTTTACCTATGTAAAAGCAATTGCAATCCTTGCAATTGCTCTTATAAACACTTGATCTTTTTAAATTTTAACGTAGCTATCCTTGTTATTAAGTATATATTTCTTCAAATAATTATTCGTATCAAAATGCCGGTTGAGTATTACCGTGTATGTTATCACTTATCATTTTTGCGGTATCGTTATTAACAAATAAGATTCTACGCCATTGTTTATTAATATGTTTAGCAAAAGGGTAGATGTGCCGTTTAAAGAAATTCTGTTTTGAGCCCTGAGGGAAATTATTTTCCTCAGGGCCTATGTCATCTTTGGGGATGCTGTGTGGAAGGTTTTAGAGAGAGGAAAAGAGAGTTCTGGGAAGGAAAAGGGTTTAAGGGGTGGGTAGGAGTCTGGAGTTCAGTGTGTCCTGGTTATCCGCCTTCAAGACCTAGACAAACCTCACCCCCAAATTGAAATTTGGGAGGCGGGATTTAATTTTTTTTTATTTAATATTTGATCTATTAATTTAGTCGAATAACCATTATTAATTGCTATTTACTTTATGAGATTAAGTTCCAAAGAGTAATTAGAAACAGCCAAAGGAGTCATAATATAGATATCTACACAAACAATCTCACATATTTCAAAAAACAAATTATCAAACTCCTACCATGATGCTTGGTGGAGAACAGTTATGTAGCTGCTTTATTTTTATACCCTTTCTTTCTTTCTTCTCTTTTTCTGCAGGTTGTGTAGTATATTTTACACTACTATTTTTTATATTTAATTTTGATTATCATTATTTCTGGTATCACTACAAGCATTTCCGTCTAGTTACAACTAAACATTGATTTTTCATGCTGTGAACATTTCTAATTGGAGTGTTAATATCTATGTACATCACAACGGCAATTCTTTTATTGTAATAAATTGTTAACACTCTGTAAATGTTTCAAACAGTAAATAAATAAATAATTAATCTATTAATCATTTTATGTATAAAAAAGTCTTTTTTTGTCTTTTAAAAAAATAAATTGTTATTCATTGTATTTCTACTGACCCTTATCCATTGGTACAATTTCGCGAGTCTCTGAAGCAATGACACTCTGGAAGTATATTATGGAGATAATCAAAAACACAAGGTTAAGATGCATTTTTACTGTTGAACTATTTTGATGTTATATTTGGTTAGTAGGCAACTCAGGAACTCGTGGCACTTAACTGAAAAGAAACTGCGATGTCTGGTATATTTATACGAATAAATCTGTCAACATTCGTGTGATAACCCCATGCACAACATCAACATAATATTATTTCGTATTCGTAAAAAGTATTATTTACTTCTTGTCTTGCCATAATTACAATATAGGTACATAATTATGCTTCTTCAATAATAATTTGATAATTACAAAACTAATATAATTATGCTTCTTCAATGATAATTATTTAATAATCAATTGAGTGGCGCCGATAATATTGAAAAAAATACTTACCCATTGACACTGTTATGAACCTTGAAACATAAATTTTGTAATAAATTCCACTACCATAACACGGTCGAAAAATACTCCAATTATGTAATTATCAATGCAATGGTAAAGAAAAATTAAAAAATCAAGTCTGCATTGTAATATTATTAATTACTAGCTTTTCCCCGCGGCTTCGCTCGCATGGTTTTAGGGGGAATTACTGTAGCGCTTGCACTTATCAATTATCACCCCTCCCCCCTCCCGCATTCCATACATTCATTCCCGGAATATTCAGTTTTCAAACAGCTCGCGTGCCACCTAAATTTCATAATGCTAGAGCTCAAATAAAAAATTGGTGCAGTCGTTCGGAAGTTATGCGCTTACAAACATTTCGGAGATTTATTTTTATTGTGGAAATTTAAATTTTTATTTAAATATGTGGAAGTTTGTGAATATAATAAAAAAATAACAATATTTATTATACAGTCTTTATAATTGTAATGAATTATAGTTTTAATGTAGGAACTCTCATCTGACATTTATTCCAAAACATGCCAAAAAAAAACGTATTCTAATATTTGAATTTTCTGGAGCAGCAGTCGATCAGTAGGTAGGGGGCTGAGTACCTACCAGCATAGAGCCCACAAATATATCAACATGGTTTCCATGGCAACGATTTGTTTTCTGACATTTGTTAGCGGTAGAAAACGCATAACAAATATAATTTATTGATATTTATAATTTCATTACGCTAGAGCTTACAATTATATACAGCCTTTAGTCCTCGCATATAATTTAGCTATCTATTGGTGAAAGAATTTTTAAAATCGTTTTATTATTTTATGCGTGAAAGCGTAACAAACAAACTCGAGCAGTTTCGCATTTATAATATTGGAATGGATTACCGGGATTTTTGATAAAGCTTTTAGAGGATTTTTGGGTTTTTCAGTTACTTTATTTTGGGAAGAATGTAGATAAGTCGAATATGTAACATTTGTCGATTTGGTTTTTGTACTGTCTACGTAAGAAAAGGTTAAAATTCGAGTATTTTGGTGTCGCTATAGTAAAAAAAAAAATAGTTTCTTGGATTGAACTTTATTTTAAATTGGCTTTAGCCGTGTCTGATGACCAGGTTTCAATAGCAAGGTATTTCCCCAACCTCCTCTTCCCCATTTCCTTCCCCTCCCCATTATCTTCAGCCTCACAACACATCCCAATTGGGGATGCGTAGTCTCACTGGCTCCAGACGGTTGGGAACAGTTGGGTTTTAGGGTACCTAGCACGGCCGATCGATAAAGGATTTATCAATAGTGTCGGTAACTTGTCATCGTTCTCGAGAACGACTGCAAATCACTAACGAACAAACAAAACGTCAAATAAATTAGGAACACTTAGCGTTGTGAACTGTTGTTTATTGTTTTTAAAAGAATTAAAACACTTCGTATTTAAACCCCGAATTTATTATTTTATATATCTATCGGTTTCGATTCGACCAAGCTTCATCAAGATATAAGATCAACTAACCACTAAGCTGTTGTTTATTGATTAGCGGCCTGCAGTCATGCTCGGAAGCGATACAATTTACCGAAAGTATCGGTAAAACTTTGTATCGACATATCTGTCGACCGTGCTAGATAAATAGGTGCGGTATTTTGGATGGATAGCACATAACACATGATAAAATAATACAAGTAGGAAAAATGTTATCAATAATTAATAGCAAAACTAATAATAATTACAACAAAAACAAATGTAATTTTCATTCGACTTCTCTATTCAATTACTTCTTCTGTTTGTTTTATTTATTTTTACATCGTGTTTTACCTACTGTGATATACATAAAATTACGGCGTCATTAAACCGTAGGCATAATTAAAATATTTTTATGATTGTTTGAGTACTTGAGAAAAATAAGCAAATATTATGACAGCATTTATGCACATGCATACATGGGACAGCAATCGGGATAAGGTTTCCCTCGGTTTTCTGGCCTGTCTACTGCTCTGCAGTAAGGATCTTCGATGACTCTGCACCTAAAAAATAAATACATTGTTTTAAGCCTGTTTAAAAAAAATCGAGTGCAATTCACATGAAGTGAAACTTAACCCACCCACTCAATCTCAACCAATAGGAGCCTTGAAAAGTGGGCTCATGATCAAAGCGGCCTCTCGCAGGCTAAATCCTATAGATATATGTGTTAATCTCTTTTTAGTGTCATTTTCGTTTCATTGAGTTTCAAATCAGTGCAATTGAGTGCTAAAGAAGTTTCACTTCAAAATCACCCAGGTTGCCCGACGTTTCTCCGATCGAGTGGATGAGTTTCTATATTTACAAATAATACACGCGAGAAACGGCTGAGAGCGTATTTAACGTGTTAATAGAAGAGTGCCGCAACCACGTGAAAATTTGCGTTGTCAATGTAGTCAAAATGTTTTTTTTATTTTTAACTTTATGAGTAAAACCTCAAATTGTAATATTTTATTAAATGAAGACAATATTAGCGAAACTCAATCGAAAATTCGGAAACAGAAAATTCAGAAAAAGATATTGGCTCCTCTGGTCCCAGAGGTATTAAAAAAGGTTTATAAATGGAAAGAGGAGCAGAAGTCTCTATTTTCAGAACATTTTAAGAAGTACCCCTAGCCTGAGGAATATTAAAGTGAAGGGTTTCATTTAATTAATTCGTTATTTAAATGATCACAAATTAACGTATTTCCTAAGTGACGACCTGATTCGAAGACATCCTCAGTATTGTGAATCGAATAGTTCACTTCTTCAGGATAAGTGTAAACAGCACACCCTTTCATTTCTGCGTCATTCTACCAAATAATTTGGTTGAACCGTATAATATCGCTGTTACTCCCTCATTGGGACCACTGTTTTACAGTTGAGGCCCCCGTTTTACAATTTTATAAGATTCAATTAAAAGACTGCATTGAAATTAACTTAATTATGAAATTAAACGAACGAAATATTAAGAAATAAAATTTGTTTTTTTTTGCATTAAATCCACACAATAATTTCTCTCAGGGCTTTTGTCATTTTTGGGGACGCTCTGTGGAGAGTCTTTTTGAGGAATGGAAGAAGTAAGACTGAGTCTTCAAGATCCAGGCTCACTCCTTCTTTTGCACGTGCCTCTATCCATGTTATAGGAGGGAAGAAATACATGTCATTCAACGGCGGAGCCGTTAAATTCAAGAACGAATCCCAAATTTCAATCGTGAATAGATGTTGGGAACGCGTTTCACATGTTCCTGATTGTGCCGAGGGAATCAATGATGCTAGTTCCTTGAAGCATTTACAATAGAAACATCGGTAGAACAAGGACACCTCTCAACACGAACCTTGGTCGTTGGAGAAAATACGAGTATGTATGAACTTTTGGAACTGTGTATAAAGGCGTACACCATCTTTACCGAGTGTTAATGTACAATTATTAAATTGATTTAATAACTTACTTAGTAATGGTTAATTCTTGTTTACTGTTGCACTTCATCACAGCACATTTGCCTGGTACAGGGTATTCGGTGTTGAACTTCAGAGCCATTCTGTACCTTTCCACAAAACACGAGTTGGGATGGGCTGTTGATTAAACATATAATTACATATTTAGCTAGCAATATACATACAGGATGTTAGCGTGAACCTGAAGGTTCCTGAGCATATTTGGAGTTAAAAGCGTATAATATGTCATTTTGCTCTCCGATTAATTGTTTTATAAATACATTTTTTTCCACATCTCGCACTGGTTAATTGGGTACAGCCTAGCAGGTCACGTGATACGCACTTCGTCTCGCTTCAGCGGCGGTAACAGATGAGTCAGGGCGCGTATCACGTGATACGTCATGACTTTTAACAGTGTGATCAGAAACAACGTGTAATAGAAAAATACTTTTTTATTTTATTTTTTATTGAAAAAATTAATTTTCGTTCTGGCGTTAGTGCCCGCAGTATGTTTGCGAATCCATAGTGGATTTGGTAGCAGCTCACCAAACTTGTTACGGTATTTTGAATCTTTGCCTAAAATATATTTTATTCGCTTGACAAGAAAATAATGTATCTTAATATTACTCCAGATTGTCGTTTTCGTGACGAATAAGCGCTTCATAAAATTCCGTTTCAAATGTTATTTCCAATGCTCGTCGAGCTGTATTACTGTGTTTATGTACAGAGAATCATCAGACTTGACTTATTTTTATTGTGAAGAACGTTTAAATAAATTAAATTGATGAAAAAAATTTTTTTTACATAAGCTTTACAAGAGGCTCTCAGGCAAATATTTCCCTCAGAGCCTATATCATATTTGGGGATGCTGTGTGGATAGTCTTTTTAGGGAAAGAAATGAAGCGAAAGGCATTTCAACCCTTGCACACTAAGGCAGGTTGCGAGAGGCATTTGAAATAATTAATGTGAAAGTTAGATTTTATAACGCAATATCAATTAGTTTACTATTACAATAAATAAAATGTTACCAGACTATATGTTTTAAAAATGTTAGAATTAGTAGTACAGTCCATCGTTATCCTACGAGAAACCGCAACGATTTTAGGCTACCTAAATCAAATTTATCGGGAATACAAAATAATATTTATTATAAAGGTTTTAAAATGTTCAACGAACTCCCGATATATGTTAAGGAGGCTAAAAGTCTTGCAGTATTTCGTACATTTTGTCTCAATATTGTGATCCAAATTTTAATATTATCGTAGTTTAAGATTAGATTATATTAGATATAACATGTTAAGTTTTATAGCCAAATAAAATATACCTACATTAAAAAAAAAAAATTATTTTTGCACTTTTTATACCACAATTTAATATTCGAAAGCTTTAAGTAATAACGTTAGTATGTTATCTGTTGGGAAAATTTCTAAGTTTCTAAGAGTTTGTTTAGTGAGAATGCTTTTTCTACAGACCATTATTCCTTGGAATTTTTTCCGTGCTCTGATCAGCAAGGAAACTCTCGAAGAATATCACCGAAAGAATGAAAAGCACACACTTGAGATGCATTATTTAAAACTGTTTTGAAATAAACTGATTAATATTATTGTTTTTAACTGTGTACTCGAATCTCACAGACCTAGCGATAAACTGAACATAAAAGGCGAAGTCATTAATATTTATAAAATTATTTTGTAAACAGAAATGCGATAACCCTGTTGTTCTAAATAAGAACTCTTTGATACTGATTGACATTGAAATGATTGTAATGTGAGACATCTATTGACTTTTCTACAAGTTCGGGATAATTTTTTTAAAGAACTTAATAAGTAAAACCTCAAATTGTAATATTTAAAGACAATATTAATTACTTTCAAACGAAAATTTAAAACAGAAAAAATATAAAAAGATTCGGTGGCATCTAGGACTGGGTTCGTTTCCAAGATGCGACCAAATCTTTTTCGAATTTTTCCGATTCAAATTTTTGTTTGAGAGTCGCTAATATTGTCTTGATCATATATAAAATGTGTAAATAGTTGAATATTCTAGGAAGTACTGGGATATGTCGATCTCAATGTCATCACTTTGTGTGTTATTATTTTAACCAATATGTTATGTTTTGATTTATTTCTTTTCATTGTTTATTGTTCATTGTTTATTTATTAGTCATAAGTTGGTTAGGCATTGTAATTTGTATTTTTTTGTTTTGTTTATTCGAAATAATAATATTTATATTACAAAAGTCGTGATTATGGTGGTCTCTTTGGATGACAAGAAGCACTAAATGTATAATTAAAAAAACTGTTATATCATCATGCTTGACCAAATGAACCGTAGATGTCGCCCACTTGTCGATTTGAAGAAATAATACAGTTTTTAAATGTATTTATTTTACAAATATTATTGTGACCAGTGAATAATTGTCATATCATCCTGTGATTTGAATATATTGCTACTTCATTGTGGTTCCTCCTTTAGTTGTGTAAAGTTGACAACGGACTTATGCATATTTCAAAATTACGAAAATTATACTGAGATTAATTTGAGTGGATGGAATTTATTGGGAGGCCTCTCTCACGTCGCAAATTTCGACAATCAAGGTTGGTGAATCTGTTTTTTCCTTTGAGATTTGTCAGATCGCTATTTTTGTAATATATTATTTGCGCAAGGTAAAGTAACAATCATAATTTTTGAGGTTTACGCTAAGAGAGTTCTGTGATTATTTACACGCCCCAGGCTAGCATATTACAAAACATATTCATAAGTCACACCTACTTATGCTTTTTTTACTCACTGCAACTGTCACTGTAACGCAATATAAATTGATAAGCGCAAATATATAATATTTGTTTAAAGGGCGAAGACAAATAAATAAATACACACCTAAAACAATTATAAGCAATATTAATTTCTATTCTGAATTACAGTCTCACACCGGGGTGATACTGAAAGTATCTTTACTCTCGAATAAAACAACAAATAGTATTAGTAGGCAGTAGTGGCTTAGCACACACTCCTCGATTTGTTCGTAATAATGCATTGTATTGTAAACACTATTCCGACACCGACCGCTCCATATTTCCAAAAATTCTATGCTTTTCTTTCTAAATCTCATTAATTATTCTGTGACAAATTTTCTTCTATTCGATTGTCATATTAGAATGTCAATATATGGGAACAAAAAAAGTTATGAAAAAAAAGTTTATAAACTTTATAAAAGTGCGTTACCAGAATAGGTA
The DNA here is from genome assembly GCA_936435175.1 of Glyphotaelius pellucidus. NCBI lineage: Eukaryota > Metazoa > Arthropoda > Insecta > Trichoptera > Limnephilidae > Glyphotaelius > Glyphotaelius pellucidus. The sequence goes on along the minus strand of OW386548.1, from coordinate 6,458,480 downwards.
GCTCCATACCTTTTATATGTTACATTGAATTATAACGCTATAAAGACGAAATTTTGTAAAAAATATTTTTTTATCTACACCACGCACGTACAAATAGTACACGACTCCATTGCATATAATATAACAAATATTTTGAGAATTCCAGTTTAAAAATAGTGGAGTGATTGTGGGAAGGAAAAGGGTATGCGGGGGTTGGTGGGAATCTGGGGGTCAATATTTCCAGGGCTTATAGTCGTACAAAAATCGTACTACGAATCCAAGGCGATAAATAGAGATACGGGCTGGAGAGGTGAAAGAGTCTCCTTTGACCATCTTCTTCCGATCCGGCCTGCTACGTAGCTGGTCGGTAGAGAATCTGCCACCACATTCTGGCAATACCTCACCTATTACCCCGATAAGTCACCAAACCTCTTCCATAGGTCACCCCAAGTGGTTCGCTGCGTTTGATGATTTAGCAGCGGTTCCCGAGTTTATGGGGCGAGGTTTTCCTGGTCTTGGCGGTGAATGCGTCTGCCCACCAGCTGCGTGGCCTTTCCTTCCCAGAACTTCCTCTCCTACCTTTCCCTTTATAACCCTCCACACAGCACCCCCAACGATGACATAGGCCTTGAGGGGAATTATTTTCCTCAGGGCCTCCTGTGTAGAGCTAACGTAAAAAAAAACCTAGCGTACCACTTGGGCTGACCTACGGCAGAGATGTTATCGTGGTGGTTATCCAATGAATGGTTAACGGGGAATGGTTACCCATTCCCGCCTTCCAAAATGAAAATTCTTCCCTCAACTCTTTCACCGAGGTAAAGTGAGGTGTATTTTTTGAAATAATAAATAAAAAAGCATAAATAACGTTGTTTTATTGCCGTGACATTAGGAGCACTTCACAATTGGACAGCAATTAGGATAGTCTTTGTGGCGATTTTCTGGTCCGCGAATCACTCTACAACGGCGGCCAGGGATTGGTTTGTCACACCTGAAAGAAGATATTGATTACCCCTTTTAATTCATTGTAAAAACATAGATATATCAGTAAACTAAACTCCAAGACAAAAAAGACTGTCACGACGGTTATGATTATTCCCACTTTAAACTTCAAATATGATGAAGGCTAGAAGTTGAAGGAAATAATATAAGTAACTATATAAAAAATACACGGAGAGATCTGAGTTCTCATAATCCTGTTGAACGCATTTGTTAGGTTAGGTTTGAGAGTAGACCGGTGCAGTGGTTGGAGCCCGCACAAGGTGAATCTTAATTATAATTTATTAACGCCCTTTTTAGGGATTTTTTACAAGTGAATAACAAAAATTATACAGTTTTTATTATATATAACTGAACTGTTTGTATTTGTTAAGTGATAAATGGAAAATTTCCAACGATTGGGTATAAATTGTTTCCCTCCATTAGTATTCTGGGCAAAGATGAATTCAATATGGTAGATAGTCCCAGAATTTCTGCAATGAAATAAATCCCGACTTTTAGTATTACGTTGTGAAATCTGAAAGCTTATCAGTGCAAGCAATTCTGGATAATCAACTACACCATTTCAATTTTAAATAGAAATACCAAATCAGTGAAAATCCTCTCTCTGACAATTTAAGCACATTCGTATCATTTAAAATGAGTGTTGTAGTTCAACAACATTGCTAGAACACCCATTTTAAAACTTGTTGGAGAAGGTTCAGAAGACATTTTTGTGAATTATCTTTCTGAGGGAGTATGGTTACTACCCGTCGCTCTTTCCCATTGACTTCTCTCTTGGGTATGCATAGTTCAATCATAGTTCCAGGGCTCGGATGAACCATCTACGGTCAGGAGAGATGTAAGTATGTTTCAACTGGGCATACTGTACAGGGCACGCAGATACTTTAATAGTACACAACTGCTAGCCCTGTACAAATCGCAAGTGCGCCCCACGGTTGAATTTGGCAGCCACCTCTGGTCTGGAGCCCCAAAATACCTGAAAAAACCCTTGACTCTGTGCAGAAACGGGCGGTCCGTTTGATAGATTCTCCTAATTTAACTAACGGATTGCAATCTTTAGAGCACAGGCGCCAGGTGGGAATGCTGTCCTTGTTCTACCGGTATTACAATGGAAGATGCTCCGAGGAACTAGCGTCATTGATCCCCTCGGCACCAGTGCATAGTCGGGAAACACGCCAAACGCGCGCTCAACATTTGTACACGGTTGACATTAGTCACATGAGAACGGGTCGTTTCTACGACTCGTTCTTGAGTTCAACAGCTCGGCTGTGGAACGATTTGCCGGCCTCTGTGTTTCCTCCTTCCTACAATATGGGTCTCTTCAAGACCCATGTTCACTCCTTCCTCTCCTCAAAAACACCCTCCACACAGCATCCTCAAAGATGACATAGGCCCTGAGGGAAATTATTTTTTCCTCAGGGCCTCCTGTGTGGAGTTAATGTAAAAAAAAAAAAGAAGCATTTTGTCCTCTTTCTTCGTACTTATTCGTGAATGGTTCGAAAACTCGACACTTTTATCTGTTTTATCGACTGTTTTATCTCTTGGCCTACAAGACTAACTTGCCAATGGGGAGAATTATTTGGTCGTTGAATAAAATTACTTCGGATGTTGATGTATCGTATTAAAATCAATGAAGCAGATTTTAAAAGGCAAGTTTTATTGCTGCTCATATAAAATGTGCTTTCATATCAATATTATCTTTGAATACTAATTAGAATTGTATTTTGTAATCTTTTCAAAGTGAATTAAAAACTCGTTGCTACGAAAGGAAAATTTAATTCCCTTTAAAATGTTTACAAAAGCGTAACAAGGATACACATTCAAATAAAAAAAAACTTGTATTCCTGGCACTGACAGCGTACATTTGTGAACACAATGTTGAAAAAAACTACCACACAAAAGTCGCTAGTGTACTATAAATTAAGCTGTTTAGAATTTCGGCGGAATATTTTTATATTTTTACTGTTTAAAGTAAAAGAACATGTTTTCTGTATTGTTTTACAAGAATGCTTTGTTACTTACGACTCAATTGTCAATTGGCGGTACTGATTGCAGGTCATTATTGCGCATTCTCCAGGAACTTTGTACCACTGTTCAAACTTCACGGTCGTCTTATATCGGTCCACGTAACATGCTCCGAGATGCGCTATAATGAGACATAAAAATAAGTGCATTAATTTCTTTAAATATTCCTTTCCTATTGTATGTATATCCTGGTACAGAGTTGTTTCGCCCAGGGGAAGATTGAGATGTCCGGGAGAGACAAGGAGACAACTAATATTTGAAACGGATGGTTTCTACCATTTATGCTTTGGGGAAAAGGTTGGAATTCACAATTTTTAGAGTAATGCTGGGAACATTTTAGAAAGGATGGCGTTCAGTCTACTACACGTCTATATCTAGGTAGGGGGAAGAATGGTGGGGAGCAAGGAGGGTGAATAGGAAACTAGAATGTTGGAACAAAGAATTTGGATTCGATTAGAAGTGTGTAAGATTGTTAATTACATTAAATGGACAAGGATGAATACACAATACTTACTAAAAAAGATTTTTTTTTCTTTCTATATAATCCATATAAGTTATGAAAATCATTTTGGGACGGCAGAAATTTATAAGGAGGGACAATTTTACATGTTTTAAGACAAATCATAATTATTCATTTCACTTTCATAATGCAAGCTAAATGAATAATTATAGTACAGTAAAAAAAAAAAAACAAAGAATAGAAGTAATGTACACACATAAATAAACACCTGCCAGGTAAGTATGTTTCTGTATCTATTTGTAAATAAAGCGCCCTTGAGGTGATTTTTCACAAAAACGGCGCTCTACAAATTGTCCAATTATTATTATTATTGTTAGAGACTTAAGTAGAAATAAACAATAACAAGAAACTAGCTTTGCCTGTTGCAGAGGCAACCAAGGGGTTAAACACTACGCGATTTGACGTGTGAACGCGGATGAAGCGAAGAGTGTGTGTTAAATAAAATAGGTAGAGAAAAAAACGATGTTTGTAATTTGTTACCCGTAACTTATAATTTACTGTTGCAAAGACTCCTACCACTGTGCCACTTTGGTCGCCGACACTTTAAAATCGTCCCAGGAGCTTACCGCTCAATTCAGTACTGAACCAATTCAGCCGCCCGGCTCAGGGCGTTCAGTATTTCATTTAATTTAAATTAGAAAAACCGATAGAGCCTTATCTCGAAAAAGGGTCCTCGGAGTTTATTGTTCAAGTTTTTCACTCAGCCTTTCGGATTGTGTAGGTCGAGACGCGTAATTTGATATCCATCTCGTGTACTGTAAGGTTTAATTTTGAAAAAAAAATTTTGGAAAATTTTTGAATTTAAAAAAAAAAATGATTTTGGAAATTTTTTAATTATAGAAAAAAAAAATTTTTGATGTTGAAAATTTTTGAATTTTGAAAAAAAAAATCGATTTTGGAAATTTTTGAACTTAATAAAACTGAAAGTAATTTTTCAAAAAACGGCGATAACAAAATGTTTTTTCAGAATTTTTCATAAACTAAAACTAAACCAAACTGGGGATGCCGTAGTCTCACTGACTCCAGACGGCACCAGGTTGGGACTTTTGTGCGGTATTCACATTGAAGTTTAATTTAAAATGTAAGAACGATTAGTTCTCTTACAGTATTCAAAAGGTACCTTCACCATTTGGCAAAAAAAGTGGACCACCTTTATTTAAATTTACTCATATTATTGAAATGGTCAGAATATATAGTATCCGAGTATGTACCTACGGACTTTGTCAAAAAAAAATTCGAGTGCAGTTTATACGCGGTAGAAGTGAAACTTTGCCAAAACAATCTCAACCAATTCTTTTTCATATGTCAACTAATTTTTATCAAAGCGGCCGATGGGCACAGTTGATGCGTCGCAGGAGCAGTAATCGTCATTTACATTTACGTCCGTTACATCCGAAATCCAAATCACAGCCGTGCTATAGAAGTATCATTTCAAAACTCCCGTCTTTGTATGTTTCTTTTTATTTAAATTCATAATTTTTGTCAATGAAAGGATTGCCTCCCTGTCTAGTAAATAAATGTATTCTCTGTAATATTTTACTCCTGCGTATTATGTGCTCCTGGTATATTTTCAATATTGTACGTCACCCTTTTAGTCATTTTTCACACAAACGGCGCCATTAAAATGTATTTTTCAAAATTATTTCTCAAATAATAATTTTAATGCAAAATCGTTCATATAAAAAATAAATCAGGGTAGCGACCTACACATGAGTACCTACATATTTTTTGAATAAATATTACGAATCCTAATTTTTTAAATTTTGAAATTCGGTTTTGAAATGATTGAATGTGAATGAAGCCTTAACCTTTTACAAATTAATTTAATTTCATTAAAAGTATCCAGGGTCATTTTTCACAAAACTGCGCCATACATTTTTTTATTATTGAGCATAAAATAACTCAAACAATTTTATTGCAGTAAAAAAATTACAGAAAAAAAAAACTTTCAAAGAATGCTTGTAGGTACTTACCCATACACCCATAACGTTTTTTATTATTTAATAATGTCCAAAGAAATCGAATCCTTAATAACACAATCATAAATGAAAAGTGTTTAGCATTGTATTTGGACCCATCTTACTTAAAAAACGTTCCGATTTATCTAGTACTAATTTCCTTCATAACTACAAAAGTCTACCTACCTGAAATAATGCATTTTGGCAAAAAGTGCGACCATCCCGAGTGATTTCTTTTATTTCAAATCATTAATTTTTTATTTGATATCTGAAGGAAAGAACCGATGCGTAAGCCGGTACCTACCCGGTTCTTACGCAGACAAACAATATTGATGTAGGTACCTAAGCATTTCCTTAAAAAAATCCGTTCATCTTACGAACAAATTTGCAATAATTCAACGGAAAAGTACCTACCCTGTAATTAAACGTGTTCTTTTTATATGGCCAGCAACATTTTCTCTTCTGTAGGAAAATTCAAAGCACGTTATTTTTCTCAAACGTCATATTTTCCGTAGCGTATAGTGAAATATTTTTAATGGTTTGCGTATGTAACGACCGTTGAAATAGTTTTTCGAATCTGTCGACCACGATAATATTAAAAAAAATTACAGCCAGAATCGGTTTTCGAGCCCCAGGGGCGTTTTCAAATAGGCGACTCCGAAACAGGCTGGAAGCCGTTATTTTATTAGGCTAAATCATAATTTTCTCCTAACTGACGTGTCTTGAAACTCAAGATTGTTTTTTATTTTCAATTTTTAGCGAGTAAAAAGGAAATTAAGTTCCTACTCGACAGCTGATTTTACTGGCCGCCAAATTTTTCACTTTCGACGGTAGTGAAATCTTAGCAAATGTCAAAAATAATGTTAAGTATTATGCAATATTGCAGAACATTTTGGATGAAATGCGTTACATGTCGCGGTTTTAAAATCTTAATAATACTCTCTACTACGAATCTGTCGTAAAACATCTCCGGCGGAAGGGTTATTTTTGACGCAATCTCGAATTCCGTGACGCACCTATAAAATGCCATTTTTTCCCAGCAACGCCGTAAAATTTTTAAGAATAAATCCCTAGCAAATTGCACTTTGTATGAGAAAAAAGTCTTAAAAAGTCTTAAAATATCTTAAAAAACTTAATTTCTTGTCTCGCCAAAATGGTCTCTGCTGTCGGTGAAACTGGATAGGCAGGGTGGTCGATTTTTGCTTGAGGGGGGGGGGTGCACTGAATCGCATTTCAAGCGAAAGCGATCCTTAGGGTGGACGAACTTAAGGGGCGGCAAGGTCGTCTTTTGACTGTATGACCCATGTGAGTTTTTCGAAAAACTGTGCAATACTATACTAACTAGCTTTGCCTGTTGCAGAGGCAACCAAGGGGTTAAACACTACGCGATTTGACGTGTGAACGCGGATGAAGCGAAGAGTGTGTGTTAAATAAAATAGGTAGAGAAAAAAACGTCATTTGAATGTGGATAAAGCGAGGAGTGTCCGTCTACAAAGGGCACAGATAGTTGACAGCCCAATTGCGTACGCCTGCTCTCTGGCCGCTTCGGTCACCCGGTTCAAGGCGTTCGGTACGGGCCTTTTCTCGCAAAAGCAGGCCAAGTAGCTTCCTGCTCAAATTTTCACTGCGCCATTTGGGCTGTGCAGATCAATACGCGTAATTTGTTACCCGAAACGTATAGTTTACTGTCGAAAAGACTCTTCCCACAGTGCCACATTGGTCGTCGACACTTTTAAAACGGCCCAGGAGCTTACCGCTCAATTCAGTACTGAACCAATCCAGCCGCCCGACTCAGGGCGTTCAGTTTTTCATTTAATTTAAATTAGAAAAACCAATAGAGCCTAAAAGGGTCCTCGGATTTTATCGTTCAATTTTTTCAGTCAGCCCTTTGGATTGTGTAGGTCGAGACGCGTAATTAGATATCCATCTCGGGTACTGTAGGGTGTAATTAAAAAAAAAAAAATTTTGGATTTTGGAAATTTTTGAATTTTAAAAAAAAAAATTTTGTATTTTGTAAATCTTTGAATTTTCAAAAAAAAATTTTTTGAGTTTTGGAAATTTTTTAATTTTGGAAAAAAAAAATTGTTTTCTGGAAATTTTTTGTTTTTGAAAAAAAAAAATTTTGGATTCTGAAAATTTTTTAATTTTGGAAAAAAAAAATTTGGATTCTGGAAATTTTTTAATTTTGAAAAAAAACTTTTTTGGTTTCTGGAAATTTTTGAATTTTGAAAAAAAAATTTTTGGTTTCTGGAAATTTTTTAAATTTGGAAAAAAAAAATTTCGGATTCTGGAAAAAACGGCGCTATAAAAATGTATTATTCAGAAATTTTAGAGACTTAAACTAAACCCAACTGGGGATGCCGTAGTCTCACTGACTCCAGACGGCAGTAGTTGAGACTCTTGTGCGGTATTCACATTGAAATTTAATTATAATGTATGAACCCGTACAGTATTCAAAAGGTACCTACACCATTTGGCAAAAAAAAATTGGACCATCTTTATTTAAATTTACTCATTTTATTAGAAATGTTCAGAATAAATAGTATCCGAGAAGGACGTTGTCAAAAAAAAATTCGAGTGCAGCTTACTGTAGTTTTTCAAAAAACGGCGCTATAAAAATGTATTATTCAGAATTTTTCAGAAACTAAAACTAAACCCAACTGGGGACGCCGTAGTCGCACTGACTCCGGACGGCAGTAATTGGGACTCTTGTGCGGTTTTCACATTGAAATTTAATGTAAAATGTACGAACGATTAGTTCCCGTACAGTATTCAAAAGGTACCTACACCATTTGGCAAAAAAAAATTGGACCATCTTTATTTAAATTTACTCATTTTATTAGAAATGTTCAGAATAAATAGTATCCGAGTAGGACGTTGTCAAAAAAAAATTCGAGTGCAGCTTACTGTAGTTTTTCAAAAACCGGCGCTATAAAAATGTATTATTCAGAATTTTTCAGAAACTAAAACCAAAACCAACTGGGGACGCCGTAGTCGCACTGACTCCGGACGGCAGTAATTGGGACTCTTGTGCGGTTTTCACATTGAAATTTAATGTAAAATGTACGAACGATTAGTTCCCGTACAGTGTTCAAAAGGTACCTACACCATTTCGCAAAAAAAAAATTGGACCATCTTTATTTAAATTTACTCATTTTATTAGAAATGTTCAGAATGCTCATCCAACGAATGGTTCCCGGGGCGGCAGTACCAATGCCCGCCTCTAACGTTGAATAAGTATCGTAAAGAAGCAAAATACAAAAAAAGCGTTATGTAACTTTAATATTAAAAAAAATAAATCCCTTAAATATCTAGGCTAAAGACGAAGGTAGCGCAACACGGCATAACAGCCCAAAAATAATTACAAAAGAAATTATCCTTTCAACTTCAAATAATTTCATCACAAATTTCCAAAAAAAAAACATATGCAATTCCCATACGATGATTCCTAGTTGTTGATGTTATGTGCAGGTACCTACCTACTCAGATTCTCAGTTGGTACACCTGCACATACGTAAAAAAAAACACGCCATTAAAATGTATTTTCAGAATTTTTTATCAAATAATCATTTCAATGGAAAAAAGTTCGCAAAGTATTTATATTAATAAATAAGACGAATCCTAATGCATCGGAGCCCATCTATCGGGTACCTACTTAGTTCGTCATTCGTAGACGTACAATATTCTGCAATTATATTTTCATCGCTGGCAAGATCGAAACGCAAAAATGTTGTCACCACCTCGAGCACGGCCTGAAAATCGAGTTGTTTTTAACGTTTTCCATACAAACAACGCTGTCCTGGCCCGATTGAAAAGTTTAGTTGGCGGAGAGCTTGGCCTTCCGCCATTTGTAAAATTTCAAAATCCAGTGTTACCAGGTGTGAGAAAATTTACCCAACTTGAATTTATTTGTAAGAAAATTAGGTGTTCTACTGGCCAGCAAAATTATGCACCCTCGAGAAAGTGCGAGTTTTGCGAAACGTCAGAAAATATCATTTTTCCGCGCGCTATCGTGTAACATTTTGAATGGTGACCGACATATTTGTCGATTTTAAAAGTTTCCTTAACTTCTATTCTTCGTATTTATCGAAAAACATCTTCGCCAGAATGCGTATTTTCGACGATATCTCGAACCGCGTGTCGCACCTATAAAATGTCATTTTTTAGCAGAATCGCCATTAAAATAATTTCTAGCAAATTCGTTTCGCGTAAAGGAAATGCGATTAAGATTTCTTATCTTTTTTGCAAATGCGAACCTGTCGGCGGGAAATATAACCAGGCCGATTTCTTCGTCGATGAGAGATTCAGTCGGAGGTTCCAGTTATCGCCGCTTATTTTGTATCAGTTTTTTCCGTTGACTTTTTGCGTTTCTCAAATAAGAAATTCGTGCGAGTTTCCTGTCACGCGATAGTGGTCCTTCAGGTGTATGAAACTTAAGGGGCAGCTAGGTCGTTTTTTGCCTAAATTACAAAAGTGAGTTTTTCGAAAAACTGAACAATACTATATGTACTAGCTTTGCCTGTTGCAGAGGCAACCAAGGGGTTAAACACTACGCGATTTGACGTGTGAACGCGTATGAAGCGAGGAGATTGTGTTAAATAAAATAGGTGAAGAAAAAAACGATGTTTGTAATTTGTTACCCGTAACGTATAATTTACTGTTGCAAAGACTCCTACCATTGTGCCACTTTGGTCGCCGACACTTTTAAAACGTCCCAGGAGCTTACCGCTCAATTCAGTACTGAACCAATCCAGCCGCCCGACTCAGGGCGTTCAGTTTTTCATTTAATTTAAATTAGAAAAACCAATAGAGCCTAAAAGGGTCCTCGGATTTTATCGTTCAATTTTTTCAGTCAGCCCTTCGGATTGTGTAGGTCGAGACGCTTAATTTGATATCCATCTCGGGTACTGTAGGGTGTAATTTAAAAAAAAAATTTTGGATTTTGAAAAAAAATTTTTTAGACTTTGGAAATTTTTGAATTTTCAAAAAAAAAATTTTTGGATTTTGTAAATTTTTGAATTTTCAAAAAAAAAATTTTTAGTTTTGGAAATTTTTTAATTTTGAAAAAAAAACCTTTTTTGGTTTCTGGGAATTTTTGAATTTTGAAAAAAAAAATTTTTGTTTTCTGGAAATTTTTTAAATTTGGAAAAAAAAAATTTCGGATTCTGGAAATTTTTTAATTTAAAAAAAAAAATTTTTGTTTCCGGAAATTTTTGAAATTTGAAAAAAAAAAATTTCGGTTTCTGGAAATTTTTTAATTTTGAAAAAAAAATTTTTTTGGTTTCTGGAAATTTTTTAATTTTGGAAAAAAAATTATTGGATTCTGGAAATTTTTTAATTTTGGAAAAAAAAATTGTCGGATCTCGGAAATTTTTGAACTTATAACTGAAAGTAATTTTTCAAAAAACGGCGCTATAAAAATGTATTATTCAGAAATTTTAGAGACTTAAACTAAACCCAACTGGGGATGCCGTAGTCTCACTGATTCCAGACGGCAGTAGTTGAGACTCTAGTGCGGTATTCACATTGAAATTTTATTTAAAATGTATGAACCCGTACAGTATTCAAAAGGTACCCACACCATTTGGCAAAATAAAATTGGACCATCTTTATTTAAATATACTCATTTTATTAGAAATGTTCAGAATAAATAGTATCCGAGTAGGACGTTGTCAAAAAAAAATTCGAGTGCAGCTTACTGTAGTTTTTCAAAAAACGGCGCTATAAAAATGTATTATTCAGAAACTAAAACCAAACCCAACTGGGGACGCCGTAGTCGCACTGACTCCGGACGGCAGTAATTGGGACTCTTGTGCGGTTTTCACATTGAAATTTAATGTAAAATGTACGAACGATTAGTTCCCGTACAGTGTTCAAAAGGTACCTACACCATTTCGCAAAAAAAAAAATTGGACCATCTTTATTTAAATTTACTCATTTTATTAGAAATGTTCAGAATGCTCATCCGACGAATGGTTCCCGGGGCGGCAGTGCCAATGCCCGCCTCTTACGTTGAATAATTATCGTAAAGAAGCAAAATACAAAAAAAGCGTTATGTAACTTTAATATTAAAAAAAATAGATCCCTTAAATATCTAGGCTAAAGACGAAGGTAGCGCAACACGGCATAACAGCTCAAAAATAATTACAAAAGAAATTATCCTTTCAACTTCAAATAATTTCATTACAAATTTCCAAAAAAAAAACATATGCAATTCCCATACGATGATTCCGAGTTGTTATGTGCAGGTACCTACCTACTCAGATTCTCAGTTGGTACACCTGCACATACGTAAAAAAAAAACACGCCATTAAAATGTATTTTCAGAATTTTTTATCAAATAATCATTTCAATGGAAAAAAGTTCGCAAAGTATTTATATTAATAAATAAGACGAATCCTAATGCATCGGAGCCCATCTATCGGGTACCTACTTAGTTCGTAATTCGTAGACGTACAATATTCTGCAATTATATTTTTATCGCTGGCAAGACCGAAACGCAAAAATGTTGTCACCACCTCGAGCACGGCCTGAAAATCGAGTTGTTTTTAACGTTTTCCATACAAACAACGCTGTCCTGGCCCGATTGAAAAGTTTAGTTGGCGGAGAGCTTGGCCTTCCGCCATTTGTAAAATTTCAAAATCCAGTGTTACCAGGTGTGAGAAAATTTACCCAACCTGAATTTATTTGTAAGAAAATTAGGTTTTCTACTGGCCAGCAAAATTATGCACCCTCGAGAAAGTGCGAGTTTTGCGAAACGTCAGAAAATATCATTTTTCCGCGCGCTATCGTGTAACATTTTGAATGGTGACCGACATATTTGTCGATTTTAAAAGTTTCCTTAACTTCTATTCTTCGTATTTATCGAAAAACATCTTCGCCAGAATGCGTATTTTCGACGATATCTCGAACCGCGTGTCGCACCTATAAAATGTCATTTTTTAGCAGAATCGCCATTAAAATAATTTCTAGCAAATTCGTTTCGCGTAAAGGAAATGCGATTAAGATTTCTTATCTTTTTTGCAAATGCGAACCTGTCGGCGGGAAATATAACCAGGCCGATTTCTTCGTCGATGAGAGATTCAGTCGGAGGTTCCAGTTATCGCCGCTGATTTTGTATCAGTTTTTTCCGTTGACTTTTTGCGTTTCTCAAATAAGAAATTCGTGCGAGTTTCCTGTCACGCGATAGTGGTCCTTCAGGTGTATGAAACTTAAGGGGCAGCTAGGTCGTTTTTTGCCTAAATTACAAAAGTGAGTTTTTCGAAAAACTGAACAATACTATATGTACTAGCTTTGCCTGTTGCAGAGGCAACCAAGGGGTTAAACACTACGCGATTTGACGTGTGAACGCGGATGAAGCGAAGAGTGTGTGTTAAATAAAATAGGTAGAGAAAAAAACGTCATTTGAATGTGGATAAAGCGAGGAGTGTCCGTCTACAAAGGGCACAGATAGTTGACAGCCCAATCGCGTACGCCTGCTCTCTGGCCGCTTCGGTCACCCGGTTCAAGGCGTTCGGTACGGGCCTTTTCTCGCAAAAGCAGGCCAAGTAGCTTCCTGCTCAAATTTTCACTGCGCCATTTGGGCTGTGCAGATCGATACGCGTAATTTGTTACCCGAAACGTATAGTTTACTGTCAAAAAGACTCTTCCCACAGTGCCACATTGGTCGTCGACACTTTTAAAACGGCCCAGGAGCTTACCGCTCAATTCAGTACTGAACCAATCCAGCCGCCCGACTCAGGGCGTTCAGTTTTTCATTTAATTTAAATTAGAAAAACCAATAGAGCCTAAAAGGGTCCTCGGATTTTATCGTTTAATTTTTTCAGTCAGCCCTTTGGATTGTGTAGGTCGAGACGCGTAATTTGATATCCATCTCGGGTACTGTAGGGTGTAATTTAAAAAAAAAATAATTTTGTGTTTTGGAAATTTTTGAATTTTCAAAAAAATGTTTTTTTGAATTTTGTAAATTTTTGAATTTTCAAAAAAAATTTTTTTTGAGTTTTGGAAATTTTTTAGTTTTGGAAAAAAAAATTTTTTTTTTGGAAATTTTTTGTTTTTGAAAAAAAAATTTTTTGGATTCTGAAAATTTTTTAATTATGGAAAAAAAAAATTTGGATTCTGGAAATTTTTTAATTTTGAAAAAAAACTTTTTTGGTTTCTGGAAATTTTTGAATTTTTAAAAAAAAAAATTTTGGTTTCTGGAAATTTTTTAATTGTGAAAAAAAAATTTTTTGGTTTCTGGAAATTTTTTAATTTTGGAAAAAAAAATTATTGGATTCTGGAAATTTTGTAATTTTGGAAAAAAAAAATTGTTGGATCTCGGAAATTTTTGAACTGAAAGTAATTTTTCAAAAAACGGCGCTATAAAAATGTATTATTCAGAAATTTTAGAGACTTAAACTAAACCCAACTGGGGATGCCGTAGTCTCACTGACTTCAGACGGCAGTAGTTGAGACTCTTGTGCGGTATTCACATTGAAATTTAATTTAAAATGTATGAACCCGTACAGTATTCAAAAGGTACCTACAACATTTGGCAAAAAAAAATTGGACGATCTTTATTTAAATTTACTCATTTCATTAAAAATGTTCAGAATAAATAGTATCCGAGTAGGACGTTGTCAAAAAAAAATTCGAGTGCAGCTTACCGTAGTTTTTCAAAAAACGGCGCTATAAAAATTTATTATTCAGAATTTTTCAGAAACTAAAACTAAACCCAACTGGGGACGCCGTAGTCGCACTGACTCCGGACGGCAGTAATTGGGACTCTTGTGCGGTTTTCACATTGAAATTAAATGTAAAATGTACGAACGATTAGTTCCCGTACAGTATTCAAAAGGTACCTACACCATTTCGCAAAAAAAAAATGGACCATCTTTATTTAAATTTACTCATTTTATTAGAAATGTTCAGAATATATAGTGTCCGAGTACGTTGTCAAAAAAAATTCGAGTGCAGTTTACACGCGGTAGAAGTGAAACTTTTCCAAAACAATCTCAACTAATGCTTGAAAAGTGAGGTCTGAGTAGCCCAGTAAATAAATGTACCCTCTGTAATATTTTACTCCTGCGTATTATGAGCTCCTGGTAGATTTTCAATATTGTACGTCACCCTTTTTGTCATTTTTTACGAAAACGGTCCTATAAAAATATAATTATCAAAATTATTGTGTACCTATTTTTATGAGGTGTTGCTCATCCAACGAATGGCTCCCTGAGCGGCAGTGCTAATGCCCGCCTCTAACGTTGAATAATTATCATAAAGAAGCAAAATACAAAAATAAGCGTTATGTAACTTTAATATTTAAAAAAAATAAATCCCTTAAATATCTAGGCTAAAGACGAAGGTAGCGCAACACGGCATAACAGCCCAAAAAATTATTACAAAAGAAATTATCCTTTCAACTTCAAATAATTTCATTACAAATTTCCAAAAAAAAAAACATACGCAATTCTTATTTGATGATTCCGAATTGTTATGTGCAGGTACCTACCTACTCAAAATAGGCATTCCAAAACCGAGCGCCTAGCAACACTCGATACGGAGATCTTTTTTCGTGAATTGAGCAAATTTCTTTCGATACAGACGAACCTGCCGATTTGAACGGATTGAAATAGAACTACAGGCGTGTTCGACAGACATTTGATTTTGTATTGCGTGAACGATCCGTACTTATATTCCGCACCGCTAGATGTCTCTGGATTGAAATCTTTAGTTGGCGGAGAGCTTTGCCCTACCGCCATTTGTAAAATTTCAGAATCCAGTGTTCCAAGGTGTGAGAAAATTTACTCAACCTGAATTTATTTGTAAGAAAATTAGGTGTTCTACTGGCCAGTAAAATTATGCACCCTCGAGAAA
Source organism: Glyphotaelius pellucidus (assembly GCA_936435175.1). NCBI lineage: Eukaryota > Metazoa > Arthropoda > Insecta > Trichoptera > Limnephilidae > Glyphotaelius > Glyphotaelius pellucidus. The sequence goes on along the minus strand of OW386548.1, from coordinate 6,443,141 downwards.
AATGCGAGTTTTGCGAAACGTCAGAAAATATCATTTTTCCGCGCGCTATTGTGTAACATTTTGAATGGTGACCGACATATTTGTCGATTTTAAAAGCTTCCTTAATTTCTATTCCTCCTATTTATTGAAAAACATCTCCACCAGAATGTGTTTTTTCGACGATATCTCGAACCGCGTGTCGTACCTTTTAAGTGTCATTTTTTAGCAGAATCGCCTTTAAAATAATATGAGTAAATTTCCAGCAAATTCGTTTTGTATGAGAATAGTGCTTAATTTTTCTCCGACTTTTTCGAAATGCGAACCTGTCGGCGGGAAATATAACCGGGCCGATTTCTTCGTCGATGAGAGATTCAGTCGGAGGTTCCAGTTATCGCCGCTGATTTTGCATCAGTTTTTACCGTTGACTTTTGGTGTTTCGGTTTCATGGTTTTTTTTTAGCTTCCTGTCTAGCGATTGTGGTCTCTGCGGTCGGTCAAACTCGAAGAGCGGAGAGGTCATTTTGGCGTGGGAGGCCCTGCACTGAATCGCATTTCAAGCGAAAGCGATCCTTAGGGTGGGCGAACTTAAGGGGCGGCAAGGTCGTCTTTTGCCTGTATGACCCATGTGAGTTTTTCGAAAAACTGTGCAATACTATATTAACTAGCTTTGCCTGTTGCAGAGGCAACCAAGGGGTTAAACACTACGCGATTTGACGTGTGAACGCGGATGAAGCGAAGAGTGTGTGTTAAATAAAATAGGTAGAGAAAAAAACGTCATTTGAATGTGGATAAAGCGAGGAGTGTCCGTCTACAAAGGGCACAGATAGTTGACAGCCCAATTGCGTACGCCTGCTCTCTGGCCGCTTCGGTCACCCGGTTCAAGGCGTTCGGTACGGGCCTTTTCTCGCAAAAGCAGGCTAAGTAGCTTCCTGCTCAAATTTTCACTGCGCCATTTGGGCTGTGCAGATCGATACGCGTAATTTGTTACCCGAAACGTATAGTTTACTGTCAAAAAGACTCTTCCCACAGTGCCACATTGGTCGTCGACACTTTTAAAACGGCCCAGGAGCTTACCGCTCAATTCAGTACTGAACCAATCCAGCCGCCCGACTCAGGGCGTTCAGTTTTTCATTTAATTTAAATTAGAAAAAACCAATAGAGCCTAAAAGGGTCCTCGGATTTTATCGTTCAATTTTTTCAGTCAGCCCTTTGGATTGTGTAGGTCGAGACGCGTAATTTGATATCCATCTCGGGTACTGTAGGGTGTAATTTAAAAAAAAAAAATTTTGGATTTTGGAAATTTTTGAATTTTAAATAAAAAAAAATTTGGATTTTGTAAATCTTTCAATTTTCAAAAAAAAATTTTTTGAGTTTTGGAAATTTTTTAATTTTGGAAAAAAAAACTTTTTTGGATTCTGAAAATTTTTTAATTTTGGAAAAAAAAAATTTGGATTCTGGAAATTTTTTAATTTTGAAAAAAAACTTTTTTGGTTTCTGGAAATTTTTGAATTTTGAAAAAAAAATTTTTGGTTTCTGGAAATTTTTTAAATTTGGAAAAAAAAAATTTCGGATTCTGGAAATTTTTTAATTTTGAAAAAAAAATTTTTTGGTTTCCGGAAATTTTTGAATTTTGAAAAAAAAAATTTTCGGTTTCTTGAAATTTTTTAAATGTGAAAAAAAAATTTTTTGGTTTGTGGAAATTTTTCAATTTTGGAAAAAAAAATTATTGGATTCTGGAAATTTTTTAATTTTGGAAAAAAAAAATTGTTGGATCTCGGAAATTTTTGAACTTATAACTGAAAGTAATTTTTCAAAAAACGGCGCTATAAAAATGTATTATTCAGAAATTTTAGAGACTTAAACTAAACCCAACTGGGGATGCCGTAGTCTCACTGACTCCAGACGGCAGTAGTTGAGACTCTTGTGCGGTATTCACATTGAAATTTAATTTAAAATGTATGAACCCGTACAGTATTCAAAAGGTACCTACAATATTTGGCAAAAAAAAATTGGACGATCTTTATTTAAATTTACTCATTTCATTAAAAATGTTCAGAATAAATAGTATCCGAGTAGGACGTTGTCAAAAAAAAATTCGAGTGCAGCTTACCGTAGTTTTTCAAAAAACGGCGCTATAAAAATTTATTATTCAGAATTTTTCAGAAACTAAAACTAAACCCAACTGGGGACGCCGTAGTCGCACTGACTCCGGACGGCAGTAATCGGGACTCTTGTGCGGTTTTCACATTGAAATTAAATGTAAAATGTACGAACGATTAGTTCCCGTACAGTATTCAAAAGGTACCTACACCATTTCGCAAAAAAAAAATGGACCATCTTTATTTGAATTTACTCATTTTATTAGAAATGTTCAGAATATATAGTGTCCGAGTACGTTGTCAAAAAAAATTCGAGTGCAGTTTACACGCGGTAGAAGTGAAACTTTTCCAAAACAATCTCAACTAATACTTGAAAAGTGAGGTCTGAGTAGCCCAGTAAATAAATGTACCCTCTGTAATATTTTACTCCTGCGTATTATGAGCTCCTGGTAGATTTTCAATATTGTACGTCACCCTTTTTGTCATTTTTTACAAAAACGGTCCTATAAAAATATAATTATCAAAATTATTGTGTACCTATTTTTATGAGGTGTTGCTCATCCAACGAATGGCTCCCTGAGCGGCAGTGCCAATGCCCGCCTCTAACGTTGAATAATTATCATAAAGAAGCAAAATACAAAAATAAGCGTTATGTAACTTTAATATTTAAAAAAAATAAATCCCTTAAATATCTAGGCTAAAGACGAAGGTAGCGCAACACGGCATAACAGCACAAAAAATTATTACAAAATAAATTATCCTTTCAACTTCAAATAATTTCATTACAAATTTCCAAAAAAAAAACATATGCAATTCTTATTTGATGATTCCGAATTGTTATGTGCAGGTACCTACCTACTCAAAATAGGCATTTCAAAACCGAGCGCCTAGCAACACTCGATACGGAGATCTTTTTTCGTGAATTGAGCAAATTTCTTTCGATACAGACGAACCTGCCGATTTGAACGGATTGAAATAGAACTACAGGCGTGTTCGACAGACATTTGATTTTGTATTGCGTGAACGATCCGTACTTATATTCCGCACCGCTAGATGTCTCTGGATTGAAATCTTTAGTTGGCGGAGAGCTTTGCCCTACCGCCATTTGTAAAATTTCAGAATCCAGTGTTACCAGGTGTGAGAAAATTTACCCAACCTGAATTTATTTGTAAGAAAATTAGGTGTTCTACTGGCCAGATAAATTATGCACCCTCGAGAAAAATGCGAGTTTTGCGAAACGTCAGAAAATATCATTTTTCCGCGCGCTATTGTGTAACATTTTGAATGGTGACCGACATATTTGTCGATTTTAAAAGCTTCCTTAACTTCTATTCTTCGTATTTATTGAAAAACATTTCCGCCATAATGCGACTTTTCGACGATAACTCGTACCGCGTGTCGTACCTTTAAAGTGTCATTTTTTAGCAGAATTGCCTTTAAAATAATATGAGTAAATTTCCAGCAAATTCGTTTTGTATGAGAATAGTGCTTAATTTTTCTCCGACTTTTTCGAAATGCGAACCTGTCGGCGGGAAATATAACCGGGCCGATTTCTTCGTCGATGAGAGATTCAGTTGGAGGTTCCAGTTATCGCCGCTGATTTTGCATCAGTTTTTACCGTTGACTTTTGGTGTTTCGGTTTCATGGTTTTTTTTTAGCTTCCTGTCTAGCGATTGTGGTCTCTGCGGTCGGTCAAACTCGAAGAGCGGAGAGGTCATTTTGGCGTGGGAGGCCCTGCACTGAATCGCATTTCAAGCGAAAGCGATCCTTAGGGTGGGCGAACTTAAGGGGCGGCAAGGTCGTCTTTTGCCTGTATGACCCATGTGAGTTTTTCGAAAAACTGTGCAATACTATATTAATAAAGAATGAACGCTAGCTGGGTTGGCATGTAAAGCGAATGAACCAAATTTTTGTCGTTGTTGAAAAGCGTATTATATTATTATAAGAAATGTACAGGCAATCATTTTTCAGAAGACACTTTTGTATGAATGTATTTGGTAATCCCACAGAATAAATAAGAACAATCCTTAATCCGTGGTGAACACCGATATTATTGAAAGTTTCAAAAAAGTTTTTCAAACTAATGTTAAACACCCACCCGCAGTTTCTTCTTTCCCACAAATACCCAAAGATATAGGGTGCCTAGCGACGTTTATCAATTATTTTGTTTACAAAAATTATAAATTGAAACGAAACACTGAACCAAATTGGATAATCCTTTTTTTTACCGCTGGTGGGCTCTGGCATTATAAAATTTAGGTGATACGCGAGCTTATTGAAAACTGAATGTACCTAGAATGAATGTATGGAATGCGGAAGGGGGGGGGGGTAATTGATAAGTGCAAGCGCTACAGTAATTTCCCCTAATGTCATGCGAGCGAAGCCGCGGGTAAACGCTAGTATTTATATAAAAATACATTTACAAAACCAGTTCAATAATAATTATAATTTGTTGTAAGCAAACTATTAACACAGATGAAGATTGCATTGCTTCAAGTGGGTGTTAAACTAATAATAAATCTGCGGTAATGCATGCTGCCATTAAAATAATTATTTTCGAATCTATTTACGGTTTTTAATGTGCCAATGAAATAAGCTTTAACACAACATTGTACATTAAGTACAAAATATACATTCAATTACAGATAAGTGGTAAAATAAACTGTGTTGCATCAGACACTTATAAATAAAAATTAAAAATCCAAGCATAAAACTCATCGCTATTTTTCAGTTTACAGAAAATGGTTTTAGGAAACCATTCATTACGGTTTTTCATATATTATATGCTTGAAATTTTGTTAGAGGGCACAGAGCCAAAACATATACTTTGAAGATACGACTTGTGTATTGAATTAGATTAATAGATGGTACATTTTTATTGTTTTAACTCTTACCTGGTTTGGAACTTCTTGGCACGGTCTCTGTTCTGTTTACCAGTGACATAACACTACCATAGAAACAAACAGATAAGATCAAAAAAAGCACCTTGAAATGCATTTTTAGGATTTTTTAAAAATATATTTTAAATAAATAGTTTAAATGTTTTTATCGAAACGCGTAAATAATAACTGAAATGTTACTCCAAAATTTCAAATATATATTATTACTTTTATCTACGAAACCGATAACCCGGCTGATAAATGGGACCAAATTATGGCGACACTTTCTTTTAATTAAATTATACTTAAATTATTGTAAAAATATTATTACAATTTGTAAAATCTATTTAGGTATATTAAATAAAGAATAGTGTCTCGGTGTGGGTTTTTAGTATGTCGGTTTATTTTTTAAACAGATTTTTATTTTTATTCCAAGGGTGAAAAAAATTTGCAAGCTTAACCTTCAATCAGGAGAAAGTTCACTGCCTACACGATATTGAGAAAAACTACCTCATCCCCTTTCCAAACCCTTAAAGCAGAATTTTGATATTTCTGTACGAAATTTTCAAAATAAATTTTAGTGAAAAAAAAATCAACAACTGTCAACATTTGAATTCGTAAACTCTCTGCAAAGCCCGGGCACTGCCGGGGACTTCAGCTAGTCACTTACACAAGAATAATAATAATATTTGGATGATTTATGTAGCGCCGTTTTTGTTAAAAATCACCTGAAGGGCGCTGTGGTTAGGTTAGGTTAGCTTAGGTTAGGTTAGGTAGAACCGTTCCCATTTCCTTAAAAATTATTGTAAGAAGTTTATTTACGTAAAACATTTAAAATTGTGAAATTATATTGTGTTCGGTATGTTGACTTACTCGTTTCAGAAAATTTATAAAATATTGCGTATTTTAACGATGTACATATATTTAATCTATTTTAAATTATAAATTTAGTGTTTTTTTCTTTATCCGTCACTGATAAAGTTAGCAAACGATAAGTTATTTTTTTATACACTGTATGTAAAATCATTTATTAATTGCGTAATAAAAAACGTGTCGACGGTCCCCAAGAACAATGTAGGATGTGCGATTTTGTAGTTTATTATTGGCTTACAAAGTAAGCCAATAATAAACTACAAAATAAATAAATAAGCGAAACGATTTTAAATTTTCAGCAGATCCGACCGTTGAGGAATTTGATGTGATGACTGGAAGAATTGAGAGATTTGATGACGTAACGAGTTTTGTGTAAAATCCCTTGTATGTCGAAATTGAATCAAGACGAAACTAATAATGAATAATCGCTTGGGAACACTTTTGCAAAACTTATTTTATCAGTACAAAATTCTATGGTTAAATTACGAGTTTAAAAACGGTGACCGGACAACCCGGAATGAAACCAACTCAGAACCATCTCAGATAAGTCATTTAGAGTGATTAACAAATATAGATAAAAAATTGGTTAAATAGGTTATGTTAGGTTAGGGTTATGGGCTAGTTTAAAATTATTTTTCTCATAGCTTTTAATGACTTTTCATGGAGGTGTTGAGTTGACTTTCTTCTCAGTTCGCATGGAACCTTTAAAAACATGTCTATATATTCTTCACAGAGACGAAGCATATCAGTGTTGTATCGGAATTTACCGGTGCAGGCCTTATTATGGTACAAAATTTTCACACACATCTGAGTCTGAATATACGAGGAAATTGGTGCATTAACATAATAAAGAATGAAGGAATGCTTGTACCAATGTATAAAAATAAATACGAATAGGAACCCTGTAGTGTAATGTGCCCAAAATATTTAACATGTTATCAAGTAATATAAAAAAATTGCGATTCATCAAATATATTCTGACACGAGCTGAGAAAATGGCTACCAAGTAGAGATGCTTTATACTAATTCATGTGTGCTTATAGTGACATTCTATATAGTTATATTATGATCAGTAATAATATTATTAATTTTACATTGTAATTGAACGGACATTGTAATTGAACATTAACATCCATAATCGTAAACGTTTTAAATGAACATTAACATCCTGTTGACAAACTACTTAGTTGCTGTTAAACGAGCTTTGAAGAACAATAAAAAATAATAATGAACAATAAAAATTACAAAATTAATTTTTTAAAATTAAGCGTAAGCAAAATGTGATTTCAGTTCTCAGACTCGTCTGTCTCCGTGTAAGAGTTCAAAAGTTATATCGGTAAATTCAGTTCTAAGTACCTACCAAAAAGTACAATACTTAAAGAAAATTTAATTTAAGTTAATTTTCACGTTCTGTGAAAGTTCTATTCAAATTCTGTTATTGTATCTATATAGACCTGTTGCTTCGTAAAACTGAAATGATCACAGAACTTGAATAGAACCTAAGTGATTTATTGGGTAAGATTTAATAATTTTAATTTTATCATTCATCATATTTGTGTAATAAATGGAGTAAAATATATTTTTAAATACTTATCCCAAATAATTGCCAAAGTTGCATCTAAAATCCCGAAAAACGTAATTCTTTGGAGGCCTTTATTTTATAACTTAAAATGCAAATAAATTAAGAAGCGGATATCCTTACTGGATATTTGCTACACCATTTGATCAAAACATATTTATCAGTTTGTTTGGGTACTTTGGCCTCAAATCCAAATAAAAGTGTTGTATGAACTTAACTCTTAACATGGCGTGACTCAAGGGTTATATATGTATAAATTCTCCTTAAAATGATTTTTTTCGTTTGATCTACATTCCCAAACCATCAAAGCGTCACTTTCTCAATCTTACTCGTTATGCTTACATCAGCCTGCATCATACATGATTTTACCTACGGGGTGGCCCAAGGGATTTCTTTACTACAGCATTCTGTCTACTTTCATCCTTCCTCTGCCAATTCCTTGCCTCGCTGCCATACGTTAGGGTAGATACCAGTTCTTCAATGTAGACTTGAGTGTGGGGTAAAGTCAATATTTGAAAAAGAGAAGTATGCGTATGAGAGGATCCACGAACATGGATTGTGCAAGTATTGTATACCAGGAAATCCTAACAGTCCATTTGCCCATATCCTTCCCAGCCTACTTTCTTAAATGGAGGATGCCATAATATACACTGCAACCCAGCATTTAGGATTATTCTGTAGAAATCACAAACATTTTTATAGATCAGAAGTGTAGGGACGCACCCTCTCTGCCTGTTATCATTTTATGTTCAGTTAATTAAATCAAAGTGATATTTGAATTAGCGTGGCGAAGTCCTGTTTTAGTTCGACCGATTTGCCATCTGTAAACGTATTTGTTCGTTTAATGGCCGTTGTAATGGTTCAGTACAAATTATTTACTAACTCATTCAAATTTTTTTCAACATTGTGGTGGGTACCTGCTTGAAAAAGTACCTGCCTGAAAAGGTAAGAAAAACGAATTGTTATTGAGATAGTGAGGCTTCTTTGAACAAATTGTAAAATTTCTCAAGTATTTGAAATCTTTAAAAAGTGTTATAAATTTATTTTTATTTTTTATAATTAAATAGATAGGTATTTGAGTAGGCACCTACTTTCAAATCTTTTGATTTCACACAACATTTTTAGTTTTGATTCGTTTAAGTTCTAGAAGTTATGTCGCATTACTACTGATGAACTGTTTATTATAAATACCAGACAATCTATAATTTCATAATAAATATTATTTCGGGGGTCAATTGTAGGGAAGCAAGTGTCGGGTCAACCTATTTTTCACAGAACTGCTAGTATAAAACATGTTAAAAGAATGTTTGTAGGTATTAGACATATTTATTTATATACAAAACTTCGTAAAAACGTATGCACTACGTTGCATGTTATCGTATGACGCATTAGCAAAAAGAAAACATTCCTTTACGGTATAGTAAGTGCAGAACGTAGAGCGGAATGCTGCGGGCTGGCTGCTATCTGGGATGGCATGTTGCTAGTTGGAACATAATGTACGAACATGCAATGTCTGAATCTACCCCCATTCAAGAAAAGCGAAAGAAAATGGTCTAAGATTACAAAGAAAATGGGGAAATGGAACTTCAGTGGAAAAACAAAGGAAATGTCTGGGATGGAAGTAGGAATGTACGATACAGCTACTCGGGTTACCGGGCTGTGGTACTATATTGATCCTTGCAGTAGTCTTCAACTCAAACCCCAAGGATGCATGCATACTTTTGTTTATATTGATACGCGATTGGGTGAATAAATAAACTAAATCACACGAGATAAAGGTTTTTTGTGGTGTGCATTTTTTGGTTTGATCGTCCGGATATCTTCGAAAATACTACTAATTTCGATTGTGGATCTTTTTTTTGCAACAGCTGCTAGGAGGCCCTGAGAAAAATAATTCCCCTCAGGGCCTATGTCATCTTTAGGGATGCTTTGTAGAGGTTTTGTTTTAAATGTTGGAGGGGAAGTTCTGGGAAGAAAAAGGTGTGAGGGGTGAATATGAATCCGGTTGTCATTATGTCCAGGAGAGACGGACGTATGAATCCAATTTATATGTAATTTATAAAAAATATGAAAAAATGGTGTTTATTTATTTCAGACACAATATTATTTACAGAACGTTATTTTGGTTAATGTATAACAAATTAAGATACAAATATAAATATCCCTAGACTAATGTGTCTACAGTAATAACATTTGCATATTCACAGACACACGAAAAACAATGTAAGTATTTTTTTACAAAACTTAAAAACTTAAATAGAAAATTTGAAATACATAATAGCTACAAAATATTTTAAGTGTTTATTAAAAAATAATAAAACAACAATAAAAAAAAATAAATTTTTTTTTCAGGTGCAAAAATCATGGAGATATTTCTTAAAGCAAGTCAAATTATTTACAAAAATATCTATTATAGTGTTTGATTTAGTGAGATCGTTGTATGATCGAGACATTCTAGATATGGGATTAAAGTATTCCGTATTATTGCTAAAAATTTCGGTCCAAAATATGTTAAATTTTCTAGTAGATTTGGGCCTGGCGTATAAATTGATTTCATTGACTAAGTTACTATCTACTAGATTATTCACAATTTTATAAAACATTAAAAGGTCATTTATATTACGTCTATTAACTAGACTCTCTAAATTGAAATGTGTAAGCTTTGTTCGTACCCGTCTGGAAAATGGTAGACACCTGATCGGTAAGACAAAATCCGTGTAAATTTTCTTTAGACTGATTCAAGTCTAGATACCTGTGTTCTATACAAAATTATTTTCTTGAATTATTTATTATATTTATTAATAAATTATTTATTATAAACAGTGGTTTAAAATTGAAGAATTCATAATATAATTCCATGGTTTTTCGCGGCCTTGCGCTAGTTAATAATGATAACGATTGTATTATTTCTTTATCACTTCGTGGTAAAATCAATGGTAACATAAACCGGTAACTATTACTTAGACTATTGCCTAATAGCTTACAGCTAAGAACAAAGATTAATAACAACTGGTGACTTACAACTAATACTTATCTAGCTAGCTGCTTTTTCTAGGGCTTTTACTAGTAAGGTGGTACTTTTACTGGTTCGGCTCGCAGGTTAGGCTCGTGTGTATATAAGCAGCTTAGCTGTCCTATAGTTTGGTAGGAAATCATATACTTGTGTTAGCTTGCGTACCAGTGGAAATAATAAGTGGAAATGAGGGAACATAAAGAAATAAATACATATCTTTCTACAGGGTTTTGTATTGTCCTTTAGTCAATTCCTCATTGCTGAGGATCGTGACTCCCACTCCAATTTCCATGGTGGATATGGCTCCTCCACTCTTCGCGGTTCAGCGCTGCATGGGTAGCTGCCAAGACCAACGTACGCAGTGATGCTTGTTCACTCATTTGTGACTTTCCTATGCTTCTCCTGCCTTCCACTTTGCCATTGATTATGAGTTACTCCAAGTTGAAGTCCCCAGTTTGGCGAGCAACATGTCCAAAGTATCTAAAAATACTTTGTAGGCAGATAGTTGAAAGCTTGTTGTGGATGCCTAGCCCTTCCATAATGGACACATTTGTTCGTCTGGCTGTCCATGAAATCCTGAGCATTTTTTTCAAGTACCACATTTCGAGGGCGTATATCTGTTTTCTTTCGCCGGATCTAAGTATCTATGTTTCCACACCGTATAAAAATATGGAGAGAATCAGCGCAAGCACTAGTATCATCTTAGTGGTCTTCTTATGCCTCTGTCCTTCCATACCTATTGCGTTTTACTCATGGCGTCTTTTGTCATGCAATCCTTCTTTTTACTTCACAATCTCCTTTATCATTTATAGACGAGTAAACGTTTTCAATATTCTAAAAAAATATGTAAGCTGGGTTTAAATAAAAACATTCTGTTCAAATCTATTCTCTATGAATTTTTGTTTATAAGGTATTGTAATTGTGTAAGGTTTATGGTTGAAGTTAGAAAATAGTACTTCAGTAATTCAAAACGCTTGTATATCAAAATAATAAGATTTACAACACCAAAATAAAATGTATTACTTTCAACAAGGTCAAGCCTAATTCCGTAAAGTGTAAATATGTTTTTAATTAAAAGCGAGTTATTTAATTAAAACCTTTATAAGCATCAATCAAATAGACACTTTCAAAACTGTCAAAAACCTTTATAGACACTCCTTAAAAATGTTGATAAAATTTTGAGGGTTTGTTAATTGAGTTCTACAAAGTAAAAATGGAAGGTTTTTCAAAAGAAAACTAAAAAAAAACTTCTTTAGACAACCTGGCTTTATATTAAAAGTTATACATTAATATTGTTGAAGTGTCGCAAGGGTTGTTACTTGTCGAAGTTGTAATTTTTAAAACAATTTTAATATGCGAGAGCTTTCCTTCTACACCTCATCAATCATCCCTTTCAGAGTGTAACTTGGTAAAGTATAACCTAGTAAATACCACCCCACCCTCCGCTGCTTCCCTCCCTTTGTTTGTATACAACCTACCCTTACGTTCGCAGGGCGAACGAAACTAGGTGGGCACTTTTCATGTCTGCTTTTATTTGAAACGGAGGTTCCGAGTTACGATACAGTCATTATTGTACGCACGGCAGGGAAACTTGTTCCATGAGGAAGGTGAGAGGTTAGAATGAAATGAAATGAAAACACGGAGGTTTATGGCCGAGCGAGAAGGTTGATTTATTTTTATCGTCTTGAAAATGTCCCAACATCATGCAATACTTAGAATATTAATCATACTTAATTGAAGAAAATTGTGCAAGATTAAGAAAGTGCTTTTCAACATTTATTTCAGTGTTAGAAAATAGGGGAATTATTTAAAAACGCTGATTACGATACGCAAGCAAAACCGCACCTAAGTATTCTAAAGGAAGTAGTAATTGAGTAAACATGTTGGGGTTTTAAGGCGAAAACATATATGGTGTGTATCGACCACCATAACACGGGCATGTACCTAGCATGGTGGTCGAAAAATCCACACATTATGTAAGCATGAAAGCAATGAATAAAGAAAAGAAAAATCAGAATGTAATTCACACACAGTAGAAGTGAAATCTTCAGAAAACTAAACTTCGAGAGAATGAAACGAATGCAAAGTATCAGAGGTCGAATAATTCCATGTTTCTTTATTATAATATTGTTACCAAGTTTAAAAATTAATTTACTTATTATTTTACGAAGCACCGCACAAAGAAGAGGCCGATAGTCTACGAATCACCGCACAAAGAGGATACCTCTTACTAGTAGAGGTGGTTCATGATAGACACTTGAAAAAAGAAAAGAATTGATAATATTTCAAGTTGAAATAACTGAAGCACTTTTCGTACAACCTATCCACATCAGAATATCAAATGTCACTTAAAATGTATCAATGATTGTTTCGGCATACACGTTCAATACGTCTAAAAGGCAAGCGGTGAAAAATAATGTTTTTGCCTTGCTTATTTTGATAGACCCTTTTCATCGAAATATCACCTGAGGGTGCTTTACAAATTTAATTAATACATATCCAAACTTTATTCCACCTTATTTAAGACTACAATGGTTTCATTCTGCTATGAAAATCTTCAGACTGGTACATTTTAAACTATTACTAAACGATTACGTTACATTAAAAATGTTGATTTCATTGATATATACATTTACTAGAGGCTAGAAATTAGTTAGTTTATTTAATATTGTTTCAGCGATCAAAATATTCGTGTCCATTAATTTCCAACAATTGCTTTAATAATGTTTATTTTATGTTTGTTTCTATTAAAGTTGCCGTTATTAATGTAACTTTCTAAGTACGCCTTGACTAATATAATTGAATACTAATTCACTCTGTGTAGATCCAAGTAAGTAGGTACCTAGCCACCTACTACCTTCATCCTTCAATTTGACAAACTTTTCCCACTCAAATTCTGCGAACTTTAATAACTCAATTCCCTAACACAGCCTTTCGGAGGATAAAATAATGGTAGAAATATTATTAGGTGATGGTGCATCTTAAAATAACGTAATTTCACCCAAGAATCTTTAAAAATAGATTTTTTTAAACGGTGTATTTCCCATTTTCATTGAGACTTCAACCTATTTTATTACAGCATTTGAATTCATCGTTTAACCATGGATATTAGATTAAAAATAATAGTTTATTCCAGAACGTCTGCAAGGGTAGTAAAACGCAATACATTCATATTTTGAAATAACAAAAAAAAATAAAAATAATAAGATAAAGTCACATAAAAACCAAACATGCGTAAAATGAAAACCAATAAGCATTGAAAATGTTGATAAAAGAAACTTAAAAATATTAAACACAAAAATGTTTGCAAGTAGTCGTACAATGGCTTACTATGTTAGTAGCCATTGTTCGACTCCCGTCTGCAAAGGTCCACCAGGGAGGACTCCATCCAGGCAACCAAGGAAGTTATGATAGAATTTTTCGATTGCTTCACATGCGGTGGCGGAGAAGTGCTCTAAAAATGTGCCCTCGTCTCTCCAGGAATATTTTCGTAGCGCTGCTGTATCTCGGTAGGCGAAATAATATTATTGTAAGCGACTTTTAGCTTACGCCGTGTGATTTACCCAGAGTTCTGGCATGTACAGCGAATAAGTGCAAAATAAAACGAGATGGTTCAATTAAGGACGGGTTGTTTCAAAAAATTTGATGACTTCATCAAATATTTGAAGTTAATTTTCAGGTTCTGTGTAAGTTCTTTTCGAGTTCTGTTTTTTTTAACATCATAGGCCAGCTGCTTCACTAAACTGAAATCATCACAGAACTTGAATAGAACTTACACAGAACGTGAAAATTAACATCAAATATTTGACGAATTCGTCAAATTTTTTGAAACAACCCATCCTAACAAACACACAATTACTTAATCAATCTTTACAAAAATATTGAATTCTGATGATTCCTTACAATATTATGCCCGCTTCAAGCTAAAATAAAGTTTGGTTTTGTTTTATTTATTTAGATATAAAGTTAATTTGTTTTATTATTACCATTATAAAATATGCAGGCCACATAATTTCAAATGTATTTACACAAATTCACCAGGCAACCCATCGTAGGGTTTTATCAACGTGAAATACATCTCGTTGTGTCCACATCTTCCACTCTGGAACGTGCCGCAAATATACTATTTATTATTTTAAATGAATAAATTGTGAAATAACACAAATTAATCAAATAAAATTTATTTGCGCACGCCGGGTTCGAACCCGTGACCTTCGGATTGTGAGTCGAGAGTCTTACCTCGGGACCACGGAGGCCGTCCACCGGTTCTTCGATCACTGCAAAGTGATACGTACAATGCATTTGACCAATGAATGCGATGCTACGTGAAAACGTTAATTTATGTAAATCCGTGATTCCTATCAATCTCAAAATTGAGATTGATAGGAATCACGGATAGGTAAGTAGTTGAAAATAAATTCGTGATTTTCTGTAGATTGTCCAAGGCGAAATTCAGCACTTTAAACAGATCGCCCAAATGAAGAAATTTTCTTTTACGTCATACTCAGCATAATAAAATTTAACACAATTCGAGTTTCTCAAGTCGTGTTCCTTTGAAATAAACTTAATGAAGAATTCCCCAGGTGCTTAATTAGTGAAATAATTGCTCACCTTTCCATATTTCCATTAATATTTACGCAGAGTTTTAGTGATTGCTAACTACGTTAAGAAATCTTACTGTACTGAAATTACTTCATTTTATATCAATTCATTTGAGAAGCAAATAACGTTGAATAATTTAGAATTTGTCAACAAACTTATTTTTTTCATTATTTTTCCAGTTCTTTCTTGTATTACTAGGACAATCCGAAAATATGTATTTTCATTTCAACGTAGATCATTCAAGCCTTTTGTTAAACAAACAGTGGGCATATAAAGCAAAATAAAATTTGTCTAAAGAGTTTGTAAAAAAAGTTTAAACAACAGTGTATAGTATAATAATAAGTGTATAATGTAATGATAAGTGTATATTACAAGTAAATGTCTTAATTAAATATCATATATTTTATAAATAAATGAGGCCCTGGCAACACCGTAGACTTCAGCTGGTTTAATATAAAATGGTTCCACGATAAATGTTATCAAAACAATCAACCCCTTGTTAAGATATCTAATATCAGTTTAAAAGGCTTTCACCGTTTCAGGGTGTATTCTCACCCCCTATCACATTTTCCAGCGATCTGACCCGGCGTTGAAAGTGTTACCATTGGTGGCACTCGACTTGAGTTAAGACGATGCTCAGATTCTGAGAGGTTCGAGTAGGGTTTAAGTATGCACTCAATTATTGGTTTTTTAAGAATACTCCGGAAAGATGATTTTCCCTGGACAAGTGGATTAGAGATGCGATTCTCGAAATAACACAAACCTGTGGTGTATTTTCCATGATCTGTGAGCAATTACAATTTATATCTTCTGAATTTTATAGGGTAAAAAACCCATACCAATCCAGAGATTTTTTTTTTAATGTGAATACTGAACAAGATTCTCATCTGTTCGAAACTAATGGGATTTCGGCATGCCCAATAAATTTAGTGTATATCGTAAGGCTGAGGGAGTGGAGAAGAAAAGGAGATGGCAAACATAAAGGTTGGGAAGCTGTACACATACCTTTTTTTTTAGCTCCACACAGGAGACCCTGAATAAAATAATTTTTTTAAGGCCTATGTTATCATAGGGAATGCCGTGTAGAGAGTTTTTTAAAGAAAGGAAGGAGAAGAAGTTCTAGGAAAGAAATAGGTATGAGGAGTGGGAAGGAATCTGGGGGTCAGTACGTCCAGGAGTGACGGAAGTATGAATCCATCCCTTCAATTGCGGTCCAAGGTGATGGGTTGAGAGATTTGGGCTGGAGAGGTCAAAAGACCTCCCTCAACCAGTCTCTCTCGATCTGGTCCGCCACACCGAAGGTGGGCAGATGCATCGGCCGCCAGGATCTGAACAAACCTAACCCTATTATGGCTGAACAACCTTAAAACATTAATAAAGTTAAATTTTACCAACTGGTATCCCTGACAGTCGCTCTCCGGTCCAGTACATGATATTGCAAATTCATTCCGGTTCCCGCGTCCGCTAGTTCGGCTGTTACATTCCCTCTCGTGTCACCCTCTAGTTGTTACGATTCTAATTTTGCATCAATTTTATTATAAAATATAACGTTACTTGGAAATATATTTGACCCGCATAATCAACATTGGCAAAATTCCCCTACACACGCATCTTTGTTTACAGTGCTCGGAAAGGCCGTAAGCTGCAAATCCAAATCAGGACAAAAATACGTAATTAACCAGGTATGTTTTTAGGTTTTCACGGCCAAAAAGTATTTTTGTTATTGTTTTTGGGGTGTTATGCCGTGTTTCGCTACCTCCTTCTTTAGCCAACGTTTTGGACAGCGTTACAGTGTCCATCATGCCTGATGATGGACACTGTAACGCTGTCCGAAACGTTGGCTCAAGAAGGAGGTAGCGAAACACGGCATAACACCCCAAAAAAAAAAAAATTAACCACTTTTCAAAACCATCAACCTGGGCACCCCTGCTAAGTTAGCAAACGTAGCGAACCACTTTGGGTAACCTACAGCGGAGGCGTTGGTTGTCCATTTATTGAGTAAATGGTCCCGGCGGCTCCTCCCAAAATTAACCTACCATAATCTGCCAAGTATATTTTTTATATTCATAAATTATCATCAATTTTTATCGCCTATCGACTTTTTGCATTGTTTTATCGTCAAACTTATAACATGATTTTTACGTTTCACTGTCAAACTTTTGAAGATTATGTAACTATCCAACTTTTATGTCATCATCAAACTCTTCACTACTATCGTATTTCAGAAGTATAACTTTAGTATCGATCTATTTAACTATCTTTTTAACATCTATTTTTCAAACTACGATTTTAATATCTAAGTATTCATCAAAAAGTCACAATTTAACTATTATATTTTAATCTAACTTTTACATTACCATCAAACGTAGAATCATCGTCATTTGCAATGATTTTTTTTCTAAAAATGAATTAATTTAAAATTCGTAGCGGTCTATTTTTCACACTTTTTGACTTGGTTTTCATTGTTGTTTTTCGTGGAATTTTTTTTTGTGTGACTACTTCACAAGAGTCCCAACTGCTCTCGTCTGGAATCAGTGAAATTATGGCATTCTCGATTGGGGTGTTATGAGGCTGAAGAGTAAGGTGGAGAAATACCTAGCTATTCAGATCTGGTCATCAAACACGACTTAAGACATTTCAAGCAACGTTGCAATTCTGAATTGTAATCTTACACCAGGGGGATACTGGGAGTTTTTTCCATTCTTGAACGTGCCGCAAATATACCTTATTTAATTTTCATGATTATCATTCCTTCCTCTCTTCAAAAAGACCCTCCACACAGCATCCCAGAACACAGGACCTCCTGTGTGGATTTAATGTAAAAAAAAAAATTGTGGAAACAAAAATCAATCAAATAAAATTAATCTGCACACGCCGGGATCTGATCCCGCGACCTCCGGAACGCTAGTCAAAATTCTTGTCACCTGTCCATGGAAGCCGTAAATTCCCTTTACCACAAATGATTAACAATGGAATCGAAGGTTAAAAATTTTAAAAATTAAAAATATTGGATTGGTTTTGTTCATTGACGATATTTTTTGCTCTTTCAACTCGCGATAAGTCAAATGATGTAGTAACTCAATAAAAATTTTGTCACCAGTTTGACATTTGTAAATTTGGAGGGTGTAATTTGACCGATAACGTCACAAGTCCTCCCGTTAAGCCCGGCTTGTCACGTGGTCGCATTCGTATGAACGGAGGTGTAATCCAATTAGCAAACCGTGACTGGCACAATGCACAACACGCCTACAGCTGTCGTAATATTCCACCTAGAATTATGAAAAAACATACAAGACAAGTCAAAAAGTGGCTGTGACTCATGACTTCTTTCTTGGTACTAAACACAGTACTTAGCTATTTAGGTGAGCTTCAATCAAAGTGAGTGTCAATTTCATTTATGGCCAAATAAATCGTGTGAACGTAATTTATATATGTACATCTGAAGGTCTAGCACATGGAAATCGAAAATTTTACAAAATCGAATCGAGAAGCGTAACTTCCGATGCTTTTATATCGATATGACGAGTACGGTTTCACCGTTGACAGCCGAACCGATATTGACAGGAAATAAATAAGAAATCGATATACGCTGGCAAACACTAAGGGGGTGTTTTCTATGAATTAACATAAAAAAAACGTTAAATAATTACGTAAAAGTGGAATTCAAATACTTCCTAAATATGCATTGGCAGACCGCATTTACTTTTAGTCACTAAAAAGAGAACTAATTAGTTAATGAGGTCTTTTTTTCACAACTTATGTGAACAACTTTCGGTTCTCCAAGTCAGAAACAATGTAGCGACATTGGCCCGAATGGATTTAACTCAATGCGTGTTTGCCTTATTTCAATTCTAAGAACTTCGTTAGTTCAACTCCGTTCATTTATAAGCCAGTAATTTTGCATTAACAGAAATATGTGTATATTGACAGTTTTGTGATCATTAACGGATGCCGCGAAAATTTATTAATCGTTAGCCGGAATATCACTCATCAATTGTTGACCGTTTTCGCAAATATTGGTAACTGACCATAGATGAGGGATATAGGGATTTATCGATCGTCCGTCCGTCCGTCCGACCCCGAGACGCTGTCTTCGCTACAATCTCGGATGACAAGCAATTGAATTCGTTATGATTTTCTGTGGCACGTTTAGTCAAATATTAAAACTCCATTGACATACTGGTACACAACTTGGTAACGCCTTAAAGTTATCTTTCTGGAACTTTTCTTCCCATTTAGAACCAAACTTTAAAACAAAAATCGGCTTCACCTTTGTCCGATGAAGTCAGCTACCTTTTAAACCTTTACCTGGGTTATAACTTGGACGTCGAACGTTTTCATTTTATCTTGAGCATTTTTACCAAAATATTTCATCTGTACGCTTGACCTACCATTCTAATGATTTAATCTGAAAAAACATATTGATCGTGAAAAAATATATTTAGGACCCAAGATTTCTTATTTTTTCTTCATTCTGCAAAAATTTCATTAATTATTTTCCTTACCAAAAAAAATACAAGTGTACAGTTCACACGCGGTAGAAATGAAACCTTCAGAAAATTAAAGTAGACAAGATTGAAGACGCTATGAAGCACCGCACAAAGAGAAGACCGATTATTCTATCTCATTCTCTCACAGGCTAAATCTTGTAGACGTATGTGTTTGTCTCTTTTAGTGTCGCTTTTTCGTTTCACCGAGTTTCAAATCACAACGGTGCCAAAGAAGTTTTCATTTAAAAAATCGAGTGCAGCTCACACGCGGTAGAAGTGAAACCTTCACCCGCACGATCTTAATCAATAGGAGTCTTGAAAAGTGAGCTCATAATCAAAGCGGCCTACGGCCAATTCGTTGGTACCTACTTTTTTTTTTTCAATTATTTCTGGTTTTTACCCTTCAAGGGTGTTCTAGACCATAATTTAAAATTATCTACTGTTCGTAGGTAAGATTTCATTCTATCTCATTCTCTCGCAGGCTAAATCCTGTAGATGTACGTGTTTGTCTCTTTTTAGTGTCGTTTCCGTTTCATCGAGTTTCAAATCACAACCTCATTAAAGAAGTTTTACTTCAATAAATTATGTGTGTACCGGCACAAGAGTCCCAAATGCTCCCAACCGCCTGAAGCCAGTGTTATGTTATGATATGCTATGATTCACAACTTGTTAA
Organism: Glyphotaelius pellucidus; assembly: GCA_936435175.1. Classification (NCBI taxonomy): domain Eukaryota; kingdom Metazoa; phylum Arthropoda; class Insecta; order Trichoptera; family Limnephilidae; genus Glyphotaelius; species Glyphotaelius pellucidus. The sequence continues at coordinate 6,422,955 of OW386548.1, read as the reverse complement.
GCTGAAGGTAGTGGGGAGGGGAAGGAGATGGGGAAGAGGAATGAAACACCTGGCTGTCTGGTCACCAAACACGGTTAAAGCTATTTCAAGCAACTTTTCATTTCTGAATAATGGTCTTACACGAGGATGATATTGAGACTGGAAAGTTTCTAATATACCTTAAATTGTTTTTTAAAGGATTAAATTGTGAAATAACACAATCAATTAAAATCTACTTGTGCACGCCGGAATTAGAGATCCTTACCCCTCGACCACAAATACCGTTTTGTAATGACTTGAGTGAGTGCATGAGTTGTGGTGACCACGCTAGTATAGCTCTTTAAATCCCCAGGGACAATGTGTTTTTGGATAATTCGACCGGTCAGTGGCAGTGTTGGTATCGCGTTTGGATCCCATCCAGGCGTTGCATGTTCAATTCCTCGGCTGGCTAAGCCCTCCGACACAACACAAGCATCATTTTCCGCTTACTCTGGTGGTTGTAGGGGATTTTGAATATTGTCTAGTTATTCGTAACCCCGCAATTTGTCTTTCTTTTGAATTTTGTTTTTAAATGCGAAAATCCAAATACAGGGGAACGTTTTGAAAGAAATGTGGAAGTTAAGATTACCTAGGAACTAAACACAGCTGTTATAACCGCTATTAGAAACGCCTCAATGTGATATTTGTCCGGTCGTATTCCGTGTCCAAAATGTTAAAATTTCGGAAAGCAGGAATCTTGGGTAGCACAAAATATGAACCTCCAGAGGATTAAAAACATATTTTCCCCACCTTTATAAGGAAAAGGGTGGAAATAATTAAATAAACATTATTTTTCTCTTTTCAATTTATTCATCATATCGTTTGATAAAATGTATCGATAAGCGAGCGATGAATATTGATATTCCCGCGAGTTATTATGAGCCATCGGTAATAATGTCCCCATTAAACATTATATAATATTATGTAGGCTACCCCCCGACGACTAAAGGGGTATTAATATCACTTGACAAGTTCATTTCCGTGTCGAGGGTTGATAAGATGCAGTACTATAGCGCCTATTACTTTAAATAACTGATCGTCTAATCGCAAGACGCATTAAGTGGAAAATCGTGTTATCACAGAGCCTTTTTTCGCGATAAATGTAGAGCACTTTGCAAGAAGTTTTAATACATACATAATTGATCTGATTGTATTAGATAATATTTTCCCTGCTCTGAGAAGAAAATATCAAACGGAAATAATCACAGAGGTTTGCAAACCGTTTTATGTAGCAAACGCTGAGTTCGCAATTTCAAATCGTATGAAAATTAAAGGGTTGTTTAAAAGCTCAAAGAGTTTTAACCTTTCTCACCGCTCATGATTTTTTTTTTCTTTGAAATGAAAACTGATTGTAAATTAATATCTACCCAATTTATTACTGATGAATGTCTTCACAATATTTGCCTCGCGAAACATATCAGTGATTTAATTTTGATTGTAATTGTAGCTTGGGTCTACCTTTGAAATATTAGTTTCAAAATGATTGATTTTTGTTATATGAATTTCTCCTTAAGGGAAATTATTTTTCTCGGGTCATCTTTGGGAATCCACCCTCCCACTGCAAGGCGATATCCCGAGAGGTTCCTCTGACGAGGTCAAAAGGTCGCCTTCAACCAGCCTCTCCTGATCCGGCCCGCTAAGCAGTTGGTGGGCAGATTGGTGGGCAAAGTTAGCTTCTCAAAAACTGGGCGTACTGTATAGGGCCCGCAGATACTTTAATAGTACACGACTGCTAACCCTGTATAAATTGCAAGTACGCCCCACGGTTGAATTTAGCAGCCACCTCTGGTCTGGAGCTCCAAAATACTTGAAAAATACCCTCGACTCTGTGCAGAAACGGGCGGTCCGTTTGATAGATTCTCCCATCTTAACGAATGGATTGCAATCTTTAAAGCACAGGCGTCGGGTGGGAATGCTATCCATGTTCTACCGGTATTTCAATGGAAGATGCTCTGAGGAACTAGCGTCATTGATCCCTTTGGCACCGGTGCATAGTCGGGAGACACGCCAAACGCGCGCCCAACATATGTACACGGTTGACATTAGTCACATGAGAATGGGTCGTTTTTTCGACTCGTTCTTGAGTTCAACCCGAACCTTAGCTCTTTGAACCAGGGCATCCCTGCTAAATGTAGCAATCAAGTTGGGGTGAAATATGGCAATGGTATCCAATAAATAGTTCCCGGGCGGCTTTTTTAAAATTGCTTGCTTAAAATTCTAAACAGGAAAAAATAAGTATTCATCTCTATTTACCCATATCGTGATTTTTCAAGGGCTTCAGCCAGTTCATAAAAAAAATATTTCTACAAGAAAAATCTTTAAACATTTTTTATTTGGTTTTTTATAAGCAAATACATAAAAAAAATATAGTTCACTAGTTATTCTGCGACACGACTTGACCTAGTGCCACCACAAATCACAGGGGCTATATTATGAGCTAATAAAATGCTTTTCTACACAATTAGCCAAGCTGGAAACTTCGTGGTATTACCGTGTTGCAAATGAAGACTAGGTTGTCAGAAATATTCACTGATTTCTTTATTCCTTTGAAATGGGGTGCCATTAGCAAGGAATAATTATTACTGTTGAGTATTGCAAGAACTTTTTAAATCGCGTCATGGCCAAAAGTCATGCGACGTTCTCCGTCGCTCAAAATTTTGAAATTTCCGAATATATCTAAACACGACATTCGAGCATTAGTCTGCAGGCCATAAACCAAATGGCAGGACATTACATTTCTGATATGTTCCATCAGCCAATTTATTGACAATTTTGGAGTAGATTTTGATTGGTTCGGCGTTGCGACGATTTATTGTCTTAGTATCTATTTGATAGTTGAAATGTTGCCATCTTGGTGTTTACCAATCTTATTTGGAGGAAAAATCGTCGCCCGAGAGTTGTAGTCAGGCATCCCACAAAACGTAGTTTTAAGATATTGAGTGGTAAAACCATGCGCGATCGTGTGAGAAATGTGGAGTTTGCAAATGATGCAAGCGTAATGAGTGAGATAAAGAAAGGGACGTTCTGATGATTTGGGAATATAAAGCGAATGAACGAAGAAAAATAAGGAAAATGGTTGTCATATAATGATTTTCCAAATATAATACTATTTACATTTTTACCGAAAACCAACAGACTGATTAATTTGACCGATAATTTTCATATATATACCTTAACACTAATTACTCAATTTATTCACAATTTTTTAATTTTTTTTTTTTTTATTAACGACTATATAAAATAATTGTATTTACAAAATGTAATGATAAATTTAATGTAAAAATATTGTTTTTCTTAGTCCTCCTCACTAGGGGTCCTGTGCCAAGGCGGACTAAAATTATTTAAATATATTTTATTTGTCTTCTTTGTCGTTTTTAGTGAAACCATTAGGGTTTTTTCATTGACCTGTTTCAGCCATATTTTTATTCTTGTTTTGTATTCATTAGAATTTTTTATTAGTTTTATGTCTTGGTGAAGGATGTTATGAAGTTTTGTTGCAAAGTGTGTGAAGTTTCTTTGTCCGAATGTGGTTTTGTAACTTGGAATGTTTTTTATATCATTTTTATTCGACCTAGTGTAATGCACACACGGTCTAGCAGAGGATTTAGTATTTATTTTCCTAGAATTCCTAGAATTCATCGCCTTGCGAACAAACATTGTGAACATAGATTTATTTGGTGTTGACAGTTTTGCAAGTTTCAAAAGGCTGCTAAATTCTATTTTATCTTCAAATAAAAAAGGCAGCCAATTTCTATTCTATTTTCAAATAAAAAAGGCAGTTCTTCTATTAAACTTCTATTCTATCTTCTCATATCTAAATAAGTAAAACTATTTCCTTCTTTTTTTAATATTCGATATCTTACGAGCATCACATATCTTTACTTTATTGTTCGTAACACTAACAAATATTATAGATTTTATACATTATACTTTGTTTTATGCCATGTTTTATTACTTAAATTATATATATTGTTTTATTTATTAGTACATACAACCATGTTAATTATCAAGTTGTACTTAAATACTGTAATTTATTGTAAAATTTTAATGTAAAAGCTCACTGGGGCGATGATAAATAAATATATTCTGATGCTACTTTGTTGCTAATAAAATATGTATTTGGACAAATTGTCCAATATTTTTAACATCTCAGATACTGAAATTTTTTTAAAGTAAAATTTCATTTTATAAGCAGTATGTAGTAATTTTATTTATTTCTAAATATGTTTTAATAAAAAGACTAGCTTCCCAGTTTATTTCTCTGCTAACTGGGTAATTAAAATGGTTAATTAATGCTATGTAAAATATTTGATAATTAGGGAGGCGGATATGGGTACCGCCTTGGACAACCAACACCCCTTCCACAGGTCACTCCAAGTGGTTCGCTACGTTTGATGACTTAGCAGTGGTGTCCAGTTTCATGGGGTTTTGGTTTGGCGACGGATGTGTCTGTCCACCAACGGCGTGGCAGGCCGGATCGGGAGAGCCTGGCCAAGGGAGACCTTTTGATCTCTCCTGCAGGACTCTTTCTGAACATCGCCTTGCACCGCAGTGGGACGGTTAGATTTATACGTCCATCACTCCTGGACACAATGACTACCAGATTTCTTCCCACTCTTCATACTTTTTTCCTTCCCAGAAGTTCCTCTCTTAACTTTTCTAAAAAAACCTCCAAACAGCATCCCCAAAATTAACATTGGGCCTTAAAGGAATTATTTTCCTCGGGGCCTTTTACGTAGAGCTACGATAAAAAAATTTATTCAGTACATTTACTTTATAATTTCCAATATTTTTGACATTTTTTTTATTTAATCATTGCCACATTCTCATAATAAATTTCTTTCTTTCTTGTATAATAGATAATATCTTGAATTATTTTTGACGACCCCATAAAATAATGTTGATCTCTCAACAGTCATAACAAAATATAATCATGTCGTTCATTTTTCTAATAAAATAAAGCTTCATAAACGGAGAATCAAATAAAATATATTACTAGATGTACCAAGAAACGATTTCACAATATAAAACTAGTTATTTATAGTTTTTGTGTGAGTAATTAATAAGTTGAAGGTTAAATAATAAAAGAACTATAAGTATTTCCAATGTGGCTGCTAGTACAACCCGCCGTTTGATTGGCTGCTGTCCTGGCCAATCACGTGACATTCCACGGCTTGATTAAGTGCCGAGGAATTCCGTGACTTGTTGGATTTTTACGGTGGGGCATGACTTTCCTTCATGACCTGCACAGATATTAAACCTTATATCGGGAAAGAAAGCTACCGTGAGTTATGTGACTTTGGCTTTTATTATTGTGTTATTTGTTCTAGACTCGTGGGATACAGTTCAATATATATTATATTGAACGAGTAGATCTTGGTGATTTTTTTAAAATATTGCTGACATTTTATACGAGTATTTCAATTTTCGTGTTGTTTTTTTGCTTTGATTGCAATGGCGGTGCGTAATTTCCATTAACATTCAGTTTAAATATAAGTTTTATTTCGTCTTCTAATTCAGCCTTTTGGTGTCCACGTTTAGAAAATGTCCATTGTGTCTCCTGCTTTGCCAATTCAAGAATTGGAATCTCATTCATCCAAATCCAGGGGTTCTTTTCAAGGCGTCAGCCCATCATTATATGGGCAACCTTTGTTTATTTTTACAATTAAAATATGCGATTGGATTTTGTTTTAATCAGCAAAAGAATTTAAATTACAATTCAAATTCTTTATTCCGTAATAGAGATATCCTAATAGTATTTAAATTCTTTTTAATTATTAAAGAACAATTTGATTTTCACATCTCAATCATTAACATCTATTACTACCAATTCCCATATTTTTTCGGCTGTTATTTTTTTTACATTAGCTCCACACAGGAGGCTCTGAGGAAAATAATTCCCCCCATGAACTACGTCATATTTGGGGATGCTGTGCGGAGGGTCTTTTAGGGAAAGGAAGGAGGTGAAGTTCTAGGAAGAACAAAGGCATGAGGCAAAGTTTGGAAACTGGGGGTCAGTGTCTCCACGAGTGACAGATGTATGAAACCATCATCCCTCCCGCTGTGGTGCAACGCGATGTTTCGAGAGAGTCCTGCTGGAGAAATCAAAAGGTCTCTCTTAACCATGATTAATCTGATTCGGCATGCCACGTAGTTGATGAGTAGACGCATCCACCGCCAAGACCATGATAAACCTCATCCCATGAACCCAGGCACCCCTATTTTTTTTTTTACAGTTACTACCGCACAAGAGTCCCAACTGCTCCCGTCTGGGGCCAGTGAGACTATGGCATCCCCAATCGGGGTATGTTGTGAGGCTGAAGGTAGAGGGGAGAGGAAGGAGATAGGGAAGAGGAAGGTGGGGAAGTAACTGGCTATTAAGTCACCTACGTAGCGAACAGGGGTAACCTATGATGGAGGTGTTGGTTATCCAATAAATCCCCACACCCACCCACACCCGCCTCCCAAATTGTTGTATAATTACAAAGTTCTATCTGATTTTTGTATCCGAGAGTGTCTCGGATATAAATTTTGTAAAATAAGAACGTAATTTGAAAAAAAAACCTTTTTTAGAATGTAAGTAGGTATATTAAATGAAAACGCTTTTCTTTCCCCATATTCGTATATAAGCAAGTTGTGGTAGGAAATTAAAACATTGAGCCGTTTTGTACTTATTTTCTTGTTGTCTCACTGAGTTTACCTTCAGCAAACAACACCTGCTCGTGGTCTCTATTCTCTACTAATTTCACAAACAACCCTCTTGCCCTAGAGAAGAACAAATAATTTAATTTCCTCCGGATGAACTTTGAAAATCTCCACCCAACTCGAAGAAACGTGTAATGAATGGAATAGTTAGGACGATCTAACGAGTGCTTAAATCTTGGGAGAATATTACGAAGGTAACATGGCGAAAACTGGGACATTACGAACACAGAGAAATTACGAACGTGGAATCGCCTACGTGGCTTAATTCCTCTCCCACCTCTTGTAAATTAACCCACTAATTTTCTAGTGTAATTAAAATGTAGCGTTGCCTTATAATTAACACTGTAAACACTGGGAATGCTGGAGTGGAAAGCGAATGTACACAGGTATCTAATCTGCTACATAGGTACACCTTTGAACGTTTAGGAAGTGACATCTTTCTCCTTGTTTCTGCTAGAAAAATATTCTAAAATACCGTATTGTATTTCCATTAATTCAGTTTCCAACGTTTTGAGTAACAACATTACAGCATTCACCATCAGATCGGACGTGTAGTGAAGATAGTTATTTGTGGTTATCACTTTGTGGTTTGACACATTATTAATTGAAATAACACAATAACTTTGTTTGTATTCACGATTTATTTATTTAATTTTTTTACTACCGACGGGTTTCGCTTAACACAAGCATCTTCATCTGACTGGTACACATTTTTCAGTCTTTCATGAATGCGAATGGGCGTTTCACCTTCTACAGTCAAGAATCAATCACAGAACGCTGTCTATTACGAACATCTATGTCGGACATTTTGCAAGCAACTGTAGTGCTGCCACCTGTTGACGTAAAAAGTTACCATTGCAGTACATTGTAGAATAAGGTTTGAGGAATAGCATCAAATTCAAAATTTTCACCTAACTAACGTTATTTAAGTAGAAAAAAAACAGGAGGCATTACTTTTTGACTGGCCCTCGTAGTTTTTTTTTTAATAGTTGTGTAAAAAAGGTTGATTTTGTCATCTAATTTACAATATTGTTATATTGATTGTTTTTCGACACTCGAAGCTTTATTTCATCTTTTGTTACTTTATCTTAAGTGGCAATACATAATAACATAAATAAGGTTTTTTTATTAATTAAAACACTGTGTTTTTAATAAAAAGGATTTTGTTTAAATATTTCAATTATTGATAAATTTCATTATCACTTAACCCAAATAACACACAATATTACCATTTCAACCAACTACAATAAAATGTCATTATGCTATAAACCTAGCGTCGGTAATGTAGTTTTAGTGATTTGTTTTTCTAATTTCATTATTTTCATAATCTATTTTATTTTATGTCGAAACAAAAATCAATCTGGGCAAAAAATCAAATAATAATTAGAACCACATTAAAAATAATAATTGCTACTTTCGAGCACTAATTTTGCAAACGACAAGTTTCCAATTAATTGAATGGAGTATTCAGTTTCAAGTTACAAACATTATCCAGGATAAGACGAGATGTTCATAGAGTATTTAGGCCAAACGGAATGAAATGTTTAATGACCTCTGAACTTACGTGTTGTCCGGGCATGCAAACTCGTTCATCCAGTTAAACCCAAATAGCCGAGCTCTTAAAGTTTACTCAAGTTACCGTCGAGACCAAAATCCATCAAGTTCATTTAATAACATTAATATTGAAACGACGATAGAAGTTTATAAACTTCATATCATCATTAATAGGGTAGACGTGTTAACATTCACACTTCCTGGTAGTCTGCTATGTTGGGGTGTTAAGAACCATTATTATGGGCCACCGGTGTACATCAGACTTTTACGATTCACAAGTAAAAATATACAAGAATTTATACATCATTTATACATCTTCGACACATTTAAAGCCAAATTAATCCATCGCTTATTAGATGTAAATAATGAATGAGAAATCATTATATTTTATTTCGATTTTCTTTTGTTTGTTTTTATTCTAAATGCTAACAATGAGTAATTTAGTCAAAATTTGATTTTTTAATGTTTTTGCTGCTCGTAGGTTCATGAATTGTACCTACGAATAATCTAGAGTTATCCATGTGGATTGAGCATTATTTATATTCTTTTTTATTATATTGAGTTTGTGCTTCATTTATATATTTTGTAATCTTCTTTATTTATGTTATACTCTTGTTTTAACAGAAATTTGTATTATTATTTATCATTTTAACTTTATGAGTAAAACCTCAAACTGTAATATTTAATTAAAATGAAGACATTATGAGCGAAACTCAATCGAAAATCAGGAAACAGAAAAATCAGAAAAAGATATTGGCACCTCTGGGACTCGAACCCAGGACCTCCCTACTTTCCGGGTTGGGCTAGGATAAGAGCGCCCAACCCGGAAATTAGGGAGGTCCTGGGTTCGAGTCCCAGAGGTGCCAATATCTTTTTCTGATTTTTCTGTTTCCAGAAATTTGTATGTTATATGTAAAAGCCCAGTAGGGCGTCAATAAATAAGTAAATAAATAAGAATGTGTAATTTTGTGTGTGCCTTGATGTTGGATACTGCTGATTATCCAAAATGTTGGTTCAAGAAGTAGAAGGGAATGAGGGGCAAAACGAATAAATATTCATAAAACACACAAATTGGGAGGGGAGTGTGTTTACCGCCGCTCTGGGAATTCAGTGGATAAACAACACCTCTAATCTGGTCACCCCAAGTGGTTCGCTACGTTCGGTGTCTTTGCAGGGATGCCCGGGTTCATGGAGTGAGGTTTGTCTAGGTCTTGGCGACGGATGCGTCTACACACCAGCTGCGTGGCGAGCCGAACCGGGAGAAACTGGTTGAGGGAGACTCTTTCACATCTCAGCCGGAATCTCTCAACCTAATACATAGATAGCCAATGCCAAGCCAATGCCAAGCTATGTAGATAGCCAATTTTAAAAGTTACACAATTTTTATAGCTTTATAAAGATTTTGACAAATGGCTCCATTTAAGCACTACTATTGTGTACAAAACTGCTTATGAATTACATACAGCCTCAGACGCACTTGTAATGATTAAATATTAAAAACTAAACGAGACGTTTTGGTGTTTGTTGGAATTATGTGATATTAGGAAAAACAGACATGCAAAGAAAAAGTAATAACCAACCACTTACCTCTGCATCTCTGAGAAGGAGCACACGATACAACCACAATGTAGTATATATTTCCATCGCAAAAACTCGTGGTAATTATCGCCTAACTTTAATTACTCGTCGTAATAAACACGAACGAAATTCTGATATGGTCAAATTCCTACTTATGATTTAAAAGCGAGATTATTTAAACGAAAAACATTAACAACTTGCTTCCCAGGTAGTCCCAAATCTTATTCCCTTTTCAAAACCAAAGCACTCGAATTTTCACTATTTTTCTTTCCATTGTTCCAAATTTAATACTATAATTTTCCAGCAAGATGATGGTAGGAACTGGATAAATGACATCCCGATAGGACCTTAGCATATTCTCATTTCAAAACCAAATAACCACATTACTTTCCTATATGTGTGAGTATGCCGGTGAAATATTACATTTATTTTGTATGTCTGGTCAGTGGTTGAGTGAGCATCGCGTTTGGGTTCCACCCGGGCGTCTCGTGTTCGATTCCTCGGCTGGCCAAGTCCTCCATCACAACACAAGCAACATTTTCAGCTTTCTGTGGTGGTAGTAGGAGATTTTCAAACATTGTTGGGTTATTCGTAACCCGGGAATGTTTGTCTTTCTTTTAAAAAAAATAAAAAATAAAAAAAATTAACAACAACTAAAAACTATTTCAATTTTTCAAGGTAACCCATGTCCCATGAAACCATTATCACGAATTTTACTTCCAGACATCGGGATACTATTAATTTTTCTAAAAAAATATTTGATGATGCTTTTGCTTTCCCCAAACACAATTCGGTTGGTTATCCCTTCGCCTCGCGAAGAAGTTACGTAATGTGATATTTTTAAGGTCAAACTTCTGAATAAGTTGTAAGCGGAAATTATTATCTACAAAAAAAGGTCTAATGCATCGCTCCATCAAATCAAACTACGCAATGACTGGTTTTTACCTTTCAGTATGAAATATTTCGTGTTGTTAAATAATATAGAAGGCGGACCCACTTAACTTGAATGAGTATTTATTTTACGTTGTATTAACAATTTTTATCTTTTAAATGGAATAATGGTTCAAGTGCTGAATTAATCTTGAAACTATTGTACACTAGCTTTTCCCCGCGGCTTCGCTAGCATGGTATTAGGGGAAATTACTGTAGCGCTTGCACTTATCAATTATCCCCCTCCCCCCTTCCCCACCCCTCCCGCATTCCATACATTTATTCCCGGTACATTCAGTTTTCAAACAGCTCGCGTGCAAACCTAAATTTCATAATGCTAGAGCTCAAAGAAAAAAAGAATAATCCAATTTGGTGCAGTCGTTCGGAATGTATGCGCTTACAAACATTTCGGAAATTTATTTATATTTAAATATGTGGAAGTTTGTAAATATAATAAAAAATAACACTTTTTACTATACAATCTTTATAATCAATACGAATTAAATTTTTAATGTAGGGACTCTCATCTGACATTTATTCCAAAACATTAGCTGGTCCAAAAAAAAACAAATCATTTTCTCATATTTGAATTTTCTGGAGCAGCATCCGTAGGGGACTGAGTACCTACCAGCATAGAGCCCACAAATATATCAACATCGTTTCTATAGCAACGATTTGTTTTCTGACGTTTGCAATAACTCGCTTTTGTTAGCGACAGAAAACGTATAACAAATATAATTTATTTATATTTATAATTTCACAACGCCAGAGCTAACCATTATATACAGCCTGTAAGTCCTCGCATATAATTTAGCTTTCTATTGGTGAAATAATTTTTCAAATTGTTTTATTGTTTTATGTGTGAAAGCGTAACAAACAAACTCGAGCAGTTTCGCATTTATAATATTAGTATGGATGGATTGTACGTTATTTAACCACTGGAGCATTTTTGGCCAATTTGCAAATACCCTCTAGCGTCACCGGCTAAAATGTGGTCAGTTTGAAAAGATATATTAAAACCCACTTTGGAATTATTTCAAAAGTTTCCGCGTGTTGTACACTTCGATCAAGCACAAAAATATCTTAGTAGTATCACTTTTTAAAATTTCGCACCTATTCTGAATTATTTACTGTTGACATTTCGAGAACCGAAAATTTTGTAATACAAATTCTTACAAATCATTGATCAGATGTTTCCATATAAAAAAATGCGTACTAGAAATTAAATTTATATCTGCGATTATCAGTTAGGCTAAGAACAACATATAGAAATCATAATATTTAATATTCTCCAAATAGACAGATTCTCACTGTCTATATGACGCAACTGTGAATGATAGAAGAAGTCGGGGACGCCCGAGGAAAACGTGGCACGATCTAGTGAATCAGATACTTGAGACGGGCCATGTCAAGAGTCAGAATGATAGAAAAGTATGTATGAGGCAATGTATGAATGTGAATGAGGCAAAGAGTGTGTGCCAAGACCGAGCTGTTTGGCGGTCCGCCCTCTCTGCCTACCCCTGCTCGGAAACGGCGTGATGCTTAGTTAGGTTGTTAGTTAGGCGTGATGCTTGGTTAACTGGAAGAAATAGGATGTAGGTACCTATAAGTTATACCTTTTGTACTAAATGAAAATTTTGTACAATAAATGATTTTGATTTTGATTTTGATTTTGATTTTGATTTTTAGTTAGTTAGATAGTACTTACGCCAATTTAAAGAAAATTCACGGGTTTATAAAAAGAATTTATGGGTTTATAAATAAAAAAAGATTTATGAATCCTAAAAATATAGGATAAAAGTTTAAATATAGGTGCATTTAACCGCTCTATAACACTATACGCAGTTTATGTGTGACAATATTAAAATTGGGAGGTATAATGTTTTAAGAGGGCGGAAAATTTCCGAACCGAAGGGTCAAAAAGTCCCGAGAGCTTAAGGTTAAAAACGATCGTATTGCGGAAAGCTACAGTAGATAAATGATTTCACTTGTGTGTGATGTTATGCGTAATGTGAAGTATTTCTGTGTGCTTAGTACTGATGATGATGATGTGAATTCAGAAAATCGATAAAATAAATAACCTACCTGTAAACAGAAAATTAACAAAAAAATTATTTAGCTTTTTGTATCAATAGAGGTATATTAAAAACATCAGCTACATTTATCTTTAATAATTATACTTGATAACAGCAAAAGACTTGTCAACGAAATGTAATCTATTTATAATAGAATCGTAACCTGAAACCATGATAAAGTGAATCAATATCAATGCATCAATTTTACATAAAAAATATAAGATAATAAAATCAAAAATGATTCTCCATTGATTAAGCTCTATTCAAATTATTGAAATTCTGAACCAAATTGGAATAAAGTTATTCCACATTCAACGAATAATCAACTGGACTGAATTGTAATGTAGCCAAATTGGATAAAGTTTGGATTATCGGCACAAGTGTTCAAATTTACAGAGCTTCGACAAGGATGTGTAGTTCGGAGTTATTAACATTAATATTATTCGTAACTTTTAAGCTCTATAAATAGAGTTTATTTATTTTTATCAAACCGTTATAGCGTTATTTAAAACTATGATTTGTGAACCTGTGCTGATTTGAACTGTGGCTTCAGAATAAATCATATCCTCATATTATTTTGTTGATAAGCATGACGAAATTCTCATTCGCAAAAGTCTTAACTGCAAAACGAAAAAATTAAGTTTGTAACCCTTAAATGCAGGTTTGCTTTATCCAGAATGATAAAAATATGTTTTTCCTTTAAAATTACTTGTAAAATAAATTAGACAATTAACAATTTATATTAAATTTTCGCTTACAAAATAAATAAAGAGATATGTATAATTTTCAAAATTAGTAATGATAAACTACGCCAAAATCATAAAGATAACGTAGGTACCATTATTATATTATTAATTAATAATTCTTCATTTGGAACGTGTATTTCTTCTGTTTCAATATTTGAAAGATGTAATTCGGTCAAAAATTGAGAAATTTAAATCGGAATCACAAATGATTTTTAAAGTTTAATGACGATTTTTTGTTATTTATTTTTGGGATGTAATGCCGTGTTTCGCTACCTCCTTCTTTAACCAACGTTTCGGACTGCCCTGATGATGGACACTGTAACGCTGTCCGAAACGTTGGCTAAAGAAGGAGGTAGCGAAACACGGCATAACACCCCAAAAATAAATAACAAAAATACTTTTGGCCGTGAAAACCTAAAAACATACCTTTAATGACGATGTTCATTCTCAAGGTAATTCTGGTCGTCTCTCTAATTATTTGTTAACTAAAATAATTATATTGTAAAGAAAATTGACAATATTTGTTTCTGATATGCAATGATTCTGATGCAAATCTTTAAGTATAAAAATGAATGCGTTCCTAAACCATTCATCCGATTACGATGAAACTTTGGTTATTTGTTGTGTGCATGCCTGAGATGGTTTCTTTAAATAATATTAGCTCTGGCGCTATGAAATTATTTCCTATACCATTCACCCGATTGCGATGAAACTTTGGCGAGCTGTTGTGCGCATAACCACAAAGGTTTCTTTATAAAATGGTGAGCTCTGGCGCTGTGATAACTGTATTAAAAAATTTGCAATAGGTGGCGCGCGAGTTATTTGAAATAGAAGTGTATTTCATGTGAAGTGAGCTGTTATTATTTTTTAACGTATTTAAAATTTACGCATGGTTAAATTAAACCTGTAACAAGTATTACAATTGTCAAAATCCACAACTATTTAAATTAACATTTTCAGATGGTTTTTTTTTTAATCTGAAACGTTTAATTTTTAAAACTGATTGTTTGAAATAAGCTAAATGATTACTCGTATATTTACGTGAAAAACTAAGTTTTTTTTTATTAATTCACATGTTTGGAATTATTTGAGTCCATTTTAACCCATTTGCACTTGGAAATATTCTAATTGGCCATCAGCTGAAAAAAAAAATTTGCTATCAGCATTTTATTTAAAAAAGTATAACCTTAAAATTTTAGCTTCAATTAAAAGGAATTCCACTTTGATAGCCTACTGCCTTTTATACACCGATATAAGAGCTTACGTCAACATTTAAAAAATTAAAAATAATTTCAAAATTATACATAACTTTGAAAAGGTATTTGCCAAATGTTAAGCGTTCCGATATTTTCAGAAATCCCTTTCATTCCCCGAGTTCGAGTACGCATTTAAAAATGAGTTTATGCCAACATGACCGCAATCCAAATAGTTGTTAAATAATGTTTATTCCATTTCCAAATATGCTTTTAATCCGCCACAGCCGAGTTACCAATTTCGTCCGCAAATTTTCCGCATTGGTTTCCTTAAATAGCCACCGGAAATTGCTTCCGGAACCCCGTGCCGGAAGTGGTTGTAGGAAGGCAGGATCGGAGGTAACCCCAATAACTCGTACAGTGTACCCTCACACACGTGTTGTATTTAAGTACCAACATATACTGGACAGATAAAACGAAGTGTGTTTTGTTCGTTTCTGTGTGCCCGAGGTTGGCTCAAATTTTCCTAACCATAAATTCATGTGAATACCGCACAAGTAACCCAAGCGTTCCCAACTTTCCGACTATGTGGGGCTATGACATCCCCGAATGGGATGTGAGTATGGGTATGTAAGATAGGGAAGAGGAAGGTTGGGAAGTATCTACCTGGATCTGGTTACCAAGCGCGATTAAAGCTATTTCAAGGAACATTTTTGGAGTTTCTGAATGGTGGTCTTTGCTGATGCTGAAAGAATCAGTTCGACCTGAACCTTCATCAGGGATGAATAAAAATATACTGAACATAATACAGAAATTACATGGTATTTAAAAGAAAATTATAAGAGGGAGAGAGACCACCAACTTAGGTGGGGGCGAGGAGGGGAGGTGGCTACGAATGAGGGGTGAAAGTGGGTGGGGGGTATAAAAGCAGCATATAATGTTGCTTTTTTAAATTTTCATTTAAGCAATTTTGTATATATTTTTTGCAAAGAGACGTCACTATCTTAATAACATTTCTTTAATCTAACTTTTTTCAGTCAGATATGTACTATAATATTGAAAAAATACTAATAAGAAATTTCAAGTTAACACGACGATTTCAAATGTAAAAAAAAACATTTTCTGAACTTTTAAAACGGCCACCATCTTGTACCCGAAAGGGAACGTGTAGACAAATTTACTGACAAACGAAATGTAAAATTGTCGGGCCTTCTATTACGTATTACTTACTGGGTCGTAGGAGTTGAAAGAAAAAAATTTAGAAAATCTGAAATGTCTTTCAAATCGGCATACCTCTACGGATTAACTGTCCGGCGCGATCCTCCCACCGATCCATAATACATGTGAGCTTAATAGCCATGGTTGAAATTTGCTTGCTTAATGTCGTGTTATATCACTCGTCGTCTTCTTGTGGTGTCAGCTATTAGCGAAGGTTCACCTCAACCATTCACATAATAAGGAAGTATCACTGTATTCTGTAGCATGATTTAATCCACAAAGAGACATCCTCCCTGTAAAGTTTCTCAAGTTTAAGAGGAAATCCTGTCGCCGAGAAATTTGAAAAACTGGTGCTGTCACTGTTGCTCTTACCCCCCGAATACTGAGCGAAAGGCACAACTACACCATAGGCTGATAATCTTATATATAAAAAATATTTTTTGTTTGTTTGTTCGTATGTTATGCGCTGCCATATCGTTCATCCGATTGCGATGAAACTTTTGTGATTTGTTGTGCGCACGCCCGCGAAGATTATATGCTATATATAATGATAAACTCTTATGAAATTTGTATAAATGAAAATGAGTGTATTTTATATATTTTAGCGGCAGGGAGGGAAGGCATGAGGGGAAGGGTAATGAAGGAGGTGGGGTTAGTGGGAAGGATGACCAGTGAGGGGAAAGCGTGGAAGACGGAAGGGGAACGCGGGGGAAGGGGACACGGGAGGGGAACGGGAACGCATGGGAAAGGAAATGCGGAGAGAAATAATTTATTTCTTTGCATTGCAACGCTTGCCGAGTATCAGCTAGTACCTAGATAAAATCTTCAAATCAAGATTTTGTATTCTCCATTTTTCTTCTTCAAAACTTGTCAAATTTTTAAAATTTTGTATTAGAAGATATTCCATGTCTGCAAGTTTTTCTTTTTTTAAAAGCACATTGTCTAGTTTGTACACTGAACGGCTGGTGATGGAGTTCAAACCAGGCAACAATTTTTGGAGGGTTCCAACTCCCGTAAGAAGTAACTTATCAAAAAGAAAAAGTTTTGACACGCCAGTGGTCTATTACTACACTATATTTAAAAAAATTGCACTAGTGTCAAAATCCAGAAAGGAAATTGGGGAACTCGTTTGAATGGACAAAACACCGCCCGGTTTCCCCTTATTCGTATTTTTCCGCATTTTTTTCCCAATCATTCCCTTCATCAAATATATCTAATGTTTTTAATAATCCAGAAAGGAAATTGGGGAACTCATTTGAATGGACAAAACACCGCCCGGTTTCCCCTTATTCGTATTTTTCCGCATTTTTTTCCCAATCATTCCCTTCATCAAATATATCTAATGTTTTCAATAATAGCGTCTTATAATGGTGTCGTTATAATGAAGTGAAATAATGTAATTTTTTTACACCACCATTTATTAAAAAAGGCCTCAACATATTTCAAAATCAAGGGTTCCTTCTTCAGGATTCAAAGTTTACTAAATATAAGTGCATATTATTAATATTTACAAATACGTCAATACAAATAAAAAATATTGTAAAAAGCGCTGATTAAATATTTATCATATAAAATAAATTATTGCTTTTAATATTAAACTTTTATAAATTAAAACAATAGAATCAAGGAACAACTAAGATGTTTAAATAGCAAAAAAATATTATTGTTTCGTGATGACTGGTTCCTGATTTGTTTTGTTTTCCGCCAATGACAGAGCCAGGAATCAAACATTATTTTTGAATCTGCCCGCCGTCAGCCCTGTCACGTCAGATAGTTCGGAGAATCCGCCGTAGAAATATGATTGAATTAGTGCTGTTCGCCAGGAGAAAACCGATGTTCTAATCATTTGTTAAGTACGTCTTGCTCTGTATCGCTTGTGACCGATCATACAGTCCGACGTAATCGCCGTGGAAAAGTTGTCAAGTACCTATGGCCCTGTCACAACATGACAGTTATCCACCGCAGAAAGTACACGGTTATCTGAAGAATGGTTCGCCGGAATACAACCGATGTTCTAAAGAGTTGTCAATCATCTACTGTTCTGTAATTACCTACAGCCAGGTTATTACGGTTCGACAAATCCACTGTGAAAATGTAGTGTCGTTCGTCGAGAGATGATTTAGATGAAGCAAAAATTTTGTACTCTTTTTTTTACGAAAATTGCGCGGACGAAGGAGTATGAAATTTCGCACACTTATAGTTTATATAGAGAAGGAGTGCAGAATGCTAATATTTTTTTAAAATTATGCATAAAAAATACATTTAATTAAAATTAATTATGGTTGAATTTCGTCCGCTGGGCGACCACTAGTTCTACTAATTGTTTTTAGTGCATAGTGTAGGCTTCACTAATAGGCATCACCAGTTTACATGCTACCGTGAGTAGGCTATTGTGTAATGCTCCACTTTGGTGCGGGGCATTTGGACTTGCATTGGGAATCATTTGGCAGAGAAGAGAATCATTTTTCTGACCCGTGAGGTGACACGAGACTCGTGTCAATCGAATGCGTCTGCCCACCAATTGCACCGCAGTGGGAGGAATGGATTAATTTGCCCGTCACTCCTGAAAATACTGACCGCCAGATTCCTACCCAACCCTTAAACTTTTTCCTTCCCAGAACTTCTTTTCTTTTCTTTCCTTAAATGGGCCTTCCACATAGCAACCCCAAAGGTGAGAGGTTCTGATGGAAATTATGATTTCTATGTATTTTTATTTTAAGTATGATTTATTACATTCAAATTATCAAGACGTTTTTCGATCATGTTATTTCCCAGTCAATTACTGTTCTCATTCATCAAGAAAACTCATCATATTGTGATTTGTTTCGATGTGAATGACGCATGTTCATTTTCATTAATATAAATCCCTTATAATTGATCCAGGAGCTTTCGTGAATACATTTTATCGACAACAATTATGTTAATAGTAGTATACTGTTATTGCCACAGTGGCACGCGTCGCTCAAGAAGCGTGCCTATTTGCAAATGGCACTAATTCGTAGAAATCAAAAGTTTCTCCATAAAACGAGAATATTTTAATAGAATGATCATTCAATTATCACGCTACATTCCCCGAAAGAAAGACCGTAGACAAAGAATATAAAAGTTTAATCACGAATAAGGCAAATTAGATTAATGTTTACACGAGAGAGTTTTATATAATTAGATGATTATTTTTTAACTAACTTTTGTACTCGACACTGTTCGTCTTTTTTCAATTTCAGTTAAGTACATCGCATTCCTGTTACTTCCAAAACGTGTCTTTAGGTAATAAAAGACAATAAAACAAAGTATAAATTAAAATTATTATTTTTTTATTTAACTTTTATGAGTAAAACCTCAAATTGTAATATTTAATTAAATGAAGACACTATGAGCGAAACTCAATCGAAAATCTGGGAACAGAAAAATCAGAAAAAGATATTGGCACATCTGGGACTCGAACCCAGGACCTCTCTCTTTCCGGGTGAGTGCTCTTGCAATCATACATAAAGATGGCAGCCAATAAAAATATGCGTTAAGAAAATGAAGATTATATGGGTGGTTCTTAGTCGAAGTATGGTAGGGTTAAAAGTGACCGAATTGGTTATCGACACCTTAGCTCAGTGGTCAGAGCGCTCGCCCGGAAAGAGAGAGGTCCTGGGTTCGAGTCCCAGATGTGCCAATATCTTTTTCTGATTTTTCTGTTTCCAGATTTTCGATTGAGTTTCGCTTATAGTGTCTTCATTTAATTAAATATTACAAATTAAAATGTTTGACAACAACAAAAAATCACCGGGATAGTCGCTGAACATATGAACATGAACCAACAAATAATGTCGCCTGTTACAATGTGTTTTTATTTGTGAGATTACGATATTGGTAATTTAGTTGAAAAATAGACTTCGCGTAATGTTGATTACTCCGACTAGACAGTTGCAATGTGTGTGCGCTACGACCGGAATAAAATGATACTATCAAACACGGCAGCATCTTGACAAGATTAACCGGGCACGGAACATATGTACATTTTTACAAATAGACGAAATGCAAAGTGGTCGACTCAAAAAAGGACTTCGCTGCTCTCAGTCAATAACTTAATATTATAAATATCCCAAAAACCAATCACGTAGCCGAGTTTTTCTGTTTTGGGCTCTAACTGCATGGTCGAGGGATAAGATTATAAAAAATGTTCTCGATGAGCGATCCTTCGGAGGTCGCGGATTCAAATTCCGGCGTGCATAAATAAATTTTATTTGATTGATTTGTGTTATTTCACAATTTAATCATTTAAAATAATATAAGATATATTTGCAACACCTTCCAGAGTGGAAGATACTCTCAGTATCGCCCTGGTGTAAGACCACCATTCAGATTTGAAACGTTGCTTGAAATGACTTTAGCCTTGTTTGGTGACTAGATCTGAATAGCCAGGTAATTCCCCCCGTTCCTCTTCCCCATCTCCTTCCCCTCCCCAGTACCTTTAGCCTCACAACATACTCATACAATTGGGGATGCCATAGTCTCACTGGCTCCATGTAGTTGGGAGCAGTAGGGACTCTTGTACGGTGTTCATATAAAAAGGGTTCACTTCCAGGCGTCGCGTGTTCAACAGACATATATATTATATTGTATATATACATATACATATTACATATTTCAATACTCTTGTTAAGTTAGGTAATCCATCGGTAAAAATGTTAGCTTTTAGTAATTGTATTAAGAAGAAATCAAATATCGTATGGTTTTTCGTAACTCGGCAATGTCATTTTCCTTCAAAGTTTTTGAAGTAAAACTTCTTTACGCACGCTTGACTTGGGGAGTAAGCTGGTGAATGCGTGACGAGAGCGTTACGAAAAGTGTAATCGGGCGAGGCGAACGGAAGTTGAGAGGGAGATATAAATTAGTGAAGATAGAAAGAGAGAGAGAGTTACGTTTCGTATACTACTGCAAAAGAGAGAGGTGCGAGCACACATTTTCTTTCTCTTTTTCTCTCATAGCCAGTTACGTTTCGTATATCTAAGACACAGTGCAGGCCTATTGTCTGTATCACACTGTAGGAGCAAGAGAGAGCAGTGAAGTTTTAACTTCAGTCATTGTGGTCTAAAGCACACGCGTATTTATTTTTATAAATGAAACAACGTTACTGTCATAATGAAAAAAAGTAAGTTTTTAATAATTTATCCAATCGAAAGCACAACTTTTTTTTTTCAATACGCTACGGTTATCTTTAAAACGGAGGTACGCAATATGTAGGTTAGCCTGGGAACATAAGCGACACATTATCGAGTGGAAAACGTTCCGTGTTGTGGTTACATAACGATCAGAGGGCCGAGCCTACTTGGCGCTGAACCGCGTTCGCTGTTCGCAGTTACGGGGACTATTTATCACCTCACGACCCTTGGAAGCGACCACGTGATGTAGGCGGTAGCAGACCTCACGCCAAGGTCACTTGATAAGCCTGAGGGCTGGGGGGGGGGGGGGGTTTCAGTGGAGGTTTAGGGTTAGGACCCTTCTTTATCCATTTATTTATTTTATGTCTTGGATTTATTAATCAAAGTGGCCTCACGTTTATTTATTTATGATGTACAATGTACAGCTACGTCTTTTTATAATATTTCAAAACAAACATTTATGAATGTGAACGATTCGCGAAGTGATTAAGATACTAGGTAAGTGTCCTACTAACAAATGTGTTTTATGTTTTACACAACTGATAAAAATCGTTTATGATACATAAATAGTTATTTATCTGTTATGTAAAATTTAAAATAATAATAAAGGTATAAATATGTATTTTTTTACAGATGTCCACACAAGAGTCCTTTGGAAAATTTCCCTCAGGGCCTATGGTGTTATACGGAAGGTCTTTTTGAGGAAAGAAAGGAGAAGATGTTCTGAAAAGGAGATAGGTATGAACAGTGTTTAGGAATCTGTGTCCCGGGATGATGGATGCGTGAATCTATCCCTCCCACTGCGGTGCAAGGCGATAGGCCGAAAAAAACGGCTGGAGAGGTATAGGGTCTTCTTCAACTCAAAACATCACCCCATGAACCCGGGTACCCCTGCTAAGTCACCAAAAATAGTGAACCACTTGGGGTGGCTTATGGCAGAAGTGTTGGTTGTCTAATGAATGATTCACCGGGAAACGTTATTCATACCCGCCTCCCGAATTAAGCAAGGGATTGAACGAATACGCACCTTTGAAATGTAATATATATTTTTTTTTTTTTTTAATCATTTATTCCAGATCTCGGGGAGGGTAGTGCAGTCCCACGAGTTCCATATTATACATATATAATAATCAAGTAATGATAACAAGATATAAAAAAGGATACATTAAAAAAATATATTTACATGGTTAAAGAAATTTAAAAGAAAATAATAATAATAATAAAAAAAAAAAAAAAAATAAAAATAATAAAAATAAAACTTTTTGTTTAATCTATGTCCTCAGGAAGTGGATCCATCGCTTGTAGATGGGACCCTGCAAGAAGTGGAATGCTGCCATCACAATACTATTTTCGCTCGAGGCTAGTCGCATTCTGTAGTTGGTGATCCGTTTTTTCATTAGTGCTCGGAATCCGGGAACGCACCCTTCTTCAAACATCTCGGTGGCACTGCAGTACCAGGACAATCCAAAAAGCGTTCGATATGAATTGTTGTACTGTACTTCCATTCTTTTTAGTGATGCTTTCTTAACGTTGGTCCACATCTCCGAGGTATATAGGCTCGTACAGTACGTATTAAAAAGTTGCCTTTTTGCACCTGGGCTACACTTGTTAAATCTTCGAGAAATCATATTTGCCCTAATGCACAGTGATCTTCTCTGTCGCTCAATATCCGAGTCATCGTTGAGGTCCGCTGTTATGACGTGTCCTAAGTATAATATTAAATGTTTCAGATATATTTGCTTATAAGTCTTAGAAAGCGAAGAATTTGTTGCAAGAGCATTCCGGGTGGTTATTGAGTTATTGGATACATAATGGCTGGGAAGTTCGAGAAATTAAGATATCGTCCACTGTTCTATATCTCAAAAAATAGTATGAATTAATATCAGTTAATATTTTTTGTTGAATTTAAATATATAACAATAAATAGATTTGTTAATATTTAATAATGCAAAATTTCTCTTGTCTTCGAACGGTAGGCGTAATTTCTAACATTCGAGGAGGAAAGAAATAAAGAAATAGAAACATTGACGGAATGTTGAATATGATGTTCCCAGTTCTCATATGATATTTCCAATAAACTTGACAATCCTGAATTCCTAAGCAGATTTGAATTTATAGTACCTACGTGCTTCGTGTGTTCTTGTAACATTTCAAAAGAAAATCAAATCAATATTCTTCCCTCGAAATATTTTCCCCAACACCACGCTTCTAGAATTCACATTTTAAAACAAATTTTATATAAAAAATGTGTTCATTAGTCGTAATATTAAAGCGCTCTCTGTGTGCTCGTCGTAATAAAATTTGGACAGATGTTATGTCTTTATTCTGATATTGCTTGTTCAATATTGAAGGGTGTCAAAATTCTGTCGAAATCTGGTGGAAACTGCTAATATATTAAATGTTATTATATTATTTAATACATTACATATTAAGCCGTTGCTTTTCTATACGTTCTTAATCTTCTTCTTGGCGGGGGGCGACGTCGCGGACCAGTCTAGGGACTGAGATGACGCCCTGTGGACCTCACCAATCCTGTGGGGAATGAATGGAGCGGGTATTTTTTGACCACATGTTCGGTGGTCTTCCCATTCACACCGAGCCAAGTCTTAATCCCTCACAGCGGCCTCACGTTATCCTATTGACAGAAGACCAGAGTTAACGAGGCAATGAGATCCAAGGCTGTCTTTCAGTTGGGTCGTGTACAAGACGGGAATTTCTCACGTCAGCCGATTGCCACTCAAGTTTCCAGTATCTTCTGGAGTTGGGGCTATCCGAAATCCGAAAGAGCCTTTCTCCATTCTTCCAGAGGGATTTCAGAACTTTAAGTGTCGTGCAGGGTGTGAGACGACATTATCATGCAAAGGTATTGCGCTGTCCTTAATTTTAACAGTAGACAATATTTGACTAGTTTGAGTAAATAAAAAAATGGATTAATAAAATAAAACCAAAATTATTACCTAACATGAAATTCAGGTTTTTACTAATTAACAAGGACTGTTTATTCATCTTCTATTTTAAATTCTCGTAAATAATATTAAATTTGTATCCTTTCTGTAAAACACAAAATATTTGGCAAATCTATTTAATGACCGATGTTAACGATTTGATGCGCAGTAAAACAAGAAACTTTTGGCTCACTCGATTGAAGTTTTCAACTCATAAAACCGGATAAAACAACTAAAGATACCTACATTATGTACAGAAATTTTACAATAACTGTCATGTAATACTATAATAAAAAGAATTCAATATTTTTCAAACTATTTGTTATAGGGCAGTTTGTTTGTGAGTTTTTAAAAGGAAACCCAATTTGAATTTTAAGATTGTTATGGTTATTTTAAATAAAACTTTGAATTTGATCATTATTTGTGAATCCTTGTATTTACCGGAATGATAAATTAAATTTGAAAGTTGTTGGGAAAGTTGTTGTCAGTGGTCAAAATAATAGTACAATAATAAGTAATAACGGAGAAATGTGAATAAAGCGAGGAACGTGTGTCGGTCCACCCTCTCAACCTACCCTACCGCTAAATCTGCGCGATGGTTAGTATAGTTAGGTTAGGTTATGTTATGTTCTGATAGGTTAGGTTAAGTTGATTCGTTTGTATGGCTAGGTTGACTGGAAAACTTAAGATTCAAAATGTTTCAGTTTTGCACATAATTATTACATTTAATTTATTTGTTTTTAACTGACATTCACAGACATAATACAAGGACTTGCAAGGAAATCAGACTACAAAAAAAGGACAAAACGAATACGCAGAACAGTTTACTATACAAAGGGATGAAGTTATACAACACTCTACCAGAAACTTTAAAGGCCGCACCAATTGGAAAGTTCAAAATTTATTGTAGGAGATACATAGAACAAGAAAAAATATAGTTTGAAATATGAAATGATATAATTAATTAGGAAATTGTAAACTTAAATGTACAATTTACTAAAATAAAACAAATAAATAAATAAATTGTTATTGTGTTTAATTCGTAGAACTCCATATATCGTTAATTCCATGAAAAAGTGTCGTAAGTCAAAAAAGTTAATTTTACCGGAGAGCAAAAAAAAAAGAGTGAATGCTGAACAAACGGTCCGGTCGAAAAACGATACAAGCTATATACTTGCGGAGTGATTTAACTTAAATACGGCTTTCGTCGGCCATAGATAATCACTTTCACTTTACTTTTCACAGATTAAACGTAAAATAGAAAAGTTTGACTTACTACATTTTTCTTGGGATATATCCATCAAATTTATTTATAACTATAACAATATTTTATTTTGTATTATTGTGACAGTTATTTCAACGTTCAAGGTCCTTATCGAACTGAAAAGTTTACAGAAAAATTTTAAATTTAAATTTACGCAATATCCTAAAATTTTAATTATCATTCGTTGAATTGTAGCCATTGCTAAGAAAAACAGCTATTATTTCTCATTTGTTCAATCATCTGCCCCGCCTCTGTATCTAATTAAAAGCAATAGATTAATTAACGTCATGTAACATGATATAACTAAATTAATCATTTATACTGAAAATACTCTCTCCGAGATACTTCATGCTGTTATCGTTAAATCAACTGCCATTGAAATGTGTACTTAAAAGATTTCATAATCTGCTTTCTCGTAGATGGCGCTAATTTAAATATTTTAGGTAAAAACACTTTTGGCAAGTTATGCTTTAAAATATCGCAATATGAATAAGAATATAATAGTCTTGTCTGCATAAACTCTCATTCTTTCAAGAAAGGCATTAAAATATAATATTGGATTGAATCACCGATTCAATGTTGTATGCCTTTCTTGAAAAAATTGAGTTTGTGTATGGACAAAGTTCTGGGAAGGAAAAAGGTACGCGGGTGGCCAATAATCTAGGGGTTAATCTAGGGGTTAAGAAGTTTGTGTCCGGGAGTGACGGAAGAATAAATCCATCCCTCCGACTGCGGCGCAAGGTGACGGCTGGAGATGCCAAAAGTCCCTCAACCAGTCTCTCTCGATCCGGCCCGCCATGCCATAGGTGGGCAGACGCCGCCGCCAAGACCTAGACCAACCTCGCCACATGAACCCGGAACATACTTCAATTCTCTTATTTTTCTCACTGAATAGATAAAGACGAGTCTTTTACATGTAATCCAATTTGCTAAAGCTCTCAGACACAGTTTAAGATTTAAATATCCTTCTAACTAATGTGCTGCAAATAATAATTTTGTAGGACTGCACTATTAAAGTAAATCTCAATAGTTGACGAATACAGTATTCAGTGTTGATAGTATGCAGCCCGCAAACAAGGGCGGCAGTTGACCCACCCTTTAGTCGCCGTCCTCATGTGACCCCGCGGGGAATCGATGGGCGGCGGGCGGGGGTGGCTGGCACCCCGCGGCTAATCCCGCCTGCGGGGTTGACAATCACCCCGCAGCACTACACCGTTAGGGCGGCCGTTCCCAGCTGTCTTGTCGCCTGTCCGTGATTGCGGTGAGACACGGAGAAAGATTGCGCTTTTCACGGTACGATGCGATATACTTTAAAACGAGAGAAGAGAGGAAATACGGTTGACGTCAACCGTGTTCTAACTTCAATATATTTCTGGAAGATATTCTGTTTTATTGATGCTATTTTATTCAGAGGCAGATTTAATCTACAAAATTCTAAATAATCTGCAAATTAAGCAGAGCCTGAAATATAGGACTTATATTTCTACAATTCAGCTTGTATCGTCAATTGGGTTCGTCTAAGCAATCTAATGAATTCCCTCTAATGGAAAATTTTTTGAAGCTTAGTTGGAAAATTGTTAATACCGAATGTTATTCAAAATGTTTAGAGATTCGTAAATTTCAAGATTTATATAACTTGCATGGTTTCGATGGGCAGGACATAATGTCCTCCGAATAGGAATATATAATGTTCTCCGCGTGCAAAATCGTATGCTTTCAAAGCATAAACTTTCTAATTAAAGTATGTTTATCGGAATTGACCTGCCAGGTAAATATGCTTACGATCTCTATTTGAAAATAATAAAATTAGATAGGGCCTTAGGCTCTCCAGGTTTCTCCATGAGCGAAGGCCCTAAGAATTTATAATAAAATGTACAGCGCCCTTGAAGCCACTTCTCACAAAAACTGCGCTCTACAAATCATCCAATTATTATAATTGACATATAGTAAACATGGAAGAGTGTTAAAAGTTGTTGACCGAAGAGTCTTCGTATTAATACGCCTGTAAGATAGAGAGGTTTTCGGGAAGAGTTGGAAGAAGACAAAAATTGTGAGAGGGCGAATCCTAAAAACAGGCAAAATCACTTCTTCAATAATCGCAAATTCACTTTTTGGCGTCAATTTAATTTTATTAAAATAAAATACTGTTAATTTAACAATACACCACTACTTCACATAATTAATAGACATGTTGCGTTTTTATTGACTAAGAAACAATTGGTTTCGAAACATGGCTATTCATTTAATTAAATAATGGTGTACACAAAGTATTTCATTTTCGTATAACAGTCAATATCCTCCAAGGGTTTTGAAACAGTTGATGATGAGAGAAAAACCGAAGAGAGAGAAATCACGTAAAAGATTCACGGAGTAATTCAATGAAAAATAACATATAATCATTGGCTTTATTCAATAAATATAACAAACTCAATTTGGGAGGCGGGAATGGGTACCGCCGCCCCGGGAACCTTTATTGGGTAACCAACACCTCTGCCATACGTCACCCCAAGTGGTTCGCTACGTTTGGTGATTTAGCAGGGATGCCCGGGTTCATGGGGTGAAGTTTGTCTAGGTCTCGAAGGTGGATGACCAGGACACACTGAACCCCAGATTCCTACCCACCCCTTAAATCCCTTTCCTTCCTACCCACCCCTTAAACTCCTTTCCCCTTCCTTTCCTTAAAAAAACCCTCCACACAGCATCCCCGAAGATGACATAGGCCCTGTGGGAAATTATTTTCCTCAGGGCCTCCTGTGTGGAGCTCATGTAAAAAATAAAAATAAAAAAAACTATTGAAACTTCAGGACGTGATATACCAGCAAATAGTTACAATTTATCAATAACGGAGGAAAGTCGAGAAAAAATAATGCCGAAAATAATCCTACACGTGAAATTAAGAAACTTTGAGAATATAGTGAGAACGCTTTCGAAGTAAGCCTTATTGTCTCTCGTTTGTGAGAAAACACAAAAACATGTGTTGTCTAAAATATTATTTTTGCTCAGTTGTAAAAGTTTATGGCAAGTTCGAATTCTATATAAAAAGCTTCAATCTTGTGTCGAGCGTCGAGACAATTTAACAGATTGAACCATGTTCTTGCAAATGGTTATTTTTTCGTGAGTTCGCCTTGTAAACTGTTTTCTTGTTTAATTCTTTTGTTCATCAAATAGTGCTTTTATAAAGCTCGTTTCTGTCTCGATGGGGGAGATTTGAATAGGAGCTTTTTCGTGTTTTCGTTTGTCGAACGAACCGATATATTATTTATGTCGAAGGATTTATCGATAATGGCTTTGCTTTGTTAAGTGAGCCAGATCTGAATAGCGAAGTATTTAACCATCCATAACGATAAAATATGACAACCAGCTTTCCAAGATAAACTACTGAAATTAACAACCTGAAAACAAAACTAGGACATTCGTTAGACGGTTAATTTCTTTGTTCTCTGATATGAAAACATGCACAGTGATATCTTTTATTTTATTTTATGTGCTACCACTCAATATTTTAAGCTGTCTGAACTCAGTAGATCATTGGAAATCTCATTATCGCAATTATTTTTTAGGTTTATATGCCATGTTTCACTTCCTCCTTCTTTAATTGACGTTTCAAGTAGCGTTACAGTTACAGTGTTCATCATCACGGCAGATGTGTAGATTATGGTGAAGTGTGTTTAAATATGTAGAAGTGATACCGTATATAGCGTAATATGTACCGTATTGGGCCAGTATTTAAGTAGAATAATCAGTTTAATTAATGTAATTTTCGGCGTTTAGTTTAGTTACCCAAAACCATTAAGCTTAACTCCGTCGTTTCTGGTATAGGTGGGTGTCAATTGTCTCCGTATTCAGGATTTCAGTCAGCGATTCGTGCGCATATTTGGAGAAACAGAGAAGTCGGGTATGCTTTAGTGTGTCACATGATAAGCCCTCTGTCTCGTTCTTTAACACAAAACAACAGCGCGCGCGCGTCACGACGTGTAGAATGGTCAGTGGGGACGTGTGATTGAAAAATATATTTTTTGTTTTTCATAGAAGAAATATATCATCCGACTGCATAGTGACTTTTTGTAAATACGCTATCGTTGATTAAAAGTCTTCGGGTGCGTGCTTTTACGCCCTTTATAAATCAAAATTTAATCACGATTATACTTTTGGCAACCTCATTTAAGGAATATAATTCCATCAAGTAGGGAGGGTAAAGGAGCACCTTTTCACTAAACATAACCAAAATCATTGCAATCAATGTTAAATTTGGACTTTCATCAGGCCACACTCAGCATCTTCCATTCATTAAAAAAATATCAGAAACAAAAAGTTTTTGATATTTTTCCAACGCCTGAATTTAAACCAGCGACCTCAGCGAATAGAGCTAAGAAGCATACCGCTTTGCCAAAGAGGCTATCTCTTTTGTTACACTATTCTAGAAACTCTATCACGATCACGGGGTATTATTAATCCATTTGTTAAAAGGCAAGAAATAAAACCACTTTCTGTAAAACTATTATATTTTAAGTAGGTTACTTTATCGCTGGTCTGAATTTTTCGCAAAATCAGTTCCAATTTTGAAAATGACACTTAAATTCAAAGCAAATCCTAGTTCCAGAGTTAATTGAACAATAATTACGCAGGACCGAAATTAGAAGTTCGCATAATAAATGGCACAGACATGTGGAAATGCTTGACAAATCAGTTCCAATTTTGAAATACTCGTAATATTATCTTAAATAAATTTTTGTTAATAAAATTATATTCAAGGTAGGTAATTTATCGCTCGTTGAATTCTCCACACAAACAGATACAGTTTTGAAAATGACACTTAAATTCAAAGCAAAGCCTAGTTTTAGATAATGAAAAACAATTACTTTGTGTAACAACCACTATTTAACTAACAATATCAACATGTTTCGAAAACTATGTTTTCTTCGTCAGGATAATAAGTTAATAAAAAATAACAAAAGACAAAAAAGTATAGACTAATTAGAACATAGACAAAATATTAGAAAGGAGAGGTGATTAATTACCTAAAATATATCATAAAAAACAATTATATAAAATAAAATATAAAAATTATTTTAGAATCTGTAAAAAATTACATTAACATAATAAATTTAAAAAAAAAAAAAAAAAAACAAGAAGTCTAAATAACAAAATAAATTATTATAAATATAAGTATTAATACGAAAATAAATTTAAAATATGGCTATTTTTAAAAAACGTTTGGTTATTTATAATATTTAATTTACTATTAACACTTTTTCTAATTTCTAAAATTTCTAAATTATCTAATTGTATACCCGTTGTGTTAGTGTGTAAAATTTTTAAACCTTTACTAATATCAAAAGAATGACCTGTTTCCAAAATGTGGTTTGCAAATTCTGAATAATTATTATTATTTAAACATCTTAGATGTTCCTTAACTCTAATGTTAAAATTTCTAGAAGTCTTCCCAATATAAAAAAAGTTACAATCATTACAAATTAATTTATAAACCCCAGATTTGTTCAAAAACACACCTTTGTCCTTGTTATTTAATATATAATTTTTTAATTTGTTATTGGCGTAAAAAGCTGGTGGGATATTATCTGGCATGTTTTTAATTATCAAATTTGAAGTGTTATTATTTAAAAATACAATTTTTCTCCAATTATTATTCTTGTCAACTACGTGTGTATAAACAAAAGATCTAAAAAACTTTTTCTTATATTTTTTGTTTAACATATTATTTATATTTGAAGAAATAATTAAACCTAGTTTTAGAGTTCGTTGAACGAGAGTTGCACGGGAAAAAATTGTATTTTTGATAATATTCTATTATTTTATTAAATCTTCATCTTTTTATCAAAACTTATGAAATTTTATTACCGCTTTCAGATGTAAACATACAACATGTATTTAAATAATGCTGAATTTGATGTAGCCAATTATCGACTGAAACATCTTGACATGCATTTCTTATAAAATGACTTGGGAAAGTGAGGTCAAAAGCTCCAAATCTGGTACAACAGTGATACGAGTGGCGTGCATAGCTGGAACAAAGCCAAAGCAGTCTCACGTAGGCTTTAAACGTTCTTTAACTTAACGTGACTTGAGTTGGCAGAGTGGCTCAGGAACCAGGGAACATCCATTATTATCCGAATATCAATATGTTGCAGGTTTTAGGTACAACATGAACAAAGAACTTTCGTGCATCATTCAATCTCCAGCAATTTGCTTATGCTGTGGCACGATTCTGTTATGTGTAAAAAGAGGACGCTCAATAAAAAGTGTCAATTCTATAAATCAGAGGATTAAGTATTATAATAATGTAATTAAAAGACAATGGTTATTTAAGGATTTGAGTAATGACTCTGTGGTTTAAGAATATCTCAGGGCGTTAATGACGCTCGAAGAGACTTCGGAACTTACATTATTGAATGTCACATTGTTATAAACGATTTAATTATTTTTTTACATGAGCTCCACACAGGAGGCCCTGAGGAAAATAATTTCCCTCGGGGCCTACGTCATCTTTGGGGATGCTGTGTGGAGGTTTTTTTTTAAGGAAATGGGAAAGAGGAGAGTTTTGGGAAGGAAAAGGATTTAAGGGGTGGGTAGGAATCTGGGGTTCAGTGTGTCCCGGTCATCCGCCTCCAAGTCCTAGACAAACCTCACCCCATGAACCCGGGCATCCCTGCTTAGTCACCAAACGTAGCTTATCACTTGGGGTGACCTATGGCAGAGGTGTTGGTTATCCAATAAAGGTTCCCGGGGTGGCGGTACCCATTCCCGCCTCCCTAATTAATGTTGGTAAAAGCTATGTCAGGCGCACGAGTTAAACATCACGACCAAGTATTAAAGAAAATGAAATTATTTTGTAAACCATAATTGAAAGAACTAAAAAAGTATTAACGTAATATGATTTGAATTACATGTCGCGATGATCAGCCATTCTCTGGTTTCCTCAGCAAGTCGTGAGTACATCGGTTCTTGACCTTGTTAAATTCCAGTTAAAGCACAGAAGAAGTTCTTTTACCGAGCGGTTTGCTGTCATGTTGACGTAGCGCTGGGCGGTAGCCATCGATATATTTGCCATGATAGACGGGAATTGGGGTTGGGGAAGAAGAATGAAGCCATAAATAAATAATTTAAAAAAAAAAAACAAAAATCGTAATTCTAAATCCATTCCTTTATTCCTACCCATCCTACATTCCAATATTGTCTTATTAGGTTGCCAAGTATACCGGTCGATTAAACTTCAACCTTTTTTCCGTCTTCAGAGCACGTGTTCCAAGTCCTAATAAATCAGTGCCCCTCGGTGTACCGGTCTCAGTGTACCGGTGTACCGGGACAGGAGTGCTCCTGGCTTGGCTGCGATACAATCGTATCGTATCGTGACAAAATATCCCCCGACAAAATATCTTACGCTCAAAATATCCTACGGACAAAACATCCCCCAGCAAAATATCTACTAAAACCTAACATAACCTAACAAAAAAGTGAGACAAAAATAATACAGACATCCTGAAAAGATAATAAATTATTGTTATCTGTATTATTTTTGTCCCATTTTACTATATTTGAACAAATTGTTGTCTTTACAGGATGTCCGTATTATTTTTGACCCATTTTTTTGTTAGATAAGTTTAGGTAAGGTTAGGTTTAGTTTTAGTAGATGTTTTAATAGGGGATTTTTGTCCGTAGGATATTTTGTCGGGGATATTTTGTCGCGGGATGAAAACGCGCATTACCGTGACACTGTTTGTCGGATCTATATTCTCAAATTTCAGCTTGTGATTAATCTCTAAAGAAGAAGGTAATTAGGTTTCGGGTTAACTTTAAATTAAAATCGATTGGAGGAAAACACCAACACTTCTGCATGTCTTAATTATACTTTAACCGCATGATCTCGACTGTTTGCGACAGAGCATAATTTGTCAATGGCTTTGAAAATTTGGTATATAAACCTAGTCAAACTTTTATTACTACGGAAATGTTCCTTTAGGGATCAGTTGCGCACTCTTTCAGAGGACTTCTCCGCCACCGCATGAGAAGCCTATGGTGCAGACTACGCTAATCGAAGAATAGAATCATCATTGCCATTGTTGCCTGGATGTACCCCTTGATGGTCTTCTGGAAATGAGAGACATTTTTGACAACAATATATTTTTCACTTCTTTTCCGCTTTTATTTTATAATGATAGTAGTAATAATAAAATCATTTATTTGTCAAAAGTTTCTATATTATTTTATTTTTATAACAATGGTTTTATTGACAAGTCGTCACTGCTCATAAAATGAATAATTAAATTAAAATTAAAGAAAAATTAAATCTTATAAACCAAAATTTAAATTAAAGAAAATAATATTAAAATTCAAATTAATCACAAACACAAGTACTTATTCCTTTTATAGCTGTGCGGAATGGTAAAACTTTCCTGGATACACCATGCTATAAGGGTCGCGGAAATGTAGGAATAATAACTTTTGGCGATGAGTGATTTGCATTTTTATTTACCACTTTAACTTGTTCACAAATTAAATTTCAACCGCGACAATTATCAGAAGGATTTAGATTGACGGATGACATATGTGATCTACTCTAATACAGAAACCGCAATGGCGCGTTTAATAAGATTGTCGGAGCTTCTCAAAATTCTGGTGTGGCCAGTGTATGGGAAATAATGATACCTCTACAAAAACAGTGAACTCGCTGCATACTGAGTCGCCACACTTTCATTGTAAATTCTATCAATTATTGTTGTGCGGCTCATTCTGCAGTCTGCGACCACTCAGCGCAGAGTTTCTTGAAGCACTGCAACGATGTCGATATTCGAGTAGATAGTGGTATTTCATTCCAAAGTTTTGATGATGAATAGCTGAAACTATTCTCAAATACAGCTGTTTTATGTCGGGAAAGGGGAGTAATTGGTGTGTATAGTGTGCGTGAGAGTCATGGGACCACTGTAATTAGTTTAATCTGCCGAACAAATAGGCAGGAACCTTCGAATTCATCAAATTGGATATTTGACAAATTTTATGCAACTTTTTCCCGTTCGACATATTTAGAATCCGATGCCAATATGTTCGAAATTTCAAATACCGGTGATCGGACAACTCAACTCAACGCCTCCTTTGAAAAGTCTTTTTTTTTACATGAGATCCACACAGGAGGCCCTGAGGAAAATGATTTCCCTCAGGGCCTATGTCATCTTTGGGAATGCTGTGTGGAGGGTTTTTTTAAGGAAAGGAAGACGAGGAGGAGGAGGAGGAAAGGAGGAGGGAAGGAAAAGGATTTAAGGGGTGGGTAATCTGGTAAAAGTAATGAAAAAAAATGGTTTGATTGGTTACGTTAGGATAGGATATGGGCTTTTTTCACCTTTTTATTAATAGTTTTTAATGACTTTTCAAATAGGTGTTGTGTTGAGATGATTCTGAGTTGGCATAGAACAGTGGGAACCAAAGTTTGTAGAAAATGCGTTTAACAAGGTTGGCTCGTCGAGGGGGTAGAGCGATGATTGGCTAAAAATTCGTGACGTAGCTTGAAGTCCATATTCCACTGGGAGATTTGAATTAACTGGAATATAAGTGAGTGTTTTACTATAAGCAATTTCGAAAGCGGCCCTACGAGTTTTTTTTTCGAAATGCTATTTCGTAAGAGCTAACCTCGTTAAACGCATTTTCTACCAACCTTGTGTAGGAACTGGATAAACGAAATCCCGGTAGGAACTAAACATTTTCTCGTTTCAAAACCAAACAAACAACCATTTTGAATTTTTGAAATGATATGAAACTTATGCATTTACAGGGATTAATATTATGCTTCTATAATTCCTACGCGTTTTCGTGTTGCCAGTATGCCAGCAAACTCATAATAACGCCGCTTATATAAAATTACATAATGTGTTTGAAAATAAACACACGTATTATTTTTACCTTAAAAGTTCTAAAAGCCTCACCGCTATGAAATATGCAACCGTTCGGCTACCGGAAATTTTTGACAGAGATAAAATAACATAACGCGGCCGCACCCGGCTGGCCGTACGGGATATCCATTTCGTGTAAAAAAAGAGAAGCGTTTCGCCTGAAATCAACGTGTTTTGCTTTGAAATTGGGTTCTTTAAGCATCCCGTTAGCATTTTATAATGAAACCTTTATTATATGAATTTCTAGGAAATTTCTAGGAAAATGTTGTTTACTTTCGATCGAAGAAAATACTTCCGTTTTTCTTACAGATTATTTGAATCATTTATTGTCCCTTTCTGAGCTCCACACAGGAGACCCTGAGGAAAGTGATTTCCCACGGGGATGCTGTGTGGGGGGTTTTTTAAGGAAAGAAAGGGAAGGAGAGTTCTGGGAAGGAAAAGGTTTAAGGGGTGGGTAGGAAACTGGGGTTCAATGTGTCCTGGCCATCCGCCTCCAAGACCTTGACATTACCTTACCCCATGAACCCGGGCACCCCTGCTAAATCACCAAACGTAGCGAACCACTTGGGGTGACCTATGGCAGGGGTGTTGGTTATCCAATACAGGTTCCCGAGGCGGCGGTACCCTTTCCCGCCTCCCAATTTACTAATTCGATGAAAACTTTGTAGGTACCACTATGTTATGTTTCATTTTATTTAGTTTTATTTAAACGCCCAAAGGCTATTACAAACAACGCAGTACATCTTTTTAAATACTTTATCTATTTCGATTTTTTTTTCTTGAATGAATGCATGTTTTCAAATTGGAAATTAGTCCACTTTCAAACATCCGATCGAACAGAAACTCGGCGTGTAGACTTGTTGTCGATGACAATGCATTCTATCAACTTTTGGTGGCACACGCGCACACACTCGCACACATTTACGCATTTCTCTGAAATCGGCTACTGCTGAGATGGCCCGAATATTGAAAATAGTGAAAAAACTTTTTTTTGTTGATTTTAGTGGATTTTATGAAAATAAGTTATATGACGTAGATAATCAGCCTACATCCTTCAAATCAACGAATATTTAATCATACGTATTTTTTTTTTTTTACAAAAGCTCCACATAGGAGGCCCTGAGGAAAGTAATTTCCTTCAGGGCCTATGTCATCTTTGGGGATGCTGTGTGGAGGGTTTTTTTTAAGGAAAGTAAGGGGAGGAGAGTTCTGGGAAGGAAAAGGGTTTAAGGGGTGGGTAGGAATCTGGGGTTCAGTGTGTCCTGGTCATGCGCCTCCAAGACCTGGACCAACCTCACCCCATGAACCCGGGCACTCCTGCTAAATCACCATTGGGGTGACCTATGGCAGAGCTGTTGGTTATCCAATAAAGGTTCCCGGGGTAGCGGTACCGCATGTTTGAATGTATGTTTGTTTTCTCTCGTTTGCTGTATTTGTTAATAAAAGTTTGTCTATTGCACTTCACCGCAGTTTCGTTTTTTAAAATGTAACTGATTTTGAAAAAAACTATTCTTTTAAATGACTAAGAACGCTCAATATTATTGTCCATAGGTTCTTATTTAATGATTTTGCGATTACCCACTATTAAATACCATCTCTGTACCGTTAATGTTAATCACTCTCCTAGAATCGTCAGAATGCTTGCTTACTCTCTTTTTCTGATTTTTTTAATGAATAAGTTTGTTTTTTTAATGTAACTAAAAAAGTTTATATGGCAAACATCACTTTTAATGGGTGAAAGCCCTCGATCAAGGAGGCCGTTTCTTAATAACTCTTAATCAAATTTTTTTTCAATTCCTTTGCAATGTATTTCCAATCTCTAAAGTCTGATCAACCCTCTATTGTTTTTCACCCCAATCTATAATATTGATTTTCCTGAAATAGTATACCGTTTTCCGATAAGTCGTTATAATAAACCGTCTGGCTAGCAGGTACATCTTGGAAAATAACTGTCCATCTTATATCAATCTTTATTTATGATGTTGTACCTTCCGTGAGATATACCACACGATTGGTTCTTGCAGAAAATAAACAGGTCAGACTCCTGGGCCATATATTCAGGGAAGGCGGTCGAAATGACGACGATACTGAGTCGCAGAGGCGAATGTAAATCATTAGTCTAAACATACTGTCCAGTCGTTTCCATCGATGCAGTGCGGAAGTAAAAAGTACTTTTATGACCTGTGGGTACGAATATCATACTAGCTACTAGTGATACCCGTGCTATTGCAGCGCTTCGACAATATTTTCCATCACCTAATGACATAAAGATCTCACGGTCAAAAGTGGTTTATTTTGGGATAATATGGAGGAAGAGGTGGAAGAAACCCGATTACCCAATAACCTTTCTGCGTAAAAATAAACACAAATTATTAAAGTAAACTTGCATCCAACACACCAGTACTCGGGACAGTAAAAAAGTATTCAATCTTAATTATTTGTAACATTTAAAAAAAAATTCCTCTTTAACTAACCCCTTGTGTCTAGGCGAAAAATTAAATACAATCAATTTCAAATATATTACCTGTTTTTTAACGTATCCTCATAAGAAATTCTGTTCTCGGAAGAAGATGAATGACTTTCAGATTTCAGTTAACATTACTATAGTTTTTAAAAACTTCTTTTCTTCGTCTTTTTTCTTGTAAACCTTATTTACTAGTATCATAATAATTAAAAACCAGTAATTTGTGTACTATATTATAATTAGATCGACGTATTATAAATGTTATTGTCACTTATTATTTTTTCCATTATATATGAAATATAAAAAAAATGGACGCTCCTTAATCGAGTGAACTATTTGGCGGTTTTTATTTTATTTTATAGAATGATTTCAATTGTTCAAGGGCATTTATGGTGAACTTTTAAAACAAAAAGAAAGATCGGTGTCTTCTCTTTCTGAATATATTTATATTATATGCCTAACCATAATAGAAAGGGAGATATAACGAGTTTTATGAGGACATATCATTTGGTGACAGATACAACACTGTGCGAAACAAACGAGTGCGAAATAAAGAAGAAAATACTTTTGATAGTTTTTTTCTGTAGTTTTCCAGAACCAAGTTTGCGTTTCTTTTGCCCTACCAACTCATATAAAGTCATAAAAAATTAAGACGTTCCAAGCTGGTACAAGAAAGCGGAACGGACTAACATCACGTAAGCGTTATAAAACTATCTGTAAAAGTAAATTGACTCTCCGAGCAATCGGCTTAATGTTATGCAAGGTATCTGGTTCCTGAATTTGAGATGAGCTTCTCCCTTGGCCGAATTGTCTCCCTCAGAATTCAGGGCGTTAGTGTAAGTAGAGACGGCTTAGTTAAGAGATTTATTGCTCCTCCCGGAGGCTGAGAGAATTGCGCCATTCCTAATACGGGAGATGCAATTAAGATTTTCGAATTTATCGCAAATATCCCCAGTCGCTTGATGATTTATTGTACTGATTAATTTAGCATGGGATATTCCTGCAATGATCGCATTGGCTAAAGCATTTACTCATAAAATAGTAATAAACCTGTGTAGATTGTATTGGAAAGTTATTATTGAAGGCGGCAAATTGCAATTTTGATTGTGTATTCGATTGTCCGGGGTTAAAACACCGCATATCCACAGCAATAGCATAAATGTTTGGGAGAAGCAAAATGATATTTTGAATCAGCTGACTAATTTATTAGAGATATTTAATTTAATTTTTGTTTTATATTGGTTTAGCACCATAACATATGCCTCTTTAGTCTTTTTTTGTTTCGAAACTATGTATAAATATATATATAAATTAAAACATCTTGCTATATTAAACAAATGAAATGTTTGAAACTTTCAAAAAACCTAATTTTCGTCCTCGCGAAGGTTTCTGGATTATTACTACCACATGACAACACATCCGAAAAGCTTTTCTGATTAAACTGTCAAAAATGTCACAATTTGAGAATGACATTTTGCAAACCATCGATTGTTAATTCAATATTCAATTTTCGAAACTTACCTCACACTTTGATTCGAATCAACAATTACAGATATTTTAAATAGGTACCTATTTTAGGTAATGAAGGAGGTGGGGTTAGTGGGAGGGATGACGAGAGAATGGAAGGCGTGGAAGGCGTGGAAGGCGGAAAGGGAACGCAGGGGAAGGGGACGCGGGAGGGGAACGGGGAAAGGAAATGGGAAAGGAAATGCGGGGAGAAACAATTTATTTATTTGCATTGCAATGGATGCTGGGTACCAGCTGGTTGATAAATAATTCTTTATTTTAAATTTCCAATTGTTTTGTTTAATTTTTGACCTGGCAGATCAGATACACTTTTATTTGATAGGCTTGGAGAAGATACGACTTTGGACGCAGAGGATAGCATATTAAAATCGCTGCACATTATTCACAATTGTTTTTTTTTCTCCACTAGCTGGTATCCAGCATGCGTTACAATGCCATTCAAAGAAATAAATTAATTCTCCCTACATGTCCTTTCCCGTGCGTACCCGTTCACCTCCCGAGTCCCCTTCCCTCCCGCGTTCCCTTCCACCTTCCCCGCCTTCCCTCTCCCTCGACACCTCTCCCACTTCCCCGTTTCCCCCCCCCCCCCTCCTCCATGCCGCAAAAATATATGAAATACACACATTTTCATTTTTACAAATTTCATAACGCTAGAGCTTACCATTGTATACAGCCTATAATCTTCGCAGGCGTGTGCACAACAAAGTTTTATGGCAATCGGATAAACGGTATGGCAGCGCATAAACAAACAATTATTGATTTTCATATATATACAATTAATAGATCTCTGTAATTTTCAAAAAAAAGGTTATAATCTTGAAATAAAAAAGGTTATAACTGAAAATACTTATTTTTGAAAGACAGTGAAATTCACAATTTCTACAATTACGATATCCAGTAATTTTTCACAGGTCTGTGCTAGTTCTTACCTAATAAGTTACTAATTGGGTGCTTCAACAGTTGCACTTCAAATGTTCAATAATTTTGCCCCTCCGAGTTCTAGTGTACGTGAGCCCTAATTGTTTTTTGGTAAAACTTCTCTCTTTTCTCTTATATAGCTGAACATATTTAGAGGAACGACCGCTCGGCCCTTTTCATACCAAACTTAATTATTAATTAGAGGTTTAGATTAGATTAAAAAAATAATTTTTCAGTTAAGTATTTTTGCCTCAAATCCAAAATTTTAAGTTTTGTATGAAAAGGTCTGCGCAGTCCGTTAAGAAGTTGGCCCATTTAATTTTCGAACAATCACCTTTACATATTATTTTAAGATGTTTGTATTGATATATGTAAATGCATATAATTATACAATATAAATAATCGGTATTTTTTTGCAATTCTCTGTAATCAGATAAACATCTCTAAATGTTTAAAATGTATCAAAATTAAAGGTCATTTCTACTCGTACATGTTCATTTGTGTTATTTGCTCAGTGTAATTGGAGGATAGCGTGCCAAGTTCCCGCAACTTTCCCAACGTCACTACTGCTACTAGGTTCTTGATCGAATGCAGCGATGCAAATGTAACTACACTTTGGAAGACCTTCACCCAGTATTGGGAGGGCAGCCGTCACCAACTAATTACTTGGGGACTCGACCGATTCGTCTCAAATTTTACTATGTTATTCCGTACACCAGTCGTAGGAACTAATACAAAGTTTTTAGGTTGAAAAGTTCTATTTTTTACATACAAAGTATAATGAAAAAACAGTCTGTTTTCTGTATTTAAATTTCAACAACGCGCCATTTTGTCAATTTTTTAAAATGTATTCTTTATTCTAGTTCCTGCGATAACTCACCCACACTGATCATATTTTTTTGTTGTTTTTGTTTACGGATAAGTGAAAGAGCCAAAACTGGACCCACCACCAAGGTCCGTATTTATATGACGGCAACTTCATTTTTTTTTTTTTAAAACAATATTTTTGTATACTATTAAAGTCATTTAATATATCTATAAAGTTTGAATGGCATTGTTCACTGTTTTCATTTTTAAAAAAATCCTAAAAGCTAGTCGAATTTAAGGTGAAAGGAAAAAATTATAAAAGATAAGATATGATTTGAGATTTTTGCGGCCAAAAGAATTATCGTGATTTATTTTTGGGTTATTACGTCGTGTTATTCTACCTTTTTCTTTAGCCAAAGATTCAAACAGCATTACAGGGTTCATCATCAGAGCAGGTGACTATACTGATGGCGGACACTGTAAAATCATCTGCCCTGATGATGGACACTGTAAGTTTGGCTAAAGAAGCAGAAAAAAAAACATGATTTCACAAGATACATTTACCCAAGGAACAAATTACAAAACAAACTAATTACGTTGTAAGAAAATTACAAAGACACCAAATTTCTCATTTCTGTAGTTTTGACTTCCCCTCAGGTAAAAATAAATTTTCCACAATCAGTTCTGACTGTGTTTCCTAGCGTCGCCGTTATTGTTAACCAATACTACTGCACACCTTAAAAAAATCAACTAAATGCACAAATTCTTTTCATATTCAAACTATACCCATTAGATAATAGTCCACCGACGGCCGGGCGGTCATCATAGCATATCTCTTGTATTTCAATATCTTCGGTTCCTAGCATGTAGGAAGAGAATTTCTTCGTTAATCATAAAAAATATTACATAATTATTTCTTTCGCAAAACAATCTAATAAAGTAGGTATATTCGAATTTTAAAACTCCACAGTTTTTGGTGTAAAAAACGCTTAGAGCTGAAAAATGTTTTTCTAGTCTGGAAATTCAATAAATATGTGCAGAATTTGAAAAAACCAAATTCGCTTTATTTAAATTTGTCTGTAATAACTTTATTTACGCTCCGTCCAAATAACATAATATATAATAAGCCCGAATGTTTGGTTGGCGACCCCTGGAAGAAATTTGATATAGCGGGGGTGGAAATTACATTAGAGAGCTTTTGCAACATTTTCGGATGAGATTTGATGACCTTATTAGAGCAGATTGAATTGATTACGCCCTGGAGACGAATGATGCCGGATATTACGACTAATAGAACTAATATATTTCAAGACAGAATATAATGGAATAATAGTTTGCTCTTGCCAACTGTCATCGCTTCCTGAGAAGAAATAATATTGTTTTATTATGTATTTATTACAAATTGTTTTATAAAAAATAATGAATATTTTATAAACAAATAAAAAAAGTTATTATTATACATTGGTTTTGAGTTCGTTCCTGACAGCTTTGCGGGTTGTTTTTCCTTGTTGGTGTAATATTCTTTGCTGGAATATAATTATTTTTTTGCAACGAATGGTATTCACAAGAGTTTTACCACTTAGGGCCGTTGGGACTCTGGGGGATGAAAATGCAGGAAAAGATACAGAAGAAGAAATTGGGAAGTATCGGAAGTAAGAATGGCAATTTATCAAAGTTAGCGCAATTTTTCTTACTCTTGCAATATAAAGTGAATCTTCCATGTTAATTAAAATTGTATTTAATTATAAATAAACCATTCAGCCTTCTTTTTCAATCTTTGCAAATTTACTTTGTGGCATCTTTTTTAATTAAATAAAAACAAATCGCTTTGTAACACATCACTTTTTTATTCAAAATTATTATATGTATGTAAGAATAATAATTGTTAATCTTATCCTGACGAAGAAACCTATGGTTTTGAAATATATCCTTTTTTATTAAATAAATGGTTTTTACAATGTAATCTGTTTTCAATTAATCCAGCTTTCAAAAGAAATTTAAAAAAAAACAGGATCAATTCCACAGGAAGAGATTTTATAAACAACAAGCTGAAAAAAGCAAACCGTATTTATTAATTATTCTTACTTTTCAAAACATAATAATAATACAAAGATGTTGTTTATTGTGCTCCATGCTAGGAGTTCACCTATGTTTAAGAGGCTGACATTTTTTAATGCAACAGTGGATTTAGTTAAAGTGTATAAAAGTGGATAAAATACATAAGAAAGAGTTTTTAAATTAAATTATAAAATCGACTTTTACGTAGTTTAAACAAAATAAATACAGCTTAAAGTTAAGGTTACAAAATTATAACTTATGAAGATTGCCGTCAGATTCATGTACGTTTTGTGTTGATTCATGTGTTTTTGGTATTTTTTTAGATGTTTTAAATTGTATTCGAAGTGGATCGTATAGCTTTGTAGCCTGATGTCTGTGGTGTTTTGTCTAAAGGATGTGTTTTTTTTTATTTATATTTGTAGTTGATAAGCATGTCTTGTTCTAGCATTGCACGCAACACAACTAAAACAAGCATCACACTAAGATCTACTCTTTGTTTTATTTTATATATTAGAGCTTCAAATCACTATAGAATAATGTCAAACAATAAAAACTGTAATTTGTAGACTTTCGAACAAGTATAATATCCAGTGAGGTCTGTAAAGTAAAAGTTTATCGTTTTTAACTCTCTTTCAAAGTACATCCATACTCCATACTAATATTATAAATGCGAAACTGCTCGAGTTTGTTTATGACCTTTTCAGGCATTAACCAATAAAAAGGCTGTAAAAATTCATTCACCAATAGAAAGCTAAATTATATGCGCAGACTATATGTTGTATATGATGGTAA
Organism: Glyphotaelius pellucidus; assembly: GCA_936435175.1. Lineage (NCBI taxonomy): Eukaryota > Metazoa > Arthropoda > Insecta > Trichoptera > Limnephilidae > Glyphotaelius > Glyphotaelius pellucidus. Next base: position 6,379,111 of record OW386548.1, on the reverse strand, counting down.
GCTCTGGCGTTATGAAATTATAAATATTAATATATTATATTTGTTATACGTTTTTTGTCGCTAACAAAAGCGAGTTAATTGCAAATGTCAGAAAAAAATCATTCCCATGGAAACGATGTTGATATATTTGTGGGCTCTAAGCTGGTAGGTACTCAGCCCCCTGGTCAGCTACTGCCCCAGAAAATTCAAATTTTAGAATATGTTTTGTTTTTTTTGGACAAGCGGGAATAAATGTCAGATAAGAGTTCCTATATTAAAAATATAATTCGTAACGATTATAAAGACTGAATAATAAATAGTGTAATTTTGTATTATATTAACAAACTTCCAAATATTTAATTAAAAATAAACATCCGAAATGTTTGTAAGCGCATAAATTCCGAACGAATGAACAAAATTGGATAATTCTTTTTTTCTTTGTGAAATTTAGGTGGCAGGCTAGATGTTTGAAAACTGAATGTAAGGAATTAATGTATGGAATGCGGGAGGGGTGGGGTGGGGAGGAGAGGGGATAATTGATAAGTTTAACTGCTACAGTAATTTCCCGTAATACCATGCGAGCGAAGCCGCGGGGAAAAGCTAGTAATAAATATAAAAAATATAAAATAAAATATTTAGAGAAATTTGTCCGGTAGACTTATGCAAGACTATTATGAATGCGGAAATCTGAACAATATTTAGAAAGGAACACTTGGACGGTTCGGGATTTTTTTTATTATCTCACAAAATAATTCCCCGCAGGGCCTACGCCATATTTGGGGATGATGTGTGAAATGCTTTTTAGAAAAGGAAGGAGATGAAGTTCTGGTAAGAAAAAAGTTCTAAGAGGTTGGTAGGAATCTGGGAGTTAGTGTGTCCAGGCGTGATGAACGAATGAATCCATCCTTCCCACTGCGGCGCATGGCGATATTCTGAGAGGTCAAAAGGTGAAAAGTCTCCCTCAACCAGTCTTTCCCGATTTGGCCTGCCACGCAGTTGGTGGGCAGACGCACAGGCAGCCAATATCCGCACAACCCTCTTCCCACGAACCCCAGCCAAGTCACCAAACTTAGCGAACCGCTTGAGGGTGACCTGCAGCAAAGGTGTTGGTTATCCAATAAATGGTTCCCGGGCGGCGTACCCATACTATAATATTTAGAGCCGATAGACGGTAAAATGAGTATTAAGAGAAGATTTAAGAAAGAGCCAGGAAGATATGGCGTAATCAATCGAATCAAGTATTTGTACCGGTTCCTATCAAAAGTAAGAATAACAACACAGTACGAATAAAACAAACGTAGTACGCGAAGATGGAGAAGTGTGACATTTCATCATATTTATATACACTAAATACGTTAGTCAGTTAGAGAAATACTAGTGTGCTTTAGGTCAAACATAGCTTACATGAGTGTCTTACAGAACGTCAACCATCCAGAAATTTCCCCTTTTTGCCGAATTAATAAAATTTACCCGACCACACATATTTACCATCACAACCGGGTCAACGTGATCGGTTGTAACCATTTCAATAAATATAATCATGATGGATGTAACAGCCTTGCCAATATTGATATATTTACCAGACGGGTCCATTTATAACACCCACTCTGGACGACTAGTATATGTCGGGGTGATGGGTATTTGTCCGTCACTCGCCGCTCACTGGCCACTGTTGATATTTGGTTGAAGCACGTGTTTGATATTCTTTCCTTGTATTGAAAGACTAATGTTTAGTTGCTATGGTATTTTTCAGTTGTCAAGCTAATCGGATTTTAAGTCTGATATTGTGCGGTGGTGGCACGATCTCGCGTTTGATATCTGGAAGCTACTCTTTAATGTTTGCTCTGAAACGATTAAAACTAACCATCACGCCGTTTAGTAGGCATAGAGGACGAGCCGCCAAACTCGGTCTTGGCACACGTTCCATGCCTTATTCACATTATGCATCGTTTCATACATACCCTTCTATTCTTGACGTAGCCCGACACAAGTATTTGATTCACTTGATCGTGCCAGCGTCGCCGATTTATCTACCATTCACATTTGTATCGTATATTTTCCTTACAATCCTTCCATCGTTCATCCGCTCTACATGCCCAGACTATACGATCGTCCCTTTCTTAATCTTATTCATTTCATTTACATCAGCCTTGCATTATTTTCGGATCTTCAGATTTATCACAAGATCGTGCATGATTTTATCACATTTCTACAACATTCGGTCTACTTTCATCTTTCCTCTGCCAGTTCCATGTCTCACTGCAGTACGTAAGGGTAGGTACCAGCACTCCATTGGACTGCTAGCTTCGCTTCTTTGGAAAGTTTTTTGTTAGTTCCATCCGCGTTCAGTCCTTCATAAATAGAGTTATCTGCAATTACCCTTCTTACAAAATCCCTATCAGCCTTCCCATCTCTCGTAAACAAACTTCATAAATACATCTGCTCCAAGTTTTCATCAAAATATTATCCATTACTTATTTAATTTTTCCCCAATGCATATTTGTTTTGGCAATATGTACCTTTAAAAATAATATTGGCAATCTGTCTTTTTTAATGTGAGTACGGTACAAAAGTCCTAATTGCTCCCAACCGAATGGAACCAACAGAACTATGGCATCATAATTCAGTTATGTTGTGCGGCCGAAGGTAGTGAGGAATTGAAAGAGATGAGAGGAAGGTGAGAAAGTGTGTATAACTTTACAATATAGAAAAACTATATTAATTTTTATTTTTTAAGGCCGCTTTGTAAATAATGAATTTGACTAATTCTAGAGCCCTAAAAAGGTGTTGATTTACTCAGGCAGCATTTAATTTAAATGATTTTGTGAATACTTACAAAAGCATCGTTAAATGTTAGCACAAAATTCATTTGTAACATAATAAATTGTTGTAGTATGTCCAGGTCATCTGCCACCAAGACCTAGACAAACCTTACCCCATGAACTCGGGCACCCCTGCTAAATCGCCAAACGTAGCAAACCACTTGGAATGACCTATGGCAGAGGTGTTGGTTATTCGTTAAAAGGTTCCCGGAGTCGATAATCGCCTCACAAATTGGTAATGTAAAAGTTTATAGGAGCTAAAATTTTAGTGATTTGAGATAGCCCAAGAGTATTGCTTAATATCTCAATTACAATAAATAATTTTGAAATTCATAACTACTTGAACAAGATTTCAGCAATACAGCTCGTTTTAACAGCATCCCGTGGACTACAGACCGTAAATATCATCTTAAATTATAATGTCCCGGCCGAAGCTCCAATGTCCAGCTTTCAGAGCTCATAAATAACACGGCCTTGTGGCCGGCCATTGCAACGAACAGCTTTATCGTTTATCGCCTTATACGGGGAGGGTTCCACCGCAAAGCTGTCCTCAAATCAATAGAATAAAACGCCAACGAAATAATATCATGTATCTACACTATACGGAAGACGATTCAGAGGGAAATATCGCTCTTAGTTGCTTGAAAACTCGCAGGACTCACAGTAAAAATGCCGATATATATTTGTATTTTAAAATCGCGCATCTGTCGCAACCGGTGACCGGACAACTTAAAAATGAGATCAACTCAGAATCTCCTTTGAAAGATCATTAAAAGTTGGTTAAGCCGCCGCTACCCGAATTTTTACCAATTTCTTACATATCTCCCTTAAGGTTTTGAAGTTTTTAAGCTCTTAAAAAAATATATGTTATTTTTGAAGATAATATCTAGACGCGTTCCACGCCGAAACGCAAATTAAATAAAATTCCCTCGATAGAAAAAAATCGCAAAGTATGCTCCGAAAATTATTAAAAACACGTCTGTTTCTATTATTTTACAAGTTATAGTGGTGAAAAAATTCACAATGTGTTCTTTAAATGATACTTAAGACGCCTTTCACGAGATTTTTGTTCTATTTTAAACGAGTCGTGTTTTATTAAACATTTTCACAATTTTCGCATCAATTTTATTTATTAATAAGAGGTGTTGAGTTGACTTGATTCTGAGTTGGAATGGAACCGTCCCAACCTAACCTACTCAACTCCTCATTCTGAAGATAGTGGGGTGGAACTGTTTACCTAACTTAACCTATCCTAACCTATTTCAGCCTAACCTGTCCCTCTGACGACAGTGGGGTGGAACTAAGGCATCCTTAATAGGGATATGTTATGAGGCTAAGAAAGTAGAGAGGGGTAGGAGACAAAAAAGGAAGATTGGAGAAAGCTTTGCTGTTGAGATGTGGTCACTAAACATGGCTAAAGCCATTTTAATCAACCTTTCGATTCTTAATGGTAGCTTATCACATGGACGATATTAAAGAGTATCTACAACTCTGTATACACTGAGAGGCTTCACGTGTAGGTTGCCCTATTGATAGCCAACTTCCGATAAGAGAGGAAAACGTAACAAACCTAAACTACCTACATCCACAATAACCTCATTAGTGAACTCTTAAAAAACTGTAGTATCGTGTATAATATAGTTGCCTCTAAAATTGATATACAGATAACAAAGGAATATACTCGTACTGGAGTTTAAATGCCGTAAAAGGTACCAAAAAGGTTATTTTACAAATGTGTGTGCTAATTTTCTTTTACGTAAACAAGAAAAAAATGTTTTAGTAACATAAGATTCATGAAAAATTTAGATGTTACGGAAAAATCATTAATTAATTTAGTAAATGCCAAATTCATGTTTTAATTTTTTATTTTTACATGAACTCCACACAGGAGACCTAGGCGAAAACAATTTCCCGTTCAAATAATCAGCCGATTTCATCTTTGGGGATGATGTGTGGAGGGTCTTTTCGTAGAAAAGGGTGAGTGAACATGGGTCTTGGAGAGACAACTATTGTAGGAGGGAAGAAACACAGAGGCCAGCAAACCGTTCCACGTATCTGTGATTCAGGCTCACATCAATTTCAATTTCAGGGGGTGAGTTCTTATGGTTTCATAGTGCTTTCAAATAAACGAAATATTGAATTCTGCAAGTCCAAACTTAAACTTTAGGTTTAGACTGACGGTCTTAGCGTCCGACCATCCCACAAGTAAAATGTTTAGGCCTAATAAAAATACATTACGAAATGTAGGTATTTTACATACACAGCGACTCTCATAATGATCTATATTATGAAATATAATTGAAAACGTGATTTGTGCGTTACCTGTACATGAGGGAATATACATACTGTCCATTCCTGTATCCATCCTTGTTCTAAACAGGAATGCTCGATTTCAACACCTTAGAAGCCCGCCGAAAAATATTTTTAAGTTAATCTCTGGTACCATACTCAATCCGCCTATTTTGAAAGAGGTTAACTTATATGTCCCTTACACGTATACTCGTGGGAAATTCCATGCACTCTTTATGGTCCGAAACTGAGGACTTCTGCATCTGTCTAACGCGCCAATAAACAGAGCGTCTCAACTGCTTAACGATTCTGCTTGACCATCGGCATTTTCAATGTTTTAAGTGACATTTCAGCAACTTTCTTTTGACGCATGTCACAAAATAGAAAAATTGCCTCCCCCATGATGATGATGATGCCCTCTCCATGAACATGACAAATAATTAAATAAATATTGATTGCAGCTGAAGGAGCTTCTTTACCTTTACAGTATCGCTGATTAATTTGCTTTCTCAAAATAATCACTTATCGTAAGGCGTTCTGCTGCTAAGCTTTATGGAGAGAGTTCAACATAAATTTTTAAGATTCATTAATTTCAAACTCTCAATAGCGATTGAACAAATTAATTATTATAATTTAATGAAACTACTTAATTTAACTGACTTACAGTATAGCAGAACCAAGAGCGATCTGGTACTTTTATTCAAATTAGTTAATGGATCACTTGACGCACCTGACTTAACAAAACTAATAACATTCCGAGTACCAAATCGTGACACAAGACTTTCAGAACTGTTCTTTGTTTATCCGCCGAAAACTAACAATTTCATTAACTCCCCAATCCCAAAACTACACAGGCTTGGAAAAAAATTCAGTTCCGTTGATATTTTCATTTATTCTTTACCAAAATTTATATCAGAAATTTCTAAAATTCTGACATAAATTTATTATTATTTTTCTAATGTTGTCATTTCTTTTTAATTCTGCCAATATTTTTTTATAATTTATAATATTACAATGTTATATACTATACGCTTATTATTACTCATGAATAACTTGTGTATCTATAATAACGTGTACATGTAAAAACCTTCAAGGCGTGAATAAATAAATAAACAAATATTTTTTTCAGTCGTAAAATCGAAAAGGTTCGAACTAGAAAACTATTGTGGTATAAATATGTTTTCACTGTGATAAGAGATTAGATCTGAATTGATTAGAATTAGGTACTTCCTACTTTTAGTTTACCAATAATTATTTCTCGCAATTACACAGAGCAGTTCATATACTATCCCTGATGACAGTACATATCAAACTTCCTCTTCACCATATTCTTCCCTTATTGATTAGTTTCACCATTACAACATAAAATCAATTTGAGAGGCGGCTGTAGGTAATAGTTTACTGGATAACCAATACCTCTGCCACAGGTCATCCCAAGCGCTTCGCTACGTTTGGTGACTTAGCAGGGGTGCCCGGATTCACGGGTTGTGGTTTTTCAGGATCTTGGCTACCCACCAACTGCGTGGCATGCCGGATCGGGAGAGACTGGTTAAGAATGATTTATTGACCTCTTCAGCAGTATTCACTCGGAACATCGTCTTGTACTGCAGTGGGAGGGATAGATTCATACGTCTGTCAGTCCTGGACACCTACCCCTGTCCATCCCTCATACCCTTTTCCTTCCCAGAACTTCCTATCCTTACTTTCCTATAGAGATCCTCCACACAGCATCCTCAAAGATGACATAGGCCCTAAAGAGAGTTTTCTTCACGGCCTCCTGTGTGGAGTTAATGCAAAAAAACTCTAATTGGGGATAAAATATTCCCACCGGTTCCGGGTAATTGTAGTTGACTAAAAATTTCCCCAACATTCTTTAAGAATGAGAATTGCAATACAAACACCGGTTTCGGCATTTTTACACCATTTTTAATTGAAAAAAATACAGTTGAGATTTGCAAAGAGAAATAATTAAAAATTATGTGTTTTGCTTGTACAGTCTTACAGAATTTTTGTATATGTAATCTTGTGTATTTTCGTAAGTTTTCGATTCTCGCAAACATATTCCAGAGATTCTTCCGGCCCAATCCTGCCAAGACAAAGCCGACCGGAAGAATGTGACCATAGAATCTCTGTATTAGCCGAAATGCCTCGCTGAAATGTTTATAAGGGTGTTTACTTAAACAATGTACGGCTTTCGCTGCCCCTTTGTAAAGTGAAACTTGACATTCCTGCGCGCATTCTGTCCTTTCACCGCTGATATTGAAAAATAACGTTAAATTCTCCAACGCCATCTAAATAGTTAACAATATAAAATGTCGTACATCTTTATTGTTTGTTGATTGCTCTATTTTGTTAAAATGACGATTAAAAATGATTATCCATTTTGAATAATAAATTCACAACATAATTATGTTGGTTTTAGGATGGATTCATAAGTCCGTCATTCCTGACACACTCGATCTCATGGACGATCGATATATAAATGAACTTTCAACAATTCTGTAAAATATCATAAAATCTAATCTAATACATGAATACGTTTAAGGCTGCTTCGATTTCACAAAATGTCTACGTTTCCTTTTACATATTTCTCAACAAATCAAGTTCAGCACTATAAATTTGGTACTTAAAAGCATTAATCCATTGATAGAAGCGGATAGAACGTACGCCCATATAAAATATGATAGCTTTATGTGCTTCCTAAACTGCTTGGAGGAATTTATTGATGACTGTGGATAATGGTTTGTTCTTCGTTTGAAAATTTTAACTGAATTTCTGAACTACAAAAAACATCCCGATTTTATTACGTATAATCTTAATTACGTGGATTTTGAGAGTATGTTCTTGTAATTAGTAAGCATTACAGCGTGAGTTTTTCAAAATTCATTTTCTGTATTTCTTAAGATTATTTCCTCCCCATTTTATAAAATATTTTCTTTCATAACCCATAGGAAGAGAGATCATAATTTAAAAATTTATGAAAGCTTGGCTTTAAACAAATAATTGGATAAAGAAAAAACCTTTATCTCTCAAGGCCTTCTGGGTTCAGGCCTGTACGCGTGACCCCCAAATTGCAAGGTCAGTGCTGTCTCTAAGTAAACTTCTCCATTCACTCTCTATATCGAATATGCTCCCACCATCAAAAGACTTGATCACGTGATACTTCAAAATCTGTCGCGCGCCAAGGCCTGTAAATGTGACTTTAAATTTTTTTTATTTTATTTTCTCTTTTGTCTTTTCCTTCTTCTAGTGCTCTTTCCTACAGGAGGTTGGCTATCATCAGATCAATCTTTCCCTACAGACTGCAGTTCGTAAGAACTCAAGTAGATAACGAAGTCACGAGGTGCGGCGCAACGTCTTCCTATTTCCTATACTTCGTCCTCCATCGATCCTCGACATGATTAGCAATTGTGTAATGTATTTATCGTTCCCCGTAATACGACAAAGATCTTTCTTTCGTGTTTTATAGCGCATATGGTCAGCGTAATTAAAACATTTTAATTTATTGTTCACTCTCTTTTATTTACTTCTGGATAAAGGCATTCCTAAGCCAATCCACTATTCTCATTTTCTTGTTCCGTGATTTCGCTTAATCTGAACCATTTCATCATTCTACTTTGGATTACTATTGGTCCTTCTAGACACCTATAAATCTATAATGAGATTTCTGAGATTTTCATTGGTTCGTTCTTCCTCCAAGTAATGTTTCCTAGAAAGGCTTATTTAGGCCAAAACCAGTCAAACAATTCTAAACAAAAATTCAATTCAATCTTGGGTGGAATAACTTGTGGTATTGAAACATCATAATATTATGATTTTGCAAAGTTTAAACTGGATCTGAATTCAATGAAGAAACTTCTTTAGGAACAGTTGATTTGAATCGCTACTCAAACTAGTTCACAAATTTATGTTTATATATGACGCAGGTCATAGAGTCAGTGGTCAATGAGATTCGTTGGAATTTATCACTTAATTTAACCTTGATTCGTTTTCATCAAAAAACTTAATATTGCATGTTGAATGAATAATTGAAAGTTGAATTTTTTTTTACATGAGCTCCACACATGAAGTCCTGAGGAAAATAATTTCCCTCAGGGCCTATATCATCTTTGGGGATGCTGTGTGGAGGGTTTTTTAAGGAAAGGAAGGGAAGGAGAGTTCTGGGAAGAAAAAGGGTTTAAGGGGTGGGTAGGAATCTGGGGTTCAGTGTGTCCTGGTCATCCGCCCCCAAGACCTAGACAAACCTCACCCCATGAACCCAGACATCCCTGCTAAATCACCAAACGTAGCAAACCACTTGGGGTGACCTGTTGAATGTTGAATGTTGAAAGAATATTGAGAATGAAACAAAGAAAAAAAGAGTGTTTATTTATTTAATATTAACGGTTTACATATACACACAAAATTATAGGAAAAATATTAGAAATAGTAGTCTCAAAAACCAGAGAGAAAATTGGGGAATGCGTTAGTATGAATAAAACGCCGCCCGGTAATAATTCATAATCTGCCCGTTAATATGTAGAGGGCGGAAATTTAAATATTTTAAGAAAAAAAACGCCTTTTGCAAGTTATACTGTCCGTAAATATGCAATAAATAATTTTATCCATATAAAAACTCAGGCAAGTAAAAACTAAGTGCAAAGGCACACAAAATACTGGATTGAATCACCCATACAATATTGAATTTGTATGCTATTCTTGAATGAAGTGGGTTTTTACGTTTTTAGACGAACAAAATTATTTATTCATATTCATATTGCGTCCTAATGGGCGCCGGCTAACAATTCATCTTAATATTTTACCGCTTAATCTGCAAAAGGGTTTTTTTCTAAAATAATTAACTTACCGCTGTCTACGAACGAGCAGGTCAAGAATTATTTTAAGTTTACCCTAAACATTAAAAACATCGGCTAATTACCATTTGAAAGAGGTTTTTGTTCATAGCTGAATGCCAAAAAACATTTTCAGTCTGCTAAGAAACGTGTAGCAAAAATAAATTTTTTGCTGTTTCTATACTTATGATACACGAGGGTTTCGGTATCCCTTTTTTATATGAAAGGGTTGGAGCAGTTATTAAAAACAAAGGCCTGCTAAAAAGAAGACGGATTTCCGTATCCAATAGGTTCCTATAAATTGTTTTTGCTCCCAGGGGAAATCTTTTCCACATGTTCGATACTGTGGGAAGAGTATACAAAATAATCATTGTAAATAGATCGTATTTGTTGCTTAAGAAATAATATATTTAATACGTACATTATTTACTATCATGGGTATGTAATATTTAAATATTTAATCCGTAAGGAAGTCAGATAGAAATCAGAGCTCGGTTTGAAAGTCCTCGAATTTACAGGCAGCTTTCGGTAATGAACAACTCCCGGCGAGTCAATAAAATTCGTCGTCCTTCTAACGCGTATTGTTTGAAAACGAAAAAGACAGGAGATCCAAGTACAATTAAGTAATGTGCGGTTTCTCGCTGGAACTAGTATACCAACTCCAATTATCTGTCCATTTTTAAAACCATGATAACCTCAGTGGCGAGGTAACAAGATATGTTTGGTAATGGTCGGGAGTTATTAATATGTTTAATTAACATGATAAATTATTTACGCAGAAGAAGATATATTCTAGCCTTTTCGAGAGTAAATTATTCAGCTTATTCAGTATTGAAACATTGCTAGAATCATTGTTCAGTAACTTTAACAGAATAGACAAATATTTAACATACACGTCTTAGAGGGAGATACTACTTTTTCCCTCTTAACTGAATAACCATCTCGCCGTTGCCCCGCAGGGGTAGGCAGAGAGGATAAACCGCCACAAAATTCTGTCTTGGCACACATCCCTTACTTCATTCACATTTTAATCACCTTATACGTACTCTTCTGTTATTCTTGCTCTTGACGTGATCTGTTTTTTTCTATTGTTCAGTTCATCAATTTGGGAGGCGGAAATGGGTACCACCGCCCCAGAAACATTTATTGAATAACCATCACCTCCGCCATAGGTCACCCCAGGTGTTTCATTACGTTTAGTGACTTAGCAGGGGTATCTGGGTTCATTGGGTGAGGTTTGTCTACGTCTTGGCGGCCTGGACCCACTGAACCCCAGATTCCTACCCAACCCCCTTACCTGCCCAGAACTACCTCTTCTTCCTTTCCTTAAAAAGTCCTCCACACAACATCCCTAAATATGACATAGGCCCCGAGGTAAGTTATTTTCCTAAGGGCCTTCTTTGTGGAGCCAATGAAAAAAAAATATGTGTTACTCGTTTTTTTTTACACACTTTACAAATATAAGACAAAAAAGTCCCGATAAACTACTTTTTATCAGTTTGTCTAACGGGTTATTTACATTAAAAATCTTATGATAGTGAGTTAATAGTTACATTTTTATAATTATATAAAATAAAAATTTTACAGAAAAATAGAGAAAAGAAAAATTATGAAAACATAAATAACAATTTTAAAGTCTTTAGAATAATATGTCATTGTAGGCTAATACAAATTAATCCTTTCAGTAAGCCAAGTCTTCAATAAATTCACCAATTGTTTGTTTTGGGCACAGTTTTAAATTACAGCAGGTAACATATTTAAACAACTGGGAATCAAGTAATTTAACGTTCTTTGTCCATATTTATTTGTATGCTTACGAACAATGAGTCCTTCATTAAAGTTAAAACGAGTATTGTATTCCAGCCTGTTTATATATAAAGGGTTATTTATTTGTTGAAATATACTTTTGTACCACAGAATTGTTCTCACTGAAAGAATTTTGAGACTATTATAAAATTATGGAATATTATGCCTTTCTTTGTATAATTTATTTTTAGCTAATAATTTAACCAATGAATCTTGCACTGATTGAATATTGTCGATATTTGTTTTACAGGAAAATCCCCAAGCTGTTATTTCATGCCTTATAACAGATTTAGCTAGAGAATGAATTATTCGAAGTGTGCAGATAGGAACAAAAAAATTTGGTTTATACAACCTGCTTACAATTGATCTTAGTCGTGCACAAACTTTGTTTATTTGTATATCCCACTTGAAAAAGCAATCAATAATAACACCTAAATAAACATATTCTTTAACTAGTTCCATATTTTCGCATGTACACATTACAGTAATGCCATCATGTAAGCAATCTGATGTATGTGTCTTTATTTCAGGTGTAATATATACCTTAACATTAGGGGATCTTTTTTTTTGCCGGCAACCCGGGCGTTTATTAAAGTAACAATATTATACAAAAAGTATGTAACCCGTCTCACTAGACGATGTCTGTTCTGAGACGGGTACATAAATATGCGTGCATGAACACATAAATAGATCCACATATATAGATATTAATCATATAAACACATATACACAAACATAACGTACATACACACAAACATACACAAACGTATACGCATGTTATCTTGGAAAGTATACAGTTTCATAAAATCAAGAGTTTCGCTAGCATCTAAAAACAATAACATTTCAACAAAATAATATAAGATTATTAATAACAATTTAGATTTTTTGGCATTTAGGATTAATCCAGGGTCATGAGACCATTTTAAGAGTTCAATGTAGTATTTTTGTAACACAATACTAGTAAAAAAAATTATTGTGTAAAGTTAACTCGTGGAAATCTAGCTGATTCAATAAAAAATCATGTCATTTCTCCCAAACCCGTAAGCGACTTCCGTCTATTATTTTTTTTATATATTTTCCATTCTGAGCTTGCAAAATAAACCACTGTCTTTTTATTGTCATGACATTTTTGTTCGGGAAATAATACAAACAACTCGACAATAAAAACATAAAACTGCTGAATATAAACTGTTTGAAGCATCAAGTACAGAGTTCTTCATTCTTATTCTATGCATGTTCCTCCCCTTTTCCAAGCGTATAAAAGATGGTTGCACTCCCTATTATTTTTGCTACAGAAGCACCTTAATAAATTTCTTTCGTTCTTTCAGAAATACACGCTCTACACTCTAAGAGTGCAATTATGGGATTCTGTGAAATTGGAAGAAAGATTCTTTGTGATAAAGTTATGCAATTTTTTTAATTTATTTAGATTGGTTTTTAAAACTCATTTCGCTCATTCGTATTTAGATTCTGTTTTCTGTCACACCGTGACTGGAAATGAAAATATTGTATTTGATTCTTTTGAAATAAGTCAATGTGGTGAACGAAAAAAATTGACACTCTTCGTGAATCCAGTAAGTGAAAACGAAATGTAGATATCACTTGGTTGGGTTTTCCCCAAACAAAAATAATCTCGTAACGAAGTATTTTTCATTTCGTTCTGGTCTGGAAGACATAGATTTTTTTACACAGGAGGCCCTGAGAAAAATATATCCCCCTAGGGGCCTATGTCATCTAGGGGATGCTGTGTGGAAGAAGAAAGGAAGGGCATAGAAAAGAGAGAAAATAAGGACGTACGAATCCATCTATCCCACTGCGGTGCAAGGCGGTGGGGCGAGAGAGTCCAGCCGGAGAGGTCTAGGTTAGGTTTCCCTCAACCATTCTCTCGCCACACAGTAGATGGGCAAACGCATTCGCCGCCAAGTCCTAAATAAACCTTACCCCATGAACTTGGACACCCCTGCCAATTCACCAAATGTAGCGAACCTCTGGAGGTGACCTGTGGCAGGGGCGTTTGTTATCCAATAAATGATGTCCGTGGCGGCGGTACCCATAACCGCCAAATTGAAAGCCTTTGCTTTTATGAGAGTTATATTATTTTATAACCATTTCAACTTATTGTACAAGGCGTTTTATGTTTAAAAATATTATTAAGTAAATAAAAAATTCAGCACACAGACATCACAGGTTCTAAATGGGTTTTATTAGTTTTTGTGAACCCATATACCGTTAGCAATACCAACATCAAGCAATAAAAAGAGTATTGAAAAAGCATTGCACCCGCGCGTTGGCGCTTGTACGCAAATGACCGCGCGCCATTATGTCGGTCTGAAAGTGCAGCTGATCGAAGTTCGGAATTACGGGTGCAAACACAGAGAAATTTCCGCGTGGAATAAATTCTATTTCCGCAAACTGGAATTTATTTTTTGCTGATTTTGTGCTTTTTTCGCCGTTCCAACGAGTTTAAAAACCTTATTTCTGATCATTTTTATCGCAAGAACTGTGGATGGTACAAATATTTTATGTAATGATTACGATATTTATCCCAGAGGTCATTTAAAGACGCCCATCTTTTAATTAGCGCATACTGCTATGTTTTATCCGATTTAAAAAATGCTTCCCAAGTAAATCGAATATAATAAGGTAGTATCGATATAATAAGGTAGGTAGTACTTTCAATTGGTAGGATTTGAGATTTCTTTTTTAAGTTATTGTGCCGTGTTGCGCTTTCTATATATTTAGCGAAAATTCCGGACAGCGTTATTTTTTTTTATTTTAGTTTATTGGGGAAACAAACAGTTTTACGTATTATATTAAGACAATTACATATTACAAGGTTGCATAAACCAGTGAAGTTTCCGCAAGAATTCATAGTATATACACATAAAAAAACATACATTAAAACAATAAAGAAAACAAAGTAGTTAAGGAAGAAAAAAAAGAATATTTAAAAAAGGAAAAAAAACACAGATTTAAGTATGTGAACCTATATAAAAATAACACAATTTCACATCATAGGGTAAACATTAATAACCATTTACCAGCGCCCTTGAGGTGATTTATCACAAAACGGCGCTGTATAAATCATAAAAATATTATTATTATTACAAAAAGAGAAAAACACAACATTATAAAATTTGAGAAAAAAACACACGCAGCAGGGGTAGAGGGTTCATATTTAACAATTTGTTTGAATTTTACAGTGTCCATCATCAGGGCAGACGTTTAGGTTGTGGTGAAGAGTGTGTAGAAGTGATTTTTTGCAAGTGTTAATGTTAAAAATACCGTACACAATACCGGAAGACACTCTCAGTGTAGTCCTGGTGTAAGATCACCATCAGAATTGAAACGTTACTTGAAATGGCTACAGCAAAGTGTTTGGTAATCAGATCTGAATATCCAGGTACTTTCCCACCGTCCTCTTTCCCATTTCCTATCCTTCCCTACTATATTCAGCTTCACAACATACTCCAATTAATGATGCCTTACATGCCTTACATAGTCTCACTGGCTCCAGACGCTTTGTAAAAGATTAGACTTTTGTGCGAAATCCACACAATTTTTTAAAAATAAAGTGCTGTGAGCACTATTTATTAATCCTATCGCTGGTATTCCAGTATAATAATTAGTGAAAATAATGGGGTTTTAGTGTTGGTGTAACCGCCAAGTACCGTACCAAGTATAATTCAGCTTTGTATGCATCTTCTCTATCAATATTAACGGGGTTTAACATGGATTTAATTTGCCTCCGTAATTAAACGTGTGCAATGCGTTGTGAGTCTTCCCAGGGCTTCAGGAACAAATCCAAAGTAATGGCCAGTTTAAATTAACTGCTTGGCAATTGCCGGTTTGTCTTGATGGCCGAGTTTTTGTTTTTTTACATTAACTCCACACAGGAGGCCCTGAGGAAAATAATTTCCCTCAGGGCCTATGTCATCTTTGAGGATGCTGTGTGGAGAGTGTTTTTGAGGAGAGGAAGGAGTGAACATGGGTCTTGAAGAGACCCATGTTGTAGGAGGGAGGAAACACAGAGGCCGGCAAATCGCTCCACAGCCGAGCTGTTGAACTCAAGAACGAGTTTGCGCTCTCGAAAGTGTTTTTTGGCTAAAGAAAGGGGAAGCGCTACATAGCATGCTAGCGCTACATAGCGTGAAAAGCTCAAATCATACATAATTACGCACATGTTTTAAAAGAGTGCTAGTGGTTTACGAATGGGTGTGATTCTTTGTGCATAATTTTCGTTAAATTACAAAATAAAATCCACTCGTATGAAACGAATTTCTTTTACTGTAATACATGCATTTTTTTTTATTTTCAACCTGGTTGCGTCATCTCTCGGGCCGGCTAGTTGCCAATTTCAAAGATGTTTTTTTTGGTTTGACAAAGGAACCTTTCTCCCCAGGGACTGGCTCTAAAACTGTTAAAATGTCTTTTAAAACTTAAAAAATAAAATGGTTACACACAGCATCTAAACTTCCTCCCTAGGGACTGGGGTCAACACAGCCAACAACCGAGCCAATTCCCAATTCGATAGGATTTATACATACGAGTATTTCGTATATTAGTCATCCAATTTCAGAGAAATGCATAAATGTCCACGTGTATATAGGTGATTGCACTGACAACGATCTATTGAGTTTCAGATTGATCAGATGTCAGGAATTGGGTTAATTTCCGGTTCCGCGATTCCACTTCATTCATTCATTCATTCATGAAAACAAAATCGAAATTCAAATAAATGTTTTCTTTAATTAAATGAAGACACTACGAGCGAAATTCTGGAAACAGAAATATCAGAAAAAGATATTTGCACCTCTGGGACTCAAACCCACGACCTCTCTACTTTCCGGGCTCAGTGCTCTTGACGACTGAACTAAGGTGTCGATATCCAATTCGGTCACTTTTAACTGTACCATACTTCGACTAAGAACCACCCAAATATGTCTTCATTTTTCTATTCATCCTAGACTTGCAGAGAAGTCAATAGATGTCGCACATTAAATAAAATGGATAAAGATTTATCCAGACACCATCTAGATTGCATTTAGTTCGGGTTTGAATCTTGCAATCATACGTAAAGATGGCAGCCAATAAAAATATGCGTTAAGAAAAATGAAGATAATATGGGTGGTTTCTAGTCGAAGTATGGTACAGTTAAAAGTGATCGAATTGGATATCGACACCTTAGCTCAGTGGTCAAGAGCACTCGCCCGGAAAGTAGTAGGTCCTGGGTCCAAATCCCAGAGGTGCAAATATCTTTTTTCTGATTTTTCTATTTCCAGATTGAGTTTCGCTCATATTGTCTTCATTTAATTAAATTTTACAATTTGAGATTTTACTCATAAAAGTTAAAATAAAAAATAATAATAAATGTTTTCTTCTTCAAACTTCTCAAATACACTTTGTGGCGTCATTATTGATTTAATGAAAACAAATAACTTAGTAAACAACACTATATTATTAACATTATCGACATGTTTCAAAAACAATGTTTTCCTCGTCAGGATAAGAGATCAATGTCTCATATAGTGTCGTTTACAAAGTTATTTATTTTCATCAAATCAAAATGTATTTAAGCGGGGGGTAAGGTTTTAAAACCCATTTTTATTTTTTTTTCTAAATGTACAACATTTTGAAAGTATTGTGTCAAAATTTCAAGTAAATCGGAGCAAAAATAACGAGGATACAGCGTTTCAAGCGACCGGTCCTCTTGCTCGATTCAAGTAAATACTTTAAATCGACCTTCTCGCAATTTTTTTTTAGTTCGTGAACATCATAACTCAAAATCTACTTAACTGATCCTTTTGAAATTTTGTACACTATTTTTACAAATAAATCAACAGGTAGTGAAAAAGAGTTTTTTTTTACTTTTTTTTCCATTTTATAATAACAAATTCACCGAAAATTTTAGCAAAAATCACATTTTTTGCTTAAACATGCTGCAAAAAAAAAAAAAAAAATCAAAAAAAAAACGCTTCATCACTACCTTGAAAAACATATTACCTTTTGAAAACATTTAAATTTTTTTGTTTAAAATAATTTGTCAACGAGTTATGATGTTCACCGCTTTTTCGGGGTGTTTCAGGAGATTCGCTCTCACGGACTTATTTGTTGATATTTTTAATTCAAAAAATTTCCAAAGATACTTTAGATGCCATACCATAACGTATATATAAAATAAATAAACCAACATTTTTCATATCTCCAAAAAAATCATGAAAACATGTTTTTTTAGCCTTTAAAACCTTACCCCCCCCCCCCTTAATAAAAGCAAATTAGATGGTTTCAGTTTCATGGTTTGCAAGTTAGAAGTGTTCTGACATCTAATACCTACTTCGAATCAAGTTGTTAAATCCGACATCTTCTTCTCCCGGGTACCATGGCTTACGAAGTTTCATTCCTTTAGGATTAAAGTTTGAATGAAGCCCCGACAGGAACGAAGGAGAACCAGTAAGAACGTGTTATGGGCGCGCATGAGAGCAAAGTTACATTTCAGAAGCTATCATTGTTCTATTATTTTAAAAATGTTATAAAAATGCATTACCTATAAGACGGTCTCTACGCAAACCGAACTTGGAACTTTAATCGATTTGTGATTTTCCCCGAACAATGGATGTCGTTATGACTACCACTTTGCATTTGACACCAATTTGAAATAGATTTGATTAGAATTTGACACAATAGCTCCGTCGTACAGCGCTGATGACAAAACTCGAATAATTCTGCATACATCAAATATGATTTGGAATACGGATTGAATCTCTTGCATAAACGCTGTGAGTAGATAATATTATATTCTCGTATATATTATGTGTTTCATATTTCGGGAAAATACATGACCTTTTTCCCTGGACAACGATATATTGAAATTATTTATTTCAGGAAATTTAACCAACTTTATTAAGATTGCCCCTATTTAATTATTTTTAAGCAGGATAAAAATATTAATTTTTGGGGATAAATCGATGGAAATTTGAAGTTAATCGATGAAAAAAATTACTCGACACAGACTAAGTTATGCTCAAAAGTCACCGCAGATACTTTAATAGTACACAGCTGCTAACCCTATATAAATCACAAGTGCATCCTACGGTTGAATTTGGCAGCCTCCTCTGGTCTGCAGCTCCAAAATATTTGAAAAATACCCTCGACTCTGTGTAGAAACTGGCGGTCAGATTCTCCCACCTTAACGAACGGATTGCAATCTTTAAAGCACAGGCGTCGGGTGGGAATGCTATCCCTGTTTTACCGGTATTTCAAAGGAAGATGCTCTGAGGAACTAGCGTCATTGATCCTTTCGGCACCGGTGCACAGTCGGGAGACACGCCAAACACGCGCCCAACATATGTACACGGTTGAAATTTGTCACATGAGAACGAGTCGTTTTTTCGACTCGTTTTTGAGTTCAAAAGCTCTGCTACGGAACGATTTGCCGGCCTCTGTGCTTCCTCCCTCCTACAACTTGGGTCTCTTCAAGACCAATGTTCTTTCCTTCCTCCCCTCAAAAAGACCCTCCACACAGCATCACAGATGACATAGACCCCGAGGGAAATAATTTTCCTCAGGGCCTTCCGTGTGGAGTTAAGGTAAAAATTAAAAAAAAAAAACCCAAAAAATACCAATAATGTCCATTCATGTTTAATATTATTGGTAATGAAAACATTTTTTTTCTGGATAAAGTCAACAATGGCAACAATTCTGCACTTGTTTGAACTAATATTGGTCAGAAAAAACGCCGAAAGCTTTTTGACTACAAATGCAAACGAGGCATGATAGTTTTAAATTTCAAAACATCAGAAGGTTTTTTAACTTTATTTCCCGGAGCGGTGTTTCGGTTTGCTCCTGTTAATGCTTCTCTACGATCCAAGCACTGACAACACACAAAAAAATAGAAAACAATGCACAAAATAATTATACCGATTAGTGTTTTGAATACTAGACGTTATGTGATTCCATAAATGAAAGAGTCGCCCGTAAACGTTTTATCTACCCGGAAAAGCTCATTAAGAGAGAATGTGGGAGAGATAACACAGCGTTTCTCTTCTACTGATTTCCCTTTCCGACCGCCGCAGCTTTCTACTTCAAAAGCTTTCCAATTCTGAATGTTGATTACAATGTAATTTGTGACTCGTGAAATTTGATCTTTATAAAGCCAGAACGGGTGGATTAGGCGTTTCCTGCGTTACTTAAGATGACACGCATTAGTCTCTGTCTAACGGGAATGGATTTGAGAAGGGTAGAGAGAATTCTGATTTTAATACACCTCAGACGAAGGTTCATCTGCGAGCCTCATACAAGATTCTTCATTAATTAAAACAATTAAGGACTAGCACTTAAAAATCGTGACTCAAAAAATTATAAAATGTTGAATTTAAAACATAACTAGGCATCTTTATAAAGTTTGGGGTAAAAATTAATCAATCCGTAGAAAAATGTACAATGTTGCTAGTTTGAAAAGCTATAATAAATGCGATTTTCTGATATTTGGAAGAAGACTAAAGTAATGTTACAATTACCGTATTTGTCTTAACGCAGTGCTCAATTGAAGGGATGGTGATTTCAAATTAACTGAGCGTTGCAAAGTCGTTTTTTAACTCGATCATTTGGCATTTCACATGTCTGATATTTGGCAGAAGACTAAAGTAATGTTACAACAATTACTGGATTTGTCTTAAAATAGTATTCAGTTGAAGGGCTGGTGATTTCAAATTGACTGAGCGTTGCGAAGTCCTATTTTAACTCGACCATTTAGAATTTCATGTGTCTGAAAATTTGTGCGTTATTTATTTTATATTATAGAAACAAACAGTACATTGGATACTGTGATGAAACAATTTACAGATATAAAGTAATATTTCGAGGAGGTACCTATGATTTGTTTCTTTGTAATGTCTTATTTGTGGTATGTATATTTAGTAATTACATACCGGGTGATGTGCATAGTGTATGAGTGTGCGTGTATGCGTGAGTATGTTTGTAGGTATGAGAAGCGGTGATCTGTGAAGGGATATGTATGCACATTAAATACATTAAATCACTGACATGATGCTCCTTTTAAATTTGGGCAGTGAATTTTGGGCATAAAATGTCGGTGTTAGAGTTTCGACAAATTGATCGTATGAAGAGCACGGTTAATTGGCGAATAAGTTGCTAGATTTGTTTTGTAATTAAACAGTGCATCAATTTTAATTAAATAGTGCCTTATGGCGCATAAAAAGATATTTTCTATATCTTTGTAAGCGTATGTCTTAAAGGTATGTTGAAATTAATTAGGGATAGAAGTTTGGTACAAGGCTGATATAAAATTCTGTGAAATGTTAAATCAGCTACTGTTCGCTTTGCTGCAAAGTTTGTACATTATGTTTCGGTTCCGGTTTCAAGATGGTGGCCGTTTTAATGGTTCGGGAAATATTATTTTTCAAATGTGATATCGTTGTATTTATTAATTAGTTAGGTAAGTATTGAAGTATTTAATCACTGAAGACAATATTAGCGACCCTCAATCGAGAATTTGAAACAGAAAAAGATACGGTCGCATCCAGGAATTGAACCCAGGACCTTAGCCTTGCCGGTATTTAAGTACCTACTTCCAAATTTTAAGATTAAAGAGGAAACATTATTTTTTGGACACGACTGTTAACAGATCTACTAGAATTTATTGTTGGTGAATTCTGCCTTTGTTCCTTTATTGCAACCTAAAAAAAAACGAATGGATGTATGCTAAACCATTCATCCGATTGCGTTGAAACTTTGGGGATTTGATGTGCGTATGCCCGCGATGGTTTTTATACATAATAATGAGTTCTGGTGTGATGATTTTATTTCCTTCACCATTAATCCGATTGCAATGAAACTTTAGTGAGTTGTTGTGCGCATTGTGCCCGCGATGGTTTTTATATAATAAAGTGGTGAGCTCTGATGTTATGAAATTATTTCCTTAACTATTCATCCGATTGCAATGAATCTTTGGTGAGTTGTTGTGAGCACGCCCGCGAAGGTTTCTATGTATACTGGTGAGCTTTGGCATTATGAAAATTGTATTAAAAAAATTGCAATAGGTGGCATGCGAGCTGTTTGAAAACTGAATGTATGGAACGTAGGAGGGGGGAGAGGAACGCGAAAGGAGAGTTCGCGGGACGGGGGAAGCGGGAAAGGCGGAGAAAGCGTAGTGGGAACGCGCGAGGGTAAGGGGACGCAGGAGAGGAAGGAGAGCTGGAAGAGGAACGGGACGAATGGGAAAAAGACACGCAGGAGTAACAATTTATTTATTAAGTGGCATTGCAACGCATGCCGGGAACTCGCTAGTTCTAAATATAAACAATATCAGGTTATTCGGAATACTTTGATTGACCAATGCCATGAATTTAAATTCGCCAACCTAGTTACTAACCAGATAAAAACCATAAGGTTGCAGGCTAGGCCGATCGAAATTAAGTTTAATAAAATAGTTTTAAAATAAATTATGTAACTGTAATAAAAAAAATATCCACAATATAATTAAAACGATTTTCAAAAGAGAAAGGTATTTAATTACATAAATCCACTCCTTTCTTATACTGAAAGTGCCCAGGCTTATTATTTTACACTCAATTAGAATTCGCCGCATTGTGTTGCGAGTTTAAACACAATGGGAAAACTTTTGTTACTTTGGGGCTGCGAACTAAAATATGATTTAATTATAAAACAATTAGCTTAGTTTTAGTAAGACAAAGCAATACTCCGTTAACTAAGGAAGATCCAATTTCCATGACGATTGTATTCGACACAAGTTCCTTTCGCCGAAGAGCTTATAGGAGTATAATGTGTAGGTAGCTATGCATGCACATAGCAAGAAAATTATTTCCATGTTGTTCTGTATGTTTTTGGCAATCAATTGTTCAATCAAAATTCACTTTTCGAATAAACTCTTTAAATTAATTAATTTACTTGAAGTACTCACCCATACGTCAAGTAAATTCAATTAATTTAAAGAGTTTATTCGAAAATTGAATTTTGATTGAACAAACGATAGTTTGCAAAATGTCATTCTCAAATTGTGACATTAGTGACAGTTTTGTAAGAGTTTTTGTAATGATTAAAGAACTTTTCAGATGTATTGTCGTGTGGTTGTAATAATCCAGGAAAGAAGGTGTTTTGAAAGTTTCAAACATTTCCTATGTTTCAATTTTTTTTCAGGAGGCCCTGAGGAAAAAAAATTTCCCTCAGGGCCTATGTCATCTTTGGGGATGCTGTGTGGAGGGCTTTTTAAAGGAAAGGAAGGGGAGGAGAGTTCTGGGAAGGAAAAGGGTTTAAGGGGTGGATAGGAATCTGGGGTTCAGTGTGTCCTGGTCATCCGCCTCCAAGACCTAGACAAACCTCACCCCATGAACCCGGGCATCCCTGCTAAATCACCAAACGTAGCGAACCACTTGAGGTGAGGCCTATGGCAGAGCTGTTGGTTATCCAATAAAGGTTCCCGGGGGGCGGTACCCATTCCCGCCTTCCAAATTGCAATAAATAATAGCAATACATAAAAAACATTCATACATACATATCTACATACATACATACATACATACACACATACATGCAAGCAAGCAAGCAAACATACATTCATTTTTATATGTCAAATTTTTTAAACATACATTCATTTTTATATGTAAAATTTTATCTTTCAAATCATTTGAGTGATCAAATCATTGTTTTAAAAATACTGACTGTTTGATTAACAATTTAAAAATAAATAAATAAAATAATTTACAAATAAATTAATATACCCCATCTGGCGATTAACATTAACTTTTAACAGTCGTCTATCATACTGTTATCGCAAAATAAGACTTTGACAACAGATGTCACTACAGTTCATAAACATACAAATAAAAATCATTAAATAATTTGAAAAAAATAAAAATTAATACACAATCTCCTTAATAAAATATTGTTTATAAGAAACACAATTTGGACTAACCGGTCAAAACAAGTGAACCAATTTAGTTACATATATTTAAAAATTGACTACTTATATTAAATTTAAACAAGAATATGAAGCCGTGCACGCGAAATACAGCACGCAGTGGGTCTCCGGCTGCAACTTCAGCAACGTCGTCGCAGATGGTACCGGCTAGTTCTCTGGCTGAAATTATGGAGAAGCTAAACAAAATCGATGTAGAGCTCACTCGCATTAAACCAATGTGGGGTGAGATATCTGATATAAAGAAGAGTCTCGAGTTCGCGCTAGCTGCCATGTCCGATACGGAAAAGAGGGTAGAGGCGGTTGAGAAGAGACTGGAGACTGTCGACCAGTTAGTTTCGGAGGTGGCATCTATTAAGAAGAGCATAGACATCTTCAGGTATGAACTGGACGAGCGGGATCAGCTCTCCCGTATGAAAAACCTCGAAATCAAGAACGTGCCATCGACGAAGGGAGAAAACTTACTCTGCATAGCCCAAAAAATAGGCGAGCAGATCGGTTTCGCACTACAGCCAGAAGATGTGGACATAGTGACGCGAGTGGCTACCAAGTCCAACCAGGTTAAGCCAATAATAATCCGATTTGGAAGTAGACGACGAAAAGAGGAATTTCTTGCACTATCCAAAAAGGCCAGGAAGATTACCAGCACCGACCTAAAATACTCTGGACCAGAAGCTACAATCTATGTCAATAACCATTTAACAATTAGCAATAAGATTCTGCTGACAAAAGTTAAAAGCAAGGCACGGGAAGCAGGTTTTAAATTTGTATGGGTAAAGGACTGCAAGATCTTGGTGAGAAAAAATGAAAATTCACCGGCTTTTTTAGTCAGGAGGGAAGACGACCTTCAGAAAATTTCTTAAAAAAATACCGTTCATTTGATTATTATTCTATATTCCTCCCTCTCCCTCCACACGCCCGCCTCTCCTGCATCTCATATTGCCATTGCATTTCTATTATATTTATTATACTCGCACAACATTACCTAATTATATTAACCTTTTCTCAAACTCCTGTCAACTGCGAGATATTTTTACCTTCTGTACTCAACTATTATTATGTACTTGTCACATTTCAAATGTCACTCGATAATTTTATTTGGAGTTCTGTAATATTGATGTGCGAAGGGTCTAATAATATTGTGTTGGTGGAGGATTTTTTTCGATCGCACAATTATGATAATTACTATTATTTTCTTTTTGCAGATAATACAGATATATATATTTATATAGATATTTTGTATATATATTATGGATATTATAGATATAATAAATATATTGTATCTAATATATTATTATATTTTATATATTTATATATATATTATATTTTATATTATTATTTATATTATAATATTTTATGTATTATATTTTATATATTATTTTATATAGTATATATATATATATTTTGCAGATATTACACCCCTTATATTATTCTCACGCATTCTCTGCATATTTTTTTTATTGACACTGAACTGAAAAAGAGTCCCTTCCTTTAAGTGTTTTTTATCAGAACGTACGTGGACTGAGAACAAAAACTGACACATTTCTTCGTAGTGTAACGAGCGGTGATTATGACGTGATTGGCATAACAGAGACATGGCTTACAGATTTTATTTTAGACGGCGAGCTTTTTGACTCAAGATACAATGTATTCCGACGCGACAGAAGTATCGAAGGTATAACTATGGGTGGTGGGGTGCTCTTGGCTGTCAAAAAGGAACTCCATGCAATTTGTAATTACTCATGGTGTTCTACGGATGAAGACATTTGGGTGACTCTTCGCATCCCACGTGCAACTGGATTTACTAGCGTTCATCTTTGTTGTATCTATCTGTCCAAAAGCTTCAACTTTAACGCTCAAATCACCGCCTTTTCGAATGATCTAGGTATAAAACTCTTAAATCAACCTGACGACAAGTTTCTTATCATGGGAGACTTTAACCTACCCGATATTACCTGGACTCTTCCTGCGGGTGAGGTTAACCTAATTCCTAGTAACTACGCTTCTACAATAAGCTCAACATTTATTGACAATATTAATTACTGTAACCTCTACCAATATAATGGTGTTCAAAATACGTTAGGAAAAATTCTTGATCTCGTTCTCTGTAATTTCTCGGTAAACGTTGTTCCCGCGATTGATCCGTTGGTTCCTGAGGATACTCACCATAAATCCATCATTATCACTGCTGAGTTCGTTGAACCCCCGGTCATAAAGGAAAACTCAATAAAACGGCCCTTATTCCACAAGGCTAATTATGATGACATAAGAGACAGCCTGGCACAAGTAGATTGGAGCCTACTTAACTTAACCGATTCCGTCAATCCTGCAGTATCGCATTTTTACAATATTATTAATAACTTGATCTCGGACATGGTTCCATCGAGGCGTACTGGTAAACATTCATACCCCCCGTGGTATAGCTCATCATTAATAAAACTTATTCGTGAAAAGCAGAAATTTCACAGACTATATACTACTTATAAGAACCCTTCTGATTACATTACTTTTTCAAGGCTACGCACCAGACAGAAAAAAATGGCAAAGAAGTGTCACGAAGACTTTATTAATAACGCTGAAGAGAATATCGCCAGAGATCCCAAGGCATTCTGGTCATATGTTAAATCAAAAAAACTATCAGCATCTATTCCCAGCGTATTAAATCTTAAGGATTTAAAAGCCGAGGGTGGCCAGGCAGTCTGTAATTTATTTGCTGATTATTTTCATTCTGTCTACGAACCGCCGGACCCTCTGGGGACTTCCTGCAATGACTTTGTAGCTAAGCAGGTTTGTGCAATGGGATCAATTTTTATCGACGCTGACCTTGTATCTAAATATTTAAATCGGCTCGATTCCAGCAAGGGAGCTGGGCCAGATGGTATCCCACCACTGTTCATTACCGAGTGCGCAAATCATTTGTCACTTCCTCTATCAATACTGTATAATATATCGCTCAAGACTGGTACATTTCCTGATACATGGAAAAGAGCATACATCACACCAATTCATAAATCGGGAACTAAGTGTGAAGCAGATAATTATAGACCCATTTCCAAACTCTGCATTTTTTCAAAGGTGTTCGAAAACAAAGTCTATGACCAGTTATTCCCTGTGCTAAAGAATTCGATCAATGAATTTCAACATGGATTCTTTGCAGGTCGCTCTGTTGCTACAAATCTTATAATATTTACAAATTTTTTGTCTGCCTCCATGGATAAACGTGTGCAAGTTGATACAATCTACACCGACTATAGCAAAGCCTTTGACAAGATCAATCACAGCGTCCTCCTTAGAAAACTTGCTAATCATGGTATTCATGGAGATCTCCTTCGTTGGTTATCTTCATACGTGACAAACAGGTCCCAGGCTGTGACAGTGGGTGGATTTTCTTCCATCTGGAAAATCATCACTTCCGGTGTGCCTCAGGGGTCCATTTTGGGTCCTTTGCTTTTCTCTATCTATATAAATGATATTACGACATGTTTTCACAACTCTCATATTTTACTTTTTGCTGACGACATGAAGATATACCTTCCTATAAGCTCCCCGGACTGTTCTGTGCGTTTACAAGCAGATCTTGACCGACTGGCGGATTACTGTCGAAGAAATAAACTTTTTATTAATATTTCTAAATGTTGCAAAGTTACATTCACACGTAACCATGTGAAAATACTGCATGATTACACCATTTCTGGATCGCAGTTAACAAACAAAGATTATATACGTGACCTCGGTGTTATTTTGGACTCTAAACTTACATTTGAAAAACACTTTGATAACATTGTCACCAAAGCAACAAAAAGTCTAGGTTTTGTACTGAGAACATGCAAATTTTTCAAAAACACTAAGACTTTTCTGACTCTCTACAATTCACATGTTCGTCCTCACCTAGAATACTGTTCACAAGTTTGGAACCCGCGCTATATTGTTTATGTTAACAGGTTAGAAAGAGTTCAGGAGCGATTTCTCAAATTCCTCAATTTTAAATCATTCAACATATACAACTCTTACGACGAAATCGAGAAACATTTTCGAATCACGAAACTACTCAACAGGAGGCTTGTCGCTGATCAGATGCTCCTGTACAAAATCATTAACTCTAAAGTTGACTGCCCGGAGTTGCTAAACAAAATAAATTTCCACGCGCCGATTCGATATAGTAGACAAAATACCCTTTTCTATATTGACAGATGCAACACCAATTCCAATCAAAATGAATTTATGCAAAGGACATGTAACTTCTATAACAATAAATTTGCAAATATAGACACACGTGCTGACATATTCACTGCTAGTTACTGTCGTTACAAAAATTCATTGTATAACATTCTAGGTGCGAATAACACATATTCATGATTATTAAATTAATTGTATCTAATATTTTTATATTACTTGCGTGGCAACTTTCCCTTAACTTTCCTTTAACCCTCTCCTCCTCCTTCCCTTCCCAACCCAAATACCTAATTTGCAGTCTATTACAGTTATAATCATACTTATTTTATTGTTGTGTATTGGTTTATTATTTGTTGAATTTGGATTTGTATTATTATTATTTTTTTTAATTGCTGCTTAGTTCGGTTTTTTTTTTTTTTTCCATCTTTCTTAAATATTTTAGTTTACATTCAGTTAGTCTTTATAAATACCTATCTGTGAACATTAATAATTGGTCTGTTTTTTATTATTCTCTTATGTATATTTATTACTAAGACTGTTTATGTTCCTTAAATAAATAAACAAATAAACAAATGTATAGATATAATATGTTTGTAAAAGCCCGTGCACATAAATAAATAATATTAAACTTAGCTACCTTTAGCAACTCTTAATTGATTGCATCAACAATGTCAATAGGAAACTAACTTTTATGTAACTTTACAACTAACATATACAACCCTAGCAAATGCATTTACCACGGAATATATCTCTTAAACAATAAAGCATAATATTAGAAAAGTTTTCCAATATCTGGCTTATTGTACGAACACCCTTAACCGCCATTGTTACGCCAAGTTCAGTAGCAGGCTTTAGCGGCAGGTAGCTCGGGGGTGTACCTGCAGAAGGCAGCGGTGACGGTTGTTGTAGATATACCTAATAGTAGTAGGCTGCAGCAGTTGGATTTTTTTCCAATTACCGGATGACGTTGAACCTGGAAATCAGAAGTGGAAAACGCTTCATGAATCTTCATGAAAGTAGTCTGTTAATAGCTTCGATGGTTGAAGAATGTACAGTTTACATTAAGTTCTCGTAAGTATATTGGGGTTACATCAAATAATGAAATCATTTGTTACCAATGCATATTATAATCATGGTAAAACAGAATAAAAAAAATTAAAAAAAACACAAAAACATTTCCTGTAAGAAAGCCTGTTTTAGGATGAAAAATAAATGTTTGAAATTATGTTTTTTTTTCATCGTACATTATTTAGGTACATAATGAAGACATTTGAATGGTTTTATTGTAAAAAAATGTTATTGGAGAAAAAAATGCATTAAATTATTGCATTCAAACAAGAAATTGGAAATAAACACGAAAATGTAATTTCTACAATCATTTTCGCATTGGAGGTTGGTAAGGGTACCGCCGCCCGGGATCTATTCATTCGATAACCATCATCTCTGCCATAGGTTATCCCAAGTGATTCGCTAAGTTTGGTGAGTTATTAAAGGTACCCGGGTTCACGGGGTGAAGTTTGCCCAGGTCTTGGCAGAGCTTCGGCCCACTAACTGCACCGCATTGTGCGGGACAGCTTCATAAGTCCATCACTCCTGGACACACTGACCCCCAGATTCCTACCCACCCCCAATACCGTTTTCCTTCCCAGAAACTTCTATTCTTTCTTCCCTAACATAGCATCACCAAAGATTACATAGGCCCTGAGTGATTTTTTTTCCTCAGAGCTTCTTATTTGAAGATTATAAAAAAAATCATAACTGTAAAATGGAGTAAATCGGTACCCGCTGGGGTTGAAAACTCCTCCAAACAGAGTTAATCGAGCGTCTAACCCACCGAGATACCAATAATGATTCGATTCTATCGGGTTATATTTTTTTAATAGAATAAATGTTTTTTCAGTGCTACGATATTCCCAATTGCTTCATTAAAACAGTTTTACGTGTGCAGTTTTTTGCCTCTCCGTGGTTTCATTTAAAATGGATAGTTGCGTATTTCATTTACGTCAACAAACGAATATTGTTTTTTTTAAATTCCCATATTGTTTACCTGATACCGGTTGTTTTAAATAAATTCTTCAATTATTTAATCAATTATAAAATTCATAAATATAATCATTTCATCTTTATAATCAGTTGTTTGAATCGAAATAAATTACACTCGATCCAATTGTCACTGCATTTATCCATTTAATTACAAGAATCCGCTTAAAATATTAAGAAATAATTATATTTTAATATTTCCGTTTTTGATATTTTGAAGATAGATTTTGATTTGATATCTGTCGTGGAATTCTGTCAAATTGTTGTATTAAAAAAATTTAAAACTTTAAACAACCTTTTCTCTTTTTGGCCGTTAGGTACCGGTTTCAGCCTGTCACCGACATCTTCAGATCGGTATTTTTTATGACTTTCAGACCAGTTTGAAGATGGCTTTAGTAGGATGAACGGATGACGGTCAAAAATAATAGTGGATAAAAGGTTTTTTTTTACATTAACTCCACACAGGAAAATAGTTTCCCTCAGGGCCTATGTCATCTTTGAAGATGCTGTGTGGAGGGTGTTTTTGAGGAGAGGAAGGAGTGAACGTGGGTCTTGAAGAGACCCATGTTGTAGGAGGGAGGAAACACAAAGGCCGGCAAATCGTTCCACAGTTGAGCTGTTGAACTCAAGAACGAGTCGTCGAAATGACCAGTTCTCATGTGACTAATGTCAACCGTGTACAAATGTTGGGCGCGTGTTTGGCGTGTTTCCCGACTATGCACCGGTGCCGAGGAGATCAATGACGCTAGTTCCACTTGATGAATTGTTTCAATAAATCATTTTGTAGTTATTCGAGCTTGGTTAGTTGGGTACCTATTCAATTCATGCAACACCAAAATTCACGCTGATTGCTATTAATACTTAACATCCACGATTTTAGTATCCTTGCTTGAGTTTAAAACACACCAATCTAACGATGATCCAAATGGTGACCGGACAACTCGGAATACAACCAACTGAGAACCATCTCAGATAAGTCGTTTAGAGTGATAAAAAAAAATATATATAAAAAATTGGTCAAATAGGTTACGTTAGGTTAGGGTTATTGGCCCCTATTATTATTATATTATTATTTTTTTCATAGCTTTTATTGATTTTTCACGGAAGTGTTCGACTTGACTTTATTCTCAGTTGGCATGGAACCGATCTAAATATGTTGAAAATGGGTAGAAATAATAGTTTGAAAATCGTACTAAACATATTTGTATGCCCCAAACTAAACACTTCTTTTGCCGAACACGTGTGTATAACACGGAGGAAAGTGTTTCTTTAATAAATTACCAGAAAAAATCAGAATCTTTAATTACAACTAAAATTATTGAACTTTCTCAAAAATTATTATAGAGAAATTATTAACAAAAAACTGCTTCCCCTATATCCACTCAAAAATCATGCTCTAAATAAGTGACCATACCTAAAGTGATGTATATTTTAAAATAAATTCATAGCTTTTAAAAAGTATGCACATTAAATTGGTGACATAATGTTAACCCCAGAAAGATAATCTACGTCGATAATCTATTGCCGTCTTTTTTTTTAATTCGCAACGTAGCGCGCTGTCTATCTCAGTTGGCTCAGTTGCCGAGCAGAGTTTGAGCGGGGCGGCTGTGGCATGACGGTAAGTACAATAATTACGGAGATATACAAACACCACGCGTTCGAAAAACGTATGATTATCTTTTGTGCAACTTTCGGACTTCTTATAAATGTGGTGTAGCGTAAAAAATGTTATTATTTTTAAATATAACGACTGATTAGCATTTAAACTCAAAAAATACTTAATAGTTTATAGTTGGCTTATAAGAAATTAGCAGCATTTTGTTATTTTTTTATTACAATACATTTTTAATAATTATTCTGGTTTCATTTGAAGTACAAAACCCTAAACTAATTATTCAACTACTAAACTAATTATTCAACTACCTTTAAACTGTTTAAGGATGACAATTTGTCAAATATATACTTTTAAACTTCATTGCGTCTTTAAGACGTACATCATCTTTAACGCAGGTCAAAATAAGATTGTTTTTCTAAGGTTAACAACTTTAGACAAATAAGAAACAGAAAAATTCCGCCAAGGTTCACTTTCTAGATGAAACCGAATCTTTTTCTATGATTAAGTATTTCAGTTTGAGGTTTTACTCGATAAGTTATTCTACTATGAATATATTGAACATTAAATTGTCTTCATGTTTTGTGTAAAGGTTTACCTGTAAACACTTTTCTGAATTGGACAGTAATTATTTAATAATTCTTTCAATAATTAAGCAAGCGACCAATCGATTGACCTGCGCCTTGGAAGCCCAGACGACAAATTAGGGTGTATTGACACCGGTGAGGTGAATGATCCACACACCCCCCCCACCACCTCCCGTACAGTCCCTGTAGCGGTATAGCCTTGCCGCCGGTATAGCCTCCCCTCCCCAGGCGTCGCGTGTCGAGGACGGCGGGTTTATCCGACCTACCCTTAAGTCACTGCAATGACTTCGAGCGCATCAATATTTATTGGATTACGCGAGGAAGTGTTGTTCTTTACACTTATTAGCTATTCTTAAGCTGCAATATACCTGCCTACAGTGTGGTTAATAGTTACCACCCGGTTTCGCTCGTGGTTCAACGCTCTCATTTCGAATTTATATTTTTTATTATACAACGTAGTACTTGAAATCAGATAAACCAAAAATAATAATAATATTAAAATAAATAACTAAATAAAATATCTATGTAACACGTAATATTATTTTGGTAGCTTGTATAGCCCTTTTTATCACCTCAAGAACCCTGTATAAATATTGGAACTTTCTATGCTTTATCTTAATTTAAAGAAACAGATACAGAAAACGTACTTACCTAAAATGTCACTTCAGATAAACACGTTTTTATTAGAAAATTTAGAGAAAGCATATTTTCAGTAGACTGCTCTGCACTCCTCCCAATCGCCCTAATTTGCCCCTCCTTTGTTACCTCCCACTCCAACACCTAAATATTGATGTTTGTCTGTCACTATTTATATTTTATGTATTACATATTATATTCTCCTACTGTAATTATCCTTTGTTTCATCGTATATATATCCATCGTTGGCTAAGAATAGAATGCTGCTGCAGTAATAAACGCATTATCAAACGGACTGCCAAGTAATGTATATAGGTGTTATTTAGGTGTATTTTCCAGGTATTTAGGGGGACTAGACCAGAGGTGGCTTCCAAACACAACAGATAAAGTCGTGAAACTGGTTTGAAGCACAGTTTTTCCTCTCACATTTATTGTCAACTAACTTTATCGCAGTTTTTTTTAATAAACCGACCATCTCGCGACACGGCCAACCTACATCCAATCTCGTTACATCATCTCCGCAATGCTTTCTGTGACATCGTTCAATTTATTTATCTGTTGTTTTTTGCTTTTATGGTCTCAGGCTACGCCAAAAATCTGTCTCCATGACTCTCTGTGAATTTTCATTGAACACATGGCATTTGTAAATTCTAATCTTGCATTTATCTTCGTTCTTCGTAGTAGGGCCTAGACTTGTTGCCTGTACTGTTAAAATTGAGAAAATTTTAATGTGCTTGCTCTGAAATGTAGGTAACACATTATCGACAAAACGTTTAGGGATAGATTTTTTTCATTTATTTGTTTATGAAAAACCACAAGTTGTTTGTAAAAATGATTGAAATATAAAATATGCTAGCGTTTAGTTTCGAAATTAGAATATGCTTAGTTC
Source organism: Glyphotaelius pellucidus (assembly GCA_936435175.1). Taxonomy (NCBI): domain Eukaryota; kingdom Metazoa; phylum Arthropoda; class Insecta; order Trichoptera; family Limnephilidae; genus Glyphotaelius; species Glyphotaelius pellucidus. The sequence goes on along the minus strand of OW386548.1, from coordinate 6,345,493 downwards.
CTACTAGGGATGTTATTTATCCAGTTCCTACCTCTCCCTAGGAGTATTTGAAATTTGGAACAATGGCAAGAAAATTGAAGAAAACTCGAGTGCATTTAATAGGTTTCGAAAACAGAAGAAGTTTTGGGACTATCTTGGCAGCAAGTTGTTGGTGTTTTTTTCGTACACACTTTCTACACTTCGTACACAAAAAGAAGCAATTTGATGACGAAAATGAAGGAAGTACATAATGTCATTTTGAATTCATTTATTTTGTTGTATCGATGATTACCTCGAAGTATCGCGGTGGAATTGTAAATGTTCGGATTGTTATAATTTTTTTATTGTTCTAATGTTAAAAAGAAAGACAAACATTCCCGGGTTACGAATAAACCAACAATGTTTGATAATCTCCTACTACCACCACAGAAAGCCTAAAATGTTGCTTGTGTTGTGATGGAGGACTTAGCCAGCCGAGGAATCGAACACGGGACGCCCGGGTGGAACCCAAACGCGATGTCCACTCAATCACTGACCGGTCGTATGTATATTGTGATTGTGTCGCGTGCTCCTTCGCAGATTTACAGTGGTAACTGATTGGTCATCCCTTTTACTTGCATACATTGTTTTTTCCTACACATATTATTACCCAACTCCAGCAAAAACCATTCCATCATATTTCGTTTAGAGTGTTTACCATCCATTTTCAAGTGCATCAGAAGCTGAAATTTAGAAGTAGTTTTGGATGCAACAGTTATTCATATTTCGGTTTTGAAATATTTTTTAATTCGATTTGTTTATTTATGTTTGTTGTAGGTTTATTGTATTCTCTAATTGCGTTGTAATGAGATTATGGAAAGTTATTTTTGTTTGCATTGGGTAATAGTGTTCATATTTCCAAAGCCTAGTTAGAACTACAAAACGTTTACGAATTAAAAATCCACAGTAATACTCGTACCTACTTACGAAAATCATTTATTTTTTTCTTCAGTTTTATAAGCTCATTTTCTAGAAAACTCAACGCTTTGATATAACCTACCTACAATCCACAGTTTTCCTTTCCCTTATTTTGCGTCAACGTTAAATTGTTTGCACTTGTGACCGCTGCTAACACTGGACGGACAACATCACTGACTAAGCAAAAATTATAGAAACGCAAACGGGGGGTGAAAACAGAGTGCTTTTTCTCCATTATAAAACAACCATCACGAGTTGATGCAAGTTTTATAAAAATAGAATTAACATCTCCGTGGTCACGAGGTTAAAATGTAATATTAATGGACAGGGCTTAACCCCTCGTGTGCCAAGAATCCACAGTGGATTTTTTTTACGTAAGGAGGCACTGGAGAAAAAAAATCCCTCGACCTATTTCATATTTTTTCCAATTGTCTTTTTCCTATCCAATATCATACTGTCCAATTCGGGAGTCAATCATAACCTCGCATTTAAATCTTCTACAATTTGTTCTAAAATAGGTGTTCCTCGGTGTTGCCATAGTTATAAACATTTTTTTTGCCATAGTTATAAACATGTTTCATTATATTAAATTTCTACATTTTCTTAACGGACTGTAGGTGTTTGTGTTTACGCCGCGCCGTTGCCAGATCGTATATATTTGACAGGTAAAAATTTGGGGCTGCAATGTGGAGAGTCTATTTAGAGAAAGGAAGGTGAGGAAGTTCTAGGAAGGAATGAGGTGTGAGGGATGGGTAGGAATCTGCGGTAAATGTTCAGGTGTGACGGACGCATTCCTCCCATTGCGGTGCAAAGCGATGGATCGAGGTAATCCGGCTGGGTTAGATCTCTCTTAACCATTCTCTTCCGATCCGGCCCGCCGCGCAGTAGGTGAGCAAACGCAGTCGCCGCTAAGACCTAGACAAACCTCACCCCATGAACCCGGGCACCTTTGCTAAATCACCAAACGTAGCGAACCGCTTGGGGTGGTTTTGCTAGTAGCTAACCACACTAGCCTCGATTTTACGGTACGGATTTTAGTAAAATTATTCGCTTGGCAAGGAAATAATGCATTTTAATTATTCCAGCTTGTCATTTCGTCACTTGCAAAAAGGTTTATTTTATCTACGGAAAAGTTCCTCGGAAAATTTCATGTCAAATGCCATAATTAATAAAGTCATAAATAGTACCATTTTTATTTACAGGAAATCTTCATATGATTTAATTTTATTGTGAGGAGCGCTTATTTAGCCGGAAATTATAATAAGGGGGTATTTCACCGTCCTCCTCATAGATTATCCATACTATAACGATTACATTTTCGATTAATTAAACATGATTTATTTATTTAAAAAGTCAGAATTTACTATTCGGTACTTGAACCTATGAATAGTTGCTATATATAGGATATGTTAGCCGAGTATTTTACCGGGTATTTATTTATTAATTTATTAATATTCGTTATTTATGGATAAGATATCAGAAGGATGGTAAAATACCCCCTAAAGCTCAAGAAGATTACTGTGTGTTTTAAATATATATATTTTTTTTTTTTTTAACATCAAATATTTTTTAAAAACACACACACATTTCTCTAAATGCATTTAGCTATCCTGGAGCAATAACACAACCAGATAGACACATACAAAATTATAAACATGTTAACGCATTATCTGATTTTTTTTATATGAATACCGCACAAGAGTCCCAACTGCTTCCGTCTGGAGCCAGTGAGACTATGGCATCCCCAATCGGGGTATGTTGTGAGGCTGAAGGTAGTGGTGAGGGGAAGGAGATGGGGAAGAGGAAGGTGGGGAAGTACCTGGCTTTTCAAATCTGGTCACTAAACACGGCTAAAGCCATTTCAAGCAACGTTTCAATTCTGAATGGTGGTCTTACACCAGGGCGATACTAATAGTATCTTCCACTCTGGAACGTGCCGCAAATAAACTATATATTATTTTAAATGAATAAATCGTTAAATAACACAAATTAATCAAATAAGATTTATTTGCCACGCCGGGATTCGATCCCGCGACCTTCGGAATGCTAGTCAAGAGCCTTACCGCTGGATTAGATTGATTAGATGGTACAATAAAATAAAAAATAAAACATTATTACGACAGTAGTGTCAGCCGGTGTACGACATTTTACGCCTGGCATTCCAACGGTTAATGAGTTGAAAGGTCAGCGAAGACTTCATATTATTATTTGGCTGAGTCGCACCGCACACGGTGTTGGTGAATTCCATAATTGGATTAGTGTAGCTAACGTTACGTTACATTAGCATAATGGGCTTACCCCGTCAAATCCTGGCGATTGCGTTTTTTTTTCAGAATAACTTAAGTGTCTGACCTATTGTAGGGGTAAAGTCTGATATATAAAAATAGGAGTGTCAAAGGTGAGAGATTTTAGAGCTTAAAGTTTTCTGTCAAAGGTAAGAAAATTATCTGTTTCATGGCCATCATAATTATTTTAATTTTGATAAATAAATCCTTGTCCTGTATGGGTACGCGAACCGTCGCCGTCTCTTCGACAAAGCGCCAGTGTCCCAGTTTTTTTTAATTCATGCGAGTACCTCACATGTGTCCCAACTGTTTCCAGCCGTCTGGAGCCAGTGAGACTATGGCATTCCCAATTGGGTTAATTGTAAAGTTGAAGGTAATGGAAAGGCGAAGGAGATGTGAAAGAGGAAGTTGGGGTAGTATTGGCTTTACAACTTTTGTCACCAAACATTCCAAAAGCCATTTCAAGTAACATTTTGGTGATCTTTCACTAGGGCGGTAGTGAAAGTATCTATCACTCTGGAATGTGCCGCAAATATACTATCTGCTTAAATATGAATTATTTTATGAAAAAATTGCCAAATAACTCAAATTAATTCAGTAAAATTTACGCACGCACGCTGGGATTTGAAACTGCGATCTCCGGAATGTAGTCAAAGATCTTGACCATTCAACCACCGAGACTGTCTTCTTCGGTGACCTTCCGTCCATAGTATTCCCAATCTCCTCTCGCACAGCCTTTGTAGGTTCTTATCGCAGCTCTGACTGCGGTCGATAAAGAAATACCTTACTTAAAATACTTACGCTAAATATTATTAACCTTGATATTAACATGTACAACCTTATATAACCTAACCTAATATACTATCCTGTCGCCATGGATGGAAGCTCAGTGATCTCCTTGAGAATCTCAAAGAGGATACTGTGTTTTTGCTTAAAACGGAAGAATAGCACTTTATTCTAGTATATATTATAAAAATAACACCTCAGCATAAGTTCTACTGAAGTGACCACAATTTAATACTACTCACCCATTTATGTACAGTTGCTGATAAGGCTCTTTTTATATTGCCTGAACTTTTTATCTACAGAATGTAAGATACTCTCAGTATTGCCCTGGTGTAAGGCCACCATTCAGAATAGAAAATTTGCTTGAAATGGCTTTAGCCGTATTTGGTGACTAGATCTGAATAGCCATGTAATTCCCCACCCTCCACTTCCCCATCTCTTTTCCCTTTCCACTACTTTCAGCCTAACAATATACCCCAATTGGGGATGCCATTCTCACTGCCTCTAGACTGGAGCATCTGGGACCCCCTGTGAGGTATTCACTTATATTCACATATCATCTGTAATGTTCGAGAAAAGAAATAAATAAAACATTTTATGTACAGTATGTGTTGTTGTATTAAATTTATTAATCTTGTTAAGAGGACAACCAGGGAAATTATATACATTATCTAAAATTACATGAATGGCAAAGCAATTATTCGCAATGTTCTTCCCCCCTTATTATACAAACGAAAAGTATAAATTTTCTTGGTAATAGAACAAAATCTCCGGTGTAAATAATTATATAAAACCCAAAATATGTAAGAAAGGTGTATTTGTAAAAACCCACGAAACCCAAAATATATCTTTAAAGCTCCCATAAAGACGCCAACAAAACAAATTTTCAGGCATTTTGCAGTCCCAATAGTACAAAATATCTATTTAAGAATTTCTCAAATATTTCCACGAACCGGCTAAGCCTAGGTGGGATTTTTTGATATCATACTCGAACAAATATTTATTATAAATATATTTGGTTGTTGTTTTACAATTGTTTTTTAATTATATTCTATCGATATAATTTTATCGTTCTTTCTTATAAAAAGCTCTTTCTCTAAAAAGATGTGTAAATAAAAGGTACGTAACAAAAAAATTTAAAATCAAAAATTTCAAAAACAAGCAAGAAATCGCACTATCTTGACAAAGAACTCACCAAATTGAGATTATGAATATTCCTAAATTTAAAATTGTTTTTCGATATAGGAACCATAAATACCTCTTCCATAAGCTCTATTACAACTCACCTCCATCAGAAATAAAGAAAACGAATTAATAGATTAATAGAAACATTGTGAATAATTTGAGGTATTATGCCGTTTTGCACTACCTCCTTCATTATTCTCCCTGATGACGGACACTGTAACGCTGTCCGAAACTTTGACTAGAGAATGAGGTAGCGCAATACCCCAAAAATACATCAAGATATTATGAATTATATTTTTAAGCCTTACAATTTTGAAAAACCTTATTACAAGATAATAATTTTTTTTTAATAAATGAATAAAAGCAACCTGGACACTTTCCGAGTTGCAAATATTTGATTATATTTTTCAGCTAATAGTATTTATTTTCACAGCAGAAAAAAAACGGATGCCGGGAACTCGCTAGTTTAGTATAAATATTGCCGAAGGAACACTTAATATCTCCATTTTTGTAGATTCTACTAATGTTCTGTGGCTGAGGGTTATTATTTAATTGTTGCCACGAAACAGAATTGCGGTAATAAAAGTCAACATTAGGTGATGATTTGTGATTTCAGCGAAACTGTAATAAATCATAAAGCTTTCAAATTTTTTGACACAATTCACAAACACTCTAGCAAAATCAATTCAATCGTTTTTTTTTATTTTAAACCACTATTAACACCTTCTAAGAGCGTAGATATTTTTTTCCTTATTTTTATTTCTGTTCCTATTTAATTATTAGCGCCGTTTTCACTGGCTTTTAAAACAAAACAGTAACAGGGAACAGTAAAATTACACTTTTTTTTCTTTCTTTGAATAGACATCTGAACTGTCCCTGAAACAATCTTTTGTATTTGTTTAGCGATAAATTGAATACGCCCACTGACTCGCCATAAAATAATCATCCATTTTCATTCCAATACTGGTTACAGTCTTCCAGGACAAACATTTTTTTCTGTTCTAAGCTTTGCTCTGGCATGTGTTTTAATAAATGCAATATTTTTTTATCATTAAATATTAATTAAATACCTATTTGCAATCTTGGCCATCTTTTGATTTTTAAACTGGATTGTTGATTCAAAACGGCCAAGAGAGACTGAAGTTTTCCTGTAAATCTTTTTGCAAAACAGATCAGAAACCGTCGCATATTCTTAACTGCATTTTTTAAATATTTTATTTAGCCAACTGGGCAGTGCAAAAAGGCTCGCGGGCCACAGGTTGCTCATCACTGCTCTAGATTGTGTCGTACCTCGGTCATTCGGTTCAGGTGGCAATCCACACATTTTAAACATTATCTTCGCAGCGCAAACCAAGACTGAAAAACGAATAATTACATTTGTTTTAGAATTTCCTCTTTACGTGTTCACATTTTTGTGGCCTTACTAATAACTTTTTTTTAAATTTCACAACTGATAAACAAACATATTGGGTAAAGATAGTTTATCAGTTGTGTAAATTTTACTTTTGGCAACTTAGCAGGGGTGCCCCTGTTCATGGGGTTGGGTTTATCTAAATGTGGGTTGGGTTTATCTAAATGTTTATGTCTTGGTGAGAGATAGGTTGAGGGAGACGTTTTGACATCTCCAGCCGGATTCGTCGCCGTGTGCCGCAGGGAAAGGGATGGATTCATACGTTCGTCACTCCTGAATACGTTGTCCGCCGTATTCTTAACCACCCCATACATTTTATCCTAGAACTTCCTCTCCTTCCTTTTCCTAAAAAGACCCTCCATACAGCATCCCCAAATATCACAGAGGCCTTGAAGGATTTATTTTTCAAAAGAGTCGGAAAGGCGAAACAAGAGTCGAGAAAATCTAAAAAGAGGCAAGAACGTTCAAGAAAAGCTGGAAAGAGACAAAAGAATCGAGAATAGGCAAGAAGAACGGAGACATAAAGAAAAGATAAAAAATAAAAAATAAAAACTTTTTTCCCGCCCATCCTAAATTCCGATATTGACTTATTAGGTTGCCACGTGTACCGGTCGATTAAACTCTAACCTCCTTCCCATCCTCAGAGCACGTGTTCCAAGTCCTAACAAATCAGTGCCCCTGAGTGTACCGGTCTCACCGGGACAGGTGTGCTCCTGGCTGGGGGTACAATCGTATCGTATTGTATCATACACATCAGATCTTATGTGTGGAGATAATTTTTTTAAAAGAAAACAGTATGGATACTTACTTGGTATTATTTTCGAATTCGTTTAATATATAAAAGATACAAAACGGTTTGTAAAAATGATGAAAAAGTTGACGTATTTAGTCAAATTATACTCGTTTTGTTTGAGAAATCGAAACATTTCTACAGCACGAGTGTAAATATTAACAATTTATCAAATCTGAAATCAGTCCAAAAAATGGTGTCAAGCAATTTCAGCAAATTAATGTACTTGTCAAAACGAAAAGCCGTCGGAAAAACAAACAGAACCTTCCTTAAATAACAATTTCTTTACAAATCCCTGGATAAACAGACTTGTTGATCGCGTCATAAAGTGACGAAAATTCCAAGCATTAATTATCAAGGAATACACTTTCCAAGCAGTAAAAAAATTCCAGGGCCTAGAAAATATTCCTACATTTTTTAAATGGAATAAATTGAATTTAATTCTTCAGTAACTTTTAATTTCTGTAAATGTTTTTGTTGGAGAAGTTTGTTGTTTGAAAACTTTTCAAAGCTTTTGGGGGAGTTTCAGTAGGAATGTATGTAAATATATACAATTATTTCAACGAAGAAATATTTATAATATCTCATTGATGATATATTTATCGCTGTGATCTATAAATAGATCAAAATGTGTTAGAAAATGTTAAGCATAGGAATATTTGAAACTTTCAAAATACAAAGGTTTATGGATTATTAGAACCACATGAAAAGTTTTTTGATCATCACAAAAATTCTTGCGAAACTGTCAAAAATTTGAGAAAGACAATTTGCAAAACAATGATTGTTAAGTCAAAATTCAATTTTCAAAACTCCTTAAAGTAAAGAATTAATTTGAAGTTCTGGTACCAAATTTTTGTGATTGTTCTTATTATATTGGATTGTTTTTATTATATACAAAAATGAATATTTGTACTACATGAATATTTTGAATTAAAAAAATTGTAGTAGGTGGCACGCGAGCTGTTTGAAAACTGAATGTACTAGGACTGAGAGGGGTTGGCGGAATAGGGGATCGGAAGGGGGGAGCGGGAAGGCGGGAAGGGACGCACGGGAAAGGATATGCAGGGAGAAAAAAAATTCTTTAAATATGGCATTGCAACGCATACGCCGGGAAACAAGTTTCAATATAAGAAACAAGTTTCAATATAAGAAACAAGTTTCTTATAAAATATTTTAATAAAATCGATCAAATTAATTTTTCCATATTATATTAGGTGTACGTTTGAATTAATGGGATTTTTTCCTATTGCATAAAGAAAGTGGGTTATTTTTCATCCTCACCAAAATCATTAAGCGTATATAAATTCCAATCTAATTTTCATTCCTTGCTCAAAGCATTTTCAGTGTCTTAAAATAGTGAAGTTCATAGGTATGTATGAGCATTGAATGTAACTCTGAGCAGGTACCTATATAGAAATAATGTTGCTTTATTTAAATTGTTAGCAGCGAATCTACGACGTATTTATTTAATGTTAATACTATATTATGACAAAATATCAAATCGCAATGTAGACGAAAAAGGAAATCGTAACTTTTCCATCGGAGAAAAGTGTGATGAAGAAATAAAAGATTTTTTCCTTTAGAATATTATACGGATTTTCTGAAAATTGTACGGCTGAAGAAAACCGGGAAATAAATTGAATTAAAACTGTGATTGAAATTTGTTTTGAATTTATAAGTCATTTTCAAAATTGGGTCTGACGTATCAAAAATTAAGATTATCTTAAGCTACTCTGAAGCAGGCAAAATCGTTAATACTAATATAACGTAACATAATTGGGAAAAAGCCTACCCAATACTTATCGGTTATTGGTGAAATCTGTAATCTTGGAGAAAATGCAAGGATTGCAAAAAATACTTTATCCATCAATGACAAAGCACTTAAGCTAGGCTTAATGGAGCTGAACTAATTATTTCAATGTAATTTGTAGGCATATTCACACTTATTAAAATATTTTTTTGCCAAAATTTTTGTGACATTGGAACAGTTTTAAAATATTAGGTAGTAAAATGAAAAATATAAAAAACGTATCAAAATACAAGAAAACGTAAGTGGAAAACAGAATACAGAAAAGAGAAGTGTAAACAATAAAATCTCACGAAGGCGAGTCCCCTGTGCGCGGACATTATAATATTTTTAAACATATTAACATGATTTAAGATTTATACAAAGTCTTATTTTTATAAGAAAAATTATCTAAAATAAACGAGATAAAATAGAAAAAAGATGAAATTCTGTCTACGAGTAAATACTTTGTATATTATACGTGATAACTGTTAAGACTTACAAGAAAAAAATAGGTGAATGTTTTGCTTTGATATGAAATATTTTTTTATGAGAGTTAATGCTTTGACGCAATATGGTCTCTCCAAATGCCAAAAGTAGCCAATTGTATGTTTTAGGGGAAATAAAATAAATATGCCATTGGTCTTATTTATTTTTACAAAAGGATACTGCATTTACACAAATGCCATTTTTGCTAAAACAGTTCCATTTTTTTGTGAATTTGTTTGGACGCATGTAAATAAATTTTAGGTATTGTCGGCTAAAGGTTTATATTGGGTCTAAAATATCACTTTGTGCGAACAATTGTTTGGAGGGCTATGTCTTGACTTTTTCCACATAATTTTAAAAATTGATCCTTGCACAACTTCCAGGGGTTTTATGTGATTATCGTAGGTTCCGCCCTTACCAATTATTCCACAGGAAAAGTATTGATGAACTAGTGCTTTGTACAAAAAGTTTCATGGTTTTATATTTACTTTGCCCTCGTTCGTTTAAATATGTGTACATTAAATATCTCTGTTTATTTACAGTCTATATGGTTTGCCCGATTTGGTAGTTTATTGCCAATTTGGGAGGTGGGCGGGAACCATTTATTAAATAACCTACATCTCTGCCATAGGTCAGCATAAGTAGTTCGCTACATTTGCCGACTTAGCAGGGGTACCCGTATTCATCGGGTGAGGTGTGGCTCAGATCATGCGGGCAGGATAGGAAGAGGTCGGTTTGTTGAGACCTTTTGACCTATCCAGCTGATCTCCCTCTCTCTCCGATCGTCTTGCACTGCAGGTAGAGTTTTTCCTATAAGCATCAGCATTACAGCATCCTCAAAGATGACACAGGCCCCAATGGAAATTATCAATTGGAAATCCTATCCTATCGGAAAGTGCTTCCTGTGTAAGTTAACAAAAATCATTTTCGTGGTACTATAAAAGACTTATCTGTAATTCCAACGATGGATAGATTTTAAGAATTCTGTGGTTAACTAGAATTAGAATGTTGTTGTCTATGTCAAAGTTAGAATACATTTGATTAAATTTAATATAGCATCATCAAAAGTGAAATGATTTCTTAAGCCAAATTGGTTAATTGACATGTCTACATATGATTCCAGAATATCAAACTTATTTTTTCAAACATTTTTCAAAGATTTTAGATAATTATGAAGTTAAGTTGATTGGACTATAGTTGTCAGTGTTAGATAGAGGTCCTGATTTATGCACTGGAACGATTTTAGTCAATTCAAAGTTATTCGGGAAAATGGTATTTCTTTTACACGCGTTAAATGGTGTATCAGAGTGTAATTTAGAATTTACATAGTTTATATATTTATTTATTATTTTGTATTGGAGTGATTATATGTTTTATAATAGATTTGATTGTAATATAACTTAAGTTATCCTGGCTCTTTGCAGATCCAACGCTTAAATTATTAATGTGGTTTGAAATTTCAAGTGCTGTAATTTCGTTGAAGTCAGATAATTCAGACGTAACATTATTAGTCTCTGAAATGTCAGAGGGTACTTTCTGTGAGCGTAAGTGAAGAGAGGGATTATTAAATTAGAAGGGATTATTAAATTAGAAGGAAATTAGAAGGGATTATTATTAAACTATTAATATTGTTTCACAGAAATGCAACTTTTTGGGTAGAAAAAAAATTGTCTTTTCAAAGTTTTGTTTTCAAAGTTTTGTTTTCAAAGTTTTGTTTTCAAAGTTTATTTATTTATTTATTCATTAACAAAGTTTATTTATTTATTGCTTCTTCACAAGTTTAATTCATTTTTAGCGTGTAATTATTAACCCCACTAGTTTCACAATTTATTCAAAATATCACACAAAAACATCGATCATAACCAAACATTTAAATAATATCAAAATACTAAAATTTTAAAAATAAAAATGATAAATGTAGAAAATTTGTAGAAAATAATAGTAAGAACTAAGGTTAGAGGCTCTTGGATTGAAAACATCCTTTAAAAAAATAAAACCATTTATTTAATAAATAATTAGAAGTCTTAGAATTAACAAAGTTAGAACTAAGGTTAGAAGCTCTTGGATTGAAAACATCCTTACCCGCCTCCTCCTCGCAGCACCACCAAAGTTGATATTCTCTCTCCCTCTTCTTTGTTACCTGTAAATACACTGTAACTCTATAATTAATGTACTACGTTTGTATATAAACCCGATGAAGGTTCAGTTTGAATCGATACTTAATGATTAGTTTTTTGTATAAATTTTGTTTGTAATAAAGTGGCATTCAAACTAAGGTATTTCATTCTAATTATTACATAAAAGCAAAGTGTTTTTTTTCTACTTTTTATATTAAAATAAATTAACGGTAAATTTTTAAAAAGAAAAGTTCTCTACTACACATTTTAAAGCAAAGAACGTGTCTTATGATAAAAATGGTGAAAATGCTACAAATGGCTTTCTGATAATATCAAGCATATGATAAATGAACCTCCTCGTATCGAGGGAAAATTACGAAGGGTTTTCCTTATGCCAACAATCCACATTGAAAATAACGAGTGAACACCTTTTTTATGAAAGCCCTGGGACCTCTGACATTCTGACCTTTTACCATTTTTAATATTCGGGCCTGCTAAATGAAAGGTAATAAAATACCAGAAAGTTCAAATGCACGTATTGTCTCTCTGTAAGCACAAAACCCTTATTAGACCCTTTTCTATCGAACCTTACATATTATATACACTGAGGTGGACTTTTGGTGTTGGTCCTTTTGCTTTACCCACGGGACAAGGTTTATTCCAGGATCATCAAAGATTACTCCTAAATACATTGTTATTTTTACATTAGCTCCACACAGAAGATATGAGGCATGGGAAGGGATCCGGGGGTCACTGAACCCGGAGTGACGGGCATATTTATTTATTTGAGAGACAAACAGGATATTTATAGAACATTATTTTGGTTAATGTAAAACAAATTAAAATATAAATATCCCTAGACTAATGTGTCTGCAGTGATCACTTTTGCATATACACAGACACTTGAAAAACAAAGTAAGTATTCTTATACATAACTTAAAAAACTTAAATAGAAATTTTGACATACATAATAAACTAGTTAACTAATTGGCAAATGAAGATATTCATATCTTAAAATCATGGTTTGATAATAACTTACTCACACTTAATGCAAAAAAAAACAACATATAATACATAAATAAGACATATTATGTCTTATTTTCCTTACAGAAAATACCTGATCATAAGTTAATATTGTAATCCACGATGAAAATGTGATAATGTACACTGTAAACAACGTAATCCTAATTGTACTGTAATTAACTCTTCTTCCGAAATTATATATCTCGGTGTGATAATTGATCAAATCCTGAAGTGGAATAGTCACATTTCATTCTAGTGAAGAGAATAAGGAAATGTATATATATTTGTTAGATTAAGAAATATTTTAAATGTAAAGATAATCAAAAATGTTTAATATGCACTTGTTCATTCTTTACTTATCTATGGAATTATACGTTGGGGAGGATCTTACAAAAACAATCTAAACTCAGTAAAAGTTTCGCAAAGAATCCTTGCACCGCGGTTGAAGGCGATGGGTCGAAAAAGTCCGGCTGGAGAGTTCAAAAGGTGGGCAATAGGTGGGCAATCGCATCCGCCGCCAAGACCCAGACAAATCTTACACCATGATCCCGGGCACCCCTGCCAAGTCACCAAACAAACCACTTAGTTGAATGGTTCCCCGGCGGCGGTACCCATAACCGCCTCCCAAATTGATATGAATATATTTTTGTTTAACGATTGCGTCTAATAATTATATCCATTATTTTACTCCGGGCCACATGCAGGGGTTGTGCAATGCAACGTAAAAATAAAGTTGCCTGTTACATACAGTACTTCTCTACCAGCCGCACGGCAATCGCTAACAAGCAATTCAAAAGATTCTGTGCACATCAGCAAACATAGAAAATCAATGAAATTAGAAAATTAACATCTCCTCACTTCAGTATTCAAGTTCTCAATTAATTAAATTAATATTATGATATATTCAATGTAGGTATATCTGAAGTTCAGTTAATAATGTACATACTACTGTTAATGTTCAGTGAGTTGTTTCACGAATTATTAAGACACCTTTGAACACGAGAATGGTATTACGCAACTAATAGGAATTATCCTAAATACACTGAATCCTCCTCTGTGTACAAAGATACCTCCATTTCCAGAGGTACATTAAACAGCCAAAATAAATTACAAAAGGAATACAAAAAACATAGATAATAAATAATAGTAAAGTTATGGACATTATTATAATACATACATACATGCAAGTTCCTTAAGGAGACTTAAGATGCATAATTTTTTTTGTATTTGGGGCATCAACCGATTGCGACTTTATTATTTTTGTCTTACTCCGCTTACTGGTTAATACGCAATATTTCTTATTCAAACAGTTAGATTTAGCTTTATTATAACGAAAAGTAAGTATTTATCGGGGGAGACGAAAAATATGCTTAAATTATGCATGTTACATTTAAATTTTGATAAAATTATTATACGCCATTTTTATTTTCATCATTTTTCGGTTTACATTTCATAGGCAATCAATCATCAATCAATGCTGCCAATCATAGAAAAAAAAATATTGTCATATAAAACAATACTTTATTCGGGTTATGAAGTGAATGCATTATTGACAAGTTTGAACCCGTATTTTTAACAAAAGAACATGGAAACAAAGGTATTAGAATAATTACACATACCCGTTAGACAAACCCTGCTTTGCCAAACAAACCATTCAAAACCTGGGATATATATCTAAATTATGACGACATCCAGCTTTCGCAGCTTAAATCTCAACCCAGGAATAATTCAGAGTTCACGAGAATTTATTTTATAAGGTTGGTACTTCCGACAAATGTCATTTGATTGTCTATTAGTTAAAAAAGGAATATTCCGTATTATCCGCGTATCGAATTTCAACAACACGAACGTTCCGTATTATCCGTGAGGTGGGCTTATACAATTTTACCGCGACTTTTATTATAACATTTGGAGAAATTTAAATGCTTGCATTGCAACATAAAAACAAAGTACTCTAAGGTTAGCTACTTGCAATACATTATTTATTCTCATTCCACAGAAGTCTTCTGGTTTGCAGCTCTGGCGAATAGTCCTCCCTCAAATATAAATACCCAGTTTTGTTTGCCATCGAAGGTTCTCACCCAAACAGAGCCAGCGTCTTTCGTTTCTTGTGGTCAGTTTATCTAATTGTGAGTGATCCCTGTTTCTCTTCCAACTGCTATTGAAATTCATTCGTTTATCATTGCGCAACATGCCTTACATTGTACTTTAACGATTAGAATCATCAGACTTGATAGTAGTATTGCGGGCTTATATTGATGTAGATCTGCTGACTCCCAGAAGGATTCTGACATTATAATAGGATGTATTAAAATTAAAATAAAAATATAATTCAAACAGATTAATTTAATTTAACAAAGTCACAAAGCGATGTTATCAGAAAGGTTTGAAAGTCGGAGTTTATAAACTCGAGACGGGGCGGTTCGTTTCAAAATCGCTCGGCCATTCAGAAGCGCGATCTAAAGAGCCGTTCGCATTTAGCGATTATTTTAGTCGTGAGTATATAAGTAACTAAAGGCGTCCGAACACCACAATTTTAGTAGAGGATTAGTCAGCTCTTTAGTAGATTCAATCCATTTCGTTCTATTTTTCGAGTAGGGACCCCCACCATGCGTCCCTGCGCACTGACATGCGCCGTTTTAACAGAGTTCTTTTGTAAACGCGCGAAAATGTTGTGGCGTTGGAGCGAAGATGCTACTCTAAAATTATTTATTTATGCTGCTATTAATCTCTTTACGTGTTCACAGTTTATTTATTTTCATCTTACTAATTTGTTCTTCCACCTCTTCTAAGCATTACAATATGCTTAATTAGCGTATTTACGTAGTTGTGTAGCAGCCCGTTATCTTGCAACGGGCGGCGGGCAATAATGTAGTCTACTTGAAAGTAATGCGAACGATTTTTGGCGAGTATACTCGCTACTTGACTTATTACTTGTTCAATGCGAATAAGCCTTATCGCACTTGCGTTTAGTGTGGCAATTAAATGAATATTGCCAGCAATTTACATTTAAATTACGAGTTGTTCCTGCAGTAGGATTAAAAACCTTATGAAATCAGTTGCATTCAACATAGAGTCCTTTATTACATGTTACCTTTTGACTACTTAATATAATACTACCTGACTACCTTATTGACACGCCTCTCTCAAAATACTGTTGTAAAAAACCCATTCTAAATAAAAATCGTTATTTGAAACAGATAAGAAATACTAATTAATGTTAAATTACCCAGTTAAAAGCTCAGAACCTCAAAACACACGTCGCTAACTTCCGATTTCTTTTACATTAAAACTTTCTGATAACTTTCATGCTTATAATTTCAGTTGGGTAGGTACCTACTTTCAGTTAGTTTTAAAACTAGTTTGGGGCGGAACTTTTGCGCTGAAAAATAATTTTCCACGCTTCAGTTATTATGATATTCCGCGGCGAGTTTTGCTACGGGCGGCGGATACACCGCTGAAATCAGGATTACCAAGAATTTGGTTGATTACCTTTTCACGTGTTTTCCATTCCCCGGTCGAGTTAATAATAACTTTTACGCACTTTCGATGTATTTGTAAATTAGTCTTTTAAAAAAGAACAACCATAGTAACATTAGTTGAATCTATAAAATTAATCGCTGATCGTTTGCCAAACTTCTTTCATTTTTTGTTTTCCAAGCATAAAAGAAACTCGCTTTTTTCGTATGAGCAAAACAAATTTGTGAATCATATAGATGATCTGTTTTTGTAAGTTTATTTATTTTCAATCTCAAACTGTATTTGTTCCGAAACTGAAAAAAATGCCAGTATTATTTTGTAAATATTTCTGACGTGATTTTCCACATTTCGTTCGATGTGACATATAATATTTATCTGGTAATTTGACAGGCAATTTATTAACTTAATGACGTACATAAATACATGTAGGCATATGGAATATTAATTTGTGAGAGGATATGGAAAAACATTCCAAGGTTTAGAATTTCCGCCTCGTTCAGTCAATATGGACTATTGACTTCGACGTAATTGTTTCTGCCATAACTTTACTGATGTAAAGCACGCGAGGGTATCCGGGGGCAGTTGGGGATAGCCGGGTACAGCGGGGGCTAGATAGGCTTTATATTAAATCGCGGGCGGTTTGGGGGATGTTTGGACCCCGGGTGGGCTCAACCCTTATCCGACCGACTAGGTTAATGCGACCCGCACCATACACTAAATATTTCCCAGTACGCAATAACCCAGTTCAAATGAATAATATATTATTCGCTATTCAGTAGATTCACAGAGTTATGAGAGTAGTGATGGGCGTGATAAGGATATCGGAATGTGTTTCGATCCATAAAATAAACGATTTGAACGAATAAGTGACGTTATATTTCAAAATAAAAATAATTCAATCGTATCCCGTAACTTTATAAATGGTGTATCGCTATCATGGGGTAAGGTTGGTTCAGGTCTTAGCGGTGGAAATATGACACACTGATCCCTAGATTCCTACCCACCGCTCATATCCTTTTCCTTCCTAGAACTTCCTCTTTATCCTTTCATTTAAAAGTCCCTTCACTTAGCACATCCAAAGATGAAATGGGCCCTGAGGGAAATTATTTTACTCGTTTGGAGCTAATGTAAAGAAAATCGTATGATGTTCCGATTAAATACATCGCGTCGGATGAGAGTTGACCGAATGTTGAATAATAAAAGGCACACCAATTATTTGCGTGCTATTTATCTTTAGTTTTGTTTTATTGACATTTAGGGAGGCGGTTATGGGTACCGCCACCCCGGGAACAATTTATTGGATAACCAACGCCTCTGCCATAAGTCACCACAAGTGGTTCGCTACGTTTGGTGACTTAGTAGGGGTGTCCGGGTTCAAGGGGTGAGGTTTGTTAAGGTCTTGGCAGCCGATCTGCCCACTTGCTGCGTGGCGAGTCGGATCGAGAGAGACTATTTGAGGAGGTCTTTTGACTTCTCCAGCCAGAATCCCTCGACCTATCGCCTTATTCAAACAGGCGTAGTACCTACATTTTACCGTACGCAAAACAGGCGTAGTACCTACACAAACCAGACGTTCACCAAGAAACCAGACGTTTCACTAAGTAACCAGACGTTTGACTAAGAAACCAGATGTTTGACTAAGAAACCAGACGTTTGACTAAGAAACCAGACGTTTCACTAAGAAACCAGAAGTTTCACTAAAAAGCCAGACGTTTGACTAAGAAACCAGACGTTTCACTAAAAAGCCAGACGTTTGACTAAGAAACCAGACGTTTCACTAAGTAACCAGACGTTTGACTAAGAAACCAGATGTTTGACTAAGAAACCAGACGTTTCACTAAAAAGCCAGACGTTTGACTAAGAAACCAGACGTTTCACTAAGTAACCAGACGTTTGACTAAGAAACCAGATGTTTGACTAAGAAACCAGACGTTTGACTAAGAAACCAGACGTTTCACTAAGAAACCAGAAGTTTCACTAAAAAGCCAGACGTTTGACTAAGAAACCAGACGTTTCACTAAAAAGCCAGACGTTTGACTAAGAAACCAGACGTTTCACTAAGAAACCAGACGTTCCACTAAAAAACCAGACGTTCACCAAGAAACCAGACGTTTGACTAAGAAACCAGACGTTTCACTAAGTAACCAGACGTTTGACTAAGAAACCAGATGTTTGACTAAGAAACCAGACGTTTGACTAAGAAACCAGACGTTTCACTAAGAAACCAGAAGTTTCACTAAAAAGCCAGACGTTTGACTAAGAAACCAGACGTTTCACTAAGAAACCAGACGTTCCACTAAGAAACCAGACGTTTCACTAAGAAACCAGACGTTTCACTAAGAAACCAGACGTTTCACTAAGGTCGTTTATTAAAAAATATTAGTAACAAAAGGCTGATTATAGACAATATATGAAAAAGGGACTACAATCTAGACAAACGTCACTAATAAATTAATGATCTTGAAATTAGTCAAAAATTTTTTCGGGTTATGGGTTGCCCTTAGTCATTGAAAAATAAATGAAATAATATTCATTTATTTTTCTTAATAATTGTTATGATATTTTATCCCCAGTACGCTTTATTCTAATCTAATGGACCTATAAATACTCTTCAATTACTTACATAATTTATTCCAGATCACTCCCAAATTCTTACTTAGGATTACTCCCACATTTGTGTGTACAAAACCTTTACAAGCAACCTATATTTCTACATGTATTCATGATATTAATATTAATGCTACACGCGTCAAAGGCATAAGGCAGACATTACACAAATTAAGAGGCCGGATCTTGTAATGTGTACATATTTAAAATATCAACAATCTTCTAAAAAACATAATATCAACAGCAAAGAAGGATATTAAAGCAACTGTATAATCATAATACAATGCAAAGTGGTTTTTAATATTGTGTCCTCTACTTGCAAAATCGTATCTTTTCCATTCTTAAGGGGGGGGTAGGGTTTTAAAAGCCATTTTTTTCTAAATGTACAACATGTCGAAAATATTGTGTCAAAATTTCAAGTAAATCAGAGCAAAACTAACAAAGATACAGCGTTTCAAGCGACTGGTCCTCTTGCTCAAATCAAGTATATTTCGAGTATTAAAAAACTTTAAATCGATTTTCTCGCAAATTTTTTCAAAAAGTTCGTGAACATCATATCTCAAACTTTAACTTACCGATCCTTTTGAAATTTTGTACACTATTTTTACACCCAAATCAACAGGTAGTGACGAAGAGTTTTTTTTTACTATTTTTTTCCATTTTATAATAACATATTCACCGAAAATTTTAGCAAAAATCACATTTTTGACTTCAACATGCTGCAAAAAAAAAAATCAAAAAAAAAACGCTTTTGTCACTACCTAGAAAAACATACCATCTTTTCAAAACATTTTAATTTTTTTGTTTAAAATGATTTGTTAACGAGTTATAATGTTCACTGCATTTTCGGGGTGTCTCGGGAGATTCGCTCTCACGGACTTATTTATTGATATTTTTAATTAATTTTTTTTTTAAAGATACTTCAGATAGCATACTTTAATTTGTTTATAAAATAAATTAACCAACATTATTCATATCTCCAAAAAAATCATAAAAACATGCTTTTTATTAGCCTTTAAAACCTTACCCCCCCCCCCCCCTTAAAAACTTTCTAATAAAACCGTGTTTATCTGAAGCCACCTGCCACATCTGAACTGAATCCGTTAATACATAATTAGACAAAAAAAACTTTTGATGTGATTTTTCACAAAAGCGGTGCTAAATAAATTATCCAATTATTATTATTATGAGTAAGTGCTTCAAAATGTCCATAGAGTCTAATATTTGAGACCCGTTCGAATCGACTTTATTCAAATTTAGAATTCAATAACTTCGCGAACCAGGGCTTGCCAGACCATTCGATCTTCAGCAAAGAGTAATCTCTCGGGATAACTTGGTTGCTTTGTCTTTATTCATCTGGTGTAAATCTTAGAACGGTTTTTTTTTCACAGAGCTAGAATAATCCATCGAATATCAAAGATGAAATTCAAGATTTGTGAAAGTTATAATCAAATTCAGTTATTATTTCATCGTGGTTCGGTTGTTTCACAGTATTTGATTTAAAGCATAACTTGAAAAGGACTTTTACAGAGCTTGGATATTATTAACATTGAAATTTGAGGAATAGTTCAAATTCTGTTTACAATCCGTCTGTAGTCCAGAAAGAGGGGCAATACCTGAGTTAGAAAGATAGTAATCAATTATTTTATTTTATTTGTTAGCGTTATAAACAGTCATTACAAGTTCGTACATAACAGTGTTAGAGATAGTCATATCATTGACCAATAAAATAACGACATAAAAATTTGAGACCATAATAAAAAGAAAAACAAACAAAACAATACATGTATGTAATATAAACAGTTCTGAAAAAGTGCATCTACTCACTTAAATCTACAAAAAATGTATTTTCAAGGGTAATATATACTGTAACATTTTTGAAGAGGTTATTTATTGCAAACTGCTGAAATCAAAAAAGAAAATGTAATGAAAATGAAAAAAAAAAATGAAAATGAAAACTGAAAACTGAAAAAGAAAGATAAGGAATTAATGAAACATTAATTTTTCTGTTGAATATTACTTTTTTATATTATCTGTTAACAATTCGTCTGCAGTCCATCCAGAAATTGGGGTAATATCTGAGTTAGAAAGATAGAAACCAATTATCTCCAGAAAGTGTATTTTTCTTAGAAAAGCAAGCACTTTTACCAGCCATTAATATGCAAAGCTCTTAAATTCTGTATTACCAAAACAAAGCTTCAAAATTGTGATGAATCGTAATGCCTACCTACACCTACGCTATGGGAGAAATATTTTTCACGTTCAAGAGTGCCTGCGAAGATTTTTTTTTTTAATATCGTGTAAATTATAGGTACATCCAGTAACGGCTAATAATCAAAACAAGAGACACGTGGACTTTTATCACGATGGGTGACCTTCATTTTCGTTCCCACACGAATTAAAGTTGAACGAACTTTATTTTAAACAGAATCAAAGACAAAGAAATGAATGTTTATTGGCCCTGAGGAGTGTTTATATAAGTGACATTGGAAACAGAGGGTCTTGGAAACGGAGAGTCTCTTTGGGCGCCGTTAGTGTAATCAAAACAAAAAAAAAATAAGGCGTAAGTACATGTTTGGTTTAACACATCAGACATAGAAGTTTACTTTAGAGAAAACCGATTATATTTGACAGTGCGGCCATTAAAATTGAATTACAACCAAGTACGTAAAAATTCTAATATAAACAGAATTCAATTAATGAAGATTTATTTCAAAATATTTTAGACATAGGAAGGCGTTTAACAAGGTTGAACCAAAATAATCCGGCCCTAGTAGTTAGTTGGGTGACAGTTAGCGGCAGAGACGGTCTGGAGAGAGTTGAATCGTGAACGATTCGATGTATTCTTTTATAACCTTAATCAAAGTGTAAAATTCAGTGAATTTAATAATAATAATGATAATATTTGGATGATTTGAATTTATAATTGGAGAGTGGTCTTTAAACACTATAGAAATTCAGTGTCACAAAGTGTATTAACAAAATATTAAACAATTAAAACTTGGTTTTAAAACGAATAAAATAACATCAGTGAAATAAATAAATAATAATAACGAATTGCTCCAAAGCGATAGTGATTTAATAAGATGGTCAAATTTAACAATTTAAAACTTTGGTTTTAAAACAAATAAAATAACATCAGTGAAATAAATAAATAATAATAACGAATTGCTCGAAAGCGATGATGATTTAATAAGATGGTCAAATTTTCATTACAAATTAAATAACGGATTTATTATGAGCGATTAAAAATGATTTAAACTAAAAGAGGGAGAGGATCAAAGGGTTTTAACATAATCTAATAATACTCAAGTGAAATTTTAAATAGAATTGTTTTTATAATTCAACAATCGTAGGAGAAGGTTTTAGACATAGTCGAAAATATCCAAGTAAAAGTTTTTTTTTAGTATCGATTCTTTTTATAATGGAAAAATCTAGTTTGAAGGAATGCGATTAAAATTTTAAACACCAAAAAGGTAATTAGCAGAATTTTGGTAAGTCTTTTATCATTAAACTATTTACAGGTTCTTGGAGACGATGCAGAGCAAGCAGTCACAATCATTTATAAATTGGCGAACGGAGCATGTCGATAATTAACAATTTTAATAACAACAAAATACTTAGCTGTGCGTAGGAATTATGAAATAAATATCTATCCAAGGAGTTAGGTCAATCCCATAAGACATAACATGACTTAGTTTGTTAACTACGACCTTCGAGTTTGCAACGACGAGTATATACACAGAACTATCTATCTTTCATATTTGAATTTAAATAACTTGTTCCTTAATCGAAGTATCTAAGGATCTTTTAGAAGAATCATGCATTCTAGGGCAGTAGGACATCCAGCAAACACATGGGTTATTATAAAAAACATTGACACTTTTACTTTACGTGTTTGGGGACAAGTTTATTAATTATAGTTTTGCGATAAACTTTCAGTCGATATGTGAAAATTAATGGGGGCAATTCTAAAGCAACAAGCAAGCATAAAATCTAGGGACAAATTTATAAATTGTGGTCTGAAAATTAAAAAAATTAAAAAATTAAATTTATCAAAATTGAAAGTAGAATTTGTTGCATAACGTTGCCTTTCTAGTTATCTAGGTGAATACCTACTACTTCATGAGGAGGGCTTCCTCAATAAAAATAAAGTCAAACCAAAATTCACTTTTCCATTTATACCTACCTAATAGGATAGGTATCCCCTATCCTTTCATACCTAAACACGTGGGCTCAGTGACCACATTAAAAAGCACTGGTAGTGAATGAAGACATACAGTCCCAAATCCTAAATTTTAACCACGTTATTTAGACTTCCGGATTGTTGTATGCAATTATGTGTCTCTAGGGAAGGTTAGTGAGAAACTTTCCCCAAGGGAGAGAGAAGCTTTAGGCCCTGTGACGGTATTGCCAAGGCGGAGGCATGCGGAGGCAGAAGGAGACGTATGCGAGGAATACGCTGGCGCGGCGCTTAAAGAAAACTCTAAGTCACTTGCATATCATAGTCTTGTCGACCTTCGATTTGATGCGAGCCAACTGGAACGCTCCCTTGGCGCAATCGCAGCAGGTCTAAGAGGTGGCAGGAGTGCGATTCTGTCGGATCACGAGGGAGATGGATACGACAAAAACAGTCGCACACCACATTCAACGCGAGTAGAGTCGTGATAAGGGATGCAATGAAATACCCCTTCTAGAATCAGTCGAGTTAAACTACCTGGAGGTGAGGAGGTTGGAATAGTTCTGGGATACGATGGAAGACCTGGTACTTATCTCTGGTACGTAAAGCTCCTATCGAAGCAAGGAAGCCCGCAGAAGAGGGTAAAATCCGGTCTTTAGGTATGTGTAGCCGTTCATTGACAGAGGCCTCTTCGGAAGTCGGTCACCAGAATCTATTTGGTTAGTGGAGGAGCCAACCTTTGCAGAAAACAATTTTTTTTATCCTTGACCCAATCCCCACACACGTCCCTTCTCCAAACAGTCTATTGTTTAATAACCATGAAAATAAAATTCATGTTAGGTGGAGATTTGCAGACTTCAGGTGAAAAACTGAGACCTAGAATTAGGTCATGTTACGCAGGTAAAGTAAATACTTTTCATGAAATGTTTGTTATAAACTGTTAACTGTCATTTTCTTTTATTTGTATTTTAAATATAGCTATGTTAGGGAGGAAATAAACCAAACGTTTATCAGGAATAGGCAAAATCTAAGACGGGGTTAGTTTATCAAACGCGGTAGAAGATATTTAAATCAATTAATTTAGAATTCTTTCACTCTTACTCTAAAAGAACCGAAGTTACCACAAAACCATACATTATACTCTTTACATTTGTATGCGTTTTATTACGCGTATGGGTGTAAATCCTAAAACAAAAAATTACACAACGCAGGATACGGAGATAATGTAAACAAAAATTCGAAAATCTTGATTACTGTGTGAAATTATCACAGGGATTGCGAAAAATAGGGTTTAGATTAGCTCAGGAAAATGTAGAAGTTTGAAAAATAGGTTGAGAGAAGAGGTCTTCGCAAAAGTGCGAATGACCTAGGATAGGCTAGAAGTACCCAAAAATGATAGGTTAGGTACATCATGATAGAAAGCTACGAAAATTGAAGCTACGAGGGTAGGCGCGACACAGCGCATTCGGTGCCGTGATCGTACATAGGGGTAGAATCACAACATATTTGATACAGCGTAGTCAGGGTAGATTTATCACGATTTGGTGCGCGTAGGCAGGGTGTATCGTCACAAAATTAACATACCGATTAGGATAGGACAGAGAAAAATATGTTTAAAATGCTTAAGAATAACACGCAAAACCAGCTTTTTGCATTTTTATTTGCCCATAAACAGAAGATCTTCTAAATTTACATAAGTAGGCAAAATCTTTTCTGTCTTTAATTTTGTTGTATTTTATTTTCCCCGTATTTTCGTTTCCACAAATCTTTCTTAATAAATGAACCCCACCATAAAAGGGCTTTGTTATCTTAGGAAAACCTGACAACATTTGACCATGAAAGTACCACGCTAAGGGTTTTAAACATTTTAACTACCATTTTGTGTTATCTTCTCTCTTAATGTTCGTAGAGGTTTCTACCGTAAACTGGGTTTGTCCCATAAAGCAAGGGATGAAACTCTTTGTTGGTAAAGGAAAACCAGTTTGAATTAATAATTCCCAAACAGATTCTCACCTGGAGTCTTGTTCAAAGTGTATTTATATAAAATCTCGATGGCCTCCGTGCACCAAGAACCAAGAGGATGTAAACAAAAAATTTCATTACATATTATTTGAGATTTTCACGGCCAAAAAACATCTTTTGTTTTTGGGAAATTTATGCTTGATGCGCTCCCTTCTTATTTACGTTTCGGACAGCATTACAGTGAACATCATCATCATGTTTTTGGGATATTTATGCTTGATGCGCTTCCTTCTTCTTTAGTCAACGTTTCGGACAGCATTACAGTGAACATTCTTGTTTAGATGTTGTGGAGTGAGTGTTTATATATGTAGAAGCGATATCGTATTGCGCACGTCAATCTTCTTATTGCTGATATTACAGTACTTTAGGTAAATGAAGGAGGTTTTCGATATTTAGTTTTGGTGAAGCCAGGATGTGTAAAGGATGCTAAAAACTATTAAGCCTAATCTTCTTAACCCCTAGTTGTCTTTTCATACTATTGGGATTTATGTGGATTTCAATACCCATCATAATTGGGCATGCTTATGTACAAATAATTTCCTATACAAATAAATATTCACTCTTTCTTAACAAATTTCTTTCTTATTTTACAAAATAATTACTTTGAACATTCCAAATAAACACATAAACTAACTTCAAGCTACAAAAAGTTTTACGTTTTATTGGCGTGTACTCTTTCTTAAATGGTGAAAATGTTCAGACTTCTGAACCGAGACTTCCTTCGGAATTGGATGTTTATTTTTTGTTTTGGCTTGTATTTATAAAGTTTCGGCGAGTTCAGAGGGGCTAAGATAAATTATTACAAATTAATGTTCTTAATTGTATTTTGTTTACTTTGCAGTGTTTCTTAGACGAAACTCCCACTCTTTTTATATATACCACCGTCCTGCCTGTCTAGTGTATCCAACGAACTAACTAACAATCACGCTATTACTCTGGATGAGTAAAATTGAGACTCTGGGAACTTCAATTGGGGTGTGTTGTGATGCTGAAGGGGTGAGAGGAGAAGGAAACGGGGAGGAGGAAGTTTGGGATGTGACTGAATATTCGGATCTGGTCTCCAAACATGTCTAAGGCCATTTTATGCTATCAAATCAAAGTTGAAAACTTTCACCAGGGCATTATTGAGAGCTTCACTGTATATTCTAATTAATAACAATGACTATCTAATGCCATGCCATGTCATGTCATTTCACCGCAGAGATAGGCAGAGAGGGTGGAAAGACGAACAACTCCAATTTGACATATTCCTTGTTTTTTTCTGTTTCCATATGTCGCGTCGCGTCGTCACATATATTCTCTTATGTTATTCGGACATTAGACAAACTCATTCTCAGTTAATCATTGATGAAAAAGATATACCAATAAATATAAACGAAATATGAAACAGAACATAGAAAATTAAAAGGTATTGGTCGCAACTAGGAATAGAACACAGGATCTCTATCTTAAGCCGCCGCTATTCGAATTTCGACCGATTTCTTACATTTCTTAAACATTTGAAGTTTTTAAGCTCTTAAAAAAATATATGTTATTTTTGAAGATAATATCTAGATACGTTCCACGCCAAAACGTAAATTATATGAAATTCCCTCGATAGAAAAAAATCACAAAATATGCTCCGAAAATTATTTAAAACAAGTCTATTTCTATTATTTTACAAGTTATATTTGTGAAAAAATTCACAATGTTTTTTTAAATGATACTTAACATACCTTCTACGAGATTTTTGCTCTATCATTGAGTCATGTTTTATTAAGCATTTTTACAATTTTCGCTTCAATTTTATCATTGAAAATATTGGCGCGCTCTGTCCAACATTCGTAATTACATATCTCTCCATCTTCCTCTTTTTGAGCCGGGAAGCGTCGCCTTAACGGGAAAACGCCTCCATTTGAGATATCTTCTCCTTCAATAAGTAATATTGCATTGATTGGTACAACCTTCAAAAGTTACCCGGATAAAATTTAATTTTCATTTTCGGTTATTTGATGTACGAATTCCAACGTGTCTGTCTCGTCTTCCTAAGACATCTCCGATATCTTCTTTCATCAACACTAACTTACAAGATCAATTAGACAATGTTACCCAGTAGATACCAGATTTAACATCACCCCTTTATAATCCGTATTACAGATTACTAACAGAATAAATAGAACATGTAAATTGCTAAGCAAACCTCAAAATCATCCTTTTCAAATATGTACATGAGATTTAGACGAGACCGCCTGAGATTACTTCCTGTCATCTCGGATCTGGTAGCCGTCTGCATGCTAATCCATGGGTTGGATTTGCATTAACTACCCTGTCTCAATCCCTCTCCCGATTTCCCCGAAGCTGTGTGACAAATTCCAGACGGTTTATGACGCACTAGGCCACTAGGCGAAGTTTATTGCCGGAGAAGTTTTTATTGGTGCTTTTACACTCGTTTTCAAATATAACGGAGGATGATACAAACCTAAATTGACATTGGTTCGGACTTTTAGTTTGCTTGCTTTATATCCATGTCTAATTAACTTAATGATAGATAATTTGAAAATTAATATTCCAGATCCTTATAAGAAAAAAAAGAAAACTAATAAACAACAAAAAAAACTGTGTCCCAAAATATTTACAATAAAAATCTGAACGGTGACAACGGTGACAACAACGTGGGATCATCTCACCTTGTCCGAAATTTACAGATTAATATTAAGGAAGGAAGGAAGTTTCTACCATGAACCACGGAGCTTTGAGATATAGCGTGATATGGCGTGCTGACGCTGAATTTCTCTTCTATAATTTATACAATTTCAGAAAAAAATATCCTTCTTTGCTCATAAATATGTAACAATTGTTGATTTTTGTCCCAATTGAGTGAGTTTTTTTTATAATTTTGTAATTTCATATAGATATTATGCATCCTTTGACTGAATGGGTTTTTGTTTTTTTTTTATTTCAATTATGTATAATAAGTGAGTTTTTTTGTAATTGGATATTTAAAAACGTATGCAAGAACACAGCAAAATCATGTAAGTGAAAAAATCTGTCAGAACACAGTACAATCACGCAAGTGAAAACATCTATAAGAACACAGTATATCACGTAAGTGATAAAATCTGTAAGAATAATAATAACATATCTTTATTAAACGAAACGAACGAAATTTGAAAGATTTATAATTACAAATAAAAGTGCATGTTACAATAGTTTAAAAGTTACATAAGTACAAAAGTTATCAACGTAAAACAATTTCATATAAACAGTAGGTATCTACGTAAGAAGAGAGATTAATAATTTTAAATTTAGATTTCTCGTAACCTGCCTCACTAGGCTAGCCTGTGTTGAGGCAGTAATTTTAAGTCGATTTATAATTTATTTATTTATTTACGCCCTAGTGGGCTTTTACACAAATAATAAGTAATAAGTAATAATAAAGTAATGTATTTAAGTTATAAGTTTTAAACTAATAATGCTGTTAACAAACCTACACTTATATTAAAATATAGGCACACAATAGATTGGTTGCATTAATAATAACAATAACATTGGTACAATAATAACAGAATTAGTTTAATTACTAATTTCGAATTTGGGTGCACCGGTAAATGCTCCATCATTATTTTTAATCCAAATTTTTATGTTTTATTTATTTTATTTTTTTGTGAATCATTTTTTTATTCTAATTGGAAGAATGTTGTAAAGTCTTGAAGCAAAGCTTGTATCTGAAGCTTCGTTGAACACAGTAAAATCATCGTAAATGAAAACATCTGTAAGAACACAGTAAATCACATAAGTAAGTGAAAACATCTGTAAAAACACAGTACAATCACGTAAGTGAAAATATCTATAAGAACTCAGGACAACCACGTAAAAAAATAACACACAGTATAACGTAAGAGAAGTAAAAAAACACGCAACACAATCACGTAAGAACACAGTACAATCACGTAAGTGAAAACATTCCTAAGAACACAGTAATCAAGTAAGAGAAAAACACCCATTAGAACACAGTACAATCACGTAAATGAAAACCTCTGTGAGAACACAGTAAAAATAAATATCCATCTAACAAACGTAAGAAGATACGTGAAAATACATTTTTGCAAACATTAAAAAAATTAAGTGTTGTGTAAACTATTGAAAGACAAAATAAATTATTAAGCGAGATCGAGTTAAAAGTTAGTAGATAAACAAAATGGAAGTAAGAGATTCAATATTGAAGATAATAACCTAGTTATATCTTATCACATTAGGGTTTGCTTCACTTATTACTTAGAATTAGTTTTTTAAACTTTGGTTAAGTATTCAGGATTATCTCGGCAAACAGTCTTCTATAATTAATTTTACGGCACCTTTGGCCTCTGAGGTCATTTCTAACAAAAACTAAGCAAAATAAATTAACCGATTAGTTTTATTTACGCTTACTTTTAGTACTTAGTTCGTAAGAAGCTAAAATGTGAAAACATAATATTTTGTTAAACAAAAAATATAAACTTGCTGAACGTGAACTCAAAGGTCAAAAGTTATTACATTGTTTAAATTTCATTTTGATGTAATGATTAAGGGCGGCTTGCACCAAAAGTTAAATTTGGTTTAAATATCAAGTTAAACACATTATTTGATTTAAGTTGACTTGGCGTCTTGCACCACAAAATTTAAGTCGTTAAATGCATTTAAGAACTGTCAAAGTTAAATACCCAAAAAGGGCCGTTTAACTGAGTTAAACATGTTTAGCGAATAAGTTCTGTCAAAAATTTTTAGGTTATTTCTTCGATTTCCGATTGTCTAATATATGAAATATGTCTAATTTATTAATTTGTATTCACGATGGACATTTGGGTTTTGTATTCTGACGTTGACGAAGAAATTATAGATTTTATGTAGGTAGATCGTTTATAGTGAGAGAAGTAAATACAAGAACAAATTTATTTGAAACACTTTACAGTAAAACAATCTTTGTGAAAGAAATAATTAAAAAATAAAAAATATTCAGAAAATGGTTTTATTTTTAAATCTAACAGTAAAATCTCTTTTTGCATCATTTCATAGTTATGTTTGTTTCTTTTATTTTTTCTTCTAATTCTAGATGATTCATTTGTGCTCAATTTCTATTTGTGGTGACTTTTTGTTCCTATCTGAAACACTCCATTACTTTCAAAAACAAAAATTGTTCCTCCTTCGAAAAGTTATGAGCTCCACATCGGGATTTATTTATTTGGGCACTCATTTTCTAGATCAAAATAAAATAATAAATTACACAACCACAACATAACCTCAAAATATTTTTATTTTTGACACTCGTAAATTTAAGCACCCCCCCACACGCACACTTCGGAGCAAACGTGCCCCTCGCCACTACAGGCCGCTGCGCACAAAGTACGTGTGGGAGATGCTAAGGAACTACGTAACTGTTTTACCGACGCGTTAAACGGCGGTAACTGTTTTACCGACGCTTAACAACGTTTAACTAAATAGCCACTGCAACTGTGTGGTGCAAGATGGAGTTAAACGAATTTAAGTTAAATGTATTTAGTGACTTAAATTCGTTTAGTTAAATACAATTTAAGGTAAAATTAGCGATAGTTGGTGCAAGCCGCCCTAAATGACGTACCTACCACTCAATTGAACGAATCACAAGAGTTAATTAAAATTCCTGGTGGGCACGCCATAATAATTGTCATTCCTTCCTATTTAAATATACATGAAATTGCAGGCTGGCTATCCACGTCGTGTTATTTCAGAGAGATATTGAAACGTTTGTGATAACATTGTTTTATGGAATCCATAATAACGGAAATCGGAAAACGGCTAACACGTTTGTATTAATGAATTTCGCACAATATTTGAACCCTCTTCCGGTCACTTTGTGAATACAGTGATTCAATGTTTATTTATTAAAATTAATACATGCAATTTGATATGGTCGCGATAGAAATTAAATTGTTAACGTAATAGCTATTTTTATTCAGCAGTCTTCGTTACAACAGCTTTGGAACCGTATTTGTAAGTGTGTTTTTTTATTTATTTGTTTTTATTCTAATTTTAGAAAAAAGTAGATATTCACAAAAATAAAATGTTACATATCGTTCATTGACAGTTTTGTTACCCAATTAGTAGAGAAATATTCTCGGGTCTAACTGGGGAGCTAGTCTATGTACACATGCTATATATTTAGAGAATGAAACAATTTCATTGTTTAAAACCACTTTATTTAAATCTATATTCGTCGATCGGTTTCGGTCGAACTCGACCTTCTTCGGGACGATAAACATAATATAAACTAAATTACAGTACAAAGTTAAGATAATGAGGTAAACACAAATAAATAGAGAG
This sequence comes from Glyphotaelius pellucidus, assembly GCA_936435175.1. Classification (NCBI taxonomy): domain Eukaryota; kingdom Metazoa; phylum Arthropoda; class Insecta; order Trichoptera; family Limnephilidae; genus Glyphotaelius; species Glyphotaelius pellucidus. The sequence continues at coordinate 6,314,081 of OW386548.1, read as the reverse complement.
AGCATACAAGAGAGGGAGAGAACATCAGATAATAGTTTGGGGAGGGGTAGAAGGAGGGGTCGAGGGAGAGTGGGGGATACAAAGGGAGAAAGGGAATAACTTTAAAATGGAAATGTTGGTTAATTCTAACTTTTTGTTATTTGGCAATTATTTTTCTTTGATTTTAATATTTCTAAAGCTTCTAAATTATTAAGGCGTATTCCTATTTTATTTGTATAAACTATTTGGACTCCCGTATTTTTATTAAACGTATGGTCAGTATCAATTAAGTGGTCTGCAAATTCTGAGAAACCTGTCCTTGTAAGGCACCTGACGTGTTCCTTAACTCTAATATGTATGTTACGCGCTGTTTTACTGTAATTTAGTTTATATGTTTATTGTCCTGAAGAAGATCGAGTTCGACCGAAACCGGTCGACGAATATAAATTTGAATAAAGTGGTTTTAAACAAAAAAATTGTTTAATTCTGTAAAATGTCAAGCCACAAAGGGGTTTGTTTTCTTAGATAATATATATTTAGAACTAATTAAGTATTTGAGATAAACTATTTGGGTTTAATACTGCTTATATATAATATGTATAGTTACAAAAAAGGAAATAGAATACTTTCAAAAATATTCAACAAATACGAAAAGATTGTGGTTAATTTTATTTAAAATTAGCAACATTTATTATGCATGTATAGAGGTGTTTTGCAGATCATAGTTTGATTAATATTTCGATAAAAGGTGCAATTGCCTGATATTTATAGTTTTATTATAAAAGTTCTAATTTGCAGAAATTATGTTTAGAAACCGTGACGATAGATATCGATTGAACTATGTTTATTTCCGAGTAAATGGATAGGAAAGTTTATATAATCAATTGCATTTTTATCTTTATCTCACTATCTTTAGCCTCATGACGTACCCCAAATAGGGATGCCATAGTTTTTCAGGCTCCGGGAGGTTGGGAGCAGTTGGGACTCTTGTACGGTATTCATATAAAAAAATATATTTATGTCACATAAAAGAGATGGCGGCCGTACTGTGGAAGATAGTGGCAAGGATACGGAAATGGGGTTATTTTTGTAGAAGTAGTAATCATTTTTGTTTGTACTATCATTTAAAATCGCTTATGGAAGGTAAATTACTCAACCTTCAGTGATATCTTGCACTGTTGAATCAATCGATTTGTGAGAATGAATCACACTTAAAATGGAGACATGTATAACTTTGGACTGTTATTTTATTGTTGTTTATAGGCAGGTCGAGTGAAATGGTAAATCGCCGCTTACATAACACTGCATATCTCACTTTACACAGGTTTTCAGAAGGAACAAAGAACGGTTTAGTTTATTAAATTAAAATAGATTTTTTTTTTAAAAAAAGCTTAATTAATATTAGGGGGTCAGTTATTTGAACAAATAACTTTTTTTCGTTAAAAACATATTGTTAGGTATTTTAAATGACATTCGCGGTGTAAAACAAAAAAAGGCTGAGAAATAAAGAGATTCGCTTGGTTCTTATGCGAGAAATGTATAATACTCCCTTTAACTTTCTTCGAATAATAAAACAATAATAAAGGAGTATTAAAAAATTATAATAATTTTATTCTTATTACTAAATAAAACTTTTATATAAACAGTTATTGCTTCTTTCAAAGATAAGTACCAATTATATAATTACTAAACTTTTTTATAAAAGGAGCGGTGATTGATCAAAACATTTGTTTGTTGAAAACATGGCCGTGCTTAGTTTAAAAAAATTGTATTATAGTGTAAAGAGACGAAATTTTGTTTTTGTGTATTCAGAAATAGAAAGCATTCCACAGTAGAGCGCCCTAACTATCTGTAGACAAGTAAGTCAAAATTACTTACTGTATGTATGTACTCAAACACCCGCAAATACAAATTGAAGAATATTCTTAGTTTGTATTCGTATCGTGTGAAATAATCAAGGCTGTGTAACTATATGACAGACAGCATGGCATACGATTTTCATGAATTTAGATTCAACTCACATAGAATGCGCTGGTTGACGGCTGACAAAAGGGTAGCAAATTATGGGTAACGAGTAAGAAGTGGTAGAGATTGGGTGGTTTAGGGGGTGGTATCCACCCAAGTGCAGCTAATAACGTTTCAGTAAACATTATGTAATAACAAGGGGTGTTTGCCGATGCCACACAAACTAGCTACGAACGTGAAATTCCAGACGAATTCGGTTAACGAAGCAAAGGAAAATGTATTAAATCTGCTTCTACATTATCTAATATACTGTTGGCACGCAATTTGAAGTGTTTCTGATTCGCTTAAGGGTTCACAGTGATATTATTTGATTTACTTACACAATATGTGACCTTTATTTTACGAACTTCGTAATTTAGAGCAGTAGTTCTGAATGCGGGCGGTTCAGCTAGGTGGGTGGATGAGAAGCAGTAGTAGCGAAGCAGAACACTGACTACTTGATCACATTAATAGTATGTATTTCATATTATATTAATATACTGTGTACTGTCTAACAACAGTAACATTTCAGTATACTGTCTAACATGATAAGCCTGAAGATTCTTCCAATGCAGCAATAATGTTAAAAAAAACCTTGTTCAATGAATTTTGCACTAGCCTGTATACAAGTGAAACATGGTGTCACTACCGATTAAGCTCGATGGAACGTCTCCGGATCCAATATAATAATGCATGCAGAATTATGTTTGTTTATTTGTTTATTTATTTAAGGAACATAAACAGTCTTAGTAATATAATATACATAAGAGAATAATAAAAAACAGACCAATTATTAATGTTCACAGATAGGTATTTATAAAGACTAACTGAATGTAAACTAAAATATTTAAGAAAGATGAAAAAAAAAAAAAAACAGAACTAAGCAGCAATTTAAAAAAATAATAATAATACAAATCCAAATTCAACAATTAATAAACCAATACACAACAATAAAATAAGTATGATTATAACTGTAATAGACTGCAAATTAGGTATTTGGGTTGGGAAGGGTAGGAGGAGGAGAGGGTTAAAGGAAAGTTAAGGGAAAGTTGCCACGCAAGTAATATAAAAATATTAGATACAATTAATTTAATAATCATGAATATATGTTATTCGCACCTAGAATGTTATACAATGAATTTTTGTAACGACAGTAACTAGCAGTGAATATGTCAGCACGTGTGTCTATATTTGCAAATTTATTGTTATAGAAGTTACATGTCCTTTGCATAAATTCATTTTGATTGGAATTGGTGTTGCATCTGTCAATATAGAAAAGGGTATTTTGTCTACTATATCGAATCGGCGCGTGGAAATTTATTTTGTTTAGCAACTCCGGGCAGTCAACTTTAGAGTTAATGATTTTGTACAGGAGCATCTGATCAGCGACAAGCCTCCTGTTGAGTAGTTTCGTGATTCGAAAATGTTTCTCGATTTCGTCGTAAGAGTTGTATATGTTGAATGATTTAAAATTGAGGAATTTGAGAAATCGCTCCTGAACTCTTTCTAACCTGTTAACATAAACAATATAGCGCGGGTTCCAAACTTGTGAACAGTATTCTAGGTGAGGACGAACATGTGAATTGTAGAGAGTCAGAAAAGTCTTAGTGTTTTTGAAAAATTTGCATGTTCTCAGTACAAAACCTAGACTTTTTGTTGCTTTGGTGACAATGTTATCAAAGTGTTTTTCAAATGTAAGTTTAGAGTCCAAAATAACACCGAGGTCACGTATATAATCTTTATTTGTTAACTGCGATCCAGAAATGGTGTAATCATGCAGTATTTTCACACGGTTACGTGTGAATGTAACTTTGCAACATTTAGAAATATTAATAAAAAGTTTATTTCTTCGACAGTAATCCGTCAGTCGGTCAAGATCTGCTTGTAAACGCACAGAACAGTCCGGGGAGCTTATAGGAAGGTATATCTTCATGTCGTCAGCAAAAAGTAAAATATGAGAGTTGTGAAAACATGTCGTAATATCATTTATATAGATAGAGAAAAGCAAAGGACCCAAAATGGACCCCTGAGGCACACCGGAAGTGATGATTTTCCAGATGGAAGAAAATCCACCCACTGTCACAGCCTGGGACCTGTTTGTCACGTATGAAGATAACCAACGAAGGAGATCTCCATGAATACCATGATTAGCAAGTTTTCTAAGGAGGACGCTGTGATTGATCTTGTCAAAGGCTTTGCTATAGTCGGTGTAGATTGTATCAACTTGCACACGTTTATCCATGGAGGCAGACAAAAAATTTGTAAATATTATAAGATTTGTAGCAACAGAGCGACCTGCAAAGAATCCATGTTGAAATTCATTGATCGAATTCTTTAGCACAGGGAATAACTGGTCATAGACTATGTTTTCGAACACCTTTGAAAAAATGCAGAGTTTGGAAATGGGTCTATAATTATCTGCTTCACACTTAGTTCCCGATTTATGAATTGGTGTGATGTATGCTCTTTTCCATGTATCAGGAAATGTACCAGTCTTGAGCGATATATTATATAGTATTGATAGAGGAAGTGACAAATGATTTGCGCACTCGGTAATGAACAGTGGTGGGATACCATCTGGCCCAGCTCCCTTGCTGGAATCGAGCCGATTTAAATATTTAGATACAAGGTCAGCGTCGATAAAAATTGATCCCATTGCACAAACCTGCTTAGCTACAAAGTCATTGCAGGAAGTCCCCAGAGGGTCAGGCGGTTCGTAGACAGAATGAAAATAATCAGCAAATAAATTACAGACTGCCTGGCCACCCTCGGCTTTTAAATCCTTAAGATTTAATACGCTGGGAATAGATGCTGATAGTTTTTTTGATTTAACATATGACCAGAATGCCTTGGGATCTCTGGCGATATTCTCTTCAGCGTTATTAATAAAGTCTTCGTGACACTTCTTTGCCATTTTTTTCTGTCTGGTGCGCAGCCTTGAAAAAGTAATGTAATCAAAAGGGTTCTTATAAGTAGTATATAGTCTGTGAAATTTCTGCTTTTCACGAATAAGTTTTATTAATGATGAGCTATACCACGGGGGGTATGAATGTTTACCAGTACGCCTCGATGGAACCATGTCCGAGATCAAGTTATTAATAATATTGTAAAAATGCGATACTGCAGGATTGACGGAATCGGTTAAGTTAAGTAGGCTCCAATCTACTTGTGCCACGCTGTCTCTTATGTCATCATAATTAGCCTTGTGGAATAAGGGCCGTTTTATTGAGTTTTCCTTTATGACCGGGGGTTCAACGAACTCAGCAGTGATAATGATGGATTTATGGTGAGTATCCTCAGGAACCAACGGATCAATCGCGGGAACAACGCTTACCGAGAAATTACAGAGAACGAGATCAAGAATTTTTCCTAACGTATTTTGAACACCATTATATTGGTAGAGGTTACAGTAATTAATATTGTCAATAAATGTTGAGCTTATTGTAGAAGCGTAGTTACTAGGAATCAGGTTAACCTCACCCGCAGGAAGAGTCCAGGTAATATCGGGTAGGTTAAAGTCTCCCATGATAAGAAACTTGTCGTCAGGTTGATTTAAGAGTTTAATACCTAGATCATTCGAAAAGGCGGTGATTTGAGCGTTAAAGTTGAAGCTTTTGGACAGATAGATACAACAAAGATGAACGCTAGTAAATCCAGTTGCACGTGGGATGCGAAGAGTCACCCAAATGTCTTCATCCGTAGAACACCATGAGTAATTACAAATTGCATGGAGTTCCTTTTTGACAGCCAAGAGCACCCCACCACCCATAGTTATACCTTCGATACTTCTGTCGCGTCGGAATACATTGTATCTTGAGTCAAAAAGCTCGCCGTCTAAAATAAAATCTGTAAGCCATGTCTCTGTTATGCCAATCACGTCATAATCACCGCTCGTTACACTATGAAGAAATGTGTCAGTTTTTGTTCTCAGTCCACGTACGTTCTGATAAAAAACACTTAAAGGAAGGGACTCTTTTTCAGTTCAGTGTCAATAAAAAAAATATGCAGAGAATGCGTGAGAATAATATAAGGGGTGTAATATCTGCAATATATATATATATTATATAAAATATAAAACATAAAATATTATAATATAAATAATATAATATATAAAATATAATATATATATATAAATATATAAAATATAATAATATATTAGATACAATATATTTATTATATCTATAATATCCATAATATATATACAAAATATCTATATAAATATATATATCTGTATTATCTGCAAAAATAAAATAATAGTAATTATCATAATTGTGCGATCGAAAAAAATCCTCCACCAACACAATATTATTAGACCCTTCGCACATCAATATTACAGAACTCCAAATAAAATTATCGAGTGACATTTGAAATGTGACAAGTACATAATAATAGTTGAGTACAGAAGGTAAAAATATCTTGCAGTTGACAGGAGTTTGAGAAAAGGTTAATATAATTAGGTAATGTTGTGCGAGTATAATAAATATAATAGAAATGCAATGGCAATATGAGATGCAGGAGAGGCGGGCGTGTGGAGGGAGAGGGAGGAATATAGAATAATAATCAAATGAACGGTATTTTTTTAAGAAATTTTCTGAAGGTCGTCTTCCCTCCTGACTAAAAAAGCCGGTGAATTTTCATTTTTTCTCACCAAGATCTTGCAGTCCTTTACCCATACAAATTTAAAACCTGCTTCCCGTGCCTTGCTTTTAACTTTTGTCAGCAGAATCTTATTGCTAATTGTTAAATGGTTATTGACATAGATTGTAGCTTCTGGTCCAGAGTATTTTAGGTCGGTGCTGGTAATCTTCCTGGCCTTTTTGGATAGTGCAAGAAATTCCTCTTTTCGTCGTCTACTTCCAAATCGGATTATTATTGGCTTAACCTGGTTGGACTTGGTAGCCACTCGCGTCACTATGTCCACATCTTCTGGCTGTAGTGCGAAACCGATCTGCTCGCCTATTTTTTGGGCTATGCAGAGTAAGTTTTCTCCCTTCGTCGATGGCACGTTCTTGATTTCGAGGTTTTTCATACGGGAGAGCTGATCCCGCTCGTCCAGTTCATACCTGAAGATGTCCATGCTCTTCTTAATAGATGCCACCTCCGAAGCTAACTGGTCGACAGTCTCCAGTCTCTTCTCAACCGCCTCTACCCTCTTTTCCGTATCGGACATGGCAGCTAGCGCGAACTCGAGGCTCTTCTTTATATCAGATATCTCACCCCACATTGGTTTAATGCGAGTGAGCTCTACATCGATTTTGTTTAGCTTCTCCATAATTTCAGCCAGAGAACTAGCCGGTACCATCTGCGACGACGCTGTTGAAGTTGCAGCCGGAGACCCACTGCGTGCTGTATTTCGCGTGCACGGCTTCATATTCTTGTTTAAATTTAATATAAGTAGTCAATTTTTAAATATATGTAATTAAATTGGTTCACTTGTTTTGACCGGTTAGTCCAAATTGTGTTTCTTATAAACAATATTTTATTAAGGAGATTGTGTATTAATTTTTATTTTTTTCAAATTATTTAATGATTTTTATTTGTATGTTTATGAACTGTAGTGACATCTGTTGTCAAAGTCTTATTTTGCGATAACAGTATGATAGACGACTGTTAAAAGTTAATGTTAATCGCCAGATGGGGTATATTAATTTAATTGTAAATTATTTAATTTATTTATTTTTAAATTGTTAATCAAACAGTCAGTATTTTTTAAAACAATGATTTGATCACTCAAATGATTTGAAAGTCACTTGTTTTATCACGTATGTTTGGATACAGAAGGTACAGCAGCTCATCAACAATGTTTACGGAATTAGGACTCAATGGATTAGCCAGCCTGATGAGACACCGGGTCACTGGAGCCAGGATGCGGCTAATGGTCTCTGACAACACGGTGGTGACCGCAGCTTTCCAGCACCAAGCGCCACTCCTGAGTGAGCGTTGGGCCCGAGCTCACTCAAGACCACGCCGTGCATAATAATTCTTTTTTTTTTCTATTTATGTTCTTGTTTCTTTACTGTGTAAATATGTTCGATTCGCGAAGAAATTCAAAGACAAAAACAAATGAATATTTTATTTTCACAAGATTTTGTATTAGTGAGTCACATACTCAAAATAATAGTTTTAATCGTAGATTCTCTCTAAACTAGTGAACATTTAATATTCATTTGTTCATGTCTTTGAACATCTTTGGGAATCATGCGCGAGAGTGCTTTTGGCCAAGACAATCGTTGCATTTAATATAATATGAAATTCTTGCTAGCACGCAATACGAGAGTACAGCGCTTTAAAACGTAATGCCCTGTTCGTGTTGGGAGTGACAAGCTCCTCACATCTTTTATATAGCTAATTACAACTAATACATTGGTAACTTGGCGACCATTGGCGACCAATACTTTGAGGCATGCTATTTGCAGAAAATCTAAATTATTTTCCATGATATTAATTAATTGTGTTTACTTGTTTCAGCCGACAGCAGTTTCGTTTTGGCCAACGCTCAGATAGTGGACTTCCCCATCGTCTACTGCAACGAGGCCTTCTGCAAGATCAGCGGATACAACAGGGCAGAAGTCATGCAGAAATCTTGCAGGTGATATACAATCCCACATTTTCCTGGATATCTAGCATGGATGATCGATAAAACCCTATATCAATACCAACTCGATAAAAATCAATCGATAAAATCCTATATCATAACCAAATCCGTTATCTATAATCAGTTATCAGCATGCACAGTCTACGATTGCTAACACATGTTTCTATCGACGATTGATAAATTTTAACGCTGCCTCCAAAGTATCAGAATGTTTCTTGTTAACTATCAAACTACACATATTTTTTTTAATTGTGTCGTTCGCTATGCACAATTACTGACTTATTAAATGAACGCATTGAATTGAATATAAAACTTAAATTGGCAATATTGAATTAAAATACTCACCTAAATATGAATTAGAAGTCCGCATTTACTATTCGACACTAAACGGGAGTTAATTAGTTAATGATGTCTTTAGTCATATTTCAACCGTTCTCGCTTCTCAAAGATCGAAAGGAATATTTTGATTGTACACGAATTTTTTCAATTCTAAGAACTTCGCTAGTTCAATCCGTTCATTAAATATGCCAGTATTTTTTTATTAACGAACGATACAATTAAAAAATATGTGTATATTGATAGTTAAACGAAACTTATCTGATACCATGGAGGCCGCGCTAAAATTTATCAATCATCGCGGAATATCTGTTTGACCGTGCTCACAAATATTGATAACTGACCGTTGACCGTAGATAACAGACTTGGTCAATTTCGTATAGATAAAGGGTTTTATTGATCGTCCATGCTAGACCTCCTGGTCTTCTGTTACTACTCTCTATTCTACATAGATACCTAATGAGACTTCCCAAACCTTATATATCGTGATGTACGAAAGCTCCGGTTAATGGTTTCTGTGTTCATTTTTCGCTCTTCTTAAAACTTTTATAGTAGCTGCAATTTAACTATTAGATAGCCACTGTTTTAAAAGCAACTTATTTTGTACTTCTAGTCTACCTTTCTCGAACGCTCTTCAACTAGGAAATTATTTGTCTTCTAGCGAATGGTTTTCCTTCTATGTTACCTTGAAATTACAGTTTTATTACTATCATTTATCGTTTCTCATTATATGGACAAAGTATTCGAATTTCCTGCGCTTTATAGTCAAAGTACCTACTTGCTTTATGCGCTGCAGAAATCATCATTTACTGGCGCAATCACATCGTAAACCGACTATGATAAAATTTCTTCATACGCGGGTGTAATGACCCTGACATTACCGTGATTTGCGTACGTTATACTTACTGAACATGTTGCTTGATATAATGTAAGCATTTACTCGTAAACATTGTTACGCTTCTAAAATGTAACTTCTTTAATCTCTTTTACGACCTAAAAATATACGAGAGCGATGTAATAATAAAATGTTTTACATTGGCAATGTCAGCTTTACATTTTCCCACAAAATTTACAGATAGAACTATTGTAATCACCGTGAACTACTCATTTAAAAAAAAAAAATATTCAAATTCAATACTTCTTCGTTCGTGATTTGTGCTCCCAACCGTCTAGAACCAGTGAGACTACAGCATCCCCAATGGGGGTATGTTGTGAGGCTGGAGGTAGTGGGTAGGGGAAGGAGATCAGGAAATGGAAGATGGAGAAGTATCTGGCTATTCAGATCGTTTTGAAGCAGCTTTTCAGTTCTAAATGGTGGTCTTACACCAGGGCCATAACGAGAGTATCTTAAAGTCGGGAACGTGGCGCAAGTATGCTTTATATTATTTTAAAATAAATTGTGATATAACACAAACTAACTTATAAGATTTGAACCCGCAACCACGTAGACCATGAAGGCTCTTTCATTTCATGAAATTTTCAGCAATCTACCAAATGCCGAAATATCAAAAACATTTGACCTTTTGGTTTACCTTGTAACAAAGTTGGTGTTTACCTGCCTCGGGATAAAACTCCCAGAATATTACAACAAACAATTCCAATTTTCTCCTCAATAAGCATGTCTCCATGCCGAGAATTTGCTTCACATTGAAGGATACTACAAGAGTCGTCACTGTTAGAAACTTTTCACATTATTTTTAATCATATCTCTATTTAACAAAAAAGAAGAAACCAATGGCACTCACAGAATTTATAAGAGCATTATAACACTTTTTTACATTAGCTAGAAGGAAGCCCGGAAGAAAATAATTACCCTAGCGACCAATCTCATAGTTCTAGGAAAGAAAAGAGAGGAAGTTCTGGGAAGGAGAAGGGTATGGGGGGATCTGGGGGTCAGTGAGTGCAGGAGTGACGGACTTATGAATCCAGCCCTCCCACTGCGATACAAGGCGATGTTTCGAGAGATTCTGCTGGAGAGTTCAAAAGGTCTCTCTCTGTCAGCCTCTTCCGATCCTCCCCACCACGCAGCGTGTGTACATAGTGCACATAAATACATGTGTACATAAATCGGTGTTTAATTGAACAGCGGTAATTTTATCGTGCAACAAGCGACACACGGTTGAAAGATGAATGCATAAATTACGTCGCTCCATAAACTTTTGTTCTTGGTAGTTCGTGCAAGTCTCATTGACTAAACTTTACTCTGATTACTAAGACTACGAATCTGATGAACACATTAATTCTCCTCTATTCTATCTATTCTCGAGAAGTTCTTTAGCATTATGAGATTAAAATATAGAATGCATATTCAGCGGGAACGCTCACCGCGGCGAGTAAGCAAGGCTGCTTTTTAAGAAAAAAATTGTTTGTTCAAACACAGCAAACTTATTTTGTGGCACCATTTTAGTTCAAAATTAATAGAAAACTTAAGTTTATTGTTTATAAAACCAATATCTTTCGTAAGCATGCTTACTTCATCAGGGTTTACTTAAAACTAATTGCAACAATGCTTGTACAGGAAAAATATAGGATATAAATGCACAGGATAAAAATAGGATTTAATTCCTATAGAAAAAGATCAGGAAGAGATAAGCTTAGAGGAAATAATGGTTATTAAATAATAAGTTTTCTTATTCCATGACAAATAATTAACCAAATTAAATTCTTCTGGCATTTTAAGCAAATAATAAACTAAAAAATTACATTTTAAATGAAAAGGACGGAGACTTAAAAATTAAAAAATCGCGAGTATATTATGTTTTGATTGTGAATTCTTTTATGTAGATAAAACTTCGAGAAACTTTGAAATTGGGATTAAGGAACATGCGAGGTGTGTAAACCAAAATAGTTGCTCGGAGTTTGCCAATCATTTATTGGAGACCAATCATACTTTTGATTCTAATGGTCGAATAGAGTTGCTACATTGTAATGTTAATGGTATTCATTTAGATAAACTAGAAATCTTGGAAATTAGATAGAGCGTAAAAATTAATTTAAATCTTCAAACTTTGCAAATATACTTTGTGGCGTCATTATTGATTTGATGAAAACAAATAACTTTGTAAACACCAATATATTATTAACATTACCGACATGTTTCAAAAGCAATGTTTTCGACGTCAGGATAAGCATATAAAAATAACAAAAGACAAACAAGTAGACAAATAAGAACATAGACAAAATATTAAAAAGGAGAAGCGATTAATTACTTAAAAATATCATAAAAAACAAGAATATAAATCTATTTTAGGATGTGGAAAACTTGCATTTACTTACATAATAAAAGAAACATTAAAAACAGGAAGTGTAAATAACAAAATAAATTATTATAAATATCCATTTTAAACGTGGCTAAAATTAAGTATTCTATTAATTATGAAAAAATAAAAATAAATTCTTGGGAAATCGATGAATTTGTTTTCTTGGATTATCGACAGAGAAGGAAAAAATGTTTTTATTTGAAAAATGATCAATGCTTTTCTTTTCTAAAACGATATCAACACGGTAGTGGTGTCAATAATTGCAATGTATCATAATATCGGTCTACGATATGTTGTAACTTTGTTTCCCATTGTCTACACTATATTCGGGTTACGACAATGTGTATCGAAGATAGCCCAATACTGACAGGCAAGTCATTATTTTGCGAGAGCATTTCAGACAAATCTAGCTTCCCAATTACAAGGGCGTGTGTCCTCTGAAGGCCCGGCTTCCCGCATTTCTACCGATTTATTACATATTTTCCTTAAATACTTTAAGTTGATATCTATACATTCCCACGCTGCAACGTCAGTTATATGAAATCTCTCCATAGAAAAAAATGCAAAGTATGCTACAAAAATTATTATAAACACTTTTTTTTCATATTTGTAAAAAGCATTAACTTTGTGGCCCGCCATAATTTTACTTTTTAAATTCACTTTTAAAAGTGATCTTCAACAAATTTATGTGTTTTTATTGTACGTTTTTTTCAGTTATTTTACAAGTTTCATATATGAAAAAATTCACAGTGTTTCTTTAAGTGCTATTATAAACATTCCTAACGAGATTTTTACTCTATTTTAAACGAGTCGTGTTTTATTAAACATTTTTACGATTTTCGCTTGAATATTATCGTTTTTAATGTTAGCGCGCTCTCTCTAACATTCGTAATTACATATCTCTCCATCTTCTTCTTTTTGAGCGGGTACACCGCGCCTTAAACTATATTTGTATGGTACGAAAAAACAATAAACGGTCACTGTGATCTCAACGAACTAAAAGTTTTTCAATCAATACAAAATACTAGCCAGTACCTACTCACAGAGAGACTTTACAGTAATAATTAGAATAATATAACGGTGTGTGTAAAAATGTATATATAAATGTGAATAAAACAAGGAATGCACGCTACAGCTGAAATGTATGAATATCCATCATTCTGTCAACTACAGTTTTCTTCCACACTGAAATAACGAACTAATTTTTATGATGAATTACAAAAAATTTACCAGGTAAAAATATTTGTGTCATGAGAAACATGACAGAAAATTTATCACCAAAAGTTATCAGAAAAAAAGTTGATTTTTCAAATGCAAAAAAGCTATGTTCACGTTGGACTTTTTCCGACTTTATTAATAGGGATAATACGTAACCGAGTGAATTGATGATCAATTGATCATCCACCCTGATAGAACACGTGACTTAACCACGGTCATATGTCACGCCTCGTGCCGTGACATACCAATTATTCGTGATATTCTGCGTGGAGGCATTTTCGGAGGGGCGTAAGGCAACCGAATTTCATATTGCACCTACTACTTTTTTTAATTACAAGGTGAGGAGATTTGATATTTAATTCCACGAAAATAAAAATAAAATATTTAAAAAAAATTATTGATTTAAACGGCCTTTTCGGATAACGGATTTGTATACATAAATAACATGTTTTTTCTTCAAAATTCGCAAATTCACTTTGTGGCGTCATTATTAATTTAATGAAAACAAATAACGTTGTGTACACCACTATTTAATTAACAATATCAACATGTTTCGAAAACTATGTTTTCTTCGTCAAGATAATAAGTTAATGAAAAATAACAAAAGACAAACAACTATAGACATAATATTAGAAAGGAGAGGTGATTAATTACATAAAATATCATAAAAAGCAGTTATATAAAATAAAATATAAACATTATTTTAGGATGGGTAAAAAATTAAATTAACATAATAAAAAATCTTTTAAGAAAATAGGAAGTCTAAATAACAAAATAAATTATTATAAATATAAGTATTAATACGAAAATAAATTTAAAAGATGGCTATTTTTAAAAAACGTTTGGTTATTTATAATATTTAATTTACTATTAACACTTTTCCTAATTTCTGAAATTTCTAAATTATCTAATTGTATACCCGTTGTGTTAGTGTGTAAAAATTTAAAACCTTTATCAATATCAAAAGAATGACCTGTTTCCAAACATGTTTTTTTTTTAATCGCGCCTGAGTGAAGTCAAAATGCTAGAAGAATACATTTAACGACACAAAGAATGTGTTGGTCCGTACAAAACTTTTTTTTTCTATTATACTGATGTTTAAAAAAACTTACGATAAAAGTAGCATCTGTGTTGGCCATAATTCAGTTCTTTTTACAGCAATATAAAGTTTTCAGTCAATTAAAGAAAGCTCAAAACAAACCGATCAAACTTCTTTCCGAAATTCCGTGGAACCTAAAGGAAGATTTTACGTGTTCACGTTCGGTATCTATTTAGTCTAACTTTCCGTTGAAGGGTAACTTTCCCAGTTATAAATAAAGTTTTGTTTGCGAGGTAGTTTGGGTAGTCTGAGGTAAATTACGCGTAATCTTGTTCAGTCGCCGACATGCCAGAAACAATACGCTCTCTCTCCAGAAATTCATCGCGCGTTTTGTGACTATGTCAGGAAACTACCCTTCCCGATGATAATACCTTCAACCCTTCTTACCGGAACCTGAACAACGTGATAAATCATCCCTTACAATGGGACAATTAGCCTAATCAAGTACGTACTTTAGACTCCTCGGCGGACAAAAGGAAACGACAAATTAACTTGTAGTCGTCAGCTTGTATGTGTCAACAGAGGCTTGCGATTTGTCTTGTCGGGTTATTACAATAATTTACCGGAAAATCTGACTTTTACAAATCTTCGGGTTGGTTTTGTCGAAACAGCGACATAAAGTTAAGTGTTCTGCTCAGCTTTTCGTATATAAACAAACTTCAAACTCGTACATTTCGTTTTTGCTTTAAGTTGAGTTAAAACTTCATAAACATCTTAAAAAGTTATCGCTGAATTTAAAAGCTGATACACTCTCTAAACTCCATCTTACCGAACACTTCTTTTACTACGTAATTCATGTTCACAAAGTTATTTGAAATATTGACACCTATTTAAGCCCCATTTTTAAAACACGAAAGATCTGCATCTCATGATGTTCTCTTCTATCGGAGGTTGGATATCATCAGCACAATCTTAACCCTTCTGAATGCAGTTCGTAACAACTCAGATGAACTGAATTCGTATCGGTCACTAATTATTTTAAGCCCTTCTTGCCATAAGAATGAAAAAAACTCTGAAATTTTCCGTATTTCTTTCCATAGAACCAACTTAACCTTCTCCCAACTGTTAAGAATATGACAACTAATTCACTGTACTGGCAAGTTTCTGGACATATTTAGCGATTTCCCCCAGAATTTTACTAAATTCTTGTTTTCATTTGACTTCACTTGACCCAAACCGTATTATTCTGTTGTTGTTGTTTGCAAACTTGTTGTTTTATTTTGACATATTGTTGTACACCGTTATTGGACAGTTCGAATATATTCTTTGATTTTTCTTTTGAGTTAGCCCTCTGTCTGTACATTATAAATTTAAAAAAAAATATCATTGAAGATAATATTGACGACACTCAAACCAAAATTTGAAAAACAAAAATAAGAAAAGTTTCGGTGGCATCTAGGAATTGAGCCCAAAACCTTAGCCTTGCCGGGCTCTGCTCTAAACTTTTTTTAACGCACATTTTTATTTAACTCTTTATGTATGATTGCAAGTGCAATTGCCTACCTTTATGTATGATTGCAAGATTCTCGCCGAACCAAATTCAATCGGATAGTGTCTCGGATAAATATATCCATTTTTATTTTAATATGTGAAATCTATTGACTTCTCTGCAAGTCTAAGATGAATACATTTATTTTATTTTTGGAATAACAAAGTTAAGAAAAAGAAGATAATATTTGTGGTTCCTAGTCGAAGTACGATACAATTATATATAACCGAAGGGGTAGGGTCGAATTAGCCTAGTGTTTAGAGCAGAGCACGGCAAGACAAAGGTCCTGGATTCAATTCCTAGATGCGATCAAATCTTTTTATGATTTATCTTTTTCAAATTTGCATTCGAGAGTCGCGAATATCGTTTTCAATGATTATATATTATAATTTGAGATTGCACTCATTAAGTTATTAAAAAAATATTAAGATTAATAATTACATCACTCGTGCAGTTAAAAATTTTTCTGTATGATGACAGATGAACATAATTTAACAAAAAACATCGATGGTCATAAGTACATCTGATTTGTATGGGATCAAAACTCTGGTGAAGCCGGGTACGAAAGCTTGTAGAAGATATTTAAATGAGGAATATTTGCATGTGGGGATTGAGCACTCAGGCTTATCCCACCAGTAAGCGTAAATAGGGGCTTATCAATTTAACGTCCTCCTTTTTATGGAGGAAGCCTTAAAGTCATCCGTGGCGAGGTCCAATTACTTCATTTGAATAAAAATGGTTGGTAAGGGATTTTTACTGAATTCACACTTTTCAGTACATTGCTTTAAGATACGTTTATCCATACATATATACCGTAATCATTTTTAACATAATTTCTCATAAATCAGAGGTTTCCAAACTTTTTTTTCTCGTGGACCACATTCAAAATTTCACTGGTTTCGGTGGACCCCCTGCTGCAACATTTCTACCATATTCCCAAAACTCGACACGCGTTGTACTGAATATTGAATATAATGCTGGAGTTGTGGTCTGTCACAACGGGGGGGGGGGGGTAATGTGATATAAGATGGGGGGGTGGGATGGGATATGGGCACGGGATGGGTCTCAAAATGACCATTTTTCACCGAAACACTAGTGCACTATCTTCCCACATTGACAGGTAAAGCCAAGTCAACATTTTTGTTCTTTACTATCGAAACCAGCAGGCTTATTCTCTATCTTTTGTGGAATTATTATCGAGATAACAAACGTGATCTCCTGACAGATTTGTGTGATTTGCTTGCTTTTTCTATGTACAACGTACATTAAATGAATAAATAATCATGCATTCTTGCAGGGATTCATGTTTAAAACGATCTAAACTAAAATATGTTACAGTGAATATGTAAAAATCACGCAAATCTGACAGGAGATCACGTCTGTTATCTCGATAACGATCCCACAAAAGATAAAGAATAAGCCTACAGATAAATTTTCGTGGACCCCCACTTACAATTTGTGGACCCCCATTTTTTTATCACGTCTACGTGGACCCCCGTCGAGTCTCCCGTGGACCCCTGGGGGTTCACGGGGACCACTTTTTAATCACTGATTTAAATATAGGTGAATTCATTGACTATTTCGCACTTCATTTGGTTTATGAGTCTCCGTATTAAAATAAGTAGGTATGATTATTTTAATGTGATTGAAAAATATTCAAAATGAGCACCAAAATATCACGAGCAATCCGAGGAAAAAGTTTTTTGTTTGTCGCTCGAGTGGTTAAAGGGCGTTAATAAATAAATAAATTAATAAAAATATGTATAGTTTAATGATAAACAGCAAGTAAAAAAATATATATATATATGCATGAAAAAATCGTCCCATTTTTAATGAAAAGGTTATTCAAAGTAACTGCAGTAAAAATACGTTTTTTTTTTCAAAGCACGGACTGTGCATTAATATTTCGCTGTGAAACAGCTATAATAAAGCTGAAAGGCCAGCCCGAAATCGTAAAAAGTCTGACTAACTACTAAGCTTAATGCGTCCGCGGCCCGCCTGTTTAGCCGCACTTTTTATTTGTTTTATTATTACCATGCTGTAGACAAATTTATAAGCCAAAATTTAAGCTCCTTAAAACCCATGGATCCTAAATTCAACCTGTTAAAGCTGGCGTTCTTGATGTAAAGTCGTACTTCCAACCACAGAGGTTGTAAAAATGGCATAAATATCACTTAGTGATATTTAATTTTTTGAATAACTTTGAAGGTTACATCCATCAATGTAATATTTAATCATCGAAGAAAAAGATAATACCAATAAATCTTCACGAAACTTGAAACATAACAAGACAAAGAAAATTAAAAACGGTAACGGTTGCAAGTGGGAACCGAACCCAGGATCCCTGTCTTACTGGGACAACTTCTTACCACTCGGCCACTGAGACTTGATTATTTTACGTCATTTTTGGCTCATATCATCATCTTCGAATTACCAATAAGATCCTCAACAATTCCCTTTTTAGGATAAATATCTTAATATATTATATAAATAGCTATAATATCTTCTATAGTTACAAAGTTCTACCCGAATTTATACCTGAGTCATACCCGGAATACAAACTTAACCTTACCTCGATACTGTCTCGGAAATAATCACCAAGTGATGCATATTATTTATTTTTTTAAATCAGGTACCTTTCATGGGCATTTCCTGAAGCAAAGCTTTAACAATGATTACCGTCAATTAAAAATAATGTATGTGCTTTGAACGAAGTGATTTAATAGGTGGCCATTATTTATAATGACTGGGTTGAGTCGAGAAGAATAATATGCATTGATTACTAGGCATTTTATTAATTTCAAAATTCTCTATGAGAAATGTTTTATAGCAATTTCGTGTCATATCACGAGCTGGCACAAATTTTATGTTCTCTTTTCTAAAAAATGTCCACGGGTGGGATTTTTACCCTATTTAAAATTCTGAGCGAAGCGGTTGTAATTCTTTATCAAACAAATCATTTTTGTAACTTTACTGAAATATGTAAATAAAAAAATAAAAAAATAAAAAATGTAGCCTGACATATATTTTTCCGATCAATTTAGCTATCCTAGGAATACGGAAATCTGCCTTTATCGTATAAAATCGTAAATAAAATATTAAATAAATATATCTAGGAACTATTTCACCATCCCATCTACAGCCATCCAATATAATAAATAAATTCTAAAATAGGTGGAAAACTCGGTTAACTTTTTATTTTTATTTTTTTATTGAATAATAAAAGATAGAATATAATAAAATAATACGTGACAATCTTAATTAACGATTTTTTTTAATGTATTCCATAATAAGCAAATGCTTGTGTGTATGGGAGGAGATATTATTTGTTTAGTTATTTAGATTTTTTGTTTGTATTGCTGTTTTTATTTAACTTATCCGATGTGTAAACAGAAGGTCGCCGAGGGCTTGGTAGGAGATAAATGTCTTGGCTACGAAATATACGAGAGTGGACTGGCATTAGAAGTGCGGAGGAGCTATTCCGGGCAGCACAATGTAGAGAGACATTTTCCAGAGTGATCGCCAACGTCGGGGGGACCCGATAGGGCACACGAAGAAGAAGAAGATGTGTAAACATTATTCATAAGTTAAAGTACCGAATAGTAAAATCATTATAAAAATATAAATCTCTTTCGAAAATCTAAAATACACGTTATAGATAGCGCTTTTGACAGCTTATTGAGAACCCCTAAGGGGTTATTTCTCCATCTGCTTGGTGGCTTATCCACAGGATAAAGTATAAACAAATAAATTTTCGCAACAGGTAGAAAACTCGGCTAACTTTGCAGATACATAGCCACTATTTTAAGGTTTCAGTACCGAATTGTAAACTCGAAATTAAATTTAAAGTATCAAATTGAACGGATTAAAATGTTAACCAAGACATCGAATTTTGGGTAATATACGGTTTTAAAAAATAAGGTTAGGCTAGATATGAGTTTAGTTAAACCACGACTTTGACCATTTACGACTTTAACAATCCCAGGCAAATATTAAAATATCAGCAAGAAGTAGTCCGGCACCTTAAAAAATATAAGGTAATGGGTTTGTTTATTATTATTAGTGATATGAAATAACAATTAAAATGCTCCAATTAATTAAATTAATGAATTTTTCATATATGTCATTATTTTATGGGTTTTGCTGCATTGCGCTTCCTCCTTTTTTAGGCAATGTTTCGCACACCGTTACAGTGTCCATCATCAGGGCAGATGTGTAGATTGTGATGAAGTATGTATTTATGTATGTAGAAGTAATACTACGTTAACCCCTTTAGGGCCGGTATTTCAATACAATAATAGTTAAATCAATGTGGTTTTCGGCATTTCGTAGCCGTCAAGTACCGAATACCAATAACTGTTAAATTAAACCCCGAAACACTGTTCGAAACATTGGATATTTTTATTATTTAAGTTTTTATTCCAGGACTAGGAGGAAAGTGCAATTCCGCTCTGCCAGGAGATATGATGGAAGAGGTAGCGCAATACGGCATAATAACCCAAAAAAATAATAACGATCATACTTTTGGCATGAACATCTCAACCTATGCATTCTATTTTCGCGTATTTTTTTACTCGTCTTTGATATAAAAGGTCAAAAAAGCGAAATGGTTATATCAGCTCTTATCAGAAACCTAACACATTTTCTTCCTACTCCCGTGGACACACTTCAATACAGTCGTGCTAAATAAATCACGTCTTGAACTCAAAGAAGACACAGTGCTTTTACTTACCACAGTATAGTAGTGTAGGTAATAATTAAACTTGGCTAATTGTATGCAAGATTTGAAAGAGGTGGGATTGGGCGTGAAATTGAGTAATCTGAAAGTATGTTACATGTTGTATGTTGATGACGCGGTGCTGATTTCTGGCAGTGTGGAAGAATATAAGGTGTGAATGATGAATACTTAATTGAAGCAGGTGGATGAGTTTGTGCACCTGGGAAGTGTATTTACGAGAGATGGGAAGGCTGATGGAGATATTGAAAGAAATGAAGGTAACTCCATTAATGCCGTTGGCGCTAACAAAAAACTGTTCAAAGAAGTCCACAATGGAGTGCTGGTACCTACCCTGATGTACGGCAGTGAGGCATGAAACTGTCAGAGGAAGGGTGAAATGAAGGGCGAATGCTATAGAAAAGAGACCATGTGTGATCGTATGAGAAATGTGGAAATCACCAAAAAATGCAAGTCTGATGAATGTAAGTGTAATAAGTAAGAAAGTGACCCTCTGATGGTTTGGCATGTATAGCGAGTGAACGAAGCAAGAAGTGTAAGAAGAATATATGACGCAAATGCGAATGGTAGAAGAATTCTAGGATGCCCGAGGATGGCACGATTAAGTGAATCAGATACTTGAGTCGGGTAATCAGAATAATAAAAGTGTATATATGAGACGATGTATAAATGTGAACGAGGCAAAGAGTAAAGGCAAAAGCAAAGGCAAAGTGTGCAAAGACTGTCAGTTGGTTAGTTAGTTAGTATGTTTTATTTTTTAATCTTCGCATTCTTCTTCATACAATAAAAACAATCTCCCAATTTCCTGTTTCATATTACGTTCTACCGTATTTTTCATATGATTTTTCAAATTTGTGGGGTTCCACGAATTTACCCACATGTAATAACAGAAGAGAGGGTAAATCTAATATTTGTGTTTACCTGAGCCAGGTGTGCCTTCATGTTCGGCGAGCTGACGGACAAGGAGACGATCGAGAGAATCGATCAGGTGCTCGAGGCGCAACTTCACGACCAGTTCGAGATCCTGCTCTACAAGAAAAACAGTAAGTCTACCAAACAATCAACAAACCTATATCACCTAGACCCCTACCTCTACTTATTTTTCTTATTAATTCAATTTGTTAAAAAAAACTAATAATTATATAAATGTTTATTGAATAATTTGTAATGACTTTATCTGCTTGTTTGATTGATGTTATGAGAAGTTAATGATTTCGATTAATAATTTGCAAAAAATATAGTTTTTAATTCGATTAAAATCAGTGGCAACTGGTGACTTATGTTAGAGGCCAATGTTGAAAACAAACTTTATCGAAAAAGATAATATCAACATAATATATAGATAATATCAAGATAATATAGAAGATAAATATATAATATAAATATATAATTAGAAGATAATATCTATGACAATATGAAAGTCATTTAAGAGAAAAGTTTGCGCGGCCCGTCTCAGCCCGTTTCATACAAATTTTAATTCTGGATTTGAGATCAAAATACCCAACCGAACTGAAAAATTATTTTTGTAATCTAAAGGTTTATCAAATATCTAGTACGGATGTGAGATACTTTATTTATTTTTGGCTTAAATTATAAGATATAGGTCATTAAAGATTTTGAAGTTTCATGATTTTAGAGGCAATTTGGGCAATTATTTGTGAGTAAATGAAAAACAATAAAAAATAATTTTACTAAATTTATCATAAATTTTTTTGTTTTTCATTTACTCACTTACAAAATTCCAGAAATTAAATGGTAAACAGTCGCCACTGTAACTAAAAGTACAAGTTACAAATAATTTTGGGTTTTGACAAAATGCATATATTATTCCATCGTTAATTTCTTTCAACATCAGCTACACTAGCAATAAAACATTTTTATCAAGACAGTGTTATTATAAGAGAATACGTATATGATTAATCTAACAATAACTTTATTTATGTCGAGAGGTAAAGCGTAAAAGAGAAAAACCATTGAAGGCGTTTAATTGTAATTAAAATGTTTAGTAATTGGCCGCGAACTATGTTCAAACCGAGACTTGTTCAGGTTGGTTGAGGGAGGTGTTTTGACCTTTCCAGCCGGACTCCCGAACCATGGTCCTCCACTGCAGTGGGGAGGATGGATTCACATGTCCGTCACTTTCACCCCCAAATTCCTGCCCATTCCTCTTATCTTTTTCCTTTCCCTAAAAATACCCTACACACAGTGTCCCCAAAGATGACATAGACCCTGAGAGATTTTTTCCTCGGGGCCTCCTATGTGGAGCAAACATAAAATATATATGTAATTGATATTTGCATATTTCAGCGTATTTCCGCCCGTGTTTATAATTTTTTTTGATTCCTTTTTTTCCACACCATTTACAAAAAAGAATATATTCTTTTACGCAAGTACTTGTATCATAGTTTAAAAAATAACTATAAGAATTGGTAAACCACATAGCACAATTCTGAAAAGTTACGCGTTTCCCCCCTCTACATTTCTATTCCTTTCCTTTAAAAACGTGAGCAGTGTATACGACTTCATTATTATTCACGCTGACTTACAGGAAAGGGAATAATAACTAGATTTATATTCGCTTCCTCCTAAAACCTTTCTGATTCCGATGTGATCTATTTCTCAGATTTAGTCATAAAACCGTAGTACTCTTTAAGATACAAAGTTTCCTCATCTGAGAAATTAAAATTCAACTAGAGCTTCATAGAATGAAGAAATGATTAGATAAACAAAATACTTTTTAATAGAGAAAATAAATATATACTTCTTGTACACCCTACGAAAGTATAACCATTGAACAAAAACACGTTTTTGAGGTCTAATTAATCACAAAATACTTGAAGTGAATATTTCTCGTAAGCGACAAGCGTCTGACAAATTACTGGCAGCAAACAGATGGTTTAGGTAATATTTACTTATGTATAATTTTATAAGTTATTACTTGAATAGTTCGCTGACTGTTGTCAATTAGCAACTTTGAGAATTAATGCTTATTTTTTAGGTGGTTAGGTTTCTACGCTGTTAGAACAATTATCAAGAAAATTGCTAAAGAACAACAAAATTCAACAAACTGTCCTAAAATTCGGGGGATAGTTGATTGACTCTTTGTTTAGTATCGGACAGAAAGAAAACAGATTTTGTAAATCAGTTTCTCTTAATACGATTTCGTTGTAATTCTTTCGTCTTTTCGGAAAGGTATTTTTCCAAATTATCATATAGACAAGTCCTACGGGGATAAACCTAGCCAAAAATTTAAAGAAAGACATGCGAATAAGAATTTTTCTCCCGTCTTTTCCTGAATCTCTGCATTTCATCTCACAGTCTCATAAATTCTTCTATTTGGCAAATGTGAAGATTACTCTCGAGTCCCTAGCTCCTACGTATATCAGAGTTGGTGCCTCGGTAAAGAGTATTTTCAAAAGATCTGTTTTTCCTATCTTTTAAGGTCAAATATAAGATTGAAACTGTGATCTATATCTCTAGTCTCGGTGAAACGGTTTGTGTTTTTTTTTCATTCTTCCAGAAGGCTTTCTTTTTGATTTACTGATAATATTGAAAGCTTTTACGGTTCTTATCTTTGCTGAGCACAACGCAAACTTTTGCAATGCAAACAGATGCACTTGACGTGGGGATAAGGAGATTATCAAAAAAAAGTTTAAAGGTGTGTAGCGATGTTGGAGAACTTTATTTAAAAGTTCCATTCGATCCTTAATACAATAATTGACATACGTCGAAATTTCAAGATCACAATAATGACTTTTAGATAGGTGTGGATAGTTACTTCACAACCTTCCTCTTTCCGATCTCTATCTCTTCCCCACTTACTTCAGTCTCACAAAATACCCCAATTGAGGTGTGTAAAAGCAAAGACAGCAATCTTCAAAATACTGGAAAAAAGTTGTAAATGCAGTTTCATAGTGATTCGAATTGAGAACCTAAATTCAATTTGCAAATCTGGGTTAGTTACAAACTCAGCTTTCTCTCATCAAAATCAGAGTTTGAAAATACGTATCAAAAGCAAAGACATCAATGTGTTTGTTGCCTTTTTTTCAAAAAACAAAAGTGGAGATTGCTGCCTTTGCTTCTACACACCTCAATTGGTGATTCTATAGTCCAAGTGGCTCTGGGAAGTTGGCACTCACATAAAAAATAAAAACTTTAACCCAAAAATAAAAACATTAAAATGTTGTTATGGTATTCCATAATTAACACACTTCAGGTTGGCGAAAACAAGGAACCCGTTCGAGGAAATGGAATTGGTTATAAACCGATATATCTTTGTCAGTGTTGGGCCATTTAGTGACGTTTTGTGTTAAAAAAATGTACGTATATTTTTACATTACAAAAAAAATTGTTTTCACTTTTTTCACACAAATCCTTACAAAAAGAGAACAATTTACTTTTATATCCAAAGTGAAAAATAAAATATTCTTAAAAAAAAAAAGTTAAAATATTCTTCCGCACAAAAGACAACAAAAAAAGAAGATGGGTAAGACTTGTATCACGTAAACGTGTATATCTATATGTTTTATATATAGTTGGGACCCTCAAATAGATGTTGATGTGCAATATTCTCATATATATATTTGACAGCTATGCCTTTCCAGGCATTCAAGTAGGACCGGCATAAAAGGTAGAACTATCCTTACCGCCCAAAGTGTGTTTTGCACCTTTTGAAAATTCTACTAGAAAGAAATATAATGTCAAAAATTATGCACACGAATTGCGTCATGTGCTAAAAATGCTGGACAGAAGTCAATAGCGTGAAACATTCTAAAAGCAAAGACTAGAAGCAAAACAAAAACTTGTTTATTTTGTATCAAAGGTTTGTTTCACGAATTCAGAAATAAAGCGTTGCCAGAACACGATACGATTTTGGCATATTCTTTGACTTTTGATTATCTCTGTGTACTCTTTCGGGGACAGTATTTAGTGGAAAGTATGTATCTTGTGTGTGTTGTGTGGCAGAGTATTTACCAAGTTGGGTCGATAGTAGTTACCAAGTAGTCGAGTTGCCTATAGTCTACAGTAGGCAGTAGCAATAGCGGTAGGTACTTGCGTAATCAGCCAAAGGTCAAATCGAGCGAATACATTATTCGGCTGCGAATATCATTTTGTTGATGAGCCCAATTATGAAATAAACTTGGCTAGGCTAAGAATATCATTTAGCCTCATTACTAGAGCTGCCTAGGGAGGTGTATTGTTTTGAAGTTCGTAGTAAAATCATACACCATCATTCTATTTAACCTTGATAAAAGCATATTAACAAGTTATTGGTAATAACAAAGATTTGCAGTGGTTATTGATAAAAGCAAAGATTTTTTTTTATTTAAATTGAAAAACAAAGGTTGATTTTATATTTGAAAGCAGAGAGAACTTTGTAGGACCATTTACTGGAGACCTGTTTAGATGTGTACAAAAGCAAAATAAAAGTTGATTTCATATTTGAAAGTAGAGAGAATTTTGTAGATCTATTAACTACTAGCTTTTCCCCGCGGCTTCGCTCGCATGGTATTACGGGAAATTACTGAAGCGCTTGAATTTATTATCCGCCCTCCTCCCCATCCCCACCCCCTCCCGCATTCCATACATTCATTCCCTTACATTCAGTTTTCAAACATCTCGCCTGCCATCTAAATTTCATAAAGCTATAGCTCAAATAAAAAAAGAATTATCCAATTTTTTTTATTCGTTCGGAATTTATACGCTTACAAACATTTCGGATGTTTATTTTTAATCAAACATTTGGAAGTTTGTTAATGTAATAAAAAAGTACACTATTTATTATTCAGTCTTTATAATCGTTACGAATTATATTTTTAATGTAGGAACTCTTATCTGACATTTATTCCAAAACAGAAGCTTGTGCAAAAAAAACAAAACATATTCTAATATTTGAATTTTCTGGAGCAGTAGCTGTCCAGGGGGCTGAGTACCTACCAGCTTTGAGCCCACAAATATATCAACATCGTTTCCATGGAAACGATTTTTTTCTGACGATAGCAAAAACTCGTTTTTGTTAGCGACAGAAAACGTTTAACAAATATAATATATTAATATTTATAATTTCATAACGCCAGAGCTTGCCATCATATATAGACTATAGTCTTCGCATATAATTTAGCTTTCTATTGGTGAATGAATTTTTAAAGTCTTTTTATTGGTTAATGCGTGAAAGCGTCATAAACAAACTCGAGCAGTTTCGCATTTATAATATTAGTATGGATGGATAGACCTGTTCTGATATGTACAAAGCACACAAATCACACTAATGTGTTTTAAGTTCGGAAAATAGATTTTTAAATTGAAAGTAATTTAGAAGTACACATTTTTAAACAACTTACTTGAAAATATACACAAATCAACTAATTAATTTTCATTTAAAACCAGAACACAAAAAAGCGCGCGATTTCAGATTTAGTAATGGACACTGGTAGCTATGCTTACCAGTTGCACTATCAACCTCTGTTTTATCGACACGTGTCAAGTAAATACAAAATGTGGTAATCGCAGGAACTAATGAGTATATGACCTGAAGGACAAATTCAAATCATAAGAAACTAATTTTGAAAATTAATTACAGCCCAAAATGTTAAGTGGTAAGCATTCGCACCATTAACCATTATCATAATAATAATTATTAGATAATTTGTACAGCGCCCTTGTAGGACGCTAACCATAACCCCTGATGAAGTTTCAGGTTGAACTGAAACTGGTTGGCTAATATATTAAACATATTTAATTAACTGGTATTAAATCAAAGTTATTTTATTGTAATTATTATGATTATATATTATAATTATTATGATTGATTATAATTTTATCTGGCGGGGTTAGAACACAGATAAAAGGTTTTTTATGTGGTGTATACGTGCGTGTATGTATGTGAAGGTTCATGTGTAACTATTTGACCGAGTTGTGTTAATTACTGGAGCGTTGTGAGTGCATATTAGATACTAGTAATGTTTTTCTTAAATGACTGCAGATTTTTTATAATACCTTACACACAAGTAATTGTACGTGTATTTTGAGGACAACCTAAACTATCATAAGCTTTGTGAAATACAATATAATTTCAGATTGTTTTCAAAACAGGGCTCTTCCAAATTTTCATCCGGTCATGCCACCATTAGCAATGTTCTCTACTAATTAATATTAATTACTTCTATGCAGGTCGTTGGTTTTCCCAAACTGGGTCAGTTCTCTGTGTTTCCAGCCATCTGCGATTAGAGCGAATAAACTGCAGATAGTTATTGCGAAAAGATGTGCTCTTTCACCAACGTTATTGTCATTAAAAGCGAACCTGAAATTTGATTAATACACAATCGTATATATTCGTATTCTACTACCACTAGGCAATTGGTTGATTTTTTTTTTCATTGCTATGTTTTTAACTCGCACAAAAACTATATACCAACACGATTCTAAAATATTATTCATAAATTTTACTTACCACAATCCATATAGTTGAAGTTTCGGGACAAATTGATTAAATTAATTTTTTAAAAAGTTCCTATCAAATCGTAGTAGATAAATTATACTTATATTATTACATAAATTATTATTATATTTGT
The DNA here is from genome assembly GCA_936435175.1 of Glyphotaelius pellucidus. Taxonomy (NCBI): domain Eukaryota; kingdom Metazoa; phylum Arthropoda; class Insecta; order Trichoptera; family Limnephilidae; genus Glyphotaelius; species Glyphotaelius pellucidus. Next base: position 6,285,795 of record OW386548.1, on the reverse strand, counting down.
TACATAAATCTCCCTTTTTCAAGAGGTAATCTAAAGTTTAGTTTAAGGGGTACGTCACCATCCTCTCTATAGCTTATCCATATGATAAGTAAATTTTCGATTTATTTATTTTAAATCCTGTTTATTTGAAATCCGAGTTTACCATTCTGTGAAATGCACGTAATGGAAGAATTCACAGAATAATGGCTAAATTCGGATAAGTTAGCCGAAATTGTTATCTATTGCGAGCATTATTTATTTATTTATTCGTTTATTTATTCTTCTTCTTTGGAATGGTGGGGGGTCAGATCAGAGGGGGACATCTAGGTCTGCGAGCCAGGCGTTGCCCTGTGGACCTCACCAATCCCACCGGGGAATGAATGGAGCGGACATTCGTTGACCACACATCGCCGACTCTTTAAAGCCCCATAATGGCACAACGGCTATGGGAGCACCTTATCTTACTGATGGCGGACCAGGATTTGCGAGGCAATGAGAACCCAGGCTCTCTCTTAGTAGGGTCTTGTACGAGATGGGCATTTTTCACATTGTCCGATTGCCACTCAAGCTTCTACCTATCTTCTGGGGTGAGAAGTGATCGGAGGAGTCATTCTCTTTCTGTCCAGAAGGGTTTTCGGGACTTCAAGCGGCATGCCGGGTGAGAGACGACAGCATCATGCAAAGGTATAGCGCTTTTTTGCAGCGCCTTCTTGTACTCCCTTAGTTGCAATCTCTCGCCTGATATTTGGCGGGGTTAGGTTTGCAAGTACGGGGAGCCAAGGGAAAGGAGTAGATTTTAAAGTTCCGCAGATTGTTATTGATTAATATACGTTATCGATAAGCTATCTAGGAAGGTGAAATACCCTCCTGTAATATTAATTATTTATTTATTCCGGAATACGTGGAGGTTGGAAGGTGGGTATGAGTGTATGTATAGGTACTACTTATGTATGATGTAATCAACGATCAGTCTCTGGATTGAATAATAACGATCAAGTATGTATTCTCTTAATAACACTGTCAAACAAAATACACAACGAAAAAAAAATAATCTTTTTAAAAATATTTTATTAATATCGACCAATATAACCTTTAAAAAGCTTTGTACAAAGTTATGTTATTCATTTCTTATGTATTTATTTTCTTACTAGAAATTATAATCTGTCTACTTTTACTTATTAACTTTTATTATCATTTAAGTTAAGTATTCACATTGATTACTGGTAAATCAGTTAGTTTATTTACTTCCTATTTCTGTATTTTATAATATTATTACTAACGTATAACTATTACTCTATTCGTATGTATGTTATCCAACCCATCTCATATAATAGTTTATTGACTATTAATAACAGACTTTGGAACTTTAAAGCTGTTCAATCATAAAATATATTGAATTTCACGTATCTAAAATTCCGACACAAAACTTTTTGCAAGTCTAATTAGATTAAATGGGCTTTGTGTAATGTCCTGTTCTGTTTTGTGAAAAATCCTTTTTAATAGTTTGAATAGTGTTTAGTTATTTGTTTCACTTTGTGTTAGATAAACATGTTTTATTAAAAAAATGAAACAAAATAGAAAACACAAGTAAAGATTTTAATTATTTTTCTGCTCTTAAATAAATTTTAAAAATAAAATATTCTGTGTGTGTTTTTTATCGTAAAATATCATTTTAATCAATTATATCTTTACTAATTAGTTGAAATATTAATACGTGTGTGTGTTTTCCTGAAAATGTAGAAGTGTGTTAAATTTATAATTATTATGTGCCTAAATAATGCATTAATATTTTTATTCCTTAGCTTGGCCAGATTGCTCATTTTTCAGCTATCACACTAATTAGTATCACTATTTAATCCTTTTTAAGTGACATTTAATTATTTTAATATTTACTTTCATTTATTAAATACACTTTTCAATAAAAAGGGAACTCATTTTCGAGAGTAACCTGCCGAGTTATTTTTTAATTTATTCTTGGAACTCTGAAAAAAGGCGCAATTTGAAGAGTATACATAGTCACCTCACACCTTTGTATATTATGATCTTTCTCGCTCCCACGCATGGCGATTGACTGCTGTTTCTCTCTCCTTCTCTTTCTATCTCGCTCGTGTGCTCCTTCTTACCTACGTTAAATGCTACCCGTTGAAAATTATCTATTTGAAAAAAGAACACAAAGGTACGTATGCACTTTGCATTTATTTGCCCGCTTGTAGAATGGACAAAACGAAATAACCGATACAAAAAAATATGCAAAATAAAAATAACATGAGAGGTGTAAATAAAAAAAATGGTACTTCTCAACCCTTTGTTATTTTTAATGATTCAAATTTTTTTATGAAAGACTTATTATTAACAGATTTCATCAAATATCAAAACAAATAAATAAACAAATAAATTTTGATATTTGATGAAATCTGTTAATAATAAGTCTTTCATAAAAAAATTTGAATCATTAAAAATAACAAAGGGTTGAGAAGTACCATTTTTTTTATTGAATGTTGTAAAATATTTTTTTTATTGTATGTGGTTATTTCGTTAATCCTGGCTTCTTGTATTGATTTTAATTTATTTTGACTGATTCCAAGAGTCGAAGTAATGAGTCCTATGGTATGTTATGTTGAGTTAAAGGTTTTACCCCTTAAATACATATTTCGTTTACATGTTCCCAATCAACGCTTACTAACGGTAAGTCAAATGGAGAAAATGAAACAATGCGAAAATTTACCATAATTGGATGCCTAAATTTACAATGATTTCGACTGATATTATTTAATATGTTATTGGTTATCTGAAATTATATTAAAAACCGATATATAAAGTCTTTCAAGGCAATTATAGATATTTTTCAAGAAAATTTTTCAAGAAAGTGTTAGGGAAATTTCACTTGAAAAAATGTAAATGTATGTTTTTTTCGTTCAACAAAGTTCAAGTCCTAATAATTTTTTGTTCGTTTGTTAATTTTCACAGCTTTTTTTGCATATAAATATGCTGATTTTTTGATTTTCTTCTCGCATGTGTTCTTTGATTCTCTTTGAAAGAATGCAACAAAACTTTCTTCGCTTTCTTCTTCTCTCTTCTACAAAAATGTTTTGATTGAAATTGTTTATTTTAAGAATAAGAATTGCAGATCTTAAAGAAAATGTATAAAATTAGTACTCTTTTTATTGTTCCCGAAGCAACGGCATGCGATGAAAGTTATACAGATTTGTCTGTAGGCGGTTAGTATACATTTTGTGAAAACTGAGTATGTTTGCATTTTTTGATAATTTTTTCTCTATTTCTTCTTCGTACATCGCTTCCCTCAAAACGTAGATAAAACACGTTAACTAAGCTTGAACCTTTAACTTACTTTGATTGCTTCTAGAAATATTACTTTTCATTCGAATATTAATTACATTTTCTTATTACAAATGTATAAATTGTAGGAATATATAATATTTATTATGTTTGTATACATTATTGTTTCTCACTTTTCAAAGGATTGTGGGTTCGCTCTTAGAAACCAATAAACTTGAATGATCCAAATATCACAATCGTATGATTTGATCTTATCTTATTGAATTATTTCAAAATTTTGTCTTTTCAAAAAGAACAAGTGAAACCCCTCATTTGATTGAATTTCTCAGCTTTATTTGATGAGACAAACAGCTTCTCAAGAGCATTGCATCTATCTATCTAACAAATCTTTATTGAATAAATTTAATATTTAACAACATTTTCCAAACATTAATCTTACTTATCGAGTGATTGCTTGCTTCATTTCTTTTTTATAAACATTTTTATCTTGCGAAAAAGTTCACAGCACGTTTCTATAATGGAAGTTTCAAATTGACCCTAGGGAGCACTGAACTTGTTTATTATTTACTCAAATAATTTCCTTCACATCAATCATTTGAACGACTCTTCGGAGGAACACGCCTATTCAAAAAAATCACAGGTGTGGGAGTTTCATAATATAGCTTAGCGAGAAAAGCATTCACCCGGTAAGTTCGAAGCTCTAAGTTTATCAGCAAAAGATTTTTTATTGAAAGGATGTTTCTGAATAGGTATTTTTCAATGACTTAATGAATAAGATGGTTCCGCTTGAATGCAATTCTGCCGTCAGATTAAACTGATGGGAATGAACATAAAGTCGTGATTGTCTGTAATAGCCATGGAAAGAGAACCACTTGACTAACAGATATTTATTTGTTCTTGGACGCAGGCACTCCTAGAGGTTGGTTATTTTTTTGTTTGTTTTATTGTTATTCTGTTTGGAAATTTAATGCGTAGTTTCAGCTGAAATTTGCCATTTTAAATAACTTTAAAATATTACGTTAAAAAGCATGTAAAATTCCTTACACGGATGAGTTACAACAATGTACGTTATTTCTATACGGTTTTCATTGACCTTTAATAACATTCAGTAGGTAAATTTCTGAATTATTACTCAGTAAAATATGCAAGAAGTTTCCAGGCAGTCGACTATTTTATAATTTTAACTGTAAAATAAATACCTACTCATTCTATACAACCCTATTCTTCTCGACATTTTCATACAAGAAATATACATGCTTCATTTACACTTTAAACCTAAAATCTGTCAACAAATAGTCATTCAGATTTCAGTAGAAATATTACTTTTTAAAATTTTTGTTTGGAGATGAATCGATTACCTTTTCGTTTCTTTGAATGGAACTTATTCAAATTTACTCATTTCGGTTGACTGTGATGACGTGCGTTAGTTATTCCTGCGTAAATTATTATTAACTCAAATTTGATTTGAATTTTGTGTCATTTTCAAAATTGGAATCTGTTGTGTGAAAAATAAATATTCAGACAAGCGATAAAGTAGGTACCTACCAAAATAATTTTATTTACTTTGTGTTTCATTCTTTTTTGTTTGAATTTTTCACAAAGTGCATGATTTTTCAAGTTTAATAACGGTGTTCATTCGAGAGGTATATTTCTGATCGTCTCTCTAATTTGTCAACAAAGAAATATAATTATGTTTTTAAAAAAATTGACAAAATTTGTTATGGAAAGTCAAATCAATTCAGTTACATAACTCCTACAAATATAATAGTCGGTGATTTTTCACGAGTCTCCGCTTGTTATTATTAGGAGACGGAATGTGGAGGCAAAAAGAAAATTCCAGAGCCGCTAACTATTAAAGGCAAAACAATTAAACTATCGTTATTCGACCGGTCTAATTTGTTTTATGGGGCCAACAGACTTAGCAATAAAAGATTATAGATCATTTGGTTTTGGCCTATTTAAGCATATCTCTCGCCATACATTCCCAATGTTTTTGCCTCCGCCAGCCGCCTACTAGTTATGACTAAAAACGAACAATAGTTTTTTTTACTTTGAATTGGAATTTTTAAAAAATGCACATCGCGTAAGAGTTTGTAGAACGCCAAGGAATTCATTATCTAAGGGAGTAATTTCGCAAAGTGTTCCCTGTTTAAGTAAAATGAAATGGACGTTTGTTTTTACTTAAGATTCTTCTTTCGTTCCGACAGACGTCATCGTTTGAAACTAAATTCTTGTTAATTTTGCAAAGGCAAAGTAATCCGAATTTCATTTCATTTCAAGTGGTTGTTTCACTGCTGTCAAAGACTTTCTATAAATCCAAGGATTTTGAAACTTACTAAAAGAACGAGATACTCGACAACTTTTGCGTTCCGCTAAAGTCTGAAGAATGAAGAATAAAGAATGCATTGGTCTATACTTTTTCGATTTGAAATTAAAGAAGGCATAATTAATTGTGTCAGTTCTTTTACTCTGATCATCATACCAGAGTAAACAAGTTATTACCATCCGGTGTTAAAATATTAACATTAATTGTGTTGAATATACCTAAGCATCAGATATTTCAATCGTCTGGTTGATTAGTCAGACATTTCCAAATAGTAAGTTTTCAGATAATGGGGAAAGCAATATTCAAAATCTTACTATAATCAAATATTATTTAAATGTGTCTGTATTTTACATATCAAATATTCTATAAAAATACCGGGAGGCGTAACGGACCGGTACATTAGCATGACTTTTTGAAAAATTGAGCTCGTGACTCAGATAACTTCAACAATGTATTTAAGTCACCATAACTGCTTAATCAATTCAAAAGTCGATTTTTCGGACATGTCTGACTAATCAACTGGACGATCGATTGTTGTTCGAAGAAACACATTTCAAAAAAAGCACACTCAATATCGATAAATTTTTATTGTAAGTAAAATTATTCCCATTCCCAATTTCAAGTATACTTACGGCCGTTGTTCCCAATCCTACTGATCAACTATTGAGTCGAAATTTTGGCTCAACTCCTCAAATGCACAACGCTCTTCCCAAGGCAACTCTCCGACCAGCAGGCGAACCGAGTTTTACTAAACAAATCACTTAGCTGATCGGAGACTCAGATTGATCGATCGAAAATTTGGAAACAACGGCTGTATATTCACTTATAGTAAGGTTGTGCTCGTGACGTATATTTTTGGCCAAAACTCACTTTGTTCAAATTGAACAATTCTGGTAAAAATATAATGTTATGTTTGTTTATTTTCGGATGCCCTTAAAGGCCCTAGTGTAGAGGTACAGGGACAATGTGTACACAGGGTACAGTAGACCTGGGCACCAGGGCCCGGGGGTCCAGAAGGCCGTGGGTAGTTTACCACAGTCCAACGTAACATAATTTGAGCTCCCGTAGAGTTCAGGTACCCCCTACCTTTAGCTACGCAGGAATGCTTTAATGAATTCCTCTGTATGGAGCTCTCACGGGAATTCTCGGAAGGGACGATACTGAAACTCGGAGCATGAGATTTGTTAAATAAACGAACATTTCAGGAGGTTTTTTCGGGCTCTTTATGGCCAACGCGAAGAAGCATCTTATGGACGGACGGAGTTCTTACCTAGATGTTTATTTTTCCATAGTAACTACCTATAGAAACAGTGAAAGAAAAAGAGAACAAGTAAAGCTATTTTAGTTAATGATTTAGCGGGAAAGGAATGAAAGATTATAACTTTTATAAATCTTGCAAAAGCTAAAAGTGAAATAAATTATTTTATCGTTACCAGTTCTACAAAGCAATGGTTGGCAACATGAAATAGTGTTATTGTAATAACATCGCTTATAATTACTTTGTTTGCTCGAGTCACGGATAATAAAAGCAGGCAGAATAATTTTTATTACTAAAAGTGCTCACCCGAACAGCGCTACTTACGAATGCTTAATTCATCAAAAAATTCCAATAAAACCTTGCAAAATATTTCCAAAAAGGCTTAATCAGATATGGAGAATTTTTTTATGTTCGCTCAAAACAATATTCCTTTCCGGCCAACGGGAATATCCGGCATGAAATTTGTTTTTCTGCAACATCCGGTAACGGAATATGGGCTGGAGGCTGTTTGGAGGAGAGCATATGGGGCTGTTTTCACCGCACGTGTTCCCGGCTCTTCCATTCTGTGTTGCCTTGTCATTAAACTCGGGGCATTTTATTAGTTTTCTACAGCGTCTCTGTTCGAGGGTGTTTTCACGGTAAAATATGTATTTAAACAGAAACTGCAAGCAATATAACATTGATTTCATTAATCATTTCATTGACAGAGCAGGATTTTTTTATAAAACCCTAGTTAAGGTGATACTTATGAGAATTCATAATCCACTCTTTCACAGATGGCGCGAATTTAACTGTTTTAGGGAAATACAATTTTTACAAGTGATGTTTTAAAATATTAAAATGAATTAGGTAATTGTTTGTGCCCGTACATACCCGAGGTAGATATGAATAAATTGTGTTGTCCATAAACAAACTCAGATCTTTCAAGAAAGTCTAACAAATACAATATTGAATCGGTGAATCAATCCAATATCGAATTTGTTAGTCTTTTTTTAAATATTTGAGTTGGCTTATGGACAAAACCATTTATTCATATTCATCTTGCATATGTACGGACGCAAACAATTGATTAATCTTAATATTTCAATGCATGGCCGTTTAGAATTTTTTTTTCTTAGCGTTTTTCCCTAAAATAATTAATCTCGCATCATCTACGGAAGACTAGATTTAGAATTATTTTTAGTATCGTACTCTATCGTACTTGTACTTTTTTATTGAGGTTTAAGTTTCAGAAATTTTGTGTTTAAGAGTTTAAAAATTTATTATCTACTTACTGCAGAAAAAAATGTTACTTTTAGAGGGATTTTTTTTTTAACTAAAAGTTATATATTTACACAACCTTATTTTGGTTAAAGTTTCGGTTACTGTGTTTAAAATCAAGCCGTTGATGATAGAAAATTATTTGCTGCTTGATTCTAACTTACAATTATTTATTTTTATTTTTATTTTGTACAAGATTATACATTTTTTCTACATTATTTATAAAATATTTTGACTGCCCAACTAGGAGGATTCCCGTTTTAGGACAGTCAAGACATAAAGTGGTGAATTAAAAAATGTAGCTACTTCTTTAAAGATTTTTGAAATATTTCGTTAAAATTTCCAAATAACGATAAAATTCTGTAATTTGTATGGCTATAATTATTATAAGTATTTTTATAAAAACATCTTTAAAATCATGGCGAAAAAAATCATATTCATATTAACGTTAAAATTTATTATTTTTCTTTATTTTCAATCGGAACGGATTCTCAGAGATCAAGTGGAAACAAGGGTTGTTTTATATCCGTTTTTCACGAATAAAAGTAATTGAAAAACGTTTTAACTGTTTTACGTAACAGGAAAACGGGTATTAATTTAAATATAACTATGAAAAGATAAAAGCACCCACTTAAAACAAATAATACCTGCTACAAGTACACGCTAAGACCGTGTACAGCAATGCTGTGTGGAATATATAAGAGAAAAGTTCAGGAAGCAGCGAGCCTCCTAAATATTAAATTTAAGTACGCGCTTCATTCGTACAAACTAACGCAGAACACGTTTGGAATTAATGTAGATTAACATTTAATGAATTCCACCTGCCTTTGTATTAAATGTTTCCATTATGAGAGTTTTAAAAAATATTGGAACATGTCATCGTCAGCGCATCCGTGTTTTCATGAAAATTTGTGGAAAACCGAAATGTTCCACAGTTTCGGTGACAAGGTGACCTCACCGTGTCCCCAATACGTCCCGAGAGGCTCGTTCTAGTGGAAGTGTGGACCGAAACGGGCCTGCAAATGGACCGTCTGCCAGATATTCCACGAATTGACTTCCACAAACACACAGCGTTTATGTTGGGCTCCCGTTACACCCACGACCATTCGCTGCTACCAGAAACACGAGTGGATGCATCCCAGATAATTACGAAACTCTCTAAACTTTGGCAAATGGATGATGTTGTCATTTTAAGCCGAAATATTTGACAACTGGTTGACATATATGTAGGTAAATGTACCCCAACAAATTTCATTTGCAGGGTAGAGAATTTTTTTTATACATCAACACCATTGTTATGTTATATAATGTATATTGGTTTGAGAATTCGATTACTTCAATCAACTTCAGAAAGAGTCATAAGTACTAAATTCTGATCGAGAAGTATGATAATTTCCCTTCATTATTCGTAAGTTTAATTTAACTTCGTATTGTGATCGGTAAGGAGTTCATGGTACTACTTTTACTTTGACTCTGGAATATTGGTTTGAATGTTATTATTATTGAAGAGATTTGTTTATATTTTCATAAATGTCTACGTAACTGGCATTTAAATACAAAATATCGTTAAAGCAATAATTGTTTTAAATCTCTGTGCACCCGAGATAGAATAAATTTAGAAATATAACTCGGGGTATAATAAAAATTCTGGGAAATTAACCGTGAAATGCATAAAGTGTAAAGATAGATGAATTAAACATAACCACTTTGGTGAAAGATATAATTTTGGACCGGCCATAATCTTTATAAAAGAAAATTTAACTAATTATTTTTTCTTACGTTATTAGAAATTTCTTCAATAATAATGAAAAACCAATTATTTTAATTTCTAGTCAACAGTAGGATATGTGTGCTACTCAGTGTTTGGTGTTAGTCGTCATGTTTGTTTCCATGTTTAGTAATTATTCCGATAAAACAATAATTTAAATAAATACTGTGCCGATAAAACCTAAAATTAAACTCGTTTATTCCTCGATGTGCATACTTCATATTTTCATTTGAATGCTGAATTTTATTGGTTCAGCTTTTGCAAATCATAACATCAGCAAAAATATATTAAACAGCTTTATGTGAGTCGATTTTTTTTGTAGAGCGCTGTTCTGCTATGAATACACTCTAATGGTCTATTATAATGTTCTGCCAACATATAATGTACATTTTATAATTAAATGAATTGAATAATTCCGTGCTTGACAGCGTTAAATAAAAAAATATTGTGTTATATGTTACAAAATATTTATATAGCTTATGTGCTTGAAGAGCAAAGTTTTGGGTTCGAATCCCAGTTCCTCCTGTCATGCCATCCATACCTTCAGTGTTTAGTATCCAAGGCCTAGTTTTTAATGTGTAGTAAGTACTAAAACATTGTGCCCTCAATTCTGTTTCTGATTATTTAACCATTTTCTAAATAATACAACTTTTAATATGCGAAAAATGTTACGCCTTGACTGTTTTAACTACTATTTTCACATTCTAGCGTCGATTGTGTTGCCAAGTCAACGTTTTCTGATGATTTTAGGACTCCAAAAATAATATTTTATAAAATTTAAAATAAAATGCTCTCTTTTAAGTTTTGTACAAATAGATGTGTTTTTCTTCATCGTGTTGCTTAGAAGCTTCATTAAATCAACATTTTACGAACTTCTCAAAGGGATCACCAGCTATCTGACTAATCACAAGCTTATCATTTTCGTGCAATATTGTCATTTTCTACACCTGTAAAATAACCTGAATACACATTATATTGTATAAACTTAAACAAACAAATACACAAGGAAATAAGACAAGTATATTTTAATGTTTAATTATTTATTCTTCCATTTCCATCATATTTACAAACTCCCTAATGCATTGTTTCAGGAGGTCAAGCATGGTCGATCGATAAAACCCTATATCAATTACGATAATGACTAAATCTGTCATTTATGGTCAGTAATCAATATTTGCGAGCACGGTCTACGATTGTCAACAGATATTCCGACCGACGATTGATAAATTTTAGAGCGGCCTCCGTAGTTAATGTTTCGGTTAACTATCAATATACCTACATTTTTTAATAATGTCGTTTTCGTTCAATCCGTTAACGTTAGTTCAATCCGTTAACGTTAGTTTATTCCGTTAAATAATTAATGGACTAACGAATCTCTTAGAAATGAAAGAAGTTGTATGAGCGATCCATATACGTACATAATGTAACTAAGACGCAATCAATTTATTCCGTTCGAACTTTGATAAACGAAAATTATTGAAATATGTATGTATAAAGATCTCAATGAACTCCCCTTCAGTGTCAAAAAGTAAATGCGGACTGCGAATTTATATTTAGCTTAGTATTTCAATTCAATATTGCCAAATTAAAAATATTTTTACGTAATTAATTGGCGTTTGACGTTTATTATTATTTTACTTTATAATTATTTTTGTGCAAGTGTCTTAAACAGTTGTTTTCTGCACTATTTATAAGTATAATTTCATAAATATTGTTATAAATGTATATGTAAAAGCCTAAATAGGCGTAAATAAATAAATAAATAAATAAAAATAAAAACATCGGTTCGGCTGTCAACAGTGAAACCGTGCTCGCCATATTGATATAAAACTGTCGGGAGTTACGCCTATCGATCCAATTTTGTTAAGTTATCGATTTCTCTGTGCTCGACCTACAGAACCACTTTGACAAAATTCATAGCAGTTCAAACTTTTCAATGTGTGACTAACAAAAAAACCACTTATAACATTAACAAGTATTATTTATTCCAAGTATTTCACAAAACCACGCTTTGATTCTTTCTATTACATTATTCTTTAGAAACTGAAATCATCAGTTTTTATTATCTTTGCCACAAAGGGAGTTTTCCACATGACTCCATGAAAACTTTAATTCAGTTTAATATCGCAAATCTCACTCGCTTTCTTTCATTTTAATATTACAGCGTAATACACTTGTTGTGTTAAAAACATATTTATTATATTTAATTTCCCGCTTTCTTCAGATAAAATCTTTCTCACTTTTTTCCTTTTTCTTCGTGTTCACACTACAATTTTTTTAAAAACATTAACAAAACGAATTTTAAAAATGTAATAAACTTAATCCTTTATCAATTTGATTGTTTCTATTGTTATACTGGGTATAAACAAAGTCATCTAGATTCACAATGGCTTTATTCTATTAAATATTGTGAGCAATGGTTTCGTAAAAAATTATGAAATACTATAATTCGTATTCGTCGATTTAATTTTGTAAATCTTTTATAATTCAAATATAATTTTCAAATTAAATAGTAATTGTTTGATTCCGTTAAAATGGGTTTCATAGCTTTTTGGTCACCATTGCTCGTAGCTCGGGGAGAATTGTTTGAATCTAAAGTAATAAATCTCTTTGTGATTATGAAATTCTGGACCGAGCCTTTTGCCAACCATTTTGTGTATGTTAGATTTATTTGTTGAACTGAAAGAATACTTTTTCAGTCTCATTTATCAACCTGAATAAAAACACATTATTTGTTAAACTCAGATAGTAACAATTAATAATGTTGTCTAACACCTGTAACTTTTCACACACTTTAAAAAAGGTAATTTACTGTTTAGAAAAGAACATAAAATACAAGCAATTGAAAATCATGTTCAACATAACAATAACTATCTTTATTAAAATACAAAATTTAAGTATTTTGTGAATCTGTCTTATCTTTTGCTTCAATTCATGAGATGAATTTGATGGAGCTTCTGCAAACTCCAATATCGCTGCATTTCCTCCATAAAGTTGAATCCACAAGAGACTTATCACTCCAAATTCAAATGATCCCCTAACTTTAGTAATTCCTCGAAATGACGTGTAATTGTGTGGCTCCGTGTAACAGAAACTCCGCTATGGCTGCTGCTGCAGATCGCCCCAATAAAGAACGAAAGGGACCTTGTGGTGTTGTTCCTGCTCACCTTCAGGGACATCACCGCGCTCAAGCAGCCCATAGAAACAGATGACACCAAAGGAGGTCAGTACCATTATGTTTCCCCATATTGACGATGCTTTCCATACTGAATTTAATGGATTTCGGGCGCAGTTTTATAACCAACCGTAAATGACGGTTGAACGCTCTCAATGAACGGGTTTAAATGCATTTCCAGAGTGAACCAGAAGTTAAATCATGAAACTGATTAGGTACCATTTTTTAATGATAGAAAACGAAGCATTCTATGATTTCTTATTTACTCTTAATATACCTGATCAGATATTAAATCACTTGTTGGTATTATTCATCGATAATCCACTAAACCAGATTGATTCATTTTCATCTCATATTTCATATCCAGACATATTTGTGCGCAATCTACCCTTAAATAATATCTACAATCAACCCCACGAAAAATATTCTTCTCTCATTTCAGCTACTTCAATTGAAAAGAATTGCGCACTTGGCCGACTTAAGTGGTCGAATGTTAAACGTTTACTGGGATCGAAAAACCTCTTAAATGACAAACAAAAGTAAAAAGAAAATATATAAATTTGTACTGAATAACACCTGGTTTGAAAGGTCTTCAATTACGTTGATATTGAATGTCTTGAGGTCTAGGGCACTATATCCGCTGCTGTCAAGAACCGTATTGTGTTCATTCCCCCGGGGGCGCTTTTTGATCAAGGTGTCTCTCACCGGAACGTGTTTTTGATGTAAAATTGATATCCGAACGTTTTCTCAGAACGTTTGTCAATGAATTATGCATTATTCGCTCTGAATTTCTCAGTCTATTCAAACTTAACAGGGCTTTCCTCTGGGGAGTACAAAACTGAAACAGACACGTAACATAAAATATCGCAATAACTTTTATTACGCTTTATCGTTTTATTGCTCGGATTTTTCAGCAACTTTGAATAAATTACTCCCTCCTCGTATATCCTCGGAATGTAATAAAATAGTCTGATAAAGTTATTGTCTTCACATTCAAAGGTCAGGGTTCAATCGTACTTATAATCAAGTAAGCGAATTGAGTAAACATGTTATTTTATGCAACACCACTTTTCGAACTCGGCCATTTTTTGAACCGAGCAGATTTATGGTAATCCTTGGGAATGCTGTGAAGCTCTTTTCCTTGATTTTTTCGTGAAGCCTATGAAAATGGTCATGATTTTTTTAAAGAAAGAGAGGAAATAAGACAGAAATCAATTATCTATTCAGATTTAGTTACGAAATTTGACTGATGTCCTTCAAAGCAATGTTCCTATAATATATTAAAATAATTTAAAACTTTTTTCAACTTAATTTATTTCTGGGCGTGACCGGTTTTAGCCTTTTAGGGCCATCTTCAGACTGGTTCAGGTACTCTTTAAATTATGGTTTATATACATAACATTTGGGGAGGGAGGTTAACAGGAGTGGTATACAATTATTTTATTCAAAATTACATGGATTTTCCCATCTTGAATTTCCCATGAGTAAAATCATTGTATATAACCCCACTCATGTCATGTATACAAACCATAATTTAAGGAATACCTGAACCAGTCTGAAGAGGGCCCTAATGGGCTAAAACCGGTTACACCCAGAAATAAATTAAGTGGAAAACAGTTTAAAATGGTTTTAATATATTATTACAATGGAATTCCAGCACGAGTTGTCAGTAGTACCAACAATTTGCCCTATGGTGGATTCTGATTTGATTTTGGGACGAAATGCAATTATATTTTAATTGATCAAATTTAGAGCCCTTGACCATCTGCAGAGCCTGTCATTATTATGTATTATATTAAAAGAGAGATAATTTGCAGTCAAATACAAATCTTTCATATTATATTACTTTATTTAATTTCATTTTTTTATTTTGGAAAATCAACAGATATTTTACACTTATAATAATAACAATAATAATATACATAATATCCAATGACAGATTTTCACAAAATTAAAATTATAATTAAAAAGTAAAACAAAAAAGTAAGGGTCCTGTACCCGTAAGAACTTAACAAAAATATAAAAATTATTCAAAAAAAAGATATAAAAACACAATATAAACTATAATAACCTGCTTACTAAATTTCAACATGAAGCATTCAGAGTCAGAAATCTATTCTAACTCCACAACAGCAATAATAATAATATGTACATTGTACACACCTACAACTTAAGAGTTAATACAATACTTAAGTCGAATGCAAATGCGGAACCATTGAACTTGTACAAACATATGTATATTTGGGGATAACTGTAGATATGCACATGAAATGGGATACCCACATAAGCAACATCTGCAAACGCCTAAGAGCTATTGCGGGGCGAATTTACAAAATAAAATAATTTATGCCCATTAGTACGCTAAAAATAATTTATTTGTCACTAGCGGAATCCACTATCAGATACGGAATAACATCTTGGGGAAACTCGTGCAAGACAAATATAGGTTATATTCAAACGATTCAAAACTCTTTGACTAAGCTCTTGGTAAGCAAAAGTGTTTATGCACAAAGAAGGGACATAAAATTACTTTATGAATCAGTTAACATATTACCTGTGCGAGGAATATTATGGTTTAAAATTGTATGCCAAAACCTATTGTCGGACTCAATTTACAAAGAAAAAGTAGATCATGAACATGGCACTAGATTTAGTAAAAATGAGGGTTTGTCCGTTCCGAAAATTATAAATAAATACGGCCAACGGACATTCACTTATCTTGTCCCCACCATATTTAATAAGATGCCGATGAATTTCAAAATCGAATCCAATTGCCCCACTGATCTCAAAAGAAAAATTAAAAAATGGCTAATGGGTCAAAACTTTTTGTACTGATATTGTTTGTAATCTTATGTATAAATACTATCAATAATTAATTTAATCTATCAGTAATTTACCTGTGTTATATCTGTCTGTCTGTATATTTTATGCTTTTGTATTGTAGGTACTTAAAAGTTATTCTTCTGGAACTATTTTGCTATTGTGTTTTCTTATAATATTTTATGTTTTAGTGTTTTATTAATATTGTCAAATTGACCTGCCTTGGCAGTTTAGCGGGTGATTAAAATGAAGAATAAAAAAAAAAAAAAAAAAAATGACAAGTATGCAACTGGAAAGGATTCACAGTAATAACATGGTAACTTGCAACACGGTCAAAAAATTATTTAATATTGGCTATGACATACTTTTTTAAGGTACTTAAATTACATGAGAATATTTCTATATTATTAAAATTCTTAACAAATACATTGCATGCTCTGAATATAAAAGCATTTTGTCTGAGATTAGTAGAACATTTTTGAAGATGAAAAAGTGATTTTTCTCTGGTTCTAACACCTGGGACTCTAAAATTAATCTCAGCCAAAAGGGGCGAACAATCAATAAAACTATTGAAAATTTTATGAAGATATATTATATCTGCAGAGTCTCTTCTAATTTTTAATGGTTTAAGTCCATAAAGGTCCAACGAGCTGTTTATGTCACGATAACCAATATTAAACTTGAAATTTAAATGATAAACAAATTTTCTTTGTATTACACCAGACTGACAAATTATCCAAAGTGACGAAAACGTTAGGAAAAGTTTAATATGAAATTATTCTCTTGCCTCAGGAGTATTCTCGTATTTTCATAAAATATCCATTCATCGTAAACATACTGAAACCATCGAAATGGTGTCGATTATGATCAAGAAACTCCGCCTTTCAAAACCATCCAAGAATTTCCATTTTATCTTTCTCCCCGAACAAACCTTTTCCGTGAAATTTATTGGTTGTCTGATTCTCACATTTACATGAAACTTTCCATAACCACTCCACCTTTCCGCACTTCCCCCGTCTCTCATTTTTCCATTTTCCTGTCTCTTGTTTTGAGACCGTTGGGATCCTACTTAAAGTTACAGAGAAGATAAGCCGCGAGCAAACCGACATTACAGGGAGGCATGAAAGGGACCCTAAGAGATATTTGCAGATCGGTTTGTAAGCGGATGCCAAATATATAATCTCTTTGCTGTTATTCGAAATATTTGAAATGCATACGTTTGACGATCAACTATTTATAGTGTACAAATATGACCTGATTGCATTTAGGTATGCAGTGCCGCATACCAGCGGCTTGTCTGCAGTGATTAACATAATAATTTGCATGATAAACATATGCAATTTGATTATTGTTAATATTAAAGCTTGACTGCTTCCTTATGACAGTTGTGTTGCAATTTTCATAAGGTTCATTATGATAACAAACAACATCGTAATACTAATGAAAAAATGAAAACGCATTTACAAACGGGTTAAAATATGATTTTCCGAGAAATTAAAAAAAATTATTTACTTTTATAATAAGGGAATTTAAAAAGACTTAAAACAATATTTGAAAACATTTTGCGACCCTCAAGCTTGAGAAGATTATCAAATGATTGTGACACAATTCTAATGATTGAATTTGATGCACAATTATTTAATTGTTGATAATATACAAGCGTTTCATGGTTTCGAAGAAAACGCTTCGTGGCAAATTTTTCCCTGATATCAAAAGTTTTAAAACTCAGATCAGAGGTACATAGTTCATACTGAGATAGTGAGTTTGTACCTTGCACATTTTTGACCCCTACCCTTTGGTTAGTGTCAGGAGCCAAGTTTCACCCCAACAGTAATTTAGTTAACCCCTAGGAAGGCCAACAAAATATTAACATTGGAAAAACACCAAGAATATAATCTGTGCTTATGAGATACTTTCGGATATTGTGGCAAAAGATAATGAAATGAGAAAAAACTGAGCTTTTTGTATTGAAATATAAAAAGAGAAGTTTTTCACATCGTGGGACGTGTTAATTTATTGTTTTTGTTTTTGAGTAATGAACTCCATTATTTTTTTTTAAATTTAATTTAATAATGTCATTATTAAATTAATTTCTTTAATTTCATTAATTTTATTAATTCACAATTTCTGCAAAAATTTTAGTTTTTTTTATTATTGTTACAGCTGTTTCGGCTTACAAAACCATTTCCAAACTGCGGTTATTTACATAATACTTAATTTCAATTTTGAAGGTGCCTAAATTGATTTATTATCGGTTAAACCGATTTATTGAGAAAATAATTGTGGGTTTCAATACTTTGAAATCTGTTTTTCCCAAATAAAATTTGAATGTGTTCTTAAGTTTTTACTAAAGATGTGACCGCTATTGACTTATTTAATTGTGTTATATTGTTTAGGTTTTGTAAACGCACTAAGAAGTGGGGTACATATAATTTTCCTTACTTTATTGATTAAGCGGCTGTCACAATAATAAAAAACTTGAATACTTGCAAAACATTATTAAATTTAATTTAAATTAAATGCTTAAAAAATCTTATGACCTGGTTTATATGTATTGTGCCTGGGATAATTTCTGTTGTGATATTAATGATACGTTGATAGTATATTTTACTGAAAATGCTAGAAAAATGAAATTTTAGTAATAATCACTATATTTTGATCTTTTTAAACGTTCTTAATCTTCGGTTAACGGTATTCAATATTTCATTTTAATTCCACATAATAAATATTTTCCGATACACTAGTGCAACAGGGTGACCAAGAATTTTGTTCAATTCATCCTCAAGTCCCGAAAGCGAATATTGTGATGTCAAAACTTTGGCGATAAACACAACCCGGCACTAGTCGGTTCGCAACAGAGTTCCGTTCAGCTATTAATTATTGTGTTATCGAAACTATCCCCTCACCGAAAAAGTATTGTTATTCAGAATTTTATTTTGTGTACATTCGTTTGATAAATTGATTGATTTATAATTTTCTCTGTTCGAATAATTGAGTTCACAAAATGAAAATTACTTTTATTTTGAATGTCGAGGTTTCCAGTAGTATATATTTCATAATTCGTATTATAAAATAAATAAATAAAACTAGCCTTTATTGCTGTTGAACTTATAAATATTGTAACATGTACCTAATATTATTATTAATATTATAATGTATATTAATGTGGTATTGTAATGGTAGATGTTTAGATTGTGTGTATCTTTTTTTTTTACATGATCTCCAGGAGGCCCTGAGAAAAATAATTTCCTTCAGGGCCTACGTCATCTTTGGGGATGCTGTGTGGAGGGTTTTTTTGAGGAAAGGAAGGGGAGGGAGAGTTCTGGAAATGAAAAGGGTTTAAGGGGTGGGTAGGAATTTGGGGTTCAGTACGTCCTGGTCATCTGCCTAGACAAACTTCCCCCCCATGAAGCGGGCACCCCTGCTAAATCACCAAACGTAGCGAACCACTTGGGGTGACCTATGGCAGAGGTGTTGGTTATCCAATAAAGGTTCCCGGGGCGGCGGTACCCATTCCCGCCTCCCAATTAAATGATTACTTCTACGTACTTCTACGTATGTAGAAGTAATCATTCCTCAAGGCTGGGATTTCAGAATAAAAATTAATTGGACCATGTGGTTTTGGGCGTTTAGTTTTGATGAAACCGTCAAGCACCGGATACCAAGAACTATTAAGCTTAACCC
This sequence comes from Glyphotaelius pellucidus, assembly GCA_936435175.1. NCBI lineage: Eukaryota > Metazoa > Arthropoda > Insecta > Trichoptera > Limnephilidae > Glyphotaelius > Glyphotaelius pellucidus. Next base: position 6,266,228 of record OW386548.1, on the reverse strand, counting down.
CTGATCTAAACATTTGCACACTGTGAACAGTTTAAAGCTGTTCAATGTTGGCTAAAAAGATGGAAGTGCAAGGCGGCATAGTAACCAAAAAACAAATCAACATAATATTGGCCGTGAAAATCATAAATCGTGCCTCACCTTTCTTGTTTGCGGGCATAAAGTATAACACAAGAGACTTGTGGGCCGGTTTCGTGATCCAAATATTTGCCTAATCGACATTTAAATTTCCAATTCACAACTGTGTTTACGAAATTCAAATGGGATGGAGATCTAGAGTGTAAGTGAGACGGAGCCTGGGCTAAATGAAATATTTGTTTCCATTCAAATTTGTATTTTTATTTATTGATTTATTTGACGCCCAGAGGGCTTTTACATGATTTGTATTGTAATTTTAATTTGACAGATACTTTGAAACTAAGGAAATAATACAAATAAACTACATAAGATAAAAGTCATACAACAAATCATACAAACACATAAACATAAACAGAGAAATACAGCTATTTTATTGGTTTACAAGATGTGTTTAGCGATAGTGTTGAAATAAATTTTTTAGATGATCCACAAAACTCGCCAAGTTAATATTGAAAATGTCAACATCACCCAAGTACTTATTCCCTATGGTGTGAAGTCGTTGTATCGGAGAGTGCTGCTATATAACATTGTATTTTGTCGTGTTGTTACTGTGGGTATTCGTAAGTTAATGAGTTGCAAGAGTTCACAACAGTCGAATTTAGAGTTAAGTATTTTGAATAAAAATGTTAAGTCGTTTATTTTACGTCTGTCTTCTAATGTATATATTTTTAGAATATTTAATAAGTAATCGTATTTAGAGTCTTCTACTGGGATATTTAATTTAAAATTGATAAAACGCAGAAATTTTTTTTGAATTCGCTCAATGTTATTAATGTGAATTTTGTAGGTTTGGGACCAAACTACTGAGTTATATTCGATTAGGCTTCTACCTAGAGATACGTATATTAGTTTTATGGCTTGTAAGGAATTAAAATTTTTAGTTGTGTGGCGTTCATACAACTATTTTTCCGCCACTCAAAAAAATCGCGAGAAAGATCTACAGCCGCAAAGTACTTGCAATTCACACTGCGCGCAGTACCTACTTATTTACCTACGCCGGTATGCTACTACCAGTACGAGCTACCTTCTCGTGTGAATAATAATTTCGCCACCTTCGCGAAAGGTCGAGACTCGAGCGTGCATCCACGAACACAGTGACGGGTTAATTCTAGCACCTTCCAGCGCACATATTGCCAGCGAACGGAAATTTACTTGGCCGGTCGCTCCTATGTAAGGCGGCGCACTTAACTTCAGAGTAGTCAGTCTCCATCCAACGGTCGCCTTTACAATCGCCTCTATACAGCGAACCAGTGTAACATCAGTGCCCGGTGTATCCGTACTCTCCTCCAGGGCAGCTTCCTTCGTGGCCATCACAAGGACTACCTGCCGGTGGCTCCACTCACCGAGTCACCGCTGTTCATCTCCGCAACTCACCGCGTCGAGCAACGGCCTGGAAGACAAGGTCATTCTCCACCGCCACGGTGTCGAGCATCACGCTGGTGGCTCCACTCACCGAGTCACCGCCGTTCATCACTCAAGGGCAGCTTCCTTCGTGGCCATCAGAAGGACTACCTGCCGATGGCTCCACTCACCGAGTCCGTGCACCCGCAACACCTCACTCTACGGCACTTCGACATACTTCCTGTTACATCGCACCGACCTCAGCTACGTAGCTCATGCTTCAATAAACGACTGGACTCGCAACCAACTCGGATGCCTTTTATTTCTCTCTCCGTCTCTATCGACACTGGAGTCCGTTCCCTCAGTTGTTCGTAATACGAAGCCTAGTGTTTTCATACCTTTGTTCACAATTTGATGGATATGATTGGCGAAACTTAGTTTTTCACCCAAAATAATTCCCAGATCTCTCATTTCTGTAACTCTTTCTAAAGCTGTTTTATTGACGGAATGTATGGATGGCACTTGTAATTTTGTTCTTTATTCTGTTTTCAGGGCTGTCCAAGTTCGCCAAGTTGGCGAGGTCCGTGACTCGGAGCAGGTCCGTGTTGGTGTCGCAGTTCTCCTCGCACCTGCCCAACCTCAAGGACCCTGGCAAGCAGACCCACCTGGCGCATGTCAGCTTCAACCATGTCAGTGTAAATACAACCTTCTTTCTATCCTACACCATCATTACTTTACTAGAAACCTAACTAGATCGTTAAGGGATGAATGTAGTGTATTTCATCTGATGTGTTTTTATTATGATTTCAAACAAAGTTTTGATATTCTTAACGAAATTTCAGTTTCGGGATATGCACCGCAAAATCATGTGTTTTTGGATTAAAATTTGATCGCTTGGAAATATTATAGATGTTTTAATTTAATACCGCATGTAGAACACATCTGGTTTTGAAAAAGGTGGAGGTTTTTTTTTTTAAAAACCTTTTTGTAAGCCAAGAAAAAATATATCAGGCCTATAATCTGCTTGAATGTGCGAAATCTCATACTAACGAACTCCGTTTTGGTTATAATTTGAAAGATAAATACAAAAAATTATTTTTTAATTGTTTTTCATTTACTCACAAATAATTGCCCAAGTTGCTCTAAAATCCTGAAACACTAAAATCTTGAATGGCCTTTATCTTATATTAAAGCAAAAATAAATAAAGTAGCTCACATGCGTACTATATTTGTTATACCTTTTGATTACAAAAAATATTTTTCAGTTTGGTTGGGTATTTTGATCCCAAATCCAAATTTAAGATTTGTATGAAACTGGCCGAAATGGGCCACGCATACGTTATTTACTGATTTAGTTTATATTCCAACGTAATAAAAACTAACTCAGTAAATAATTAAAAAAAAAAAAATTAAAAATAAAATTGTGGAATTGAATCGAGAGTCAAAATAATTTAAGCGGAATTGATAAAAGTCACCCTGTATATTTGGGTATTTGCGGGGTAAGAGAGGACTGCTGTCGGGTGTTCCAAACTAGTTCAAAAACTTTTTTTTAAATTTTCAATGCGGTCAGTGTGTACGAACTTAAAAAAAATGTTTTTTCATCATAATAAACGTAAATATCGGATGACGCAAAAGTTATGACTTTATCAGAAGAAGCTCTCATTGTGGCAAATGGCGTCTTACATCATCACGACTTTGCCATAACTTTTGAAGTAAGCAGAAGCAGAATACAGTTTGACAAACCATGGATATATATTTGATGTACGTGATATACTTAGATACTGTTCAAGAACGCGATATAATTGTTTTATAATAATTATTTTATTTTACAAAGTTACTTGTCTTTGCAAATCGAGTGAAAACTTTTGCTCCAGCTTGTATTTATTTTATGTTTGTATCTTTGATGAATTAATGAATTCGGTTTTACCACGATACTTCCCCTAACTAGACATTTAGAAACTTGTAACCTTTGTTTTGTAAATGTAACTTTGGCAAATTGATCAATATTGAATCAAACACAATGACTTTCTCTGCTTCCATTTAGTTTTTTCATTCTCCTACTAAATAATGAAGACACAGTTAGTTATATCTGAATTTACGTTGGCATTTTATTTATTTTTAAATATGTACGCTAAGTTATTGTGTTACATTTAATACGAAAATTTTGTTTTACTAAAATCCCCAGAACTATAACTTGTGTATATTTTCTTTCATGCTGCTCGGAAATTATTACCATCGAACCCAATGGTCCTCTAATCATCAATACAAAACTCTTAATAAAAAAACATATATTTTCTTTAAATTTAATTTCACCAAATAAAGGTGATGAGCCTAAACTCCGATGTAATGCCCTCGTACAGACAAGAAGCCCCAAAAACCCCCCCACACATATTGTTACACTATTGCGCTTTCAAAGCCATCTGGGACTGGATAATATTATGCTTAACTTTCTACACCGCCATTATGGTACCTTACAACGTTGCCTTTAAAAACAAGACGAGCGAAGACGTCTCGTTGCTTGTTGTAGATTCTATTGTTGATGTTATATTCTTTATCGATATTGTTCTGAACTTCCACACGACATTTGTGGGGCCCGGCGGAGAGGTGGTCAGCGACCCGAAGGTCATCAGGATGAACTATCTCAAGTCCTGGTTTGTCATCGACCTCTTGTCCTGCCTGCCGTATGATGTCTTCAATGCATTCGATCATGATGAAGAGGTGAGTTCTTTATTTTTACATATGGTTTTCTGGTAACTTGATAACGCTTTGGTTACCATCTGATGGCCTCATTTAACAAGGTTTTTTGATAAATTGATATGTTCTGGTGGCCAGTTGATGGCTTAATTTAAACAAGATTTTCTGGTAAATTTATAATATTTTGATGGCCAGTCGATGGCCTACTTTTGACAAAATCGTGGTCTAAAAGAATAATTTTACTTTCAGGTAGATCGAAAAATCTGTACTAACGATAATGGCTTTGTAATTTTTATTATTGAGGTGTGAATGCTCAGAACCACTCTCACCAGTAATGGAATTTGTGCTTTGTTTTGGTAGGTAATGACTGCCGTCTACGATAATTTCAGCGGACCCATCGCAAGTCAGTCGCCAAAAAATCAATTTGTCAAGCAACCTCCATTGGATCCAATTTTATCCGAAAAATTTCTTGTAACAAAGTAATAAGTATTTTTCTTTGACGTCCCTGAATCCCTCCAATAGATTTTGGTAGGCCTATTCCCATACATTACTTTAAACTTGAATTTTTAACATCTTTTTGGCGTATTCCAGGGTATTGGCAGCCTCTTCAGTGCGTTAAAAGTGGTCCGCCTCCTGCGGCTCGGCAGAGTGGTCAGAAAGCTGGACCGCTACCTGGAGTACGGAGCAGCCATGCTCATCCTACTGCTCTGCTTCTACATGCTCGTGGCCCATTGGCTGGCCTGCATCTGGTACAGCATCGGCAGAAATGACGCAGATAACGGAGTCCAATACAGTTGGCTTTGGAAACTGGCCAACATCACCCAAAGTCCTTATAACTACATCTGGTCCAACGAGTCCAACGGCCTGGAGTTGATCAATGGACCAACCAGGAGGACTATGTATGTGACAGCGCTCTACTTCACGATGACTTGCATGACCTCAGTGGGGTTTGGTAACGTGGCGGCGGAGACGGATAATGAGAAGATCTTCACCATCTGCATGATGATCATAGCAGGTGGGGATCGGTGCTTCTGTTATTTGTAAAGACGTTGCAGGTGTGCCAATCTTTTGTTTTTCGTTGCCATTTTATTTTGGATTTATCCACTTTTAAATCACTCACATGATTTCTTTGGGTTCAATGCTTTTTATTATTCTTGTGGTTTTATATATTCGTTTGAATTTTATTGGGTTTCTACTGTATCTGTTGACTCTTTCTTTTAGTTTCTTTTTTATTTATTTTTTGTTTTTATCAAAAATATGTATTTTTAGGTTTTAACGTACTTTTGAAAGTAGACCTAAGTATTTTTATTGATAAATCTGTACTTAAGTGGAATACAACAATTTGAATTTTTTCCCAAAAGATTAAAAAACACATCAAACAAAGACAATTGACAGAAATAGAAGTAATAATAATGCTAGTCGCACAGGAGCGCTATTCTCTCATAATATATGTGGGCTTGGGCTGTTTCACAATATATTATTTGAATAAAAGCGTTCATGTGAACCTAGCATAAAACCACAAATAATATCCTTAAACCTCGGTATATTTATTGGAATCTTATTTATAAATAAAAGCATAAAAAAGATATGGCAAAGTTATAATTTTATAGAAAAAAAAAGTTTCGTATTTTAGTACTAAGTACATTATTATAGTTTATTAAAACTTGTATGAAGTATTTGGGGTGTACCTAGAATTTTTATTTCTTGTGTGTTTTAATATCTTTTGTATTTCGTTTGTTAATTCTTATAATTTGGATTGTCTCACCTGTAACCGTTTCTCTGAGTAATGAGTCACAAACTTGTCACGTTTTGAGTGAGAACTGTCACAATGGATATTCTTTGCCTGTTTGGAGCCTTAAAGTAGTTTGAGAAAACGAAAATTCAACTTGATACTGCAATGATGAATTATTAACTCAAAGGTGATTGGAGGAAAATTTTGATTTGTGCTTGGTGTCAAATTAATGATACTAATAAACCACGGTGTCTTATACAGTACAGTATTTGTGATCAATCAAAATTTATCACTTTTATGCGGATAGGTTGATACAAACTCGTAAACGAGTTGACGAACTATCCATCTAAAATCCTCTATTTCCTTTTGCATTTTAAAAGATTCATCTTTCATTATTAAGTTGGAGCAGGTAAGTATTTTTTACAATGAATCAAAAATACTTCTGTTCAAAAATAATTCTGTTTATACCTCCCAGCTAAAAATACGATTTTTTTTCATGGTCGGTGTCTTCAATACTGACCAAAACTTTTTAGTCCTTTCTGAACATTCAGGTTTCTTGGTACAACAAAATATGCGGATAGTGGATTCTGTTGAACTAAAACTCATGTCTTTCAGAGAATTTCATTGTCTTCAGATAGCGCTTCGCAGTGCTTAGATGATGTGAATTTAATTATTTTAGGAAAAAAACAATTTGGGCAAGTTATGCTGTTAAATATTAAGAAAAAATATTTGTTGCGCCCATAAATATGGATATGAGCAAATAGTTTTGTAATAAAAACTCAATTCTTTCAAGAAAGGCATACAAACACAATAGAATCGCCGATATAGTATCGTATTTGTATGTCTTTCTTGAAAGAAATGAGTTTTCATTCAGATAAAACTATTTATTCATATTTATATTGCTTATTTACAGACGCAAACACATAATTTATTATTTAAAGCACAACTTGCAAAAAGTGTTTTTTTCCTAGAATAATTAAACTAGCGCCGTCTGTGAAAGACCACCACTTTTTAATTATTTTAAGAATGGTTTCTTCTTTTCGCAATTGTGCTTCAAATTAAAGTTCGAAGGGGTGTTATAAATTTTACTTTGTTATGGTGAATGAGATACTTTGCCTTGCCTTTGAAGACTTTGTTTATTAGTTGTATAATATTGCCCCGTAAACTGAAAGTGGTTGAGCCCTCCAGCGCTGCTGTACGCCACCATCTTCGGCCACGTGACCACCATCATCCAGCAGATGACGTCCGCCACGGCCAAGTACCACGACATGCTGAACAATGTGCGCGAGTTCATGAAACTGCACGAGGTGCCCAAGGCGCTTAGCGAGCGCGTCATGGACTACGTGGTGTCCACGTGGGCCATGACCAAAGGCCTGGACACGGACAAGGTAAATCAGGTCAGCGGAACAAGATGTTTTATGGATGAGTGCTTACTTTTTCGAATTTCTTCTTTTTCATAGATTTTATTCAAATTTCTTTCAAAAATGGTCAATTTCTCTTCCAGTGTTAAAGTTTTATATTTGATATTCAATGTTTTTTCATCATTTCTAAATACAGTATAATTTGATTTTCCAAAATTAATACCAATCTTAAATATGTTATTATGTGTACCTACACTAGGGACGTGCAGTTCATAAAAGCAGCAAAGTCAAAGGAAAGGTGAAGGATAATATATTTCCACGAATAATATACCAAAAAAGTGTATTGTCTTTTTACCAATAAGTAACTCCAGTCCAATTTTTTTTTATTTTTTTAAATGAATAATGACCTTCTAACTTAAATAACTGCATATTCTTTTTATTTTTATAGTTAGTTTTAACAGTTAAAATAAATGTCAAAGTTTTAATTTTTCAAGATCCCCCGAAAACCACCGAATCTAGTGTGACGTCATCATGACCAACCGAAGTATGAATTTTGTAGGCAACTGGAATCAGCTGATCGTCGCCGGCCATTTTGAATTTTAGCATCGGAGCGTTTTATGGACGCGGTGACGTCACGCCTCACAAATTCAATAATACCAACTTGACAGGGTGTTTTAATGAACTGTTTTAAAATGGACTTTTTAATATTTTTTTAAAACTCTACGTTAAATATTATTTAATAAAACTTATATATATTCAGAATCAGCGTTTATTGGTCTATATGAACATATTTTTTTTAAAGTCATAATATTTTTCACTGGAGTTCCTTATTATGTCGTGCTTCTTTTCTTGGGGCATGCATGAACTGTTAATTTACATCTGTCGTGAAATGCTCGCTCCAGGGTATCTAACATGGTTAAATGCTAATTTCGGTAACTTGTCATCGTTCCCGAACATGACTGCAGATCGCCAACGAACAAACAATAGTTGACAACGACCAGGTGTTCTTAATTTATTCGGCATGAACTGTTATTTGTACGGGATCTTCAGTCGTGCTCGGAAACGAAGACAAGTTATGGATAAATGTCTTTTGGAACGACCGTGCTTGATGCCGTGGTGTACATTAATGTATTGTTAAAGAAGCTTAAAATTTATGATTATTTCCCTATATTTGTTTTTTGGGCTCTTTAACATTATTTAAAAACAGGAGATGATGAAAGAGGTGTAGCATTTTTCAAAGTAATTTAATATCTGGAAGATGGTTTGACCTTTGATTCTGATTACATTGACCTTACCTGAACTATGCAAGTCACAGCAAAACATGATCACAATCTGCTTTTCCAAACAATGCTTTCCAAAATATGTAATACACGATTTTTTCACACAAACAATAAAGGTAATATTCTGTATATATTTACAAATTTAGAAATTTCGTTTGAAATATCTGAGGGTTAAAATAATTTTGTTATTAGTTTAATACACACATTATTATGCGTGTGTAATGCTTTACATAAAAGTTCAACTTGCTCCAAAATTACCAAAGCTTCTAGTAGGTCTTTATTTTATCCGGTAGATGTAGATATAAGTTATTGTTAAAAAAGCAATATGCTTTAAAGTTAACTACCAATCCCCCCTATAGGGTAAAACTCAAAGGTGTTAGGTTTGGAGCTTGACTAACCCTGCTGTCATTTCTGTTAATTTTTTTATGTAAATATGTTAAGCAGTTCTTGCTTTTTTTATTAGCTCCACTCAGGAGGCCTTGATGAAAATAATTTCCCTCAGAACCTATGTCAACTTAGAGGATGCTGTGTGGAGGGTTTTTTTAAGGAAAGAAGGGAGAGGAAGTTCCGGGAAGGAAATGGGTATGAGGAGTGGATAGGCATCTGGGGGTCAGCGTGTCCAGGAGTGACGGACGTACGAATCCATCCCTCCAACTGCGGTGCAAGGCGGTGGGTCTAGAGATTCTGGCTAGAGAGAATAAAAATTCTCCCTGAGCCAGTCTCTCTCGATCAGTCCCACCACGCAGCAGGTGGGCAGATGCATCCGATAAATCCGGGCACCCCTTCTAAGTCACCAAACGTAGCGAACCACTTAGTTGGATGACCTACGGCAGAAGTGTTCGTTATCCAATAAATGATTGCCGGGGTGGCAGTACCCATACCCACCTTTTAAATTGTAAAGATTGCTAAGATGGTAATTAAAAATGAAGAGTATTATTTGGGGCTCCACTGTAAACACGCTCTGTCATTTCGTTTGTTGTGGAATTAGTTTTTTTTTTACCCCATTTTTATAAATACATTAGGGGTGTATCAAATTTTCTTCTTTCTAATTCGTAAGCGGAAATAAAGTAATTCCTTCCAAACTAACAGGGGAACCGAGCCGGTGCTCATCTAGGTAGAAATTAAAAACGTGCAAGTTATCATGTAAATGTTTTATTGTGAATAAATTCAAACTGCTTACCCTCCAGAGTATTTTTTCTACTGTAGTCACCTAAAGACTTAACAGTCATTAAATATAAAATGATTTTAATTGAAAGTAAATTTGTCTAGGCTGATAGTATCCTTCCATAATCAAAACCTTTGCACAGCTTGGATTTTAGCTTCCCTTTATTTTCCTACTCAGTGTATAGGGTGTATCAGCACGTACCCGAAGTAGGTGATACCTGAGCATATTTGGAGAAAAAAATTAAGCCACTGGAAACAGACTATTGGGTCACGTGATATGCAATCTGTCTCGCTCCAGCAGCATCGTACAAACGAGACTGAGAGCGTATTAAGTTACCCGTTGCAAAGTGTGGGAGTGCAACGTGTGATGGAAAAACATATATTTTGTCTTTTATTGAAAAAAATATATCATCGCACGGCAAAATGACATCCACGTTTTATTTCCAAATATGGTCAGGAATCGCTGGTTTAAATTCTTCTGTTACACCGCGTATAATAAAGTAATTATTGTATATTACAAACACTTTTAGGATCATTCAGAAACAATGTCCCAACTGTTTCATATTACAAAACAACATATTTTGAAATGTATTGGTTTTGAAAATGGATTTTAAATTTATTGCTGTATATTATGTCCATTTTTAATCAATTTTTTTCAGATTCAAAGGAATTCGTATGGGTGTAATCAAATTTTCTTATTTAAGGAAATGAAATTTTCGTGATTGAATGAAAATGCTCTACGAAAATGTTGTGTTCTGACTTGCTTTTTAGAAATTTCTTAAAAAGCACCAATTGTTTTATGAACTATTACTTACTAATCAATTTTGCAGAAAATTCAAAAGCAAGTGTTTTCTTTTTAATCGATAGATTCATGTTTTTTTAAACTCTTCCTTTCGGCACTCTCTATAAAGCATTTTGTTTTGGATGATTTTAATAAGACTAAGGTGCATATCTATTTTTAAGTAGAGTAAGTTTTCTTTAACTTTTCTTCAGTTTCTTCACCATCAATATCTTCTAAATTCCTATGGATGTTTTTTAAGGGCACGGATTTTTGTAATTTTTTAATATTCTATCAGCAGCACAAGGAATATTTTTGAAACATTAGCTTTTTAAACGTCAAATAAAGATTTAGACTTATTTAAAACTTATTATTCTTCTAACATACTTCTCCTGACTACGACCTTTTCTAAATATTTTTTTTTTTAATTTACCCTAAATTTAGTTTTAAAATAAATTTGTGATATATTTTTGGGTTATTATGTCGTGTTGCGCTCCCTCCTTTTTTAGCCAACGTTTCAAACAGCTTTACAGTGTCCATCATCAGGCAGGACCTGCCTGATATGTACCTGGTGTCTTTTGTACAAAGGTGCCTGTGTTTTTTAAAACGGTTTAATTTATTTTTTTTATTTTAATGGCCAAAAATATTATCGTGATTTATTTTTGTATTGTTATGCCGTGTTTATTATGATAGTTTTCCATTATCGTTTGAAGGGGGAAGTTCAACATGGCATATTACCCAAAAATTAATAGCGATTATACCTTTGGCCGTGAAAATCTAAAACCACGTCGATAGCGGAATTTTGAAATGCTGTAAAGGACAATAAATCCAAAAATGAGATAATTACGTCATTTTTCTCTGTTTTTTTTTCTCTTTCGATCTGCGTCGTCGAAATATTTCTAGGGAAATAAATAGGTACATATTTTGTACATTTATGTATATTTATTTGACATGAATTTTAAGAGGATTCTTTAAAAAAAAAAATTTAATAAATTAAATACCGTTATTTAAGAAATTTATACAAAACTTAAGTACTCAAATATATATTTTACAAAACTCGTGATTATTGTTTTACAAAAACAGTAGACATGATTTTTTGAAAATATGAAAAAGATTATTTTTGCTCTTCTGAATAATTAACATTTTGTTTGATGTACACTCAAAAAAAGTTAATTGTAGTATTTGTATTCATTTTATTTTCTCAATGAAGTCAAGATTTAAGACATTCAATTGCTAGCGAAACCAATTCTGCACCTTTGTGATTTTGAGCAATTTACAGCAATTCAAATTTCCGTGATTGTTATAATAATACTGATTAATGGGGGGTTCCATTGAACAAAATGTGTGATGCGTTTTATTAAATTTCCATTTAGATTAAATTACATGTCATATTATTCTATAGTATGTATTTAATGTATTATATTTTCTAGTGCTAGAAATTTATCTGGTAATGTTGGTAAGTATTATTCGGACTTTAATACAAAATTATTAAATGGATCTATTTAAGTTTAGGAAGTAACTAACGCAAGTCCGCTGTTTTAGGTATTAAACTACTGCCCTAAGGACATGAAAGCGGATATTTGCGTCCACCTGAACCGGAAAGTGTTCAACGAGCATCCGGCTTTTCGGCTGGCTTCGGACGGCTGTCTGCGCGCTCTTGCCATGCACTTCACCATGTCACACTCGGCGCCCGGGGATCTGCTCTACCACACCGGCGAGTCCATCGACTCCCTCTGCTTCATCGTCACCGGCAGTCTGGAAGTCATACAGGACGATGAAGTGGTGGCCATTCTAGGTGAGGACAGATAAACTTTTCTTTCTGATAGTTCTGTGAACTCTCTAAATCAAAACCATGGTTTTGTTTGACATCAAAAGATTTGTAAGTGGGGGTCGTCTGTTTGAACAAAAAGATAAATCGTGAACTAAATTTGGATTATTTTTTGATGCAGCCACATCAAAAATTTAATTTGAAAACCACAACAACAACTTTACTATCAAAATATCCCGCCGTATTTTGTTACGCGTCTTGGACAGCTTAAATATTTATAATAAAAATAATTGTTAGAATGCTTAATAAAAACATTTGTTAGAGTATTTAAAAATATATAAAAGCCTTTAATAATATATATTTAAAAAAATAATTTAATTAAAAGGCCTATAATGTAATAAAATTAAATAATTTAATTAGGGTAAATTATATTTTTTAAAGAAACATACCCTCCAATAGTTGTAATACTCGTACCACCTTCATGAATTTGATGTGTCACAGATTTTTGAGATCATTCGATGTGCGATACCGCGCTAAATATATATATATACATTTTTTTAAATGTATATGGGTCAAGAGTCCCAACTGCTCCCGTCTGGAGCCAGTGGGACTATGGCATCCCCAATCGGGGTATGTTGTGAGGCTGAAGGTAGTGGGGAGGGGAAGGAGATAGGAAGAGGATGAAATATGGGATCATATCATCCCAAAAACCTTATCATTAACACATAGTTGACATATTTTTGCTTTTCGCAGCAAGGCATACCAGATGAGGAATTCATCGTCACTATCGTCATCTTCTTCTATAATATTATTCACGATTCTTAATCAATGTTGAAGTGCGTGTCAAAATGGTGGAGTAACTATCGGTTTTTGGAAAGCAAAAGCAAAAGTTAAAAGTGACATAAAATAAGCGGTTAAACTGATTGAAAAATGCATTTTGGTGAAATTCAACTTTAGTCATTTCTTTTATTCTTACTTTTACTCTAGCAAACGTTGAAACAGACCTAGGTACTCATTTCAATACCTACCTATGTTATACCTACCCATTCTTTATTTTATGTAAGATTTGTTTATTTCAAATAAGGAATTATACAATTTTTCCAAAGAAACGTCACTATCTCAGTGACAATTCTTTTTTCAAACTTTCTTCAGGCAGAAACGCACCATAATATTGAAACAAGTTAGCCATCTAGTGAAAACCGAACGTACCAACAAATTTACAGACAAATGAGATTCGAGTTAAAAAAGGATTTCGCTTCGCTCAGTCAATCCGTAAATATTTTAAAATATATACTATCAAATTTCAAACCCGTGTTGTTGAAATAACTAAGTAGTTGTTTTTTCTATTATTCCAGGTAAGGGTGATGTTTTTGGGGATTCCTTTTGGAAAGACAGTGCAGTCGGCCAATCAGCCGCCAACGTGCGAGCGCTCACCTACTGTGATCTTCACACTATTAAAAGGGACAAGTTATTAGAAGTTTTGGACTTCTACCAAGCTTTCGCAAATAGCTTCGCCCGCAACCTTATCCTCACCTACAACCTCCGGCATAGACTCATTTTCAGAAAAGTGGCGGATGTCAGAAGAGAAAAAGAACTGGCGGAAAGAAGAAAAAACGAACCCCAACTCGACCAATCCCAAGATCACCTAGTTAGGAAGATATTCTCTAAATTCAGAAGAGACAGAGCGGCGCACACTCCGCCCGCGCAGGCCACCACCACCGCCAGCGGAACGGACGCGGAGAAGGGCGACACTAGCGACGAAAAGAGCTCCAGCCGTCCCGCCTCCACCACCAAGCTGTCCGCCGTGGCGGAGAAGGACGACGGCTCCGTGTCGGGCACCAGCGCCGCAGGACCCGTCGCGGCCGGAGGAAAAAGGCCCAGCAAGTGGGGCCGCCTGCTGGGCAGCTCCAGCCTGGACTCGGGCTCCGAGCCCGCCGTGCCCGCGCCCTCCTTCACCAGAAGCCTCAGTGCGAGGGACACGGCCGCGGCCGCCTCCAAGGATAGACCCAACTCCTCGTCTTCCTCCGGGTCGGGCTCGGCGGCCCCCCCGCACGCCTCCGGAAACAAGGTGTTCCCTAAACTTCAGAAGTTATCGGGAGCGTCTCCCGCGACGGTCAAAAGACAAGACACGATAGAAGAAATAGTAGAAGTAGAAGATATGGTTAGGGAAAGAGCGCGCATAGATAGATCGCTCAGTTTAAGAAAAGTAGATTCGTACGACTGCGGGCTGAGAGACCCGGCGGCGGCCCTGCTGTACGCCGCCGCTCCGGAGCCTCCCGACTGCAGGGACCTCCTGGCCAACATCATGGACTTCAAGGTGGACGTGAAGCTCGAGATCCAACGGCTCAACCAGAAGATGGGTAGGATGGAGGAGCTGCTGGGCGAGCTGGTGTCGCGGCTGGCGGGCGGCAGCTCCTCGGGCTCGCAGGCCTCCCCCGGCGAGCCCCCGCCCGGCGAAGGCCCCGCGCCGGTGTCCGTGGCGGGCCCCTCCTCGGGGGGCAACGGGATGGGCCCTCTCATGCTCAGAAAACGAAGGTCTAAAAGTAAAGCGAAAGGAGCCGCCCCCACCCCTCCCGGATCATCTTCCCCGCCGAATCCTAGAGACTTTCTTTAGCGGCCATTCCCCGCTTATCAGAAGCTTAGCTAATCGTTTCAATTAATATAATATACATCACCGAGGTCCACATTACGAATAGTTCATATTTGGTTTTGTTTGCGTCACAGAGGTTCCGCGAGTCGCTCCCATTATAAATGCACCCATTTAAATACCTAAGAAACAAATGTAGACACTGAGTAATCGGTTACGCGTAGGCCCATCTCTAAACAATTAATAATACTTTGAAACGATGTTCATAAGGCTTTTTTAAAATGAAAACGAATAGTTGTATATTGTAAGTAATAATAATTTATTTGACGCAATTGTACATTTCAATTGACTGAGAAGAAGGAAAACTTTGAACTCTCTGCGGTTAATTGGGAATTTGGAATCTCACAAAAACGATTTTACTGATTTTGTGTGAAACATGACTGAGTTTAATTATAGCTTAATAAATTAGGGCAAAAATATTTATTAATCTTTTTATAATGGAATTGATTTTATTGTATTTACCTTTAATTTACCTGGAAGGTTAATTAATTTATTTGTGAATAAAAAAAACTGTTTTTGCAAGACTCAAAAGAATTTAAATAATTAATTAAATATCGACATCATTTTTTTTAAACTGATGAGAAAATATAAGAAATTTAGAACAGAAATTATTCTGCATTGCTTTAGGAAAATGATAAATCATAATTTTGTTCCAGATGAAGGGTTGTAAATTTATGTGATCAAACGGTTGTTTGCTCGTTTCAAAATTGTAATTTCCGTAACATTTTTCGAAACTAATAATAATATGATTAAATCACGAAACACCATTTTAATCACCTGTTAATGTTCAGTTTTACCCCGCTGACAGATTGATTAAAAATCATGTTAACCGATCAAAAAAACTACCACTGAACAGTTTAGAACCTAGAAATAATCCTTAGGTTTTCCATGAATAATTTGCTGTATTTAATTAATTATTCCCTCGATATTTTGGGTAGAACGTATAAAAATTATTGCACTATAAAACGATTTAAGTAGAAAATAGATTTTTTCATAAAACTTCACAATAAGTTAATTAGTTTTGTTATTTACATGGATATATGAAATACACTGCCCCTTATCAAGCATCCCCTAATCCCTTTATCCCATGTGTTTGAGTTGCACAGAAGATATCACTCGTACGTACAATATCATAATATTTGAACATATTCCACGTCGATGTTATGAGATGGTTTTCTTGTGAACTTTCACAGCATTTTATCATTTCTAACACGAGCGAGTTGTCGATAATTGTACCCACACTGTGTCTTCATAGTTTAGGAGGGCAAACTTTAAAAGTAGATTTCTAAATTGAGCTTTTTAAAATAAACATATTATTAAAAGTTGAAACTAAACACAATATTTATCATAGACCTTGCAACATGCAGCGCCTGCCCAAAGAACACCTCGTTTCAACTATCAACAAATCGTAGCTTATAAACATAGAGTTGTTAGTCCTTTACAAATCAAGCTTGTTGAAATTTATTTTGTAAAAACTCATTATAAGCTTTGTGAGAAAGTGACAGGTCTATTGTGAATACAAATAGTTAGACGCGCCTTATTAAATATTCTACACTATGAACTCTTGTACCTTCTTGGTTATATAGTTAATATTATATTACATTATGTAAATAAGGTATTACTTTAGTCTGTTCTTTGGTTGGCGATTAGAAAGAAAACAAATGCCTGCAATCACAGAATACAGAAAAGACGTGTTGTCTAATAAATATTTACATAATGCTAAAGACGTGAAGCAATAAGAATGGTGATGTTTTTTTATTACTTTGTTTATTTTTCCCTGTTAAACAAGATTAATTGTCTTAATACTTCAAGTAACTGCCAACAATGAGCTTCAGAATCACATTGCTTTCGGGTGGGCCACAGATACTTGACGTTGTTCAATTTCACAAAATATTAT